>OX465585.1:9252994-12088494 GCA_950022655.1 Alentia gelatinosa
GACGTGTTGTAGTTGTAGAATTTCTACCGTATAATACATATACTATTATAGAATCAAAATGTTGACCTTTTAATCAAAAACTAGCAATGCAGTAGCATGGTGACCCCCGGGTTTTTTTGTTAGATGTGTTCTACAAAACTTAAGAGTTCATCGAATTCAATTGTCAGGAAAATAAAACTGGTTTTAATTTGTAAGTCAAATTGTCCGATGCGCCTATCTTTTGGCGTTTTGCGTAGCAGGTTGCAATATCTCCCGACAAGTTGTCAAAAGAGAAATCGCCTGTACTGCTTTAAAGTTTAACTTAAGGTTGAGAGCAGACTGGCGGGAAGTTCATAGAGTTGTGACGCAGTTTGAGTTTTGACAGTCGGAATTGGTGATGATTAACGAATTGTCTCCAACCTATGAATCCTCTAAAAATCTAGTTTAAGCTGTTATTCGTCTCTTTCACGACCGCTTTACCTTGAGCCGTGAACACGCCGTCTGGTGAATGGTGGCCGCACTACAGTCTAGTTGTGTGAAAACGACTATACGAGTTGAAACTGGTACGAAGGGCTTCTATGATTACTCACGGTCTTCAAGCATTTACTTAACTTTTTCAACTATCTTGTGAATGGCAAAGAATGTGATGAAGATCGAGTGTTCCGCTGATATTCGGTCTTCCCTCTCTATGGACATTATAAGCGCGACAAACCAGCGAAAACAAGATGTCAGCCTCCTTGGGAAAACAGACGACGGACTTTCGTGTAGCTACTAATTTTCTGTAAAATGCAGATGTAAATATATTAAGAAGGATTGAAATGCTGAGATACTATTAGGATATTTAACCGAGGTCATCATGGAAAACTTGTCGCGTATTCATCGAGCATATCGAGCCATTTGCGGCCGCAAACAGTTTGACTTTCTCAGCAAAGCACTGACAACCGTGTCGAAGCCAAGTTGCATAAGCTTCAAAATCAGGCCTACGGAACAGGCTTGTAGATCTAACTACTGCCACACGTATAATAACCAGAAAGTTAAATTCGGATACAGGACACAGCTGGTGAGTAATAACAGATATTGTTAATGTAAGTCCATTTATGATCAAGCAGGTCACTAAAAATACAAAATGTCCACTTTTGATTTAGATAGATCTAGGTCTAGGTCTAGATCTAGGGTCTAGATTTATATCTATTTGTTCTCACTTGAAAATTACAAAATCATATTTCTTTTTTTTACATATCACTTTACTATGTAATCTCCATACTGTCTAAAATAGTCTGAGTTAAATAAATTGAATTACATTGAATTAATTCATATGCCTGTGTCATGGCTAAGATTTCATGGCATGGATTCAACATCGGAATTGGTCAGGTGCAAAAATAAATAGATAAAACTTGTTACCTTCTTGTCATCACATTGATTTCATTAAGAATATATCGCGATGACCTATAGAAATAAACATCCTATCTTCATAGGTACTTTAAGGGAATTGGACGCCTTGAGCCTTTTACCGTTTGAGCCTCCTGTCAGCGCGAAAACGTGGACGCCTTGAGCCTACCCCGTGGACGCCTTGAGCCTACCTCAATTTAGTTCTGAATAGCGGGTTAAGGTTAGAAAAGGGTTGGGTAAGGGTTAGGGTTGAGTATATATGACTATAAACCAGTAAAAGTACACTTTTCAAAGTTTTTTACACCTAGATGTTCAAGGAAACCAAAATGGGGTAGGCTCAAGGCGTCCACAGGGTAGGCTCAAGGCGTCCACAGAAAGGCTCAAGGCGTCCAGGGCTCGAATCGTCCCGGGCTCAAGGCGTCCATGAACCGTAATTTAAGGCATTTGAAACGATACCTACATTGCCAGGCTGTGATAGATATTTTATGAAGTAATGCAGTATTACAACAGAATATTTGATATCAATGTGCAGTTACTGAGTTAGTAGGCACCACTGACAGACTTTTAGAGGAACTTAGATAGTCAGTGCTATTTTAGGCGGCCAATGCAAAATGGCCTTTGAATAGTCTTGGAATCTGTAACCACTGCACCTAACTTTAGTTATGAATGTTAATTTCAAGTATTTACAATTATAGACGATATCACAAAGACGTCAGGCTAAAAGCGAATTGAAAGCCTTCAAGGGTTTATTACGGAGATCGGGAATACCTGCCAGTGCTCAGATCTTGCGGCGACAACACGAAATAGGTAAGTTACTACTATTTTTGGGGTTTTCTTTTTAGGTTTCATTAAATAAATTAACCCATTTCATTTTCACAGTGGTCATCTATTGGTCGTTTTCCATCTGTATACCTCTAATTTAAAAAAAAACTACACTTTCAAATACAAGGTTATATATGTAATGGGAAAAAAATTGTAAATTTTTTCAAGCTTTTCATTATCTAGACTGACGATATCACGAAATACTAATTTTATGAATTATTCCTTCACCGTGATTTTTTTCCCTTCTTTTTTTATTGTACAAAAGAAGAGGTACAGTAAGTGGACTCTGCCATGACAGATATTCTGTCCACTCTAATATACGTTTTACGTGAGAGACGGCAACTCGCTTCGTCTGCGAGAAATAAACATATATTTACAATAGGGATGAGGTAATAATGAGTTGGATGGGAGGAATGCCGAAGAGTGCAAACAAAAAAAATTCGCAGAAGGTCAGTACTTGAGGTTCTACCATGATTAATTAATCAAGATTTTCAAGTATATAAGTAAGCTTAATTTTTATATATCTTTTGTAGGCGTATAGAGAGGAAACCATAGAGAGCTATCCTGGACTTCTTTTGGAAGGTTATTCCAGCCATCTTTCCCTCTATATACAGGACTTTTCTTGAAAAAAGAAGTTCTAGGCCTTTTTAACTTGATCATTCGTGATTGTTACATGATGTTCATGTATCTTCATACGTATTTGTAATTTGTTTTCATAATACTACATGATATACGTGTAAACTCTATTACAGTAATTTCTACTGGTATGTCCCGCATCCATATCTCGATTCAATTTATGGGTGGTTTTTTTTGGTTGTTGTAATATACAATTACCACGTCTCTTAGAAATTCGGGAATTGGACGCCTTGAGCCTTTTACCGTTCGAGCCTCCTGTCAGCGCGAAAACGTGGACGCCTTGAGCTTACCCCATTTTAGTTCCGATTGGCAGGTTAGGGCTAGAAAATGGTTGGGTAAGGGTTAGGGTTGATTATATATGACTTTAAACCAGTATAAGTGCACTTTTCATAGTTTTTACATCTAGAGGCTCAAGCCTACCGAAATGGGGTAGGCTCAAGGCGTCCACAGGGTAGGCTCAAGGCGTCCACAGAAAGACTCAAGGCGTCCAGGGCACAAATCATCTTGGGCTCAAGGTGCCCATGAACCTAGAAATTCAATGGCGTATCTTTGCCTTCACCTTATCTTACCCCTGGTATTTTTTTCTCATAGACTTTACATTCGAAGCTAGCTCGTATTTAACACCCATAGAGTAATGATTCGGATGAAACCTTGGAGCCCCACCCCTACACTGCTACAGTGTGATGTCACTGTCGTGAAGGGTGGTTGTTCTGCTGCATTGTCCTAATAACAATGTCTCCTGGGAGATCGCATAGCAACGGTTTGGTTCTGACTTGTAGTTGTCACTTTCAAGGTAGCATCGGCTGTGTGAAGAAGTGTATGTGCCTCGTATTCCTAATTACAAAAGCTAATTTATTAGGCTTTATGAGCCATCACCTATTAGACCGTCTTGCAGCTGCCGCCAATGAACATGTTTCCTCCTCCACTATAATGATTGCTATAACCACCCGCAAAATGGCCGCCATGTGATTGTAGTGCCGCCACCGTATGGTGCTCTTTTGTGGTCATGGAGTCAGCGCAATGGAACACACTCTTTAGTGATTTTCATCTTAGGGCACAAAAATTAGTGCTCCAGGCTGGTTACCCCTCCAATTCCTCTTCAGTACTGGTAACTAACAGGGGTAATTTAATTACCTATGATAATTTGCAGCTGAAATTTAGCTAGTTTATCAAAAATATGGATGTAAAAGATTGGATAATGACACATATAATGGAATGATTGATAGATGTGGTTCAGTAGATCTTAGAGGTCTTTGTCTTTGATATACTGAAATGTGTGGAATGGTTGGTAGATGTGGTTTGGTAGATCTTAGAGGTCATTGTAATTGATATATTGGTATAGGGAGCCAAAGTGAACCCGATACAACCACAGATAGCCGGTAAAAATACTATTTCCGGGTATAGGCGCTCAGTACTTTGACTATGTAGGTTCAAGATTATATGTGTCATTAGGTGCCCTCTGGAAACAATGGTAGAAATCATTGAACCTGTAAATAATAAATTAATTATTTGAAACAGGCGTGCGATGGCTGAGTACTGGGCGTCCATTATGGCAGCAGAATCCTCGACCGTCGCAAGATGAAAATGATCCCAACAAAGACCCACAAGATGGTACGTTTTTATTTACAATTCATCGATGAGTACATGAAACCTGAAATAAGTCTTCACACCCCAGCTCCATTATATGGCCAATAACGATGTGTTTTCCATTTTTTCTCAGTCTCAATGAGGCTGTAAATTCCACATGAAAATTTTCTCCTCTTTTGTTATGACCCAGACTGACATCCCTACATGTCATAAATTGTCTTATAGAATACTATACCCATGCCGTATATACTGTAAATACGCACCGTTTCGCCATATAGCATATAAATACCATACGAAACACTATTCCATACAGGGAAAATACGGAACACTTGTTCCGTATACATAGACTGAAATATTAGTTCTTGAGCCAAATGAAATTAATGATTTCTCCCAATTTCGGGTATATAGTAAATATATAACGTCCAATACCTACAACAACCATGCTTGTACAAGCCACAAAACTCGATGATAATTTACGGTTTGTACAGAACTCGGCGTAAACGCCTCGTTCAGTATGAACCGTAAATTATCATTTCATATTGTAGCTTGTACTATCGTAAAACTGGATGAGTTTTGATCTTGGCCACCGTATGCCACGACTGGAGTTTGGCATAGTGACTTCATGAGGCGAAGCTGAGTGAAGTCCGGAGCCAAAATGTCAGGAGTGACATGTAGTGGCCAAGATTAAAACGAATCAGGTTTTGATTCTATCCTACCCCATCTCCTCGATTTTGGAATATTACATGATAACGATTCTGTATGCCACTAATGGCATATAAAACTCTGTATGCCAGTCAGCGTGGCATACGGAAACTCAATGTTAAGTCTATGGGATTCTATATTAGGGGTAGGATAAAGCATGGTCAGGACGTTCTATTTAATTACATCCCTGTTGACTCTAATGTTTTGCTGCCATGTTTTGCGTGACAGAGGAGAAGATGCCCTTCATGGCGCGCCTCATGCTGCTCTTCTGGCTCGGCTTCCTGCTCTACGTGATCATGCGGCTCCAGACCGGAGACGACTCGAGCACCTACCGCTTCGTATCCTGGAACGAGTTTGTGCATGACATGCTGGCTAAGGGCGAGGTAAGCATATAACAGTTCTTCTCCTTTATATTTTTTATTAGAATTCAAGTTCAATTATAAAACAAGGCATTGGATATCGGATTCTATGTTACTGTTTTGTGGGGTTTTTTTTCATCATGCTCAAGTATAATGCAAGGCAATACCTTATGGACTCAGTGTTGCAGGTTTTTTAATCTTTCTTTTATTAAGCTCAAGTATTAAACAAGGCATTAGATTTAAGATTCTGTGTTACTGGGGAAGAAAGAAATTCTGAAGTTTCTTTGGGAAACGAAGATTTTTAAAAAGCTATAAAAAAAGAACAAAAGAGAGATTTCTTGGGCAAAAAGTACATTTGATCCCTGTTTATAAAACTTTCTCCACTGAAAATTGTAATAGTTTTCTATTTTACTATTGCATAATTTAGTAAAATCGATATAATATGAAGTTTTCTAAAACATAGGAGTCTTGTGATGCTTAATAGGAAAGACAACTGCAAGTCGATCGAATGAGAAGCTTTTTGTTTTGATGTTTTTGGCTTGAACCAAAAAACTTTGGTTTCTCTACCTGTGCATTTCATATTTTACGTATAAGACTATTTGGTTTTGCAGGTAGAAGAAGTCATTGTCCGTCCTGAAGCTGAAGTGGCCTTTATTCGTCTGTACTCGGGGGCAGTTCTCAAAGGACGCAAGGTGGGTTCTCCTCCAAATCTCAATCACGGCTTTTATTGAAGCCATGGACTGTATACTATACGGAAACTGGCTTACTGTCTTCGTATGTCAAAAATACGCGTTTAAATTATTGATCAGATACATCCCACTGCCAAAGGCAGAGGGAATTATCCCACCCCTGGTACAGGTTGTGCCATTGAGTTAACGTTGAAATAAAATACGCCACGCTCACCTACGTAAAGTTACACTACTACGCCATGGTGGTGGCAGAGAACATAGCAACGTAGCAACCAATGAACGTCGCTGGAAAAAAAAGTTCCGACGCTATTGTTTGAACAATTCAATACATGATTATATTATTGCTTAAAATCAACTGTAAGGTCCGTGTTGGGGGTGAGATAAAAACAGAACCGCTTTCGAAACGTATTTAAAGACAGTTCTGCTTAAGTATCTGATTAAAAATTCTACAAAGTAGTTTGAGGTATTAAGCCATCCCGTTTTCGTATCATTATGTACCTAAAAATAGCAAAATTTTAGCTAGTCATGTGATATCATACCCCTTACGTCACGCTATGACGTATGGCTATTTATACGTCATGCGTAGCAGCGGGTAGTATGTGAAGGTCATACTGCCATAGGTATGTAGTAACAAGAAAGAAATTGAGTGTTTGGTCTGTGTCCTCGTTCACCACCGAATTCGGAGTGCGCAGTAATATGAACGAGGTGATAGCCGAGTGAAAATTCTGAAGCACTCCAAAAGAGGCGAATGGGGACTAAGGCATCTGTCGGGCATGATTTCAGAAAACTTTGTTAATGACCCCTTAGGGATGAACGTTCGAGGACTTTTTATCCATGAAATTGTATCATCAGCAGAAGCTCCATTGTCCCATAAGGTTCATAAATCCACTGCCAGGCTCCATCAGTGATTTCAATTTTAAATGCCAAGGACAATAGAGTTCTTCATTGTATACATACATCTCTACATCAGATTATAATTTCTGTAGCTGTATTATTAACTGCAGTTCCCTTTATCCTATTTATTCTAGACAGATTCAGAATTCTTCACACTAAAGATTGTTGATTCCGAGAAATTTGAAGATAAGATTCGCAAAGCAGAAGCTGAATTAGGAATCAAGCCGGAACAAGGCATCGCCATCTCATACCAGCGAGAAAGGTACCCCTACTGCTATTCATTTTTAAAGCGTATCCAGCATATGATTTATAAAATGTTATTACAATGGGAGAGTTTCCACATAGCCAATGTATAATTCCAATAAGTGATGTTAACAGCCATGAAAATGTCACCAATATTGTGCACAGTAGATTTAACACTGGAGATGTGCTACAAATAATGATAACAGATTCTGTACACTTCACGTCCTATCTCCAAGTGACTGCGGCACAAAATGAACATCACTTACCGGAAACAATTAGAATAGCATGATCTGGTGTAGTGGAAACTGAGCCATTGTAGATTGCTATTTGTAAAATTAAAATTGCAATTTCAATTATGGACTGCTTTTTATAAACTTTAACTTCATTTTACGGAATATCAAATGTATGTACAATATGAGTGTATATATATTTATGCTTGCATATACATGAACCTGTGTTTGTATGCATATGCATATGCGAATCTATATAATAAATGGTATACATGTATGTTAAATTCCTTCAAGCAACTATAATCTTAATGTCACAATGCCCGAATTGTAAGAACATTTCCTTTGCTCTATACCCTAAATGTCAGTGGCGTAGAATATAATTCATATTTTCTTTTTCTTTTTGCACTCTCTAGGAAGGCTGATAGTATTAATCATACAAATTTTTTTGTAAATTACTATCAATCATAGTAGAAATCTTTACTAGTAAATAAAATAATAATTGTTATGTTTATATTATAGTTCGTGGACACCGCTCATATTCATGGCGATCGTCGGTCTAGTCGTCTTCCTCATCTTCCGCAACATGGTCAAAATACAGCTGCCTAATCCAACAGATCTGTTTGTGAGTATGCCTCCGATATTCCTGTTTTATAACAGAAAACTTCAAATTGTGATCAAAAACGTTTTCGTTCCGGCATTCTTCCGCGTTCTCGTTGGGATGGGGGTGAAATGTATTGGTCCGTTCAGAATTTTTTTTTTCTTTGCCTCAGTCTTAACCAACCACATAGGCCAGATGGACACATGTGACTGACCAGTGTGATCCGACGAAGGAATTATGGGTCGATATCGGTACGCACCATGGATGGGGGATGGGGGTTATTTCTTAAACTCGGGTGTACAGTAGATATAGAACAACCCACTATGCACCACAGGGTATTTTCAATGTTTCATTGTCGCAGACAGAATTAATCAACATGTTGATAAACTTGTCAGAACCGATATAGGAACATCGCCCAACAATTTGTCTGCAACAAAAGAACATCTCTGTGGGGGGGGGGGGGGGGGGGGGCATTCACCAGTCTCAGGCCTGCAACGAGTAAGGGATGCAACAGTACCCAGCTTATGCAAGTTAGGTAGACCTACAGTACCCAGCTTATGCAAGTTAGGTATACCTACAGTACCCAGCTTTTGCAAGTTAGGTATACCTACAGTACCCAGCTTATGCAAGTTAGGTAGACCTACAATACCCAGCTTATGCAAGTTAGGTATACCTACAGTACCCAGCTTATGCAAGTTAGGTATACCTACAGTACCCAGCTTATGCAAGATTAGTTATTGGCCACTGGAGCCTACTGAAAACAGGGTCTACCCTAGTAGACCCTCCAGTATAAATAAAAGATTTTTTTTTTTAAATATACCGTTCTTTTGTCGCTGACAAAGGAACATCAGTGTTCTGAAATTGGTGGGGATTGGATGTAAGAAGTATTCGTGTGAATTATGTGTTTATGATGAATGCACATTGAATGCTGGTGATACTTGTTCCAGGCCAGCGAGAGAAAAGCCAAGTTTTTGCGCGTGGATCTGCAGACCACGCAGGGTAAAGGCATCAGTTTCAAAGAAGTGGCCGGGCTCAAGGAGGCCAAAGTGGAGGTGATGGAGTTTGTGGACTACCTGAAACACCCGGAGCGATACCAGGTGAGTTTAGACGGTGAAATAAAAAACAGTATTTATACTGAAAACACCCGGAGCGATACCAGGTGAGTTTAGACGGTGAAATAAAAAACAGTATTTATACTGAAAACACCAGGAGCGATACCAGGTGAGTTTAGACGGTGAAATAAAAAACAGTATTTATACTGAAAACACCTGGAGCGATACCAGGTGAGTTTAGACGGTGAAATAAAAAACAGTATTTATACTGAAAACACCCGGAGCGATACCAGGTGAGTTTAGATGGTGAAATAAAAATCAGTGTTTATACTGAAAACACCCGGAGCGATACCAGGTGAGTTTAGACGGTGAAATAAAAAACAGTATTTATACTGAAAACACCCGGAGCTGGTGTGTATACTGACAATGGATTATGTATTAATCTCAGGGGCTGGTGTATTTATATATAACGTCCTGACCATGCTGTACAAGTCACAGAACGAGATGGTAATTTACTGTTTGTACGGAATGAGGCGTTTACACCGAGTTCCGTACAAACAGTAAATTATCATCAAGTTCTGTGACTTGTACAAGCATGGTTGGACGTTTTATATTTACTATATACCTGAAATTGAAAAAAAAAAAATTCAACAAATATTTTGATAAATGTGAATGGGAAAGTAGTCCGTATTTTCTGTACGGACCAGTGGTCTGTACAGTATTTTTACGATATATGGCGAACCAGTGCATATTTATAGTATATACAGCATTGGTATATAATAAATACTGATAATGGATTATGTTATATTCTCAGGAGCTGGTATATATACTGATAATGGATTATGCAATATTCTCATGAGCTGGTGTCCGTAATGATAATGGATAATGTAATATTCTCAGGAGCTGGGAGGAAAGATCCCTCACGGGGCGCTGCTAACGGGACCCCCGGGCTGTGGAAAGACGCTGCTCGCCAAAGCCGTAGCCACAGAAGCTCAAGTGCCATTTTTAGCCACGGCCGGACCAGAATTTGTCGAAATGTTAGGAGGTAAGGTTTAGTTGTTATTCAGTTTTCCTGAGATTCAAATTTATCAATTGAAGAAAGCCTTTCCTTAAATCCATCAGCATGTCTGAGGGAGAACACGATGGGTATTTGTATGATATATTGAATACAAGGAAAACCATCTCCTTCTCCAGAAATTATCAATACAGTAAAAGCTCACTTTTCGGACACCTCGCTTTAGGGACCACTCCGCTTGAGGGGGCACCTCGCTTGAGGGGACACCCCGTTTCAGGGGACACCCCGTTTCAGGGGACACGCCGTTTCAGGGGACACCCCGTTTCAGGGGGATACAATTTGCTCGGAACAGCAATATGTATTTAGTTTATTTTAACCCCACTTAAGGGGGCACCCTGCTTAAGGGGACACTTTTCTCGAAACGGAGGGACCCCTTAAGCGGGGTTTTACTGTATTTCTTCATTTGCACTTAAATTACGAAGCAAAGAACAGGATAATGTTCAGCATTCTGCTCTGTAATACAAAGTTTACATAATACATTACTAAATATCTTTGTTTTAGCAAATATTATTTTTTTAACAAATAAGAATATTAATATTAAAGATCCTGTGAAATAATTAAAAGGAAAATACACACAATGTCTTACGTTCGTGGTTAGGTTTGGGCGCCGCTCGAGTGCGGGACTTGTTCAAGGAGGCCCGGCAGAACTCCCCGTGCATCATCTACATCGATGAGATCGACGCCATCGGTCGACGTCGCGGTGGAAAGTGAGCATTTCCCCAGATTTACGGATCTTTTTATGAACCAAGGGTCATTCTTGAGAAAGGAGTTCAAGGAGAAAATAATAGTTCAGTTCTTGGCAGATTAAGAATACAATTGTGTTGCATACCCGAAAAAGATAAGTTGACATAACTCAGTGGTTAAAGCACTGGATTTGGAACACAAAGGTTGTGGCACTGTAGGTTCAATCAAGTCTCGTGGTAGCCATTTTGTGCAGTGTGCAGCTACCTTTCACCTTCACCCCCAACAGTGGTAGATTTACTACTATATCAAAGGCCAGTCCTTCTCATACCATGTCCATGTGGTGTGGTGTACAGCCACCTTTCTCCTTCATCTCCAGCAATGGTAGATTTACTGTTATATCAAAGGCCATTCCTTCTCACACCATGTCTATGTGTTGTGGTATACAGCCACCTTTCTCCTTCATCCCCAGCAGTGGTAGACTTACTGCTATATCAAAGGCCAGTCCTTCTCACACCATGTCTATGTGGTGTGGTGTACAGCCACCTTTCTCCTTCATCCCCAGTAGTGGTAGACTTACTGCTATATCAAAGGCCATTCCTTCTCACACCATGTCTATGTGGTGTGGTATACAGCCACCTTTCTCCTTCATCCCCAGTAGTGGTAGACTTACTGCTATATCAAAGGCCAGTCCTTCTCACACCATGTCTATGTGGTGTGGTGTACAGCCACCTTTCTCCTTCATCCCCAGTAGTGGTAGACTTACTGCTATATCAAAGGCCATTCCTTCTCACACCATGTCTATGTGGTGTGGTATACAGCCACCTTTCTCCTTCATCCCCAGTAGTGGTAGACTTACTGCTATATCAAAGACCAGTCCTTCTCATACCATGTCTATGTGGTGTGGTGTGCAGCCACTTTTATCCTTCACCCCAGTAGTGGTATACATACTGCTATGTCAAAGGCGAATGTCTACATTGAGTGAGAACTAAAAATAACTCTCACTTCGGTAAATATGTAGCGGTGAGATTTTTACATAAATTCTTCTCATAGATTCGATCACCACCGAACCAAAGTAAGTTTGATAGAACATATTGGATGTTAAACTACACAAACAAACAACAAAAAAACCAGTTGTAAAGTTCCTAGGCTATACCATTAGCGGTTCTGCTCCTAGCGGTCGATATACGTTAAATAAGGTTTGGAGTCAACGCATAGATGTTGTAGGTAACAGAATCCAGGTAAGACTGAATACTCTGGGTTTATTGGGCTCTTGTTTTATAGCAGTGGGACGCCTTTGTCTCCAGGTGGAGACGCTTATACGGGCGGTCGTGTTAGGCGCCAATTAGCGTCACCTTTGTAACAACGAGCGCGCCCGCATCTCCAGGAAGTTGGGTTAACAAACAACCGCCGGCCAAAGCCGGGTTCAAAGGGGGGATTATAGCTACAGCAGGAAGGACCAATTAGCCTGGCCAGTGTCGGCCATCTTGGATTTGGAGGAAAGAATTTAGAATAGATTGAATATATATATTATAATTAATAATGCTGCTTTTTCAACGCAAAAATACCACAAAGTTAGAATTATCGACTGCAGATCTTTACAAACGTCCCTCACTCTGAGTTCGAAGAGCAACGGAGAACTTTAAAAGAAAAGAAAAAGATGTGCAGTCGCTAAAACCAACCTAACCGCCTTGCTCCGTCTCAGAGCAGTCGTGCGGCTGCTGAGACCAGCGCGGGAACGGTTAGTTCGTCGAGCGAACGCGGAGGCGCCACCAGCGCGCGCTCACGATCTCTCGACCAATGAAAAGGCAGCAATTCCCAACTTCCGGTCACCACCCAGAAACAACAAAAATGGCAGCGCCCACATCTCGGCGTGCTAAACAAATGGGTCTTACGCAAACAATGGCGGCCATCGGGTCTTCAAACAAGGTAGGTTCAACCATTAACACATATAGATCACACGGGTAAAGAGTAACAGAGATGATAACAGAAATACAGGTTATATTTTTTAAAAAATGTCACTGCGGCCCGCTCGGCGTCAGAGCTCCGACCGTGTCCGGGTTATAGGTACTCGGCTGTACAACCAGTCGCGAGTGTAGAAAATGGCCAGCGAATGTCTTTATAAAATATAAATGCATAGTCCATTTTGATATAAAGCTGGGATACGAGTGTCTGTATCCTGTTGCTTCAGGATGTTGTTTATGAATGTAAAAAGGGTAGATCACAGGGATCTCACAGTGTATGGCGAGCGGTCTTCGGCGTCAGTGTCTCTTGGTTGACTCGCTCGCCAATCGTAGGGGTGGAGTCAATCGCGCTAAAACACACTTTAGCACGATTGACACGATTGTTACTCTTATAGAGGTATATACACGTAGGAACGGCCTGTCAAGTGCAGAACACACATTTGTTCGTTGATGACAGGCCGCCGCGACGGAACTCCGCGTCCCGGGCTACCGAAGTGCGACAGCTGGCGGTCCGAGCGTAGGCGCCAGCCCGAGACCGCCGCCCACGCGAAGCACTTCGCGGGAGGATCGGAGCCCGTCATGTCACAATCAGGTCATAAAAGGGGTACAGAAAAATAGATGTGAGTCACACGTACTCAGTTGACACGTAGATTACACGTTTTCCTCAATAAAAACGGTAATTCAAACAATTTTACACATCTCAGGCTCCTCACCAGCGCACATCCTGGCAGCCATTTTGATAGTACTAAAAAAGAAGATAATATCGCCGTGAAAGGCATGACATATAAGTAGCAGCGGGGTGCTTAACGATAAAAATAGACAATTTGGCGCCGCTGAGGGCGGTAAACATTACGATAAAAACTGATAAGGCGGTAAATGACACAAAAAGGACGAGCTCCCGTAATCTTGATAAAGATTGTAGAAAATATGCTTGAGGCCGTATTATAAACATATATGTACATGGTGATAAAACATAATATTGGCGTTTTCAGCGTGGATCTGAGCACTACGTTAAGGCCTGGACATCGCCATTCTCTACATATCGACTGCGGCTAGCGCCCGGCTTCTGGTGACGACGGGTGTACGGGCCGCGCCACTCGCTACCCACCTGACGTTCGCCTACAGCCTTCATCCCTTCCCAAGTCTACTCAAGTTACCGAGGAGTGGTGAGATAACACTGTGGCCTAAACATAATAAATCGTAGAGCCCTCCAGATTAACCCCGATTTATAGAAATTTTCAGCGGCCTGAAACATCGGCCCATCTCCAGCTATTGCATACCTAACCGATAGTAACTCACTGTATCACTACTTGTTAGCCTAATTAGAGTCTAGAAATCAATATAAACGATATTTCTCGTTATTTACTTAAATTTTTCTGTAATTTCTGGGTAATACTTACTATTTGCACGCGGCTGGTATGCACTAGATGATTATAATTTCTTAAATTTCTGGTTTATAACTAACATTTCTACCTGTCTCAGATCCACCTTGATACTAACCATGTCGCCTCGTTGGGCTATTCCAAAAGGACATAAAATAACATTTGAAAATACATAATAATATTAAACAATTCTGGCCAATAGACTAAGGAACCGACATTAATTAAGAGAATCATTTTAGAATTAAGTAATACTTAGCGCAGGGCTGTGATTGTAGCATGGTCGGTTCCTTATAAAATATAAAGCATAGCATATTATATATAGGCAGGAGCTCGTCAATATAAATAAATAGGTGTCATTGATATACATTGTAAATTGAAAAAAAGAATATAATATCTTGCTGCGTGGCCACGTTATGTATAGGAAGAACCCAGACATATAGTCGTGCAGCGTGGCCACCTTAAGTATATAAGACTCGTGTAGCGTGGTTATTAAAAAATAGGGGGTTGTGAAGCAGCTGAGAGTGGTTCTTTCTAGAAAATTGCAAAAATTTCACCCGGTGCCAGGGGATACGTAGGCATCATACGTACTTCACTCCCCCAACACTCTAAATTTTTGGCAATACTCAAATTACTCTAAAAATAACTCAACCACTCTCGGCGTGCCCACCCAAGAAGAAAAAATTAGCGCGGCAAAGCACGGTAAGTAACATGTTTGATATATGTAAAAAATTGTTTTCAGACTAGTAGGGCAGGCCCTATCATGGACTCCTCCCTGGGCGCATAGGCCCTTAAAAATCGTTCCTACGATAAACGATAAAAACACAAAACGATATCGTACACACACGATATTTAGACAAAACACACACAGACGATTTAGGCTGAGCTAGGCCGCGGACCTCTCGTGCTCCTCGTGCCTCTTCAAAATCGTCGTTTCTCCACATAATCATCCTTCGGCCAAAGGGTCTGGGGCGAAGGGGCTGGCGATAAGGCCTTTAAGGCCAGCCTTTGACCGCCAAACACAGGGCAAAGGTCACTTCGAATAACCAAGGCCCTTACCGATGGCCGAGCAACATAAAACAAAAACTCGTGGGTCTCAGCGAGGCTGCAAGCACCCCACGGGTTTCACCATGCTATCGGTCTTAATCATTCCAGTCTCACAATCGTGGGTCAATTCCTTTTCGTCAACGTTTCATACATTAAAAAAAAGGTTTTACACGGGGGGAAGCCGGGGATATATATCTTGGGGGCGTAAGTCCGCGAAGGAACCGGCTAACCGCTCCAGGGTTGGGCGTAAGCGGAGAGGGGGTATGGGGGCGGTCGAGGTTTCTGATCGTATAGGGATTACGGGTAGGGATTGGGGGGAGGGTTCAGTGGGGGGATCTTCGCTCACGATGGTGGGGGCAGGGAGGGACAGAAAGGGGGATGCTGGTGCTGCCTGTAGGCTCTGTAGGCTGATCTCCTCGCGTGGGCGGTCCTCTTCAGCCGACCTCGGCGGACTCCGCACGCAGATCAACCTACAACACCAGCGAGTGACGGGGATACAACAAAGCTTTTTGTATCGCACGCAACAGACCGTCAGGAGGATAAGGACTATTAGCAGGGTCACAGAGGAGGTGGACACAAAGGGGACCGAGGATAAAATAGAGGTCGGGGAGCGTAAGCCCTGTAGGCGGCCTACTTCCATTACGGGCAGGACTACGCGGGGGAGGAGTTTGAGTGGTTCTGAGAAGGTGGGAGGAAGGGTGCGGGGCCAGGATATATTGAGGGGGGAAAGCTGAAGGGGGCGCCGGAAGTGGAAGTTGAGGGTATGGTGCCCAGCCGCGATGCCGTGTAGGCGCCACCCACGCGACTCCAGCGAACATCCTGGGGGTAGGTCGACGAGGGTGGGGCCGCTGACGAGCAGGTTCACGGGTGGGCGGCCGGTGCAGAGGCGTAGCACGGAGGTCGACTGGTAGGCGACTACCACGGCTTGTCGGCCTCCTGCCTCGGGCCTCGACACTACGGCCGTCGCGTTGTTCCGGGCGGTGATGGCGATGTGGCACGAGGTCGGCTTGGTCCCGCGCACGAGTGCCGACTCGCAGGACCGTTCGGTATACACCACCGTAGGCCTGCACACTCGTGGCTGCCGACCTACGCAGACATCAGGGACGAAGGACGTGGAGGACGACGAGCTCACGGCCAAACGGGGCCTACCCTGGACCGTCCGCAGGTGGGACGCATCCAGCTGCACGGGGAAGTACTGCAGCTTGTACACCAGGTAGGCCTCGCTCGTGAGCCCGGGAACAACAACACGGTAGATCAACTCCTGTCCCTCCTCCCAGATGGGGTCGATGTCCACGTAGTTGTAGTACCACATCGCCGGTAGGGTGTGGAATCCGGCGTCTCGGAGGCGGCGGAGGACCTGGAGCAGGTGTTCTCGGGGGAGAACGTCCTCGGTCAGTTGGCCCCGCTCCAGCTCCATCCGTTGGTTATGGAATTGCACTCGTCGATGCTCGTGTTGGCGCACCGTCTCCTCCAAGATCCGTAGGCCCAGCTCGATCTGCCGGGCCATACAGACCTTGTTCACCTTTTCGTCGGCCCCGAACGCGATCGTACCTCCGGCTTCCGCGAGGTGGATCGCGCGGGCGGCCTGCTTGTTTATTGTGGCGATGTTATCGGCGTTTTGTAGAACGCCTTCACGAGTGGCGTTTACTACCGATACCATCTGCTCCAGGTGGTGGGCTATTTGCTGCTGTTGGACCAGCGTGTCGCGTGCGACTCCTCGCAATGATGCGACGTCGCGGTCAGTCGCCAGTCCAAACAGAGCCTTTCCAGCCCACCCCACAATATTAAGCAGGCCCCGACGCCGTCGGCCGGCCTCCGGCCTGCCGTCGGTTACTATCCGACTTGCCCTGGGTAGTTCGGACAAGCGGGTTAGCAAACGCGACAAGTGCCGGCGCCAGTAGGGGATGTGATTCGGCTCCATCACGTCCGCGACAGCGTCAATGGCGACAGTTAGGTTGTGTACGAGATCGTCTACACAGGGAGGGGACGGTGGTTGGATAGTGACGGCGACAGTCCAGGCGGCCGCGACCGCACGCGCACTTTCGTCCGTGTAGACCAACACGCCATCATCCGAGAACAGATCAGGTGTACTCGTGCGAAAACACGCACACAGCAGTACTATGGAAATTCACATTATGGAAGGGATGGGGGAGTAGGAGGCACAGGGTAGGGCAACTGGGGACCACTCGGGACCACTCGGGATCCACTTGGGACACATTTGGGGCACCTTGGAGTCAATTCGGGACACCTCGGGGCCGAACCGGGACACCTCGGGGCCGACTCGGGACCAATCGCGGTCGACTTCGGAACACCTCGGGACCACTTGTGGCCGATTCGGGACCACTCACGGCCGACTCGGGACCACTCGCGGTCGACTCGGGACCACCAGCGGCCATCTCGGGACTGCTCGGGGTCAGGACACATAGAGCAGTCACAAAAACTCTCGACTTTCCCACGCTCTCACACCGTCAGAGACATCACGGCAATCAATATAACTTAAAACCTTGTCCAGGCTTCCAGTATTATTCACAGCCTTAAGTTACGATCGAATGCACTTCCCTTTTCTGGTTGATCCGCGTGTGGTCATCTCCATAGAGTTTGACGTCGTCTCCTCGGAGGCAGCGGGGGCGGTGACGGCGTCGGCGGCGTCGGCGGGGCCCGTAGACATCTCCCGGCACAGCGGACAGGGCAGCGTGGTCGTACACACACAGTATTATTCACACCGCTTTCCTTGCTTCAGGGACGGGAAAATTGACGTCATAAAATGTAACGTTACCCGTACTGTGTGTGACGTGGTCTGGCCGGCACTTTCTATAGAGTTTGACGTCGTCTCCTCCTTGATTCGGTCAACGACAACGGCACGGGAGTGCGGGACGGCGGCGGCGGTGACGGCGGGTCCTGCAGGGAGTTCAGCCACAGATCCCCCCGCCGCCGTCAGCGTTGTCTCGTCGTGGTCGCCAATGTAAAGTTCCTAGGCTATACCATTAGCGGTTCTGCTCCTAGCGGTCGATATACGTTAAATAAGGTTTGGAGTCAACGCATAGATGTTGTAGGTAACAGAATCCAGGTAAGACTGAATACTCTGGGTTTATTGGGCTCTTGTTTTATAGCAGTGGGACGCCTTTGTCTCCAGGTGGAGACGCTTATACGGGCGGTCGTGTTAGGCGCCAATTAGCGTCACCTTTGTAACAACGAGCGCGCCCGCATCTCCAGGAAGTTGGGTTAACAAACAACCGCCGGCCAAAGCCGGGTTCAAAGGGGGGATTATAGCTACAGCAGGAAGGACCAATTAGCCTGGCCAGTGTCGGCCATCTTGGATTTGGAGGAAAGAATTTAGAATAGATTGAATATATATATTATAATTAATAATGCTGCTTTTTCAACGCAAAAATACCACAAAGTTAGAATTATCGACTGCAGATCTTTACACAGTGTTACACCCTGTCACTGCTCTAGACCGGAACGAGACTGGTCAATCCTCATCAGCTGTTTCCTCAACCGCCAATCCCGGCACAGAGCTAACAAGCTCACCCTGTAACAAGATCCCACCTGCTGTCTGTATATAAGCTGAAGAATCTGTCATTAAAATCAGTGAAGTTCTTGACTCTTAGTAGTACCTAGTACATCTGTGTTTGACTTCTTACTCCCTTATTCGTAAGGTCTACATCTAGGTAGTCTAGGCCTCTAGGCTTTACAACCTGTTGTAACACTATTTGCTTACCGTTGACAGTAACATGGGTCAGGAGAGTTCTGAGGAGGAGCACACGCTGAACCAACTTCTCGTGGAGATGGACGGGATGGGAACCACTGACGGGGTCATCCTGCTGGGCTCCACCAACAGGGCCGACGTGCTCGACAAGGTGAGTGTGAATAAACATGCGGATATGGAGTCTCCATACTAAACCTATAGGGAGTGTGTATTATCCACCTAATACAGAGTCTCCATACTAAGCCTATAGGGAGTGTGTTTTATCCATCTAATACAGAGTCTCCATACTAAACCTATAGTGAGTGTGTATTATCCACCTAATACAGAGTCTCCATACTAAACCTATAGAGAGTGTGTATTATCCACCTAATACAGAGTCTCCATACTAAACCTATAGGGAATGTATATTATCCACCTAATATGGTGTCTCCATACTAAACCTATATGGAGTGTGTTTTATCCACCTAATACAGAGTCTCCGTACTAAACCTATATGGACTGTGTATTATCCACCTAATACAGAGTCTCCATACTAAACCTATCGTGAGTGTGTATTATCCACCAAATATGGAGTCTCCATACTAAACCTATCGGGAGTGTGTATTATCCACCTAATATGGCGTCTCCATACTAAACCTATAGGGAGTGTGTATTATCCACCTAATGCAGAGTCTCCATACTAAACCTATAGGGAGTGTGTATTACCCACCTAATATGGAGTCTCCATACTAAACCTATAGGGAGTGTGTATTATCCACCTAATACAGAGTCTCCATACTAAACCTATAGAGAGTGTGTATTACCCACCTAATATGGAGTCTCCATACTTAACCTGTAGGGAGTGTGTATTTTACACCTAATACGGAGTCTCCATACTAAACCTATAGGGAGTGTGTAATTCAACGGGCAGAGCTTTTCATTCACAAAACCAGTCATTCTTGTTAGTTATCTACCTTATATATAGTCTTCATACTAGGGATTGTGTAATTCACTCGGCAGAGATTACGGCCATTGCAGGTATGTTTTAACAGTGAACTTTGACTGGTTATGGTTGTGTGCAGGCGCTGCTGCGACCGGGCCGGTTTGACCGTCACATCCTGATTGACCTGCATGCGGTTATGGTTTAATGATAAACTTTAGCTGACTGGTTGTCGTTATGCGCAGGCGCTGCTGCGACCGGGCCGGTTTGACCGTCACATCCTGATTGACCTGCCCACCCTGCAGGAGCGGAAGGAGATCTTCACCGTGTACCTTCAGAAGCTGCAGCTGACGCAGCCTCCGAGGGTGTACAGAGAGAGGCTCGCTCAGCTCTCCCCCGGCATGAGCGGTACGTCAAACCAACACCTTCTTCACACCCCGCGAGAGTAGTATACTAGAGATGGCAGTTTTCTCATTTTCCAAGGAAATCCTTGTTTTCATTTTTAGTTTATAAATTTAGTTTTTCTTATGTAAAATAAAGAGAATAAATTGGGCCTCACGCACATCAATAAACAGGGACTCAAACCAGACACCACAGCCCCATTCCATGGCAAATAACGATGTGTTTTCCATGTTTTCTCAGTCACTGTTAGGCAGTAAATTCCACATGAAAAATATTTCATGTTTTTTTTTTTTTCATGACCCCAACTGAGATCCCTGATAATTCAGGGTTGCAACAAACTCATCATGCTCAATTTTATTTTTTATGGTCAGTAAATATGGGAATTTGTAAGAGAAAACTGGAATTTTGAAAAATATCCGGGAAAATTCACTCTCGTCACGAAAAACTGGAAATTCCAACTTCACTTATGAAGTACTGACCAACTCTGACACCATAACAATCTCCAAACGGTTTCATATATCCAACTTGAGGTAATCAGTTAAGTATTTTGCAATATTCAAAAAAATATTTTTAGTATTTTTCACTGAATCTATCAAAGACTGATGAGTTTTCAGCACATTGTGACATTTATTTTTGACTTGAAATAATAATGTTTTTTCCACATCCTATAAATTCTGATTATTGTGATTGTTAACAATATTGGTGAAATTATGATTAAATTGTGCCTTGTAGGGGCAGACATTGCCAACATCTGTAACGAGGCAGCACTGCACGCAGCCAGGGACGGCAAAAAGGCAGTGGAGGCAGGCGACTTTGAGTACGCTGTGGAGCGTGTGGTTGCTGGTGCTGCAAAGAAAAGTGGGATCCTGTCCCCGCGTGAGAAGAAAATTGTAGCATACCATGAGGCAGGCCACGCTGTTGTTGGCTGGCTGCTTCAACACTGTGATGCCCTGCTCAAGGTAAGTTTACTGGTCTGGATGGCTGATCCATTTATAGGAAGAAGATTGTTGTTTAACATGAGGCAGGCCACGCTGTCATCAGCTAGCTGCTACAAAACTGTGATGCGGGTAGCGATTGAGGGGATAATTCTTGTGTGGGAAGAAGATTGTAGCATACCATAAGGCAGGCTATGCTGTTATTGGCTGGCTGTTGCAGAACTGTGACAAGGTTAAGTCACTGGTCAGAATGGAGGGTTGATCGTTGTGTACCACTAGGCAGGCCACAGTGCCGTCAGCTGGCTGCTGCAAAACTGTGATGCCTTGGTCAAGGGAAGGTCACTGGTCAGGATCAAGGGGTTGATTATTGTATGGGAAGAGCATTGTAGCATACTACGAGGCAGAGCATGCTGCTATCAGTTGGTTGCTGTGATGCCATTGTAGAGGTGACATGACTGGCAGGAATGGAGCGATTGCTTGTTGTATGGTAAGAAAATTGTAGTGTACCACGATATGGGCCATGTTGTCATTGGCTGCTGAAGGTGAGGTTAGAGAGATGGGGATTTAATTTATGTGTGGGAAGAAGAGAGTTGTGTTACATGAGACAAGACACGCTGTTGTCAGCTGGCTGCTGCGGGACTATGACGCCATGGTTATGGTGAGGTCACTGGTAGAGATGGCGGTTTAATTCATGTGTGGGATGGTAGTCGTAGTGTACCATGAGGCAGGCCACGCTGTCGTTGGCTGGCTGCTGCGGGACTGTGACACCATGGTTATGGTGAGGTCACTGGTAGAGATGGCGGTGTAATTCATGTGTGGGAAAGTAGTCGTAGTGTTACATGAGGCAGGCCACGCTGTGGTCAGCTGGCTGCTGCGGGACTGACGCCATGGTTAAGGTGAGGTCACTAGTAGGGATTGCGGTTTAATTCATATGTGGGAAGATAGTCGTAGCATACCATGAGGCAGGCCACGCTGTCGTTGGCTGGCTGCTGCAGGACTATGACACCATGGTTAAGGGGAGGTCACTAATAGAGATGGTGGTTAAATTCATGTGTGGGAAGATAGTCGTAGCGTACCATGAGGCAGGCCACACTGTCGTTGGCTGGCTGCTGCAGGACTATGACGCCATGGTTAAGGGGAGGTCACTAATAGAGATGGTGGTTAAATTCATGTGTGGGAAGATAGTCGTAGCGTACCATGAGGCAGGCCACACTGTCGTTGGCTGGCTGCTGCAGGACTATGACGCCATGGTTAAGGGGAGGTCACTAATAGAGATGGTGGTTAAATTCATGTGTGGGAAGATAGTCGTAGCGTACCATGAGGCAGGCCACACTGTCGTTGGCTGGCTGCTGCAGGACTATGACGCCATGGTTAAGGGGAGGTCACTAATAGAGATGGTGGTTAAATTCATGTGTGGGAAGATAGTCGTAGCGTACCATGAGGCAGGCCACGCTGTCGTTGGCTGGCTGCTGCAGGACTGTGACACCATGGTTATGGTGAGGTCACTAGTAGGGATTGCGGTTTAATTCATATGTGGGAAGATAGTCGTAGCATACCATGAGGCAGGCCACGCTGTCGTCGTCCTGTAATACTGTGAAGCCCTGCTCAAGATAAAGTCACTAGTAGGGATCAAGGGGTTGATTATTGCGGGAAGAAGATTGTAGCGTACTATGAGGCAGGGCGCGCTGTCACCGGCTGGCTGCTGTAACACTGTTATGCCCGGCTCATTGGTCGGGATGGAGGGTTGATTGTTGTGTGGAAAGAAAATCATTACAGATCTAATAATATGGAAGGAAATTCACTTTCACCATTCAAAGTGGCAGCATTGTTTGAATGAGCGACCTTTACACAGAGTGTTGCCTCAAACCTGATGTGGACCTGTGCCTATATTTAATTTTTTTCCAATGCTTTATGAGAGCAAGACTGAACATGCTCTATTCAACTTTGCACTCAGTCATTATCCATATTGTTTTGGATCTTTGGTCTATCACTAAAAATGAACGAGAAATAGATAAGATTACCATTTAGTCCAAGACTTGACAAGTCTAACTAAACTATACCACATTACATTTATATAAATCCTTAAAAGACAAAAGTTTGTCCACAGAACAAATTGAAACAAAGTTATTTTAATTTTTGCTTGTGTGGCAATAATTTTACTATTTTCTTCTTTTTAATTTCTTTTTTGCTGCAGTAAGAAGTGTGTTAGCCTCATCCATCTGTTACTATTTTCCAGGTCACAATTGTGCCGAGGACGAGCAAGGCTTTAGGATTCGCTCAATATATGCCATCTGATCGGAAACTCTACTCCAAGGAGGAGGTAAGCAACACGTGTATCATCGTGTATTACAGCTGGTAATAGAATGGCCATTGTATGTACTTTTGTGCAATAAAATTTAAAAAAAAAAAAATCGTGAAGTAGACGTGAAGAACATCAACATCTTTATTTATCGGAAATGATTTACCTCTTTTTCTTATTGCCATGTCGTAATAAGCGGAAATATTTTACTATTAATCTCTGGAGCTATTCTCACAACACAAGGCAGTAAACACATCAGTCAGTGTGTTACCCAATTGTTTTGTTTTTTGGGTTGTTTTTTTTGTTTTTTTCACATATAATTCACCTGAAGATAGGTGGTCTTCCATTATAAGAATACAAAATCAGGACCATTTACAAGTAACAATGTAGTCAAATACAACTCACAAGAATTACAATTGATAGTATGTAAAAAGATTAGTTATCTAATAAACATATGTGAACAGAATTTAGCACAAGGAGCTTGCATAACATGATAAATGACAAAAGTATAGGTGGTAGAGTAATAATGAGTATGGAAAGGATGATGTGTACATTACTAAGGGGTGCAACCAAACACTATTTAAGATGCACTACAGTTATAGGGTACAGATTACGGATTACAGACTAGGCAGGCCAGCAATACCATTCTTAAAGCCGGTTATACATGGGAGTTTCTGAGTTTTGTTATTACCAGAGTATATATATCTATAGGAGTGAGTGTGGGGTGTGACCTGGGGAAGCCCCAGAGCGAGCGGTCCGTGCTCTCTCGTTGACTCTCGGGCCCTGCGTGACTTGGCAGGCTCGGCGTGCTAAATACAGAGACATCAGTTTTCCACTTTTCCGTGGAAATCCACTTTTCTATATTCAGTATATGTAATTTCTTTCCTTACGTCAAACAAATATGATATGGATTTAGCCTCAGTAACACCAATAAAACAGTGGTTTGAAACTCCCAACAGACCCTCAGCACCATGCCGTGACAGACGGACATTTTATCCATGTTTTCCCGGTCTCTCTGTGGCAGAAAAATCCACATGAAAAATATTTCCACTTTTTTCCCTGACCCCAACTGACATCCCTGTAAATAAGGAGCACCGCTCGCCTCAGTTGGGGACACTTGGCGGTCCAGCTCACAAAGCACTTACATCTTAACTAACCTGGTCAAACATGGTCTCTGCTATGCTATTCGCTTATTTCGTAATTGTTAGTTATGATGTGGAATCATTGACTCCGGAGGTTATCCTTTCAGATTGTACATGACTTACATGAATACAAAAGATTAACACTTGTGCACTGGAATTACTTGTTGTGTCTGTTGATGTTAGCTACAATATATATGTTTTATCTTCATAATTCTATTAAATGGTTTTAAATGGTTTGAAGAATATACTAAATCAACTTTCAATATATTTTATAGCCGAGGCTGTATCATGTCTAATTCAAGATAGATCTTGGAAAAAAGATTAGCACTTTACTATAGCATGTGATTTAAAGAGAAAATCCGGCCTATAATAGAATTACATTTATTTTTGATTTCTTGTGTTTCAGTTGTTTGAACGGATGTGCATGGCCCTCGGCGGCCGTGTCTGTGAAAGTGTCCACTTCAACAGCGTTACCTCAGGTTAGCAAACTCATCTTAGAGTATTTCCCTCTACAAATTGTCGAGAAATTGAAGTAGTGCCTTTACTGTATATTCTATTACTATTTAAAATTTTAATTTTGATTTTCTATATTCTTTGTGTGATAGGTCAGGGTTCCACTTTATTTGTTTAGTTTTGGTTCTCAATATAGGTTTTCATATGACCCTCATATATGTCACATTTATAAGCATATTTCCACAACCACGATGTGATTACTTTACAAATTAGGATATGTTACACTATATCAAATCATTATGATAGAGATAAGTGTTGAGTTTTAAAAAAATATATAGGTGTTCTCCTCCAAATGAGAAAGACCAACAATGATTGATATTTTGCCCTATCACCAGCATACATTGTCCCGAACATGATATGAATTGTACAGGTCACTGCTTAGTGTACTGTGGTGTAAATATTGCATAATGTATATAACATACTGTGGTGTAAATCCTGTATACAAAATAATAATATTCTGTGGTGTAAATCCTGTATAATGTATATAACATTCTGTGGTCTAAATCATGTATAATGTATATAACATTCTGTGGTCTAAATCATGTATAATGTATATAACATTCTGTGGTCTAAATCATGTATAATATATATAACATTCTGTGGTCTAAATCGTGTATAATGTATATAACATACTGTGGTGTAAATCATGTATAGTGTATATAACATTCTGTGGTCTAAATCATGTATAATGTATATAACATTCTGTGGTCTAAATCATGTATAATGTATATAACATTCTGTGGTCTAAATCATGTATAATATATTGTAACGGCTGGTGGGTGGACAGTTATACTGCTGTTGGGTGAAGGTGGAGAGTTAGCTCAGTGGTTAAAGCACTGGACCGAGATTGCGGGTTCGAGTCCCACTGCAGCCACTATTCTCTTTTATCCCCAGCAGTGGTAGATTTACTGCTATATCAAAGGCCAATACTTCTCATACCATGTCTATGTGGTGTGGGAACTAAAAGAACTCTCATCCCTGTAAATGTGTAGGAGTGAGATTTCTCCCTAAATTCATCACATAGATTCGATCACCACCATTGTGGTATAAAAGAACCTTGAGAAAGTCTGGTAAGAACCTGTATTGGTTAACTGGACGTTAAATCAAACCAACAAACAAACCAAATATAACGTACTATAAAGTAAACCCTCTTTGTCCAGGTGCACACGACGACCTTCAGAAGGTGACGAAGATGGCGTACAGTCAGATCCGCATGTTGGGGATGAACGACAAAGTGGGACTTGTTTCTTTCCCGGACGTCGATGATAAAGGTCGGAAGCTCTACAGTAAGACCACAGGCACCTTGATTGACAGCGTAAGTCTATAAAGTTTTATTATTTACCTCATAGGAACACTCCATTAAAAATCTATGGGGCCACAGTGAACTACCTATCCTTTTATTATATCCTACCCCTAATAAAAAACGCTATAGGCTTAACATCGGGTCACTGGATTCAGGCGAGCGTGCAGTAAAGTGGTATTTATTGCACGAGGGTAGTAAAGAAATTGACCAATCAGAAGCTAGAATGTGAGCGACGTCACACTAATGCGGGCCATGAAACGTTGACTACTTATGGTCTAACTTGCCAACGGGGCAGGCGCAAATTTTACTCGCTCAAGCAACTTGGAGGAATTAGAATGGCTAATTATTATCATAAAATCATGCCCTTCGTGCAATAAAGACTAACACTACCAACTCTTGTTCACTTTCTACTAATTATCCTTTAGCTCTCAGAATCCATAACCATTGGTAACAGATTTCTAGTCCATTGACTTAGCTATTAAATATATGCGAGTCTTTGATACCTTTCCTTCGGTCATGTTGTTTACTCTAAAAGAAAATACCAACTTTGATGAATTATCACCAGCTTGAAATAGCAATTTCTATGTATCCTACCATTTTAAAATTTGATATTGTCCAAAGTTATTCTTATTCGAGATCTCTGTATCTTAGTTTTACATGAAAAGATGGATGTTTCTTCTTGTCTTTAGCTTGAAAAGATATATGAAAGCATATGTTTTTTAAGTTTGAATATCAATGCTAAATGTCATTGCAGAAAAATATATTATTTATTTGATGAATATATTATCTTCAATCAGGAGGCTCGGAATCTCGTGGCGAGGGCGTACAAGGAAACTGAGGCGCTGGTGCTGGCAAACAAGGATAAAATCCGACTGGTAAATAGAAACATCTCTTCCTACATTTGAATACAGAATAAAATGAATATATGAATAAATATACAATATTGACTGGTTTCAGATATAAGCGGCCGAATGCTCCGAGGAGTTGACGCGTAGTAATATCCGAGCCTATGCGAGGATATTGTGCAGTGTCAACTCCGAGGAGCATACAGCCGCTTGTATCTGAAACCAGTCTATATTGTATTTATTATCCACCTTTTCTGGGCAAGTGGCATGTCGAAATCAGTTCATTTTAATTATGCACTATGTTTTCATATGCACTATTTTTCCGTATGCGCCATCCGGAGCATACAACATATATGTATGCTCCGGGTATGTCCATACAAACGCCCTATGTGTTTTCTATGGACACTTTGTATTAGGCGGATAATAAAAGGAATCACTATGTATGTTGACATATTGTCATTATTTTTCACTCTCCAGTAAAATTCCGCTTCCGAGATATTGTCATTATTTTTCTCTCTCCAGTAAAATTCTGCTTCCAGGACACCCCGCTTAAGGGTACATCCCGCTTAAGGGTACACCCCGCTTAAGGGTACAATTTGCGTGGAACGGAAAGTTTTACCTCTGTTCAGAGTTTAAGAAAAAGTTTGTTAGAGTGTACGGGAGACAAGCGTTTACAATGGCGGACACGGAGCATGTGAAAAGTCCGCGAATAAAACATGTAGAGATCATGTGATCTAATGAATATTCATGACCCTATGTCTCAGAAATATATATCTATATAATAATATCAATATATATAATTATACACGCCATTTTAATCGTGATGAAGGGGACACCCAGTTTAAGGGGACAAACCGGTACAGGGGAGAACTCGCTTAAGGGGACAGAGATTTTGGTATGGAATGCTTCCTAACCCCGCTTAAGGGGACACTCGTGAGGGACACTTTATCAAATATGACTGGACAGTATGGGGACAACACTCCAGTTTATCTCCTTTGCTTGTTTATGGAGTGTATGTGTAGAAACAAAGATATTATTAAATGAACCTCATTCATGCCAACAGTGTTTTGAAGCTCCCCACAGATCCTCAGCCGTAAACCCCAAACTATGGTCCACTCTAACATGCTTTCCACATTATCCTACCCCTAATAAAAAACGCCATAGGCTTAATATGGGATTTGTTTATGTCACTGGGTGTGACATAAAGTGTTGTTTATGCCACTACTTTCTAATACTGAAAAAATGTAGAAACGGGGTAGGATAAAATCTAGACGCCACTCGTTTGAGTTTGAGTTTATTTATGCCATGCATTTTGGTTGGCTCCATAATTTCACGAGTCGAAGACGAGTGACATTATGGAGCCAACAAAATGCGTGGCATAAATAAACTCAGACTCAAACTCGTGACGTCTCTTTATATTATCTCAGTCTCTGAGGCAGTAAATCTCTATTGAAAAGTATTTCCACTTTTGTGTGTGACCCAAACTGTGAATAAGGAGCTGAAGTGTCATTGATGTGTTTCCAGGTGGCAGAGGCGCTGCTGGAGAAGGAGACGTTGAGTTACTCCGACATGGAGCAGCTCATCGGCCCGCCACCGCACGGCACGAAAAACATCATCACCGCAGAGTGGGAGACGTCGCACGAGGGCAACACCAGTGCCTCCCTTTAGCAGTGATCTCTCAGTTTCCACCATGTGAAGCACCTCCCAGTTTCCTACATGTAAATCATCCCCTAGTTTCTACCATGCGAATGCCTGCTGCCACCGCACGGCATCAAAAACATCATCACCGCAGAGTGGGAGATGTCGTACGAGGGCAACACCAGTGCCTCCCTTCAGTGCTGATCTCCTGGTTTCCTACATGTGAAGCATCTCCCGGTTTCCTACATGTGAATCGTCTCCTAGTTTCTACCATGTGAATGCCTCTCGTCACCACATGGCACGAAAAACATCATCACCACAGAGTGGGAGACGTCGCACGAGGGCAACACTGGTACTTCCCTTTAGCAGTGATCTCCCAGTTTCCACCGTGTGAAGCACCTCCCAGTTTCCTACATGTGAATCGTCCCATAGTTTCTACCATGTGAATGCCTCCCGCCACCGCACGGCATCAAAAACATCATCACTGCAGAGTGGGAGATGTTGTACGTGGGCAACACCAGTGCCTCCCCTCAGTGCTGATCTCCTGGTTTCCTACATGTGAATCATCTCCCGGTTTCCTACATGTGAATCGTCTCCTAGTTTCTATCATGTGAATGCCTCTCGTCACCACATGGCACGAAAAACATCATCACCGCAGAGTGGGAGACGTCGCACGAGGGCAACACC
Source organism: Alentia gelatinosa (assembly GCA_950022655.1). Taxonomy (NCBI): domain Eukaryota; kingdom Metazoa; phylum Annelida; class Polychaeta; order Phyllodocida; family Polynoidae; genus Alentia; species Alentia gelatinosa. Next base: position 9,282,713 of record OX465585.1, read on the forward strand.
AGTGCCTCCCTTTAGCAGTGATCTCCCGGTTTCCTACATGTGAACTGTCTTCTGGTTTCCACCATGTGAAGCACCTCCCGGTTTCCACCATGTCAATCGTCTACCACTTTCCACAATGTGAAATTGTCTCCCGGTTTTCCACACATGAATCGTCTCCCAGTTTCCACCATGTGAATCATCTCCTGGTATCCACCATGTGAATCGTCTCCCAGTATCCACCATGTGAATCGTCTCCTGGTATCCACCATGTGAAGCACCTCCCAATTTCCACCATATGAATCGTCTACCCCTTTCCACAATGTGAAATTGTCTCCCAGTTTCCTACACATGGATCGTCTCCCAGTTTCCTAATTGCGGAATTGTCTCCCAGTTTCCACCATGTGAATCGTCTCCTGGTTTCACCTCCTGGTTTCCACAATGTGAAATTGTCTCCTGGTTTCCCAAACATGAATCGTCTCCCAGTTTCCTAAATGTGAATCGTCTCCTGGTTTCCACCATGTGAAGCATCTCTCGGTTTCCACCATGTAAATCGTTTCTCGGTATCCACCATATGAATCGTCTCCCAGTTTCCACCATGTGAATGCCTCTTCCCCTTGCCCCTTCATTTTGAGGCAACGGCAAAATGTGAAGCCTGGATATCCCATTCAATTCACCCTTACCGAACAATATGGAAAACTAGAAGGTGTCCTAAAGCATAGAAAAGCTGACCGGACGTAAAATCAACCAAACCAAACCAGAACTAAAATTTCTCAACATTTCCATGAAATAAAAGTTTCACCCTATTTTGTATGGTGGACAACGTAACGGGAAATGAGATGTGTCTCCTTGGAGTAAATTCCACTGCTATGTCGTTGGGTTGTTGTATAAGTTAAAAAGCTGGCCACATCTAACTCTAAATGTCCGTTTACAAATATGTACAGCTCTGAGGACCCAGTAAATCGTGCCAATTAACTCTATCTGAGAGTCATCAATGTCTATACACAAACAGTGGCCAGCGTGGTGGTTCCTGTGATAGTTACCTACCACATATAAAACGTGTAATTTTCCGTACGATCTGCTTGGAGATCTTCCCACACATAGAGACAGAGTGAACCAGACATAGGGTTGGAGACTGAAGCACCACGGGAGTGAGATTCTCGTGTATTTAAAAACTCGAACCTGTTCTTCTTTTTTGCAGGACTATACTCAGACAAACTTCTTCTTTTATGATTCATTTCGAGCCATGCCGAAATCAAAGTTTAGTATTGTAATTTTCTTATCTACTTTTCTCGTGAGAAATCAATGAGATCTCAAGTTTCGCTGGAAGCCCTTTCAAAACTCTACTGGTTCCCCCACCCACCAACAGCCTAAGTATTTGACCCATTTAGAGCATCTGGCCATGTGGAGCAGTCGGCAGGGTGTTCGTCTAGGAATGTGAACGTCGAGGGTTCGGACCCAGCTCGATATTTCATTTTTCAATATTTTCGCCTTAACTCGGACTCGACGAAGTCGCTGGTACTATTTAATTTTTCTATCTGAATATAGAAAATCTGTATCAAAGACTGTAAAAGGGTCGTGGTTAAGTCATTACAGTTTGATACTCATGATGATTAAAGCTACAAATAGGACGTTCACACCACTCTCTCATCGCTTATAAGCTTCTCAGACTCTTTGAAATAAAGAGGTTGCTGAATGCCCAATGGAAAATCTAGATTATGAGAAATCAACAGATTAAATTAAAGCACATTCATTGTGGAACTTGTAAATAAACATGCAATTTATTGAAACCGATTTGCGTCAATTTATTCATATATATTTATATATCCATGTGTATTACTCGACGTGAATTGTGGGATGGAAAATGAGAACTTATGGAATTAAAATTAATTAGAAACAATACGATCATGTTTCTGCCCAAAGTCCAATATAATGTAATTCAGAAATGCGTTGTTTTAAAAATACGATATTTTACTTCCTTGTAAGTTAAATTTGTACAAGACCTAAGAAATTGTAATTTTGTTTTGGGAACCTGTGGAACGTTAAACGTATTGCATAAAAGCTATTGGACATTTATTCCAGAATAATAGACAATTATTTTTTCTTTTCAATATTTTACTTTAATTACAGATCTAGATCAAGCCTCGTATTATTGATTCTCAAATAAATAGACAAATACTATTAATAATACAATTATGTAGATAGCTTAAATCATGTGACATAATAATCTTTATTGCAATTCATTAAAAAATGGCAAGTTAAAATGGCAATATTATTTCACAAATGTCAGGTTTTCCCACTCAACAGAAATATCACACTGCCAGCTTTTCTTTGGAAATCTGATGATATAAATTGACGACTACAAATATATCTCTTGTTTTAGTACTCAAAATGTATCTAGGATATTTATAAATATCACTCAATACTTCAAAGGTATCATTGCAAATAGAAATGTGGGAAAAGTGTTGCTTCAGTAATATTCGATCGTGTGGTAACATTATATGCATGTTGTATCGCTACTTTTTATAATGCCACATTTTCAGTGACAAATTGGTGAAAGGTTCATTAGTTTGTAGTTGAATACAGATGACGCTATAGTTATGACCCAATTCACAAAGAAACTGGAGGAACAGTTTCGTCCCCCCCCCCCCCCCCCCCCGTAACCCGTTTTAGGATCCGCAAATGTGGAGCAACCCCACCCTGAGGTTTAGACTCTTAACTCACAGAGCGATCCACTCAAAATATATATCAAAACATTTCATTTTTATATGAATAACTGCTTCTTTACAATGTAGTTTTCAAGTACATTTCTTGCCTGAACAATGATAATTGTGTACAACGGTAAACATGCTGTGACAACCTGCAAGAATCATGCCCTTTAATAAGTACAAAAATCAAATGCAAATTTAATTTGTTTCCTTACAGATTATATAATCTGTGGATATCCATAGAGCCTCCAGAGGTTACATAACTCCCGATTATCGCCCCGGGTAAGGCAAAGTTCCGCTCCCGATTGACTGGCCACACTACGACAACATGACCCACAGTTTTCTGATTTATAATTGGAGAAACTGAATATAATTTCGGATTTCCATGTAGAAATAGCTGAAATTTTCATTTCTGGCATCAGAATTTCAATTTGAAGGTTTCTGAAAACCGTTAAACTGCATTAATTCTGGGTTACGGGTAAAGGGTCTATCACCATACAACGTCGATAACCAGCGAAAACCGGAACTTGTGAACAGACTGAATTATGGGATACCTCAATAGGGTCTATGAATTTCCACGGATTCTAACGGAGATCTATGCTATGCATACTATTTGTTGGAAAGCTTGTTCCAACAACATGGGGAAAGTCAATCTGTCTCATTTAAAAGACTATAAACATGTTGTAATGTTCTAGTCTCTACATCTCTATCATGACCAATTATATTGGTTTCCATTAAAAAAGATAACTAATCAAAATTGTCCATATCTTTAAGTACCAAAATGAATGCATTAAGACAGTCACCATTTTGTAGCTGCTCCTCCGTGTCTTGATGTTTACCGTATGGCAGCCATGTAGTGAACAGCGAGGTTATCCTCATTATCGCTCACTCTAGTTCCCAGTTGGCCGACATGAGGGCACGGCACTCTAACATGACACCTGAGTTATCGGTGACATGAGCGGCCTCCTGGCATGTGCGACAGACCGAAATGATACTGGCCAATCCTCATTGGCTGTTGGTTCAACAGCCAATCAGAGCACAGAGCTTGCAAACTCAACCTGCAGCAAGATGCCACCTGCTGTCTGTATATTATAAGCAGGAGAATCTGTCAATAAAATCAGTTAAGTTCTTGACTCGTAGTAGTACCTAATACATTTGTGTTTGAGTTCTTACACCCTTACTCTTAAGGTCTACACCTAGCTTGTCTAGCATTCTAGACTTTACAATTGGTTTTATGTATAGAAAGGTATTTTATACAAGTCTGTGCTCGGGTGTAATCTGTTTTACGGAAAAATACTTCCTTTGGAATAAAGATTATTAATAAAAGTATAGAGAAATTATCAGCAGCAAAATGCATATTGATAATTGGTTTGTTTTCAGTACACAGGAGCGAACAGGTCTAGAACCAAAGTTGTCCCATTTCTGATATTATGTATGACATAATATCCAAGATCAGTATATTCGGAAACAATTTTGTAACAGCTGAAATTTCATTCTTGCGTAGACGATGATAAATGTTTCCATTTGTGACACAAATTACTTCATATTTCATTGTTTTCATATGAAAATTTTATCACATGGGTAATCAGGGATGTATGCCCACAAATTCACCATCACCATTCTCAAATATCCCTACTCAATATAAAAATCAGCAGAGTACAAATGTGTAATGAGCTTCACTCTCATTCAGTCCATAACGATACATATAAAAGGGGGTGTTCCATTGGGGTCGATAGATTTGATGACAATGGACACAGCGTCGATTCTCTATTACACATGTTTATAGTATACTATAGAGGAAACCTATGAAAGTTTAGCGTCAGAGCTCGTATCCCATCAAGTTTAGATCACACAGTAATTCACAAGGCGAAGCTGCATGAATTACGTAGCGATTCAAGCCCGATGGGATCGAGATGGGATCGAGGTCTGACCGTAAACTTGAATGGGTTTCTGAATTTATCTCTTTACATTGACTAATAGGCTAACAATTGTGACATAATCCCCCATTGAGTATTTTTCCTAAATTTCTCATGGGCGTTTGATACGAGTTCCCGATGTTAAGTCTATGTGGGAAAAAATTCAGTTGGTAGTATTGTTTTGATTGTAAATAATTACAAATTCTAATTTACATTTATCTAGATTTTGTAATCACTGACAATCTTTTAAAAACTTCTTTTATGAAAAATCAACAGCATGGTTTTTGCACAAGAATTAATTCAAAATGGCAATGACATTAGAGCGTATGGTTAGGCTACACAAGATTGGGATAAGACTACAAATCGGCAAAACCAACATCCAGAGATCGCCATGCGATGGCGTGTGGCCCTGCTCCATTACACTACGTATCTATACACAGCCCATAACCGACATCGAGAGATCACCACATAGCGTCATATATGGACCTGCTCCATTACACTACGTATCTATACACAGCCCATAACTGACATCGGGAGATCACCGTATGGCATCATATGGCCCTGCTCCTTTACACTATGTATCTATACAATGCCCAAAACCTACGTTGGGAGATTGCCATACGACGTAGTGTGGCCCTGCTCCATTACACTAGTATCTCTTCACAGCTCAAAACAAATGTCGGGAGATTGCCGTGCTACGTTGTGTGGCCCTGCTCCATTACACTATGTATAGAACTATACACAGCCCAAAACTGACGTCTAGGGATCACGCACAATGTGATATTGCCCTGCTCCATACACAGCCCAAAACCAACGTTGGGAGATTGCCGCACGACATGGTGTGGCCCTGCTCCATTACGCTAGTATCTATACACAGCTAAAATCTGACGTCTGGAGTTTGCCACACGACGTAGTGTGGCCCTGCTCCATTACACTAGTATCTCTTCGCAGCTCAAAACAAATGTCGGGAGATTGCCGTGCTAGATCGTGTGGCCCTGCTCCATTACACTATTTTTTTTTTTAAGTCGCTTTATTTACCCTGGGTACGATTAGGCAGTAACTGCCTGTTTACAATCAATAACCAGCATTTGTAAGTCGTGTTGTTCGGTGTTATCTGCGATCTGCGGCACTATGTATCTATACACAGCCCAAAACTGACGTCTGGGGATCGCGCACAATGTGATATTGCCCTGCTCCATACACAGCCCAAAACCAACGTTGGGAGATTGCCGTGCTACATCGTGTGGCCCTGCTCCATTACACTAGTATCTATACACAGCTCAAATCTGACGTCTGGAGATCGCCGTCGTACGTAGTGTGGCCCTGCTCCATTACACTAGTATCTATACACAGCTCAAATCTGACGTCTGGAGATCGCCGTGCTACGTAGTGTGGCCCTGCTCCATTACACTAGTATCTCTTCACAGCTCAAAACAAATGTCGGGAGATTGCCGTGCTACATCGTGTGGCCCTGGTCCATTACACTATGTATCTATACACAGCCCAAAACTGACGTCTAGGGATCACGCACAATGTGATATTGCCCTGCTCCATACACAGCCCAAAACCAACGTCGGGAGATTGCCGCACGACATCGTGTGGCCCTGCTCCATTACGCTAGTATCTATACACAGCCCAAAACCAACGTTGGGAGATTGCCGCACGACATCGTGTGGCCCTGCTCCATTACACTAGTATCTATACACAGCTCAAATCTGACGTCTGGAGATCGCCGTGCTACGCAGTGTGGCCCTGCACCATTACACTATTTATATATACACAGCCCATGGCCGACATCGGGTGATCACCGCACAATGTTGTTTGGTAAATGGATGTCATCTGTTGGGCACCTCCACCATCTCAGTGGAACACCCGCTTAAACAAATGGCCTCTCGTATAACAAATTCTCACACTGCAGTCTACCACATATAAATCCAAACAAAAACCAGATTCCCTGTTAGGGGCCATCCATAAAGTAGGTACGCAGAATTTCTGAAATTTCGGACCTCCCACTCCCACGATCTTGTACGCAATAAAAACATGTGAAGCGGCATACACAAATTTCTAAAATTTTTGACCCCCCCCCCCCCCCCCACCCACCTCAGTACATACATACTTTATGGATGGCCCCTTATTACATGTACGCCCAATCCTACTTTCTGCAGGATAAAAAATATCATTTCATATTGCAAACCAAATCCATTAACAATGGGGAGACTGGTAACACTAACTGGCTGACTATGGGGAGAGAGGGTTATTTTCAGGATGGTGCATTTTCCACTGTGGTTTCAGGTATGTTGCTTGGTAGTCCGTCTTTATAAATGAAGATTACATCTTCGTCAGTCCCATAACTTTTTCTCGCAGAATCAAACGTCTCGACACTACAACAGCACAGTTCTGAAAATATATTATGTAAAACCAGTTAGGTAGATATTCGCGTTATTGAAAATGCATCCAGATGTAAAAATGAATTGTTTTAAAGTTTATTTTTTTATCATTAGGACGTGGCAATAACACCTCTATGGCAAGCCGATGCTTAAAAACACTGAAAATAAAAATGAATTGAGTTTAGTTATTTATGATAACACTGATTTATCTCTCAGTTTGATTAGGTACCGTTGTTTTTAGCCGTTACGTGGCAGTTGATATTAACCAAGAATTATCTCAAACTGAAAATAGTTTTTTTTAAATAATTTTTTACTTTTTTTATTGTTGAATGATTGATTTAAGTTTTTATCTATAGTTTCAAGGGTTCTGGTTTAGGAGTATCTTTCTGGAAGTTATGTGAGTATTCGCACATTTCAGGGGAAAGCAGCAGGACTCTATTTTATATCTAAATTGACTGTTTAATCAAGAAGGCCTTCCTTTCCTACCTTCTGCATATGAAGGGTTTTTGTAGTATATAACTTGTTCTTCATCATCGTAGCCGACTACAACGATGTAGTGCCCTGTAAAAATGATCCACATTTGAATAATTACAGTCATACCTTGATAGATAGTTATTGAAAATATTGCTGATACCAAAAATGTATGGCAGACTTTTAATACATCATATTGACATTACCGTTTCATAAAAGAGGGACAAAAAGAGCGTAAAGTATACAAAACCTATAAATCACACAAAAATAAGTTGAACTTTGTTATATTTACTCCCAAATCATGAAGATACTAAAAGGAATTAAAGCGTAGCTCGAGCACAGATTAAAGATAGACATACATATACAGAGTGTGAAGGTAATGTAATGTTTATTCACCTTGATAGGGGAAGAGGCATTTCATGGCTCCAGTAAAACACTGTATAAAACATAGAATACATGTACATCAGGAATTTAGAAAAATACACACCTATACTACTAAATATTCACTTGAAGACTGTCAAAACACCAGGCATTATTTAAAACAGGATCAGATTTTATCTCATCCCTATCATTGACTATTAAATGGCTAAGATTTGTGATATAATCCACTATTGAGTTGGTTTGTTTTTTCTAAATACTCTATGGGCGTTGAGTAGGAGTTCTCAATGTTAACCCTTTAAAGGCAGGGGTCTGTGGCAGATCCCTATTGGTTGGGGCGGGTACTTTGGACTGGTATAACCCTAGGGGACGAGCCGATTTTTGTCTAAACCCATATTCCATTATTTGATCACGTGATATGACACATCATTCTTATTTATATTATTTGGTTTACCAAATATCAAATACTATATCATAGGTATATTCTCTGAAAGTTTCAGATATATTGTTCAATTATTTCTTCATAAAACAATGAAATGGTAAATATTACTAAATTTCATAAATGATGCCTCAAGGCATTATCCGGTCTCTGCGGGGGAATACCTCACTGCATTATCCGGTCTATACTGGGGAATGCCTCAAGGCATTATCCGCCTTGAAAGGGTTAAGTCTATAGGGGAAAATACGAGGGGTGAGATAGAAAAAAAAAGAAGTGCGATCATTCTGAATAGCAGACGACATTTTAAGATAGCAGGACGTAAAATTCAGTTTCGTCTCACCTTACATCGTACACAGTCGAGGCGACTCCAGTCGATTAGAAATATGGCAATATTTCCTAAATCCAGGTGATGTTTCAGGTCCTCTATGCTCACAGTGCTTGTAGATTAAAAAAAAAAAGACACATCAAAACGGTAAAATTGCGACAGAAAGAGCGGAAATATATACAAAGTGTTAATATTTTAAAAAGTGGTGATTCCACCGGCACAATTTTTGTTTTGCCTGGAGAGGGTTGGGTTGTGTCTCACAGCATCTGGCCACATCATGGTGGATGTCTTTTTTTTCTAAAAAGCTTTATTTCTCATCTGTGATACAGATTCTCATGAGAAACAATGACATGATAGCATAATTACATCAAACTGAGATTTCCAACATTGAAAACAAAGTGAGTTGATGAAATGTGTTAAGTGTTCAAGACGATTTCTTTCAATGTTCCAATAATGTCTTGAATGCCTTTTAATTTTTTTTTTTTGTTTTTTTTTTTTTTGGTTGGGGTTAGAAGTGTTCTTAGCCACGTTTTCTAAATCTTGAATGCCTTTCAACTAGTGGCCTTCTGGACTGACACAGGCAAGCGTTTCCATTGGCCGACAAAAACGACGGAGACTTTTTTAGTTCTCCTTTAAGTCTGTTTCCATTGAGTGACTTTGCTTCAGCAGTGCTATAATCCCATCAGTGGTTCCTGACTGTAGATCGGTGACGGCCAATGAAAATGAACTTTAAGGGGAACTGAAAAATTCTCCGCCGTTTTCATCGGCCATTGGAAACAGGCTTTTAACCGCACTCCTCATTTTCTTTTTCTTTTTTTGACACCAAGAAATGTGCTTGGTGTACAAACCCCCAACACTGTACTGTGTTGGAGAGTGAGAACACGGCGACAGCCGGTTCCCAAGGTGGCGGCGATTGTTGTTACATAGGTAACGATTGTTAACCTGGAGACACCATAGTAACCTAGTTCAAAAGTGACAGGAAGTTGTCATTATCAAGGTAGCATCGGCTTGAAGTAGAGGTGTTATAGCCACTTTACACTAACAAGTCTATATTTTCCTCTGCTCTAGAGTTTTCAATTCAATTTTTTTTTATAATTTTTTTTCGTCTTTCTTCTGGTCATATTTCACTTTGAGAGATGATTTGCACCTACCACTTGTTCACCGATATTCCCAGTGACTCTGGAGCACTGAAGAGGTTGGTGACACGGTTTTCATCCTCGGTGAAGTTAGACATGTAATATGACTGTAAAGAGAACACAGAATGCAGGTTAACAAATATCGTACACCGCACCTTCGTATTTTATACCATTGTCTTTTTATAATTATGCATTACACTATTCCATCAATTAAGTATATACGCAAAAATTCCGAAAATGTTAACACCTCTCCCCCCCCATCCCCACTCTCAATCGTGTACGCAATAGAACAAAGAAGGGGCAAACGCAAAATTTCAGAAAGTTTTGACACCCCCCCCCCCCCCCCCCCCTCCGATCCACCTTGGTGCGTACATACTTTATGGATGGTCCCTTATCCATTGACTACAAAGTCCCCATTGAATTTTTTACTGTATGGGGCCACAGTAAACAATTACCCATTACCTATGATGGCAGAGACTATAACCATTGATCACGACTTCAAAATCATTGATAACGGAAAAATAGTTCCTTTGGGCAGGAGAGCAAAATATTAGTCCCCATTGATAAACCCTTAAATTACTGGGTTAATAATCTTAAATTCACATTATCGTTCAATGACTACCTACCATCAACAATGTGGTGTGTGTGGTGTGTGTAGGGGGAAGCTTCTGTATAGTGATATTGAGGATGACAATGAGTATTCACTATCGATAAGGTATCAGGAGGGAAATATAAGTAAACTGCTGATTCTATGCCTCACCTTGTTGCTGTAGCCTTTGTCCACTCCAAGTGTAATAGTCATGTAATGATGAGGAATTTTATAATGTGCCATGATGTGAGCAAGATCTATTGTCCAGACACTGTAATTAAAAAAAAGAATGTAAAATTGGTACTAAAATAAAAGATCACCATACGTATATACCCGATTTCTTTGGAGTCTTTTTTCAAATTTCTTTATTGATATCCTTTAGGGGTATACATAGCCTCCTTTTTGTGTACAGCCCAATATAAAATAATTAACAGGTGAGAGTCTTAATTGAGATCAGTTGATTTTCATGACTCTACCATACACATGTAGTTCAGATACAATTTTGGTTGAGATATATAACAACAAAATTTAAAATTAGCATAAAATACTGAATACTGCCATTCCTGAGTTGACACAGGGTTGATATGTTAACAATGTCAAGGCAGATAACGTCACCCGGCATGGTTTCGGTGTTAGGTTCAGATATCAGACGCGCATCCTGTAGAATCAAGGTTAAGCAGCATTATCCCACTACCTTCAAAGTTTATATTTTGTACTATAGGGCTTGTTCCACCCACAAGATGGATTTGCCGTGGTATATCTTGGTATATCTTACAGTGTTGTGATATGTCGTACCTCTGTTGTCTCGATATGTAATATGCAATGTAGTGTTTTGGTGCTCCACCACCACGACACCTCAAGACACGTCGCGGCAAATATGCACACGATTATTCAAAACCTAGTAAGATTTAGCAAGACGGCCAAATCATGACTCTAATCTCGCTATATCTTGTGTGTTGGTGGAATCAGCACTTATCTTAGATGGTGTGACAGTAATCTGAATGAAGCAAGTCCAAGACCATATTCCCGTTACAAGCTTTATTGCTGATGTTACTGCAACTACGACTAGTTGTTAATATATGGAGTTGCAATGCTATATATTTACTACTGTTTGTTAACGCATGGGGACGACACCACTGATTGTTGCTAGGCACTGACACTTTTGGATTAGCATAAACCAAGCCTGGCTGGTTAGGCCAAGGGAAAGCACACATTTGTTTCTCAATAGAGAAGTTGGAACGTAAAACTTTGTAGGAGGGTAAGGAAATAATTGAGAAGTTTACCTTGTTCCAAAGTCTAGCTGTGAACATACTGATCGGAATTCACTGATGTTTATGCCCAGGAAACTGTGTTGAGAAACAAAGACATAGCAATTAAACCAGAAGCCGGTACATTAGACTGCGACATAAGTTTTCCTTATTGATAACCTCTTCGATTATATGTCTGAGAAAACTGTTGGTATTCATAGACAATAATCAATGGTTTCTTTTTGGACGGGCTTCCGTAAACCACGAGAGGTTGACGAGTAGTAATAAACAAGCGCCAGGGACCCGGGAATTGTCATATTTTAGTGTAAATCAATAGGGATTACTCTTTTGCTCTATAGCACAAATGGACTATTTTTCAGTATAACATGGCTTTGAGAACGTATACCATGGCTTTGAATCAGTATACCACAGTTATTGTATCTGACAGTTTTTAAACAATGGATCATGGTTTACTTAGTCCTATACTTTCTCAATGGGGACTTTGTGTACGATGGATGATAGAGTATAACTCTGCTTATAAGCCGACCCCCTACTTTGGGATGGGATCCTGGCCCCCCAATCACAACTTTTTGTAGAATTTCCGGTATGGAATATGAAATTTTAATGAAGTTTTGTACCAATATAGGATATCACATATGTTATCCCACCCCTAATATAAAATCCCATAGGCTTAACATCGAGTTTCCGTATGCCACGCTGACTGGCATACAGAGTTGTATATGCCACTAGTGGCATACAGAATTGTTATCACCTAATATTCCAAAATCGAGGAGACGGGGTAGGATAAAATCAAAACCTGATTCGTTTTAATCTTGGTCACAGCATTCCACTCCAGTCGTGGCATACGGTGCCCAAGATCAAAACTCATCCAGTTTTACGATATTATCTGACAAATTACTACCATCAAATGATTCACATTTGTATATGTCTGTCTGTTTGTATTTTATCATAGATTTGTACTGATTTTGAGGTTTTTCAAAAATCAATTTTTGAAAAAACACGGTATTAAACCGACCCTGGACTAGGAAAACTTTATAAACAAATGTTTTCATAAATACCTAAAAAAAATCGGCTAATATACTATATAAGGCACAGGAGTATTGTTTTCTCTGAGACACTTACTTGATGACCATCTGAGCACACGCCAGTCCACAATCCCAGCTGTGTTGTTGCTGTACGTGAGGCACACTTATCAGAACACGCCCCGTCTCAGCTGTGGAAAAATAAAAACATTCATGTTGCTAATCAACTTCAACAAAAATCATACATTCAAGACATTTAATAGGATCTCGAGGTTTTATCTAATTTAGTCATGTCTAAACACATTTCGTCAGATATGTACAAATATGTAGTACCGGGGTATACTAAAAGGCGTTTACTTTGTATAATTTGCTGTCTGGTGTGGTGGACACAACCACTTTTTTAAAAACTATTCTGTGACCTGGGTTGGTATTTCGATGCTACACTTCCTTGCCAGCAGCTTTGGTTTCCGGGGGGGGGGGGGGGTGACAGACAAAACTCTTTATCATTGTTGGACACTAAGCTTTATGGTGACAGGGAATTGTCTGTTAACGTGGGGTAGGTCCTTACATGGGGTCTCCCCTAAGTGTGATTTTATTGTACACATAATTATTTGTTCAACCATGTACATTTAATGTGCCAGGGGCTTGTAAAGGTGTCTCAGAATGGCTAAATTAGACTATTTGACATTGATATATTACACCTTTTTATTATTTGATAATTTAAATAATATTTAAAAAAAACTACCTATAAATTTACAGTTATAAAGAGAAGAGTATACTGTCTAATAGCTAGGTAAAGACAAATTGGTATATGTTTATTGATTATAAATTTCTTCCATATATATGTTTAGTTTTCACAACAACAAAATCGATGATCTCTAGTGCTCGGAACAAACCATCCCTGTTTGGACACAGGGATGGTTATAGCCAGTGTAACCAGCCCTGTCCACAACAGTCGCCTGAGTCGGCTGGTTATAATATACTGGCTACTGACAGCTATATATAATATATGGACCCGATAGTTAGCATCCAGTATCCGTTGTGAAACATATTTGCCAACGGGTTTAAGGTCAGTAACGGAAATGCTACGAAAAGTTACTAAATCGATTGTGATTATCCTCAGCCCTCGTCCCTCGTCCTGAGCCTTATAAAGTGCGGAAATAGACTGAAGCTACTCTCTGACGCTGAACCATGGACGATAACGGGGAGACTTGTGTTGCTGTTAATTTGAGAGTTGTTTACCCATGTCTGGTGTTGTATTGTCAGAGGGTGAAATCTATTCGATGTCCCCAGTTTGATAAATTCATGATGCTAATGGACACTTTATCGAACTGCTAGAAATGATCTGCAGTGATCAGCAACGAAAAGTGTAAACAGGAAGTTGAAGGAGTTGCTGGTTTCGTGTAAACTGTATACGAAATGTTAGAACTCACCCAGAACCAGCGACGTGTGGAGCTCTTCATGACTTGAGGCAGGAAAAGTTTGGACTGTTTACACCGGAAGCACACCGGTGGCCCGTAAGTTGACACGCTGAAATTAGAAAATCATGTATTACAGTAGCTGTTAGTGTTAAAGAAAGACTTTAATGTACTAGAAATGTATGACACTCAGTACAGAATAGTTCTGTGGTTCAGATTTTGGATCATGTGGACGCAGTAACCTGTTGGGGACCGAAATCAAGGTTAAAAATATGTCCCAGAAAGAAAGAGTTGGAAGTTCAAGAGGCACGAGTTATATACTTATAACGCAAAGACCAAAGTAAATGAAATTAATTGGCTCAAGTCAAGGCTCCAGCAACAATACCCCAACAAATATGATGTAGATCTAGATTTTATAGAATGAAAATACAAAGTATAACCAGTCCTGGTTAGGAGATGAGGGGGAGTCACTGAGTGAGCAAACTCCTCCCGTTTTCACAGCTTTCTCCTCGCACCTCGTAGTGCACCGCCAAATACTGGCACTCTGATAGCCAAAAGAATCTACAGAGGCGTAAATTATAAAAGTTACTTGCCTAAATGTCAAGACATAAATTAATATGGGGAAAGAGTAGGCCAATAAATGGTTTTCACAAAACTTTTAGAACTAGATCTAGACTTTAGAAACGCATGCATTGAGAAACTGTTCAAAACTTGTTTAAATGAATTATTTAGCCAAAGTTATGGTGCTGGATCACAGCAATGCCCTTGAAACAACTGATACATATCTATTTGGTTTTCTCGTGTATTACTTGGACAACTCAACGATGCTAATGTCAGTAATGATCACAATATCCTCGTGTATTCTGGTACTGTGGTGCTCTTGAAAACCCTTTTTTTTTAAGAATCTTAAATCTGGTTGACTTGGTGTGTTGTGTAGACAATTAGATTATGATGTGTATCATGTAGATCCCAGTGTTATGGTAAATATATACTTTTTAAATTATGACTGTACTTGCCGGTTCGTCCACGTTTCGGTGAATGTTTTACCTAAGTTTAAAGGGACCGTTCTTACTTGCCGTAGGGACTACTTTCTTCGTAGCCCCAGAGCATCAGGGAGATACAGTAAAACCCCTCTTAAGGGGACACCCTCCGTTCCGGGCCAACTGTCCCCTTAAGCGGGGTGTCCCCTTAAGCGGGGTTTTCAGTCTGCCAATGGTTATACAATAGAGAATACGTACATAAATGAAGGAAACGATGGTTATTAGGTTAAAAGGTTTATTAATAATATATAATAATATATATTAATAATATATAAATAATATATTTTAATAATATAAGCAAATACATATAAATTATACAATATGAATGAATATAAATTAAAAATAAATAGATAATACATGTAAATGTACAGTACAATGTATATACAGTTTCACAGTCCCAGGAAGGCATCGAGGGTGGACTGCACTTTCGGTGGACGAGCAGCTCTATTCCTGTTAACAGTACCAATGCAATGCATCACAGCCCCCACGACCTCAGTATCGCTTCTGTTCATGTAGTGTCGGGTTGGGGTTGGAGGTGGATATGCCTTCCTTCTGAAATTTGCTCCTTGTTATACCCCTGGGAGCTGTTTCAAAACCATAGACTTAACCCACGTTTTGAAACAGCTCCCTGGTCAATGTCCCTGGTCAATGTCCCCCCGTAACTTCTGAGAGAAATAAGCGACTCACCATGAGCCGCCCAGAGCCGCGACGGCTCACTGAATACCGCACCTTCAAAGCGGCCAGCCCGTCCTAACCCACCGCTAACCTGTAAGCGGGCCTCTAACCTCTACCTTCAATGGGTGCGAAAGTCGCTCATACTAATATCCACTCACAGTCGCCCGCCCAGACCCGCTAGAGATGTGATTATTACCTTGAAAAAACACACTCCGGCCGCCCGGGCCCCCACGGGAATGCTCAGTCTATTGTTCTGGTTGGGACAACTGTCTGTCCCGTACAAACGGGCACCATAAACTTGGATTTTCAGTGTTTTTGATATGATGTCCCTCCAAAAATGTCCCCTTAAGCGGGGTTTTTAAGCATTTCTGTACCGAAAAACTGTCCCCTAAAGCGGGGTGTCCCCTTAAGCGGGGTGTCCCCTTAAGCGGGGTTAAAATAAACTCTTAATAGAGGGAAAAATTTCCGTTCCGAGCAAATTGTCCCCTGAAGCGGGGTGTCCCCTTAAGCGGGGTGTCCCGGAAGAGGGGTTTTACTGTAGTATCGCGTCGTAATCAGTCACGCGCGAATACCTGGAGTGCACAGACTATCACACCAGGGGTTCATGGACCCCTTGAGCCCAGGACGATTCGAGCCCTGGATGCCTTGAGCCTTTCTGTGGACGCCTTGAGCCTACCCTGTGAACGCCTTGAGCCAACCCCGTTTTGGTTTCCTTGAGCCTCTAGATAGTTGATGTAAAAACTTTGAAAAGTACGCTTAAATACTGGTTTATAGTCATATATACTCAACCCTAACCATTACCCAACCCTTTTCAAACCCTAACCCGCCAATCACAACTAAAATGGGGTAGGCTAAAGGCGTCCACGGGGTAGGTTCAAGGCGTCCACG
Source organism: Alentia gelatinosa (assembly GCA_950022655.1). Lineage (NCBI taxonomy): Eukaryota > Metazoa > Annelida > Polychaeta > Phyllodocida > Polynoidae > Alentia > Alentia gelatinosa. Next base: position 9,299,349 of record OX465585.1, read on the forward strand.
TTTTCGCCCTGACAGGAGGCTCAAACGGTAAAAGGCTCAAGGTGTCCAATTCCCCACACCAGGTACCATTTTATAATGTCTTCTTTAAAGTTAAAATCCGTGCTAGCCTTTGGTTAAGGTAAAACCTATATGACTTGTAATTTAATGTACCAACATCCATTAAAAATTACAAATCTATTTCTAGATGAATTCAAAATGGCAGAAACGCCAGCGGGAGGGCCAGCTTTGCAACTTGTAAAACAAGGCGCAGAAGCAAAGCTCTATGTAGGTGAATTTCTCGGCAAGCCTGTCATCGTCAAGGAGAGATTCAAGAAGGCTTATCGTCATCCAAATCTCGATCGTACTCTGACGACTCAGCGCATCAAGTCGGAAGTACGGTCCATGTTGAGATGTCGACAGAATGGTACGTGGTAGAGGGATGGATTCCTAGTCTTACCGGCCTCTAGGCTGTTCCGGCCCCCCGAGCGTTACCGGACCCCGCATTTTCTCGCGCGCCCGCTCACGCATTCACAGTTTTTTTTCCAAGGATGTGAATTCATATATGACTCTTCAGAAAAGTTTGATGAATAGATCCCATTGATATAATTGTTTCTTGTATTGACATTGACATTAATAAGTTATAAGCAGAGTTATGAGCTGAGTAGTGTGTTTGTTGCTTTTAGGCACAATATTTTTCCAATTTACTGCCTAACTTATAGAATTATACTAAAAGAAAGGAATGAAATCTTGAAAAAAAACTTAGATGTGTGTGGGGGGTTGAAACCTACCCTCTAGTTTTTATTTTGTGTTTCTGTGACTATTATTAACATAGTCATGACCCCAAATGTATTACTGAGTATAATCCATTATCTTTTATGATTCTCTAAATTTTCATGTCTGGTACCTCGAACCCTATCCTCTGGTTTTTATTTCGTGTTTCTACGATGGTTATTAGCGTAGTTATGGCCCGAAAGGTACCGTATTTGGGAGCCGGACGCGCCAAGAGGCCGGAACGACCTGGTACCGAGACACTATGCTTCGTCGCCAGCACGCTTCGGTTTTCGGAGAGTGACCAAAGGACACTAAGCTTTCTCATGCCACCTCTTTAATTTTATATCAGAACTTTGTCTAGAATTGACTTAGCTACTTGAATTACAACTATCGTGTAGCTAAGAAAGTAGATTGGGTTTTTACAGGCTTGTTTGTTTGTCAAAAAAAACCCATAAACACATCATTAAAACGAAGCGTAGTGCCCTAGGCGATCACCACGCTGTCCAATTCACGAAGCGTATCGTCCAAAGCCTGCTGGCTAAGAAGCTTAGCGTCCAGTATTCATGGTGGAATACTAGACAGAACGCAAGTAAAAATGTCCCATTCCCGAAACAGCCCTCACATTGACTTCTCTATATAAATTAATCAAATGTAGGGGGTGGGGATGCAAAAAAATCGGAAATTTTGTGTATGCTCCTTCTTTGTTCTATTGCGTACAAAATCGCGAGGGGCGGTGGGGGTGGGGGGGTCAAAATTTTGGAATTTCTGCGTACATGGATGGCCCTCAAACAAAAAAACAACTACTGCTTGGAAGAACGAGTTGTAACCATGTCGAATGCAATAAAGAGATTTGATAATGATGATGATGATAATAATATAATTGTAATGATAGTAATGTTTTTTTGTCCTATGTGTTTGTTGGGCTGTACTAGGAAGAGCGCTGAATGTACACTGTCCTTTTTTCTGAATAAAAAAAAAAGAAGATAATAGTAGCAATAGTTTTAATATTAGTAATAATGATAACTAAGAGTTAAATATCACAAGGTGGCGCCACTGTATAATGTAGCATATGCCTTTAACTTCCCCTTACTGGTGCGTGTTTTCAGGAGTGGCCACGCCGGCGGTGTACTTCGTGGACCTGGTGAACCACAAGATCTACATGGAGCACCTGGCGGACAGCTGCACGGTGCGCGACCACATCCGGGACGTTCAGAAGCTCCCGGATGCTGAGCAGCAGACGCTGCTACGCCCTCTAGCGGAGAAAATTGGCGCTGTTCTGGGGAGGATGCACGCGCGGAACATCATCCACGGCGACCTGACGACATCCAACATGCTGCTGCGTGCGGGTGGCACGGGCGAGCTGGTCATGATCGACTTCGGGCTGGGCTACATCGATAATGTAGCGGAGGACAAGGGAGTGGACCTGTACGTGCTGGAGCGAGCGCTGCTGAGCACGCACCCCAACACGGAGTGGGTGTTCGACATCATACTCGATACTTATAAAAAGACTTACGGGCAGGGCGCAGTCGAGGTGGTCAAGAAGTTTGATGAGGTGCGAATGCGGGGTAGGAAGAGGACTATGGTGGGCTGAAGTCTCTGAGCAGAGGAGGTGTGAAGCGTAGCGCCCCCTATCGTTTTGGCATGGTCTCAAATGACAGCTGAATGTGGATTCCTATACTAAAATAGGCTAACTAGTAACAGCTACTACATACAAACTGTTAGAGCTCTATCAAAAATCTTTTCAGATATTGATAGAGTGATATCTAATGTACTCCAAACCACAATAGAGCTCAATAGAGCTCCACGTTTTATGGCTGTTTGGTGTTGTTTAATACAACGTTATTTCTCATAGGCTGTGGCTTACAAGGCTCACAGAGTCCATTCTCAAGAGCTCCTTCCCCTCTGCTGGCAGGTTTGAAACTGGCGCCTTGAACCCTGCCGCGATCGCATATATGAGTTGGGTCCCTATAGGGGGCGCTGCGCTTCACACCTCCTCTGTCTCTGGGTTCGGTTTGGTTAAATGGGGTGTTCCATTGAGATGACTGCATGACCACATAAAAAGCACAGCCATAGTTTGTCAGGTGGCTACAGCAATTGGTGCAGTGGAGTAGGCAACACGCCCGGCAGCGGCATCTGCATGGAGGTGTCACCGATGACGGCCCACCAAAACCTAATAAATTAGCTTTTTCTGGATGCCTGCAAATGTAGCCCGCATGGCCGCCGACCACTGAACCTGGCCTGTGGGTATCTGAATTATCTCACCCCTGGAATAAATGTCGTTCTCCATGCCCCTACAGGTATTGCAGTCCGTTCTCCATGGTCTATATCCTGAGTGTTCTCCATTCTTTTAGTGTGTACGGGGATGAGATAAATACATTCTCATAAAGTCGTAAATACATTCTCATAAAGTCATTCTCCAACTCGTTTGAATGCTACGTGATATTCACTCGGCTGTCGCCTCGTTCATATCACACCGCATCAAACTCGTGGAGAACGACGACTTTGACCAAAACTTGTTGGTTTCTTCTTTAGTATGTTCGGCAGACATCGGATTCATGCCCAGCTCAATGGAACACCCGCTTAAGGAAAGCTCAAGTTATTATTATATGAATAAATCCCTTTGCAAAAGGGTAGAGTGCTTGTCTGCTAAATAGTGGTTAAATGTTCGATGATGATTCCAGATGATTTATTAAATGAAGAAAGGGATTTCCCATATGGTCAATTCTCATGAAAATTGTGTCACATTTTATGTACAAAATGTTAATAAAATATTATTTGATACATCGTATTTGTGTTTCAAACATGTCTACCACATCTTTAATTTTCAGACAATGTGTGACAATGTTTAAAGTTCAGGTCTATACATTCCTATCATGGCCAAGGAATATTGGTTTCTATGAGAAGAAAGTAATCATCAAAATTGCCTGTAATTATTAGTGAACAAATTGATCGAGTTCGAACAGTCACCATCTTGGTTTATTTTACTTGAAATGTTGGTTCTATTGAACTAAATAGACATTTTGGTTACGATGATGACATGCATTAGATTGGCTGCCAACCTCCATCTACCCACCACTGTCTTGTGCATACATCCGTTGGAACCAATCACAGTACAGCTTACAATAGTCCGGTTCGTACGGCACAGAGTAAAGACATAGGTCCGTGATGGTCAAAGAGAGCATGGCAGGCATTGACGACCTGGATTTCATAGCTGGGTGGTGAAAGGAATAACATGGTTCATTGTTCTATTTATAGTATCAGTTTGACAAAATCTGAATGTTTCCGACGAATATGCACTAGACAGCCTTCTATGCTTTGCTCCATCTCTTAAATAGGTTGGTGTAGTCTGATCCCATTTTTGCTAAAGAAACCATGATTTATGTTCAGTAGATTTTGAAAAAAATACACAGGAAAGGAAATATGAAAATGGAAAATTGGATTCAAGGTTGTGACATAACATTCTCTCCATGCAGTACGAAAGATCTGGTAGGAGAGTAACAAACAGTTCCTGCTATAGGGTCAGGGCGGCCGCGGTTTTAAAGGCATATCGGACAATTTGGCTTAGAAATTAAAACCCATGTCATTCTCCTAAAATTTGAATAGGATGATCCCTAAGAGTTGTCGAAGTCCAAATGCGCGTCAAGATAGAGACTTTCAAGAAACTCACTGGGAAATATTCTTAAATGAATTGTAAAGGAAATAGACAGTAAAATGAACTTAAATCTCATAATTACCTCATCACTACTAACTTATATTCCTGTAAATCCTCTCTCTGATTATTTTTTTGTTATTTCTTTATTATTTCATTTTTCTTTTCTTCTTCCTATTTTCCTTATACATCATGAGAAAATATGATATAGGAATCAATGTATATGTATAAGATCGATGTTGTGACTGAAAAACTCATAGACCCTATTGAGGTATCCCAGAATTCAGTCTGTTTACAGGTCCTGGTGTGCGCTGATTACCGACGTTCTATGGTAATCACCCTTGACCCGTAACCCACAATCATTGCTTTTTAACGGTTTTTATAAATGTTCAAATGGGAAATCCGATGTCAGAAATGGAAATTTCATCTATTTCTACATGTGTACCCGAAATTATATTCAGGTTACTCAAATATAAGTGGGAAAACTGTGGTTCATGTGAACGTAGTGTGCCCAGCCACTCGCGGGCGGAACTTGTGTTTACCCTGGGCGATAATCGGGAGACGAGTAACCTTTGGAGGGCGTATATCTATGAGAGTGACAATAAAACTAATAAAAAAATATATCTTAAAAATTGTGGGTCACCATGCTCATTTTTGATGTAGAGATCATCTTTATGATAATTTATAATAGAATTTATAGAAATTCTAAAAAGTTACTTCTCACATATCAAAACCCATGTCATTTTCCTCAAAATCTCACAAAATATAGTACAAGTATAATACAGCACATTTAATATTGGTGGCTGTGCTTGCTTTCGAAAGAATTTAAATGTAGGCCTAATTGGTTTATTTTACCTATTATGAGTGGACAAACTGGACAAAACGTTAGATAACTCAGTTGTCATTCGAATGAATCTATAGGAACCACTTTTGACTGATAATTGACAATATTTTTTTTTCAAATCACCAGGTGGCGCCACTGTGAATTGTAGAATATTCCTTTAAACGGACCAGAGCTAATTATATATTTCATTACAATTCTAATTATATATTTCATTACAATTTTATCCTAATACTCATCTCTGGTTCAAAAACTAGCACAGTGACCCCCGATTTTTAAGTTAGATATGTGACGGACTTGACTGACATGGACTGGCAACAGGCCGCCGCTAGCCCATATGTGTATGCCTCGCTACTGTATTCGGGATCTCTGTTTACCCGCTAGGCGGCGTCGCATTCACTGCCGTTTATTTCCGTTTTTACACACCAGGAGGCACTGCGTAACTGACATATCTATATGGGGTACCTCAATATAGTGCTTTTAATTATTAAAATCAAATGTGCACTTGAATGAATTTCAATTCAAAGTGAAGGGGAATATGTCGCTGATATAGGTGTGTTTGAAATTACAGCTAATTTATCATGTAAATGAGGTGGGAATAATTCCAGGTCTGATTGTCTGAAAATGGGGAAATTCTCGTACCTACCCCAACCAACACCATACAAAATTTGCTACATGATACATATCAAGCAATAATGACTTATTTCAAAATCTTGATTTTTCATGTTAACCCTCTGAAAATGAGAGAATTCTAAATGCCGCCCCAACTCAAATTGACACAAAATGTGCCACACCCCCAGAAAAAAACAGGACATTTAGAACACTAATTCTAACTGTTCCATGTAGGCATATACTTGGAATCGACAGTGAAATATGTTAATAAGGCCTAGGGATTTTGGAATAATTTTTTAATATGGACTATCTGGATTTTTCTGGAAAAAGAGGGAGTTTTGACAGAAGCCACGACCAAAAGTGACATTCATCCTACCCCATAGGCTTAACATTGAGGTTCTGTATGCCACGCTGACTGGCATACATAGTTTTATATGCCACTGATGGCATACAGAATTATTATCACGTAATATTACCAAAATCGAGGAGATGGGGTAGGATAAAATCAAAACCTGATTTGTTTTAATCTCGGCCACCGCATTCTACTCCTGAAGTTTTGGCTCCAGACTTCACTCGGCTTCGCCTTATGAAGTCACTTTGCCAAACCCCACTTGTGGCATACGGTGGCCAAGATTAAAAACTATCCAGTTCTACGATAGTACTTGGAATCAACAGTTAAACAGTTTATTAAAGCCTTAGGGTAGGGGAATCACTTGGAAATTATTTTTTCCAATACTGAATACCTGAAAATCAGGGAAATACCCTGAACGGCCCGAAATAATGTAAAACAAAATGTGCCACACCCCCTGAAAAAAACCACCGTATATTTAGAACCATAATTCAAAGTAGCTTCCATACCCATATTGAACAGTTAGAATAATTGTTCTAAGTGTACTCGACTACCAAGCCCTATAAACGTTTTAGCTGTCTTCCCCAGGTAGAAACTTACCTAGAACAGTTAACATTACAGATCTAGCCCTTTTGGGGGTTTCCAAATAATTGGCAAAAGATCTATCGGATTAACGGGTACCTAAATTCTATTTCAATTCACAATCGGAACTATATAAACATCACACCTGTATCATCATTACGATTAATACGCATTCTAAATAATTTTGTCTACTCCTATTACTTGCTGAGATATGGAAACTAAACCGTCATACATCAGAAGCACCTCATTTGAATCCCTGGTGGCTGGAACTGGAACTACAATCGACTGTGAAGCCTCCTAGCGGATGCGCGGAAAATGAGCGCTCTCCCCGTGAACGCATTCAAGCATAGCCGAGGCTACACTGGCAACCAGAGCTACAAAAAATTAGCTATGGTCGGGTTAAATAAGCGGCCGCCTTGACTCAGCAGCCTACCTGTTTGTTATTCTCCTACCAGACCTTTTGTAATGTTTAGAGAGTGTGCTTAGTCATAACCTTGAAGGCAATTTAGGCAAATTGTTATTTCCTTTTGTGTGTATTTTTAGAATAAAACCACCATAAAGTCAGACTTATTTATCAATTTATTAAGCTATGAATTCTACCATTTGAGTATTTCTGCTTTTAGAGCCTACATAGAACAAAATGACTTGGTTTGAGGCGAACACAGAGGGATACTGTGTGGGATTTAACCCGACCAATCCCATATCGTAGAAGGGGTTGGTCGCCAAACTAAGTCGAGGCAGATCATAGAGCAAACACGGCACCGGGTGGCGTCTCCTATCCATATACATAGGTCCGTGGATATGTGTTCTATAACACTTTGAAATCATCGTATTCAATTTTCAAGAAAATGACATGGGTTTGAATCTTCAAGCTAAATTGTCATGAAATGATTCTCCCAAATCTCTGAGACCATATAGCCATATAAAAAAATGATTTAACTTTTGATATTTTTGGTTTCGCCTTTCCAGTTCTCAGCTTCACTTTTATATGAATTCCTTAGCTTTACCCGTTACACAGCCACTTACATTAAAGGCAAATCGGACAATTTGCATTGAAAATTAAAACCTATGTCAATTTCCTGAAAATTTAATATGATCATCTCCAAGTGTTGTGGAACACATATAACTTCTTTAAAAAAAAGAAAAAGGGTATCCCCGTGCTTATTTTTGATATCGAGATTAATGTTCTGATTATATTACAATATAAATATAAATATTATAAAAAGTTGATTTTCACATAGTAAAACCCATGTCATTTACTCCAAACTTCACAGAAGTTAGTAGATGCACGGTACTACACATGAATTTCAAAATACATAGGTCACCTTCTTTATTTTTGAAAATTTTGAAGAAAACCATATTTTTCCGTACATTTCCAATGTAAATCAACTAAATAAAAATTGCCCTATTTTACCCATTAAAATTGGACAACCTTGATAAAATGTTAAATATACACATTTGGCATCAAGTTGGAAATCGGACTGTTGAGATGTTCCACAGCGATATGGTCGAAAGTTTTTACATGCTAAGTGTAGTGTTTTTTGGTCTTTTCCAAATTTCTTTATTGCAAGCTGTCAACGGAGACAGGTTTTTAGCAACAACTACGATTGTACCCCTGCACATAAGTATAAATCGGCTGCATATTATATCAGATCTTATCAAAGGTAAATTAAGTTTATAATCATCAACATACAAGGATAAGTACCTGCTTAAGTGAGCTATTTTCTCGGAACTGAGGGTATTACTGTACTTCTTCCCTTTTCTTGATGGTTGTTGTTTGGGTAGTTTAACACCACTTAGACATGGTATGAAAAGGACTGGCCTTTGATATAGCAGTATATCTACCACTGCTGGGGGTAAAGGAGTAAAGTTGCTGCAGTGGGACTCAAACACACAAAGTCCTACAACCTTGGGGTTCCAAGTCTAGTGGTTTCACCTGATGTTTGAATTCACTGCAAGTTTGGTTCGGTACCCATGCAACATGAAAGAAAAGTTTAAAAAAAACTGAAGGACGACCGCTTCAACCGTTCACCTATGGGGAGCCCAAGTGAACCCCCTGTAACCACAGATACCTGTTCACAAAACACCATTTCCAGATATAGGCGCTCAGTACTATGACTATGTAGATTCGAGATTATGCGTCATTCTCCAATCTTTTAGATCCATATTCTTGATGAACTTAACTATCACGGTAGCTTCGAGACAGTTATTCAGAGACGTTAGTAGTAATAAACTACACATCAAAATTAACAAAAGAGACCAAAAACAAAATTCTAGCCTCATAACTCCCTTAGGTTTAGCACTAAGCCTCATTCTTACTGGCTTCCGGAAATGGTGTTTTGAACACGGGTATCTGCCGTTTTAGCAGGTTCACTTTGGCTCCCTTTACCAGACATAAAATATAGGTTAAACATAAATGAATATACCAAGAAATTCATACAGAAAGATAAGTCAAAAAGTGGTGAATATTGTTCTCATTTTCATTTATTCCATGCTTTACATTCTCATGCCAATGAATAAAAATATACACGAAGCCGACATGAACACTTCAATGCGGTAAATATCCAGGACAACACATAAAATTGAAGTACCAAATATAAATATAAAACCTTGGCAGTAAAATGGCTTCATCATTACATAAATAATATAAAAAGATCAACTAAGATCGGTTTCGTTTGATTAAAAAAAAAAAAAAAAAAAATTCGCTTGATAAGAATGGATGTATTATCATGCATCTTACTGGAACTCATTAAAATTATTCAAATTAAGATTTATAAATTGAGACAGAGGACACTAACACTCTTCATCACATAATACGTATACTATATGAATATCCTTAATATATATTAAAATCTTCCTGTAAACTCGACCCACACTTTTTTCCGCGATGCAATGGAATAGGTTTCTGGGATGAAAATCGGAAATTTAAAACACTTAAATAAAAAGTTTTATTTATATCTGTAGGTGGGTTTTGTACTTGGTTTCAGAGAGACCAATGATTTATAACATTATTTTGGAAGAAAACGGTTATGAATATATTCTAGTGTTGCCGGTGTATATGATATGTCAGAATTCCCTTATATTTCTGAAAACTTGCATTGATGTTTGATATTTACAAATGTTTGGAAAGTGAAGAATCGCTTGGTCTAACCAGACGACATTTGGCAGTGTTTCCATAGAAACTGACCATGCTGTACAAGCTACAAAATGAGATCGGGATTTAGGTCTGTATGGAACAACCCGTTCAGCAGAGTTCCGTGTGAACCATAAATTCCCTTTGAGTTTTGTAACGTGTAAAAGCATTGTACATCATTCCATATTCATCATATACCCGAGATCAATAAATGTTACCGTAATTTGGCCTAACAACCATGTTTTAGTTGACCTGTACAAAACAAAGTTCCGTATTTTGCAGTACGGAACCCTGTGAGTTATATGGTGAAACGGTGCGTATTTACAGTATATACGTCATGGGTATATAATAAGTAGACCATAACGAGACGATGTAGTTAGTCTGGAGTACGAGTCACATTAACAGTGCATCGCGGTGTGGCTACGTCTTCATCAAGGTGTTGAGTTTGTTGATGACCGAGCTGATGTCTTGGTTTCGGTCGATCTTCAGGTAGCTCCCTTTGCGTACTTGGACGACGGAGACCCAGTCCGGAGCGAGCTCCACCAACAACTTAATGTGTGCCTCCGCCTCCACTGTAAACAAAACAAACATCAACAACTTAATACACTTATTAGGGATGTCAGTTGCAGGGGTTCATGGACGCCTTGAGCCTGGGACGATTTGAGCCCTGGACGCCTTGAGCCTTTCTGTGGACACCTTGAGCCTACCCTATGGACGTCTTGAGCCCACCCTATTTTGGTTTCCTTGAGCATCTAGATGTAAAAAACTTTGAAAAGTGTACTTATACTGGTTTATAGTCATATATACTCAACCCTAACCCTTACCCAACTCTTATCTAACCCTAACCTGCCAATCGGAACTAAAATAGGGTAGGCTCAAGGCGTCCACGTTTTCGCGCTGACAGGAGGCTCAAACGGTAAAAGGCTCAAGGCGTACAATTCCCGTTGCAGGGATGTCAGGTGGGGTCAGGGAAAAAAGGTGGAAATATTTTCATGGGGATTTTCTGCCTGAGAGAGACCGGGGAAACTTGGATAATATGTCCTCTTCCTCCATGGCATGGGGCTGAGGGTCTGTGGGGAGGTTTAAACCAGTGTTATTGGAGTAAATAAAGCCAAATCAATATCATTTTACTTGACACAAGGGAAATAAGTTACATATATATATATACAGAATATCAAAAAGTGGATTTACATGGAAAAATAAATAACATACATCTCTGCAGTTGGATCAGCAGAGATAAAAAAACAGAGGAAATATTTTTCTTGTGGAATTTACTGTCTCAGAGAGACTGAGAAAACATAGGCTTGGACCAATTTGCTGGTGTGAATGAGGATAATTTATTCTTTCTTGGTTTTACACACGAAAAAAGACTACACCTTTCACACTTACCGTTGCCCATCGAGGACTTTGCACTGTCTGCTACTTTCTTGATGGCATCCTCCATCGGCAAGCAGGGTTTTTTGTAGGTGACAAAGTAACTGGGAGAAGGTCAAGGAAACCATCCATGTACAACAAATAATCCAATAAAAAGAAAAGAAAATTAAATCAACCCAGTGGAAGATTTGCCTACAGCGCTACTGCTCATGATTTAAATAAAAAAAAAAATGTAACAAAATAAAATACAGTAATATGGCCAGCAACATATTTTTTTATGTGGAATTTGCTGCATCAGAGAGACTGAGAAAACATAGATAACCCACCAGTGTTGGCCATGGAATAGGGCTGAGGGATTCAAACCACTGTTTTATTGCTTGCTGTGAATGAGGCTCGATTCAAATTATCTTTAATTTTTACAAGACATTATTCTTTTTAATAAACTGGAAATGAAAACGGAGATTTTCTTGGAAAAAATGAAAAATGAAAAAAAAAAAAAAATTTCTAGGTCACCACGGTGGGGATCATATTGACGGGATTTTAGTTGGGGTCATGAAAAAAAACCAAGGAAATATTTTTCATGTGGAATTTACTGCCTCAGAGAGACCAGAGAAAACATGGACAAAATCAGCACAATTGGCCATGGAATGGGGCTCGGTGTGTGTGGAGGGAGGTTTGGTGTGAAGGACGCCCAATTCATTCTCCCATTATTTTACACAAGAAAAATAATAAACTGAAAATGAAAACAAGGAATTCCTTGGAAAATAGGAAAACTACCATCTCTGTATTGAGAGGGAAGTGTGAGAGTTGAATTTTTTGTTTATGTAGTTTACGTCTCGGTAGGCGAGTTACGTCCTTTGAGACTGAGTGTGAGAGGTGAATTTTTTGTCTATGTCGTTTACGTCTCGGTAGGCTAGTGACGTCCTTTGAGACTGAGTGTGAGAGGTGAATTTTTTGTCTATGTAGTTTACGTCTCGGTAGGCTAGTTACGTCCTTTGAGACTGAGTGTGAGAGGTGATTTTTTTGTTTATGTAGTTTACGTCTCGGTAGGCTAGTTCCGTCCTTTGAGACTGAGTGTGAGAGGTGAATTTTTTGTCTATGTAGTTTACGTCTCGGTAGGCTAGTTACATCCTTTGAGACTGAGTGTGAGAGGTGAATTTTTTGTTTATGTAGTTTACGTCTCGGTAGGCTAGTTACGTCCTTTGAGACTGAGTGTGAGAGGTGAATTTTTTGTCTATGTAGTTTACGTCTCGGTAGGCTAGTTACGTCCTTTGAGACTGAGTGTGAGAGGTGAATTTTTTGTCTATGTAGTTTACGTCTCGGTAGGCTAGTTACGTCCTTTGAGACTGAGTGTGAGAGGTGAATTTTTTGTCTATGTAGTTTACGTCTCGGTAGGCTAGTTACGTCCTTTGAGACTGAGTGTGAGAGGTGAATTTTTTGTTTATGTAGTTTACGTCTCGGTAGGCGAGTTCTGTCCTTTGAGACTGAGTGTGAGAGGTGAAGGATACGATCTGATGATTCGGATGACGTCCGGCAGGCGGCTAATCATCTCCTTGCGCTTCTCCTGGGCCGGCGTCTGCATCATGGACCTCACCTGCTTCTCCGCCTCCTTCGCCCGGATCTGTGACGGCGAGACGAACCAGAAATACAGTCACAGTTTACACCCAGCTCAGTCAATACCATAAACAGGGATGCCAGTGAGGTTTCACAAAAAACCCGGAAATATTTAAACCCCTATTTCTCAAAAATTCTCTACTTTTAATGATGTACTTGCATTGATTATGAATAAATATTGGTATACATGCTATTGGGATATCAATAGAGATAAAAAAAAAAATCAAAATCCGATTATTTACTTGAATTTGAATTTTAAAAAAAAAAGTACATAAAGACTTAAACAAGTCCAGGCAGGCATGGGAAGAATATAGGTCAGATGCTTGAGCTCCAGGCGTGGTCCTCGCGTGGCCCTCATTACTCTCCCTAAACAGGTTTGGTTTCCGGGTTTCCGCAGGGAGAGTTTCGGGGAAAACCCGGTCGCTAAACGGGTGGTTCTGGTTACCACTAAGTCCTATGGCATGCCCGGGGATGGTGCTACCGGCCGCTAGTATACTACATTTCATTGTATTAATTTAGAATAAAAAAACACCGGAAACCCGGGGAACTGACATCCCTGCATAAAGTAGGCCCTTAACCCTTTCCCTGCAGCACCCATTTCCTCTGATCACCTTTGTACAAAAAAAAATCAAATATGGATTTCCATGGCATCTTTGCACTATAAATAAACGATTAAAAAAAAGAGAACAACAACAACAAAACCCTGCACTCACCCGCTCCAGCATTGACTGGGGGATGCCCTTGACGTCAGTACTGGGCTTGGCCGCGGCTGGCGCTGCTGTCGTCGCTGCGCCCTGAGAGGACTTCTTGGCGGCGGCCCGCGCCGCCTCCACCGCCTTCTGCTTGGCCACGTTCTCCAGAGCCTTCTGGACCTGAACATTTAAAAACAAATCATACATATCAGGGATGTCAGTTGGTGGTCATGAAAAAAAGTGGATTGGTTTTATATGCTGCCTCAGAGACTAAGGAAAAATTGAAAACACTTGGTTATCTCTGATTATATGATATAAGTGAATAATAAGTTTTATCAAAGTCTACATACACAAAGCTGGGAAACCACCTTGACAATCTGAATGTTTGAATTTTTTTGTTTGATAAATGTCACAGGGGACCTTGAGGATATAGAGGTACTCACTTCACCTTTTCTCACTGGAGGTAATATACTTATCTATTGTCCATAGACCCTTTGTATCAACCTCCTGTCCATGCCCATACAGAGTTCCTACAGATTTACTATGGACACTTTATATTAGGCAGATGACACAATATATCCATATGTGCCGAGTATGTCCATACAGAGCTCCTATGGGTTTACTATGGACACTTTGTATTAGGTGTATAATCCATACAGAGCTCCCATGGGTTTACTATGGACACTTTGTATTAGGTGTATAATCCATACAGAGCCCCTATGGATTAACTATGGACACTTTGTATTAGGTGTATAATCCATACAGAGCCCCTATGGGTTTACTATGGACACTTTGTATTAGGTGTATAATCCATACAGAGCTCCTATGGGTTTACTATGGACACTTTGTATTAGGTGTATAATCCATACAGAGCTCCTATGGGTTTACTATGGACACTTTGTATTAGGTGTATAATCCATACAGAGCTCCTATGGGTTTACTATGGACACTTTGTATTAGGTGTATAATCCATACAGAGCTCCTATGGGTTTACTATGGACACTTTGTATTAGGTGTATAATCCATACAGAGCTCCTATGGGTTTACTATGGACACTTTGTATTAGGTGTATAATCCATACAGAGCTCCTATGGGTTTACTATGGACACTTTATATCAGATAAGTAATAATGTACTGTGAGTCAGACGTACCCTGGCGTTGAGGACGGCGTTCTTGGAGCGCGCCTCCTCCAGGACCTGGGCTGCGGAGGTGAACTTCTTCACGTCAGGGGGCTGAGGCAGATGCGCGGGAACAATGTCCGGCACCTGGTCCACCTTGAAGCGCGGGTGCCAGCGCGTCACCTTGTCATCGGGCACAGTCAGCGGCCGCTCCAGCTTCGACAGGAACTCCTAATAACAAGATCAGGCGTTAGCATTCTCTAGGTTGCTATTACTTATTGAAGCTAATATTCGCATTGAAATGGAAATATTTACTGAGGACAATAACACTGAAATCACATTTATTTAAGAATAACAGGAACTAAAAGAACGAAATGTGCATCTTTTTCCATTCGCAACCCCCCCCCCCCAAAAAAAACAAACAACAGTTTTTATTAAGGGAATATCACGGAAGTTGATGCTAAAGTCATTCTTCCACTCCGCCCTAGCCCCCTACTCCCCATTCTAACGGTGAGTGTTAAGCCGAATGGGCAGTGGGTACCATTTACCTTGTGGTGGTTCTTCACAATCTCGATGAGAAGTCGATGGAAGAGAGTTTTGCGTTCGCGTAGTTTGGTGGCTGTGAAGACGACACGTCCCTGCTTGTCTCGCGGTGTGTCTGCATCTGGGGAGATCAATGCATACAGTGACAGGATTTTCTGTTTGTTGGTTTGATTTAACGTCCAGTCAACCATTACAGGTCCTTACCAGACTTTCTCAAGGTTCTTTTAGACTACAAGGGTGATGAAATCTATGTGATGAATTCAGGTAGAAATCTCACCCCTACACATTTACCGGGATGGGAGTTCTTTTTGTTTCCACACCATTGACATGATGTGACGAAGTGTGGCCTTTGATATAGTAGTAAATCTACCACTGCTTGGGATGAAGGAGAATAGTGTTGTAGAACAGATATCTAACTTAAATATTGGGGAGTCACCGTGTTTGTTCGTGATTTAGAGATTGATATAATGATATCATAATAAAATATATATAAACAGGGATGTCAGTTGGGGTCAGAAAAAACAAAGAAATATTTCCCTGGCAATACAGGGTTAGACATCAGATCTATATATACACCAAAAAGACCTAAAATATAGTAGATACAAATAACATTATCACTAAGGAACATGGGTCTGGAGGCAGGTTAATTGGGGAATCTATGAGTCATGGTTGATTTGAGTATTTTTTAATTGTTATGTTCATTTTACACAAGAAAAAAGGATATCTTATTCCAAAAATGAAAACACAGAATTCCGCGAAAACAAGGAAAACTGACATCCCTGTAATAAAAAATATATCAAAAGTTTATTTCACGTAGAAAACTCATGTCATTTTATCAAACTTCTACCATATAAATATGCGCATCTCCTTTACGAGTTAATCATAAAATACTCCCAAAGTACTCAGAATTTAAGATTTATTTAAAACCGGCTTATGGGACAGACTTGACCATAAAAAGGCCGGATGGTGCAGTGATACAAGCATGCGCAGGA
Organism: Alentia gelatinosa; assembly: GCA_950022655.1. NCBI lineage: Eukaryota > Metazoa > Annelida > Polychaeta > Phyllodocida > Polynoidae > Alentia > Alentia gelatinosa. Next base: position 9,315,598 of record OX465585.1, read on the forward strand.
TCTATGCAGGGAGAATGACTGCTGAGGTTACGCGAAACCTTACCCTTGTCGGTGTACTCCTTCTCGAAGCCGGCCTCGATGGTGAGCTGCCAGTTGCTGATGTTACCGGTGCCGGGGATGGGCAGACCCTTCTCCTGTCTCATCACGAAGCCGTCCCCGAAGACCGTCTTAATCTGCGACAGGTGCTTCTCATCAAAGTTCCTAACCGTGAGAAAACACAGCATGACTTTTTAGATTCTCTTTATTGTTTTCACCTTTCAATAACCGTTCTTCCCGGAAACAAACAACGATAACAAACTCTAAAAGAATATTATGAATTATGTAGGAGATTATTTGACAAAACCAACAATATTATAATTCTTACGACTCAAGTAGTGCTGAGTAATTCTGTATTTGTGAAAGGTTACAAAAGTCTGCACACACTCTATATGATATGAATATAACTGATACGGGATAAATACTATCGGTAACTAACTGAGCCTATGCTTAGTAAGTGAAGAGAAAATGTTGATTTATATCTTTGCAGACAGGGTTCGTACATAGACAGCCCAATAGAATTCCAGGCTTTTTCCAGGCTCTAATATTTTTTTTCCAGGCACATCACAATTTGAATCAATACCAGCTTGCTAGTAAATGAAAAGTCATTGTTTATTTTCTGAAGGGTTTATGTCATATCTGGTCAATTTCTTCATCTTCCTTACTACCTGTGGAATATCAGCGGTTTGTGATAGATATCTTCAAATAATTTATTTTTTTTGGGTGCCATTTTTAGGTATGAGGATAAATAATCAAAACCATGCTATATTATTAGCAATTTGCTTTACAGGATGGAAAAAAGGATTTTTGGAACTATTCAATCCAAACCAGTGAAATTTCATAGGCAGTCAGGTAAAGTGGTATAAGGAAAGCTAATAATGATCAGAATTTCATCGACTAAAAAAATTCTTTTTTTGCAAAACTAAATTTTCCAGGCTCTCTGTAAGAATTCCAGGTTTTTGAAGGCCTGGAAAACCCAAAAGCATAATTCCTGGGTTTTCCAGGCTCTGTACGAACCCTGTGCAGGAAAAGGGGATTTTTTTAAATTTTTTTTTAATAAATTTCATGAAAGACTACAATCTGCCAATGGCAGGTTTTCGTTGCAGTTACCTGTACCAGTGTAAAACTGACACCTCTGCTATAAGTCATAGAAGTACTCACTTGCGCGTCATGATCTGCACGGCGTGTTTGAGCTTGTTGAAGGTGCACACCTCGGCTCGGTTGTGCAGCATGCTCACCACCGTGTCCACACTGTGGTAGACGTCGAGCAGCAGCTTGTACTTGAAGGGCAGCGTGAGGCCGGGCAGCACGGGCTCCGCCAGAGACCGGAACCGCTGATAGGCCGGGGCCACGGGCCTGGCCGCCTCGCTGTAACGTACAACGCTAGTCTCACAGGAATATCGGAGAATTTGTATTGAAAATTAAAACCCATGTCAATTTTCCTGATTTTTTTTTTTTTTTTTTTTTTTGGTTTTATGGTTTTATTAGGGTCATAAGCTATACAAGGATACAGGGATGTCAATTGGGGTCATGAAAAACGAGGAAATCCTGAATTTTTTTTGTTTTTTGTTTAATGGTTTTATTAGGGTCATAAGCTATACAAGGATACAGGGATGTCTATTGGAGTCATGAAAAACAGAGGAAATAATTTCATATGGAAATTAGCATCCCTCAGCGACAGAGAAAACAGGTTAACATAGGGTGGGGGTGAGTGGGGAAGGTTTGGGCTGCTTTACTGTAATATAAAACACTAGTCTTAAAGGCAGGGATGTCAGTTGGGGTGAGGGAAAAAAGGTAGAGATATATTCCACGTAAATTTTTCCACCTCATAGAGACTGAAAAAATGTTGACATATTCTTGACGGCCATGGCATGGGGCTGAGGGTCTGTCAGGAGGTTAAAACCATTGTTTTATTGGAGTAAATGAGGCTAAATCAATATTATCTTTGTTTGATACGAGCGAAAGCAATTGCATAGACTGATGATCAAGTGGATTTAAGCGATGGAAAACAGACATCTTTGTAAAGGAGTTTGCCAGATGTATTTAGAGATGACATTGAAGTCTAGCGCCCCCCCCCCGACAATATTTATTTTGAATGTGGACTTTGTAATCGATTAAAATAAATGCAATTATACCACAAACTATTATATTTCAGACCAGGCGATCAATACAACCATGTACGACAGACTACATACATTTATTTAATTCATATAACATTTTAAAAGGAGTGTTATGTCAAAAACAAACAAATCTAAGAAAGTCCACTTTCTATTACAGTGGTCTTCCATGGCATTTAGGTTAGTCCCGACTTGCCAACAACTGAAATGAATCAAATATGAAACAGACGAAGTGTACACACTTATTTGATACGTTAGGAGAACATTACTCACTTTGCTTTCTCCTTTTCGGATTTGAGATCAGCGAGCTTTTTTAGTTCTTTGTCCTCTTTGACCTTGGCGGCGGCGGCACTGAACTTGGTGAGACGTTCTTGTAGCTCTGCCAGCTTCCCGGACTTGGCGAGACGAGCGCGCACCGCAGCAGGGTCCAGGGTTTCCTGGTTAATATAAGAAAACGGAGATGTTTAAAGCATGTATTAACAGTATATAAAACAGCTCAAATGTGGCTTCACTGTGATGTCACAGAAACAAAGAGTTTCCTTGTAAATATAAAAAAAAGTGGAGATGCATGTATTAACAGTATATAACTCAAAATGTGGCTTCACTTTGTTGAAGCAGAGATTAGTATGTGCTAGCACCATGAACGATCTGATAGGAAAATGATTTAAAACAGGTTGACTTCTGTGATGTATGTATTAAGAATATCACAGGGTGCTTCCTAACAGGTCCTCGCTCCAGATAGAGGTTAAGGCCTAACCGTTTGGACTGCTACCCCCAGCGTTTGAACCATCCCCTGTCTTCGTTTGGACTGACCCCCCTGATCGGGTATATAAGGAAGCAGATTTCAACTCACAGCACACTTGGAACCCAGACACCGTGGCGTCAACATCTCCATGCTGCTCAGCTTTACCACCACTGCAGTGTCAGGCTTGAAACACCATAGGACTCTATGCTACAGAGGTCTTTACTGAGGATTGGGCTTCTCCATAAGCTATTATCACCCCAGCACTGGAGGAAAAGACACTGATGACTGCTACCACTACTTGGATCATCTATATCCACAAATCAAGGAGACATTGAACAATAACTGAAAGTGATAGACTGCGAGTACTGCTTAGACCAAGAGGACTTATATCATATGTACACTACAGAAGTGTATATGATTATGTATGTTGATGAGAATTGTTATGTAACTGTATACTTTGTTATAATATATGTTATCAATACATATCTGTGTATGGTTATCTGTCTTCTTCATTTAGTATAGAAGATATTCTGAATTCTCTTTTCTTGTCACTGGGTTAGCTAGTCTATAGGATTAGGCCTTAGCTACTGTACGTGACACTTCTTTAATATGCAGAGTTCGTTTCAAGATGAGTTCTCCAGTATTCCGCCATGCAATATAACAAACCCAATAGAACTAAAGAAGAAACCAACAAGTATTGGTCAAAGTCATTGTTCTCCACGAGTTTGATGCCGAGTGAATATTACAAGCATTCAAATGAGTTGGAGAAAGATGACTTTGACCAAAAGGAGTTGCTTTCTGTATTTATCTCACCCCTGTACACACTAAAAGAATGGATGACACACAGGATATAGACCATAGAGAACAGACTGCAATACTCGTCGGGCATGGAGAACGAGTACCTAATGTTAAGCATATGGGACAAAAATACCAGGGGTGAGATCATAATTTATACTACTTGTTACTGCCTTATAAACAAATTTATCCCATAACATTATGCACTGATATCTACCAATATATATATAACAGTATATAAAACGGCTCATGGAGCCTTGAGCCTACCCCGTTTTGATGGCCTTGAGCTTCTAGGTGTAAAAACTTTGACAAGTGCATTTATATTGGTTTATAGTCATATACAACCCTAACCCTGACACAACCCTATAAAACAACTCAAAATGTGGCTTCACTGTTACGCATTGGGTTGAAGCAGAGATTAGGAAGCGCTAGCGCCATAAAAGATCTGATAGACTTCTTTTAATGGGCAGAGTTCGCTTCATTATGAGTTCTCCATTATTCCGCCAAGCAATACAAGGAACCCAATGGAATTACTTTATACTACTTGTTACTGCCTTAAAGACAAATGTATCCCCTAACATTATGCACTGGTAGACCTATCTATCAATCTAGAGAGAGTTACAGATATCATGAAGTTTGTTTTTTTATAGGATTCATTCATGAGGTGAAAATTATCACCCTGTACCAATACTCACTTTCTTAACTGTGGACTTGGTTTCTGGTAAGGATTTTGAAGTTTTCTGGTTCTCTTTGGCTGATGAAGACGGTTTTTCCAGTGATGGCAATTCTAGCGGTGTTGTGTCCTGCAATATCATAAACAACAATCGGTAATAAAGCAATTAGTGAAATTGCAAGCACTTGAACAAGTTCTCAAATGATACAGGTTTGGAATAGCTTTGGGATGGGCGTCCAGCATTTTTTTTTTTTTTTAACAGAAATGCCCATATACCTTTCCTGGAAGCTTTATATCAACATGCATGCAATACTATAATTATAAATTATATATCCTGATATTTCGAATTTCGACAGTTTTGAAAATAAGAAATAAAGGGTGAATTTCTGCCAAAGATTCTGATATATACCCATTATTTTTTAGGGGAATAGAAGTGGTTGAAAAGATTAAAAAAAAAAAGGTTATAACTATGGTATTTAAAAATACATGTAATCATTTATATCGATTAGAAAACGTATCAATATGTAATTAGCGTTGTGTTTATAGTCATAAATACATTACATCTAGCTCCATTGGAACTCTACGCACACCCCACAATGTAATACACCAACCTCGGATTCATTTTTTTCATTCAAGTGTTCATCGCTCCGTCGTTTCATGACGAGCTTTTTCCGGCCAGCCTTCTCCGTCAGTCCGGCAACTTCTTCCTCGTTCTTCGGGAGGAACTTGGAAAAATCGTACCCAGACGAGGAGGTGCTTTCCGGCTGCATTTCGGCCAATAAGTCCTTGCGAATGGAGTTAACATGTTTGCTCCGCTTCCCTCCGACGGTGGCTTTGTTGGTGGTTGAGCGTTTGGTCGGCGAGGAGGGAGGAGAGACGGTGTGGTCATCGCAAGCGGCCGTGACCACATCTTGACAAGGTTCCGATTCTACGTTATTTTTTAGCACATCGTCAACGGGACTACTCGATCGACTCGAACTTCTTGTGGTACGTAGAACAGTAACAATCCCAGACTGAGCTTTGGACGGTTGTTTCCGTGTACGAGAAGTCGACTTCTGCACCGACTTAGCCCTTGTTTTCGTTGGCTTTGTTGACGCTTGGGCGACATTTAAATCTGGCTGCTGCACTCCTTTTTGGTTTCCTACAATTCGGGATTCCGTTGGAGGAACTACTGCTTTTGTCTCAGGTAAATCTCCAAGGATAGCGTCTACTGATACCGGCTGTTGTACCTTAAGTCTCTTGGATGGTTGAATACCGGCATTTCTTTTGCGAGCAGCGAAGAAGTTTGTCACCTTTGCCTGAGCCATGTTGTTTTGAGAATCTGCGCGGGAACTATGGTCACGTGATAACTAACGTCAGGAAGCTCTACTTTCGTAGTATAAGAGTCAGAGTATACAAATTGAATATTTACTGAATCTATCAATTCAACATAAATAAATCAAAGATAGTTTGACTAATAAAAGTAGTAGATGTATTCTTAAAATGGCTAATTTGGTGTTTTCGTCCTTACTTTCGCACAGCAACAAAGTCCACGTGATCATCCAAAATGGCGGACCCACTGAATCCATTTCTCGATGAGATGGATGAAGACGATTTCATAGAGGATGAGCTGGAAAATAGGCCAGTTCCTGATGTCATTGACACAGGGACTGAGCCAGAACCCGAACAACCAACCATATCAACAGGCATAACATTGGATTTAGTTGCAGCGAAGCTCCTGAAGGATAATTTCATTTTGACAGCTCTCGAACTCCACACCGAGTTGGTTGAGTCGGGGCGTGAAATGCCGCGCTTGAGAGATTTCTTCTCAAATCCCTCAAACTTTGAGCGACTCAAACCACCGGAATCTTCCCCGCCGGGATTGCGTAAGTATATTATTGATTAGTACTGACCTTGTTTTATGAAATGTACTTGGTATATTTCCATGCCGCTTTAAATATTTGGCGGTAACGCCCATCAAACTCACACCTGTCGGTTTGTTTACAAACTAACAACACATGAACAGCTGTCACCATCGTTGTTTATGGTCGACAACACCCCCTTATTTGGCCAAAAATGAGATTTTTGGGGAATTATCCTCCATAAGCAACATATTGACTATTGTTTTCATTAAAATAAATGTAAATAAATTGCTTATCTTGTACATTTTTGTTATCACGGATAGTAGAAACATTCAAACATGTGTAATTAAATTGTATGTGCCTGTTCAGGTTGTGGCAACGCTATGCATAGATATACTATAGTATATTCAGCTTTTGATAATTGTAGTCATAACTTCTTAATAATGTTATGAGAAAGTTGACATTGGTAGCTTTAATGTACTTTAAGGTTTATAGACAATTGAGGTCAGATAACACCAAATAAAGTGGTACCCGTATATTAAAAACATATCTTTCACGTTTATAAAACCTTACTTATTCCAGACATATATCACAAAGAGTGTCATTCAATATTATTGATCTAGATCAATGTTATTGAATCTTTCACTCTCACATCCTGGGTTTTCATAGTCGTTCACAGATTTAGAAAGGAAAGTGATAAAGCTATCTCTGATTATTTTATCACTCTAGGGCTTAGAGTGGTATTGATATTTGATAGGCTGTGGGTGTTAATCAGATTGTCTATTACCGGTACCTGTGTATCAACTAACGTGACAGATAGATAGTAGCTACATATTGACAGTATTACGAATCTTGATGACAAGTCCCTAATAGTATTGATAGGTGATGTTGTGTAGGCCCTACATACACAATATTGACTGGTTTCAGATGCAAGCGGTCGTATGCTCCTATGAGTTGACGCGTAGTAATATCCGAGCGTATGCGAGGACATTGCACAGAGTCAACTCCAAGGAGCAAACGGCCGCTTTTATCTGAAACCAGTCTATATTGTATGCGCCAACCGGGAGATCAGCCATCAGTAAACTATATTACTATCGTACTACAGTTTGTACCTACAAAGGCAAGCTATCGACATTAGGGATAATCTATGATAATGTGAAAGTCTACAACAAATACAATTTAGAGCCCCAGAAATCAACATATCTTCTATTAAGTGACTGTATTACAACAAGGTTATTTTTCTATGTATAACATTCATTTCACCTAAAAATACAAATATCTGTTATACCACCCAATTCAGTATTTAACACAATTTTAAAAAATAGCTATGCACCTTTACCATTTATTTATTTATTCAAATAGCGTTTTTAGACAGGGTGAGTGAAGCTTCATAAACTAGAAATCAACTGAAAAGTCTGAAAGACGGTCAATCTTTCATATTATCGTGAGGTTTTATTTTACAGTACCTTTACACTTCGTTTTAGCTGCTAAGGTAATACCCAAACAAAGTGCATACCTTTACTCTCCCTATATTGTAAATCTACTTCGAAAATAAGATAGATACAAACAAATAGGATATAGAATGAGGGGCAATTAGAAATATTACTTTTAACCACTAGAGCCACACTTGAAAAGTATACTAGTCAGATTGCATTTCTTGCTTTACCTGTTTCATGTATGTTATCAAGTAAAAAAGAAACTATCCTGTTGACGTGCAATCAGCTTCAAGCGACTGCTGGTATATGACTAGATTCAACTCGCCGCGGTTCGCGGCGTGTTGCGGAGTGTTCTAATCCCCTACTAAGCGTACTTCCCATTGGTTGGTGGTTGTCACCTGACTTTTTTGTCATCCCCCATTGGAGCTTTCTGACCTAGTTGTGTTGGGTCAGATTGTCGGCCAATGTGTAGATGTCTTGCAAACCGTTTTGGCTTAGCTCTGTGGGTGTGGGGACCAGTGGGAGCATGTTTGGTGCTGCCATCTGCTGTACCCTGTTGGAATCTTGGTCCAGTGGGTGGCGTCCTCTACCTATGGGGATTGTAATGGGGTTTTCAGTGGGTGAGATAGCTCTGTGTGGTTATCTGATATACCGGCAGTTTCGAGAATGTCTTCTCTTGTCAGGCTGGGGTTGGCTGATTGGAGAGAGGTTTGTTTCCATACTTTGTGATGGCCGTCTCTCTGTTTAGTTGGGATTGGTGTTCTAGTCATTACTATGGGTCACTTTGCAGATGGGGGTTGAGTGTGTACGTGTAATGGTTTGATTAAAAAGTTTTTTCACTCCGTTTCTTGCATGGCTTTCCCGTGTGTGGGTTTGCGTTGAAGCAAGAATCCTGCGTGTTGTGCAGTTTAGTGTGTAAAAAATTTAAAAAAAAAAAGAAACTATACTAATTACTAAATGTTGTCCCTTTCTCGTCCCAGCTCGGACTTCCAGTTGTCAGACTTTCGACTCCCTTGACTTCGCTCGTTACTCAGACGATGGAGACCGCCAGGAAAATGATAAAGTCGCAGGTGAGTTTAGTACACCTTGTAAGAGTCCATGTCTCAAGGATGTCTGCCGGCCAATGAGACTTGTATTTAGGACTTTCTTCTTAATGTAGTAATGCGGTGGGCGCTGGATATCTCTCTCGATACGCCTCGTCTACAAACACTTTCTTCTTACTGTATTCCTTCTCTCTCTGCAGAGACAATGAAAATATCGAGAGACCTTTCTTTTATATAACACTTTGATTGGTCTCTTGTCTGACCTACCATTATTTGTCTTTGAATATATTAGGGACCATCCATAGAGTACGCACTCGGGAGGTGGGGGGGGGGGGGCGTATGCTCCTTCTTTGTTCTATTACGTAGAGTATTAGGAGGGGATGGTGTTAAAATATACATACTTTATGGATCGCCCCTTATTTCTACAGAAGGCACTGAAGAAATAGTGTCACGATTGTAGGCCATGGTTTCATCTGGAATTGAAATCACTGTGAAACCTAGGCGCCCAGACTGGCCGGGTATAGACCTTATGAATTAGGGGGTCAGAACTCGGACACAGAAGTACAGGGTACAACTATGAGTCAAGAGAAGACTGATTGTATATACAAAGTCCAGGGGGGAAACACTGTAAGCTTGGCTTGTGTGCTCTGTGCTCTGATTGGCTGCTGAACCAACAGCCAATAGGAGGTGACCAGTCTTGTTCCAGTCTACCATACATGCCTTTGAGGGTGGTCATGACACTAACAACTCAGAGTGTCATTGTTAGAGTGCCCTTCTGTCAACTGGGCAGGCTAGGAACTTGAGCGTGGGATAATTTAAAGATGGTAGCCGAAGTGTAAACATAGGGGGAGCAGGAGAATAATCCAAGATAGTGTCTGTTCCAATTCAGTCATTATGTTTACTAGTGAATACAGACAATTTTTCCTCTCTTAGTAACCAATATTACTTGGCCACGATAGGAATGTACTCAGTGTTGAGATTCACAGGATTCGTACAGAGCCTGGAAACCTGGAAAAGCCTGGAATTATGTTTTTGGAGTTTCCAGGCCTGGAAAAACCTGGAATTCTTACAGAGAGCCTGGAAAAACCTGGAAGAGCCTGGAAAATTTAGTTTTGGATAAAAACTATTTTTTTAGTTCATGAAATTCTGGTCATTATTAGCTATCCTTAACTACGTTACTTAATTGCCTATGGAATTTCAGTGACTTGTATTAGATATTTCCAAAATCCTTTATTTGACCATGTATAGCAAATTGCTAATAATACGACAAAGTTTTGATTATTTGTCGTAATATTTAGAAGTACCAAAAGAAAATTAAGATATCTATCCCAAACCACTGAAATTCCACAGGTAGGAAAGAAAATTTAACTAAATTTGGTAATGAATCAGACATGGTTTTAAAAACAGCGACCAGACATGATATGCACCCTTCAGAAAACAAACAATGTCTAGTACAAACCCTGGAGTCAATAAAGACAAAAAACTATAGATCTGAACCTAACACCAGGTTGTGAATCTCACTGATAAGGTCACACATAAATCCATGCAGATTAAACACCATCTTGCTATCGAATAATGTGTGTTTCCGAGAGTGAGTTATCAAATAGCTAGATTGTCCCTACATGTATATACCCTCAGGCTACCCTTGGACATAGCTGTTTAGATAAGGGAGTAAGATTTTTTCTGTCTGATTTCCACGGTGAAGCTTTTCCAATCATAGTTTAGTACAAAACACACTCTCAGTGGGAGAGCGCATCTAAAGTTTGCATGCAGATTCCCTCGTGATAATAGACCTACACTTTCTGATAATTCTATAGATTATACAGAGCTTATCGTCTTACTTTGAGGACATACATGTGGGTCTATTTGGTAAACCGTTATGTGGGTTGTCCGGGACACAGTAATCTGAAGTTAGAATCTAAACATGGAGTGACACAATTCTTCTTAATAATATAGTTTGATAATGAAAGAAAGCAAGTCTAAATGTGGATTATTGGTTGTCTGCAGTCCTCTATTACCAGTAGCAATTAGTGGGCTTTACTCAAATCATTCACCTTACTAATACTAACCATTTAAAGACGGGGGTCTGTGGCAGAGCCCTGTTGGTCGGGGCTGGAACTTCGGACTGGTATAATGCTAGGGGACGGGCAGATTTTTGTCTAAACCCGTATTCTATTATTTGATCACGTGATTTGACATGTCATCCTTATCTATATTATATGTTTTACCAAATAGTGTTAAATACTGTATCATAGGTATATTTTCAGAAACTGTCATATCTATTGATCGATTATTCCATCATAAAACAATGAAATCGGAAATATTACTAAATTTCGTAAATAATGCCTCAAGGCATCATCCGGTCTACGCGGGGAATGCCTCAAGGTATTATCCGGTCTATGCTGGGGAATGCCTCCAGGCATTATCCCGTCTATGCTGGGGAATGCCTCAAGGCATTATCCCGTCTATGCTGGGGAATGCCTCAAGGCATTATCCGCTATGAAAGTTAAATATAGATATCAGCCACTGCATCGCAATGATACATACATGCAGGTTTTGATGGCCAAATTAGGTTCACTGATTTTAGAACTAAACTTCCTCATTCAGTAAAAGAATCTGTATTTTACGAAACTACACCAACAGGTCGAAGATTAATTCATTTTCTCACAAGCTTAACAATTTTCTACTTCCAGTTCTTGAGTTTGAATTACGAAAGGCCCAGGAAACAATCAAATCCCTGCGCGCAACGTTAACAAAAACAGCAGGTGAGTTTAAATTTTGTCATTTCTTTTACTTTCAGAGCAATTTCTGGCATATGTCAGTTCTTTAAATGGTTTCAGTTCTTGTCGGACTGGGAATATCTTTACAGGCAAATAAAGGTGATTTTTTTTCTTCAAAAATTTAAAACATCAATGGAAAACAAACGACATTTCTGTTTAGCGCGGAATGATTGTAAAATAGACCCGAGCTAGTGAATAAAGGTAGACTTTTACAGTTCATATCAGATTAATAAGACGATAACACCTTTATAGCAAAAAAAACCCCAAAAAAACCATTTATAGCAAGTCGATTAAAAAAAAGAAGAAGTTTGTATCATATTTTTTTTGCTTTGAGGGAAACACACCAACAGCACCCCACAAGGTGTAATCCTCATGTACCATAAGAAAAAATACAACACTACAGTTCATATCAGGGTTGTTTTTTCATTGAATCTGTATACCGTCAGAATGAAGAGAAAGAGTTTCTGTTTTATATGGTTTTGTGTACAAGACACGCAATATAAATTCATCCTACGTTCTAGGCCTTTCTGAAGGAAGGTAGGGGGGGGGGGGGGGCTAATATGTAGGTGGTTGGAACTTAAGTGGACTTAGGATACCGATTCTTCTGAAAAACGGGAAAGACAACAACACAGTTCATAACCTTCACCCCCGTCCGAGCTACATGCCAATCCTGTGATAATACTCAGTATAAATCGACCCCCTCCCCGTGGCCTTTGCTCCCCTGTTTATTGTTACTGTATTTCTTTCTAAGTTCTTTATCTATACTGCTCACGATCAGTCTCTGTTGACTGGTTTGCGTACTTGAACAGGCATCATGCGTCTTGAGTGCAGTGATACCTCAAGGAATCATGCGTCTTTAGTGTCGTGATGCCTGGAGGCATCAGGCATCTTTAGTGCAGTGATGCCTCCAGGCATCATGCGTCTTGAGTGCAGTGATACCTCAAGGAATCATGCATCTTTAGTGTCGTGATGCCTGGAGGCATCAGGCATCTTTAGTGCAGTGATGCCTCCAGGCATCATGCGTCTTTAGTGTTGTGATACCTCAAGGAATCATGCATCTTTAGTGTCGTGATACCTCCAGGCATCATGTGTCTTTAGTGTTGTGATACCTCAAGGAATCATGCATCTTTAGTGCAGTGATGCCTCCAGGCATCATGCATCTTTAGTGTTGTGATACCTCCAGGCATCATGCGTCTTTAGTGCAGTGATACCTCAAGGAATCATGCATCTTTAGTGTCGTGATGCCTCCAGGCATCATGCATCTTTAGTGTCGTGATACCTCCAGGCATCATGCGTCTTTAGTGCAGTGATGCCTCCTGGCATCATGCATCCTTAGTGTCATGATGCCTCCAGGCATCATGCGTCTTTAGTGCAGTGATACCTCAAGGAATCATGCGTCTTTAGTGTTGTGATACCTCCAGACATCATGCGTCTTTAGTGTAGTGATGCCTCCAGGCATCATGCGTCTTTAGTGTTGTGATACCTCCAGGCATCATGTGTCTTTAGTGCAGTGATGCCTCCAGGCATCATGCGTCTTTAGTGTTGTGATGCCTCCAGACATCATGCGTCTTTAGTGTAGTGATGCCTCCAGGCATCATGCGTCTTTAGTGTTGTGATACCTCCAGGCATCATGTGTCTTTAGTGCAGTGATGCCTCCAGGCATCATGGTCTTTAGTGTTGTGATACCTCAAGGAATCATGCGTCTTTAGTGCAGTGATGCCTCCAGGCATCATGCGTCTTTAGTGTCGTGATACCACCAGGCATCATGCATCTTTAGTGTCGTGATGCCTCCAGGCATCATGCGTCTTTAGTGCAGTGATGCCGTCAGGCATCATGCATCTTTAGTGTGTTGATGCCTCCAGGCATCATGCGTCTTTAGTGTCGTGATGCCTCCAGGCATCATGCGTCTTTAGTGTCGTGATGCCTGGAGGCATCATGCGTCTTTAGTGTTGTGATGCCTCTAGACATCATGGGTCTTTAGTGTTGTGATACCTCCAGGCATCGTGCGTCCTTAAAGGGTTAAAAATGACTCTGGAGGTATTTTACCGTGCGTTCTGATGGTGTGTTTACAGAGACGGAGCTGTCGACCCCCGAGTCGCCGGCCGACCAGCTGGAGGACTTTAACCAGCAGGGCCACATGAAGGAGTACGAGAAACGAGCGCTCAACTTCCTCGTTAACGAGTACATGCTGACGAACAACTACAAAATCACCTCCGTCACCTTCGCCGAGGAAAACGAAGACCAGGTAACTCTGACTGACTTTTTTTTGTTGATTTGATCAACTTCGCTCTTGGTCTTTTTATTTTTACACTATTGCAGCAATTTTTTATTTTTTTATATATTTTTCCAGATAGATAAGACGTTGGAGGTTTAGTCATGCTTGGGAATGATACCAGACAAAGCTCTTCTTAGACAAGCTAATGGAATCGATGAGTGGGTCCAGTTCGCAGTTATTCTTTGTCCCTTAAATATTTGTTCTTTAATATCCCTCAGTTTTGCCATAAATTTCCATTAAAATTGATTTGTCTTTCAGCATCTTTCAGCCATTGTAATGTCACGTTTGTCCCCCAGCTTTTGATTTCCGCTGTTGCTTTTATAACACTGACAATAGCCACTAGGTTACAGAGATGGCAGTTTTCCTTTTTTATCAAGGAAATCCTTGTTTGTCATTTTCAGTTTATAAACCTATTGTTCCTCTTGAATTAAATTAGTAATTAAATAACCTAAGAAAAGGGAGGGAAAAAGGTTAAAACAAACCCCAAAACACCAGGGTAACAAATAATTAAGGCAACCTGTATGCCTATGTTTTTATCCTTGAATCGGATCAATTACCCTTCTAAAAGGAGTACATATGTAGATTAAAAACTCTGTACCATGTTACTTCCGAAATAAACGCTGCAAATATATATAAAAAAACAACAACCTCACACCACGGACCTATATACATGTCCGTGCTCACACTAATTAACAAACCGTCAATAAAAGCCAATTAACTGGAAAAAGAGGTGGAGTAGTGGTTATTAACCGAAATCTCAGATCTGTTGAAAAGGTGAGTTCCATTGGGCTGACTGGACGACCATAGAAGAGCATCACATGGTGCAATTGGCTTCCTGTGAATAGTCAACAAAATGATACATGACTTCTTTTGCTGTGCAGGACTTTGAGGACTGGGATGACGTGGGGCTGAACATGCCGAAGCCGCCGAGCCTGCTGCCGCTGTACCGAGACTTCGCGCAGCACACCGCGCCAGTCGTCGAGCAGACCGACTTCTCCGCTGACGTCAACTTCGACGAGCAGGTCATCAGAGAAAAGGAGCAGCAGCTTGAGGTCATCCGCATGGAACTGGTAAATCTATACATCAATACTGGCAGGGTTGGGCAGAGCTTGTTGGATCATACTAAATCTTGTTAGGTCATTACACTTATGTGTGCAGCCCCTATTAAGTGCTGATTCCACCAACACGATGCATATGTTGTGTTATATCTTGGTTTATCTCACCCCAGATATTTTTTCTCCATAGACTTAATATTGGGAACTCGTATCTAAAACCCATTAGATATTTAGGAAAAATATCCAATGGGGTATAATGTCACAAATGTTAGCCCATTAGTCAATATTAAGGGTGGGATAAATTCAGAAACCCATTCAAGTTTAGGGTCAGAGCTCGATCCCATCTCATTTGAATCACATAGCAATTCACGCGGCTTCGCTTTGTGAATTACTACGTGATTCAAACTCGATGGGATACGAGCTCAGACCCTAAACTTTCATGGGTTTCCTCTATAATATCTTGGTACATCTTACAGTATCACGATATGTTTTACATCCTTTACTGCAACATGTTGCGCGCGATGATATATGTATTTCTTCGCGATGATTTGTGTATGATTTGATGCTCCACCAACGCGATACCTCACAATCTATTGCCAACATATTGCGGCATACCGCGACAAGAACACCGCAAAGGTGCTTAACCGGACCGATGGTTTGCAGCAAAAATACAAACGATTACTCAAAACCAAGCAAGATTTAGCAAGACAACCAAATCGTGACAAATCTCGCTATGTCTTGTGTGTTGGTGGTAGCAACACTTTACCGCTAACAGGGCGTGGAGGTCTTCAACTACTAGGCTAACATAAGTCATCCTGAGTTAATAGTTCGGCTTAGATTATGCGTCCTGTTAGAATCAGGAAATATATTAAAAAAAATTAAGATGAAAATGTTTTATGCATATATCGAATAAAGCTACTACCAGTTTATCTATTCATAGCCATGGAGGTTGTTTTAGATCTCCAATGTCATGTGCTAGTTATCATAGAAAATAGTTCCCCTAGTGCGGAATACAAAACCTACAGCCTGTATTGATAAGGGACTGGTACTGAAGTCAGTGATCCTTAAAGATTTACATCAATACCATACACAGGGCTGCAAATTTACTGACAAATGATAGAATTCGATATTTCCTACACCAGCTGCACCCTCTGTAGAACTACAGTGACATTTTCTGTTTAGTTTCAATCTATCTCTCTTTAAATACTAAAAGTTACAGTGTAATCAAGACATGTTAGAATATATATTGATTCATAGCCATTCGTTTCCAATGTTAGTAAAATGCTTCTTTTTTTACAGGTTTTAGATTTTCGATATTTTCACCAGTCCTTACTTTCATCCCTGCATACGTAATAGAGGGAAACTATGTTCCGGTGAGCAAAAGTTCAAAGTTACGAGGCCGGGGGCAGTAATTTTTCTGAGCCTTACCGAGTAACTTTGACTTTTGATTACCGGTACTTGGTTTCCCTATTCCTATATACCGTTAAATATCGATAAAAATGATTTTTTCTTTTTCTGCCATAGCCCCAGAAAAATGGCCACCCTTATTGAGTAACTGCAATAGCTAAGTTTTCGTCCCGCTG
Source organism: Alentia gelatinosa (assembly GCA_950022655.1). Lineage (NCBI taxonomy): Eukaryota > Metazoa > Annelida > Polychaeta > Phyllodocida > Polynoidae > Alentia > Alentia gelatinosa. The sequence goes on from OX465585.1 coordinate 9,331,977, forward strand.
CTCTTTATGTCACGTGGTCAGGCCGGGACGAAAACGTCAGCCCGGCACGAAAACGTCAGCCTGGGACGAAACGTCAGCCTCGCTACATAACTTATAATTACTGCACCCCTAGCAGCGGTATGTAACTAAAGAGGTTTCGGAAATGGGTATATAGGAATATTGTATACCTTTTTTATGCTTTCTATTACAGACGTTGAAAATGGGCGAACTGGAAGAGCAGATTGCTATGATGTCAAAAGAAAACACTTTCCTCACCAGCCAACTGAAGCACATGGAGAGGTAGGGTTGTAGATTCACACCTCATGCAAGACTTATTGCTCGAACACATTATATTTCATCTTACCCCTGGTATTTTTCCCCATAGACTTAACAATGGGAAATCATACTCAACACCCATGGAGTATTAGGAAAAATATTCATAGGGGGGTGATGTCAGAAATGTGAGCCAATTAGTCCATGATATTGATGATATATTATCTGAACCGCACTCAATCCATAGCCACTGAAAATATGCCATTGATTTTGGTTTGCTACATGATGAATATGAAGCAAACCAAAACTCATGGCATATTTTCAGTATCCATAGACCGCATTAGTGTGACGTCATTTGACTGGGGTTTCCCTACATTCTGGTGCCAAACATTGGGATATCCCTTCATAAGTGCAGCAGTCGGCATCTAGACATCTCAAATTTTTTAATTCCACAGTATATTTAACTCTACTATGCCATGATGCTACGTTTATGCAGTGCTTCTCGGAGTTTGGATTTGTTTGGCACCAAAATGACGTCGGGACTAATGCGGTCTATGGATCTCGAATCAGTTCCATACTTAGAACCGCACATACAATAGAAAGAGTTCCATAGCTTTTTGAGTTTCACAAAGTGTCTTCTTTCTTCTACTAGGAAATGATAATATTTTTGATATCCGAGGCCCAATATTTCTATCGTCATTGTACTCGATTTGAAGTTCAAACAAGGATTTCTATGTTTTGAGATTGGTGATTCTTAATGTAGTAAAAGTAGCTTGTTAAGCTGATTCGTTCTTGCCATGTACTCCTTTTCATTTTTCTGATAGAGAAATGAGAATTCATACTCCTTTTTCTGACTGATACTTTTTAAGTTACCGGAATTTTTTTTTTATTTATATATATATATATATATTTTTTTAATAATAATTTTTTTCTTAATAATAATGTTTTTAAATTACCGGAGCTTCCTTTGGGCTTCGTATCAATCACAGACTTTTTTTTGAATAATGTTTAATACATATCTCGTAATTACACGAGTTTTTTTTATAAACTTTTCATCCAAGTCCGTCTTTACTAATCTGATTTGAATTACAGAATATCCTCTCTTTAAGAAAAAAAACCTTTGGTAAAAACATAGAGAAGTTAACTCAAACACAGTTTTTTCCTTCTAAGAGTATTTTGTGTAGTCTTCTAATGTGATTCTCATGTAACCAAATGCCCACCCAGGTATTACTTGCGGGAAATATTGAAACTAACCAAGTAAGACTTGAGTAGTTTGATGTAGCGTTTCCCTGTCCTACTGAATGCCACCCCCCCCCCCCCCCTTCCACGAACATTTAACCTGGTAGTCGTATGAGATGCAGAGCATGTGTTGTGGCTGTCATTTTCAATTATTCTGTAGTTTTATATGGAAACATGGTTAGTGTGTCTGAATTTCATGTATACCGAGTTTTTTTGTCGGAAATATTTACTGAGTTTAAAGAACAAAGTAAATATGTCTGACCTGAAACAAAAAAAAAACAGATGTAATTCAGACACGCTCATTATGTCTCCTTATTATCATATGCCTGGAAATCGTTAAGAAATCTTACAAGTCACGCGGTACAGAGTGCACAAATAATGTGTTCGTGCACAGTGTGGAGAATCATGGACAGTGTAGAGAATACACTGTCCATGGCGGAATCAAATCCATACCGCTGGACCAGTAAGTGTGAGACATTCGTACACAGGTATATAATATGAAGAAAACATCGGCTGGCTGGCTATGAAGTGATCCGTTATATTGGTTTTGTTTTATGAAGGAAACTATTGGAGTATACAGTTGTTTTTTTTCTGATTGAGTTTTGAGATGAGTTAGTTTTACTAAGGGTGTGTTCCACGAACCAGGCAAAATTGGTGTATGGGGGTTGTCTGGCGTTGCCAGCCGACCTGCCGTGCGCGCTAGCAAGTGTATTACGATGTCAACCTTGAATGGTTTACAGAGCCGCCTGTTCACATAACCATCGTGTGTAACTTTTATTATCCATCTTTTCTAATAAAGTAAACCCAGAAGTTGCCATATTAAAGGGTATAACAATAGGGACTATATTTTTGCTCTATAGCACAAAGGGACTATTTTCCCACATACCATGGCCTTGAGGCTGTATACCACAGATTTGAATCCATAGTTATGGTATCTGACAGGTATTATATACTGGGTTGTGGTTTACCCATTATTATCCATTGTATACAAAGGATAATAAATACCTGAAATCTGGCTGAGTTCATGCACGATGCCCTCTGGTGCAAGTTGTTCAAACTACAGGCTAGCAGTGGAGTCGTTTGGTATTATCATCTTTGTTTGACACAAGGAAAAACAATAACATAGACTGAATATGAAAAAGTAGGTTTACACAAAAAAACATGGAAAACAAACATCCTGTTCCTATCAGGTGAGGATAGTAAGCTGAATGAACGACTCCAAGGCTTTGTCCCTTTACAAGCTTTATTGCTGGTGTTACTGCAATGCGCTACACTAGTCGGACCGATGAGAATACATCTAAATCAAGGTTATATGCTGGCTCTGTGTTTACCGCATGGGGGTGATCGTAGCCAAGGGTAGCCTGTTTGAGCCAGCTTGGTCAGTTAGGCCAAGGGATAGAATCTGTATGTTTCACATACAGATATTTTGGAACGTAACACTGCCTGGGATCAACAGGCAGCTCCTTCAATGCCTGTTTAATGCCTCGTTGGTGGAACACACCTTTTAGCCATGCTGGTTTCTCATCGCGAGCATGGACCTGAGCCGTGATGCTGTGTATTTGACAGGACGGCCATCTTTTTTTAAGTCGCGCGGCAGAGTCTAGGCAGTTATTTAGTTCGATTCTGTCTATGATAACCCCCGCATGTGAAGTTCTAAATGAGGTGTTAGTATTGGTACTTGGTTCATCCCTACTAGTATCTGATCCCTGTACTTAGAAATCAACCACAGGAAAGCAGAAGTTTTTAGATACTTCATTATTATATCAACACATGACATGTGAATATATATAGAAAATGTATTTCCCCCTTATTCGTATCTGCGAATCATGTTTTAGATGATTGCAAAGAACTTTTTGAATATAAGCCTCAGATGTTGGAATCATAGGAAACTCCAATTTACTATGGCTTATGAATTGAGATCTTATAACTGGTCATTTCTCATTTTGTAATGTTTTTTTATGTAATTAACTTTCATCTTTAGATATAGTGTATATATATATCATACTTTACTATAATAATAGGCATAAACATATCGCATTTTAAGACGCATTATTTTAGTGCCTCATGGCTATAGCTGAAAAGCAAAGTATAGGGCACATGGCCATTGTGCTATGGAGGCGGCCATCTTGCCCCCAGACGCCATCCAAAACACCAGGTGGCGGGACCAATTATCAATGGATTATCAATGGATTTTATTAAAAATATTTGTTGGGGCTTGCCATGGAGGAATTTTAGCCTTGTCTAAATATTATCTTTTTTTTTTTTGTTTATATATATTTTTTTTGTTGTTGTTGGTTAGAAGTGTTTATGCCACGTATCATTAAATATTATCTATATAACTGATAATAGTGGTTGCCCCCCCGACTACAATGGCGCTAGCTTACAATTCCTTGGTGGATGATGGCAGAACTAGCAATCACTCTGTGCCCTATACCTGATTTTCAGATCGTGATGTTATATGAGATACATGATAAGTTTTTTTAACCTCATCTCTACTAGTATAAAACATAAACATGCTAAGTTTTGTATATAACATAATTTAAGGGACCTTTCTGATGTCTCATGGTGCTGTAGGAGAACATATCCTTGTCCTATATTAAGGTGGCTTAGCATGTGTTTTTTTTTAAAGTGATCTTCCTCTTTCGGGGAATTTTATGATTATTTTTCTTAAATTGAAATTCTTAGCTTGTGTTGTTAACATATATTGTGTTCTCAGGGAGCTTGAGGTGAGCCGACTAAACCGCATGTCGAGCTCGACGCCGGCCTGCAGTCCCATCAACACGCCGATGAAGGGTCAGGACCCCCGGCACGCCGACCCCCTCCAGGCCGGCCTCGCCGACACGCCAGACGGACTCTCCACCGCCAGCCTCGACGCCAACGGCGAGGTCAGTCTCATCGCCACACCTCATATCGTTTTTTTTTTTTAGACTTTCAAGGTAGCATTGGCTTGCCATAGAGGTGTCATTGCCACGTTGTTTTAATCTTATATCTTTTCAGAGATGGCAGTTTTCCTCTTTTCCAAGGAAATCCTTGTTGTCATTTTCAGTATATAGTAGAACCCCGCATATGATAGGGAGGGATGTTTCTGCAGGCAATGCCTTTCGTGTAATACTGTTTATCTCACCCCAGATATTTTTTCTCCATAGACTTAACATTGGGAACTCGTATCTAATGCCCATGAGATATTTAGGAAAAATATCCAATGGGGGGTTATGTCACAAATGTTAGCCCATTAGTCAATATAAAAGGTGAGATAAATTCAGAAACCCATTCAAGTTTAGGGGCAGAGCTCATAATTCACGGCTACATAATTCACGGCTACATAATTCACGCGGCTTAATAATTCACGCGGCTTCGCCTTGTGAATTACTACGCGATTCAAACTCGATGGGATACAAGCTCTGACCCTAAACTTTCATGGGTTTCCTCTATAGTAGTTAATACAATTTTGCTTTTCGACTTAGATCTGGTGTAGCTGATCAATTTCCATAACACAATTTCAATGTTTTACTTTAAGGTGAGCGAGGAGTCTGACATAAAGGAGCTTGAAGATGACGATGATGATGAAAAGAAGGCGGAACCGGAAATGGTCACAGACGCCGGTGTAGAAATGTTGTCTGCTGATCGCGGTGAGGCAGTGACGAACGGGGAGACGAGGGACCAGACGGAAGTAGACGCCAGCCATTCCCCGCCACACGCCGAAACCAGCAGAGAGACTAGTGGCGATACCACAGGACATACGGGTCTTCAAGAGGCAGACGTGACGTCAGATGCGAACTCTCTAGCTGTGGAGGTGGGAACGGTATTACATACGCCGGATGTGACGACAGAACCTTCTATTTTGGATCACGGGACCAGTAAAAGTAACGTCACAGCCAGTGACGTCACAAAGAGTGATAATAAAACAAAACAAGGCCTTGCCTCCGTCCAGTGGCAGCCTTGTCAAAGGTACACTACTTTTCTCAAAATCTATCGTAAAACCATGACGGCTCTGTCATGTAAATATCAAAGAATAGAGGGAAACTATGTTCCGGTGGGAGAAAGTCTCGAAAAAATTACTGCTCAAGGCCTTTTCGAGTAACTTTGACTTTCTCTCTCTGGAAACTTGGTTTCCCTATTCCTATATACCTTCAAATGTAGTTTAATAATGATAGATAGCGTTATTTGCTTACCCACCAATAACGCAAAACTAGATCCAACCTTGTTGAGTATCTTGACACCTTATGTTTTCTCCCCACTCTACTTTTCATATTAATTTTGTAAGAGACGATCTGATTGGTCTAAACGTCATCCTTGGGTAGTAAACATCAGCCTTGGGTAGTAAACGTCAGCCTTGCAAAGTAAACATAAGTTATTCCATCCCCCGTAACCTGGTGTAAAGGCCTGTCTCCACTGTGCAACTGGGAGAGCTTGCGATCCTGTACCTCCAGTCTCAGACTGGAGGTACCGGCTTGGCGTACCGCATGTACCTCGGATCGCAAGGTATCATCGATTCTGTGTGGAGACACTCTCGCTTGCGACTGGAGGGTTTGGGATTCTAGGTACATAGGGTACGCCTAGTCTCTGACTGGGCGTACCAAATATCAAACATGTTTGATATTTAAAAACGCTTGCGATCCGGGGTACATGCGGTACCTCCAGTCTGACCCAGTCTCAGACTGGAGGGAGACTTGTTGTCTCCACTGTGCGTTTTGCCGAGTTGCGATCCTGGAGGTACGCCCAGTCTCAGACTGGACGTACCTATGTACCTAGAATCGCGCAATGGAGACAGGGCTTTACCATAGAGTGTTCGACCATAGGTATATAGGAATAAAGAAGAAACCAAGAAGTTTTGCTTTAAGTCGCCATCCTCCACGAGTTTGATGCAGATTGAATATCACGTGGCATTCAAACGAGTTAGCGTATATCATAATAATATAGGATGAATAGACCATGGAGAACGCTCTGCAATACTCGTAGTGGCATGGAGAACAAGTTCCCAGTGTTAAGTCTATTGGACAAAAAGTACCAGGGGTGAGATAAAGATATAGAAGTTGCAGCTGGACTGTCGTCTTACAGAATAGTGTAAACTTCTATTGATGTCTCAAGTGAAGGCACATTTTAGTGATGGAGTAATACAAATATAATACGAACTTTGAGGAAGAAATTGGCATACAGAAGTATTTTGTCGTCTCCTTAACTTTCATTTCTGCAGTCATTTATCACCGTTTATTGTTACATTTGTATGAGGTTTTAATAGGCAGGCAATTGTGACTCAGTTCTTTAGAAAATAACTCATAATTACAACTATTAGTGTAAAAGTAAGCATAAACTGTTACAGTTAAAGTTGCTTGAAAAAATATTTCAGAAAAATGTCTGAGGCATTCCAGAGAGCACTGTTGAATACGGCCTTCCACGTTTCCCAGGATAGTAGAATAGTTAATGAGGTAAGTGAAAGTCGTAAAATTTTATCTATAAAAGTAAGCTGTGTCAAGATTAACAGGGATCATAAAACAACTGTATAATTGAGAAATAAAACCAAGTTTCTTTTCAATTTTTAAAAATGTCCTTTATAAATTATAATATATAATATATAATTATAATACAGAGATGGCAATTTTCCACTTTTCCAAGGAAATCCTTGTTTTCATTTCAATTAATCCAGTTAATTTTTCTTGTATAAATCAAAGATATTATGAATTGAGCCTCATTCTCGCTAATAAAACTGGTTCACACCTACCCGCACACTCTCAGCTCCATTCCATGGCGAACTCTGGTGTGTTTTCCATGTTTTCTATGTTTTCCTTATATATCTGAGGCAGTTAATTCCACATGAAAAATATGCCCACTCCCACCCCAACTGACATCTCTGTTATACAGGAATTGCAATTTTCCTCTTATCCAAGGAAATTCTTGTTTTCATTTTTAGTTAATAAAATCATCTATTCTTTTGAGAAATAAAGAGAGAATGAATTGGGCTTCATTCTCACCAATAAACAGTGGTTCACCCCTCCCCACACCCCAGCTCTATTCCATGGACAATGACGATGTGTTTTCCATGTTTTATTAGTCTCTGGTCAGTAAATTCCACATGAAAAATATTTCCTCATTTTTTCATGAACCAAACTGACATCCCTGGTCATACAAAGAATAACAGCAATGCTTGTGGGGAATTATTCCCAATATGTCGTTTTTATCCAAATAATCTAGATATTATTTTTGTTGAATGTAATTCGTGATTTCTATCATCTGACCAGGTGTCTAAGATCACCGACTCGAGCGGTGAAAATGTCGTCATGATGCTTGGCCGGTGTCTCCCGCATATTGTCCCCAACGTTTTACTGAACAAAAGAGAGGTGAGGTCAACTTTCTGCACTTAAATCTATCACAAACTCTGTCTTTAGATATTGAGGTGAATTTTGTGTAATAGAATATCTTATAGACGGATGTCTACTCCAGATTTTCAACAATAAAACACTTTATTCCCCTCTGCCAACGTTTCAGCAGGATAGATTTTCAGGATAGGAATAAAGATGGACTGACGAATTGACAGAAATCCTGTCTAATTTATACCAAATATACGGTCATTGAAATACGGTGACCCAAAAACATTTGTGTAATCTTTAAATATTGACGTGAATTTTGTATAAAAAAATAGCTTACAAACTCTATCTTTAAATATTGAGGTGAACTTTGTGTAATAGAATATTTTCCAAACCCAATCCCATGAAGTCCACTCATCACACTGAATATATCCAGCCATACGATTAGCTAGAATGAGGAAATCTAAGTTGACAAATACTCCACTTCTGGCTAGTGGATGCCTAGTAAGATCTAGGTTGGTTCCGCAGTCATCCACTAGGTGGCTCTGCGAATCTTCAACCTTTGTGTCCCACCACTACTGTAAACCCTGGAAATATATGAACTCTTTTGCTAAGGCATTGCGATAAACACACTATTACCATGATTTGGATCTGCGTGGTCGTATTCTCCACATAGTTGACGAGTATTGCATAGAGTCAAATACAAGGAGAATACGACCATGCAGATCCAAATCATGGTAATGTTGTATCTATTACATTCGACTAAGTATTAGGAAAAAATATCTTGTGAATAATTAGAAATTCGATGCAAGCCCCGTGCATTGTTTTATATAAAATAATTCCTGTAATGCCCGTCAGGTGGCTGAAAAAGCCTCATTCTATACTCTGTATTAGGTATTAGGTGGGTAATACCTACTCACTATAGGTTTAGTATGGAGACTCCATATTAGGTTGGTAATACATACTCACTATAGGTTTAGTATGGGGACTCCATATTAGGTGGATAATACATACTCACTATAGGTTTAGTATGGAGATTCCATATTAGATGGGTAATACACACTCACTATAGGTTTAGTATGGAGACTCCTTATTAGGTGAATAATAAAAATAGAACAATGGATCCTTATGTAGTAAATTAATAAGAAAGAAGCGTTCTTTGAGTGTGCAGATTGTCGTCTGCTTTCTGCCGCCCGTCTCAGTGGCGCCCCCTATACCTGTCTGACGGTTGTGTGCTGCCCCCTATAGGAGCTGATCCCAGTCATCGTGTGCACTGCCAGCCTGCACCCGGACTCGGAGGAGCGCGACCGCCTGTTGAACATCCTCTTCAACCTCATCAAACGTCCAGACCTAGACCAGCGGTACGTGTTATCCTACCCCTAATAAAAAACGCCATAGGCTTAACATGGGATTTGTTTATTTCACGGGTAGTGACATAAAGTGTTGTTTATGCCACTACTTTCAGATACTGAAAAAATATGGAAACGGGGTAGGATAAAATCTAGACGCCACTCGTTTGAGTATGAATTTATTTATGCGGTACGTGTTATGTCATCATAGCGTATTCATCCTACCACTTATAAAAAAACCGCCATAGGGTTAATGTTGGGTCACTATATTTTGTTGTTGTTGTTAATCAGTCATAGTGAGTTTTTCAGGTGATATTCGAGCGAGCATGCAGTAAAGTGTTGTTTATTGCACGAGTGTAATAAAAGAATCTAAGTAGAGTCTTCACACAACCAACAAACACCAGTATATTTAATAAAACATGGAGAAGGATTTATTCAAAATACTTAGATGTAGATCTATACAGATTTTATGAATGTGTCACAACGTTTTGGCCTCAAAGACAGCCTTCATCAGGTGAACTGTAATAAAAAAAAAAATTGACCAATCAGTGGCCACAATATGAACGACGTCACACTAATGCGGTCTATGAATTGATGATGACCTTTGATCTCACTTGGCAATCCAGCAGCTGCAAACTTCACTCGCTTGAGCAACTCAGATGAACTAAAATGGCTAATTATTACTCTAAAGTCCTAGAGACGGGGTAGAATAAATACTAAACTGAACTCGAGTTAGTAGTGTGAGTTTTTATCGCACTCTGGTCAGGTTGGCTACTCACTGCCCGTGACCGCTACAATACCAATTGTTCCTGATTAACTGATGTGTTATTTATTTTATTTTTTTCTAACAAAATCTTCAGACAAATGATCCTGATGGGGTGCGCGGCCTTCGCTCAACACGTGGGCGCGACGCGAGTGGAGACCGAACTCTTACCGCAGTGCTGGGAACAGGTGAGCAGTTACACATCTCTCGTGTGTCCAAGCCTCCTTTCAACGGCTCATTCTGTAACAACAACTATATTCAAGATTTTTTAAAGATTTTACCACAAGTAATATGACGTTCGTTGCTATTTGCTTCACTACACAAAAAATTGATATATTTTAAGGGCGTTATCTAATATGATATATCCGGAACAGATGTACAAGTTTTCTTTACCGTGAAGAAAAAAATGTTGTTAATCTACCATTCCATATTTTTCTAGTTACCAATAAGTTCTTGGTAATGTGAATTAAAAGCCTGCAATTCTAAATCAGATTTACATATAATGGGAAATAGAAACTCCCTCTAATCCTCTGTACATAATCCATACACCTCTTAAGTATACAGTTTGTGTCTTAAGTATATAGTTTGTGTAGTCAAAGATCAACTTGATTATTACATATTATAGAGAAAACCTATGTAAATTTAGGGTCAGATCTTGTATCCCATCGACTTTGAGTCGCGTAGTAATTCACAAGGTGAAGCTGCATGAATTACGTAGCGATTCAATTGAGATGACATCAAGCTCTGACATTAAACTCAAATAGGTTTCTGAATTTATCTCCCCTTAACATTGACCAATGGGCTAACCTTTGTGACATAATCCCCCATTGGATATTTTTACTAAATACTCCATGCGCTTGGATACGAGCTACCAATGTTAAGTCTATGGGGAGGAAACACCAGGTGTGAGATAATATGAAGAGACGTCACGAGTTTGAGTCTGAGTTTATTTATGCCACACATTTTGTTGGCTCCATAATTTCACGAGTCGAAGACAAGTGACGTTTCGGAGCAAACAAAATGAGTGGCATAAATAAGCTCAAACTCAAACGAGTGGCGTCTAGATTTTATCCTACCCCGTTTCCATATTTTGTCAGTATCAGAAAGTAGTGGCATAAACAACACTTTATGTCACTACCCATGACATAAACAAATCCCATGTTAAGCCTATGGCGTTTTTTATTAGGGGTAGGATAAGAGCTGGAACCCTATCACTGTAAGTGTGTAATCTATTTTCTCACAGATCAACCACAGGTTCGCCGAGCGCCGCATTCTCGTGGCTGAGGCTTGCGGCTCCTTATCGCCTTACCTTCCCGTGAGTAGTGAATTTTCTGCTATCACTATTTCTGTTTTGTTTATTTGTTTATTTAGGCTGTTAATTAATGAAACTTGGCAATAACACCTCTTAAGTAAGCCAGATGCAAAAATGCATTGCTCCTCGTCTTGTGGATTGCAGAATAGTGATCCTAGCCTCTGTCACCCCACAAAAGGTAGACATTTTAAAACTGTCTGCATAATGCAGTTTTTGTGATTATTACTTTTTTTAGGTTTCTCTATATTGACTTTCTACTCATACTCTACTATGTAGCATGACTTGTGGAAATGACCCATAACAAAGCAAGTTGGATTACTGTATTCCTCAAGGCACAGCCATGGAAATCAATTGCTGTGTCAATTGAGGCTTGTGCCCCTCTATTGGCCTCAAGTGCAGTATTATATATTTAACTTACCATAAGTATTTTGATCTTGAAAAATGCATGTGTATTTGAAATTATGATGTTATGGATACTTTCTTTGTGTGGGTGTACAATTTCTTTATTTAATCCAGGTTATACATTTCATTATCCAGCATTACACTTTAAAAAAAGTGGCAATTAGCCTCAGAAGACAATTTGCAGAGAAATATACATAGGAGGATTTACTTTATAGCGAATATAAAAGAGAAGTGACATTCCTGCATTATTTAACACAGCGTGAACTTGTGTTTCATACAGAACGAGATCCGGTCGTCGCTCGTACTCTCCATGCTCGTCCAGATGTTACAGTACGACAAACTGGAGGAGGTTCGCGAGTCGGTCGTTCGCTCCCTCGGGCTGCTCATCGGCTTCGTTGATGACATAGACCGCTACCCCAAGGTACGTACTCCCCATGTGGTATTCTGTGCTGGAGATGTGCTGCACTCCCCCAGTCTATAGAAGCATGGACATTTATTGTCCACCTAATATGAACCTGTCATTATAAACGTATTGAGTGCAGTAGTCAAAGATTCTAATGAAAGCCTTAAAATGAAACCTGGTCTTATGCAGAGATGACAGTCTTCCAATTTTTCATGAAAATCCAAGTTTTTATTTACTGTTTATAAACTTTTTTCTCATGTGTAAAATAATGATGATTTAAACTAAGCCTCATTCACACCAGTGGTTTGAACATCCCTACACAGATTCAGTCCCATTCCATGGCCAACACCAATGTATTTTCCATGTTATCTTAGTCTGTCTGAGGCAGTAAATATAGAACAAAATTTATACTTTTTTGTCATGTCTACACTGACATCGCTGTCTTACCTGTGCTCTGTTAGAAGGGGGTGGGGACTTAGCGCAGTAGTTAAGAGACTGGACTTGTAATGCCAAGGTTGTGGGTTCGAGTCCCACTGCAGCCACTCTTCTCCTTCATCCCAGCAGTGGTAGATTTACTGCTTTATCAAAGGCCAATCCTTCTCACACCATGTCTATGTGGTGTGGGAGCTAAAAGAACTCTCACCTCGGTAAATGTGTAGGGGTGAGGTTTCTACCTAAATTCATTACATAGATTTGATCACCACCCTCGTGGTGTGAAAGAACCTTCAGAAAGTCTGGTAAGAACCTGTAATGGTTAACTGGATGTTAAATCAAACCAACAAACCAACACTGTGTTAGAAATGTTTGACTGATGTTTGTTCGCACGCAGGTGTCAGAGCTGCTCCAGACCTCACTGGGCGACTCGTCAGACCGCGTGGTGCGTGCCACCCAGAACATCTTCCTACCGTCCTTCGCCATGTGGGCCTCCGAACTGGGCCGGCTCGAGACAGACCTCATCCACTCCTTCGTCGCCAAGCTAGAGTCATTCGTCAATGTGAGTTCTGTCTTCACTGTCAGTTTTAATCTGAATCACTAGTTATCAAGAGTTGTCTATGCACTGTCAGTATTAACTTGGCCAGACCTGGAACAAGGCAATTTTTTCAATATTTTTTTCAGCATTGATTGGTGAAACTTAGATATATGTAGATTTGTAAATAAATTCAAAATGCTGTAGTTATTCGCTATATATCAGTAGGTGTGTATCTATATAGGTGTGGTAATGGTTGTGTATATTTTCGCATGCCCGCAGACTGCCCAGTCCGCCCCGGGCACTGCGGTCGCAGTGCCTGCCATGGCGGACCGAGCGCGCTTCGTGCTGCTTACGGAGACTCTCACCAAACTCATCCCGGCCCTGTTCGCCTCCGTCCTGAGAACAGCACCCTTCGCCGACAAGCTGGACACGGTCACCGACGAACAGCCCTATGACGGTGAGTGTGAGCGATGGAGCTGCTGTGTGTGTGATGGGATTGCCTGGAAGAACGGTCAAGTTGAACGAACGCAATAAAAAAAAAAAGGATAAAGTGTGGAATCCATCGAGGGACCGATCTATGGTGAAACCCTTACACAGGGTCCACCTTACACGTGCACCCTTACACAGGGTCCCCCTTACACATGGCCTCTTACACAGGGTCCACCTTACACGTGCACCCTTACACAGGGTCCCCCTTACACATGGCCTCTTACACAGGGTCCACCTTACACGTGGACCCTTACCCAGGGTCCGACTTATACATGAACCCTTACACATATCTTTTTACATGGGGTCCCTCTTATATGTGAACCCTTACAAAGGGTCCCCCTTACACATGGCCTCTTACACAGGGTCCACCTTACACGTGCACCCTTACACATGGTCCGACTTATACATGATCCCTTACATGGGGTCCACCTTACACGTGAACCCTTACAAAGGGTCCCCCTTACACATGGTCTCTTACAAAGGGTCCCCCTTACACGTACACCCTTACACAGGGTCAACCTTACACGTGAACCCTTACACATGCCTTCTTACATGGGGTCCCTCTTATATGTGTACCCTTACATTGGTCCCCCTTACATGTGCGCCCATACACAGGATCCAACGTACATGTGTCCTCTTACACGGTCCCCCTTACATGTGTGCCCTTACACAGGATCCAACGTACACGTGTCCTCTTACACGGTCCCCCATACACCTGAACCCTTACACAGGGCCCCCCTTACAGGTGCGCCCTTACACGGGGTCTAACTCACATGTGACCCCTTACACTGGGTTCTACTGTACGGGCGAGATGCTAGACAAATTCAACCGGATAAAAATTATTACTCATCAAAACAATTCTAGTTCTTTACATATTCATATACTCACCTGTGTTTTGAACTATGACACATTGCTATTTAGTTAAAAATGATATTTGATCTATTTCATAGTTGAACATTGGTAATATATACGGTAAATGTATTTTAGATCAAGTTTATATTTTCTACAAAACAATAAAACTGAGAACTTACATAACATATCTTAATATCATCTACATAAAACTGAAATAGCTCTACATATTTTCAACTACATATTTTCAAGGTTGGCTGTTGATTACTAGTGACCTACTAAAAAATACCATAAAATTAGAATTCCCTATATTTTCAACACTAGAATCCCTCTGGTAGTGGTATTCATAGTTGACATGCTGGTGTTTTTTTTTTGTTCAAGTGGTTATATTGGGCAATATTGTATTACATTTTCATGTTTACAGTTTTTCTTTTACTTATACACTCAAAAAAACCTGTTTAAGGGAGCCTTATCAGCACATCAGTGTCGGCTGGTTTTCATAAGGCAACCTCTCAGACATTAGTGTTTATGCAAAAGTAACAAATATTGTCTTGATTCTACTAAAGTTAACTATACTGATTTGTCTTTACATTGAGTAAAATCAGTTTACAGCATATAACCTCAGATAACTTCATGTTATATCATCATATAGGGATTGAACTTAACATTGTCATCTTGGTAATCTTCTTAAACTCTTTATATGTTGGGGTCTGTCTCAACAATACTGGTAGACGGTTCCACAGAGTTGAACCCGTATATTCAACACTGGCTGTTACAGTGGTGATCACGCGGTTCCCGAAGCCGCCGTCGATCCTGATGGACCTGGCGACGATCGTTGGCTCTCCGCGCGACGTAAGCAGGCTCATCCATCTCTACGAAGACTACATCGGCGAGGAGTGGTACGAGCCCTGGGAGACCTACATCTGGGTAGCCGGAGAGTTGTAAGTCTCACTATTGTGTTATGACAGGTAGAAAGAGGGGGGCAGGACTATGAAAAAACGTGGTTACTGAGCCCGTACGGATGGCCGTTCGAGGTCATTTGATGATGAAAATACGGCCCGACACCGCAGGTGGGAGGGCCGTATTTTTTTCATCAAATGACCGAGAACGGACACCGTACAGGCTCAGTCACTACGTTTTCTTATTACTATACACCTCCCAATCATTTAAAACGATCTGAAAGACTACTGCAATTCACTACGGCCCGCTGTCACAACGGGCGCGAACATTATTTATACTACACCCCTAGCAGCGGGCAGTATTTCATACATGTTCGGCCATAGGTGTATAGTAATATATATTGTGTGATGTTATACAGTAGAACCCCGCTTCTGGGACACCTCGCATTAGGGGAAACCCCGCTTAAGAGGAAACCCTGCTTAAGGGGGAACCCCGCTTAAGGGGCCAATTTGCTCGGAACAGAAATTATTTAGTTTATTTTAACCCTGCTTAAGGGGTAACCTCGCTTATGGGGACACTTTGCTTGGAACAGAGGGTGTTCCCCTTGATAAGCGGGGTTTTATACGGAAACTGGCTTACCGTCTTCGTACGTCAAAAATATGTGGTGAAATTGTTAATCACATACATCCCTCTGCCTACGGCAACCCTGTTTCCATATATGTGTCATTTTTGTTACTTAAAAAAAATCAAAAAAAATTACAGTTTATTTATCACATACAGCCACAGTAACCCTGTTTCCATACAATTCTCATTTTTGTTACGTTTTTCATCGCAGTATTCCCCAACTGTTGAACATTCTGAATGCTGTGGACGTCACCTCACCCACCATCGTCAGCAGCATGTCCAACTTCTTCCTTTCCATTTGTCGAACATTCGGACGGACATTTGCCATGTCCAAGGTGAGAAGAAAAATAACTTGTCCTACTTTTCTGTTCCGCATTAAGAAACATCACAAAATTTCATATGATTGTTTTTATGGCGTGAGTTGCCTTAAGGCATCATTTGCTGGATATTTATTCAATTGTTTTTGAAGATGAAATATTTTAACAATAAACTTGAAATTTTTACAGAATGGAGATGTACCATCATATTTTCGAATTCTAAATAATAGAAATAAAAATATTAAGGAAAATAGATTACATCACGTGATAAACCTTCAAATTTCGAATTCAGGGGACAATGTCCCCGTCCCCTAGAACTGTACATAGCCACTAGTAGCCGTCCCCATGTTTGTAGGTCTGCCATAGGCGGCCGTCCCTAAAGGGTTAAATCTCCCCACAGACCCTCAGCCCCATGTCCTGGCCGACAAAGACATATTACCCAAGTTCCCCGGGTCTCTTTGAGGCAGAAATATCCACATGAAAAATGTTTCCACCTTTTTTCCTGACTCCAACTGACATCCCTGCTAGAAAGACACCACGTATACTCTATTGTCACCCACCTGTATATATATATCCCCTCTATTGTATAACTGTGCCCCCCGCTCCCACCCCCCCCCCCCCCCCGCGGTTGTCAGACATCCTTCTAGCAGGCGTGGAGTGCTGAGTTACGTAACCAGTGCTAGATGCCCACAACAGTTACCGGTCTTCTTTTATAGTGACACAGAAAGTATCCCCAGGGGGCGCGGAGAGTGTGCCTTCCCTGTAGACAATGACCCGTATCGCGTCCTATGCGGGTCCCACTGAGTTATTATCTTCAGAATATATAGGTTTTAACCCTTTCACCACCGCATGATGCCTACAGGCATTCCCGTGCGAACCGCCGCATGATGCCTACAGGCATTCCCATGGCTACCGCCGCATGATGCCTACAGGCATTCCCGTGTGAACCGCCGCATGATGCCTTGAGGCATCATAAACTCTGATTTTTTTTCAAATTCATTTTTCAGTTGATTTAAGCACAAAAGGGTTAAGAAAATTTCAACATGTAACTAAAACAGTTTTAAAACAATGTATTTGTGTGTTTTGAGTCTATATAGTGCCATGGAGATGTTGAATTGCAGTAGAAATCGGAGAAAACAAAAGTAATTCACAGATCGAGTCAGGCATATCCATGGACGGGTTGGGCCGGCGTTTCAGGGGTACATCTGGTAGAAGCCTGCAGCTGTAGTATATAGGAACGCGGCAGGGGGCACGGCGGTACATTTCCCAATTCGTTTTAGGCGTGCGGTGGTTAAAGTGTTAAAATAATTTTTTTTTTTAATCATTTTTTTTACCCACTCCACGGTTGCTGCTTTAGAGTACCGTCCAGTTTAGCCACGTCTTTAATCTGATTTTTTTTAAAATCAAGGTAGCATCTGGCTTACTTTGGAAATGTTATTGCCACGTCTCATTAATCTAGGTTTTGAAAAAAGATATTCATTGTAGAACCACTTGGGCTTCCATCGCCCTAATTATACTGGCCACGCATTTAAACCAGCCGTCTGATAGCTGAGCGTAAGCCAGTCTAAATAAACGTCTGAAAAAAAAATTAGGGGCTTTTTCAAAATTCTATATGTGGTAGTCAAACAAACTTAGAGAAAGTGTCAGTTAGAGTCAGATGAAATAAGTACCCAGGAGTCTGGTATTAACGGGGATGTCTCAGAAGGGCTGGGTCACATAAAAGGGGGAGGGAAAATCCCCCCCCCCCCAACAAAAAAAAAAGTGGGTAGTTTCAAAAGTGACCACGAAACAAAGAAATGATGGTAAATTAAGTTGTGCACAACGGCAGGTGTTACGACCCAAGGAAAATATTGTAATATATAAAAAGAGACCAAACGGAAGAACGGCCCAGCCGAGTTTGGATAATGTGTATGACATAAGACCCAATAAAAGCGATTAGAAAAAAAAAGTGATGAAATAAAACTCGTTGCTCATGAAAAAAAAGAAGAAATCAATCGCAATATATGTCATAGAAAATTATGAAAAACTTATTGGGTTACTTTTCACTAAGGTTTCGCTGTCATTGATCAAGATAACATAGAATTACTACTGCAACAATCACACATCACCAGAAAATAACCAGAAACATATTTCATTTCGCAGGTAAAACCCAAGTTCCATTCGGTGCTTAACATTCCAGAGGAACACTTAGGTAAGTAACTCCTCATATGAAGTTTCTGTTTACTTGAGCCTACCTGCTTACATGGATTGGAGTGATGACTTTTATTTTTCCAATTTTTAAACTGACACTAGATTTAATTGACGTTGTGGAGAAGTGTTGGGGAGTTGGCTTCTTTAGCAGTTACTACTGTGTGGTGCTGATTGTAACATCAGTTTGCTGACTTAACGTGTGAGTGGCAGATTTGAATAAAAACTACGGGCGTGTTCCACCATGAATGATACCCGCTTCCGGTGCAACCTGTGAAACGAGTCAGCAGTTCAGACTATTGATGAAAATTTCGATGGCGAATAAAAACTTTAAAAAATCACTGTCACATTCCAATTTCTCCATTGAGAAATGAATGTGCACTTTCCCTTGGCCTAACTGGCCAGGTTTGCTCTGTGCTAATATGGTTCAAGGGGCGGTCCCTAGCAAAGATCAGTTGGGTCGCCCCATTGCGTAAACAGTAATAAATATATAGCGTGGCAACTCCATGTATTAGTAAGTAGTCCGTAGCTAGTGACCGTTGCAGAAACATCAGCAATAAAGCTTGTAATGGGAAGAAGAACTTGGACTTCCTTCATTCAGATTAAGTCGTACTCCACTGCAGCCAATCCTGTGGAGATTGGGTGGCGATCATTTGGTCGCTGGCTGCTCGGCACCTAGTCGCCGATAGTGGAGCTGCAGTGTAGCTACGGTCGGTACTCAAACTCCTAGCGGTCTCTAATCAGCCCCCATGTTCTCCTCATGGTCGCGCATGAGGCAAGAACAATCAGAGAATCGGTGGAGATTGGGTGAAGATTGTTCAGAGATCAACAAGTGGCGCAATGGAGCACCACCTTTACTGTCATACCATCTCAGATATTAACACTGGTGGAGAAGCCCTAAGATTCCTCATAAAATAGGATGCTCATATTCCTATTCATACATGGACGGCGACTGGTGATTTCCACCAAGATATTTTATTTGTTCTTATCACAGCCTCTTGTAATTGTCCTGATAATAGCACAGTTTCCAGTTTACCGAATAATGCTACTTGACTTTATTGGGAAAAGTAGACTAATTCTACTGAAATAAGGCCCGTGACGGTAATAAAATAAAATGTATATACCTTACTGGTACATAATCGCATACTACGTTTCTTTGGATAAAAATATTCCACAAGCTCGCAGATCCCAATGACCAGAGATTGTTATTTCGTAGTTAATAGTATACTTCAAAGATGGCAGCTTTCCATTTCTTCATAGCAATCCACTTTTTTTATTTTCTGTATATAGAGTTGTTTTTCCTTGTGTAAAACAAAAAACAATATTAACCGAGCCCATTCCTGCCCATAAAACACTATTCCGAACCTCCCCATACACCTGTAGCCCATCTGACCAGCCAGAGAACTTCCACCAACCCACCTTATTAAGGCTTGATTCCTTTAAGCATGGATTCCACAGAGCGACCTATCTATCCCCAAACCTGCTGAAATGAAGAATGGGATCATACAAAATCTTTAAAAATTATATAAACATAGCTTGCAGTAGAAGCGCACCCTTATTTTTACTTTTAGTTTTGGGCACCATTTTGATTTGTCGCAGGAGTCCACCCACCATGTCTGGAAGATCTGTACAATATTCTTTGATATATATTGAAGAGATTAGAAACTTTTGATGAACTCTTAGTCTGGTAGAACACATGCTTTACCAGAATTATGTCCTGATCCAGCTTCGGCTATGATCAGTCCCTATTCGGATCAGGGCTAAAGCAACCCCCCGATTAGGGCCTGAGTGGTGATCGGCACTAAATTCAGCCAAATGGAATCAAGCCTTTATACGCTAGGATAATTCATATTTTTACCATCATAACTGTAAATGGTGCGTAGATGAAGGTGTCAGTTCATGGTGGAATATGCGCGGTGTATGATAAACATGTGGACGATGATACCACACGGTGCAGTACTTGTCTCCCTGGTGTTGTCTTCTCTTACCCGCAATAAAGAACATCTCCATTTTGGGTCGGTTGCCTTTTATCTCACCCCTGGTATTTTCTTTTCATAGACTTAACATTGGGAACTCCTACTCAACACCCATGGAGTATTGTAAAGAATACTAAATGGGCGATGACCTCACAAATATTAGCCAATTAGTCAGCGATAGGTGTGAGAAAAAGAATCTGAGCTGCACTTGATCCGTAGCTACTGAAAATATGCCATTCATTTTGGTTGGCTACGTAACCTCACTCGCCTTTGCCTCATGAGATGACTCGGCAAACAAAACTCCGGGCATATTTTCAGCTGCTATGGATCTTTATGCACTTCCTTCTTATTATCTCCCCCCTGGTATTTTTTCTCCTTAGACTTAAAATTGTGAACTCGTATGCAATGCCCAATGAGTATGTAGGAAAAATACTCAATGAGGGATTATGTCACAAATGTTAGCCCATTAGCCAATGTGAAGGGTGAGATAAATTCAGAAACCCATTCAAGTTTAGGTTCAGAGCTCGAACCCATCTTGTTTGAATCGCTACGTAATTCATGCCGCTTCGCGATTCAAACTCGATGTGATACAAGCTCTGACCCTAAACTTTCGTAGGTTTCCTCTATAGTACCTGATGATAGACCCCTCTGAAAGCTAGCCCTGATCATGTTTGGTATGGCTTGACTACAGACGACTCGGCCGCTAGTCGTGAAGACAGGGCAGGTGCCCTTTACCCCTTCAAGGTCACAGGTAAACGGTGCATCGTGGTCACGTGACTTGTCGGTGAACCCTCGTTCTCTCCCAGCATGATCGCAGAGCAGTCGTGACGGCGGGGGACCAGTCCCACCCCAAAAGTATAGACGGCGGGGAGACCAGTCCCACCCTAAAAGTGTAGAGCAAGAAGGACACTTTTGGTTCTTCATATTTAGAATCATAAAATTTGAATTTTTTTTTCAACTCACGTTTTGGCACGTCATATTTGGAATTATGGTTTGAAAAATTTCTTCCCGTTTTTTTTAATTGTTTGAATTATTCATTCCTCATTTTGGCATTGCAAGTAAAAGTTGAGTAAATAGGAGCTTTAATTCTTACTCTCAAAATTATATTCTTGATCTATTTCTTTTGTCGGCAAATGGTTTTTTATCCCTCATGTTCTTTAATAGAGCATTACAGTATCGTATTTTTTTCTTAACTAGTAAATTTTCTGATTTTTTTTGGGGGGGGAGGGGGGGTTGGGTGACATTTAAAAATTGGAAAGCGATTTTTTTTCATAAAAATTACATATTCACATGTATGGATGCAGGACCCTTGGTACCCACCCCATCACCACTAGGACTCGATCATGCTAACTAGATAAGGTTTTGTTGTATAATCAATGCTAACCGGTCCCTCATACTAGCCCTCCGCCATGGGCAGCGCTGCAATGGAATGACAACTGACTTCGTGTCTACTAGATATAACAGTTCTATGGCCACATGGTTGTGTAACACGGCAAGCGAGATAATGTCTAGGCAGACCGCATTAACACTGTTCTGCCTTGCCCACACAGCCGCCGCATGACTAGAATGCAGTATGTCCTTGGTCTCCTCTCTCCTCAATCTTGGGATGCATCCTAATAAAGTGCTGATTCCACCAGGACGCGCGATCGAAGCCAAACTGTTAACTCGCTAGGTCAGGATGATTCGTGTATGCATGTCTGGTCTGATTGCCGTAGTGGAAGAGCCCCCCTCCTGTGAGTGATAATAGGGGCCACACGCACAGGGGTAATGATCTTACAAGATTTAGTACGAACCAGCAAGATGCAGCCAGATGCTGCAAGACACAGCCCGACCCTGCCACGCGAAAACAATCATCCCGGTGGAATCAGTACTTAAGGCAGTGTCAGTAAAAATGTAGTTGATCATCTGCTCGTAGTTTTCTCAGTTCCAAGCAAGTGAAACTCAGTCATCTACTTTTTTTAATTTTTCATATGTGAGTTGTGTTTGATAAATATTCTCTTCTTTTCTGAGAATTTTATTATCAAGTATACAAGAAAATATAATGATTTCCATTTGGTGTGATTTCTAATGTGATTTTCTTAGTAAAAGAATACAACAATAACTGCACGCATAATAAGCCTGTTTACAGTTAAGGATGAATATGTATTAATGCTATCTCATATAGTTGATAATCAATTCAGCTGAAACTTTCCCAGCATAAGATTTTGTTTTGCATTTATTCACACTATTATAGGGTTGATATATTTATGATTGAAAAGCTGACGTGGCTTTCGACAGTTATCTGCTGCCAGGAAAATATTTGAAATATTTTTAAACAAATTTATTCATGAAAAGCCTGGGTTTTTTTTGTCGTTAAAATAATAGGATAATTTGATGTTATTTACGGAGACTGTTTTTCACTCAACTCTGCTTGCCAGTGCCCCACACGCCAACCTCTTACGTTTACTCCACCTCTTTACTAATCAAGCAAGTATTTTTATCAAATAAATATAATCTTTTTAAAGCAATTTTTATTAAGGGATTATTGTGTGTACAATCACCGAATTCGGCGATACAGCCGTTCTTCCACTCCGGCCCTAGCCTCCTGCTCCTCATTCTAATGGCGGGTGTTAAGTCGAATGAGCAGTGGGTACCGTTTTTGTGTAAGTCTTTGATATGACCTGACCGGGGTTTGCGTCCACGACTTCCCATGCTCGAGGTGAACACCCCTACCACTTAGCCACAAAATTGATGTAGTCATTTTTTTGTTGGACTGGGGATCCTTAACAGGCGCAATAATTGCTGTATGAAATAATTGTTTTCCTTTATTTTTAGAAAAAGAAAATATCAATGAAAAATTTTGGTATTTTAAGATATGTAGATAAGAAAATTGGGATGAGCAGACCGTTTAGACACTGCCTTGATGCGACTAGTTAGGTAGTGTGTGACGTCATACTGGCCCACTATGACGTCAGAGGTTACCATAATAATGACGTCAATGCGGCAAGGCTCAGACATTTTCTTTCATTCATTCATATATCAGTATTACCTGACATTTATTGTTCAAAGCGGTGTAGAAAAAGACATTGACAAACGAGAACATGTTTTATCTAAACTTAACAATTTCTGATGGTTTAATCATTGTTGCAATGTTTTCCTCTTTCATATTTACCTTGTTTGAATTTGCATTTTTACTTTGTTTTCTTCCCTCTGAGAATGTTTAAAATGAAGCGATAACCTTCATTTGACCTTGATATTTTGAATGCTCCTTGAGTTCTTGTCTCAAACAAATGCGTCTGTTTTGATTGAATGCATTTAGAAAGGATATTTTGTTGTATTTGAGGACAAAGTGAAGAAAGAAAATAAGAGAATTCTGTATTTGTTCTAAAACATCCATCAAAATTGAAA
Organism: Alentia gelatinosa; assembly: GCA_950022655.1. Lineage (NCBI taxonomy): Eukaryota > Metazoa > Annelida > Polychaeta > Phyllodocida > Polynoidae > Alentia > Alentia gelatinosa. Next base: position 9,355,698 of record OX465585.1, read on the forward strand.
CTATTTTTTCCAAACTTTGTCATCAGATACAGAAGTCCAATATTACTGTAATGCTGCTTGGTTAAAAATGTACTTTGATATGAGTATTCATTTCCATGGTAGACTAGACCTAGCTCTATTATTTGCTAGTAGAAAATAAGAAATCTTAATTTTGCATTATGGCAATTTTGCATCGCAATGGGAATGCCCATTCATGTAATGTATGTGAGTCACAGTGACAAAATGTGAATCGTAATATCACCACTACTAATAAGTGTATATTCACTGCAGTTGAAACTATCAATAATGACAGTTGTAAAGTCAACATTGTGGTTTAACGACAGTTCTTTCTTGTGGCGATCTTAATCATTTCAATATTTGGAAATCCAGTTTTTCTTGCCTCCATGTTCATATTTTAACAGAAATGTCAGTTTTCCATTTTCCGGGAAAATCCACTTTTTCATATCCAATTGTAATTGCCCTTTCTTGTTTATAAAAAAAATGTTTTGCCTCATATTTGCCACTAAAACAGTGGTTTGGACCTCCCCACAGATTCTCAGCCCCATGCCATGGCTGACAAGGACATATTATCCAAGTTTCCCCGGTCTCTCTGAAGCAGAAAATTCCACATGAAAAAAGTCCACGTTTTTCCCTGACCCCAACTGACATCCCTGAATTTATGAACATTTATTACAAAAGAACAGTGCAACAGCAACCTGCTCACCACAAGGGAACGCTTTATACACCGATTCATCAGGTTTAATGTATCCTACCAAATACTTACATATTGTAATGAGCCATGCCGATAAAATACCATTAGAAAAATTAGAAAAAAATTAGTTTTTTTTAATAACGGATTACCTCCGAGACTACAGTATTTAATACCAGATAGAATCAAGAAAACGCGTGATAAAATGATTAAATCAATTTGTGACGAGGCAACAAAAATTAAAAAAATTAAAAAATATAAAAATAAAATGATAAAATCATGAGAGCCAATTCTCATCCCTTTTCTTCACATAGGCCTTCCCTGCAATTGTGCTGTATATAAGTGAACAATTATAATAAAAATATATGTAAACAATAAACAAGACTGTCCGTAAGTGTGAAAAATAGTTGGTGGCAGATTCAGTTTGTCTGCTGCCAATGCTCAAGAGATTTTTTTTTGGTTGGGGGGGGGGGGGGGGAGGAGGTTGAAGATTCAAGGTGAATGCCTTAAAAGTGGTGAACGATATCTGTACAATTCTGGCCATTTCACGTCGCAAATCTTATTGAGTGACATTTAAGAACATTTTGTTAAATGTTTTGATTTATGATTTTTGTCTGCAGCTTCGCTCCTTCGTAAGATCGTTGATCTCTTCCCCAACGTAGCACCAATAGTCCCATATAGATGACTGCTACCGTCCCATCTCAATTATGTCATAACGTAAAGTCCCAAGAACCTGGGGCTCGTTTAATAATCTAGTATCGTACATGTAGACCCTTTTCTGTACGCCATAGAGCCCCAGTGACGATGTGGGTTAACTTTATTCAACACTTACAGACGACCTTATGGACGACTAACACTGTCATAATGAACAAACTTAAATATTAATATAGAACGTCCTGACCATGCTGTACAATTCACAGAACGAGATGGTAATTTACGGTTTGTATGGACCGAGGCATTTATGCCGAGTTCCGTACAAACGGTAAATTATCATCGAGTTCTGTGACTTGTACAAGCATGGTTGGACGTTATATATTTACTATATATCCAAAATTTAAAAAAGAATCAATTTCATTTGGCTTAACAACCAATATCGTGATAAACGTGCATGGCAAGATGGTCCATATTTTAGTGTACGGACCAGTGGTCCGTACAGTATTTTTACGTCATATGCCGAAACGGTGTGTATTTACAGTATATACGGGATGGGTATATAGTAACAAACGATAACCCATGTACGAGGTACAGAAAAGGGTATTTATGTACAAGCCTAGATTATTGTTTAACCCTTTAAGGACGGCCGCCTATGGCAGACCTACACACATGGGGACGGCTACTAGTGGCTATGTACAGTTCTAGGGGACGGGGGGATTGTCCTCTGAATTCGAAATTCGAAGGTTTACCACGTGATATAATCTATTATCCTTAATATTTTTGTTTCTATTATTTAGAATTCGAAAATATGAGGGTACACCTACATTCTGTAAAAAGTTCAAGTTTATTGTTAAAATATTTCATTTTCAAAAACAATTGAATAAATATCCAGGAAATGATGCCTTAAGGCATCATCCGCCCCTGGCCGGTTGATGCCTTAAGGCATCATCCGCCCCCAGCCGGGTGATGCCTTAAGGCATCATCCGCCCTTAAAGGGTTAATCTGTTTAATATTGAACGAACGATAATAAGACTGGACAATACAAGCTTTTTTTTTTGGTTAATTGATTTTTACGAGCTACGAGCCAACCAACAAGCCCCTGGTAGGCTTCAGAACACCGGTAATACTGATTTAGTTTAAAGGCAAGAATTGTATATTTTCGGGTTAATTTCCAACAGGAGAAAAGTCTGAGACCTGATCAATATATTTCCAGGTTCTATCTGTACTATGTCCATTTTTCTTACTATAACCATGTCTTCGTGGTCGAAGATTCACCTAACATAGATGGCAGACTATCCCTGAGCTTTTCATGCCTGAAAACTTACTAATCGCATCCCAGCGTGTGCCAGGCTGCAAAATAATAGCATGGACTCTGCAAAACATCTGCGGATCTCATATAAAAAACAGTAATTGTCACACATGGAATCGTGCTACGATTCATCATATATGTCACAGGATGTGGAGAAAGCTAAACTGTATTTACTTTTTAATTTATATATATATATATTTTTTCCACTTTTTTTCTCTGAAATTTTCTACACATGCTCCCTTTTCTTCATGAAAATGAGTGTTAACCTGCAAATTTGTAGAGTACAACCCAGTTCTTTAGCTCGTTACAAAAAATATAATTTTGATAAAGTTTGGTAATTTTGATTTTATTCTGACAATGATTTTTCTTTCTATAGATAATAAAGGTAGGTTGGCGTCTGATAAGAACAGAGAAAAAGGTGTATTTAAGTCTAGATAAGGAAATATAAAATTTATGATTATCGAAAAGTTTATAGAGTGAAATTTATAGTCACTGCTAGTCATAACTAAATATCAAGTGAAGAATTTGTTTTATGTCAATTGTTACAGAAAAGTAAGAGATATAGAAACAAAGGGTGCCTTAAGAATAATTAGTAAATAATTGATGATAGAGTTCTTGAGTGATTTTCTATAACTTTGAGCACTTAATGTTTACAACTAGGTACGATAGAAACATAATTGCATAGACATAAATATTATAGATTCTATTTAGGAATTTGATAAGACATACTGTAAACATTATTATATTTTTTTTAGTTTTTCTTTTGTTCTGTAAACATTATTCTAGAGCAGGATCGTTTTCCCAACGTGTGTCCTCTGCCAGGCTAATTTCTGGGATAGGTAGGACATAGATCAAACCCAAACCCCACTGCACTGAAAAATCGACACGATGAATAAAACCACTACTCATATTTACAGAAATATCCACATGCCTCGCAAATATGGATATCAAGTTTCTAATATATGTCAAGTATATTGTTCATGTAACTTTATTTTTTTTTTATTAAAACTTTTTTTTTTTAGACTTTAAGGTGGCATAAGCTTGCAATAGAGGTGTTATTGCCACGTCGTCATGTAACTCTAAGTAAATACAACTGAAGTCTAGGTGCTGATGTATTGGGTACATCCGGTATGGACCTGATTAACGATAGGAAGTTATACATGAAACGTAAAACCGTTTCAAAACATTCACATTTTAACCAAAATGGTAATACCATTTAACCATGCACATGACCCCAGCAAAGATGAAAGTCAGATATTTCTTTTGAAATGAATTATCAGGAATAGTGAGTTTGAAATTATAATGTATATAAAAAAAACACAAAAAACCCTGAGATATTCAAAATGTATGCTACCACAGATAATACCATGAGATAGAGCTTTGGTGCTTTGATAACACTGCAAACCTAACATCATACTACTGCACCAATATGTACCTCAACTGTCAATGAATATTACATAACTTGATTTATAATAAAAAAAAGGCCACCTTCTTTGAAAAGCTATTTTTATGTGATATTTTAGAAAATAAATTGTTTTCTAGAAATCACAATATGTAGTACAGGAAAGTATCTTATTAATATGGACTTTGTTTTCTTAATAGAAAGTTATTAAACGTTGTTTCATTATCCCCCTAGTAGATATATATCACTATTGAATATTTATCATGACCATAGTCATGATTGTTGTTTTAGACATGGATGGATTCATCAAACAGTGTTGTTTTACTCTGTCTCAGAAACCCAAGTAGCCACAGGACAGACAGCATTGACCAAGTGTACGGTACCAGTTTACGTAGCCGGCATCCTTGGTGCATTTAATCAGGTGAGTATTATACGGAAACAGGGTTACTGTGGTTGTACGTGATAAATATGGGGTATAATTGACGAGCAGGTGAACCAATGCCGAAGGCAGAGGTTCATCTAATCATCAATTTTACTAAGTAGTTACCATGTACAGACACAGTATACCTGTTTTCGTATTATTATATACATTAAAACAGCCATTTTTTACCTTAGCTTTGGGAACATTTATTGGGTTTCGCCACCATATATACCCTTTATCTTATCCCTAATAAAAAACTCAATAGGCTTAACATTAGTGGACTGTATTTGGTTTACAGTGCAGGAAAATGAAATTTATCGCTCTAGTGGGATACAGTTGTCAAATGACGTCATTTGAAAAGCGACCAATGATTATCACTGATTATTGGTGAGTTTAATGTGTATCACTGCACTCGGCTTTGCCTCGCGCAGTAATAGGCGACATTGCCGTCATGCGATAAACAACAACACGACTAACTCTCGTTTGGTTTCTCCTAAGTACACCACTTACATACCCCGTATACCATGTATGTGTAGTATGGCCATAAATACAACTTGGATATGAGCAGGTGGTATACATAGGACATAAGGCTGCGGGTATATGATAAATATTAATTATATCTTAAAAGGGGTTGGTGAGCTAGTTCAGAAGTCAAGAGCACTGAAAGTGTAATCCTAAGGTTGTGGGACTTTGTGGCTTTGAATCCCACTGCAGCCACTTTTCTCCTTCATCCCCAGCAGTGGTAGAGTTACTGCTATATCAAAGGCCAGTCCTTCTCATACCATGTCTATATGGTGTGGTGTGCAGCCACTTTTCTCCTTCATCCCCAGCAGTGGTAGATTTACTGCTATATCAAAGGCCAATCCTTCTCATACCATGTCTATGTGGTGTGTTGTACAGCCACCTTTCTCCTTCATCCCCAGCAGTGGTAGATTTACTGCTCTATCAAAGGCCAGTCATTCTCATACCATGTCTATCTGGATCATAAATGTGTGGTGTGGGAAGTAAAAGACCTCCCACCTTGGTAAATGGTGATATTGTTGACTGTGTACAGGAGGGAGACCGGGCGGCCCTGACAACCTTCCTCCAGGACCTGCTGTGTACGCTCTCGCTGTGCCACGCCCCGCTCGACAGTCTCCGTGCCGCCTTCACACAACTAAGGTCCGTCATTATAATTATTACATGTTGATATTACATCTTATTATTACACAGCCATCACTATAAACTATTTTCCACTGGCTGAAGAAAACTGCACCGATTTATTGAGTTCTCCTAAAAGTCGGTTGGTGGTGGCCAACGACTGCACGTCAGTATCTAAAAATTGGTGAGGGTGCAGAGTATGACTTGTTTCTGCAGCATTTAACAGGTCCATACCGACAGAACTGTCCTCCAAACACTATCACCATCACCAATGATTTCGAACCCCTTTTATTCTGTTTGCTGTTGACCAAGTCAGTCGTTGGTGGCCTTATTGCATAATCGATGCACAATTAATTGGTGAACACTTCTCTGCTTGTCTGTTTCCATTCCCTGATCGGGCATCAGTGGTTGCTGACTGCAGATCGGTGGCGAATGGTCGGCCAATGGAAAATGGTTTTAAGAATGGTACCCTCAGTGTTTCAATTTCATATTACATCCACTCTAATGTTGATTTTAAACCTTTGACGATCAAATCAGAAAATCAGAAGCCATCTCGATGAAAATCCATCTTTTGAGTTTCCTGCTATTTATATACCCATGGAGTATATTTGATAATTACAGACTGCTGCTCCCTGTGCAGTATAAATTGTGTACTGAACACTGTGCAGTACACTGTTATACTGAACACGTTGAAACATAAGCAGTGTGTTAGCTTTCATATAGACATGTCATCTATGCCAATATATGGTAAGATTTTATTAATTTTAGGTATATGATAAATATAGAACGACCCACCATGCTTGTACATGCTACAATGGGATGGGAATTGATGTTTTTACAGAACTCGGCCTCGGGCCTTGTTCAGTAAAAAGCAACAATTCCCCATATTGTTTTGTAGCATGTACAGCATGGTCAGGGACCGGTTTCACTAGTTTCATGACATGTCTAGATGGCGTCTAGATGGCGTGTCCGGTTTCATAAGAACTAGACATTAGATTCCGTTTTGTCTCTTCTTGCTTGCACTGTTGGTGCCGTTTTTCATGTCTGCCTAACACTTTTGTCACAAAACTAGTGAAACAGGTCCATGATGTGTAGATTTGTCTAATTCTTATGTTTGGGGTCTGTCTTTTCCTAAGGGCAGCTACTTGTGATGTCACGAAACTAGACAACCCCAATGTCTGTATGGTGTCACAGACATGTCACGAAACTAGTGAAACAGGTCCCAGGTTGTTCTATATAAGTCTTCCCGTGTGTATTTTCATCGTATTTCTGACGTGTAGCTGGTGTGTCCCTTTAAGCGGGGTGTCCCTTTAAGCGGGGTGTCCCCTTAAGCGGGGTGTCCCAGAAGCGGGGTTTTACTGTATATCTGACGTGTAGCTGGTGTGTCCCTTTAAGCGGGGTATCCCCTTAAGCGGGGTGTCCCAGAAGCGGGGTTTTACTGTATATCTGACGTGTATCTGGTGTGTCCCTTTAAGCGGGGTTTTACTGTATATCTGACGTGTATCTGGTGTGTCCCTTTAAGCGGGGTTTTACTGTATATCTGACGTGTATCTGGTGTGTCCCTTTAAGCGGGGTTTTACTGTATATCTGACGTGTATCTGGTGTGTCCCTTTAAGCGGGGTTTTACTGTATATCTGACGTGTATCTGGTGTGTCCCTTTAAGCGGGGTTTTACTGTATATCTGACGTGTATCTGGTGTGTCCCTTTAAGCGGGGTTTTACTGTATATCTGACGTGTATCTGGTGTGTCCCTTTAAGCGGTGTTTTACTGTATTTCTGACGTGTATCTGGTGTCCCTTTAAGCGGGGTGTCCCCTTAAGCGGTGTTTTACTGTATTTCTGACGTGTATCTGGTGTGTCCCTTAAGCGGGGTTTTACTGTATTTCTGACGTGTATCTGGTGTGTCCCTTTAAGCGGTGTTTTACTGTATTTCTGACGTGTATCTGGTGTGTCCCTTTAAGCGGGGTTTTACTGTATTTCTGACGTGTATCTGGTGTGTCCCTTTAAGCGGGGTTTTACTGTATTTCTGACGTGTATCTGGTGTGTCCCTTTAAGCGGTGTTTTACTGTATTTCTGACGTGTATCTGGTGTGTCCCTTTAAGCGGGGTTTTACTGTATTTCTGACGTGTATCTGGTGTTCTCGGCGTGTTTCAGCTCGGACTCGGACTACCACGATCTCCTCCTGACCGTCTTATGGGACGGAGTCGTTCACACCTCGGCCCACGTCCGCTCCACCGCCGCCAAGATGTTCGAGGTCAGTATCACATCGAGTTTTATTCTTTTAATTGATTTTTTTTTTATAGATATTTTATCTAGTCAGGGGCCTTCCATAAAGTATGTACGCAGAATTACTGAAATGTAGGACCCCCACAAGCCCCACTCCCAATCTGGCACGCTAAAGAATTTACCCCCCACCCCACCTCTCAGTGTGTTTACATGTACTTCATGGATGGCCCCCTTATTACATAGCCTTGACTGTGTCTGTTACCCTTAGCGTTCAAGATGAATATTATGTCTCGTTATTATTACATATTTATGCACGAACATGTATGAAATAACACCTGCTGTTAGGGTAATTTTTTGCGACATATCAATTCGCACTAATGTAAAAAAAAAAACGTCATAAAAACGAGATCCTGTGGGCGTGACAACAGATGGTTATTATTCAACCCTGAGTGCATATGTACAGTGAAACTCCACATGAGGGTACACCCTCCGTTCCAAGCTAAAGTATCCCCTTAAGTGGGTTGTCTTATTATATGGGGTAAAATCAAAAGAGGGTGCTCCATTGGGCTGGCTGTGCATCCGACTCAGTTGCCATAGAGGTGTTATTGTCACGTCGTATTCATCTTGTCCCATATTTTTCAGCTTCTCATAAAAGGAGTGAGCGAGACGTTGGTTTCCACGCGAGTCATTCCAGCCCTCGTCACGTTAGCAAGTGACCCTGAGATGTGAGTAGTTTTCTTCCTTCTTTAATTCTTTAATTTAGAAAAATATGTGTTTGTTAGAGTATCAAGGTTAAATGTTTTGATTATATAGAGCAAATATAAGAAGCATTCTGATCAACACTGTAAATGACCTGTGGTTGCTCTCCACTTTTTCCCCATTTTTTTATAATTTTTATGAAACTAGATAATTCTCATCCTTATCTAAACATCCTGACTGTGTTTATGAAACTAAGTAATTCTCATCCTTATCTAAACATCCTGACTGTGTTTATGAAACTAAGTAATTCTCATCCTTATCTAAACATCCTGACTGTGTTTATGAAACCAGGTAATTCTCATCCTTATCTAAACATCCTGACTGTGTTTATGAAACTAAGTAATTCTCATCCTTATCTAAACATCCTGACTGTGTTTATGAAACTAAGTAATTCTCATCCTTATCTAAACATCCTGACTGTGTTCAACTAATTTTCTTCCTTTTTAAAAGTTTTTTTTATCTAGAGCCTATCCCTTTATCATCCACCTAAAACGAACCTTACATTCTAAATGTAGATTTGTTAAGACAAGGCAAAAATACTTTTAAAGAAAATAAAGTCATCATAAAGGTACAGAGTTTAGAGATCGTTACCGAGAAGAATACGGATAGTCGTATTGTCCTAGTAGATTACGGAAAAAGGGTTCCTAGCGCACAAAGTAGTGCCTGAGAAGATCGTCGGCTATTTTGTCTTCACTTTGATAATTCAAAACTGCAAAGCTGAATGATAAACACAACATTACCATGTTTTTGATCTGCATGGTCGCATTCTCCTTCTGGTTAAAATATCCTCGCATTCCCTCGGATATTACTGCGCGTCAACTATACTGGAGTCTGTAGAATACCAGGTAAAAGACCCGAGTAGCAACTCCAGAATAAATAAGACTAACATAAAAAAGAATTTAAAAAAATCATTTCTTTATTGACCAAAGTTAATACAGTTTTGCAACTTTCAAATATGACAAGTTTTATCTATACAGCGACAATAAATGGGCCGTTGGCATCAGCTGGTATTTGAGTCAGCTGGTTTTAATTGCCTGACCTTTCTCGGTGCTTAGACAAAATGAGTCACTAAGATAAAGTAAATATATAACAATTGGATACATTGAACGATAAAGGATGCCAGTTTTCAGGGGATTTCAGGATTTCAGGGATTTTCCTCACCTCTATTTATATCCCAAATTTGCGTCTAATAAACATATTGGACGTTAAACTACCCAAACAAACAAACTGACCCGGCCGCCGCTAGCGGGGACCCGGCGGCCGCTAGCGGTGCCTGACTGGTCGTACCCCGTGAGCCCAAGGGCCTTGCAGAGTCAGGGAGAGTCCCTGAGGGCAGACTGCCTGTGTGGTGAACCGCTATAGTATAGGATATCAGTGACTCCCTGAACCCCCTAAAACTCTCCAATCGCAGTAGAACCTGGACCTGTGTAGGGGGAGTAAAGTAATCAGGTCAATGCAACCACAGGCGTGGTACCCGACCTACCCGGCGGGTGCAGTAGGCACCCTATATGCTCCTCTCTAGACTTGCTCAAGTCTTTGATTTTTCCCCCCAGAAGATGTGTGTGTGGGTAGGGGGGGGGGGGGGGGGGTCGCAAATGACTTCAGGGAATTTTTCCAATGGATGCTGACATCCCTGGACAAGTTTTATCTATACAGCGTCAATAAATGGGCCGTTGGCATCAGCTGGTGTTTGAGTCAGCTGGTTTTAATTGTCTGGCCTGCTAAGACAAATTGAGTCACTAAAATAGAGTAAATATATAACAATTGGATACATTGAACGATAAAGGATGTGAACTTAGTCAGTGCCAGGTCGTGAATTAGTAATATAAGCTTTACAACCAATTCTGGCTTAGGCACATAGCTGTTGAATATAGCTGAGAATGTCTGAAGTATAACTCAACTCTCACAAATGAGTAGGGGTGAGATTTCTGCTTAAAGGCATATCGGTCAATTCACGGTGGCGCCACCTGGACATTCTTAAATATTATCAATTATCAGTCAAAACTCGTTCCTGGGATTCATTCTAATGTCAGTTGTCTAATTCTTACGTTTTTTTTTCCAGTTTTTCCAATCCTATTAGATATTATAAGCTAATTTACATTTGCTTGATTTAGATAGGAAATGTACTGAGAAGTATGGTTTTCTTCAATTCTTTCAAAAACAAGGACGGTGACCTATGCTTTTTAAAACTTAAAAGTGTAGAACTATATATGTACTATATTCCATGAAATTTTAAGGAAACTGACATGGGTTTTACTATGTGAAAAACAACTTCTGAGAATTTCTAGATATTCTACTATAAAATTGTCATAATATTGAGCTCTAAATCAAAAACTAGTACAGTGACCCCCAGTTTTTACGTTAGATACGTGTTCTACAACACTTTGAGCTCACTCTATTCAAATTTCAGAAAAATGACATGGGTTTTAATTTTCAAGCCAAATCGTCCGATATGCCTTTAAATTTATCTCATTCGATCACCACCCTGTGGTGTGAAATCAGTGGGAAAACCTGAACCATGAGATAGAGTGCCTTGAGACGTTGAAAAAGAAATTAAACGGTTTAAAAAAACACCAGAACATAACCTTTGTGTTTGTAAACCTCTTCACATTGATTTTTACCTTTTTAAATCTAGAAATCCATCACTAAATATGGGTTTGTTGTTTTAACGCAAATGGATACGTCTTGGTAATGCCAAAATGCATTTTCTGTGTCACGACTAAAACGGATTCTCTGATTCTGGTGTCACTTCTGCTGGAGCGGAATCTTTCTTTACTGACCTGCCAATCCTGTAATGTTTAAAGGGGTGTCCGCTGGGGTTTCTATGCATGCCGAGGCGACTTGCGATGCGCTCCCCGAAACAGAATTCAATCTTGCGTGGGAAGGCGGTGCCGGGACTGTGGATCATGGTTTTATCCTACCCCTAATAAAAAACTCCATAGGCTTAACATTGGGTCACTGTATTTGGCCTGGAGTTCAGAAAAATGAAAAATATTGCTCTAGTGGGATACACTTGACAAATGACTTCATTTGTTAATGTAGAAGTATTTTAGACGGGCGGGGTAGAATAAATTCTAAACCAAACTCGAGTTAGTCTTGTTATTGTTCATCGCACTCCGGCAAGATTGCATATTACTGCTCTTGGCTTCGCCTCGCGCAGTAATATTTGATCTTGCCGTCGTGCGATAAACAACAACATGACTAACTCTCGTTTGGTTTCTCCATATTATCTCACCCCTGGTATTTTTTCTCCATGGACTTAACATTGGGAACTCATATCCAACGCCCATGAGATATTTAGGAAAAATATCCAATGGGGGATTATGTCACAAAGGTTAGCCCATTAGTCAATGTGAAGGGTGAGATAAATTCAGAAACCTCATTCAAGTTTAGGGTTAGAGCTCGATCCAATCTTGTTTGAATCGCGCAGTAATTCACGGGGCTTCGCCTTGTGAATTACTACGCAATTCAAACTCGATAGGCGGAAGCTCTGACCCTAAACTCTCATAGGTTTCCTCTATTTATCTCACCCCAGATATTTTTTCTCCATAGACTTAACATTGGAAACTCGTATCTAACACCCATTAGATATTTAGGAAAAATATCCAATGGGGGATAATGTCAAAAATGTTAGCCCATTAGTCAATACTAATGGTGAGATAAATTCAGAAACCCATTCAAGTTTAGGGTCAGAGCTCGATCCAATCTCGTTTGAATCGCTACGTAATTCACGCGGCCTCGCCTTGTGAATCACTACGCGATTCACCTCGATGCGATACAAGCTCTAACCCTAAACTTTCATAGGTTTCCTCTATAAAACCATGTACCTACCGTGCTTCCGATGCACACCGACGCGCCTTACGACGCGCTCTACGATGCACAATTGAACTTTGCGGCAGGTGAAATTGGAGGGGCTTTTGGCCAGAAGTCGCCAACTGACTAGGAGAATTGAGACTATTCCATGGAAGTGCCACCATAGCCTTTATACATTAATGATACAGAAAACATGGAGTTATGGCGCCATGTCTTAACAATAATTTAGAGTAACTTCTAAAGAAATGGGATATTTGATCCAATAATGTCTATGATGTCAGTAATTATCAGAAGTACTTGCACGGGTACAGTAAATTATCTCACCCCGGTATTTTTCTCCATAGGCTTAACATTAGGAACTCTTACTCCACAGCCGTGAGGTTCGTGTACCCAATACTCAATGGCTAATTCGGTGATTCATTTCATCAATAAATAATGTTATACGGGGTGAGATAAAATCAGAAACCCACTGATGAAAATAACTTGGTCTGCACTCCACCTCGTTTGACCACAGAGTAATTCAATCTGCTTCGCTTCGTGAATTACTCTGCGGTCAAACTCGGTGGAGTACGGACCAAGCTATTTCCATCTCGTGGGTTTCCATCTAAATACCCTCTGTTCCGAGCAAAGTGTCCCCATAAGCGAAGTGTCGCCTCATGCAGGGTGTCCCCTTAACTGGGGTTTTCAGTCTGTCGATGGTTAGGCTATATGGTATACAATAGCTGTATACATATGGTGAGGAGGGAGGTGATGTCACCAGATATCATCTTTCCCTCCCCTCCCCCCACTCATCGAGCCTGAAGAGCACCATGTGAAACCGCTGAGAAATATCTGGATCAATTCCGCAATTTCGCCTGTCAGATATCACACCAAAAACGGGAAAACACCCCTGTTACAAGTGACGTCACACTGTCAACAACACGCCGTCGCCATACAATTGGTTCGGTTGTTAAGGTCGCCAAGGTAGCGAGTGGTCTGACTATAAATACTGAGAGCAGACGATCTGCTCCCATTCACCAGCGGTAGCTCGAGCTGTACACTTCGCCACATATTTCGTAATAACTGTATACAGGTGATACTATGGCATAGAGACACTGGTGATACTCTGACATAGAGACACAGGTGATACTATGACATAGAGACACTGGTGATACTATGACATAGAGACACTGGTGATACTATGACATAGAGACACTGGTGATACTATGACATAGAGACACTGGCGATACTATGACATAGAGACACTGGTGATACTATGACATAGAGACACTGGTGATACTATGACATAGAGACACTGGCGATACTATGACATAGAGACACTGGTGATACTATGACATAGAGACACTGGTGACACTATGGCATAGACACAGGTGATACTATGGCATAGAGCGGTGGTGATACTATGGCATGGATAGACTGGTGATACTATATAGAACTGCATCGAGATACATATAAATAGACAATACTCCACGAGTTTGCATGTACCGGAATCGTCATCGAGGCGAAGCCGAGTGATGATTATGGCACATCCAAACGAATGGAATATTGTCTATTTTACGATTAGAGTGCGGTTTCCTTCTAAATACATCCCTTTTTATGATATTAGATAGCATCAGAATATCAGAATAGTACGAATATACCTAGCAAATCCATATGACGTCATGTCAAATTCACTACGCCACGGCCATGGCGTAGTATTGTCGCTTTACGTGGGTGATCGTTGGGTATTTTTTTCTAATGTTAATCCTATGGCTAAACTTGTACCAGGGGTGAGATAATATGACATAGAGACACTGGTGATACTATGACATAGAGACACTGGTGACACTATGACATAGAGACACAGGTGATACTATGGCATGAATACACTGGTGATACTATGGCATAGCGACACTGTTATAACCAAACAGACACCCCTCAGACGCCTACCTGACGCCTACAGGAGCCTACGCATTCTGTTGCCTGGTGTCTGATTGTCTAGACACCAGTCTACCCACCTCACACACACCCGCATCTAAAAATAATGTTTTTATGCCGTGATTGAGGTGTCTGTAGGCAACAGAAGTTATTTTTCAGAATATTCTTCATAGAAACAGGATACCTGAGCCAGGAATGCCTGGAGACATCGTGCTGGGTATCCATCTTCATTTAGCTCGCCATTTCCCTGAAGCATCAGATTTTATTTCAAACAGGAACAGCGCGTGCCATCATGCAGGATTTAGAAACTTATTATGATTTGCCTCAGGAGGAACAGGCTGTAGTTAATTACAAAAGTCTTGAGGCTTCGTACTGTGTGATACTGGAGATCCGGCAATATGTGAAGGGGCGGAATACATAAAAAAAGATAGAAAAAGGAAAATACATATACAATATTAACTGGTGTCAGATACAAGTGGCCGTATGCTCCGAGGAGTTGATTCCAGTTATATCTGAGCGTATGCGAGGATATTGCGCAGAGGCAACTCCCAGGAGCATACAACTGCTAATATCTGAAACCAGTCTATATTGTATTTATTATCCACTTTTTCCCGACAAGTGGCGTACTGATATTCGTTAATTTAGGTATGCACTATTTTTTCGTATGCACTATTTTTCCGTATGCACCGGCTTGTGCAACCCGGAGCAAACAATATATCTGTATGCTCCGGGTATGTCCATACACACTCCCTATGTATTTTCTATGGACACTTTGTATTAGGTGGATAAATCCATGCTCCGGGTATGGTTATACACACTGCCTTGGTGTTTTCTATGGGCACTTTGTATAAGGTGGATATATCTGTATGCGATGGAAAATAAAAAATAAGATCACATCTGAGTTGCCATCTGGCCCCTCAGTATCAGACTTCAGAGTTTTGTGTTCGACCAAGTAAAGTGCTGATTCCACCAACACACAAGATATAGCGAGATTAGTCACGATTTGGTTGTCTTGCTAAATCTTGCTAGGTTTTGAATAATTGCATGCCTATTTGCTACGATGTATTGGTCTAGTTAAGCACCTGTGCCGTGTTCTTGTTGCGATAGATTGCAGTATGCCTCGATAGGTCTGCAATAGATCTTGAGGTGTCGCGGTGGTGGAGCACCAAAATATACACACAACATAGCGAAAAAGTACACATATAATCATCACCTGATAACAAGATATACCAAGATGTACCACGGCAAATCCATCGTGTTGGTGGAACCAGCCCTTAATACCTTCCAGTTAGGTATAAATTTGAGACAGTATTGATTACATATAAATACTTCCACGTTTGTCTTTTTTCAGCTCGGTGAGAATCGCAACTGTCTCGGCGTTTGGCATCATCATGGAGAGCGTCACCCAGCGGGAGGTGAGTGAACTACAATGAGTACTTTAGTAAAACTTGTTTACCTTTTTTGGACGGCCTATTGTACTGTATTACTTTTGATAGGTATCGATAATATGGATATGTATCGATATTCAAATCTATAGTTTCTGAAAAGGTCATAGAGACTTTCAGTGTGCTGCAAAAACTATTCCCGGGAGCGGAATGTTTAGTTCCTTTCACGACTGCTTGGGGCAAAGGGTATTGCCAGTTTCGGGCACCCTAGCTTTCTGTTATTATCGCTCGATCGACGAAACGTAAATCGATGTTTGAACTCACTGCACATGGTTAATATGCGTAGTTAGAGGTTGTTTGATGTTCTTCTGTCAAGTGATATGAATAAACTTTGTGGGAGAGAAGTGTCAATGTTTGACTTTGAATATTTATGCACTTTTTAATAAGTTTTTGTTTTGACAGTTGCAGCAGCCTGTCATCTGCAATTTCGGCAGTTTGCTTGAGAACACACCAAATAAAACAATCTTTGCATAACAAAGGGATAAAAAGAAATCCATATGCTCTCTTCCTCTGTTCTCCAGCTGCATGCCATTTTTTGTTTGGTTTCTCTAGGTTAGATATTTACGTAGATATTACCAGAGATGTACAGTGGATTTAACATTGGTTGCAATGGAGTGAAAAGTTGTTTAACCCTTCGCGCGTACGAGAGTGCACTGCACCGCTTTCGGGAAAATAAACTGCAGAGCGAGACAATCGAGCAACGCAGTGTGTCTTAGTGACGTCGGCACCGCTCCCGAGAATCCCTTCACTATCTTCATGCCAAGTCTGGCTCAAGGTGACAACAAGCCTCGTTTTGGTATTGGTGCATATTCCCGCGCACTCTCCTCCCAGATCTTTCGCAGCGCTAGCACTTAATAATCTCTGCCTCAACCCAAAGCTGCTTCCCCAGGAACCTGCTAACGAAGGGGGGAACCAGACAACATTTTAGATTCAAAACAAGGCAACTGTTAAAAGTTATAAAACTCTAACAACTCATATATTATGAGTTGTGAAATATAGGAATTGTTAAATGAGACAATCCAGTTGTTTCCTTTTCAACTTTGAACCACTGTACATTGTGAATCCACAGTTGCTACAAGCAGACCAAAGTTGAGTTAACATACCTTTCAAGAACCAATAAGTCAGTCTCAAAAGGACGTAACTAGCTTACCGAGATGTAAAACTACACAAGCAAACAAAACACAATTTAGCAGACTGCCCCTTTTAAATGAGCACATGTGTCATTGTGACAAATAAAACCCTACAACACATGAGGTGCTTTCCACTAAAGAAGGTAATCCCAGAGACTATGTCTTGTTTGAAATAACAAATAATAGAAATATCATTTGCCATATAAATATGTGCATCCTTATTTACAAGCAGAACACAGAATACCGCAGAAAGCATTCAGAATTTAGGATATTTGAAAAAGTGGCAGATGGCACAGATTTTGTCCCAAACAGGCAAGTCGGTGCAGAGATACAAGCTGGCGCAGGAAGTAGAGCGCAGAATCTCTGCTAGGAGAGTGCCGCAGGAAGTAGAGCGCAGGATCTCTGCTAGGAGAGTGCCACAGGAAGTAGAGCGCAGGATCTCTGCTAGGAGAGTGCCACAGGAAGTAGAGCGTAGGATCTCTGCTAGGAGAGTGCCATAGGAAGTAGAGCGCAGGATCTCTGCTAGGAGAGTGCCACAGGAAGTAGAGCGCAGGATCTCTTCTAGGAGAGTGATTCCCGCGTCGTTCGCTGGTCCCCGGGCCTTCTGATCCTATTGATTCTGACCCGGGGCTGTTTCCGCCTCACACCCGGCAACAGTGTGATGCTTGCTCGAGGGATCAACCCTCCAGCCACCGGACGTGTGTTGATCCAAGGAAATTAGGCATCTCCTGGTTACCCGGCCCCTCCTGGTTCCCTCCTGGTTTCCTCCTGGTCCTCTCCCTCCTCCACCACTAGAAGTAGTTTGGAAACCAACCCTTGTCTAGCCTGACTTTCGATGTAGGGCTTAAAACACAAATCACTATGTGTGCGCCCCAAACCAGTTACTTTTATTCTATGTATACTCACGGACTTGGAACACCTGGATTAGAAACAACCTGCCGCTGGCGTATCCATGTGTGCCTCGGCATTGTTAGGGTTCCGATAACGGCCGATAGATGGCGCTACCGTCATTTGGCGTTAGTTCAATATTTCGCCACTAGGCTCGACACAGTCGCTGCTGGTGGCATTAGCATAATCAGAACATTCAGAAAAATTGTTTACATTTGTCTACAAATGTTCACCACACTTAGCACCATAATTCCGACTCTTCTGTATAGGTATATACTTGGACCTTTTGATGAAATAGTTTATTAAGGTCTGTTGAGGTGGAAGTAATTTCAAAATCTTAATTTCCATGTCAACACCCTGAAACTGAGGGAAATCTGACTCCTGACCAGACCAAAAGTGACCTCAACTGTTCTATTTAGGAAGTGTCTTGGAACCGTCGGTGAAATAGTTTATGAAGGCCTGGCATGAAGGGAATATTTTCAAAATCTTTATATTCCAGGACTGATTATCTGAAAATGAGGAAATTCTGTCTGCCGACCCCAGCCAAAGTCACACAAAATCTGCCAATTGTCTAGAACCCCCCAGCCTACTTACAGCCATAACATTTACTGTTGCATTAAGGTAGATATTTGAAATCGTCCTTGAAATAGTTTATTAAGGCCTGTTGAGGTGGAAATAATTTCAAAATCTTAAATTCCATGTCAACACCCTGAAAATGAGGGAAATCTGACTCCTGACCAGACCAAAAGTGACCTAAAATCTGCCAATTGTCTCGAAGCCCCACCTAGGAACATAATTTCAACTGTTCTATTTAGGAAGTGTCTTGGAATCGTCAGTGAAATATTTATTAAGGCCTGGCGTGAAGGGAATATTTTCAAAATCTTGATTTTCCAGGACTGATTATCTAAAAATGAGGAAATTCTGCCTGCCGACCCCAGCCAAAGTCACACAAAATCTGCCAATTGTCTAGAATCCCCCAGCCCACACACAGTAAAAACCTTTACTGTTCCATTATGGTACATATTTGAAATCATCAGTGAAATAGTTTATTAAGGCCTGTTGAGGGGGAAATAATTTCAAAATCGGGATTTTTGATGTCAACACCCTGGAAATGAGATTATTTCAAAATCTGCCAATTGTCTAGAACCCCCCAGCCCACTTACAGCCGTAAAATTTACTTTACTGTCGATTCCAGATATATACCTATATGGGACAGTTGGAATTAAGGTCCTAAGTGCAATAGATTTTTTTTTAATTACGGCACATTTTGTCTTAAAATAGTTGGGGCCAGCAGGCAAATTTTTAAAGTTACGGCACATTTTGTCTCTGACACAAAATGTGCCGTAACTTTTAAAAAATCTAGTGAACTTAGAACCCTAATTCCAACTGTCATATGTAGGTACATACCTGGAATCGACTGACAAATACTTTATTAAGGCCTAGGGGCATGGGAATGAATTGAAGATAATTGTTTCCCAAGACTGACTTCCTGAAAATCAGGGAAATTTGTGTGCTGGCCCCAACTATTCTAAGACAAAATGTGTCGTAACTTTAGAAAAATCTATTGCACTTAGAACCCTAATTCCAACTGTCCCATGTAGCTATATATCTGGAATCGACTGACAAATACTTTATTAAGGCCTAGGGGCATGGGAACAATTTCAGAATCTGGATTTTCCGGATTTTTCCCTTGAAAATCAGGGAATTTTCACTGCCGACCCAACCCAAACTGACACAAAATGTGCCGTAACTTTAAAAAAAACTATTGCACTTAGAACCCTAATTCCAATTGTCCCACGTAGGTACATACCTGGAATCGACTGACAAATACTTTATTAAGGCCTAGGGGCATGGGAATGAATTGAAAATAATTGTTTCCCAAGACTGACTTCCTGAAAATCAGGGAAATTTGTGTGCTGGCCCCAACTATTCTAAGACAAAATGTGCCGTAACTTTAAAAAAATCTATTGCACTTAGAACCCTAATTCCAACTGTCCCATGTAGCTATATATCTGGAATCGACTGACAAATACTTTATTAAGGCCTAGGGGCATGGGAATGAATTGAAAATAATTGTTTCCCAAGACTGACTTCCTGAAAATCAGGGAAATTTGTGTGCTGGCCCCAACTATTCTAAGACAAAATGTGCCGTAACTTTAAAAAAATCTATTGCACTTAGAACCCTAATTCCAACTGTCCCATGTAGCTATATATCTGGAATCGACTGACAAATACTTTATTAAGGCCTAGGGGCATGGGAACAATTTCAGAATCTGGATTTTCTGGATTTTTCCCTTGAAAATCAGGGAATTTTCACTGCCGACCCAACCCAAACTGACACAAAATGTGCCGTAACTTTTAAAAAAACTATTGCACTTAGAACCCTATTTCCAATTGTCCCACGTAGGTACATACCTGGAATCGACTGACAAATACTTTATTAAAGCCTAGGGGCATGGGAATGAATTGAAGATAATTGTTTCCCAAGACTGACTTCCTGAAAATCAGGGAAATTTGTGTGCCGGCCCCAACTATTCTAAAACAAAATGTGCCGTAACTTTAAAAAAATCTATTGCACTTAGAACCCTAATTCCAACTGTCCCATGTAGGTATATATCTAGAATCGACTGACAAATACTTTATTAAGGCCTAGGGGTATGGTAATGAATTGAATTTTTTTTTTACCAAGACTGACTGCCTGAAAATCAGAGAAATTTGTCCGCCGGCCCCAACTATAGAAAAAAAGGATTGCAAATAAACACCCGCCAGGAAAGTAAGTCATGATTATACACTCAGGAAAGAATGAATGTATCTATTACAAGTGAAATAAAGAAAGAGCTTGCTCAATTTATAAAAAAAAAAAAACAAAAAAAAAAAAAACATCAGCAGCGCCACTTTTACCCCTGGTGACTTAAAATGGAACTATCGCCAAAGTTTTTTCTAGCGGATCATATAGAAATTAGCGCTCTACCCGCGAAACGCACTCAAGCATAGCCGAGGCGAAGAGATCATTGAACAAACACGGGAATGGCCCGCGTTTCCTATCCATAGATATAAGTCCGTGGTATACTCTAAAAGCAGACATACTTAATAGGAAATATTCATATCTAACAAATTGATAAAGAAACCAGGGTAAATGTTCATTATATGTTGAAAAAGAAATAAGAAAATGGAAAATTGGCTTCGAGGTTGTGAATTGATACACTTTCCAAGCAGTACGAAATATCTGGTAGGAGAGTAGCAAACAGGTCCTGCTACTGGTTCAAGACGGTCGCTTATTTAACCCGACCAGAGCTAACGTAGTGCAGCTCTGATGGCCAGTGTACATCAGAACAACCTCGTCTTGGTGTGCTCGCCTCTCACCAGAGGGCGTCTCCATGGGGTGCTGGTTTCCGGCGGCGGCGGCAGTACGCAGGAGTGTAACAACTCGCCGAGATCCAGCCGTGCGGTAATTGTCGTCTGCTTTGTCTTGCTCGACCGGAAGTGGTTGATTCGGGCGTCTCATCAGCGTCCGATTCAGATTCCAAGTCTGTTCCCGGCAGTTTCAGTATTAGTTTGTCAGCGGCGTGAGGGCCCAGCTGTGTGGGTGTGATTGAGAGGGTTTGCAATCTGGTTCTGTCTTTTTTTCTGTGGTTCACCTGATTTGAACTTGGACTGAATAGATGCTCATTACCAGGACGCTGAATCGTCACGTGACTTTAGAAATGGATTAATGACGTTAATTACGTTTTGACGTTTCTTTGGGTTTTTTTTAAACACACGAACAAGATTAGAATTGTAATCAAAGGCCCTTCTATGCCTAAAGACCCCAAGAAATTGTTCCGAAACTCAGTTATTATTACGTATTTTCTCTATGATTAATGTAACGGTAACAAGGGTTGGATAATTCTTGTTCCTTGTGTAAAACAAAGATGATGTAATTCCACCTCATCCATCCACAGTAATACTAGGAGCAAATGATATGTTCATCATTGATGAATGAGCGTGCAATTATAAATAGATAACAATTAAATGGTTTGGGATACATTCAGTCTATGGATCATTTTCTGTAACCCGCTTGCATCCAGTCAAATTTCCATTTCTGCAACTGCCGGAGTATAGGATCCAAACATATCAGTGGATCTTGAGGTATTTCGGTCTCTAGTGATGGGTCATGGTCAGCTGGGAGTATAGGGGCTATGTTCTGTGGAACTCACAAGACAATGAGACTAAAGAGATGCCAAACAAATTTATGTTTAAAAATAGAGTGAAAAAATTGTCACATGTAAGTATTAACTGGCCTCTAAGAGACTGGTTAAATTATGAGATTAAGTATGTCTTTGAGGTTTGCCTCCTGGCAACTCCAAGTTGCATTGTAACACTATACCTTTTTCTAATTCTGTGTCTATTAATTGATTAATGAATCATTTATTCCCATCTGCATACTGCATACTAGTTGTATGATAAACTTGCATTCTTCCTAATATTATTATGTCTCTCATCATCTATTAACCATTCCTATCACTGTTGTTATAACACCTAGTACATAGGATGCTGAATTTGATTGTCACATTTTTAAATGACATAACCAGACACGATCAGGCCTAGATTGAAAACCAAATGAAATGTTTGAATCTATGACCAATAAACAAAAAAATTACCTCTAAGACCCTGAGACACTGGCCCTCTGCTCCTTTCACAATATCACAGTGAATAGCACAGAGATAGTGAATGGATAGTCTTTTTTGCAGCAATCTGGAAGTCCATGTGTGCACTCTAACCTTTAGGCAATGTATATAGACGCGTGGTAGCATGCTCTAAAAACAGTGGTTTGAATCTCATTGACTCTCAGTCCCATGACCTGCCTGACACTGACATGGTTTCCACGTTTTCTCAGTCCCTCGGAGGCACCAAATTTCACATGAAAAATATCTCCACATTCTTTTCTGACCCCAACTGACATCCCTGTTATAATGTCACCAAAATCATATATTTATTCTATGACTACTTCTCATACCACATGTCTATGTGGTGTGGGAAGTAAAAGAACTCTCACCTCGGTAAATGTGTAGGGGGGGAGATTTTTACCTAAATACATCACATAGATTTGGTGAAACCCAAAGTAAGTCTAATAGAATATATTGGACATTAAATTACCCAAACAAACAAACTAACAAACAAACCTTGACCTTGGTTTGACCTCTGTTCCAGATGCTGGACAAACAAACAAACAAACCTTGAGCTGACCTTGGCTTGACCTCTGTTTCAGATGCTGGACAAACAAACAAACAAACAAACCTTTAGATGACCTTGGCTTGACCTTTGGTTCATGACCTTCATGGGTGAGCCCAACTGGCATCACTGTAATAATATAACCAAAATCACAGTAGACATACAATGTACTTCAATGAACACCTTGAGTTGACCTTGGCTTGACCTCTGTTTCAGATGCTGGACAAGGTCCACATGCAGTTCATGACCTTCATGGATGACCCCATGTACAAGGACCAGCATGCACTTCACGTAGAGCTCATCCGGACCTTCGCCAAAGTGGGACCGAACGCCGAGCCTCGTTTCCGTGACGACTGTGAGTTGTGGCTGCGGCTGCTCTATCAGATAGCCTATAGATCTTAAGCACCTCTCTCTACCCCTCACACTGGGCCTGTTTGTAGCACCGCCTTTTGTTTTCAGAGGACACTGTTGTGTGATGTTCTTATCGTACAAGGAGCATGAAGACGGACACTGTGTATATAGATATCT
This sequence comes from Alentia gelatinosa, assembly GCA_950022655.1. Classification (NCBI taxonomy): domain Eukaryota; kingdom Metazoa; phylum Annelida; class Polychaeta; order Phyllodocida; family Polynoidae; genus Alentia; species Alentia gelatinosa. The sequence goes on from OX465585.1 coordinate 9,379,227, forward strand.
ACAGAACAGCTTTGATTAGATGATAAGAGTTTAACTACTGTTTGTGTGTTTTTGTATATATTTAGGGAACTGGCGATTCTTACTCGCCGTAGGGACTACTTTTTTGTTTCAATGATTAAGCCTAGGAAAGGATAGACCCAAGCCTTGTGTGAGTGTTAAATTTGCGACTTGTCACCAATATGAAAATTAAATTTTTTTTTTTTTTTCAAATTATTATTTTTGAATCAACCAAAATGAAAATAAAAACACCCCAATCCCGGTGCAGATAAGGGCTAAACTCCACCCTCCAACTAATCCTACGCACGGTCCCATGGTACCTCATTGGTGACGCGAATTTAACATATGCAGCTATAATATCCAATTTTTAGTACAGCGTAGGTCGGCCTTGTGAATGGGTCCTAACGATAATCTGTTGAACGTGTCCTAATCCTAGCAGAGCTTGTATCCTGTACTAATCTTAGCGCACTGATCTGTATCCATGGTTACTGTTATGGATTATCCTGTCTGCGGCTGTTATGGACGAAGCCTGCCCCACTGATGATTAGAATCCGAATAAAGGCATTGAACCGATTCCGTGGTTGTATCCGCACTGTGACTTGGGGGGAGGGTGGGCGGGTTGCTCCATGTTGGCGATAAATTTGTAGATCGCAGAATATCGACCCGAGAACAAAATCGTTGATCCAGATTCTTTGTAGTTCACGTCATACCTATGGCGCCATCTGTATTCAATTACAAATCTAATGAACCTTTCATCTATGCGTCACTGAAAATGTGGTATAGTAAAAAGTAGTGATACAACGTGAAAACGGCACGATCTGATGTTACTGGAGCAACACTTTCCCCCTATTTCTAGGAGCTACGAGCTCTTGGGGACTGCTGAGGAAGGGGTCACTTGTAGCAAGTATTTTATATCATCTACGACACAACTGCATGATTAAACGATTCTGTTCTATCATTAACTGACCTTAATTATAATCATCTGTGAACTTCTCGAGGTTGATCCCATATTATGCGTCAAACTCTCCTGTCATTTTGGATCTTGCAAGATATTAACCTTTGAATACTGCTAATAGGAGACCCTCAAACTCATACTCCAATCCGATTTAGATTTTTTTGCGGGTTTGGGGGGCATCATTTCTACTATAAGAATCCTTTCCATATTACTATCATTTGATATGATTTGAAGCTGTCCTAGGTGGACGTTTTCATTAGTGGTCAAAAAGAAGTTTCCAAATATCAACATCATATGATTTACTGTATGAGTCACTGATATTAATTATCAAGAAATATTGTGCAAATATTGTGCTTAACTTTAGCTGTGTCAAACTGTGCTATTAAGGGTTGATTCCACCGACAGGATGCATTTGCATAAATACGAACAAAGACATCATCATAAAATCTGAACACGATTCAGACCAGCTACAAAAGGTGTTTATACAGACGGTTTTTACCGACAATTATTGCAGTGAATATAGAGGAAACCTAGGAAAGTAGAGGAAATCTATGGAAGATTACGATCAGAGCTTGTATCACTTTAATTTTGAATCGCGTAGTAATTCACAAGGCGAAGCGTGAATTGAACAAAATGATAGGCAATCACAAAAATAGATTATCTTTAGAATGATATATAGAATGAAGAATGTAAAAGTACAAGAACAAATATATAACGATTTTTCATACAAAACTAACACACATATATATACAGAACGAATCATGCAAGCTTGAAGTATGGCGTATAGTAAACTGGGTTACCTGAGTGAAAACCGACTTTTCCTATACTACTCACATATTTAAGTGAGGAGCCAAGAGGGCCATTTGATACGGCCAGTCTAGCTAACGGGCTGGTTCCACCAACATGATGGATTTGCCAGTATGTCTTGGTGTATCTTGTTACATCTTGCAGTATCGGGATATGTCGTACCTCCGTTGTCGCAAAACGTAGCCGTGCGGTGTCGAGTGTATTTTTTGGTGTTCCACCACCGCGACACCTCAAGAAACGTCGCGACAATTAGGCACACGATTATTCAATCCTAGCCCGATTTAGCAAGACAACCAAATCGGGACTAATCTTGTTACATCTTGTGTGTTGGTCGAATCAGCACTTTACATTGTGTTTTATCCTTTCTACACGGTTAAGAGCATGTATTACCTTGTTATACAAAGAAAGGAAGGGGACAGATATTAGACATAATGATTAACAGAAAGCAACAGTGTTATTGGAATTCCTGTGTAGCAGGGGGCATTGATACAACAAGGTATATTAATTTTACACGGTCCTATTACTACAGCGTCTTTATGTAATATGTTGGTTGAGACTATTCCAAAGAAAGTTATAATCAGCTTTTTTTAAAAAGACAAATCTCTTTGATCGTTTATAAAATGTTTGAAAACATTGAAAAGAATTGACTGAAATAGGTCTACAAAAAGGAAAAGCTTCAATCATTGATGGTCCCTCTATACCCTCAGGGCCCCTTGGGACGTTAAACCACAAACAAACAAACACGGCCACAATGTTCAGCTCTTAAGTGTGCCTGGTGGAACAGTCCTTTTAAACTCTACGAACGTGACTAGGTATATTCATACAATATTTTTCTTTTAGAGCTTATATTATATTATCATTCATAATAGGAGAGAAAACAAAACTGATGATAAATACAATGTTTATGTTTTCATGTAAGAACAAATTCTCTTGAACTGTTCGAGTTATCAGATGCTATGATTACTGAAACTGTCATCTTTGCGAGGTGATTCAAAGTTTTACACACAAACCAATTACCTTGATTTCGAACAGCTACTTCCCTTGTCCTCACCCTTGTGGACGTCTTGAGCCTACCCCGTGGATGCCTTGAGCCTTCGCCTATTTTACTTCCGATTGGTGGGTTAGGGTTAGAATAGGGTTTGGTAAGGGTTAGGGTTGTGTATCTATTTATAAGTGCACTTTTCAAAGATTTTACACCTAGATTCTCAAGACTACCAAAAAGGGTAGGCTCAAGGCGTCCACAAGGTAGGCTCAAGGCGTCCATAGAAAGGCTCAAGGCGTCCAGGGCTCAAATCGCCCTGGGCTCAAGGCGTCCATAAACCGTTTATAATTCCCTGCTCATTCATCAGTGATGAACATACCATTTGTTTTAATATACGCGTGCATTATCCCAAACCTAAATTTAGTCCATCTACACGCTTTAGGTGCACGACCATCTCCTGGCCCCCTAGCGGGCAGTGTCTTGCGCATGCGTAGTGGTTCTCCTTCTCGTAAATCAGAGAAATCCTGACTGACGGGACTTCCCGTTTTTAACGAGACTTCGCGGGGTTTGACACGAGGATGAATGTTCTGACGCCGCAGAGCACATCACTAACGAGGAGCCAGCGTGTCAGGGGGCCAGTGTAGCTGTCTTACTTCACGTTTGTTGACGTCCTTTATACAGCGACATACTGCGGGCATGAAAGACCATCAGATAGCATAGTATGCCGACTGTAAAACAATCTTACTTCATATAAAGCCTTTGTTTTCATTTGTCTACACAAAGACAGTAGAATTCTACTTTTTTTGTGTACATGGAAATCACCTTTTTCTTTTTAGTCTTTTATCGATATATGTATATGTATACTAAGATATTCTATGTGTTTTTTCTTTCATCAATTGATAAAACACATCGATATATATATCTATATCAATATATGTATATATATATCTGTATATATAAATATACATACATATATACTATATGCTATGGCATTCTATGTAATTTTCCTTTCATCAATTGATAAAAGAGTAGTGGCAAACAGATGTCTATAGTTTCAGCGCTATGAGCGTGGCAAAGGACTTATATAGAACTGCATCGAGAATCATATAACTAGACAATACCCCACCATTTTGAATACTCCGTAATCGCCATTGAGGCGAAGCCGAGTAACGATTACGGTGCATCCAAATGAGTAGAGTATCCAGTTAAGAATGTTTAAACCTCCATGTTCATGTCTTGTATTCTCTATGAAATCCTGGCCGCTGATTGGTCAATCGCATATGACGTTATCTCACATTCACTCCCCCACGGTCGTGGTGTAGTATTGCCACTTTACCTGTGTGAGCATTGAGTATATCTTTTATAGGTTATTCCTATGGGAAAACTTGTACCATAGATGAAATAATGGTTCAGTGGCAATTTTCATCCAGGAGAAAGGACAAGGTACACGATGGAGAGTTGGCCCAGTAACTGAGAGTACTGAACGAGTAATCCCAAGGTTGTGGGTTTTTATTGGTTTGAGTCCCACTGCAGCCACTTTTCTCCTTCATGCCCAACACTTATAGACTTACTGCTATATCAAAGGCCAGTCCATGTCTATGTGGTGTGGTGTACAGCCACTTTTCTCCTTCATCCCCAGCAGTGGTAGATTTACTGTTGTATCAAAGGCCAGTCCTTCTCATACCATGTCTATGTGGTGTGGTGTACAGCCACCTTTCTCCTTCATCCCCAGCAGTGGTAGATTTACTGCTGTATCAAAGGCCAGTCCTTCTTATACCATGTCTATGTGGTGTGGTGTACAGCCACCTTTCTCCTTCATCCCCAGCAGTGGTAGATTTACTGCTGTATCAAAGGCCAGTCCTTCTCATACCGTGTCTATGTGGTGTGGCAAGTAAAATAACTCTCACCTCCGTATTTGTGTAAGGGTGAGATTTCCACTTGAATTAATCTTACAGATTTGCTCACCACCACTTTGGTGTAAAGCCAGCACAAAATGATAAGGTCCTTGTGAGAGATTTCATTTTCTGGAGATCGGAGATACCCAGGACCTTGTCTCCTGTGTCCTGCCCTGTTCTTTTAAAAAAAAAAATTGTTGTTTTTTAAAAAGAAATTCCATTCCTTTCGCCGTGTTGGCCATGTCCAGTTGGCACTGCCCCAACCTCATCACCCGTGACCCGAACACTGCAGTCCCTCCAACACCTAACCGTTCAACCACCACACCGCATCCTCCTCCCCTCCCACCCCACCTTACAACTCAACCACCCCACCTCACCCTCCTCCTCCCACCCCCTCTAACGAATACAGACTCCAAGCACAGAAAAACAAGGAACGAAACACTAAACGAGGAAGGACTGTGGTGTGAGGGTGGCTAGGTGTGGGCTAGACTTGTTCAAGTCTTTGATTATAAACATTCAATTATTACATAAACCATATGCATTACTTAGTAGATATTAAACGAGAGTTAGTATTGAACACTAACACAACTGACTCGAGTTCAGTTTTGTATTTATCCTACTCCGTCTCCAATAATTCATTTGTTACCATCGTGCAATAAATAACACTTTACTGCGGTCGCCCGAATACAGTCGGCCAATGTTAAGCATATGGAGTCTTTTATTAGGGTTAGGAGAAAGCATGCATACTTCCTGTGACCATAAAGTATACTCATTGCTCTGACAATAAATCCCAGGTAGGACGGCTGGGGTAGGTGGAGTGGTAACTATGGGATTCAGGGACCGGGGCCAGTCTAGGTGTGAGCGGGAGGGGTACGGAGAGAGGGGGTCGGTGGTCAGTACAGCCTTGTGAATCACCCCGCGACATTGTCTCACGCCCTCTCCCCACTCACTAACCTGGTTACTATAGATCAGACACCGCTAATTTCTGCCCCCAGCTCTGCCCTCTGCCCGGGGCAGTCTCAGAATTCTCAGGAGGAATGCTGCAGGGTGCTCGAGTTTATCTCACCCCTGGTGTTTTTTATCACCTAGGCTTAACATTGGGAACTCGTTCTCCATGCCCCTACGAGTATTGCTATCCGTTCTCCATGGTTTATATCCTGTGTATCGTACATTCTGTTAGTGTGTGTACAGGGGTGAGTTAATACAGAAAGCAAGAAAAAAAATGTCCCTGGAAAAATAACCCCGAAAGGTTATCCGAAAGGTTATCCCTCAACGAATTGAACAACATTAGTCGATTCTAACCTGGGAGAAAAATATGACACATTGATACAGAAAGCGTTTTTGGTCAAAGTTGTCGTACGTTAACTCGTTTGAATGCTACGTGATATTCACTCTGCTGTCGTCTCGTTCATATCAGTCCACATCAACCTTGTGAAGAGCGACAACTTTGACCAAAACTTGTTGGTTTCTTCCTTAGTTCTTCATTTACCAGCACCCACAACTCAGAGCAAGTTACAATGCTATTTCTAAATCTTTAGGTACGTGTAAGATATAGATCCGATTCTTATATATATATATATATATATATTTTTTTTTTACAGGTTTCGGTGTTATGTCCCTCCGCCTCCACAAGTAAATGTGGCCTTTCATTACATAAAATACACCCTCCACCTCCGTCATCGGTATAGATTCTATGTTACAAAAGACCTTGAACAGCCATCCCTACGGGCTCCGTAACCATGTTTTCTCTTTATATCACCTACATGCCCCTTTGTTGTCCTTCGTTAATTCCATCCTTTTCTGGTGTTTTTTTTCTTCTGTGGATCCACACGAGGAGTAGGTACCCCCTCTCCCCATCTCCGTCTCTCTCCCCTACTCCTCCCCACTCCCGCCACTCCAGGTTGACTGAAGCTAATTCCACTGAGTGCCGACAAGCTTCCATCAATGTTGATCTTGGCCCTTTTTTTTACTCTCCCCCTGTATCCCATTTCGTTAGGCATTTTCCCATCTTATTGTACAAATATTTTTTTTCGTTTATTGTATACATATTTTCTTTATTTTTTCCTTCTGTATATTTCTTTTCGTTTATTGTACACATATTATATTCTTTTTTCCTTCCGTGTATTTCTTTTCGTTTAGTGTACAAATATTTTCTTCTTTTTTTTCTTTTGTATATTTCTTTTCGTTTATTGTACACATATCTTATTCTTTTTTTCTTCCGTATATTTCCTTTTCGTTTATTGTACTTATATTTTCTTCTTTTTTTCTTCCGTATATTTTTTTTCGGTTATTGTACACATATTCTCTTCTTTTTTTCTTCCTGTATCCTTTTTTTCGTAGGTGTTAGAGCCTTGCTTGTGGATGTAGGCGAAATCCCCTTCGCTGTTACTCTATGCATGAAAAATGTTGACGATGCGGTTTTCTTTATACACTCAATGCCCAAGCACTGCCGCCTATGGCTGGGCGGACCATGTATATGGAAGCTGTCTTTGCGAAATTGATGAATGGGATTTATGCCTCATTCAATATCAGTGTATATTATTCAGAGCACAGGGCCTATTTCAGTCCAGACAAATCGTTTCTTTGCTATCGTGTCGGTGGCAACCTATGTAAAGATGAGGTGAATTCTGAGAGATTTTAAGTGGAGTCTGCAATATCATCTAGGGGTTCATTTTAAGCAATTGAATGCCAAAACAATTACCTAGCAAAGTATTCTTCAGCATTGTAGAATTGAGTTTATGAGAGTAATGCGTTCATAATACCCATCTACATTATTCCCAGAGAATTAACAGTTATTGCATCGTATTCTATGGTATTCCAGCTACAATTTGATGTGTCGTATATGCATATCACCTCAATGGCAATTTAGATATAGCCTAGATAACACAAGGACACCAAAACGGGATACATACCAATACATTGGCAGGCCTAGCTACGATATTCTTACCTTTTTCCAAGTTAAAAATGAGATTATTATCAACTAGGAAGTTTAGACAGCCCAGACTAGTTAATACAAGACCCTAAAGACCCTAGTTATTCCCAGCAACAGGGATGTCAGTTTTCCTTGTTTCCGCGGAATTCCTTGTTTTCATTTTTGGAAAAAGAAATCCTTTTTTCTTGTGTAAAATTAACATTACTAAAAAATACTCTTAGATTCCCTAATTAACCTGCCTACAAACCCATGTTCCGTAATGATAATGTTATTTGTATCTACTATATTTCATGTCTTTTTGGTGTATATATAATTCTAATGTCTAACCATGTATTACCGGGAAAAATATATCCTTGTTTTTTTCTGACCCCAACTGACATCCCTGCAGCAATTTAATCTGTCAAAAGACAACACTCCTGCAATCACACCCACTGCTCACACTCTAGGTGTGATCACTGTGTTTCCCTATACGCATGAAGCCAGACTCGGCCGTGTTTGTCTGAGCGCTGGCCTAACTAACCAACGCAGTTAGGTGGCTTTGAACGGCAACACCTGTATTTAGTGGGTTGCACATGTATATTGTCTTATCAATCATACAGATATATATATTTTTTTTTTTTGGGTCAGTTCGCAGTACATGAGACGCGGTCTACCACTTTCCCGTTTTACCTGTCTATTATGCCTTCATATTTATTTACTACATGTAGGTAACAATTTGACAGTTATATTTAGCAATAGCAATAACAATAAACTCGACGACACCATATAACCAAGAACAGGCTAAGCCCAAGTACATCAGTACATATACCTACACCAAATATACTACTACAAGAAAAATATACAGAACAACAATGACTGAGATAACTCAGGAACACAACACATGACTGCATAATAACACATTGGCAAGCCTGGTCAACTTATACCTATGTTAAACCGAGACAATTATCAACTGGACAACCCATACTTGATACTACAGCATGGAGTTGTCCCATTACCTTAAGTCCATATAAGGAATAGAGTAGACCAAGTAGCCAATGACTGCATTCGCAGCAAACCCCGACCTTCACCCTGACCTCCTTACATGATATTTTCTAGCGCCTTGGGAGGGCTATACAGGCGAGTGTTGACCTTGAATCTTAGGGGCCACAACCACCCTCACTACAACAATCTGCTTTTTCCCAGCAGTCATAGCTTGCTGAAATCAGCATTCTTGCACTCACACCTACCGCCCACTCTCGAGGTGTAAAAGCTTTGATTTCCATAAGCATATGGCTGGAGTTAGCGGTGTTGACTGAGTGACAGTCTAATTAAACAATACACCACTAGGCGGCGCTGAACGGTAACTCATCTATTAGTTAAATACATGTAGATGTAAGCACTAGAGAAAGGGTTCTCATTAGCACGCCTATATAGGGCAGATAGCTATCGTGTTATAGCAGTGGCCATCTTGCCGCTCGATGCCAGGATAAGACGCCAGGTGGCGTGTGCTGTTATCAATAGGGAGCCAAAGTGAACCCGCTGAAACCACAGATACCCGTTTACAAAACACCTCCATTTATTAATCATAAGCAGGTACGTATTCCAACTTTTTAACACACAAATCAACTTTTAACAAGTGCATCATCCGTCGGTGAACAATCGAATATCCAATAAGCAAGACGTGTTCAATCCAATGCTGAACAATGCCAGAAATACGAAAGACATCCTGACCTTTTATTCTAAAAATATAGGTGAGTGTCCATGAACTTGATGATGTAGGATGTTAATAACACTTCTTATATATCATTAGGATGGTCATTTTGTGAGAGACAGGGTAGAGCAAGATTCTAAGAGAATTCTGTGTCTTTGCCTGCTTGTGATATTATTAGAAGGAACTGCATCGAGATCCGTCGATACTGTAAATATGCCATAAGTTTTGTTTGCGGAGTAATTCCACGAGGCAAAGCCAAGTGAGATTATGTAGCAAACCAAAATATACTTAAGAGTCTTTATGTCGATGCATATCATACAACTGCAATTTATTGTAAGATGAATGCGGAACTAGCAATCACTCTGTACGCTATAGATGTGACACAAACACAGATGTTTGCGCTACGTTATGCCTGCATCGATATTCCCTCATAAACCCTAACTTTGCACGAATTGTGTGTAGAATTCTAATGGCTTCACACTGTCACCTCGCTGTCAACATCACACACACAATACCTCGTTACCAACATGGCCGCGTTCTGTCTCTGAGCGTCCATTATCCGGGTCTCTGAGGATCCTAACAGACGCTCGTGACGTGCATTTTTTACGTACCGCGCGTTCCGCTGTGCGCCTGACGTCACTTCCTGGCCTCGTTCTGAGCAGTCTACACGCACAAGGTCAAGAGGTCAAGGTCCCGCGGGTCGACCACATCCGGGCATTTTAAGGTGATGCAGCGACCCCTGGGGGCGTGTGAGTCGCTCTGGGGGCAGTTTTCCTCTTTTCCCCAGGAAATCCTTGTTTTTGTTTTCAGTTCATAACATTCTCTTTTATTTTGTATTAGCGACTTTGTCGATTCATATTTAGCTACCACCTCCCCCCTCCGCCCTGAAATTCCCCCTACCATTTCTAACTGCCGTTCTGCCTCCTTGCGGGTGAACGAGACACCATCGTAAACTCGTGGTAATCATTTCATATGACACAGGTGCTTGAGCTGATCATCGGCGATCAAATTTCTATGGATTGACACCAGCGAAAGGGTGAGATCTCATTGCATTCTCTCAAGAAAAGGAGATCAGAGAACTACAGTTATAAATTATGTTTTTTGTATGGGAAGAACTAAATCCTAAGGATAGAAGTTCATCTGAGTGGAGAAATAAAAAAAAGAATACCAGGTTTCATTTCATCACTACACGAGAATCTCACGCTCGCGGCCCTTCATTCTCCAGGCTGAGGTCTGGTTCACTCTGACCCTATGTGCAGCTCCAAGCGGATCCGTCCAGAATCATAGTTTTTTAGATATGGTAGGTAAAAAGAGAGAGAATAAATTGGGCCTCATTCACAGCAATAAACAGGAGTTCAAACCTCCCAACTTATCCAAGCCCCATTCCATGGTCAATAAAGTTGTGTATTCCATGTTTTCTCAGTCTCTCATAGGCAGTGAATTCCACAGGGAAAAAAATATTTCCTTATTTTCTTTCATGACCCCAACTGACATCCCTGCAGTTTAGAAGTCGGGGGATACCTTTAGAGGGACATAAAACGATACCAGGGGAAGATTCCTTGATGGGATCAAACGGTGTGATTCAGACATGGCAAGCTGACAATATGAGAACTTGTTAAACTGATCCGTCTGTATGTAAAGCCGGATGCCCATCTACCGATTTAGGGTTGAACGATTAGTTCCCAAATCGTATAGGAGTCGGTCACCTTGTCGCAGGCAAATTACGTAACCTCTCGCTCGATCCGCACACTGATAAAATTGGTGTATGGTCCACTAATCGCTGGGGGAGGGGGGGGGGGGGGGGGGCAAAAACCAAAGAAACCGAGTGTTCACTAATCGCTGGGTAGCTTTGCCTAGCTGTCCTACATCTACCGACTCCGTTAGGATGGCTCGGCTGAGACAAATTACCCTCCGTTTGTCGCCGACAAACGTACATAAATGTTCCGAAATCGGTAGATGGGCATTGGGCTTTAAGTATTCGCTGGCAAAAACAAAAGTCTTGGATCTCTTAAACAGTTCTTGATTTGAAAAAGGTTAATAACATTCCTAAATTGCCAGTTCCTCCCAGACAAAAGATCCTACTCTCCAAGGGAATCTTTGAAGATAAAGCGACTCAGACCAGTCTGATAACAGTTAATTATTGAACATTGAATGGACATTGAATGAACCAAACCAAGCGGGATGGGGAGTTCGGGCACTGGACTTGAAACTCCAAGGTTGTGGGACTTTGTGGGTCCCACTGTAGCCACTCTTATCCTTCACCCCCAGCAGTGGCAGATTTACTGCTATATCAATGGCCAGTCCTTCTCATACCATGTCTATGTGGTGTGTGTGGCCACCTTTCCTCAACGCCCCCTCGCAGTGGTAAATCTACTGCTATATCAAAGACTAATCCTTTTCATACCATGTCTATGTGGTGTGGGAAGTAAAAGAACTGTCACCTCAATAAATGTGTAAGGGTAAGATTTCTTTTTAAATTCATCTCTCAGATTCGATCACCATCAAACCAAAAATGAGTCTAATAGAACATAATGGACGTTAAACTGGCCAAGCAAACAAACAATCAATCCACAACACTGGCATGAAAAGTCTAGGATCCTTAAACACTTCATGATTTAATAAAATGTTATAACACCAGTATATTGCCAGCTCCTCCCAGGCAAAAGACTTTACTCCATAAGGAGGATATACTTTGAAAATATTTTTAAAATTCTTATTGGACGCCTATAAAGAAGTACCGCGGTCTACCACCCATTCCGATATATTTATATATATGTATATATATGTAGAGAGAGAAAGAGAGCGAGAGAGAGAGAGAGAGAGAGAGAGAGAGAGAGAGAGAGAGAGAGAGAGAGAGAGAGAGAGAGCGAGCGAGCGAGAGAGAGAGAGAGGGAGAGAGATAGAGAGAGAGTCAGGGAGAGAGATAGAGAGAGAGTCAGGGAGAGAGACAGGGAGAGAGACAGGAAGGGAGAGAGAGAAAGGGAGGGAGAGAGAGAGAGAGAGAGAGAGAGAGAGAGTCAGGGAGAGACAGGAAGAGAGAGAGGGAGAGAGAGAGAGGGAGAGAGATAGGGAGGGAGAGAGAGATAGAGAGAGACAGAGACAGACAGACAGAGAGATAGAGACAGAGATAATGCAATAGGTAATGAATATGAGAAGGTAAGGCTGGTAAGACAACTGAGCCTGTACTCAATATAGTGATATACATAACATAATTTTAACATAACAATGCAGGTGATAACATTACAATGTTCAGCAATGCCAAAATAAAGCGACTCAGACCACTCAGATAAAAATTAATCACAATTATTGGACATTGAACGAACCAAACCGAGCGGAGAGACGATATCGTCCTTGATGTAATTCGGAGTGGCACTATTGGCTTCATGTGGTCAGACTGTGGTTCTGCACCTTGGCACCTGTGACTGTGGCCTGACGCTGGGGTCAGTGGAAGGTGCGTGTAATCGGGTTAATAGATTCTGACCGTCGGCCGGAGCTTCCCCACCTCCTGGCCCGGGGAAGCTGCCATCACGAAGCGCCTCAGTGTAGTGTGTGGGTAATTACTGCCAAGACGACAGGATTTCAAGAAGAGCCTCTGAAATTGAAAATGGAAATGTCCAGGAAGTTGAAGGATAATTAGTAGAAACCGAACGAGAGTTAGACTTGACAGTGTTTATGCCACGACGGGAAGGTCGTGTAGTGAGGAACATACCTGACCAGAGTGGCATAGATATTGACAAGTCTAACTTGAGTTCGGTTTCGTATTTATCCTACCCCATCTTTGCTTTTGTATTACTGTTAAAAAGATAAATATTGAGTCAACGACCAACAGAACTTTTTTCATAGTAGCTGACATCCTGCTCTCTGATTGGTCAATATTATTATTACTCTAGTGGCATAAAAAACACTTTATGTCACGGCCTGCCACATAAAATTTCCCTATGTTAAGTCTATGGCGGTTTTTTATTAGGGGTAGGATAAGGAATACAGTAGAACCTCGCATAAGTGGACACACCACGTTCCGGGCCAAATCACGTGAGGTGTCCGCTTATACGGGGTTTAAATAAACATCTAATAGAGGGATCCGTTCCTAACAAAGGTGTCCGTTAACCCTTTATGAACAAATTATGCCTTGAAGCATCAACTGGCCCAGGAGGAATGATGCCTTGAGGTATCATCCAGCTCAGGCCAAATGATGCCTTATATTGATTTGAAGAGGGAAATAATCAATAGATAAACATGGATTTTTCAGGAAATGTAGATACTTAGTAGAAACTGAACGACAGTTAGACTTTTCAGTGTTTATGCCACGACGGGAAGGTCGTGTATTACTACGCGAAGCGTTAGTTGAGCATAGTGAGGAACAGACCTGACCAGAGTGGCATAGACACTGACAAGTCTAACTCGAGTTCGGTTTCGTATTTATCGTACCCCTTCTATGCTTTTGTATTACTTTTAAAAAGATAAATATTGAGTCAACGACCAACAGAACTTTTTTCATAGTAGCTGACATCCTGCTCTCTGATTGGTCAATATTGTTATTACTCTAGTGGCATAAAAAACACTTTATGTCACGGCCTGCCACATAAAATTTCCCTATGTTAAGTCTATGGCGGTTTTTTATTAGGGGTAGGATAAGGAATACAGTAGAACCTCGCATAAGTGGACACACCACGTTCCGGGCCAAATCACGTGAGGTGTCCGCTTTCACGGGGTTAAGATACACATCTAATAGAGGGATTCATTCCTAACAAAGGTGTCCGTTAACCCTTTATGAACAAATTATGCCTTGAAGCATCAACTGGCCCAGGAGGAATGATGCCTTGAGGTATCATCCAGCTCAGGCCAAATGATGCCTTATATTGATTTGAAGAGGGAAATAATCAATAGATAAACATGGATTTTTCAGGAAATGTAGATACTTAGTAGAAACTGAACGACAGTTAGACTTGTCAGTGTTTATGCCACGACGGGAAGGTCGTGTATTACAACGCGAAGCGTTAGTTGAGCGTAGTAAGGAACAGACCTGACCAGAGTGGCATAGACACTGACAAGTCTAACTCGCGTTTGGTTTCGTATTTATAATACCCCGTCTCTACCCTTTTGGATTACTAAAATATAAATATCGATTGAACGACCAACTGAAGTCCAACCAGAACTTCTGAGTCCAACCGGAACTTTTTTAGGAGCAGTTCACAATCTAGTCGCTGATTGGTCGATGTTTTTGTGCCACTAGAGGCATAAATTGCACTTTATGTCATAGCATGCCGCATAGAATTTGCCTATGTTATGCCTATGGACCGTTTTTTATTAGGGGTAGGAAAAAACTGCATATTTCATATTACCAGTAAAATATTGGCCAATAATGTGTTCGGACTCTAGGAGTATACACTATCAGCCACAGATACTCGTCCTTAAAGGGTTAATGCGGGGTGTCTACTTATGCGGAGTGTCCGTTAGGTGGCGTTCTACTGTACTGCCCACTAGAATTGAGAGTTGGTGTAATGGGGGAGTTTTGACATAACCGATGTACTGCTTCATATTAGTGATGTTAGTGGACATGAAAACATCATTGCTGTTGTGCACAGTGGATTCGACACTGGGAATGTGAAAAGTGCTACAAATAATGATAAAACACTCTGAACACTTCATGTCATATCTGCAAGTGACTGGCACAAAATGAACATCACATTTGTAAACATACAAGTATCATGTGTGCTTGTTTAAGTTTCACATCGCAGGCTTCCAAAACAAGGTCTCTGATTGGCTGATAATGTGACACGTGGTCAACCTTGGCATGAAACTTTCATCCTTGGCACGAAAACTTTAGCCTTGGTATGAATGCTAGAAATAGCAGAGGAGTCTGATATAACTGAAGTGTTCGCCCCTAGGTAAATGATAATTAGAACTGCCACAGTTAAATGCATTATATACTTGGAAATCATTACAAAAAACGTCATTTTTCAACAAGTTATGCGGTACAGAGTCCACAAACAACTCACGAACAAATAGTCAGTGTTGAGTGTACAGAACGGAACTGTGACTAAGTGCCGCCTACCACTGCTCCTGTAGCCTGCCGCCAAAGAAACCATTAGTAGGAGGCTACTTCTCGGGGTTAATTAGGTGGCCCTGTGTCGTGTTAATCAGGTTGCCCTGTGTTGGCGGCTCGTTCGGTGTTAGTGGACATTATCATTATTATTATTATCATTATCATTATCATTATCATTATTATTATTATTATTATTATTATTATTATTATTATTATTATTATTATTATTATTATTATTATTATTATTATCATTATCATCAACATCATTATTATCATCATATCCCTGGAAATCATTAGAAGCGCCATTTTGCAATATATTACATAATACAGAATGGACAAACCACTCACGAACAAATAGTCCGTGCTGAGTGTACAGAACGGAACTTTGACTAAGTGCCGCCTACCACTGCTCCTGTAGCCTGCCACCAAAGAAACCATTAGGAGGAGGCTACTTCTCTGGGTTAATTAGGTGGCCCTGTGTCGTGTTAATCAGGTGGCCCTGTGTTGGCGGCTCGTTCGGTGTTGGCGGACGGTCGTGCGCCGACTGCTGATGATCCTGTGAGAGGCGCTCAGCTGGCCACGTCCACACACATCTGACGAGTTGGGTCACGTAACTACAACCGCCCTCCCGCCCTGACACGCTCTGAACGTGTAGAGGAGTGTGGGCAAGTGTGTGAGAGTATGAGAAAGTCTTTGAGAGTCGTCATCCTGCCCTGACACGCTCTGAACGTGTAGAGGAGTGTGGGCAAGTGTGTGAGAGTATGAGAAAGTCTTTGAGAGTCGTCATCCTGCCCTGACACGCTCTGAACTTGTAGAGGAGTGTGGGCAAGTGTGTGAGAGTATGAGAAAGTCTTTGAGAGTTGTCATCCTGCCCTGACACGCTCTGAACGTGTAGAGGAGTGTGGGCAAGTGTGTTAGAGTATGAGAAAGTCTTTGAGAGTCGTCATCCTGCCCTGACACGCTCTGAACGTGTAGAGGAGTGTGGGCAAGTGTGTTAGAGTATGAGAAAGTCTTTGAGAGTTGTCATCCTGTCCTGACACGCTCTGAACGTATAGAGGAGGGTGGGCAAGTGTGTGAGAGTATAAGAATGTCTTTGAGAGTTGTCATCCTGTCCTGACACGCTCTGAACGTATAGAGGAGGGTGGGCAAGTGTGTGAGAGTATGAGAAAGTCTTTGAGAGTCGTCATCCTGCCGTGACACGCTCTGAACGTGTAGAGGAGGGTGGGCAAGTGTGTGAGAGTATGAGAAAGTCTTTGAGAGTTGTCATCCTGCCCTGACACGCTCTGAACTTGTAGAGGAGTGTGGGCAAGTCTGTCAAAGTTATGAGAGCATAAACAAGTCTAGCCGAATGTGAACAAGTATCTCAGAGTGTGATCAGGTCTGTGACAATGTAAGTAAGACTGAGAGTGTGAACAAGTATCTCAGAATGTGAACAAATCTGTCAGAGTGTGAACAAGTATCTCAGAGTGTGAACAAATCTTTGAGAGCGTGAACAAATCTTTGAGAGTGCGAACAGGTATATCAGAGTGTGAACAAGTCGGTCAGAGTGTGAACAAGTTGATGAGAGTGTGAACAAATCTGTGAGAGTGTGAACAAGTTGGTGCGAGTGTGAACAAATCTGTGAGTGTGAACAAGTTGGTGAGAGTGTGAACAAGTATGTCTGAGTGTAAACAAGTTATGAGAGTGAACAAGTTGGTGAGAGTGTAAACAAATCTGCGAGAAAGGAGTAAACAGGTTTATGAGAGGGTGAACAATTCTGAGAGAATGAACAAGTATATGAGAGGGTGAGCAAATCTTTGGTAGTGTAAAGAAATCTGTCAGAGTGTGAATAGATATGCAAGAGTGTGAACAAATCTGTCAAAGTGTGAACAAGTATGTGAGAGAGTGAACAAATCTATCAAAATGTGAACAAGTCGGTGCGAGAGTGAACAAGTATTTGAAAGTGTGAACAAATCTGTTTACAGTGTGAACAAATGAGTTAAGAGTGTGAACAAATGAGTTAAGAATGTAAACAAGTGTTAAAGTTTCAACAAGTCTTTGGGAGTTTGACCAAATGGAATGAAGATGCCCATCCACAAACTCCTGATTGCATATACTACTCATATACTACTCACATTTTGTCTTTGTCCTATATTTCTCACGACAAAGATTGTTATGAAATGCAAAAGCTTGAAAGCTCGATAATGAAGTGGCTTAAAACTAATGGGGTGTTTGTCACAATTTAACGAACCCCTACTGCTGATCGGGAATCTATCGGAATTCTCCGCATTACTCGGGCGGCAGATCTTTAGAGCGCGCAGATTTCATTGAGCTACTTGAGCAATTTCCGATAAAAACAAAAATAGAAAAATAACACGCTTCTAGACGTCATTCATTAGCAACACGCACACTAGAATTTCTTCATAATTTCATTTTATTGGCGGATGAATAACCCCCTGGTCTCTCAACAAAAGAATCCTGCTGCAGTACCTGCCTAGGCAGTCGTCAATATGGGAATGCATTGAGAAGTAATCTCCTGGGTCTGTGTAGGGAACACTTGTCAGGCGTTTATATGGGGTGGGGTTTGAATTACCGGAGCGGGCTCAGATGAACTGAGGTGTTCATTTGATAAAGTGCGGCTGGCTGTGATGTGCAGTCAGTGCTAGTAGATAAGATATCAGTATCTCTCACTGACAGTGTTCACAGCGATGACTGATCAGTGGTTGAGAAGATGATCCGAAACATTAATGGACATACAGTGGAACCCCGCTTCAGGTGATACCGTGCGTTTCTGAATTGTTACTCCTTACACGGGGTGGCCCCTTACATGGGATTGTCCCGTACACTGGGTGTCCTCTTACACGGGGTGTCCCCTTACATGGGATGACCCCCTTACCTGGGGTGACCCCTTACATGGGGTGACCCCCTTACCTGGGGTGACTCCCTTACATGGGGTGACCCCCTTACACGGGATGACCCCCTTAAATAGAAGAACTTCTTTCTGGTATATAAACAAAACACTCTCGAAAGAAATCAGTTTGGGCATATACAGTAAAGCCCCGCTTAAGGGACCACCCTCCGTTCCGATCAAAGTGCCCCCTTAAGCGAGTTTTCCTCTTAAGCTGGGTTAAAATAAAGTAAATAAAGATTTCTGTTCTGAACAAAGTGTACCCTTAAGCAGGGTGTACCCTTCAGCAAGGTGTCCCAGAAGCGGGGTTTTACTGTATACGTATATATTAGTTTGAACTTGTATCTATTTTATCCGGAAAACGCTGTGTAGACAAATGAAGGTGCATTTCAAATAACCAAAGAAAAGACAAAAAGAAATGATTCAGCAGAAGTATCTATTAAAAAACGACACCCATCTTTAAATGTCTGCTCATATTTATTGTCGATCCTTTGTCTGGCCAGTGGTCACTGACAATTTCCCCTCATATTCTCCATAAAAAGATTCACAAGACACATTTAGCCACTATTGTTTGCGTCCAGTGTAAAGAACAGCTGCCGATATGCTTCATGTAGGGTGATAGTTTCCTAGCTTCGTATGGAGAAAAATCATGTAAAACGTAATGTGTTCGGAGAAGAAGAGAATATGCAGCAACTGGAGCATTGTTTCCGACATCAGACTTCGCGATCCGTCAGTTAGGTTTTGCTCTTTGTGTGAATCCTACGTTATTGTTGTTTATGTTTGAGAAGGCGCAAATATCATACTGCACCTCTAGCAGCGGGTAGTATTTCATAAACATTCGCTCACAGGTATATAGTAATACTGATGATGGAGAATCCTATTTAAGAAACAAGAAGCATTGTGATCGGAGCATTATCAAATAATAACAGCCACCAATCTTTAATTTTCTGCCCGTGTAATTTACTCTTGGTCCTTCTTCTGCCCAGTGGTCACTGACAATGTCCTCTCATATTCCTCACACACAATCTACGAGACGCTTTTGACCGCAATTGTTCGTGTCCAGTGTAAAGAACCCAGCTGCCGATATGCTTCCCCGTAGAGTGATGGTTTCTTAGCTTCGTACGGAGAAAAAGGCACTGCTGGTAAAACATAATGTGTTTTGAGAAGAAGAGAATACACAGTAACTGGAGCATTGTTTTGCAGCATCAGACTCCACGATCCATCAGTTAGGTTTTGCTCTTTGTGTGAATCCTACATTACGGTTGTCTACACTTGCGGTCCTCTCAGTGTGTTGCGGAAATTGACATTCAATCTTTAACTCAGTATTAAGATAAAACATTGTTACTGAGCCTGTATGGGTGGCGGTTTGAGGTAATTTGATGCAAAAATATGTCCTGACGCTTCTCATCACTACGTTTTCTTATTACTATATACCTCCTAATCATTTAAAAACCCTGTTTTATTTACTATACAAAGCCAATGCCTTTCACTATAGCCTGCTGTCAAGGAAGGCACAAATATCATACTGCACCTCTAGCAACGGGTAGTATTTCATAAACATTCGCTCACAGGTATATAGTAATACTGATGATGGAGAATCCTATTTAGGAAACAAAGAGCATTGTAATCTGAGAATTGAGAAATATTAAAAAGCCAGCCATCTTTAATTGTCTGCCCGTGTAATTTACTCTCGGTCCTCCCAATCAGTGGCCACTGACAATGCCGTCTCATATTGTCCATAAGAACATTTACGAGACACTTTTGGCTGCAATTATTCTGTCCAGTGTAAAGACCCAGCTGCCGATATGCTTCCCCGTAGAGTGATGGTTTCTCGGCTTCATACAGACAAAAAGGCACAGCTGGTAGTAAATAATATGTTCTAAAAAGAAGAGAATATACAGCCAATGGAGCATTGCTTTGAAAAGTCAGACTTCGCATCTGTCAGTTAGGTTTTGCTCTTTGTGTGAATCCTACATTAGTGTTGTCTACGCTTGGGGTTCTCTCAGTGTGTTGCGGAAACTGACATTCAATCTTCCAATTCGGTATTACTGATGATGGAGAGTCCTATTTACGAAACAAGAAGCATTGTAATCCGAGAATTGAAAAATATTAAAAAGCCGGCCATCTTTAATTGTCTGCCCTATAATTAACTCTCGCTCCTTCTTCCGACCAGTGGTCACTGACAATGTCCTCTCATATTCCTCACACACAATTTACGAGACGCTTTTGACCGCAATTGTTCGTGTCCAGTGTAAAGAACCCAGCTGCCGATATTCTTCCCCGTAGAGTGATGGTTTCTCGGCTTCATACACAGAAAAAGGCACCACTGGTAAAACATAATGTGTTCCGAGAAGAAGAGAATATGCAGCAACTGGAGCATTGTTTTGCAGCGTCAGACTTCGTGATCCATCAGTTAGGTTTTTGCTCTTTGTGTAAATCCTACGTTATTGTTGTCTATGCTGGAGGCCGCTGGGACTCTCCTCGACACTAAGTTGTGATGACAGATGAAGGACTTGATTGCAAAGTCTCCTCGCGTTATGTTGTTTCTGTGTGAGGTGTCAGACTGACCCTGTTCAGGATACCAAAGTCATCATGTTTTCTGTTATTGGGAATAAATCATGTGATTTTTTTTTCATTTCTCTAATACAATTTGATGCCCATCCCGAGAGTGATTATGCTTTCTAACAGTTCTATCAAGGAAAGGCCTTTGTAATTAGTTCCGTATGATATTATGGATGGCCTTTTATGTTATTATTATTCCGATTTCTTTTTCACGACTACAGGTTTAGTTTACTCAGACATACAACCATGCAGATAAAAATCATGGAAATATTTGGAGCCAAAGTGAGCCTACTCAAATGCAGATACCCGTGTTCAAAAATTAATTTCCGGATACTGCCACTCAGTACTTTGACTGTGAAGGTTAGAGATTATATGTCTCATTCTCCAATCTTTTAAATGTATACTTTTAATATACTCAACATTGTCATCCTAGCTTCGAGACAAACTTATTCAGAGATGATTGTAGTAAAGTACACTTCAATAGTAGCAAATGAGACGAAAAACGAAATTCTAACCGGCATAGCTTTAGGCATTAAGCATCGTACTTAATATTAGCCTCTGTAAATGGTGTTTTGAGCACGGGTATCTGCCGTTTTAGAGGGTTCCCTTTAGCTCCCCTGGGAAATACGACCTGCGGCTGGGGATGGCGTATACATTAGAGATGGCAGTTTTCTATTTTTTACTTCGAAATTGTTGTTTGAATCTGCGCAATGACTCTGGGCCCCATGCCATGGCTGATACTGACATGATTTCCACGTTTTCTGGTCTCTGTAGCAGTCAATTACACACCTTTATTCTGAGGCCAACTGACAACCGTGAAATGATACTAGGGCGCACTGTTAGGCCGGGCATAAAATGGCATGAA
Organism: Alentia gelatinosa; assembly: GCA_950022655.1. Lineage (NCBI taxonomy): Eukaryota > Metazoa > Annelida > Polychaeta > Phyllodocida > Polynoidae > Alentia > Alentia gelatinosa. Next base: position 9,400,845 of record OX465585.1, read on the forward strand.
ATGGCGTCCTTTTATGCTCATGACCTTCAGTTATATAATAATATATGGAGACATGGTTAGTGTACCTGAATGGAATTTGTTCAGAGATATGTTGGTTGGAAATATTCACCGAGTTTGAAGGACGAGGTGAATATTTCCAATCAATGTATCGAGGAACAGATGGAATTCAGGAACACTCACTCCTTCACCCCCAGCTGTGTTAGATTTACTGCTATATCAAAGGCCAATCCTTCTCATACCATCTCTATGTGGTATGGGAAGTAAAAGAACTCTGACCTCAGTAAATATGTAGCGGTGAGATTTCTACCTAAATTCATCACATAAATTCGATCACCACCCTTGTGGTGTAAAAGAACCTTAAGAAAGTCTGGCAAGAGCCTGTAATGGTTAACTGGACGTTAAAGAAAACCAACCAGCCAAGCTTACCGAGACAAATGCAGTTACCCGAATGGTCGCCCTGATCGCCCTGAGATAGGACCATAAAACTATGAACCACAGCGAGACGAGACAGAGAGCTATTAGTGCAGTGCCACACGGGCAGGAGTCGGTGGGTCGCATCCCCTTTGGATATGAACACAGATCTATGCATGGACGATTGGGTCTCGCTCCCTTCATTCACTCCCATAGAGGTTCCGGATACTTATCAAGTTTCTCCATAAATCATCTTCTAATGATGGCACCGGACTGGTCTGGCTAAGGACTGGAGGGATAATAACTGTATTTTTTTCATTGGATGATTTGATCGCTGTTCTTTTATTTGTAAGGTTGATATAAGACTGCGCTTCGGGAACAGGGATGGCAGTTTTCTACTTTTCCACGGAATACTGGTCTTATTATTTTTGTTTTGTTTTTGTATTTCTTTATTTAAACTGTAAAGGTAATCAGCCACTGGGGCCGGTATGAGCTACCCTTACAGTATTTTCCTGGGTACACTTCCGTTACAATCATGTATTTGTCAATAGCTGAGCTATTGAACTAGTACAAACACTACCATGTACATTATGGTTACAATATCCAATATTTGGTGATCACACCTACCACTTATATATACAATACAGGCTTGTCACAGGGAGTCTGTCCACCAGCCAATCATCCTGCAAGTAATATGCAAAAGTTCAGTACCCATCATTATCTGTTGTCCTTTTTATGAAATACCTTTATCTAGGGGCAAAACAGTATAAATTGAACATCATTCATACATTGATTTCAACCTCCCCGTACACTCAGCCCCATTCCACGACCAACACCGATGTTTTATTTTCATGATATCTCAGTTTCTCTGATGCAGTAAATTCCACATGTTTTTATATATTTCTGTATGTATATATATCTTTTTGTATGTGTGTTTGTATGTATTTATGTATATATATGTCTTGATGTAAGTGTGTATGTATGTATGTGTGTGTATGTATGTGTATATTTATGTATTTATGTATATGTATGTATGTATGTATGTATATCTGTATGTATGTGTGTGTATGTATGTATGTATGTATGTATGTATGTATGTATGTATGTATGTATGTATGTATGTATGTATGTATGTTTATGTATGTATGTATATCTATATGTATGTATATGTATGTATGTATGTATATGTATGTATGAATGTATGTATGTATATGTATTTATCCTACCCCTAATAAAAAACGCCATAGGTTTAACATAGGATTTGTTTATTTCACGGGTGTGGCATAAAGTGTTGTTTATGCCACTACTTTCTAATCCTGAAAAAATGTGGAAACGGGGTAGGATAAAATCTAGACGCCACTCGTTTGAGTTTGAGTTTACTTATGTCACTCATTTTGTTGGCTCCATAATGTCACTCGTCTTCGACTCGTGAAATTATGGAGCCAACAAAATGGGTGACATAAATAAACTCAGACTCAAACTCGTGACGTTTCTTTATAGTATGTATGAATGTATATGTATGTATGAATGTATGTATGTATATGTATTTATCCTACCCCTAATAAAAAACGCCATAGGCTTAACATAAGATTTGTTTATTTCACGGGTGTGACATAAAGTGTGGTTTATGCCACTACTTTCTGGTAATGAGAAAATATAGAAACGGGGTAGGATGACATCTAGACGCCACTCGTTTGAGTTTGAGTTTATTTATGCCACTCATTTTGTTGGCTCCGTAATGCCACTCGTCTTCGACTCGTGAAATTATGGAGCCAACAAAATGCATAAATGCGTGGCATAAATAAACTCAGACTCAAACTCGTGACGTCTCTTGATAGTATGTATGTATCTGTGTCTGCATACATGTTTGTATGACCCACACTGACTGACAATTGGCTTGGTAACTACTTTGCATTTATCTTCATTTATCGCCCGTACACAGCCGGGTACCTCGGCGTGCCATATGGTTGCCTAGCAACAGTCAGAGGGGATGGCGCCGCTTGTCTGCTTACAGCCAGCGACATGGCGGCGTTTCCCTGACGACAATTCACTTATTATCGCTCATGTCATGAGAAATGTAAGCAATACTTTATTGAGTAATTAAGAAGTTATGATCAAGGTAATACTTTACAGTTAGCTCAGTGGTTAAGGTACTGAACTAGTGATCCCAATGTTGTGGGTTCCAGTTCCATTGCAGAAACTGGTCAGCAATACTTATTTTTATCTTTATATAAACACAATAAGATTTTCACTTAGGCAGCCCATATTCGATATCATTATATGTGCAAATGTATCGCTTTTACTGATCAGAAGTATGGGTTCCGTTTGTCATAGGGAGCCAAAGTCAACCCGCTGAAACCACAGATACCCACCGACAAAAAAATGTTGCCGGTGGCCAGGAAGAACAAGGTTTAGTGCTAAAGCTATTGGGGTTTGAGGCTAGACTTATGTTTTTGGTCTCGTTTGTTACTTTTGAAGTGAAGTTTATAACTATCGTCTCTGAATAACTTTGTTTCAAAACTACGATGACAGTTGTTAAGTTTATTAAAAATTTGGATCTAAAAGATTCGAGAATGAGACATATAATCTCAACCTACATAGGCTCAGTACTGAGCGCCGATACCCGGAAATAGTATTTTGTGACCGGCTATCTGTTGTTGGAGCGGGTTCACTTTGGCTCCCTATCGAGTGACAAAGGAATATTCATGCGTCCCTCCGTACCACGTGATCACTGTCATTCTCGAAATGGCTGCTCCCATGTCTAGATCGCTCTGTGCCCTATGTATCCTTAGACTCTAGTACAGTCTGTTATCACCAGGGCCAGGGCACACAGGCTCAAACTAAGACTGTTACGGGCTGCCATTTTGAGCCAGGGATTCCTGCCTCTGCTAGTACTCAGTTACCCTGAGTGATTTGCCAGTAACCAGTGTGTTACTCTTCAAGCATAGGTCCTCGAGTAGCTTTTACTGGGCAAGTACAAAATATATCAGCTTGGAGAGTTATAATGATTTGCCAGAATTGTGGTATTCTCAGCCTTGATTTGGTGCTAAGATTAGAGCAACCAATCATTTAATTTCTTTCTCCCATCATGCAGAGGGAACTGACAAATGGGAGAGGCTCTGTTAGACCCTTACAGACTGTAAGCCTTAGGCGGCGCGGTCTGTAAACAGACTACAATAAATGCCAGCTCCTCACCACAGCCCCAGCCTTCATCTCAACGCCCAAGTATAGGGCACATAGCTATTGTGTTATGGAGAGGGCCATCTTGCCCCCCCCTGACACCATCACCAAAACCAGGTGGCGGCACCAAATATCAATATTGTTACCAGAAATTGTACATCTAGATTTCCTTGCTCAAGCATATATTTGCATTCAATGCGTTCATATGATTGTATAGTATATAATACTTATCTTACCCCTGGTATTTTTGTCGCATAGGCTTAACATTGGCAACTCGTTCTCCATATCTCTATGAGTATTGCAGTCTGTTCTTCATGGTCTATATCCTGTGTAGCATCCATTCTTTTAGTTTGTACAGGGGTGAAATGAATACAGATAGCAACTCGTTTTGGTCCCTAGTTCAAAAATGGAAATTATGCCTTTGAGCATCATAGGGGAAATACAGCTTTTCTCCTCATTACAAAGAAAAACAGTCCGATGAAAAATACTTTCACATAAAATCTATGCGTTGCCTTCATCAAAGGAAGGAATGACTTTATTGTCAAATACAACATCCATCAACGAATCTATGAATATTTATTGGAATTTATGCCATTTTAAGAAGATGTTCCAATCTTTTAATAGACCGCTCTCACGATATCCATGGTTTCGAATAAGAAATGACGCCCCACTTCTAAAGGCACAAAAAGCACAGTTTGAAGGGTCTTCGTTGTTGAAGATGTTGGGTGTTGGTTCTAGTTGGGTAATTTCCCTTGGGAACCATCGAGATAAAGGGGTGGTAACAGGTGGGTGAAACAACCCCATGGACCTGTTTCAGTAGTTTCGTGACATGTCTAGATGGCGTCTGTGACACCATACGGACAGATCACAAGATTGCAGTCGATGACACACAGTTTCACTCACTTCTCGTAGGAATCAAGCAATGATACTTTAACATGAGTAGGGGATACATATAATCTATAATCGTTCCAAATAGGAAGAAGATTGGCCACTTCGATCTTCTGATATTTGCTAGTCTTTTTCCGCTGTTGCTTGCACTGTTGGTGCCGCTGTTGATGTCTGTCTAGACCTAATGTCACGAGACTACTGAAACAGGTCCCAGATATGGCCCGTCGAATAGGATGTCCTGGACTTGTCCTTACTGAAGAGGCAGATCTTAGTATCGGCCGCTCATAAATTCTTATTATCATCTCAACCCGGTATTTTTCTCCATAGTGCAGGTAAGGTACCCAATACTCAATGGCAATTGAGAGATTTATCTCATCAATTAATAATGTTATACTATAGAGGAAACCCATGAAAGTTTAGGGTCTGAGCTTGTATCCCATCGAGTTTGAATCACTTAGTAATTCACTAGGCGAAGCCGTGTGAATTGCTTTGTGATTCAAATGAGATGGGATCGAGCTCTGACCCTAAACTTGAATGGGTTTCTGAATTTATCTCACCCTTAATATTGACTAATGGACTAACATTTGTGACATTATTCGCCATTGGATATTTTTCCTAAATATCTAATGGGTGTTAGATACGAGTTCCCAATGTTAAGTCTATGGAGAAAAATATCTGGGGTGAGATAAAGGGTGAGAAGGGGGTGGGGAGTTAGCTCAGTGTTTAGAGCATCTGACTTGTAACCCCAAGGTTGTAGGACTTTGTGGGTTCGAGTCTCCTTCATCCCCAGCAGTGGTAGATTTACTGCTATATCAAAGGCCAGTCCTTCTCATATCATTTCTATGTGGTGTGGTGTATAGCCACCTTTCTCCTTCATCACCAGCAGTGTTAGATTTACTGCTGTATCAAAGGCCAATCCTTATCATACCATGTCTATGTGGTGTGGGAAGTAAAAGAACTCTCACCTCGGTAAATGTGTAGGGGTGAGATTTCTACCTGAATTCATCTCATAGATTCGATCACCACCCTAGTGTGGTAAATGAACGTTGAGAAAGTCTGGTAAGGACATTTATCTCACCCCTGGTACAGGTCTAGCCATAGGAATAACGTTAGAAATAAATCACCCCGGTAAAGTGACAATACTACGCCATGCCCGTTGCGGAGTGTGTGCTAGATTACGTCAGATACGACCAGCGAATCAGCGACTAGGAAAAAAAAAAGTTCCGGTGGCATTGACAAGCCTCAGCGTCAAGAAGATGGCCGCCTTTAAGCGGTTTATTAACGGGAATGTTTAATGACTTAATTCCTAAATGGATCTTGGGTGACCCCCTTACACGGGATGACCCCCTTATATGGTAAATGTGTAGGGGTTAGATTTCTTCCTACATTCATGTCATAGATTCGGTCAAATCCAAAGTAAGTCTAATTGAAGAAATTGGACGTTAAACTACCCAAACAAACAGAAAAACAAAAAAACAAACCTTGAAACGGGAACGGATTTTTCCCCACCGTCGCCGTTTCCATGGCGCGCTTACTGGTTATGACATCATAATTGATGACGTGACAGGAACTCCAGTGTCTCTCAGGAAATGGGGGATGGGGAAATCACCAATAAAAAGAGTTACATTTCAGGGTTTGACAACTCCGCATGGTTGACACTCAATACGCCTTTTGATGCGAAACCTCCCCCCCCACACCTGAAAAAAACAAAAACACAGAAGAAATAACAAACTAACAAAAGAAATCACACAAAAAACAAGAAACAAACAAAATCACAACAACAAAATAACAAACAAACAGCAACAACAAAAACCAAAAACAGGAGTGTTTACTACAGCATATGCAGAATTCACCATCAAGGTATAATGAAGGTATCACACTCAACTGGTGACATTTACTTTAACTATACATATGAAGGACACGTAATCTGAAGAGATAAAAAGAAACTCACTTGAATTCCCATACTAGATTTGCAATAATTTTAGATACATCAGAAATGCAGACTAGTCGTTTATTCAATTGCTTCCAGTACTTTGAAAGCAGAAGTCGAAGTTAAAAGCTGTAATTATATTTAGATATTTAGATAGAGCATTTCAAAGGAACACCTAGCGATAACATGTGTTTTATGTAGTGACAGTATTCATATTATACGTTTTGAAACCTGGAAATCTTCGAGAAGCACTGCATATGTGGTACAATATCCTGGTGAATGTAAATGAAAAAGCTTATTTTGAAACCCGAAAAACCTCAATAAGCCGATTATTTAGCGAAACATTATTGAATATGCATGGAATTAAAAAGAAAATAATAATTAAAAGGTTTGGGTTTTATTAAGTCTATCACGACCCAAACATATATTGGTTCTCAAAAGACGAATAAAGAAATATTTTTTCTTGTGTAATATTGACACACCAACTGCTAAATAACCCAATTCAGCCACAGCCCATGATCCCCCACTGAACCTCCCCACTGACCCATGTAAAAAATTGAGCTCTCCCTTGAACCCTTGATTCTGACACTGTCGAATTCACCAGTATCGCAGATAGTGAGCCAGAATAACCGCTATGCAGAGGCCACTTATGTACCCTTCTACAGTACTAAATATAAAAAAAAGAAAAATTCCAAAAAAATTCCCACTGTAATGCGTATGTAATGCGTAAACTCTGTATTGCAGTGGAAAATATTTCAATGTTTTTTTCTGACCCCAACTGGGAACCCTGCATAGTTCTATAGAGGAAACCCATGAAAGTTTAGGGTCTGAGCTCGTATCCCATCAAGTTTGAATCACATAGTAATTCACAAGGCGAAGCCGCATGAATTACTATGTGATTCAAATGAGATGGGATCGGGCTCTGACCCTAGACTTGAATGGGTTTCTGAATTTATCTCATCCTTAATATTGACTAATGGGCTAACATTTGTAACATTATCCCCCATTGGATATTTTTCCTAAATATCTAATGGGTATTAGATACGAGTTCCCAATGTTAAGTCTATGGAGAAAAAATATCTGGGGTGAGATAAAAAACGGAGTCTCTTGGCTGTGAGGATGCCCGTCATTAATCACTCCCTGATAACTAGTTTGGTGAGGCTTTCTCATTGAAGCTCCAATCAATACTCCGTCTTAATTGAAACAATTAATACAGCCATGTGATTTGCGCGTGGTGTCTGCACACCATTAAATCGAAAGCTCATCGGATACTGCCGCGAGCGATTGCTGGTATTTTACAGAATTATGTAATTTCATGAAAGTATTTCTCTAAAAAATGTGAATGGATCGATGATGTGCAGTCTCAAGCACATGTTTTTTACAAGATTTTTTTTTTGAATAATTTAACTTGTGTATTTTTAGATAGGACCTGATGAGCTTCAAGAACTGAAACCCCAGTTTGATGGATGGGGTTTAGATATAAAACCTTAGTTTTCCTCATCTCTCTTAGTTCTTAACAGAATGTTATCAAGGAAGAATTGATGCGTTATAAAAGGGGAGATAAATATCTATGCATCATTTAAAAAGTATAATTAACGAAGAAAGATTTCCGACGGGAAATTCACATATTCATTAATTCTTTTTTGTTGTTGTTTGAAAATTGTTATTCCTTCGCAAAATCTGTAATGTGGTAAACGTGGTGTACAAACAGCATAAAGGAGGTTTGTTGTGAAAATTTTGTTACTTCCAAGGCGTAATAAACTGTGTTTCTATAACAATTGGAAAGTACCCGTAGATATTATGAAGAGACGTCACGAGTTTGAGTCTGAGTTTATTCATGCCACGCATTTTGTTGGCTCCATAATTTCGAAGAGTCGAAGACGAGTGACATTACGGAGCCAACAAAATGAGTGGCATAAATAAGCTCAAACTCAAATGAGTGGCGTCTAGATTTTATCCTACCCCATTTCCATATTTTTTCAGTATCAGAAAGTAGTGGCATAAACAACACTTTATGTCACACCCGTGACATAAACAAATCCCATGTTAAGCCTATGGCGTTTTTTTATTAGGGGTAGGATAATAAAGCAATCAGTATCCACCTCTTATCCAAGTTTGAAGAAATGTCATGGATATCAGTATGTGCACTTTTTAAAATCTCTCTACATTCTATCATAAAAATTATCTTTACATCAATCTCTAGATCAGAGACTACCAAGGTGAAACCCCACAGTTTAAGTTAGATAGTGATCTACAACATTTTGAGAATATTAGGAAACGTCCTGACTGTGGGCGAAACTTTTATTGTTCGTGGTCATTTTAGTTTTTTTGTACGGCCTGATGCCATAGGCGGAAGGCCGTACAAAAAACAAAAAATGACAAGAACAATAAGAGTTTTGCCCACAGTCAGGATGTTTGTTTATGATTATATACCTTAAGAAAATAAAAAATTCCATTTTAATGACTTATAAAGTTACAGTCACAGCGGGCACGAACATTATTATTACTGCACCCCTAGCAGCGGGCAGTATTTAATAGACATTCGGACACAGGTATATAATAATAACATATTAAACTTTCAGAAAAAATACTAACTTCTCCTGTCCCGTCCCCGAGGCCTCACTAGCACCCATACAACCGTCACCATCTCTTCACTCTAACAAATGAGGTACTGAAGGGGGTTCCTTAAAGACATAAACCATACCGTACTTTAACCCCTGGTGCCCCAAGAAGTTGCTCCGACCAATGGCTCCATACAGTGGGCAGTTGAGGCAGTGTCTGTGTCAATATTCCCAGTCTGGAGCACACAGGGGAGACTGTTTATCATGCCCAGCTACATTATCTTAATTAAATAAGAGGCACCACAGGTCCGCACTCAACCCAGCGCCGCCCTCAGTTTCTGCCCTGTCAGCGAACCAGTTCGTGTCTCGGTGGTCATAGACGATTCGCCTCAGCGGCGGCCGTGGTCTCCAGAAAGGGACGGGAGATAAAAACTAGCGGCCGTTCGTGCGGTCAACGAGGGTCTCTAGGGTGGAGGAGGTATGAGAGCGGGGCTACGAAATATGGGGGCTGGTTTTACGTATTCTCAGCAGATACTGCGTTGAGATATTCCCCAGCAAAGACTGGTTACTGCTTTGTCATTTTTTGACATAGACTGGATACTGTATTGAGACATTTCCCAGCAAAGACTGGTTACTGCTTTGCCATTCTTTGACATAGACTGGATACTGCCTTGAGACATTCCCCAGCAAAGACTGGTTACTGCTTTGCCATTCTTTGACATAGACTGGATACTGCCTTGAGAGATTCCCCAGCAAAGACTGGTTACTGCTTTGCCATTCTTTGACATAGACTGGATACTGCCTTGAGACATTCCCCAGCAAAGACTGGTTACTGCTTTGCCATTCTTTGACATAGACTGGATACTGCCTTCAGGCATTCCCCAGCATAGACTTTATAATTTCTTTAGGCATTCACCTAAACATCTTTGTTAATATTGGAACAATGATGCCTTGAGACATTCCCCAGCCAAGACTGGCTCCAGGCATCATGCGTCTTTAGTGTTGTGATACCTCCAGGCATCATGCGTCTTTAGTGTGGTGATGCCTCCAGGCATCATGCATCTTTAGTGTGGTGATGCCTCCAGGCATCATGCATCTTTAGTGTGGTGATGCCTCCAGGCATCATGCATCTTTAGTGTGGTGATGCCTCCAGGTATCATGCATCTTTAGTGTGGTGATGCCTCCAGGCATCATGCGTCTTTAGTGCAGTGATGCCTCCGGGCATCATGCATCTTTAATGCAGGGATGCCTCCAGGCATCATGTGTTTTTAGTGCGGTGATGCCTCAATGCATCATGTGCCTTTAGTGTGGTGATGCCTCCAGTCATCATACGTCTTTAAAGCGGTGATGCCTCCAGGCATCATGCGTCTTTAGTGCGGTGATGCCTCCATGCATCATGCGTCCTTAAAGGGTTAACTCTAGAGCTGACACTTATGGCCACTTATTGATGCAAACTGTGTGAACCTCGGAACTGAAATATAACCAGAATTCAAACTATCAATAAAGACATTTCTGAGAAAAAAACAAAAAAACTCGGGATCGTGTCATGCTCTGCCCGCCAGTGATGCGACTGCGCCACTGCACAAAGTTTGATGATTTATATCACCTTTATTTATTACCAAGTCAATGCACGTCCACTTTTAGAGTCTACTGCTTCTAAAACTTCAACGAGTCATATATACTGGAGGCTGAATTAGACATGCTTACATCCATCTTATGAGGGGTGGGGACGTGAGCATTCTCTTAAGACGAACTCCCTTATTCTAGGTGTGTCCTATGCTTGTCTCAGACGATTTAGCACTGAGTGGCAACCATCACGGCAGGGTACAGGAGAGGCGGAGGTAGGAGTTAGTCCTGAGCAAACCAGTACACACTGGACGACGGCGATGCGATTTATGACCTCAAAGACTGGCCGCCTATATGGGAACTATCCTGAGATGGGCTTTTGTCGTTAGCAATCCAATGCATAGCCTGGAAGTCTGGCTAATGTGTATATGCATGTGAATATTTAGGAATTGAAAGATTATCTGAGAAGGAACTGCATCGAGATCCATAGCCGCTGAAAGAATGCCATGAGTTTTGGTTGCAGAGTGATCTCACGAGGCAAAACCAAGTGAAATCACATAGCAAACCAAAACGAATGGCATATTTTCAGTGGCTATAGAACGAGTGCGGTTCAGATCTTATCTCACCCTTTTCACTTACTGATTGGCAAACGTTTCTGACCTCATCGCCAATTGAGTATATTGTAGGTAAAATTTATTTCTCCTGTGTGCGTCCTGTGATCTGACGGGATCTGTGAACGCTATCATTTGAATTTTTTTTTACTGGTACAACATCCTCACACTAGAGGTCAGAACATACACAAACACAGCACCAATACACACCAGTGATCAGCATAGCCGGTACCGCGCAGTCCAATCAAAATGAACGCTCAGGTCACATGTCTAAGACTGACCAATAGGAGAGGCACAAAGTAGGTCGGCAAGGTTCACTCACCCGCGAAACGCGGTGCAGTGCCAACCCCGGTCACTTACCAGCAGTCGCTCAAGCTGTTGCCACGTACTCTCGCCAATTGAGTATATGTTTTTTCACAACAACGATTTGGGCACACCTCTAGAACTCTGAGACACTGGGCCTCTGCGCTCTATCAGTGTCACAGAGATGGCACGCCGATAGTGAAGGGATAGTTTTGCAGCATGCTCCCTCACCTCGGGAATTAAGGTGATGGAAGGCACCACGTTAGGCACCGTGGTGATCACGTGACTGGACCGTTGATCATGTGACTCAATAGTGGGCGTACTGTAAGGGTGGAAGGGACGGACTCAGGAAGAACGGAAAGACTGAGATTTTTTTCATTTATTTAGGAATGGAGCATCTCTCAGATAATGCTGAGTTTTTTTAGATATATTGTGATAACTGAATAGAAATACAAAGAACAAACATAATACATTGATAATCAAAAGAATTAGAAACAAATAGAGTGAAAAAGTATGAAATATGTCATGAGGAGATAGAAGGCCATACATTGCCCTAAGGTTTCTTGTAGTGATCAAGTTTTTTTTCTTGAAGTCTGATTTTCCTGAAGATGCTGGGTTAAAGCAGGCAGCACATCCCAGGCCTTGACTCCTCTGTAGAACGGTGAATATAATGCTGTTGTATTCTATTATTGAATTTTTTTTCAAACATTAACACCAATAATTGCTTCCTTCGTCTATTCCATAGTGTCTCACCTCTGTAAATGTGTAGGGATGAGATTTCTACCTACATTTATTTCATAGATTCGATCACCATCCTTGTGGTGTAAAATAACCTTGAGAAAGTCTGGTAAGAGCATATAATGGTTAACTATATACCCATGCCGTATATACTGTAAATACGTACCGTTTCGCCATCTAACGTAAAAATACTGTACAGACCACTGGTCCGTACACTGAAATACGGACTACCTTGCCAAACACGTTTATTAACATATCGGTTGTTAAAAATTAAATTAATGATTTATTTTTTATAATTTCGGGTATATAGTAAATAAATAACGTCCAACCATGCTTGTACAAGTCACAGAACTCGATGATGATTTACGGTTTGTAAGAAACTCGGCATAAATGCCTCGTTCCGTACAAACCGTAAATGACCATCTCGTTCTGTGACTTATACAGCATGGCCAGGACGTTCTATATCATGACTGGACGTTAAATCAAACCAAACAAACAAACCAATCTTCCACAGTGGGTCTACTGGGGTCGTGGCAGGGAGGGCTATAATGAATGCTACTTAATAAAAAAAAATTCAATCAGAATGATATATTAATGGACTGAGAAACATGAAATTAACTCGATCTGTTACCATTTGTGGGGAATTGTTTTCACAGAATTCTGCAACTAATTTCAAGGGAATCCGGGTCATTAACTCTCAGAATAAAACGTCAAATAAACATTCGAGGAAAAATGAACGAGATTAAAACAGAATTAACTGCATATCAGATCACAGTTATCATTAATATCATTGGAAAGAGGTTAGTTTTGATGAGATTTTTTTCCCAATCCATTTTGTGCTATTTAAAAGAAAATGGTATTAATTAAAAATATCCCAGTTTCACTTACAGGAAAGTCTGAATACAAAAGGTTTGAACATCGTGTCCTGTTACTTCAATGGATCAATCGCTGCTGTATATTTCAATATTGTTTATGGCGACTTTGTAAGATGAGACTAAATCCGCCCGCCCTAGCCACAGGTCGATGTTAAGGCCTTCTGGTGCATAATTTACAAATTAACTGGATGGGAATATTGCATAAACGACTACTGTGAAGTAACATATAGCATTACTTGATTACGCGATGTAAACCGGGATTCACACATAGATACTAATGTACCTGAGACGGGTGTACTTCACAGTATTCTTCTCTATTTATACTGAAGGAATCATGAAACTAATTCGCAAAGTATTTACCGAAAATGACCAAAATTGCCTGGAGGCATCTGCAGGACTCACCAGGGGAATGCCTGGAGGCATCTTCAGGAATCACCAGGGGAATGCCTGGAGGTATCTTCAGGACTCACCAGGGGAATGCCTGGAGGCATCTTCAGGAATCACCAGGGGAATGCCTGGAGGTATTTTCAGAACTCACCAGGGGAAAACCTGGAGGTATCTTCAGGACTCACCAGGGGAATGCCTGGAGGTATCTTCAGGACTCACCAGGGGAAAACCTGGAGGTATCTTCAGGACTCACCAGGGGAATGCCTGGAGGTATCTTCAGGACTCACCAGGGGAAAACCTGGAGGTATCTTCAGGACTCACCAGGGGAATGCCTGGAGGCATCTTCAGGAATCACCAGGGGAATGCCTGGAGGTATTTTCAGAACTCACCAGGGGAAAACCTGGAGGTATCTTCAGGACTCACCAGGGGAATGCCTGGAGGTATCTTCAGGACTCACCAGGGGAAAACCTGGAGGTATCTTCAGGACTCACCAGGGGAATGCCTGGAGGTATCTTCAGGACTCACCAGGGGAAAACCTGGAGGTATCTTCAGGACTCACCAGGGGAATGCCTGGAGGTATCTTCAGGACTCACCAGGGGAAAACCTGGAGGTATCTTCAGGACTCACCAGGGGAATGCCTGGAGGTATCTTCAGGACTCACCAGGGGAATGCCTGGAGGAATCTTGAGGAACAGCCAGGGGAATGCCTGGAGGAATCTTCAGGACTCACCAGGGGAATGCCTGGAGGTATCTTCAGGACTAAAAGGCTTAAATACATCTACCTATAACCTGCAGTAATAGGGTGTGAGCTAAGGTTTGCTTACTATAATGGGATCTCCCTGGGACTATTTCCTGTGGAATACGGACCGCGACGCTGGCGTGCGGAGGGATACGGCCTCATTACCCCTCTGTGACGTCACCTTAGCCGCCATTAGACGGGGTACTATTCTCTCACTTCTGCACATCAGAATCAGGTGGGGCTGGGGACCCGGAGAACAAAGCAGTCTTAATGACATCCTGTCTCCGGCCTAATGAGCATGCGCAGAACAATGCACGGACGGATGCCAGTTTCCGGGAGATGTTCTTGATCAGATTAGATATGGGGATGACGGAAGCGGATCTACCAACTAGGTATCGGTGCTTCGTTTAAAGACAAACGCTGGTAGTTGGGTGATTTGTGAATTCTATTGATTTTTGCAAATAACTCTGGATAATAAAATTTCATATATCAGTAAATAAAAAATGCAAAAAATTGGCATGCCACCATGCTAACTTCTATGGGAAGGCCATCTGAAAAGATAAGTGCTTAATCATTGGTGTCTATGGGAAACTGCTATATTTTCATGAAATTAGATGGCAGCACCTGTTTAAAATTTAGTTCTGAGTATATATATATATATTATATATAGAGAGGGCATTGCGATACCTACCCCCATTTGTCTTTAAGGAAGCAATGAACATAGATTATGAAATTTTATTTTTGAAATGTTCATCTTTATTTAGATTTTATTCATTTTGTTACGTTTTTTTGTTGTTTTGGTTAGGAACATAATAAATAAATATATATTAGATTTAGGTTTCATTCACATTCTGACAAAAAATACCGAAGAGGGAGGGGTGGGAGTTGATAAGTGGATAAGGCACTGGACTTGTAATCCCAAGGTTGTAGGACTTTGTGGGTTCGAGTTCCACTGCAGCCACTCTTCTCCTTCATTTCCAGAAGTGGTAGATTTACTGCAATATCAAAGGCCGATCGGTCTCATGTCATTTTTATGTGGTGTGGTGTACACCCTTCTTTCTCCTTCATCCCCAGCAGTGGTAGATTTACTGCTATATCGAAGGTAAATCGTTCTCATACCATGTCTATGTGGTGTGGGAGCTAAAAGAACTCTCATCTCTGTACATTTGTATGGGTGAGATTATGCCATATAATATTTATATGCCAGAGGTGATATATGAAGTTAAAACATGTGACAGGGTAGGATAAAATCTATACGTCACTCAATTGTTTACATGGCGTTCATTTTATTACCCACCTTATACGGGGTCTCCATACTAAGCCTATGAAGCCTAAAGATCGCTACTGAGTAGAATAAGGAAAGCCATGTTCTCCTAGGAGAATGTGACTTTTTCGGTCACCTTACAGGCATTTTAGGAACTAACTTATATAAACAATGCACGGCGCTTGCATCGAATTTTTAAATATTTACAAGATTTGTCCCTGATGATTAGTCGAAAGATGAGTAATAAATACAACATTACCATGATTTGGATCTGTGCGTCCGTATTCTCCTTGTAATTGACACGACGCAATACTCCTCGCTATCACTCAGAGTATTACTACGCGTCAACTACGCGGAGAATACGACCACGCAGATCCAAATCATGGTGATATTGTGTATGTCTTCCGCAGCAGATATCACTCAGCTCCGCTTCGTGAAATCATTCTGCGAAGACAACTCACGCCATATAAACAATCATATGAAACTTTGATGTTTTTTGATAGAATATGCGGAATGCTTGATATACTGTGATTTCTACCCCGCCTTGCAGGCATTTCCATTTTGCCGTACCGTCTCCTGGGACCTGTTCCAGTAGTTTCGTGACATGTCTAGATGGCATCTGTGACACCATACGGACAGATCACAAGATTGCAGTCGTTGACACACGGAGTTTCACTCACTTCTCGTAGGAATTAAGCAATGACACTTTAACATGAGATGGAGATACATATAATCTATAATCGTTCCAAATATGAAGAAGATTGGCCACTTCGATCTTCGGATATTTGCTAGTCTTTTTCCACTGTTGCTTGCACTGTTGGTGCCACTGTTGATGTCTGTCTAGGCCTAATGTCATGAGACTACTGAAACAGGTCCCTGGGGCATTTTTTACTTTCCTAAAATGATAACCAATCATTGCTCAACCTCATTTAAAATTTTTTTTTTTTTTATGTTTCTTTATTGATCTTTCAATGTAGTACATTTGTATCCCAGGTATAGCAATATATTTAATTAACAATAACGTGGGCAATCCGTCAGCCATTCTAGAAGGCTGATTTCAATCGGATCCCAGCTATTTCATTATCAGCAACTCGATGGGAGTTTTTGGGTGTTTCACCAGGCATTTCTAGGTATAGGTTACAATAATCAGTGGTCAACCATATCACAATATGTCATAAGTATAGTTCATAGAACTATAGCATCCCGAAATAGTACATTATATTACATTTTCTTATAGAGCCAGCATTTCAGCATACAGACATTTAGGGAAAACGAATTGGTGCAGGTATTAGCTGGCTGTTGTCATTTCGTCATTTCCATCAGAAAAGTAGAAGAACCTGTTCCTGTTCCATTTTCGTCTTTCCTTTGAATTCGTACTGATCTGCTTAGTTCTCCACCATTCACAGAAGACATTTTCACGTATAGGATGCGAAATAAAGATTGTTTAAACTTTGAAAAAAAACCCTAACTAACACCTGAGGCTTGCACCCAGCCTGTTGTGGATAATAAATGAATGCATCTCAGAACTAATCCTTCTAGATTCATCTCAGATTTAAAGCTATTTAATGAGGCCTACAGAGAACTACCTTCATGGACGCCATACAATGTCGTCTGCTATGTACAGTGCTGTCAGCTTGTATTATCGCTCACAGATCGAGGGAGAAGTTAACGTTGTTAAATAAGTACAAAGACCGACACTAGCTATTCCCTCCCTCAGGAGAGATGTTTAACGTGCCCCACGATGAATGTGGCTAAATGCAGCATGTTGAGGCTGTGGCTTTCACGAATGATTCAGCATATTCAAGCCTACAGGGAGTGTGCCTGATGTTCTGTCGTCGGGGAAGGTAGGAGAATAATAAAGAAGAAACCAACAAGCTTTGGTCAAAGTCGTCGTTCTCCACGAGTTTGATGCGGTGTGATATGAACGAGGCGACAGCCGAGTGAATATCACGTAGCATTCAAACGAGTTGGAGAATGACTTCTTTGACCAAAACGTGTTGCTTTCTGTATTTATCTCACCCCTATACACATTAAAAGAATAGATGACACACAGGATAAAGACCATGGAGAACGGACTGTAATACTTGTAGGGGCATGGAGAACGAGTTCCCAATGTTAAGCCTATGGACATTTATTCCAGGGGGGAGATAAAGTGGGATTCACACGGTGGGATTCACGTACCTCACAAGCCGTTTGTCTGAGACAAATCCTGTTGAGATTCGGTACTGGAACACAATCTCCTCGTCTGAATTATAGAGTTCCATTTTGCTGAGACAACTTTTTTCTATTGCAATCGTCGGCGACAATCACCCCTAACAAGGAACAGAATCTCATGAGATTTTGACTTTAAACAGGTTTAAAATTTACAGGTGCATTCTGGTGAGACAAATGTATTTCATAGTTCTCCCCTAATCTGTGAGTCTCAGTTGTCTCAAATAACACTTATTCACACGGGGAGGTACCCTGAGTCTGCAACTGGGTACCCTGTGTACCCTGTGTAGGGGTGTAGGGGGTGAGACTATGTACCTGTTAAGTCTTCCCATGTGAATTGAATCCACCATGTTACCCTGACACTGTAGAACACCCCAATCTGTGAAAGTTTGTACCCAGCTGGAAATAGTAGTCGACTGGTGCAAAGGTGTGAAGTACACCATTCTCAGGTCCATTTGTCCCATCGTGTGAATCCCACTTAACGGATCAAGCTCGTTCCCGTCCCAGCAGAGAGCTAACTGCGCACATGTTAAAGCAATTAGTAATATTCCTGCATTTATTATGGTATTGTTGTCCCATAGGCTTAGCATCGGGAACTCGTTCTCCATGCCCGTACGAGTATTGCATTCAGTTCTCCATGAGTCCCACGGCAGCCACTGTTCTCCTTCACCCCCAGCATTGGTAGATTTACTGCCATATCAAAGGCCAATCCTTCTCATACCATGTCTATGTGGTGTGGTAAGTAAAAGAACTCTCACCTTGGTAAATGTGCAGAGGTGAGATTTCTACCTAAATTCATCACATAGATTCTATCACCAACCCTTGTGGTGGAAAAGAACCTTGAGAAATTCTGGTGAGGACCTATAATGGTTAACTGGATGGTAAATCAAACCAAACAAACAATCCATGGTCTATATCCTGTGTGTCGTCCATTCTTTTAGTGTGTACAGGGGTGAGATAAATAAATACAGAAAGGAACTTGTTTTGGTCAAAGAAGTCATCCTCCAACTCGTTTGAATGCTACGGGATATTCACTCGGTCGTTGCCTTGTTCATATCACTCCGCATCAAACTTGTGGAGAACGACGACTTTGACCAAAACTTGTGGATTTCTTCCCAGAGTGGGTTAAGATGATACTACATCGGTGTGCATTTAATACTATGAAGCATAGCGAAAGGGATGTTTTTAGTGGTTTTCTTTAAATTTCTAAGCAAATTTTATTATCGTAAAACTGGATGAGTTTTAATCTTGGTCACCGTATGCCACGATTGTAGTTTGGAGTGGCATGTGGCGGCCAAGATTAAAACGAATCAGGTTTTGATTTTATCCTACCCTGTCTCCTCGATTTCTGAATATTATGTGATAACAATTCTGTATGCCACTAGTGGCATATAAATCTCTGTATGCCAGTAAGCGTGGCATACTGAAACTCAATGTTAAGCCTATGGGATTTTATATTATGGGTAGGATTAAAAAGGAATATTGGGTGTACAATCATCGAATGAAACCGTTCTTCCACTTAGCCCCCTACTCCTCATTCTAATGGCGGGTGTTAAGCCGAATGAGCAATGGATACAATTTTTATGTCAGTCTTTGGTATGACGCGACCAGGCTTCAAACCCAGGACCTCCCATGCTCAAAGCGCACACCCCTCCCACTTACCCACCGTATGCGGTACTTAACCTTGTAATACCTTTAGCATCCACCCAGCACACTTCGCCGTGTTGCATGAAGCCATAACACTGCTAGGAGACGTACACAGGGGCTGAGGGCAGCCATACAAACATTAGGAGACTCTGTCCACCCGTTCGGTGGCCATTACGTGGGTTAGAGTAGATTGTACTAAACGAGTGACTGGTGGGCGGCTGAGGGCTCCCAGGAGAGTGCGGGGCGAGATTCCAATTTGGCGGGACTTAGCGGAGACCGGGAGGGCTTAGCCCGGGCCTGATCAGCAGGTCGTTAGGCGCCCCGGACAACGGATGAAACACCCGGGAGGAGGGCGAGGACCCGCGGCCTCCAGGGTCGGGACATTGTCTGCGCAAACACGGGATGTCAAAGATGCACAGCGGAGTGGGAGGGAGATGGTGTTTTACAGCTTTAACTCTTATTGTCCTGAAGATGACTGGAGGCATTCCTGATGGGGAGGGTGTCTAGAAGGAAAGCTGGTGTTTTATAATTTTAACTCTCATAGTCCTTAAGATGCCTGGATGCATTGCCATGTAGGGTCTGAGGATGCCTAGACTTATATTAATGTAGAGCCTGAAGACGCCCCCAGACATTTAAGGCCTGAAGATCGCAAGAGGCATGTAGGTCTAAAGATGCCTGGAAGCATTGCTATGGAAAGCCTGATGATGCCTGGATGCATTGCCGTGTGGGGCCTGAAGATGCCTGGAGGCATTGCCATGTAGGGTCTAAAGATGCCTGGAGTTTTTGTCATGTAGGGCCTGAAGATGCCTGGACTTGATGTAGGGCCTGAAGATGCCTGGACTTAATGTAGGGCCTAAAGACGCTCCCAGGCATGTAAGTCTAATTGAACAAATGTTGTTAAACTTTCCAAACAAACAAATCCCAGACATGTAGGGCCTGAAGAACACAGGAGGTATTGCCATGTAGGGCATGTAGAAGCCTGGAGGCATTGCCATGTAGGGTCTAAAGATGCCTAGAGGCATTGCCATGTAGGTTCTGAAGATGCCTGGAGGCATTGCCATGTAGGTTCTGAAGATGCCTGGAAGCATTACCATGCAGGGTCTGAACTTGCCTGGACTTTTATCCTACCCCTAATATAAAATCCCATAGGCTTAACATTGACTTTCCGTTTGCGCCCGTATGTCACATATGGATAAGAAATCGCCTAGGAGCGTACAAAAAATGGACCAATCAGAGATCAGCAGCTGAAAGTAGTTCCAAGCGCCTTCAGAGCAGCAAGGAGAGCTATATGGAGGACTTCAGAAAGTTTTTATCATGTTTTTTGTTATTATCCTCACATAAAAATATAGTTCACAGGGGGTAGGATAAAATCAAAACCTTATTCGTTTTAATCTGGGCTCCGGTATGCGACTCCTGGAGTTTTGGCTCCGGATATTACTACGCCAAACTCCAGTTGTCACATACGGGAGCCCAGATTAAAACTCATCCGGTTTTACGATAATATTGATGTTTCCAGGCATTGCCATGTAGGCCCTGAAGATATTTGGTATGCAAATCAGATATGAAATTATCTACCTTTTCTATGATTCTGATGCAACTGTGAGTGTGCAGGACTGAAGGAGCTAAACTAGCGTAACCCTATATGACCCGAGGTCCATGGCAGAGCCTCGTGAATAGGGACGGGTTCTAGGGACGGGCATTAAAGAACAGCGATAGAAAACACAAACGATAGTGTTAAAAAAAGACACTGTGATGTTAACATCGTAAATAACGCCGCAGGGCATTATGCGCCCTGAATAAGTAAAACATTCGGATCAACTTCTTAATTACTATATACCTACTGTAGTAACTAACGTAAATACTCCGAACTCGGTTTAAACCTCCGGCGAAACGAGTTCGTAATCCGATAACTTACTCCACAGGAATCCTGTTTCTATATATTATAGCCTGTTTACAAGTCTTCTGATACAGATAGAAATGGGCTTGTTCGAGATCTTCATATTCAATGTACAGGAAAATGACATGGGTTTTAATTTTCAAGCCAAATCATCTGATATGCATATAAAAGATTATAACTTGTTTACACGTCTTCTGTACAGATAGAAATGGGCTTGTTCGAGATCTTCATATTCAATGTACAGGAAAATGACATGGGTTTTAATTTTCAAGCCAATATGCATATAAAAGATTATAACTTGTTTACACGTCTTCTGATACAGATAGAAATGGCTTGTTCAAGATCTTCATATTCAATGTACAGGAAAATGACATGGGTTTTAATTTTCAAGCCAATATGCATATAAAAGATTATAACTTGTTTACACGTCTTCTGATACAGATAAAAATGGCTTGTTCGAGATCTTCATATTCAATGTACAGGAAAATGACATGGGTTTTAATTTTCAAGCCAATATGCATATAAAAGATTATAACTTGTTTACACGTCTTCTGATACAGATAGAAATGGCTTGTTCGAGATCTTCATATTCAATGTACAGGAAAATGACATGGGTTTTAATTTTCAAGCCAATATGCATATAAAAGATTATAACTTGTTTACACGTCTTCTGTACAGATAGAAATGGCTTGTTCACGCCTCACAGGACCGCATCACAGCCCTGTTTTGGTATTCATGGTCGGAGGTCTGTGGTCAGTTGAATGAATATAATCCCTCCTTTATTGACGCTGGCACCGCTCTGCCGCAGATTCATCAAGGCGGGAAACTCCCGGGTTTGGCGCGGAATTCTAAATGTCGTCTGCTGAATGTGGAGTGCTAAAGAAGAAACCAACAAGTTTTGGTCAAAGTCGTCGTTCTCCACGAGTTTAATGCGGAGTGATATGAACAAGGCGATAGCCGAGTGAATATCACGTAGCATTCAAACGAGTTGGAGAATGACTTCTTTGACCAAAACGAGTTGCTTTCTGTATTTATCTCACCCCTGTTCACACTAAAAGAATGGATGACACACAGGATATAGACCATGGAGAACGGACTGTAATACTTGTAGGGGCATGGAGAACGAGTTCCCAATGTTAAGCCTATGGACATTTATTCCAGGGATGAGATAAAAGCAGCGGCTGTTGACCAGTTTGGTCTCCTGATATATGCTGGGAGAGTCACTCAACGACTATGTGACCCTTGTTTTGGCTCCATTACCTATATTTATCTGTCCATAGGGGTAATATTATGATTATCCATCGTATATAAATACTCCATTGAAAATTGGACCATGGCCATTATATAAAACCTGTCAAATGCCATAACTGTGGTATACGGATTCAAATCAATGGTGTATGGCTTCAAAGCTATGGTATACGGGAAAATAGTCCCTTTTTCTTATAGGTTCCTTTTCGAGGTCAGAAGTCGACTTCATACTGCCTTGCTATGTCATCGGGTAAGACATTAGGGACTTTTTTCTCTGCAGAACAAAGGTACTTTTCCCCTCCATAATCTACCTATACCTGCAGCAACATGTCATATTCGGAGTACAAGCAGCAATTGACCAGTTTGGTCTCCTGATAAATGCTGGGAGAGTTACTCAACCACTATGGTTTTTTTCCGCTCCACTCCCCATATATAGTCCGTCCATTGGGATAACATTGAAATGCGACACCCTAGCATCTAGGAAATAACACTCTAGACTTATACAGAACTGGATCCAGAATCGTATAAAGATGTGCAGATTTCTCACAATTTGGACTCAACAATTCATTCTGCAATTTATTTTATTATTTTTTAAATCTTTTTGTATTCCCTCCTTTCTCGATCACCACCCGAATTGCGCGTCACAGACTCTTTTATACCAATTTATTTAGGTAGGTTAAGATTTGAAATACGGGGCGAAAAGCACCTCTGGTCCCAACCGATGCTAGGTAGGTTAAGGTTTTGCTATGTCCGGGGGATAACAAGAATCATATTTTTTGTTTGGCCTTGACGCCCGTAGCCCTCGAGATCCACTGTGTCCATCAAGGGGACCTGGTAAAGACTGGCGGTCAGATCCCGCTCTGTGGGCGCAGTAGATAAACACAGACTCAGACATCACTCCATATTCACGAGAGGAAGACAGAAGACTTTTTTTTTTTTAGAAAGCAGCTTTTATTTCTTGAAAAATTATCAATAAGCTCAAGCGGCATACATCTAGATACCCTCATGAAAACTATCGAGATTAATTCACATGTGTTTCGAAAAGTAACGTCTTTGAGAACGTGAATAGTCATTTTGTTGTCATTGACAGCTGCTTGGACTTTTTGGGGGGACTAATAAGTCCCTTCTGGTATAGGTATTATAAGAAGAAAAGAGGTGCACCCTCCTCCTTTTTCATAGGGTCCATTCTTAAAGACAGAGGACTTTACCGTCCAGTGTGTACATCATCAATGATGTCTCTATTCAAAGACAAGTGCTGGTAGTTGGGTGATTTCTGAATTCTATTGATTTTTGCAAGTATAAATTCCAAATATCAGCAAATAGAAAATGCAAACAAAAATGGCATGTCACCATCTGAAGGCCATCTGAAAATGTAAGTGCCTATGGGAAACTGCAATATTTTGAATATGTTGCTTAATGACACTGATGTTCTATTGCTATCTTCTAATGATTCTGGATTATGATAGTTGGGAACATGTACAAATGAGAAATGCTAAAAATAAACTATGTCACCATGCTAATTTCTATGGGTAGGCCATCTGAAGAAGGTAATTGCTTATCTATTGGTGTCTATGGGAAACTGCTTTATTTTCATGAAATCAAATTGTAGCACCAGTGTTAAATTTAGTAGACACTGGGGGCACTGCGATACCTACCTGCATTTATCTCTAATGGTATTTGAAGAACTGATGCATTCGTATCTGGAATGGTCACCCATTTGTTGGATTATTAACCTCCTACATTATAAAGCCAAATTAGGTTTAACTAGGAATAACCTTACACAGATGGCAGTTTCCTGCTTTCCAAGGAAATGATTATTTTCGGTTTTAGTTTATAAATTTTTTTTCTTGTGTAAAACAAAGAGAGAATAAATGGTGCCTCATTTACACCAATAAACAGTGGTTCAAACCTCCCACACACCAATGTGCCATTCCCTGGAAAATGACGATATGTTTTCAATGTTTTTCGGTCTCCCGGACGTAGTAAATTCCGTATGAAAAAGATTTCATCCCTGACTTGAAAGTTTGCTGCATTCGTCTCCTTTAACCTTTGGGGAAATATACTTTATTTCGCTGAATTGAATACACTGGTCCTGATTTGTGAGCTCAACCACGAATTCAAAAGGCGGAAATTTGGCTTTGCTTTCCATATGCTAGTGCGATTCACCAAATATTGTAGATTACGATGAATGTTAACCTGAGTAGGATGTCAAATAGACGCATTTTCTGTTCAAAGATTTCCTTATGAATAATGATTGAAGTTGATGCTTTTACTGGAACCAAAAACACAGTGCCAAAGTAGAACAATATGAAATAGAAAAAACACCCCAAAATAAGCAATATGAAATTACGGCAGGCATGCCCAAGTGAACCTGCACGATTAAGGGGTATTTCAGGGTATTAATTGCTGGTAAAAATAATGCTCATTGAGGTACACCATAGGTTAATGTCATGTTGCATTATCACTTCCGGTCTCCTACCTAAAATCAGATGGCATAAATAAACAAGGAGGGATACCCATACATTCACAATATTGACTGGCTTCAGATACAAGCGGCCGTATGCTCCGGGGAGTTGACGCGTAGTGATATAAAAGTCAACTCTGAGAGGCAAACGACCGCTTCTATCTGAAATCAGTCTATAGAGGAAACCTATGAAGATTTACGGTAAGAGCTCGTATCCCATCCAGTTTGAATCGCGTGGTAATTCACAAGGCGAAGCCGAGTGAATTACGTAGCGATTCAAAGGAGATGGCATCGAGCTCTGCATGACTGTAAACTTGAACAGGTTTCTGAATCCACCTCACCCTTTACATTGACTAACTTTTGTGACATAATCTCCCATCGAATATGTTTTCTATATACTCAATAGGCATTGGATACGAGTTCCCAATGTTAGGTCTATGAGGGAAAAATACCAGGGGTGAGATAAAGCCGTCTATATATCTGACGTCACATAGGATTCACCCATCATATATTGTATCTATTATCCACCTTTTCCAGACTGGTGGCGTGCCGATATTAGTTTGCATTAGTTATGCACTGTTTCCGCAGGCACTATTTTCCATATATGTGCGCTGAAAAGCACATACAACATACCCATATGCACCAGGTATGTCGATACATATGTAATTTCTATGGACACTTTGTATTCGATGGATAATAAATCAACATTCCCTCAAGTAGAAAAGATCAGTATTATATAAATCGTCAGGGGGCTATGCCGGAAGATCTAGCATATAATAACACAATATTGACTGATTTCAGATACATGCTCCGAGGAGTTGACACGTAGTAATATCTGAGTGTATGCGAGGATATTGCGCAGAGGCAACTCCGAGGAGCATGCAACTCCTTCTATCTGAAACCAGTCTATATTGTATCTATTATCCACCTTTTCCTGACAAGTGCAGTACACATGGTAGTTCATTTTAGGTCCGCACTATTTATCCATACGCACTATTTTTTCGTAAACCCTGTTCTTGCAGCCCACAGCATAAACCATATCTGTATACTCCGGGTATGTCGATACATACTCCCTATGTGTTTTTTTTGTATTATTATTCCGCACGCACTATTTTTTTCATATATGTGCACTTAATCACTTAAAGCCAGCCCATACAGCATATCCTTATGCACCGGGTATGTCACTACATACTCCCTATGTGTTTTCTACGGACACTTTGTATTCGATGGATAATAAATGAACATTCCCTGAAGTAGAACAGATCAGTATCACACAAACCATCAGTGGACTATGCCGGATTCATATGCCAAGGTGTTGACGCGTTGTAATATCTGAGCGCATGCGAGGATATTACGCCGAGGCAACTCCGAGGAAACCAGTCTATATTGTAACTATTACCCACCTTTTTCTGACAAGTGCGGTACCCGTTGTAGTTCATTTTAGGTATGCACTATTTATCCATATGCAATATTTTTCCGTATAATCCAAGTCTTGCAGCCTGGAGCGTACAATATATCTGTATGATCTGTGTATGTCGATACATACTCCCTATGTGTTTTTTTAAATCATCATTCCGCATGCACTATTTTTTTCATGTATCTGCACTTAATCACAACCCAGCCCATACAACATATGTTTTCCATATGCACTACTTTTCCGTATGCGCCACCCAGCCCATACAAGATATCCATATGCGCCGGGTATGTCACTACATACTCCCTATGTGTTTTCTACGGACACTTTGTATTCGATGGATAACAAATGAATATTCCCTGAAGTAGAAAAGATCAGTATCACACAAACCATCAGGAGACTGAAAGCGCTTGCGTGCCCACTGCATGCCGGACATGGAAGATCAAGCATGTAAATCCCGCGATTGTAATTTAGATGGCGCTATAGATGTCTGTCTTCATTGTGGTTGCCTTTAGCTGTGCGGATGTGGCGTCGGGCGGGCATAATACGTGTAGAGCGAGGTGAGGGGCGTCTCATGTATTAAACATGGGGTGTCAGATAAAGCCCACGAGTAGATCTGGCACCGCGGCCACCCGATGTGGGTAAAACACATACAATATAAATGACAGGCAATGTGCAGGTTAGCCCTCCATATTTATTCTGTTAAAGATGGAAACAGACCGCCCAAGGTTCAAAGAGATTTTTGAAATATTTCTTTTCTAGGTATTTAATAGTAGAGATGGCATTTTTTCCCCATAGGAAATCATTGTTTTCATTTTCGGTTTATAGATTTTAATTTTTGTGTATACAACAAGGAGAGAATAAACTGGGCCTCATTCACACCAATAAACAGTAGTTCAGATCTCCCTACACACTCTAGCACCATTCCATAGCCAATAACGATGTGTTTTTCATGTTTTCTTGGTTTCTTTGATGTAGTAAATTCCACGTGAAAAATGTTTCCCTTTCTTTTTCATGACCCGAATCGATATCCCTGTAAGGAGAAATTCGATTTTTTTCCCGAGAGAAGCACACGTTTTCTACTACGTAAATACATCGAAAATTGTTCAAAATAAATATGAATAAAAGGCGATGTTTACACTCTGAGCACACATATCACATATAGATAATTTTCCTAGAAAATATTCAGGAAATTAACCCTTTGACTACGCTGCGCAGTACCAAATACGCACCCTGAAATACACCGCTGCAATACCATTCTCACCCCTGTAGTACGCTGGCACTTTTTACAATATCTACAGAGATATCATTTTATCACACGTCCAAAATTATCAGGATGTTATAAAATAGTGAGCATATCAACTAGTTTTACATATGCTGGAAAATATTATCAAAATCTTAGCATTATTTCATTAGAAAATAGCATTTACTTATATTGCCTCAAGGCATCATAGCGTACTACGCCCGGGAATGCCTCGAGGCATCATAGCGTACTACGCCCGGGAATGCCTCGAGGCATCATAGCGTACTATGTCTGGGAATACCTCCAGGCATCACAGCGTACTATGTCTGGGAATGCCTCCAGGCATCATATCGTACTATACCTGGGAATGCCTCGAGGCATCATAGCGTACTATGTCTGGGAATGCCTCGAGGCATCATAGCGTACTATACCTGGGAATGCCTCCAGGCATCACAGCGTACTATGTCTGGGAATGCCTCCAGGCATCATAGCGTACTATGTCTGGGAATGCCTCCAGGCATCACAGCGTACTATGTCTGGGAATGCCTCCAGGCATCATAGCCTAGCTAAGGGTTAAGGATATCTACATGATTTACGTCTATTTCCAGACACCTGTGTTTATTTGTGAGCCTGAAATTATCACATAACATAAATAAAATGGAAATTAACAGGTTTCTGATACCTCATTAGCACTTCTAATAAACATACTCCTCAGCTCAGAATCGATTAAATATATTTCCGTTATCATAAAGCAGTCAGTTTCTTAAAGTTCTTGTTATGAAAGCTTTAATTTGTGTCCGTAGAAACACACAAAAATATGCTTTATTGCATGGGAATACTTTCCTGTTTTCCGAGAAACAGTAAGAACATGAGTGCAGGTGTTGGGAAAGAGCAAAATACTGAGACCTGGATATACCTGGAATGTTTATTATTTTATTGGGTATTTCCAGTCAGGTCAGACACTTATTTCATATTAACGTTTCCATCCTCTCTCTGGGAGAGCAAATTCCACATCCAAATATTTTTTCTGATACCAATCGACTTCCTTGTATAATTATAACACCACACAAAGAACTGAAGCTATCGTTAAGAATATTAGACAGAAAAAGCTTCGTCCTTTGTGATTGAATGTTGCAAGTCAGTGTTATTGTCCACTGCGACGTTAAATCAACCAAATCAAACCAAACCAGTGTTATTGGAATTCTGCGCAGTGGAAGACGTCGTATTATTGGATGCTGAATAAGGAAAAGGAGGGTAGGTGTTGAGGAAGACATATATACTGTGGATGTAGAAGTGGGGTTCATCAGTTAAGTTTTCCCTTACTTCCTCACCATCTACCAGGGATGCAAATTTGTCGTCAAATTGAAGGATATCCGGAATTTCAAGATTTTTGTGAAAATAACTTAATCCATATTTGTGAGAGGCAATGTGAGGCATGCAGTGTTTCTCTCCTTTATATATAAATCCCACACAAGTTGTCTAGTCAATCGGGTCGATGTATGCACTTAACCGACTCGATTTTATTACCTTTCCTACTACCATGTCAGATATGACCGACTGTCCCCAACCTTAAGATTTCGATGTACGCACATTCACCGACTGTTCCCGATTCTGAATAGGCCGCTTATATAGTGCAGCTTTGAATTCCTACATTCTATACCCAAGTATTGTATACTGATTTGTAGAGGAGACAGAGGTAATTATAGATCTGAAAACCGTTTTCTGATATCTTAAATAACAGAAGTTATTAAAGTTTGCAACATGTCTACATCGTCCATACACCCGACCGCTCCCTTTGATCTCAATCGGGTCGTTTTACGAGGTTATAAAGGGTAGATGTGTAATTGGGAACAGTCTGCATGTCCATGTCTTATAGGTATAAGACATCGAAATTTTATTCCCGACTCTCACCGAGCCGATGGTCGGGATGAATCGGGAACAAATGTTGATGCCTCTCTCTCCCTCTCTCCCTCCCCCTCCCTCCCTCCCCCTCTCTCTTCCCCCCTCTCTCTCTCTCCCTCTCTCTCCCTCTCTCCCTCTCTCTCTGTCTCTCTCTCTCTCCCTCTCTCCCTCTCTCCCTCTCTCCCTCTCTGTATCTCTCCCTCCCTCTACCTGCCTGCCTGCCTCCTTCCCTGCCTGCCTCCCTGCCTGCCTCCCTGCCTGCCTGCCTCCCTCTCCCTGTCTGTCTGTCTGTCCGTCCGTCCCTCCCTCCCTCCCTCCCTCCCTCCCTCCCTCCCTCCCTCCCTCCCTCCCTCCCTCCCTCTCTCCCTCCCTCCCTCCCTCCCTCCCTCTCTCCCTCCCTCCCTCCCTCTCTCCCCCTCCCTCTCTCTCCCCCTATATCTCTCCCTCTCTCTCTCTCTCTCTCCCTCCCTCCCTCCCTCCCTCCCTCCCTCCCTCCCTCCCTCCCTCCCTCCCTCCCTCCCTCCTTCCCTCTCTCCCTCCCTCCCCCTCTCTCCCCCTCTCTCCCCTCTCTCCCTCTCTTTCTCAAAAGTTAAGATGGTGATAATAGTACAACCCCTGAGATAGTCAAGGTGATAATATTGTAGTATTTATTACAGAACATTTTCAAAAATGATGGATTTACTCTCATGCATATACATCTATAGTGAGCACTTATATAGAACGACCTGACCTGACCATGCTATACAAGCTACAAAACGAGATGAGAATTTCAGTCCGACATTAAGCCAAGTCCCCTGCGAACCATACATTCCCATTGAGTTTTGTAGCTGTATTCATTATATACTTCAAATCAATAAACATGTTACCGTAATTAGACCTTACAACCACGATTTAGTTCACCTGTACAGAACAGGGCCCTGTTTTTCAGTCAAGACAATTGTTATGAACGACATGTTTTTGCTGTGATTGTGCTATAGTCGCGACATTTTAGGGGGTCGGACAATTATCGCCCCTCTACGACACGTAGGACGGTGTGAGGTGTGCTATAGTCACGACAATCTTAGGGTCACGTGGGTCAAAATGTCTTGGAAAGTGTCTTACACCCAAGACATCTATGGACATGTCGTACAGAATGCGGAAATTCGCTTCCCCTAAGAATTAAGCAATAAAATTTTAACACGAGTAAGGGGTACATATTACCTATAGTCGTACCAAATATCAAGAAGCTTGGTCGCTTGGATCCGACGATATAGACGTTTGAATTTCGTCATAGCAATTGTCTGCTCTGGTGGCCAGTGTACTTTAACGTTAATTTATGCGGCGACCTTGCCATTGACTCCACTTGTTCCCGGTTCATACTTTCCATTGGAATTAAGTGATGAAACTTTAAGATGAGTTAGGGACACATACGATCTATAGGCATTCCAAATTTGAAGAAGATTAGACCATCCGAGCTGCAGATATAACCAAAACAATTTTAATTGTCGTCGCGGCCGACACTTTCAGTGGCGATCGCCCGTGGCGCACTACGATCGTGTCTATAGAACACCCGCCATCTTTTGTCTTCCAAAGTGTCGTACATTCGCTGTCTTAGGGTATCGTTAATAACGATTGTCGTGACTGAAAAACAGGGCCCAGGGTTCCATCTTTTGCAGTACGGAACCCTATTCCATGCAGTATTTTTAGGTTATATGGTGAAGCGGTGCGTATTTACAGTCTCACAGCAATCATATCTTGCTCAAAACAACAGTCCTGTGAGCACACCTGTTGTCCACACTTTCAGTGTGAAAACACTGTCACACAATAGGCGTGAGCCCAGACTGAGCTGTGCTTGCCGGAGTGACGGCCTAACTAAACAACGCACCACTAGGCAGCGCTGAACGGAATAACGACAATTGACAGTGGACAGTAAAAGTCCATACCCGTCTCAGGTTAGGCCACACAAGGCTGACACGCCGGTACCTCATGTGGCGGACACACGTGCCAGCCATGTCAGGTGGCTCTCTCAATGGACCACCTCGCACTCTCCTGTTAGGCAACAAAAAAGTTTGGGGACTAGTTCAACATGTTCAACAGAGAGACAGAGAGACAGACAGACAGACAGAGAGGGAGGGAGAGGGAGGGAGGGAGAGAGACAGACAGAGAGAGGGAAAGGGGAGAGAGGGAGAGAGAGAGGGAGGGAGGGAGGGAGGGAGGGAGAGAGAGGGAGAGAGAGAGAGGGAGAGGGAGGGAGGGAGAGAGAGGGAGAGAGAGAGAGGGAGGGAGGGAGAGAGACAGACAGAGAGCGAGAGGGAGAGACGGAGAGAGAGGGGGAGGGAGGGGGAGGGAGAGAGGGAGAAAGAGGCATCAACATTTGTTCCCGATTCATCCCGACCATCGGCTCGGTGAGAGTCGGGAATAAAAAGGGAAGGGGGGGATAAGGAGGAGGAGGGGGAGGAGAAGGAGCCACAGGAGGAGGGGAGGAGTAGGAGGAGAAGGAGGAAGAGGAGGGAGTAGGGGGAGAAAGAGCAGAAGGGAGAATAGGTGGGCGGTTAGGAGGGGAAGGAGGAGGAGGAGGGGGTGGAGGAGAAAGGGGAGGGGGAGCAGGGGGGGGGAGAGTGTAGAGAGGGAGGGGGAATAAGAGGAGAGGGGAGAAGGGGGAGAAGGGGAAGGAGGAGGGAGGAGAAGGAGGGTGTAGGAGGAGGAGAAGGAGGGTGAGGAGGAGGAGGGTGAGGGGCAGGAGGGTGTGGGGGACGGGGAGGAGGAGGGGTTGTAAGAGGTGGATGTAGGGAGAGGGAGAGGGGGGTGTAGGAGGAGGCGGGTGTAGGGGGAGGAGCGTATAGGGAGAGGAGGTGAATGAGGGGGAGGAAGGTGTAGAAGGAGGAGGATGTAGAAGGAGGAGGAGGAGGAGGAGGAGGAGGAGGAGTGGGGGGAGGATGGGGAGAAAGTGGGGCAGGAGGGTGTGGGGGACGGGGAGGAGGAGGAGGGTGTAAGAGGTAGATGTAGGGAGGCGGAGGAGCAGGGTGCAGGGTGAGGAGTGTTGTCTCTGCGAGCGGCTCACTGCGTACAGACTAGCTCCGAGCTGCTCTTTGGGTGGCAAACACCAGCCACGGAAGCCACTCTGAAGGAGGGAGCGGCGGGGGGAGTGAGGGATGGCTATTGTCCTCCAGTGTATAACCACGAGAAGTAAGGCTGATCGAACCAAGGCTGGACACTGCCTTGGCCCCCACCCTCCTACACTCCTCCCCCATCTGTATGCAAGGCATTGGGGAGCTGCGGAGTGGTAGCAGGGCCCACTCCCCTCCTGTCCACACAGACAGGGTCCAGTATACAGCTCCTGTGTTGACTCTCCAGCAAGTCCCTCCAACGGCGGCCCCCAAACTATGTTCCCATTTTCTCCCCGGATAGTCTGCCTCGCCAGAAATTGCGAGTTATTTAGGATGCGTATGGCCATAGGAGAAGATTGGAAATCCGGTTATCAGGATTTTTGTGGTTATACGAGAAGATTGGAAATATGATGCTTTATAAAGTACTGTGGTGATTTTAAGATATTATTATATGACTGTGTGCGAATGTCTCACTTACTGGTCAGTAAGATTTTATTCGTCACTCAGTGATGAATGAATAGAGTTCGTTATTATTATGAAAGTCTAGTGTCAGAGCTTGTATCCCATCGAGTTTGAATTGTGTAGTAATTCACAAGGTGAATCCCCGTGAATGACGTAGTGATTTAAACAAGATGGGATACAAGCTCTGACCGTAAACTTGAATAGGTTTCTGAATTTATCTCACCCTTTACATTGACTAATGGGCTAACCTTTGTGACATAATCTCCCATCGAGTATTTTTTTCTAGATGCCCAATGGGCATTGGATACGAGTTCCCAATGTTAAGTCTATGGGGAAAAACATACCAGAGGTGAGATAAATGATGATAAGGAGAAAGAGTAAGGGTGCCAAAATGAAATCTATTCCTCGTTGTTTTCGTGTGTTTACACAAACATACACCTTGCTCTTCTACCTTGGAGCGTATAAACACACATAAGGCCCGTTTCCATTGGCCGATCTCCCGTCACCGATTTACAGTCAGGAACCACCGACGGACTTTTGGCACTGTGAACCCAAAATCGGTCAAAGGAAACAACCAAGGTCGGGAAATGCCCCACAACTTTTTCGTCTTAGATTATGCAATGTGGCACCACCCACCACTGAGTGAAAGCTTGGTCACTGAGTGAAATCTACTATACCCTTGTACATAGACGCACAGTCAGTGGCACCACCGACAGACTTTCTGTGTAATTCAAAATGTCTAAGCAATCTTCGTCGGCCAATGGAAACGGGCCTTTAAACAACTCGGAACAGATTTCACTCAGTCACCCTAACCCTGTTTCCATATACTACTTCGTTTACAAAATACCAACTGGGCTTTAATTCTAGTAGGGGGGATTTAGCTCAGTGGTTAAGGCACTGGACTTGTACACCCAAGATTGTGGGTTCAGGTCCCACTGCAGCCACTCTTCGCCTTTGTCTCCAGCAGTGGAAAATTCACTGATATATCAAAGGCCAGTCCTTCTCATTCAGTGTCTATGTGGTGTGGTGTGGTGTGCAGTCACTCTTCTCCTTCATCCTCAGCAGTGGTAGATTTACTGCTAGATCAAAGGCCAATCCTTCTCATACCATCTCTATGATGTGTGGGAAGTAAAAGAACTCTCACCTCGGTAAATGTGTAGGGGTGAGATTTCTACCTAAATTCATTTCATAGTTAAATCAAACCAAACAAACAAACGTAGAGAAAGTCTGGTAAGAACCTGTAATGGTTGACTGGACGTTAAATCAAACCAAACAAACAAACAAACGTAGAGAAAGTCTGGTAAGAACCTGTAATGGTTGACTGGACGTTAAATCAAACCAAACAAACAACAAAACAAACCCTAGAGAAAGTCTGGTAAGAACCTGTAATGGTTAATGGACGTTAAATGAAACCAACCAACCAACCGACCAACCAACCAACCAACCGACCATCCAAACCAATTGTATGCACGGCACTGCCAACTATTTAAAACGATGCGAAGTGTATACTTCGGGAATTCTATCCCCCACCTCATTTCGATACCAGTTGAAGTTCATTGTTTCATCTTAATTCAGGACACTGTTCAGCAGGTTGTCTTTGTCTTTAGCCCTGTTTACCATGTCTCAGGCTGTGGTTGTGACATTGTTGACAGAAGCGACCAGCTTCATGCTCCGTTTTCCCCGTCGAAAAGGATACGGGGACTAAATGAACATTTACACATTGATACACACATATTGATATACCCTTTCATAAGGTAATTCCTGTGTTTAGTTTACTTGAGAAGATGGATACTATTTACAACGATCGATAGTTTTGGGAATAGTCGTGGTTTACGGCCGCTTGTCCACGAAACCATGTCTATGTATCTGGACTACAGGAGATAGAGCTTAGACTTGGGTAGAATTGACCTTTTCTCACAGGCCAGAATTGCACTTTAGCACTGGACTTGTAATCCTGAGGTTGTAGGACTTTGTGGGTTTGAGTCCCACTGTAGCCGCTCTTCTCCTTCACCCCCAGCAGTGGTAGATTTACCGCTATATCAAAGGCCAGTCCTTCTCATATCATGTCTATGTGGTGTGGTGTACAGCCACCTTTCTCATTCATCCCCAGCAGTGGTAGATTTACCGCTATATCAAAGGCCAGTCCTTCTCATACCATGTCTATGTGGTGTGGTGTACAGCCACCTTTCTCCTTCATCCCCAGCAGTGGTAGACTTACCGCTATATCAAAGGCCAATCCTTCTCATATCATGTCTATGTGGTGTGGTGTACAGCCACCTTTCTCTTTCATCACCAGCAGTGGTAGACTTACTGCTATATCAAAGGCCAGTCCTTCTTACACCATGCCTATAGTGTGGTGTGTAGCCACCTATAGCCTTCACACAAAGTAGTGATGGACTTACTGCTATATCAGAGGCCAGTCCTGAGAAGTGAAAGACCTCTCACGTCGGTAAATGTGTAGGGGTGAGAATTCTACCTAAATTCATCTAATAGATTTGATCAAACCCAAAGTAAGTCTAATAGAATATATTGGATGTTAAACCACCCAACGAACAAACAATAATCTTTGTTACTCAACACATCCAAGCAAACAATTACATAGTTACGTATTTTTACTATTAAATTACTGAGTTTATGAGCGCAATGCATTTCCAATACCAGTTTAGAATGTCTCCATAGAAAATACATTTCTAAAAAAAATTGCATCGTATTAAATTGTATTCAAGCTTCAATTTGGTGGGTCAAACACACACACCCCTTTAATAATACTTCAAACATTAAAGACAACGCAGAAACAAGGCACATAGGTGGTAGAGATACACTGGCACAGACCTGGCCACGATAGGCATTTCTTTACCTATGCAGAGAGTGTTTTAGTGATCTATGGAAAAACAGAAACAATTATCAGCTCTGAAGTCTACACAGCCGAGACTCGTTTTTACAATGTCTAGTTCATCTTGTGGGAAGCCTTGCGTTCACACCCGCCGTTCACACTTTAGGTGTGAAAGCATTGAATCTGCTTAGTCAGGAAGCCAGACGGTGTGGTATTTGTCTGGGCGACGGTTTTAGCTATACATTATTATCCATGGCACACAAAATACCCATTGAGAATGTATGGGGACACCCCTACCTATTATCTATTATCCATCGTATACCAAGTCCCCACTGAAAATGTATGGGGACTCTGTAAACCACCACCCATTGTATAAAACCTGCCAGATACTATAACTGTGGTATACGGATTCAAACCTGTTGTATACGGCCTCAAAACCATGGTGTACGGGGAAAATAGTCCCTTTTGCTATAGAGCAAAGAAATAGTCCCTATTGCTATATCCTTTAATACGGCAATTACTGGGTTTAATTTATTCGAAATAAATTGGCCGCGGGCAGTAATTCTTCCGAGCCTTACCTTATAACTTTGACTTTTGCTTACCGGTACATGGTTTCCCTATTCCTATATACCTTCAAATATCGATAAAAATTGTTATTTTTTTACCTATGATAGCCCCAAGAAAAATGGCCATCCTTATTGAGTAACTGCAACAGCTATGTTTTCGTCCCGGTGCTATTTATATCACATGGTCAGCCCGGGACGAAAACATCAGCCCGGGACGAAAACATCACCCTCACTATATAACTCATAATTGCTGCACCCCCAGCAGCGGTATGTAATTATAGAGTGTTCGAGAAATGGGTATATAGGAATAAAGAATACGCTACTCTGTAAATGTTGGCCAACTCTATCAAGCCAGGCTCACTTTAGACTTTGCAGAAAATGTTTATTGATAGGAGACAAGTTAGTTCTTTTTTCTGATCTTAAATGACATCACTTGATAAATTTCATTCACAAATACTTTTAGGGATTATGGCATATTTGCATCACAATGCATTTCTCCTGGGAACCCATTCTCCTCCTGTAGGAGGTTAGATGTCATCTCCTAGTCAGACGCCCCTTAATGTTATAATCCCACTTTTTTGCTGCATGTAATGAATACATACATAAGTGACTTCGGGCTTCATTCTGCTTGGCCCGGCACCAAAAGCTTTAATTTCTCTTTATTCTCTGGAGCAAAAACACAACAAATGAGATCATTCTGCTGTGTGAGGAACTGGACTTTATAAGACTCTTGGATGGGAAACTGGATACTTTTTCACTCCGTGATATAAGGAATATAGTTTCACAAACAAAGCACGTAACAAAGAAAACAAGCAACTTTCATCATCCTCAGTGACTTATAAGAATTTAGAATACGGGAGACACCTCATGATATAATTCAGAGGACAAAACTTTGAGTTTTCTGATATATAAATCTGGCATAAATATGGCATTGCAGGCATATATATCACCCAATGTATTGGTTGTCATATATATATGTCATGTATATTTGTCTGTTTCTGCCAATAAATCTTTATATTTATTTAGTATCTATTATGTTGACGCACTTTATACGCTGAGCTGGATATACAGATGTTACATCAGAATCCCCACTTTTGCCGCATATAATGAATACATAAGTGACTTTGGGCTTCATTCTGCTCTGCCCGGCACCAAAAGCTTTAATTTCTCTTTATTCTCTGGAGTAAAAACACAACAAACGAGATCATTCTGCTGCGTGAGAAACTGGACTTTATAAGACTCTTTGATGGGAAACTGGATACTTTTTCATTCTGTGACATCAGAAATTCAAGTTCACAAATGAAGCATGAAACAAAGAAATCAAGCGAATTGTATCATCCTCTGTGACTTATAGGAATTTGGAATATGGGTGACACCTCATGATGTAATTCAGATTACAAAACTTTGAGTTTTTCGATATATAGATCTGACGTAAATATGGCATTGCAGGCATATATATCATCCAATGTATTGGTTTTCATATATATATATGTCTATTTCTGCCGATAAATTTATTATATTTATATAGTATCTATTATGTTGACACACTTTATATGCTGGGCTGAATATACAGACGTTACATCAGAATCCCCACTTATGCTGCATGTAATGAATACATAAGTGACTTCGGGCTTCATTCTGCTTGGCCCGGCACCAAAAACTTTAATATCTCTTTATTTTCTGGAGCGAAAACACAACAAACGAGGTCATTCTGCTGCGTGAGGAACTGGACTTTATAGGACTCTTTGATGGGAAACTGGATACTTTTCACTCCGTGACATCAGAAATACAGGTTCACAAACAAAGCATGTAACGAAGAAAACAAGCAACTGGCATCGTCCTCAAGGACATAGCGTTTCATATTATATACCCACACTTGTACCTTTTTTTTGTTTTGTTTAAAGCAGCTTGTACATGTACTCTTGCATGTACTTACCACTGCTACCTATACCACATATATTGTGTACTGCACAGTGTACGGAACACCTTGTAACATCTGTGGAATGTGGACATTCACTTCAGGATGGTTTCCACATAATATGCAATAAAATAACATCAATTTCGGGCATATAATGAATGTAGGTAATTTTTTTTCCTTTCCCATGGTTGGGTTAGATTTGTTTTTGTCGTAGCTTACAGTCCGGTAAATGTAGAACAACATACTGTAGTTATACATAATGCAATGCTCGATTCGGGTGTCTCTAGGTCCGGAAATGTTTATGTTCCGTAAACAAACATCTCGTTTTGTATCATGTACGACCATGGTATGTGTTCTATAGGGCACAGAGTCATTGGTAGTTCCGCCATCATCCACCAGGAAATTGTTAGTCGGGGGACAACCACTGTTATCAGTTGTTATAATCTATAGATAATCTTGAGACGAGGCTAAAATTCATCCATGGGAAGCCCAAACAAATATTTTTGAATAATTCCATAGATAATTGGTCCTGCCACCTTGTGTTTTGGGTGGCATACACGAAAACAGGGTTTCATTTTAGGGAGCGTAAACAAACTGATTGTGGAAGTATATCAATGCAAAATAGTCCACCAAGGCTGCGCTGCATCTAATGCCACACCTCAGCCTGCAGCATATGTAACTCATTAAATGGGATACAAATGCAGAGCTCATGCACTCGGATATTCAAGTGTGTACTGCTCTGCATAAAATGTAATGCAGTTGCTAAACAATGGGTTTGTCAATTTTTAAAGAGATATACTTCCAAAGTTTGTTTACACTCCCTTTTCCACTTTGCATATGACCATATATGGCAAACTCTGTTTCCGTGTATTGGGGGGCAGGATGGCCGCCTCAATAGCACAATAGCTATGTGGCCTATATAATGGCTGTGTGTGATAAATAGTCCCCTGTGTCGCACGGGCTTACAGCGGCACTAATATCCTTCACCTCGGGTCAACAATCTTTGCACAATTTGAGGGCTTTCCGCTTTTAACCGAACGTAAAGAAGATTATGCATTCAGTAGAGCTTACGTTCAATTTGCAAGTCAATCCGATATACAGTGGCAATAAATCAAAAGCAATGTTTACAGCTTAATGCTAACATATACGCAAACTTGTGCTTTGCATCCAGTGCTTTACGTAACCGACCTGTTTATGCACTTCAGTTGAAGGTATACCAAATATATGTTCATATAAAAAAGTGCTTTTTAGTTCATTTTCCCCTCCCATAAAATGTCAGCAGTATGCAAACTAATTGATAGCACATTTATAATCGTATTCCACACCGGGCGCAATTACCACTTTCCTGCTCCATTGCATGCATTATGGCTAAGAGTCAACTGCATTGTCCAGTTCCATTTTCCACCATACCTAAGCTCAGGCAGATCTTGTGCTTGAGAGGTTTATTTTTTATTACTCAATTTGAAGAGTAATCATGCAGATCCGATCTCTTTCATTGAGATATATTTTTAGATTTTCAATTTTAGTGAACGCTAGGCGCTAGCCTAATTCAGTTAACTATGCTGACCAAAAGGCTATAATCTATTAAAATAGGCCTGAGATGTAGGCAGCATTCAGCCTATGTACAAGCTGCAGTGACTGTGTTTACACATTACTGATGGGCCACTGACATGGCTTACTTGTAGGAATTTGGAATACAGAATGCACAACCTCATTATATCATTCACCGGACAAAATGTTGAGTTTCCTGATATATAATTCTGGCGTAAACACGTCACATTGAACGTATATATCATCCAACATATTAGCGTCATGTATACGTCAGTTTCCGCCAATAAATGTATTGCCTTTATTTAGTATCTATTTTATTGACACACTATATTTGCAGGGCTGTATATGCGAACATTACGTCATAAATACGCAGGTGGACAATATGGTCGTATTTGTAAGAAAAGATCAGGAAACACCACCTTTACTGGTAAATACGCAAGATGGAAACATGAATAAACTCAAAGTTCTGTCCTGTGATATTGACATATTGCGGTTATTTCAGTGAACCATAGTAAATGCAAACAATTGCATTTCTTAACTTGGAACTATTGCAACTTTTCCGCCAACACCATGACATACCTATTCAACACAATATATCAAATTCAGTTCCTGGAATTGAGTCACCCCTCGCTATGCTGAGTATTTTACATATCGCGTGTCTAACTCTATACCTTTCATCGCACCTATAAAATTATAACACTGTAGCATGTGGGTCGTTCAACTTCAGGCCTTTGTTGGACCCCGTCAGCCTAATAGACTATGAAAATGAAGGCATTGGCAGATGTACATGCGGGCGTCGATTGATGGTACCATGGAAACTGTTGTACTGAACTCTAGGCAGGCAAACCATTACACTCACCTAAACCCCGGTATCATGCACACCATCATATGGGTAGGATAATACAGTGGGTGCTTTTTACTATCGCAGCTGTCTGCATAGGTGGTTCTTCCATTTATTATATACCATGAGGTATATTTGATAATTACGTACTGCTGCTCCCTATGCAGTATAAATTGTGTACTGAACCCTGTGCAGTACACTGTTATCCTGCACAGTTGGAACATCAGCAGTGTGTGGGCTTTCATGCTGACATGTCTTCTATGCCAATATATGGTAATATTTGATTTATTTTGGGTATATAGTAAATATGTAACGACCCATTATGCTTGTACATACTACAAAACTCGATGGGAATTGATGTTTTTACAGAACTCGGCCTGGAGCCTCGTTCCGTAAAAGTGGACAATTCCCCATCTCGTTTTACAGTATGTCAGGTCGTTCTATATAAGAAATATGAGAACACAGTTTCACAGGTTTCAATACTGAAATCCATGGTGTAAGGTGGTTCTTTACGATTTAACCCTTGTAACATGATGCCTCCAGGCATTCCCATAGCTACCACAGCATGATGCCTCCAGGCAATTCCATGGCTACTACAGCATGATAGAGGCATCATTGATACTTAGACACAAAATTAGATATAAATAGAGAAATAGCAGTTTGAATTCTAGTATTTTTTATGTGACTTTGATATAGTATTACAAAATATCGTCAGATATGATTCAAAAGTACTCAAATCAAATGACATTGCTGTTTCCAGACTAAGGTGTGTGCGGTAGGATTGGTCTTACTGCAGCCACTGCATGTGTTGTAATGCTGAGGCATTGGTTGCTGCAGGAAAAAGTTAAAGACAACAAAATGCCTCCAGGCATTGTCCTTGTAAAGCATACCATATTTCATTGTGGCTTCATAGTCTGTAATCAAGTCCAATGTGAAAATACCCAGAGAAATAGATATTAGTTCTTATTACAAAAAGTATCAAATCTCTTACCAAAAGGGACACGCTATAAAGTACGTACTCAAAGTTTATATAAAAAGAAACAACCCCACCTTCTCTTTCTTGTATGCATTTAGGGTGTGCTCCACCAGGCCGATTTCTCACCCGATCAATTGTTGAGGAAGCTCACGTATTGTAATTTATTTAATTCGGATAATAATAGTTTAATAAATGACCATTTTCAAAGATTTGAGAAATTCTAGGGCATCCGATAATGATCGGCGATTGTATGGCTACAGAATCGGCTACCGTCGGTCCAGTGGAACACCCCCTTTAGATTGAAGAAGGAATATACGCAACATGTCCGACCTTTACGTACTACATGGATGCCCCCAAAGGGACCTCTGAAACTGCCAGTGTCAAGTATTCTAAATTGGGATTCACACATAGAGACTAATATACCTGAGACGGGTGTACTTCACTCCTCTCCGCTAGTCTCTGACAATTCTCCTTTGGTACCACTTCACGAAAACCATCATTTTACATATGAATGTGCCGGGCGTATATAAGTAGGTATTTTGCGTCTACAAGGTCGTCTTAATCCCCGTGTGTATACACCTCATCTGTAGGCGTATATAAGCATCCAGTGAAGAGGACTTCACCGAGAGCGGGCGGGGGAAGGTGGCGGGGGTGGGGGTGGGGGGGAGGGCTTCCTACTGAGGACACCTGTACTTCTACCAACACAAAGGGGCGGGGGCAGAGGGTATTTTCTCTCATATACGCCGGGTGTGAAATACAGCCAAGACGCGTCTGTCGTATATAAGGCCTGGGTGTATATAAATGAAAACAAGTCAATATTCAGCCAATACATGCACTTCCGTGATGGCGTATATATGAATAAAACGGTGGTTTTCGTGCAGTGTACAAAACTTTCATGGCAAAGCACTTTTAACATTCTCAAGGAAAAATGGCGAATTTGCTTCACAGGGAAGGACACATCTGGTACATAGTCTCAGACATAGTCACAGTGAACGCTAATCCCGGAACTCAACGACCCTGGAGGTTAGGGGTGTGACAAACATGTAATCATGCTTGCTGGCCTCCTATTGGCTAGGGTAGTTGTTTAGTTGGCGACTCAGCAGTGGGTCCATTTGCCTAACCAAAATGCCCCTGTAAATTTTACACATGTTTGAAATCAAAATCCCATTGGATTCTTTACCTTGTCAGGTGTAATTGTCGCCGACAATTGCAGGTTTGTAAAACTTGTCTAAGGGAGATTGAACCCTACAATTTAAACAAGAGATTGTGTGCCAGTACATAATCTCAGCAGGAATTGTCTCAGACAAACACCCTGTAAGGTACATGAATCTCAGCAGGATTTGTCTCATACAAACACCCTGTAAGGTACATGAATCTCAGCAGGATTTGTCTTAGATAAACACCCTATGAGGTACATGAATCCCACTGTGTGAATCCCACTTTAGAGAAATGGAACCCTACAATTCAGACGAAGAGATTATGTGCCAGTATAGAATCTCAGCAGGATTTGTCTCATACAAACACCCTGTGAGGTACATGAATCTCAGCAGGATTTGTCTCATACAAACACCCTGTAAGGTACATGAATCTCAGCAGGATTTGTCTTAGATAAACACCCTATGAGGTACATGAATCCCACTGTGTGAATCCCACTTTAGAGAAATGGAACCCTACAATTCAGACGAAGAGATTATGTGCCAGTATAGAATCTCAACAGGATTTGTCTCATACAAACACCCTGTAAGGTACATGAATCTCAGCAGGATTTGTATCAGACAAACACCCTGTGAGGTACATGAATCCCATTGTGTGAATCCCACTTTAGGTTTGACTGGATGACATGGTTTACCTGGTATGAAGTCAGTTACAGTGTGCTCCAAGTAGGAACCTTTAACTACAACAGATCTCCTGTCTCACAACAACTACCTTATGTCTCTGGTAAAGCCTGATGCCCATCTACTGATTCAGGGTTGAGCGATTAGTTTGCAAATCGTATAGGAGTCGGTGAACTTGTCGCAGGCAAATTACGTAACTCTTCGCTCGATCTGCGGACATTGAGGAGATGTGGTGGTGGATATTAGTCCTAAGCAAATCGGTCTACTAATCGGTGGCTCACCCTTGCCTAGCTGTCCTACATCTACCGACTACGGCCGACTCCGTTAGGATGCCTTGGCTGAGACAAATTACTGTCCGTTTGTCGCCGACAAAGGTACATGAATGTTCCGAAATCGGTAGATGGGCATTGGGCTTAAAGCCTCTGGATATGGTAACATGCTGGTGTCTAACTTTATATCCCTAAAGCACCTATGGCATCAGTATACAATATGAATAGCCTCCGATCGCCTCTATCTCTACCCAGACTTAACACTATCACACGAAAAATAGTTAAGTTTCCTGAAATATAATTCCAGTGTTAACATGACACCACAGGCGTATATATCATCCAACGTATTGTTCGTCATTTATATGTCAGTTTCTGCCAGTGAATTTATTATATCTATTTTATTATCTATCATATTGATGCACTGTATACGCCAGGCTGGATATACGAACGTTATGTCGTATATACGCAGGCGGACAATATGGGCGTATCTATAAGAAAAGTTCAGAAAACACGACCTTTAGTGGTAAATACGCAAGATGGATACATAAATAAACGCAAAGTTTCAGTGATGTCTCTCCAAGAACTCGTCAAATTTATCCAGTCAATGGATCAACTTAATTCAGTTTATGTTACCTTAGTGGAGTACTGTAGGTTACCCTTGTTCCATTAATTTACAACCAGTATATCCCGAATACACCTTTCTTGACGTTTATTTACATTGCGGAAACGGTTGTAACATAATTGGTCTTTATCTCACCCCTGGTATTTTTCCTCCAACATTGGGAACTCATATTCAACGCCCATGGAGTACTGTCAAAATATACTCATTGGGCGGTGAAATCACAAACATTAGCCAATCAGTCAGTTATATGGGTGAGACAAAATCCCAACCGCACCCGATCCATAGCCTTTGAAAACCCGCCATTTGTTTCGGTTTGCTCGTGAGATTATTTAACATCCACAACTCAAGGTGAATTTTCAGTGGCTAAAAGGCGTATCCCACTATCACGATTTGAGCCTCCGACACACTACGATAGCCTTACGACAAGCGTTCCGATGAAAAAAATGAAATTTTTATCGGAAGGAACGAGTCTAGATTTCACGATAGACCCGTTCCTTCCGATATA
This sequence comes from Alentia gelatinosa, assembly GCA_950022655.1. Lineage (NCBI taxonomy): Eukaryota > Metazoa > Annelida > Polychaeta > Phyllodocida > Polynoidae > Alentia > Alentia gelatinosa. The sequence goes on from OX465585.1 coordinate 9,445,787, forward strand.
AATTTCATTTTTTCATCGGAACGCTTGTCGTAAGGCTATCGTAGTGTGTCGGAGGCTCAAATCGTGATAGTGGGATACCCCTTTAAGGATCTCAATGCAGTTCCTTAATATTATAGGGACGAGTAATGTTTACATCAGAACAGTATCAGCAACATGTTGACTTGAAGCCCTCCTTGGGTGCTCCCCAATTATATATACATATATGTGCAAATGTATATAAATTCCTATCCATATTTATGTATTTTTTTTATGAAACCAACAACCATCTCTTTTCAAAGTCATCAAAAACACTTGCATTTCTCTCTCCGTCTAGAAAATACTCATATATATCCTATTTTTAAAGCTTGATATGATATTAAATTTGTCAGATACAAATTTAGGAAACATGTCATTTTTGTAGCAGTCCATCATTCAAAAACATTTAAAAGAAATGCTTCAAGAAAGGAAGAAATAGTGGTGATATTTATACCACATCAGCAGGACTTCCTTGGGACTATATCCTGTTAGATATAAGGATCGGATGTACCATATTATCAAGAAACATCATAAAATTTCATATGATTGTTTATATGGCGTGAGTTGTCTTCGAGGAATGATTTCACGAAGCGGAGCTGAGTGATATCTGTAGCGGCAAGCAATGAAAGCCATGTAAACAATCATATAAAATCAAGTGACGTTTAGATTTTATCCTACCCCGTCACATATTTATAACTTCATATGCCACCCGTGGCTACATATAAATATTATATAGCATACCCGTGGCATACAGTCACGCCATATTAAGTCTTTGGAGGTTCATATGAAGGGGTAGGATACACGGGCATGCATCATACAGTGGTGATGATATTGGGGTTCATGTTTGTATCATTCGGCATGAGTTGTCTATCTAACCGCCCGGACTCAGCCTCACCAAGAATACCATTGTCACAGACAGGTCCCTCGTAGGCGCACTGGTTCATCAGGGGTCGTGTGGCAAGACAGCGGGCGGCGGTGCGGGCATGGACCACCCGCCCGTAACGCCTACAGCAGCAGCGGAACAGGAGCACGAACTCCGCGCGGAACCGCCGCGACGTGGCAAAGTACAGGAAGAACTTGCAGCTGAGAAAGACCCACTCGATGGAGGAGCAGATGGCCTGCGCGAGCTGCTCCTTTGCCTGGAGCTGGAAGGAGGACTCAATGAGCTGGTGTTTCTCCACCAGGTACTTAAAGAGGGCGTTACCGAAGTGCGGCAGGGTGAGGAGTACGTAGAAAATGCTCACACTCAGGAAGGTGAACTTGAACTGGTCTATAGCCAGCGAGTCTAGCGTGTATTTGGCCTGCCATTGCTGGTGGCACTTGTCCCCTTTGTGTCTACCCCTCGCCATTTGGACGATCATGATGGCACAGCAGATTATCACTGTCAAGTATGGGATAACCTCAGCCACTAACAAATCCATGATGGGCCAGATTATCTCCTGGAATTCCTCACTATGCTGGTGGCCGTGCTTGGCGAAGGTGCAGAATAAACCTGGAGGTAGGGAGAGATCCTTGAGTGGCACCAGCTCAAAAGACCAGAAATAATGCAAATTGACGCAAACCAAGAGGACAGTGAGCAGGAGGATAACTGCCCGACCTCGCTCCAGAGTGCACATGGTGACCATATTCTGAGGCGAGGTGATTGAAATGAAAGCCTCCACCGACATGGCCACGATCAGCCATCGCTGTAGGTGGAAGATGAAACTGAACACGAAGGGATACACCTTACAGATGCTCTCGGAATACACCATGAGACGGTTAGAGAGATCGATGTGGGACATGTTCACCAACCACTCGTTCCCACAACGTGTGTAGAGGACGATGAGGTCCACCACTCCTAACACGGACAGGTAGAGACATGTGGAGATCACTTTCTTGCTCAGTTTCTGAAGGATGATCACGGAGAATATGTTCCCGAAGGTGCCGAAGAAGAGAAGTATCGGGGAGAAGTAGATGTAGAGTTTAACGGCCACATTGCGCTCCGGGTAGTCGTACAGGTCGAAGTAACTGTACAAGTCCGCGATCGAATAGTCCCCTTCATAATCGGTCATATTGGTGGCATTCCCTGCAAGGAAAGCAGAAACACATATAAGTTCAGAGAATTGTTTCATTTTCAATTTATGATATTCTGTTTTCTTTAAAAGTAATGAATTGGACATCATCCACACACAAGGGTGGGGAGTTAGCTCAGTGGTTAGAGCACCGGACTTGTAACCCCAAGGTTGTAAGACTTTGTGGGTTCGAGTCCTACCCCCAGCAGTGGTAGATTTACTGCTATAACAAAGGCCAGCCTTCTCATACCATGTCTATGTGGTGTGGTGTACAGCCACCTTTCTCCTTCACCCCCAGCAGTGGTAGATTTACAGCTATAACAAAGGCCATCCTTCTCATACCATGTCTATGTGGTGTGGTGTACAGCCACCTTTCTCCTTCACCCCCAGCAGTGGTAGATTTACTGCTATAACAAAGGCCATCCTTCTCATATCTCATGTCTATGTGGTGTGGGAAGTAAAAGAACTCTCACCTCGGTAAATGTGTAGGGGTGAGATTTCTACCTTGAGAAAGTCTGGAAAGGACCTCCAATGGTTGACTGGACGTAAAATCAAACCAAACAAACAAAAACAATTTACACACAAAAGGTGAATATATCTCCCCACACACCCGTTCCATAGCCAATGACTATGTGTTTTCTATGTTTTCGTAGTCTCTCTGAGGCAGGAAATTCAATATGATGATAGGTTCGTACTAGGTGGGTAATATATGGAGACATGGATAGGATGCCTGAATGGAATCTGTTCAGAAGTGTTTTGTTCAGAAATATTCACCGAGTTCAAAGAACGAGGTGAAAATCATTTCCGACTAAAATATCGAGGAACAAATGAATTTCAGGTACACTCACCATGTCTCCTTATAATTACATACCTGTAAATAATTAAAAACGCCATTTTACAGTGGTCACGTGGTAGAGAGGGACGTACGAATATTATTTCGTCACTCAGTGATGAACGGAATGTGTACTCCTGGTCAGTAAAAGTGAGACATTCGCTCATTTGCACATTGCATTTATTAGCACATACTAATAACTGCAATGTGCAAATCGCTAAGTGCAAACTATGATGGGAATGACAATAACAAATTGGTTGCAGGTGGCCTGCATTCTGTGAGCACGTGTATATCTGCACGTGTTGTACTCAAACACCTGTCGCGTGTAGAGTCTCATGTTCGTGTCTGTGTGTGAGTGATGTATTTTATCCTACCCCTAATATAAAATCCCATAGCCTTAACATTGAGTTTCCGTATGCCACACTGACTGGCATATGGAGTTTTGTATGCCACTAGTGGCATACAGAATTATTATCATGTAATATTACAAAATCGAGGAGATGGGGTAGGATAAAATCAAAACCGGATTCGTTTTAATCTTGGCCATCGCATTCCACTCCTGGAGTTTGGGCTCCGGACTTCACTCGGCTTCACCTCGTGAAATCACTATGCCAAACCCCAGTCGTGGCATACGGTGGCCAGGATTAAACCTCATCCAGTTTTACTATAGTACGTGTGTTTATCCTACCCCTGATATAAATCTCCATAGACATAGACAATAATCCATGGTTTTGTGGACAGGCGGTCGTAAACCACGAGAGGTTGACGCGTAGTAATACAGGAGTGTATTACGACGTCAACCTCGAGTGGTTTACAGAACCGCCTGTGTACAGAACCATCGTTTGTTGCATTTATTATCCATCCTTTTGAATAAATTAAACCCAATAATTGCCATATTAAAGGGTATAACAATAAGGACTATTTTTTTTGCTCTTTAGCAAAAGGGACTATTTTTCCAGTATACCATGGTTTTGAGGCCGTATACCATAGGTTTGAATCCGTATACCACAGTTATGGGATCTGACCGGTTATAGACAATGGGTCATGGTTTACTGAGTCCCCATACATTTTCAATGGGGGCTTTGTATACGATGGATAATAATTAACACGATGTGACTGTATAGCGCCAGATCCACTAAGGCGAATTTAGAGGTAGCACACGTTCGTCTGGAGTTCGCATGAAACATGGACACATGGACATGCAACCGGTATGTGGCAATATTAAAACCTTTTAATATTTCCGCATGTGTTTGCACGGTCACATATATTTGCATAGTCGCATGGTCTTTAGAGAATTCTATGTGAATTTGGTCGCCTTGGTGGATTTGGCCATAAAATGTCTATGTCTCCTCATTATTAGATACCTATAGATCATTAAAGACTCCATTTTAAAACTGAAAAAGCAGAATGATAGAATGACAGTGGTCACGTGGTACGGGAGGACGTATACATATTCTTTTTTCCGCCTCCCCCCCCCCCCCGCCCCCAAGAGGAAGAGAGGAACCAGCTAGAGTGAAGGAGATTATTTTTTTATCTACGTATGAATATTCTATCGTCACTTAATGACTAACAGAATCTGTACTCCCTGGTCAGCAAAAAGGGAGACGTGTGAACAGACCGGGAAGAAATAGCAAACTCCCAGTTCGCACTCAAGCTAAATCCCGTGATGCCAATGGGTAATAATACATATAATTTGTGAGCGATAATTGGGGTTATATAGCGTTGACACTGCTCATATTAACCCACATCTGAATGGCAGATTGTGTCATCAGCACATTACCGACAGCCCCAGTGTGCTCCCCTGGCCTTGCTACAGGAGGACGTAGGTTACTATGGGGCGCCATTCTGGACATTGCCATTTCGTCCATATATCTTTCGTGTAGTGCTACGACTGATTTCGTTGACAAAATAAGTCGACAACAGATTTCGTCCGCAAAATGAGTCTTTACAACTGATTTCGTGTTTTTATAATTTTTTCGTTCCGTTGAGGTTCGTTTAGAAACTTCGTGGTTGGAAAAAGAATTTCACGAAAAATGGGACTACAAGTGATTTCTTCCACAAAATGAGTCTAAAACTGATTTCTTCGATGAATTAAGTCGCCATTGATTTTGTCTACGAAATGTGTCTCCACAGTTTATTTCGTCTACGAAATGTGTCTCTACAACTTATTTTGTCCATGAAATGAGTCTACAACTGAGTTTATCTACAATTGAGTTTACAACTGATTTCATCTACGAAATGAGTCTTCACAACACGAAATGAGTCTCCACAAATCCACAACTGATTTTGTCCCATTTCTTTAGAAGAAGGCTAATTTCGTGAGAAAAGGACATTTCATGAAAAATATCCATTTCGTGAAACCCTATTTTGTAAGAAGAAGAAGGGTAATTTCATGAAAAAAAGCCATCTCCTGAAGAAAAACCATTTCGTGAAACCCATTTTTTGAAAAAGAAAGCCATTCCATTGATGGAATGATAAATGGACTATATCTATATATATCTGGGTGGCATTCCATGGTCGAAATGAGTTTTAGACTGAATCCGTGGATGGAATGGGTTTTAGACTGGATCCGTGGATGAAATGGGTTTTAGACTGGATCCGTGGACGGAATGATAGATTGACTATACTTATACATATCTGGGTGGTATTCCGTGGATGAAATGAGTTTTAGACTGATTCCGTGGTCGGAATGGGTTTTAGACTGAATCCGTGGATGAAATGGGTTTTAGACTGAATCCGTGGACGGAATGATAGATTGACTATACTTATACATATCTGGGTGGCATTCCGTGGATGAAATGAGTTTTAGACTGCTTTCATTGACAAAATGAGTCTCCACAACTAATTTCGTGAGAAAAGGACATTTCGTGAAAGATATTTCCCATTTTGTGAAAAAAAAAACCATTTCGTGGACGGAAGGATAGATGAACTATATCTATAAATAAATATCTGGGTGGCATTCCTTAGACGAAATGAGTTTTAGATTGATTCCGTAGTCGGAATGAGTTTTAGACTGATTCCGTGGACGGAATATGGACGAAATCACAGCGTCCAGAACGGCGCGTCATAGCGCCACCCCTGACCCACATTACATGGAGCAGCACCCGCTACAGGAGGAGGGTGACAGCAGTCCCCCATTATTTACCCTGCAATCACTGTCAACGCCTGCCGTACGCGCCCGTGTAGACGTGCTCAAGTCTTTGATCATAAACATTCATCAAATGAACAATCACAATCAGAATAAAGTTCATTATAATATGTATCTTTCTCTGACTGGCCCATGAATTAACGACTGGGAGCCCATGGGAAAAATAGTTCTACTTCTACTTCTACTTCTTAGACCCTACACCCACATTCTATGTTGGTATTACAATTATATGGGTTTCCCAGCAGATATCCCGAACGGAAACTTGGGACTTCTGCTTCGAGAGTGCTGGCGCTACATCGCACCAGCCTACACGGCCGTTTATGGATTCTACCAGTGCCTGTATCAAGCGGGTGGAGGGGTAGGGGCGGTGCGGTGGCGGCAGGATACAGGGACTGAGGCCAGTCTAGGGCCTGTGTACTGCCGGAGGGAGCCCGCCTATAATCCCGCCTCCCGTCCGGCTATTACAAGGAATATGACAGTCATTTCTTCACTAATGAACAAATGTAGGCCCAAAGAAGAAACCAACAAGTTTTGGTCATAGTTTTAGTACGCTACAGAGATTGAATGCGGAGCAATATTAACGAGGGGAGAAGCAAGTGAATATTGCAAAGCGTATAAATGATAATGAGATTGACGACTGTGGCCAAGACCAGTTGCTTTCTGTATCTATCTCACCCCTGAACACGTAAAATAAATAAATGATTACGATGTGTGTAACGTCATCGTTCATTGAGTATTAGTGCTAATACTTGAAGGGCCATGGAGAATGAGTTCATAATGTCAAGCCTGGACAAAGTTACCGGGGGTATCATAAAAATGTAGAGTAGTTTTATTAGTACAAAGCTGTGTGCACTGTCACTCCCAACAGACGTTGTTCTTACAGACATAGACAAACTTTGAGATCCTTTGTGAACCAAACTGGTTCGCACAATAGATTTTGTAAAGGAAGTGAAATGAAATAACTAGGAGCAAATAGCATGTTCATCATTGATGAATGAGCGGGCAATTTTAAATGAATAACAGCCAAAAGGTTTGCGTTACATTCAGTCTATGGGTCGTTTTCTGTAACCACTTGCACCCAGTAAACTTGCCATTTCTGTAACTGTCTGAGTCTATATATAGGATCCAAACATATCCAACACCAGTAGGTCAATGAGGTATTTCGGTCTTGAGTGATTGGTCAAATTCAGCTGGGCATGCCTCTAAGACCCTCAGACACTGACACCCTGCTCCTCATCCAATAGCACAGCGAATAGCACACAGATAGTGAAGGGATAGTTTTTTCTCAGCACGCTGAAAGTAGTATGTGACCACTCTAACCTTTTATAGGCAACGTATATAGCACGTGCGAACACGCTCTAAAAAAACCAGTTGAATTCAAAACTTACATCACAATCTTCAGTATCACATCATATGAGCGGCAGATGTTACCCTTTTCTTTATTAAATCCTCCTTTGAATCCCTGAATGGAGCTGCTCCTCAATCAAACATCCAACGTGAATTCTTGAATTTTGAATTAATCTGGTTACCAGTGATCATGTTAGGAGTTGGACTGTGAGATTTCAATATGGCAGATGTTTGTGGGGACTAGCTCAGGAAGAAATAGGTAATCTGAAAAGTATCAGCCTTTTACTAAATCATATTGATTGAATTTACAGCATAGAGACATATATTCATTATTTGGGATACACTTTGATGTGCCTGGACTGTGTCTGAAAGAAGAAATTGTCAGTCTCAAAGTTTGCCTATGACCTCAAGTCTGCCTCTCCTGAGAAACAAACCGAGTCGCACCAAGTCTCTGACTAGTGCAGAACCAATGGGTTTCATATTGATTATATTTACAGCATAGAGACATATATTTACTAATTGTTTGGGATACACTTTGATATGCCTGGACTGTTTGAAAGAAGAAATTCGGGCTGGCTCCATCTATCTTTGTATTAGGCCACTCCAAAAAAAACTTGGTTCTCATCACCGCGCGCATCTGAAAAAAACCCGATTTTAGAGGTTGTTATTTTTTAATGAGATGAACCTTGAAAATCTGAAAAACCCGCTTAAACTGACACTCCGCATAAGGAGTCAATTTGGCCCGGATCGGAGGGTGTCCGCTTATGCGGGGTTTTACTGTATGTCTGAAGCCCATTTTATAACACTTCAAAAGCCATCTTTGATCTAGCCCCCCCCCCCCCCCAAAAAAAAGCGCCCTTGGCATATTTTTTCATGGCTTGGTGATGAGAAACAAGTTTTTCTTTGAGTGGCCTTAGGTGAGTAATAATATATAGAACGAGTGGGTTTCATCGGGCTGGGGCTGGCTCCATCTTTACGGCATACCTTTAAGGCACACATTATTCAGCCTCACCTCATGAGCGGGTCAGTGCTTAGTAATTGCCCTAATTCCCCATTCTGTTTGTCGTAATAACCACCCAGTACTCATCTGATTGTCCGTACTCAAGTCAACGACTGAGGGACAACAGCTGCCCAACAACCAATGGTGTAACCATCCTGAATTCCTGTATTATCCATCGTATACAAGGTCCCCATTGACAATGTATGGTGATTCAGTAAACCTTTACATATTATGTAACAAGTCTCAGATATCATAACCATTGTCAATGGATTTCAAATCCACTATGTACAAAAAGTCTCCATTGACAATGTATGGTGATTCAGTAACCCTCTACATATTATGTAACAAGTCTCAGATACTATAACCATCGTGTACCAATTTCAAATCCACCCTCCGTTCCGGTTCAAAGTGTCTGCTAACACAGGGTGGGCGCTCACACGGGGTTGAAATAAACATCTAACAGAGGGAACTGTTCCTAGCAAATTTGTCCGTTAACGCGGGGTGTCCATTAGGCAGGGTTCTACTGTATATATGTTGACATATACAACATTATGCCTATGGTTGAAGAGCAAAAACATAGTCCTAAATGATATAAATGATGTACCCATGGATATGTAAATTTCGGCGTTAAATATATTCGAGAGGATGGACAACTTGGTTTATGGCACTCTCCTCCCAGATCTTTCGCGGCACTAGCGCTTGCTAATCTCTGCCTCAACCCAACGCTGGTTCCCTGGTATTTAAATAAGGACAGGGGAACCAGCTAAAATTTCAGATTCAAAACAAGGCAACTGTCAAAAGTTTTGAAACTCAAAGAACTCATATATTATGAGTTGTGAAATGTGTGAATTGTTAAATGAGCCTAATAGACAATCCTAAACCACTTTATTATGTGAATCCACAGTTGATTAGACTGCCCCTTCAAGTGAGCACATGTGTCATGTTTACAAAACCAAACCCAATAACACATGAGGTGTTTTCCACTAAAGATTCTGTCCCAAACAGGCAGGTCACACACAGTCCAATCTCAAGAGCTCCTTCCCCTCTGCTTGCAGGTTTGAAAGTGGCGCCTTGAACCCTGCCGCAATGGCATATGTGAGTTGGGTCCCTATAGGGGGCGCTGCGCTTCACACCTCCTCTGACTAACGGATGGCGTTGTTATTTGCATCAATCCCTCTTAGTTTACAGCCGCCTGTCCACAAATCCATCGATTATTGTCTATTTATATTGCAGCAGAAATAATGAGTACTATTATACTGGTCCCCAGCCATGTAGGTTTCCCCAGGCACTTTACCAAATATAGTGCATCCTTTTAGAGTAGAACTGTTATCTACACTAAGCACTTTACATTTAAAACACCCAACGCTGTTTGTATAGACACCTGGACTCTATGTAGACACCAGTATTTATCCCTAGAGATACTGGCTATTGACAATATACACTTTTAACGCCACAAGTATAGACCTTGGCTATGAGTTCTACAAATCTACTGTCTGTGTAAACATCCATCATATTATCTCTCCCCTGGTATTGTTGACCCGTAGGCTTAACGTTGGGAACTCGTTCTCCATGCCCTTATGAGCATTGCCGTTCTCCATGGTCTATATTATGTGTGTTGCCCATTCTTATAGTATACACAGGGGTGAGATAAATGCAGAAAGCAACTCGTTTTGGTCAAAGAAGTAATTCTCTAACTCCTTTGAATGCTATGTGATATTCACTCGGCTGTTACCTCATTCATATCACTCTACATCAAACTCGTGGGGAATGACGACGTTGACCAAAACCTGTTGGTTTCTTATTTAGTCTTGTTGACAAGTCACTACAGTGATACTGACATCAGTCGCTGAACAATACCCATATAGACACTGCTCTCTGTACGTATTGGAACCAGTCGCCATCTTTGTAGACATTGGCCACTGTCAATATGGATAAACGCTGCCACCGTTTTGTCCATCATACAGGTCATGTCAGAGTTCAGGGAAATCCCTGAAACCAGGGTTTTTATGAAACACAGAAATACATATGACTCTCTACACCCATCCCAGAGCAGGATGACATAATGATTAAACCCAGGACATAATGTTTTTCACATGGAACACTTTATATACATATCTGAGCAAGGGTAGATTTGTGACACTTCCCAATTATCACTCATTTCTTTTGCACCTCCATTAGTGAAAAACACCCCCATTTCCACCTCCATTAATGAAGAACACCTACTCGGGGGGCGTCATGGCAGCACCCATGGATCATAGGCTATATGCCGTATATGTATATATACATATATGTATATATACATGACTATAAAAGTGAAATTCCTGGCGCCCTTCCACTATTATTATATACCCGTGGCTGTATGAATTACGTATACTGCCCGCTCCTACCCATAGCGTATTTATACCCGTACGCCACACTGTGACGTACGGGGTATGTCATCACGTGACCAGATAAGATTTCGCCATTTTTAGGTATATAATAATACGAAAACAGGCTGACTGTCTTCGTACGTCAAAATACTTGGTAAAATTGTTGGTCACATACATCCCTCTGCCTACGGCATCGGGTTGTATGTGACCAACAATTTCACCGCGTATTTTTGACGTACGAAGACAGTAAGCCAGTTTCCGTATAATACCCTACAGTTTAATCCCTTTGAGTCAGATGCCAAGGGAAGGTCGCGGCTACAGAATGGTGTGAGCCGACTTTTAAGCACTGAAGTTTGGGGGCTCGTAAGTCAAGAGCTTAGAACGCCCATGTGAACATGATGGGGACTTACCTCACACAGTCGGCCGTGGTCACGTGACCAGTAAGATGGCGGCGCTTTAAGCCGTCTAGACTTTACCCCACACTGGTCCCCTTCGCTATCCACATGCCTCCCATTAAGCGGGATTCACACGATGGGATTCACGTACCTCACAGGGTGTTTGTCTGAGACAAATCCTGCTGAGATTTTTTTTTTTAGCAATTTTTATTAGGGAATATTTGTGTACACAATCACCGAATTCGGCTATACAGCCGTTCTTCCATTTGGGCCCTTGCCCCTACTTCTCATTCTAATGGCGGGTGTTAAGCCAAATGGGCAGTGGGTACCATTTTTGTGTAAGTCTTTGTTTTGACCTGACCGGGGTTAGAACCCACGACCTCCCATACCAATTAGCCACTGAGCTTGGTTTTTTTTTTTGGTTTTTTTTATTCAGGTAACAAAAAGTTAACAACGACGTTATTCGCCCACAAATTGGCGATCTTCCATAACGGGGTCACGTAAAAAGACAATTCAGTACAATACAAGTTAGACAGGACAAAACACAGTCTTATATTCATACAACAAACCATAATTATTATATCATATCGATCTTTTGATGTTTCTTTATGTGTGATCTTTTGATCATATTCATTCTAAGTCATACTAATACTTGCGGCAGTATCTCCTTTACCTTCATTTTAAAGAATTCCCCCACAGGTAACAATTGCAGTTCTTTCGGCAATCTATCCCAATACTCTCTTTCTACATTGAGTGGTGATTGTCTGTATTTTTCAATTCGAATTTTCGGAATTTTTAACTTAATCCGCTCATCTGCCCACCGTTGACTCTAAGATGAAACGTCACGATATTTCATATAAATGTTTGTATGTCAGGAGTTATCTTCGCGTAGTGATTTCACGAGGCGTAGCCGAGTGAAATGCGGAGCAGAAGACAAACAACCACTATCTAAGCCTCCCACAGAGTTTCAATTGAGATCTGCTGGGGTGGACAGAAATTACCAATCTGTTCACCCTCTTGGTCGCCTCGCCTCCTCGTGGTGCAGACTGGATATGCTTGCACGCAAGCATAACTAAAGCGACCAGGGAGGGTGGGGAGTTAGCTCAGTGGTAAAGAGCACGGGACTTTGTTAATTCGGGTCCCACTGCAGCCACTTTTCTCCTTCACCCCCCAGCAGTGGTAGATTTACTGCTATATCAAAGGCCAATCCTTCTCATACCATATCTATGTGGAGTGGGAAGTAAAAGAACTCTCACCTCGGTAAATGTGTAGGGGTGGGATTTCTATCTACATTCATCTCATAGATTCGATCAAACCCAAAGTAAGTCTAATTGAACAAATTGGACGTTAATCTACCAAAACAAACAAACAAACAAACCATCGAGTCTGGGGCCAGTCTGCTGAAACTCATTACGGACACAAAGTGGCACATAACTCCCACTGGTGACGTAGCTGCACGTGCAGTAATAACCTGCACATCACAGCCTAGTATTTCCTGATTGCTAAATACCATGCATACGACATTTTATGGTAGAAGATACGCTATGGGGCAGATTTGGTATGGAATTTTGTGAAGATATTGCCCATATTGAAGGTATTTATATAGAACGTCCTGACCATGCTGTACAAGTCACAGAACGAGATGCTAATTTACCGTTTGTACGGACCGAGGCATTTATGCCAAGTTCCGTACAAACCGTAAATTATCATCGAGTTCTGTGACTTGTACAAGCATGGTTTGACGTTATATATTTACTAGATACCTGAAATTAAAAAAAAAATCATTAATTTAATCTTTAACAACCGATTTGTTAATAAACGTGTTTGGCAAGGTAGTCCGTATTTTAGTGTACGGACCAGTCCGTACAGTTTATTTACGTTATATGGCGAAACGGTGCGTATTTAGAGTATATACGGCATGGATATATAGTAATAGCCATTATCTCCCTTGGTATTCTTTTTCCTAAAATAGACTTAATATTGAGAGCGCGTACTCAACACCCATGGTGAAAGTCGTCGTTCTCCAACTCGTTTGAATGCCACGTGATATTCACGCGACTGTCGCCTCATTCATATCACTCCGCATCAAACTCGTGAAGAACGACGACTTTGACCAAAACTTGTTGGTTTCTTCTTTTATGCCATTAATTTTGAATTGCTACGAAATCTCAATATATATATATATATATATATATATATATATATATTGTACAGATATACACAGACGGGGTATATCTTACTATAAAATAGAGATGGCGCCACTGACGGCCCTATCCTACTAGCGCCACCAAGCGCCACCAGAGTCAGGTATGAGGAGCGCGAACCTACAAGCGTCACTCACCTGCCGAAATTTTTTCTGTTCGGACGTACCCCTTACTATCCTCGCAATGTCACGCTGGTCCGCATTAGTGCGGTGGGTACTACTACTCCTCATGGCGGTATGTACGACTTGTGGCTTTACGTATGACGGGAGAACGTACAGGAAAGGATGTCCAAAATGTCCGGAATCAGGTGAAAAGCGTTTACAGGACTTGGAAAGAAGTTTACAAGGCCTAGAAAGGAACGAAGGCACCGAAGAAGGCGCCATCGGAGGCTTCGACTCAAATCCTCCACCTCCTGAGCAATTGCCCCGTGAGGTAATTGCCACGCTCCAATCAGACAACGCAAAATGTCGACATGAAGTAACTTCAATACGGAGCGAATTATCGACGCTGACGAGTATGATATATACATATTATGTATTATATATATATATTATATATTATATACACATATATACATATATGTATATATACATGACTATGTAAAGTGTGCTTTCATTGTTTTTGTTGTTCTCAACTTGCCATATTAGGGAGGGGGATGGGAGTGATACTCATTACTGTATTATCTATGCATCGTTATTATCAGTTCACTGATACGTACGTAAGCTCTGAGGCCACTCAACCTGATCTTATTAAGATATCAGAACCGGCGCGCCCAACTCTAAATTGGCAATACTCCCTCGCTGACACCGCGGATAATTCTGCTACGACTTAGGAGTGTTGTTTAATGTATGGTCAGTATAAGAGATATCCTGAGGTCATTTGCAATGTATACGTATAGCTGAATGAAGTCACAGCACTGGGATACACAAAGAGCTTATATTTGTTTTGATTAAGCATTCTGCTGTTTGCGGTAGAATGACCTGATATGTGATTATACTGCATAAAGTATACATAGATGAAAACAACAGTAAACATATGACTGCTTAGATGTATACTTGGTGTTCAGTGAAACAGATGCCCATTCAGGCAAACAATTACATAGTAAAGAAGAAACCAACACGTTTTGGTCAAAGTCGTCATTCTCCGTGAGTTTGATACAGAGTGATATGAATGAGGCGACAGCTGAGTGAATATCATCTAGCGTTCAAACGAGCTGAAGAACAACAACTTTGACCAAAAACAAGTTGCTTTCTGTATTTATCTCACCCCTGTACACACTAAAAGAATGGACGACACACAGAATATAAACCATGGAGAACGGACTGCAATACTTGTAGGGTCATAGAAAACGAGTTCCCAATGTTAAGCCTATGGGACAAAGATACTAGGGTTGAGATAATAGAATGTATCTACATACTGCTCCTACGAATAAATGCATTATCATAATATAATTATCAGATATACATAGAACACAGAACCAGAGATGGCAGATTTGCCTTTAACCATGGAAAATGAAGACTTTATCATTTAAAGAATATACAATTTTCTAACCCTGTATAACACGAAGATAATATCAAATGAGATTGATTCTTGCTAATAGAACAGTGGTTTGAATATCGTAACAGGACATATGCCTCGTCTGATGCTGTCTTTTCCACATTTACTTAGTCTCTCTGAGGCAGCAAATTCTACAACAACAAAAAATCCTTTTTTTTCTGACCGTAACTGATATACAAGGTCTCCATTTACCCTGCACTTTCATAGCCATAAGTTATTCACCAGACCCCAGGTACCGTGTCTACATCCATACATGGTCGTTCACCCATCAGCGATAGTAATCAGCAAGCCACACGCAGCCACTGAGGGGGAGACCTACCTACCTTAGACTCCTACTCCCAGCTCAAACTCCGTACAAACTCCTCATGAGAAGAGACCATCGGGAAGTGACACGGATAGATGGTGTGTACCGTGCACTGAGGCCATAGCGGAGTAAACCCTGAACTCTGCGAGTCGCCTGGAGCATGCAGATCCCGCGTTAGACCCTGTTCCTGAGGCCACTCACGCCGGGAGAGGCAGCTGGGATGACCGGGCCGTGCCTCCCGTCAGTCGCACGCCGCCGTCATAATGTACACACCTAGATCCCTCTACTGATCCCCGTACTAAGCCGGGCCCGCCTCCTGAAGGATATGTCTCATAGAAACTCCTAAAACTCGGTCTAAGTGAAACTCCTAAAACTATGTTCAAGAGAACTCCTAAAACTATGTCTCAGAGAAACTCCTAAAACATACGTCTTAGAAAAACTCCTAAAACTGGGTCTAAGAGAAACTCCTAAAACATATGTCTTAGAGAAACTCACAAAACTGGGTCTAAAGATTAACTAAGCCATACGTCTAAGAGAAACTCACAAAACTAGGTCTAAGTGAAACCCCTAAAACATATGTCTTAGAAAAACTTCTAAAACATACATCTCAGAGGAACTCCTAAAACTGGTTCTAAGAGAAACCCCTAAAACTCTGTCCAAGAGAAACTCCTAAAACTCTGTCTACGAAAAACTCTTAAAACTGGGTTTAAGAGAAACTCTTAAATCTATGTCTAAGAGAAACCCCTAAAACATACGACTTAGAGAAACTGGGTCTAAAGATTAACTAAGCCATACGTCTAAGAGAAACTCACAAAACTAGGTCTAAGTGAAACCCCTAAAACATATGTCTTAGAGAAACTTCTAAAACATACATCTCAGAGGAACTCCTAAAACTGGTTCTAAGAGAAACCCCTAAAACTCTGTCCAAGAGAAACTCCTAAAACTCTGTCTACGAAAAACTCTTAAAACTGGGTTTAAGAGAAACTCTTAAATCTATGTCTAAGAGAAACCCCTAAAACATACGACTTAGAGAAACTTCTAAAGCATACATCTCAGAGAAACTCCTAAAACTCTGTCTAAGAGAAACTCTTAAAACTGGGTTTAAGAGAAACTCTTAAATCTATGTCTTAGAGAAACCCCTAAAGCATACAACTTAGAGAAACTTCTAAAACATAGATCTCAGAGAAACTCCTAAAACTATGTCTAAGAGAAACCCCTAAAACTGGGTCTAAGAGAAACCCCTAAAACATACGTCTTAGAAAAACTCCTAAAGCTATATACAAGAGAAACTCCTAAAATCATGTCTAAGTTAAACTTGTAAAACATATCTTAGAGAAACTAAGACATATATCTAAGAGAAATTACTAAAACATGTGTCTTAGAGAAACTCCTTAAACTATGTCTAAACTCCTAAACATGCGTCCAAGTTAAACTTGCAAAATCTTAAACAAGCTACGTCTAAGTTCAACTCATAAAACATATGTCAAAGTTAAATGTTTAAAACCTACGTCTAAGAGAAACTCCTTAAACTATATCTAAGTCTAACTTCTAAAACCTACGTCCAAAAGAAACTCCTAAAACTTGCATCTAAGAGAAACTCCTAAGACATACGTCTTAGAGAAACTCCTAAAATTATGTCCAAGATTAGCTCCTTGAGCATATGTTTAACAGAAACTCCCGGACTGGACCCTAACGAGGCACTTGAGGACAGCCTGAGGTGTCGGTCGAGTCAAACACCACTTCAACTTGATCCCCGCTCCAACCTTGTTCTGAACTTGAAGACTAAGCGGACTATTTGCCTTGAAATGCAAAGCCCATGTCAATTACCTGTAAATTGAATATGATGATCTCTAAACGTTATAGGAGGCATTGGTAATTAGAAAATGGGGGTTTCCATGTTAGGACTTTTTTTTAGGGTTTTTTTAGAATTGAAGAAAAACATATATATTTTCGGTAGATTTCTTATGTAAATCAAACTAATGTATATTGTCATATTTTTCCCATTAAGATTGTATAGACTGGACGAAATACTGAATTTAACCATTCGGCATGAAAATGATTCACAAGGAACCGTTTCTAAAAATCACCAGGTGGTGGCACCGTGAAATGTAGAATATGCCATTAAAGGCATATCCTACAATCCACGGTGGCGCCACCTGGTGATTTTTAAATATTCCCATTAATCCATTGTAATTGGTTATTTGTGGCATATTCCAAACTTTAAAGAGCAAAATTTTAGTTTTGTCCAGTTGGACCTTATCCAATAAGTAAAATAGGCCATTTTTCGTTTGCCTGATTTATATAGGAAATGTACTGAAAAAATGGTTTTCTTCAATTCTTTCAAAAACAAGTACAGTGACCTATGATTTTTAAAAACTACGTAGGTAGTACTATACATTGACTATATTCTGTGAAAGTTTGAAGAAAATGACATGGGTTTTACTATGTGAAAAACAACTTTTTAGAATCTCTATATATTCTTTTATAAAATGATCATAATATTGATCTATAAATCAAAATCTAGCATGGTGCCCCCCCCCCCATTTTCAAGTCAGATATGTGCTCCACAATACTTAGAGATCATTGTATTCAATTTTCAGAAAAATGACATGGGTTTTAATTTTCACACCAAATTGTCCGATATGCCGTTAAAATGGAGGGGCGGTGGTAAGGCAGGACTCAACCGTGTGTATCCTAAACATACTGCTGTGTGGTACATACATAAACAAATCAGTGTGATAATCACGAACCACAGATGGCATTAAGAGTTTTGGCATTCCCCAGGCCAGTACAAACAATCAATACTTCTGGTAATTTGATTTTCATTCCGTAACCATGTTGATTTTCGGATCTAAGCAATTAGGAATTCGGGAATCGATAATAATTGACTCCCGTGTTTTCTTAAGGCAGTGTCCTGTTGTTGTTGGCGACACACATCCAGACTACGCCCTAGACATGGAAGCATCATAGGCACATCTTTAGTACACACCCCAGCCCCATTACATGGCCGATAACCATGTGGTTCTCATGTTTCTCAATCAGTAAATTCCACATGAAATGTGTTTCCTTTTTTTGTTCGTTTCTCTCAAATGAATGCAGAGTGGTTTCATCTTTGTGTGACTCCAAAGTGGAAGATCACCCCTGGTTGGTGAACTTTGTATGTCCTGAAACTTTATATTGAATTTAAAAAAATGTAGACATGAATGTGGGGTTAGGGAATTGAATTATCTGTCAGTCGCTATTCACATAACTTGTTTCTCTTTTGTTTAAAGAATTTTTTCTTCATTCTGCCTATTGGCAGATATTCCATGAATAACATACAGCCATGGTTAACAAGCATTTTGTATCAGGTAGAAATGGATGAGAAAAGATGGAGTATGATGAAAATAAGCAGATTCACAAATATGTACAGGCAGCCACTGAATAGACTGGGATTATAGATACATGGAAAACAACACACTGATGCTAGGCTACAGGTCTTTATCCTACCCCTAATAAAAAACGCCATAGGTTTAACATTGACCCAATGTATTTGACATAGCGTTGGATAAAGTGTTATTTATGCACCGAGGTGAATAAAAAAAACGGACCAATCAGGGACGAGATAATGAAAGTAGATCCGGCAGCATTGAAAACTACTAACGTGGATAATTACAAATATTCTCTGTATATCGGTGAGATGGGGTAGGATAAATACGAAACCAAGCTCGAGTTAGCCTTCTCAATGTTTATACCAGTCTGGTCAGGTCTGCTACACACTACACTCGGCTAAAGCCTCGTGTAGTAATACACAACCTGCCCATCGTGGCATAAACATTGACAAGGCTAACTCTCGTTTGGTTTCTACTAATTATCTCACCCCTGGTATTTCTTTTCACATAGAATTAACATTGGGGTCTCGTACTCAATGCCCATGGAGTATTGTAGAAGAATACTGAATGGGGGGATGATGTCACACATTGTAGTCAATTAATCAGTGATCGGGGTGAGATAAAATCTGAACCGCATTCAATCCATAGCTACTGACAATATGCCATTCATTTTGGTTTGCTACATAATCTCACCCAGCTTTGCCTCGTGACATAACTCCGCAACCAAAGCTCATAGCACATTGTCAGTGGCTATGGATCTCGATGAAGTTCCTTATTAAACACCATCAACTCCGCCTTCACCAGTTCTTTTTAAGACGGTCTTAGTAGTTTCCACATTTAGCTTGTCCGATATCCAGGTGCATCAATGGTCGGCGCTTTTCTTGTGCCTATTACCCTTGAAACGATACGAGTTGAAACACACTTTTTAATCTCTATGAGTTCCTCTCATCACGCTCTCAATGTTCTTAGGATATTTTCATCTTTTGTAGCTCCCGCTCATCATTTGTCTCCTCCTTCAGGATATGAGCCACCATAGAATACGTATACAATAACCGTGCAAACCCCTGATTTATGACCCATTGTATACAAAGCCCCCATCAAAGACGTATGGGCCCTTTATATAAAACCGCCAGCAGTGGCCGATTTACTGCTATATTAAAGGCCAATCCTTCTCATACCATATCTATGTGGTGTGGGAAGTAAAAGAACTCTTACCTCGGTAAATGTGTAGGGGTTAGATTTCTACCTACATTCATCTCGTAGATTTGGTCAAATCCAAAGTAAGTCTAATTGAACAAATTGGATGTTAAACTACCCAAACAAACCAAACCAAATATATAAAACCTGTCAGATACCATAACTGTGATATACGGATTCAAATCTGTGGTATACGGCCTCAAAACCATGGTATACGGGAAAAATAGCCCCTTTGTGCTATAAAGCAGAGAATTAGTCACTATTGTTATACCATTTAATATGGCAATTACTAAGTTTAATCTAGATGGATAATAAATGCAATAAACGATGTTTTTTGTGGACGGGCGGCTTTGTAAACAACTCGAGGTTGACGTCGTAATACACTCGCTATCACTCTTGTGCTCTACGCGTCAACCTCTCGTAGTTACGACCGCCTGTCCACAAAACCATCGATAATTGTCTATTTATTAAACAGCCCCCTGGTGAAGACCCCGAGGCTCGTATCTGGTGGGGATACCTCCTTCACCATTTATTTTAGCGGACATCAAGACAAATCCGCTCGATTTGATGAAGATCCTTCTCCGCATCGGAATGATTCTCCCTTATTTAACATCTCCCGTGTCCCACTTCTAATTCCGTACCACCGCGGCAGCAGCAATTAATTCCCATAAAACCAGGTCTTAATAATCTTCCCAGTCAGGTTTTCCTGAAATCAAATTTAGTGGCGGATTGCAGTTATCCCGTTTTGGATTTTATTTGAAATTCTAGCTCGATCAAAGTGCCGTGTCATCAACACGTGCGGAAGTCTTAGTTTCAGCAGACTGGGGCTGCGGCTGCTCGTCTGTGTTCGAGCTCTCATTAGGTACCGAGTCTAGCTCAGGTGAGTCGCTCTAGGAGCAGCTCAGGGCTGTATACATTTAATCACCGCCCTCACCACCTCAGGCTGATCACTGAGATCCAACCCTCTCATAAGATCTCACACTCTCTAAGCAGTGAGAACCTTGTACAGAATACGACTTGGAGAGTGTGAGATCTTATCACCGGGGATGCCTGAGATCTGCATGGATTAGTGTCACATAGCAGAGTAGTTGAAGCACTGGGCTGGTTATCACAAGGTTGTGGGTTCGAGTCCCGCTGCAGCCACCTTCACATAGCTCAATGGTTAAAGCACTGGACTAGTGATAACAAGGTTGTGGGTTCGAGTCCTGCTGCAGCCACCTTCACATAGCTCAATGGTTAAAGCACTGGACTAGTCATCACAAGGTTGTAGGTTCGAGTCCTGCTGCAGCCACCTTCACATAGCTCAATGGTTAAAGCACTGGACTAGTGATAACAAGGTTGTGGGTTCGAGTCCTGCTGCAGCCACCTTCACATAGCTCAATGGTTAAAGCACTGGACTAGTCATCGCAAGGTTGTAGGTTCGAGTCCCGCTGCAGCCACCTTCACCGGCTGCCCTTCTGTGTTAGAGCTCTCATCAGGTACTGAATCCAGCTCAGGTGAGTCGCTCTAGGAGCAGCTCAGGGCTGTATACATTTAATCACCGCCCTAACCACCTCAGGCTGATCACTGAGATTCAACCCTCTCATAAGATCTCACACTCTCTAAGCTGTGAGAACCGTGTACAGAATACGACTTAGAGAGTGTGAGATCTTATGAGAGGGGTGCGAGATCTGCATGGATTAGTGTTAAATCCAACATCACAAGCCTGCTGGGGTGGACAGCAATGATCAATCTGTTCACCCTCTTGGTCGCCTTGCCTCGTGTGGTGCAGGCCGGATATGCTTGTATGCTAGCATAACTAAAGCGACCGGGGTGGCGAGTCAGCTCAGCGGTAAAGAGCACTGGACTTGTAATGCTAAGGTTGGCAGCTCATAGCTCATTGGTTAAAGCACTAGACTAGTCATCACAAGGTTGTGGGTTCGAGTCCTGCTGCAGCCAGCTTTGCAACTGTGGTATACTTACTGCTATATCAAAGGCTGGTCCTTTTTATACCCTGTTTATGTGGTGTGGTGTACAGCCACCTTTCTCTGTCACCCCCAGCAGTGGTAGATTTACTTCTATATCAAAGGCCGGTCCTTTTTATACCATGTATATATGTGGTGTTGTGTGCAGCCTCCTTTCTCCCTCATCCCCAGCAGTGGTAGACTTGCTGCTATATCAAAGACCAAGCCTTCCCATATTATGTCTATGTAATATTTGAAGTATAAGATCTCTCACCTTGGTAAATGTGTAGGGCTGAGATTCCTACCTAAAATCAACTCATAGACAAGATCACCATCAAAGTCAGCCTAATAGAACACATTGGATATTAAACTACTTAAACAAGCAAACCAAGGTGGACGCCACGCATACGACAAGATTGTAATATCCCAGCACCAGAAACCTCATCACAAGAAAAAGTCACATTATGAATGCTTACAGGCAAGAGCTGCACAAAATGGTCGTTGAACTGCTCCTAAAAGGCACATGGACACACAAAGTTATGGTGCACACATGGGAGCCGTTTGTTGTAGCATGAATGGGTTGCTTCAAGAAGTCCCGAGTTGCTCAAACAAGGTTTGCCCGGTAATCACATGGAGATGAATAGCTAACAATGAAACGGAAAGCTGTTTTACTATTCCCCAGTGAGATCCAGAGGATTTATTAATATTAAATCCAAGGCATTGAGCTTAACATCATTTGAGACAAAGCAAACTCTGCATTGCATTTTGATGGATGGTTCTTGTTTTTTGTTCTTATACTGGAAAATGTGTTCATACTAAAGTATGAGAAGATGTATTGCTCTCAAGTCGACCTACTTCATTATTCCCACTGGCAGTTCCATTGCGTATCCCATAGCGTATCCCATAGCGTCACGCAGATCCATAGCGTATCCCATAGCGTCACACAGACCAAAGGGAGCGTGAACCACAGCGTGCTTTGTACAGCGTGCTCCTTTCCGTGCTGCCGTCCGTATTATCACTCATAGCGTGGTGCATAGCGTATTTCATAGCGTGAGCCATAACAAGGTCCATAGCGTGAGCCATAGCGTCACGCAGACCACAGGAGCGTGAGCCACAACGTGTTCTGCACAGCGTGCCCCTGTACGGGCTGCCGTCCGTATTATCACTCATAGCGTGGAACATAGCGTAGGTCATAGCGTGAGCCATAACAAGGTCCATAGGGTCAAATATATCATGACATATCGCGTGGTACGCCGTAAATTTAAGTGTTCCAGCGTAGATTTATACAAGACGTATCCATAACATAGTCAATAGCATGGTTCATAGCGCAGGTCATAGCGTAGGCCATAGCGTAAGCCATAGCGTAGGCCATAGCGTAGGCCATAGCGTGGGCCAAAGTACCCTAACATCAGCGTCCTAGACAGCTTCACTATTTACTCACTAAAGACCTTGAACCACTCCATCTCCCAGATTATTATTATAATTCTCATTATTATCAGTAGTAGCATTATTATAGTAAAAAAGAGTATTATATTTCTATAATACTGTATATCTCATGTATATCTCATTTCCGGTTTGACAAAAGGCAATCAGAAATTTGAGCTGCGTTGTATGGTATCGAATCACTTCTTGAAGTCTTATTTCATTTTCTACTAGGATAGGGAAATGGGAGGGTCAGCTTCTGTTTAATATATTTAAATTGGTATTATTAAAGATCTGTGTGGGTAGACGAAGAGTTGAACCGAACCATTAAAGATCTAATAAGTTCAACTTCGTATAAGAGTCTAGAAGGGCTTCTCTCTTGCGGTCTCTTGTTTCTGTCATCACCCCTTATCATATATGACATATTTACTGTAAATACACACCGTTTATCCGAATACTATCAAGAGACGTCACGAGTTTGAGTCTGAGTTTATTTATGTTACGCATTCTGTTGACTCCGTAATTTCACGAGTCGAAGACGAGTGACATTACAAAGACAACAAAATGAGTGACCTAAGTAAACTAAAATTCAAACGAGTAGCGTCTAGATTTTATCCTACCCCGTTTCCACATTTTTTTAGTATTGGAAAGCAGTGACATAAACGACACTTTATGTCACACCTGTGACATAAACAAATCCTATATTAAGCCTATGGCGTTTTTTTTATTAGGGGTAGGATGAAGTAAAAGAGCCGTACGGAAAAGTGTTTCATATTTCACAGTACGGAATACTTCAGCATACTTTGAAAAAATAAGGCAATCTGATTGACCGAACGTATCAAATATGTACCTCTCTGTACAAAAGACTTCGTTAGACCGCCAAAGTGGGTGAGTTGAATAGATAATGGCACATTACTATATTATTTAATCACTCCCCATACTCCACTGTGAACGACTGGAGAACTAGCATGAGTTCAAGGTCACTCCAAACCAGGCGATACCTGTCCCATTATTAATTTAGACGGGGAACCAGTCTGTGTCGTCTGCTGGGCGCTGAACTCAGAACGAGGCTTGACGACCAGACTAAAAGTCGTCTGCTTCATTTACCAATATCAGGCGCATGCGCACTCGGCAGGCTGTCATTCGTAATGGAGGACGCCGCGAAGTAGGATCTGACCCGTGGACACTGATGCTGTAATAAAACGCGACGTTGGTGCTCGCTATGATTTGTACAGAGTACATACTGCTGAAAGCCAACAGTCGCACAGTCTAACATGGCCCCTCTCTGCTAGCAGAGATCCTGCACTCTACTTCCAGTAGCCGCTTTTATTATCCACCTAATACAAATTGTCCATAGAAAACACATGAGTTTCATGACGTTTAAGAGTTACCCTGTTTTGAATATACGAAAACCGGGTTTCTTTTTAGGGAGGGTAAGCAAACTGATTATGGAAGTATATGGGTGCAAAAGAATTCAGCAAGGCTATGCCGCATCTATTGCCACACCACAGCCTGCAGCATCTGTACCTTATCAAATGGGATGCAAATTCTGAGCTCATGGACTTGGATATGCAAGTCTGTACTGATCTGCATTAAACGTTAAGCCTATAAGACACCGACCCGATCGCTGTGCCCGATTCTACCTTTGCCCGACGGATCCGTCGGGTCTGTGACAATCTGCATCAATCGGGTCGGTGTACGCACTTCACCGACCCGATTTTATTGCTTTTCCCGACGCGTCGGGCATTACTACCATGTCAGATATGACCGACTCTGCCCGACCTTAAGATTCCGGTGTACGCACTTTCACCGATCGTTACCGATTCTAAGCATGCCATTTAAAAAGAGTTGCCAGCTATCCCTCAGTCCGATTTACAAGTGTCTTATATCGATGTGTAGGGGAGAAACAAGCGATCATAGATCTGAAAACCGTTTTCGGATATTTTAAATAGACCAGAAGTTATCAAACTTTGCATTATTGCCTATATATACTTATCACCCGGCCCGGGGCCCAGCCGGGCCCGGCACCCGGCCGCTCTCTTTGATCTCAATCGGGTTGTTTTACGAGGTTATAAAGGCAGAAGGGGTCGTCGGGAAGAGTCATCGTGTCGGTGTCTTATAGGTATAAGACATAGACATTTTATTCCCGACTGTCACCGAGCCGATGGTCGGGATGAATCGGGAAAAAATGTCGGTGTCTTATGGGCTTTAAGGCATGGCTCCACAGTGGGTTTGCCAATTTTTAAAGAGATATACTTTTAAAGTTTATTTACGCTCCCTTTTCAGGTGCCAAAACACTTTGCATATGACCATATATGACAAACCCTGTTTCCGTGTATCTGAAATGTTGGCTGGTTCCCCCTGGATTTAGTGGAAACCCAGTGTGGTGCCAAAATTGGTTACCCTGCCATAAATGGTAATTATCGCTAACTATTGTCTTTGGCGCATGCGCGAACATGCGCACTCTTGTAGTCCACGATTGGAGAGTGACAAATTCATCGGCCCTAGAACCACTAGTTTGTCACTCTCCAAGCAGAAATCCAGCGCTCTACTTCCTGAAAGATCTGCTGGGAGAGTGCTAGTTTGTACATGCGCACTATTGCTATGTTTCACGTCCGTGAATAGTCCGTGAAATCTAAGCGGTACAGGACGGGAAGAGACATGCTGGGATAGAGTGAGCGATAATTACCACTTTTGGCAGGGTAACCAATTTTGGCACCACACCGGAGAACCAGTGTTGGGTTGAGGCAGAGATTAGTTAACGCTAGCGTCACGAAATATCTGCTGGGAGAGTGACATTTCCCGCCAGTAGAACCACAGAGATCCATTGCGAGATAGCTTGTTGAGTTATTCGTCTCCAGTGAGCTGTGTCAGTGACCAGCTTTTATCCCACCCCTGGTACAGGTTGTGCTATTGAGTTAACGTTGAAATAAAATACGCAACGCTCACCTACGTAAAGTTACAGTACTACACCATGTTGGTGGCAGAGAACGTAGCAACGTAGCAACCAATGAACGTCGCATTAAAAAAAAAAGTTCCGGCGCCATTTTTTGAACCGCAGCTGCAGCAACAATAGTTCTAACGCCATTGTTTGAACAATTCAATACATGATTATATTATTGCTTAAAATCGACTGTAAGTTCCGTGTTGGGGGTGAGATAAAAACAGAACCGCTTTCGAAACGTATTTTGAACCACTACGCCACGAGTTTGGATGCTCCGTATCATCACTCGGCTACGCCTCGTGACGATTACTATGCATCCAAACTCGTGGCGTAGTGGTTCAAAATACGTTTCTAAAGACAGTTCTGCTTAAGTATCCACTACTCACATGTGGAAATATATCTCGTTTTATGTCCTATATTTAGTGCAGGTTCGCCATGAATACATCACTGATTGTTGACAGGACCTTTTCGGGACTAGGGGACCGGTGGCAGGAAAGTTTGTGAACTGGTGTTAACGGGATTGCCTTCTGTCGGTTGGATGTTGGTGGATGTGGTTGTATATGCCTCGCCTTTCCTCACAGTTGGACTACCACACTGTGTGTAGCAGCGAGTTGGGTGAGCAGTGAGTCCAGCCAGGATTCGGGGAAGGAGAACAGAGTTATCCAGTTCACTGAAGCATATATATTCTGGTTCCTCGTACCAGCCCTTTGCGTTAGACCTAGAATTAACGTACTGCAGTCGCACATGCACAGGGCGCTAGAGTTGGAGAATTAGTAGAAACTGAAAGAGAGTTAAGAGTGTGAGTGTTTATTGCACGACGGGCAGGTCGCGTTACTGCTCGAGGTGGTAGCCGAGAGCAGTTAGAAGCCGACCATATCCATACAGAGTTCCAGCTTTACTATAGACTTTTCCAGATTTACTATGGACACTTTGTATTAGGTAATGGAAATAGGCAATAGGCAATACGGAATAGGACAGGGAAATGCTTAGGGTGCGGTCGGGGGAGGGTGAATAGATTGTACACCTCAGGTGGGAGGCGGCGTGAGGGGTGGGGCCAACATAGTTTGGCAATCAACCGCTGTCTGCGCTGAGCTACGAAATAGAGGTTGGTCGGGTTAAATCTCACACGGGATCGCTCGGGGTGCGCCTCGATCCAGGTAGTTTTGTTCTATATATACTCTAAAAGCAGACATACTTAATAGGAAATATTCATAGCTAATACGTTGGTAAAGAAACCAGGGTAAATCGTCATTATATTGAAAAGACGTGGCGTCATTTCCCAGCACCCAGATAGCAATAGGACAAGGAAACTGAGAGACAAGATAGAGTGCACTTTGATCCATCGGCTGCAAAGCCAGGCTCCGAAAGGTATAAACACAATGGACAGCAGATATGGATAGGACTTAGAATAAAATGCCACGTCAGATTTTTTTTCTCGATTTTTTTCGAGCAGCGGAAGCTGGCGGAAAAGTTTGAACCTGTAAATATATTCTTTATATCTTGAAAAAAATACACCGGGAAGAAAATTGGCTTCGAGATTATAGAGGAACACACTCTCCAATCAGTACAAAAACTCTGACTGGAGAGTAACAGGCATTTCTCTCTAAAAGGGTCAAGGCGGTCACGGATTTAACCCGACCAGAGCTAATATTATGTAGCTCTGGTGCCCAGTGTAGGGCCAACATGGCGGTCAGCGGGTGACACGCCGACAGGTGGCAGCACACGCGGCGGGGTCAGGGGGCGGGCGCCGTGAGACACACGAGCGGCTCGGCCCCCGGCGTCATATTAGATTTACCCGGGATCGAGCCTGCAGGGAGGCGGGGGGCAGTGAGACGGTGTCGGTATCAGCACCCAGCCGATCCGCACCTAGACTTGCTCAAGTCTTTGATTATGAACATTCATTAAATGATAAATCACAATCACTATAAAGTTAATTAAAGTATTTATTAGCCATCGTATACAAAGCCCCCATTGAAAATGTATGGAGACTCAGTAAACCACGACCCATTGTATAAAACCTGTCAGATACCATAACTGTGGTATACGGATTCAAACCTGTGGTATACGGCCTCAAAACCATGGTATACGGGGAAAATAGTCCCTTTTGCTATAGAGCAAAGAAATAGTCCCTATTGTTATACCCTTTAATATGGCAATTACAAGGTTTAATTTATTCGAAAAGATGGATAATAAATGCAACAAACGATGATTTTGTGGACAGGCAGCTCTGTAAACCACTCGAGGTTGACGTCGTAATACACTCGCTAGCGCTCGTGTATTACTACGCGTCAACCTCTCGTGGTCTACGGCCGCCTGTCAAAACCATCGATTATTGTCTATGTATCCTTCTCTGACTGGCCCATGAATCAAAGACTTGTCCAGTAGGAACAGAACCTTCTGTTTATTGCCCCAAGCCGCTCCCTGTAACCCTATACTTCCTCCTACCCCTCACCCTGCCCTCCTCTAGTTCCCTGGCCGCCTGTGTTGTCATAGTAATGAATTTCGCCTGCTCCTGACTGTGACCCGATTAAGATCAAAGTGAGAAGGTATCAATCTCCCATCAGATATCCTGACCAGCAGCCAGGATATCTGTATGGAGAGTGTTGGAAATACTGGCACTATACAGCGCCAGAAATCTAACACCATTACCGATCGTACCAGTCCCTGTATCCCAGCGAGGAGAGTAGACATAGGATGCAGGGACTGGAGCCAGTCTAATCTGCACCCTACCTCACACAATACTCCAACCATACCCGCAACCACACCCACATCCACATCCACACTCAATCTAATTCCCACACCCACACTCTCGCCCACACCCACACCTACACCGCACCCACAATCACACCCAAACTCATACCAACTGCATGGAGCTGTCCCCCTGCATTAACTGCCATATAAGGAATAGAGTAGACCCAGTAGCCAATGACTGCATTCGGAGGAAACCACGACCTTCACCCTGACCTCCTTACATAATATTTATAACGCCTTGGGACGGTTCTACAGTCTATAGTTGACCTAAAATCTAATGGGCCACAACCACCCTACCAATTCCCACACCCACACCCGCACCCTCACCCGCACCCACACCCACTGCTACACCCACACAAACACCCAAACCCTGACCCACTCACACCCACACCCACAACCAAAACAACACCCACACTCATACCCACAACCACACCCACACCCACAACCACAACCAAACCCACACCCGCGCCCGCACCCTCACCTACACTCACACCCAAACTCATACTAATTCCCACACCCACACCTGCACCCACCTGCACCCACCTGACCCACTCACACCCACACCCACAACCAAAACAACACCCACACTCATACCCACAACCACACCCACACCCACAACCACAACCAAACCCACACCCGCGCCCGCACCCTCACCTACACTCACACCCAAACTCATACTAATTCCCACACCCACACCTGCACCCACACCCACACCCACTCCCATAACCACTCCCACCCCCACACCCACCCACTTACATGTCTTTGTACCCAAACCCTCCCTTTGTGCCCACAAAGGCGGGCGACACACACGTGCGGCAGCGGAACCAGATTTGTCAATTTGTAACCTGGATCTTGACCAAAGGTGACGCTAATGCCCTTTGGGGTGGGTGGGCAGATTGTAATAGCGCGTGGGGCCGAGCGGCAGGGTGGGTGTGTGGTGGCAGGGCGGGAGGGCATTTCAAGGTGGGTGTGTGGCGGCAGGGTGGGTGTGTGGTGGCAGGGCGGGAGGGCATTGCAGGGTTGGTGTATGGTGGTGGGAAGGAGGTGTTGTAGAGCAGGGTTGGTGTGTGGTGGCAAGGTGGATGTGTGGTTTTTTTTTTTTTTTAAGACATTTATTTAACCTGGGATTCACTCAGCTCCATAGGAACTGGTCTCAACGTGATCCCAGCATATAATTAATGTTACATTCGTTTCTTTTGTAGTATAAGCATGTAAGATATGCAACCTATGTACATAACAGTGGTAACGATGAGGTATATTGCAACACAGAATATGATTGGTTCACACGTATGACCTACAATGGTGTGCACCGACCATCGGCATGTGTGTCTAGTAGGAGAACACGTATTTTACAATATTCACAGATTATAGTCTTAATAAAATCATGAGTTATGGAATTCTAGTTTTAAGTATAAGTTTCTGGTCCTGCTTAAAGGCCGTGATCGTTTCAATCTGTCTCTGAGTCGGTGACTGTTTATTCCATAGGGTTGCTCCTCTGAATTCTACACTTTTCTTATATTGTTCGGTATTTGGTAATTTGATGTTGAACAGTGGGGCTGTTTGTGCTCTGGTGCTGGCTGTTTTCACTTGTAGTAGTTCATTTCGCTTACGTTGTTTGTACATGTGTACAAGGAGGTGTGAAATTCTTCTGTCTTCTAGTAGGGGCAGCTGAGCAGCTCTATGTAGTATAGTTACACTGGATCTACTCCCACTTTTTGTTGCTATGCGTATTGCATTGTTTTGAATAACTTGCAGTTTTGATTTATCTGTGGGTGATCCAGCATCGTAGAGAATATCCCCATAGTCCATAATGGGTAGTAACATGGTTTTGTAAATAATATTACAGGCATGCTCATTTATATAAGGTCTAATCTTGGTTAGGAGATAAAGTTTATGCGATAACATTTTCAGTAAATTGCTAATATGATTTCTATAGTTTAGATTCTGGTCTAGTGTTATACCTAGGTATCTGTATGTGCTCACCCTTTGCAGGGCGACCCCATCCAAGTCAATGTTCATTGGTGTATGCCAGCTTTCTTTATTTCTTTTAGGAGTGTTAAAGGTCATAAATTTAGTTTTTTTAATGTTGATCGTCAACTTGTTCCTTTTACACCAATTGCTGACTTGGCTAAGGTCCGTTTGCAATGCGTGAGCTATCGCATACCGATCCTTTCCAGCGTTGTATAACACAGTGTCATCTGCATATAACATACTTTTCGTACCATTTTCAGTGGTGCTTTCTAACATTAAACTAAGGTCATTTACATAAACTATGTATAAAAGGTGGCAGAACGGGTGTGTGTTGGGTGTTTATTGTAGGGTCGCAGGGTTAGTGTGTGGCACCAGTTGGGAGGGTAGGTTTGTGGCAGGGTTGGTGTGTGGTGGCAAGGTGGATGTGTGGTGGCAGAACGGGTGTGTGTTGGGTGTTTATTGTAGGGTCGCAGGGTTAGTGTGTGGCACCAGTTGGGAGGGTAGGTTTGTGGCAGGGTGGGTGTATGGTGGGTGTGTGGCGGCAGGTTGGGTGTATGGTGGCAGGGCGGGAGGGCATTGCAAGGTGGGTGTATGGTGGTGGGAAGGAGGTGTTGTAGAGCAGGGTGTGTGTGTGGTGGCAAGGCGGGTGTGTAGCGGCAGGGTATTGTAGGGTGGCAGGGTTAGTGTGTGGTACCAGTTGGGAGGGTGGGTGTGTTGGCAGGGCGGGGTTGTGGCAGCAGGTTGGGTGTGTGGTGGCAGGGCGGGTGTGTGGTGGCAGGGTGGGTGTGTGTTGGCAGGTTGGGTGTGTGGTGGCAGGGTGGGTGTGTGTTGGCAGGGTGGGTGTGTGTTGGCAGGGCGGGTGTGTGTTGGCAGGGCGGGTGTGTGTTGGCAGGGCGGGTGTGTGTTGGCAGGGTTGGTGTGTGTTGGCAGGGCGGGTGTGTATTGGCAGGACAGGTGTGTGTTGGCAGGGCAGGTGTGTGTTGGCAGGGTGGGTGTGTGTTGGCAGGGTGGGTGTGTGTTGGCAGGGTGGGTATGTGTTGGGAGGGTGGGTGTGTTGGCAGGGCGGGGTTGTGGCAGCAGGTTGGGTGTGTGGTGGCAGGGCGGGTGTGTGGTGGCAGGGTGGGTGTGTGTTGGCAGGGCGGGTGTGTGTTGGCAGGGCAGGTGTGTGTTGGCAGGGTGGGTGTGTGTTGGCAGGGTGGGTGTGTGTTGGCAGGGTGGGTGTGTGGTGGCAGGGCGGGTGTGTTACGGCAAGGCGGGTGTGTGGCAGGAGGGCAGGTGTGTGGTGGGAGGGCGGGTGTGTATTGGTGGGAGGGCGGTAGGGTGGGTGTGTGGTGGGACGGTGGGTGCGTGGCGGATGTGTGGTGGGAGGGCGGCAGGGTGTTGCCAGGTGGCAGGTTAGGAGGTTGAGTGTGTAGCACTGGGTGGGAGGGTGTGTGGTGGCAGGGCGGGTGTGTCGCACCGGGCGGGAGGGTGTGTGGTGGCAGGGCGGGTGTGTAGCACTGGGCGGGAGGGTGTGTGGTGGCAGGGCGGGTGTGTCGCACTGGGCGGGAGGGTGTGTGGTGGCAGGGCGGGTGTGTCGCACTGGGCGGGAGGGTGTGTGGTGGCAGGGCGGGTGTGTAGCAGCGGGTGGGAGGGTGTGTGGTGGCAGGGCGGGTGTGTAGCAGCGGGTGGGAGGGTGTATGGTGGCAGGGCGGGTGTGTAGCGCCGGGTGGGAGGGTGTGTAGTGCCGGGTGGTAGGGTGTGTGGTGGCAGGGTGGCGGTGTATTACCGGGTGGGAGGGTGTGTGGAGGCAGGGCGGGTGTGTATTACCGGGTGGGAGGGTGACTCTGGACGGCGTGGCGGGAGCGGTCAGCCCCTCCCCCGTCTGGCCTCCTCCGGTCGGTGGAGTCTGGCACGTGCCTGTGCTTACTGACTGGTCACCGTTAGACGTTAGACGAGTCTGTCAGTCAAGTCTCCAGGCCTGAGCGGACATTCAGCCATCCACCACAGTCAGACACACCACCATCTGTAGCTATCTGCCACATCCAAACAGCACTGCCTCAGCTCAGCAGTGTTTTACCTTACTTCACATGACAAGATCATTCTTTCAGTGCAATTATATTGGAACTCTTTGGATTTTTTTTTTCAAAAGGTCCATACCCACACCCCCACCAGGGATACGGGCATTATCCTACCCCTAATAAAAAACGCCATAGGTTTAACATTGACTCAATGTATTTGAAGGAGCGTTGAATAAAGTGTTATTTATGCACCGAGGTGAATAAAAAAACTGACCAATCAGGGACCAGATAACCAAAGTAGATCCGGCAGTGTCAACACGCTACTATCATGGATAATTACTCAATTTTCTCTGTATATCGGTGAGATGGGGTAGGATAAATACAAAACCAAACTCGAGTTAGCCTTCTCAATGTTTATGCTACTCTGGTCAGCTCTGCTACTCACTACACTCGGCTAACGCCTCGTGTAGTAATACACAACCTGCCCATCGTGGCATAAACATTGACAAGGCTGACTCTCGTTTGGTTTCTACTAAACATTGGAGAAATTTAATTC
Source organism: Alentia gelatinosa (assembly GCA_950022655.1). Lineage (NCBI taxonomy): Eukaryota > Metazoa > Annelida > Polychaeta > Phyllodocida > Polynoidae > Alentia > Alentia gelatinosa. The sequence continues at coordinate 9,479,164 of OX465585.1, forward strand.
ATAATATTGGAACTCTTCCGGGAAAAATCGGCACCCCGATTTCCCTGAATAAATGATGCAATAGTCTTTCACCACAAGACCTTTTATAAACAAATCAGTTTAGCAGTGTTCGACTTTGCTTCATATTTACTTGACAAGATCATTCTTTCACTACAAGACCCACTCCTTTTAAAACAAGGAGCAAATAGAATGTTCATCATTGATGAATGAGCGTGCAATTATAAATGAATAACAATTTGTGGGTCATATTGAGTCTAAGGATAGCTTTCTCCAACCCACTTGCACCCAGTCAACTTGCCATTTCTGCAAATGCTTGAATTCAATTGAAGATCCAAATATATCAAGCACCAGTGGGTCAATGAGGTATTTCGGTCATGGTCAGCTGGGCATGCCTCTAAGACACCCATCCTACTCCTTTCCCACTATCACAGTGAATAGCACGCAGATAGTGAAGGGGTAGTTTTCTGGTAGCACGCTGAAAGTCTATATGTGACCACTCTAACCGTTAGGCAATGTATTTAGGCGTGCAAGCACGCTCTAACAAATTTCCTTGAAGAGGAGATAGACAGCATATTCAAGCTGGAACATTTGTAATATCAAATCACAAGCTAAAATTGCTACATCATTTTAGGAGGTACATGATATATCAGTTAATCATTGAAATAAATTTGATATTTCTATTTTGAATCAGACACAATTAAGGTCACCTCTGCTATTCCATCAATAGATAAGCTGGGTTGAATCAATTCCACTTCTTATGTGTAATACTGCCAGCTACTGTAGTGACAGTGGCGGACAGCGATACCGCAGACAGTAAGGTGACATTCAGGACATGAAGGTCATTCTGGAAATGGATGACAGAATTTGACGAGGTTCGTCAACAGGTGTTGCCTGACCTTTGGTACAACTTCTGCTGGAATTGTTATCGATACCAAATGTAAAATGAATCATAAGCTTAGCAGTTGCCAAACGTGTAAATGTCAGCAAATGTGTTAATGTCAGAAAAATGTCACACTGAATACATATATTTATGATCCACCTAATACATAGTGTCCTTAGAAAACACATGGGCAGCGTGTATCTACTATGGAGGAAACCCATGAAAGTTTAGGGTCGAAGCTCGTATCCCATCGAGTTTGAATCACGTAGTATTTCACAGTATTTCACAAGGCGAAGCCGCGTGAATTGCTAGGTGATTCAAATGAGATGGGATCGAGCTCTGACCCTAAACTTGAATGGGTTTCTGAATTTATCTCACCCTTAATATTGACTAATGGGCTAACATTTGTGACATTATCCCCCATTGGATATTTTTCCTAAATATCTAATGGGTGTTAGATACGAGTTTCCAATGTTAAGTCTATGGAGAAAAAATATCTGGGGTGAGATAAATACCTGGAGCATACAGATATATCCACCTAATACAAAGTGTCCATAGAAAACACATAGGCAGCGTGTATCTACAACCATATACCCGGAGCATACAGATATATCCACCCAATACATAGTGTCCATAGAAAACACATGGGCAGCGTGTATCTACATACCTGGAGCATACAGATATTTCCACTTAATACAAAGTGTCCATAGAAAACACATGGGCAGCATACATGTATCTACATGCCCGGCGCATACAAATATGTTGTATGCTCTGGGTTGCAGAAGTCGGTACATAGAGAAAAATAGTGCATATGAAGTCGGTACATAGAGAAAAATAGTGCATATGAAAAGATAGTACGTACCTGAATGAATTAAAATCAGTACGCCACTTGTCAATATTGCGTATTTAGAAAACGGATGTTTCCGCCAACTGACAGGCATTATGGGAACTATTTTATATAAATAAAGCACAGCACTTGTTTCGAATCTCCAATTATTTACAAGATTTGCGATATTACTACAAAGCATGGTAATATTGCGTGTATATATATCCACCTCCGTAATGTAGTTTACAGTGAATTTCCATCACTTTAGACCGGGTGGGGAACCAGTCGTTGGAACGCTGCATGGTGGTGATATGAGTATCCGGAAGTGACGTAGTGAACACCCGGTGGCGGGGCTTAGGGACGCCCACCACCTACGTCACAGCAGGTCGCGTCCCAGCGGCCACGCCATGGTGTTACTGTGACGTCACCGTGTCATAGCAACGACACCGTGCTACACTCTCCTCCCCGAGGCTTGGTCAGCAAGCAAAATCCATTATTATAGGGAGCCAAATTGAACCTGCTGAAACCACAGATACCCGTTTACAAAACACCATTTCCGGATGTAGGCACTCAGTACTTTGACTATGTAGGTTCGAGATTATATGTGTCGTTCTCCAATCTTTTAGATCCAAATTTTTAATAAACTTAACAACTGTCATTATAGTTTCGAAACAGAGTTATTCAGAGACGATAGTAGTGAACTACACTTCAGAAGTAACAAGAGACCAAAAACAAAAGTCTAGCCTCAAATCCCCAAAGGTTTAGCACTAAGCCTCGTTCTTGCTGGCCACCGGAAATGGTGTTTTGTAAACAGGTATCTGTGGTTTCAGCGGGTTCACTTTGGCTTCCTATTGTCATGTCAAGTTATATGGAGACATGGTTAGTGTGCCTGGATGGAATCTGTTCAGAGGTATTTTGGTCGGAAATATTCACCTCGTTCTTCGAACTCGGTGAATCATTTCCGACGAAAATATCGAGGAATAGACGGAATTCGGGTACACTCACTCTATCTCCTCGTTATCATATGCCTGTAAATCATTAAAAAAACGCCATTTTAGAGTGGTCACGTGGTACGGAGGGACGTATGAAAATGATTTCGTCCCTCAGTGACGGACGGAATCTGAACTCCTGGTCATATACTATAGGTATGTGATAATATTGTCTTAGTCAAGTCGGTGATAACAATTCACTAGGACTAGGTTCTTATCTCACCCCTGATATTTTTGTCCCCTCGGCTTAACATTGGGAACTCGTTCTTCATGCCCCTACGAATATTGCAGTCCGTTCTCCATGGTCTATATCCTGTGTGACGTCCATTCTTTTAGTGTTTATAGGGGTGAGATAAATATAGAAAGCAACTAGTGTTGGTCAAAATTGTTGCTTTCCAACTCTTTTGAAGGCTATGTGATATTCGCTAGGCTGCCGCCTTGTTTACATCACTTGGCATCAAACTCGTGGAGAACGACGACTTTGACCAATACGTGTTGGTTTCTTCTCAAATCACTAACTTTATTGAACAACATAACATAATAACTCATCGACAGACAGGTTTCAGAAAGGGTTACTCCACAGTCAACTCCATAGCCACACTAACTGATAACATTTTACTCAAAAGAAATATAGGCCAAGACACAATTGCAATTTTTGTTGATTTTAAAAAAGCTTTTGATACGGTAAACCACACAATTTTATTGCAAAAACTTAACCATTATGGAATTCGCGATCAAAATTTAAACTGGATTCAAAATTACTTAACCAATAGAAATCAGACTACCAGAGTGAACAATTGTAACTCACCCTCGCATGAGGTTGGCTGTGGAGTGCCTCAGGGCTCCATTCTCGGGCCTTTGATGTTTATATTATACATAAATGATTTAACTGAAGCGATTAAAGACTCAGATACCTGCCTCTATGCGGATGACACAGTTTTATTTAATTCTGGAAGAGACATGACCATTATTGGCAAATCACTACAATTATCCATGAATAACTTAGCCACTTGGTGCGAACAGAATAAGCTAACAGTAAATTCAGCTAAAACTAAAATATTACACTTCACCTCTAAACGAAAAAAAGAAAAACAAACACCAAACATAGTACTTAATGGTAATCAGCTACAAAAGGTATTTGAATATCGCTACTTGGGAGTGATTCTCGATACACACCTAAATTACCACTCTCACATAAACAATATTATAAAGAAGGTATCGTACAGGATGTACCAACTATGTAAAATGCGCTCGTATCTTGATGTCGAGAGTGCGCTTAAAGTTTACAAATCTACCATCTTGCCATACTTCGATTATGGAAATATACTTTTTGTGACAGCTGACTTTAATCATGTAAAGAAACTTCAAAAATTGCAAAACAAATGCCTACGAATTTGCCTAAGAGCTACAATATATACATCTTTAAGAACTCTTCATAATGTAGCCAGAATTCCTTACCTGTCAGAGCGCACGAATTGTCATGTTTTAAACCAAATGTATCTACGATCCAGACAACAGGAATACTGTCAACAACAAACAGCTTATACCCGAGCACAGACAGCCCCGATCTTAAAAACAATAACTCCCAACTGTGAAGCATACGCACGCTCAGTTGGCCATTATGGTGCTGTTAAATGGAATGCTTTGACACCAGTCGCAAGGAACACTGAGACATATAAATCCTTTAAAAATCTTACCAAAACGAACATGCTGCGTAGTATTCCTTGAAACAACAAATGCCTGATGTGCTTATAACATGGCTAAGGCAAGCCTAATGTTTAAATCCAACCATGTAAGAACTTCAGGTTATTGTAATGCACCATACAAGCTCAATGTTTCTTGATTTATTATGTGACTTCGAAAATTGTATGTACTTGTGTTTCCCACCTCACTCATTTTTGTACAACCCGGAGTGGGGCAGGTTATGAAAATCAAGCCATACAAGACTTGATAACCACCCTGATTTTGTTGTCAACAACATAGGATGACATCAGGTAAACTAAATTACTATATCTGTATATCTTTGCCTAATGGATCAAAACAGAACGAATAAGTTTCCCTGTACTGTAAACTGAGACTATGTAACTGAAGCTGATATGTTGTCAACGAAATAAAAGTTCTGAAAAAAAAAAAAAAAAAAAAAAAGTATATACGGAGTCTCCATAATACGAAATAGCAGTCACGGTGGGCGCAAACATTACTTTTGCTACACCCCTAGCCAGATATTCACTCCAAGTTATATGATAATACAGAATTTATCTCGAAAGAGGGATTGTTTGGACGTTTGGCAGAGCAGTACGCGTAGCCATTTTGTGTTATCATAAACAGCCGCTATTCTGTAACTTGCACGAATCCTACTCCGGAAAACACAGTTTTGGCGGGAAAATAGGTGTTCTCAAGAAACAGCCGACAATTGTACAATATTCCGAGAACCGGAATAAGCAAGACATGGTCGCCAGAAGAATTTTGAGAAGGTGTTTTATCACCATATGGCATACTCAATTTCTCGTCCGGTCTACGATTGTAGAGCGGAATATTGAGGAGAGCAATATGGTTTCTGCATTGACATTGCATTCATTTTTCATCCAATATTCAAAAGGGTTTTTGAAAATATATAAAGTAGCTTCCTGGTGTAGATCATCACCTGACATACATACACAATATTGTCTGGTTTCAGATACAAGGGGCTGTATGCTCCGAGGAGTTGACGAGTAGTAATATCCGAGCGTACGCGAGGATATTGCGTAGTGAACTCCGAGGAGCATACAAACGCTTTTATCTGAAACCAGTCTATATTGTATTTATTATCCACCTTTTCTGCACAAGTGACATGTCGATATCAGTTCCCTAAACACTCCCTATGTGATATCTATGGACACTTTGTATTAGGTGGATAATAATATTTATTACCTACCTAACACGGAGTCTCAATACTAAGCCTATGGAGCCTCCAGATCGCTACTGAGTAGAATACGGAAAGCCGTATTTTCCCAGGAGAATCTAAATCTAAATCTAATGATTTGCAAAATTCTAAATCCAATGATTTGCAAGATTCTTTCCTAATGTTCTGTAATAATATTACCATGATTTCTATCTGTGTGGCCGTATTCTCCTTGTAGTTGACGCTACGCAATACTAAAACTGATACGTAAACTACGCGGAGAATACGGCCACTCAGATCCAAATCATGGTAATATTGTGTATATATACACAATAATGACTGGTTTTGTGTACGAGTGGCCGTAATCTCCGAGTAGTTGACGTGTAGTAATATCCGAGCGTTTAGCGAGGATATTACGTCGTCAACTACGAGGAGATTACAGTCATTGGTATACAAAACCAGTCGTTATTGTATTTATTACCCGCCTACAAGATTGATAACAAATTTATTGCAATTAAAAAGTTTCTGTAAGCCATTTAGTCCCAGACACCACAGCACTGTCAAGCGTGGCAGTAATTCGGTGTAGACTTACACCAATAATAAAGTTCCCCATTAACCTGTGATTTTAGCATGTAAAACGTTTTATGACAGTGAGATCTGATGGTAGATGAGATTACTAGGACTAATTGTAAATAGTTTATATTGAATGAATATCCATAAAACTTGTTTCAAAGTAAATGATGATTTGACTTTATCATGGATGGTACTTTTTTCCGGAATCTCCTGCGGGAGATTCTGACATACCAGAATCTCCGGGTAGCTGTTTCCAGGTGCTCTATACATTTCCTATGGAGACTACGTATTTGGTGGGTAAGACCACTGGGTAATAAATACCCAGCCGGCCATGTTTATGTCTTCCTATTAACCCGTATCCATCCGTCATGTCATTCTCATCATCTAATTACCGGCTTTTTCTCTCTTTTTTTTCTTATTGCGATAAAAGTAATTATGTCGTCGGTAGAGCAGGTTAGTATCTACAAGCCAGACGCAACCATCCCTCTAGCTTCTTCAGCCTGAGTTGGCGAGAAGTGTGTTATGATCGTGGACCTGATAAATAAGATTACAAACACCTCTTTATCTCAACCGTGGAATAAATGTCCATAGGCTTAACATTGGGAACTCGTTTTCCATGCCCCTACAAGTATTGCAGTCCGTTCTCCATGGTCTTAATTACCCACCGATTACGGAGTCTCCATAGGAAATGTATAGGGCACCTGGAATTAGATACCCGGAGATTCTGGCATGTCAGAATCTTCTGCAGGAGATTCCGGAAAAATAGTCCTGTCCATAATGAGGTTGAATCATCATGTTCTTCGAAATAAGTTTCTAGAATGTTTATTCAATGCTAATTATCTAGAATCAATCATAGTAATCTCATTTACCATCAGAAATCACTGTCATAACACACTTTGCATGCTAAAATCATAGATTAATGGCGAACTATATTATTGGTGTAAGTCTACACCGAATTACTGCTAAACTTGACAGTGCTGTGGTGTTTGGAACTAAACGGCTTACAGAAACTTTTTAATTGCAATAGACTTGTTTTTAATCTTGTAGGTGGGTAATAAATACAATAACAACTGGTTTTGTATACGAGTGATAGTAAACTCCTCGTAGTTGACGACGTAATATCCTCGCTTATCGCTCGGATATCACTACGCGTCAACTACTCGGAGATTACGGCCACTCGTACTCAAAACCAATCATTATTGTGTATATATCCTGTGTGTTGCACATTATATTTGTGTGAACAGGGGTGAGATAAATACAGAAAACAACTCATTTTGGTCAAAGGAGTCATTCTCCAACTCGTTTGAATGCTATGTGATATTCACTCGGCTGTCGCCTCGTTTATATCACACCGCATCAAATTCGTAGAGAACGACGACTTTGACCAAAACTTGTTGGTTTCTTCTTTAATCTCTTCTCTGAAGGGTTCACAGAGCAGTACATTTACCTCCTAAAACCTACCTGCACTTCAGCTTCAATATTAGTAGCCTACTTCATTATTATCCATTGTATAGAAGACCCCATTGAAAATGTACAGGGGACTCAGTAAACCACGACCCATTGTGTAAAACCTGTCGGATATCAAATCTGTGGTATACAGATTCAAATCTGTGGTATACGGCCTCAAAGCCATGGTGTACGGGAAAATAGTCCCTTTGTGCTATAGAGCAAAGAAATAGTCCCTATTGTTATACCATTTAAAAGGGCGATTACTGGGTTTAATTTATTTGAAAAGATGGACGATAAATGCAACAAACGATGGTTTTGTGGACAGGCGGCTCTGTAAATTAAGTGAGGTTGATGTCATGATTCACTCACTAGCGGTCGTGTATTACTACGCGTCAACCATTTGTGGTTTACGACTGCCTGTCTACAAAACCATCGATAATTGTCTTATGTATTCAATATCCAGTAGTTACTACACTGTGATAAATCCATGAATCATTCCAGCTGATATTCTGACATTTTACGTTGTGGCCTAACATTACATCAGGGTTGACACAGAGAAAGTCCCTGCGTTTAGACTGCTTGCTGTGAGAGCTCACACACAGACCACACTGTAGATCTGTGTCGGCTTTGAAGTCCAGTCACGCTCTGTGTTCGCTTCAATAAAGCCCAATACACATCTACCGATTCAGGATTGAACGATTAGTTCCCAAATTGTTGGAGTTGGTGAACTTGTCCTAGGGGAATTACGTAGTACCTTGGCCTGTGTCGGGCACCCAATCAAGTGCTATTTACCAACGTTACGTTGTCGGTGACTAGATTTATCAACAAATTGGTAAACTTTTGGCCACCGATTTAGGAACATAGAAACCACAACTTGTCAGCGATAAAATAACATCAGAAGGAGGTGGTTCACTAATCGTTGGCTGACCCTTGCCGAGCTGTCTTACATCTACCGACCACGACCGACTCCGTTAGGATGCCTCGCCTGAGACAAATTACCGTCTGTTTGTCGCCGACAAAGGATTATAAATTTCCCGAAATCGGTGCATGTGTATTGGGCTTTAGTATTTCATGATATCCTACTTCAGTATTCCATGTCCAGTAGTTACTACACTGTGATAAATCCATGGATTATTCCAGCTGATATTCTGACATTTTACGTTGTGGCCTAACATTACATCTGGGTTGACACAGAGAAAGTCCCTGCGTTTAGACTGCTTGCTGTGAGAGCTTTACACACAGACCACACTGTAGATCTGTGTCCGCTTTGAAGTCCAGTCACGCTCTGTGTTCGCTTCGATAATCTGCCATTTCACGGCGCCACTGAGTATTGACTAAAAAAACATCAAAATGATGTCGGTGCGATTAATCTGTCTCCATAACAACCATCCATCACTCAGCCCTGAGCCGGTCTGGACAGCGGTAGAGTACGGGCAGAGGGAGGCAGTTCATGTCTGACGTTTTATAGCTTTACATGTGTAGTAGAGGTCTCCAGTTCACAGATTAGAGCTGCCACTCTGTGGTGGTTTCCGTTTAAGCCCAATGCCCATCTACCGATTTCGGAACATTTATGTACGTTTGTCGGCGACAAACAGAGGGTTATTTGTCTCAGCCAAGCCATCCTAACGGAGTCGGTAGATGTAGGACAGCTAGGCAAGGCTACCCAGCGATTAGTGAACACTCTGTTTCTTTGGTTTTTGCCCTCCCCCAGCGATTAGTGGATCATACACCGATTTTATCAGTTACAGTGTGCGGGTCAAGCTTGCCTGCGACAAAGTGACCGACTGCTATACGATTTGGGAACTAATCGTTCAACCCTAAATCGGTAGATGGGCATCTGGCTTTACCCGGCGTTTACACTAGACGATTCTGGCTGGCAATTTTGGCATTTTGCACCGCCTGACTACTATCAGCCGTAAAATGCTAGAAATCATCTAGTCTAAAGTGGGTGGCGACTGCAGATTGTCTGGTTACATCAGATTATACAATTAGGCACCACCTGGCGACTATTGGAAATGTGCTGACGACCCCAACTATTTCAAGCAGGCTTGAATTAGTCGTCTACATAGACCGCATTAGTCCTGACGTCATTTTGGTGCCAAACAAATCCAAACTCCGAGAAGCACTGCATAGACGTAGCATCGTGGCATAATAGAGTTAAATATAATGTAGAATTAAAAAATTTGAGATGTCTAGATGCCGACTGCTGCACTTATGAAGGGATATCCCCTGGGATATCCCAATGTTTGGCACCAGAATGTAGGGAAACCCCAGTCAAATGACGTCACACTAATGCGGTCTATGGGCGGCAATTCTGTGAAAACTTATAGTCGTCAGTGTAAAAGCTCAGGTACATTCTGAGGTCGACGACTTTCGCTGTGGACAATGCCACCACCTGGCAGTTATTGGCTTGACAATCTACAGTTGCCACGTATTTAGGCGTCTAGTGTAAACGCTGGGTTAGCATGGGACAAGCTCAGATGCACTGATTAGTCTGAGGAGTTTGTTTGCTTGTGGTTTAACGTCCAAGAGAACTCTCAAGGCCCGTTTCCATTGGCCAACAAAAACGGTGTAGATTTTTTTTAGTTTTCCTAAAAGCCCATTTCCATTTTGCGTCAGCTGTCGGTGGTTCCTGACTGACGATCGGTGATGGCAAATGGAAATGGGCTTTTGGAGAACTAAAAGAATCTACTCAGTTTTCGTCAGCCAATGGAAACTGGCCTTTAGGCTTAAAGGGACCAAGTGAAGGTACTATAGACTTTCAGCGCGCTACAAACACAATCCCTTCATCATCTCCATGCCAACTCTATGGCATTTGGTCCAAGGGGCCGTTGAATATCTAAAGGAGAAAGTTTTATTTTGTCGTAGGAGGATCTTAAAGTGGTTCTCATTCTTAAAACAATGATTGTCTTTTATTAGGACTCTAACAAGGACGGATATCTTAAAGATTTTCCACAAGGGTTAGGGGGTGGGGAGTTTGGCAGACATGATTTATCCAACGAGTCTCCCTTCAAATGGTTGTCCAGCGAGACCCCATCCTCTCCTTGTCCTAATGGTAGTTGCCCTCCTTATCTAGATTCAACACGCCCTGGTCTCATGTCATCTACATTCACAGTTCCAGTCGCAGTAGGACTTTTTGAACAGTTTCCCATTCCATCCATGCGTCTGTTCATCTATGGTCATCCATTCATAACAACTTTTTTCATTTCTCCGTGCTTCTGCAATTGGTTCCATTTGCTGGCTTGTCCCTGCACGAAGTATTATTCATGAAAGCCTGAGAAGTTCTTTTACAGCGCCTCTGCCACATTCGCTAGACCTATATCTTTTCTCTCCTCTTTCCTGTCTGCTTCTGTCCCTTCATTTAGTATCAACCTAATACAAAGTGTCCATAGAAAACATATGGGCAGCGTGTATCTACTTACCCAGAGCATACAGGTATATCCACCTAATGCAAAGTATCCATAGAAAACACATGGGCAGCGTGTATCTACTTACCCAGAGCATACAGGTATATCCACCTAATACAAAGTGTCCATAAAAAACACATAGGCAGCGTGTATCACCATACCCGGAGCATACAGATATATCCACCTAATACAAAGTATCCATAGAAAACACATGGGCAGCGTGTATCACCATACCCGGAGCATACAGGTATATCCACCTAATACAAAGTGTCAATAGAAAACACATGGGCAGCGTGTATCACCATACCCGGAGCATATAGATATATCCACCTATTACAAAGTATCCATAGAAAACACAGCAGCGTGTATCTACATACCCGGAGCATACAGGTATGTTGTATGCCCTGGCTTGCCAAAGCAGGCGCATATATGGAGAAATAGTGTGTATTTAGAAATAGTGTGCCCCACTTGTCAGGAAAAGGTGGATGATAAATACAATATAGTTTGGTTTCAGATAAAATTGGTTGCATGCTCCTTGGAGTTGCCTCGGCGCAATATACTAGCATGCGCTCTGATATTAGTACGCGTCAATTCGTGCATAAGAAAAAAATAGTGCAGATCTTAAAGACCTGGATAATAAATACAATATAGACTAGTGACAGATAAAAGTGGTTGTATACTCCTTGGTCTCTGTACAATATCCTCGCATGTGCTCGGATATTACTTTGCATAAACTCCTCGGAGCAAACAACCGCTTGTATCTGAAACCAGTCAACATTTTGTATGTTTGGAAAAACCTTCCCGTGTTCTGTCCCCACTTCCTTATGTAGGTGTGTGGAGTGCAGACGCTTTTAGAAAAATCTGTGTATGTATTCTACTCAGTAGCTATCTGTAGGGTCGATAAGTTTGATATGGAGACTCCGTACTAGGTGTGAAATAGTATGCAATATCCAATATATATGCATTCACTCAGATATTTCTATGCGTCAACCAGAATACGAGCATGCAGATCAAAATTATGGTAATACTTGTCTCCTGCTTGTCCGTAGATTGCTGAATCAACAAGCGGGGAAATCTCATTTCAGAGAATTGTCCAAATGAGGGATTTCCCACTTAGCTGAAGTACTACTTCCAGTAAGTGACCTCAAGAGCCATGAAAACATCGCTAATGTCGCGCACAGTGGGTTTTACACAGAGACAAGTGCTACGAATAATGATAAAACACTCTGTACACTTCACGTCCTATCTCCAAGTGACCGGCACAAAATGAACATCAGTTAACGGAAACAGATAAAACAGCATGATCAGTGGGAACCGAGCCGCTCCCATGGATATATCACTGAGCCGTAAAGCATTACATTCCTGGCTTCATAACATCCTTAGCCATATCACATTGCTAATTACATAATGGGTTAACACATTCAAATACTTGCCCTCTCCATGGTGCATCACATCTACGGTAATATCATACTCATTACATAACACTAGGTGATGTCACACCCTTGACTTCATTAACATATAAATGCCCTCTTTGCATTATGCTGCTCAGTCCATAATTAGATTTATTATCCACCTAATATGAAGTGTCCATAGGAAACACATAGGGAGTGTGTATCACCATAGCCAGAGCATACAGATATATCCACCTAATACAAAGTGTCCATAGAAAACTCATAGGGAGTGTGTATCACCATACCCAGAGCATACAGATATATCCACCTAATACAAAGTGTCCATAGAAAACACATAGGGAGTGTGTATCTACATACACAGAGCATACATACATGTTGTATGGTCCGGGCTGCAAAAGCCGGCACATACAGAAAAATAGTGCATATGAAAAGTTAGTGTGTACCTAAATCAACTTATGTAGGTATGCTACTTGTCAGGAAAAGGTGGATGATTAATACAATATAGACTGCCTTCAGATAAAAGCGGTTGTATGCTCCTCAAGTTGACTCTGCGCGATATCCTTGCATTTGCTCGGATATTACTACGTGTTAACCGCTCAAAGTATGCGGCCGCTTGTGTCTGAAAGAGTTGATATAGTGTATATATTCCCTACGTGTATCCCCCTGGTCACATCATTCCTTTAGTTACAGAGACATCATCCCATTTTCTATGCATATCATATCAAAATGCTATCGTATACTACCAGCTGCTTCCCATATCATATGAAAAAAATGCTGTCCGCTAAATTACTACTTCATAAGAAACTAAAATGGTGTTTTTTCATGATTTGTAAGTATATGATAATAAGGGAACATAAAAGCTGCGGCTGGATTATTTTGTTCTCGGTTTTTCGGTCATTTTCTTTCACCTCCTGCTAAGATCCTATGTCGTTAGGCCGAACAAAACGACCGAAAGACTTTGAACAGAATACATTCGTCCACAGTAACGACGTTTCCTGATAATCCCTGATTACTTCACACCCCTAATACAACCCTCTGAATCCTTCATATGCTGATCTACCCGAGACTTATTTCTGAAGAATATTTTAGCATCCATATCTATCAGTTCCGCTTGGACCTTGCCGGATAATCCGTGGTTCTCATTTCACTCGGGAACTAGCGGGACGGCCATGGTGTTTTCGTGTCGGTGCACGTGATTGGCTGCTCACATATTCGGGGACTGATCGTCTTATATGTGTTGGCTTATATGTTTATCACACCCAACTCTGCTTTGATGTGGAAACTAGTTTCCTGCTCGTCATATGAATCTTCTCCAGCTGGATTCTGCTGGTCTTTCCTACAGAGATAACTACACAACAGGGGGCTTATATCATCTTTCTTGGTTTTTTAGAGGTGTTCTGTGAATAAACCTCCATACCTTTTTTTTTTTTTTTTTTTTTTTTTGAGATGGCTAGTGACCAAGTAGCCATATCTCCCCCCCCCCCCCCTCCAAAAAAAAGGGTACTTCTAAGGCATAGGGTCCCAGATATCAATTTTTACCTGTTTCTGCTTGGAGGTACACAGTACGTTTTTATATATCTTTGCACGAATGTCTCACACTTACTGGTCATCTGTATAGATTCCGTTCTGCATACTTTGCACGAACTAAAGGTTAATAATAAAATTTGAACGAGATACAGGAAAGGGTCTTCATGTGCGATCCTAGATTATTAAACGGGCCCCTGAATCACTGTCTGATGCCGTTGTCTTCTGATTTCACCTCTTCTCTTGTAGTCACTCTTCTCAACATGTGATCCCGTAGGATTGTACGATATCAGAGCTTTGCTTAAAAGATCCCTCAATCTTTCCTCTTTGCCCAGAACCCAAAGCCTATATGTGGCCCTTTTCATAGGAAAAGTAAATAAATATCCTATTATCATGCTGAACCTGAAAAACACCAGTCACCAAGCAGAGGCGACACCTTTTGTGGTATTCTACATTCTAGACACTGTGTATGGTATTTAGGCGTCAGGTAGGTGTCTGTGGGTGTATGTCTGGCTACAACAGTGTCTCTATGCCATAGTATCACCTGTGAAAAGGTATTATATACCACATAGCCCAACCATCGGCGGACTGAAAACCCCGCTAAAGGGAACACCCAGCTTAAGGGGGCAGTTTGCTTGGAACGGAGGCTGTCCCCTTAAGCGGGGTTTTACTGTGTGTGTATGTATATATATATATATATATATATATATATATATATATATATATATATATATATATATATATATATATATATATATATACATACATACATACATACATAGATATATATATATACATGAGATGTACTTTACAACATATTATCTGATTATAGATAGTACAATCTATTATTGCTCTGCATATACTGTTATCAATTGTTGTATATATGTTGCGTAATGGCGCCATAAAAGAAGGATAATTTGTACCAAAAAGAAACTGGTTGAGCGTTAAAACCAGTCCCTCGAGACTGAGCTCTAACCAGTATAAATAAATTTCTTAAAAAAAAAATATATATATATATATATATATATATATATATAGATATACATAAATATACATACATATATATTCATAGAAACCAGTCATAGGAAATAAATGTCAGGTTATGCAGTGAGAAGACTATGCTGATGGATTGTCCCACGCCTCGTTTCCTGGGGGGATGCAGTATACGGACACCGGCTTACGGAACATACACCATACTGACAATGCCAGCGTAGTCAGGTGCGAAGTCCCGCTTTAAAAGGCATCCATCCTCGTGAAGGAAAGGAACCCTGGGAAGAAGTGGGGCACTGTGGAGAGTTGGGGCTGACACGTGGGTAGGGTGATGGGTGATCGGGCTGGGCGTGCTACAAGGCACATGCATCAGCCGTATCTCAGTATTGTCACAGGTTGATGGCCGGCAACCCACTACTCCCTCCGGCTCTAGGGGATAACCCAGGTTTTTAGGATAATGTGTCGTTAGTGTTTGCCCATCAATGATGGTAAATGGTATATACCTCCCACTTCTCCCTCCGGCTCGAGGGAAAAACCCAGGTTTTTAGGATAATGTGTCGTTAGTGTTTGCCCATCAATGATGGTAAATGGTATATACCTCCCACTACTCGCTCCGGCTCGAGGGGAAAACCCAGCTTTTTAGGATAATGTGTCGTTAGTGTTTGCTCATCAATGATGGTAAATGGTATATACCTCCCACTTCTCCCTCCGGCTCGAGGGAAAAACCGAGGTTTTTAGGATAATGTGTCGTTAGTGTTTGCCCATCAATGATGGTAAATGGTATATACCTCCCACTTCTCCCTCCGGCTCGAGGGAAAAACCCAGGTTTTTAGGATAATGTGTCGTTAGTGTTTCCCATCAATGATGGTAAATGGTATATACCTCCCACTTCTCCCTCCGGCTCGAGGGAAAAACCCAGGTTTTTAGGATAATGTGCAGTTAGTGTTTGCCCATCAATGATGGTAAACAATATATACCTCCCACTTCTCCCTCTGGCTCGAGGGAAAAACCCAGGTTTTTAGGATAATGTGTCGTTAGTGTTTGCCCATTAATGATGGTAAATGGTATATACCTCCCACTTCTCCCTCCGGCTCGAGGGAAAAACCCAGGTTTTTAGGATAATGTGCAGTTAGTGTTTGCCCATCAATGATGGTAAACGATATATACCTCCCACTTCTCCCTCTGGCTCGAGGGAAAAACCCAGGTTTTTAGGATAATGTGTCGTTAGTGTTTGCCCATTAATGATGGTAAATGGTATATACCTCCCACTTCTCCCTCCGGCTCGAGGGAAAAACCCAGGTTTTTAGGATAATGTGTCGTTAGTGTTTGCCCATTAATGATGGTAAATGGTATATACCTCCCACTTCTCCCTCCGGCTCGAGGGAAAAACCCAGGATTTTAGGATAATGTGCAGTTAGTATTTGCCCAGCAATGATGGTAAACAATATATACCACCAACTACTCCCTCCCGATCCACGGAAAACCCAGGTATTTAGGACAATGTGCAGTTATTGTGTGCCCATGAATGATGGTAAACGGTATACACCACCTACTACTACTGCTGCTCTAGAGAAAACCCAGATTTTCTATATTTATGTGCCATTAGTTTTTGGCCATCAGTAAATGGCAAACCGCCTGCAAAACATGTGAAATCACGCCTGATTAATATTGACATAACTGACAAAGAACAGGTCCTTCTAGCCAATGACAGTATGTCAGTGGCCATACGGAATGAGATTAGACAGGCCTGGAGACTAGGGAGGAGGCCTAAAAGCAAGACAACACGCTACGGAGCTGGTATGCTCTAGACACTACGCTCTGAACACTAGACAGTAGGCTACGGTTTCTCTTCATATCGTAGTAGCACCCAGATATCCTGTGCTATTGTCTTTTTATCAGAACACTTTGGGGAATATTTAAAAAATGGTGTCAGTGGTATACCGGGGAGGTTGGCACTATCATTTATTATCCATCCGATGCAAAGTGTCCAGAGTAAAACTATAAGAACTCTGTATGTATATTACCTGATTCCTACGTATATTTATATATGTATTGTATTCGGCAGTTTGCGATAAAGCGTGCATGTGGAAAAAGAAAATGCGCACTCAGAAATAGGGCGTGCCCATCAATGAGTAAATATCGGCACGTCAAGTGTCAGGAAATGGTTGATAATATCGTAAAACTGGATGAGTTTTAATCTTGGCTCCCGTATGCCACGACTGGCGTTTGGCGTAGTGATATCACGAGGCGGAGCCGAGTGGTATCCGGAACCAAACTCCAGTCGTGGCATACGGGAGCCAAGATTAAAACGAATCAGGTTTTGATTTTATCCTACCCCTCTCTACAATATTTTAATATCAAAATCATGAATGAAAATCATCAAAATTCCGTATGCCCCTAGTAGCATACAAACGTCCGTATGCCAGTCAGCGTGGCTTACGGAATCTCAATGTTAAGCCTATGGGATTTTATATTAGGGGTAGGATAATAGATACAATATTGACTGGTTTTAGATAAAAGCGGTTGTATGCTCCTCGGATTTGTGGCTGCTGAATATGGGATCAGTTATGGTTGCGGAGTAATCTCACGAGGTAAAGCCGAGTGAGTATTGTAACAAACCAAAATGTATGGCATATTTTAGTAGTTATGGATCAAGTGCAGTTCAGATTTTATCTCACCTCCATCACTGACTAATCAGCTAACATTTGTGTTATCATCACCCATTGAGTGTACTTTACATTATCTCACCCCTGGAATAAATGTCCATAGGCTTAACATTGGGAACTTGTTCTCCACGCCCCTACGAGAATTGCGGATTATTCGCCACGCTATGACGTCAAATTCGCTAACCAATCAGCGCGCATTAGGAACTGTAATATAGTCCCGGCTCGATAGAGCGTCAGTTGTCACTCACAGTGATACTGTATAAAGTTTCATTTAATTGTGAAGGGGTGAGATAAATACAGAAAGCTACTCGGTTTACGCTTCGTCGCCGCTTTCCACTCGTTCAAACGCTGCGCGATATTCACTCCGCTTCGCGTCGTGAATATCGCTCCGCGTTTGAACTCGTGGGGAATGGCAACACAGCCCAAACCCTGTTGGTTTCTTCCTTAATACTCCATGGGCGTTGAGTACGAGTCCCTAATATTAATTCTATATGAAAAACATACCAGGGG
Organism: Alentia gelatinosa; assembly: GCA_950022655.1. NCBI lineage: Eukaryota > Metazoa > Annelida > Polychaeta > Phyllodocida > Polynoidae > Alentia > Alentia gelatinosa. Next base: position 9,497,271 of record OX465585.1, read on the forward strand.
TGAGATAAAAAAAAAAAGGGCAGTAATAGATAAGCAGGGATTTCTTATTTAGTATTGAGAGATTATACAAAGCGTGCTGATCGGTGGAGACAACAGACACACTCTAGAGCCTTCCACTCTCCGCCCGAGTCTCAGGCCGAGTCTGCCGTACAGGACACAGTAACTCTGCTCGGAGTGGCGTCATTACCCACCCCCACCGACCAATCAGCCAAAGGCCACGGACGGGGCCACAAATTCCACCCACTTAGGTCTCTCCACCTATCACCGCACGCAGGGACGGTCCCTCTTCTAGCAGCACGTGTTAAAGCCCGTTTCCATTGACCGACGAAAAGTAGCGATTTCTCGAGTTACCTTTAAGGGCTGGTTCCACCAACACGATGGATCTGCTGTGGTATATCTTGTTTTATCCTACACCTAATGTAAAATCCCATAGCCCTAACATTGACTTCCCGTATGCCACGCTGACTGGCAACCTTCCGACACAGTAACGATCCAGTAATTTAGTTTCGTAGTATGACATCTTATAAAACCGATTTTTTTTTCTCAACATTTTAATAAGGCTATGATGTGGGAATTTTGATTTACACCAATTTCTCAACATTCTGATAAGGCTATGATGCAGGAATTTTGATTTAAACCCATGTCGTAGCCATGTCGGAGCCATATCGCAAGCAGTGGATGCTTATCAGAATGTTGAAAAATTCAGTTGTTAGAATTTCAGAATACGAAACTGAATTACTGTATCGTTGCTGTGTCGGCATACTGAAAACTTCATAGTGTGTCGAATCGCTTGTCGTAGTGTGTCGGGAGCTCTCTTCTCAGACTTTTTTAAAGTGCTTTGAAATCGTCGGAGCCCTCAAAAATCGGTCGGTGGTGCCATGTTACACAATTTGGGGTTGAGAAGTCGTTGACTGAGTCTGTGTTTCTTATATTTACACTTACCGAAATTTTATCGGGAGCGCATGATAATCGGTCGTTGGTGTAAGATTCCCTGGGCAAAATCGGTCAGTGTAAACTGGCCTTAGTAGGCTCGTGAATCCGTCCTTACAGTTCTGTATTTCTTTTGTGTACACTTAATGAAATTTCATCGGGAATGCATAATAATCGGTCGGCGGCGTCAGATTCTATGGTGAAAATCTGTCGGTTTAAACTGGCCTTAGTAGGCTCGTGAATCCGTCATTGCAGGTCTGTATTTCTTTTGTTAACACTTACCGAAAATTTCATCGGGATTGCATAACAATCGGTCGGTGGTGCCAGATTCAATAATCTATGGTGAAAAATCGTTCGGTGCAAACTGGCCTTAGTAGGCTCCTGAATCCATCATTGCAGGTCTGTATTTCTTTTGTGTAAACTTACTGAAATTTCATCGGGAATGCACAATAATCGGTCGTTGGTGTCAGATTCTATGGTGAAAATCGGTCGGTTTAAACTGACCTTCGTCGGCTCCTGAATCCATCATTACGGTTCTGTATTTCTTTTCTTAACACTTACCGAAATTTCATCGGGATTGCATAATAATCGGTCGGTGGTGCCAGATTCACTAATCTATGGTGAAAATCGGTCGGTGTGAACTGGCCTTAGTCGGCTCCTGAGTAGAGAACCCGTCAGTACAGGTCCCACCTGTTTTCTTCAGGCAACATATGGCGCTAGGTTTTATATCTCTACAGAACAGAGGAAAAATAGCTGCCTTGTTTTTGAGAAGCTAACATAAAGGCACAGAGCTGAGCGGTTTTTTGAGAAGCTAACATAAGGGCACAGAACGTGATGTTCGTTTTGAAGATGGTATCCGCCACGATCAAAACAGACGTGCCAGCTACTGGCCAATCAGGATCAATGTAGCTGTCACGTGGACACGGCAAGCATGTTGTTTCCTGGGGAGTTAGCTCAGCGGTTAGAGCACCAGACTTGTAACCCCAAGGTTGTAGGACATTATGGGTTCGAGTCCCACCCCCAGCAGTGGTAGATATACTGCAATATCAAAGGCCAATCCTCCTCATACCATGTCCATGTGGCGTGGTGTACAGCCACCTTTCTCCTTCACCCCCATCAGTAGTAGACATACTGCTATATCAAAGGCCAATCCTTCTCATACCATGTCTATGTGGTGCGGGAAGTAAAAGAACTCTCACCTCGGTAAATGTGTAGGGGTGAGATTTCTACCTGAATTCATCACATAGATTCGATCACCTCCGTAGTGGTGTAAAAGAACCTTGAGAAAGTCTGGTAAGGACCTAAAATGGTTGACTGGATCTTAAATCAAAACAAACAAACAAACAAACAAATCTTAACCCAACAGTTGTATGCATTTTCTTACCACTGTCATTTAATCCCTGTGTTAAGTGCTGCCTTGTCCCAGCAGCTTAGGAACAATTTAATAATTTAGGATCATACATGTAGACCCTTTTCTGTATGCCATAGAGACCCAGGGACGATGTGAGTCAACTTTATTCAACACTTATGGACGACCCTATGGACGGCTAATACTGTCTGAGCGAACAAACTTAAATATCATCAAATGATAACCTTTGTACAAGGCACTGAAAAGGGTCTTTATGTAGATCCTAGATGATTAAACAGGCAAGGTAGACAGGCAGAGGAGGTGTGAAGCGCAGCGCCCCCTATCGTTTTGGCATGGTCTCAAATGACAGCTGAGTGGAGATTCCTACACTAAAATAGGCTAACTAGTAACAGCTACTACATACAAACTGTTAGAGCTCTATCAAAAATCTTTTCAGATATTGATAAAGTGATATCTAATGTACTCCAAACCACAATAGAGCTCAATAGAGCTCCACGTTTTATGGCTGTTTGGTATTGTTGAATACAGCCTTATTTCACATAGGCTATGGCTTACAAGCCTCACACAGTCCATTGTCAAGAGCTCCTTCCCCTCTGCTTGCAGGTTTGAAAGTGGCGCCTTGAACCCTGCCGCGACGGCAGTTGGGTCCCTATAGGGGGCGCTGCGCTTCCACCTCCTCTGGTAGACAGGGTATTATTACAGTGTGCTTGCACGCCCTATATAGATTGACTAAAGGTTAGAGTTGTCACACATGGACTTCCAGTGTGATGTAAAAAACCTACCCCTTCACTATCTGCTACTATTCACTGTGATATTAGGAAATGAGCAGGGTGCCAGTGTCTCAGGGTCTTAGAAGCATGCCCAGCTGACCATGACCAATCACTCACAACCGAAATACCTCAAGACCCACTGGTGCTTGATATGTTTGGATCCTAGATTCAGGCAGTTGCTGAAATGGCTAATTGACTGGGTACAAGTGGGCTACAGAAAACTATCCATAGTCTGAATTTAACCCAAACCTTTTAATTGATATTCATTTATAATTGCACTCTCATTCATATATCATGAATATACCATATACTCCTAGTTATATACCTGTGGGCGAATGTCACACTTACTGACCAGCTGTGCGGATTTCATTCTGCACACTATGCACGAACTAATAGTTCTTGCACTCCGTACCATATGACTTGTGCGTTTTGAATTACTCCCAGGTATCTAATAACTAGGAACAAATAGTATGTTCATCATGGATGAATGAGCATGCAATTCGTTTGAGTGTAGGATCACAATATACCAAGCACCAGTGGGCCAATCAGGTATTTTGGACTTCAGTAATTGGTCATGGTCAGTTGGGCACACTTCTAAGACCCTGAGACACTGGCACCCTGCTCCTCTCCTAGTACTAGAGTGAGCAGCACGCAGATAGTGAAGGGATAGTGTTTTTGCAGTATGCTGGAAGCTAATATATGTGACCAGTCTAACCCTATATGTGACCACTCTAACCTTTAGGCAATTTATATAGGGCGTGCAAGCACGCTCAAATAAGGATACATGGTCAGTGTGCCTGAACTGTATTTGATGATAGATTAATATTAATTTCATACTGCAGCTTTGTGAAAGCCTTTTCCGCTATCATATATTAGCGACTGTGTAAAAAGACACCTATTTGCGCCTTGTCTGTTGTATGGGGAGAGATATTGTTTCCAAATCTTAATCACAAAGTAGAGAGCAGCTCCACAGTTAGAGGGAGCAGCTGTTGTGTTATTGTGACCGGGATTCGGTTATATAGCTGAATATCTAATCACCATATAGCAGTTGGCTTTGTCCTTAACGTAGCAGCTGTTTAGATGTCTACACTATGGCCACTGCTGCAGCGGTCCCTTCCAACACAAACCGAGTAATGCTGCACAGGGATGCTAGGTTTCAATGTTGGTGGGGAGTTAGCTCGGTGGTAATGAGGACTGGACTTGTCATCTCAAGGTTGCACTTTTTTTATTTAAGTCCCACTGCAGCCACGTTTCTCCTTCACTCCCAGCAGTGGCAGATTTACTGCTATATCAAAGGCCAGTCCTTCTCATACCATGTCTATGTGGTGTAGTGTGCAGCCACCTTTCTCCTTCATCCCCAACAGTGGTAGATTTACTGCTATATCAAAGGCCAGTCCTTCTCATACCATGTCTATGTGGTGTAGTGTGCAGCCACCTTTCTCCTTCATCCCCGACAGTGGTAGATTTACTGCTATATCAAAGGTCAATCCTTCTCATACCATGTCTATGTGGTGTGGGAAGTAAAAGAACTCTCACCTCGGTAAATGTGTAGGGGTGGGGTTTCTGCCTATATTCATCTCATAGATTTGATCAAACCCAAAGTAAGTCTAATTGAAAACATTTTTTTCAATTTCAGGATACAAATTTTTTTCCTTGTCTAATATTGATATACCAACTGCGGAATTATCCAAATCAGCCCCAGCCAATAATCCGCCACTGAACCTCCCCACTGACCCATGTAAAAACTTGTGCTTTCCCTTAATCCTTTGATTTCCCACTGTAATGTGTATGTAAAGCGTAAACCCTATATTGCAATGGAAAATATTTCAATGTCTTTTTCCTGACCCCAACTGGCATCCTTGTGGTACAAGAAGGAAATATGGCTTTCCGTCATAGTCCATGCTGGGTATGATGAACGAGACTGGAGTGGGACTTTTTGCTCGGCGTATTACTATCGGATATTGTGTGATTTGGTTTTTATTTCGGTAACATTTACCGATTTCATATTACGTGGCCAAGACCGCGTGTCAAGTTACACGCTGGGCGTGTTATCACAGGCCAGCCACGTGTAGCGATGCCCATGGCTAGATGCAAATAACAGTGCTACACACAGATGACAGTTTTGCTCTTTCCAAGGAAATCCTTGTTTGTTTTCAATTTATGAAATTCTTTCTTTTTGTATAAAACAAAAGAGAATAAACTGGGCCTCATTGACAACAATAACAATTGTCCACCACATACCCCAGCTCCATTCCATGGGCCACACTGATGTGTTTTCTATGTTGTTGCAGTCTTTCCGAGGCAGTAAATTCCACATGGAAAATATGTCCAATTATTTCATTACCCCAGCTGACATCCCTAGGCTATAAATGAATCCGTTTCTCTCAAAGAAACACAGAGTGGTTTCCTGGCAGTTTTTAATGTAGACATGGATGTGGGGTAAGGGCATTATAATTAGAATATCTGTCATGTAACTGTTCTTCTATATTAGTTTATTCAATGTATTGAATACTCCTTTAGACAGAAAAAGGCATGAAATACCACCGCTGGAACCGTATGCAAAAACTGTGAAATTTTTACCCACTCCCAATCCACTCTTCATAAAGAAGGGACGTAAACAAATTTTCAAAAAAATTGCGATACCCCCCCCCCCCCCCCCTTCATCGTTGTTCATCGCTACGTACGTACCTTATGGATTGACCCATGTCATTATACAATACAAACTGCCGATTTCCTATTGTTTTCCAAATGGCTCTACCATAAAGTGTCTCCTTTAAGACACCACCACGATCCACGACCAACACATGTAAATAAGCTTCAACAAACAACACTTGAAGTACCTTGAGTCGGGTCTTCCTCGGGAGATGGCCGGCTCAGAGAGCCAGCAGTGGACAGAAGTTCCCGAGTGGACTGTAACTCCCCGCTGGCTGCTGGGTACAACTCCCGCTGAGTGAGTGGAGACGAAGCCTTAACTTAGATCCGCCGCCGGCCGCCTGCCAGCCTCCCGCATCTTCCTCGCGCTCTGAGCAGCTCCCAGTAACTGCCAGATGCTCGCTCGCCGCACCCACGGTGGCGGCGGCGCGGCGGCGGCGGCGGCGGCGGCGGCGGCGGCGGCGGCGGCGGCGGCGGCGGCGGCGGCGGCGGCGGCGGCGGCGGCGGTAGCTTCCAAGCCGGGCGAGCGGCGGGCGGCGTGCGGGAAGCGGCGGACGGGCGGAGGGCGGGCGGGTGGCAGCGGTGGACGGTCGGCGGGCGGCGGACGGTGTGTGAGCGGCGGGCGGCGTGCGAGAAGCGGCGGGAGGGCGGGCGGGCGGAGGGCGGGCGGCAGTGGTGGACGAGCGGCGGGCGGCGGACGGTGTGTGAGCGGCGGGCGGTGTACGGCCGTTGGGCGGTGGGCGGTGAGTGGCTTCTGTGCCGGCGGCGGGCGGCGGACGGGCGGGTGGCAGGCGGGCGGTGGGTGGCTTCTGTGCCGGGCGGGCAGATGGGCGGCAGGTGGCGGGCAGCGTGCGGCGGGCGGGTGGAGGGCGGCGGGCGGGCGGTGGGTGGCTTCTGTGCCGGGCAGATGGGCGGCAGGTGGCGGACAGCGGGTGGGTTGAGGGCGGCGGGCGGCGGGCGGGCGGTGGGTGGCAGGCGGTGGGCGGCGGGCGGGGGACGGGCGGCCGTTGGGCGGTGTACGGCGGGCGGAGGAGGCGGGCGGGGGAGACCGGGGGGAGCAGCTCATGTGCGGGCGGCGGGCGGTAGATGGGCGGCGGGGGACGGGCGGCCGTTGGGCGGTGTACGGCGGTAGATGGGCGGCGGGGAGGCGGGCGGGGGACGGGCGGGGGCAGGCCGGGGGAGGGAGCAGCTCATGTGCGGCGTGGTGTCACTTGTAACGAGGAGCTGCTCGTTCTGACGACTCTCGCAGTCACCGACTTCCCCGCGCAACACGAGGCGGCGTCCTCAAGTGTTTCACCTGATGGTAATTGTCATTTCTGTAGTGACGACTGTCAAAGTTATTGGTGATACGTTGTGATGGGGGCGGCGGGGGTTGTGATGATAATTGTCATAGCTATAGTGACGACAGTGATAGTTATTGTCATAGCTATAGTGCCGACTGTGATAGTTATTGTCATAGCTATAGTGCCGACAGTGATAGTTATTGTCATAGCTATAGTGACGACTGTGATAGTAATTGTCATAACTATAGCACCGACTGTGATAGTAATTATCATAGCTATAGTGACGACAGTGATAGTTATTGTCATAGCTATAGTGCGGACTGTGATAATAATCGTCTTTTCTGTAGTGACAACTGTGATAGTTATTGTCATAGCTATAGTGACGACAGTGATAGTTATTGTCATAGCTATAGTGCCGACTGTGATAGTAATTGCCATAGCTATAGTGCGGACTGTGATAGTAATTGTCATAGTTATAGTGCGGACTGTGATAGTAATTGTCATAGTTATAGTGCCGACTTTGATAATAATTATGATAGCTATAGTGCAGACTATGATGATAATTGCCATAGCTGTAGTGACGACTGTGATAGTTATTGGTGATACATTTCGATGGTGCCAGCGGGGGTTGTGATGGCAATTGTCATAGGGGTCAGATTTTTGAAACCTGCTATATTACGGTTTCTTCCTGGGATCAGACACTCGAAAAATAATTTTAGAATAATACTTCTTTTTATATTTTATATTAGTCCCCTACCAAGTACCTTCCAGAAAAACATTATTCCAACAAAATCAGACAAATGGTTTAGATTTGAGAGCCTTTTGAAATTGTTTATAATACTGCATGTTGTCCACCCCCCTAAAATATTTGAAATTTCAAGAAATGTTATAAAAGGTTATAACTTGAGAAAAACTGATATTATATGGTGACAAATGTTATATTTGACCCAAAACACCTCAATCACATATTAGATATGAAACAAAAGCTATGAGCATATTTAGGTGTTGGGCCACACAGGGGTGTCAGACAACACGAGGGGTGTCGGACAACACGTTTTTTAAATCACTCAGAACAATGGACAAAATAATATTTGTGGCTATAATCCTTTATATTCTTAATCAAATGATAGAAATCTTTGTTTTTCAAAGCAAACCACTCAATTATTGATAAGAAACAACCCCAAATTCATGACTTATATCAGAGCGTGTTGTCCGACACCCCGGGGTGTCGGACAACACATCTTCAGTTTTTTAACCACAAGAAGTACATTTTTTTATTTAGGAAAAAAGTAAAGTGGGTATTTATAAGTGGTAGGAATACTTAACATGTAGAGGGATATTTGTTATTCTATTATGATTATTATTTCTTCTATACATCTTTTAACAGGTGTGTTGTCCTACAGCCCATTTTTTGGAAAAATATCATCATGGAATCACAATGTTTTTTATATCAGAATAGATAACCCCATTGTATTCAAACTTTCAGGCATCACAGTAGGGATTTTGGTCAACATCTCACAACAAAGGAAAATTAATTTCTCATTGTATATCTCATTAGTATTATGCTCTCAAAATTGGGGTGTCAGACAACATGCTCTATAGGTCTCTCTGTTGGAAAATTTAAAGGTCCTGGATAGTTTTGACCATTTTCATATTTTTTCAAACTTTTACCAATTTTCAAAACTATATTGTCTACACTTTGCATGACATATGCTTTAAACACGTTGATAAAAACAATTGGCTCAAAATTGTGCCTAATAGACTTTGGGAAAAAACTGAAAATCATGAAAAACACTGTTTTTGTTGATTTTCGGAAGGAAATATTCCTCAGAGCTATACAAAACCCTATATTGGAATTAAAGACCATCAAAAGATGCATCGAAAAATGCCACTTTTCCATCGATGAGATAGGTTTATACAACATCAGCCTTAAATAACCTGTTTTGGGTAATTTAGCAGGTTTCAAAAATCTGACCCATAGATGTAGCGATGGCTGTGATAATCATTGGTGATATTTTGTAATGGCATCAGTGGCGGTTGTGATGATGATTGTCATAGCTACAGTGATGACCATGATGATTATTGGTGATAAGTTGTGATAGGACCGGTGGTTGTTGTGATAGTTATTGTCAAAGCTGTAGCGATGCCTGTGATAGTAATTGGCATTACGTTGTGCTGGTTGAAGCTGCGTAATGGTAATTGTCATAGCTGTAGTGATGGCTATGATAGTTGTTGGTGATATGTTGTAATAGCGCTGATGGGGGTTGTGATGGTAATTGTCATAGCTGAATAGACGACTGCGATAGTTATTGGTAATATGTTGTAATGGTGTCCGCTCCGTGATGATATTTGCCATAGCTGTAGTGATGGCTTTGATAGTCGTTAATGATAAGTTGTAATGGTGTTGGTAACGGCATGACAGTAATTGTCATAGCTGGAGTGACGAGTGTGACAGTTATTGGCGATATGTTGTAATGGTGTCGGCTCTGTGATTGTAATTTTCATAGCTGTAGTGATGACTGTGATCATTGCTCGTGATTGTTGTAATGGTGGAGAAAGCGGTAGTAGTGGCTGTCTCCAGAACTACCATTTTATATGCATGCACAGCAGGTGGGGAGTCTGCTCAGTGGGTAAGAGCACTGGACTTGTAATCCCAGGGTTGTCAGACTTTGTTGGTTACAGCCCCACTGCAGCCACATCGCTCCTGCATCCCCAGCAGTGGTAGATGTACTGCTATATCAAAGGCCAGTCCTTCTCATACCATGTCTATGTGGTGTGGGAAGTCAAAGAACTCTCACCTCAGTAAATATCTACTGCTCAATCAATCTGCTTAGCCATCAGCTTTATTTCTGCCAACTTAAGCAAGGTTGTGCAACCAATATGATAAATACTTAATAACTGAATTATACAAGTTCATAAGACTGATATTCTCCAGAGTTCTTTTTCTAAACCTCACTGGCATTTCTGATAAGATAAAGGTCAATTCTTATTACACCATGTTTATGTGATGTGGGACATAAATAATTCTCACCTTGGTAAATGTGGAGGGGTGGGGTTTCTACCTGATTTTCTACCTGGGATATCTACCTTGTGGTATAATAGAAACACTGGGAAAGTCTGGGAAGAACCTGTAATGGTTAACTGGACGTTAAATCAAACGTCTAATGCCTTGTTCTGTATGTACTTAAATCCCCATCTCGTTTTACAGCTTGTACATCATGGTCAGGCTGTTCTATATTAATACTAAACAGTTGGCCTTGTGACCTTCACCTTGGCAAGGAGGAACGTCCTTGACCTCCAATGGCTGCAGAAACGGGTTGTGTGAGAGAAATGGGATCGGGTCTACGTACGACCTTATCCCCCATGGGAGGCCCCCACCGCCCCCACCCCCCGTGGGGGGCCCCGCCCCCACACCGTTCTGCGGGACATGAACGCAATTATAGCTGAAAATCCCCGGGAAACGTCAGAGAATCCGCAGACGTCCCCCTGGAGGCACACCCCGGTCACCGGTGGCCAAGCTCCACTATATGTTTCTCTCGCAGTTCACAAATACTCAGTCTGTTTCCATAGAACAGGGGTGTCAGAGTTCAGGGAAATCCCAGAAATCTGGGTTTTTATAAAACACAGAAATATTGCCCTCACTATCTAAAAGCCTCAATAGAACTTGTATGTCAACTCCATATAGATTCAGGAACCCCATATACCCGATTTCCGGACTGGTTTGCCGTTGTCAGTATAATGTGACCAGTGGAGTGTTGTGTTAATGGTCTGCGGCACAGCCCTTCAGTGAGGCAGCACTATAAAACAGGCATAGGGTCCCACTGCTACAAGTAGACCAAAGTTGAGTTAATATACCTTTCAAGAACCAGATAGGTCAACCAATGAGTCAGTCTCAAAAGGACGTAACTTGCCTACCGAGATGTAAAACTACACAAACAAACAAACAAACCCGATTTCCATACAAATGTGTGCATTGTAACTTCCATGATTTTCCGGGTTTTCCCTGACAAGCTCCCCGTAAATAATGCATGAATGAAAATCCCTGAAATCCCTGAAATCCTTCTATTGTTACCATACAAACCACTTCGAATGCATAGCTAACACCAAGAACCAGCTTCATACTACAATCTCCCATGCACATATTTGGTTTAACATAAATAGGACCTTTTTAATAAAATCCTCGTTTCAAAATCCACATGGAGTTCAAAATCATGGTAATGTTGGATCTATTATAAAGCATTGCAAAGTTGAGTTATCAAAGGAAAGAAAAAATGGCGGCCGATCTTCTCACGCACAACTTTGCATCATAGGAACACTTTTACCTGTATTCTCCTATAATATGAGAATACATAGAGACATAGTTAGTGTGACTGAATGGAATCTGTTCAGAGATATTTTAGTCAGAAAGTTCTGACCAAAATATCATTGACCAGATTCCATTCGGTAACACTCACTGTGTTTCTTTATTATTATATACCTAGAAATCATTAAGAATGCCATTCCATACTTCACTTTATATCAGAATAAGTTGTCACGTGGTTCGGAGGGACGTATGAATATTCTTTCGCTACTCAGTTACGAACGGAATCTGTACTACTGGTCAGTGAAAGTGAGACATTCGCCCATAGGTATATAGTATTATCCTACCCCTAATATAAAATCCCATAGGCTTAACATTGAGTTTCCGTATGCCAGTATATAGTAGGTATATAGTATTATCCTACCCCTAATATAAAATCCCATAGGCTTAACATTGAGTTTCCGTATGCCACGCTGACTGGCATACGGAGTTTTATATGCAGAATAGTGGCATACAGAATCGTTATCACGTAATATTCCAAAATTGAGGAGACGTGGTAGGATAAAATCAAAACCTGATTCGTTTTAATATTGGCCACCACATTCCACTCCTGGAGTTTTGGCTCCGGACTTCACTCGGCTTCGTCTCATGAAGTCACTATGCCAAACTCCAGTCGTGGCATACCGTGGCCAAGATTACAACTCATCCAGTTTTACGATAATACTGCTTTCCGTATAGACTTGCTCAAGTCTTTGATTATGAACATTCGTTAAATGATCAATCAAAATCAGAATAAAGATCATTATAGTATGTATCCTTCACTGACAAGCCCATGAATCAAAGACTTGTCCAGTAGAAACAGAATCTCCTGTTTATGGCCCCAAGTCGCTCCCTGTAACTCTATACCTCCACCTACCCCTCCCCCTCCCCCTCCTCCTGTTCCCTTGCCGCCTGTGTTGTCATAGCAATAAATTTCGCCTGCTCCTGACTGGGACCTGATTACTGACCAGTAACCAGGATATCTGTATTGAGAGTGTTAAGAATGCTGGAGCTAAACAGCACCAGAAATCCAACACCATTACCAATTGTACCAGTCCCTGTATCCCAACGAGGAGGGTAGCTATAGGATGCAGGGATTGGAGCCAGTCTACTTTCCGTATTCTACTCGGTAGCGATCTGTAGTCTCTATACGTTCTCTATGGAGGCTTCGTAATAGGTGGATGATAAAATTAATTCAGTATGAACAGACACCATCTTTTAAAAATATATTTCTGCTGATTCAGATTTAAGTTGACATCTGTAAGATGTTGAACGGCTTCCCACAACCAGCGTGTCGCTTCTGGGTGGATTGGCAAACACTAGCGAGGCTGGAGAAGGTCTGCCTGTAGGCTTTACGCCGTGGGACCTTTCTAGTTCTCGGAATGTGTTTGATCAACTCCACTGGTAATTGTATTATGATGACATAGTGCAGATCTCCTGTGTGTCTCTGTTTTATTTATTTATGATACGAATACGATTCGTATGTCATCTTTGGTGGATTTTTTCTATTTGAAAATGAGTATCCGTCAATTACGAAAGTTATTTCTTTTTAAACTTTCCCGTGTCTTTGGGGGCGGGGAGTTAGCTCGATGGTTGATGCACTGGAGTTATAGCCCCAAGGTTGTGGGTTCGAGTCCCACTGCAGCCACGTTTCTCCTTCATCCTTAAAAGGGGTAGATTTACTGATATATCAAAGGCTAGTCCTTCTCATACCATGTCTGTGTGGTGTGGTGTGCAGCCACCTTTCTCCTTTATCCCAGCAGTGGTAGACTTACTGTTATATCAAAGGCTACTCCTTCTCATACCATGTCTATGTGGTGTGGTGTGCAGCCACCTTTCTCCATCATCCCCAGCAGTGGTAGACTTACTGCTATGTCAAAAAGAGGTCCTTCCCATACCGTGTCTATGTGGTGTGGTATGCAGCCAGCTTTCTCCTTTATCACCAGCAGTGGTAGACTTACTGCTATATCCAAGGCAAATCCTTATCATACCATGTCTATGTGGTGTGGTGTACTATCAAGAGACGTCACGAGTTTGAGTCTGAGTTTATCTATGCCACGCATTTTGTTGACTCCATAATTTCAAGAGTCGAAGACGAGTGACATTATGGAGCCAACAAAATGAGTGGCATAAATAAGCTCAAACTCAAACGAGTGGCGTCTAGATTTTATCCTACCCCGTTTTCATATTTTTTTCAGTATCAGAAAGTAGTGGCATAAACAACACTTTATGTCACGCCTGTGAAATAAACAAATCCCATGTTAAGCCTATGGCGTTTTTTTATTAGGGGTAGGATAAATCGTTCATATGCCATGTCTATGTGGTGTGGGAAGTAAAAGAACTCTCACCTCGGTCAATATGGAGTGGTATGATTTCCATCTGAATTCAGCACAGAGATTCGATCATCACCCTTGTGGTGTAAAACCAGTGAGAAAATCTCAACTTGGAGAAAGTCTGGAAAAGACCCACCGAACTTAAAATCAAACAAACAAACAAACAAATCCCCTTTCAATGTTATCGGAATTGACTTCAGAATGATTTCAGAATTTATCGTCGATGAATCCAACCACAAAGATAATAATAATGACTCTCGTTTACCATTCATGCAACATCTCTGAATACAAAGGCATTTTTTTTTACGAAACGTGTTTGTTTGAGATTTGTTGGCATTTTATGCGATCCTCAAACATTCAACCGTCTAGGATGCCATTTTAAGTCTAGATCGTGAGCATAATGCCCGGATGTGAGGAATGTTATTATTACATCCTTGTACGCGAATGTCTCGCACTTATTGGCCAGTTGTATGGATCTCATTCTGCACACTGTGCACGAACATATAGTTTCTGCACTATGTGACTTGTTATAAAATGGCCTTTTTAATCATTTCTAGGTACATAATGATAAGAAGACCTAGGAAACGTAGGTGAATTAAATCTTTTCAAAGTTGTTTTGGTCGGAAATACCCCCCTCGTTCTCCGAACTCATTGCATATTCACGAACACAACAATTCGGAACAGATTTCATTCATGAACACTAACCAAGTCTCCAAAATTTCTTTCCAACCACGGTGTCTAGCAATAGACCCCAGCTGAACGAGAAAATCCAAAAACAAGTCTCCATACACTGCACGAAAACCACCATTTTACATATGAATCCGCCCGGCGTATATAAGTATGACTTTTGCGTATATAAGGTCGTCCTATTCCCCGTATATATATACGCCTCATGTGTAGGCGCATATAAACGTCCAGTGAAGAGGACTTCACTGAGAGCGGGCGGGGGGAGTTGGGGGAGGGGGGTGGGGGGAGGGCTTCTTACTGAGGACACCTGTACTTCTACCAACACAAAGGGGCGGGAGGCGGTGGGGGAGAGGATATTTCCTCTCATATATGCCGGGTGTGGAATACAGCCAAGACGCGTCCGAATATAAGGCCTGGGCGTATATATACATATATATATGAAAACAAGTAAATATTCAGCCACTACATGCACTTCCGCGGTGGCGTATTTATGAATAAAATAGTGGTTTTCGTGCAGTGATATACTCCTTTATGAAACTATAAATACACCGTAGAGCTAAGAGACGATCACTGCCTATGTCGTCCGCACATACCTCAGCATGAGAAGGAAATGGAAACGAAACAAGTAACAGAATTCCCCAGATCATATCGGATTCTGCAATCAGTGTAATGGCTGTTTTTAGTCTGGGAGACGTTCTGATAGTCAAGGGGATTATATCCCCAGCCGGCTGAGACAAGGAGCAATCTCCTGTAGATTATATTGACAGTGTCGACATCTACCACCCAGACCTTGTATTGACGGAGCTCCCCAGCCATTACGGGCCGGAATATGGCAGCTGAACACTGTCATTCAGCGCACTTGGACATTTTGTTCCTTCATTGGACCGTCACCCGGTGTTTGCGACACACTCCGACAAGTGGCCGGTTGCAAAATAGGTTGCTTTTATTATCCACCTAATACAAAGTGTCCATAGAAAACACATAGGGGGGTGTGTATGGACATGCCCGGCGCATACAGAAATCTTGTCATACACCTAATGCAAAGTGTCCATAGAAAACACATAGGGAGTTTGTATCACCATAACCAGGGCATACAGATATATCCACCTAATTCAAGGTGTCCATAGAAAACACATAGGGAGTGTGTATTACAATACCCAGAGCATACTGATATATCCACCTAATACAAAGTGTCCATAGAAAACACATAGGGAGTGTGTATGGACATACCCAGAGCATACAGATATATTCACCTAATACAAAGTGTCCATAGAAAACACATAGGGAGTGTGTATGGACATACCCAGAGCATACTGATATATCCACCTAATACAAAGTGTCCATAGAAAACACATAGAGAGTGTGTATGGACATACCCAGAGCATACTGATATATCCACCTAATACAAAGTGTCCATAGAAAACACATAGGGAGTGTGTATGGACATACCCAGAGCATACTGATATATCCACCTAATACAAAGTGTCCATAGAAAACACATAGGTAGTTTGTATGGACATGCCCGGCGCATACGGATATGTTGTATGCTCCGGGTGGCTGGCGCATACGGGAAAATAGTGCGTATGGAAAAAAAGTGCATAATTAAAATGAACTAATATTGACATGTCACTTGTGCAGAAAAAGTGGATAATAAATACAATATAGACTGGTTTCAGATACAAGCGGCTGTATGCTTCGAGGAGTTGACGTGTAGTAATATCCGAGTGTATGCGAGGATATTGCGTAGAATCAACTCCGAGGAGCATACAATGTATGTATTGACTGAGCTCCTCGGCCATTACGGGCCGGAATATGGCAGCTGAACACTGTCATCGCAGTGCATTTGGACATTTTGTTCCTTCATTGGACCGTCACCCGGTGTTTGCGACACACTCCGACAAGTGGCCGGTTGCAAAATGTATTACAGCAAATGACCCACTGATTTGATAAAAATCCGAAGCGTTTCATTTTTCCCTCACAATTCCATGCGAAGTCATCAATGATGAACATCCCATTTCTTCGTAGTATCACATAGGCAGCGTCTATAAAGTTGGTTTATTATTTCGGTTTGACCTGTAGTTCAAGACTAAAATATATTAGGGGAGACGGGGAACGGTTTTTGCGGCTTATATTATAATACATTACAGTAATATATTCAGGAATCCTGAATAATTAGACCCTCGATACCCTCGATACCGGATCCGCACCCGGTGACAGTAGTGTATTTTTATATATTGCGCAGGCACCCGTTACGGTTCAATGAATACCTACTAGCGGGTGGGGCCCGTACTGGTCAGATGTGGTCCGCACGCGGCGACAGTAGTGTATTTTTAGAGCGTGTTTACACGCACTATATACATCATCTAGAGGTTATAGTGCTCACATTGAACTTCTCGTGTGCTTCCAGAAAACTATCCCTTCACTATCTGCATGTTATTCACTGTGATAGTGAGAACAGAGCAGAGAGCCAGTGTCTGGGGGTCTGAGAGGCATGCCCAGCTGACCATGACCAATCACTCAAGACCGAAATACCTCATTGACCTACTGGTGTTTGATATGTTTGGATTGTATAGACAGACTCAGGCAGTCATAGAAATGGCAAGTTTACTGGGTGCAAGTAGTTACAGAAATCAATCCATAGACTGAGTGTAACCCAAACCTTTTAGTTGTTACACATTTACAATTGCAGCTCATTCATCTATGATGAACATTCTATTTGCTCCTAGTTATATATTGCAACAGGCTTCCCCCTCCCTCCCTCCCTCCCTCCCTCCCTCCCTCCCTCCCTCCCTCCCTCCCTCCCTCCCTCCCTCCCTCCCTCCCTCCCTCCCTCCCTCCCTCCCTCCCTCCCTCCCTCCCTCCCTCCCTCCCTCCCTCCCTCCCTCCCTCCCTCCCTCCCTCCCTCCCTCCCTCCCTCCCTCCCTCCCTCCCTCCCTCCCTCCCTCCCTCCCTCCCTCCCTCCCTCCCTCCCTCCCTCCCTCCCTCCCTCCCTCCCTCCCTCCCTCCCTCCCTCCCTCCCTCCCTCCCTCCCTCCCTCCCTCCCTCCCTCCCTCCCTCCCTCCCTCCCTCCCTCCCTATTGCAAGACTATTGTAAGACTGTTGCAACTTTCTTAAAACATGTATACATTACTTGTTGAAACCGAAATCATGGCAATGCCATGCCTACTTTTTATCCTTGTGTATGTTTATCACGGTTCAGGCAGTACCATAAAACCGGACACCCACTGCTAGCGACACACTCCGACATGGCTACAACATGGCCATGAATCGAAATTCCCCCATCATAGCCGTGTCGGGAGGTTGAAAAACTTGAGTGGGACATTCAATACCAAATGGTTATTTTTTCGGGGATTTCCAGTACTTTGCAGATGTACCTTGAAGAAAGGGAACACTCTCTTCCCAGTAAATACTGTGTTTGGTATTTGACTAAACACTACACTGAAACTTGCTTATTTTCTTACTACATCAAAACCGATGTAACTTTCGTGTGATTTTCTTTGGAGTACATTTTCATTTTCCTCACGGTGCCTACATTAGTGATCTTTCCTCATAAGAAATATATTCGGCTGTCTGTCCACGAAGGAGTCTCCGTGTGAAAGTTACTCTGTCGGGGGATTTTATGAAATAGGACTCGGCTGATACCTGAGCTGTACGGCACGCAGTAGCTTCTAATGCTTAACACTCTCAGTCAGATCTCCTAGCAGGAAGCACACATCCCAAAGCCGACACTATAGCAATATTTTACTAGCGGACGATTCTATTAGAGCAACAGTGCAAGAAGTTCTTCAACATATAAGGAACATAGCTATTCTGTTATAGAGGCGGTCATCATGCCCCCCGACGCCATCTAGAACACAAGGTGGCGGGATCAATTATCATTGTCACATAGCTATTGCGCTATTGAGGTGGCCATCTTGCCCCCGACGCCATCTAAAATGCAAGGTGGTGGGACCAATTATAAATGGATTTTATCAGAAATATTTGCGGGGCTTATATTTTAGCCTTGTCTCAATATTAATTGTAGATTATAACAACTGATAACAGTGGTCGCCCCCGACTACAGTGGTGCTATCTTACAATTTTCTGGAGGATGATGGCAGAACTAGCAATTACTCTGTGCCCTATACGTCCGATACGCGTTAACTTAGTTACATGTTGATAACATTCGCACTAAATATTGATGCTTATCATGCTTTTTTACTTCTTTTGAAAAGATTATGAGAATCTATGGCATATTTCATACACAAATAGCTTTCGTAATAATGGCACAAAAAGCAAATTGTCCGACATTTGATATACATTGACAACACTGACAGATCTAGGATATAATAGGGTAACTATTGATAGTTATTCTGTTTGAAATAATGTTATAAATGATGCTTTTTATATGCGTTTTAAATATATGATTTTTTCCTCAGTCCCGACTTTAACCTCTGAAAAATGATGCCCCCAGGCATTCCTGAACCCAAGCCTGGGAGTGCCTTCAGGCATCACGCGGATACTCATCAGTAATTCCTCAGGCTTGCAGCTAGGATAAGATGACATCCAGGACAAAATCCAGATTTAATTTAACCCTAACGTCCTGAGTTTTGGGTGGTGGGCCCTAACGTCCCGACTTTTAGGTGGTGGGCCCTAACGTCCTGAGTTTTGGGTGGTGGGCCCTAACATCCCGACTTTTAGGTGGTGGGCCCTAACGTCCCGACTTTTAGGTGGTGGGCCCTAACGTCCCGACTTTTTGGTTGTGAACCCTAACGTCCCGACTTTTAGGTGGTGGGCCCTAAAGTCCCGACTTTTAGGTGGTGGGCCCTAACGTCACGACTTTTTGGTTGTGAACCCTAACGTCCCGACTTTTAGGTGGTGGGCCCTAACGTCCCGACTTTTAGGTGGTGGGCCCTAAAGTCCCGACTTTTTGGTGGTGAACCCTAACGTCCTGAGTTTTGGGTGGTGGGCCATAACATCCAGACTTTTGGGTGATGGGCCCTAACGTCCTGACTTTTTGGTGGTGAACCCTAACATCCCGAGTTTTGGGTGGTGGGCCCTAACGTCCCGACTCTTAGGTGGTGGGCCCTTACGCCAATTGAACAAATTGGACGTTAAACTACCCAAACAAACAAACAAACAAACCTAACGTCCCGACTTTTTGGTGGTAAACCCTACCGTCCTGAGTTTTGGGTGGTGGGCTCTAACGTCCCGACTTATTGGTGGTGGGCCCTAACGTCCCGACTTTTAGGTGGTGGGCCCTAACGTCCTGCATCCGAAAATACCTCTTAGTCGGTCATCTTTGTCAGGTTGTGACACTCGTATCATCATGTCAAACGCCAACGTCCACTGGCCCTGTCCTTTCTTTTTTTAGCCCTATCTCCGAATTATTTGTGCCTTTTCGTCACCTCCCGAAAAGTCAAAAGGCGATAGGAAAACAAAACAGCTACGAAAAGGGAACCGACGTGGGACCTGACACCTCAATGACGAATTTAAATAGAAAAAGCTGACATTACCGGGGAGACTTTTCGGGAAAATTGCTTTGTGGTGTAGATGAAAACCGTTGGGAAATGACAGATGGAAGGAACCTGTTCAGAGTGGGTGTGTTTTGAGAAGCATTTACCGATCTGAATGACAACCTTTTCCTGTATGTGGCAGATTTAAAAAAAAATAAAAATTAAACGCGATATGAATAAGGAAACGGATGTTCCAAAAAGGTCTGTCATCTGTGAATATTCGGATGTTGTTTAAATAAGAAACACAATGACAGTATTAAGAGAAAACGTGGTTACTGAGCCTGTATGGGTGACCTTTTGAGGTTGGAGCCTGTATGCAGGGATGCCAGTTTGTAGGATTTTGCCTACATGTAGGAATTTCATTTAAGTCTAAAAGAGAGGAAAATTTCAAGAAATTGAATATATCTTGAGAACAATATTGACTCCAGGTTCCCTAAAATCTAAATCTTAGATAAACATGTTCTATAATCTTTCAAAATTCTGAATCAGCTGCTCCCAGCACACTCAGAAGCCCTATGAATCCTATTGCTCCAACCTAGAGCTGTAGGATGGTAGGATTCCTGTAGGAAATGCTCCCACGGACAAGGGCAAACTGAAATACTGATTTCTGTTTTCAGAATGTTTCTTTAAAAACCAGCACTAGCTGAACAGTATTACCCATGATGCACCAAACAAATGGCGGACGTTACCCATAATGCACCAAAAAATGGCAGGCGTTACCTGGCCTCATATGTGAGTGAGCCCATAGGCCAGGCTTCTAGGCTATCCCTCCAAAGAGCACTGTACCTACGCTAATCGTAAATACTTAGAAGGAACCAGCATTCCCCCACCGGGTTGGGGCGCCTACTTTTGGCTATTGTTGGAACTTCTTGGCAGGACCAATCGCTGGCGTCTCATGATAAATCTCCGCGTTCCTTCACAGCTAATAGCATGGTCGGCCGCTAGGAGCGTGGCGGTATTCTGTCTCCTACTTAAAGCAGACTATCGGAGATCTAGTATTATGCTAGGAAGAGGCCGTCTAGGTTATCAAAGGTTGTTCATCTGTGGCGTTGCCTTTGGCAAACAAATGGATCGATAGTTCCTTCCCTACATACATATATGAGGCCAAGATATGATCCAACAGCTTTGAAACACATACGATATTATAGTTGTATAGGGCACAGAGTGATTGCTAGTTCCACTATCATTCACCAGGACATTGTAAGATAACGCCACTGTAGTCGGGGAACAACCATTTTTTTTCTGCTGTCATAATCTATAGATAATCGTGAGACAGGCTAAAACCCTTTTATGGCAAGCAAAAATGTATCTAATAAATTTAATTGATAACTGGACCCACCACCTGGTGTTTTGTTTAGCGTCGTGGGGCAAGAATGCCGCTTCCATAACCTAATAGCTATCTGCTCTATATAATAGACATGAGTCTCAAAATTATCAAAGTCAAGTTCGATGATTTGATGATCCCAACAAATTACAAGAACTGGAATATTCCCTTTTTCTTTTGTCAAAAACTCATTGACACAAGTATCATCATATTATGATGTTGTTCATACTAGTAGTCATTTATTTACATTATTCCTCTGAGTATGTCAATTATAAGAAAGAAATACTCACAAGCCTGTTTAGTACGAGTTCCTAATGTTGAGGCTATGGACGTTTACATCAGGCTAAAATAACAACCATACTACAATTACGATGTTTGAACTTTGTTAACTCCAGGATGTAGTCGCGTTGCCATTATCTCACTACTGGTACAAGTTTAGCCATAGGAATAACGTTAGAAAAAAATATCTCAACGATCACCCCAGTAAAGTGATAATACTCCGCCATAGCCATGGGGGAGTGAATCTGAGATGATGTCATACGCTATTAACCAGAGGAGGTGTGAAGCGCAGCGCCCCCTATAGGGAAACAACTCATATATGCGATGGCGGCAGGGTTCAAGGCGCCACTTTCAAACCTGCCAGCAGAGGGGAAGGAGCTCTTGAGAATGGACTGTGTGAGACTTGTAAGCCATAGCCTATGAGAAATAACGTTGTATTAAACAACACCAAACAGCCATAAAACGTGGAGCTCTATTGAGCTCTATTGTGGTTTGGAGTACATTAGATATCACTCTATCAATATCTGAACTGATTTTTGATAGAGCTCTAACAGTTTGTATTTAGTAGTTGTTACTATTTAGCCTATTTTAGTATAGGAATCCACATTCAGCTGTCATTTGAGACCATGCCAAAACGATAGGGGGCGCTACGCTTCACACCTCCTCTGGCTATTAACCAACTGGATTTGCGAAGTAATTCGATTATTCTGATATTGTGATGCTATTGAATGTCAGTGAAAGGGGTGGGATAAATCCAGAACCGCAGTGGAATTGTTAAATACACAATACCCACTTATTTGGATGTGCCGTAATTATCACTGAGCTTCGCCTCAATGACGAATGCGCCGCATTCAAACTCATTGAGTATTGTGTATTTATACAGTTCTCCATCAGGTTCTATAGAATTATTACTGTCAAATGTCTAGTCTAGGACTGACATAAATTATGCCACTTATTGATAATGGAACTTCGTTTATTATGCGTCACACTATAAATGTGTACAACACAGTGTCTGGCTTATTTCATAGTACAATATACGCGGCTGTATTTTACCAATGTTTGAGCGACACTGTGGACTGTTAGAACATGACGAGAGTGCGTAATGGGAGCAGGATAAAAAATAATACGGGCGTTTCCGTTCAACGCCACCTAACGGTGAGTTCTGCACTTACGTGTCCGGCCTCATGCCTCTAGAAACACACAGCAATCTTAGTTTTGTTTGTTTTTGTTTGTTTGGGTAGTTTAACGTCCATTTTGTTCAATTAGACTTACTTTGGTTTATTTTACTCAATGTTTTTTGATAGATTAGACTGCTGGAACAATCTAGGGCATACTATTAACGGGTCTGGGCTATTTGAACTTCATAATTGATGATTGACTTGGTTTTAACTTTGAAAAAGATAAGGATATTATAGCTAGGCCTGCCAATTTATTATTATGTATCCAGTTTCGGTTTTCCTGTGTTATCTAAGCTATATATAAGTATCATCAAGGTGATATGCATATATAACACACCCAATTGGAGTTGGGATACCATAGAATACGATACAATCGCTGTTCTTTCTATGGAAATATCGTACACGAGTATCATAAACGTATTACTTTAACACACTCAGTGATCCAATGCTAAACATAGTCAGTGATCCAATGCTAAAGGCTGCAGGCATTGCGTAACCATGCAGATAAGGTGCGACACCAACCTATGGAAAAAGGCCTATTAGCAACAGTGCGCTCACTTCCCATCACACCTCCTAAAAAGTCAGATTTACTACCGCTGGTTCTCGTGTTTGCCGCTAGTGGCACCGTTCCGCTGCCCCCTAGTGGCGACGAATCGAACTAATCTGATTCCCAACGCATTCTAGCTCATTGTGAATCGGACCTGCACTCTCCTAGCAGATCTTTCGCGGCGCTAGCGCTTACTAATCTCTGCCTCAACCCAACGCTGGTTCCCTGGGTTTCCACTAAGGGTAAGGGCAACCAGCTAAGATTTCAGATTCAAAACAGGGTAACTGTCAAAAGTTATGAAACTCAAACAACTCACATATTAAGAGTTGTGAAATATGGGAATTGTTAAATGAACTATACAGATATTAAAGCTGTTCCCTTTTCAGCTTTAAACCACTTTATAATGTGAATCCAAGGTTAATTAGACTGTCCCTTCGACTGTCAAAACAAAACCCTGCAACACATGAGGTGGCTTCCACTGAAGAAAGTAATCCCAGAGACTGTGTCTAGTTTGAAATAACAAATAAAAGAAATGAGTGAAAATCATTAACCATATAAATTTGTGTATCTCTATGTACAAGTAGAATAAAAAGTACTGCCCAAACCATGACATATTTAGGATATTTGAAAAAAACTGGCGGATGGGACAGATTCTGTCCCAAACAGGCAGGTTGGTGCAGAGATACAAGCGGCCGCAGGAAGTAGAGCGTTGGATTTCTGCTTGGAGAGTGTCGGACCTGGTAAAGACAATGGGCTTCTCCCACGGCAAGTCGTTATATCATACCAGCCTCAATTGAAGTAGTCAGGATAGGACGGGAGAGAGTCGGAACTCGATTAAGGACGTCGGCATTCTGAGCTCAGACTCGGCCGATTCAACTTCATGCATCCTGATGCCGATCTCCTGTATTTATAATCATATTCCCTTTAGCTAGACCCGCATTGTTAAACAGTGTAAGGACATCTCAATTGCCTCACACCTATCTATACCTCGAGCAAATCATTCATTAAATCAACGAGTATAGAGAAAGCTATACTCGTTGATTAAATGTAAAATTGTTGAACATAGTTCTCCTAGTGCTATGGTGGTTCTGTCCTAGTTCATTGTCCTATAATATAGAAAGACATGGTTAGTGTGGCCGAATGGAATCTGTTCAGAGATATTTTGACCAAAATATCGAGGAACAGATGGAATTCGGCCATACTCACTATGTCTTTTTATTACTATATACCGATATTCGATTTAAATGCCATTTTGGTACTCACATTATCAACGTATTTCAACCTCCGAAATCACGTGGTACGGTGTGGCGTAAAAATATTTTACGCCATGGTGCGGCCGAACGGAATATTTTCTCTTATCGCGTAAAAGTGAGACATTCGTGCACCGGTATATAGTAATATATAAGAGTGTGGTTGACTGTATGGTTGGAACTGAAGGGTAGAATAGTGAAAAAAAACAAAAGTCTGTTTTCCTGTCAGACATTTCGCAGTTGATAATGATAATATTATTATATACCTGTGAGCGAATGTCTATCAAATACTGCCTGCTGCTAGGGGTGTAGTATAAATCATGTTCGCGCCCGCCGTGACAGCGGGCCGTAGTGAATGGTAGTGGCTTTATATAGTTAATAATTAGTGCCACTTACGTATAACATCTGAAATTTAAATTTACCTAAGAAACCCTTATCATTACTAAAATAGCAAGTTTATATCCCGAAACTGACTTAGAATATAGTTCTCAATATATCTGTATTAGATATTAAGATAAACAGACAAAACCGGACAGAGGGGTACAATATTATCAAGAGACGTCACGAGTTTGAGTCTGAGTTTATTTATGCCACGCGTTTTGTTGGCTCCATAATTTCATGAGTCGAAGACGAGTGACATTACGGAGCCAACAAAATGAGTGGCATAAATAAGCTCAAATTCAAACGAGTGGCGTCTAGATTTGATCCTACCCCGTTTCCATATTTTTTCAGTATCAGAAAGTAGTGGCATAAACAACACTTTATGTCACTACCCGTGACATAAACAAATCCCATGTTAAGCCTATGGCGTTTTTTATTAGAGGTAGGATAAAGTATGTTCACATGTATTTAAGGATGGATCCCCATACCACCGTGTATATTCATTGAGAGAGTCCGATGTCCTATACAGGGTAAAATGAGACGTAATGGGCACCTCGCTGGATTCAGTTATCAACGTAATGTTATCCCCAACTATGCATTTCCCTGGAAGAAGAATGTATGTAAACATTGAAGGACACATAAAAACATATTTATAAAAGAAAATAAGAGAAAGACAACTTTTCCTACAGGTCGAGCTCAATGTGTACTCCTTTATTGTACCTTTTGTGTTTTTATTGTCTCATTCCGACTCATCGCGATATTTTTACATGTACATGTACTTTACGATGATTGTTTAGATAACACTAAAATATGTGACCTATATAAGTTGCCAAATGCTGATCGACAATATTTAACTATCATGTCTTTTTCTTTCTATGTTTCAGGTAAGTAGCCTTCCTTACGTATCGTGCAGTATGCGTAAGTACATTGACCTCCACTTCATTATTACATGTGATATTGTCAAAAGACAGGCAGTATAATATCGCCGACTGACCTCGAACAGGAACCATTTCGTCCACAGTAAGGACGTTTCCTAATATTATTAAGAGCAGGGAAAGGAGAGAGGAAAGGGGAGAGAGGAGGAGGAAAAGGGGAGGAGGGAAAGAGGGGGGGGAAGGGAAAAAAGGGAAAAGGGGGGAAAAGAGAGGGGAAGGGGGACAGAAAAAAGGGGGGAAGAGGGGGGGGGGAAGGGGGGGGGAAGGGGGGGGGGGGAAGGGTGAAAAAGAAAAAGAGAGAGCAAGCTGGCTGAGAGGAATGGATTTAGCACTGTTGACAAGTACTCTATATATGTACAAGTTCTTAGGCTCGAAAAGCAATATCACAAGCGGGGAAGGTCATTGTTGGCCAACCTTTCAACGATGTACTACCTGTTAGGAATGAAATATAACCTATGTGGCTGGACGGATCCTGGGAGATCTTTAACAACGAACAAATGTCCTTTAATGGTTACAGAACCCACATTGAGTCATGTTTTATCGAGGGGTTTACAACTATGGATTGTTTACAGATTTTTGTATTGTATAAGGAACTTCTGAATAAAGAGAGCGTTGCTCAAATATAAAAAAAGAAAGAAATATTATTAAGAGCTAGTTTGTTGTCAAGGAAGGCACAACCCATTGGCTGAGGTCCTATGGCCGTCAGATCGTGCTATTGGACATTACTCCTACTGCATGTGAGCACCCCGGGTGTTGCGTTTATGTGGCTCCAGGTGTTTTCTTCTCTATTATGGGGTGCTATCGTTTTAAAACGCTACTCACACAGTGGGTACGCCAACGAAAGGGGTGGGGAGTTAGCTCAGTGGTTAGAGCACCGAACTTGTAACCCCAAGGTTGTAAGACGTTGTGGGTTCGAGTCCCACCCCCAGCAGTGGCAGATTTACTGCTATAACAAAGGCCATCCTTCTCATTCCATGTCTATGTGGTGTGGGAAGTAAAAGAACTCTCACCTCGGTAAATGTGTAGGGGTGAGATTTTTACCTGAATTCATCACATAGATTCGATCACCACCCTAGTGGTGTAAAAGAACCTTGAGAAAGTCTGGAAAGGACCTAAAAATGGTTGACTGGATGTAAAATGAAACCAAACAAACAAACAAAAACGCGAACGAAAAACATACCCAAAACGCCTTGTACCCTGTACGTTCATAGGCATAGGTTATTTAACAGACCCCAGGGGGCTGTTGAATAATCTAGGATCGTACATAAAGACATTTGTCCGTACCTTTGTACAAGGGTTATCATTTGATGATATTTAAGTTTGTTTGCTAAGACAGCATCAGACATCCAGAAGGTCATCCATAAGTGTTCAATAAAGTTGACCAAAATCGTCCCCCTGGCTGTCTATGGCATACAGAAAAAGGGTCTTTATCTCTTTCAGTCCTAGCAATGCCTGGAGGCATTCCCACCTAGGGGACGAGGAATGCCTCCAGGCATTGTTTATGTGTCATCATCACAAACGTTATGTTTTATGAAAAATAATGAATAGATTTACACCATTTTTTTCACAATGAATAGAAACTAATTTGATCATCATTATACTCTGTGGGTATTCGATAAGAAGCTATAGTAACTTTTATCTAAGGGTTACTAAGTGACCCCCATACACCTAACAGACGCCATTGTGGCAATAGTCTTGTCCCCTTGGGGTTTATAGCGGTATTACACCTCGTCCTATAGTGCACACGATTCCCACTCAGGCTCGAGGAGAAAGAGTTAAGTAGGACCCTAGGTTATTCAACGGGCCCCATGTCTTTGGATGCTCCACACTCTACAGAATGCCGTGCCGTGTCCGCTTTGGGAGGAGGGGTTAGAGGTTTGAAATTTCAGAAATTCTATATACATACTCGATAGATGGCCCTCTACATATAACAATTCTCAAGAACCTCAATAACAAGATTTCTGGTATATGTATAACGAAGGGCTGTGCATATAGTATATTTCATACAGCTTTGCTCCTCTGTATTTACAGGTCTGAACCGTTTTCAAAATACAGTTTATTACAGTGAACATTCATGGTCTGAAATATATTACAGGTTTAAACCGTTAGGAAAATACAGTCTAGGACAGTTATAATTTACGGTCAAAAATATATTACGGTCACCCGTACAATTTACGGTATTTCCCTGGCACCCCAGTTGCCTGGGAAATACCGTAAAATTCACGGGAATTTGTTTACAGTGTGCTCCACACTCTACAGCATGCCGTGCCGTACCCGCCATGGCTTCACCACTCAGGCCCGACATTCAAGTGGCTTCTCCAGTGGCTTCATCCATGTGTCCCTCGTACCCGGATCACCGGAGCCCCCGACCTCCTGCAGCTAATAGACGCCACTCAGGAGGCTTTACTGACATTGCAGAGGGCAATTTTCATGAACTGTGCACTAAACTCGAGCTAATCTGATTCCCAACGTGCATCCTATAGTGTGTAATTCACTGCTGTTTACTGCAGAAAGTTTCAATTCTTTTCCGATAAGATAGGTTGATAACTTCCTGGGTTTGACTTATCCCGCCCATATATATATATATATATGTGTGTGTGTGTGTGTGTGTTTATATACATATATATTTGTATATGTATGTATACATATAAATATCACATGTATATTTATACATACATACAAATATTTTGAATTTTGCTGAGCCAGAATATTAATTAATCTACCAGAATATACAGTAATATATAGACACATAGTTACTGTGACTGACTGGCATTTGTTCAGGGATATTTTGGTCGAAAATTCTCACCGAGTTCGTAGATTCCCGATCACTAAAGAACTGTGGCTGAATGCAAGGACAACCATCTACTTCACAATGTATTCCCCATTTACTGCACCCAGCACTTCTGTATAATTCAAATGGAGACTGACAAATGTAGACTGAATTGAACACCCCTCTCATAAGATCTCACACTCTCTAAGTCGTGATCTGTACAAAGTTCTCACTGCGTTCTATTGGAGAAGAATTTTTAGCGAACTAGGCTTAGAGCCTTGAGAATCCACTGGCACACAGTATTCCCGCTAGATGGCATCATTGAGATTATAGGAATCTTTGGATGCATTGTTGTACTTCTTTAGCACAAGTGGACTCTCAAGGCTCTAAGCCCAGAATTCTTCTCCATAGAGCGTAGTGAGAGTACAGAATACGACTTAGAGGGTGTGAGATCTTATGAGAGAGGTGCACCGAAGCCTGAGACCTCCTTAAGATAACAGAAAAAAGCCTATTGTCACGTCGTGTACATCCACAGGGTGGAGTAGGAGCTCCGACTGGGGGGGGGGGGGGGATACTGCAAATTACAGAGGCCGATTCCTTACAAATACCCTGACAAAAGCGGACCAGACATGCCTTAACCATCGACTTTAAATCTGTCAAATGCATTCAGTGAATCTAATTTCCTGCTACGAGGGTGGGTTTGGTACACTAGATTCAAGTCAACTATAGACCGTAGAACCGTCCCAAGGCGCTATTATTACTATGTAGGGAGGTGAGGGTGAAGGTCGTGGTTTGCTGTGGATGTAGGTATTGGCTGCTGGGTCTACTATATTCCTTATATGGCAGTGAAGGCAGAGGGACAACTCCATCCCAGAATGATCTAATTTATAGGAGGAGGTGCCAGTGTATTCGTTGTCAATCAAGATTTAGATCTAGATACAGAGAAGCAGCTTAGAATCTGCTCATTTCAGAGGTCACATATTTTTTTCAGCGTTGGGGAGTTAGCTTAGTGATTAGTGATTTGGACTTGGATGTATGACTTTGTGGGTTCAAGTCCCACTGCAGCCACCTTTCTCCTTTACCCCCAGCAGTGGCAGACTTATATCCAAGCCCAGTCCTTCTCATACCATGTCTATGTGGTGTGGTGTGCAGCCACTTTTCTCCTTTATCCCCAGCAGTGGTAGACCTACTGCTATATCAAAGGCCAGTCCTTCTCATACCATGTCTATGTGGTGTGGTGTACAGCCACCTTTCTCCTTCATCCCCAGCAGTGGTAGACCTACTGCTATATCAAAGGCCAGTCCTTCTCATACCATGTCTACGCAGTGTGGTGTACAGCCACCTTTCTATAAGGGTGGGATTTTTACCTAGATTCATCCCATGTATTTGACCATCACCCAACCAAAGTAAGTATAATAGAACATATTAAACGTTAAACTATCAAAACAGACATTTTTAATTTCTTATCTAGAGGCTAGTATGTCGCACATGTGAGTCTATTCAGATAGAGTATCGGTATATCTATTTTGAATGAGAACTAGGATTACATAAAAATAAAAATTCAAAGATGGATAGTATGAGGCAGATAGGTAATCTTCCCTGGGTTCTGCCATTTCGTCCCCCGAATAGGTGTTCTTAACCGCTGGAGATAATTAGTAGAAACCAAACGAGAGTTAGCCTTGTCAATGTTTATGCCACGATGGGCAGGTTGTGTATTACTACACGAGGCATTAGCCGAGTGTAGTGAGTAGCAAACCTGACCAGAGTGGTATAAACATTGAAAAGGCTAACTCGAGTTCGGTTTTGTATTTATCCTACCCCATCTCACCGATATACAGAGGAAATTTTGTAATTATCCATGTTAGTAGCGTGTTGACATTCATCGGAGGATGGCCACATTTATCAATGCTGCCGGATCTACTTTCGTTATCTCGTCCCTGATTGGTCCGTTTTTTTATTCACCTCGGTGCATAAATAACACTTTATTCAACGCCCTGTCAAATACATTGAGTCAATGTTAAACCTATGGCGTTTTTTATTAGGGGTAGGATAAAAACGTAGGTGCTTCTCACTACTGGTGGTGCAGGGATGCAAGTTCGCCGACAATTGACGAAAATCAGAAATTTCTGCATCTTGAAATTTGATCATTAACAAAGTATGAAAATCATAAAATAAAACTCAATTCCAAGAAGTTACAGATAATTCTGGTAGCAGGCTCTCACCAACGGCGTATAAACCTCCATAGGCCGTTAGATTTGTTTTTTGGCGGCAGTTAAACGCGCCAAGGATCGTTGACACTGCCGTCAGAGTTCCGTCAATTGCCGAAATTTTGTTTGACGGCACGGGGGGGGGGGGGGGGGGGGTTGGCGCCCCCCCCCCCCGAATACGCCCCAGTTTTTCCCCGACTTTTTCATCAGTCCCAACTTTCATCCCTGGTGGTGCAAAAGGGGGTATCTCAACTCTAGTCTGTCTCACATATGTGTATAGAGCCTTTCAAGTCCTGGGTTTCATATTGAAGCCATCTTACTCTGGAATGGGTGTAGAGAGACAAGGAAACCATGGTAAAACTTTAAATGTGGTTTAAATTGGATCCAGAGATTTGAAGCTGTCTTGCACCCAAAAAGTGAGGCAAAAACGGGCCCATATATTGGGAACTCCCTCGGAAAAAATCGGGCCCCCGATTTTCGTAGGTCGGACCCCGATTTCACCGAAAATAAAATCGTCTAAAAACTGGACCAACTGAGGCTGAGCTCAAAACGTCTTAGAATCCGGGACCTGGTATAACCCATTAGTTAGACTGGATTCTGAGTAGATAAATGGGATATCGACAGTTTTTTCCTAACCTCACTGGCATCCCTGTGTGCTGCGAAAATTGGTTACCCTGCGAAAAACTTGTTTTATCGCCCAGTCAATATGTGCTTGCTTCTGCAAACGTTCTCCCGTTCAGATATCACGGACTATTGGCCGTACTATCATTTTAAGGTGATTTTAATGTAAATAACTGAGAAGAATAGTATCTCACCTTGAGAATTACATGTCGTGATATGTCGTAATATATATATTTTTTTTAGGTTTTTTATTTAGACTGGAGGGATCTGTTCGGTAAAAAAACAATATGCTTAATTTCGGCAAATTTGTCACTCTACAATCCTGGACTTCAACACTGCGCATGTTCGCGCATGTGCACCAGATACTAGTGGGCGATAAAACAAGTTTTTCGCAGGGTAACCAATTTTCGCATTACACCTGGACAACACTCTGTGCCGTGTGTAGAAGAAGTTCACCCTCTCGCCCGCGCATGTTCGTCTGGGGTTGACATCCACCCTGTCCCCATCCCTCCTCCTGCACCTCGGGGTATGATTACCGTCCGGGCTTGTTACCGCCACATGACGGGTCACTGGGTGAGTCTGGTACACCCCGAGGGCTGAACATAGTGCCAGAGCTCTGGTTTGTTTCCCACGATCTCGTAGCAGGGATGTTAGATTGTAGGGGTATTGCTGTTTTTTGTTTGTATGAAATTATCTTGATTTCGAGTCCCACCGCAGCCAATTTCCACCTTTGTCTTCAGTAGTGGTAGATTTACTGCTATATCAAACGACAGTCCTTCTCATACCATGTCTATGTGATGCGGTTTGTAGCTACATTTCTCCTTCCCTCCCCCCACCCCCAGCAGTGGTAGATTTACTGCTATATCAAAGGCTAGTCCTTCTCATACCATGTCTATGTGATGTGGTGTGCAGCCACCTTTCTCCTTCATCCCCAGCAGTGGTAGATTTACTGCTATATCAAAGGCCAGTCCTTCTCATACCGTGTCTGTGTGTGGTGTGGTGTACAGCCACCTTTCTCCTTCATCCCCAGCAGTTGTAGGTTTACTGCTATATCAAAGGCCAGTCCTTCTCATACCGTGTCTATGTCATGTGGTGTGCAGCCACCTTTCTCCTTCATCCCCAGCAGTGGTAGATTTACTGCTATATCAAAGGCCAGTCCTTCTCATACCGTGTCTGTGTGTGGTGTGGTGTACAGCCACCTTTCTCCTTCATCCCCAGCAGTTGTAGGTTTACTGCTATATCAAAGGCCAGTCCTTCTCATACCGTGTCTATGTGATGTGGTGTGCAGCCACCTTTCTCCTTCATCCCCAGCAGTGGTAGATTTACTGCTATATCAAAGGCCAGTCCTTCTCATACCGAGTCTGTGTGTGGTGTGGTGTACAGCCACCTTTCTCCTTCATCCCCAGCAGTTGTAGGTTTACTGCTGGTTAATGCACTTGAGTTATACCCCCAAGGATGTGGGTTCGAGTTTCATTGCAGCCATTTTTCCCCTGCATATCCAAAAGTGGTAGATTTAATGCTATATCAAAGGCCAATCCTTCTCACACCATATCTATGTGGTGTGGGAAGTAAATGAACTCTCACCTCAATAAATGTGTTGTGAGATTTTTACCTTTTCTCATCACATAGATGCGATCAGTACCCTTATGGGGTAAAAACGGTCAGAAAAAGCTAAACCTTTGAAATTATGGAAGGAACCTATTATGGTTGCCTGAATGTTAAATGAAACAACCCCACCCCACACCTCCACTAGCATTTTCCTGTCGTTCATTTTGTTCGCTCTCTTGCAAAGCTCGAGTAACCAGAGATGTTTGCTTTTCAGTTTTCTATAGAAATCTCATCTTCGTTTTCAGTACAGTAAAACCGCGCTACTGGGACACCTCGCTTAAGGGGACAGTTTTCTCCGAACAGAAATTATCATTTAGTTTATTTTAACCCAACTTAAGGGGCCACCCCGCGTAAGGGGACATTTGCTCGTACCGGAGGGTCTGCCCTTAAGCGGGGTTTTACTGTATATAGAATTTCTTTTCCTGTGTAAAAGGAAGAGTCACGTTCACGTCAATAAAACAGTGGTTTGGACATGCCCGCAGACCCTCAGCCCCACCCCGTGGTTACTCAAAACATAAAACACATATTTCTCTGTCCACCTTTGTCTGACCCCAACTGGCATCGCCCAAACAAAGACCTTTCTTCCCATATCAGCCTCTACTCTCTTACCTCTTGTTAGAAGGCAGGGTCCCAGACCTAGAGCTGTTCAGTTTATTGTTGGCATTTTACCAGAATGACTAGCAGAACGTGGGGGTGGGGAGTTCATTCAGTGGTAATATATCAGAATAAGATAGTCTATAAATACCTTGGAGTATTGATTGACAGTGCTAGTAACCTTAAGTTACATATCAAGGATTTTTCTAGGGGGGTAAGCTCAAAAATTTATAGGTTGTCAAAAACTAGGTCATGTTTGACGCAAGTGTCATCTCAATTGATATACACCTCTGCTATCCGTCCATTAATGGAATATTGCTGATTTTTGTATGATGGATCAATGTTAACTGAAATTGCTAAGCTTCAGCAGCCCCAAAATTGGGCCTTGCGAGTTATCACCCGGAACAACAATACTCGGATTGGGGTGAATGAGTCATTGACCAAGTCAGTCGGTGATGGCCTTTTTCCATAATCTATGCACAATTAATCGGCGAACACTTCTCTGCATGTCTGTTTACATT
The DNA here is from genome assembly GCA_950022655.1 of Alentia gelatinosa. NCBI lineage: Eukaryota > Metazoa > Annelida > Polychaeta > Phyllodocida > Polynoidae > Alentia > Alentia gelatinosa. The sequence goes on from OX465585.1 coordinate 9,531,344, forward strand.
TACCGATCTGGCGTCGGTCGTTCCTGACTGCAGATCAGTCGCAAATAATGGAAAATTGCTTAAAACAAGACAAACTATAGCTACTAGGAAAATATGGCACCCCTATCATAAGATCTCCCACTCTCTAGGTGGTATTCTGTACTCTCACTACGCTCTATAGGAGAAGACTTCTTAATGAACTAGGCTTAGAGCCTTGAGAATCCACTGGCCTGCCTCCCGTGCTGAAGACGTACATCAATGCAACCCAAATATTCCTATAGTCTCAATGATGCCACCAAGCGGAAATACTGTGTGCCAGAGGATTCTCAAGGCTCTAAGCCTAGTTAATTAAGGATTCTTTTCTCATAGAGCGTAGTGAGAACCTTGTAAAGAATACCACTTAGAGAGTGTGAAATCTTATGAGAGGGGTGCACCCTATCATCCCTGAAATGGAATCCCAAAGTAGAACCTCACCGAAGTTTCAAAGTATCCATGCTTCATTGGAGACGATCATGATAATGTATGTATTCCTATCCCCTGAGCAAGAAATGAGGCACCTTGATCTTATGATACGTTTTAAATAGGTCATTATTTACACTTACGTCTTAGGTAAATTAATTAAAACCTGTGTTTGAGGGTGACTCATCTAATTTCCTAATCTAAATTCAGTGACTTAAAGACTTTAAGATACGTGACATTTTCAGTTACACCAGATTCCTCTTTCTATAACCAATTACAGTCAGCATCTACGGCTTGAGGGAGGCTTACCAGCATCTTAACCCTTACATGTCTATGTGGTTTGGGAGAGGAACTCTCACCTCGGTAAATGCGTAGGACTGATATTTCTACTTGGATTCATCTCATAATGATTAAATCACAACTATATGAACAATATGGAGCCGGCTTGATCTCCAGCAGTGGTAGATTTACTACTACAATATCAAAGGCCAGTCCTTCTCATACCATGTCTATGTGGTGTGGGAAGAACTCTCATCTCGGTAAATGTGTAGGGGTGAGATTCCTACTTCGATTCATCTCATAGTGATTACAACCACAACTATATGAATAATATGCAGCTGCCTTCACCCCAGCAGTGGTAGATTTACTACTACCATATCAAAGGCTAGTCCTTCTCATATCATATCTATGTGGTGTTGGAAGTTAAAGAACTCTCATCTCAGTAAATGTGTAGGGGTGAGATTTCTACTTGGATTCATCTCATAGTGACTAGAATCACAACTATATGAATAATATGCAGCCGCCTTCACCCCCAGCAGTGGTAGATTTATTGCTATATCAAAGGCCAGTCCTTCTCATATCATGTCTTTGTGGTGTGGTGTGCAGCTACCTTTTCCCTTTACCCCCAGCAGTGGTAGACTTACTGCTATATCAAAGGACAGTCCTTCTCAAACCATCCATGTGGTGTGGTGTGCAGCTACTTTTCATCTTCACCCCCAGCAGTGGTAGACTTACTGCTATATCAAAGGCCAATTTTTCTCAAACGATGTCTATGTGGTGTGGGAAGTAAAAGAACTCTCAACTCGGTAAATGTGTAGGGGTGAGATTTCTAGCTGAGTTCATCACATGTGCCTGGAAAAAAAGATATTAGAGCCTGGAAAAGCCTGGAAAAATCCTGGAATTTCATTGGGCTCTCTGTGTACGAACCCATATATACTGCTCTCAGAGCTCATGCGATAATTTTACCGATAGTAACAAGGTACGATAAGCCGTCCCAATTAGGTTAACAAGTTTCATTTGTACTATACACCTCTAAATATCTGTAAATATTCAAAAACTTACCAATATAAGTCGACTTCGAAGCGAAAATCAAACTTGCTTGGGAGGACAGAATTAGTTTTCTGCTACACACCACGCACGATGTTCATAACCGCGATTTCGTAAATAAGATTTAAACTGTTTGAAAATTGTTTTCATTGGTATTGATATTCTCATAATATTATCTATTAATTTCCCGTTTGATTTTTTTGTCTGAATTTTGATCACGTCATAAATAGGTCACTTTTCTGAAGCAATGAAATCGAGCCTTCTAAGTATAGTAGTACGGCGCCATACTGGCACAGTATGGTGGTATGGCTCAACTACCACTTGCATAGCAGCAGGTGGTATTTGGAGTATTTTAAGGCATAGGTGTATATTACAAGTAGTATAGAGGAAACCTATGAGAGTTTAGGGTCTGAACTTGTATCCCATCGAGTTTGAATCACGTAATAATTCACAAGGCGAAGCCACGTGAATTACGTAGTGATTCAAACGAGATGGGATCGAGCTCTGACACTAAACTTGAATGGGTTTCTGAATTTATCTCACCCTTCACATTGACTAATCATTTGTGACATTATCTCCCATTGGATATTTTCCCTAGATATCTAATGGGCGTTAGATACGAGTTCCCAGTGTTAAGTCTATGGAGAAAAAATACCAAGGGTGAGATAATGCTGTAGCATAAGTAGAGAGGAGATGACACCGCTGTATGAATACGGAGGGGATATGCAATGCTGCTGTATGAATAGAAGGGAGACAGACAATTCTGTATAAGTGTGGCAGGAGAACTCCTTCCCGCATATCACAAAGTAAACTAATAGAAAGTAGGACTAGAGTAGTAACGCCTGTCGTGGTGTGCAGGTTATGGCTCTGCCTGCCGTCCATCACGCCGTTAGTGCTGTAGTCGAGCTACTCGCTTCTCTGTTAAGATGAAGAGACTGGCTTTCATCAGTCCTGCCCCGTGTACAATCCTCACTCTCCACATGTGTGTGTCACGCGCAGGCAAGCGGCAGGCAGGCAGGGCGGATGGTGAAGGAGACAGAAGTTGTTCTCCAGTCATTATTAATACGCGTAGTGTGAGGAGTGGGTTCAGATTACTGGATGTGGATGTGTGAGCTGCTCGGAGCACCTGACTTTATTATCCGCGGAGGTGAGAGAGACAGAGGACGGTCTAAACGCAAAGCCTCAAAACCCACCCCTCTCATAAGATCTCACATTCTCTAAGTGGTATTCTGTACAAGGTTCTCACTACGCACCCCTCTCATAAGATCTCACACTCTCTAAGTGGTATTCTGTACAAGGTTCTCACGGTGCACACCTCTCATAAGATCTCACACTCTCTAAGTGGTATTCTGTACAAGGTTCTCACTATGCACACCTCTCATAAGATCTCACACTTTCTAAGTGATATTCTGTACAAGGTTCTCAATACGCACCCCTCTCATAAGATCTCACATTCTGTAAGTGGTATTCTGTCACCCCTCTCATAAGATCTCACACTCTCTAAGTGGTATTCTGTACAAGGTTCTCAATACGCACCCCTCTCATAAGATCTCACATTCTGTAAGTGGTATTCTGTACAAGGTTCTCACTACGCACCCCTCTCATAAGATCTCACACTCTCTAAGTGGTATTCTGTACAAGGTTCTCACTATGCACCCCTCTCATAAGATCTCACACTCTCTAATTCTTATGGAATCACCTAGATCCGGAATCACGAAATATCAATAGTCAAAGTGAATTTAAATCCTTTACTAAAAGAATCCTCAAAGCCCAAAGAATAAACTACACTTAGATTAACATTATAAACACAGTATTTGTAATTAACTCTGTCAGCCAAAAAAAGCCCAACCCATCCAACAGACAGCAGGCTTAGCCTGAGTTGATTTGTATCCTTGTAAATACTAATGTATGTATTCATGCATAATTGATTTAATGTCATGTTCTCCTATTGTTATTGTACTTATAACATATGACATATCTGTAAATATGTTTGGTATAACTGAAAATCACTAAGATAAAGTTGAATTTGTTATTGGCCACTAGAGCCTAGTGGCTCTACCCTAGTAGACCCTCCAGTCTAAAAAAAAGACCTTAAAAAAAAAAAAAAAAAAAAAAAAAAAGTGGTATTCTGTACAAGGTTCTCACTACGCACCCCTATCATAAGATCTCACACTCTCTAAGTGGTATTCTGTACAAGGTTCTCACTATGCACACCTCTCATAAGATCTCACACTCTGTAAGTGGTATTCTGTACAAGGTTCTCACTACGCTCTATGGGAGAAAAATTCTTAACGAACTAGGCTTAGAGCCTTGAGAATCCACTGGCACACAGTATTCCCGCTAGGTGGCATCATTAAGATGATATAAATCTTTGGGTATCATTGATGTACGTCTTTAGCACAGGAGGCAGGCCTGTTGGTTTCTTCTTTAGCATATGTGTCTTTACTATATGCCCATGCCGTATATACTGTAAATACGCACCGTTTTGGCATATGACGTAAAAATGCTGTACGGACCGCCGGTCCGTACACTAAAATAAGGACCACCTGGCCATACACATTTATTAAAAAAATTTAAATTGATTTTTTTTAAATTGATTTTTTAAAAAATTTCGGGTATATAGTAAATATATAACGTCCAACCATGCTTGTACAATTCACAGAACTCGATGATAATTCACAGTTTGTACGGAACTCGGCATAAATGCCTCGGTCCGTACAAACTGTAAATTACCATCTCGTTCTGTGAATTGTACAGCATGGTCAGGACGTTCTATATAATTACTTGGGAACCTTTATCTTGTAAATCAACAAGAAACAACATGGTATTTCATGTTACAGAAGACTTCGAATAGCCATCCCTACGGGCTTAATAACCACGTTTTCTACTGATACCTACCACAAGCTAGCATGTATCTCATTTCTCTTTTCACTTCACTCCAGGCTTAATTGGATGCTGAAATCTGAAATGATACTCCATTGAAGGTTCTGATCCGCTAGATAGACGGATTCGTGTATTCATTTACCCGTCATCTAGACCCGTGCACCATGTCACTAAATTCCTAACTGATGTTGTTACTGTGACAATCATTGTCGACATTTAGGTATCTGTCTATCTCTACCGGCGAGCTAACTATAGTAAATCTGTTCATTTGGCGCAGCCCCAACAACACAAGAGTCTCCAGGAATTGCTACATTTGGGAATTGTAGATTATCTCCCACTAGACAGTTTGTTAATCGCAACACTTCTTCACAGGCATGGTGGTTCCAGTTCAGCCATCTCCCAGCCGTTGTCAAATTAGCAGGCATAAAACTGGAAGTCCCTCTTAACGACGGAAACCGTTGTTGGAATGAGCGGAAGGATACTTAACAACCTCCCCTATGGGGCGTGATGAGGCTCGTAATGTAGTTCCCTTTGTCGGGAAAAACTGGGCAACTCCCAGACAGTCAGACAACCTGATTAGAATTGGCTGATACTAGAATTAACGTCGTTTATTACCTCGGCGGTTTGAGCGCCAAATACTGCTGATTAGACTTCCGCATGCAAGTCTGGGTCTAGACTGGTATCTCCCCCCAGATATTTTTTCTCCATAGACTTAACATTGGAAACTCGTATCGAACACCCATTAGATATTTAGGAAAAATATCCAATGGGGAATAATGTCACAAGTGTTAGCCCATTAGTCAATATTAAGGGTGAGATAAATTCAGAAACCCATTCAAGTTTAGGGTCAGAGCTCGATCCCATCTCATTTGAATCACATAGCAATTCACGCGGCTTCGCCTTGTAAATTACTACGTGATTCAAACTCGATGGGATACGAGCTCAGACCATAAACTTTCATGGGTTTCCTCTCTAGTGTCTCACCCCTGGAATAAATGTCCATAGTCTTAACATTAGGAACTCGTTCTCCATGCCCATACAAGTATTGCAGTCCGTTCTCCATGGTCTATATATATCCTGTGTGTTGTCCATCCTCTTAGTATGTATAGTGGTGAGATAAATACAGATAAATAGTGTGTATAGTGGTGAGATAAATACAGAAAGCAACTCGTTTTGGTCAAAGAAGTCGTTCTACAACTCGTTTGAACGGTATGTGATATTCACTCGGCTGTCGCCCCGTTCATATCACTGCGCATCAAACTCGTGGAGAACAATGACTTTGACCAAAACTTATTGGTTTCTTCTTTAGTTCCCTGCCCCAATGAGGGGATGGGGAGTTAGCTCAGTGGGTAGTAGGACTTTTGGGGTTCAAGTCCCACGGCAGCGACCTTTCTCCTTCATCCCCAGCAGTGGTAGATTTACTGCTATATCAAAGGTCAATCCTTCTCCATACCATGTCTATGTGGTGTGGGAAGTAAAAGAACTCTCACCTTGGTAAATGTGTAGGGGTGAGATTTCTAACTAAATTCATTACAAAGATTCGATCACCACCCTTGTATTTAAAAAGAACCTTGAGAAAGTCTGGTGAGAAACTCTAATGGTAAACTGGACGTTGAATCAAACCAACCAACCAACCAAGCCTCCCCCAATGAACAATGGGATAGTTAACGCCCAGCAAGACCAAGGAGTAAGCGACCTTGAACCTTCGCTGGTTCTCCACTGATTTGCAGTGGCAAGGAGAACCAGCACGACCTCTCTCCCTCTCTAGGTTCCCCAAATAACTTTCTTATACTTGTTTATAATGAACGATGATACACAACATTTCAAAAGATAAAAGTTTAGAATATTTTCAACAAAAAATTATAACAGATTGCGTCACACCCTCTAGCAGGGAACCAGTTTAAAATACTAACAAGTATAAGTAAGGTTCCAGCTGAATGCAATCCCATAGTGCACTAGATAAATGGCGGCAGTTACCTGGCTTAATGTGTGGATGCACATTGGCCAGGCTTCCAGGCCAGTCTAGATATAGGTGGGGCATAACTTTTTATTACATACCTATGGGCGAACGCCTATGAGGTTAGCCTTGTCAATGTTTATGCCACGATGGGCAGGTCGTGTATTACTACACGAGGCATTAGCCGAGTGTAGTGAGTAGCAGACCTGACCAGAGTGGTATAAATATTGACAAGGCTAACTCGAGTTTGGTTTAGTATTTATCCTACCCCATCTCACAGATATACAGAGAAAATTTGTAATTATCCATGTTAGTAGCATGTTGACACTCATCAATGCTGCCAGTACTACTTTCGTTATCTCGTCCCTGATTGGTCCGTTTTTTTATTCACCTTGGTGCATAAATAACACTTTATTCAACGCTCTGTCAAATACATTGACTCAATGTTAAACCTATGGCGTTTTTTATGAGGGGTAGGATACTACTTGCTGCTAGGGGTGCTGTATGAATAATGTTCGGGCGCACTGAGACGTAGTGAATGAGCCATGAATCGATGACTTAATAAGTCAATAAAATGGTGTTTTTTTTCATGTTTTATAAGTATTTTCATGTTTTATAGGTACATGATAACTAGAAAACGTAGTGATTGAGCGGTAGGGTTGCGATTCTCGCACTCTTTTAACCATAAATACGTCCCTCCACCTCCGCTCTCAGGACGTATCTAATATGGTACGAAAAACCTTGAACGGTCATCCCTATGGGCCCAGTAACCACGTTTTCTCTTATTATTACTATTAAGTGCTGCATCCAGACTTTACAGCTACCATCATTTATAGATATATGCTGTATAGGAGGAAGGTTGTAAATAGTCACTGTGATAAAGGACTGGCCGTTTGAGATCTCTGACCCCTGGCCTTGGTGGGTGGTGATTGTGATGGAGAGTGGGGGGTATGTGATGGAGAGTGGGGGGTATGTGATGGAGAGTGACGGCCGGATGGATCACAGCCAGTGTCTCCGCCACCCGCGTCGAGCTATCCCCACACCCATAATCCTGTCAGCCTGATCCATGAACCCTTCCGCTCAGCATGGCGGGGGCCGTCCCTCAGAGCACTGCCAGGACGAGCAGTCACAGCCTTACAAGCAACACCTTCCTCCGTCCACCGCCTTCTACTACAGGACGGCCAGTCACAGCCTTACAAGCAACACCTGCCTCCGTCCACCACTTCTCCTCCTTCTCCTACAGGACGACCAGTCACAGCCTTACAAGCAACACCTTTCTCTGTCCACCTCCTCTCCTACTCCTCCTCCTCCTACTCCAGGACGGCCAGTCACAGCCTTACCCGCACCACCTGCCTCCTCCCCCTCCCCCTCCTCCTCCTCCTCCTACAGGACGGCCAGTCACAGCCTTACACGCAACACCTTTCTCTGTCCACCTCCTCTCCTACTCCTCCTCCTCCTCCTACAGGACGGCCAGTCACAGCCTTACAAGCAACACCTTTCTCTGTCCACCTCCTCTCCTACTCCTCCTCCTCCTCCTACAGGACGGCCAGTCACAGCCTTACAAGCAACACCTTTCTCTGTCCACCTCCTCTCCTACTCCTCCTCCTCCTCCTACAGGACGGCCAGTCACAGCCTTACAAGCAACACCTTTCTCTGTCCACCGCCTTCTACTACTCCTCCCCCCCTCCTCCTACAGGACGGCCAGTCACAGCCTTACCCACAACACCTGCTTCCGTCCACCTCCTCCTCCTACAGGACGGCCAGTCACAGCCTTACCCGCACCACCTTCCTCCGTCCACCGCCTTCTACTACTCCTCCTCCCCCTCCTCCTACAGGACGGCCAGTCACAGCCTTACCCACAACACCTGCTTCCGTCCACCTCCTCCTCCTACAGGACGGCCAGTCACAGCCTTACCCGCAACACCTTCCTCCGTCCACCACTTCTCTTCCTCCTACTCCTCCTCCTCCTCCTTCTCCTACAGGACGGCCAGTCACAGCCTTACAAGCAACACCTTTCTCTGTCCACCTCCTCCTCCTACAGGACGGCCAGTCACAGCCTTACAAGCAACACCTTCCTCCGTCCACCTCCTCTCCTCCTTCTACTCCTCCTCCTCCCCCTTCTCCTACAGGACGGCCAGTCACAGCCTTACAAGAAACACCTGCCTCTGTCCACCTCCTCTCCTCCTTCTACTCCTCCTCCTCCCCCTTCTCCTACAGGACGGCCAGTCACAGCCTTACAAGCAACACCTTTCTCTGTCCACCTCCTCCTCCTACAGGACGGCCAGTCACAGCCTTACAAGCAACACCTTCCTCCGTCCACCTCCTCTCCTCCTTCTACTCCTCCTCCTCCCCCTTCTCCTACAGGACGGCCAGTCACAGCCTTACAAGCAACACCTGCCTCTGTCCACCTCCTCTCCTCCTTCTACTCCTCCTCCTCCCCCTTCTCCTACAGGACGGCCAGTCACAGCCTTACAAGCAACACCTTTCTCTGTCCACCTCCTCCTCCTACAGGACGGCCAGTCACAGCCTTACCCGCAACACCTTCCTCCGTCCACCACTTTTCCTCCTCCTACTCCTCCTCCTCCTCCTACAGGACGGCCAGTCACAGCCTTACAAGCAACACCTTTCTCTGTCCACCTCCTCTCCTACTCCTCCTTCTCCTCCTACAGGACAGCCAGTCACAGCCTTACCCGCAACACCTTCCTCAGTCCACCACTTCTTCTCCTCCTACTCCTCCTTCTCCTCCTCCTACTCCAGGAAGGCCAGTCACAGCCTTACCCGCACCACCTGCCTCAGTCCACCTCCTTCTAATCCTCCTCCTCTCCCTCCTCCTCCTGTTCCTCCCTCTCCCCCCACTCCTCCTCCTCCCCCCACTCCTCCTCCCCTCCTCCTCCCCACTCCTCCTCCTCCTCCTCCCCTCCTCCTCCTCCCTCCTCCCCCCACTCCTCCTCCCCACTCCTCCTCCAACTCCTCCCCACTCCTCCTCCTCCTCCTCCCCCACTCCTCCTCCCCACTCCTCCTCCTCCTCCTCCCCTCCTCCTCCCTCCTCCTCCTACTCCTGCTCCTCCTCCAACCCCTCCTCCTCCTCCTCCTCCCCTCCTACTCCTCCTCCTCCTCCCCTCCTCCTCCTCCCTCCTCCTCCTACTCCTCCTCCTACTCCTGCTCCTCCTCCAACCCCTCCTCCTGCTCCTCTCCTTCCTCCTCCTCCCTCCTCCTCCTACTCCTCCTCCTACTCCTGCTCCTCCTCCAACCCCTCCTCCTGCTCCTCTCCTTCCTGCTCCTCCTCCTCCTCCTCCCTCCTGCTCCTACTGCTCCTCCTCCTCCTCTCCCCACTCCTCCTCCTCCCCCCACTCCTCCTCCTCCCCCCACTCCTCCTCCTCCCCCCACTCCTCCTCCTCTCCTCCTCCTCCCTCCTCCTCCTTCTCCTCCTCCCACTCCTCCTCCCACTCCTCCTCCTCCTCCCCTCCTCCTCCTCCCTTCTCCTCCTCCTCCACTCCTTCCTGCTCCTCCTCTCCCTCCTCCTCCTCCAGTTCCTATTCTCCCACCTACCGCTCTTCCTCCTACTCCTCCCTCCTTCTCCTACTTCTCCTCCCCGACCCCTTCTCTCCCTCCTCCTCTCCCTTCTCCTCCTCTTCCTCCTCCTTCTCCTTTTCCTTCTCCACCTTTTATCTGTCTCTTGTTCACAGTTTACTGACTTCCACTTTTCGCCCATGGCAAGGCAATGCCCTCAAGTTTCTCAATAAATTCAGAAATTTTCAATCAGGAGGGGAGGATAGAGAGAAGGGGGCATAGAAAAATATCCTATCATGAAATGAATATCTTCCAGAATGGTAGGCTAGGAATGAGAGTAGAAGTACACTATGTCAGAGAGTACTGGCGCAGTTAAGGTCATAGGGCAGAAAGAGTTGAGGAAATATTTTCAAAAAGGCCGATGGAATATATCGCTAGGGGGATGAGACACTTGAGAATATATAAAGAGGGACCTGGAACCAAGCAGAGACATAGATAGGCAGAGGGCAGTGGGCGGCCTAGCGTGGCTCTGCGGCAATGAATGGCCAAACAGATCGGCCAATTCGGTTAACATCAGTGAATTTCATCAGATCAATTTCGTAGCCGGGCCACCCTGGCCAAAGTAGGGGCTCTGGTATGCTGATGTTGGGCGCATTTCTTGGCAGCTTTGATGTTTAACCCTTTAACTGCAGCATGATGCCTCCAGGCATTCCCCTGGCTACGGCAGCATGATGCCTTCAGGCATTCCCCTGGCTACGGCAGCATGATGCCTCCGGGTATTCCCCTGGCTACGGCAGCATGATGCCTCCAGGCATTCCCCTGGCTACGGCAGCATGATGCCTCCAGGCTTTCTCCTGGCTACGGCAGCATGATGCCTCCAGGCATTCCCCTGGCTACGGCAGCATGATGCCTCCAGGCTTTCTCCTGGCTACGGCAGCATGATGCCTCCAGGCATTCCCCTGTCTATGGCAGCATGATGCCTCCAGGCATTCCCCTGGCTACGGCAGGAAGATGCCTCCAGCCATCTCAGAGGCATCATTGATACTTATATACAAAATTCAATGAATAAAAAGATAATTGTTTAAATCAAAAGAAATTTTGACAAGATATGAAACCCATACTGGCCTTTGATTTGGTATAACAAAATATCACCAATTACCAAGGTAAATCTCTCAAATCCCATTGCTATTTAAAAAAAATAGTGCCTGTTGTAGCAGTGTTGTTTATGCAGGCAATGCCTACCGTGTAATGCTGAAAAAGAAAACTGTGTGCTGCAGGGAAAGGGTTAAGGGTGGCGTGTGAACCCGGGATCCATGCCCAGCCGGGCCGCGAGGGACCCCGCCCATGAGGGACCCCTCCCCCGGCCACCAGTCTCACAGGACCACTTTGAGATAGGACGTAATGCATGGTAGTTCCTGCTACGTTCCTAGTGCCCCTGTTCAATACACGAAAACAGGGTTTCATTTGAGGGAGCGTAAACAAACTGATTTTGGAAGTATATCTGTGCAAATAAAATACACTGAGGCTGCGCTGCATCTAATGCCATACTTCAGCCTGCAGCATCTGTAACTCATCGAATGGGATGCTGAGCTCATGGAAATGATATGTAAGGCAATATTTCTCTGCATAAAAAGTTATCATGGACTTAGATATGTAAGTCTTCACAGCTCTGCATTAAACGTTATGGGATGGCTCCACAGTGGGTTTCCCAATATTGAATCACATACACTTTTAGAGTTTGTTTACACTCCTGTCTCAAGTACCACACCACTTTGCATATGACCATATATGGCAAACTCTGTTTCTGTGTATTGGAAATACCTGTCTAATTGCCAATAGTTGTATAGACTTTAAGGGACCTCTCCCAAGCCACCAGTCTCACAGGGACACTTTGAGATAGGACGTAATGATTGGCAGTTCCTGGGGACCGTTGCTCCACGTTTTGCTGATCGCAGTATAGTTGGAGGTCAAAAGCGTTACTCCAGATTTTTTGCAGATCACATCATAATTATGTCGCCATCTATATCCAATTAAAAATCTAATGAACCTTTCACATATGTCACTGAAAATGCAGTGTTGTAAAATGTAGTGATACAATGTGAAAATAATGATACTACACGACAGATTCAATATTACTGGATCAATGCTTTTCCCACATTTCTAGGAGTAACGACCCCCTGCTCCTTTACAAGTGCACCTTTCAATTGGAAATACCTATCTGATTACCAATAATTGATACATTACAAATTGTTCCCCCCAATCTTACAGATATCCATTATTTCAGTTGTACCGTAGAATATTTCATATTTGATAGTTAATTTCATTTTCGGTCAGTTATAGTAACTGAGCCTGTAGGGATGCCATTGTCGGTCTTTTGGCTAAGAAATACCTCGCTTGTGGTGTCGGGCCATATTATTGAGTCAAAAGACCTCGAACGAACATCCCTATGGGCTCAGTAACAATGTTTTCTCATATTACCCAAACCCTTTGCTTAACAGCTGTACTTTCCCGCTGGAAACTTCATTCTCAACAGCTCTCCTCGCCTCTCCCCTCCCACGTCCCACAAAACAGTCATTTTCCAGAGCCTAAATTGGAATTCCCACGGTTGGGTTCATGTACCTAACCGAGTTCAAAATCTCATGAAATTCTGTTCCTTTTTAGGGGTAAATGTCGCCAACAAATACAGGGGAAAACCATGTCTCAGGGAAATGGAACCCTACAATTTAGACGAAGAAATTGTGTTCAAGTACAGAATCTCGGCAGGATTTGTCTCAGACAAACATCCTGAGAGTTGCATGAATCTCAGCAGGATTTATCTCAGACAAACACCCTGTGAGGTACATGAATCTCAGCAGGATTTATCTCAGTCAAACACCCTGTGAGGTACATGAATCTTAGCAGGATTTGTCTCAGTGAAACACCCTGTGAGGTACATGAATCTCAGCAGGATTTGTCTCAGACAAACACCCTATGAGGTACATGAATCTCAGTAGGATTTGTCTCAGACAAACACCCTGTGGAGTACATGAATCTCAGCAGAATTTGTCTCAGACAAACATCCTGTGAGGTATATGAATCTCAGCAGGATTTGTCTCAGTAAAACAGCCTGTGGGGTACATGAATCTCAGCAGGATTTGTCCCAGTAAAACATCCTGTGAGGTATATGAATCTCAGCAGGATTTGTCTCAGACAAACATGATGTGAGGTATATGAATCTCGTTGTGTGAATCCCACCTTAAGTGGGATTCACACGGAGGGACAAATGGACCTGAGATTGGTGTACTTTACACCTTTTTACAAGTAGCCCACTTTTCCCCACTGGGTACAAAGTTTCACAGACTGGGGTGTTCTACAGTCTCAGGGAAACATGGCGGATTCAATTCACATGGGAAGACTTACGAGGTACATAGTCTCACCCCTACACCCCCTGCACTCCTACAGGGTACACAGTCGCTGACTCAGGATACTTCCCCTGTGAATAGGTATAATTTGGGACCACTGGAACTCAAGAACTGGAGGAGAACCTGTACATTTGTCTCACCAAAATACCCCTCTGAATTTTGAACCTGTTAAAAGTCAAAATCTCATGAGGTTCTGTTCCTTATAAGGGGTGATTGTCGCTGACAATTGCAAGGAAACAAAATTGTCTCACCAAAATGGAACTCTATAATTAAGACGAGGAGATTGTGTTCCAGTACAGAATCTCAACAGGATTTGTCTCAGTCAAACACCCTGTGAGGTACATGAATCTCAGCAGAATCTGTCCCAGACAAACACCCTGTGAGTTTATGAATCCCATCGTGTGAATCCCACTTTAACCACAGGAACGAGGACCATCGAGAGACCGGCAGCAGCGTGGGAAACCCAGTCTCATCTCCCAGTCTTTCTTTTTTTATTTTTACAAGTGGCGGAGGTTTTCCTTTCCACATCTGTTTTGCCCAGATGGATACGGGCTCGGATCTTTTCAAGTCGTCAGTGATACGACTCTTGATGAGAAAACAAGTGTTGTCCGCCCTGAGATAATTGCGCCATGTCCGGATACTGGGCCCCTGTGCGCTATCAGTTACTGGGGAACTCAACCGAAACGAACTCGACCCGTAGTTGTCAGGAGAATTGACCCGCTTTGGAGAACTCGACCCGTAATTGTCAGGAAAACTTGATCTATTTTGGAGAATTCAACCCAAAACGGACTTGACCCATAGTTTTCAGGGGAACTCGTTTTGGAGACCCAAACAAACTTGGCCCTTAGTTGTTAGGAGAATGCTCACGAGGGACTTCCAACAGAAACTGTTCAAGCTTAGGAAGCTGCGTTTCTTCATAGACCCTACTACTGCCATTTCAATCCTGAAGACAATGATGCTAACTAAATTGGAGTATTGTAGCTTTGTGTGTGTGATTTTCTGAGAATACCAGAGGAAAAAACTGCAGACATTAGTGAATGATGCCCTAAGGACCTGTTCCAGGTTCAGTAGAGTTGTTAGACTAGGAACAAGAGCTATGCATGATAGAGCAAATCTAGCTGATTTGGAGATGAGAAGGAATTTTCAGGTCCTGGCCTTTATCCATTGGTGGGTAGGCCGAGATGAACATCTATGTAGATAGGTCACGAGACACTCGTAGTATGGGAAAGGTTAAACTGAAGATCCAACGTCCCAGGAGAGAACTCAGGGATGCCAGTTTGTAGGATTTTGCCTACATGTAGGATTTTCATTTTAGTCTCAGAGTGATGAAAAATTAAAGAAATTGTATGTTTTGAGAACAAAATAGACTCCAGGTTCCCTGAAATCTAAATCTTAGATAAACTTGTTCTGTAATCTTTCAAAACTCCGAATTTAGCTACCCCGAGTACACTCAGTTAGAGGCCCTATGGATCCCAGTGCTCCAACCTAGAACTGTAGGATGGTAGGATTCCTGTAGGAAATGCTCCTACGGATAAGGGCAAACTTGAATACTGACTTCTGATTAGCTTGAAATATATGCCCAAGAATCTGCTAGGAGAGTGATGGGGATTCCCCATACACCATGTGCGTTTTAGGTGATACATAGACTGGCCTCAGTCCCCATGTAGGAATTTTTTCTGACCCCAACTAGCATCCCTGCTGTCAGAACTGTTCTGCAGATCACCACTATATGTGGGGAAACTACTGTGGGATGATCTCCATGAGGTTGTTCAATGTATAACGGATCATGAGGGGTTCAAAAAGAAAATTTAAGCTATGTGAATGTGTTGTGATACTGACCATGAGACACATACTGGTGAACTGAGGCTCTGTTGGTGGGGGGTTGCTATTGGGTAATGTAGATAGATTTAGGCTGTGTGGTAATGGGGAACTGTCTGAGCCAATTCTAAAATTCTTTGAGCCACAACTAGTGATGATATTTTTTGTTTTACCGTTCTTGTCCTTGTCCAGCATATTTGTTGTCTTTTGAGCTTTTCGATAATGTGTCTTCTGTATGTCATTATGTGTTTGCTATGTATCAGTGTTCTACCCGATAAGATCGTACTGATGCTGTTTACAGATGCTGTAACTAAGGCGCACATGTCACTGTAAAATGGTGACACTGTATACTGGGAACATGAAGTACTACTCTTGTCCTTGATGAATGTATATGTACTTGTAGCCATAACTACCATATGGATGTAACAAACAACACTGGATACAACCCAGCAGTGGTAGATTTACTGCTAAATCAAAGGCCAATCCTTCTCATACCATGTCTATGTGCAGTGGGAAGTAAAAGAACTCTCACCTTGGTAAATGTGTAGGGGTGGGATTTCTTCCTAAATTCATTTCATAGATTCGATCACCACCCTTGTGGTGTAAAAGAACCTTGAGAAAGTCTGGTGAGAACCTTCAATGGTTAACTGGACGTTAAATCAAACCCACAAACAAACTGGATACAACTCTGTGTTTATTGTATCGTATTGTCATACACGTCCCCTTGACGGATCGGTTGGAAATCATATAACTTTATTTGAACTGCTTCTGTCAATAAACAATTTTTTTTTTTTTTTTTTAAATACACAGTATTCCTGCTAGGTAGCATCATCATAGGAATCTGATGTACGTGTTTTGCACGGAGGCAGTTCAGTGGATTCTCAAGGCTCTAAGCCTAGTCCGTTAAGAATTCTTCTCCCATAGAGCCTAGTGAGAACCTTGTACAGAATACCACTTAGAGAGTGTGAGATCTTATGAGAGGGGTGCCTTGCAACACCCAACTATTTCCTCTATATGGAGGTTTAATATGAAGACGTGTAGCTGTAGCTTCAGGGGAGAGGATGCCTCTGGGCTGTATGTCTCTGGAGGGCGAGAATGCCTTCAGACATTCAATAAAGTCTCAAGTGACCTAAAGATTTCCTCATTGCCATCTGTGATGAAAAAAAATACACATTTTTCCTGTATTTCCTGTATTTATTAAAAGCTAACTTAAATAGACATGTATCATCTCCCATGTTGGAGACGAACACCCCTGGCACTAAGTCACCGTGTTCTTAGGATTGAAGGTTCAAGATAGACTGGTTCCAGTCCCTGCATCCAATGTTTACCCCTCTATCTACCTCACCGCTCCTCGCGGGCATACTGTAGCGGAAACCCATGAATGTTTAGGGTCACAGCTCATATCCTATCAAGTTTAAATCGCTTAGTAATTCACAAGGCGGCGAAGCCACGTGAATTATGTAGTGACTCAAACAAGATTGGATTTCTAAATTTATCTCATCCTTCACACTGGCTAATGGGCTAACCTTTGTGACATAATCCCCCATTGAGTATCATTCCTAAATATCTCATGGGCGTTGGATACGAGTTTCCAATGTTAAATCTATGGAGAAAAAATACCAGGGGTGAGATAAAAGTACCGAACCTTAAGCCTATGGAGAGAAATACCAGGTGTCAGATAAAGGTGGGATTCCTGAACCAGTCACACTGCAAAATACTTTATCTTAAATTTGTTTAATCATGAATGTCCAAAATCAAAGACTTGAGCAAGTCTATGTTGAAGATATCACTGTTGAATGTCTAGGTGTGCCCGCAGTACTGGCAAGGTAATATCGTAAAACTGAATGAGTTTTAATCTTGGCCACCGTATGCCACGACTGGAGTTTGGCATATTGATATCATGAGGCGAAGCCGAGTGAAGTCTGGAGCCAAAACTTCAGGAGTGGCATGCGGTGGCCAAGATTAAAGCAAATCAAGTTTTGATTTTATCCTACCCTGTCTCGTAGATTTTGGAATATTACGTGATAACAATTCTGTATGCCACTAGTGGCATATAAAAATCTGTATGCCAGTCAGCGTGGCATACGGAAACTCAATGTTAAGCCTATGGGGTTTTATATGAGGAGTAGTCTGCCTCCTCCCTCGTTGGTTTCGACCTCCTCATCTTTCCGTCACTATGATCAGCTCCATTATTTTTACACCACTTTCTGTGACACTTCCATTATCCCAGAGAAGCCGTTGACACTGTCATTACCTAAACGGTGAATCTGACACCCACTCTTACCCAACTCTCAATCATTTGGATTGTGACATGAATGTGTTTCACACGATAGGAACTGCCAGCCTGCCATAGAATCGGTGAAAGGTGGAGCTGTAGTTTAGATTTGGGACACAACGACACAGATCTTTTTCAGGGGTGGGGAGTTAGCCCAATGGTTAATCCACTGGACTTAAAATTCCAAGGTTGAACGTGATATGATTATCTTTATCTCGGTAAAGTCCCACTGCAGCCACTCCTCTCCTTCACCCCCAGCAGTAGTAGATTTACTGCTATATCAAAGGCCAGTCCTTCTCATACCATGTGTATGTGATGTGGTGTACAGCCACCTTTCTCCTTCTTCATCCCCAGCAGTGGTAAACTTACTGCTATATCAAAGCCCAGTCCTTCTCATACCATGTCTATGTGCTGTGGTGTACAGCCACCTTTCTCCTTCTTCATCCCCAGCAGTGGTAGACTTACTGCTATATCAAAGACCAGTCCTTCTCATACCATGTCTATGTGGTGTGGTGTACAGCTATCTTTTTCCTTCATCGCCAACCGTGGTAGACTTACTGCTATATCAAAAGCCAATCCTTCTCACTTCTCATTCCATGTCACCTCAGTAAACGTGTAGGGGTGTGAAATCTACCTTAAATTCATCAGGTAAAATAACTCTGACCTTGGTAAATGTGTTCCCTGCATCCTCATTCCACTTCTCTATCTAAACCCACCCACACCAAGACCCACACCCAAATCACACCCACACCCACACTACATCCACACCCACACACCATGCATATAGACACCATCCTACAGCACACCACACCCACATCCACACTCCAACATCCCCCTATACCCACACCACACCACACCAACACTAACACCCACATCACCAGACCCTACACCCCACACCCACACCACACCACACCCTACCCACATTCTACCACACTCCATATCACACCCACATCCACACTCACACACCATACAGACACACTTGCCATACACCCACAGCCCACCCCACAGCACAGCACACCGTCATCAATCCCACATCCACCCCATCCACCCATCCACATCCACACCCACACTGCATCCACACCACAACATACCCACATACCCACACCACACCCACATCTACACCACACCCATACCCACCCCACAGTACACCACATCTACACCACACCTATACCCACACCACACCCAACACCAACACCCACATACCACACCCACCCCAACACCACATCCAACACCAACACCCACATACCACACCCGCACCCCACCCACACCCACACCCACACCCATACCAGCACCCACACCAGCACCAACACCTTCCCCCGCACCCACACCAACACCCACACCCATATACACACATACCATAGACCCACACCCACACACCATGCACACATACACCCACATGCCATATACCCATACCCACCCCACACCCACACCACACCCACACAACACCCCTCAGCACACCCCTCAGCACAGCACACCACACCCACACCAACCCCACACCACCCCCACACCACACACCACCCCACACACCACTCCACACCATACCACACCCAACACCAACACCTACACCCATTCCACACCCACACCCCACCAACACCCACACCTACACCTACACCTACACCAGCACCAACACCCAAACCTACACCCACAGCCACACATACACACCATACACCCATACCCACACCCCCACACCACACCACATCCACACACCATACACACACCCACATACACCCACACACCACACCCTACCCACACCCACCCCCACACCACACCACATCCCCCGCCACCCTCCCCGCCGCCGCCCGTGACTTGATGAAGAAACAACACCCGTCAAATACCAATCAGCCACACTCGCAGAACACCAAGTCCCTGGTTGAAACCAATTTGAGTTTTTTCCGCAGGGTAAACTCTCCCCGGCACAGCGCTGTTTGTTTTTTCAACAAGAGTAAAATGACCAGATAAGACCCAATACCCCTGTTTGCGAGTGGCACTTAAAAAAGGGAAAATAATATTTGGAGTGAGCAGGATACATCCAATGAGTGGAATGATTTGGGAAATTATTTTCTAATTCAAATTATTGCTGGGTTAGGTGTAGCTATTTCCATGAACTAATCATAACAGACTTTATGTTTTTTTGAAAGATACGGTACCGATTTTCAACTTCTCAGATGGAAGTTGATAACTCAAAGAAGAGCAAAAAACCTGTCTAGATCTGGAAATATCCAACAATTATTCTCAAAAGTGGGGTGACGTGCGATCTGCTTTAGCGACTGCCGACATGTGACTAGGGGGGGGGGGGGGGGGGTCCTGTTGTGGAACAAAGGAGCACACACCCAGGGGAGCGCACAACTTACCAATAGGGACAGATTTTAAAAATTATTCTCAAAAGATGCATCTTCTAAAAATCGGATATGTATCGTGTGATTTTTAGAATGTGTAATTATATAGAACGTCCTGACCATGCTGTACAATTCACAGAACGAGATGGTAATTTACAGTTTGTACGGATAAACGCCGAGTTCCGTACAAACTGTAAATTACAATCGAATTCTATAAATTGTACAGCATGGTTGGACGTTATATATTTACTATATACACGAAATCTGAAAAAAAATCATCATTTCATTTAGCTTAACCAATATCTTAATAAACGTGTATGGCAAGGTGGTCGGTATTTTAGTGTACGGACTAGTGGTCCGTACAGTATTTTTAAGTCATATGCCGAAACGGTACGTATTTACGATAAATACGGTATGGGTATATAGTAATGTATATTTCTTTAGAGGTAGGTTACGGCAACCCCAAGCTGAATATTTAGTCAGGCGATAGACAAGTGTAGACATTGTTCAATCTGGGATTTTCATAACGAGGGAAAATGAGACACTATACAATGGAAAGCATGTACGATTGACATGTCATATGCACTTCATAAAAACGATTTCTATTTTCTAGACATTGTTTTGAAATAAAACGTTCTAGATATTGTTATGAAATAAAAAGTTGCTCTGAAAAGAAAAGACACAACCCTTGCATATACAGTCACACCATGTTAAGTCTATGGAGATGTATATGGGTGGTAGGATAAGAAATGTTCATAATTGGTTTTAGTTTTTTCCTAACATATTTGCAGGGTTCGTACAGAGCCTGGAAAAGCTGGAAAAGCCTAGAATTATGCTGTTGGCTTTTCCAGGCCTGGAATTCTCACCGAGAGCCTGGAAAAACTTGGAAGAGCCTGGGAAATTTAGTTTTGCATAAGAAGAATTTGTTTAGTCTATGAAACTCTGGTCATTATTAGCTTTCCTTAAGTATGGTACCTGACTGCCTATTAAATTTCAGTGACTTGGATTAAATACTTAAAGAATCCTTTATTTGACCACTGAAATTCCAGTAGTAAGGAAAATAATGAAAATTCTAACTAAATTTGGTGATGAATCAGGCATGGTTTTAAAAAACAGTGACCAAATGTGCCTGGAAAAAGATGTATATGAGCCTCAAAAAGCCTGGGAAAAGCCTTGAATTTTATTGGGCTGTCTCTGTCTATGTATTTGTGTTCACGCAGATCCACATAGTGATTCGGGGACTTGTCCACGATTTAATCACTCCTGCATCTCCTGTCACCCGCTAACAATCAATTGATGCTTTTTCCCGACGATGTTTTCCCTCGAGACCCTTTTTTTCTCCAAGGCCAGGGAAAAGAATACATGGATAAAACGAGATAGAAATGTTGTTTGATTAAACATTTAGGATATAAGCAAGGCATTTGTCACTGAAGTGGATTACAGATAACACTAATCTGTTTTGTTTTAATTCGTAGCTACATGAGGAATGAATTGAACCGAAACAGTGGCTTCCAAGAAATAGAAAAATACATGATTAAATGGAGAGTTTTTCTAGATGCTATTCAAAGTTAATTTCCTTGAGTAGGATGTCCGAGGGGTTTTTATCCATCGCATACAGATGCTCCATTATTTGAAAACCGTCAGATACATATGGATTTCAAACCTATTATAGATGGGATAAATAGTCCCTTTGTGCTATAGAGCAAGAAATAGTCCCTATTGATATACCCTTTCATATGGAAATTCTCGGGTCTAATCTTTTCGAGAAGATTTCATATGATTGTTTACATGGCATTTGTTGTCTTCTACTACAGATATCACTCAGCTCCACTTCGTGAAATCATTCGGTAAAGACAACTAACGCCATATAAACAATCATACGAAATTCTGTGATATATGGAGACATGGTTAGTGTGCCTGAATGGAATACAGCTGTTCGCTGTGCTATTGGATAAGGGTCAGGGAGCCAGTGTCTGAGGGTCTTTGAGGCGTACCCAGCTGACCATAATCAATCACTCAAGATCGAAATACCTCAAGACCCACTGTTGCTTGAAACATTTTGATCCTAGACTCAGGCAGTTAGAGAAATGGCAAGTTGACTGGGTGCAAGTGGGTTACAGAAAACGATCCATAGACTGAATCTAACTCAAACCTTTTAGTTGTTATTAGAACGTGCTCGAACGCCTATATACGTTGCCTATAAAAGGTTAGAGTGGTCACATAAACTTTCAGCGTGCTGAGAAAAATCAATCCCTTCACTATCTGTGTGTTATTCACTGTGCTATTAGATAAGGAGCAGGGTGCCAGTGTCTGAGGGTCTTAGAGGTGTGCCCAGCTGACCATGACCAATCACTTAAGACCGAAATACCTCATAGACCCACTGTTGCTTGATATGTTTTGATCCTAGACTCAGGCAGTTAGGGAAATGGCAAGTTGACTGGGCGCAAGTGGGTTACAGAAAACGATCCATAGACTGAATATAACTCAAACCTTCTAGTTGTTATTTATTTATAATTGCACGCTCATTCATCAGTGATGAACGTATCATTTGGGCTGTATGCTGTAGGCTCCGTATTCATGGGCCAGGGTCAGTTTAATCAACACAAACACCTCATCTACGTTAAAGCGTCGGGGTAGTAATAGAGGTAAACTGGTTCCTGATGAAAGGATGTCAAAGTTACGTGGTGAGGATGTTCAAAGTTACTTCACGAGGCTCTCTGGACGTGTGAAGTAACTTTGACCCATCCCTATCTAATAGCTTCAAGGGGGGCGTCCACCAACCACGACAAGGCTACGACAAGTGCTAACATGAAAGTTCCAATCGGCACCTTGTCGCAGCCTTGTCGTAAGAAGGGGGGGGGGGGGGGGTCTGCAACAGCGTTGTCAGGGTGTGTCCTAGACATCACTGGTTTCCATAAAAAAGACTGATTTTCCAGTAACTAGTGGCTTGAGTAGAGTTGAGTCTGGGGTAGACTCTAGTACAGTCTGTTGTCACCAGGGCCAATGCACACAGGCTCAAACTGAGACTGTTATATGCTGCCATTTTGAGCCAGGAATTCCTGCCTCTGCTGGTGCTAAGCTACCTGACTGATTTGCCAGTAACTAGTGGCTTGAGTTGGCGCTAAAATCAGAATAGCCAATCACGAAATTCCTTTCTCCCATCAGGCAGGGGGAACAGGCAAATGGGTGCCTTGCTCTGTTAGACCCTTACGGACCGTAAGAGGGGACCCACACCTACCACGATAGGCCATGATATGCTTCCCGATCACTACGATTTGAAATGGCGAAATCGTGACCTATCGGGAGGTCCCCGAATTGTAGACCTCTGTCGTTATCCAATCGGTGAATCATACGCGCTGACCACGATATCTTCCCGATAGGCTACGATACCCAACGACAGGCTACGAAATTTCCAACATGTTGGAAATTATTGGGACCTCTACGATTGGCGTTTTCATCGCAGCCTATCGTGAGCTGTCGTAAACGGAATCGCAGAAACCTGTTCTACCTACCACGATTTTGCCAGACCTCACGCTAGAATCGGAATGGTGTCGGGAAGGCCGTCGTAAGGCCAATCGGGACCAGAATCGTGGTAGGTGGGGGCAGGCTTTAAGCCTTAGGCAACGCGGTCTGTAAACGGACTGACTGTTGTTGTACCCTGTTGCCATTATTCAGTCGCCTTTCTTCTGTTTTACCGGTCTTCAGCTATTCATGAACTCAATCTCAGGAGTTCCCACTGCGTGTCCTAGACTCACGTGCTGAAGTGCCTGTTGTTTTGCTGGGTCTGCCTGACAGCCGATAACCCTGGTGACCTCACGCTCCCGGTGCCCTTCCAACATCCTCCCTGGGGGCTGGGCGCTATGCCTTCAACCATTTGACCCCAGGTCACCATGCCCTTGAACCCCGGGGCCACTTGTACCCCTGGCTACTCCCCCACCCTCCCCAACCCGCTGTGCCCCAGGCCGCAATAGCTGAGGCTGCCCCTCCCCATACCCAAACTGTCATACCCAGGAACACCATGTTGAAATATATTTGAGTATTGTTACCGGAACTATCTATACTACCTGTAAATATGTTAGGTATACTAACTTGTATTTGTCATTTATGGCAACAACTATTAGCCACTGGAGCCTACTGAAAACAGGGTGCTACCTTAGTAGACCCTCCAGTCTTAATAAAAATATAATAAAAAAATACCACAGAACACTGTACCCCACACTGCTCTGCCCCAGGCCGCCATACCCCACACCGCTGTGCCCCGGGCCCTCATACCCAACACCGCTATGCCCAGGGCCCTCATACCCCACACCGCTATGCCCAGGGCCTTCGTACCCCACCCCGCTGTGCCCCGGGCCCTCATACCCAACACCGCTATGCCCCGGGCCCTCATACCCAACACCGCTATGCCCCGGGCCCTCGTACCCCACACCGCTGTGCCCCGGGCCCTCATACCCAACACCGCTATACCCCGGGCCCTCATACCCCACACTGCTATACCCCAGACCCTCATTCCCCACGTCGCTATGCCCCAGGCCCTCATACTCCACCCCACTATGCCCCGGGCCCTCATACCCCACACCGCTATACCCCGGGCCCTCATACCCCACACTGCTATGCCCTGGGCCCTCATACCCCACACCGCTATGCCCCGAGCCCTCGTACCCCACACCGCTATACCCAGGGCCTTCGTATCCCACACCGCTATGCCACGGCCGCTGGACACAG
Source organism: Alentia gelatinosa (assembly GCA_950022655.1). Lineage (NCBI taxonomy): Eukaryota > Metazoa > Annelida > Polychaeta > Phyllodocida > Polynoidae > Alentia > Alentia gelatinosa. The sequence continues at coordinate 9,556,013 of OX465585.1, forward strand.
ATGGCGTGTCTGCGGCGTCCGTTTTAGGAGAAGCTTCACGCAGACTTCTCCAGGGTCGCCAGGTCCTCACCTTCCACTTCTCAGAGTAATCGACACGTCCGTCTGACCTCCCGCCGCCCGCCACTCCCCGTGTTGGTCACTTCTCACCCGCCAAACCACACCGCCCACCTCCCAGTGCTGCTACCTGCTACCCGCCAAACCACACCGCCCACCTCCCAGTGCTGCTACCTGCTACCCGCCAAACCACACCGCCCACCTACCAGTGCTGCTCCCTACTACCCGCCAAACTACACCGCCCACCTACCAGCGCTGCTACCTACTACCCACCAAACCACACCGCCCAACTCCCAGTGCTGCTACCTACTACCCACCAAACTACACCGCCCACCTACCAGTGCTGCTACCCACTACCCACCAAACCACACCGCCCACCTCCCAGTGCTGCTACCTACTACCCGCCAAACTACACCGCCCACCTACCAGTGCTGCTACCTACTACCTGCCAAACCACACCGCCCACCTACCAGTGCTGCTACCTACTACCTGCCAAACCACACCGCCCACCTACCAGTGCTGCTACCTACTACCCGCCAAACTACACCGCCCACCTACCAGTGCTGCTACCTACTACCTGCCAAACCACACCGCCCACCTCCCCGTGCTGCTACCTACTACCTGCCAAACCACACCGCCCACCTCCCAGTGCTGCTACCTACTACCCCCCAAACCACACCGCCCACCTACCAGTGCTGCTACCTACTACCCGCCAAACCACACCGCCCACCTACCAGTGCTGCTACCTACTACCTGCCAAACCACACCGCCCACCTACCAGTGCTGCTACCTACTACCCGCCAAACCACACCGCCCACCTACCAGTGCTGCTACCTACTACCCGCCAAACCACACCGCCCACCTGCCAGTGCTGCTCCCTACTACCTGCCAAACCACACCACCCACCTACCAGTGCTGCTACCTACTACCCGCCAAACCACACCGCCCACCTCCCAGTGCTGCTCCCTACTACCTGCCAAACCACACCACCCACCTACCAGTGCTGCTACCTACTACCCGCCAAACCACACCGCCCACCTCCCAGTGCTGCTACCTACTACCCACCAAACTACACCGCCCACCTCCCAGTGCTGCTACCTACTACCTGCCAAACCACACCGCCCACCTACCAGTGCTGCTACCTACTACCCGCCAAACCACACCGCCCACCTACCAGCGCTGCTACCTACTACCCGCCAAACCACACCGCCCACCTACCAGTGCTGCTACCTACTACCCGCCAAACCACACCGCCCACCTACCAGCGGTGCTACCTACTACCCGCCAAACCACACCGCCCACCTACCAGTGCTGCTACCTACTACCCGCTAAACCACACCGCCCACCTACCAGTGCTGCTACCTACTACCCACCAAACCACACCGCCCACCTCCCAGTGCTGCTCCCTACTACCCGCCAAACCACACCGCCCACCTACCAGTGCTGCTACCTACTACCCGCCAAACCACACCGCCAACCTACCAGTGCTGCTCCCTACTACCCGCCAGACCACACCGCCCACCTACCAGCGCTGCTACCTACTACCCGCCAAACCACACCGCCCACCTACCAGTGCTGCTACCTACTACCCGCTAAACCACACCGCCCACCTCCCAGTGCTGCTACCTACTACCTGCCAAACCACACCGCCCACCTACCAGCGCTGCTACCTACTACCCGCCAAACCACACCGTCCACCTACCAGCGCTGCTACCTACTACCTGCCAATGAACTCCTCTGCCACCAGTTAGCACCTGTTATAAAATCAGCACCTGTCGTTATTGCTAGCTGTCCACCAATTAACACCTGTTGTAATTGCTGCCTGCAACCAATCATTGCTAGCTGTCACCTTCCGATTAGCACATGGTATTACACGTATAGTTGCCACTTACCTGCCAATTTGCACCTTGTGTTATTATTGCCTGCTAATTAGCACCTGGTACTATTGTTGCCTGCCAATTTGCACCTGGTATTATTATTGCCTGCCAATTTGCACCTGGTCTTAATGATGCCTGCCAATTTGCACCTGGTATTATTATTGCCTGCCAATTTGCACCTGGTATTATTGTTGCCTGCCAATTTGCACCTGGTATTATTATTGCCTGTCAATTTGCACCTGGTCTTAATGATGCCTGCCAATTTGCACCTGGTATTATTGTTGCCTGCCAATTTGCACCTGGTATTATTGTTGCCTGCCAATTTGCACCTGGTATTATTGTCGTATACCTCCTGCCAATCCCTACCAAATAGCTGTAAGGTATAACCAGTAACCTGCCAACTGTAAGCTGCTACCACCTGCTTCAAGCCTGTTCCTAGATTGGCCACCCACCCCTTTCTGCACCAAGGTGCGACTTAGGGGTTGGTATGATTCAACCCAGTTCGAGTTCATGAATTCTCACTCTCAGACCAAGTTGCTTTTTATATAAGTGGGTTCTGAGAGCAGAAATACTTATCAGGAAATATATACAGCTTACCAAATTGAAAACAAAGTCTACCATTATGGTCATTTCATTTAAAATACACACAAAAGGAAATGAGAATATGTAAATTGGCTTCAAGAGTGAGAAACATATCACTCTCCAAGCATTGGGAGCATGTATATACCACAGAATGAATGTGTGGATGTTTTACTAGTGTATGAAACCTTTGAGATATATGTTTGGAGCAGAGTGATCAAACATGTATTGATAGAGAAATAAACATTTGCTACCAACAAAAAAAAAGAAAAAAAAAAGGAGTCATTACCCATAATGCACTAAAGAATGGTGGGCGTTACCTGGCCTTATATGTGAGTGAACGCATAGGCCAGGAGTCCGTCAATAATCTAGGATCGAACAGACCCTTTCTGTATGCAATAGAGACCCAGGGACGATGTGGGTCAACTTTATTCAACACTTATGGACGTCCTTATGGACGGCTAAGACTGTCTTAGCAAAAATACTTAAATATCATGAAACTATAACCCTTGTGCGAGGTACAGAAAAGGGTAGACCTTTGTGTTTGACCAAAAAGAGATAAGGACAAGGATGGACGAGAAGGTTAAGTTAAAATTGCCTAAGATTAAGTTGGAAAAATTCAGACTATCCCCATTAAACCAGGGTAAGATATATTGGGATCGACTGCCTAGTGTTATTCAACAGTTACCCACTGGAAAGAACTTCAAAATGAGAGCCAAGGAGCTATTACCGAGATTGTTAAACAATGATGATTTCGAGTGAACCATAGATCAAAGGATCGGGTGATTTATGATCAAGAGATCTGTGAGTGCACGTATCTTTCCGGGAATGAGTGATTGTAACTGTCTTGTACTTCTGTCATTTTTGTAAATGTCCTTCTTCATGTGACTCTATTATGGAAGATCGCACGTTATGCGTTGCGAATAATGTAGTCGTTAAAATGTTTTCCGAATAAAAAAAAAAAAGAGAAAAAAAAAGTATCATCCTAGATTATTAAACGAGCCCCAGGCTTCCAGGTGACTTGACCACCTGCTACTTGAGACCCATCTACGATGTCTGTTTTCTGTTGCCTGTCACCCATAAACCTATTTGGAGAAATATGGACAACTCGCGGGTCAAATCCTATTAGGCGACTCAATTTGATTGCCACTCTTACTGATAACTTTGGGAAGCTTGGGAATAACATTATTTCTAATCACAATCACAATTTTCCTCAGCATTTCGGTGCTTCTGGTTAATTATATTAGAGAATGGTAGTTTGTCCAACGGGATTACCATTAGGCAGGGTTGGATTGATAATTCACTAAGCAGGGATTAATCAGCTATTCCTGGCCAACCCGGATAGAAGCATACAGGGATTTGCTGGTATATTTATCACGCTTTGTTTGAGCGTGTTTTATTAGTGCGTGCAAGCACGCGCTAAATACATCATCTAGAGGTTAGAGTCAGGGCTAGAGTGGTCACACTGAACTTTCAGTGTGCTTCCAGAAAACTATCCCTTTACTATCTGTGTGCTATTCACTGTGCTATTGAGAAGAGAGCAGGGTGCCAGTGTCTCAGGGTCTTAGAGTTGTGCCCAGCTGACCATGACCAATCGCTCAAGACCGAAATACCTCATTGACCCACTGTTGCTTGATCTGTTTGGATCCTAGATAGGCAGTTGAAGAAATGGCATGTTGACTGGGTGCAAGTGTGTTATAGAGAAGGATCCATATACTCAATCTAACCCAAACCTTTCAATTGTTATTCATTTATAATCGCATGCTCATTCATCAATGGTGAATATACTATTAGCTCCTAGTGCTCTACATACATTGCCGAAAGGTTAGAGTGGTCACATATGGACTTCCATCGCACTGCAAAAAAACACAATCCGTTCACTAGCTGCGTGCTACTCTCAGTGATATTGTGAAAGGAGCAGAGGGCCAGTGTCTCAGGGTCTTAGAGGCATGCCCAGCTGACCATGACCAGTCACTCAAGAAGTCTAATTGAACAAATTGGACATTAAAGTACCCAAACAAACAAACAAAACAAGACCGAAATACCTCATTGACCTACTGGTGCTTGATATGTCTGGATCCTAGAAACAGGCTGTTGCAGAAGTTTGCTTCGAAGCCAGAGAATGTGATGTTAGTGGCACAAAGAACTAGGAGTGAGGATGGGAAGAAGTTGATAGTAAAAAGACCAAAATCATCATTATTTCAACGAAGTCCCATATGGAGAGGATCGAAACTATGGGAGAAGCTACCACCTGTAACACAAAGACTAGGACATTTGCAACATTTTAAAAACATGATATGAAGCGCCTTCATCATTCATCCTCATACATCATGCATCACCTCATAAACCCCCTCTAACCCAATCACCCTAACCCATGTACCAAAAATGTTGTGTTTATGGAATAGGTTGTTGTTGTATTGGCTCGGCTTATTGCCCGGAAGAACTCTGTATGGAGAAAGGACAATAAAGGATATAATAACAAAAAAAAAGAAAAAAAAAGGCAGTTGACTGAGTGCAAGTGGGTTACAGAATACTATCCATGGACTGAATGTAATCCGAATCTTTCAATTATTTTTCATTGCTAATTGCACGCTCTTCATCAATGATGGACATTCTATTTGCTCCTAGTTCTTGTCTCTATGCCTGACCTTGAGACTAAATACAGGGGGTTGAATGTTCACCGGAAAGATTGTTCACTACGTCAAAGTTTCCACTGCACCAAATCCTGCTATTTCAACTCTTTCCAGTAAGTAATGTTCATTTCGTGCCACAGTCACTTGGAGATGTGAAGTGTACAGGGGGACCTATCCTCAATTGTAGCACTTATTATCGTAAAACTGGATGAGGTTTAATCTTGGCCACTGTATTCCACGACTGGAGTCTGGCAAAGTGACTTCATGAGGCGAATCAGGTTTTGATTTTATCCTACCCTTACTCCTCGATTTTGGAATATGACGTGAAAGCAATTCTGTATGCCACTAGTGGCATATAAAACTCTGTATGCCAGTCAGCGTGGCATACGGAAACCCAATGTTAAGCCTATGGGATTTTATATTAGGGGTAGGATAAATATCAGGGCTCCCACTGCTTCCAGTACACTCCAATATGGCGATGGCATGGCTACGAATCAAAATTCATGTTTTGTAGCAGTGTCGGAAGGTTGAGGAATTCTGTTTCGTAGTGTCAGAGTACGACACTAAATGCCCGCATCGTAGGCATGTCGAAAGGTTGAAGATTCTGTGTCGTAGTGTGTCGGAAGGCTTGTAGTAGTGTGTTAGACCTCTTCTATATGCAGACATGGCAACGTTTCATTTTCGATACATTATCAACGTATACAACCCATTAACTTGTGTCCAGGGAAACATTTCCAACACCGACATATTTCCCATGTTTTCCCTGTCTCTCTGAGGCAGCAAATATCACATGAAAAAATACATCAACTTTTTTTTTGCTGACCCCAAACTGACATCCCTGTATCTACATCCGGTAACTATACACTGCCATTTAAAGCTCTACCCCTCAACATATATAGGAAAGGAAAGCTATAGAAACGGAACTCAAGCTCAAAAAGGATTTCTGGAGATCCTGAAGCCCGTCCATTGCGAGCCCATTACAGCAGGTGTATGAATTGCTCAGGGTTCTCTGTTTACAGAGCTGCTCTCTCTCCGTGCGGGCTTCCATTAAGACAGAGCGGCTCCAAGTCATATCCGAGGCTAATATTGTCTTCCAGGCCCCAGCAGCCTCTCAAGCATAGTCCTTGTTAATTAGTCATCACAGGCCAAAGCTGAGGAGCGGAGGAAATGGCTGCGAGCTGCTCGCTGAGCAATAAAGTCATGCATCCCCATCAGGTCGCTGAAGTACAATACCCTCCTGTCACTTCATGGATGGGTTCACTGAACGATAAGGCGATTATATACATCTTACCCCTGGTATTAATTCCCCATAGATTTAACATAGGGAACTTATGCTCTATGCCTCTGGAGTATGTAGAAACTAGAAGAACTTTAGAAACGCACATCCCCGTCAGGTCACTGAAGTACAATTCTCTCCTCTCCTTTCATCGACAGGTTCACTGAATTCATACTCAATGCATATGGAGTATTTAGAAAAAATAGTCAATGACGGATGATTTTAAAAAAGTTAGCTACCTGGTCTATGTGAAGGGTGAGATAATTCAGAAACCTATTCTAGTTTATGGTCAGAGCTTGTATGCCATCTCGTTTAAATCGCTATGTAATTCATATCTGAGGCTAATATTGTTTTCTGAGCCCCAACAGCCTCTCAAGCATAGTCCTTGTTAATTAGTCATCACAGGCCAAAGCTGAGGAGCGGAGGAAATGGCCGCGAGCTGCTCGCTGAGCAATAAAGTCACGCATCCCTGTCAGGTCGCTGAAGTACAATACCCTCCTGTCACTTCATGGACGGGTTCACTGAACGATAAGGCGATTATATACATCTCACTCCTGGTATAAATTCCCCATAGATTTAACATAGGGAACTTATGCTCTATGCCCCTGGAGTATTTAGAAACTAGAAGAACTTTAGAAACACAGATCCCCGTCAGGTCACTGAAGTACAATTCTCTCCTCTCCTTTCATCGACAGGTTCACTGAAGTCATATTCAATGCATATGGAGTATTTAGAAAAAAAATAGTCAATGACGGATGATGGCCAAAAAGTTAGCTACTTAGTTTATGTGAGATAAATTCAGAAACCTATTCTAGTTTATGGTCAGAGCTTGTATGCCATCTCGTTTAAATCGCTATGTAATTCATATCCGAGGCTAATATTGTCTTCCAGGCCCCAACAGCCTCTCAAGCATAGTCCTTGTTAATTAGTCATCACAGGCCAAAGCTGAGGAGCGGAGGAAATGGCCGCGAGCTGCTCGCTGAGCAATAAAGTCACGCATCCCTGTCAGGTCGCTGAAGTACAATACCCTCCTGTCACTTCATGGATGGGTTCACTGAACGATAAGGCGATTATATACATCTCACCCCTAGTATTAATTCCCCATAGATTTAACATAGGGAACTTATGCTCTTTGCCCCTGGAGTATTTAGAAACTAGAAGGACTTTAGAAACACACATCCCCGTCAGGTCACTGAAGTACAATTCTCTCCTCTCCTTTCATCGACAGGTTCACTTAATTCATACTCAATGCATATGGAGTATTTAGAAAAAAATAGTCAATGACGGATGATGGCAAAAAAGTTAGCTACTTAGTCTATGTTAAGGGTGAGATAAATTCAGAAACCTATTCTAGTTTACGGTCAGAGCTTGTATGCCATCTCGTTTAAATCGCTATGTAATTCATATCTGAGGCTAATATTGTTTTCTGGGCCCTAGCAGCCTCTCAAGCATGGTTCTTGTTAATTAGTCATCACAGGCCAAAGCTGAGGTGCGGAGGAAATGGCCGCGAGCTGCTCGCTGAGCAATAAAGTCACGCATCCCTGTCAGGTCGCTGAAGTACAATACCCTCCTGTCACTTCATGAACGGGTTCACTGAACGATAAGGCGATTATATATATACATCTCACCCCTAGTATTTATTCCCCATAGATTTAACATAGGGAACTTATGCTCTATGCCCCTGCAGTATTTAGAAACTAGGAGCAAATAGAATGTTCATCATTGATGAATGAGCGTGCAATTATAAATGAATAATGATCAAAAGGTTTGGTTTACATTCAGTCTATTTATCGTTCTTGTAACCCACTTGCACCCAGTCAACTTGCCATTTAAGCAAGTTCCTGTGTCTAGGATCCAAACATATCAGCCACCAGTGGGTCTTTAGGTATTTCGGTCTTGAGTAATTGGTCATGGTCAGCTGGGCACGCCTCTAAGACACTGATACACTGGCACCCTGCTCCTTTCCCAATATCACAGTGAATAACATGCAGATAGTGAAGGGATAGTTTTATGCAGCTCACTTGAAGTCCATAAGTGACCACTCTAACCTCTAGGTGATGTATGTTTAGCGTGCAAGCACGCTAAAAAAATACTCAGTGGGGGAATAAGTCACAAATGTTAGCCGATTAGTCAATGTGAGGGGTGAGATGAATTCGGAAACCAATTCAAGTTTGCGGTCAGAGCAAACCCTGTGAGGTACATAAATCCCAGCGTGTGCATTCCACTTCACAGCTCCCTTTTACCAGCAGTGACACTGTCTAAGATACAGGACTCCGGACAATGTTTGTTGGCGGGAGAGAGCCGTGTTGAAAGCCTGGTGTGAACCTGTCGTCTGCTCTAATGGACCGCCCGCCGAGAAATCGTACCAAGAACGGGGAGCTTGTCTGAGGTGGCACCTTTAATGAAACTCTACCTGTTGAGGTAGATCTAAGTGCTGGGAGTTCACACAGGAGACGAGGTGGAGTACAGACATTCCTCATTAGGCCTGCATACTGATATCTCTCTCTGTTAATAGATAACAGCAGGGAAGGGCATAGATAGATGTAACTTTGGGTCTCTTTGTCCTACCTTGAGCAGTGAGAAATGTTACTCACATCAAAGCAAAACTTACCTCAAAGAAGAGCAGAATCTATTACATGAATGATGTTAGATCTTCATTTAAAGTTGATGATTCGTTATTTTAACGGATGTAATTTGAGTGGGCTGCCTCCCCCTCCTTTACTGTATTTTGTTGGGTGAAGGATGTCCATCAAAAATATGCAGCAATAATGTCATCATTGTGTTACTATTTATTGTTTGAACTGGTATTTGATGGGTATTATTAACTGTTTTTCCTTTCAAATCTTGCTGAAATGTCATCATGATATCTGATTTTACTTAGTTTTTCTTGATGTCAATAAATGCTGCTTAAAATACACAATATTACCATGAATTTGATCTGTGTGGCCGTATACTCCTCGTAGTTGACAAGAATTGTCTCAACTACAAGGAGAATACGGCCACACAGATCAAATTCATAGTAATGTTGTATCTATTATTCAGCATTCCAAATATAAGTTTTTTAAGGAATGTTTATTCGCCGATCTTCTCATATAATGAACATAAGCTTGTATAAACTAGTATTCATTATCAATTCCTTATACTTATAATACTTCCTAGTAGGTAGATTTGCTCTCAGAACCTAAATGGAAAAAAAATTTGGTTTGAGGCGCACACAGCAGATACCGTATGTGCTTTAAGCAGACCAACCCCTATATCGTAGCTCAGTGCAGACAGGGGTTGGTTGCCAATCTATGGTTTAATATCATGCCAACCCCGGCGTTCACCAAGCGTCCCTGCTCTGATACGGCGTGTGTGTGACTAGCCTGGAAGCCTTGTGTTCCCTCACATATAAGGCCAGGTAACGCCCGCCCTTTTATGGTGCATTATGGGTAACGCCCGACATTTTTACGCTGGTTTACTAGCTGGGGGCATAGCGAAATTTTGCGGGTGACGAAATGCGCAGTGTTTTCCATAACACTGGCAAGAGAGCAATTCTTGACTTCCTCAGGGAATGTAAGATTTTCAATACGATATAATTGAGAAAAATGAGATGCCTGGGTGAAGCAGGCAGCTTACTTTGTTATTCCAACAGGATATGCAAATTTGAGTAAAACCAAAGTAGGTCTATTTGAACAAATTGGATATTTGAACAAATTGGATATTAAACTACCCAAACAAGCAAACAGGGAAAGTTCAAGGTCGCTCACCCGCTGGTATAGCTAGGCGTTACCTGTCTAATATTTCATTGGGACAGGGAACCAGTCTACGTGTGGTCCTGGCCGACTGTTACCGGCAGGTCCTAAGCCGGTTTCTACGGACATGCCGGCACCAGCGTGCAGCAGACGACAATTTTCAGCGTCTGTGGTTTCGCCAAATTGCATATTTAAAGGGTGGCGTTTTTGTTGCCTGTGTTGGAGCCTGTTTGATAAATGTTTCAAGTGCCCGCAGTTTGTTTATTCTTTCTCAGAGATGGCAGTTTTTATTTTCTTCCAAGGAAATCCTGGTTATCATTTTCCGTCTTTTTCTCGTGTTTACAAACAGATTGAGAATAAATTGAGCCTTAGTCACACCAATAAACTGTCGTTCAAACCTACCCACACACCCCAGCCCCATTTCATGGCCAATAACGATGTGTTTCCCATGTTTTCTCATTCTCTATGAGACAGTAAATCCACATGGAATCATGAACCCATCCGGCATCCCTGCTTTCTACTATCGCCGGAACATTGTACCTATGCACGAATATCTCACACTTACTGGCCAACTGTACGGATTTAATTCTGCACACTGTGCATAAACTACTAGTTCGTGCTCTCCGTACCATTTGATTTGTTTGAAAATGGCGTTTCTAATGATTTCCATCTGTATTATAATGAGTGTCTGAATTACATCTTTTTCGTGGTGTTTCGGTCGGTAATATACTTTCGACGAAAACGCACAGTGGAGACAGCAAGTTTCCCTCCAGTCTGAGACTGGGCGTACCGGTACACCCAGTCTCAGACTGGAGGTACCGCATGTACCCCGGATCGCAAGCGTTTTTAAATATCAAACATGTTTGATATTTGGTACGCCCAGTCTGAGTCTAGGCGTGCCCTATGTACCTAGAATCGCAAGCGCTCCAGTCGCAAGCGAGGTAGTCTCCACAGAGAATCGAGGTTGCATTGCGATCCGAGGTACATGCGGTACGCCAAGCCGGTACCTCCAGTCTGAGACTGGAGGTACAGGATTACAAGCTCCCCCAGTCGCACAGTGGAGACAGGCCTTTACTGGCCAACTGTACGGATTTGATATTTGCACACTGTGCATAAACTACTAGTTCGTGCTCTCCGTACCATTTGACTTGTTTGAAAATTGCGTTTCTAATGATTTCCATCTGTATTATAATGAGGAGGTACAGAGTGTCTGAATTACATCTTTTTCGTGATGTTTCGGTCGGTAATATACTTTCGACGAAAACGACTCAGATTTCATTCTGACACACTAATACCCCTCCCCTAATACGTAATGTGATTCGTTGCCTGAACTTTTCATTTTAATGTGCAGAAATATTGACGCAATGTTATGTAAACAGTCTGTATCCCTTATGAGAACTGCGGAAATGTCATACAAAAAGGGGGGGGAGATAAAAAGAAACAAAAAAACAAATCCCAGGCAAGTTAAATGTTTAAATCTTTGGTAGGATAATAAATGAAACTATTCCATGACTGTGGAATTTCAAAGGACGTTCATGTCCAAGAACATATAGAACATATTGAACGTTAAACTACCCAAACAACAAAGCAACCATACATGAAAACTGGTATACTCTGTCTGCACGTGATAAATACTTGGTAGATTAGATGAACCTCTACCTTCAACATCTTCAGTTTAAACGCGTATTCATCACATATCTATATCGTTTATGATAATTTGAACGTAAATAGTTGAGCTTACTACTACCACTGCCCCTCACGTACCTCAATCTAGTGGTGAGCTGTTGATCAGGCTGACCTACAACCACACCCAAACCCACCGGAAATTAAAGGCCAAGGTCACAGAGGGCAATTGTTTGTTGTGGAGAGCACCCCCTTTATCTGTGCTGCAATCAGCGGGGGTGACCTTATCAGTGTAGGCGACTGATGAACACATTTACCACACGGTGAGTCTGAGGTCCCCCTCTGTTACATCCTTATCACGACTGCCCGATCTTCTAATATGCAGGGTACAGCGGCGCTGGCCAGAGTCAATCTATTCTGTATAATATGGAGAAACCAAACAAGAGTTAGTCATGTTGTTGTTTATCGCACGACGGCAAGATCGTGTATTACTGCGGGAGGCAAAGCCGAAAGCAGTAATACGCGATCTTGTCGGAGTGCGATGAACAATAACACGACTAACTCGAGTTTGGTTTAGAATTCATCCTACCCCGCCCGTCTAAATTACTTCTACATTAACAAATGACGTCATTTGTCAAGTGTATCCCACTAGAGCGATATTTTTCATTTTTCTGAACTCCAGACCGAATACAGTGACCCAATGTTAAGCCTATGGGGTTTTTTTATTAGGGGTAGGATAATAACAATAGGCACATGATGTAGACCCACACAATGTGTATTTATCCTACCCCTAATAAAAAACTCCATAGGCTTAACATTAGCAGACTGTATTTGGTCTACGGTGCAGGAAAATGAAATTTATCGCTCTAGTGGGATACAGTTGTCAAATGACGTCATTTGAAAAGCGACCAATGATTATTACTGATTATCTGTGAGTTTTGTGTTATTTCCTAATTTGCTGAAGTAATTTAGACGGGATGGGATAAATTCTAAACCGAACTCGAGTTAGTTTTGTTGTTTGTCGCACTCTGGCAATGTCACGTATCACTGCACTCGGCTTGGCCTCGTGCAGTAATACACAACATTACCATCGTGCAATAAACAACAACATGACTAACTCTCGCTTGGTTTCTCCTAAGTCCTCTTTATCCGGTAATTTTCTCCATAGGCTTAACGTTAGGAACTCATACTTCACGGCCAAGAAGGAATTGTACCGAATACTCAATGGCTAATTTGGTAAATTATTTCATTAATAAATGATGTTATACGGATGAGATAAAATCAGAAACCCACTCGATAAAAGTAAGGAGAAAATCCTTTCAGTTACGGCGTGGGAGTTCAAAGTGAAAACCTGAAAGGGAGAGAGAGCGATAGTCCATTTTAGCTCCCAGCTGAGGCAAGAAATTCACTTGAAATAGCTTAATATTCCGGAGCTTCCAGAGCCCTTTCCCTCCCTACCCCTCTGGGAATATTGTCCCTAAATGTCTGTTGGTGACCTGGGCGATCTCAAAACCCCGTTTCGATTTTTTTCAAGATCCCTTTGCAGTTTCCCATTACTAACAAGGATATATACGCTAATCAACATACCCATTACCTTGAGCGTATGGCATTAGAAACTGCATTTCCCAAGGTTATGGGCCAATGACATAGGCAGAGGAACATAAACCCGGGAAAAATAGCGAATAGATTGTGCTGAATGGCCAAGGTGCGAAATATTGAAAATAGATAAAACATCATTTATGTACAGAATTTGCACTTCCCCCGCAGCGGTGTGTATGTACACTTGACTTCCTGCATAGGTATATGATAATATTTCTAGCAATGTTTCCTATATTATCTATATTCTCGAGACATATTTTGAGTCCAGACTTGGGAGTGTTTCTGCAGAGACTCTATTATGTCAATGGTAATGATCTTCATAAATAAAATCTTATGTTCATAATTAAAACAGAGACTGAGAAAAAGGCATCGGGTGTGTGGTGATATAAGAACAAAAAAGTGTATTGAGGAAGGAATGGCGTGTCAGAGACAGAAAGAAAGGGCTAAGTCAGATGGAGAATTAAGAGGCGGATAGATTAACATAAAGTGGGGAGTGGGAACATAAAGGAGAAAAAAACAAGGATAAAATCTTTGATGATGCTTTCAACAGAGACATGAAATAACAAATAAACCTTGTCAGTAATTGATAGGTTCTTAAAGAACGATCCCCATCCACACATACCTGGGACGCACTCAGTAGACACTGTCGTGCATGCCCCTCAGCTTTCAGGGGGGAGATTGGATTAGCTTTATGCCTTAATGGCGACGTCTGCTAATCCGGACTGGCATCAGGATATAGCCAGACGTCTGCTCCTAAAACAGGGGTCTGTTGAATAATTGATATCTGTGAAAGTACAGGGTACAAGGAGGACTGGGAATAACGGATTGTTCTGCATCTCAGAACTATATATGATTAACTATTAGGTCCTGTTTCAGTAGTTTCGTGACATTAGGCCTAGACAGACATCAACAGCGGCACCAACAGTGCAAGCAACAGCGGAAAAGGTCTAGCAAATATTACTGCATCTCAGAATATTATATATTACTGCATCTCAGAATATTATATATTACTGCATCTCAGAATATTATATATTACTGCATCTCAGAATATTATATATTACTGCATCTCAGACTATTGTATATTACTGCATCTCAGAATATTGTATATTACTGCGTCTCAGACTATTATATATTACTGCATCTCAGAATATTGTATATTACTGCATCTCAGAATATTGTGTATATCTGCGTCTCAAAATATTATATATTACTGCATCTCAGAATAATATATATTACTGCATCTTAGAATATTATATATTACTGCATCTCAGAATATTATATATTACTGCATCTCAGAATATTATATATTCTGCATCTCAGAATATTATATATTACTGCATCTCAGAATATTATATATTACTGCATCTCAGAATATTATATATTCTGCATCTTAGAATATTAAATATTACCTATTATATATGATCAACGAACTAGTAGGTGCTGTGGACCTGTTTCTTGGTCGTATATGTGTGTATCACCTTTCTCATGGACGGCTTGGCTGAAAATCGTATATTGAATATATAAACCTTTTGTCAATAAAATCTCCCCTCCCCCACTCCACAAAAAAGGACACCTCGTACGAGGTTTATCGTTTGATAATATTCAAACTCATATATATGCTAAGGCTGTCCTAATTTCAAGATCCTTATGTGTCGTATTGTTATAATGACACAGAGGTGTCACTAGATATAGACACAGATGCCATCTGACAGTAAAAATAGAAATCAAGGTCATATATCAGGAGGTAAAGGTCATATGTAATTACGTATAAACATACATGTATGTCATGTGTCACTAGATATAGATACAGAGGTCATGTGTCACTAGATATAGATACAGAGGTCATGTGTCACTAGATATAGATACAGAGGTCATGTATCACCAGATCTAGATACAGAGGTCATGTATTACTAGATATAGATACAGAGGTCATGTATCACCAGATCTAGATACAGAGGTCATGTATTACCAGATATAGATACAGAGGTCATGTGTCACTAGATATCGATACAGAGGTCATGTATCACCAGATCTAGATACAGAGGTCATGTATCACCAGATCTAGATACAGAGGTCATGTGTCAATAGATATAGATACAGAGGTCATGTGCCACTGGATATAGATACAGAGGTCATGTGTCACTAGATATAGATACAGAGGTCATGTATCACCAGATCTAGATACAGAGGTCATTTATTACTAGATATAGATACAGAGGTCATGTATTACCAGATATAGATACAGAGGTCATGTGTCAATAGATCTAGACAGAGGTCATGCGCCACTAGATTTGACACAGAGGTCATGTGGCAAGGTCATGTATCACTAGATATAGACACAGAGGTCATACCATGCCTATGTTCTATAGGAAGTAAAAGAACTCTCACCTCGGTAAATATGTAGGGGTGAGATTTCTACCTGAATTTATCTCATAGATTTAGTCAAACCCAAATTAAGTCTAGAAGAACACATTATACATTAAACTACCCAAACCAACACACAGAGCAGACCCTCACGTCCTGCTGTGTGGACGGTTAAAGCATACCACCTGAGCTGTCCGGTGGTCGTTGGTTACCGCATTGCCGCAGTAAAACACGCCTATTCACCCCGAACCGGACCACCCCTCTCATAAGATATCACACTCTCTAAGTCGTAATCCGTACAAGGTTCTCACTGCACTCTATGGGAGAAGAATTCTTAACGCACTAGGCTTAGAACCTTGAGAATCCACTGGCACACAGTAATCTTTGGTTGCATTGATAAACGTCTTTAGCACGGGAGGCAGGGCAGTGGATTCTTAAGGCTCCTAGTTCGTTAAGAATTCGTTAAGAATTCTTCTCCATAGAGCGAAGTGAGAGTACAGAATACCACTAAGAGAGTGTGAGATCTTATGAGAGGGGTGCCATATTTTCCTAGTAGCTATAGTTTGTCTTATTTTAAGCAATTTTCCACTATTTGCGACTGATCTGCAGTCAGGAACGACCGACGCCAGATCGGTGAATGTAAACAGACACGCAGAGAAGTGTTCGCCGATTAATTGTGCATAGATTATGCTATAAGGCCATCACCGACTGACTTGGTCAATGACCGACAGAATCTAAGTGGTTTGAAATCGTTGCTGATGGTCATTGTGGTGAGAGTTATTTTACTTCCCACCCCACATAGACATGGTATGAGAAGAATTGGCCTTTGATATAGCAGTAAGTCTACCACTGCTAGGGTGGGACTCGAACCCACATAGTCTTACAACCTTGGGGTTACAAGTCCAGAGTGTGAGATCTAAAGCCCAATGCCCATCTACCGATTTCGGAACATTCATGTACCTTTGTCGGCGACAAACAGACGGTAATTTGTCTCACCGAAGGCATCCTAACGGAGTCGGCCGTAGTCGGTAGATGTAGGACAGCTAGGCAAGGGTGAGCCACCAATTAGTAGACCGATTTGCTTAGGACTAATATCCACCACCCCATCTCCTCAATGTCCGCAGGTCGAGAGAAGGGTTACATAATTTGCCTGCGACAAGTTCACCGACTCCTATACGATTTGGGAACTAATCGCTAAACCCTGAATCGGTAGATGGGCATCAGGCTTTATGAGAGGGGTGCACCGACACTGGTGAGGAAAATAGCCTCTTCCCCGCGGTCCCGGCTGGAGCGCTGCGATACGTGCTTATCGGAGACGACGGGCTGAGGCTGCTATCTGACTCACATTCTCCGGGCACGTTGAGTGTGCTTTAGGGAGAGGACAGAAATGAAATGCCTGCAAATAACCCGGGAATCAATCTCTGGACGAGGCAGATGTACAGTGGAAACTAGACTTGCTCAAGGCTTTGATTATGAACATTCATTAAATTATTAAACGCAATCATAAATAAAGTTCATTATGGTATCAATCCTTCTCTGACTGGCCCATGAATCAAAGACTTGTCCACTATGAACAGAATCTCCCAAACTGGCCCCAAACTGGCCCCAAACCGCTCCCTGTAACCCTATACCTCCTCCTACCTCTCCCCCTCCTCTCCTCCAGTTCCTGGCCACCTGTGTTGTCATTGTAATAAATTTCGCCTGCTCATGACTGTGACCCAATTGACATCAAAGAGAAAAGGTATCAATCTCCCAGCAGATATCCTCACCAGTAACCAGGATATCTGTATGGAGAGTGTTGGAAATACTGGAGCTAAACAGCGCCAGAAATCCAACAGCATTACCGATTGTACCAGTCCCTGTATTCCAGCGGGGAGGGTAGCCATAGGATGCAGGGACTGGAGCCGGTATCCCAGCGAGGAGGGTAGACATAGGATGCAGGGACTGGAGCCAGTATCCCAGCGAGGAGGGTAGACATAGGATGCAGGGACTGGAGCCGGTATCACAGCGAGGAGGGTAGCCATAGGATGCAGGGACTGGAGCCAGTATCCCAGCGAGGAGGGCAGCAATAGGATGCAGGGACTAGAGCCAGTATCCCAGCGAGGAGGGCAGCAATAGGATGCAGGGACTAGAGCCTGTATCCCAGCGAGGAGGGTAGCCATATGATGTATGGACTGGAGCCAGTCTAAGTGGAGACCAACTCCGGGGACCGAGTGGGGGGTTTAAGTATTGCTGAGTCTGTCAAATGTTGATGCTGTGTGTGTTGGTGGAGTTTGGGATTACACAAGGGATGACTTCAGGTAATTTGAGATATGCCGAAATAAAAATGGTACTGATAGGCGGTTTGAAGTTGGAAAACCCATTTAATGTCAGTTTTCCATTTTTCCCGGAAGTCCACTTTGTCATATACAGTATATGTAATGTTTCTCTTGTATCATACAAAGATAAGATTGATTAAGCCTTCTTTACTCCAATAAAACAGTGGTTTGGACCTCCCTATAGACCCCCAGTTCTATGCGAATGCCGACAAGGACATATTGTCCAAGTATTCCCGGTATCTCTGAGTTTCATGTCTATCTGCGGCATTTGTGGGGCATTTGTGAGTCCCATCCCAAGCAGTGGTAGATATTCTCTTATATCAAAGGCCACTCCTTCTCATACCATGTCTATGTGGTGTGGGAAGTAAAAGAACTCTCACCTCGGTAAATGTGGAGGGGTGGGATTTCTTCCTAAATTCATCACATAGAATTGAGCACCACCCTTGTGGTGTAAAAGAACCTTGAGAAAGTCTGGTGAGAACCTGCAATGGTTAACTGGACGTTAAATCAAACCAAACAAACAAACTATCTGAGGCAGAAAAATCCACATGGACGATATTTCCACTTTTTTCCCTGACCCTAACTGACATCCCTGAATCTAGAACACTGACAGAAATTCTCCGAAAGAAACAGCAACAAATTGGGCGGATAGTAACCTAAGTAATCGGGCGTTTATCTTAGCCAGGTATAAACGTCCATAGGCTTAACATCAGGAACTCGTTCTCAACGGGCTTGCGAGTACGGTAACTCGTACTCAACGGGTGATACAAAGATGAATATTTCCAGGCTAAGATAAATTCAGAAACATATTTGTGCTTGGTCTGAGTCCCTGTTCACCTTCTCGTTTGGAGTGCTTCAGAATATTCACTCGACTATCGCCTCGTTCACATTACTGCGGACTCCAAACTCGATGACGAACGAGGGCACAGATCAAACACTAATCAACAGGGTTCGTTCAAGAGCCTGGAAAACATGGAAAAGCCTGGAATTATGTTTTGGGGTTTTCCAGGCCTGGAAAAGCCTGGAATTCTCACAGAGAGCCTGGAAAAACCTGGAAGAGCTTGGAAAATTTAGTTTTGCATAAAAAAACAACTTTTGAAATTCTGGTCAATATTAGCTTCCCGTAACTACGGTTCCTGACTGCCTATGAAAATTCAGTGACTTGAATTAAGTAGTTCCAAAAATCCTTTATTTGACCATGTATAACAAATTGCTAATAATATAGCATGGATTTGATTATTTGTCCTTCTATTTAAAAGTAGTCAAGAAAATAATATTTTCAAGATGTCTATCCCAAACCAATGAAATTTCACAGGTAGTAAGGAAGATGAAGAAAACTTTAACTAAATTTTGTGATGAATCAGACATGGCTTTAAAACCAGTGACCAGATGTGCCTGGAAAAAATAATATTAGAGCCTGGAAAAGCCTGGAAAAGGCCTGGAATTTTATTGGGCTGTGTATGTACGAACCCTGCATCAGTTTTTTTCTTAATATCAGGCGAAGATCCCTTAATGTATCTATATCGTCTCGGATAATGTGATTGGCCATCACCTCAGTAATTTAGATAATTGGTAGAATGATACGCGTGTAATAAACTGCGTGGATACGACAGTAAAGCCATGCTCTAATTCCCCAGATACACGTTAACGCCGACTCCATTTCACGTGCGCATCGTCTCATCCAATAACTGCGTGTTGCAGTAAAACGCACCCAACTGTCTGGCCTAAATACTAAACCTGAGCCGAATACGGCGTCGTTCTTAAACATTTATTCATTAGTCTTGCCGTGTTTTCCTCCTCTGTCAACAGGATTAAATGTAAAATTCATGAAATACATCTCGTACATTCGTGTCTCATCCGGCTCAATTTGTGTTAGTTTTGCGTTAGTATCAAGTATTGTTTCATCAGGGAACGTATCGGAAATACTATCAAATGAAACAGAGTGTCAATGCCGTCGCAATGTCACACAGGCAGAACTAAAGCGACCGGGGTGGAGAGTTAGCTCAGTGGTAAAGAGCACTGGACTTTTAATCCCAAGGTTGTCACACTTTGTTGATTCGAGTCCCACTGCAGCCATTTTTCTCCTTCATTCCCGGCAGTGGAAGATTTACTGCTATATCAATGGCCAATCCTTCTCATACCATGTCTATGTGGTGTGGTGTGCGGCCACTTTTCTCCTTCATCCCCAGCAGTGATAGATTTACTGCTATATCAAAGGCCAATCCTTATCATACCATGTCTATGTGGTGTGGTGTGCAGCCACTTTTCTCCTTCACCTCCAGAAGTGGTAGATTTACTGCTATATCAAAGGCCTATCCTTCTCATACCATGTCTATGTGTTGTGGGAAGTAAAAGAGCTCTCACCTCGGTAAATGTATAGGGTGAGATTTCTACCTACATTCATCTCATAGATTCGGTCAAACCCAAAGTAAGTCTAATTGAACAAATTGGATGTCAATGTGGTGTGGGAAGTAAAAGAACTCTCACCTCAGTAAATGTGTAGGGGTGAGATTTCTACCTACATTCATCTCATAGATTCGATCAAACCCAAAGTAAGTCTAATTGAACAAATTGGATGTCAATGTGGTGTGGCAAGTAAAAAACTCTCATCTCAGTAAATGTGTAGGGGTGAGATTTCTACCTACATTCATCTCATAGATTCGATCAAACCCAAAGTAAGTCTAATTGAACAAATTGGATGTCAATGTGGTGTGGCAAGTAAAAAACTCTCATCTCAGTAAATGTGTAGGGGTGAGATTTCTACCTACATTCATCTCATAGATTCAGTCAAACCCAAAGTAAGTCGCATTGAACAAATTGGCCGTTAAACTACTGAAAAAACCAAACAAACACACCATCTGAATGTCCCCTGTGTTAGTAGACCGACTTCATCCAGCCTACTTTGCACACAGCGCACAAGGACTTGGGTCTCAATAAGTAGAAGCCACATTTAAGCCCCCTGACCACCTTGCCTCAGGCCAGGCTCCAGAAAGAGCAGAGAGGGTACATTGGCGGTGAATCTTTCGAGTCGTTGCAGACAGTAAAGAGGTCTCGGGGGATGTATAACGCAGAGAGGCAAAGAGGACGACACTCAATAAAGTCTGTTTACATTTGCCGACGTTTGGGTCCCGGTGAATTCGTCGGCAACTATCATAGACTTTTTTCTCGGAAATTCTCAAGTGAAAATTTAAAACTAGGAACATATGGTATGGTCAAATTATGTATATAACTAAATTCAAAGTCTTTTTTGCATTCGCCGACGATTCGGTCCAGGTGAATCTGTCGGCAACCATCATTTAACTTTTTTCTCCGAAATCATCAAGTGAAAACTTAAAACTAGGAATAAATGGTATTGTCATGCTTGATGAACGAGTGTGGAATTATATAAAAAAGGACAATTAAAAGCTTTGGCTTATATTTATTCTATGGGTTATTTTCTAACAAATTTGTTGGAGGCCGAAACCGGCAAGTGGAAACAGGTTTTATAAGCTATTTTCCACTGGCCGACTCTTCGTCACCGATCTGCAGTCGGGAACCACTGACGCCAATTCGGTAAATGGAAACAGACATGCAGAGAAGTGTTTACCAATTAATTGTGCATAGATTATGCAATAATAAGACCACCACTGATCGACTTGGTAAATGACCAACAAAAATCAAAGGAGTTTAAAATCGTCAATGTTGGTCATTGTGTTGGGGGGACAGTCAAATGCGGCAGAAACAAGGCATAGACAGCACCCTCACTGACATTTAGACACTGAGGGCAGTCTTTGGCCACCACCGACCGACCTTTGGGAGAAATCAAATAATCGGTGCTGTTTTCTTCGGCCAGTGGAAACAGGCTTATTGAAAGACTAGAGTCAGCCCTAGGCCCAATCAAACTTTAATCGGTCACTGCATGATTAAACATGGTACCATGCCACACTAAAGAAAGAGATATAGAAGGTGAAAGAGTGGTGTGGGCCCACTAGATTCAGGTCAAGTATAGACCATAGAACCATCCCGAGGCACTATTAGCACTATCGTAAAACTGGATGAGTTTTAATCTTAGCTACCGTATGCCACGACTGGAGTTTGGCAAAGTGACTTCATGAGGTGAAGCCGAGTGAAGTCCGGAGTCAAAACTTCAGGAGTAGCATGCGGTGGCCAAGATTAAAATGAATCAAGTTTTGATTTTATCCTACCCGGTCTCCTCGATTTTGGAATATTACGTGATAAAAATGCTGTATGCCACTAGTGGCATATAAAACTCCGTATGCCAGTCAGCGTGGTATACGGAATCTCAATGTTAAGCCTATGGGATTTTATATTAGGGGTGGGATAACATGTAAAGGCCCATTTTCACTTGGCGATTCCTGCCTCAGACACCCCTGCCAGCTATAATCGCCGGGAAACGGCAGTCGCACCGCAGTCAGGAGAGCATAGTCCGTGACTTAGTCTAGTGGGTAAGCGACTATGCCCTGATATATTTCAAACATATTTGAAATTGAATCACAAGAGACTTGTACTCTTTTTTAGAGGGAATCCAGTCGCCGACTCAAGTCCGAACAACGGGGGTAGTTGCTGACGATTTTGCCATTTTGCGTTCCCACTTGGTGACTCAGCAAATTCCTAGAAATTTGGCTGTTAGTCAGCGACGGTGCCCTCTGAATACCCCAATATCGTCTAGTGGGAATCGGGCTTAAGGAGCTACTAAATCGGTACTGTTTTCGTCGGCCAGTGGGAACAGACCATTAAGTGTACTGGGCAGAAAGAGAAGGCCGAACTCACTGACTGTAATCGTGCCTGGAGTTAGCGATCGGCTGATGGCTAATGGGAGGACGTCAGCCGACCCGCCCAGCCTCCACAGAGTGCAGAACTCACAGCGATGAGCGTACGGCCATTGTGGGCGGTACTGAAAGTAGTTCTTCAACATGGCCGCCTCCTCCAGGTTACTGCGCGGTCCACAGCCGCCAGAAAAGAATCCCCTCATCGCCCAGAACCAGGGTCTTTGTAGCAAGGAAAACGATAAGTAGGAAATGGAGTGAAGAAGGTATCAGAAGACAGAGGTGAATTTCGATTTGAGGAATGGGGCATGGGAATGTAAGTTTAATATAAATAGTCGTGCTAGTATAGCAACGAAGAATATACAGTCTGGATGTACAAATGTATGTTGTATAGTCTAAAAGTATATTTGTTAAAAAAAAAGAGAGTCTTTTTAACATCAATATATATTACTTGATTTTATGTCTCTATTTTGATGCACATTGATTATCAATATTCCTTTGTTTATTTATTTATCTATTCATTCATTTATTTAATTATTTATCTATTTATTCGTGATTAACCTTTGTTTGAACGAAACACGTCTCCTGATAGTTTCAAAAATTGTTGAAAAGATTGACAGGAATTTTTTTTTTTAAGCAGTTTATTGGCACAGTCTACAACAGTAATAAAAAGCTTTAATCGTTGATGGACCCTGTATTTTCTGAGTGTCCTCTGGGAAGTTCTGATTACCAGTATTTTACACCAAATGAGCCCACCAGCCACCCAGGACAGACACCTATTACAAGATGGCTCTGGTCTGCTGGGGTGGACAGCAATTATCAATCTGTTCACCCTCTTGGTCGCCTTTCCTCCTCATGGTGCAGACCGGATAAGCTTGCATGCAAGCATAACAAAAGCGACCGGGGTGGGGAGTTACCTCAGTGGAAAAGAGCACAGGACTTTGTTGATTCAGGTCCCACTGCAGCCACTTTTCTCCTTCACCCCCAGCAGTGGTAGATATACTGCTCTATCAAAGGCCAATCCTTCTCATACCATGTCTATGTGGAGTGAGAAGTAAAAGAACTCTCACCTCGGTAAATGTGTAGGGGTGAGGTTTCCAGCTAAATTCATTTCATAGATTCGATCACCACCCTTGTGGTGTAAAAGAACCTTGAGAAAGTCTGGTGAGAACCTGTAATGGTTAACTGGACGTTAAATCAAACCAACAAACAAACCAACAAACAAAACAAGATGGCTGTTATCATGAACTCTACTACAGAGAGAGGTAATCGAAAATGGAGGATATATTTCATTCAATGAAACTACCCTCAAATCCTTGCCCTTGCCTTTGTCCTCCCTCCTCTCGTGGTCTTCGACCTTGTTTCCATCCCTATGTATCAAACGGTACCCCGGAACGATGTTTTCTGAATGATTACGATCAGGACTAACCTCAGGCGATAGTGTCCGCGACCGGAGTATCAATCTGTCTTATTTAAATGTGGTCCTCCAAATTCCAGGACATCATTTGCAGTTTGTATTATTTACCTTATTTTCCTATTTTAGTGGAAGACGTTTTGAAAATAACTCAGAATAAAGACATTTTCCTAATCGTCTTATAAGGCCATCCTACATAAAGACGTATTACTTTAGGTATAGTAACAAGAATGCACCAAAGACCACGATAAGATCAATTCTTTTATCAGTCTTATCTTTAAAAAAACACCTCCCTGGACACATGATCTATGGTCTGACACTGTAACCACCACACTCAAGACCCGGCCCCTATTGCCTGTTTATTGGGATCAATATCAAGACGCATTGGGCAGGACTGGGCCGACCAGCAGTTAACCCTTTACAGGCGGGGTCTGTGGCAGAGACCTGTTGGTCAGGACGGGGGCTAGGGACGGGTATAACGCTAGAAGACGGGTACCAGGGACGGGTATAACGCTAGGGCCTTGCCAGTTTTTGTCTGAACCTCATATTCGATTAATTGATCATGTCTTGTGACAGTCATCCTATTCTTAGCTGGGATTGCTTCAAGGCTTTATCTGGTCTACGGTAGGAAGGCCTCAAGGCATTATCCCGTGTATGCTAAGGAATGCCTCAAGGCATTGTCCAGTTTATGTGGGTGTGTACGCTGGGAATGCCTCAATGCATTATCCGGTCTATGCTGAGGTATGCCTCAAGGCATTAGCCTGTCTATGCTAGGGAACACCTTAAGGCACTATCCGGTCTATGCTGGGAATGCATTATTCAGTCATTAGCCTGTCTATGATGGGAATGCCTCAAGGCATTATCCAGTATGCTGGGGAATGTCTCAAGGCATTATCTAGTCTATACTGGGGAATGTCTCAAGGCATTATCCAGTACCTGCTGAGGAATGCCTCATGGCATTATCCCGTCTATGCTTGGGAATACCTACATTCATCTCAGAGATTGGTCAAATCCAAAGTAAGTCTAATAGAACATATTGGACGTTAAACTACCCAAACAAACAAACAAATTATACGGTCTATGCTGGGGAATGCCTCAAGGTATTATCAAGTCCTCAAGGCATTATCAAGTCTATGTTGGGAATGCCTCAAGGCATTATCTAGTCTATACTGGGGAATGTCTCAAGGCATTATCTAGTCTACACTCGGGAATGCCTCAAGGCATTATCAAGTCCTCAAGGTATTATAAAGTCTATGTTGGGAATGCCTCAAGGCATTATCTAGTCTACACTTGGGAATGCCTTAAAGCATTATCCTGTCTATGCTGGGATCGGTCCTGATTGGGTTAAGTGAACGCCCCCTCCCACCTCCCCCCTCCCCCCCTCGTCATGTCAACACAATCCTCCCCAGTCGTCACCTGCCCACAATCTCCGCTAGACGGCGCAGGTGTTAGCTCCGCCAGTCACGTGACCAGCCCAGCGTCCCGTCCAAGATGGCGGCGGTGTGAGCCTCGTTCCGGGGACGGACGTGTGGGGGACGCTTCTTCTGCGTCCTTTCTTACTGAGGCCTCCTGGGAATTCTTGAGTTGCTCAACAAATGCTATGACTCCCGCCATAAGCCCACATATTGCCACTAGGAGGCGCACGTCTCGATGTCACCTATAGGCGCTAGCGACAGTCGCGGACAATAGAGGCAAAGTATGTTGGAGCCTTTGAAAGTTTAACTTTCTTCCATAATGTATTTCGGAATGGTTTTATATCACGGAAATGAAAATTGAATTTGTCTCTGTGTATGTTAAATTCTAGAGATGACAGATTTCTACGTTTCCAAGGAAATCCACTTTTTCAATGTAACTTTTTCTATGTTGTGCAGATCAAGGTATGAATTGAACCTCATTCCTGCCAATATAACAGTGTTTTGAACCTCCCCTCAAACCCTCAGCCATATATCATGGCCAACACAGCCGTGATTTCCAATTTTCTCGGTCCCTTAGAAGCAACAAATTCCACGTTGAGGAACTAAATGAAGCCAATCACAAAGCTGGGGTACTAACTGAACCCAAATCAAAGTTACTTTTTTGAATATCCAAGACCTAAAACCGAGTTCATGTACTAGCACAGAGACACTAACTGCAATGTGAATCCAATCGATATGAGAACCTACAAAACTATGTGTAAAACGGGAATTTAGTAGACTGAGATAAATATATTGCGAACTGACCCTGATGATAAAAAAAGAAATGCCCAATAGCCGGTAGAGACTCCGTTTGGAGATTGAGATCCAGGGAGGAGAGTGTAATACGCCACTATTTGTGAGAGATACGCATGGGACCCAGCCTCAGGGGCACACCACGCGGGTACCGCCCCTGAATTGACTCTACACTATCTCACCAACCCATCTCTGATTCATGTGGGTGTTATTTGTGAGCCCGTAGGTTCTCTAGTACAGTATCTCACTTTATTACCCACCCAATACGGAGTCTCCATACTAAACCTATGTAGCCTACAGATTGCTACTGAGTAGAATATGGACCTCTGGAATCTCCTAGGAGGATACAGATTTTTTAGATGAAAGTAGTCCCCAAACGTCAGTAAAAAAATGTAAACAAAACTTCTTAACTACATTGAAAAGTTTTCTGACGATCATATTTATGGCTTAAATGTGGGTAATAAATACAATATAACCATGATTTGGATCTGCAGGGTCGTACTCTCCTACTTGTTGACGCTACGCATTACACCTCGCTATCGCTCGGAGTATTACTATGCATCAACTACTCGGAGAATATGACCATGCAGATCCAAATCATGGTAATGTTGTGTATTTATCCTACCCCTCATATAAATCTCCATAGACTTGACATGGTGTGACTGTATGCCACGGTTATGGCATAAAATATTTATATGCCACTGGTGACATATGATGTTAAAAACATGTAACAGGGTAGGATAAAATCTAAACATCACTCAATTTCATATACTTGTTTATATGCCATTTGTTGTCTTCCGCTACAAATATCACTCAGCTCCGCTTCGTGATATCATGCCGTGAAGACAACTCATGCCATATAAACAATCATATGAAATTTCGTGATGTTTCATGATATTATTATCCACCTAATACAAAGTGTCCATACAAATCACAAAGGGAGTAAGTATGGGCATACCCGGCGCATACGAATATGTTGTATGCTCCTCGGGAGCATACAGAAAAATAGTGCGTACAGAAAAAATTGTTCATAACTAAAACGAACTGATATCGACATGCCACTCGTCCAGAAAAGGTGGATACTAAATACAATATAGACTAGGTTCAGATAAAAGCGGCTGTATGCTTCTCGCAGTTGACTTTACGCAATATCCTCGCATATGCTCGGATATTACTGCGCGTCAGCTCTTCAGAGCATGGGGCTGCTTGTATCTGAAACCAGTCAATGTTGTGTATTTATCTCACCCCTGGTATTTGTGTCTCATAGGCTTAACATTAGGAACTCGTTCTCCATGCTCCTACATGTATTGCAGTCCATTTTCTATGATCGATACCCTGTGTGTCGTCCGTTCTTTTTGTGTGAACAGGGGTGAAATAAATACAGAAAGCAACTCATTTTGGTCAAAGTTGTTATTCGCTAACTTGTTCGAATGATACCAAATATTCACTCTGCTATCGCCTTGTTTATATCAGTCTGCATCAAACCCGTGGAGAACGAGGCCTTCATCCTACCCCTAATAAAAAAACTCCATAGGCTTCACATTGGGTCACTGTATTCGGTCTGGAGTTCAGAAAAATGAAAAATATCGCTCTAGTGGGATACAATTGACAAATGATGTCATTTGTTAATGAAGAAGTAATTTAGACAAGCGGGGTAGGATAAATTCTAAACCAAACTCGAGTTAGTCATGTTATTGTTCATCGCACTTCGGGAAGGTCGCGTATTACTGCTCTCGGCTTGGCCTCGCGCAGTAATATCGCGATCTTGCCGTCGTGCGATAAACAATGACATGACTAACTCTTGTTTGGTTTCTCCATATTATCCAAATCTTGTTGGTTTCTTTTATAATGTTAAGTCGGGATGGCTATTTGGTGAATGTGGCCGCCTTTGTAATAGCTCGATTCAGATTAAATCTGTGAGGTGGGAGTAGAGAGATGAACATTTATCATTCACCTAAAATGGAGTCTCCATACTAAAGATATAGGGACTGCATAATTCAGCGGAGATGTCCTAATCCCATATCTACACAGAGCGAAGATAATCAGAATTTGAAACGCTGAATAATAAATACAATATAAACTGGTTTCAGATAAAAGAAGTCCTAGAGTAGACAGATATCACTACGCGTCTAGTCCCCCGTCGCTTGTATCTGTAACCAGTATATATCCACCTAATACAAAGTGTCCATAGAAAACACATAGGGAGTGTGTAGCACCATACCCGTAACATACAGATATATACACATAATACAAAGTGTCCATAGAAAACACATAGGGAGTGTGTATCACCATACCTGCAGCATACAGATATATCCACCTAATACAAAGTGTCCATAGAAAACACATAGGGAGTGTGTATGGACATACACGGAGCATACAGATATATCCACCTGATACAAAGTGTCCATAGAAAACACATAGGGATTGGTAGCACCATACCCGGAGCATACAGATATAGCAACCTTATACATATCAGTCATAGAAAACACGTGGGCAGTGTGTATCTACATACCCAGAGTATACAGATATGTTGTATGCTCCGGGCTGCAAAACCCGGCGCATACAGAAAAACAGGTTTAAGATAAAAACAGTTGTATGCTCCTCTGAGTGCCTCTGTGCAATATCCTCGTATATCCTCGGATATTACTACGCGTCAGCTCCTCGGGGCACACGACCGCTTGTATCTGAATATTGTGTATGTATTGTTTCTGTCTTCTGCTTTGACCCTCTTACATATATATGTAGACAATAAAACAAATGTATTTCTCTATAAAAACCTAAATAGCTACACCTCGTCTGGGATAGAACGACCTTTCAGAATGACAAAAACACCATGTGGGCAGATTGGAATCTGCAGTCTGGGAAATCGAGTTGAGGTGTCACACTTGTCCCCAGTAACATTGCGGAGCATAATGTAGTAAACTATCGTTATAATGTGCTCATAAGGAGAAGCGTCTGTCAGTAGCAAATCACATTATTTTAGTAACCATTTTAGTGGCATTTCTCCGAAGATCTTTAGACTTAAAGGCATATCCTACAATTCAATACAATAGCGCCATCTCGTGATTTTCAAATATTGTCTTTTATTAGTCAAATCTGGCTCTTTGTGATTCATTTTAATTCTTAATGAGTAAATTCAATGTTTTGTACAGATTATCCAATGTTAATAGGTAGAATATGCCAAGTTACCTTTGCTTGAATACAAACGAAATGCACTGAAAATATGGTTTTCTTCAATTCTCTCAAAAAACAAGGATAGTGACCTATATATGTTAAAAATTAAATGTGTAATAATATACATATACTATATTCTGTAAAAATTTGACGAAAATGACATGGGTTTTACATTGTGAAAAACAACTTCTAAGTGTTTTGGAACACATAAAAAACTTTAAAATTAGGGGTCACCGTGCTAGTTTTTGATTTAAAGATTAATATTATGATAATTTTATATTAGAATATATAGAAATTCTAAAAAGTATTTTTTCATCTAGTAAAACCCATGTGATTTTCCTCAAATTTTCACAGAATATAGTACATATATAGTACTTCTCATTTAGGTTTTGAAAGCCATAGGTCACCGTATTATATTGGAAGGAATTTTCAAACAAATGTGAATTGGTCTATTTTACCTACTGAAATTGGATAAACGTGGCAAAATGTTAAATCTACTCATATAGAATTAGATTGAATCCCAAGAAACCAGTTTTGACCAATAATTGACCTTATCTAAAAATCACCAGGTGGCGCCACTGTGAATTGTAGGATATGCCTTTAAGACCTCAGTAGGGACGCACACGACAAGGGTGAGTGGGGAATGTGGAATCTCGTCGATGCTGATAAGGAAGCCACTGGATGGCTTCACGTTGCCGAAGCCGGTCTGAGATGAGAAGAAGCCATTTCCAGCATTCAGATGTAGTCTGTAGCCAGGCTTATAGCTGTGAGATCTGATTTGACGATGTCGCTATTGGCTCTGCATGGTCAATGCTATTTGCAGTAGGTCATGATAGCAATGTATTTGGGTTTCGAGTAAGATTTAATTTCAGCATATTTCATCAAAATATCTGGGGGCCATCCATAAAGTACGTACGCACTGAGAGGTGGGGTTGGGGTGGGTGAACAATTTTGGAAATTTTGGGTATACTCCCTCTTTGTTCTATTGCGTACAAGATTGGGAGTCGGGGTGGGGGTCCAAAATTTCAGAAATTCTGCGTACATACTTTATAGATGCCCACAGGTCATAAAAGTTATGTAGTTTGGTTTAGAGTAACATTGAGTTTCAGCATGTTTCATCAAATGTCTGTCATTCTCATCTTCTTGTTTCGGGTTAAGAGTAATTTGCAGTGTTTGCATGTTTCATACAATGTCTGTCTTCTTCACCTAATTTCTTCAGGTTTAGAGGAAAGCCAATGTACTATAGGGGTATAATGAGTTTGCAGTTATCCTCAGAACTGTTGGGACCTGAGCAGGCACAACAATCGAAATCTTTACCATCTGAACATGACCGCCAAATAATATGTAAATTTATGTAAATATGCTTTCTTGCATAATCATATAGCATTGATGCAAACAATAAGTTTTATATTAGTATATTAACAGTAAAGTTTACCCATAATAACTGTGTGCTAATGTTTTGAGAAAATTATCATTGTGTCTATTTATCAAAACTATGGTGTCAATGTTAATAGAACTGACCACGTATCACTGTTCATCCTTTTCTTCACCCAGTTGAATGTACCTTTACTGGAGAAATAATACATGTATTCACAGGATGAGCTTTCTTCTTGAAAGATGTGAATAAAAGCATTAAAAAAAATAATAAGGGAATTGTATGATGATCTGAAAATAAGCTCGGCACACATTGAAACCAGTCCCTGGACTGAGTTTTACCGAGTAGAAATAAATGTTTAAATAAAATTAAAGCCACAAACCTGCGACGGTATGCATTGGAGGTGTTCTAGTCTATATTATAGCTCTATGTACGTCTTAGACTACCCCTTACCTCATATTAATCTCAAAGAAATGTGTTTATAAAGTCTTATGAGTAGGCTATCTCAATATATACGTACAAAATAATACAACGTTTTCTCACATTACTGTCATGAATAAACTGCTTTTATAGAATAAATAAATGGAAAAAAAACTACAAAATTGCGAACTCACCGAACACGAGATACAATCAGTCCCTGATATAACTCTGGATGGTGCGGTGTGTATTAAAGGCTGCACACCTCCAGCGGGTGACAGGCTGTAGACACATTATTTACAGCACACATGGTGTTCTATTGATTAGCAGTCAGACCTATCACAATCAGATTCATGTTATCATTTTAACAGTCTAGACATATCAACTCGATCTCTATATGCAAATGAGATGAAGTTCAATCATGAGTGGCCTGGTTACATATATATATATATATCAGAGAGGGCAGTTTTATTATGCTCCAGTTGTCCCTCTCCCTTCATTGCCATATAAAGAATACAGTAAATGTGCTTTGAACCAGCAGCCAATTACTGTATTCTCCGCGAACCACGACTTTCAACCTGACCTTCTTACATAGTATTAATAGTGCCTCGGGACGGTTCTACAGTCTATACTTGACTTGAATCTGGTGAGACAAAACCACCCTCTTCAACCCAGTAAGGCATCGGGATGTATGCGATCAATAATTTTACCGCGTATTTTTGACGTCCGGAGACAGTAAGCCAGTTTCCGTATAGTATTAATAGCGCCTCGGGACGGTTCTGCAGTCTATACTTGACCTGAATCTGGTGGGCCCAAACCACGCTCTTTCACCTTTTATATCTCCTTCTTTAGTGTGGCATGGTACCTGTTCAATCATGCAGTGACCGATTAAAGTTTGATTGGGCTTAGGGCTGACTCTAGTCTCTCTATAAGCCTGTTTCCACGAAGACAGCACTGATTAATTGAGTTCTCCTAAAAGTCGGTTGATGTTGGCCAACAACTGCACGTCAGTGACTAAAAATCGGTGAGGGGTAAATTTAAGTATTTAGCTCAACTGTGGGAGACAATCCAATAGGGGGGAGTGTGGACCTTTGGGGGGTAGGCAGAACTAACTGCAAATACTGTTTTGATGTGTCTGTCATATTGTCTTGTTATGTTTTGTCCTGTATGAAAATAAAAAAATTGAAAAAAAATGGGGAGAAGAAATAATGTTCCATGGGTGAGATGTGACACATGTATTTCGAAAATCTGTGGAAACAGGGTAGATTATTTACCAGTGCATGACAACCCTATATCATTTAGAAATGTATCTGTTTCTTTATGGCTGCTAAAATACTTGTGTGTATATAGCCTGTACAAGTTGAAAATAAAATATTCTCCACAATAAAAAAAATAAAAATCGGTGAGGGGACTGTGTGCCTTACTACTGCTACATATAACAGGTCCATTCAGACAGAGCTGTCCTCTAAAAGAAATGACCATCACCGACAATTTCAAACCCTTTTTGATCCTGTTGGTCATTGACCAAGTCTTTTGGTGGTGGCCTTATTGCATAATCTATGCACAATTAATCGGTGAACACTTCTCTGCATGTCTGTTTCCATTCACCGATATGGCATTGGTGGTTCAAGACTGCAGATCGGTGACCAGTGGAAAATGGCTGTAATGCAGCATTTCCACCTGCCGACTAAAACCCCACCAATAATTTTCACGCTCTACAAAAGTCAGTCGGTGATTCTCCTTGTGAACGGTCGGTGGTACATAATTGGTGACCTGCACTGCAAAGATTGTGATGGACGCTGGCTGACTTTTGGTAGTAAAATGCAGACCGCCACTGATTAAATCAATTCGCTTTGATTTCATCTGTGGGTGCAGAAGCTGGTCGGTGGTGCCATATTGCATAAGGTGGGAGAGAAAAATCGTTGACCATTTCTGTTTCCACCTGATAATTATTGCACTAAATGTGTCGCATAATCGGTCTGCGGTGCGAAATGCCATGATCGGTGGTCATAATCATAATCGGCAGGTGGAAACACCGCATTAGTGGGCGAGTTTGATTGGGTGTTCACTTCTGTATGTATGTTTTATCAAATCGTGTACAGGTAAAACTCTGCTGACTTGTGTAGATCAGAACACCTGCCACATACAGGCACCAGCTTGCAGTCCAACCCTTTAAAGTTTCAGTTAAACCCTTTAGTGACGAGTGATGCAAATATACACATCTATGGTGAAGTTGTTCAGCCTAATTCCACAAACAGTGGAAACAACAAATTGCACTAAATGTGCAAAAATAATAACAAAATTATGAGAGAATGAGACCACCACAAAAGGTTCGCAGAGAGTTGAGGGGAGGAGCCCCATCTCGCAAGGTGAAATTCGCACACATAATATCAAGAGACGTCACGAGTTTGAGTCTGAGTTTATTTATGCCACACATTTTGTTGGCTCCATAATTTCACGAGTCGAAGACGAGTGACATTACGGAGCCGACAAAATGAGTGGCATAAATAAACTCAATTTCAAATGAGTGGCGTCTAGATTTTATCCGACCCCGTTTCCATATTTTTTCAGTCCCCGACAGCGCATCTTGTCGCCGACGGCGTCAGCGACAAGATGCGCTGTCGGGGACTTAATCGTAGGCCGTCGTAGTAGGTGGGAGGCCTTATTGCTGCGACAACCCGCCACGCTCTGCGATTAACCTTCCGACGGGCTACGACGGGCACGTGACCACTGTCAACCTGCTGTTTCGCGAGTTGTAAAATTGGGTTTTTAATCATTTCCAGGTATATAGTAATAAAGAGACATAGTGAGTGTGACTGAATTACATCTTTTTCTTGTAGTTTCTGTCGGAAATATTCACCTCGTTCTTCTAACTCGGTGAATATTTCTGACTAAAACAACACGGAACAGAATCCATTCAGCCACACTATCTATGTCTTCCTATAATATCCACCTCATGTATTTCCGACCAAAACAACTCAGTCTTCGTACTCGGTGAATATTTCTGACTAAAACAACACGGAACAGAATCCATTCAGCCACACTATCTATGTCTTCCTATAATATCCACCTCATGTATTTCCGACCAAAACAACTCAGTCTTCGTACTCGGTGAATATTTCTGACCAAAACAACTCGGAACAGACTCCATTCAGTCACACTAACCAGGGAGGTGTTTTTAAAACTAAGAACGATATTAACTGAACGACTACGATTAGGACTCACTAAAGCGATACTGACTAGGATATCCGTGTCAGTCCGTATTCTAAACATGGTCCTACAGAAATGATCAAATCTTGATCGTTCAAGCCTTTCTGGTCGTAGTTGAAGACATGTCCTAGTGGACAACCAATCAGATTGAGTTTTAGAGTCACATAACATAGACTTGTCCTCCACTAGATTGTCTTTAGTAAATGATCAAAGATAATCCTCCTGGAAGAAAGGTCTTGGTGGAGGACAATGAAATACCACTTTACAAATAACCATTCTTTGTACCTGTACAATAGATTTATCCATAGGTAAATATAATTATGTAATCAAATTACACTTTAAGCTGCTATTTTCAGCTGAGAATAGCTAAGTTGCTTAATTCTGGTAATCCAAGTACTGGTACGACACCCCCTGGGGTTGTCTTCCAATAAGACCGATAATGGAGGTAGGACAGTCCTATGGACGATGTGGATCACGATTAAGATTTTTTAAAACACTCAAAATAAAGATATTTTCCTGATCGTTGTGTAGGAATATCCTCCATAAATACGGACCACTTTAGGTAATGAGAATGCATCAAGGACCACGATAGGACCAATTCTTTTATCGTTCTTAGTTTTAAAAACAGGTCCCAGGGAGGTGTTTTTAAAATTAAGAACGATATCAACTGAACGACTATGATTAGGACTCACTACAGCGATACTGACTAGGATATCCGTGTCAGTCCGTATTCTAAACATGGTCCTACAGAAATGATCAAATCTTGATCGTTCAAGCCTTTTTGGTCGTAGTTGAAGACATGTCCTAGTGGACAACCAATCAGATTGAGTTTTAAAGTCACATGACATAGACTTGTCCTCCAATAGGATTATCTTTAGTCAATGATCAAAGATAATCCTCGTGGAGGAAAAATCTTGGTGGAGGACAATAGAGTACCACTTTACAAATAAACATTCTTTGTACCTGTACAATAGATTTATGCATAGGGAAATATAATAATGTAATCAAATCACACTTTAAGCTGCCATTTTGAGCTGAGAATAGCCAAGTTGCTTAATTCTGGTAATCCAAGTACTGGTACGACACCCCTTGGGGTTGTCCTCCAATAAGACCGATAATAGAGGTAGGACAGGCCTATGGACGATGTGGATCACGATTGAGATTTTTTAAAACACTCAAAATAAAGATATTTTCTTGATCGTTGTGTAGGAATGTCCTCCATAAAGACGTATCACTTTAGGTAATGAGAATGCATCAAGGACCACGATAGGATCAATTCTTTCGTCGTTCTTAGTTTTAAAAACAGGTCCCAGGTCTCCATATATTAACGCACGACTCCCTTCCGCTGAGGCTGTGAACATCCCCCATTATCGACGACTCTGACTTCTTCACGCTATGATGTCTCGTGGAGATATTGACGAAATGCCCGCCACTGGGATTGTTTATGATCTCCAATCTGGTGATGAGATAAGGGATTGGAGTGGGGGAGTATTTTCCTCCATCCACTTGCTTCCCTTCAGTGTTGATGGGAATATCTATAGGCCGTGCAACCATATTGGGGACTGAAAACTATTTATTTTTGACTTAGTTTACAAAGTTTCTCATACCTTAGGCTCTAAACAAGATATAAATTTGCAAAAGGTAGCATATTAAACCCATGATTATGCGCTTTATTGTCATGTATGTATTGAATTTATTTAGGCAGTTGATCTTTTTTCATTTTATATATATTTTCTCAGAAGTCATGTTAAAAGTTATGCAAAATGTTTGACTCCTAGAATATGAGTGAAGATTCTATAGAATTCCATGTGGAACAAAATTCTAAACCCAGTTAGATTAAGTAGAGAATTATTTTGTTGTACCGATAATAGATGTCAAAATGGAGTGTTTTGTTATGAAAATAGAAAAGTACCAAAAAGCCCATTTTTATGATATCTGCCATATGCCAAAGCACTACCATCGTAGGCGAAAAATGGAGAGAAAAGGCTTGGTTGGGAAAGATGAAATTTTCTGATATTGTAATTCCAAAGAATGTTTCTCCTTTAGGTGTTATATATAAACAAATGCTTACATAAACTAATTAGATATGCTGCACAAGTCGATCTATAAGATCTTTGAGGGAAACACTATTTTAATTCACATCCCACCATAGTCCCTAATATGCCTTCCTGACCTATAGATGAGGTCTGGCTAGGGTGATGGGATGCGGCCCTCATGGACTAATACGGTCATCTGGGTGGAGGGTTATAAATTGCCACGTCAAATATTGTCTTGTGGGAGGATTTAAAGGGGAAACATTTTTGCGTCTTATCCACCTCATATTTGATTACTTTTGCGTGGTAAAACTCTTTGGTAATGCAACATTGATAAAAACGTATGCTAGTAGACTTCTAACCGACTGAACTATCGTAATTTAAGACTGTTATGATAAAGAGAGCTTGATGGACATAGTAAAAAAGAAACCAACAAGTTTTGGTCAAAATCGTTGATGTGGAGTGATATGAGCGAGGTGTCAGCCAAGTGAATATCACGTAGAGTTCAAATGAGTTAGAGAACAACGATTTTGACCAAAACGAGTTGCTCTCTACGTCTTTTTCACGCCTATACATACTAGGAGAATGGACTTGCACAGGATATAGACCATGGAGAACGGACTACAATACTCGGTAAATGTGTAGGGGTGAGATTTCTACCTGAATTCATCACATAGATTCGATCAACATCCTTATGGTGTAAAATAACCTTGAGAAAGTCTGATGAGAACCTGTAATGGTTAACTGGACGTTAAATCAAACCAACAAACAAACTTAAAAAGGAATCCAATATGCGGAGAAACATTCAATGGGGAATCTCCTTAGCCAGGTCAGGTATAAGGTGCGTGGTGACGTGACTCTGTGCGCATTCTCTTTGTTCGTATTCGTATTTTTCTTGGCTCGCTCCTGCGTCTGTCGTTCACAGGCCGTCTACAGAACACTGGGATCAGCCAGGGATCTGTCAATAATTCACCGACACATTAGCGCTCTGCAGACAGCCCACGTCCTGCAGAATCTGTCAGGTCCTTTACGGGAGTGAGGCTAAGGAGATGGCGACTTACTGTGAATGGTCGATAGAGGTGGCGGTACAGTGGGATTCACACGGCGGGATTCATGTACTTCACAGGGTTCAACATCTCATGAGATTCTGTTTCTTGTAAAGTGGGATTCACACGGCGGGATTCATGTACTTCACAGGGTTCAACATCTCATGAGATTCTGTTTCTTGT
Source organism: Alentia gelatinosa (assembly GCA_950022655.1). Taxonomy (NCBI): domain Eukaryota; kingdom Metazoa; phylum Annelida; class Polychaeta; order Phyllodocida; family Polynoidae; genus Alentia; species Alentia gelatinosa. Next base: position 9,593,895 of record OX465585.1, read on the forward strand.
AAAGTGGGATTCACACGGTGGGATTTATGTAGGCTACTTCACAGGGTTCAAATTCTCATGGATTCTGGGTTTTTTTAAAGTGGAATTCACAAGGTGGGATTCATGTACCTCACAGTGTTCACAATCTCATGAGATTCTGTTTTGTAAAGTGGAATTCACACAGTGGGATTCATGTACTTCACAGGGTTCAACATCTCATGAGATTCCTTTCTTTGTAAAGTTGAATTCACACGGTAGGATTCACAAATCTCAAAGAGTTCAAAATCTTACGAGATTCTGTTCCTTGTAAAGTGGAATTCACACGGTGGGATTCATGTACTTCACAGGGTTCAACATTTCATGAGATTTTGTTCCGTGTAAAGTGTAGTTCACACAGTGGGATTCATGTACTTCACAGGGTTTAACATCTTATGAGATTCTATTCCATGTAAAGTGTAGTTCACACGGTGGGATTCATGTACTTCAAAGGGTTCAAAATCTCATGGATTCTGTTGTTTTTTTAAAGTGGAATTCACACGGTGGGATTCATGTACTTCAAAGGGTTCAACATTTCATGAGATTCTATTCCATGTAAAGTGTAGTTCACACGGTGGGATTCATGTACTTCAAAGGGTTCAAAATCTTATGAGATTCTGTTCCTTGTTAAGTTGAATTTACACGGTGGGATTTATATATCTCAAAGGGTTCAAAATCTTACGAGATTCTGTTCCTTGTAAAGTGGAGTTCTCACAGTGGGATTTATGTACCTCACAGGGTTCAAAGTCTCATGAGATTCTGTTCTTTGTTATGTGGAGTTCACACGGTGGGATTTATGTACTTCAAAGGGTTCAAAATCTCATGGATTCTGGTTTTTTTTTTAAGTGGAATTCACAAGGTTGGATTCATGTACCTCACAGTGTTAAAATCTCATGAGATTTTGTTGTGTAAAGTGGAATTCACACAGTGGGATTCATGTACCTCACAGGGTTCAAAATCTCATGAGATTCTCTTCTTTGTGAAGTGTAGTTCACACAGTGGGATTCATGTACCTCAAACGGTTCAACATCTTATGGGATTCTGTTCCTTGTAAATTGGAGTTCACACAGTGGGATTCATGTACTTCACAGGGTTCAACATCTCATGAGATTTTGTTCCGTGTAAAGTGTAGTTCACGAGGTGGGATTCATGTACTTCAAAGGGTTCAACATTTTATGAGATTCTGTTCCTTGTGAAGTGTAGTTCACACGGTGGGATTCATAAATCTCAAAGAGTTCAAAAGCTTACGAGATTCTGTTCCTTGTTAAGTGGAATTCACATGGTGGGATTCATGTACTTCACAGGGTTCAAAATCTTATGAGATTCTGTTCCGTGTAAAGTGGAGTTCACAAAGTGGGATTCATGTACCTCACAGGGTTCAACATCTCATGAGATTCTGTTCCTTGTAAAGTGGAATTCACACAGTGGGATTTATATATCTCAAAGGGTTCAAAATCTTATGAGATTCTGTTCCTTGTAAAGTGGAGTTCATACGGTGGGATTCATGTTCTTCACAGGGTTCAAAATCTTATGAGACTCTGTTCCGTGTAAAGTGGAATTCACATGGTGGGATTTATGTACCTCAAAGGCTTAAAAATCTCATGAGATTCTGTTCCATGTAAAGTGGAATTCACATGGTGGGATTTATGTACCTCAAAGGGTTAACAATCTTATGAGATTCTGTTCCATGGAAATGTAGTTCACATGGTGGGATTCATGTACTTCAAAGGATTCAAAATCTTATGAGATTCTGTTCCTTGTAAAGTGGAGTTCACACGGTGGGATTCATGTACCTCAAGGGGTTCAGAATCTTATGAGATTCCGTTCCGTGTAAAGTGGAATTCACAGTGGGATTCATGTACTTCAAAGGGTTCAACATTTCATGAGATTCTGTTCCGTGTAAAGTGTAGTTCACATGGTGGGATTCATGTACCTCACAGGGTTCAAAATCTCATGAGATTCTGTTCCTTGTAAAGTGGTGTTCACACAGTGGGATTCATGTACTTCAAAGGATTCAAAATCTTATGAGATTCTATTCAATGTAAAGTGTAGTTCACACGGTGGGTTTCATGTACTTCAAAGGGTTCAAAATCTTACGAGATTCTGTTCCTTGTAAAGTGGAGTTCCAAAGTGGGATTTATGTACCTCACAGTGTTAAAAATCTCATGAAATTCTGCTCCTTTTCAGGGGTAAATGTCGCCAACTATTGCAGGGGGAAAACATGTCTCAGGGAAATGGAATCCTACAATTTAGATGAAGAGATCGTGTTCGAGTACAAAATCTCAGCAGGATTTGTCTCAGATAAACACCCTGGGAGGGACATGAATCCCATCTCAGACAATTCTCTTAAAGCAGTTATCACACCTAGAGACTAATGTACCAAAGATGGTTTCCCATGTTTTCCCCTGTAAATGTGGGCGATATTTACCCTCAGTAAAGAACAGAATCTCATGAGATTTTCTGAGAGGTACATGAATCCCACCATGTGAATTCCACTTAACAAGGAACAGAATCTCATGAGATTTTGAACCCTGAGAGGTAAATGAATCCCACCGTGTGAATTGCACTTTAGACCCCGGGCCTCGCTAATAGTGACACATGAGGCCTAACAGCGAGCCCTCGCATGTGAAATTGATATCACAACCACTCTCTGCACAATAAGGGATTGGCGAATATCTGCGCGTCCTCCTACGTCACGAGCCGACCCGCCACCTGGTGGGCTTCCGGTCATTCCAAGTGTCCGCCGCGTGTGGGTATATCCCCTATTTCCGCCCAGTGGAACACTCTCCAAGCAGAGATCCTGCACCCTCTTTGTATCTCTGGGCCAAGGTCACTGTTTTGGAATGAATCTGTCCCTTTCGCCAATTTCGCATATATATGTATATATTATATATGATATGTGTTATATATATAACACATATATTATATTATATCATATATGTTTGTGTGTGTGTGTATGTATGTATGTATGTATGTATGTATGTATGTATGTATGTATACATGCATGCATGCATTCATGTATGTATGCATGTATGCATTCATGTATGCATGCATGCATTCATGTATGCATGCATGTATGCATGCATGTATGTATATGTATGTATGTATGTATGTATGTATGTATGTATAAATTTGTATATAGATCCAAATTCTGAGTACTTTGAGGTGTATTTTGTGTTCTACCTGTAAATGCGATTTCCCTATATCTATGGTAAATAATATACACTCAACCTTGTAATTTGTGGTTGTCAAATCACGCGTAGTCTCTGGGACTACTTTCTTTGGTAGAAAACGCTTCATGCGTTCCAGGTTTTAGGTTTATTAATAAAACCCAGGTGCTCATTCGAGTTGGCGGTTTAATCAACTGTGGACGCACACTTTACTACTTAGAGGTGAATAAGACACTGGCCTGCTGGAGTGGACACCAATTACCAATCGGTTCACCCTCTTGGTCGCCTCGCCTCCTCGTGGTGCAGACCGGATATGGTTGCATGCAAGCATAACTAAAGCGACCGACCGGGGTGGGGAGTTAGCTCAGTGGTAAAGAGAACTGGACTTGTAATCTGAAGGTTGTTGGATTTTGTTGATTGGAGTCCCACTGCAGCCACTTTTCTCCTTCACCCCCAGCAATGGTAGATTTACTGCTATATCAAAGGCCAGTCCTTCTCATACCAGCCATGTGGTATGGCGTACAGCTACTTTTCTCCTTCACCCCAAGCAGTGTTAGATATACTGCTACATCAAAGGCCAATCCTTCTCATACCATGTCTATGTGGTGTGGGAAGTAAAAGCTTTCACCTTGGTAAAAGTGTTGGGGTGAGATTTCTACCTCAATTCATGTCATAGATTCAGTGAAACCCAAAGTAAGTCTAATTGAACATATTGGACATTAAACTATCCAAACAAACAAACAAGATAAAGACACTACAAGAATATCAGTGAAACATATCAACTTAATATCCTCTCCCCACCCACAATATACTTGTGACTTCTCTTTAAATCTGTTTGCCGGGTCCACAGTTTCCTGTTCGGGTGACCGGGTTGGGGCAGAGATGAGTAAAGCTAAGCTACATGAAGGTTCTGCTAGGAGAGTGAGAGTGGAGCACATCCATCTCCCCCCACCGGTGCCCTCCCCACTCACGGTCCCATCCATCTGCCCCCCCCCCCCCCCCACACACACACACACACATCTACACGAGCCCACTGCTAACACCCGTCTACCTGCTAATGGATCCATCAACGCTCCGCTGTGGTCAGTAGAGATATTGCCCATGCTGGTTGTCCTGTCCGTGGTGCGGAAGTCCAGTTTCCATTTAATTGCTTGTTATAAATGACGAGGACTTTTATGTAGGGTTACCCGCTATTTTACTTAAACCACCATATTGGTATTTTTATAGGTTATCGGTGTTCCCAGCCTACTCTCTCCTTCATCCCCAGCAGTGGTAGACTTACTGCTATATCGGAGTCCAGTCCTTCTCCTACCATATCTATGTGGTGTGGTGTGGTGTGCAGCCACCTTTCACCTTCACCCCCAGCAGTGGTAGACTTACTGCTATATCAAAGACCAGTCCTTCTCATACCATGTTAATGTATTGTGGTGAACGATCACCTTCTCCTTCATCTCTAACAGTATTAGACTTACCGCTATATCAAAGGCCAGTCCTTCTTATATCAATGATCAGTCTTTCTCATACCATGTCTTTGTTTTGTGGTGTGCAGCTGCCTTCCTCCTTCTCATACCATGTCTATGTGGTGTTAAGCCACCACCTTTTTCCTTCACCCCCAGCAGTGGTAGCCTTGCTGCTATATAAAAGGCCAGTCCTTCTTATATCAAAGACCAGTGTGTGTGGTGTGGTGTGCAACCACCTTTCTCCTTCAACCCCAGCAGTGTTTGACTTACTGCTATGTCAAAGGCCAGTCTTTCTAATATCAAAGACCAGTCTTTCTCGTCCCATGTCTGTCTGTTATAGTGTGCACCTTTCTTCTTCATCCCCAGCAGTTGTAGATTTACTGCTATATCAAAGACCAGTCCTTCTTATATCAAAGACCAGTCCTTCTCACACCATGTTAATATATTGTGGTGTTCGGTCACCTTCTCCTTCATCTCCAGCAGTATTAGACTTACCGCTATATCAAAGGCCAGTCCTTCTTATATCAAAGATCAGTCTTTCTCATACCATGTTTGTGTGGTATGGTGTGCAGCTACCTTTCTCCTTCACCCCCAGCAATTGTAGATTTACTGCTATATCAAAGACCAGTCCTTCATATATCAAAGGCCAGTCCTTCCCATACCGTGTCTATCTGGTATGGTGTCAGTCCAGTCCTTCTCATACGATATCTGTGTAGTGGTGTGATGGTGTGCAGCCACCGCTCTCCTTCACTTCTATATCAGTCGGAATAAGTCAGGATTTTCCCTGCAATCATAGATATATACGACGGGATATCTATATATGAAGAAGAGCCACACGCTCGTTACGTGATGGCCGACTCTGAGGTTATACACAGATGAGGAGGCCCGGCTGTGGGCTGCTCCTATCAGCCCGGGGCTATCAGACCTCCAGGGTCACCCAGGCCTACAATTGTCTGGTCTGGCTTGATGAGAGGGCGTCCATTACCCCGAACACACAGCGGCCATTGGTAGCCATCAAATATGTAGAGTCTTTATGGCGGAGGTCTGCTGGTGAGCTGCTCTGTGGTGTGAGCCGCTCAGAGCAGTTCCTCATGCCCCTTTATTGGCCGTCTGTGCCATGGGGATTAACCTTCTGCGTGGTGAGACGCTGTGAACTGGGGCATATGTCGTCCTATAGGGCACATAGCTGCTCTGTGGTGTGAGCCGCTCCGAGCAGTTCCTCATGCCCCTTTATTGGCCGTCTGTGCCATGGGGATTAACCTTCTGCGTGGTGAGACGCTGTGAACTGGGGCATATGTCGTCCTATAGGGTTTTGATAATGCCATGATTGCGTTGCAACTTACACTTTATTGTACAATTATCACTCACTTCTTTTGCACCTCCATTAGTGAAGAATACCTACTTTTTCACCTCCATTAGTGAAGAACACCTACTCGGGGGGCGACATGGCGGTGCCCATGGATCATAGGCTATATGCTGTATAGGGTTGTGATAATGCCATGATTGCGTTGCGACTGGCACAATACCACCAGTAATAAAAGTACGGCAGTATACCACGGTAGGAATATCTTAACACATGTAACAAGGAGTATATTATGGATAAGGCTCAGTCCAGATTATCTTGACGGTCTATACTGTGATATGACTGCATGCTTGGTCTCATTAACATCTCATCTCGTCCCATTAAAATTCCACACTTGCTACTTGTATAAGTAACTTGACCGATATACATTGAACTGTTTGATGTTCGTTGACAACTACTGCTCTCTGCGTTATTCTGAATTCTTACAACTTGACCTGTGAGGGACCAGACGGCATCAATGGATTTTATTTGTAAAAAGCTTTGGTTTCCCATAAATCGGGTTTAGCCTTGTCTCAAAAGTATCTATAGACCATGAGAACAGAAAATAGTGGTTCTTGCCGACTACAGAGGCGCTGTCTTACAATTTCCTGGTGGATGATGGCGGAACTAGCAATCACTCTGTGCCCTATACGTCAGAGAGGCATTGTCACCTGGGCGCCGCCATTTTCCTTCCCACTCCCCTAACGCCAAAACAAACACCAGGTGGTGGGTGCAGTTTACGGTGGATCTCAATAGACCCTAAGAACATACTCTGCCCCCGACTAACTGAGCCAGCTTCACCAATCAAGCTAAAACTCTCCCATTCTCCTGGCACTTCTTTGGTGGCACTTGGCTTTAATAAAAGACCAGCGATCTGCTTGGAGACTAGCACTCTTACAGCTTATAAAAAAACTAAATTCTTAGTCCAACAATTCCACTTTTCCATGTTTTACTTCTCGGTACATTTCCCTTTCCTTGTGCAGAGACGGCAGTTCTCCACTTTTCCATGGACATCTATAGTTTTATCATCGGTATATAAGATTTGTTCTCCTTGTGTGAAACAAAGATCAATTGAATTGGGCTTCATTCATGCCAATAAATCCGTGGTTTGAACAGACCCTCTACTCATGCCACCGTCAACATGAAATATTTTCTACTTCTCCGTTTTCCGAATCAGGAAATCAATGGACATTTTTCATTGACCTTAACTGACATCCCTGAATAGTAGTGAACAACATATTGTGGGATAGGACCATTTTCATGTGTTATTTTATATTTGATGTATTTTCATATAATTCCATATTATTTACTATGGAGTTAATCCATGCATTGAGGGGATCTTTAAAGTGTCCCTATATGTATGTATGGCAGTTACCATTTCTACAATGATACATAAATTGACAGACTACGGCATCATGCTGTACTTGTCGACTCGTTTCGTTCGATATTGCATTTGTGTTTTACAATAAGAAGTATCCTTTATACATCAGTTCTCAAGGAAATAAATCAAATTATTCGTAATCATATTTGTAACGTATTTGATGTCGACCTCAGATGATGTCCTGAGACTTATGACTGTTTTTGTCAGAAACGTATCACTCAGTGCGGAAATGTTAGACAGTCATTGATGACTTCAGGCAATGTGATTGTATGCGGCTTGCACTCCACTGAGAATCACAAATTATAAAAATAATCCAAAGGAAAAATAGATAAGATCAAACCGGACCAGGCAGATTAGCATTGTGAGATTGTCTCTCAGATGCTTTGCCTCATTTGTATTTGGTTCGGGAGTTAAGTCAAAGGTTAAGGCACTGGACTTGTAATCCAAAGGTTGTGGGTTCGAGTACCACTGTAGTCACCTCTGTCCTTCATCCCCAGCAGTGGTAGATGTACTGTTATATCAAAGGCCAGTCCTTCTCATACCATGTCTGTATGGTGTGGTGTGCAGCCACCTTTCTCCTTCATCCTCAGCAGTGGTAGATTTACTGCTATATCAAAGGTCAATCCTTCTCATACCATGTCTATGTGGTGTGGTGTGGAGCCACCTTTCTCCTTCATCCCAGCAGTGGTTGATTTACTGCACTATATCAAAGGCCTATCTTTCTCACACCTTGTCTATGTAGTGTGGGAAGTAAAAGAACTCTACCCTCGGTAAATATGTAGGGGTAAGATTTCTGCCTGAATTCATCTCATAGATTCGATCACTAACCTTGTGGTGTAAAACAAGCAAGAAAAGCTGAACCATGAGTTATTGCACTATAGACCCTCAGAGTCCCCTGGGATGTTAGATAAATAAACAAAAACAAAAACCTCATATGCAATATACGTCTTCGCCTGAGATAATTCCTATAGACAAGTCATGAAGTCCCAGAATACAATCGCTCATATACCACACAATAGATAAACGCCCTATTCAACAATATGTGAGCAATAGATTGTGGCCAGGATGCCCAGGTATGAATTAATGGTCAATTCAATCATAAGTCTAGGAACAGATAGGCGGTCCATCTTGATATACCACGCCGCAGGAAATTGGTTTGAGAATAGTCGGAGTGTATGTTACTGGATAGAGTAGGCGTATTGGACCATCCCATTCTTCTAGACAAATGTCAGGGAGAAGGTTCTGTATCTCTGGTTGTGTCAAACACAGATGTGGCAGTTGTTCATTTTTCCTTGGAAATCAATGTTTTCATTTCCAGCTGTTATTTCTCTCGTGTAAAAGAATTTTGGTTTGAATTGAGTCTCATTCGAGCCCACAAAACAGTGGCTTTTATCTCCCAACACACCGTATGTCCTATTCCGTGGCCAACACCGATGTTTTTCCGTATTTTCTCCGTTTATCTGAGGCAGTAAGTTCCACATAAGCAGTAATTATATAGAACGTCCTTACCATGCTGTACAAGTCACAGAACGAGATGGTAATTTACGGTTTGTACGGACCGAAGCGTTTACACCGAGTTCCGTACATATCGTAAATTAGCATCGAGTTCTGTGACTTGTACAAGCATGGTTGGACGTTATATATTTACTATATACCCGAAAATTTAAAAAAAAATCAATTTAATTTTTCTTAATAACCAAAATTTTAATAAATGTGTATGGGTAGGTAGTCCGTATTTTGGTGTACGGACCACTGGTTCGTACAGTATTTTTACGTCATATACCGAAACGGTGCATATTTACAGTATATACGGCATGGGTATATAGTAAAGAGCTGTATATATTGCGTAGGCTTTGTATGGAGACTCCGTGTTAGGTGGATACTAATATCAAGAGACGTCACAAGTTTAAGTTTGAGTTTATTTATGTCACACATTTTGTTGGCTCCGTAATCTCACAAGTCACTAGTCAAAGACAACTGAGATTACGGAGCTAACACAATGAGTGACATAAATAAACTCAAGCTCAACCGAGTTGCGTCTAGATTTTATCCTACCCCGTTTCCGCAATTTTTGAATATTATAAAGTAGTGGCATAAACAACACTTTATGTCACACCCGTGACATAAACAAGTCCAATGTTAAGCCTATGGCCTTTTTATTAGGGGTAGGATAATACACAATATTGACTGCCTTTAGATGCAAGTGGTCGTATGCCCCTGGGAGTTGCTTTGTAGTAATATCCAAGCGCATGCGAGAATATTGCGTAGACTCAACTTCGAGGGGTGTGCGGCCGCTTTTATCTGAAACCAGTCTATATTGCAGTTTTATTACCCGCCTAATACGGAATCTCCATACTAAGCCTATAAAGCCTACTGATCACTGCCGAGTAAAATACGGCTCTTTCGGCCACCTGACGGGTATTTTATAAAGGGACTATTTTATATAAACAATGCATGGCACTCGTATCGAATTTCTAAGTATTTACAAGAATCTTTCCTAATGATTAGTAGAAAGGTGATAAATACAACGTTACCATGATTTGGATCTGTGTGGCATTCTCCTTGTAGTTTAAATATGCAATACGACGAGGATAATACGACCATGCAGATCCAGATCATGGTAATATATAGAGACATAGTTAGTGTGACTGAATGGAATATGTTCAGAGATATATTTTGGTAAGAAATACTTACCGAGTTTGAAGAACGAGATGAGTATTTCTAACTAATAATTGTCGAGGAACAGATGGAATAAGCCACACTCACTATGTCTCATTATATACCTAGAAATCTTTAGGAATATTATAATGCCATTCTACAACTCACTAAATAGTAGAATGAGTGGTCACGTGGTACGGAGGGACGTATGGATATTATTTCGTCACTCGGAGACGAACGGAATTTGTCCTCCTGGTCAGTAAAAGTAAGACATTCGCATATAGTTATATAGTAATATTATGTATTTATTGGGGTTCTTCCATACATGGCTTTCCTATGGATACTTTAAATTAGATGGATTAAGAGATTTAGTAGAAACTGAACGAGAGTTAGACCTGTCAGTGTTTATGCCATGACGGAAAGGTCGTGTATTACTACGCGAAGCGTTAGCTGAGCGTAGTGAGGAACAGACCTTACCAGAGTGCCATAGACACTGACAGTCTAACTCGAGATCGGTTTCATATTCATCCTACCCCGTCTCTACGCTTTTGGATTACTAAAATATAAACATCGATTGAACGACCAACCTAAGTCCAACCTGAACTTTTGAGTCCAACCGGAACCTTTTTCGGAGCAGCTCACAATCTGGTCGCTGATTGGTCGATTCTTTTATGGTCGATTGGACTGACCCGATTGGATAACGAGATTATTTAGATAATACCCTGACAAGGGACTCACTGTACATACTCATCAAACCAGATTATCATCACTTATGTTCACTTTTCACCGCTGTTGCTGGAAGAGCGATTCATGTGTAATCGAACGCAATAAAAGCTGTTTAAATTTTTTTTTTTTAAATGCCCCTAGAGGCATAAATCGCACGTTATGTCATGGCATGCCGCATAAAATTTGCCTATGTTATGCCTATGGACCTTTTTTATTAGGGGTAGGATAATTAATCCTCTGGTGCGCTCATCCCCACACATGTCCCTCATAGCAGGGACTTAAAAGAGACGCGCTTATAGGCCGCCTGGAGGCAAACTCCGGTGATGTAACGGATAACGCGTCGTGTGTTTTCCCGCTCTCCTCTGATAAAACCCCGCCCAGCCAGGATCAGAACTCCACCGGCAGACGATAAGTAGTTAATAAAATACAGATGGGATTTCCAGAGATCTGTAAAGAAAACTGCATCCTATTTCCACGAAAGACGACTGTGGAGGAAACTTTCGCAACATTCAGACATCATATCTTAACATATTTGGCTCCGTAAAATACTATGGAGAAACCAAACAAGAGTTAGTCGTGTTGTTGTTTATCGCATGACAGCAAGATCGCGTATTACTGCGCGAGGGGAAGCCGAGAGCAGTAATACTCCGATCTTGCCGTGTGCGATGAACAATAACACGACTAACACCAGTTTGGTTCAAAATTTGTATCCTACATCGCCCGTCTACATTACTTCTACATTAACAGATGACGTCATTTGTCAAATGTATCCCACTAGAGCGATATTTTTCATTTTGCTGAACTCCAGACCGAATACAGTGACCCAATGTTAAGCCTATGGAGTGTTTTATTAGGGGTAGGATAAAGGTTAATACATGAAGTGTCAATATAGATGGATTTCCAGAGATTTTTGAAGAAGTCCGCATCCTATTTCGTCGAAAACGGCTGTGGAGTAAACTCTCGCAACATTCGGACATAATTCTTTGACCCTTTAAGGACGGCCACCTGTGGCAGAGCTGTCACCATAAGGACGGGTGCTAGTGATAGTGTATATCTCTAGATGACGAACACACTTTGGATAAAGTCATAATTTGTTATGCCATCACGTGATATTATTGATAATCAATAATATTTCACTTATTTTAGCTTACTAATATTAATTTTGGTGTTATAGATATATTTTCTGAAGATTTCATGTATATTGATAAATCATTTCCTGGTCAAAAACAATTTTATAGATTTAAGAGAAATGATGCCTTGAGGCATCTTTCGGCCTGGGCTTGCTGATGCCTCAAGGCATCATTCATCTATAAACGGTTAACATATTTGGCTCAGTAAAATACAGGCTAATACATGAAGTGTTCCATGTCATACATTTTGTACACTCTTCCCAAACCTTTCCCTTTCACAGAAATGGCAGTTTTCCAAGGACATTTTTTTTCTTTGACAATCTCCAAAGGGGAGAGAACCTCATATTTCATTTTTCCAGTGGAAAAAGTGGAAAAACATTTTTAAGAAAGTTTTCCAACGAAGTCCTTGTTTTCATCTTCAGTTCAGAAAATTACCTTTTTTTGTGTGTAAAACTAAGAGAGAATATATTGGGCCTCATTCACATCAATAAGGTATTTAAATCTACCCACACACCACAGCACGATTCCTGGGCCAGTGAAGATGAGACTTCCATGTTTTCTCGGTCTCTCTGAGACAGTTAATTCCACATGAAAAATATTTCCTGTTTTTCTCATGACCCCAACTGACATGGCAGCTTTTCCACTTTTATATGGAAACCAACCTTTTTTTTAATCTTCAGTATAAAAATGTTTTTCCATGTGTATTTTTGTGTATAAGTTAATATCATTTGAGCCTAAATTAATCTCATAGATTTGTTAAACTCAAAGTTAACATATTTAACTACCCAAATCAAGAAACAAACTGTCCTAGTCGATGGAAAGTTGTCACTAATTGTCGAATAAAGTTGTCCTACATCGTCCCTGGGTCTCGTTGGCGTACAAAAAAAAGTCTGTCATTTACGAGCCTAAGTTATTCAACAGGCCCCTGGCACTTAAGTGGAGGCTCATGTAGTAATGTCAGTGTGGCTGACAATGGCAGCAGGTCTTTCCTCACACAGTGACAACTGTTATCTCACAGATAGTAAAAGTTGTAACAACTTCAAAGAAAATACAAAATTCCGATGACTGGAGGCAAGACGTCTTACTTCTGTTCAAACGAAGAATAGGCAAATTATTCCTAAAGGTGGTTAAAATTGTTTAGGTTGCTGGACACACTCACTTAAGTGAATACTGAAGACTAGTTGGCACAACTGCCTCTAGGGGGCTTGCTCAGGTGGACAGCAATGATCAATCTGTCCACCCTCTTGGTCACATTGCCTCCACATGGTGCAGGCCAGGTATAATATGATTGCAATCAAGCATAACTAAAGCAACTGGGGTGGGTAGTTGACTCAATGGTAAAGAGCACCGGACTCGTAATCCCAAGGTGGTCTGACTTTGTTACTTCGTCCCACTGCAGCCACTTCTCTCCTTCACTGCCAGCAATGATAGACTGTATTCTTGCAGGTGGTTAAGGTTGTTTAGGTTGTTGGAGGCACTCACTTAAGTGTACACTGAAGACTAGTTGACACGCCTGTCTCCAGGGGGCGTGGTACTTTAGGGAAACTAGTTATCCTAATTGGGATAGCTCCTCGTACCGCGTTACTTTCGCTAAAACTACCCCATGAGCTCGTAGAGCGAATGTGGTAGTTTTAGCGAAAGTAACAAGGTACGAAGATTTCGTAAATATAATTCAAACTGTTCGAAAATTGTTTTCTCTGGTATTGATGTTCTCATAATATTATCATTAATTCCCTGTTTGATTTTTTTGACCATATTTCGGTTGTTAATCATTTATTTGCATATTTCTGACTTAACCGATGAGATCGAGCTTTCAAAGTATGGTGGTACGGCGCCATACCGGCACAGTATGGTAGTACGGCTCAACTACCACTTGCATAGCAGAGGTTGGTATTTGAAGTATTCTTAGGCACAGGTGTATAGTACTTAAGTGTACACTGAAGACTAGTTGACACGCCTGTCTCCAGGGGGTAATGAGGGGGACTCTCCTCGCCGCCCCCTCCAGGGTGGAGCGTGCAGGTACCCCGCTGTCAGGTCTCATTGTCCCGCAGATCTAACACTCTCACCTGGGGACCTCCCCGTCGCCTGGGGGTGGGGAGTTAGCTCAGTGGTTAGAGCACAGGACTTGTAACCCCAAGGTTGTAAGACTTTGTGGGTTCGAGTCCCTCCCCCAGCAGTGGTAGATTTACTGCTATAACAAAGGCCATCCTTCTCATACCATGTCTATGTGGTGTGGGAAGTAAAAGAACTCTCACCTCGGTAAATGTGTAGGAGTGAGATTTCTACCTGAATTCATCACATAGATTCGATCACCACCCTAGTGGTGTAAAAGAACCTTGAGAAAGGCTGGTGAGAACCTGCAATGGTTAACTGGACGTTAAATCAAACCCACAAACAGACCCAAATCCTCGTCGCCATGAGCACAGATTGTTCTGAGTCTCGTGTCCCTAATAACCTCAGGGAATTAGTAGAAACCGAACGAGAGTTAAGGCGGGCGTCCACCAACCACGACAAGGCTACGACAATGGTATTCCGACAAGGTCCACGACAGGTCTACGATTGGAAGGCTTGTCGTAGCCTTGTCGTGGTTGGTGGACCCTAGTTCCCGACAAGAGTCTATGACAAGGCCACGACAGGCTGCGACTGGAAGCTTGTCGGGGGCCTGTCGGGGGGCCTTCGACAAGGTTACGACAAAATCGAACATGTTCGATTTTTGCCACGACTGGACCTTTGTCATGGCATGTCGTGAGCTTGCCGCAGAGGTCTACGATAGGATAATTTGGTGGAGCGTGCACTCCCCGACACGCTACGACAAGGGCCCACGACAGAGAGAACGGATGTCCCTTCTCACGACAAGGCTACGACATGGCGCCGATTGGAACTTTTTGGGGCTTTGTCGGGGCTTGTCGTAACCTTGTCGTGGTTGGTGGACGCCTGCCGTTAGACTTGTTAGTGTTTAAAGACAAATGCTGGTAGTTGGGCGATTTCTAAATTCTATTGAGTTTTGCAAATAACTAAGGATAATATTAGTTCCATAAATCAGCAATTAGATAATGAAAAAAAACCTCGTAGAAAACGATGACTTTGATCAAAACTTGTTGGTTTCTTCTTTAGTCTCCACTTTCCTCCGACTAATTTGCCGTTTCCACCTCCCCATTATCACCATTGATTATGGTATTTAGCACCGTCGACCGATGGACAAAATCAAATCAGGTTGAACTAATCGTGTGTCACTTTTTTTTAACTGAGCAAGCTCTTTATTTCATTTCAAGTCTCATCTTCCAATACAGAGTCTCTCCTTAGTGTACTATAGAGGAAACCCATGAAAGTTTAGGGTCTGAGCCCGTATCCCATCGAGTTTGAATCACATAGTAATTCACAAGGCGAAGCGCGTGAATTGCTATGTGATTCAAATGAGATGAGGTCGAGCTCTGACCCTAAACTTGAATGGGTTTCTGAATTTATCTCAGCCTTAATATTGACTAATAGGCTAACATATGTGACATTATCTCCCATTGGATATTTTTCCTATATATCTAATGGGCGTTAGATATGAGTTCCCAATGTTAAGTCTATGGAGAAAAATATCTGGGGTGAGATAAATGCATCTATAGCCTTCCTCATTGCGGAACAAGTTCAAATGACACATTAAACAATACAACGACATCAAATAGAATGTGTGGTCAAAGCGTCTTTCCTACTCCATGGTAGGGAGAGCATATCGTTTAGTTACAGCACCATATGTCAAGCACCAATTTCCCTAATGTGGGAAGTCGCAAGAATCAAGGTAGAATTGTACTGCTCAGGATGATCTGTTGACTCTTGAAACTTTTTTATTTAAACTTTAATTCTTTTTTATTTGAATTTAATATTCTTGAAATTCAAATTAATTTCACACGACTGTACATTACTTTTACCAGGCGATCTTCCCAGTATGTGTCACATTGAAGAAGAGTGTATTACCAGCTACGATGTTGTAGGGGGAGTAATATGAGAAAACGTGGTTACTGAGCCCGTACAGGTGGCCGTTCGAGGTCATTTGATGAAAAAATACGGCCCTCCCGCCGTATTTTTTCATAAAATGACCAAAAACAGACACCGTACGGGCTCAGTCACTGTGTTTTCTTATTACTATATACCTCCTACTCGTTTAAAAAAACCGTTTTATGAACTTTTCCACTCCACAAAAAGCCACTGCTTTTCACTACGGCCCGCTGTCACAGTGGGCGCGAACATTATTAATACCATAGCCCTAGCTGCGGGCAGTATTTCATAGACGTTCGCTCACAGGTATATAGTATACATCATGCAACATTGTACTCTGTATACCAAAGTTTGATGTATCTTGAGTTTAAGATAGTCTACAGTGTAATTTAGACTGTCTTCATAGTCAAACGGGCCTCATAAGCTGTATGGAGGCAGTATAAAGAATGAAATAAAAATAAAAGAAATCGTGGCCAAATGTCGACGTCTAGGGAAATTACCGATGTGCCCTATATGGTAATAGTCTGTCAGAGTCTCAGTAAACCCGATGAAGTGATAGTTTCATGTGAAGTGACTTCCGAGCCCGAGGGAGTTCCACTTCCCTCCATCACTCATCTGCCCTCTGCTGACACTGAGCTATAGGCCAGGAAGGCATATTAGGGACTATGGTAGGATCCGGATTCAAAATAGTGCTTCCCTGAAAAATCGTATAGAGTGAATGGTGCTGCATATCTGATTCGTTCAAGTAAGCATGTATCTTATATAACAACTAAAAGAAAAACATTCATTGAAATTACAATATAAAAATATTGCATCATCTCGAACCAATTCTTTTTTTTCTCCATTTTTCGCCTACCATGACCTTGCTTTGACATATATTTGTTTTTAGTTCATTTTATTTATACTGGCGTTGAAATGGCAAAAATATGCCTGTTTTCGTTCAATACCAGGCAGATATATGGCAGATATCACAAAATGGGCCGTTTACTACTTTTCTATTTTGATAACAAAACAGTCCATTTTGTTTTCTACAGTGAGGACAACAAAAGTCAAGGTATCGAGGTGATTGTAAAAGAAATCTCTACTTAATTAGACTAGGTTTTCATCCTGCTTCCACATGGGATTCTTACTCATATTCTAGAAGTCAAACATTTTGCCTAACTGTTATCATGATTTCTGAGAAAATATGTTAAAAATTAAAACAGAAAAACTATCTAAATAAATAATAAGTTGAAAGAAGGCACAACCAGAGACAGAGAAATAAAGTTGGATAACAGGGTAATGTTTAGTGCTGTTTTGAATCTAAATAATGTGTTTTGAATCTAAATAAATTCAAAACACATATGACAATAAAGCCGCCCATAATCTCTCGTTTGATATGCTACCTTTTGCAAATCTGTATCTTTTTTACAGCCTAAGTTATGAGAATCTTTTATATACCAATTGTAAAATAAGTAGTTTTCAGTCCCCAGTATGGTGTCGCGGTCTATAGTGATTGTCTGTAGAAGAAGGCTAGCTTTCTGAAGGTCAAACGGTCTCCTTACACCTGGGAGCAGTGGAGCCCCGGAACCACCGCCCGTAGCGCCGTCTGGTGGATCCTGGTGGCGGCAGCCGTCTATTACGGTGATATGGTATCACTTAGTGACGGCTAGTGAGGGAGGCACAGGGGAGTTAATCAGGCAGGGATAATCCCAACCGCTTTATTTTAGACCGTTTAATCCGGCTAGTAACCGGGCCTGGATGCCGACAGAGTAGGATGGTAACCCTTTCAGGCCTGAGAATGTCCAAACATTCCCATGGTGAGTCCTGAAGATGCCTCCCTGGCGTTCCTCTGGTAAGCCCTGAAGATGCCTCCAGGCATTCCCCTGGTGAGTCCTGAAGATGCCTCCAGGCATTCCCCTGGTGAGTCCTGAAGATGCCTCCAGGCATTCCCCTGGTGAGTCCTGAAGATGCCTCCAGGCATTCCCCTGGTGAGTCCTGAAGATGCCTCCAGGCATTCCCCTGGTGAGTCCTGAAGATGCCTCCAGGCATTCCCCTGGTGAGTCCTGACGATGCCTCCAGACATTCCCCTGGTGAGTCCTGAAGATGCCTCCTGGCATTCCCCCAGTGAGTCCTGAAGATGCATCCAGACATTCCCCTTGTGAGTCCTGAAGATGCCTCCTGGCATTCCCTTGTTGGATCTTAAGGAAGCCTCCAGGCATTCCCCTGGTGAGTCCTGAAGATGTCTCAGGCATTCCCCTGGTTGATCCTGAAGAAGCATCCAGGTATTTCCCCCATGAATCCTGAAGATGCCTGCAGACATTCCCCTGGTGAATCCTGAAGATGCCTTGGGGCATTCCCCTGGTATATCCTGAAGATATCAAAACGAATTTCTGGTATTTTGCTGCCTGTAAGTTTTGTCCAAGTTTATCTAAACTACCATATCTCAATCTAATACAGATTGTCTTCAGATAAAGGAGGAAATAGTAGAGTGAAGACCTCCATGGGGCTTTAATTAAAGCGAAAAGTCGTCTGCTAGGAAAGTGATAATTTGGCTGGTCGCGCCAGGATGAATCTGATTTATCCGCTTTTATTTATTCTGGTAATTGGATTGGCGCCTCTCCTTTTTGTACTCGCTATTGGTTTTCTTTGGCCCTTTTGGACATTTTCAATTTAGCGCCGATTTGCCTTCATCTCAAACAAAAGACAATCTGTAATTGGTTTTTGTTTTTGTGCCTTCCGTTATTGTTATTCAAGACTTTCCCTCCTGTTGAAATATTGTCTTCACAAGGTCATCAGAATTCTTGTTTTGTCATTGAAAGATGGTTTTGGTTTCATGGCGGTGTCAGTAACTCATTATGAGAAACAAACCGAAATAGACAAAATACTCTGGGGAAGGAACGAATGCGACATTTTATTTTTTATTTATTTAAATATTTTTAAATCGTTTTATTTACCGTGGGTATGATAAGGCAGTGGCTGCCTGTTTACAATCAATAACCAGCATTTGTAAGTCATCATTCTTTGCAGTGTCTGCGATTCCTTAACTGGCTAGGAGTGAAACAATAATACATAATTCGTATACATTATGGAGAAAAGGGAAGTATTTTCCATTATCAAACATTGCAAGTCTGTAGTCTCGACTTCCATAGATAATTATCTAAGATAGAATAAGGATCAAACTTTACATAATTTGTTTTTCTAGTAAAAAACAATCAAATAATCCAATTCCAGTGACTCAGTTCATGCCAGTAATACAGGTCGAGAAACAGATGTAGGTGGCTTTCATGGAAAATGGATAAAAATTATTAACGGTTAGTAACATACATACGTAATACATAGATATCGAATACTAGACCATAGCCTAACGGACAGTGGGGAACTAGAACTGAAGACATTTTACCGAACATGTTTAGTTAAAGATAGTATAGACGGCTACTTTTTTTTCTTTATATTTAAATTTGGGATAGGTGTCAATAATTCGGTATTCCGTTGGCATTCTATTCCAATGTTGGGCAGTTTTATAAAGTATACTTCTTTTAAAGGCATATAGGAAAATTTGGCTTGAAAATTAAAACCCATGTCATTTTCCCAAAGTTTCAATGTGATGAACTCCAAGTGTTGTGGAACACATATCTAACTTAAAAATCGGGGGTCACCATGCTAGTTTTTGATTTATAGATCAATATCATGATAATTTTATATTAGAACATATAGAAATTCTAAAAAGTATTTTTTCACATAGTAAAACCCATGTCATTTTCCTCAAACTTTCACAGAATATAGTACATATATAGTACTACTTATTTAGGTTTTAAAAACCATAGGTCATTGTCCTTGTTTTTGAAAGAATTGAAGAAAACCGTATTTTTCAGTACATTTCTTATGTAAATCAAGTAAATGTAATTAGGCTATTTTACCCATTAAGTTTGAATAACCTGGGCAAAATGTTTAATTTACTCATGTAGAATTAGAATGAATAAAAAAAACCCAGTTTTGACTAATAATTGATATTATTTAAAAATCACCAGGTGGCGCCGCTGTGAACTGCAGGATATGCCTTTTAATGAGATACGCACCAACAGTTAAAACAGAAGCATCACATAATCGAGTGTTTCTAGTTTGTCGAGATAGGAGCTTCCTTTATAACCATATTCTGTGAACATTTTATGTATGGAATATTCAAGCAGTAATCATGACTACATACTCCATTTTATCAGGTGTCACCAGACATAGCAATTCAGCACCGTTCCGATTCAAAGCCGATAAACCTTTTTTATTTTTTTTTTATTTTTTGTCAGAAGGGAGTAACCTCGATTAACCTTCCAGCCACCATTCCCAGACAGACGTCCTGAACGTGACTGGTCTGCTCATAGGTGGCGCCTCGTTCGCTGAGTTAAGGCCCGTTTCCACAGGCCGATTATTCGCCACCGATCTGCAGTCGGGAACCACCGACTGATGCTGTATATAGACGGCAGAAGGGTGAAAGGGAACGAGACATGCAGAGGAAGGATTTCGGGTTGATTTTGCCTAGATTATGTAATAAGGGAACCGCGGGGGTGGGGAGTTAGCTCGGTAGTTACGAGCACGGGACCTGTAATGCTAGGGCACATCATTATTGCCCTATAGGCTCGAAGTAACATCGATTCCCCTTCAGTACTTGATAAGTATCTCGGATAATTAACCATCGTGGATTTACTGCCAGTCCTTCTCATACCATGTCTATGTGGTGTGGTGTGCAGCCACCTTTCTCCTTCATATGCAGCAGTGGTAGATTTACTGCTATATCAAAGGTCAGTCCTTCTCATACCATGTCTATGTGTTGTGGTGTGCAGCCACCTTTCTCCTTTATATCCAGTAGTGGTAGACATACTGCTATATCAAAGGTCAGTCCTTCTCATACCATATTTGTGTGGTGTGGTGTACAGCCACCTTTCTCCTTCACCCCCAGCAGTGGTAGGCTTATTGCTATATCAAAGACCAATCCTTCTCGCACCATGTCTGTGTGGTGTGGTGTGGTGTGCAGCCACCTTTCTCCTTCATCCCGAGCAGTGGTCGACTTACTGATATATCAAAGGCCAGTACTTCACATAGCATGTCTATGTGGTGTGGTGTGCAGCCACCATTTTCCATCATATCCAGTAGTGGTAGATTTACTGCTATATCAAAGGCCAATCCTTCTCATATCGTGCCTATGTGGTGTGGTGTACAGCCACCTTTCTCCTTCATACCAAGCAGTGGTAGACTTACTGATATATCAAAGGCCAGTACTTCACATAGCATGTCTATGTGGTGTGGTGTACAGCCACCTTTCTCCTTCATACCAAGCAGTGGTAGACTTATTGCTATATCAAAGGCCAGTCCTTCTCATGCCATGTCTGTGTGGTGTGGTGTGCAGCCACCTTTCTCCATCATATCCAGTAGTGGTAGACATACTGCTATATCAAAGGCCAATCCTTCTCATACCAGGTCTATGTGGTGTGGAGTACAGCCACCTTTCTCCTTTGTCCCAGCAATGGTAGACTTACTGATATATCAAAGGCCAGCACTTCTCATACCATGTCTGTGTGGTGTCTTGTACAGCCACCTTTCTCCTTCATACCAAGCAGTGGTAGACTTACTGATATATCAAAGGCCAGTACTTCACATACCATGTCTGTGTGGTGTGGTGTGGTTTGGTGTGGTGTGGTGTGGTGTACAGCCACCTTTCTCCTTCATACCAAGCAGTGGTAGACTTACTGATATATCAAAGGCCAGTACTTCACACAGGGATGCCAGTTTGTAGGATTTTGCCTACATGTAGGATTTTCATTTTAGTCTCAAAGTGATGAAAAGTTCAAGAAATTGTATGTTTTGAGAACAAAATAGACTCCAGGTTCCCTGAAATCTAAATCTTAGATAAACTTGGTCTATAATCTTTCAAAATTCCGAATTTAGCTACCCCGAGTACACTGAGTTAGAGGCCCTATGGATCTCAGTGCTCCAACCTAGAACTGTAGGATGGTAGGATTCCTGTAGGAAATGCTCCTACGGATAAGGGCAAACTTGAATACTGACTTCTGATTGGCTTGAAATATAAGCCCAAGAATCTGCTAGGAGAGTGATGGGATTCCCCATACACCATGTGCCTTTTAGGTGATACATAGACTGGCCTCAGTCCCCATGTAGGAATTTTTTTTGACCCCAACTAGCATCCCTGTTCACATACTATGTCTGTGTGGTGTGGTGTACAGCCACTTTTTTCCTTTATATCCAGCAGTGGTAGATTCATTACTATATCAGAGGCCAATCCTTCTCATACCATGCGTATGTGGTGTGGGAAGTAGAAGAACTCTCACCTGTGTAGAGGTGAGATTTCTACCTGAATTCATCACAAACATTCGTTCACCACCCATGTGGTGTAAAAGAACCTTGAGAAAGTCTGAAAAAGACCTGTAATGGCGAACTGGACGTTAAATCCAACCAATAAACAAACAAAAAGAAGCCCACCATCGACTGATTTTCCCAGACGGACAGAACCAAAACGCTTTGATCTCGCTGGTGATCTTTAATGTTTTAACGTGAAAATCAAATCGGTCTGGATCTGGGAAATGCAGTAGAAATAATCCATAAACTGCATTCTTTTTTTTTAATTCATTCAAAAGCAGTTCTAACACGGGGTTAGATCGTCGATACCCACGTTCAGTCCCACCACCGACTGACTTTTAAACCATTGGCCAACATAAACGGCGGAGATTTTTTTAATATACTCTAGAAATCTGTCGGTGGTGCCACCGACTGTATGTCAGTATCAATCTATCGCTGAGTGTACATGGTATGCACTGTTTCTACTGTATTTTCCAGGTACACAAAGAATTCCTGTGAGAATATTCGTCGCTGGTGGCATTATTAAGGGCTCAATCCACCAGGCCGATTTCTCACCCGATCAATTGTTCCTAGGCCCTTAAGAGGAAGCTCACGTATTGTAATTCATTTAATTCTGATAATAATAGTTTAATAAATGACCATTTTCAAAGATTTGAGAAATTATAGGGCATCCTGATAATAATCGGCGATTGTCTGGCAACGGAATCGGCTACCGTCGGTCCAGTGTAATTCTGCCTTTACATAATGTATGCCAAATTAATCTGTGAGCATTCTCAGCAGGTCTCGTTTCCATTCACCCAGTTTTTAATCATTCTGTCGGTGGTTCCCAATAATCAATAGTGGTGCCTAATAATCGGCCAGTGGAAATTGGCTTATAAGGCCTGTTTCTATTGACCAATTTCCCATCACCGATCTACAGTCAGGAACCACCGACAGACTTTGGGCACTCCTGACCCGAAATTGGTCAGTGGAAACGACCCAGCTCGTGAAATGACCCACGACTTTTTCTGTAACAAAGACTGGACGGCCACTTAAAAGTTTTATTAAGACATCAATGGATGATAAATTTAAGAGTTTATACATCAGAGTTCATTTGTTTGTAAAAGCATAAACAAGACAGTATGGAGTTTGTATAATAGTGACAACGACATTAAAATAAGATATGTATGTGACATACAGGATAGTTGTGATACATGATGTAAAAAGGTAAAAAACATAGAAAACGGTGTGGGTGGGTGGGTAAAAGTTTTCAGCGTGTGTCTCGTCTGGGAACCGCGAAGGAAGTGGTCGAGAGACCTCGACTGGTCAGAGACGTTTGTAGTATGAGACACAAGGTGGCGCCAGTCGTTAGAATTAATAGCAATATTCAATTACTTCCCAATCGGCCAGTGGAAATTGGCTTATAAGGCTTATTTTCATTGGCCGATTTCCCGTCACCGATCTTCAGTCAGGAACCACCGACAGACTTTGGGCACTACTGACCCGAAATTGGTCAGTGGAAACGACCCAGCTCGTGAAATGACCCACAACTTTTTCTGCTTAGATTATGCAATGTAGCACCACCCACCACTGAATAAAAACTTCATCACTGAGTGAAATCTACTACCCTTACCGATTTTTCTATACAGACGCACAGTCAGTGGCACCACCGACAGACTTTCCGTGTAACTCAAAAAATCTCCGCCATTTCCGTCAGCCAATGGAAACAGGCCTCACGGGTAGCTGAAAAGTTTGGTGCTATTTTCGTCGTCCAATGGAAACTGGCTTTAAGCTGATCGATGGCGGCACTTGCGGTCTATTCCCAGCACCGTTCCCGATCATTGACCGCTGATGGCAGCCGGACGGTGCTAAAGATGGATTATGGATAGGATTCCAGTAGAGAGGTCAGGACTCCCACCTATTTCTGGACACGCTGCAATTGCCGGAAGCCATTCGCTGCAGGAGTTGTAGTCCTAGAATGAGCATTTCCGTTGAATCTACAGGATCCGTTTACCGATGGAGGAAGTAGAATTATCGCACACCTCCACACATCCCCAGCCCCATTCCATGGTCAATAATAATGTCATTTCCATGTTTTCCCAGGGGTCTGTTGCTCCTAGAAATGTAGGAAAAGCGTTGCTCCAGTAATATCCGGTTGTGTCTTGTGGTATCGCTATTTTCACGTTGTATCGCTACTTTTTACAATACCACATTTTTCAGTGACGGTTTATTTGATTCTTAATTGAATATAGATATCATGTAGCATAGATATTTTCATGTTGTATCGCTACAGTTTACAACACCAAATTTTCAGTACGTAGGTGAAAGGTTCATTAGATTATTAATTGAATATAGATGGTGATATAGTTATAATGCGATCCTCAAAATATCTTGAGCAACAATTTCGACCTCAGTTTCCGCAAGTCTGCATCCGCAAAACATGGGGTAATTCATTAGATTTTTAATTGAATATAGATGGCATCATAGTTATGATGTGATTTGCAAACAATCTGGAGAAACAATTTCGAACTCAGGTCACTATTCTGCGATCCGCAAAACACGGAGCAATCCCCCAGTCTCTCAGGCAGTATATAGTCTGCATGAAAATATTTCCTCTTTTTTCAAGATCCCAACTGACATCCCTGGTTTATAGACAAAAGAAAAAGAAGGAGAAGGTCCCTCTTCCTTTACCATTGGTTCCCAGATTCTGTCATAGAGGAAAAGCAGAGACGGGCAGTGTTTTGACCCTTTCAATTTCAACAGGACCAAATGGCAGTCCCAGGGTGAATGATGCCTCATTTTCCCACTATTTCCAAAATTTGTTTTCACATCATAATAATGGCGTAATATTAATGCACCTGAATGGGATCTCGTCAGAAATATTCGGAAATATTCGCCGATTTTGAAGTATCGAGGAATGGATGGAATTCTTGTACACGCATTTTGACTCCTTGTTATTATAGCCCTGGAAATAATTTAAAATACGCCATTTTACAGTTCACTGTTTCGAGAATGACTGTGGTCACGTGGTACAGACAGACGTATAGATATTATTTTTGTCACACGATGACGAACGAAATCCGTTCTTCTGGTCATTGAAACCGAGACATTTGCACATAGGTATATGGTAATATTGACTAGATGCTCACTGGATATTCATAGGGAAGTGAAAAAACTCACCTCGGTGAATGTGTAGGGGTGAGATTTCTACCTTAATTCATTTCATAGATTCGATCACCACCCTTGTGGTGTAAAAGAACCTTAAGAAAGTCTATGAAGAACCTGTAATGGTTAACTGGACGTTAAAGCAAACCAACCGACCAACCAACCAACCTTTAATGAATTAATGTTTTATTTATCCGAGTTTATTGATGTAATATCATACCGTGAACGAGAATTAAGAGAATGAAGAAAACATTCCCAGAAACCCCTCTGCTTTTATTACCTACTATATCTAAAACGGTAGAATTTTGTGATATCCGCTTGGAGTTGCTCCCATACATAGAGACATAGTGAACCCGATCTAGGGTTGGAGACTGAAGCACCATGGGAGTGAGATTCTCGTGTATTTAAAAACTCGAACCTGTTCTTCTTTTTTGCAGGATTATACTCAGACAAACTTCTTCTCTTATGATTCATTTCGAGCCATGCCGAAATCAAAGTTTAGTATCGTAGTTTTCTTATCTACTTTTCTCGTGAGAAACCAATGAGATCTCAAGTTTCGCTGGTAACCCTTTCAAAGCTCCGCTGATTCCCCCCCACCCACCACCAGCCTAAGTATTTGACCCCTCTAAACCAACTGGCTTTGTGGAGCAGTCGTCAGGGTGTTCATCTGGGAATGTGAACGTCGAGGGTTCGAATCCAGGCTGATGTTCCACTTTTCAATATTTCAACTCGGACTCGACGAAGTCGCTAGTAACATATACTTTGAAACATAATCCCCCATTAAGTATCTTTTCTAAATACCCAATGGGCGTTGGATAACCAATGTTAAGTCTAGGGAGGAAAAATACCAGGGGTAAGATAAAACCCAAAATATTACTGTTTTTATAACATATACTAACAAGGCACAACGACACGTATGGGTTTTCTCCATTATCGCCACCCTAAAGATAACACCTTGAGGGTTGTGAGTGTGTAAGGTGAGTGAAGTCGACACCTGTCAGTGTTAATTCACCGTCACGTCTCCAGTCACCGCGTGGAGGAGGATTCTTGCTCCAGGGCAGCGCCCGCAGCGCCGACTGGTGTGAAGAACGAGAACCATGTAGCGCGAGCACCTCACTGACACCTGGTGGGAAATTCCCAGCTGCTTCTCGGTGACACTGGCCACCAGAGCGACACTACGTTACACTGGCCACCAGAGCTACAGTACGTTACACTGGCTACCAGAGCTACACTACGTTACACTGGCCACCAGAGCTACACTACGTTGCACTGATCACCAGAGCTACACTACGTTACACTGGCCACCAGAGCTACACTATGTTACACTGGCCACCAGAGCTACAGTACGTTACACTGGCTACCAGAGCAATACTACGTGACACTGGCCACCAGAGCTACACTACGTTGCACTGATCACCAGAGCTACACTACGTTACACTGGCCACCAGAGCTACAGTACGTTACACTGGCCACCAGAGCTACACTACGTTACCCTGACAACTAGAGCTACAATACGCTACACTGGCCACCAGAGCTACACTATGTTACACTGGCCACCAGAGCTACACTATGTTACACTGGCCACCAGAGCTACACTATGTTACACTGGCCACCAGAGCTACACTATGTGACACTGGCCACCAGAGCTACACTACGTGACACTGGCCACCAGAGCTACAGTACGTTACACTGGCCACCAGAGCTACAGTACGTTACACTGGCCACCAGAGCTACACTACGTTACACTGGCCACCAGAGCTACACTTCAAACATCAGCGGTCATTAGAGTATTATTGGAATCTTGACATGACCCATAGAGGCAGTTTTATAACCCATACATTGATGACTGCAATGGCAGGTGATGAATAGATTCCCCATGAATTCATGACATTTTCACAGAACCTGATGCAATATTCAGACTCAAAACGACTCCCATAGACGTTTCTACAGAGTAACAGTTCTGACTGTAGACACTAGGTGGCAGCAGCAGACCATCATAGCCTCAGAGCAGACTCTCTGCGTTAGTTAGTAACGCTATGCTTAGTCCCTGCGTCCTACGGCTACATTGAGAAATCGTACTCAACGCCCATGGAGTATTGTAAAATGATACTCTATAGGTAATGAGGTCCTGAACATCAGCCAATCGGCCAGTGATGGAGTTGAGATAAATCTGAACCACATTTGATCTGTAGTCACTGAAAATACACCATTCATTTTGGTTTGCTATGTAATCTCACTCAGCTTTGCCTCGTAAGATTACTCCACAACCAGAACTCATGGTGTATTGTCAGCGGTTTCTGATCTCGATGCAGTTCCTTCTTCTTATTACTATATACCTATGTCCGAATGTCTATTAAATATTGCCCGCTGCTAGGGGTGCAGTAATAATAATGTTCGTGCCCGCTGTGAGTGCTACTTTGTATGTCATTAAAATGGCGTTTTTTTCACCAATTAAAGGTATATAATAATAAGCAAACATCCTTACTGTAGACGAAATGGTTCTCGTTCTCGGTCAGTCGTCGATTTCATACTGCCTTCCGCCTGTGGCGTTAGGCAGTGTGAAATCGATGACTGACCTCGAACAGGAACTGTTTCGTCCACAGTAAGGACGTTTCCTAATATTATGCCTGTGAGAGAATGTCTATTAAATACTGCCCGCTCCTAGGGGTGCAGCAATAATAATGTTCGTGCCCGCTGTGACTGTGACTATATAAGTCATTAAAGTAGCATTTTCTTATTGATTTGAGGTTATGATAATTGAGGTTAAGCAAACGTCCTCACTATGGGCAGAACGATTCTGTTTCTCAGCCAGTCGTCGATTTCATACGGCCCTCAACCTACGCCATCAGGTCGTACGAAATGGACGACTGACCTTGAACGGGAACCGATTCGTCCACAATAAGGACGTTTCCTAATATTACCGGTACATGCCTGTCAGACTCTTACTAAGCAACAGTGACATTTGCCATTAGATGGTTCCTGGAACCTTCCTTGTGATCCAGTAGCTGGAAGTAACCTGGAACTCGGTGTTCAGTGATATACGAGTGTAACCCATCAGGTTACAGCCGGAATGCCACAGAATACGATGCACTCACTGTCTTTTCTCTTAAGGTAACCTATTGAATAATTCGCTGGAAATCTGAAACCAAGAGACCAGTTAAGCCGTGTACTGTTATTCTGTGATTGACCGTCCTGTTTGTATGTCCGTGTATTGTTTGTCTTTTTCCAATTTGATAAGAATTGTTCATTATATGTGTAAAGCTTATAACGACGAATCGGATTTACTGCTCAAACTTAATGCATTTATGCATGATATTATATATAAGATGTAAGAGTGACCATTAAAATGAAGAATATGAACTTTCGAAGACCAACAGCGTCAAATGACCAGTTGGCAGATGAACATTAAGGTCCTCTCAATACAAGTAGACAATGAAGTGATCATGATTTGATTTTCTTGAAATCAATGTATTTTGTTGCTGTTTGGAATCGCGCAAGGAAGAGCGCTCCTCTTAGGATGCGATTGTACACTATCCTCTTATTACCTGAATAAAAAAAAAATAAAATAAAAAAAACCTCAGCAGGTATTATAAACGTATTGCACTCATACATACAGTCCTCTAATGCTAAAGAATGCGTTGCTATGTAGTTTGTTTGACCGACCGCCTGGCGTAACCAAGCAGATAAGGCGCACTCGCGGCCTGTGGGGAAAAGGTCTTAGTATGGTGAATCTAATAAGATTTCACATCTACATCTATTTTGAATTAATCCAAAATGCTTAACTTGCTCAAAGTGACCTATATAACTAGGGTCATAGAGGTCATCTTCATTTTCAGCCTTCAATACAAAATTAGGAGCAAAAGGTATGTTCATCATTGATGAATGAGGATGTAACTATGAATGTCTATCTATTGAAGGTTTGGGTTACATTCAGTCTATGGATAGTTTTCTCTAATCCACTTGCACCCAGTCAACTTGCTATTTCTGTGACTGCCTGACTCTAGGATCAAAGCATATCTAGCACCAGTGGGTCATGAGGTATTTCGGTCTAGAGTGATTGGTCATGGTCAGTTGGGCATGCCTCTAAGACCCTGAAACACTGGCTCCCTGCTCCTTTCCCAATATCACAGTGAATAGCACGCAGATAGTGAAGGGAAAGTTTATTTGCAGGACAATCTAAGTTTCGAGCACTCTAACCTCTAGGCGATGTATATATTGCATGTGAGCACTAACAAAGAGTCTCACTCTCGCTAATTCGTGAGGCTCCCTTCAGACCCTCTCGGTCCCATGCTGTGGTAAGCACTCACATGATTTCCACGTTTTCTTGTTATCTTCGATGCAGCAAATTCCACATACAAAATAAGTGATTTTTTTCTGTACTGATCCCAACTGATATTCCTGAATAGAGGGAATATGCAAATATATTCTGATGGGAAATGTTAATGAAAAAACCAACAAGTTTTGGTCGAAGTCTCCACGAGTTTGATGTGGAGTGAAATGAGCGAAGTGACAGCCGAGTGAATATCACGTAGCGTTCAAACGAGTTGGAGAACGACGACTTTGACCAAAACGAGTTACTTTCTGTATTTATTTCACCCCTGTACACAATAAAGGAATGAATAATGCACAGGATATAGACCATGGAGAACGAACTGCAATACTCGTAGGGGCATGGAGAATCAGTTCCAAATTTTAAGCTTATGGGACAGAAACACCAGGGGTGAGATATAAGATTATACATCTCCATGAGTTACATGGTGATATCCAGCCTGCGAATCGTGGAGCAGGCTATGAATACTATCAGGCAGCACACAATCTACACCTTACTCCGGTGTCCTGCCCTACACCAGATCCTCCTCCTGATCAGCCCCGCCCCATACCTCCCCTCAGCCCCGGCCCACACCTCCCCTCAGCCCCGGTCAGCCAGCCCCGCCCCATACCTCCCCTCAGCCCCAGTCAGCCAGCCCCGCCCCATACCTCCCCTCAGCCCCAGTCAGCCAGCCCCGCCCCATACCTCCCCTCAGCCCCAGTCAGCCAGCCCCGCCCCATACCTCCCCTCAGCCCCAGTCAGCCAGCCCCGCCCCATACCTCCCCTCAGCCCCAGTCAGCCAGCCCCGCCCCATACCTCCCCTCAGCCCCAGTCAGCCAGCCCCGCCCCATACCTCCCCTCAGCCCCAGTCAGCCAGCCCCGCCCCATACCTCCCCTCAGCCCCAGTCAGCCAGCCCCGCCCCATACCTCCCCTCAGCCCCAGTCAGCCAGCCCCGCCCCATACCTCCCCTCAGCCCCAGTCAGCCAGCCCCGCCCCATACCTCCCCTCAGCCCCGGCCCACACCTCCCCTCAGCCCCGGTCAGCCAGCCCCGCCCCATACCTCCCCTCAGCCCCAGTCAGCCAGCCCCGCCCCATACCTCCCCTCAGCCCCAGTCAGCCAGCCCCGCCCCATACCTCCCCTCAGCCCCAGTCAGCCAGCCCCGCCCCATACCTCCCCTCAGCCCCAGTCAGCCAGCCCCGCCCCATACCTCCCCTCAGCCCCAGTCAGCCAGCCCCGCCCCATACCTCCCCTCAGCCCCAGTCAGCCAGCCCCGCCCCATACCTCCCCTCAGCCCCAGTCAGCCAGCCCCGCCCCATACCTCCCCTCAGCCCCAGTCAGCCAGCCCCGCCCCATACCTCCCCTCAGCCCCAGTCAGCCAGCCCCGCCCCATACCTCCCCTCAGCCCCAGTCAGCCAGCCCCGCCCCATACCTCCCCTCAGCCCCAGTCAGCCAGCCCCGCCCCATACCTCCCCTCAGCCCCAGTCAGCCAGCCCCGCCCCATACCTCCCCTCAGCCCCAGTCAGCCAGCCCCGCCCCATACCTCCCCTCAGCCCCAGTCAGCCAGCCCCGCCCCATACCTCCCCTCAGCCCCAGTCAGCCAGCCCCGCCCCATACCTCCCCTCAGCCCCAGTCAGCCAGCCCCGCCCCATACCTCCCCTCAGCCCCAGTCAGCCAGCCCCGCCCCATACCTCCCCTCAGCCCCGGTCAGCCAGCCCCGGGCGGGGGTGGAGGGCGGGTGGCAGGAGACGGCGGAGGGCGGGCGCCGGCCGGGTAGGATTACATCGCGGGGTCCAGGCCTGATACGCCCCGTCAGACACGACCTGACACCTGGACTTACAGGCCCGCCCACGCCGGGGCTCTCTAACACCAAGGTGTTGTCCCATTACCTTAATTCCATATAAGGAATACAGTAGACCGAGTAGCCAATGACGGCATTCGCAGCAAACCCCGACCTTCACCTTGACCTCCTTACATAATATTTTCTCGCGCCTTGGGAAGGCTCTGCAGTCGAGAGTTGACCTCGAATCTTAGGGGCCACAACCACCCTCCTAACACGCGCAGGGTGTACAGGGCTGTAACAAGGGCAGTGTCCTCTGGGGCCCTATTAAGCAAGAGTCATACATGTAGACCCCTTTTTTGTATGCCAAGGAGACCCAGGGACGATGTGGGTTAACTTCATTCAACACTCATGGATGACTTTATGCATAGCCAATACTGTCTTAGTGAACAGACTTCAATATCATTAAACGATAACCCTTGCATGAGGTACAGAAAAGGGTCTTCATGTACGATCCTAGCTTATACAACGGGTCTCTGGTTTCTTCTTTAAGGCAATTGAAGGCTCGGAGCTGCTCAGAGCTGTTCGGAGCTACCTAGGGTTGTTCAGAGCTGCTCAGTGCTGCTCAGAGCTGTTTGGAGCTGCCTGGGGCTGTTCAGAGCTGCCCAGTGCTGCTCGGAGCTGTTTGGAGCTACCTAGAGTTGTTCAGAGCTGCTCAGATCTGTTCAGAGCTGCTCAGAGCTGTTTGGAGCTACCTAGGGTTGTTCAGAGCTGTTTAGAGCTTCTCAGAGCTGTCTAGAGCTGCCCAGTGCTGCTCGGAGCTACTCGGAGCTGCTCGGAGCTGCCCAATGCTGCTCAGGAATGCGGGAATGCCCGCTGGTTGGTGTTGCATCTTCTCAACTGGTGACTCTCATCATGCTACAATAACCATTAGGATACATAATTAACCATCATACATTATCATGTATCATGCATACACCTGTACCTGGGACTGTTATTTACCCTTCCCTTGCGTATTTATATCAACAGGAATCAGATAACTCTGAGAATCCCGCCCCAATGATATATCGGAACCTTGATAAACGTATAACTATGATATTATCACCAAATACATGTAGAATGTGGTTATAAGAAGAAACTGCATCGGGATCAGCTGTCATTGGAAATACACCATTAGGTTTGGATGTGGGGTAATCCGACGAGGCAAAGCCAAGTGAGGTCAAGTATAGTACACACATTTATTATCCACCTAATACAAAGTGTCCATAGAAAACACAAAGGGAGTTTGTATGGACATACCCGGTGCATACGGATATGTTGTATGCTCCGGGTGGCGCATACGGAAAAATAGTGCGTGCGGAAATATAGTGCATAACTAAGACATGCCTCTCGTCCAGATAAGGTGGATAATAAATACACAATATTGACTGGTTTCAGATACAAGCAGCCGTATACTCCGAGGAGTTGACGCATAGTTATATCCGAGCGTATGCGAGGATATTGCGCAGAGTCAACTCCGAGGAGCATACAACCGCTTTTATCTGAAACCAGTCTATATTGTATTTATTATCCACCTTTTCTGATCAAGTGGCATGTCGATATCAGTTAATTTTAGTTACGGACTATGTTTCTGTACGCACTATTTTTCCGTATGCGCCACCCGGAGCATACAACATATCCGTATGCTCCGGGCGTGTCCATACAAACTCCCTATGTGTTTTCTATGGACACTTTGTATTAGGTGGATAATAAATAAATAGAATATAGACTGGTTTCAGATAAAAGCGTTTGTATACTCCTCGGAGTTGACTGCGCAATATCCTCGCATACGCTCGAATATTACTACGCGTCAACTCCTCGGAGCATACGGCCGCTTGTATCTGAAACATGTTGTGTCATTGGTGTATGTGTTCTTATACAGTTGTCACTAGCGGTACACAGGCTACAATCTGATTCATTTGCCATATATGGAGTCTTTATGTAACCACAGCCTGCAGTCCTCAGGTTCGGAGTGAGTCCAGCATTTGTGGTGGTTGATAAGAAATATAATCCCATAGATGTTTTTCTATTTTGATATAGTAGCTATCTACTGGTCTAATTCTCTGTGTAATATTCTGTCCTACCACTGCACAGAATTTCTTCCGGAGTCTGTTTTCCATATCTTGCTCCCTTAGTGGACAGGGGTCTGTTGAATAATGCCTGAGAGTACAGGGTTATTGTTTAATGATATTCAGCTCTAGCCAATGGAAGGCCGTCTGCGAGTGCTGAATAAAGTTGACTCACATCGACCCTGGGTCTCATTGGCATACAGAAAAGAGTCTTCATGTATGCCTAAATTATTAAACAGACCCCATGGCCGCGCAGAAATCATTTTCCTCATACAATAGCCTAGCTTAAGGCCTGGGGGACAGTTGCATTACAGATGCCTTGTATATGTTTAGGTGTAGGCCAGTGTTTTAAGGCGTGGAGTCTAAAGGGGCATCTCTAGAGGCATCATCTACACACTTATGCTAGTTCTACCATAGAGAACATTGAATGATAGTATAGACGATGCCCACAGCTTTGTACGGGGACACACTAAACGAGTAACGGGGGGTGGGGAGTTAGCTCAGTGGTTAGAGCACAGGACTTGTAACCCCAAGGTTGTAAGACTTTGTGGGTTCGAGTCCCACCCCCAGCAGTGGTAGATTTACTGCTATAACAAAGGCCAATCCTTCTCATACCATGTCTATGTGGTGTGGGAAGTAAAGTAACTCTCACCTCGGTAAATGTGTAGGGGTGAGATTTCTACCTGAATTCATCACATAGATTCGATCACCACCCTAGTGGTGTAAAAGAACCTTGAGAAAGTCTGGAAAGGACCTATAATGGTTGACTGGACGTAAAATCAAACCAAACAAACAAATAAAAACAAAACAAGTGAGTAACGGCAGCAATCTCTGGAATCGCCAACACAAATTGTCGTGTATCTGAGATATCATTTCATAGGAATATCTCCTGCCTATGATTTAATACCATGGAAGCATACTCGCTGCCTTTCTCGCTTGGTGTGTCTCCAGCTTTAGCGACTGCTGGTAAGTGCCCACAGCACACAGAGTTTTATCTTACCCCTAATAAAAACGGTCCATAGCCATAACATGGCTTGCCATGACGTAAAGTGCCATTTATGCCTCTAGGGGCATAAAAAGAATCGACCAATCAGCGACCAGATTGTGAGCTGCTCCGAAAAAAGTTCTGGTTGGACTCAAAAGTTCCAGTTGGACTTTGGTTGGTGGTTCAATCTATATTTATATTTTAGTAATCCAAAAGGGTAGAGACGGGGTAGGATAAATATGAAACCGAACTCGAGTTAGACTTGTCAGTGTCTATATGCCACTCTGGTCAGGTTTGTTCCTCACTACGCTCAGCTAATACTTCGCGTAGTAATACACGACCTTCCCGTCGTGGCATAAACACCGACAAGTCTAACTCTCGTACAGTTTCTACATATTAGCACATTGAATGATACTCCAAGCTCATGACAGGCTCATGCTACTTTCCCTTCACCTCTACCATACAGAAACTGAACGAAACCACAAACTCATAACGCTTTCTGCTTCCTGCCACCATAGAGTAGTATCCTCTAGCAGTGCACGAAAACCACCATTTTATTCACATATACGCCATCACGGAAGTGCAAGTATTGGCTGAATATTGACTTGTTTTCATTTATATATGCCCAGGCCTTATATATGACAGACGCGTCTTGGCTGTATTTCACACCTGGCATATATGAGAGAAAATACCCTCTGCCCACACCCCTTCCTGCCCCTTTGTGTTGGTAGAAGTACAGGTATCCTCAGTAGGAAGCCCTCCCCCCCCCCCCCACCCCCCACCACCTCCCCCCGCCCACTCTCAGTGAAGCCCTGTTCACTGGACGCTTATATATACGCCCACAGATGAGGTGTATACACATGGAGATTAAGACGATCTTGTAGATGCAAAATACGTACTTATAGGTTTTCGTGCAGTGTAGTGGTCTATAGAGCTGACCATCCAAAAGCCATCGATTGTTGTATTTCTTAACCATCGTCATCAATAATACTTTCTATACATCGAAATTTGGTATTTGGTTTGGAAAAGCCGTAAACTATGGGTGTAATTTACGGTCACAAATAATGCATGGGTAGTGGTTTACTGTGCCCCTATTCATTTTTATTAGGGGGTCAGAATCAATGGTTAAGAAATATACTTTGTACAAGAGAAACTAGGAGCAAATAGGATGTTCATCATGGATGAATGAGCGTGCAATTATAAATGAGTAACAATTAAAAGGTTGAGTTAGATTGATCCTATGGATAGTTTTATGTAGCCCACTTGCACCCAGTCAAGTGCCATTTTTTCATCTGCCTGAGTTTAGGATCCAAACATATCAAGCACCAGTAGGTCAATCAGGTATTTTTGGTCTCGAGTGATTGGTCATGGTCAGCTGGGCACACCTCTAAGACCCTGAGACACTGGCTCCCTGCTCTGTTCTCACTATCACAGTGGACAGCATGCAGATAGTAAAGGGATAGTTTTCTGGAAGCACACTGAAAGTTCGATGTGACCACTCTAACCTCTAGATGATGTATTTAGCGCATGCAAGCACCTCTAAAAATGTGAATGATGCCTTATACTCACGACACTTTCTGTATACTACTACCATAGAGTGACACCATAAACTAATGGCACTTTCCATATACCACTACTACTCAGGACACTGCCTGATGCCACAAACTCGTGTTACTTTTCCTATTCTACTACCACAGGGAACAGTATCGACACCAGAAACTCGTGACACTTTCCGTATATTCCTATATACCTATTGGCGAACAGTCTTTACTTACATACCGCTGCCGGGGACGTAATAACATGGACAGTGGACTATACGCCTCGATATGACCAAAACGGTCTCACACACTTAGATAAATCATCGCAAATAACCAGGAGCAATATATCTCTGATAGATGATGTGTTCTGTGTCACTCCTTTATTACTTAATTTTTCAACTACTTTTACCCAACGTAACTGAGAGATATCTGAAAAGAATGCTTTAAAAATACTTTAAAAATTAACCATCATCTCTGAGAGCTGTGAAGAGAACAGGTCGTGGGTTCAAACCCCTGTCGGGACATCCCAAAGACTCGAGCATGGGAGGTCGTGCGTTAAAATCCTGGCTGGGTCATAAAGACTTACACAAAAATGGTACCCCTGCCCATTTGGCCTAACACCCGCCATTAGTATGAGGAGAAAGGGTCTAGGGCCCGAGTGGAAGAACGGCTGTATCACAGAATTCGGTCTTCCATTTCTCTGTTTAAAAATCTTGCAAAAATGACAGCAAATGTATTTGGTAACGGCTTGGTCATTTGAACCAGCCTTATAAAAAGGCTGAGACCTTCTGCCGCTTTGTTGAGTCCGTAGTCTTGGAACTAAACAGTAAAACAGATGTAACCTGCTTGAGTATGTACCTTTCGACTCAATAAAGAAATTAAAAAAAAAAAAAATGTGTACACATAATATTCTCTTAATAAAAATTGCTTTAAAAACAACATAACTCCCTACGTATCTTTACAAGCTGTAGGTGTTACATTCATCTTCAGCTGGTCATTTTAAGCGGTAGACTTCACTATGAACGTAAATCATAACTATTTCATTACGTGTAACCCATCTTTCCATTATCTCACTCATGATTGTTCTCCTTTCCTTTGCAGGTAAGTACCCGCAGTTCTGACTCAGGGGTTGGTGAGTTCGGTTTCTGATTTATGACACTCTTCATCGGATGTGGCAGAAATGCTGCTGCATATTGCGCCCTACTCTGGATGAAGTCGGTGAGGTCTGTGTTCGCTAAGGACCTCTCTTTTTATAAGCAGCTTTTATTTTGTATTCGCTTTTGAACTATATCATGGGCTTCGGCATAAAAGGTTTCTGTACATCATGATTCTGTTTTCATACAAAAAGAAGAAGATGCATAATTTAGTACAGAACCTGGCTATATGCCAATCTATGATAGAATTCGTCGAAATGGATGAGCGGACCTGGGGTAGTTTTATGGGTGCAGGGGAATGGAGGGTTCATAGTCGTATTTTTCTCGTGGTACAATTAGAGGCAGATACGGTTCATTCGATCGTACTTATTATACACCTGTGGCCGAACTACTAGGGGTGTAGTATAAATAATGTTCGTGCCTGGCTCAACAGCGGGACGTAGTGAGTGGCAGTGGTTTCGCACGGGAACAGTGTGTGAATCGCGGAGCAGGTAAGTTAATAAAACTGCGTTTTAAACAATTAGGAGGTGATAAGAAAACATAGTAACTGAGCCCGTAGGGTTGGCTATTCTCGGTCTTTTGACGGCCTTCCGCCTGCGGTGTTGGGCCAGATTTATTGAGTCAAAAGACCTTGAATGGCCATGTTTTCTCATAATACTAATAAATGCTATATATATATATCTGTATAGACATTATATTTGCTATATGTATTTCCTCCACGAGTATGTGAGGAGGATCCTAGACGGCAGGAGATTTTTAACTCAGTTATATCTGCTATATTAGAGGGAAACTATGTTCCGGTGAAAGGAATTCAAAGTTACGAGGTAAGGCTTGGAAAAATTACTGCCAAATGCCTTGGCCGCGGGCAGTAATTTTTCCAAGCCTTACCGAGTAATTTTGACTTCCTTTCACTGGTACTTTGTTTCCCTATTCCTATATACCTTCAAATGTGGTTTAATAATGATATTTAGCGTTATTTGCTCATCCACCATCAAACCTGAAGCCAGATCCAACCTTATCGAGTAACTTGACACTTTATGTTTACTCCCCACTGCGCTTTTTATATGAATTTTGTAAGAGACAATCTGATTGGTCTAAATGTCAACCTTGGGTAGTATACGGCAACCTTGGGTAGTATACGGCAACCTTGGGTAGTATCCATAAGTTACTCCACCCCCCAGAACGTGGTGTAAGCATAGAGTGTACGGCCATAGGTATATGGGAATAAGAATTTTTTTCCATATATTGATGGAAAACAAAAATCCATCAACAAATGCAGAAAGGCACAAAACGCCATTCAGCAGAAGGAGAGAATGCTTTTACCAAAAAAAAAAAAAAAATACTATATCTGCTATATTGTTATATGCCTGTCCACGAACATTTATGAAATACTACCTGCTACTGAAGGTGCAGTATTGATAATGTGCGCGCCTTAGGGCGGTAGTAAATGAATGCTAGAATGTAGGTCATCAAAATGGTGTTTTCTGATAATTTTCAGGTATGTAACAACAATAATAAGGAAACATATTTACCGTGGGGAAATTGATGCCATTCTCGATAAACGTCCCTCTGCCTGTGGCATCGTGACATATTTCCGGGACAAAAAAGTATGAACGGAAATCAATTCTCCCATAGTATGTATGTTTCCTCAGTATAACGACATATGTCATGTAAATATATATGTATATACATGTATATATATATATATATATATATATATATATATATATGTGTGTGTGTGTGTGTGTGTGTGTGTGTGTGTGTGTGTGTGTGTGTGTGTGTGTGTGTGTGTGTGTGTGTATGTATATCTATATTCATTATTTGCCAATTATCGAGTCTTCATACTTAACCTACAAGGTTGTCGGCCTTGTGGGTTCGAGTCCATTGCAGCCACCCTTCTCCTTCTTCCCCGTCAGTGGTAGATTTACTGCTATATCAAAGGCCAATCCTTCTCATACCATGTCTATGTGGTGTGGTGTGTATCCACGCTTCTCCTTCATCCCCATCAGTGGTAGATTTACTGCTATATCAAAGGCCAATCCTTCTCATACCATGTCTATGTGGTGTGGGAAGTTAAAGAATTCTCACCTCGGTAATTATGTAGGGGTGGGATTTTTACCTAAATTCATCACATAGATTTGATCACCACCCTTGTGATGTAAAAGAACCTTGAGAAAGTCTGGTAAGAACCTGTAATGGTTAACTGGACTTTAAATCAAACAAACCAACCATCCACTGCTGTACTAGAGGGAAACTATGTTCCGGTGGGAATAAGTCAAAGGTACGAGGTAAGGCTTGGAAAAATTACTGCCCGCGGCTACGCCTTGGGCAGTAATTTTTCCAAGCCTTACCTCGTACCTTTGACTTATTTCCACTGGTACATGGTTTCCCTATTCCTATATACCTTCAATTATCGGCTAATATCGTTAAAAACCGAATGTCTCTGAACATCAACCTGGGCAGTAAACGTCAACCTGGGCAGTAAATGTCAACCTGGCCAGTAACTTCAACCTGGGCAGTAAACAAAAGTTATTCCACCCCCAGCAGCCTTAGGTAATCATAAGTTGTTCGCTCATAGGTATATAGGAATACTGTGAGCTGACAACTGCTTAAGTGGTAATTTTCTTTATTATGCTAGGTCTACACTGAGCCCCAGTGCCCCCGGTGGTCACGTTTCACCTAAACGTAAGGTACCGGTGCAGATGGTCATGGAGCCATAAATTTACCTTTACACAGAGCCCCAGATGCCTCGGGTTTAAGGATGTTTAAGGGGTTTGTTTGGTCCACAGTTCCTTGTATGCCCGGCTCTGGTCAATCATGTGGTCCATAGTTCCCTGTATGGCTGGCTGCAGTTGATCACATGCTCATGGTTCCCTGTATGCCCGGCTCTGGTCAATCAAGTGGTCCATAGTTCCCTGTATACCCGGCTCTGGTCAATCAAGTTGTCCATAGTTCCCTGTATGCCCGGCTCTGGTCAATCAAGTGGTCCATAGTTCCCTGTATGCCCGGCTCTGGTCAATCAAATGGTCCATAGTTCCTTGTATGCCCGGCTCTGGTCAATCAAGTGGTCCATAGTTCCTTGTATACCCGGCGGTGGTCAATCATGTGGTCCATAGTTCCCTGTATGGCTGGCTGCAGTTGATCACATGCTCATGGTTCCCTGTATGCCCGGCTCTGGTCAATCCCTGGCCAGCTGTGGTCGGTTACGTTATCCACGGTTCCCTGTATGCCCGGTTGCTGTCAGTCACGTTATCCACAGTTCCCTGTATGCCCGGTTGCGGTCGGTCACATTGTCCACGGTTTCCTGTATGCCCGGTTGCGGTCGGTCACGTTATCCATTGTTCCCTGTATGGCTGGCTGTGATCGGTCACATTGTCCACAGTTCCTTGTATGGCTGGCTGCGGTCAGTCACGTTTTCCACGGTTCCCTGTATGGCCAGCTGTGGTCGGTCACGTTTTCCACGGTTCCCTGTATGGGCGGCTGCAGTCGGTCACGTTATCCACGGTTTCCTGTATGCCCGGTTGCGGTCGGTCACGTTATCCATTGTTCCCTGTATGGCTGGCTGTGATCGGTCACATTGTCCACAGTTCCTTGTATGGCTGGCTGCGGTCAGTCACGTTTTCCACGGTTCCCTGTATGGCCAGCTGTGGTCGGTCACGTTTTCCACGGTTCCCTGTATGGGCGGCTGCAGTCGGTCACGTTATCCACGGTTTCCTGTATGCCCGGTTGCGGTCAGTCACGTCCCTCATGTTTTGTCCATGCTCCCTGTACGGCTGCCTAAGATTGGTCATGTTCAATCACATTATTTGACGTTGATCACACCTCATAAGGGCCCAGTTTGATCTCATTAACGCCATGGCTGCTGGGATAAATCTTTCGTCATTCCAAAAATTTTTCACCGCACCCACATTCCCAAAGTCGAGCTGTGTTTGCCAATGGCAGTCCATTACCTTGTCTGACATTTCTCTTGGCAAGCTACGGTCCTTCCACGTTGGCCCCCAAACGTGGCCGCCATGGCCCCAACGTAAACTTAGCATTAGTCCTTTTAGTCCTGATACTGCCTGGAGATATTCCCCTGGTAGACACTGAAGGTGCCCCCAGGCATTCCCCTGCTGAATCCTGAAGATGCCTCCAGGTATTTAGGGGCATATTTTCTTTCAAATGCTAAAAAGAACAAATTCACAGAGTTTCTTTTTTTTCGGGATATATATGAAACAATATTATCATTCCAATCAACTATGGGTTAGAATACTGAATTGAGCTGTCAGATACCATAACCATGGTATGCGGATTTCAAGTCAGTAGTATACGGCCTCAAAGCCATGGTATACGGAAAATACACTCTTTAATCAGATATCTGGCCTATTTGTTTGTATTTACAGTGCTATGCCTATGGATGGAGAACAAAAAGATAGTCCCAAGTGATATACCCTTTGATATGTCAATTCCTAAGTGTAATTCATTCAAGAAAATTGATAAATACAACAAATGATTGTTTTGAGGACAGGCGGCTCTGTAAACCACTCAGATTGACTTGGTAATACACTTGCTAACGCTGGTGTATTACTACGCGTCAAACTATCATGGTATACGGCCGCCTGTCCACAAAAATATCGTTAGTTGTTTATGAAACCAGTGACGGTACTTCGGTTATATTTTGTGTCTCTTTAAAAATTAAAAAAAAAACAAAAAAAAACAGGGGGGAGGACACAAAATAGACATCAAGGCGGACTTATAGTAAAGCAAAACCGGAATCTTCTTTTCTTGAAATGGAATGGGAAATCCGATAGACACGCCAAAAAGATGGAATGTGTGAAAGGTAATAGTTGGTCTAATGGCGTCGCACTGAGACACATATTACAAGTGGCAGTTGACTGTGGAGCGCCGAGGCTACTCCAGCTCGTAAAGTGGTGCGATGGAGAGAGGTGTATCACAGCCATATGGGACTCTATCTCCCAGCACTGCACCGTCACCCCTTAACCCTGGATGGAAGACAGGAGGGCGTAGTTGGGCAAATACAGCTTTATTGAATTTTATGAATAAACACAAGGATTTTTTTTGTACTTATTAATTTTAGTTCAAAGGTCGTATTTGGGTAAATACAATTTTATTGAATTTTATGAATAAACATGAGGGTTTTAGTTCTCCTTATTAATCATTAATGAGAAGTTATTAATATTGATGATAAATCATATATGTAATAATTGACTAATAGAGTACACTGCACGAAACTTAACCACTTCATCCATACATGTGCCATGGCGGCAGCGCATGTATTGGCTGAATATAGACTTGTTTTCATTTATATACGCCTCTAATCCGTACCTGCGCCTAATAATGTACTTTGATTTTAATTTTATTTAATTTTATGAATAAACATAAGGATTTTAGTTGTACTATTAATATTAATTAGGAGGTCGTAGTTGGGCAAATACACTTTGTTAACAGGGAATTTGCCTGAGGCTATGTGAACCCAGTTCGGTATTTTTCCCTGGGACTGACAGAAACAAATATTGGCACCTTGCCATGAGATTTCTGTGGCAAAGAAGAATTCTCCTAGACTAGGGGAAAAGTAAGAAGTACACCCGTCTCAGGTTTCTGCGTGTGAATCCCGCTTCAGCCATTTCTAGGCAGTGTTTCCATCTTTGGGAAAGGTGTGGTTTTTGTCAGAGACACGGAATACCTCTCCCGTAGGTGTCGTGGAAATGATGTACTGTTGTTTTTATCCGCAGCTATAGGGCTTACTCTCACACAGTAATAGTTTGACCGATACTGAAACTGTGGATTTTATTACCAGAGAATGGACATTTAAGAAGCTGCAAACTGGCCGAAGGCAGTATGATAAGGCCGTTTCTATTGGCGGATGGGGTTGGGGAGTTAGGTCAATGATTCAGGAACTAATCTTGTGGTGTGATGTACAGCAACCTTTCTTCATCATCCCCAGCTGTGGTAGACCTACTGCTATATCAAAGGCCAGACCTTGTGTGATATGGTATACAGCCACCCTTCTCCTTCATCCCCAGCAATGCTAGATTTAATGCTATATCAAAGGCCAGTCTTTCTCATACCATGTCTATATGTCGTGGTGTACAGCCATCTTTCACCTTCATCCCCAGCAGTGGTAAACTTACTGCTATACCAAAGGCCAGTCCTTCTCATACCATGTCTATGTGGTGTGGTGTTCAGTCACCTTTCTCCTTTATATCCAGCAGTTGTTGATTTACTACTATACCAAAGGCCAGTCATTTCCATACCATGTCTATGTGATGTGGAAAGTAGAGTAAAGGGGTTAAGTGCCAGATCCATTAAGGCGATTTTCCATGCGAATTTGGGTTCGCAGACGTTCGCAGACGTTCGCAGACGTTCGCAGACGTTCGCATGGACATGCGAATGCCTTGCGACAATATCTAATATATTGAATATTATCGCATGGGATTCGCACAGTCGCACAGATCGCAGACGCATTCGCTTGGTCGCCTTAGTGGATTTGGTCCTTAAGATTTCTACACGAACACATGAAATCGTGGTGTAAAACCAGTGAGAAAAGCTGAACCTTAAACAAAGTACGTAAGGTACCTCTCATGGTTAACCAGACATAAAATCAAACAAACAACCAAAACCAACGGGAAACTCCTGACATGGAATTCAGGATCTGGCCTGACTTTCTACCAGTGGGAAATTATGATCGAGCTGCGAGCCGCTATCTACATTAGAATCTAAATAGAAGAAAACCCACAATAAATCATGATGCTTTCTATCTGTTGATCACTGTCAGACCAATCCCTCAAGGTTTTTCCCCAGTAGATCGATGTGTGGGCGCTGACGACTAAGCAAATATCGTGTCTATACGGCATATAGCCTATGATCCATGGGCGCCGCCATGACGCCCCCCGAGTAGGTGTTCTTCACTAATAGAGGTGAAAAAGTAGGTGTTCTTCACTAATGGAGGTGGAAAAGACGTGAGTGATAATTGGGAAAAGTCACAACTTTAGCCTTGCTCACATATTTATATAAAGTGTTCCATATGGAAAATATCATGTCTTGGGTTTAATCATTATGTCATCCTGCTTTGGGATTGGTGTAGAGAGTCAAGGGAAAATATTGAAAGGCAGTTGAATTTCGTAAGAACAAAGAGCCAGAATACTTAGTAGAAACCAAACGAGAGTTAGCCTTGTCAATGTTTATGCCACGATGGGCAGGTTGTGTATTACTACACGAGGCGTTAGCCAAGTTTAGTGAGTAGCAGACCTGACCAGAGTGGTATAAATATTGACAAGGCTAACTCGAGTTCGGTTTTGTATTTATCCTACCCCATCTCACCGATATAAAGAGAAAACTTTGTAATTATCCATGTTAGCAGCGTGTTGACATTCATCGGAGGATGGCCACATTTGTCAATGCTGCCGGATCTACTTTCGTTTT
The DNA here is from genome assembly GCA_950022655.1 of Alentia gelatinosa. NCBI lineage: Eukaryota > Metazoa > Annelida > Polychaeta > Phyllodocida > Polynoidae > Alentia > Alentia gelatinosa. The sequence goes on from OX465585.1 coordinate 9,638,545, forward strand.
CTGGTCCCTGATTGGTCCGTTTATTTTATTCACCTCGGTGCATAAATAACACTTTATTCAACGCTCCGTCAAATACACTGAGTCAATGTTAAACCTATGGTGCTTTTTATTAGGGGTAGGATAAAGGTTCTGTCCCCCGACCACCTAGTGACTGCTTCGTGAACTAACAATGGCTCTGTCCCCTATACTCTCCTGTCTACACCATAAAGTGGGGCGGGCCGAGATGGTATTTGACGCGATTCATCTTACTCCCTCACCTCATCTGGAACGGACTTGTCATGGTTAACCAGACATAAAATCAAACAAACAACCAAAACCAACGGGAAACTCCTGACATTGAATTCAGGATCTGGCCTGACTTTCTACCAGTGGGAAATTATGATCGAGCTGCGAGCCGCTATCTATATTAGAATCTAAATAGAAGAAAACCCACAATAAATCATGATGCTTTCTATCTGTTGATCACTGTCAGACCAATCCCTCAAGTTTTTTCCCCAGTAGATCGATGTGTGGGCGTCGACAACTAAGCAAATATCATGTGTCTATACGGCATATAGCCTATGATCCATGGGCGCCACCATGACGCCCCCAGAGTAGGTGTTCTTCACTAAAGGAGGTGAAAAAGTAGGTGTTCTTCATTAATGGAGGTGCAAAAGAAGTGAGTGATAATTGGGAAAAGTCACAACTTAAGCCTTGCTCACATATTTATATAAAGTGTTCCATATGGAAAATATCATGTCTTGGGTTTAATCGTTATGTCATCCTGCTTTGGGATTGGTGTAGAGAGTCAAGGGAACCATGGTAAAATATTGAAAGGCCGTTGAATTTTGAAAGAACAAAGAGCCAGAATACAGGTTCTGTCCCCCGACCACCTAGTGACTGCCCCGTGAACTAACAATGGCTCTGTCCCCTTTACTATATACCCATGCCGTATATACAGTAAATATGCACCGTTTCGGCATATGACGTAAAAATACTGTACGGACCGCTGGTCCATACACTAAAATACGGACCACCTTGCAATACACACTTATTGTAATTTTGGTTGTCAAGAAAAATAAAATTGATTTTTTTTTAAATTTCGGGTGTATAGTAAATATATAACGTCCAACCATGCTTGTACAATTCACAGGACTCGATGATAATTTACGGTATGTACGGAACTCGGCATAAATGCCTCGGTCCGTACAAACCGTAAATTACCATCTCGTTCTGTGAATTGACAGCATGGTCAGGACGTTCTATATAAATACTCTCCTGTCTCCACCATAAAGTGGGGCGGGCCGAGATGGTATTTGACGCGATTCATCCTACTCCCTCACCTCACCTAGTCTACGTCTATTGGTTAAGATCAGGTCAGGTTGTTGTCAATCCATCAGACGACCAGTCAGAACTAGTCACCTCTATCTCCTTGTTTATAGCCAAGACAATTCCAAGTTCTGTATATCTGATTGCTAAAGTTTGTTTGTTTGTTTGTGGTTTAAAGGCATATCCTACAATTCACAGTGGCGCCGACTGGTGATTTTTAAATAATGTCAATTATTAGTCAAAACTGGTTTCTTGGGATTCATTCTAATTCTACATGAGTTTGTCCAGTTTGTTAAATCAAAATAGGTAAAATAAGCCAATTACATTTGCTTGATTTACGTAGGAAATGTACTGAAAAATATGGTTTTCTTCAATTCTTTCAAAAACAAGGACGGTGACCCATGGTGACCTAAATGAGTAGTACTATATATCTACTATATTCTGTGAAATTTTGAGGAAAATGACATGAGTTTTACTATGTGAATAAATAGTCTTTAGAATTTCTATATATTCTAATGTAAAGTTATCATAATATTGATCTATAAATCAAAAACTAGCACCATGAACGACCCCCCATTTTTAAGTGAGATATGTGTTCTACAACACTTTTCGATCATCTTCTTAAATTTTTAGATAATTGACATGGGTTTTACTTTTCAAGCCAAATTGTCCGATATGCCTTTAACACCCCCGGGGGGGGGGGGGGGGCGTTGCTTCACGTTTTGCGGATCGCAGAATAGCGACCCAAGGTCAAAACCGTTGCGCCAGATCTTTTGCAGATTGCATCATAACTATGTTGCCATCTATATTCAATTTAAAATTTGATGAACCTTTCACCTATGTCACTGAAAATGGGGTGCTTAAGATATTTGAATAACTGGTGGATGGGACAGATTCTGTCCCAAACAGGCAGGTCAGTGCAGAGATATAAGCGGCCGCAGGAAGTAGAGCAGGATCTCTGCTAGGAGAGTGCTGCAGGAAGTTGAGCGCAGGATCTCTGCTAGGAGAGTGCCGCAGGAAGTTGAGCGCAGGATCTCTGCTAGGAGAGTGCCGCAGGAAGTTGAGCGCAGGATCTCTGCTAGGAGAGTGCCGCAGGAAGTAGAGCGCAGGATCTCTGCTAGGAGAGTGCCGCAGGAAGTTGAGCGCAGGATCTCTGCTAGGAGAGTGCCGCAGGAAGTTGAGAGCAGGATCTCTGCTAGGAGAGTGCCGCTGGAAGTTGAGCGCAGGATCTCTTCTAGGAGAGTGCCGCAGGAAGTTGAGAGCAGGATCTGTGCTAGGAGAGTGCGGCAGGAAGTCAGCGCAGGATCTCCGCTAGGAGAGTGTCCATGATGGGTATTGGCTCGTTTATCTGCCTTCCTGTCGTCTCTTATCGTAGATTCTATTACACCTTCCTCGCCCTGATTGCTTTATTGATTCAATATGTCTTCATTTGGATAATTTCCTGTCACCTCATTTCATAGATTCGATCTGGCCGCGACATGAGGCATAAAGAAGCGCGGAAAACGCCGTTATTCATATTCACGTGACTTCTACGAATCTGGGCGAGTTTACCTTCGTGGAAACCACTGGCCATGGAACCTACTCAATCTGATCTGGTTCCGTTATGGCCTTGACACTATAGCCCCAGATCTACTAAGGCGAATTTAGCGGTCGCACACGTTCGCCGAAAGTTCGCCCGATCTCATGGAAAATTCGCTTCAGGGTATCGAGAGTTCGCTTGGGATTGCAAGTCTCATGTGAATTCGCATAGACATGCCAACGGCATGCGACAATATTAAAACCTTTTAATATTTACGCATGTATTTGCATGGTCTCATGAGAATTCTATGCGAATTCAGTCACGTTAGTGGATTTGGCACTTGAGACTATCAGTATACCACCGTCCGTCCGTCCGTCCGTCCGTCCGTCCGTCCGTCCGTCCGTCCGTCCGTCCGTCCGTCCGTCCGTCCGTCCGTCCGTCCGTCCGTCCGTCCGTCCGTCCCTCCCTCCCTCCCTCCCTCCCTCACTCCCTCCCTCCCTCACTCCCTCCCTCTATCTATCTCCTTCCCTTTCTCCATCCAACTAACTCTATCTCCCTCCCTCCCTCCCTCCCTCCCTCCCTCCCTCCCTCCCTCCCTCCCTCCCTCCCTCCCTCCCTCCCTCCCTCACTCCCTCCCCTACCGTGACCTTCAGACCTGGATGATTGGTCATCTGGAGCATGTGACACTCATCTAGACATATCAGAGTGCCCGCCCTGGGAGCAGCTCTCAGTGTGACCCCAATGACCTGAGCAGCTCCCAGTGTGACCCCAATGACCTGAGCAGCTCCCAGTGTGAACCCAATGACCTAAGCAGCTCCCAGTGTGAACCCAATGACCTGAGCAGCTCCCAGTGTGAACCCAATGACCTGAGCAGCTCCCAGTGTGACCCCAATGACCTGAGCAGCTCCCAGTGTAACCCAAATGACCTGAGCAGCTCCCAGTGTGATCCCAATGACCTGAGCAGCTCCCAGTATGACCCCAATGACCTGAGCAGCTCTCATTGGACCCCAATGACCTGAGCAGCTCCCAGTGTGGCCCCAATGACCTGAGCAGCTCCCAGTATGACCCCAATGACCTGAGCAGCTCCCAGTGTGACCCCAATGACCTGAGCAGCTCTCAGTGTGACCCCAATGACCTGAGCAGCTACCAGTGTGACCCCAATGACCTGAGCAGCTCTCAGTGTGACCCCAATGACCTGAGAAGCTCTAAGTGTGACCCCAATGACCTGAGCAGCTCCCAGTGTGACCCCAATGACCTGAGCAGCTCTCAGTGTGACCCCAATGACCTGAGCAGCTCCCAGTGTGACCCCAATGACCTGAGCAGCTCTCAGTGTGACCCCAATGACCTGAGCAGCTACCAGTGTGACCCCAATGACCTGAGCAGCTCCCAGTGTGACCCCAATGACCTGAGCAGCTCCCAGTGTGACCCCAATGACCTGAGAAGCTCTAAGTGTGACCCCAATGACCTGAGCAGCTCCCAGTGTGACCCCAAGGACCTGAGCGGCTCCCAGTGTGACCCCAATGACCTGAGCAGCTCTCAGTATGACCCCAATGACCTGAGCAGCTCCCAGTGTGACCCCAATGACCTGAGCAGCTCTCAGTGTGGCCCAATGACCTGAGCAGCTTTCTCAGTTTGAACAAAGGAGTATTTAGAAGAAAAACTCTATGGGGGATTATGTAACAAATGCTAGCCAAATAGTCAATGTGAAGGGTGGGATAAATTTAGAAACCTATTTAAGTTTAGGGTCAGAGCTCGATCCCATTTTGTTTGAATCACTGCGTAATTCAAACTCGATGGGATACAGCCTTTGACCAGTGTTACCGTATATATATGGATGTTAAACTACCCACACAAACGAATTTCAAATATGAATATATTGTTGGTAAATTAAACCTATCATTCTGGTTTTCAAGTGTATTTCTACAGTTGTTTTAGTAAATGCACTTCTGTGGACTGTTTCTGTGTAGACACAAACACAGCCGACCAGGAACTAGCTGTGTCTGGTCGATACTTCCGGATCTCACTCTCCAAACAGAGTAGGTGGAGTGATGTCAAACAAAGTTGCGAGATATATGCTTAGAACCGAACTCAAATACAGCAATCACCCAAAAGGTCAGCTTTGAATTGGAACCCAATGCTCAGTCCTATTTATAACTTTCGGTAAGGATCCTCCAGTGGTAGACTACCCTTGAGTTGTAAAAGCAGGGAGAAAAAAATGAACCTTGAGGAAGTCTGGAAAAGATCTTTATCTCATCCCTGGTATTTTCTCCTGGTAGACTTAACATTGGGAACTAATACCAAATGACCATGGAGTATTTAGAGGAAAAACTCTATGGGGGATTATGTAACAAATGCTAGCCAAATAGTCAATGTGAGGGGTGAGATATATTCAGAAACCTATTAAAGTTTACGTTACTGTGTTTAACTGTAAATGATACCCATATCTATTACAGTTTGGCGCTGGAGCCTACTGAAAATAGATTGGTTTATGTATCCTAGTAGTTCACCATAGAATAAATATCAATTAAAAAAAACTTTCATAGATTTCCTCTATGGCGATGGTTGACTGGACATTAACTCAAACAAAAAAAACTGAGAATAGGATGTTTTATGTATCCTAGAAGTTCACTCCAGAATAAATATCAATTTAAAAAGATTTTTTTTTCATAGATTCCCCCCTATTGTAATGGTTGACTGGACATTAACTCAAATAAACAAAAACCCATTGGTGGCTAAAACAAAAAAAATACAAAAAAGGTTTCCTGTATAGTAATGGTTGACTGAACATGAACTCAAACAAACAAAAACGCCATCTGATGTTAAAACAGAGAAAATATACTGTGTAGTAATGGTTGACTGGACATGAACTCCAACAAACAAAACCCCATCTGTGACTCAATGACCTTGTGACCCACCATGTGACCACGAATATCCCGTGGCTCCGTCCTTGAACCTGGTGCCGGTGGCTGTTTGTCAGAGCGACTATCACGGTGATTCATTCCGTGTGACTACTGAATAATGGAGGTCTGGACGATGGGAATCGGAGCTCTCGTCCCATATGCGTCTGTGTGTCCTCATGTAGCTCGGCAAACCTACGTCCGGAACTGCCCCTAGCAGCTCCCCCAATCTCCCACACACACCCCACACGTGGGAGGCTTCCAGTATATTTAGATAACAGTCTTTATCCTACCCCTAATAAAAAAACACCATAGGCTTAACATTGGGTCACTGTATTCGGTCTAGAGTTCAGAAAAATGAAAAATATCGCTCTAGTGGGATACACTTGACAAATGACGTCATCTGTTTATGTAGAAATGATTTAGACGGGCGGGGTAGGATAAATTCTAAACCAAACTCGAGTTAGTCGTGTTATTGTTCGTCGCACTTCTGCAAGATCGCGTTTTACTGCTCTCGGCTTCGCCTCGCAAAGTAATTCGCGATCTTGCCATTGTGCAATAAACAACAACACAACTAACTCTAGTTTGGTTTCTCCATATTATTATCCATCGTAGACAAAGTCTCCATTGATAATGTATGGGGACTCAGGGAACCATTACTCATTTTTTTTAAACTTTCAGATACCATAACTTTGGTGTGCGGATTGAAATCCATTTTTTTATCCACCTAATACAAAGTGTCCATAGAAAACACGTATGGAGTTTGTATGGACATACCTGGCGCATATAGATATGATGTATGACTGTTTATATTGTATTTATCATTCAGGATAGCACATTTAAATTATCAAAAAAGGCAACATGACTGCCAATCTTTTCATGTACTATTTTGTACACAAAAGACTTTTTTCCGTAATCTCTGCTCTGTGTAGGCCTGAGGATTCGAGCATCCGGAATCTCCCCCTGTGAATTACACAGTCCATATACAATATTGAGGTATCCCATAATTCAGTGCGTTTACAGGATCCAATGTTAGCTGGTTTCCGTCGTTGTACAGTCATAAATCACTCACCCATACCTTATAATTAGTGCCTTTAAATGGGTTTTACCTATCTTCAAATCGGAAATCCCGAAATGGAAATTTCAGATATTTTTTACACATACATGGTAAATCGTATTCAGTTTCTCCTGTTAGAAATAGGAAGAAAACGTTGGTTCATCGGGAGACAGGCGGCCATGGTGCGACCAGCCAGTCGGGAGTGGATCCTTTATATACCCGGGCGATATTAGGGAGTTTAGTAACGTCTGGGGGGCGTATAGCCAGTGGATAATAAATGTAGATAACTCAGGACAGAGTCCCCCCAAAGTCCTATTCGTAATCCCGCAACGGATCCTGTTTGGGTGACAGCGAATCATATCGTCTTTCCTCTGCCGCACTCGGACACGCGATGAAATGTATCGTTTTGTGGGGCACTATATGACAAATCTGACCTATCTGCAGCTAGCCTTAGCATATTGTGTTGATATGAAGTCATAAACTGTAGGCCCATACTGTATAATTGCTATGCTTCTTGCTGGTATTGATGTTGACAGAGAAGGGACTGATTTCCCATGGTACTATGGTTCTTTGTATGCATATTGTCTCTGTCGATTCCTCTCCCACTGGATACTCGCGTACTACCTAGGTTCGTAGGAGCATAAATTCCCCTCAGTGGAAGGTAAGTACCTTGGGGGATTAATTATTCACATATCGGCCATATCGGCGGTCATATGTTTCTGTTTCGGAGAACATTTTCTTAATAGAATTATGATAGAATACAAAAAAATAAACTCGAGATAAATACATCGTGTACAGCTGCAGATTGTTCTACTGAATTCCAGAGTACCAGTTTGATGCAGTTTTTTTTTTTTTTTTAATCACTTTTATTTATGGCAAGGGCCTCAGCCGTTCTGCCGCCCCGACTCATAATCCTAAGGTTGTAGGACTTTGTTTGAGTCCCACTGTGGCCACTCTTCTCCTTCATTCCTAGCAGTGGTAGATTTACTGCAATATCAAAGGCCAATCCTTCTCATACCATGTCTATGTGGTGTGGTGTGCAGACACTTTTCTCCTTCATTCCTAGCAGTGGTAGATTTACTGCAATATCAAAGGACAATCCTTCTCATACCATGTCTATGTGGTGTGGTCTACAGCCACCCTTCTCCTTCATTCCTAGCAGTGGTAGATTTACTGAAATATCAAAGGCCAATCCTTCTCATACCATGTCTATGTGGTGTGGGAAGTAAAAGAACTCTCACCTTGGTAAATGTGTAGGGGTGAGATTTCTACCTGAATTCATCACATAGATTCGATCACCACCCTAGAGCTGTAAAAGAACCTTGAGAAAGTCTTGAAAGGACCTATAATGGTTGACTGGACGTAAAATCAAACCAAACAAACAAACACTGTGGCCACTATTCTCCTTCATTCCTAGCAGTGGTAGATGTACTACAAAATCAAAGGCCAATCCTTCTCAAACCATGTCTATATGGTGTGGGAAGTAAAAGAACTCTCACCTCGGTAAATGTGTAGGGTTGAGATTTCTATCGAAATTCATTGGACGACAGTTTGTGTCTGATTTTTTCTGAATAAAAAAAAAAAAGAAAAAAAGCAAGCCACAGAAACTCAATGAAACTCAAGTGTCCCACTCAGACCAGTCCATAGATATAAAACTGGAAGTTATGTCAAAGACTTCCCAGCTCGTAAACCGTGGTGACAGTTCAGACGTGCTAAAAGGCAGAGAATGTGGTGACCCAGGGACGGAGGTGCACACAAATGGCAGGTACAGAGACTTGAGCACTGCCGCTGGCCACATAATGTCACACTTACTGGCGGCGATAGGGCACTGCCTCACGGAACCGGAAGTGGAATAGGGCAGGATGCCTCGTGGTCACACCACCAGGGGCGGGGTTTAAATGGACAAGGCGCCACCGCTGGAGAGGTGTGGGATGGGGAAGAGGGAAGGTCAATGGCTTTTTTTTATTATTTTATTTTATTTGTACAAAGAAGTACAAAAGTGGCCTCTGCCATGGCAGGTATTCTGGCATGGAGAATGTGTAGACATTTATCTTTGCGCATCAGCACTTTTTGGTTACTACTTATCCTTTTAACAGTGACATCACCATGTCCTTGACCCTTTTTACAAACTAAGAAACTTGGTGTCATTCAGGTAGTTATTATCAACAAACTGGTATATTATTATATACCTATGCACTAAATCAGTGTAAATACATACTGCTCCTAGGGGTACAGTTATTCGACACAGATTGCACTCTAACCAGTGAATCTTTGTACTGGTTACCTTGGATAGTGACAGACTACACGCTTTGGCTGACAGACTACATCCTTTGAGCCTTACCTGCATTTTTTTTTAAATACAATTTTCTTTATTGAATCATAAGCATATACAGTAAGAATACATTCCAGTGTGTATATAGATATATACGGTGATTCAATATCGGCGGCATATAGCCTCAGTTGTTTGAACTGCTTTGGTTGACAGACTGCAAGCTCTGAAAATATAACGCAATCTGATTGGTCGAGAGGCCGACAACACAGATCGGGGCGTAAGATGGTGGATCCATTCACTTCGTGAGTCCTGATGCCTCCTACAGAAACCACCGAACGAGTCTATCAAACATTGAGGTAGCAAACGTGTACGATTCACGTAATACACATCAGATAGCTTAGCTATGCGAGATCAATCGATTTCGATACGTTTACGGCCAATCAGAATGCGTTATTTTCTAAAGCCCGGACTTACATTTTGATCCACCTCCAGCATGTCTGCTAGTGTACACATCGTCTTTGAGTGGCGTGTGAAGCCACTTCCACGTCAAATTATGGTCAGTTTTAGCTATTTAAGACCTAATTTAGGTATATAATAATAATATGAAACCATAGTGATGGTGCCACTATGTGCTAGATTTATGAGTGTTCTTGTAAACAGCTCAATCTGAACGAAATTCTATGAGACAACAAATAAATCTAGCCCGTATTGGCACCATAACTATGGATTCACATATTCCTATATACCCATTATTGAACTAACTAGAGTTACATACCGCTGCTGGGGGGTGCATTAAAAATAAGTTATGTGTCGAGGTTGACGTTTTCGTCCCGCTCTCATGTTTTCGTCCCGCTCTGACGTTTTCGTCCCGCTCTGATCACGTGATACAATACAGCAGCGGGACGAAACAATAGCTGTTGTAGTTACTCGATAAGGGAGGCCATTTGTTTGGAAGTGTTTCAGGTAAAGAATTAAGCATTTTTATCGATATTTGAAGGTGTATAGGTATAGGGAAACCAAGTACCAGTAAGCAAAAGTCAAAGTTACTCGGTAAGGCTTGGACAAATTACTGCCCACGGCTGACGCCTTGGGCAGTAATTTTTCCAAGCCTTACCGAGTAACTTTGAACTTTTGCTCACCGGAACATAGGTTCCCTCTATTCCTATATAGCTGTGTGTGAATGTCTATGAAATACTGCCCGCTGCTAGGGGTGTAGTATAAGTAATATTCACGCCCACTGTGAAAGTGGGCCGTAGTGAATGGCAGTGGCTTATCATGGAGCAGAAAATTAATAAAACAGGATTTTAAACAAATAGGAGGTATATAGTAATAAGAAAACATAGTGACTGAGCCCTACGATGTCTGTGCTTGGTCATTTTGTAATTTGATGAACAAATACGGCCCTCCTGCCTGCAGACCTCAAACGGCCTCGAACGACCACCCGTACAGGCTCAGTAACCACGTTTTCTCATAATATTCAATTTTGTTCAATACGGCAGTCCTAGTTGACAGAATATATTCCATAAGTGTTGAATCTAGTTGAACTTCATCATCCCTAGGTCCATTTTGCGTGCAGGAAAGGGTCTTCATGTACGAGCTTAGTTAATCAACAGACCCCAGGCTCATAATAGGAGGATTATTTATTATATAATGTTCGTGAGTAATAAGGAGGGATCCAATACCTTTGTGGCAGCGCGAATATTATTTTATACCCGTGGCCGTATGTCTGCTCCTGTCCATGTCGTATTTACGGCCGTACACCACGCACATGGCATATGGGGTGTGTATTAAGAGAAAACGTGGTCACTGAGCCCGAAGGGATGGCCATTCGAGGTCTTTAAATGCAATAAATACGTCCCGACGCCGCAGGCGGAGGGACATATTTATGGCATAAAAAGGCCGAGAATGGCATCCCTACGGACTCAGTCACTACGTTTTCTTATTATTACATACCTAAATATTTAAAAAAAAGGCCATTTTAGATACTTTTCAAATGTATTAATTGACCTGCTGGTCACAGTGCGCCCGAATATTCACTACGGGCGCAGTGCGCCCGAACATTATTTATACTGCACCTCTAGCAGCGGGTAGTATTTCATAGATGTTCGACCATAGGTATGTAATAATATAGAGGAAACCTATGAAAGTTTCAGGTCAGAGCTCGTATGGCATCGAGTTTGAATCATGTAGTAATTCACAAGGCGAAGGGCTCCGCATGAATTACGTAGCGATTCAAACGAGACTGGATCGAGCTTTGACCCTAAACTTGAATGGTTTTCTAAATTTATCTCACCCTTCACATTGACAAATCGGCTAACATTTATGGCATAATTCCCCATTGAGTATTTTTTCTAAATATCTAATGGGCGTTGTATACGATTTCCCAATGTTAAGTCTATGGAGAAAAAATACCAGGGGTGAGATAAAGCGATGAAAATCGTCCAAAAGCAAAGGTAAATAATGGCCATTTCAAGGTATAGGATGAAACAAAAACAGTTATACTTGGTTTATACATGACAAATACTTGTTAAAATTGCCGATTAGATGAACCTCAACCTTCAACATCACCAATTTCACCACATATTTATCACATACAGCCAGCGTTACCCTGTTTCCGTATAGTACCTCTATACGTATGCGGAGACATGAAGATGCACATTTATCAGTTATAAGTACGGGAGGCGGTGGTGCGTGCTTTATGAAACACCTCCCTGGCGGGCCTTGTGCTAAGTGGTTATTGACCCACACAAGACTGCCGTGATCTGCCATAAAACCAAGCTGGCGGTATACCCGCTGAGATATATCCCCTCCCCTTAACCCCCTCAGCCTGGCGTATACCCGCTGAGATATATCTCCCTCCCCTACATCCCCTCAGCCTGGCGTATACCCGCTGAGATATACGTCCCTCGCCTAACCCCCTCAGCCTGGCCGTATACCCGCTGAGATGTATGTCCCTCCCTTAACCCCCTCAGCCTGGCCGTATACCCGCTGAGATGTATGTTCCTCCCCTACACCCCCTCAACCTGGCCGCATACCCGCTGAGATATACGTCCCTCCCTTAACCCCCTCAACCTTGCCGTATACCCGCTGAGATATACGTCCCTCCCCTAACCCCCTCAACCTGAGCGTATACCCGCTGAGATATATGTCCCTCCTCTACACCCCCTCAACCTGGCCGTATACCCGCTGAGATATATGTCCCTCCTCTACACCCCCTCAACCTGGCCGTATACCCGCTGAGATATATGTCCCTCCTCTACACCCCCTCAACCTGGCCGTATACCCGCTGAGATATCTGTCCCTCCCCATAACCCCCTCACCCTGGCCGTATACCCGCTGAGATATAAGTCCCTCCCTTAACCCCCTCAACCTGGCCGTATACCCGCTGAGATACTAAAGAAGAAACCAACAGGTTATGCTCAAAATCGTTGTTCTCCATGAGTTAGATGCAGAGTGATATGAACAAGGCGACAGGCGAGTGAATATCATGTAGTATTCAAACAAGATAGAGAACGATGAATTTGACCAAAACAAGTTGCTTTCTATATTTATCTCACCCCTGTACACACTAAGAGAATGGATGTTGCACAGGATATATACCATGGAGACCGGACTACGATACTCATAGGGGCATGGAGGATTAGTTCCCAATTTTAAGCCTATTGGATAGAAATAACAGGGGTCCCTCCCCCACACCCCCTCAACCTGGCTGTATACCCGCGGAGATGTATACACAATATTGACTGTTTTCAGATACAAGTGGCCGTATGCTCCGAGGAGTTGACGCGTAGTGATATCCTCGCCTACGCTCGGATATTGCGTAGAGTCAACTCTGAGGAGCATACAACCGCTTTTATCTGAAACCAGTCTATATTGATTTATTATATATTTGTATATTATATCTATGTATAATATATCTATATATAATACATTTATATATTATATATTCATATATTATATATTTATATATTATATATTTATCCATATTAATTTATTATCCACATTTTCCCGACAATTGGCATGTCGTTATCAGTTCGTTTTAGTTATGCACTATTTTTCCTTCGCACTATTTTTCCATATGCGCCCCCGAAGCATTCAACATATATCCGTATGCCCCAGGTATGTCCGTTACACACTCCCTATGTGTTTTCTATGGACACTTTGTATAAGGTGGATATATCTGTATGCTGCGGGTATGTCCATACACACTCCCTATGTGTTTTCTATGGACACTTTGTATTAGGTGGATAATAAATATCCCTCCCCTAACCCCCTCAACTTGGCCGTATATCCGCTAGGATATATGTCCCTCCATTAACCCCCTAAACCCCCCCCCCCCCCCACCCCACCCCCCCCCCCCACACACACACACACACGTGGGACATGCTGCCTTACCGGAAATGACGTCACGCCTCCCCTCCATCCGTCATAACCTGAAGCGTGTTGGTTTTTGAGAAAGGCTTTTCCGGCCTTTTTTCCCTCGACGGGTCTTTATTTGAACGTCAGGTGAATGGCGTGTGTACCCCGAGATAAAATACATCAACGTAGTTTAATAAGCTAGGACCGTACATCAAAACCCTTTTCTGTACTCCAAGGAGACCCAGGGTTGATGTGGGTCAACTTTATTCAACACTTATGGATGGCCCCATGGACCTCTGTCTTAGTGAACGAACTTAAAAATCATTAAACGCCAACACTTGTACGAGGTACAGAAACCCGTCTTCATGTACGATCCTAGATTATTCAACTCGTCCATGATTACTGATATAGGACCTTTGATGTATGTAAACCACTAACGCCTCGTACTAGTGTCTCCCTTGTGCGTAATATATCCCACCATGTTTACCACATGTCCAGAGGGAAAGAACACCAGCGTAGTAAAAGTGATCTGCCGGGGACCCGTTTAATAAGCTAGGATCGTATATTCAAACTCTTAAAAAGATCAACAACCTAAAGAGGCATGGCGTTGTGGAATGCGTTGTCAGAAGATATCAAACGCTCTGACAGAAAATTTCAGTTTAAACGACGAGTACACTGCACGAAAACCACCATTTTATTCATATATATACGCCATCGCGGAAGTGCATGTACTGGCTGAATATTGACTTGTTTTCATATATATACGCCCAGGGTTTATATACAACAGACGCGTCTTGGCTGTATTTCACACCCGGCGTATATGAGAGGAAATATCCTCTCCCCCCGCTGCCTCTCGACCGTTTGTGTTCCGCTCTCAGTGAAGCCCTTTTCACTGGACGCTTATATCCGCCTACAGATGAGGCGTATATACACGGGGAATAGGACGACCTTATATACGCAAAAGTCATACTTATATACGCCGGGCGCATTCCTATGTAAAATGGTGGTTTTCGTGCAGTGGTAAGAAAACATTTATTGCAAGAGTAACCTAAAATGGCACATCGAATCAGTGTTGTCTTAGCTCGTGACCAGGGAAAATACGAACATCTATTAGTAAGAGTGGATTGATGAGGTCTCACCCGACTTGTCATCGAAAGGACCCAATATTTCTTGTGTAATATATCATTATTCATTATACACCCATGCAGTATATTTGATAATTACGTACTGCTGATCCCTATGAAGAATGAATTGTGTACTGAACCCTGTGCAGTATACTGTTATACTGCACACGTTGAAACATCAGCAGTGTGTGGGCTTTTATGCTGACATGTCTTCTATGCCAATATATGGTGAGATTTTATCAATTTTGGGCATATAATAACTATAAAACGACCCACCACGCTTGCACATGCTACAAACTCGATGGGAATTGATGCTAATCACGGAACTCAGCCCGGGGCCTCGTTTCGTAAAAACAGCAACTCTCCATCTCGTTTTGTAGCATGTGCAGCATGGTCAGGTCGTTCTATATAAATACCTGTGGCGTTATATCCTACACATACTACTCCCTCCTACCCAGGCAGTATGCCTGACGAACGGCGGCCGTGCGGCTATGCTTTTTTAGGTTATGCAGTCGGACCTATGGAAGACCCTGTTAGACGGATTATCCCTGGTTTTCTGCCAGGTAGTCCAAGAAATGATGTGGTCCACTGAAGAGGTAAATAAGAGATACCAGAGTTCAGGGAAATCCCTGAAATCAGGGATTTAAAAAAAATAAAACACAGAAGTATTACTTCAAATCTGTACATGTTAACTGCATATTCCAGAATCTCATGTACCTGACTTCCCTGTAAATGTAGGAATTGTAACTCCCATAATCTTCAGAGTTTTCCCTGACAAGCTGATCATAAGTAAGGTATGGATAAAAATCCCTGAAATCCCTGAAGCTATTGGGTAGTTCCATACAAATCACTTTGAATGCATAGCTTAACCCCAGGAACTAGTTTCATGCTACACTCTCCCATGCAGATATTTGGTATAACATCAATGGGGAATAATAGAGAGGGTTCTGTTTGGAGAGTACTAAGAGAGCAAAAAGTACCAGCCCTACTCACCAGGGAACACTGTTTTTTGAGTTCCCAGTTTGTTCATTGTATTTGGGGATGGAGGGTGATGGTGGTGGGGGGGGGGGGGGGGGCATTGCTGCAAAATGACTTCAGGGATATTTGTCAAGGGATGCTGACATCCCCAAAATAATAAGACGGAATTGTTGTTCGTTTGTTTGTTGGTTTGATTTAACGTCCAGTTCACCATTGCATGTTCTCAGCAGACTTTCTCAAGGTTCTTTTACACCACAAGGGTGGTGATAAATCTATGTGATGAATTTAGGTAGAAATCTCACCCCTACACACTTATTGATCTTTTACTTCCCACACCACATAGACATGGTATGAGAAGGATTGGCCTTTGCTATATCAGTAAACCTCCCACTGATGGGGGTGAAGGAGAAAAGTGGCTGCACACCACACCACACCAAATAGACATGTTATGAGAAGGATTGCCCTTTGATATGGCAGTAAATCTACCACTGCTGGGGGTGAAGGAGAAAAGTGGCTGCAGTGGGACTGAAATTGGAATTTTTTTTTTTTTGGAATAAGACAAAAATAGAGGACTCCTCTGCTGAAATCAGTCCCAGTCTACAGAAATATTCCACATACTACTAAGAAGACTCGAGCAATAGGTTGCTGAATAATCCGTGAAGGCACTCCCTGTGATTTGCTTGTAATTAACGTAGATTACTGTTTAACCACCAATTAGAGCAATTAAACCAAGGTAGTGTCAGTGGGGCCGATTTAAAATCTCAATCCATTCTTCATTAACAGCTAACGCAATTATTTCACCACATGGGGTATTTTATGACGCTTCCTTGTATTTCATGTGGCTTGAAGCCTCCTGTATGCTCCTCCTTTGTGTGTTGGGCGGGGGTGAGAGATGGGATTGTGCCCCTCGCTGCTGGTCGTAGAACTCGACTTCCTTTGCCGACGTAAAGCCATCAATCTGTGGCCCAATCTGCGCCTTTTCAGGGCAGGGATCGAGTACAAAGGGACACTTTATTAAGGGATCAGGTCCTCAAAGTACATTCAGAATTGGAGCTCGACTACATAGGACAAGGCAGGGCGAGAACAGGGCAGGGGAGAGCAGGGCAGATTAAGGTAGGTTAGGGCGGGAGAGGGCAGGGCAGGTAGGGTGGTGTTGGACAGGGCAGGGGAGGACAGGCAGGGCATATTCATATAGAACTGCATCGAGAATCGTATAGATAGACAATACTCCACGAGTTTGGATGGGCCGCAATCGTCATCGAGGCGAAGCCGAGTGACGATTACAGCACAGCCAAACGAGTGGAGTATTGCCTAATTTACGATTCAAGTGCGGTTCTGGATTTATCTTACCGCTTTCTATGACATTAAATATCATCACAACTTCAGAATAATCAGAATATACTTAGCAAATTCACTACGCCACGGCCGTGGCGTAGTATTGTCACTTTACCAGGGTGATCGTTGAGTATATTTTTCTAATGTTATTCCTATGGCTAAACTTGTACCAGGGGTGAGATAATACTGCAGGGTAGGGCGGGAGAGGGCAGGACAGGTGGTGTTGGACAGGGCAGGGCAGGGCAGGACAGGGCAGTGCAGGTAGGGTGGTGTTTGACAGGGCAGAGCACTGCAGGACAGGGGAGCATGGGGCAGAGTAGGGTGGGTAGAGCAGGGTAGGGCAGGATAGGACAGGGGAGGGCAGGGGAGGATTGATTAGGGCAGGGCGGGGCAGGGTAGGGCTGAGCAGTGCAGGGTAGGGCAGGGTAGGGCAGGATAGGACGGGGGAGGGCAGGGGAGGCCAGGGGAGGCAGAGGAGGTTTGACTAGGGCAGGGTGGGGCAGGATAGGACGGGAGGGGAGGGAAGGATTGATTAGGGCAGGGCGGGGCAGGGTTGGGCTGAGCAGTGCAGGGTAGGGCAGGATAGGACAGGGGAGGGCAGGGGAGGCAGAGAGGGATTGATTAGGGCAGGGCAGGGGAGAACAGGACAATGTAGGACAAGGTCAGATAGTGTAGGGCAATGCAGGGCAGGGGAAGACAGGATAAGGTGGGATACTGCAGGGCAGGGCAGGGGAGGATAGGGCAGTGTAGGGGCAATGCAGAGCGGTAGAGGACTGGACAGTGTAGGACAGGGTGCGATAGTGTAGGGCAGGACAAGGGCAGGACAGGACAGTGTAGGGCAGGGTGGTACAGTGTATGGTAGGGCAGGGGGAATGGAACAGTTTATGGCAGAATTGGACAGGGTAAGGCAGGGCAGGGGTGGATGGGAGAGTGTAGGGTGGGACAGTGTGGGGCAGGGTAAGATACGGAAGAGCAGGGCAGGAGAAGAATGGGACAGTCTAGGGCAGGGTGGTACAGTGCAGGACAGGGCAGGGGGAGAATATGACAGTGTAGGGTAAGGTGGGACAGAGTAGGAAAGGGCAGGCGTGGATAGGACAGTATAGGGCAGGGCAGGGTTAAGTAGGGCAATAGAGGACAGTGTAGGGCGGGGCAATGTCGGGAGATGCAGGGCATAGCATGAGAGGGCAGAAATGGGCAGGGCAATACAGTTGAGTAGGGCAGGGGAGGACAGTGTATTGCAGGGCAGGGCAGGGCAGGGTGAACTCTAGTCACATGACCAGACAAAGGTGATTTCAGAACGGGAAGTTTGGCCGACCGGTGGCAGGCAGAGACCTGTGGGAAATTCGGCCTGGTCGCGGTGGTCATTCATCACGAGATATTGTCTTTAAACCCGTGTGTCGGGTCGGGTCCCGTATGGGCCGAGAGGTGGAGACATGAAGAAGGGCAGGGGCTGGCCAGTAAACAGACGGCAAAGAATGGTCAGCCTTTACAGCATGGGTAAGAGCACTGGATTTGTAATCTCAAGGTTGTGGGGCTTTGTGGGTTCGAGTCCCACTGCAGCCACATTTATACCACATCCCAGCACTGGTAGATTTACTGCTATATCAAAGGCCAGTCCTTCTCATACCATGTGGAGTGGTATGCAACAATCTTTCTCCTTCAACCCCAGCAGTGGTAGATGTACTGCTATATCAAGGACCAGTCCTTCGTGTACTATGTCTATGTTTAATGACAAATCCTAATATGTGTTTTGTTATACATGAACAGTGTGTGGTTCTCTTCAACATACTGGCTTTGTGTGAACATGTTCTAGAGGCGGGGCGATCAGAATATCATTGGCTATAATATAGAGTGGTGGTGTATGTATGTTTCTGAGTCACTTATCGAACATGGCCGCGTGGAACCGCATGTTAGGAAAGTAAACAATCTTTTTTACCTGTTTCGTTACCTCAAATATAGGACAGCCCAGCTGAGTCATATCAAATGCAGTTGGCTTTCCTGGCTCTAAAGCTTCAGATATTTCTTCTGGATTAAGAGATTATATAACTCTGCGAGCTAGATTCCATAAAATTAAGGTGGAAGGAAAATAGCGTACCTTGAGATTGATGTAAAGTATGACACATTCCAGTTTATTGAATTGATGTGAACGTTGAATATTCCTCTTTTATCCTACCCCTAAAATAAAATCCCATAGGCTTAACATTGAGTTTCTGTATGCCACGCTGCCGGGCATACAGAGATTTATATGCCACTAGTGGCATACAGAATTGTTATCACATAATATTCCAAAATCGAGGAGACGGGGTAGGATAAAATCAAAACTTGATTCGTTTTAATCGTGGCCACCGCATTCCACTCCTGGAGTTTTGTCTCCGGACTTCACTCGGCTTCGCCTCGTGAAATCACTATGCCAAACTCCAGTCGTGGCATACGGTGGCCAAGATTAAAACTCTTCCAGTTTTACAATATACCTCAACCCTGGTACAGGTTTAGCCATAGGAATACCATTAGGAAAAATAGTCAACGATCACCCCAGTAAAGTGACAATACGTCATATGTGATTGACCAATCAGTGGCCAGGATTTCAGAGAAACGACAAGACATCAACATGGAGATTTAAACATTCCTATCTATAAGTAAGTTGAATAATTCTGATATTGTGATGCTATTCTAATGTCCATGAAAGGGTGAGATGAATCCAGAATCGCACTCAAAGCTTGAAATACACATTACTATATACCTACTGCCGTAAGTGACGTAAATACTACACGCTGCTGTCCACCATGTACGGCACAGCCGTGCAGTAAGTTAGGGTTCATTTCACGGTCGTAACGGATATGATTACGACGTCGATATCTAAAAATGGCTGACGTTTATCGCTTCGACATCAGTAACGTTAACGTTAGAGTACATAAAGAAGGCTTACTTCAATACTGTGAAATCAATAATAGATGAATGAATTACAGAAAAACTTCGAAGTACAGTAATAGAAACCTGAATAAACATGGTAACGACCTTAAAAACAGGAGTGCAAGGAGAGAACAACTGCTATGTTTTCTTCCCGACGTTTTCCTGCTGGTTCCCCGCTGGTTTGCAAGTGACAACAAGTGTTGCTATGCAGGTTGCTATGTGTGTTGCTATGCGACAACGTCACATCCGCATTCCACGGTCGAAGCGAAAGCTAGGGTTCATGTCGACAGTTCTGTGCCCAAATTGGATTTAAAATGGCTCCTACAACTTAATTAAGGTAACTATATGAATGTTTGAGGGTATATAGTAAAAATAAAACGTTGTGCCTGTAAAAGTACAAAATTCGATCCTCACTCGGGCCCCGGGCCGTTTACAGCTCTGTGTAAACACCCCGCTGTAAACGGCCCGGGGCCCGAGTTCAGATCGAAATTTGTACATCATTTTATTACTATACTCCACTGGTTTGGATGTGCCGTAATCGCCTCGATGACGATTGCTGCACATGCAAACTCATGGAATATTGAGTATTTATACGATTCTAGATCCAGTTCTATATAGGTATTTTATAGATCTAGTAAGTGAGGGAAAATGTACTGACTGAACGAAACGTCACGAAAAACAGAAAGTATTTTTTGATGGACTGTACAGTTTGTGGCGTCTTATATTCAAGTTTACAACTCAAAACCTTCTTGAAAGCTTTACACATTAGGTATTCACAATGGAAATGCCTAATCCCCCTGTAACTAAAGCCACACAGATTATTTTCTCCAAAAGGACAATCTTTTTTGGTCCCAGTCGTCCCTGTAGTCAAAGACTTCGCCCCAGGTTCCAGCTTGATTCATGCCGTGGTCACTGAAAACCTGAACCAATGCATTTTTTTATTATCATTATATTTTATCGTCATAAACGGACAAACCTCAACTGTATCACATGTATAGGATTGAAGCACTGTAACCTCAAGGTTGTAGGACTTTGTGGGTTTGAGTCGCACCCCAGCAGTGGTAGGATTAAGGTCAGGACAATGACAGCTTTATTAAACAGCCTGGAATGACATTTCAAGTCTCCGTCCTTTTCCCTGTCCTTTGTAAGGACAATCCATGTTTATTTAACATGGTCCAGGCCTCCCAATAAAACCTTTAAAACCTATAAAACCTTTAAAGCCCTCCATTCTGATTCTTGAGCCTTTATTTTTTTCAAAGGAACCTTGTGCAAAAAGTTGTAGAATTTGTGGGTTTGAGTCCCACCCCAGCAGTGGTAGGTTTACTGCTATATCAAAGGCCAATCCTTCTCATACCATGTCTATGTGGTGTGGGAAGTAAAATAACGCTCACCTCAGTAAATGTGTAGGGGTGAGATTTCTACCTGAATTCATCTCATAGATTCGATCACCACCCTTGTGGTGTAAAAGAACCCTGAGAAAGTCTGGAAAGGACCTGTAATGGTTGACTGGACAGTAAATCAAACCAAACAAACAAACACAACCAGACAAGCCCAATTATGTTGATTCTTTTCTATCTAAATATTTTAAAATTCTTGTTGAGATGTCCTTCCAAAGGTAGGATTAAGGTCAGGACAATGACAGCTTTATTAAACAGCCTGGAATGACATTTCAAGTCTCCGTCCTTTTCCCTGTCCTTTGTAAGGACAATCCATGTTTATTTAACATGGTCCAGGCCTCCCAATAAGACCTTTAAAACCTTTAAAACCCTTTATTCTGATTCTTGAGCCTTTATTTTTTTCAAAGGAACCTATATAACCTATAAAAACCTATATTTTTACTACCATGCAGATTGATGTGTACAAGAAATCTTAGAAGTTATCTTGACACAAAGTAAGATTGT
Source organism: Alentia gelatinosa (assembly GCA_950022655.1). Classification (NCBI taxonomy): domain Eukaryota; kingdom Metazoa; phylum Annelida; class Polychaeta; order Phyllodocida; family Polynoidae; genus Alentia; species Alentia gelatinosa. The sequence goes on from OX465585.1 coordinate 9,660,205, forward strand.
CAAATGACAAGAAATCCACATTATCTGTTGATTTAAGAGATCATAAAAGTGTTGAAGAATCAACAGTTGGTGTGACGTCTTGCCAGGCTGGCTTGCCTGTATACATGCTTACAGGGTATAACCTGATGAGCCAGACATCCTGACGTCCTGCAATTAAGTACTAGGTACATTTTTTTTAGAAATCAAGAACCGAAAATAAGCGATTCACTATATTTTGACTCTTATTATGTTGAATATGTTAACCCTAAAAACGTATTTTGATTTTCAAAACCTATAAAAAAAACCTCTATATATATTGATGAAGCGGGGCACTGGGAGGCCTGATGATCCATAGGACTAGTATATGACCGTCCTAGGAGAATCCTTTCAGATATTTAACAGCCCCCAGGCTTCCTAGAAAGCGAACCAAAGTTATAACTGTAAAGGGGGGCGTCCACCAACCACGACAAGGCTACGACAAAGACAAGAGTCTATGACAACGCCACGACAGGCTGCGACTAGAAGCTTGTCGGGGGCCTGTCGGGGGCCTTCCGACAAGGTTACGACAAAATTGAACATGTTCGATTTTTGCCACGACTGGACCTTTGTCGTGGAGTGTTGTGGTTTCCTCGATATCACTGTCGTAGTGTGTCGGGACCATGGACGCCTTTTTTACGGGAACCAGCAACATCTGCAACACGTCCCGACAACGCTGCCGTAAAGCCCCCCCTTCTCACGACAAGGCACTTTCTTGTCGGCTCTTGTCGTAGCCTTGTCGTGGTTGGTAGATGCCCGCTTTAAGGGTGGATCACACCAGGCTTCAGACTGATTACTCTTATAGGATAAATAAAGAATTTTGTATAAAAAAAAAAAATAAAAAAAATAAAACCAGAGGAAAAAATAAAAAAGCCTGCTACATATGAACAGTAGTGTTGTGATTGTTATCATTAGGCCCACTAGAGCTGTCTAATGAAAAAGTCTGCTACATATGAACAGTAGTGTTGTGATTGTTATCATTAGGCCCACTAGAGCTGTCTAATGAAAAGGTCTGCTACATATGAACAGTAGTGTTGTGATTGTTATCATTAGGCCCACTAGAGCTGTCTAATGAAAAAGTCTGCTTCATATGAACAGTAGTGTTGTGATTGTTATCATTAGGCCCACTAGAGCTGTCTAATGAAAAAGTCTGCTACATATGAACAGTAGTGTTGTGATTGTTATCATTAGGCCCACTAGAGCTGTCTAATGAAAAAGTCTGCTACATATGAACAGTAGTGTTGTGATTGTTATCATTAGGCCCACTAGAGCTGTCTAATGAAAAAGCCTGCTTCATATGAACAGTAGTGTTGTGATTGTTATCATTAGGCCCACTAGAGCTGTCTGTGTTGACTGTGCTGGTGGGCGATACCTCTCTATGATGAGACAGTGGTGGTCGTGCGGGGGTAAGCTGGTGGCTGGAGTGGATGGCAGGCTGGTAGATTAGTGCCACACCACTCTGCATTCACTGTCTACAAGGCTTTGTCGGGGAATATTAGTGTTAAAAATGGGAACTCTTCCATGGAAATGTACGCTTTTATTATGACTATTTCTATTCCTTTTTAAACAAAGATAATGGTAATTGATTCTCATACATTCCACTGAAATGATAGTCTGACCCTCCCCACAGACCCTTAGTTCCATACTCTGCTGATACTGATGTGATTTTCATATTTTCTTGGTCTCTCCGAGGCAGAAAATGCAATGTGAAAAATGGCAGCAAATGCAATGTGAAAAATGCATTCAGTTTTCATTTCTGTCTTGTCGAAGTCTATGTCTGACAGACAGACAGGCAGACAGACAGACAGAATGACAGACATAGGGTTAGACAGACAGACAATAATTCCCGGTTATTTTACACTGATGTGAGGCCACACACAATGCTTCAGCCATTTTGATTGAACTGTGTCTACTTCCGGTCACTGCTGGTAACTGGTGATTTATTTATCATCATACTGTCCAGTTAGAGTACCAGTAACATAGAGGGCTGGACTTCAGAAGCAGCCAAGTTCCACTGGAAAACTACCTCTAATACCTCTAGTGGGAATCCACTGGCACACAGTATTCCCGCTAGGTGGCATCATTGAGATTATAGGAATCTTTGGGTTGCATTGATGTATGTCTTTAGCACGGGAGGCAGGGCAGTGGATCCTCAAAGCTCTAAACCTAGTTCATTAAGAATCCTTCTCATTTAGAGCATAATGAGAGTACAGAATACTACTTAGAGAGTGTGAGATCTTAAGAGAGGGGTGCACCAAGACACTATCTTGATGTCCTGACAACCAAAAAGATATACTACTCCAAAAAAAACAAGTATAAAACCTGTAATGCAGGGGACCAAGCGGCAGAAGGGCCCCGGCCGAGCCTGGAGACTATTGTAATACGTTAATAAAACCCTAATAAAACTGTTTAACCCATTCACGCCGGGTGATGCCTTGAGGCATCATTTACAAAAAATCCGTTTTTGTGAATGAAATTGGAAATTTTTTTCTCAATAAAAATGAAACTTTTACAGTATGTAGGTATAACATAGTATTCGATATTTCTATGCCAAATGAAGGATAATATTAACGATTATGTGTCATGTCACGTAATGCAAAGATATAATGGTTATATAGCAGGTGCGATAACAATATTGTCATATATCTCATCTCATTATTTACTCTTACATCACACATGTATGCAAATTATTTTTACGCAGACTTTATCTTGATGTAATATAACTCAATTGGAAGAACTCCCTTGTGGGAGAAATTGTGGAAAATAAACAAAAAAAAACTAAAAGAATATTCACAATATAGCCTATACACCCGTCCTCTAGCGGTATGCACAGGCACTTGTACACGGCTCCATACCTGTGTTATTGCCGTGGGCACCCGGCGTGATAGAATTAAAAAAAACTACAAAAAACGGCACGTGATAGAGCGCTCTGCACGTGTTGAACACTTCCCCATAGCCGCTTTTTGCTCACTGCTGGTACTTCAGACTCCTGCAAATAGCGAGGGATGAGATATGGATACTTCTTCATGCGCGCAACTTTCAGTAAAACATCCTTCTGAACTTTTATGAAACCAATACAAACGGCGAGATGTAGATGTGTACGAGTGGAGTGTAGAATAAAATCATACTCCCGGGAGTCCCTCTTCACCAGACAAGCAGTACCGGCCAACAAAAACATGTTTTGTCGTAGCACTGCCTCGCAGTACCATTGTCGTACAAGTTGGTTTATAGCATATGGCGATAGGGGTGGATAGGGACTTTACAACTACTGAGTTCGCCAGAAAAGTATGGACATTCATTGCACAAAGCTTGGCTTTTGAAATATAGAGATTGCTGTAGAAACACAATGCTGTTAAATGTGCATCCCATTTAATGGGAATACGATAAATCCACTGGCCTTATAGCAACATATACGGCACTTCCGATGGGTAGGTTTGTGAATTTAACGCCAGAGGGGGCTCTACATTGAGTAGCAATTAGTAGGGGCAGCTTTGAGCCCCTGTGCTGCCATTCAACATACAAAAATGAAACTGTCAGTAATGGGCAGGAACCTCTTTTTTACATATGATATATCCTACCGAACTATACCAGCGACGAAGGGGGTGGAGAGTTAGCTCAGTGGGTAAAGTAATGGTCTTGTGGGTTTAAGTCCCACTGCAGCCACTTTTCTCATTCATTCCTAGCAGTGGTAGACTTACTGCTATATCAAAGACCAATCCTTCTCATACCATGTCTATATGGTGTGGTGAACAGCCACCTTTCTCCTTCACCCCCAGCAGTGGTGGACATACTGCTATATCAAAGACCAATCCTTCTCATACCATGTTTGTGTGGTGTGGTGAACAGCCATCTTTCTCCTTTATCCCAGCAGTGGTAGATTTACTGCTATATCGAAGTCCAGTCCTTCTACCACAGCTATGTGGTGTGATGTGGTGTGCCACCACCTTTCCCCTTCACCCCCAGCAGTGGCAGATTTACTGTTATCTCAAAAACCAGTGCTTCTCATACCATGTGTATGTTGTGTGGTGTACAGCCACCTCCTCCTTTATATAAATATATTTAACAACATCATCAAGGGAAAACTACCTTGCATTACGTTAGTTTGATGTCTAGAGGTTATAATGATCGACGCGAAATAGCAATGGGAATAACAGGAAAAGAGGCACACATTTTCTTACTTTTTTTAAAACTTAGATGATTATGCAACTCATATTGTGAGTTTTTCAGACACAAATCTATGCTCTAGATGATCGCCTGATATTGCATTCTCCCGACTGTGGCGCCTGCAGTCTGCCTCCCACTGTGAGCTGCTCATCCCAGTAGTGAGCCGCTCATGGGACTCTGCACGCCGCGTAGACTGGCTCCAGTCCCTGCACCCTATGGCTGCCCTCCTCACTGGGATACAGGACTGGCCCCAGTCCCTGCACCCTATGGCTACCCTCCTCACTGGGATACAGGACTGGCTCCAGTCCCTGCACCCTATGGCTACCCTCCTCACTGGGATACAGGACTGGCACCAGTCCCTGCACCCTATGGCTGCCCTCCTCACTGGGATACAGGACTGGCACCAGTCCCTGCACCCTATGGCTGCCCTCCTCACTGGGATACAGGACTGGCTCCAGTCCCTGCACCCTATGGCTGCCCTCCTCGCTGGGATACAGGACTGGCTCCAGTCCCTGCACCCTATGGCTAGCCTCCTCACTGGGATACAGGGACTGGTACAATCGGTAATGGTGTTGGATTTCTGGCGCTGTTTAGCTCCAATATTTCCAACACTCTCCATACAGATATCATGGTTACTGGTGAGGATATCTGCTGGGAGATTGATACCTTCTCTCTTTGATCTCAATCGGGTCACAGACAGGAGCAGGCGACATCTATTGCTATGACAACACAGGCGGCCAGGGAACTGGAGGGAGGGAGGGGGAGAGGCAGGAGAAGGTAAAGGGTTACAAGGATCAGTTTGTGGCCATGAACAGGAAATTCTGTTCATAGTGGACAAGTCTTTGATTCATGGGCCAGTCAGAGAAGGATACATACCACAATTAACTTTATTCTGATTGTGTTTAATCATGTAATGAATGCTCATAATCAAAGACTTGAGCATGGGCCAGTCAGAGAAGGATACATACTTTAATTAACTTTATTCTTATTGTGTTTAAACATTTAATGAATGTTCATAACGAAAGACTTGAGCATGGGCCAGTTAGAGAAGAAGGGATACATACTTTAATAAACTTCATTCTTATTGTGTTTAATCATTTAATGAATGTTCATAACCAAAGACTTGAGCATGGGCCAGTGAGAGAAGGATACATACTTTAATGAACTTTATTCTGATTGTGTTTAATCATTTAATGAATGTTCATAACCAAAGACTTGAGCAAGTCTACCTGCCACGCTATAATATCCTCACCACATCTCTCATAGAATAATCCAAGCTTCAATACCACCGACTCCTGTGGTGCAGATGTAGTTCATTAAGCTGGGGTTATTGTTTGCTGGTCTGTTCATATCATATCTGGTCCTGTGTGAATTAGTGACCAGAGAAATCAAACACAGGGTCCCTTAATGGTTCTTTGTCATGAGACAGCCATTGTGCGTGGGTATTCTTGTGGATATTGTTGGGGATTGGGAACAGATATGCAGATCCCATGAATAATTTAGTATTAATCTGATGTTTAGACTCTGAAACGAGCTATCCAGTTGATTTATCAAGGCCACCATTCATGATGCATTTTTGGACAGGGAGAGAGATGTGGAATATGTCTATTTCATTTTGTTTCCTCCCACAGTGCATAGCAGATTGGAATCAGTTCATTTTGACAACTGTTGTGCGGTGCATGGGTTCGAAGTCTATCCACAGTCCATATGTACTACCTTATGCAAGGAGTTGGGGGCAAGCTCAGTGGTTTAATAACACTGGACTTATAACCCCAAGGTTTTAGGAGTCTTTGAGTCCCACTGCAGCCAATTCTCTACTTCATGACCAGCAGTGGTAGATTTACTGTTGTACCAAAGGCCAGTCCTTCTCATACAACGTCTATGTGGTGTGGTGGGCAGCCACCTTTCTCCTTCATCCCTAGCAGTGTTAGATTTACTGCTATATCAAAGGCCAATCCTTTCTCACACCATGTCTATGTGGTGGGGTGTACAGCCACCTTTCTCCTTCACCCCTAGCAGTGTTAGATTTACTGCTATATCAAAGGCCAATCCTTTCTCACACCATGTCTATGTGGTGTGGTGGGCAGCCACCTTTCTCCTTCACCCCTAGCAGTGTTAGATTTACTGCTATATCAAAGGCCAATCCTTTCTCACACCATGTCTATGTGGTGTGGTGTGCAGCCACCTTTCTCCTTCACCCCCAGCAGTGTTAGATTTACTGCTATATCAAAGGCCAATCCTTTCTCACACCATGTCTATGTGGTGGGGTGTACAGCCACCTTTCTCCTTCACCCCTAGCAGTGTTAGATTTACTGCTATATCAAAGGCCAATCCTTTCTCACACCATGTCTATGTGGTGGGGTGTACAGCCACCTTTCTCCTTCACCCCTAGCAGTGTTAGATTTACTGCTATATCAAAGGCCAATCCTTTCTCACACCATGTCTATGTGGTGGGGTGTACAGCCACCTTTCTCCTTCACCCCTAGCAGTGTTAGATTTACTGCTATATCAAAGGCCAATCCTTTCTCACACCATGTCTATATGGTGTGGTGTACAGCCACCTTTCTCCTTCACCCCCAGCAGTGGTAGATTTTATAGAGGAAACCCATGAAAGTTTAGGGTTGTATCCCATCGAGTTTGAATCACGTAGTAATTCACAAGGCAAAGCCGCGTGAATTGCTATGTGATTCAAATGAGATAGGATCGAGCTCTGACCCTAAACTTGAATGGGTTTCTGAATTTATCTCACCCTTAATATTGACTAATGTGCTAACATTTGTGACATTATCCCCCATTGGATATTTTTCCTAAATATCTAATGGGTGTTAGATACGAGTTTTCAATGTTAAGTCTATGGAGAAAAAATATCTGTGGTGAGATAAACTGTGATATCAAAGGCTAGTCCTTCTTATACCATGTCTATTTGGTGTGGTGTACAGCCACCTTTCTCCTTCACTCTCAGCAGTGGCAGATTTACTGTGGTATCAAAGACCAATCCTTCTCATACAATGTCTATGTGACGTGGGAGCTAAAAGAACTCTCACTTCAGTAAATGTGCAGTGAGAAAAGCTGAATCTTGAGAAGGTGGTCAAACTAGGTATGAAAACCTCAGCCTAGGTATGAAAACCTCAGCCTAGGTATGAAAACCTCAGCCTAGGTATGAAAACCTCAGCCTAGGTATGAAAACCTTAGCCTAGGTATGAAAACCTCAGCCTTGGTGTGGAAACTATGTAACTATAAAGTGCTCAGGTTTAGAGGACTTTACTGATTACCATTTACTCTTTTACACCATTTGTATGTCAATCAGTTAATCAATTAATTAATTAGCTCTAATTATTATCACCTCTTGTAATTTACATGTGATTTGGTTATTGACTATATTGACTTTGTAAACAGTCCGGATTTTGTATTATACTTATAATGGAAGACCACCTACTTTAAGGTGAATTATATGTGAAATAAAAAAAATAAATAAATAAATAAATAAATACATGCAGTGTTCTTGCACTTGGAATAGTCTGATTGACTAATAACTTTCTGGTATACCCAAGACATGGATTTCTCAGGGAAAAAATGAATAAACGCCTTTACAAATAGGCTTAGAGGAAGGAAATTGTCCATGATAAGCTGTATAACCAGAGGGATATAATCGTTTTATTTTTAAGGGACGATAGACAGAGGGCAATTTCCTGGAATTAATCCAAAGGATTTTCTTTGATTTTTTCTAAATTCCAGAGATTTCTAATCTGATCTTTCGAGCATTCGAGCAAAGGGAATGTAAATTTTATAATTGTTGAGATGGTTACCTTTCTCATCGCTAATTATTTTATGAAGCTGCCCCCAGCCGTTGACACATGCGCACTCGGCTGACTGGTTCTGACAGACATTAAAAAGCAGGAGAGAAATCCACTCAGTTCAGTGGAGCGATAAAGAAAACACTGTTATCCACACAGTCAAACAAATACTCAGGCTTGGCTCAAATCCCCTCTGACGAGAATGCCAGAACGTGTTCAGCGGAATTTCCTTTGATCTGATTCTCTCCTGAATAATCAACAGCTGTGAGATTTAATGGTCAGCTCTGAATATTGGATGAATCCTGTCTGTCTGTCTCTCTCTGTCACTAAGTACTGCCAAAGATGGGTTAGCTTTTCAGAGATGGCAGTTTTCCTATTTTCCAAAGAAATCCTCAGTTTCAGTTTATGATTTAGTTTTAATTGTGTAAAGCAAAGAAAGAATAAATTGGGCCTCATTCACACCAATAAACAGTTGTTCAAACTTCCCTACACACCTGAGAAGCCTGGCTTTGGAAACCAAGAGTAAAACTGTACAAATGACTAGGTGGGGTTCGGAGTTAGCTCAGTGGTTAAGGCACTGGACTTGTAGTCCTACTGCAGCCACTCTTCTCCTTCACCCCCGGCAGTGGTAGATTCACTGTTATATCAAAGGCCAGTCCTTCTTATACCATGTCTATGTGGTGTGGTGTGCAGCCACCTTTCTCCGTCATCCCAAGCAGTGGTAGATTCACTGTTATATCAAAGGCCAGTCCTTCTCATACCAAGTCTATGTGGTGTGGTGTGCAGCCACCTTTCTCCTTCATCCCCAGCAGTGGTAGATTTACTGCTATATCAAAGACCAATCCATCTCATACTATGTCTATGTGGTGTGGTGTACAGCCACCTTTCTCCTTCATCCCCAGCAGTGGTAGATTTACTGCTATATCAAAGACCAATCCATCTCATACTATGTCTATGTGGTGTGGTGTACAGCCACCTTTCTCCTTCATCCCCAGCAGTGGTAGATTTACTGCTAAATCAAAGGCCATTGATCCTTCTCATACCATGTCTATGTGGTGTAGGAAGTAAAAGAACTCTCACTTCGGTAAATGTGTTGGGGTGAGATTTCTAACTAAGTTTATCTCATAGATTCAGTGACCATCAAACTCAAAGTAAGTCTAATAGAACATATTGGATGTTAAACTACTCAAACAACAATGTCTACGATTGGGATGCCGCCGATACTGTCAAAGATCTTGTGGTTACGTTATTTAAACATGACTGAAATTACGAAATCTTAGCAGTTGTATGCAACTAAGAGTGTTCGTCTATAGATGTATAGGAATATATATTCCTACATATACCTACTGATTATATATGTTAAATAATATGAGCATAGATATACAGCAATCTATCCATGATCGCCCTGTGCGGCTCTCTTCGCTGATGAATGGTCATTATTAGGAACAAAAACAAAACAAAAACCATGATAGGATCATTCTAAATCACTCTTTCTTAAACCAAGAAAACCATATCGCTTCTTTCCTCGTCCCTGCGGTACTTTCGAAGTGGCTATGCCCGGGGGTACGAGTTTAGCAAATATTTGTTCTGTAGGATGTGTATTTAGTTCACTCTACCAGTCTCCAATGTGTAGCTATGATGGGAGATACATCTCTGAGACATTATGTTTACAAGACGTACCTCCTGAAACTACCATGACGAGGTGAACGTCGGCACCACTAACGTCAATATCACTCAGAAGTTCTATTATCCACCTGATACAAGGGGTCCATAGAAAACACATAGGGAGTGTGTATGGAAATACATGGAACGTCCAGATATATCCACCTGATACAAGGTGTCCATAGAAAACACATAGGGAGTGTGTATGGAAATACATGGAACGTCCAGATATATCCACCTTATACAAGGTGTCCATAGAAAACACATGGGGAGTGTGTATGGAAATACATGGAACGTCCAGATGTATCCACCTTATACAAAGTGTCCATAGAAAACACACAGGGAGTGTGTATCATACCCGGAGCACACGTACAGTAATAAGAAAACATAGTTACTGAGCCCGTAGGTATGGCAGTTATCGGTTTTTTAACTAAAATATTCGGCCCTGCCGCCTGTGGCGTCGAGCCGTATTTTTGAGTCAAAATACCTTGAACGGCCATCCCTACAGGGTCAGTCACCCTTTTTTCTCATATTGTTATATACATATGGCCGGATGACCTGACATACTACCTTCTACTACCCATGACGTATACATAGCCGTATTCAATATTTCAAAATATTTGATAAAATTATTAATCTGATACATCCCTCTGCCTTCGGCGTCGAACCTTGAACCTATTTACCTGAGCCGAAGGGAATTCATTAATTGAGTACAAGGCGAACATGGCGAACATATCCCTGGGAGACAGATTTTTCATATGATTACATAACCGTATCTCATACACTGTGTTTGAGCAAAGATGCAGTACGTCGGTTCTGTACGCGCTGGACGGTTCACTTCCGGTGACGTCATCTCCCAGGTCACCTTGGGCGCTCCAGGGGCCCGTTTAATAATCTAGGATCTTAAATATAGACACTTATGCATGTGACAAACCTTATGTAATCAAATGACAGGTAAACCCTTCAAGGACAAATCTCTTCAGGTACTGACTTAATGAATTCCCCTCGGACTGGGTTTCAATTCTATAGGGGACAGAAACATTGTTTGTTCATAAAATAGTCACTAGGTGGCCAGCAGTATGGCAGGCCCCTTCGGGGGACAGATCTATATTCTAGGTCTATGTTCTTACGAAATTCAACTGCCTTTCAATGCTTTGCCATGGTTCCCTTGACTCTCTACACCCATCCTAGAGCAGGATGACATAAAGATTAAACCCAGAACATGAGGTTTTTCACATGGAACACTTTATATACATATGTCAGCAAGGCTAGAGTTGTGACACTTCCCCATTATCACTCACTTCTTTCACACTTCCTTTAGTGAAGAACACCTTCTTTTTCACCTCCTTAAGTGAAGAATACCTACTCGGGGGGCGTCATGGCAGCCCCCATGGATCATAGGCTATATGCCGTATATAAGTACACGGTTCTAGAGCACCACATATACAATTACTTTTTATTTTAAATAGGTTTACTATATACCTACTGCCGTAACTAACGTGATTACTACACGCTGCTCCCTATGACGTACTGCACATCTGTGCAGTATATCAGGGTTCATTTCACAGTCGTAACGGATATGATTACGACGTCGATATTTAAAAATGGCCGATGGTGTTTACGCTTCGACATCGGTAACGTTTACGTTAGAGTACATAAAGAAGACATACTGAAATACTGTGAAATCAAAAATACATGAATGAATTACAGAAAAACTTCGAAGTACAGTAATAAAAACTTGAATAAACATGGCAAGCACCTTAAAAACAGGAGAGAACAACTGCTATGTTTTTTTCCCGACGGTTTCGCGCCGGTTTCCCCCCAGTTTCCAAGCGACAAAAAGTGTTGCTATGCAGGCTGCTATGTGCGTTGCTATGCGATAACGTCACATCCGCATTCCACGGACGAAGCGAAAGCTAGGGTTCACATTGATCGTTCTGTGTCCAAATTCGATTTGAAATGGCTCTTACAACTTAAATAAGGTAAGAATATGAATGTTTTGGAGGCATATAGTAAAGATAAAACGTTGTACCTTTAAACGTAAAAATTTCGATCCTCACTCGGGCCCCAAGCACGTTTACAACTCGGTGTAAACACCTCATTGTAAACGTGCTAGGGTCCGAGTTCGGATCGAAAATTTTACGGTTACAGGAACATTGTTTTATTACTTTACTATATACCTACTGCCGTAACTATCGTGATTACTACACGCTGCTCACCACAAGGTTCTGCACAGCTGTGCCGGAAAAACCGGAATTTGTGAATAGACTGAATTCTGGGATACCTCAATAGGGAGCCAAAGTGAACCCGTTGCAACCACAGATAGCCGGTCACAAAATACTATTTCCGGATATAGGCACTCAGTTCTTTGATTTTATAGGTTCAAGATTATATGTCTCATTCACCAATCTTTTAGATCCAAATTTTTAATAAACTTAACAACTGTCATCGTAGTTTCGAAACAGAGTTATTCAGAGACGATAGTAGTAAACTACACTTCAAAGGTAACAGAAGGGACCAAAAAGGAAAGTCTAGCCTCAAACCCCCATAGGTTTAGCACTAAGCCTCGTTCTTGCGGGCCACCGGAAATGGTGTTTTGTAAACGGGTATCTGTGGTTTCAGCGGGTTCACTTTGGCTCCCTATAGGGTCTATTCCCGGAATTGCGATGTGGGATGTACAAAGTGTCTTGCCTGAACGGTTGCATCCAGGATATGCCCAGTAAATGCGCACACTGATTCCTGCAAGGTGATATCGACGTTTACGAGATCATAAGAACACCTGGCGGCAGTCACCAGAACCAGACTGACGTCACGGCGTCCCTTATCACGTGATGAATGGCGCAGGCGCACCGCTGTTATGATCCGGCACAGATGTGTCAAATTATGGTCCGGGGATAGAAATGTGGGACGAATAATGGACGTTTAAGTGTAGGTACAGTCAGCACTCATTCTAACGACATATTTACGATGTTTACGACCAAAAGTTAGAGCTTCCTTATTAGTCATCGCAAAAAGACTAAAGAAGAAACCAACAAGTTGTGGTCAAAGTCGCCGTTCTCTATGAGTTTGATGGGAGTGATATGATCAAGGCGACTGTTGGGTGAATATCACATAGCATTTAAATGAGATGGAGAACAACGACTTGACCCGAACGAGTTGCTTTCTGTATATATCTTACCCCTGTGCACACTAAAAGAATGGAAGTTGCACAGGATATAGACCATGGAGGACGGACTGCAATACTCGCATGGGCATGTAGGACGAGTTCCCCATGCTAAGTCTATGGGACAAAAATACTAGGGTTGAGATAAAACATCTGTCCCCTAACCCGTGATGTCCTCGGTAAAATTACAACCTTGTGTCATACCATCAGAGCCTTCACACTCATTGGCTGTTGTCATCTCCCTTCTCATTAGTTAAACAACTATTTGGCACAAACCAGGCCATGGACGTGTATTTGGGCATGTTAGTGAGAGCAAATTTGACATTTTCGTCATAAAAATAGTAGTCGTTAGTACCTGAGATGCACTTTAACGAGGGACCTGAGAGTACCTGAGAGTGCACTTTAACGAGGGACCACTGTATTATGCCAGTAGAGTTACATAGTACAGTATAAACAGGGACACTGTATTATACCAGTGGAGTTATATAGTGCACTTTAACGAGGGAACACTATATTATACCAGTGGAGTTATATAGTGCAGTTTAATGAGGGAACACTGTATTATACCAGTGGAGTTATATAGTGCAGTTTAACAAGGGACACTATATTATACCAATGGAATTATACCAGTGGAGTTATATAGTGCAGTTTAACAAGGGACACTGTATTATACCAGTGGAGTTTTATATTGCAGTTTAACGAGGGAACACTGTATTATACCAGTGGAGTTACATAGTGCAGTTTAACAAGGGACACTGTTTTATACCAGTGGAGTTATATAGTGCAGTTTAACGAGGGAACACTATATTATACCAGTGGAGTTATATAGTGCAGTTTAACGAGGGACACTGTATTATACCAGTGGAGTTATATAGTGCAGTTTAACAAGGGACACTGTATTATACCAGTGGAGTTTTATATTACAGTTTAACGAGGGAACACTGTATTATACCAGTGGAGTTATATAGTGCAGTTTAACAAGGGACACTGTATTATACCAGTGGAGTTATATAGTGCAGTTTAACGAGGGAACACTATATTATACCAGTGGAGTTATATAGTGCAGTTTAACGAGGGACACTGTATTATACCAGTGGAGTTATATAGTGCAGTTTAACGAGGGAACACTGTATTATACCAGTGGAGTTATATAGTGCAGTTTAACGAGGGAACACTGTATTATACCAGTTGAGTTATATAGTGCAGTTTAACGAGGGACACTGTATTATACCAGTGGAGTTATATAGTGCAGTTTAACAAGGGAACACTGTATTATACCAGTGGAGTTGCATCGTGCAGTTTATTGAGGGAACACTATATTATACCAGTGGAGTTACATCGTGCAGTTTAACGAGGGAACACTTTATTATACCAGTGGAGTTATATAGTGCAGTTTAACGAGGGACACTGTATTATACCAGTGGAGTTACATAGTGCAGTTTAACGAGGGACACTGTATTATACCAGTGGAGCTACACAGTGCAGTTTATTGAGCGAACACTGTATTATTCCAGTGCAGTTACATAGTGCAGTTTAACGAGGGAACACTGTATCATACTAGTGGAGTTATATAGTGCAGTTTAACGAGGGACACTGTATTATACCAGTGGAGTTATATAGTGCAGTTTAAAGAGGGAACACTATATTATACCAGTGGAGTTACATAGTGCACTTTAACGAGGAAACGCTGTATTATACCAGTGGAGTTATATAGTGCAGTTTAACGAGGGACACTGTATTATACCAGTGGAGTTTTATAGTGCAGTCTAACGAGGGAACACTGTATTATACCAGTGGAGTTATATAGTGCAGTTTAACGAGGAAACGCTGTATTATACCAGTGGAGTTATATAGTGCAGTTTAACGAGGGACACTGTATTATACCAGTGGAGTTACATAGTGCAGTTTAACGAGGGAACACTGTATTTTACTATATACCCATGCCGTATATATATACTGAAAATATGCACCGTTTTAGCATATGACGTAAAAATACTGTACGGACCGCTGGTCCGTACACTAAAATACGGACCACCTTGCCATACACATATATTAACATATCGGTTGTTAAAATTTAAATTAATGATTTTTTTTTTTAATTTTGGGTATATAGTAAATATATAACGTCCAACCATGCTTGTACAAGTCACAGAACTCGATGATAATTTACGGTTTGTACGGAACTCGGCATAAATGCCTTGGTCCGTACAAACCGTGAATTACCATCTCGTTCTGTGAATTGTACACCATGGTCAGGACGTTCTATATAAATACCAGTGGAGTTATAAAGTGCAGTCTAACGAGGGACACTGTATTATACCAGTGGAGTTATAAAGTGCAGTTTAACGAGGGAACACTATATTGAGATACAGACTACAGATAACAGTGTCTAGATACGCGGGTAGGATGTTTATCGGCGGGGAGTTAGTGAACTACGGGGTAGTGACATCAGGGGGGCTAATAGACGGGGACGTATTAATGTAGGGCTTCAGTAATACGCTCTAAGGGCGGGAAAATACAAGCACCCTACACTGTTATAACCTCCACTACCAACAGGCGTAAATACAGACCCAGTGAGAAGCGTATCAACAAAGAGATTATAAACAGAAAACCGGTTCTGACAGGTTCTCTAGAGCTAAACGTGTTACTGTTAACCTGTCGTGTGGACTAATATCTACTGGGTTCTTTTTGTGGTGAACAAGGTGATAAATAGCATGTTTATATGTTATTTTATTACCCGCCGATTACGGAGTCTCCATGGGACATGTATAGGGCACCTGGAATTAGCTACCCGGAGATTTTGGCATGTCAGAATCTCCTGCAGGAGATTCCGGAAAAATAGTCCTGTCCATAATGAGGTTGAATCATCATGTACTTCGAAATAAGTTTCTTGAATGTTCATTCAATGCTAATCATTTAGAATCAATCATAATAATCTCATTTTACCATCAGAAATCGCTGTCATAACACACTTTGCATACTAAAAGTACAGGTTAATGGCGAACAATATTATTGGTGTAAGTCTACACCGAATTACTGCCACACTTGACAATGCTGTGATGTCTGAAACTATATGGCTTACAGGAACTTTTTAATTGCAATAGATTTCTTATTCATCTTGTAGGTTGGTAATAAATACAATAACGACTGGTTTTGTATACGAATGACCGTAATCTCGTCAAAGTTCGCTCGGATATTACTACGCGTCAACTACTCGGAGATTACGGCCACTCGTACACAAATCCAGTCATTATTGTGTATATATACTCGTGGTCATGTATCCTCGCCCACTCTTACCCATGTTGTATGTATGACCGTACGTCACACTGTGACGTACAGGGTACAGCCATCGAACCAATATCAATAGAAGGTAAATTTCACCACTTTATGGCGTATAATGATACGAAAACAGGCTGACTGTCATCGTATTTCAAAATAAATGGTAGAATAATTGATATTATTATCCACCTAATACAAGGTGTCCATAGAAAAGACAGAGAGTGGGTATTGACATACCCGGAGCATACGGATACGTTGTATGCTCCAGGTTGCAAAAGCCGGCGCATACGGAAAAATAGTGCATATGATCAAATAGTGCGCACTAATATAAGTACGCCACTTGTCAGGAAAAGGTTGACTCTATGCAACATCCTCGTATACGCTCGGATATTACTGCGCGTCAACCTCTCGGAGCAAACGGCCGCTTGTATTTGAAACCAGTCAATATTATGTATTTACACAACTTCTGCCTACGGCATAGGGATGTATATGTACAATTACTCCACTGCGTATTTTTGATGTACGAAGAAAGTAAGACAGTTTCCGTATAGTTCCCCCCCCCCCCCCCCAAACAAAATAAATAAATAAAGAGGGTTAGAAAAAGAGGTTATTTTTACAGAAGATATCCAACTTGTCCCAACATCTATGAATATTCCTGTGAGTGACTTGCTCAACGCTTAGGCCTGCAAACAGTTACCCCGCTTTGTTGTGAGTTTGGTGATAAATGTAAGTGCTTATTACAAGGATGGTTTCTGGTATAATATACACATGTCTGCAGTCTTATCCCACTTAAAACATAGTTTATCAAGTTTCATTCTGAACAGATGGTGTCTGGTGCGAATCAAGCTCAAACCAACGCAATGTTATACAATTGCATGCTCTGTCGCCACTCCATCGATGAGATATTTGTTTATGTCCCAAACCTCGATTAATCTTCGGTAACTGTAAAAACAGCGATGATGATGATATTCTGGGATTCTACGCCGCGAGAATAGCCAGAGTAATGCCACCTGTCAGATCTATGTGTTATATAGGTGAGAAACATCTCATGTGGTTACAATATAAAATGCTGTCTCGAAAGGCACGGTTTTTTTGCCTGACAGGATCGCACTGCACGAAAACTACCGTTTTATTCATATATGCGCCATCACGGAAGTGCATGTATTGGCTGAATATTGACTTGTTTTCATTTATATACGCCCAGGCCTTATATACGACAGACTCGTCTTGGCTGTATTTCACACCCGGAGTATATGACAGGAAACACCCTCTGCCCCCGCCCCTTTGTGTTGGTATAAGTACAGGTGTCCTTAGTAGGAAGCCCACCCCCCCACCCCCCGCCATCTCCCCCCGCCCGCTCTCAGTGAAGTCCTCTTCACTGGATGCTTTTATATATATACGCCTACAGATGAGGTGTATACACACGGGGATTAAGACGACCTTGTAGACGCAAAATACCTACTTATATACGCCCGGCACATTTGTATGTAAAATGATGGTTTTCGTGCAGTGTCGGGCCGTGTCTTGCAGTATGGGGCCATCCATGAAGTACGTACACACTGAGGGTGTTTGTTTGGTTGTTGTTTTTTAGGGGGGGGGAGTTGGCAAAAATTTAAGAAATTTTCCATATGTCCCTTCTTTGTTCTATTGCGTACAATATTGGAAGGGGGTGTGGGGTTCCAAAATTTCAGATTTTTTTTCCCTGGCAGTGTCTTGCTGTATGGAGCCATCCATAAAGCACATATGCACTGAGGTGGTTTTTCTTGTCTTTTTTTCGGGCTGAGGTCAAAAACTATGGACATTTTCCATATGCCCCTTTTTTTATCAGGGGAACATTGTGTGTACAATCACTGAATTGGGCGATACAGCCGTTCTTCCACTCAGGCCCTAGCCCCCTACTCCTCATTCTAATGGCAGGTGTTAAGCCCAATGAGCAGCGGGTACCATTTTTGTGTAAGTCTTTATGATCCAGCCAGGATTTGAACGCACGACCTCCCATGCTCGAGGCGAACGCCCATAGCACTTAGCCACCGAGCTTGATTCTTTGTTTTATTGTGTACAATATTGAGAGTGCGGGGGTCCAACATTTCAGAAATTCTGTGTACATACTTTTATAAATGGCCCATATCAGGCTGTATCTTGCTGATTCAGTGCAGAATCCATCAGCATGGCTGGTTTTTGCGTGGCAGGGCCGGGCTGTGTCTTGCAGCATCTGGCTGCATCGTCCATGATCGTATGACATCTTATAAGATCTAACTGACTCATTAAGTGCTGATTCCACCAGCATGGTTGCTTTTGCTGGGCAGGGTCGGGCTGTGTCTTGCAGCATCTTGCTGCATCTTGCTGGTTCGTACTAAATCTTGCAAGATCATTACCCCTGTGTGTGGAACCCCTATTATCACTCATGTGGGGCTCATCCACTGCAGCGATCAAACCCGACATGTATGCACGATCCATCCTGACCTAGCGAGTCAACAGATCATCTTAGATGTGATTCCTGGTGGAATCAGCACTTTACAAAGCTCCCAGAGTGCTTTTTTCACAGTGGCGAGAGGGTTGAAATTTAGCTCAGTTGTTAAGGCACTGGACTTGTAATCACAAGTTTGTCTGACTCTGTGGGTTCGAGTCCCACTGCAGCAACTCTTCTCCTTCATTCCAAGCAGTGGTAGACTTACTGCTATATCAAAGGTCAGTCCTTTTCATACAATGTCTGTGTGTTGTGGTGTGCAGCCACCTTTCTCCCCCACACTTAGCGGTGGTAGATTGACTGCCATATCAAAGGTCAGATCTTCTCATAGACTATGCCTATGTGGTGTAGTGTGCAGCCACCTTTCTCCTTCATCCCCATGAGTGGTAGATTTACTGCTATATCAAAGGCCAGTCCTTCTCATACCATGTCTATGTGGAGGGGAGGTAAAATAACTCTCACCTCGGTAAATATGTAGGGGTGAGATTTCTACCTAACTTCCTCACATAGATTCGATCACCACCTTTGTGGTGTAAAAGAACCTTGAGAAAGGCTCGTAAGAACCTGTAATGGTTAAAGCCGGATGCCCATCTATGCCCATTTAGGGTTGAAAGATTAGTTCCCAAATCGTATGGGAGTCGGTCACCTTGTAGCAGGCAAATTACGTAACCCCTCGCTCGATCTGCACACTGATAAAATCGGTGTATGGTCCACTAATCGCTTGGGGAGGGCAAAAACTTGGCTGAGATAAATTACCCTCCGTTTGTCGTCGACAAACGTACATAAATGTTCCGAAATCGGTAGATGGGCATTGGGCTTTACTGGACGTTAAAATCAAACCAACCAGCTGGCTTAGATCGTGCTTCCTGGTGGAATACCAGCTTAACAATATCCGTTTGAGTCCCTCACACCAATCTCAATGTCTGGCGTGGAAACAAGTGTTCAGACAGTGTTATTGCGTATAAATTGCCGATGACAGGAGAGAATATGAAGGTAATTACTTTTTTAATTAGTTGCCAGGGCCTTGTACAAGTATGATTGGTGTTGTGCGTTCAGTACGGATTCCTGGCCTGTGAGTGAACTGAAACAAGTTCCTGTATAAGCCTTCTTCCATTAGCTGACAAACACGGTGTAGATTTTCTGTGTTCTCCTAAAGCCGGATGCCCATCTACCGATTCAGGGTTGAGCGATTAGTTACCAAATCGTATAGGAGTCTGTCAACCGGTCGTAGGCAAATTACGTAACCCTTCGCTCGGTGGACATTGAGGAGATGGGTAGGTGGATATTAGTCCTAAGCAAATCGGTCTACTAATCGGTGGCTCACCCTTGCCTAGCTGTCCTACATCTACCGACTACGGCCGACTCCGTTAGGATGCCTTGGGTGAGACAAATTACCGTCCGTTTGTCGCCGACAAAGCTACATGAATGTTCCGAAATCGGTAGATGGGCATTGGGCTTAATAGCCTATACTTCACGACTCAGAGAAGTCCAGTAGTTACACCTGATAAAGGCAAATCCGCCGAAACGTTGTGTCATACCCACCTACTTGCTGTATTCCGACTAAGAAAGCAATTACTAGATATTGAAAATAAAATACCGGTGTTTGTTGGTTATGTGAGAATTAATTCACAATTTACATTTATCATTGATATAAGATGTCATAAAGGGTCATATATAAGTGGTCACACTGTATCATTTATCACGTGGTATCTTTGATGTAAGAGGACACATAGGATCATATATTAGATGTCGTTTAGTATCCTATATAAGAGATCACATGGTATCATATTTAAGAGGTCATAGAGTACAGTTAGATGCACGCTGGACACTTTCCTATCCACCGGAAATGCGTCTTTATCGCACATGCGCATAATACATGAGGAGCGTCTCCCTGCACGCGCCGCCGGCCGGGAGGTGGCGCTGTCGGAAATGACGTCTGCGCATGCGGGACGCTACGTCATAGGCGCCCTCTAACGGACATGGAGGTTACTGATCGGAGTAGTGCAGTGCGCCGGAGACCGTCATTCACACTGACCCGCTCGTCAAAACGTCATCTAATAGACCTGAGATAACTACACGGACAATCATGTTTGGTCATCGGTTCTGAGTCATCATACGATAGGCCGTAGAGACATCTATGTGGGTGCTTTCTGGGGAGTTTGTGAAGATGCTTTTTCTGTTGCCAAGGCCGGGAAATCGTCTGAGGTCAAATTCTGGGTCGTGAATGTGCTTCTTGTCAAACGGTTCTTCATCTCGGTCATCGGTATCGTGTTCGTTAATCAGCATTGCAAATTAAAGTTATTAAAGGAAAGACTCCTGAACCTACTAGGGGAATCTTACACATTCAAAGAATGGTCATAATCAAAGACTTGAACAAGTCTATTCCCGAACCTGTTAGGGGAAGCTTACACATTCAATGAATGTTCATAATCAAAGACTTGAGCAAGTCTATTCTTGAACTTCATAGGGGAAGCTTAAACATTCAATGAATGTCCATAATCAAAGACCTGAGCAAGTCTATTCCTGAACCTGCTAGGGGAAGCTTACATATTCAATGAATGTTCATACTCAAAGACTCTGAGCACGTCTAGCTGAGGTTCTGTCCAGTAATAGGAGCAGATCAGGTTCAGAGATATGAGCTTCTCATGTCAGCTTCTCTCCCCACACACATCTCCCACAGTACAGATTAATCCTAACGGGATCATGTGTAAGTGATTAAGACAGGGAACCCTGAGAACGGGAAGGGAGGGGCGTGGGTCAGTGATTAAGACAGGGAACCCTGAGAACGGGAAGGGAGGGGCGTGGGTCAGTGATTAAGACAGGGGACTATGAGAACAGAAAGGGAGGGGCATGGGTTAGTAATTAAGACAGGGGACTAAGAGAACAGAAAGGGAGGTGCGTGGGTTAGTAATTAAGGCATGGGGCTATGAGAACAAAAAGGGAGGGGAGTGGGTTAGTGATTAAGACTGGGGGCTTTGAGAACAGAAAGGGAGGGGCATGGGTTAGTAATTAAGACCTGGGACTGTAAGAATAGAAAGGGAGGGGCATGGGTTAGTAATTAAGACAGGGGGCTATCAGAACAGAAAGGGAGGGGAGTGGGTTAGTAATTAAGACAGGGGACTAAGAGAACAGAACGGGAGGGGCATGGGTTAGTAATTAAGACAGGGGACTATCAGAACAGAAAGGGAGGGGAGTGGGTTAGTAATTAAGACATGGGACTAAGAGAACAGAAAGGGAGGGGCATGGGTTAGTAATTAAGACATGGGACTCTGAGAACAGAAAGGGAGGGGCGTGGGTTAGTAATTAAGACATGGGACTATCAGAACAGAAAGGGAGGGGCATGTGTAAGTGATTAAGACAGGGGACTATCAGAACAGTAAGGGAGGGGAGGGGGTTAGTAATTAAGACATGGGACTATGTGAACAGAAAGGGAGGGGCATGGGTTAGTAATTAAGACAGGGGACTAAGAGAACAGAAAGGGAGGGGCGTGGGTTAGTAATTAAGACAGGGGGCTCTGAGAACAGAAAGGGAGGGGCGTGGGTTAGTAATTAAGACAGGGGACTAAGAGAACAGAAAGGGAGGGGCGTGGGTTAGTAATTAAGACAGGGGGCTCTGAGAACAGAAAGGCAGGGGCATGGGTTAGTAATTAAGACATGGACGCTTTGAGAACAGAAACTATGACATAGGTGAAAGGTTCATTAGAATCTTATTTGAATATAGATTGCGACATAGTTATGTGTGATCTGTGAAGAAACTGGAGCAACGGTTTTTGAACTCGGTTCGCTATTCTGTGATCTGCAAAACAAGGAACAGCGATCCCACTGAGAATCTGTCTGCCACCAGGTAAGCACTGCGAAATGGGTAACGGAAAATGACAATTAACCATTTTTCCTTTCGTGAATACAAATATTAACTTGCCGACTGGTTTGTGAATGTCTTCATGCTGGGGACACACGAAGAGAGAGATGGCAGCGATCTCCGGAATAACCAACACAAAGCGGCGTGTACATATTTCACCCGATTATTGCTTCTGAGACACTAAATTATTGTTGGGAGATATCACCATGAAATAACATCATACCCCTATCTGTGGCAACTAACATAGACTCTCTACTCTCTTTCTCATAAGATATCAATGGCATTATGGTATTTGCAATGCATGAATCTTGATGGTCCATTTGAGTTTCAAGGATTACTTTGGGGTAGAGAGTTCGCTCAGTCGTTCGGGCACTAGAGGTTGTAGGACTTTAGGGTTCGAGTCCCACCCCCAGCAGTGGTAGATTTACTGCTATATCTAAGGCCAATCCTTCTCATACCATCTATGTGGTGTGGGAACTGAAAGAGCACTCACCTCAGTTAATGTGTAGGGGTGAGATTTCTACCTAAATTCATCACATAGATTTAATCACCACCCTCGTGGTGTAAAAGAACCTCGAGAAAGTCTTGTAAGGACCTATAAGGCCACTAAAAAAACTTGTTTCTCATCACCGCGCGCATCTGCAAAAAACATTTTTTTTAAATAAGATGAACCTTGATAGAAATTATGAAAAGTATGTGTATTTAGTATCAAATTGAAGCTCCTCATGCCAGAGATGCTTTCGATGTATAAACAGTATGATTCTGAAAACCCAGCATATGCAGACACCCCGCATAAGCGGGCACTTTGGCCCGGAACGGAGGGTGACCACTTACGCAGGGTTTTACTATATGTCTAAAACCCATTTTATGACACTTTTAAGCCATCTTTGATCCAGCAAAAAAAAAAGCAAAAAAAAAAGCACCCTCATCATATTTTTCATGGCTTGGTGATGAGAAACAAGTGTTTTTTTTGAGTGGCCTAATGGTTAACTAGACGTTAAATCAAATCAAACAAACAGAAAAATCAAGGATTACATACGAAGATATCAGATAATGTCCCAAAACCAGAAAGAATGGAAACAGAAAATGTCATTTCTTTGACACCGACATCCATGAATACTCGTTCACTAGCACGGGGACTCGGCTTACGGCTATTGTTTCCTCAGTTGTTACGTTGCACAAGAAAAGGTGTGGTTTTAAACGGGGGATTGTTCTTAATGGTTGTCTTAATGACGCTAAAAAGGGCAGACAGACGCGGGGGTAATCGGACGGCAAGCCAAGGCGTTGATAAGGCTCAGAAAAAGCCGTGTCCATAGTTTTGTGACTGGAAATTACCCTGTAGGTCGCACGGTTCTGAATTTGTTTTAACAACGATACTATTATGAAGCATCATGAAGTTTCATTTGATTGTTTATATTGAGCGAGTTATTTTCGCGGAATAATATCACCAACTGCATGTAAATAATTATATGAAATTGAGTGATGTTTAGATTTCATCCTACCCTTTCAGATGTTTTTAACTGCATATGTCAGCCTAGGCATATAAATATCTTATGGCATAACCGTGGCATACAGTCACACCATGTTAAGTCAATGAATATTTTTATCAGGGGTGGGATAAAAAGATCAGATAAATATAGATACATGTAGTATGGGGTTGCATACCTAGCGACGTGTGGTAAGATAAATATAGATACACATACTATGAGTTGTCTTTGTGGAATGATAGCGCAAAGCGAAGCTGAGTGATAACATTAACAGGAAACAACGAACACCATGTAAACAATTATATGAAATTGGTGTTTAGATTTTATCCTCCACCGTCATGTGTTTGTAACTCCATATGTCACCCATGTTGAGATCAATACACATATGTGTACTATGGGGTGGCATTACTTAGCAACTCACACTGAGATAAATAAACATGCATGTAGTATGCGGTGGCATTAACTGGCTTTGCGTGGTGAGATAGATACAGATTCATGTACTATGGTGTGGCATGACCCGGTGATACGCTGTAATATAAATTTATACAGATACATGTACTATAGGGTGGCATTACCTGGTGACGTGTGGTGAGATAAATACAGATTCATGTAGTATGGGGTGGTATTAGTTGGCATTACCTGGCGACGCAGTGAAATAAATACAGATACCTGTACTAAGGGGTACATTACCTGGCAATGCCCAATGAGCTTAGTATAGATACATGTACTATGGGGTTGCAGTACCTCATGACGCAGTGAAATAAATACAGATACATGTACTATGGGGTGGCTGTAGTTTGCATTACCTGGCGACGTAGTGAGATGAATAAGGATACATGTAGTATGGGGTTGGCATTACCTCACGACGCAGTGAGATAAATACAGATACGTGTACTATGGGGTTGGCATTACCTCACGACGCAGTGAGATAAACACAGATACATGTACTATGGGTTGGCATTACCTCACGACGCAGTGAGATAAATACAGATACATGTAGTACGGGGTGGCATTAGTTGGCATTACCTCACGATGCAGTGAGATAAATACAGATACATGTACTATGGGGTGGCATTAGTTGGCATTTATGGTGCGGCATTACCTCACGATGCAGTGAGATAAATACAGATACATGTACTATGGGGCGGCATTACCTCACGACGCAGTGAGATATATACAGATACGTGTACTATGGGGTGGGATTACCCCGTGACTCACAGTGAGATAAACACAGAAACATGTACTATGGGGTGGCAGTAGCTGGCGACTCACAGTGAGATAAACACAGATACATGTACTACGGGGCGGCAGTAGTTGGCATTACCTGCTGACTCACAGTGAGATAAATACAGATACATGTACTATGGGGTGGCATTACCTGGCGACTCACAGTGAGATAAACACAGATACATGTACTATGGGGTGGGATTACCCCGTGACTCACAGTGAGATAAACACAGATACATGTACTATGGGGTGGGATTACCTGTTGACATGGTTAGATAAACACAGATACATGTACTATGGGGTGGCATTACCTGGCGACTCACAGTGAGATAAACACAGATACATGTACTATGGGGTGGGATTACCCCGTGACTCACTGTGAGATAAACACAGATACATGTACTATGGGGTAGCAGTAGTTGGCATTACCTGGTGACTCACAGTGAGATAAACACAGATACATGTACTATGGGGTGGCATTACCTGCTGACTCACAGTGAGATAAA
Source organism: Alentia gelatinosa (assembly GCA_950022655.1). Classification (NCBI taxonomy): domain Eukaryota; kingdom Metazoa; phylum Annelida; class Polychaeta; order Phyllodocida; family Polynoidae; genus Alentia; species Alentia gelatinosa. The sequence goes on from OX465585.1 coordinate 9,685,827, forward strand.
CACAGATACATGTACTACGGGGTGGCAGTAGTTGGCATTACCTGGTGACTCACAGTGAGATAAGCACAGATACATGTACTACGGGGCGGCAGTAGTTGGCATTACCTGGTGACTCACAGTGAGATAAGCACAGATACATGTACTACGGGGTGGCAGTAGTTGGCATTACCTGGTGACTCACAGTGAGATAAGCACAGATACATGTACTACGGGGCGGCAGTAGCTGGCATTACCTGGCGACTCACAGTGAGATAAGCACAGATACATGTACTACGGGGCGGCAGTAGTTGGCATTACCTGGCGACTCACAGTGAGATAAACACAGATACATGTACTATGGGGCGGCAGTAGTTGGCATTACCTGCTGACTCACAGTGAGATAAACACTGATACATGTACTACGGGGCGGCAGTAGTTGGCATTACCTGGCGACTCACAGTGAGATAAACACAGATACATGTAGTACGGGGCGGCAGTAGTTGGCATTACCTGGTGACTCACAGTGAGATAAGCACAGATACATGTACTACGGGGCGGCAGTAGCTGGCATTACCTGGCGACTCACAGTGAGATAAGCACAGATACATGTACTACGGGGCGGCAGTAGTTGGCATTACCTGGTGACTCACAGTGAGATAAACACAGATACATGTAGTACGGGGTGTCAGTAGCTGGCATTACCTCACGACGCAGTGAGATAAACACAGATACATGTAGTACGGGGCGGCAGTAGCTGGCATTACCTGGCGACGTGTCGTAGAAGGCGCCCTCGAGCCCGGCGAAGGCGTCCTCGCCGCCGGCGCCGCCCTCCGGCACCTCATGGTGCTCGCTGATCTCCCCCGGCCGCACCCAGATGTAGCACGTGAAGTCCGTAATCCGGTTAAAGCAGAAGCCCGGCGCCGGAAGTGCCTCGCCCTCCATTTCCAACATGGCGCCGCCCGCCGCCGCGCACCACACGACGACGGCGGCGACGACCAGCGCGGCGACGGCCGACGACCCGATGGCCACTCTCAGGCGGCGGAAGCGGATGCGGGTGTCCTTCGACGCCGCCAGAATTTCACCGTGAGCCGTGCGGCGCCGGATGTGAGCGGCTATTTCCGGTTCCGGAGCGACTATTTCCGGTTCCGGAAATATGAACTGCTATTTCCGCTTCCGGTGCGAACGACTATTTCCGGTTCCGGTGCGAATGACTATTTCCGGTTCCGGTGGCACTTTCCGGACCTATTTCTGGTTCCGTTCTCCCTTTTCCTAGGTTTTAATTAGATTTCCTGTCTGGGTCTGGCCAGGGTCCGTCTCTTTAATGTAATTTGATGTTGTGGAACGCATTCAGTGGTGGGATAGGAAATTCAGTTAATTAGCTGGGTTGAACAGGTATTATGAGATATAGGCCTCAGAGGTATTGTTAGTTCATGAAGCAGTCACCAGGTGGTTCACAGTATGGTGTCTCCATTCAGGGACAGAACTTGTATTGTGGCTCTTTCTTCTTACATTATTCAACTGGCTTTCACAGTTATACCATGCTTCCCTTGGCTCTCTACACCTATTCTAGAGTAGAATGACTTAAAGATTAAACCCTGGGGATGATTCGTCTCACATGAAGGGTTTTTATACATACATGAGCAAGGCTAGAGCTGTCTCAGTTCCCTATTATAACTCTCTCACTTCTGCACCTCCAGTAGTGAAGAACAAATACTTTTTTTACCTCCAGCAGTGAAGAACACCTAGTCCGGGGAAATTTTAATGGCGGCACCTAGGGAAGATTACCTAACTGCCGAATAATCAAAACACCTAGACATGGGTCTCATACCAGCAACAAATGCTCATTATGCTACAAAAGATATAAATAGCAACTAGCATTCTGGTTGTTAGAAGACTGGTAGAGACTTGCTATCGCCACGAGACAATCTAGAGAGGCACATCCCATTTCCTCGACTCCCTCTGCGTCACATTTATCCATCTCTGGATCTTCCTTTCAATCTGATCTCCAAATCCATATGAAAGCAGCCACTTGAAGCTAAATACCCTTTTTGTTTCCTTGAATTATCGGCTCAAAGCAAAGTGGCATTTTTGCATGTCTCATTGGATCCCTGTAGATCCTTCAGATCTTTGCCTCGGCCATCAATGACTGTTGGGATACGATTTAAATTATTGATCTCATTCTTCTCACGCCTCCCTTCATCAAAACACTCCCCGGGGAGGCGGTGGAGAATGAGCTGTGTCTCTGGAGAGGGCAGAGTGGTGTCCGCCGAGATGACGTTCTTGATTGGGAAAATAAGAAAGCCTGAGGAGGGACAACATCATTCTTCCCACTCAGATCATTCGTCAGGGGCTGGCTGCTTTGAGGAGCGACTCCGCTCGCTGCAAACTGTGGCGGGTATCAGGTGCTCCTCCGAGTAACTCTTCCGAGCAACTCTTCCGAGCAACTCCTGCGAGCAACTCCTCCGAGCAATTCCTCCGAGCACCTCCTATGAACACCTCCTATGAGTAATTTCTCCCGTCACCTCCTCCAAGAAGCTATACCATGCACCTCATCCTGCGAACGGCTCCTCTGAGCAGTGCCTCCAAGAAACTCCTCCGAGCAACTCCTCCGAGTACCTCCTATGAGCACCTCCTAGTTTTTCCCAGCACCTCCGAGAAGCTACACCTTCTCTGAACAGCTCCTCCGAGCAGTGCCCCCAAGCAACTCCTCCGAGCACCTCCTTTGAGCAGTTCCTTTGAGCAGCTCCTATGAGAAGCTCCTATGAGCATTTCCTACGAGTAATTCCTCCGGGCACCTCCTCCGAGCAACTCCTCCGAGCACCTCTGAGCAGTTCCTCCGAAACAGTTTCTTCTAGCACCTCCTCAGAGGAGTTCCTCCTGGTACTTCCTCCGGGCACCTCCTCTGAGCAGTTCCTCTCAGAAGTTCCCTGAGCAACCCCTCCGAGCACCTCCGTGCAGCTTCTCAGGGCACCTCCGAGCGCCTCCAAGAAGTTTCTCCAAACAATTCCTCCGAGCACCTCTTCCAAGCACCTCCTCCGAGAACCTCCTTCAAGCAGCTCTCCCGAGTGTTCCTCGGAGCAGATCAAAGGCAGATCTCCACCATCTGACAGGGCAGAAATCTCCAGCGGTTTCCTGAATGATAAAAAGAAATATTGTTATGTCACACGCTGATCTCACGCTAGGCATTGACTAATCTAAACTCATATATCTCCAATATATCTTCAAAGACACTAAAGGTATATTCTACAATTCACGGAGGTGCCACCTGGTGATTTTTAAGTATTGCCAATTATCAGTCAAAACTGGATCCATATGATTTATTTTAATGCCAAATCAATTAATTCAATGTCTTTTCCAAGACCATACAAACCCAATATGTAAAATATGTCAATCTAAACTGGCCAGATTTACATAGAAGATGTTGTGAAAAATTCCCATGAAAACAAATGCAATGACTTGTAGTTTTCAGTACTTAAATGCGTAATAATACACATCTTCTAGTTTCTATGAAAGTTTGGAGAAAATGACATAGGTTTTACTATGTGAAAAGCAACCTTTTAGAATCGCTATGTACTATTATAATACTATGCTGATATTGATCTTCAAATGAAAAACTAGCACAGTGACACACACTTTTTAAAAAGAGATCAACATATTCAATTTCCTGGAAATGGACATAGGTTTCACTTTTCAAGGTAAATTACCTGATATTCCTTTAATAGCCTGCAGGGCTAACTGGTAACAGGTCAGTTACCACGCAAGGGTATCTATGGCCTTGTGCAAACAATTATATAGTTGAACAAATAAGACTTTGGGCTCACTCTTTTGTACCTTGTGAAGTAATTTTTAGGTTTGAAATAACACTCAATTGGAATAGCTCGATACCAAAATAGAGGACCATGAAACTAGTGTAAAACTATCAATGTTGTCAATTGACAATTGATCTACTAAAGAAGAAACAAACAAGTTTCGGTAACTGTTGTCATTCTCCATAAATTTTAACGCGGAGCGATATGGATTTAGAAGGAAACCCACGAGATGAAAATAGCTTGGTCCATACTCCACCGAGTTTGACTGCAGAGTAATTTACGAAGCGAAGCTGAGTGAATTACTCTGTGGTCAAACGAGGTGGAATGCAGACCAAGTTATTTTCATCGAGTGGGTTTCTGATTTTATCTCACCTCGTTTAACATTATTTATTGATGAAATGGATCTCCAAATTAGCCATTGAGTATTGGGTACACGAACCTCACGGCCGTGGAGTACGAGTTCCTAATGTTAAGCCTATGGAGAAAAATACTGGCGTGAGATAAAGTCTGATACAGAAGTTTATTAATATTAGGGTTGTCATTCAATGTACCTAAATCGCTCGCCAAGGTTTTATCAACATGTTGATGAATCCAGTCGCTGACAATGGAACGTTGGTAAATGGCCCCTGATTGGGTGGCCGACACAGGCTTAGGGGTTACGTAATTTGCCGGCGACAAAGTTCACCGACTCCTATATGATTTGGGAACTAATCATTCAACCCTGAATCAGTAGATGTGCATTGGGCTTTACTACACCCCTACACTGGCCAGCCGAGCAACACTACGTTAGCTCTGGTCACGTTCAATTGACAGGGGCCTTGACATGGCGTGGTAGCGGGTATCTCATGCCATTGCAGTGGACAATGGAACGTCGCTTTACCTATTTTTTGGCACCTACTGTAAGTTGTAACTGGTTCTTTGGGGGCGTTCTTTGGCGGACCTTGTTACCCTAGAAGTCGCTTTTCCATGTTCTCATCATCTTTTAAGTGTATTTATAATAGAATGGCCACAGAGATAATGTTCTTTAACAATGTATTAACATATGAATATTTCTTTGAAAGTATTTGGGATATCAGAATCCATGTAGAACAAAATTGTTTGGTCTGAGAGTGAGAATCCGTGGACACGTCCGTGGTTTAACGTTACCAACCTCTTAGTTGGAACGTAGTGTAGACAGAGGTGGCGGCCAATCTACTACACCCCTAGCAGCGGCATGTAGCCATAGACTGTTCACCCATAGGTGTATAGTAATAGACAAAGCGGCTCTGATACACCCCTGATTCCAGGTAGAGTGTTGGTTTATTGTCTTTCCAACAAGTAGCGGCGAGTCAATATGGCCGCCCGCTACACGCCTACACTCTCCACCATCTCGCCTACACTCTCCACCATCTGCTCCATCATGGATAATTTGCCAGATGCCGCCGCGTGTAAATATTGGTGTTCTGGGAACAGACCTCGGCACGATGGACACCCCTCTCATATTCTCCAGTCGACCATGCAGTGGCATCTATTCTTATCCATCCATGACAAAATCCCCATTGACTATCTATGGGGGGCACGGTCACCCATTATGCCGGATGCCCATCTACCGATTTAGGGTTGAACGATTAGTTCCCAAATCGTATAGGAGTCGGTCGCTTTGTCGCAGGCAAATTACGTAACCCCTCGCTCGACCCGCACACTGATAAAATCGGTGTATGGTCCTCTAATCGCTTGGGGAGGGCAAAAACCAAAGAAACCGAGTGTTCACTAATCAGTGGGTAGCCTTGCCTAGCTGTCCTACATCTACCGACTTCGTTAGGATGGGTCGGCTGAGACAAATTACCCTCCGTGTGTCGCCGACAAACGTACATAAATGTTCCGAAATCGGTAGATGGGCATTGGGCTTTAGGGGTGGGGAGTTAGCTCAGTGGTTAGGGCGCTGGACTTGTAATCCCAAGGTTGTAGGACTTTGTGGGTTCGACTCCCAGTGTAGCCACTCTTCTCCTTCATACCAAGCAGTGGTAGACTTAATGCTATATCAAAGGCCAGTCCTTCTCATACCAACTCTGTGTGGTGTGGTGTGGTGTGCAGCCACCTTTCTCCTTCACCCCCAGCAGTGGTAGATTGATTGCTATATGAAAGGCCAGTCCTTCTCATACCATATCTTTGTGGTGTGGTGTACAGCCACCTTTCTCCTTCATCCCAGCAGTGGTAGATTGATTGCTATATCAAAGGCCAGTCCTTCTCATACCAACTCTGTGTGGTGTGGTGTGCAGCCACCTTTCTCCTTCACCCCCAGCAGTGGTAGACTTAATGCTATATCAAAGGCCAGTCCTTCTCATACCATATCTTTGTGGTGTGGTGTACAGACACCTTTCTCCTTCACCCCCAGTAGTGGAAGACTTAATGCTATATCAAAGGCCAATCCTTCTCATACCATGTCCATGTGGTGTGGTGTGCAGAACATAGCACCAAGTGACACTTTGAAGAGCAGTTTGATGTCATCAAGTTTTGATAGTACTATACACCTATGCCCCAAAATACTCCAAATACCAACCTCTGCTATCCAAGTGGTAGCTGAGGCATACCACTATGCTGTGCCGGTATGGCGCCATACCACCACACTTTGAACACTTAATATGAAACGTGAGTATGTGTATTATCGGAAATACCATATCTGGAGAAAAAAATATACAGCAAATTTATGAATAATATTATGACAATATTATTCCCAAAGAAAAGAATTTTCTAATAGTTTGAATTTCATTTACGAAATCATGGCTATGAACATTGTGAGAAAGTCGCATAGCAGAAAGTCACTTCCGCCTGCCCAGACAACTTTGTTTAGCACTTAAACATTGACACATTTTGGCGAGTTTTTAAATATCTTTACAGATATTTAGAGGTGTATAGTACAAGTGAAACTTGTTAACCTAATAGGGATAGGTCCTCTCCCTTGTTACTTTCACTAAACCTACCGCATTTGCTCTAGAGCTCATGCGGTAGGTTTAGTGAAAGTAACGCGGGACGAGGACCCATTTCAATTAGGTTAACTAGTTTCCCTTAATTATCGATATCTATAGGTATATGATACAAGTGAAACTTGTAAACATTATACCTTTTTACTTTCGATAAAAATATGCAATCGCTCTGCAATATTTCTATCGAAAGAAATACAGTACGAGGGGCTGTCCCAATAAGGTAAAAATGTTTCACTATTCTAAGAACAGCCCAAACGATCTAGAAGATCAACTTAAGTGAACTAACGATGCTCTGTTAATCAACAGCTGTATTACTTGATGCTGATAAGATAACACTGATACAATGGATTAATGTTAGTAAGTCAGAATACAAGGGTGGCAACTAAGTTAAGGGTGAAAAGAAAAAAACTTAGATCTGAAAAAAGATATACATAGGTCACTGTAGATAGAAAATCTAAAAAAAAAAGTAAAAAGGAGCAATAGTATTATCACATTTTACGAATTGTTGTTTGGAATTGTTTACTGTGTTTTTTTCTAGAACGTTGAAAAAATCTAAGATTGTAAAAGGACCTAAAACTGGAACGAATGATGTAAAATGTAAACAAAAGAAAAATAAAAACTGATTGCAAAAAAAAAGGTTTCACTATATTACCTTATGTAGATACCACTACGAATGCTCTGTCATCAGTATACTATGTACGTTTTAATGCCATTCCTTCACTGCACTTCAAAGCTGAAACAAAAAGGAAACGGCAGAACATCTTAATGCCATGTTCGGACACATTCCCTGATAAAAGTCCTACAAAGAAAGTGGCAACAGGGACAGCTCAAGTGTGAAAAATACTCAAAGACAAGACAGGCCCCTGGGCCTTTAAATAACCATTACCAAGAAACTGAAATTTAAATGATGAAATCGATCCGCTCATCTCAGCTTCAAAACGTCCTCCTGCCTCCGACCAAAGGAGTTTTATCGGGAATATTGGACACGACCAATGAGCTGCTCTTTTGTGCCCTGAGGATAAAAAAAACTCCAAAGAGCAGCGAGTGGTGTGAATGCAGCCCTATTATTCCTTATTTGCTCAGGTGGAGCTTGGCCTATAGGTTGGACGTATACATGTGGGCAGTGCCGGATGTGTGTAGGTGTAGGTCGGCGTACAGGAATAGAGTAATATGAGAAAACGTGGTGACTGAGCCCGTACGGATGACCGTTGGAGGTCATTTGATTAAAAAAAATACGTCCCGACGCCACAGTCGGAGATATATATTTTTTCATCAAATGACCAAGAACAGCCATCCGCACAGGCTCAGTCAGTACGTTTTCTTATTACTATATACCTCCTAATCGTTTAAAAAACCCGTTTTATCAACTTTTTCAAGCCACTGCCATTCACTACGGCCCGCTGTCACAGCGGGCGCGAACATTATTTATACTGCACCCCTAGCAGCGGGCAGTATTTCATAGACGTTCGCACACAGGTATAAAGTAATATTTCTCCCCTGGTATTTTTATACCATAGGCTTTAACGTTATGAACTCGTTCTCCACTGCCCTTTCAGTATTAGTACTATGAGAAAACAGGGTTACAGAGCCTGTAGGGGTGGCCGTTTGAATTTCTTTGACTCAAAGATATGGCCCGATGCCGCAGCTCAGTAGTTATGTTTTCTTATTACTATGCACCTCCTAATCATTTATAAACGCCGTTTTATTAACGTTCACTAAAGCCATTCACTAAAGCCCGCTGTTACGGCAGGCGCGAGCATTATTTATGCTACACTCCTGGCAGCGGGTAGTATTTCATACATGTTCGGCCATAGGGCGTAACGTCAATGGGCGTAACGTCATACACGTCATTATCATTACTTCAAGAAACTCCTCCAACAAGCAACTTGTTTTAGTTAAAGTCATCATTCTCCATATCGTTTGAACACTATTCAATCGGTTGTCGCCTTGTTCATATCGCTCCTCAATCAAATTTATGGAGAACGACGACTGTGACCAAAACTAAAACGCCGGGTTAGTGTACCACCTGATGACTATTGGCCTGACGATCTACAGTCGCCATGTATTTAGCCGTCTAGTGTAAATGCCGGGTTAGAGTACCACCTGATGACTATTGGACTGACGATCTACAGTTGCCACATATTTAGTCGTCTAGTGTAAACGCTGGGTTAGAGTACCACCTGACAACTATGGGCCTGACGATCTACAGTCGCCACATATTAAGTCATCTAGTGTAAACTTTGGGTTAGAGGACCACCTGATGACTATTGGCCTGACGATCTACAGTCGGCACGTTTAAAGTCGTCTAGTGTAAACGCCAAGTTAGAGTACCACCTGACAACTATTGGCCTGACGATCTACAGTCGTCACGTTTTAAGTCGTCTAGTGTAAACGCTGAGTTAGAGTACCACCTGACAACTATTGGCCTGACTATCTACAGTTGCCACATATTTAGCCGTCTCGTGTTAACGCAGGGTGTTGGTTATCGATAACCTAAAGGAGGTTGCCATCAACCATGACAAGACTATGACAAGTGCCGACATGAAAGTTCCAATCGCAGCCTTGTCGCAGCCTTGTTGTGATAAGAGCAGTGTCGGGACAGCGGTGTCGGGGCGTGTCGTAGATGTTGCTGGTTGCCGTAAAAAAGGCGCCCATGGTTGCGACACACTACGACAGTGATTTTGAGGAAACAACAACACTCCACGACAAATGTCCGGTCATAGCAAAAATCGAACATGTTTGATATTGTCGTAGCCTTGTCGGAAGGCCCCCGACAGGCCCCCGACAAGCTTCATGTCACAGCCTGTCATGGCCTTGTCGTAGACTCTTGTCGGGAACTAGGGTCCACCAACCACGACAAGGCTATGACAAGCCTTCCAATCGTAGGCCTGTCGTGGACCTTGTCGGAATACCATTGTCGTAGCCTTGTCGTGGTTGGTGGACGCCCGCCTTAACTCTCGTTCGGTTTCTACTAATTCCCTGAGGTCATTAGGGACATTCCCTAATTCCCTGAGGTCATTAGGGACATGAGACTCAGAACAATCTGTGCACATGGCGACGAGGATTTGGGTTTGTTTGTTGGTTCCAAGAAAGTTCCAATCGCAGCCTTGTCGCAGCCTTGTCGTGAGAAGGGGGGCTGTCGTGACCCCTTGTCGCAGCCTTTCGGGACGTCCACGCTCCACCTAAATATTCTATCGTAGACCTCTGCGACAACCTCCCTACACGCCATGACACGCCACGACACGGCTCCAAAATCGAACATGTTCAATTTTGTCGTAACCTTGTCGGAAGGCCCCCGACAGGCCCCCGACAAGCTTCATGTCGCAGCCTGTCGTGGCCTTGTCGTAGCCTCTTGTCGGGAACTGTGGTCCACCAACCACGACAAGGCTACGACAAGGCTTCCAATCGTAGAGCTGTCGTGGACCTTGTCGGAAAGCCATTGTCGTAGTCTTGTCGTGGTTGGTGGACGCCCCCCTTAAATCCGCGCCCGTTTTTCAGCGGTAGGCTGTGGCATGGTGTCTCTAGGATCTACAGGTTTGCTCTGTGGCCTCGGCCCGCTGTATATATACTCAGTATCATGCACTCCTCTAAGGTCTGTTATGGTGTTGATAGAGTCTCATTTTCCTGCACGGAATAGCAGTGGAGAGTATAGAGGAAACCCATGAAAGTTTAGGGTCTGAGCTCGTATCCCATCGAGTTTGAGTCACGTAGTAATTCACAAGGCGAAGCTGCGTGAATTGCTATGTGATTCAAATGAGATGGGATCGAGCTCTGACCCTAAACTTGAATGGGTTTCTGAATTTATCTCACCCTTAATATTGACTAATGGGCTAACATTTGTGACATTATCCCCCATTTGATATTTTTCCTAAATATCTAATGGGTGTTAATTACGAGTTTCCAATGTTAAGTCTATGGAGAAAAAATATCTGGGGTGAGATAATAATTGATACAAGAGATGTAAAGGTAATACAGAAACTTCAAAACTTTAGTATCAATGTATAGAATTTAGCAGTGTTTTCCATGGTATGAGGATATCATTTGCTCGGTCTTAGAAGAACATAACATTTTTCAATTTGTAGTGGGAATTGCGTTGTACTTCTAGAGGAAAATAGTGTTAGGTTATTTATTATCACTCTGATACAAAGTGTCCATAGAAAACACATTAGCAGCGTGTATCTACATACCCGGAGCCTACAGATATGTTGTATGCTATCCAGGTTTCAAAAGCCGGTGCATACGGAAAAATAGTGGGTATGAAAAAGTAGTACATACGTAAAATGAACCAATATGGTTACCCCACTTGTCAGGAACAGATGGATAATAAGTACACAATAATGACTGGTGTCAGATACAAGCGGTCGTATGCTCCGAGGAGTTGACGCGTAGTAATATCCGAGCGCATGCGCCAGGATCATAGAGTACAGTGGAATTCACACGGTGGTATTCATTTACCTCACAGAGTTCAAAATCTCATTGGATTCTATTCCTTTATCAGGGGTTAATGTCACCAACAATTACAGAGAAAGAATATGTCTTAGGGAAATGGAAAAAATTGTGTTTGAGTACAGAACCTCAGCAGGATTTGCCTCAGACAAACACCCTGTAAGGTACATAAATCCAATCAGGATTTGTCTGAGACAAACACCCTGTGAGGTACATAAATCCAATCAGGATTTGTCTGAGACAAACACCCTGTGAGGTACATGAATCCCACCGTGTGAATCCCACTTAATGTAGTAAAACAGTAGCCAATAGTACGCGTGGTTCCTTAAAGTAATTACTTTAAGAAACAACCCAATACCTGGCTATGATCCTTGTCACTGAATGTGGTATAACAGTCGTCAATAGTATGCGCGGGTTCCTTATAGTAATTACTTTAAGAAACTCCGTACCTGTCTATGATCCTTGTCCTGAGCGCACATTAACGTTGCGGGTTAGAGTCCTAAATCTCACTCCTAATCCCAGTCACCAGCCTACCCACCCCTGACTGGAGAGATGATCCGATCAGCTGGCTGTAAATCCGGCGTGTGACACCTGCCCTCCTGGTGAGGTGTTCTCCTGTGGGTACATCCCGCTCAGTGAGGTAGGTGTGAGGTGTGGTGTCCTCCTGGAGTCAGTTGGCTCTGGTCGCCGGTCGCTGTGCTGTGCCGCCCGCCGCCCGCCGTACACCGCCGCCCGGACACTGCGTCACTCCTACGGCCACACTGAGCAGCTCACCAACACGGCCACCGGCCCACAGGAGCGCGCAACTTGTGGGCGTTATGTGAAGTGGCGTGGCGTGGCGTTATCGTGGTATGGATTATAGCGGCGTGGCATAGCGTGGGGTATAATGGCGTGGCGTTATGTGGCGTGGCGTTGTGTGGGGTTATCGTGGTATGGATTGTAGCGGCGTGGCATAGCGTGGGGTATAATGGCGTGGCGGGTTGTGGCGTGGCGTTGTGTGGGGTTATCGTGGTATGGATTGTAGCGGCGTGGCATAGCGTGGGGTATAATGGCGTGGCGTGATGTGGCGTGGCGTTGTGTGGGGTTATCGTGGTATGGATTGAAGCGGCGTGGCATAATGTCGGGCATAATGGCGTGGCGTTATGTGGCTTGGCGTTGTGTGGCGTTATCGTGGTATGGATTATAGCGGCGTGGCATAGCGTGGGGTATAATGGCGTGGCGTTAAGTGAAGTGGTGTGGTGTGGCATTATCGTGGTATGGATTGAAGCGGCGTGGCATAATGTCGGGCATAATGACGTGGCGTTATGTGGCGTGGCGTTGTGTGGGGTTATCGTGGTATGGATTGTAGCGGCGTGTCATAGCGTGGGGTATAATGGCATGGTGTTATGTGAAGTGGCGTGGTGTGGCATTATCGTAGTATGGATTGTAGTGGCGTGGCATAGCGTGGGGTATAATGGCGTGGTGTTATGTGAAGTGGCGTGGTGTGGCGTTATCGTGGTATGGATTATAGCGGCGTGGCATAGTGTGGGGTATAATGGCGTGGCGTTTTGTGGTGTGGCGTTGTGTGGGGTTATTGTGGTATGGATTATAGCGGTGTGGCATAGCGTGGGGTATAATGGCGTGGCGTTATGTGGCGTGGCGTTGTGTGGGGTTATTGTGGTATGGATTATAGCAGTGTGGCATAGCGTGGGGTATAATGGCGTGGCGTTATGTGGCGTGGTATTGCGTTGTATGGCGTTATGTGGGGTTTTAGTGGTACAGCTTGTTGTGGCGTGAACTATTGTTGTTTGGCGTTATCATGGTGTAGCTTATTGTAGCTTGGCGTTTTGGTGTGTGGCGTGGCATTGCATCATGTGGCCTGGATTATTGCAGCTTGGCATGGCATGGCTTTATCATGGTGTGACGTTAAATTGCGTGGGGTGTCATTGATAATCGCAGCATGGCATAGTGTGGTGTATTATGGCATGGCATTGATTATCGTTGCATGGCATTATCATGGCATGGCATATTGTGGTGTGGTGTATCATGGCGTAGCATCATGTAGCATGGTGTTGTTTTGCCTGGCGTTCTGTGGCTTGGATTATCTGGGCATGGCATTAGGTGGTGTGGCATTAAGTGGCGTTGATTATAGCAGTGTGGCATATCATAGTGTATAATGGGGTGGCAACATGGTGTATCGTTGCATGGTGTTATCGGGGCCTGGCATTAACATGGCCTGGCATTATCATGGCCTGGCATTATCATGGCCTGACATTATCATGGCAGGGCATTATCATGGCATGGCATTATCATGTCAGGGCAATATCATCGCAGGGCATTATCATCGCAGGGCATTATCACCGCAGGGCATTATCATGGCATGGCATTATCATGGCAGGGCATTATCATGGCAGGGCATTATCATCCCTGGCGTTATGTGGCGTGGTTTATCATGGCCTGGCGTTATCGTGGCCTGGCATTACATGCCGCGGCTTATTGCGGCATGGCATTGTGTGGCGTGGCATTACGTGGCGTTGCATTAAGTGGCGTGGCTTATCATGGCGTGGCATGGCTTATCATGTCCTGGCGTTACAGACCGCGGCTTATCTGGCACCATGTTATGTGGCGTGGCATTGAGTGGCGTGGCCTTTTTATGGTGTGGCTTATCATGTCCTGGCGTTACAGACCGTGGCTTATCTGGCACGATGTAAGGTGGCGTGGCATTGAGTGGCGTGGCCTTTTTATGGCGTGGCTTATCATGTCCTGGCGTTACAGACCGCGGCTTATCTGGCACCATGTTATGTGGCGTGGCATTGAGTGGCGTGGCCTTTTTATGGTGTGGCTTATCATGTCCTGGCGTTACAGACCGTGGCTTATCTGGCACGATGTAAGGTGGCGTGGCATTGAGTGGCGTGGCCTTTTTATGGCGTGGCTTATCATGTCCTGGCGTTACAGACCGCGGCTTATCGTGGCACGATGTTATGTGGCGTGGCATTGAGTGGCGTGGCCTTTTTATGGCGTGGCTTATCATGGCCTGGCGTTACATACCGCGCTTTATCGTAGCGTGTCACATACAAGCCCCATCCCTCACACCTCGGCGTGAATCTCGTACATGGGGACCTTTCAGGTACTCTTACAGGTGGCTCCTTGGCCGCTGAGTGTGGCTGGTACAGAGCGGTGTGAGGATGACTCCACACCGGCCCCTTCACACTGCTAGACGCGCTTCCCCCACCGCGGGGGGCGGTGAGGGCCACGCGGGGTGCACAGCTCTGCCCTGCTCAGCGCACCTGGCGGTCGACTCGGACACCCGGCATGCACGGGGTGACACAGGAGGGCGCCACTGGTCACCTACTGGGTCACGTGTCGCGTTATGCCGCACGGTATCTGCTCCACCAGGCCGCCCGCTCGTGCCCGCTGTCTTTACTGGGATTAACTCCTGCCGCCCGCCCGTGCCCGCTGTCTGTACTGGGATTAACTCCTGCCGCCCGCCCGTGCCCGCTGTCTGTGCCGTGCTTCCTCAGACAGCTCTGGTGTTGACATCAGTGAAAATTTGCATAGTTTGCTTTATCAAATGTTAAATATAAACATTAACGGAGAACATCAATTTGATCCTAAAGATGGCACTCCTATTTTCTGCTCACAGATGCCATGTATTTTGGGATTAATAATGTATTTGTTTATTAAAAAACAAAACAAAAATACTGGGAGCATGTACATACCACAGAATGAATGTATGGATGTATCGCTATTTTATGAAAACTTTGAGATATATGTTTGGAGCAGAGTGATAAAACATGTATTGATAGAGAAATAAACATTTACTACAAAAAAACAAAAAAATGTTTTGGTTAATGAAGCAATCTTCTTGATGAGGATACTTTATTCCCGTCCCCATCGGAACAATACATGAAAGCTCCCTCTTCGCTGGGACACAGGGACTGGTACAATCGGTAATGGTGTTGTATTTCTGGCGCTATTAAGCTCCAGTATTCCCAACACTCTTCACACAGATATCCTGGCTACTGGTCAGATATCTGCTGCGAGGTTGATACCTGTAGAACTCACTCTCAATAAAGTCACAGTCAGGAGAAGGTGAAATGTATTGCTATGACAACACAGGCG
Organism: Alentia gelatinosa; assembly: GCA_950022655.1. Taxonomy (NCBI): domain Eukaryota; kingdom Metazoa; phylum Annelida; class Polychaeta; order Phyllodocida; family Polynoidae; genus Alentia; species Alentia gelatinosa. The sequence continues at coordinate 9,701,125 of OX465585.1, forward strand.
GCCAGGGAACTGGAGGAGGGGAGGAGGAGTGGTATGAGGATGTGTATGGTTACAGGGAGTGGCTTGAGGCCATAAACAGGAGATTCTGTTCATAGTGGACAGGTCTTTGATTCATGGGCCAGTCATGAACTTTAGTTCTGACTGTGTTTAATCATTTAATGAATGTTCATAATCAAAGACTTGAGCAAGTCTAGAAGCTCCCCATCTGTGACTAACCCTTTCCCTACGTTGTGTAGGGGTCGGGTTAGTCGAGCAGTGGTGTGTTCGGTTTATGCCAGAGGATGCCTGCTGTGTGGTGATTCCGGTGGGCCTGTTCACAAGAGTGCTACGGGTTCTCCTTGATTACGTAACTTGGTCTGTATATAAGGCTAAGTCCGCACACTGCACGAAAACCACCATCTTACATATATATACGCCATCGCGATAACGCACGTATCGGCTGTATCGTGGCTTGTTTATATTTGTATACACCTCTTATACGCGTCTACGTTTCGGGCGTCTACGAGACAGTTTCCATATGTAGACGCGCGCGACTTGGCTGTCTTTCACGCCTGGCGTATTTAAGATAAAATATACTCTGCGCAATATATATACGCCAGGCGTATATATAAACAATCAATTTATACTTAATTAGGTTTTTATCAAATAAATTGGTAATATAAGATTGCAATTTTCATATAATACAGACTTGGATGGTTAATGGCAAATGGAATATACTACCACTGATGTCCCCAAGTGGCAGAGGTCGGAATTATTGGATACTGGCGTAAATAAACAGAATCAGGCGTATATATATGACGTATATAAGACCGCACCATGGACATGTATATACGCCACTCGATAAGGCGTCTACGAGACGGATAACAGGTAGAACTTCTAGACGCAAAATCCTACTGTTAGACGCGTTTCGTATACATATGTAAAATAGTGGTTTTCGTGCAGTGGCAGCAGGTTGACAGGTTACTCTGTGTGTTCCTCCGCATCGAGTGAACCCCTTGGAGCCTCACGGTTGGTTGGGTTTCTCCGAACCCTTATGGTGGTTGAGTTCACCCTGCGTTACTTAGCATCCCAGTGTACGGAAGGGTATAAACAAAGATCAATATACCTAAGATCTCAGAGTCTGGTTTTGTGTCCAGTAGGCATGGTGCTAGTTGATTCTACATCTTATTAACTTACCAAAAGATATCCGAACCAACCTATGTAATACCACATAGGTTAGCATAGTCTCACTCCACCGGAACAGATCAATCTAGTTCTTGGGAAGTGATCTGAGAAAGACCAGAAACCGGCAGATCGCTACATTTGCATATCACCAAATACACACCCTGAAATATCCTGCTGCAGTACCACTTTCATCCCTGTAGTACGCTGGCACTTTTCACAATATCCCTAGTGACATAATTTCATCACACCTCCATGGTTATCCAATATAATTTAGATGTTTATATAATAGTGATGATATTAACTATGATATAGTTTTACATAGTTTGGATGAATATCAAAATATTCGCATTATTTCATTCACAGATAGCAATTATCTAAATTCCAGAAATGATGCCTTAGGGCATCATAGTGTACTATGCCCAGGAATGCCCCCAGGCATCACAGCGTATTATGCAGGGGAATGCCTCTAGGCATCATAGCGTAGCTAAAGGGTTGCGGAAAGAGTACTTGGGATCCCTTTCTTTGCTTGAGTATCTCAAATGTGGGATGGATTTTCTTATTTTCAATTTAGGATTGAGAGACGGTACCTTATCATGGGGCCTGCTGCAGTTGACAGCATTGATCAATCTGTTCACCCTCTTGGTCGCCTTGCCTCAACTGGTACGGGCCAGATATGATTGCATGAAGGCATAACTAAAGCGACTGGGAATGATGCCTTAGGGCATCATAGTGTACTATGCCCAGGAATGCCCCAAGGCATCACAGCGTATTATGCAGGGGAATGCCTCTAGGCATCATAGCGTAGCTAAAGGGTTGCGGAAAGAGTACTTGGGATCCCTTTCTTTGCTTGAGTATCTCAAATGTGGGATGGATTTTCTTATTTTCAATTTAGGATTGAGAGACGGTACCTTATCATGGGGCCTGCTGCAGTTGACAGCATTGATCAATCTGTTCACCCTCTTGGTCGCCTTGCCTCAACTGGTACGGGCCAGATATGATTGCATGAAGGCATAACTAAAGCGACTGGGTGGGGAGCTAGCTCTGTGGTAAAGAGCACTGGACTTGAATCCCAAAGTTGTCGAACTTTGTGGGTTCTAGTCCAACTGCAGCCACTTCTCCTTCATCCTCAGCAGTGGTAGATTTACTGCTTTATCAAAGGCCAATCCTTCTTATACCATGTGTATGTGGTGTACAGCCACCTGTCTCCCTCACCCCAAGCAGTGGTAGATTTACTGCTATATCAAAGGCCAATCCTTCTCATACCATGTTGACATGGTGTTGGAACTAAAAAAACTTTCACGTCGGTAAAAGTGTAGGGGTGAGATTTCTACCTGAATTCATCTCATAGATTCTGTCAAACCCAAAGTAAGTCTAATTGAACATTTTGGACGTTAAACGAAATTCGTTCAGAACTTGCTGTAAACAGCTCATTCTCACCGAATTTCTCCGAAACAACTCATAAATCTATCCCGTATTGTCACCATAACCATGGTTTCACATAATACTTTACCCCATAGCCTCGTATTTAACAACTCATACTCAAAGTAAAAGGTAAAATGGAAATGTCCGGACAAGGCCGAATATGGCCCTGAGAATTCTAATCCATGTTGAATGTGAAGCCTTAAACATTATTAGTCGTATTTCAAAGAGACTACAATATACTAATTAAAGGGGGGGGGGGGGAAGATGTTAACACATCCATTTCCTTTAAAGCTGATATCCAGAAATTATTCTAGATGATCATTTCATTGAAAATATAGACCCGCCCCTCACACAGTGAGAGAACGAGCCGGCGTGTGTATCAGTGGTTGTAACCAGTCAGGTCACCAAGACCAGTCAGTGAGGGTATATATAAGACAGCTGGGAGGGTGGCCTACACCTCATTTACATGCCGAGATCACAACCAGTCAGAGCTGGGCCATGGAATAGTAGAGAACATTTAGTCCCTGTGAGTGTACCTTTTTAATTTAGTGTGACGAATGGTGAGACATAAACCAGATCAGACAGACAGGTAATGATACAGAGATACATATACTGATATATAGATACATATTACACACAGAGTTTCATATATACCCAGAGGAGGTGTGAAGCGCAGCGCCCCCTATACTGACTTGGTTCATATATACGATCGCGGCTGCCTCACGGTGCCACTTTCAAACATGCCAGCAAGAGGGAAGGAGCTCTGAGAAGAGCCCACACCAAAACATGCAAAATGCAAATAGCTCTTGTGTCATGAATAATAGGCCGATTTTGATAAACAAAACATTGTTAGAAACCTAAGACATGGGCCTATTCAGTGATACACATATCATATACCTGTGCTATGGTTAAGGGTTCCTGTCGTAGGTTGAACATTGGAATTTGTGAGAAATAAGACTGTATTCCACAACACAAAACAACCATAAAAAGTGGAGCTCTATTGAGCTCTATTGTGGTTTGGAATTAATTAGAAGCCACTCTATCAATATCTGAAAAGATTTTTGATAGAGCTCTAACAAATTGTATGTAGTAGCTGTTCTTAATTAGCCCATTTTTGCAATATTTTCGTATAGGAATCTGCATCAGCTGTCATTTAAGTCTAGGTCGATTTACATATTTTCTAAATAATGACACTCCTAAAACAAGCATTAGAGCAATAAAACAAAGTAATATGGACCTTTTGGTGGCAAATCGTCATCTAGAAACACTCTAAAACGTCTGTATAACTGATTCTGTGTGAGTTACATAGCAGCCTGTCAGAGCATTCGTGGTGCTTTGTTTTGGTTCTGAATTATCGCTCGAAACAATAGGGGGCGCTGCGCTTCTCACCTCCTCTGATATATACCTCCCCACACACACTAGTATTACCTTGACCTCACCTGTCATGCCTCAGTGCACCTTTCTCTCACCTGGCCTTGTAAATTCATTAGAAAACATGCAGATACAGATACAGAGACACAGAGACACAGATATACATATAGAGATAAATAGAATTAGTGTTTATAGTGTGTTATTTACCATATTTTCTTGTTGTGGTCATTTTACTGCCTATACCGCTTGTCATGGTCGGTAATCACAGCTGTGTATGTGCTCTGCTCAGTGTCAGGCGTGTCTGACTGCCCTCAGCTCTCTAGGTGTTGGTTTTATACCTCCACTCAGACACTCGCCGCAGGTAGCGATGTCCTAACACCCTGCCCATACATTACCATTGCAGCAGAGCTGTCATAGACAACCATTGCCTCAAAGCTGCCATTGTATATATACACTTAGTAGCTCCGCCTTGCGCATGCTTAAGTGTGTGGAGGGCGGGGCATACATTTTTGGATTAATTAACAGAGCTTAATTGCTTTATATAAGCTTTAAACGCATCTAAGTGCTACTTACATTACTAGAAACATGTAAAGACTAATTCACTGAGAAGCTTATTAGACGCCTTTGTTCCACATAGGTTATTGTATAATTAACAAACCAGGGGTGCCAATAAATAATGTTTATCAAGACGAACATTATTTAAAAATTTGAATGTGTACAACATGAAAGCAAGTTTATTTTAAAAAGAAACCGGCTACTCTTGCCGAAACGTTGTGTACGACTGTTCATACCAATAAGCCATCCATTAAACCGACTTGGCCAGATGTTGAGTTGTACTTGTTTAAACTTACTTCATTTCTTTTAAGAAGAACAAAAAAAACCTTGCTGGCCCTGGAGCCTACTGAAAATAGGGTATTTTTACCCTAGTACATCCCTCCAGAATAAACATAACTTAAAAAAAAAAAAAATAATAATAATAAGACACAAGAGTAAAAAGGTATGAGTAAGACATATTAAGACGAAGGGTCATATAGGCGATTGTAAATAAAAACCAACACTGGTTATAAAAAGGTAGGATATGATAAAAGAGCGATAAAAAGAATTAGTAAAACCACAGGTGTGCGTGGATTGGGGAAGAAAAATATACGTCCATTGAGGTCGTTGTGACTGAGACGTGTGCCCAAGCACGTCATTTGAGTCTCGCGCATAAATTGCATAAATTAGGGCAGGGTTGGTGTCATACCACTCTCCCAGCAGAGATCCCGCTCTCTACTTCCTGCAGTCGCTTGTATCTCTGCCCCAACCTGCCTGTTTGGGCCCAAATCTGGCCCATACGCCAATTCTTGAAATATCCTAAATTCTGAGGGCATTTGGGGGTATTTTGTGTTCTACTTGTAAATAGAGATGAACATATTTATATGGTAAATAAAATACTCTCATTTCTGTTATCATTTATTTCAAACCAGACACAGTTTCGGGGATTACTTTCTACCTCATGTGTTGCAGGGCTTTGTTTTGTCAACAATGCCCATGTGCTCTTCTGAAGGGGCAGTCTAATCAACTGTGGATTCCCATTATACAATGGTTTAAGTATAAAAAAGAAACAACCAGATTGTCTGTGAAGCTCCTTTAACAATTCCCATATTTCCATACTCATGATATGTGAGTTGTTTGACTTGTATAACTTTTCACTGTTGCCTTGTTTTGAGTCTGAAATATTCGCTGGTTCCCCCTGTCCTTAGTGGATACCCAGGGAACAGGCTTTGGGTTGGGGCAGAGACTAAGCCAGCGCTAGAGCCACGAAAGATCTGGGGGAGAGTGGTGTCACATGAGAAATGGTTCGATTATATGACTGGGTACGCGGCTAACCCTCTGGTGTAAATTAAAGGCAATTTTCAATTATCCCTTTATATCAGAGATCTAATGTAGCTCGTCTATAAGGTCTGCATCAGGTGTCTACACGAGTTTGTTTTATATATATAAAGCAGCTTTTATTTTTTTTAAATCTACAAAAAAATCAAAACGCTCAAGAGGTATACTGAAAGTGCCGGCCGAAAAGGCCGTATTCTCCTAGGAGATACCGGAGGTCCGTATTCTACTCAGTAGCGATCTGTAGGCTCCATAACCCTAGCATGGAGACTCCGTACTAGGTGGGTGATAAATAGTTAAATACTATCTACATTGACTCTGCATGTGTATGCGTGGTTCTCATTAAACCTTTTTTTTATATTTTGTTTATTACTCACAAATCATCACGAGGATGGTCTTCTTTTGTTGTACAATGATTCAAAGTACACTCATAGGAGGGGTTCTCCCTAAGCCACGTATGATGAATAGTTTGTAGGTAGGTCCAAAAAGGACACATTGGAGTAACAACAATATTGATAATAGTATAAGACAATGATTTGCATTGGGAATGCCCCTCCACCTAACAAAGTATAATAAAGGTTTGAAACTGGGTGATGCAGATAAGATGAAATGGGTATGGAAAAGCCAACTTTCAATTGAAACTATAGTCTACAATTTACAGAATCGCAGTTGATATCATACAGTAAGGATATGTGCTTCTATAACGTGACTAGACATAGCCTATATCTATACCTTAAGTACATCACAGTCTAAAGTACATCAAGGTATTTTAGACGTGCTTTGAAGCTATCTTTAGACGGAGCCGACTTAATATCAGTTTTTAATTGATTCCACAGTTTTTTTACCACGATACCCAGGAGATTTCTTAGAGAACTCGGTCCTGGGTTTATCAAGTTTAAACATTAGTCTTTTGTCAGACCTCAAGATTCTTGTAGTATGACTTTGATTAGCAGGTACCTCCTCTTCTGATAAAAGGTTATTAAGATCTTCAGTTATTTCTATAATTTCTCCACATTCTTCAATATACCTTTTACCAGGGTTCGTACAGAGCCTGGAAAACCTGGAAAAGCCTGGAATTATGATTTTGGGATTTCCAGGCCTGGAAAAGCCTGGAATTCTCACAGAGAGCCTGGAAAAACCTGGAAGAGCCTGGAAAATTTAGTTTTGCATAAAAACATTCTTTTAGTCTATGAAATTCTGGACATTATTAGCCTTCCTTAACTACGGTACCTGACTGCCTATGAAATTTGAGTGACTTGGATTAGATACTTCCAAAAATCCTCTTTGCTAATAGTATAGCTGTTTTGATTATTTGTCTTCATATTTGTTTCACTAGCAAGATGGTATTGATTCAGATTGTTATGTGCCTGGAAAAGACATATTAGAGCCTGGAAAAGCCTGGGAAAAGGCTGGAATTTTATTGGGCTGTCTATGTACGAACCCTGTTTTACGCATGGACGTCAGTGTCAATTCGTCACGCCGGCGCTGCCACATTCGCGTATAACCGCGCGAACCTAATTACTACTACAAACTGTGGCCTTGTTAAACTGATGTTATGAAGCAGCTCACTAATTAGTCCCTGCTTCTTGACCGGTTTCCTTCAGGTAGTCTCCTGCACAAATTAAAAAAAAAATCATTTTCTAGATGCTCCACGGAGAAAACAGCAATAGTAATTTCCGAATTCCGTTTCCAGCGAAGAAGATTTGAGGTGGAAGTAATACAATCACATTATCCTTGGGAGTGACAGATTTCTGTATAGCAGGAGGAGGAGAGTAGGATGTTTTTAAGTGCGATATTTTGCCTTCCTCCGAATAAACACATCCCTTGTCAGTTAACTAGCAGCAAGGACCTAGCTTTTATTTGGTCTTATTAGAGATCAGGGGCCTGTTGAATAATCTTAAAGAGGAAACCAACAAATTTTGGTCAAAGTTATCGTTCTCCACGAGTTTGATGCGGTGTGGTATGAACGAGGCGACAGCCGAGTGAATATCACAGAGCATTCAAACGAGTCAGAGAATGACTTCTTTGACCAAAACGAGTTGCTTTCTGTATTTATCTCACCCCTGTACACACTAAAGGAATGGACATCAGACAGGATATAGACCATGGAGAACGGACTGCAATATTTGTAGGGGCATTGAGATTGAGTTCCCAATGTTAAGCCTATGGACATTTATTCCAGGGGTGAGATAAAGGCTCATACATGAAGGCTTAGAATTGCTCAAGTCTTAAAACATGAACATTCATTAAATGTATCCCAGCGAAGAAGGGGGAGGGGGTAGGTGGAGGGAGACAGGGACTGAAGCCAGTTTAATGAATACCCTTTTCTGTACACTAACGAAACCCAGGGACGATGTGGGTCAACTTTATTCAACACTTATAGATGAAATTTCATTGGCAAGGACTGTTTTAGCAAACGGGCTTGAATATCATCTTATGATAACTCGTGTACGAGGTCTCCTTGTAACCTGAATTTTCAGAGGGATGAGTTATTCATAGGCGGAGGTCTGCAGTCGGCCAGCCATAGTAGTATACGAAAACAGGTATACTGTGGCTGTACAAGATAAATATGCGTTAAAATTGACGATAAAACGAACCGATGCCGAAGGCAAAGGTTCGTTTCATCGTCTTAGGAATGCACTATTCTTCCGTATGCGCCACCCGGAGCATACAACATATCCGTGTGTGTTGGCTATGTCCATACCAACTCCCCATGTGTTTTCTATGGACATTTCAGGTATTAGGTGGATAATAAATATATATATCACATCTGACAATTACTTCCAGACACAACATTCAGGCGATACTTTCTCCTTTATAATAAATAATGCTGAGGGTGTTGGGCACGCGTCCTTTCCCCGTGCCGCCATGTCCATCTTGCCCTTCTGTCATCCCTGTTTCCGTCTCGGCCGCGTGTGTTAATGGATAATGACGTCTAATCACCAACACGCGGGTGTAATTGGATGTAGCGGAATCAGTCAGTGTCACGTCCTCCGTTCATGATCGGGAGACGCGGCACGGTTCTCGGTCAACACAGAAATAGATAAAGGGGAGATGTTGAGTCAGGATCAAAACTGCCAAGCCTCGTCTACCTACATAGATTCTACAAAACAGCTAAGCTTCGTCTACCTACATAGATTCTACCAAACTGCTAAGCCTCGTCTACCTACATAGATTCTACAAAACTGCCAAGCCTCGTCTACCTACATAGATTCTACCAAACTGCCAAGCCTCGTCTACCTACATAGATTCTACCAAACTGCCAAGCCTCGTCTACCTACATAGATTCTACCAAACTGCTAAGCCTCGTCTACCTACATAGATTCTACCAAACTGCTAAGCCTCGTCTACCTACATAGATTCTACAAAACTGCTAAGCCTCGTCTACCTACATAGATTCTACAAAACTGCTAAGCCTCGTCTACCTACATAGATTCTGCAAAACGGCTAAGCCTCGTCTACCTAAATATATTCTACAAAACTGCTAAGCCTCGTCTACCTACATAAGTTCTACAAAACTGCTAAGCCACGTCTACCTACATAAGTTCTACAAAACTGCTAAGCCTCGTCTACCTACATAGATTTACAAAACTGCTAAGCCTCGTCTACCTACATAGATTCTACAAAACTGCTAAGCCTCGTCTACCTACATAGATTCTACAAAACTGCTAAGCCTCGTCTACCTACATAGATTCTACCAAACTGCTAAGCCGCATCTACCTACATAGATTCTACCAAACTGCTAATCCTCGTCTACCTACATAGATTCTACAAAACTGCTAAGCCTCGTCTACCTACATAGATTCTACCAAACTGCTAAGCCTCGTCTACCTACATAGATTCTACCAAACTGCTAAGCCTCTTCTACCTACATAGATTCTACAAAAACGGCTAAGCCTCGTCTACCTTCATAGATTCTGCAAAACTGCTAATCCTCGTCTACCTACATAGATTCTACAAAACTGCCAAGCCTCGTCTACCTACATAGATTCTACCAAACTGCTAAGCCTCGTCTATCTACATAGATTCTACCAAACTGCTAAGCCTCGTCTACTTACATAGATTCTACAAAACTGCTAAGCCTCGTCTACCTACATAGATTCTACCAAACTGCCAAGCCTCGTCTACCTACATAGATTGTACCAAACTGCCAAGTCTCGTCTACCTACATAGATTCTACCAAACTGCTAAGCCTCGTCTACCTTCATAGATTCTACCAAACTGCTAAGCCTCGTCTACCTACATAGATTCTACGAAACTGCTAAGCCTCGTCTACCTATATAGATTCTACAAAACTGCTAAGCCTCGTCTACCTACATAGATTCTACCAAACTGCTAAGCCTCGTCTACCTACATAGATTCTACCAAACTGCTAAGCCTCGTCTACCTACATAGATTCTACAAAACTGCTAAGCCTCGTCTACCTACATAGATTCTACAAAACTGCCAAGCCTCATCTACCTACATAGATTCTACCAAACTGCCAAGCCTCATCTACCTACATAGATTCTACCAAACTGCTAAGCCTCATCTACCTACATAGATTCTACCAAACTGCTACGCCTCGTCTACCTACATAGGTTCTACCAAACTGCCAAGCCACGTCTACCTACATAGTTGAGTGAGGATCAGGTTTTATATGTTTCTGGTTTCCTTTACATTTTCTGACCCGGGTGGGGAGTTAGCTCAGTGGTAAGGAGCCATGGACTTGTAATACCAAGGTTGTCAGACTTTGTTGATTCGGGTCCCACTGCAGCCACTTTTTTCCTTCACCCCCAGCACTGGTTGATTTACTGCTATATCAAAGGCCAATCCTTCTCATACCATGTCTTTTTGGTGTGGGAAGTAAAAGAACTCTCACCTCGGTAAATGTGTAGGGGCGAGGTTTCTACCTAAATTCATTAAATAGATTCGATCACCACCCTTGTGGTGTAAAAGAACCTTGAGAAAGTCTGGTGAGAACCTGCAATGGTTAACTGGACGTTAAATCAAACCAACAATACAATTTTTTTGTCGTTGTTTATCCTGTCTCTGATCAGCCTGTAAACTCATGTACTTCAGACTAGTGTACATGTACTTTACATCTTTTCCCTGTCTCCGGAGTTAGCGGTTGGGGCACCGGACTTGTTATCCCAAGGTTGTAGGACTTTGTGGGTTCAGTCCCACCCCCAGCAGTGGTAGATTTACTGCAATATCAAAGCGAAATCCTTCTCATACCATGTCTATGTGGTGTGGGAAGTAAAAGAACTCTCACCTCGGTAAATGTGTTCTCAGTACACACCGAGACAAATAGAGGAGAGATGTTGAGTCAGGATCAGGTTTTATTTGTCTGGTTTCCTGCACACTTTTCTTCTCTGTTTTTTCGTTCTTTATCCGGCCTGTGATCAGCTTGTAAAGCTGGGGCTCGTTTAACAATCTCGGCTCGTACGTGTAGACCCTTTGCGGTATGTAATATAGATCCAGGGACGATGTGGGTCAACTTTATTGATCACTTGTGGACGACATTATGGACGGCTTAGACTTAAATTATCTAACGATAACCCTTGTACAAGGTACAGAAAAGGGTCTTCATCTTCGAAACTAGGGCCCGTTTAACAATAATGCTATATCAGAGGCCAATCCTTCTCATACCATGTCTATGTGGTGTGGGAAGTTAAAGAAAATTCACCTCGGTAAATGAGTAGGGGTGAGATTTCTACCTGAATTCATCACATAGATTCGATCACCACCCTCATGGTGTAAAATACCTTGAGAAAGTCTGGTAAGGACCTGTAATGGTTAACTGGACTTAAAATCAAACCAACAAACCGAATCGCCATCCTGTTTGACAGTGCTATTATATATGGCGTTCTGCTGTAATCTGAAACTATATGTCTTGAAATTGGCATTTTTATCAAAATAGACAAGAATTATTGCTGATTCATTGATATGATACATGGGCGAAGAAGATTTACTTTCAGCTAGGTTAGTGCGATTAAGTGGACTCATAATGTGATAGCTGATTCTCAAATAATGCACCAAAGGTGCCCTTTTGATCAACAAGATTAGCATACCATTGTAGCCCTACAATGTTGACAATTGCAATATTCATAGGCATGGGATCCCAATTCCGGAAGTCATGTTTTTTTTTATTTCCCAAGTGTCAGTATTGAGGTCACTGTTAGTCCGAGGGGAAAATAAGTTGGCAATGTAAGATAAGCCAATTCTATTCCTCAGCTGAGACCAGATATTCACTTCGAATTGCTGATAGTTTTGGTCCACATAACCCGACAGGCTTTTCCATAATTTCTCTCAAATTCCTATTCATAGCGAATCATGTACAGTTAAAGAAAAATAAGAATATAGTAGAAAGTTATCATAGAACTTAGACTTTTTCATAACATAAAAAAGAGGAGCAAAATATAGACTTTTTCATAACATCAAAAAATACTTTTTCATAACATCAAAAACAACATTTTTATAACATCAAAAAAGAGGAGCAAACTGGAAAAAAGACCATTCTGAACCCGAAGTATTGTAAAACTACACAGAAAACTCCAGCTATAGTTCATCTCGATCTCTATGTCAAAAACAAAATAATTCTTTTGCTCAAATAATAAAAAGAAATGGTTTGAGCGTGTCCTTGCTGTAACTGTCTGGCTCCCATGTTTTACCCACAGGGCGCAAGGTTAAAGTACTAGTTGGCAATGAGTACCGGGGAATGTTGCTTGGCTGTGTCTGGTTTGTGCTGAGAATAGACTTGCTCAAGTCTTTGATTATTAACATTCCTTTCTTTTTTTTTTATTCTTTTTTTTTTATGAGTTTTTATTTCGCATTCAATCGTTACAATTGTTCTTCCAAGCGAAACATTTTCCGTGCAAAGAATCAACAAATGTACAATCATGGTGAACAGATATTTGATCATTTAACTTTACAATGGTTCATATTACATGGTTAACTTAGTACTACCGATCCTAGTTTCTGATATTAACGTTTACAATCATACATTTAAACGCCTTTATAACATAAATAATGAAATTCATGATATTCTTTTTAGATTCCAGGTTTTGACATCACAATGTATCTTCACATTGCATATTGATCAAACATCTTACTAAATACTTATAACATAACTAGAACAATGAAAAATGCTTAAATGATTAATCGCAATCAGAATAAAGCTCATTTTAGTATGTATCCTTCTCTGACTGGCCCATGAGTCAAAGACTGATCCACTATGAACAGAATCTCCTGTTTATGGCTCCAAGCCGCTCCCTGTAACCCTTAACCTCCTCCTACCCCTCCCCACTCCCCTCCTCCAGTTCCCTGGCCGCCTGTGTTATCATTGTAATAAATTTCGCCTACTCCTGAGTGTGACCCGATTGAGATCAAAGTGAGAGGGTATAAATCTCTGAGCAGATATCCTGATCACTGGCCAGGATATCTGTATAGAGAGTGTTGGAAATACTGGCGTTAAATAGCGCCAGAAATCGGACACCATTACCGATTGTACCAGTCCCTGTATCCCAGCGAGGAGAGTAGCCATAGGATCCTGTAAGATCGGTAACTGTGTTATGATGGTCTCTTTCCCCACTTGTTAAAATACCCACGATCATGTTATTCCTTACTTTACAAAAGAAAGAAGTTGTTGGAAACCTCATCCTTTATATTTGCTGCGTGAGATCTGTATTATAAACTAAGATTTGACACAAACTACCAGTGTAATAACAGGCCTGACAATGAAAACCAGCTGAAGTGTTTACAGCTGATTGCCACTGGCCTCTTTGTTGGCATGAAAAACGATCCGAACATCAAAAAATCTCCTGTAAAACATTATAGACTCCTTTTAAAAAAAAATGCATTTATTGGGTCTACGGTTGTACATATAACCACCAGACTCGGCTGGGCCGATCTTCCGTCTGGGCCCTTGACAGAAAATTACATTAACAGACTTTGAGTTTTACTTTACATACATGGTTGCCCCGTAACTGTGGCAACTTCGACCCAAACAAGACAGTCATAAGATATTACATATAAGTTAGTTAGACTATGTCAATAAAGAAATGATTGAGAAAAAAAAAGGATGCAGGGACTGGAGCCAGTCTATACTGAGGACACAGTTTGTACAGGTCTGATCTCAAACTTGCTTAAATGGCTCCCAGTCGCATGCACTGTCAACTCTTGACCAGACTAGAAAAAGTAAAGAAAATTTCTTCTTAGTTGGACACATGTATTTGTCTAGCACAAGTCTGGCGGTCGCCCATCTTGTCTCACTCCTTGTTTTTTTTGTCCCATAGGATTAACGTTATTAACTCAGACAGAAACAGAATAAAGCCTTCTGTCTGTTTTTAAGCTGGAGACTCTGGTGAGTTTGTAAGTAGAAAGATTTAAGGAATTGCTGACGATCAAGCATAAAGAAGACAACTATATGAAGATCTTTTGTGAGTGTTACCGGTGTATGTTGTAATCATAGTTATTGTTCCAGTATCACATTTAAAAAAAAAAAATTTAAAAATTCAAAAAAAACAACTCGCGAATGGTGTATTGGCATGTATCAATAGAAAATAATAGAATCACCCTAACTTAGCGCTAAAACCGGCTCACCATTCAGAGTAGAGAATTCACATCACACTCATGTATAATATCAGATGCCTCTTATAGACCATATAAAATCTGGACACTCCTTATACAGCGTTAGAATATTTTCTCATGTCGCTTTCAGAAAACACCCATGCCTCTTTACGAGTGTTAATTATTCACTGGCAGTTCTTAGACGTAGGTGGTACTCGTGTGGGGGATATGGGAACTGTCAGTGTTTTATTGAGTGGGCATATTGGTAAAAATAACTCCGAGCATCTGTCAGTACAATCTGCTACATTCTCGTGGTACGTCCGGCAGAGCAGCTTTCACATATGGCCAACATTATATATAATTCATAAAGCATAGAGTGGCATAGGTTTTTATTATCCATTGTAAAAAAAAAATCTCCATTGGAAATGTGTGGGGACTCAGTAAACCACTATCCATTATTCAATAACTGTCAGATGCCATGACCATTGTTTAGGAATGTTAACCCATTCATTACGGCCTCAAAGTCATTGGTTACGGGAAAATAGTCCCTTTGGGATGGAAAGCAAAGAAATAGTCCCTGATTATATACCATATACTCGGGCAAGTCCTGGGTTCAATTCATTCGAGTAGATGGATAATGAATAAAACAAACGATAGTTTTGTGGACAGGCGGCTCTGTAAACCGCTCATAGTTTACCTCGTAATAATTCTCTAACGCTCTTAATACTACGCGTCAACCCCTCGTGGTTTACGGCCGCTTGTCTAGAAAACAATTGATTATTGTCTATTTATCATCCACTGTTTAAAGGTATAACAATAGAATTATTCTATGTTTGATGTAGTTCATTTCTAGTTAAATTCACATTGTGAAATCACGTACAAATGTGTAAAAATTCATATATCATAGACCGATATAAAAAAACATTGAATATTCACAGATTGGGATAAACGAATGAATTTGTGTCATAAACATAGACCAATTTTTCTTCAGTCGAACGCAAAGAATTAGGAACCAAGAACAGGAACCGTTTCGTCCACAGTAAGGACGTTTCCTAATAGTATCACATATATGAGGATAATCGACAATCATCACAGGATTATCGTAAAACTGGATGAGTTTTAATCTTGGCCACCGTATGCCACGACTGGAGTTTGGCATAGTGACTTCATGAGGTGAAGCCGAGTGAAGTCCGGAGCCCAACTTCCAGGAGTGGCATGCGGTGGCCAAGATTAAAACGAATCAGGTTTTGATTTTATCCTACCCCATCTCCTCGATTTTGGAATATTACGTGACAACAGGTCTGTACGCCACTAGTGACATATAAAACTCTGTATGCCAGTCAGTGTGGCATACGGAAACTCAATGTTAAGCCTATGGGGTTTTATATTAGGGGTAGGATAAATCTCTCTAAATCATTCATGATGACTGCCATGTATGTTTGTTGACTCCTAGTTTTACTCCTAGTTTTAGAAACACGCCCCTGGTGGTAGGTGGCATCATCGCTCCAGGATATTGAACTTTAGGATGCTCCATATAGTAGCAGTTCCTACTCCTCTGTTTTCCACTGGTATGACAGCCAGGCTAATCACCTTACTAAAAAACGTTAATTACAAGAAACCTGACGCAATCAAGACAACAGCTCCAAACTAAATTAGGGATTACAGTCCTGTTTGCACTTTAATTGCATCTTTTTTACTCAACAGCTACCGTCATATGACCAGTTCACACCGTGTGTTTTCAGGTACAGAGGTACGCCCAGTCTCAGACTGGAAGTACCTTCGAGCGCGCGGTGCGGCAAAACAAATAGTGTGAACTAATGAAGAAACCAACAAGTTTTGGTCAAAGTCGTCATTCTCCACGAGTTTGATGCGCAGTGATAAGAACGAGGTGACAGCCGGGTGAATATCACTACAAGTTGGAGAATGACTTCTTTGACCAAAACGAGTTGCTTTCTGTATTTATTCCACCCCTGTACACATTAAAAGAATGGACAACACACATGATATAGACCATGGAGAACGGACTTCAATACTTGTAGGGGCATGGAGAACGGGTTCCCAATGTTAAGTCTGTGGATATTTATTCGAGGGGTGAGATAATGCACGCTTCCCGCTAGTCTTAAAGCCCATTCCCACCAAGCGACTACACGTACCTACCCGGCGACTAGACGTACCTCCCTGCGACTGGACGGCCAAGTCGTCTGGTGGGAATAGGGCTTCAGGTACGCCCAGTCTCGGACTGGAGGTACCTGGTATGCCCAGTCTCAGACTGGAGGTACCAGGTACGCCCAGTCTCAGACTGGAGGTACCTGGTATGCCCAGTCTCAGACTGGAGGTAACAGGTACGCCCAGTCTCAGACTGAAGGTACCTGTATGCCCAGTCGCAAGCATTTTCTGAATATCAAACATATATGATGTTTGGTACCACTAGTCTTCGACCTAGCGGTACCTCCAGTCGCAAGCTTTCCAGTTGCACGGGTGTTTTATTCGCACACATATTTCTGGTAACCTTGCGACTGGGCGTACCTCCAGTTTCAAACATGGTGCCTCCAGTCTCAGACTAGAGGTACCCGCTGGCAAGCCCCCTAAGTCGCACAGTGTGAACTGGCCTATCGTTTCATTGCACGACTGATGCCAGCTGGAAGGAGAGGCAGCGGGGTACATTCCCTTTTTGGTCACACCTTTGTTTGTTACACATCTGTTGGTGGCATATGTTCATAGATGTTCAACCTCATTCAACTCAAAACAAATATTGTTTTTATTCATTTAACAAACAAATCCTTGGGCGATCTATTCTTCACTTTGCACTTAAATGAACTGAAGATCATTGACCATCCAACAAGGTAGTCTGTGAAATTTTGGTTCAACTATGGTTAACGCATAATGTTAGAGGACTAAACATGTCCTAAATTATCATTAATAATTGCTGATATCCAAGGTGCACATATGAAGGGAAACCTTATATCTCAAAAGCTCGAGAAGGACACTGATATAATGATGAGTATGATAAGACATGAACTCATCAAGAAACATTGAAAGTGTGAATGGATAAAAGCTAATTCAAGAAATACTCTACAATTGGGTAACTATGATAGTAATGGGTATACATTCTTTATACATATTTTACAACATATCTGTATGCTACGGGTATGGTGATACACACTCTCTATGTGTTTTCTATGGACACTTTGTATTAGGTTGCTATATCTGTATGCTCCGGGTATGGTGATACACACTCCCTATGTGTTTTCTATGGACACTTTGTATTAGGTGGATATATCTGTATGCTCCGGGTATGGTGATACACACTCTCTATGTGTTTTCTATGGACACTTTGTATCAGGTGGATATATCTGTATGCTCCAGGTATGGTGATACACACTCCCTATGTGTTTTCTATGGACACTTTGTATTAGGTGTATATATCTTTATGCTCCGGGTATGGTGAAACACACTCCCTTTGTGTTTTCTATGGACACTTTGTATTAGATAGATATATCTGTATGCTCTGGGTATGGTGATGCACATACTCCATGTGTTTTCTATGGACACTTTGTATTAGATAGATATATCTGTATGCTCCGGGTCTGGTGAAACACACTCCCTATGTGTTTTCTATGGACTCTTTATATTAGGTGGATATATCTGTATGCTCCAGGTATAGTGATACACACTCCCTATGTGTTTTCTATGGACACTTTGTATTAGGTAGATATATCTGTATGCTGCGGGTATAGTGATACACACTCCCTATGTGTTTTCTATGGACACTTTGTATCAGGTGGATATATCAGTATGCTCTGGGTATAGTGATACACACTCCCTATGTGTTTTCTATGGACACTTTGTATCAGGTGGATATATCTGTATGCTCCGGGTATGGTGATACACACTCCCTATGTGTTTTCTATGGACACTTTGTATCAGGTGGATATAGCTGTATGCTCTGTGTATGGTGATACACACTCCCTATGTGTTTTTTATGGACACTTTGTATTAAATGGATATATCTGTATGCTCTGTGTATGGTGATACACATTCCCTATGTGTTTTCTATGGACACTTTGTATTAGGTGGATAATAGAATGGGTACTTCTTCATGACAAATGAACTCATGTATTTATCGTGGTGTATCTTTCTCTCGTTACAGTTGTGTTGCCGCGTCTTGCCATCATCGCCACCCAGAACCAGCATAACGGGAACGACACGCGGCGGCTGGACATCGCCACGCAGCTGTTTGACGCCTACTCCGCCCTCTCCTGCTGCTGTATCCTTACATTACAACATAATGTAGAAATTAACCGGGCAGGAGGGGTAGAATACTGTAGTGAATTACGACAACAACCACAGGCAATAAACCAGGCAGGGAGGGTAGAATACTGTAGTAAATTACCACACTAACCGCAGGCAATAAGCCAGGCAGGAATGGTAGAATACTGTAGTAGTTTACAACATCAGTCATAGACAATACACAAGGCAGGAATGGTAGAATACTGTAGTAGTTTACAACATCAGTCATAGACAATACACAAGGCAGGAATGGTAGAATACTGTAGTAGTTTACAACATCAGTCATAGACAATACACAAGGCAGGAATGGTAGAATACTGTAGTAGTTTACAACATCAGTCATAGACAATACACAAGGCAGGAATGGTAGAATACTGTAGTAGTTTACAACATCAGTCATAGACAATACACCAGGCAGGAAGGGTAGAATAATGTAATAATTTACAACATCAACTAAAGGCAATACAAAAGGCAGGAATAGTAGAATACTGTAGTAGTTTACAACATCAGTCATAGACAATAAACCAGGCAGGAAGAGTAGAATAATGTAGGTTTCATTTTAATTTACAATGACAGTCATAGAAAATACACCAGGCAAGAAGGGTAGAATACTGTAGTTATTTACAACACCAACCACAAGCAATAAATCAGGCAGGAATGGTAGAATACTTTAGTAAGGTCTCATTTTAATTTACAACAACAGTCATAGAAAATAAGCCAGGCAGGAACTGGCGAATTGCCATTCCAGTTTAAGACAGAACCATATACAATACACCAGGCAGGAACTGGTGAATAATGTAGTAAGGGCTCCTTCTGATTTACAACACAAACCACGGGCAATAAACCAGGCAGGAAGGGTAGAATACTACAGTAATTTGCAACACCAACCACAGGCAATAAACCAGGCAGGAAGGGTATAATGCTGTAGTAAGTTACAACACTGCCCACAGACAAAACATCAGGCAGGAAGGTTAGAACACTGGAATAAGGTCTCCTAATTAACAACACCAACCGCAAACAATACACCAGGCAGGAACTGGTGAAAAATGTAGTAAACTGCCCTTCTAGTTTACAACACCAACCATTGACAATAAACCATACAGCAAGGGTAGACTACTGCAGTAAGGGCTCCTTCTAATTTACAACATTAGTAATAGAAATAAACCAGGCACAAAGGGTAGAATACTGCAGTAATTTACAACACCAACCATAGACAATACACCAGGCATCAATTTGAGAAAAATGTAGTAAGCTGCCCTTCTAGTTTACAACACCAACCACAAAAAATAAAACAGGCAGGAACTGGAGTCCTACCTAGAAATAGATTTTGTCTCAAACCATTTGAGTACAAATAGTATTTGATATTTTGACCGAGAAATGAAATGTCCCATATGCTAGGATATAAAAAAATGTTGTCTGTGGCCCTGTTTAGTGAACAGAAGATATACCATGTGCCTGAAATAATGTCAATTGAGGGATATGAATTAGTGATTAAACTTGTAGTAAATCGACCTATTCATGTCGCCACCATCTACAGGATCAAAGGTAAGACTGTTATTTCATATTTACTTGATATATTATCAGAAAAAGTCAGGAAATTTCATATTTTTGTTTATATGGCGTGAGATGTCTTCATGGAATGATATCACAAAGCGGAACTGAGTAATACCTGTAGTGGAAGACAACGAATGCCATGCCAAAAATTATATGGATTTGAGTGATGCTTAGATTTTACCCTACATGACATATTTTCAACTTCATATGTCACGCGTGGCATACAGATATTTCATGGCATGACTGTGGCATACAGTCACACCATGTTTAAAGGTGGCGTCCACCAACCATAACAAGGCTACAACAAGGGCCGACAAGAAAGTTCCAATCGGCGCTTGTCGCAGCCTTGTCATAAGATTGGGGGCTTTACAAAAGGGTTGTAGGGGCGTGTCGGGAAGTGCACGCTCCACCAAAATTTCCTATTGTAGACCTCTGCAACATGCTCCCAACACACCATGACGCCCCATCACAAGGGTCCAGTCGTGGGAAGAATCGAACATGCTCGATATTGTCGTAACCTTGTCGGAAGGCTCCCGACAAGCTTCCAATCGTGGCCTTGTCATGGTTTTTTCCTAGACTCTTGTCAGGAACTGGGGTCCACCAACAACGACAAGGCCTCCAATCGTAGGCCAATCGTGGACCTTGTCGGGAACCCATTGTCATAGCCTTGTCGTGGTTGGTGGACGCCCCCTCTTAAGTCTATGGAGATTTTTATGAGATGTAGGATAAATATATATATATATATGGGAATCGAAAGGATTATGGATAATACACATCAATAGGTTGGACGTCAGCCATGAGATCATCTTCAAAGTGGCCATAGGGTGGGAGATGTGGGTGAATATGTAAATAGCCAGCTTATAAAGGGTGGGGTAATGGATGGGGCGGCGGACGGCGGAGTGGGGGCCGGGATCCATACGGATGGCTTCCGTATGCCGCATTGAGGCAGGGACGGTCGTGAGGTCAGCAGCGGCTTCCAGCCTGAATCTATGGAGAGCAAAGCATGCGGATGAAATACACCATTACCAAGGGCAGTGGGATTTTTTTTGTGTGTTTTTTTTTGGTAGCAAGTTTTTATTTCCATATGTATAATACAACATTTCGTTTCCTTTGGTTATATCTTAACTTTACATGATTTGCTCACTTTGTATGTTTCAGGGGGTCTGTGTTCAAGCTCCCATATATTCTTTTTTAATTTTGGCATTATATTGATGATGTTCAAAAGGTTGACTGTCTACTTACTATGCATCAGGTTGCCACCATTTATCTTTCTCTATTTGACAAGTCTTTACAGTTTCCATTCATTCGTTAGATATACTAATTGTCTCTGAGAAATAGTTCTTGATATATGCAATTTTCTTGATGCTGAAAAGGAGGAAGTTTAGGAAAATATCTTACATTTCTGATTCATACTAAAATACATCATCATTCAGCAGATATCTTCCAGCATATGTTGTAAAAAATATTTAAATGAGGAATATGAAATTGTCTTGGCCACTGGAGCCAACTGATAACAGGGTTACATACCCTAGTAGATACTCCAGTATAGATAAAACACTAAGAAAATATGCATTGTGATGTTTAACGTGGTCTTAAACGAGACATTTAAAACAAATTATGGTCCATCCATGAAGTACATTTCTGTCAAGTTTAACCCCTTCCGGTCAGTGTACCTTTTAATAAAAAGAAATCCAATTATTTTCTCTTTTATTAAAAAAAAGTCGTTTTATTCACATTGAAGGTGCCCCTGTGACAGAACCAGAAGGAATAAAAAAAAGAAGGTTAATTTAGAGACGCGAAAGGCTCTATATTCCAATATATCCAGTTTCACATGGTCTTTGTAGTAAACCGATTTGATGCCTAACATTAGGAGTTACTTGATTCATGACGCCAATGTTATGGGTTTGAGTCCCACTGCAGCCACCTTCATCCCAAGCAGTGGGCGATTTAGCCAGGTTTTTCTGTTGTCGTGCCGTTAGTGTGTGTCCATCAATGATGGTAAATGGTGGGGAGTTGTCTCAGTGGTTAGGGCACTGTGATAATAATCCCAAAGCTGTGGGTTTGAGTATCACTGCAGCCATCTTTCTCCTTCATCCCCGGCAGTGGTAGACTTACTGTTATATAAAAGGCTAATCCTTCTCATGCCATGTCTATGTGGCGTGCTATGCAGCCACCTTTCTCCTTCATCCCCAGCAGTGGTAGACTTACTGTTATATCAAAGACCAATCCTTCTCATACCATGTTTATGTGGTGTGGTGCACAGCCACCTTTCTCATTCATCCCCCAGAGTGATAGATGTACTGCTATATCAAAGGCCAGTACATAAATACAACAATTAATGGTTTTCTGGACAGGCGGCTCTGTAAACGCTCGTATATTACTAAGCGTCAACCTCTTGTGATTTATGGCCATCAGTCATCGAAACCATCGACTATTCTCTATGTGCACCTTAATGAGAGGAGAGTCGGACTGAGTACCGCTCAGAACGAACCCAATTTGGTGTCATCCTCGTCGATTATCCTCTGACAGACTACTTGAGGTACCCTTAAGTGCGGGGGTTGGCAGTTAGCTCAGTGGTTAGAGCACCGGACTTGTAACCCCACAGAGAGAAACCGATATGATTGGTTACGATAGGCATGTAGTATAGAGGAAACCCATGAAAGTTTAGGGTCTGAGCTCGTATCCCATCGAGTTTGAATCACGTAGTAATTCACAAGGCGAAGCCGCGTGAATTGCTATGTGATTCAAATGAGATGGGATCGAGCTCTAACCCTAAACTTGAATTGGTTTCTGAATTTATCTCACCCTTAATATTGACTAATGGGCTAACATTTGTGACATTATCCCCCATTGGATATTTTTCCTAAATATCTAATGGGTGTTAGATACGAGTTTCCAATGTTAAGTCTATGGAGAAAAAATATCTGGGGTGAGATAATTAGTAGAAACCAAACGAGAGTTAGCCTTGTCAATGTTTATGCCACGATGGGCAGGTCGTGTATTACTACACGAGGCATTGGCCGAGTGTAGTGAGTAGCAGACCTGACCAGAGTGGTTTAAACATTGACAAGGCTAACTTGAGTTTGGTTTTGTATTTATCCTACCCCATATCACCGGTATACAGAGAAAACTTTGTAATTATCCATGTTAGCAGTGTGTTGACACTCATCGGAGGATGGCCGCATTTATCAATGCTGCTGGATCTACTTCCATTACCGCGTCCCTGATTGGTCCGTTTTTTTTATTCACCTCGGTGCATAAATAACATTTTATTCAACGCTCAGTCAAATACACTGACTCAATGTTAAACCTATGGCGTTTTTTATTAGGGGTAGGATAAATACCAGAACTTGACAGAGTGATAGGGCACACTTACTCTGCGCGGCTGTGACACCAGTGTATTTGTCGCTGTCTGAAAGAACTTTATAACGTTAAGGACAGAATCGATAAGATACATCGTGAACGCAAAGAATGACTATGGAAGACACATCGCCATCCGAAAACACCCCGAGACAAGAGTGTTGTCAGGCAGAAACCTTATTACCTGCCTGGGTAGTTTCTAGACAAACCACAATGTCAATGATAACGATGGTTACGATAGGCAATATAGAACAGGGAAGTTGGTGTACTATGTATACCGAATCATATTCTGATATAAGTTCTAGTAACTCACTTTTTTGTTTAGTAAAGGGTATGCTCCACCAGGCCGATTTCTCACCCAATCAATTGTTCCTTGGCCCTTTAGAGGAAGCTCACGTATTGTAATTTATTTAACTCTGATAATAATAGTTTACTAAATGACCATTTTCAAAGATTTGAGAAATTCTAGGGCATCCGATTATGATCGGCGATTGTCTGGCTACAGAATCGGCTACCGTCGGGCCAGTGGAACACCCCCTTAAATGGGAAATCCACTGCTGCAGAGTCTAGTCTCACTCGGTTTTTTTCCCGCATATTTTCAGTGGCTATGCATCGCGATGCAGTCTCTTCTTAATACCTGCGGGTGATTGTCTCGCATTTACGTCATTGACATTTAAAATCCATTTATTCTTAAAGCATACCATATGTAATACTACACTCGATACCACGTGACTTGTTATAAACGGAGCGAAACAAAATGGCGGAACAATTTTTTTTCAAATCCTTTATTAGTTCATTTATCTCTGCTGCAGGTACATTTGATTGTCGATATATAGGGTTCTGTGTTACCAATAAAGTAAAAAAAATCCGTCAGCCTAGGTGGGTTTGTCTTTGCGGACTTACTTGACTTTCAAATAATGGGTTGCAAATATACTGGGTAGAGAGAAAATTAATTGCATCTCATCCTTGTTGTTTTGGAACTCGGTCAGTATCTCAGACACAAAGTAACATGGAACAGATTCAATTCAGCCACTCTAACTTCGTTTTCCTATATTACATTTAATCACTATCACTTGGGTATATACATGAAGCTGTCAAAGTCATGCTAGACTTTGTTGAAGATGCTTTTGCAACCGATGTAGCATATACTTTTATGGTGTTTTATATATTCTCCAAACACCGTATTGGCTACCAGTTGATATTTAGCAGGACATGAACACTAAACTGATAAAATGTTTGTGAATCCTTGCTGGGGATGTCTTCAAATCGTGTCAAATTGAAGCCTACATGGTCACGTGACAGCTTGGAGGGTCGTTGTATGGGTTCGTGATAACGAAGAAGCCTGGTACGGAATATGAACCCAGTTAGTCGTCCCCGAATATTAAACTCAGACATGAGAGGGGGGACACATCAGTTAATTCACACCTGATACAAAATACGAACCCAGTTAGTCGTCCCCCAATGTTAAACCCAGACATGAGAGTGGGGACAAGTCAGTTAATTCACTTCTGATACAAAATACGAACCCAGTTAGTCATACCTCAATGTTAAACCCAGACACAGAATGGGGACACGTCAGTTAATTCACACCTGATACAAAATACGAACCCAGTTAGTCGTACCTCAATGTTTAACCCAGACATGAGAGTGGGGACAAGTCAGTTAATTCACACCTGATACAAAATACGAACCCAGTCAGTCATACCTCAATGTTAAACTCAGAGACAGAGTGGGAACACGTCAGTTAATTCACATCTGATACAAAATACGAACCCAGTTAGTCGTACTTCAATGTTAAACCCAGACATGAGAGCGGGGACAAGTCAGTTAATTCACACCTGATACAAAATACGAACCCAGTTAGTCATACCTCAATGTTAAACCCAGACACAGAATGGGGACAAGTCAGTTAATTCACACCTGATACAAAATACGAACCCAGTTAGTCGTCCCCCAATGTTAAACCCAGACATGAGAGTGGGGACAAGTCAGTTAATTCACACCTGATACAAAATACGAACCCAGTTAGTCATATCTCAATGTTAAACCCAGACACAGAATGGGGACAAATCAGTTAATTCACACCTGATACAAAATACGAACCCAGTTAGTCGTACCTCAATGTTGAACCCAGACACAGAATGGGGACAAGTCATTTAATTCACATCTGATATAAAATACGAACCCAGTCAGTCGTACCTCAATGTTAAACCCAGACACAGAATGGGGACACGTCAGTTAATTCACACCTGATACAAAATACGAACCCAGTTAGTCGTACTTCAATGTTAAACTCAGACACAGAATGGGGACAAGTCAGTTAATTCACACCTGATACAAAATACGAACCCAGTTAGTCGTACCTCAATGTTAAACCCAGACACAGAATGGGGACACGTCAGTTAATTCACACCTGATACAAAATACGAACCCAGTTAGTCGTACCTCAATGTTAAACCCAGACACAGAATGGGGACAAGTCAGTTAATTCACACCTGATACAAAATACGAACCCAGTCAGTCATACCTCAATACTAGGGGGTGGGGAGTTAAGGCACTGGGCTTGTAATCCCAAAGTTGTTGGAGTTTGAGTCCCACTGCAGTCACTTTTCTCCTTCATTCACAGCAGTGGTAGATTTACTACTATATCAAAGGACGATCATTCTCATACCACGTCTATGTGGTGTGGAAACTAAAAGAGCTCTCATCTCAGTAAATCTGTAGAGGTGAGATTTCTACCTAAGTTCATCACATAGATTCGATCACCACCCATATGGAATAAATGAACCTTGAGAAGGTCTGGTAAGAACCTGTAATGGTTAACTGGACGTTAAATCAAACCAACCTCAATGTTAAACACAGAGAACAGAGTGGGGACAAGTCAGTTATTACACATTGATACGAAACATTAACCCTGTCAGTGATACCTCAACGTTAAACTCAGTCATGAGTCTTGGTTGTTCAATAATCTCATGAGGTAAATCCATGCGAAGTTAAGTTGTGTGGATTCGTGATAATAAACAAGTGTGTTACGAAATATGACCCCCCATCAGTGATACCTCAACGTTAAACTCAAAGACGAGAGTGGGGATAAGTCAATCAAGCTAATACCTTATTCGCCGAGCTTATGAAAGGTCTACAGCCTTTACCATAGGATTTACTGCCAATTTCTAAATCGCATCAATTTACGATTCGTATGCCACTTTATAAGTCAAACCAATTTACAGCTCTTATCAAATATTGTATTTTGGTACGGGAAGCCATAGACTGATTACAGTCCGTGTACCCCTCTACATTGAAAGCCCGATTTTGGACGATAATGCAGGTGATGTATGTTCTCCCAGATTGTGCTTGGAGAATGTAGCAGTAGAAAGATAAGACAGACGAGAGAATTTACCTCAGAAATTACTCATGGAGCTGTATAGAAAAGTCAGAGAAGGCTTTTAGCAGCTCTAAATGCTGATAATATCATCAGGTATTCTAAAAGGACTCGTATACAGTGTCTGTTTTCTCTTGTTTTTTCTTTTATATTTGTTCCAAGGAATTCGCCAGAAGGGCAGTCTGAAGTCTGTAGAAGTCGGTCCCGCATTCTAACAAAAACATATGCACCATTCACCTTTATGAAATCATTACATTGAAAAGACTCGGCTGATGTTTCTTACTTATGTTCACAACTCACGTACGTACTCCATTACGTAAAGGTGTCACATTTACGTCGTAAATGTCACGTGGCTTTTTTAGAACTTGGAGAAATGTGAAAATAAAGGATAGACAGCCTTGCAGCTTGAGAATATGGTCATGTTTTATCTAATGGACATAGCTGGGGAAATGAAGTAAAAATAGTAACGATTGGGATTTATGGTGCCTATTAGTAATATCTCACCCCTGGTATTTTTTCCCCATAGACTTAACATTGGGAACTCGTATCCAACGCCCATTGAGTATTTGGAAAAGAATATTCAATATGGATTATGTCAGAATATGATAGCCCACTAGTCAATGTGAAGGGTCAGACATATTCAGAAACCATCTTCGATTTTACCCTTAAGCGGGGTTTTCAGTCTGTCAATTGCTAGACTATGTATTTTATGTTACTATATACCCATGCCGTATATACTGTCAATACGCACCGTTTTGCCATATAACGTAAAAATACTATATGGAACAGTATTCCGTACGGGGAAATACGGAACACTTCCCCATACGCTTTGACTAAGATATTAATTGTTAGGCTAAATTAAATCAATAATTTTTATCAATTTCCGGTATAAAGTAAAAATATAATTTCCAACCATACTTGTACATGCCACAAAACTCGATAACAATTTACGGTTTGTACGGAACTCGGCGTTAATGCCTCGTTTCGTATAAACCATAAATTGTCATCTCGTTTTGTAGCTTGTACAGCATGATCAGGACGTTCTATATAGATACCTTTATACAGGTGATATTAAAGCATAGAGACACTGTCATAAGCACACAAGCACCCCATAGACAATAAGATAACTGTCCCCTTTAGCGGTTGAACTTTCTTCTTTTTTTTATAAATTTATTTTCGACAATCTCTTTCACCCTCAATAGGTGTTTTACAAAATGATAGTCGTAAGTAGTATACATAGCTGTATAGACCACAGAATCAATTGTTTAAAATCAGTCATGCGTGGTGCTCCGCAGATTGTTCTTTCGTTTGTTTATTGCCCAATCTATTGTCTTTTGGTCGAGGTTGTTTGTATTATGAGCATACCGTGCCGGGAAGTCTGCGCCGGGTCACCTTAAGGGATTATCTCGGGTATTGTTCGCGTTCAGCGGAGCGTGGTGCTCCGCAGGGGCAAACATTGTGCTCCGCAGGGGTAAACACGGCCGAGCACACATTTCGGGGCGGCTCGAGCTGCGGGGTAAACACGTCTCGGAGGGGTGCGGTGTTTGCCGTCCGTAATTAGTTTAACTAGAAAGCCTCTGTGTATGTATGTATGTATGTATGATCAACAAGGTGTTTAACATATGCGTGCCCCTCCTGTAGGTGAAGTACGGAACTAGATTCGGCCGCCACGGGTCGGGCTGCACCCCTGAGGACAAGTTGACACCTCTGAGCCTGTACATACATACAATAAGCAAGCGATTCGCTGCCTTCAGATATGTATGATGGCTCAGTGTATGAGATGACAACTAGCACAGAGTGCTCAGATATGAATCTGAAGGGATCATATATATATTAATAAGATATTACTATGAAATGGTGTTTACACATCATTTTCGTCAAGAATGCTTCAATAACACTTGCAAAAATTAACAAATGAAGGTCTTGATATTTTGCAATTATCTATTAAGATTTTATAACTAAAACTGCTTTTAAATTAATATTTCATCAAGAATTTGTTATAACTTCCATTAAAAAATATTAGAAATCATATTGTGCTGCCCCCTATAGGTAGAGGTTGGAACTAAATTGATAATGCTCAGTCTATGGGAATACGTTCAGAACTGGGAGTACATATTGAAACTCATGTAGTACAGTAAAACCCCTCTTCCAGGACACCCCGCTTAAGGGACCACCCCGCTTAAGGGACCACCCTGCTTTTACCTTTATCTAATTGGAATATCAGCCTGAAATTTGGTACATATAGGTAGATAGGCAGGCTTTTCATTTCTGACAACGTATTTACAATTCGTTACTATTTGTTAAAACCTTTTCCATAGTAAATCTGTAGTCATATGACCATTTCTTTTAATTCAATCTAATTTCTCCGCTGGTTCAAATTGAATGATATTTCATATACTGAAACTTCAGACAGTTTAGTTTACCCTAATTTAAGTCCCCGTCCAAAGATTCAATGCTGAAAGCCTCAAAGAAACCATTTTGAAAAAGATGACTTATAACCCAGCTATGATTAAATAAGCCAAAATAGTCACTGCTCGAATCTAATTTTCAAAAAATCAATATCTAATCCCAAATCATTCGAAATACACAAATTTATATCACAAGAAAGCTGAGAATCTGTAGTTTACGAATATTTTGTCTCCAGTGATAAAATTCCAGTGAAATCCTCATAATAAATGATTTTCTAAATTGTATCTCGACCAGTGACTGACACCCCCTACCAATTCTATAGTAAAGCTTTAATATTCTAAATTCGATAACTAAATCCCACATTGTCCGAAATACACAAAATATATATTAGGATAAAGCTAAGGACCCGTAGTTTACGAATCCAAGTTAAATCCTCATAATAAATGATCTCTAAATCGTGCCTGGCCCAGCGCCTAACTCCCCTACAGCTCCCATAGTAAAGGCTCAGCTTAGATGATCATTTCTTTTAATTCAATTCTAATTTCTCCGTTGGTTCAAATTGAATGATATTTCATATAAGGAAACCTCAGACAGTGTAGTTTACCCTAATATGAGGCCCAGTCCATAGATTCAATGCTGAAAGCCTCAAAGAAACCATTTTGAAAAAGAAGTCTTATGACCCAGCTATGGTTAAATAAGTCAAAATAGTCACTGCTCGAATCTAATTTTCAAAAACCAATATCTAAGTCCAAAATCACCCGAAATACACAATATTTATATCACAAGAAATCTGTAGTTTACGAATATTAATGTCTCCAGTGATAAAATTTCAGTGAAATCCTCATAATAAATGATTTTCTAAACCGTATTCCGACCAGTGCGTGACTCCCCTACCAAGCCTATAGTAAAGCTTTTAATATTCTAAATTCGATAACTAAATACCACATTGTCCAAAACACACAAATATATATATGAGGAGAAAGCTAAGGACCCATAGTTTACGAATGTTAATGTCTCCAGTATGTCTCCAGTGATAAAATTCCAGTGAAATCCTCATAATAAATGATTTTCTAAATCGTATCCCGACCAGTGCGTGACCCCCCTACCAAGCCTATGGTAAAGCTTTTAATATTCTAAATTCGATAACTAAATACCACATTGTCCAAAACACACAAATATATATATGAGGAGAAAGCTAAGGACCCGTAGTTTACGAATGTTAATGTCTCCAGTAATAGAATTCAAGTTAAATCCTCATAATAAATGATTTTCTAAATCGTGCCTGGCCCAACGCCTAACCCCCCTACCGCTCCCTTAGTAAAGGCTCAGCTTAGATGATCATTTCTTTTAATTCAATTCTAATTTCTCCGCTGGTTCAAATTGAATGATATTTCGTATAAACAAACCTCAGACAGTGTAGTTTACCCTAATCCAAGTCCCCGTCCATAGATTCAATGCTTAAAGCCTAAACTAAAACATTTGAAAATGATGTCTTAAAACCTAGCTATGGTACCATAAGCCATTTTATTGATAGAGTACTTTTATTCTCCTAAATCCGATATCTAAGTACCGACTTGTCCTAAATACACAAATTATATCTCAGAAGAAAGCTTGGAACCTGTAGTTTATGAATATTAATGTCTCTTGTGATAAAATTTAATAATTAACTATAAAATAGTGGAACATTTTACGATAAATAAATAAATTGTTTTTCAAACAAATTTTTTCATAATGTCCCAGGAGCAGCAGAATATAATGCTGAACCACCGTGCTTGAACTGTTAGAGGATCTGTTTTCTCGCTTGGTTCGCTCTACGTGGGTGAATTTGGCAAGCGCTCGTTTTTTTTTTCATCTACACTGTAGATCTGGTTTTCTTTACGCAGACGAACAGCCTCCATTCGTCAATACCTGTGAGCAAAAGGAAGATCAGTGTTTATATAAATATATGGAGAATACTGAGGGCATGGATAGCAAGTTACAAATGTTAAACCTATAGGACAAAATACTAGGGGGTTAGATAAAGGATAAGAAAATAATCAATATCATGAGAAATTAAATGAATGAAAACAATATGACATCACATATACACTTCGAACGAGGTGAATATTTCAGCCAGAAAATAGATTCCATTCAGCCACACTAACTATGTCTCCCTATAATACCATTTGATGTTTATATTTATAGCATATTTATTCCTTTATTTATTATCCACTTGATGCATAGATTAGTGTCCATAGAAACATATGGACAGCGTATATCTACATACCGGAGCATACAGATATGTTATATGCTCTGGGTTGCAAACCCCATCGCATACGGAAAGTTAGTACGTACCTAAATGAACTAATATCTGTACGCCACTTGTCAGGAAAGGTCGATAATGAATACAATTTAGACTGCTTTCAGATAAAAACGGTTGTATGATCTTCGCAATGTAAGGTCACAATGTTTCAGTAGTTTCCTATAGGTACCGTCCGAATCTAATTTCATAAATCAATATCTCAGTCCCCCCTCATGCTTGAATTGCACATTAATATATGAGAAAAAAGCTGAAACTGCCTAGTTTAGGAATATTTCATCCTCCAGTGTTTTTTCTCAGTAAATGCTCGTAAAAAATGTTTTTCGAAATGGTGTCTTGCCTAGAGCCCATCTCCCCTACTGCTCCCATGTTGAAGGTTCAGCGTTGAGTACCATTTTCATTAATTAATTAATTAATTTATCAATCTCTCCTGTTTCAAAGTCTATCATATCTTGTATAATCATACCTGAGACAGTGTAGTTTGCTCTAAGCTAAGTCGCCAATCATCGATTCAAGTAGAACACAGAGAAAAATAAAACAAAGTCCTAATCCACTCGCGCCTATGGACGAGTTGAGTTATTCACAGAGCATGTCCCGATACAGCGAAACGATGAACAAATTTTTTGTGAAATATTTCGATCAGAAGCGGTTAAATAGATTATTATATCGACGATAAAATCCCCCCTACCTCCCACTACCTCGAGTACCAGCTAGACACTGATCTATGTATATCAACCTGACAAATTCCTGCATATATGATTCAACCGTGAATTAAGTCTATAGACACAAACTATATTTGCTTTTGATTCTAATCTCTAGATTAGAAACCCTAGAGTGTGTGTAGATTAACCTAATCCAATTCACCGTTCATAGCTTCATGGTTAAAAGCCTGAAAGAAATTTTTTGAAAAAGATGTTTTATAACCCAGCTATGGCGAAATAGTCAATCTATTCACTGCTCGAATCTAAGTTCAAAAAATCAATATCTAAGTCCCAACTCGTCCGAAATGGTCAAGATATATATCAAATGAAAGCTCAGTATCTCTCTAATCCAATTCACCGTTCATAGCTTCATGGTTAAAAGCCTGGAAGAAATTTTTTGAAAAAGATGTTTTATAACCCAGCTATGGCGAAATAGTCAATCTATCCACTGCTCGAATCTAAGTTAAAAAAATCAATATCTAAGTCCCAACTCTTCCGAAATGGTCAAGATATATATCAAATGAAAGCTCAGTATCTCTAATTTACGAATATTACTGTCTCCTATCATTTATTTGAAGTAAAACAATATTAAAAACAATTTTCTAATACTATCCTCACCTGAACTCTACTCCCATACCTTTCCTATAGTAAAGCCTAAGATAGATGAGCATTTCTGTCAATTCGATTCTAAATCCTACACTGGTTCAAAGTGAATGATATTTCGTATAAACAAACCTCATACAGTATAGTTTCCCCTAATCCAGTCCCCATCCATAGATTCAATGCTCAAAACCAAAAATAAACCATTCGAAAACATGTCTTCGAACCTAGCTATGGCAGTACAAGCTATTTTAATCACTGAGTACTTTTAATTTTCTAAATTCTAAATTCTATAACTAATTCCCACATTATCCAAAATACAAAATTATATATATATATGAGAAGAAAGCTAAGAACCCATAGTTTAATAATATTAATGTCTCCAGTGAGATATTTCAAAATAGATCTCATATTAAATGATTTTCTAATCATATCTCTACCAGTGCACCACTCCCTACAAAGTCTATAGTATAGCTTTTAATTTCTAAATTCCATAAATAATAAATCCCACATGTTCCCAAATACACAAATACCTATAAGGAGAAACCTAATAATCTGTAGTTTACGAATAATAATGTTTCCAGACCTATATTTTAAGTTAAATCCTCATAATAAATTAATTTTGATTGTGTAATGCCTAAGGTTAAATATGAATTATTAAATCGAAACTCGTCTAACCTGGACAATATTCCCATAGATACAATCCTGCAGTATGTAGAATATGAATATATGTATTATTAATCATTAATCTAAAGTTTAAACCCTGGGCGACCTGATTTCCAATGACAGCTCGACCACCCTTCGTTTTGAGCAGTGAAACGGTTTCCCATAGATTCAACCTTATAGTCTAGACAGTACTCTATAGAGGCTTTGCTGATCTTACTTACAAATCGTTAGGTTAATTCCACCGTCTCAAGTCTGCCACCCTCATACAGCTGCTGATCAGAGGAATGTGATGCTGGTTTCATTTTACACTGTTGACGCCGTAGGACGATATAAATGTCAATTTTGTGACTTGTCGAATCGACTCGTAGCATAGCAGACATGGTTTTGTCACTGGACTTGACGCGTATCCTTCCCGGCTGAAAGTGAGATATTTCAAAATAGATCTCATATTAAATGATTTTCTAATCATATCTCTACCAGTGCACCACTCCCTACGAAGCCTATAGTATAGCTTTTAATTTCTAAATTCCATAAATAATCCCACATATTCCTAAATACACAAATACCTATAAGGAGAAACCTGATAATCTGTAGTTTACGAATAATAATAATGTTTCCAGACCTATATTTTAAGTTAAATCCTCATGATAAATTAATTTTGACTGTATAATGCCTAAGGTTAAATATGAATTATTAAATCGAAACTCGTCTAACCTGGACAATATTCCCATAGATACAAACCTTACAGTATGTAGAATATGAATATATGTATTATCAATCATTAATCTAAAGTTTAAACCCTGTACGACCTGATTTCCAATGACAGTTCGACCACCCTTCGTTTTGAGCAGTGACACATTAGCCTAATCCGATTCACATGAATTATTTAATTCGAAACTCGGCTAACCATAGATACAAACAATATCCTTATAGATACAAAACTACAGTATGTAGAATATGAATATATTTATTATCAATCATTAATCTAAAAGTTTAAACCGGTGCGACCTGATTTCCAATAA
This sequence comes from Alentia gelatinosa, assembly GCA_950022655.1. Taxonomy (NCBI): domain Eukaryota; kingdom Metazoa; phylum Annelida; class Polychaeta; order Phyllodocida; family Polynoidae; genus Alentia; species Alentia gelatinosa. The sequence goes on from OX465585.1 coordinate 9,735,781, forward strand.
CAGTTCGATCACCCTTGGTTCGAGCAGTGACACGGCTTCCCATAGATTCAACCTTATAGTCTACGAGGCTTTACCTATCTTACTTACTTACTTACTTTCAAATCGTTAGGTTAATTCCGCCGTATCAAGTCTGTCACCTTCGTACAGCTGCTGATCAGAGGAATGTGGTGCTGGTTTCATTTTACACTGTTGACGCCATAGGACGATATAAATGTTAATTTTGTGGCTTGACAGTCTAGCAGACATGGCTTTGTCACTGGACTTGACACGTATTCTTCTGGCTGAAAGATCAGAAGTTATCACCGTATTAACCACACTGTCTTTTGGATTTCCGCCATAATATATGGAATTCGTGTGAAGATAACTGACGCTCCCTCCTCCCCTTCCCAGAAAAGTGTGTTAAATAATGATAATCGTGAGTTAATAACAACCCCTGCTCGTACGCACAACCCATCTCTTATCTAGTGACTTTTTTATAAACTACGAATGGGTCTGTTTTTGACCCAGATTTATCGGCTTTGACCCAGATTTCATCATTCAAGCAGTTTTCAAAATGGACGCAAGAAGTGTTTTTGCGGCGTTTTCTTTGGCAGCAGGAGGTTTTTTCCTTTTCTGGAGGGCATGGCCGGCAATCATGTCTTTCCTGGGGCGGGTCGCCAGGCGTGTGGCGAGTGCCAACATCCCTTTTCGGTGAGTATTAGATGGTATTAACACGAATAAAATGAATAAGTTCTCACTTAACTTTTCCCGAATTGGTCACCTTCCTATTCAAGCGGCCCGCCATAGCAATGAAATCCTCCCCTGCACCCACTCTCGGTACGGGTGTAGTCGATCAATACCGTAATGTCGTATTAGTTTTGTAATCGGATTTGTCCGAAAACCTGATCAAATAACTCAAATGTCAAACTTAACATGTCAGGTTATGAACTACATTTTTCAAAATGAAGCCCCCCCACCACCCCTTCTCACACTGATGTTCTGCTTATTTGTCCAAAAGCTTCCGTTTCTATAATCCCTCTATTATCGTCCAAAAGTAGTGAAATTTCTCTACCATTCGAAATCCTCATCAATCAAGTCAAATTTCAAACTTAACATGTCATATTATGAACTACATTTTCAAAATGAAATTCAAGGCACTAATGCCTCTGTGTGAATCTGTGAAAATTTATCCGCAATTCTTTTCACAGGCGCGTGGAAATCGTTGTAGGGCTGGAGGAGAGGGATGATGGTGAGTTCGTCTTATTTAATATGTAACACAATCAATATTATCAATATTTAACAAAATTACCTATGCATCTGATACCACGAAATTAGTTTGTACAAGGGCAATACCAACCATTCTTTTCCTATTCCTAGTATGTGACACAGCTATAATATTTCCTCCGTGTATTTGCGCAGCGGTACCAACAGCGGAAGTAGTTTACTGTAGCTTACGTTAGCACTATACACGAGAGGGCGCCCATTTGAGTGGTGTGCCGCTTTTCCCGTAGATGGCGTGTGCTTCTTCACACTGCGTAATGGGTTGAGAACCCTTTCTGTATAGACGCCAAACGGGCTTATTCCGAGTATAATCACTGTGAACGAGTAATTATGGTGTGTCCTAACCATACAATATATTTGATACAAAATAAAAACGATTGAATATTAAACCCTGTTTTCAACACAATTTTTTACTCGAATGAATAGAACTCAATGCTGACCTTTAGTTTATGTTACATTTAGGTAGCTACCATGGCTACATTGACGTGTTTGTGGCACCACGGTGAGTAAAAAAACTACTTTAAACTATTAATATTCTGTGTAGTATGATCAAAGAACTATAACCAAAGAAACCCAACTCCCATATTATGATGTGACACTGTGCAGACGGTAGTGCCACACGGCGGTCAGTCTGCATGAACTAAAATCCAGCATAGCATTTGGTACGGGAGAAAATAGATTATACCTAAGTTATTTCTTGGTATTATTTCTGATAACCTTAGATTTTCAATCATTATGCTTAATTAGACAAACATAGGTACGAAGCATTTGCTCTGGTGTGTACCAAAGGTGTGAAATAGTCTCCTACCTGTTTCTATTCCACCATGTGCCGTTCGTGAGCGGAAAAAAAGCAATAGGATGCTTTGGTTATGTCAAATATTATCTTTCCAGCAGTTACATGGCTTCCATTAAACTCAACTTTGTAATTTGACGTGACTATGTATTTACAAACCGGGGGGGCTTTCGTCCACTGCATTGTAGTGTCTCTCCGATGAAGTTGTAGCAAATGCTGTAGCAGACATGTCACTGCACCTCACGCCTATTTTTTTAAAATGAATATCCGTAATTATCACTGTATTAACAGTACTGTAGTTTGGTTTCCAACCAGAACATTGATATCCTCTCGTAGGTAACAGTCTTATATAGGAACTGTTGTGCTCCATTGTGTTTGTTAATAGACCATTTGACAAAGTCATTGCGTAGAAGAAACTGCTTAGCCATCCATATTCACACTGTGACTCCCGCCCCCTCTAACGGTTTTGCTTGGTTGGTCAAGTTTAAAATTTCCGTATTGCCCAGGTCCCCTTAGCAGTTCGTTTATCCCATAATTTCTATTGGTTTCAGAGGTACACACGGGAGAGACATGCATTTACTATATCAAATAGGATACTTTTCCTTTGAGTATTATCAAATAAATGAACAAACCAAATTTACTTCTTCTTACTCCCGCCCCCTCTAACGGTTTTGCTTGGTTGGTCAAGTTTAAAATTTCCGTATTGCCCAGGTCCCCTTAGCAGTTCGTTTATCCCATAATTTCTATTGGTTTCAGCGGTACACACGGGAGAGGCATGCGTTTACTATATCAAATAGGATACTTTTCCTTTGAGTATTATCAAAATAAATGAACAAACCCAATTTACTTCTTCTTACAGTTGATGGATAGTTCCGTAACTTTAAAGAATGTTAAGGTGAGTTAGTACCTTTTCCTATATATCTACTTTTGCCATCAGTGCTAATGCTTCCCTAACCGGTTTGTTTGCCTTTTGGTCGCCTACTGAGAGGATTTTTTTTTTTTTTTGTAAGAGCTCTTTTTAAAAAGCTCTAACTAAAACCAAAAAATAGAACCACGCTTGCAGAAGCTCACATACTCAATCCAAGGTTTTGCTTCAAACATAGGTGGTACATAGGTGGTGATCGTTTCTCAAAAGGTTTCGGAAAAACATAGGTAAAGCACCTATTATATAGCCCGTAGAAGTCAATACTTCTATCTTGTTATAGGTTGAGTATATCACTTACGAGCTACCACCTCCTTCATATTACTGTGCACTCCAAACTCGATGGCGAACGAGGACACTAACCAGGCACAAATAAGTTTCTGATTTATCTTAGGCTGGAAATATTCATCTCTTTATCACCCAATGAGAACGAGTTAACATTCTCGCAAGCCTGTTGAGAACGAGTTTGTATGCTAAGCCCTACGATGACAGTTGTTAAGTTTATGAAAATATGGATCTATAAGATTGGAGAATGAGACATATAATCTCGAATCTACATAGTCTAAGTACTGTGCGCCTATATCGGGAAATAGTATTTTGTGACCGGCTATCTGTGGTTGGAGCGGGTTCACTTTAGCTCACTATTCCAGGCTAAGATAATGTTACACTGGCCACCCGAGCTATACTACGTTAGCTCTGGTCACGTTGAATTGACCGTGACCGTGACCTGGCGTGGTAGCGGGTAAAGGAACGTCACTCTAGCTATTTTTCATATCTATTTTTACTCTGGGCTGTCAGTTGTAACTGGTTCACGTGACTGGTTCCTCTGTTTACTCTGCTTGTAAAGAGTCCTGGATTCTTATCTTTTCTATGTTGTCATCTTCTTTAAGGTGTATTTTGATAAATTCCCACAGATATAAGTTTTTTATGAATCTATTGTCATATAAATATTTCTTTGCAAGTATTTGGGATCTTAGAACCCATGTAGAACATACTTATTTGGTCCGAGAGTGAGAATCCGTGGACACGTCCATGGTTTAACGTTACCAACCTCTTAGCTGGAACGTAGTGTAGACAGAGGTGGCGGCCAATCTAAGATAATGTTATACTCGATCGTATATGTAGCTCAGGTTACCAGTGTATCCACTAGAGGTCGCTTCAAAAAAGGTTGCTCATATAAAACCATGAATGCAAATAAATCTTGTCTAACGTCGCTAGGTTAACTAAAAATGTAATTATGAAGGATGGTAAAAACTGTAATTTGAAGGGTAGTTAAACTAATATACCACTCCATTATAAGCATGGTGTATCTCACAAAATATGGAAATCAAGGGTTTGTGACACCTTTCACAGAACATGAATCTACCCTTCAAATGTATGCGTACCACCTTACACTATACACCAAAATCACTAGCTTACCATTCAATCGAATACCGAGAATAATTTTTTGCAGGGCTCTTTAAAAGAGCCCGATTTAAAAACCAAAAATAACCTGCAGAAACTTCACAGACTCTCATTAATCTGTCTGTATTATCACATTCAAATGTAATGTGGAGCCAGAAGTTTTTTTTATCTACGTGCCAAGAAGTACACCCCTTCTACCAATACATCATTGTTTTATTATAAGAAATGGGCTCAAATGCTACTTATCCCGTGTGAGGTGATATGCTGTACTGTTTGTCTCCCTACAATGTACACACACACACACACACACACACACACACACACACACACACACTCACACACACACATTAATCTGTTTGTATTTATCACTTTCAGTTGTAATGTGGGGCCCGAATCTTTTGATTTACGTTATCTAAGTTTTTATCTACATTATCTAAGTTATTGTACTACATCCAAAATTATATAACTTGAAACTGATACAAACTTTTCTCCATTTTCAGTCGTCCAATCAGAAGAACTCCGAAGTGATTTGTGGGTTTTTTTCGTTTTTTTACAACTTTGATGAACTTTAAGGTGAGTTATAAACTTCCTTAAGAAATTCCTTACCCTCATGATAGTTTCACCAAAACATCATTCTTGTCACTCTTTGGTTTAATTAGAAAACGGTACAAATTACACCAGAGGGCAATACTGCTACGACCTTTATTCTAACGCTAGGGGGGACCTAGGACCCGTTCTACACGGATACGTGTCAAAAAAATTCCAGAAAAATTAAAAGAAGGGAAGGTATCTGGGGCAAAAGATTTTCATATCTGTGTACATTCGTTAGGGTCGCTCATGAAAAAAGATGTTTCTTTGTGCCACATAAAATAATAATAATAATAATAGGAACCCTATCCTTTTCTTCTTTTCAATTCAAATCGTTGATATGACCAGGGAATGGATAGACCGCGATGGTTAGTGTGCTATTCCTAATATTAAAAAACGCCTATAGGGCTATTCACAATGATTACTAGGTTATTTAGGCTTTTCACAATGATTACTATGTTATTTAGCACACAGTGATACTATCGTATATGGTGGTGGCACTTACATGCAATCTTGCTATGATTTCCTATTATCATGTAAATATTTTGAGGAATTGTATTCATGACTCAGTATATGTTTGTTGTTTTTCAGATGTGTGGCGGGCGGAGGGAGTGATTACACCTGTGATTAATTGTAAATAATTTTAAAACTAATAAAACCTTGATCCAAACCGAGTTGGGCAGTTGTTGAGTTGTACTTGTTTAAAATCATAAAGTTTGTCTATATTGGCCATAGTATCCAAACAGAAAATCTCGAGAATCAAAACAGAAAATCTCATGAAAAAAAAATCAGATTGACAGCAGATACTTTAACATAAGATATACTGATAGATAACACGCGAAGTATCATACAATTATTCATAACACAATGAGAAATACTGAATCAATTTGTGTGATAAAAAACATGTCTTTTATTTATGTTAAAAGAAGTCTTTTGTTTCATTTTGTTAGTAAGCGGGTTATAAAGAAAGTCCTCACCCTCATGTTAGTCTCACCGCCTCCCTGTACAGGGTATCAGGTCATGCAAAATAGATGTTTGAGATCCATCCTCCGTGTAGAACAAAGAACGCACACAAATTATGCACATGCATTATACAATATGCCAAAATTAGAGAAGAGAAGGAAATCTCACTTGTTAAAATATGTCTATAAACGAGCCCAGAATGTAGAAAATCTCGATGTCACCACACCCATCCACAAGGATGAGAACAGCACCCGTACTAAAGGTACACAAACCTTACTGTACGGTATACACAACCAGTACGGAGTATCTATGTATCACAAATGGAGCAATCTGTCGCCCCTCATGAGACAGATGGAAACCCTTCGTGAGTTTAAAAGCCTGACAAAAAAGAATGATGAAGGATTCCATCCAACAAATTTAATAATTCTACTTGGAACTATTGTGTGTGTGTGTGTGTGTGTGTGTGTTGTAGGAATTACTTCCAGTTATAAAACATATTGTTGAGACTAGTCCACTATACCAACAATCACAAAATGATTATTCCAAGTAACCAATATGAGTGAATGTTTAATATACGCTATTTAATGAATCTCCAATTTTCTATGTCTCGCTGTATCGAAAAAATCTTGTTCTGTATCCTAAGGAAGACTAAAGGGTATATATCGGGAAGCCGATTGAAACCAGTGATATGTGTCACTAACGGTCTTCTCCTACTGCATTGTTACACATATATACTTTCCCACAAAGGACAAGAAAACACCATGTATTCTCAAAATGTGACAATAAAGTGAAGTTATCAAAAAATTATATTATATTATATTATATTATATTGTATTAGTGCTTTTGTTATACATCTATTTATCATTAATAACATCGTTGAAACTGAATAAATTATTAATATTAATTAATCATTGTCATTAGTAGTATGATAATGATATAACAATGATTAATTAATAACTGTCTAACTAATTATCATTATTAGCTAGTCATTGGATAAACTGAATACCAAATGGTGGCAATCAATGATACATACCTTTAGTGTTGGGTTTTCTCACGTCGATGATGGTAGATAGAATATGACAATAACGTGACCTCACAAAATTGACGCTCAATCAATCTACGGTGTGGAGAATCCCATTCGGTAATCTGTGATGGTGATGGTAAGGTTTCTCATGGTAGGATTGAAATCAGCAGGTAGTCTAACAGCAAGGATATCCCATAGAGCAATGTGATGAATAGACAGTGTAATACCCCGTATATAAACCAAACATCCACCTTGTTGTGCAGTAAAGAATCAACAGGTTGAGGCATGGATTTAATCGACTGTAGTGTGTTGTAATAATCTAATACCGATTAAAAAGGGATTATAGTAATCGGATAAACACCCTTGAGAATTGGTAATTTTTTCCCAGTACATCCACAATGGTGAGTAATTTTTACCCGTGTAATAATGATAATGGTAAAAAAATCCTATTGACTGTATACTAGTACAACACGTCTCCCCGGAAAAAATGACGCATTTCCCCTGGCAGAGGGTAAAATTACCATACACCTCTATGAGTTGTATCAATGTCATCAGAATGCGTCACTGTTTACATGTCACCTACTCGAGGTTTTGTAGCTGTGTAGGTAGCCTGTATATGCAGGTGTCTCACATCTCAGCTATACATTAAAAGGGGTTGTACCTTTATGTAAAGTGTCCTTTTAAGACTGAATAACTAAACCTAATTAATCAAAATTGGTATTAGAGTGTATACCTTATCAGGTAATGTCTACAATAAGGCAATGCAATCTTGACTATGTTAAGGTTACATCTGAAATAATGAGTAGGGGATAACTGAATAGTTAAAAATCTAAATCATGAAATAATGAAATATAATTCGTGAGTAGTTTGAATTGAATATTTAACTTTCTATTGAGGAATAATTTAAATACATGTTCAAGAGGCATGTTAAATATTGACATCGTTGTCGGTGTTAATGTCAGTGTCAATACCCATATCATTACCACATTTAGAGATCAGTGATAATCATTGACTATCTACTGCTACAAATGAATGAGTGTGTATTGCAGGCAGCTACCGCGAGCTGTAGGATACAGGTTGCAATCAATGATACATACCTTTAGTGTTGGGTTTTCTCACGTCGATGATGGTAGATAGAATATGCCAATAACGTGACCTCACGTAATTGATGCTCAATCAATCTACGGTGTAGAAAATCCCATTCGGTAATCTGCGATGGTGATGGTAAGGTTTCCCATGGTAGGATTGAAATCAGCAGGTAGTCTAACAGCAAGGATATCCCATAGAGCGATGTGATGAATAGACAGTGTAATACCCCGTATATAAACCAAACATCCACCTTGTTGTGCGGTAAAGAATCAACAGGTTGAGGCATGGATTTAATCGACTGTAGTGTGTTGTAATAATCTAATACCGATTAAAAAGGGATTATAGTAATCGGATAAACACCCTTGAGAATTGGTAATTTTTCCCAGTACATCCACAATGGTGAGTAATTTTTACCCGTGTAATAATGATAATGGTAAAAAAAATCCTATTGACTGTATACTAGTACAACACGTCTCCCCGGAAAAAAATGACGCATTTCCCCTGGCAGAGGGTAAAATTACCATACACCTCTATGAGTTGTATCAATGTCATCAGAATGCGTCACTGTTTACATGTCACCTACTCAAGGTTTTGTAGCTGTGTAGGTAGCCTGTATATGTAGGTGTCTCACATCTCAGCTATACATTAAAAGGGGCTGTAACTTTATGTAAAGTGTCCTTTTAAGACTGAATAACTAAACCTAATTAATCAAAATTGGTATTAGAGTGTATACCTTATCAGGTAATGTCTACAATAAGGCAATGCGATCTTGACTATGTTAAGGTTACATCTGAAATAATGAGTAGGGGATAACTGGATAGTTAAAAATCTAAATCATGAAATAATGAAATATAATTCGTGAGTAGTTTGAATTGAATATTTAACTTTCTATTGAGGAATAATTTAAATACATGTTCAAGAGGCATGTTAAATATTGACATCGTTGTCGGTGTTAATGTCAGTGTCAATACCCATATCATTACCACATTTAGAGATCAGTGATAATCATTGACTATCTACTGCTACAAATGAATGAGTGTGTATTGCAGGCAGCTACCGCGAGCGGTCGGATACACATGTGTCGGTTGAAAGGTGATCTTATCAAGATGTCATTGGATAGTGTCACCCTCTCCGGTATCGCTACCGCCTCACTGACACCGGGCTGACACCGGGTTTAGTGACACCCCTTTCCTCTTTGATTAGTATAAGAAGATGTCATTAATCTTATTGACTCAGAATACTAAGGACATCGACAGGATCAAGTCAGTCATCTTCATAGCCATCATGAGGCCATTCTTTATACTACCCGTCTTTGCTATATTGCTCATGCAAATTGAGGCCTTACTGGAATGCGGACCTGGTAAAAGATGTGTCTGTTACCCATCACGTGGAGTAATTTCATGCACCAACATTGGATTATACAGCATGCCCGATGTCCATCACCGAAAATCCACCGGGTATCCTGTACTTGACCTTCGCGGCAACAATATCGGGACTATAGGTGATTTCCCAACGGATAGATTCACCAGAATAGACCTCAGAAGGAATCCCATAGCTGATTCGTGTTCAAGTCTACCAAGAAGCGTGATAGACACTGACCAATGTAAGAGGATAACTTCGTCGATCGATGAACTTGAAACACATATGCAATTAGACACTAACATGGACATCGAAGATCTCATGGATGACAATACATCTACCGAAAAGGTTCTAGGCGGTGTTGAAGTCGTGGTTCATGAAAATACAGTTAAAGTCAGGGATAACACTATCGGTAATAAGGATAAAACTGTTAAACCAAACACCGTTGAGGGCGATTCTAACGTGAAGGGTATTGATAAAGTGGTTAACAGATCCGGTCGAATGATGGTTGTCGTGGTCAGCGCGACCGGTGCCGGAGGAGTAGGTGTAGTATTCGTCATTCTCATAAGCTTATTAATTCATCTTGCCCGGAAAGGAATATTACTTAAATGTTGTGACCGTGTATGTGGAAAATGTGCTTCTGACAATACATCTACGGATAATGTCAATACACCTGGATCATCAAACAACAGTGGATTGGATATCGAGTCCGACAATGTTGATGATATATCAGGATTTGATCATGACCGTGGAACCTCAACAATGCGTGTAAAACATGTAGTGCCTCCAGCAGAACCATGTGAGTCCTTCCGTATAGAAGATACCGAACTCACGGTACAGTTACCTGAAAAAGATACCTCCACGGGAAATGAAGAGGAAAATGATCGGTGTACCGAACCTATAGATTTGAGGTAAGGTTATTATAATTATCATACTATTAATATTGTTATTACATCATGTAGATGATTCTTTGTAAGTGTCTATTGATATGATACTATTATCATACTATAACCATCAATATATCTCTGTATATCATGTATTCTTGTATACAACTATCAGATGATTATCTATATACATTATATTAATATGTATTGTTATGATATCACATTAAATAGCACCTATGTATTACTATGTATGTATGTAATGTATGTATGATAAGTAATTATCATTATCATTATCTATATTATTATTAATTATTGTATGTGTATTAATTATGTAATGTATATCGATATAATAGCTATGATATCATATTCTCGATACAGTACCGAGTGCAAGACGTCGCCAGGAATGATACCTTCAAAACTGTGCGGTCCTGATACTGGTCCTGGTCCTGGTCCTGTACCCCGCTCCCACAAAAGGAAGAATGATAAACCTTATGCAAGACCTTCAACCTCGTCACGCCCACCTAACTCTTCACAGATGTCACCACAGCTAATAGAACTCGACTCACTAATTCCACCACCATCACCATCACCCCCCACACAACCACTTATACCTAGCGAGTCATCTACAACGGTTGAGAAACCACATAACGTCGGAGTGGTGAAAGGTGTTGTAAAGTATAGTGGTTTCAAAAGACACTGTGATGGAGTACACACAGGTTTGACACCTCCTGATAAAGTATCACACATGGAACACGGATACGAAGATAGTGATTCAGACCAGTGATACAACGGACAATGTGAATAGTGATTCAGTTATGACTTTGTCTGAGCTTTAGCTTTAGCTTTAGCTTTAGTTCCACACTGGACCATACAAACTGGTATTCAAACAGGTGGTGCTGACTAATGGTATATTTCATATATAGTATATACCATTAACTAGTTTTACCATAGTTTTTGTTAAGTAAAACAGTTTCTTAAGACATGATCCCGTGTCACACTTAGCTTAGCTTAGCTCAGCTTTTTAGCTTCATACATAGTAGTTCTCGTAGAACCATACAGATAGGTATTCAGGAGGATGACCGAACATGGTGCAGTTATTTAACTTAATTTACTATAGTTTACTTGGTTTATCTTAACTTAGCTTAGCTTAGCTTAGCTAAATGAATACTATTGATTTATATGAATGGTTCATTGTTATTACCTTTACCTTAACCTACCATAGCATGTCTAAAAGACTGGGAATGATTTCTGATTAGTTTGTGATGTTACCCTATAGTATAGTATAGGATAGTTAAACTTAGAGGTTGTAAATAAATCCTTACATTCAAACCGTGTGTATGTGTATGTGTACACTCTAAAAAATAGAATAGTTTTGTAGTTTGATCATGCCATACTATACCATATCATATGACATTATATATTATATTATCATATTTATAATGTTGTCATTCTGTACCATACCATACCATACCACACTTGTGATTCAGTATGTACATGTATAGTAATAAAGTATCAATACTTAACTAGATGCGTTCTGTTAGGTCTTTATAAATTATTATTATTATATTTATATATATATATATCTAATACAGATATAACTATTAATCTTATATCTTAATACATTATCTATATCAATATCAATATATATTACTCTAAGTATGTCTAATATGTGTTCTATACATACATACATACATATATAAATATGCATAATATATACATATATACATTTATATACATATATACATATGTATACAAATAATGTGGGTTATTTGATGTATTAATTACAGAGGTCGCTTGGGTCTACCCTAAATTGATACCTCCACACCTCACCAGGTGGGGTTCGGTATGGGACAGGTGCGCCGGTACAGGTACTGCGCACCAGTCACCTCCCATACACAGAAGGATAGTCATGAGACTCAGTCTCCTCTTCGCATTTATCCTGATATACTTATATTCCATAGACTTAGTGTTATCAATTTAGTTCCATACCTCACCTACAGGAGAGGGGCGCACAAGTTAAACACCATGTTAATCATACATACATACACAGAGGCTTTCTAGTTAAACTAATTACGGAGGGATATATATTATATATATAGTAATAAAGTATTAATACTTAACTATTAACTTAACTGTTCTGTTAGGTTTTATTATTATATTATTTATATATATATGTAATACACATATAATGTTTATCTTATATCTTATACATTATCTATATCAATATCAGTATATATTACTCTAATTATATCTAATACGTGTCATATACATACTTATACTCTAATTATGTCTAATACATGTTATATACATACATACATATATAAATATGCACCATATATACATATATATATACATATATACTATATACATATACATATATACATATATACATATACATATGTACATATACATATATACATATATATATAATACTTATATTCCATAGACTTAGTGTTATCAATCTAGTTCCGTACTTCACCTACAGGAGGGGCGCGCATAAGTTAAACACCTTGTTGATCATACATACATACATACATACACAGAGGCTTTCTAGTTAAACTAATTACGGACGGCAAACACCGCACCCCTCCGAGACGTGTTTACCCCGCAGCTCGAGCCGCCCCGAAATGTGTGCTCGGCCGTGTTTACCCCTGCGGAGCACAATGTTTGCCCCTGCGGAGCACCACGCTCCGCTGAACGCGAACAATACCCGAGATAATCCCTTAAGGTGACCCGGCGCAGACTTCCCGGCACGGTATGCTCATAATACAAACAACCTCGACCAAAAGACAATAGATTGGGCAATAAACAAACGAAAGAACAATCTGCGGAGCACCACGCATGACTGATTTTAAACAATTGATTCTGTGGTCTATACAGCTATGTATACTACTGTCGTAATGGAAAAAAATTCCGTTCCAACCAAATTGCCCCCTTAGGCAGGATGTCCCTTTAAGTGGAGTGTCCCAAAAGTAGGGTTTTACTGTACTTAAATACTGATTCTTGCCAAATACGGTTTACTTCTAGCAATTATGTCATAATCGCCAGAAAAAAAAGAAGTTATCAGACACACAGCTAATAGCCAAAAGTTCCTCTCTTTTTTCAAAAAAAAAAACCTGTTCTGCTCACGGCAGATCTCCCACTTATTCCACTTTTAAATGAGATAATGGTGCACCTACCTAGGATTTAAAGCTAATGATGATTGCGGGTATCTGACAGCCACTCGTACAACCAGCAACTATCACCGCATGGATGAATGCCGAACACCCATTGTCAGCCTCAATGCCTGAAGAACGTGAATACCGCAGACTCAGCCACTGTAAGTGCCTTTCACCAGCACTCTCCTCCCAGATCTTTCGCGGCGCTAGCGCTTGCTTAATCTCTGCCCCAACCCAATGCTGGTTCTCAGGGTATCCACTAAGGACAGGGGAGACCAGCGAACATTTCGGATTCAAAACAAGGCATCTGTGAAAAGTTATGAAACTCAAACAACTCATATATTATGAGTTGGGAAATATAGGAATTGTTGAATATAAAGCTCCAGAGACAATCCAGTTGGTTCTTTTTCAACTTTAAACCACTTTGTAATCTGAATCCACAGTTGATTGGACTGCCCCTTCAAGTGAGCACATTTGTTGATAAACAAAACCCAAGAACACATGAGGTGCCTTCCACTGAAGAAAGTAATCCCTAGGACTTTGCCTGATTTGATATAACAAATAGCAGGAATAAGTGTATATCATTTACCATATTAAATATATGTATATCTATTTACAAATAAACCACAAAATACTCCAAAAAACTCTAAAAATGTAGAAGTTTTAAAAAACTGGTGTATGGGCGAGATTTGAGCCCAAACGGACAGGTGGTCTGCTGGGGTGGACAGCAATTACCAATCTGTTCACCCTCTTAGTCGCCTCGCCTCCTCATGGTGCAGAGCAGATATGCTTGCACGCAAGTATAACAAAGGCGACCGGTTTGGGTGGGGAGTTCAGTGGTAAAGAGCACTGGACTTGAAATCCCAAGGTTGTCAGACTTTGTTGATTCTGGTCCACTTTTCTCCTTCACCCCCAGCAGTGGTAGATTTACTGCTATATCAAAGGCCAATCCTTCAATGTCTATGTGATGTGGGAAGTAAAAGAACTCTCACTTCGGTAAATGTGTAGGGGTGAGGTTTCTACCTAAATTCATTTCATAGATTCGATCACCACCCTCGTGGTGTAAAAGAACCTTGAGAAAGTCTGATGAGAATAGAACCTTGAGAAAGTCTGATGAGAACCTGCAATGGTGAACTGGAGCTTAAATCAAGCCCCAAAAAAAAAAACCAAAAAAGGGACAGGTTAAGGCAGAGATATAAGTGACCACAGGAAGTAGAGCGCAAGATCTCTGCTGGGAGAGTGTCTCACCAGATAACCCTGTCCCCAGTCTACACTGACAGTATTCACAATCACCGCACCAGTGCTCCTGTTCCCCCGTCGAGATATGAGTCAAGAAAGCTGAGGTCACAACGGTCAAGGATGCAAGAAAGCAGAAGCAGTGTGGAGAATGGGCTCCTGCCACTCCCCACACTGCTCCTCAGGGTCTACGGCGGCCGGCCAGACAGGGAAGGCGGTTTTTGTGATTTTATCAATAATCTGTGTGGCCCTTGGGATGCGATGGAGCGTCGTTAGGACCGTAAATCGTGATGGCAGATAAATCTTTCACCAGCTTGTGATCGGGGACTGCCGTAAGGTTGGGCAGAGGGTTTTGTTTGTAGGAGTTTCTGCACAGGTTTTTATTGGGAGGATAGCTATTGTGTTAAGGGCCGATTCCACCAACACACACGATGTAGCAAGATTCGACCCGATTTGGTTGTCTTGCTAGATCGGGCTAGGACTGAATCATCGCGTGCCTATTTGTCGCGATGTGTCGCGATGGTGGAGCACCAAAATATACACCTGACACCACTCGCCTACGTTTTGAGACAAGTGAGGTACGACACAGTAAGACACTACAAGAGATACCAAGATATACCACGGCAAATCGATCCTGTTGGTGGAATCGGCCCTTTATGGAGGCGGCCACCTTGCCCCCCTAGGAGTGTTAATCTATGAGGTAGATTTATGTAGCTCCTTAAGAGTGGATGATGACTTAAGGCATCATTTGCTGGATATTTATGAAATTGTTTGATAAAACCTTGATAATGTCCATTTAATCGACGAAATGTCGCTTCCTGAATAAAACGCCAAATTTCAACAAGGTATCTCACGTAGTTGTACCGTTTTTCCACTTGTTATTTTTATGAAATTGTTTTTCAAAAGAAAGTATTTTAACAAACTTGAAATTTGGACACGCAGAATGAAGGTGTAACATGATATTTTTGAATCCTAGACAATGGAAACAACAATTTTAAGGATAACATATCACACCACATGATAAACCTTCAAATTTTGAGTTAAGAGGACGATGCCCCTAGAAGTGTACGTAGTCACTAGTAGCAGTCTTCAACTGTTTACTTCTGCCATAGGTCTATCATTCGTCATGTATGATCAGGTTAGGGCTGTCTATTAGGGCATTCCTCAATCATATCAAGGATGTCAGAGTTCAGGGAAATCCCTGAAGTCCGGGTTTTCCTAAAAGACAGAAATATTGTCCTCACTAATCAAAAGCCTCAATAGAACCTGTATGTCAATCCCATATCGTGTCAGGAAACCCATATACCCGATTTCCTTTACATATGGGCATTATTACTTCCATGATTTTCGGGGTTTTCCCTGAGAAACTTACCATTGACAATTCATGGATGAAAATCCCTGAAATCCCTGAAGCCCTTGCACTGTTATCATACAAACCACTTTGAATGCATAGCTAAAACTGAGAACCAGTTTAATACTACAATCTCCCATGCACATATTTGGTTTAAAATCAACAGGACATGGATGGTAGGGCCCTGCTTGGAGATCACAGACTGTAGTACCAGTTCTTATCACCAGGGGATACAGTTTTCATCGTTTTTGAGTTCCCAGTAACCATTGTAGTAAGTGGGGCGGGGGGGGGGGGGGGAGTTTGTCCCAGCAAATAACTTCAGGGATTTTCCATAAGGGCTGCTGACAGCCCTGTCATATATGCACCATGGCAGCTCCAGTCTTTGCCCCTTTAGTGGTGTCTTATTAGTATCACTATAACACATCTGTAGTCGTTCACATTTCTTTTTCTAGTAAGGAAATGCTCGCAATCATCTAGACGGCAGTTTTTACGTAAAATATCGCATCCTGCCAATATTTCTTCTGCAAGTAATTCCTAGAGTCACCTACACCATCTTAGGCCATCCTTATCTAGTAGAGTCTAGTAGAGTCTCTTGCATAGTGAATCTGGCGTCATAGCATGCAAATGTCAAAGTCTGTTAGGCGCCGGAATTAGCGAACAACAAACTTTATTTATCTGTATGAAGCTGGAAATCTCCTGGCTAGATCTCTGGTCTAATCTCTGGTGCTAGTGACTTACTCATTAAGAGACTTAAGAGACTTACAATGATGTACATATTATCGTAAAACTGGATGAGTTTTAATCTTGGGCACCAAATGCCACGACTGGAGTTTGGCTTTCTAGTTAAACTAATTACGGAGGGATATATATTATATATATAGTAATAAAGTATTAATACTTAACTATTAACTTAACTGTTCTGTTAGGTTTTATTATTATATTATTTATATATATATGTAATACACATATAATGTTTATCTTATATCTTATACATTATCTATATCAATATCAGTATATATTACTCTAATTATATCTAATACGTGTCATATACATACTTATACTCTAATTATGTCTAATACATGTTATATACATACATACATATATAAATATGCACCATATATACATATATATATACATATATACTATATACATATACATATATACATATATACATATACATATGTACATATACATATATACATATATATATAATACTTATATTCCATAGACTTAGTGTTATCAATCTAGTTCCGTACTTCACCTACAGGAGGGGCGCGCATAAGTTAAACACCTTGTTGATCATACATACATACATACATACACAGAGGCTTTCTAGTTAAACTAATTACGGACGGCAAACACCGCACCCCTCCGAGACGTGTTTACCCCGCAGCTCGAGCCGCCCCGAAATGTGTGCTCGGCCGTGTTTACCCCTGCGGAGCACAATGTTTGCCCCTGCGGAGCACCACGCTCCGCTGAACGCGAACAATACCCGAGATAATCCCTTAAGGTGACCCGGCGCAGACTTCCCGGCACGGTATGCTCATAATACAAACAACCTCGACCAAAAGACAATAGATTGGGCAATAAACAAACGAAAGAACAATCTGCGGAGCACCACGCATGACTGATTTTAAACAATTGATTCTGTGGTCTATACAGCTATGTATACTACTGTCGTAATGGAAAAAAATTCCGTTCCAACCAAATTGCCCCCTTAGGCAGGATGTCCCTTTAAGTGGAGTGTCCCAAAAGTAGGGTTTTACTGTACTTAAATACTGATTCTTGCCAAATACGGTTTACTTCTAGCAATTATGTCATAATCGCCAGAAAAAAAAGAAGTTATCAGACACACAGCTAATAGCCAAAAGTTCCTCTCTTTTTTCAAAAAAAAAAACCTGTTCTGCTCACGGCAGATCTCCCACTTATTCCACTTTTAAATGAGATAATGGTGCACCTACCTAGGATTTAAAGCTAATGATGATTGCGGGTATCTGACAGCCACTCGTACAACCAGCAACTATCACCGCATGGATGAATGCCGAACACCCATTGTCAGCCTCAATGCCTGAAGAACGTGAATACCGCAGACTCAGCCACTGTAAGTGCCTTTCACCAGCACTCTCCTCCCAGATCTTTCGCGGCGCTAGCGCTTGCTTAATCTCTGCCCCAACCCAATGCTGGTTCTCAGGGTATCCACTAAGGACAGGGGAGACCAGCGAACATTTCGGATTCAAAACAAGGCATCTGTGAAAAGTTATGAAACTCAAACAACTCATATATTATGAGTTGGGAAATATAGGAATTGTTGAATATAAAGCTCCAGAGACAATCCAGTTGGTTCTTTTTCAACTTTAAACCACTTTGTAATCTGAATCCACAGTTGATTGGACTGCCCCTTCAAGTGAGCACATTTGTTGATAAACAAAACCCAAGAACACATGAGGTGCCTTCCACTGAAGAAAGTAATCCCTAGGACTTTGCCTGATTTGATATAACAAATAGCAGGAATAAGTGTATATCATTTACCATATTAAATATATGTATATCTATTTACAAATAAACCACAAAATACTCCAAAAAACTCTAAAAATGTAGAAGTTTTAAAAAACTGGTGTATGGGCGAGATTTGAGCCCAAACGGACAGGTGGTCTGCTGGGGTGGACAGCAATTACCAATCTGTTCACCCTCTTAGTCGCCTCGCCTCCTCATGGTGCAGAGCAGATATGCTTGCACGCAAGTATAACAAAGGCGACCGGTTTGGGTGGGGAGTTCAGTGGTAAAGAGCACTGGACTTGAAATCCCAAGGTTGTCAGACTTTGTTGATTCTGGTCCACTTTTCTCCTTCACCCCCAGCAGTGGTAGATTTACTGCTATATCAAAGGCCAATCCTTCAATGTCTATGTGATGTGGGAAGTAAAAGAACTCTCACTTCGGTAAATGTGTAGGGGTGAGGTTTCTACCTAAATTCATTTCATAGATTCGATCACCACCCTCGTGGTGTAAAAGAACCTTGAGAAAGTCTGATGAGAATAGAACCTTGAGAAAGTCTGATGAGAACCTGCAATGGTGAACTGGAGCTTAAATCAAGCCCCAAAAAAAAAAACCAAAAAAGGGACAGGTTAAGGCAGAGATATAAGTGACCACAGGAAGTAGAGCGCAAGATCTCTGCTGGGAGAGTGTCTCACCAGATAACCCTGTCCCCAGTCTACACTGACAGTATTCACAATCACCGCACCAGTGCTCCTGTTCCCCCGTCGAGATATGAGTCAAGAAAGCTGAGGTCACAACGGTCAAGGATGCAAGAAAGCAGAAGCAGTGTGGAGAATGGGCTCCTGCCACTCCCCACACTGCTCCTCAGGGTCTACGGCGGCCGGCCAGACAGGGAAGGCGGTTTTTGTGATTTTATCAATAATCTGTGTGGCCCTTGGGATGCGATGGAGCGTCGTTAGGACCGTAAATCGTGATGGCAGATAAATCTTTCACCAGCTTGTGATCGGGGACTGCCGTAAGGTTGGGCAGAGGGTTTTGTTTGTAGGAGTTTCTGCACAGGTTTTTATTGGGAGGATAGCTATTGTGTTAAGGGCCGATTCCACCAACACACACGATGTAGCAAGATTCGACCCGATTTGGTTGTCTTGCTAGATCGGGCTAGGACTGAATCATCGCGTGCCTATTTGTCGCGATGTGTCGCGATGGTGGAGCACCAAAATATACACCTGACACCACTCGCCTACGTTTTGAGACAAGTGAGGTACGACACAGTAAGACACTACAAGAGATACCAAGATATACCACGGCAAATCGATCCTGTTGGTGGAATCGGCCCTTTATGGAGGCGGCCACCTTGCCCCCCTAGGAGTGTTAATCTATGAGGTAGATTTATGTAGCTCCTTAAGAGTGGATGATGACTTAAGGCATCATTTGCTGGATATTTATGAAATTGTTTGATAAAACCTTGATAATGTCCATTTAATCGACGAAATGTCGCTTCCTGAATAAAACGCCAAATTTCAACAAGGTATCTCACGTAGTTGTACCGTTTTTCCACTTGTTATTTTTATGAAATTGTTTTTCAAAAGAAAGTATTTTAACAAACTTGAAATTTGGACACGCAGAATGAAGGTGTAACATGATATTTTTGAATCCTAGACAATGGAAACAACAATTTTAAGGATAACATATCACACCACATGATAAACCTTCAAATTTTGAGTTAAGAGGACGATGCCCCTAGAAGTGTACGTAGTCACTAGTAGCAGTCTTCAACTGTTTACTTCTGCCATAGGTCTATCATTCGTCATGTATGATCAGGTTAGGGCTGTCTATTAGGGCATTCCTCAATCATATCAAGGATGTCAGAGTTCAGGGAAATCCCTGAAGTCCGGGTTTTCCTAAAAGACAGAAATATTGTCCTCACTAATCAAAAGCCTCAATAGAACCTGTATGTCAATCCCATATCGTGTCAGGAAACCCATATACCCGATTTCCTTTACATATGGGCATTATTACTTCCATGATTTTCGGGGTTTTCCCTGAGAAACTTACCATTGACAATTCATGGATGAAAATCCCTGAAATCCCTGAAGCCCTTGCACTGTTATCATACAAACCACTTTGAATGCATAGCTAAAACTGAGAACCAGTTTAATACTACAATCTCCCATGCACATATTTGGTTTAAAATCAACAGGACATGGATGGTAGGGCCCTGCTTGGAGATCACAGACTGTAGTACCAGTTCTTATCACCAGGGGATACAGTTTTCATCGTTTTTGAGTTCCCAGTAACCATTGTAGTAAGTGGGGCGGGGGGGGGGGGGGAGTTTGTCCCAGCAAATAACTTCAGGGATTTTCCATAAGGGCTGCTGACAGCCCTGTCATATATGCACCATGGCAGCTCCAGTCTTTGCCCCTTTAGTGGTGTCTTATTAGTATCACTATAACACATCTGTAGTCGTTCACATTTCTTTTTCTAGTAAGGAAATGCTCGCAATCATCTAGACGGCAGTTTTTACGTAAAATATCGCATCCTGCCAATATTTCTTCTGCAAGTAATTCCTAGAGTCACCTACACCATCTTAGGCCATCCTTATCTAGTAGAGTCTAGTAGAGTCTCTTGCATAGTGAATCTGGCGTCATAGCATGCAAATGTCAAAGTCTGTTAGGCGCCGGAATTAGCGAACAACAAACTTTATTTATCTGTATGAAGCTGGAAATCTCCTGGCTAGATCTCTGGTCTAATCTCTGGTGCTAGTGACTTACTCATTAAGAGACTTAAGAGACTTACAATGATGTACATATTATCGTAAAACTGGATGAGTTTTAATCTTGGGCACCATATGCCACGACTGGAGTTTGGCATAGTGACTTCATTTAACCTCTCCCCCTGCCGCCTCCCGCCCGTTTGTGTTGGTAGAAGTATAGGTGTCCTTAGTGGGAACCGCCGCCCCCCCCCCCCCCCCCACCCCCTGCCACCTTCCTCCGCCCGCTCTCAGTGAAGCCCTCTTCACTGGACGATTATATACGCCTATAGGTGAGGTGTATACACACGGGGAATAGGACGACCTTGTATACGCAAAAGCCTAATTATATACACCGGGCGGTGGTGGTGTTCGTGCAGTGTATGTCAAATGTCCTTAATTTTGTAACCCACCCCCACCCCCACCTCCCTACTGCGTATGGCCCTCTGGAATTAGCCAAGATTTGAACAATGTTGTTTTTTGTTGTTGTTGTTTTTTTATTCAGAAAAACAGGACAATACAGACTTCTTGACATATGAGTGTTTGGTAAGCCACTTTAGTCATCGTTCACAGAGTAAAGAAACAAGACAGGACAATACAGGACGAACATTATAGGACAGACAGTGACATGATAGGACGTACTATATATAGGACAGACAGTGACATGATAGGACATACTATATATAGGACAGACAGTGACAGGATAGGACGTACTATATATAGGACAGACAGTGACATGATAGGACGTACTATATATAGGACAGACAGTGACATGATAGGACATACTATATATAGGACAGACAGTGACATGATAGGACGTACTATATATAGGACAGACAGTGACATGATAGGACGTACTATATATAGGACAGACAGTGACATGATAGGACGTACTATATATAGGACAGACAGTGACATGATAGGACATACTATATATAGGACAGACAGTGACATGATAGGATGTACTATATATAGGACAGACAGTGACATGATAGGACATACTATATATAGGACAGACAGTGACATGATAGGACGTACTATATATAGGACAGACAGTGACATGATAGGACGTACTATATATAGGACAGACAGTGACATGATAGGACATACTATATATAGGACAGACAGTGACATGATAGGACGTACTATATATAGGACAAACAGTGACATGATAGGACGTACTATATATAGGACAGACAGTGACATGATAGGACGTACTATATATAGGACAAACAGTGACATGATAGGACATACTATATATAGGACAGACAGTGACATGATAGGACGTACTATATATAGGACAGACAGTGAAATGATAGGACGTACTATATATAGGACAGACAGTGAAATGATAGGACGTACTATATATAGGACAGACAACAGAAAACTATGGGCAATATGGTTGGTGGTTTGACTTAGCTGTTCATAACCACAGATGTTTAAGCTCTTGCAAACCTGTAACATTTGCTACACTCACTTCGACTACAACTGATTATGAGTTATGGAAGGTGCCGTTTCTATTTTGTCTTTCGGAGATTTGCAAGCTAGGGCATGGAAGTGAAGACGTTGCAGAAAACTAGGCCTTTAAATATCTAATCACCATTATAGAGAGGGAGACCCTTTTAGGACACCGATGGATTTTACTTGGAGATGCATGGAACTGATAGGAGAGGCTTTCCGTAGAAAGTGTTCAGTAAAACACACGTCTTTAGCTAATTAAAACGGAGTCAGATGTGGAGATAAAATCTTAACACCCCTCCCCCCAGTGTGGTGTTTTAATGTTTAACGTGTGGGAATAAAACGTTCACGACGTCTCCAGTATTTACATGGATTGTTGACAGTCCCTCTCTTCGCTGTGGACTTAAGCCAATACGCATCTACCGATTTTGAAACATTGATGTACCTTTGTTGGTGATGAAGGACTGGTAATTTGTCTCAGGCGAGGTATCCGAATGGAGTCGGCCCCAGTCGGTAGATGTAGGACAGCTAGGCAAGGGTCATCTAACATTAGTGAAAACCCCGCCTGGAGATGTCCTTTTGTCGCAGACGAGTTGTCGCCCCGGTAAGAACCGTTTATTTTGCTAATAAAAAAAACCCGGAACGTTGGGAAATGGCCCCTGTTTGGGTGGCCGGCACGGGCCGAGGGGTTACATAATTTGCCTGCGACAAATTCACCGACTCCTATATGATTTATGAACTAATCATATCATCGCACTGCCCCCTGTGTAACACTGGTGCTGCCATCTGGTTTCATGAAAATATAGCAGTTTCCCAATAGATAAGCACTTACCTTCTTCAGATGGCCTTCCCATAGACATTAGCATGGTGACACAGTTTATTTTTAGCTTTTCTCATTTGTACATGTTCCCAACTATCAGAATCCAGAATTCTTTGAAGATAACAATAGAACATCAGTGTCATTTAGTAACAAAGTCAAAATATTGCAGTTTCCCATAGACACCAATAGTTAAGCAGTCCATTTTCAGATGGCCTTCCCATAGAAGTTAGCATGGTGACATGCCATTTCTTTTTATATCTTCTATTTGCTGATGTATGGAACTTATATTATCCAGAGCTATTTGCAAAAATCATTAGAATTTATGCTGATATATGGAACTTATATCATCCAGAGCTATTTGCAAAAATCATTAGAATTTAGAAACCGCCCAGCTACCAGCATTTGTCTTTAAATCAAACCAACCAACCAACCAACCAACCAACCAACCAACCAACCAACCAACCAACCAACCAACCAACCAACCAACCAACCAACCAACCAACCAACCAACCAACCAACCAACCAACCAACCAACCAACCAACCAACCAACCAACCAACCAACCAACCAACCAACCAACCAACCAACCAACCAACCAACCAACCAACCAACCAACCAACCAACCAACCAACCAACCAACCAACCAACCAACCAACCAACCAACCAACCAACCAACCAACCAACCAACCAACCAACCAACCAACCAACCAACCAACCAACCAACCAACCAACCAACCAACCAACCAACCAACCAACCAACCAACCAACCAACCAACCAACCAACCAACCAACCAACCAACCAACCAACCAACACAATGCATGCTCTGCCATAAACGTTACTCCCCAATATATACAAGGTGCACAGCCAGCCTCCCCTGGTGCCTTTTAGATGATAATGTACTGTGGCCTGCCTAACACTGCCCTCATACGGATTCAGTTTACCCGCAGTGCTCTATAGAGCCTTACCACATGGCTGTCTGCCAGGCCACTTCCCACAACTCCAGAGAACTTAATAACTCAGTCGCCAGTCCAAGCCGCCCTCGCACACAGAGCAGCTCCCACAAGTGTGCCCCCCGCAGTGTCCCCCCCCCCCTTCATACCTTCACAGCGGGTGACTGGAGGAATTAGCATCAATGGAGACTTTATAATGGTCCCACAGTCACATGGGAGCAAGGTTAAAGGGCATACCCAGAGATCAGGATGTTGGCCATGTTGTTGGTCTTGTATCTGAATGGGAACTCTATTTTGGTTTAGATCTAGCTGTCAACTCCCCAGACGTATAATGCGTTTTCATGTGGGACATATGTGATGGTACAGTGGTGATCTTTTGTTGCTGTAAAATTGTATTGGATAAGTGTAGTGATTTTTAGTGTACGTTCATGTAGATCATGTGTTATCTTTTCCACCCAGATTGAGAGATTTATGAATATCATAGCAACTTTAACCCTTTACGGACGGGTGCCTGTGGCCGAGCTACTCATCTAAGGACGGGTACTAGTTCTAATTTATTCCACTAGAGGACAGGCACATAATAATCAAGACTCCTTATTTGAATTTGTCATCCCGTGAGACGATTTTCTTTGTAAAAATAGTTTTGTAGATTTCAAAGAAATGATGCCTCAAGGCATCATGTCCCACGCAGAATAGCCCCTTCATACCTTCACAGCGGGTGACTGGAGGAATTAGCATCAATGGAGACTTTATAATGGTCCCACAGTCACATGGGAGCAAGGTTAAAGGGCATACTCAGAGATCAGGATGTTGGCCATGTTGTTGGTCTTGTATCTGAATGGGAACTCTATTTCGGTTTATTTCTATCTGTCAACTCACTAGATGTACAATACATTTTATGTGGGGCATATGAGAGAGTAAGGTGCTGATTCTTTGTTGCTGTAAAATTGCATTGGATTATTGTAGTTATTTCTGATGTACATTTATATAGATCATCTGATATCTTTTCCAACTGAGGTAGACAGATTTGAGTAGATTTCACACGGTGGGATTCATGTACCTTACACGGTTCACAATCTCATGAGATTCTGTTCCTTTTTAGGGGTAAATGTTGCTAACAATTACAGGGTGGAAAATATGTCTTAGGGAAATGGAACCCTACGATTTAGATGAACAGATTGTGTTCAGGTACAGAATTTCAGCTGGATTTGCCTCAGAAAAACACCCTGTGAGGTACATGAATCCCATCGTGTGAATCCCACTTTATTATCGTTATGGCAACTTTTACTCCTGTAAGGACGGGAGCTGTTGGTAGTTTGTCCCGCTAGAGGACAGGCACATTATAATCATCAGCACTCATTATTCGAGATTGTAATCCCGTGATATGTTTAAAAACAAATTGTTTATTGTGTACAGTGAGTGATGAGATAAATATAGAAAGGAACTCGTTTTGGTCGAACAAATCGTTCTCCAACTCGTTTAAATGCTTCATGATATTCACTCAGCTGTCGCCTCGTTCAAATCACTCATCAAACTCGTGGAGAATAACAACTTTGTCCAAAACTTGTTGGTTTCCTCTTAACTCCTTCCTCTTAACTCCTTCATACACAGAAGTAGTAGTCGTACTGTTATATCAAAGGCCAGTCCGTCACATACCATGTCTATGTGGTATGTTGTATGTGGTATGTATGTGGTGTTCTACCAAAATATATCTAGATAGATGGACCTTGGGCTAGTCTCTATATACCCCAAGGGTCCTCTGGGACATGAAACAAACAAAGCAAACTCTCTGTGGTGAGTTTGACAATACGTGGACCGTAGAGGACAACACCTTGCCATCCACCCCTCCCTGGAAGTTAATTAGCAGTAAACACGTGTCGGTCACCTGACAAGTGACAAGTGACACAGACAGCGACGCGACGCCGGAAAATGGCGTCGGGACGCTGGGTGGACGCAGGGCGGACGCAGCGTCCCGGCGGAAGTGACGTTGAAATTGGTGCCCGTGAAGCCGGGGTCAGGAGGCATGGGTCGGTCCCAGGACTGGTGTGACATACAGACAGGCAATAGACAGCGGAGGGGGCCAGGGATGGTGTACAGGGGTCCCCAGCCATCAGGTTTCTATATAGATATATATTCCCTGTCTAGAGATTTCACGTGTATAGCAATACAAACAACTTTTGAATACTACGCATTTTGATTTATTTTGGATTTTTTTATTGTGGAGAATATTTTATTTTCAACTAGTCATGAAAATCAGGTTTCAATGTGACTTGTAGCTTCAGAATGAGATACGAATTGTACAGGATATATACACACAACTATTCTAGCAGCCATAAAGAGATACATTTCTAAATGATATAGGGTTGTCATGCACTGGTAAATTAATCTACCCTGTTTCTACAGATTTCACATCTCACCCGTGGAATATTATTTTTTCTCCCCAATTAAAAAAAAAAATTCATACAGGACAAAGCATTTTGATTTATTATCCACCTAATACGGGGAAAAAGAGTCCCGAGCAAAGTAGTGCGTGAGAAGATTCAAACTTGATGGTATACAAGCTCTGACCATGAGGTTTCCTCTATACGGCATATAGCCTATGATACATGGGGGCGGCCATGACACCCCCCAAGTAGGTGTTCTTCACTGATGGAGGTGACAAAGTAGGTGTTTTTTACTAATGGAGGTGCAAAAGAAGTGAGTGATAATTGGGAAATGTCACAATTCTAGCCTTTCTCACATATGTCTATAAAGTGTTCAGTGTGAAAAACATCATGTCCTGGGTTTAATCATTATGTCATCCTGCTCTTGAATGGGTGTAGGGAGTCAAGGGAACCATGGTAAAACATTGAAAGGCAGTTGAATTTCATAAGAACAAAGAGCCAGAATACAGCTTCTGTCCCCCCAAGGGGCTTGCCATACTGTTAGCCACCTAGTGACTGATTGATAAAATAACAATGGCTCTGTCCCCTATAGTCTGACGTTCGGTTAACAGGCATCGGGACCAATCCTGTTAGTTATATCCAGCTGGACACCATGTATCTTATCGGTGACCAGGCGACTTTATATATATGCGCCATTGAGGTTGTTTCATAGAGTTTGCTTATAATCTTGCGTACAGAAAAGTGACTCATATTTTTTGCGATACACAGCGAATGCAGATAGCAGCGTGTGTGGAGTATATAGAGAGATCCGCAAGGCTTACCCAACAGCGGTGATAGCAGAGGGTGGGCATATTGGTCGTAGCCATTCTTATATGGGGACCGCCATTTACTGCAGCTTAATGCCGGATGTCCATCTACCGATTTCGGTATGAACGATTAGTTCCCAAATCGTATACGAGTCGGTCACCTTGTCGCAGGCAAATTACGTAATACCTCGCTTGACTGGCGACCCTCGATGAGAGGGGGTAGAGGGTATTAGTCCTAAGCAAATCAGTCTACACCTACCGACAGAGATACGATTATGCACCCCGCCGACTGAGTTAGGATTTGGGAACAGTGCCTCCTTTCCCAACGTTCTGTTTTCGCCGACAACATTTATCAACATGTTGATAAACTGATCCCCACCGATTTTGGAACTTTGAAACCACAACTTGTCGGCGACAAAAGGACGTCTGAAGGCAGTGGTTCACTAATCGGTGGGAAGCCTTGCCTAGCTATGCTACATCTACCGACTCCGTTAGGATGGGTTGCCTGAGACAAATTACCGCCCGTTTGTCGCCGACAAAAGTACATAAATGTTACAAAATCGGTAGATGGGCATTGGCTTTAACCGTCACCTACTTCTCTCTTATTTTCTTGTTATTCTAAGCAGTTTATTCATTTCCAGTTTCTTTCCATCTAGACTCCATGCTTTGTGCTTCTTAATTTTTGATTGCCATTATCATAAACCTCCTTATACACTGCAACATTTTGCTGTCCCTAATTTCTATATATGCTGCTTTTTTCTACCATTGAAAAAGAAGGACATTTAACACAGTGTTGACATGACATACATCTCGGACAAATCACGTATACTACATCTTGACAACGTGAAACACGTGAAATCTCATACGTTGCACACTGTCATAATAAAACATTGCTCAACTTTCACGATTAACTTTTACGGATAATACCGACTTTCGTTTGTGAGCAGAGTTGGACGGATTGCTAATATTATCTTAGAGCTAACGTATAGAATATACTTTGCATATCCTTTGTGGCCTCTCTAGATTGTAAATAACTTTTTTCACCTTTTGCAAGCAACTGAATCTTGTACATGATTTTCTCTTATTGGCAAATAGATAGGGAATCTCGCCCATCTAGAAGGCTCTAAATACACAATATTGACTGGTTTCAGATAGGATCAACCGTATGATCCGAGAGTTGATGCGTGGTAATATCTGAGCGCATGCGAGGATAATGCGTAGAGTCAACTCCGAGGAGCATACGGTTGATTTTATTTATTTACAATCTGAAAGAAGTCTATATTGTTTTTATCATTTCAATATTCAGCGAACCTGTACTTTTGACAGATTGCACAGGAATATATTTTGAAAAATCCCAGAGTTTGAATCTGTATTATTCTTAGCATGACAAACGAGAAAATCCCCACCAGCGGCCAATCAGCACCAACCTTAGCCTGGAAGCCTGGCCAATGTGCACTCACATATTAGGCCAGGTAACTACCACCATTTTCCTGGTGTATTGCGGGATTTCATTCAGCTGGCAAACTCAATTAGTTTATAGAGAAATATTCTAATAAGTTATCTTTGATCTTTAGAAACGTTGTCATTACATTACTTAGTATTGTTATTCATTGTAAAGAAATGTTAATAAGTTATTTGGGGAATCTCGTGATGGAGAGAGGTTGTGCTGGTTCTTCCCTCTGCTGCGAATGACCGGGGAACCATTAGGGCAGGGAACCAGTCTACTTGTCAGGCTGCTCTGTGCGCCTCCAGTGGTCGTGAGAGACACTATGAGAACACTAGCGGATGGGCAAGGCACCATGGTACGCTCTGTGCCGTATAGATTCGGGATCATTGGTTGGCAGTGGCAGGGTGGGATGCAATCAGCCAGACAGACCAGGGACCTGTTTCACTAGTTTCGTGACATGTCTAGATGGCGTCTAGATGGTGTGTCCGGTTCCATAAGAACTATGTTTAGTCCGTTCTTGCTTGCACTGTTGGTGTCGCCTTTCATGTCTGTCTAACACTTTTGTCACAAAACTAGTGAAACAGGTCCATGACATGTAGATTTGTCTAATTCTTATGTTTGGGGTCTGTCTTTTCCTAAGGGCAGCTACTTGTATTGTCACGAAACTAGACAACCCCAATATCTGTATGGTGTCACAGACATGTCACAAAACTAGTGAAACAGGTCCCAGATCAGAAAGCAGACCATTCAGGTGGAGATGGTAGTACGGGGGTGTCCGACCCCCAATCTCCACCATAGGTTCCTGCCTGAAGCTCATGTGGACCAACAAAGGCAGAAGCGTCAACAAAGGCAGCAGCGTGTTGTGAGGTCGTGAGGGTGTTTACTGGCTTCTAGTTCGATCGGGAAGCTTTTAAGTCCATGTTACATGGGCACTCAGGACAAGGCGAGGCAAATGTGTGTCTCGAAAAGAAAGTCATGTTGGGAACCATATGAACTACTTAAGAAGAAACCAACAAGTTTTGGTCAAGGTCCTATTCTCCATGAGTTTGATGCAGAGTGATATGAACAAGGCAACAGCCGAGTGAATATCAGGTAGCATTCAAATGAGTTGACTTCTTTGACCAAAACGAGTTGCTTTCTGTATTTATCTCACCCCTGTATACACTAAATTAATAGACGAGACAACAGATAAAGACCTTGCAGAAAAGACTGCAATACTCATAGGGGCATGGAGAACGAGTTCTCATTGTAGCCATGCTGAGGGTTAACACATTCAATGTTGTAGTGTGTCGGAAGCGTGTCGGAATGCTTGTCATAGTGTGTCGGAAGTGTGTCGGAATACTTGTCGTAGTGTGTCGGAAGCGTGTCGGAATGCTTGTCATAGTGTGTCAGAATACTTGTCATAGTGTGTCGGAATACTTGTTGTAGTGTGTCGGAAGCGTGTCGGAATACTTGTCGTAGTGTGTCGGAAGCGTGTCGGAATACTTGTCATAGTGTGTCCGAATGCTTGTCATAGTGTGTCGGAAGTGTGTCGGAATACTTGTTGTAGTGTGTCAGAAGCGTGTCGGAATGCTTGTCATAGTGTGTCCGAATGCTTGTCATAGTGTGTCGGAAGTGTGTCGGAATACTTGTTGTAGTGTGTCAGAAGCGTGTCGGAATGCTTGTCATAGTGTGTCGGAAGCTGAGTGTGTCAGAGCCTGATAGCCGCGCACCCACTGCTTGCGATGTGGCTACGACATGACCATGAGGCCCTGCACCCACCAACAGCATGGAGTTGTCCCATTACACTAAGTCCATATAAGGAATAGAGTAGACCGAGTAGCCAATGACTGCATTCGAAGCAAACCCCGACCTTGACCCTGAACTCCTTACATGATATTTTCTAGCGCCTTGGGACGTAGACATCAGTCGAGAGTTGACCTCGAATCTTGGGAGCCACAACCACCCTCCCAACGCCGATGAAATGCGCTAATCATAGCCTATCGGGAGGTCCCCGATAATTCTAATCGTGGACATGGCTGGAAATCATGGACCTTCAGAACTGCTTTGGAGGACCAAAATCTGTGTATAATGTAGATCATACATCTGTATGCGGTCTACCTAATTCCAACATCTCATAAGTTTCCACCTAGTATTTCACCCAAAAGATATTTTCCCATCAAATCCGCTACAATAGGCTACGATTGGCTACGAAAAATCCAACATGTTGGATTTTATCGGGAGCTATACGATTGGGTTTTCCATTCGTAGCCTATCGTGGGGTATTGTCGAGTGAATCGCAGAAACCTGTTCCACCTACCACGATTTTTTCTGACCTCACGGGACCAGAATCGGCGTTGGTTGCACTGCACGAAACTTACCACTTTATGCATATATGCGCCATCGCGGCATCGCACGTATCGGCCGTAGATTTACTTGTTTTCATTTCTATACGCCAGTAATCCGCACCTGCGTATGAGGCGTCTAAAAGACAGTTTCCTTATGTGGACGCGCGCGACTTGGCTGTATTTCACACTTGGCGTATCCAAGATAAAACTTGCTCTGTGCGATATATATACGCCAGGCGTAAACATGATACAAAAAAAAAAAAATTGTGACCCGCCACCCGCGACCTGCCAACCCCACCCCCACCCCCATACAGAAGAGTGGTGTTTGAAAGTAAAGTCTATTTGAAAAATGGTAAATAAAACCAACATAATGCAGGGTTTATTATGTGTAATTAATCAATTTATACTCTATCAGGTTTTATGAAAGTTTTATCAAATAAATTGGTAATATAAGATTGCAATTTTCATATTAAACAGACTTGGATGGTTAATGGCAAATGGAATATGCTACCACTGATGTCCCCAAGTGGCAGAGGTCGGAATTATTGGATAGTGGCGTAAATAAACAGAATCAGGCGTATATATGACGTATATAAGACATGTATATACGCCACTAGATAAGGCGTCTACGAGATGGATAACAGGTCGAAATTCTAGACGCAAAATCCTACTGTAAGACACGTTTCGCATACATATGTAAAGCGGTAGGTTTCGTGCAGTGTTGGTGCAGGGCTTGAATCAAAATCCCGAATCATAACCTTGTCAGAATGTTGAAAAATTCATAGAATATCAGAATACGAAATTAAATTACTGCATGTCGCTATGTGGGATGCTTGACATATTCTGTGTCGTAGTGTGTTTGAATGCTTGTCTTAGGGTATCAGTGGGTTCCAGGCCTATTTCTTCAACAGCCAAATGTGCTACTCTGTGGGGCCTACACCTAAACCGCTAAATGGCAGAGGGTAATCGTGTCATGGGGCGGAAGTGCAACTATGCGTCGCCATGGTAACCTATCAGCCAAGTGCATAGTGGGGGAATATGGGGCGCCGTTCTGCACAATGTCATTTCGTCTATATTCCATCCGTGGACTCAGTCTGTAACTTATTTTGTGCTATGGAATCAGTCTAAAATTAATTTCGTCTATGAGATGGCTTTTTTTCCATGAAATGACTTTCACGAAATGACTTTCATGAAATGATTTGTGATTTTGTGAAAGTGATTTTGTGAAAAAAAGCCATTTCATAGATGCACTTCTGCACATTGTCATTTCGTCTATATCCCGTCCACGGAATCCGTCTGTAACTCATATCATGCTACAGAATCAGTTGAAAAGTCATTTCATCCACGAAATGACTTTCAGGAAATGACTTTCGTGAAATGATTCGTGATTTTGTGAAAGTAATTTTGTCGAAAAAAGTCATTTTGTTGGTGCTGTTCTGCATGTTGTCATTTTGTCCATATTCCGTCCACAAAATCAGTCTGTAACTCATTCGTGCTACAAAATCAGTCGAAAAGTCATTTCATCTGTGAAATGACTTTCACGAAATGATTCGTGATTTCGTGAAAGTCATTTCGTTGGACAAAACGACAGTAGATACATCTACATATGATTCCGTTGCACTGAATGAGTCACACACTGATTCCGTGGACGGAATATATAGACAATAATCGATGTTTTTGTGGACAGGCGGCGGTAAACCACGAGAGGTTGACGGGTAGTAATACACGAGCGCTAGGGGTCAACTGCGAGTGGTTTACAGAGCTGCCTGTCCACAAAATCATCGTTTGTTGCATTTATTATCCATCTTTTCGAATACATTAAACCAAGTAATTGTCATCTTAACAGGTATAACAATAGGAACTATTTCTTTGCTCTATAGCAAAAGGGACTATTTTCCCCGTATACCATGGTTTTGAGGCCGTATACCACAGGTTAGACTCCGTATACCACAGTTGTGGTATCTGACAGGTTTTATACAATCGGTCGTGGTTTACTGAGTCCCTGTACATTTTCAATGGGGGCTTTGTATACGATGGATAATAAAGACGAAATGTCCAGAACGGCTCCCCATAGGGTAAAAGGGGATTGGTTGGAAGAAGCCCGTAAATTAAGCATGCCCGTATTTACCATGACATCTGCTTGCCAGGTCTTTTGTGACCTGGGAGCCGGTGGATGGATGAGGGTTCTAGGTGGTCCTGGCAGAATAAAGACGAAGACTCGGAGGTACGTGGGTAATAAGGTTAGAGTGCCTCGTGCGCCAAAGTAGGGAATTGCTGGCTTTATTCGGGCTAT
Source organism: Alentia gelatinosa (assembly GCA_950022655.1). Taxonomy (NCBI): domain Eukaryota; kingdom Metazoa; phylum Annelida; class Polychaeta; order Phyllodocida; family Polynoidae; genus Alentia; species Alentia gelatinosa. The sequence goes on from OX465585.1 coordinate 9,769,539, forward strand.
TCATATAAAGGTAGATAGAGAAGTGAAATGTAAGATGGAAAGAATTTATGTCAGACCAAATATAGAGACTATAAACGTCAAATCAGTTCATTTGCGGTTTAAATGTACAATGAAATACAGTAGGAATTTCCATGACTAAAATCACAGTGATAACACACCAATGGAGGAAGATAGTAGGATTAAACAATGTACTTAAAACTGTAAACAACAACAAAAATGTGGTCACTGCAAAAAATATCAAAAAGAATCGTGTACATACTACTGTATTGCCACTATTTCCTTCATCTCCAGCAGTGGTAGATTTACTGTTATATCAAAGGTCAATCCTCCTTATACTTTGTCTATATAGTGTGGGAAGTAAAAGATCTCTCACCTGGTAAATGTGTACAGGTGAGATTTCTGCTCGAATCTATCGCATAGATTCGATGACCACCCTTGTGGTGTAAAACCAGTGAGAAAAGCTGAATCATAATTTAGTCCCTGTATACCCTTACCAATGTCACACAGTTGGCACGCAGATATTGAAGGGGTATCTTTTGCAGCATGCTGAAAGTCTATAACTTCTCTCCAGAGGAGATGTGAAGCGTAGCGCCCCCTATCATTTTGGCATGGTCTCAAATGACAGCTGAATGCAGATTCCTATACTAAAATAGGCTAACTAGTAACAGCTACTACATACAAATTGTTAGAGTTCTATCAAAAATCTTTTCAGATATTGATAATGTGATATCTAATGTACTCCAAACCACAATAGAGCTCAATAGAGCTCCACGTTTTATGGCTGTTTGGTGTTGTTTAATACAACGTTATTTCTCATAGGCTATGGCTTACAACCCTCACACAGTCCATTGTCAAGAGCTCCTTCCCCTCTGCTTGCAGGTTTGAAAGTGGCGCCTTGAACTCTGCCGCGATGGCATATATGAGTTGGGTCCCTATAGGGGGCGCTGCGCTTCACACCTCCTCTGCTCTCTCTCTAACCTAGGCACCTTAAGCTTATATCCCACGCTCAATAAGAAAGAAAAAGCAGTTCTTCATGTTCACTTTAGAAATATGATGACCTTTACCTAGGCCGAGGTCGCGTATAAAGTTCCCCATAAAGAAACCCCTTCACCCTTCTGGTGCGGAGTGATCTGCCCACCCAGCCTGATCACAGCGACGTTTACGGTGCTGAATGCGCGAGGGAGACACTTTTTGAGCACGGGAAAACCGCTCATATACGTCATCTAGAGGTTAGAATGCTCACACAGGCTTTCAGCTTACTGCAGAGAATCTAACCCTTCACTATCCCAGAAATGGTAAGGTGTCCAGTATCCCAGTCTGACCGTATCCCGGCCCCACTACTGACTTGGTTCCTTTAAATAGAACATTCATGGCTGAGTGACCATGTCAAAGTGTGTGCATTCAATGCATATATCATATGGACAGAAATCACATATCAATGGACTATGATAATAGTGCTAAATATATGGATGTTCCAGATGATACCCCATCTGAAGATGTCAAAATAACTCTTAGAAGTAGATGGAAAACAGATGACAAATATGTTAGTAAGAGGACTACCAAGGGCACTAGTACTCCAAATGAAGTACCTTCAAGCAAAACAAACTTGAGTGCATCAAGCGCTAAGGGGCTATCAAAGAGCAAACTGAGTGGCATAGCTGACCTGTTAGAAGTAGGGCAGTTGACCATGACAAGTTGAATGTGATCTGTGGTATGCTAGACCAGGCACAAGTCAAAATCAAAAACGTTAGCCAGAAAATGAAAAACGTCTCAAAAGAAATATACCAAAATATTGATATTCTCTTACTTTTATTTCATGAGATTTTGGTTTACCGCGCTCTTCCATTATGAATGGAAATAACATATGCTCCTAGTATTTAGGCCTGTCGCCACAAGTTATACCATCACGGTGCACCTATGAGCTGCTGCTGGGCTGATGGACGGGGCAGAGTGAACGCTGTTCACTTTCTGGGTGTCTTAAAACCTGCATGGAAGTCGTAAATGTGAAATGTAATCGAGTCATTTCTAAGAAGGAACTGCCTCGAGATCCGTAGCCAGTGAAAACCTTTGCTGTGGAGTAATCTCACCTACATATATGTGCTCATGAAGTAGCTCATCCAGGTAATTACCTAATTTCTAGCAAATAAGTCCAGACAATAAATGTATATTCTGTAAAACGTCAAAGCGTCCGTATTGTATAAGGACTGAAAGGAGTCTCAGCCAGCAGTATCCAAGCCTCATACGCTCTTCTGATTGCAAAGTTGGCAGTTTTCCTCATTTCCAAAGAAATCCTTGTTTTCATTTTCAGTTTATACACTGCATGAAAACCTGGATTTTACATATAAATGCGCCCGGCGTATATAGGTATGCTTTTGCGTATACAAGTTGACGTATTTTACATCATATATACACCTCATCTGTAGGCGTATATATAAGCGTCAATGTTGCAGTCATATATAAGCCTGATTCTGTTGTATTTACGTCACTATCGAATAATTCATATACGCCAAACGTATATAACATGTATATGACCGGCGTATACATGTTGCGCAGAGGATATTTCCTCTCATATACGCCTGGTGTGAAATACAGCCAAGACGCGTCCGTATTCAAGAGTAAACAGTATTGTATACATCTCATATGCTGGCGTGAAATATGGGCATTCATATATGAAAACAAGTCAATATACAGCCGATACATGCACTGACGCGATGGCGTATATAGCAATAAACTGGTATTTTTCGTGCAGTGATATACATGAAATCCTTTTTTCTTAAAACAAAAACAGAATACATTTTGCCTCAACAGTGCTTTAACCTCCCCACATACCACATACCCCATTCCATAGCCAATAGCGATGTGTTTTCTATATTTTCCTCGTCTCTCCAAGGCAATAAATTATTTCCCTTCTTCCCCATGACCCGCCTGACATCCCTGATTAAAAGGTGGAGGTTGATCTATGTTATGGCTCCACGGAGACTTCAAGCCTGACCAGGAGAGAACATAAAATGGCCAGCGGCCCGTTCTCCCAGCCACTGCATGGTCAAGTTTGAAGGTCCATTGATCAAGGCCTCCTGACCTTGTTACTATGCTGCAATAACCTCGCCCCTGGAGGTGTTCTTATGGCCTGCCCTGGAGTAGATTGACCACCACCTCCGTCTCCTACTAACACTGTAAAGAATTTCAGTAAGATACACGGGATTCTACCGTAAACATGGACGGTATTTATATAGAACGACCTGACCATGCTGTACAAGCTACAAAACGAGATGATAATTTCGCATTTATGCCGAGTTCCGTACGAACCGTAAATTATCATCGAGTTCTGTGACTTGTACAAGCATGTTGGGACGTTATATATTTACTATATACCCGAAATTAAAAAAAAATCTATTTCATTTGGCTTAACAACCAATATTTCAATAAATTTGTATGGCAAGGTGGTCCGTATTTTAGTGTACGGACCATTTACGGTCCGTACACTAAAATATGCCGAAACGGTGCGTATTTATAGTATATATACGGCATGGGTATATAGTAATTATATAGAACGACCTGACCATGCTGTACAAGCTTCAAAACGAGATGATAATTTAGGGTCGTACGGAGCGAGGCATTTATGCCGAGTTCCGTACGAACGGTAAATCATCATCGACTTTTGTGGCTTATACAAGCATGGTGGGTCGTTTTATATTTACTATATATCCGAAATTTATCAAATAAAATACTAATATTTTTGTTGATGTGCACTGAAATAGCGTAAGGAACAGTGTTCCGTACGGCAAAATACGGAACACTGTCCCTTACGCTATTTTTACGTTATATAGCGAAATGGTGCGTATTTACAGTATATACGGCATGGATATATAATAAATCACCGTATTCTTATTTACAGTTTCATACCGTATCTTTGGTTTAAGAAAACGGTATTATACTGTCAATGTATTCAGTACTGTAAATCATCCAATCTACGGTCAGTCTACAGTATGAAACAGTAAATAAGCATACATTAGATACAATAGAATGTGTGCGACCGGAAATCTGCTGAAAGAATAGTACACTCTCACAGCAAAGATTCTGATTGTGGTAGTAAGAAGATCAGCTAGGAGAGTGCAAGTCAAGGTGGCGCAGATCGGACTCCACCAGAGCTGACGTCAGTGTGCTCTGGTGGCCAGTGTAGCCCTGGGGTTGCTGCCTTCCCAGGAAAGATTACTTTGGAAGAGAAATGTCCATTTTTACCACCCACTTGGTGTGTATGAGCCTCCCAGAGACACAGTTTAAAGACAAAACAGCTAAACGATGAGGCGGGTGTATATATGTTTTGGTCGTGTGGGGCGTCGGGCTCGCCGCCATCTTAGTAGCGTGGGGATATTGGCTGTGGTTCATTTTACTGCCGCTAGGGTGTATAACTCTCGCTGGTTCCGGTTCGTGTTTGGCGTCTCGCGTTAAGTGAGACAGACACGATCACCAAAACGAGGTTCGTGCTCTTCATTTTCATTGGCTGAGAGAAAGTGGGCAAAAGAAATAGAGGGATTTAAGTAAAAGCATAACGTTTTGGTGTTTAAGTAAGCGGCTTGTTTGCAGTAGCCTGTGTTAGAAGCACTGTGTGTTTATTAATAGGGAGCCAAAGTGAACCCGCTGAAACCACAGATACCCGTTTACAAAACGCCATATCCGGTGGCCAGTAAGAACGAGGCTTAGTGCTAAACCTATGGGGGTTTGATGCTAGACTTTTGTTTTTGGTCTCGTTTGTTACTTTTGAAGTGTAGTTTACTACTATTGTCTTTGAATAACTCTGTCTCGAAGCTACGATGACAGTTGTTAAGTCTATTAAAAATATAGATACAAAGATTCGAGAATGACACATATAATCTTGAACTTACATAGTCAAAGTACTGATGGCCTATATCCGGAAATGGTGTTTTGTAAACGGGTATCTGTGGTTTCAGTGGGCTCACTTTGGTTTCCTATCATAAATGTGTGAAAATAACAGGGACATTTTCACTTTGATTTCAAAGATGCTTCAAGAGGTAACTGGAAAGGACATTCAATCGAATTCAGAGGTAGATATCCTAGAATTGAATCATAGGGGCCATGCATGAAGTACAGTAAAACCCCGCTTCTGGTTCACCTCACCTAAGGGGGTGCTCCACTAGGCCGAATTCTCACCCGATCGATTGTTCCTGGGCTTTTAAGAGGAAGGTCACATACCGTAATGTATTTTATACTGATAACGATAGTTTAATAAATGTCCATCATCAAAGACATGAGAAACTCGAAGGCATCCGATAAGAATCGGCCAGTGTCTGTCTACCAAATCGGCGACAGTCTGTCCAGTGGAACACCCCTTTTTAGGGGGCACCCCACTTGGAACAGAATTTTGTTTATTTAGTTAATCTTAATCCCGTTTAAGGGGTCGCTCCGCTTAAGGGGTCACTCCACTTAAGGAGACACTTTAGTCGGTACGGAGGGTGCGTTAAGCGGGGTTTCACTGTATGTATGCACAATTTCTGATATTCTGGAACCCCCACCCCCTCCCAATCTTGTACGCAATAGAATAAATAGACAATAATCGATGGTTTTGTGGACAGGCGGCCGTAAACCACGAGAGGTTGACGCGTAGTAATACACGAGCGCTAGCGAGTGTATTACGATGTCAACCTCGAGTGGTTTACAGAGCCGCCTATCCACAAAATCATCGTTTGTTGCATTTATTATCCATCTTTTCGAATAAATTATACCCAGTAATTGCCATATCAAATGGTATAACAATTGGGACTCTTTCTTTGCTCTATAGCAAAAGGGACTATTTTTCCCGTATACCATGGTTTTGAGTCCATATACCACAGGTTTGAATCTGTATACCACAGTTATGGTATCTGACAGGTTGTATACAATGGGTCGTGGTTTACTGAGTCCCCATACATTTTCAATGGGGGCTTTGTATACGATGGATAATAAAGAAGGAGCATACGCAAAATGTCTTACATTCTTCACCCGACTCTCCTCAGTGAATGCTCCTCCTTCCTGAATGCATTCAGTGAACATCCAAAAGGCGGAAGATGTAACATCGTTATTCCGGGCCATTACAGATGTAAAGCAACATTATCTGATTCATAGAAATCACTGTTGAGAAGCCATGGACCAATCAGCAGCCAGGTAGAATCAAGATGGCGTCTCCTTGCCACAAAAAGGAAGCCTACCGTTCGTGCACACGTGACCTGTTTTAAAATGGCGTTTTTAATGATTTCCAGGTACATGATAATAAGGAAACCTAGCGAGTGTGTCCGAATTACATTTGCTCCTTGTTGCTTGGTTTGGTCGGAAATATTCACCAAGTTCGAAGAACGAGGGGAATATTTCCGAAGAAAAGATTAAATATTTACCTTGTTCTTCCAACTCGGAAGAGATTTCATTCATGAACACTAAACGTGTCTCCATATAGTACTATAGGTGTTGATATAGAACAACTGCTCACCCATCAATGGAGATGAGAGGGGGCCATTTTACCTAACTCCACCACAAACCTCAACATTACAATATTCTCGCCGTTAACCAGGCTACAAAACTATATTCACACCCAACCCCTGGTCAACTTACTCTGCCAATGTAATAAGAGACTGCAATCTTTTCAATGTGCCAGCTCTGAATAAAATAATGAATTCAATATCAATACTCAAGTAGAGTGTGCATTTGCCTCATTGTCATTTTAGTGGGAAATGAAATTGTCTTTCTCTTTATCAAATTTCAGTTAAGAGTAATTGAAAATATTAATAAAAGGCTGCCCTTGATAATTGTACCAAAAATGGATAAAATGAAGGAGGCTTATGAACGAAAGCGACGTTACAGTATTTTATTTGCAGAAGAGGGGCCTCAGAATCTGCACTCAATTTAAAACGGGTCCCAGGGAGTTGTATACAGGGAAGGCAGTTTTCAGATTTTCCATGTAAATCCTTGTTTCCATTTTCAGTTTAAAGATAGTGTAAGTTGAACCTCATCTACGCCAATAAAAGTGATCCACTGTGGTAGTGAATTCCACATGAAAAACATGCCTGTGTATTTATTATCCATCGTATACAAAGCCCCCATTGAAAATGTATGGAGACTCAGTAAACCACGACCCATTGTTTAAAACCTGTCATATACCATAACTGTGGTATACGGATTCAAACCTGTGGTATAGGGCCTCAAAACCATGGTATACGGGAAAAATAAAACAAAATGTGTGGCATAAATAAACTCAGACTCAAACTCGTGACGTCTCTTGATAATATTTCGGAGAAATCCCACCCGAGTATTGCATTAATGAACCTGGTGACAACCTGTACTGTAGATGACGACTCTAGATTCTTCTTTTCTTGAATGATAAAAAAAAGGAGTAGGTGCAGTGACCAGGATACGGAGGTGGTATGCGCATGTGCCAGCCTGGTCCCTGGTGGTGGTTTCATTGTTGGGGACAGACTGGTGGTGTGCGCTGTGTTGTCGTGACAGTCCGCCCACCACTCTACAGCAGGTAATTGGATACGCACAGGTCTATGCATGGGGTGTCAGCGGCGGAGTCAAAAAGCAGGCCAGTGGAGTCTAGCTAGACTTGCTCAAGTCTTTGATTATGAACATTCTTTAAATGATTAAAGAAAATCGGAATACAATTCATTATAGCATGTGTCCTTCTCTGACTGGCCCATGAATCACAGACTTGTCCACTCTGACCAGAATCTGCTGTTTATGACCCCAAGCCACTCCCTGTAACCCTATATACCTCCCTCTACCCTTCCCCCTCCCCTCCTCCAGTTCCCTGGCCGCCTGTGTTGTCATAGCAATATATTTCGCCTACTCCTGACTATGTCTCGATTGAGATCAAAGTGAGAGGGTATCAATCTCCCAACCAGTAGCCAGACCTCTGCTTGGCGAGTGTGGTGCAAAATCGTGCCAGTCTACAGGGCCGATTACGGATGAGACCAGTCCCTGTGTCACTCAGAAGGGGTGGAGGGGTAGGACACAGGGACTGAGGCCAGTCTAGAGTCTAGCCTGAAGACTTTGTGGTGTTTGCTGTCAGTGTGGCACTGTGCTATGAATGTATGTACTACATTGAAACTCGTGTGACCACCTCATATAGATTTGAACCAGACTGTCTGAGGTAGACAGGAATTATTCATGGATGTTCATTTAGATAGGTCTGGGCTTGAATGTGGTATGCCGGACCGCTTTTCGATTCGAACCTGTTCCCTTTGATATAGAGCTATGGCTAGATATCATGCAGAAACCAAACAAGAGTTAGTCGTGTTGTTGTCTATCGCAGGACGGCAAGATCGCGTGTTACTGCTCGAGGCGAAGCCAAGAGCAGTCATATGCTATCTTGCCGGAGTGTGATGAACAATAACACAACTAACCCGAGTTTGGTTTAGAATTTATCCTACCGCGCCCGTCTAAATTACTTCTACATTAACAGATGGCGTCATTTGTCAAGTGTATCCCACTATCCCGATATTTTTCATTTTTCTGAACTCCAGACTGAATACAGTGACCCAATGTTAAGCCTATGGAGGTTTTTTTAGGGGTAGGATAAACACTACAGTCACATTAAGTCGCCTGACCAGCTGAAAACGCCGCGTGAATTATATTTATGGCCATACTGAGAGTGATACTTTAGGGAAACGTGTTAACCTTATTGGGACGGCCTCTCGTACCATGTTTCTTTCGATAGAAACGTTGCAGAGCGAGTGTTATATTTTTACCGAAAGAAACAAGAAACCCTCAACCTAGACATCATGCGTTTTCCACTTTTGCCCTGCATTAAATTCAATGCAACACTTGGTAATGTATTACTACTTAGTAAGTGGCGTCAACATCCAGGAATGTGTCGTCGATGTCATGCACGCTACATCTAAAGGGGGGCGTCCACCAACCACGACAAGGCTCCGACAAGTGCTGACATGAAAGTTCCAATCGGCGCCTTGTCGCAGCCTTGCCGTGAGAAGGGCAGCTCTGCGACAGCCTTGTCGGGGCGTGTCGTAGACTTCGGTGGATGCCGTAAAAAAGGCATCCTTGGTACCGACACACTACGACAGTGATATCGAGGAAACCACAACACTCTCCGACAAAGGTCCGGTCGTGGGAAAAATCGAACATGTTTTTTTTTTTTTTTTATTTTTTTTTTTTTTATTTGGTCACTCAGGAGTACAGAGTAAAGCATGCAATCTGCAAGGTAGCAGGTTTTCGTTGCAGCTTGGGTCGTTTATACTCAACATCGATTGAAAATCCTCACGCAGGAGGTAATTAGAATAATCAGTGGCTCAGTAAGTGAGCAAGGGTGATAGTTAGGAATCAGCAGTCTGCCAAAGTCCTTCCTTAGATAGTGATAAGTGAATTGATGGGATGAGATGAGATGGTCATTAAACAAGTACTTTGTAGCAATCAGGCGTTACACCAAATTTTACATTTCTTTCTTATGTGCTTTTTGTACAAGTGTAACGATTCACAAGTCTGTACCTCTAATGGGAGATCATTCCATATTTGGGACACTCTGTATAACAGTTTCTTCTTGTAGTGATTAGTTCTTGGTCTTTTTAAGCGAACTTGTTGCTTGCATTGATTTCTTGTTTGAATATTATAAGTTTCCTCAGAGGCAACATCATTTTCAGTAGTCGAAACATGACGTCTCATATAGACCATTAAAAGGTATAATCTCCTGGCCATTAAGGTTTCCATATTACAACGTTCATGTAACGCTGTTGTTGACATTTCCACAATGGTAGTTTTTGTGCAAATACGTAAACCTCTATTTTGCAACTTTTGCAACTTTAATAACAAAACTTTCGTAGCATTTGAGATGAAGTACCCACAATGATCAAAGAGTGGTGCAATTAAAGTTTTGTATATTCTTATACTTACGTCTTCAGTTATGTATTTCCTTATTTTCGCTAGTTGGAATAGTCGTTGGTTTACCCTTTTAGAAATGTCATTGATACAACGTTCCCAATTTAGACTACTATCAAGATGAACCCCCAAGTAGTTAAAACTGTCACAGTATGGTATGTTGATGTCCTTGATTTTTATACTTACATCGTTCATTTGATTTTTTGTCGCACTTAAGATCCGATTAGAACCAAATAAACACAATTTGGTTTTTCTCGCGTTAATGATCATATTATTTTCAGTACACCAGGTCATGAGTATATTCAGATCAGATTTAATTCTATTGATAGTAGAAATTGGGGACTTATCACTCGTGTAAATAACTAAATCATCTGCGTATAGCAGGTGTTTGGAAGAAAAGGGTAAATCTTTTATGTCGTCTACAAAGATATTAAATAAAAGAGGGCCTAGTATGCTTCCTTGGGGAACACCCACTCTACATTCCAGGCCAGAGGACAGGGTACTGCCAACTCTGACCTGTTGCGTTCGATTGCTTAAGTAACTTGCTATGCACATAGAGAGGGGCGGTTTAATATTAAATTTTGATAATTTGTCTATTAATTTAACCCTGTTAACCCGGTCGAAAGCTTTACTAAAATCAATGAAGAGGCATGAAGAAATCCTACCCATATCTCTATGTGTATAGAGGTCATCGACTAGTGACATCACTGCGTCAGTTGTTCCTACCCCAGCACGAAAACCATATTGAGCCCTATTAAATAAACGGTTGCCTTCTATATGCTCAGAAATTTGTTTATGAATAAGCTTTTCAAAAATTTTCCCTGGCACTGGTAGTAGTGATATGGGTCTCCAATCCCCGGGCTTAGTCGATGATTTACATTTTGGTATAGGAACAATTTCAGCATGTGCCCAGGCGGCTGGGAAGTTTGCGAAGGTCAAGACATTTTGGTACATCACCCTCAGTTGATTAGTCAGAACTATAAAACAATCCTTCATGACTCTGGCATTTATGCCATATACTCCACTAGATTTATGTACATCAATTTGGTTCACACATTGATAAACCATGTCAAGCGTAATTTCAAAGTTCTTTAGAACTGGAATATCTGGCAAATCAGAAGAATAATCAGCTTCTGGTACATCGTTGTTTTCACCAATATCATTCCCTTCATTACCAATGGTTGCATAGAAGTTGTTCAAGTAGTTCAGCATATCCATGCCATATAAGTCTACACCATCTTCAGATCTTGTTATTTTCTCCATCATAGAGTTACCCTGAGGGTTATATAGTGTTTTTGCTTCACTCCAAAATTTACGAGCATTATTAAGATTTGCCTCAAGTTTATCTGTCCAGTAGTTACGCTTGGCAGTTTTTATACATGCATTGATTTTATGTTTTATTAGTTTAAGTTTATGCTTTTTTAGTTCTGTTGGGTTACTCTGATAATTCGCTATGAGATCCTGCCTTTCGATCATTAGATCAAGAATTTGATCAGTTAACCATGGGGCCTTTTTCTGTTTAAACTTGAACTCTTTAATGGGGCATTTATTATTTAGGTATAATTCTATCGTTTTTAGTATCATTGACCATTGTAGATTGGGGTCATCTGTTGAGTAGAAGGTGGTCCAGTTTGTTTGTAAAAGATGTAATTGGATTTCGAGGGCAGAGTAATTTCGATAAGATCTTCCTACAAAACTACAAGTTTCCTTTGGAGGAGCTTTGAATCGCCTTATTGCTAGAACCGCTAAGTGATCACTAATAAGATGTGTGTCAACCCAGCATTTGTATACATGAGTGCTATTGCACAAAATGTGGTCAATGCACGTTTTGCTTTCCGGTCTGGTGATTTGTTCGATTCGGTTATGCAGCCCATTATTTCTTAAGAAATCAAATAATTTTTTAACACTCGGGTGGTTGCGGTTTCTAGTATTGATGTTATCATCGCCAATCAGCCAGTATTCATAGTTTTTGAATTCTAGACATGCTTGAATTTTCTCTAGATGCTCAAGGAATTGGTCAACATCACCACCGGGAGTTCGATAGTAATAGATTAACAGAATTTGTTTGTTATTAGGTTTGTTTATTTTAATCACCATTGTTTCAAATGAATTATCCTGTCTCGACCATTCATGAACTAGACTACAGAAATTGTAGTACTTATTGTTTATATAACAACACATCCCCCCCCCTATTTTATCTAACCTGTCTTGCCGGTAATTAAAGGTTCCGGAAATGTTTATCATGCCATCAGTGTGTTTCGGGTGTAACCACGTTTCAGAGTAACACATAAAGTCAACATCAGTAAATACAGTTTGTATCTGGTCCATATGCTTGTATAAGCTTCTTATGTTTAGATAACCGATCTTCAAGCCCTTGTTCTCCATTTTAGAAGATTAATATATATTGATGAAACATTATGAAAGTAGGATGAAAAGGTCATGAGTATCTTGGGTCGTGCGACATGAGCAGGGTCCAAGACAGTAAGCACCACACTGGTAGCATACAGCCTTAAGGCTTGTTTCAGTGTGATGGGTGAGCACATTTTGTTGTAGAACCCGCTCCACCCAGGCCGGCCCAATCACCGCGATGATTTATCAATGTATACATTACAAGATTAATATAGTGTATTCAGATATATTTCGTGATTTGGAGAAACCACTTCCAATACCTGGGTATCTATGCCAGACTGACCTGGAGAGGCCATAGTTAGGCTATTAATTACATTACATTGCCCAAGTTTTAGTTGTGATTCGTATACGTTAGGCTACGTGTATTGTCATTCATTATTGATTAAGTATAGATATTGATTGTAGATATCTATGCCAGACTGACCTGGAGAGGCCGTAGTTAGGCAGTTAATTACATTACATTGCCCGAGTTTTAGTTCTGATTCATATACTACTTACTTAGTTAGGATTAACATATGGTTCAACCGACATGGTGATATCAGGATGAGACATTGTACGGTATATTGTCATTAATTATTGGTTAGGTATGATTGTTGGCTCCGATGTTGTTCAGCATGCCGCGAATTAGGATGTTGGTGATTCTGTGTTTCGTTATATCAGCTTCCGGATGACATCCATCTTGAAGGAGAGCGTATCTGTGAAAGCAGCGCTTGGAGCTGCAACGATAACGGTGGATAACGTGGTGTATCCTTGGTGAGAACAGACCTTGTGAATCATTGAGTTTGGCCAGTTCCGTTGAGAGATCCAGGACACGTGAGGTTATTTCATCTTGTTGATGGTTGTGATCTGTGGTCGTACCGTTGTAGACGGAAATGTCCATAGCATAGACAGTGGTGTATATGACCGTGATCATCGGTACACGAGAGCGCATGTGATCATTGATTGCTTCACATTGATGTAATATGCGCGCCCGCTGGCCCTCCTCATTTTCCGCTCTAAGTTTAACAGCCTTTCCATCCTTTTCGGTGATGTCACATAGGCCCGCAGAAATATAAATCACTTCAACACCATCCAGTACTCCGGGTCTAAGTAGATACGTATGGATCCTGTGCATAGTGGCTCCACTGAGGGAGATAACTTTGAAATTTTGTAAGATTCGTATTTCCGTCTTCAATCTGCCAACACGGGAGTCTCCTATTAGAAGGCGAGACATTTTTTCTTTTTTACCCAGTAGTTATACAGATCAAGCTGATTCACTTATGTTGCTTTTGTTTTTCGGAGACGAGATCTTACTCTCTCCAGGATTCGTCCCGTTTGATTGAGACCAATGTATGTATCCGAGTCATATACTGTGTTCGAGAAATCACCACCGCCGCCCCAGAATTTATCGTGGGTGCCCTCGACGATTTTGTCTGTGTGGGTGTCTGACAATTTATTCAGTAGTTCCGCGTTCTGTTCAAACTTAGTAGTTACTATCGCCTCCAGAACTTCAACTTTCACTTCATCCCATTCTTTTGGTTGAATCACCTTACCAGCAGATTTGATTTCGTAGGCATTGTTGAGACTTAGAACCCGCTGGCCTAACGTTGTATCTCCAACGAACCCAGCTTTGGCGTACACAAAAGCCTGTTCGGCTGATGTGAAGTTGAGTTTTTTTATGGTTTTCGTTTTGCTTCCATCTTCATGTTCGATATTGGCGTAGCCTTGTCGGAAAGCCCCCGGCAGGCCCCCGACAAGCTTCCAGTCGCAGCCTGTCGTGGCCTTGTCGTAGACTCTTGTCGGGAACTAGGGTCCCCAACCACGACATCGTGGTTGATGGACGCCCCCCTTTACACTGGAAATGTGAACAGTGCTACAAACAGTGATAAAACACTCTTTACACTTCACGTCCTATCTCTGAGTAAATGTTGCAAAATTGAACATCACTTAACCCTATAAGGACGGCTGCCTGGGGTCCAGCTACTCCCATAAGGACGGATACTGGTGGCAGTCTGTCTGGCTACAGTACGGCCACATAATAGTTAAAACTGATATCCAAGTTTGTAATCATGCAATATGATACATAATCATAAATATTTTATTTCTTTTTAATAGAAATACTAAATATGATATTATATCTATATTTTCTGAAGATTTCTTGAATATTGCTCTATTATTTCTTTGTTAAAACATTTTTCTTGATATTGGGACAATGATGCCTCAAGGCATCATGCGTCTTTAGTGCGGTGATGCCTCCAGGCATCATGCGTCTTTAGCGCGGTGATGCCTCCAAGCATCATGCGTCCTTAAAGGGTTAATAGAATTAGGAACAAATGGTATGTTCATCATTGACGCATGAGTGTGAAATTATGACTGAAAAACAATAAAAGGTTTGTGCTACACTCAGTCTATGGACAGTAATCTGTAGCCCACTTGCACCAAGTCAACTTGCCATTTCTGCAACTGCCTGAGTCTAGGATCTAAACATATCAAGCTCCAGTGATTCTTGAGGTTTCGGTCTCCAGTGATTGGTCATGGTTAGCCGAGCATGGCCCTGAAAGCTGGAGACACTGGCACACTGCTCCTTTCCCACTATAACAGTGAATAGAACACAGAAAGTGCAGGGATAGTTATCTGGAAGCACACTAGAAGTCTATGTGTGACCACTCTAGCCTTTAGACAATGCTTTTTATAGCATGCAAGCACGCTCTAAAAACAGTTGAAAAACCATGATTTTGTATCTGGAAACTTGGCCCCTAACTCCACAGAACCACTTCCAATGCACGAAAACCACTATTTTATTCATATATACGCCATCGCGGAAGTGCATGTATTGGCTGAATATTGACTTGTTTTCATATATATGTATATATATACGCCCAGGCCTTATATACGGACGTGTCTTGGCTGTATTTCACACCCCGCGTATATGAGAGGAAATATCCTCTCCCCCCACCACCTCCCGCCCGTTTGTGTTGGTAGAAGTACAGGTGTCCTCAGTAGGAAGCCCTCCCCTGACCCCCCTACCCCACCTCCCCCCGCCCGCTCTCAGTGAAGCCCTCTTCACTGGATGCTTTTATACGCCTACAGATGGGGTGTATACACACGGGCAATTGGACGACCTTGTATACGCAAAATACCTACTTATATACGCCGGGCGCATCCATATGTAAAATAATGATGTTCGTGCAGTGTTCTTATTACACGCTCACCAAATGTAGAGTGTGAGTTACATTCACCTGCCACTTCCTCCTACGGCCATTTTTTCCCAGTTACAGGAGAGTCACTTTATAAATAGGTTTACACAAAATCGTTCTCCTATAGACTCCACTCTCTCTTGCCCGCGGGGGTGTATGGGTGACACGTAGTTCATATGGAGCAGGCCGTACGACTATCACAGTGTGTTGATCGATAGTTCCAATCAAAACGGTGACTCTATCATTAATCATTTGTATGTCTGCTTTCCATATAGAAAATAAGCATAGGGTGTTGTATAAAGATGTGGAACCATATGTATACTCTCATACCTACTAAATGGCCTCTCAGAGAATGGACTGACTAGTATATACATTATGAGATATTCTTTGACTCTTTGTAGTTTTTTTGTTTGTTGTTTTTTTTGTTTATTGCAAATAATTCACCTCATGGGAGATGGTCTTCCATTACAGCATTGTTCCGTCCGGACTATTACCAACTGGTAGTGTGAAAATCGTGTGATATGAGTACAAGAAAAAATAAAAGTAGGGAATAATAGGAAATGATGACCCTAAATACACATCACAACCATACCGACAACTATTACCGGCTAAATCAAACTTGTAGGGATTTCATGAGTTTAATAATGATATGGGATGAATATGTACATAAGAAATTTTAAATATATATAATGGATATAATGACCTTCACTATATCCATCAGCGGAGCTACTCTAATTCCACTAGATTAGATACTGCCTTTTTAAAGCTGTATTTGCTAGGTGATTTTTTCACTAATTCAGGTAGCAAGTTCCACGCCTTCTCTCCCCTATACTTAGGGGATTTTTTTATAAACTCACTTCTAGTTATGGTTAAGGATATTGATGTTAATATCATTATTGACATCGACGTCGATTCCATGTGTCCCTGGTTGGGCCTTTCGATTCTGCAATATCAATATCATTAGTAACTGTAATAAATTGATAAATGCTTCAACTTTAATGCTGTATGTCAAAGTTAAATTGACCTGAACCACATTTCACTCTAATTATCTGTAATGATCACCAACCTTAATTGCCATTTGGGATGGAAATATCCATGAGCTCACTTATATCCATTCATCTCATCACCCTTCACCCAATACTCATTAAATTCAATGTTACTGTGACTAAATTTGATTTGTAACTCTCTCAACCGGAATTTGATTGTAATACATTTAAATCAACATAGTCTTGATGTGATCTGGCCTGGATTGAAAACCAAATGTAATGTTTGAATCTATGACCTAATAAATTTTAAAAAAAAAATCTATACGCTAGAGTTGTAGTATACCTAGTGGACAATCATACCATAGTGACTTTGTGAAGGCAGTATTATGACCTTTTATTTTCTCGTGATGAGGATGGGAGGTTAGCTCAGTGGTTAAAATACAGGACTAGTAACCCCAAGGTTGTGAGTTTGAGTCCCACAGTAGCCAACATTCTCCTTAGTCCCAATAAGTGGTAGACTTACTGCTATTTCAAACTAGGAGCAAATATTATTTCCATTTATAATGGAAGAGCGCGGCATACCTAAATCATTTCATTAAATAAAAGTAAGAATGTTTCAATAAACTCAGAGAATAGATTTGATAGTTGTTCTCAAGTATCACCAACAGGAATATTTATCATGCTATAGAAATCTACATATGCCAACAGATGGCAACTGATTAATTAATCAAAATAGGTGTATCTTAATACATTGAAGATGTTCCTTAATCAAGTCATACATGGATCTAAGTATCACATTCAACTCGTCACAGTTGTGACTGAATTCTTCATTGAGGGTCTTGGTCAACTGCCCTATTTCTCTGGCTAACAGGTCAGCTATACCACTCAGTTCAGGCAACGCATCACAAGGTCACTCAGCCTTGAAAGTTCTATTTAAAGGAACCAAGTCAGTAGTGGGGCAGGGGGTATAGTAAGACTTGATATTGGACCCCTGCTCATCTAACCAGGCCTTTGTAGTTGGAACATGGATAGTGAAGTGTTAGATTCTCTGCAGTAAGCTGAAACCCCGTAAGAGCATTCTAAACTCTAGATGATGTATATGAGCGAGATTTCCCGCGCTCAAAAACCAATCCTCCTTATACCGTGTCTTTGTGGTGTGGTGTGCAGCCACCTTTCTCCTTCTACCCCAATAGTGGTAGCCTTACTGCTATATCAAAGGCCAGTCCTTCTCATGCCATATCCTTGTGGTGTGGTGTGCAGTCACCTTTCTCCTTCATCCCCAGCAGTGGTAGACTTACTGATATATCAAAGGTCAGTCCTTCCCATAGCAGGTCTATGTGGTGTGGTGTGCAGCCACCTTTTTCCTTCATCCCCAGCAGTGATGGACTAACTGCTATACCAAAGGCCAATCCTTCTCATACCATGTCTATGTGGTGTGGGAAGTAAAAGAACTCTCACCTTCGTAAGTGTGTAGGGCTAAGATTTCTACCTGAATTCATGTCATAGATTCCATCACCTTCAAACCCAAAGTAAGTCTAACAGAACATATTGAAGGCTAAAATAAGCAAACAAACAAACAAGTCATGGCACAGAACAAAGGATGACAGACGAAATACCGCCTCTCCAGAACTACTACACAGCTTTACTGAAAATCTTATGGACAAAAACCGGAAGTCAGAGTATACTCCCCGGTACCAGCGCGGACCCTTGCCGCTGGTTCCCCTGTGAGTCAGTCTAAATTACACTCTCCAAGCAGAGATCCTGCGCTCTACTTCCTGCGGCCGCTTGTATCTTTTTCTTTTTTTTTAATAATGTCTCTGCAGCGACCTGCCTGTTTGGGACAGAATCTGTCCCATCCGCCAGTTTTACAAATATCCTAAATTCTTATCACTTCGGGGAGTATTTTGTGTTCTTCTTGTAAATAGAGACGCATATATGTACTTGGTAAATAATGTACACTCAATTCTGTTATTTGTTATTTCAAACCAGACACAGTCTCTGGGATTACTTTCTTCAGTGGAAAGCTGGTCCCCCTGTCTTTAATGGATACCCAGGGAACCAGCTTTGGGTTGAGGCAGAGATTAGCAAGCGCTAGCGCCGCGAAAGATCGGGGAGGAGAATGTCTAAATGATACTGAACCTGACCGGAAGTGACCCCTCTATGATTACCAGCGATTTGTCCGCTGGGCCCCGGCGTCCTGGCCGGCTCAACAGATTAGTGCGACGGGTACCAGCTAATAACTGTGCGCCTCCTCCCGGGCAAACACGGAACTAGAGGCCCTAAGATGAAGCTATGACTGTAGACTGGCCGCCACCTCTGTCTGCACTCTGTTCAGACTCAGAGGCTGGTATGGTTAATTATCTCACCCTGGTATCTTTCTCCATAGGCTTAACATTAGGAACTCGTACTCCACGGCCGTGAGGTTCGTGTACCCAATACTCAATGGTTAATTTGGTGATTTATTTTATCAATGAATAATTTTATATGGGGTGAGATAAAATCAGAAACCCACTCGATGAAAATAACTTGGTCCGCACTCCACCTCGTTTGTCTTCAGAGTAATTCACTCAGCTTCGATTCGTGAATTACTCTGAAGACAAACTCGATGGAGGAGAACTATACTTCTTCCAACACAAACGGGCGGGAGGCGGGCGGGGGGGGGGGAGTCAGAGGATATTTCCTCTCATATACGCCTGGTGTGAAATACAGCCAAGACGCGTCCATATATAAACCCTGGGCGTATATATATGAAAACAAGTCAATATTCAGCCAGTACATGCACTTCCGCGATGGCGTACATAGGTTTTCGTGCAGTGTTAGTTCTGACAGCAGATATTTTTTAAGCAATTTTTATTGAGGGAATATTGTGTGTAAATTTGACGAGACTACCAGTCAGCGCCCTAGGCTATCATCTTGGCCAGGTATATATGAATGTACATAGGCTTGATATAAGGAACTCGTTCTGAACAGGCATGCGAGTACCGTAACTCATACTCAATGGGTGATTAACATATCATTTTAGCCAGATTAAGATGAAATCAGAATCATAATCGTGTTTGGTCTTGGTCCCCGATACCCATCTCGTTTGGAGCACTTCAGAATATTCACTTGGCTATCGCCTCGTTCATATTACTGAGCACTCCAAACTCGGTGGCATACGGGGAAACACTGAGAGAAAACGTAGTTACTGAGCCCGTAGGGATAGACGTTTCGAGGTCTTTTGTCCCATAAAATACGTCCTGATGCTGGAGGCAGCGGGACGTATTTTCTTGGGAAAAAAGTCGAGAATGGCATCCCTACGGCTCAATCGTTACGTGTCCTTATTATTATATTCCTATAAGTATCATGATGAAATCCCATTTAATGTACTTTTATATACCTGCTAACTTGAGGCATTGAACACTCACTACGAAAGGTGGTTTTGGCCCACTAGATTCATGTCAACTATAGACTCTAGAACAGTCCTAAGGCACCATTATTACTATGTGAGGAGGTCAGGGTGAAAGTAGTGGTTTGCTGTAAATGCAGCCATTAACTGTTGGGTCTTCTATATTCCTTATATGGAAATGAAGGCAGAGGGACAACTTAATGCACCTAGGAACACAGGGCACCCGAACATTATTGATACTGCACCCCTAGTAGCGGGTAGTATTTCATAGACATAGGTCATAGGTGTATGTTAAAAAGGATAAAGAGATCTCAGATTAATTGGGATTTCTTTTAGCTTTTTCCTAATAACGTTTTTCAAAGCATAATGTTTATTAACATCAAGCTTGGTGGCTAAGTGGTGGGGGTGTTCGCTTCGAGCATGGGAGATCAGGGGTTCAAACCCTGGTTGGGTCATGCCAAAGACTTACAAAAAACGGTACCCACTGCCCATTCGGTTTAACACCCACCAATAGAATGTGGAGTAAGGGGCTAGGGCCCGAGTGGAAGAACGGCTGTATCGCCGAATTGGGTGATTATGTTACACAGTATTCCCTTAATAAAAAACTGCTAAAATAAAACACACATAAAAAATACTTGAAGATTAAATAAAACCTGGGAGTCGGGTTGACTTTTTGAAAGGTGTCTTAAGTAAATGGCACTACAAACCCCACTCAAATTAAATAAGACATTAAAAGGTCCTCATTCGGAGTATTTTAATGACATTTTATCATTATGTGTTTGATGTAAGCCTGGTAATTGTTCGTCTTTTTCCATTTTTTTAATCGCACACTGGACCTGAAATAGTTAACAATAGTACATGTATCTCTTTTTTTTAGTGTTTTCTTTTTAAATTCTCACTCTGATGGTGCCTTTAATGTTTCTGCAGGAAATCCCCATTAAAATCTTCTCAGTCCTTTAAGAAGACTTCTTACGGGGTTTTTAAACTGGTCCAAACCACTTGAAATCACTTTCCTGGAAACGTAATTCAATGATCACGGTCAGAGCATTTATGACGCAGTTTCATTGTGTTGGGACTCCGGACCTCGGAGGAAGTATTTTATGCCTTTTTTATTTAAAAGATTTAAGTGGAATGTAAAATGGTTATGCATTATCGGACCTTCATCCTTGCACTAACACTATCATTGAAATACAGCAAAAGGTAGACAAGTACTCATTATGTCAATTTTGTGACGTCCTGTAATCTGGTGAACTTAAGTGTATACCCGGGGAGCCAGCATTGGGTTGAGGCAAAAGATTAGTAAGCGCTAAACACTGCGAAAGATCTGGGAGGAGAGTGGACCTAGTCTATAGAAAATGCCCCCTAGATTTATTACCAGTTCCTCCCTTTCACTGGCCCATATCATTTAGATAAAATGTGGTTATTAAGCCTGTAGAAATAGCTATTCGAGGTCTTTTGTAACATAAATACGTCCGGATACTGTAGGCGGAGGGACATATTTATGATACAAAAGACCGAGGACGGCAACCCTTCGGGCGCAGTCACTATGTTTACTTATTTTCAGAAAACATGAAAATATGCCATTTAACTTACTTTCGAGGTCATTGATTCACATCCTGTTGACCCGATATTGGTCATCATTCCTTATTAGCCTGGGAGCCTGGCCTACTCACATTATAGGCCAGGTAACGGATTCCATTTTTATGGTGAACTATTCACCTTTTGCACATTTATAAGCGTGGCGCGGCGATCGCTGGTTGCGCTGGTTCTATTCTAATACCTAAGTAGATAGGATGTTTATTTCTATAGGTCATCGCGATAGATTTTTCATTAAATCATGAAAACTGGAAGATAAAATGTTTTAGGGATTTTTACATAACAATTACGATGTTCAATCTATGACAGGAAATCCTATACATAACACAGGTATTTTATATATATATATATATATATATATATATATATATATATATATATATATATATATATATATATATATATATATATATATATATACGAGCAGATAGGCCCAAGTCTTACAATTTCACAGGGTTTACTGCTTGGATTTATGCATGGGATGATAATGTGCTGGTGTGATTATTTAATTCATAACTCTCTTTAGAAACCTGAATTTGATTGCAACACTTTGAAATTAACATATTTTTGTTGTGATCAATTGAAAACCAAATATAATTTTTGGAGCTATGGCATAATGAAAAAGAAAACAAAAGAAGACTTGAGCAAGTCTATGTAGAGCCCAGAGAGGCGGCGTGAGTGTCAGGTCAAGGTCTTTCTCTAGCATTATGTTAGAAGTAGTTACCAGTCCCTTATTTCATTTGTGCAGGGACCCAGTCTAATTATTTTGTTTGTTTTTTTTAGTTCTTTATTGATTTATTCGCAAGGCGAGTTTTTCAGAATGCAATGTGCACGGTGTCTGCCGTATAATATCACACAATATAGTCAGATATCAAAGGAATTTAATTACAAATTGTAAATAAGTGGTGATAAGATGACAAATGATGATGTATGAAATTATGGACCAGCCTCATGACCTTCTAATCTTCTGTTTGAACTCTTTTACGGTCTGGCATCTTTGTTCTTCTGCAGATAGTTCGTCCCACAGGCTAACCCCACGCCAGGAAGGTGATTGCTTAACATGAGCTGTTTTCGGACTATATTAGCATTATGTAAGAAGTAGTTACCAGTCCCTTGTTTCATTTGGGCAGGGAACCAGTCTAATTCACTACAGGCACAGTGCGCCTGAACATTATTCATACTGCCCACCGAGCAGCGTACAGAAGTTCATAGACGTTTGGCCGTTGGGTATATCATGATTATCATTGAGTGCTTTTTCAAAGGGCTAACGGGAGCCAAAGTGAACGCACTAAAACCATAGACACCCGTGCTCAAAAGAGCATTTCCGGAGCTCAGTATGAACAAGGCTTAAAGCTAAAGCTATTTGGTCTCAAGGCTAGAATTCTTTTCTGTAGTTTTCTACTATCGTCTCTGAATAAGTCTTTCCCGAAGATATAATGACAGTTGTTAAGTGTATCAGAGATATGGATTTAAAAGATTGGAGAATGACACATATATAGTCAAAGTACGGAGCGTCTATCTTAGGAAGTGGTGTTTTGCGGACGCGTATAGATCTGTGTATCTTTAGCTCCCCATAGGAGGTTTTTAAAGGATTATTAGGGAGTCATAATTGATTAAAATGTGTCGCTGTATTTTCATTGCTATTGCCTGAAATGTCAAACAGGGCATTTCTCAATGGCTTATTTTAATAGCATTCAGCTTTTGTTGAATATAACAACAGAGAAATGTGATGATGAAATAGACTGTTGAAACAATAAAAAAACAGTATGAGTTCTGACTGATTGACACTTGCATCCCCCACATATATCCGAGACACCACAGGTAAGTCAAAGCCAATGTACGTATCACGCACCATCCCATCTGCTTTTTGTAGAATAAAGTTGTGTTTTTCATAACAGAGCTGTCTAGGTTGAAGAAAGAGCAATTTTTCTGTATATTGTTGTTTCACCTAAGAATACCTACAGCATGTATACATATGTTAAAAATACGGTGCAAACAGAAGTAAACATGTGCATTAATCGTAAGTGGTGCCACTTGCATCTCCTAGATATAGCCGCCACTAGACAGGTTAATCAAAGCCACTTGTGTTGCCTTTTAAAACATCTAGAAGCTGTATATATAATGTTCAGCCTATAGCTGCTCTATCATTACATTCTCATGCGTAAAAGCAAATGCAATATATGTGGCACGCAATATCCTATCTGCTTTTGTGAAATGAAGTTGGGCTTTTCATAACAGAGTTGTCTGTGTTGGAGAAAAAATGATTCCCTCTCTATTGTTGTTTCACCCAAAGTCCAATGCGCAACTACCGATTTCGGAACATTGCTGTACCTTTGGTTGGAAACAGAGGAATGGTAATTTGTCTCAGGCGAGCCATCCTAACAGAGTCGGCCCCAGTCGGTAGATGTAAGACAGCTAGGCAAGGGTCAGTGAAAACCCATCCTAGAGATGTTCTTTCGTTGCTGACAAGTTGTTGTTCTGTGCTCATCAATCGGTCACCAAAAGTTCATGAACATGTTGGTAAATCCAGTCGCCGACAACCGAACGTTAGGAAATTGCCCCTGATTGGGTGGCCAACACAGGCCGAGGGTTTACGTAATTTGCCTGTGATAAGTTCACCAACTCCTATATGATTTGGGATCTAATCGTTCAACCCTGAAACGGTAGATGTGTATTGGGCTTTAGAATACCTCCAGCATGTCAAACATACGGTACAAACAGAAGTAAAGATGTGTATTAAGGGAATTATTGGATGTGCCACCTATCATGTACGTCCATGGTGAAATGATGGGCGATAAAAGGAGGATTCCAATGCTTGGGCGATAATAGGGGATGTTTGCCGACCGACTGGCAGCGATGCGTGGACACGAGGGAGGGTGAGGCCACGGGCAGTGCCCCCTCCCCACACCACCACCACGCCATCTACCGGCCACTGCCCCCATTCAGCCACCACTGCCGCAGCACCCTCTGGTGAGCAGTCGGCATCACAACTTCCGCTTCCGGTAGGAGGTAACAACTGTCTGCTTATTACCGTAAAACCCCGGTTATAAGCCGACACCGGTTTTCAAACCGACACCCCCACTTTAGCAAAATGCCATAAGCCGATTCTGGAGGCATTTCAACTCTAGGAAAAAAAACCGGTTATAAGCCAGCCCCCCCCCCCCCCCCACACACACACACCCCCCCCCCCCCCCCCAGCCACCCACTCGGAACTATTTGTAGAACTTTATAGAATCTAGGTATAGAATATGAACGTTTCAATGAACTTTAGTGTACCAATATAGGAAATCACATGCTATCTGACACATTACTACCATTAAATGATTCGCATATCCCTGTTTATTGGTACTTCATTAAAGATTTGTACTGATTTTGGTGCTTTTTCAAAAATAATATTTTTGAAAAACCCCGGTTATAAGCCGACCCCCGACATTGGGAAAAATATATAATCGGATTTCTTCAAAAGTTAGTGTCGTTATAAACTTACAAACTTATTGTAATATAAACTAAAATAAAACACATAAACCAAAAATTTCAAGCGGCATTTGTTGGTTATGTGAATATTTCAATTGAATCTTTTTTTCAATAATCCCTAAAAAAAAAAGAGGCTTGTAATCGGGGTTTTACGGTAGTGTGGGAACGATCAGTCAGTGGGCATGCGCAGACAGAGCTCAGTGGCGCCATCTCTGTGGAGATAAGGATCCAGTGATAAGGCCCAGAAAGTGTCGAAAGTCCCGCGGAAAGGCAGGCTGGGGGCTACGGGCTGAGTGACGTTTTAGATCTGTAATATCCTCGATATTGTTCACTGAACAATAGCGAGAGTGCTCCGAGCAACGGACCAAATAAATCAGATTCTGTATGGTCACTGCCACCTCGCCCAACCTGGACTTAGACTTGGTCTTTGATCCTTAGACTTTGATCCACTTTTCCATGGAAAAACTTTCATTTCCAGTCTATAGAATTATTTGTCTTGTATAAAACAGCGATAATATGAATCGAGCCTCGTTTATTTGTAGTTTATAAAATTAATTTTTCTTGTATTTAGAAAGATGGTATAAGTTAAGCGTAATTCACAACGATAAAACAGTGGTTTGAACTGCCGAAACCACCAACTAACCTCACTTTGGTGAAATCTGTATAATATCTTATCTCACCCCTGAAATAAATGTTCATATGCTTAACATTGGGACCTCGTTCTCCATGCCCCTATGAGTATTGCAGTCCGTTCTCCATGGTCTATATCCTGTGTGTTGTCCATTTTTTAGTGTGTACAGGGTTGAGATATATACAGAAAGCAACTCGTTTTGGTCAAAAAAGTTCTCCAGCTACGTTTGAAAGCTATGTGATATTCACTCAGCTGTCGCCTAGTTCATATCACTCCGCATCAAACTCGTGGGGAACGACAACTTTGATCAAAACTTGTTGGTTTCTTCTTTAGTCCTGCGCTCTGTATCAGAGTGTGGGTGTACTGATCACATCTCAGGCTTGACCCTAATTACTCGAAACCTATAGGGGACAAAGCCATTGTTAGTTCATGAAACAGTCACTAGGTGGTTGGGGGACGGAACCTATATTCTGGCTCTTTGAGTCTCTCAATGTTTTACCATGGTTCCAATGACTCTCTACACCAATCCAAGAGCAGGAAGATATAATGCTAAAACCCAGGAGACAATGTTTTTCACATGGAACACTTTATTTACATATGTGAGCAAGGCAAGAGTTGTGACATTTCCCAATTATCATTCACTTCTGTTTCACCTCCATTAGTGAAGAACACCTACTTTTTCACCTCCATTAGTGAAGAACACCTACTTGGGGGGCGTTATGGCACCCCCCATAGCTCATAGGCCATATGCTGTATATCAAGACTTGGCAAGTCAACCAAATCGTGACAAATTTTGATATATCTTGCGCTCTGGTGGAAGAGCCCCTTTAGAGAAGGGGCTTCGTGAATGGCCAGACCCAGTGATTTCTTTTTCCACCAATAACCAGTTTTCACCATTCCAAAGGAATCCACTTTTTTTCTATTTCATTTCATAAAGTCAGGGGGTAAAACCTGTTTATACACCAGTCACACCCTTATACTTTCATTTCATGAAGTCATCTTGTATAATACAAACTATTAAAGTACAAATGGAGCCTCTTTCACGCCAATAAAAACGGCCGTTTGTACCTCCACATCCAACCTCAGCCCTATTCCCTGACCAATTAAGATATCTATTCCTTTTTTTCTCAGTCTATCTGATGCAGTAAATTTTACATGAATAATCTTCCCTTTCTTTTTCATGTCCCCAGTGGACATCCCTGAAGAACCAAAGAGGCTCTGTCAAACAAAATAAATGGTGGTATTTCCCTTCGTGTTAACGGGGTATCTCCGTGTGAAGGGAGACCGCTGTGGCTGCCGGTCTCCCCGGGACAAGGTGGCCCTCAGCCCGGCAAACCTCCCCGCAAAACCCGGAGTCCCCTGGGGGTCTGTGTTTTACTACGCCAACGACAGTATAAGGCCGACACCGACACAGGGGTATTGTGGATGATTCATAAGAGCAAGTAAAACTTGACAATTCATTTGAACTAGTGAAAATAGGTTTATTATGACTCAAATACCAACTTGTTTTGTCAGAGGGAATATATTATATATATATGTATATATATATATATATATATATATATATATATATATATATATATATATATATATATATATATCTATATCTTGTGTGTCATCCATTCTACTGGTGCATACTGGGTGAGATAAATACAGACAGCGACTCGTTGTTTACCGACTCGTTTGATCACTCCGCATCAAACTCGTGGAGAATGGCGACTTTGACCAAAACTTGTTGGTTTCTTCTTTAATATTTATAAATGATGAAATTACTTCCCCAAAATACCACTATGTGTCACCACCCGCAGTGACTTCAAACCCTCGGTCAAGTCTCCCCCAAAATATCTGTCGAGCCGATTTTGTCTTCGGGATCACTCGAACGAGACTACGGACGAGGATTCCTCTACCTTTGGACGACACACGTAATCAAACGTGAATGACGAGCTCTCGCCGAATGTGTCGTCCGTGGAGGTCTCCTTCACTAGGACTGTTGTCCTCAATGAGAGTTAGAAACTAGGGGCAACTAGAACGTTCATCATTGATAAATGAGCGTGCAATTATAAATGAATAACAGTAAAAGGTTTGGGTTACATTCAGTCTATGGATATATTCTCTAACCCACTTTCACCCAGTCAACTTGCCATTTCTACAACTGCCTGAGTCGAGGATCCAAATATATCAGGCACCACTAGGTCAATGAGGTATTTCGGTCTCAAGTGATTGGTCAGGGTCAGCTGGGTATGCCTCTAAAACTCTGAGACACTAACACCCTACCCCTTTCCCACTATCACAGTGAATAGCATGCAGATAATGAAGGGATAGTTTTCTGGCAGCACGCTGAAAGTGAATATGTAACCACTCTAAACTTTAGGCAATGTATTTAGCGCATACATGCACGCTCTAATAGACATCACTCTGGTAGGAAATTCCTAGCCTAAACACCGATCAAAATTGCAGAAAATGGGACTATAAAAGCGGTACGTGCTATATATACCTTCGATATAAGTAAAGAAATGCTTCTGTCATTTACTTTCATCTTTTTTTTGGAAGAACGCCTAGATAGGCGAATGTAACTGTCTACATGAATAAATAAAAAAAATAAAAAAATAAAAAAACAACCTTTAGGCTTACCTTTAGGCTAACCTTTAGGCAATGTATTTAGAGCGTGCAAGTACGCTCTGATAAAACAGTCCCCAGCTCTCCCCCCCGAGACATCAATCTCGGCGAGTGTGTTGAGGGGCATATAAGCGTAGAGCCGATAAGGTGGCCACCAGCTCAGCACATGGAGCCCGGCGAGGAAGGCACTGCCTCCAGGTCTTATCGGATTAATACATCACTCCTTATCCTCATGTGGAGAGGCTGTCATGGCCGGAGTCTTCCGCAGCGGGATTTCTGCACAGTCAGCAAAAGTGTCTCAGGTGTGGGTGAGCATAGAACTGAAAAAAAGCTTTAAGCTCAAGTCACCCTGATATTATCTTATCCCTGATAAAGAAACGCCATAAAGGTGTTTTTCACTGGCTGAGGAAAACGGTATTGATTAATTGAGTTCTCTTAACTGTGGGTCGGTGATGGCCAACGACTGCATATCGGTATCTGAAAGTCAGTGAGGGTACTGAAGATTATTAGGGTATTGAAGATTCAATAAAGAGAATGTTGAAAAAAAACAACTGTGTATGCCTTGTTTCTGCCGCATTTATAGGTCTATACTGAGAGAACTGTCCTCCAAACACAATGACCATCTCTGGCGTTTTCAAACCCATTTGATTCAAGTCAGTCGGTGGTGGCCTTATTGCATAATCTATGCACAATTACTCGGTGAACACTTCTCTGCATGTCTGTTTCCATTCACCGATCTGGAGTCGGTGGTTCCTAACTGCAGATCTATGGCGAATTGTCGGCCAGTGGAAAATGGCGTATACGCTTACCATTGAGTGCTTGTATTTGATTGGGCGGGGCATTAAATGTTTTTATGCAACTATTCATTCGATCCAAATCTTGTGAATAACTCCCCAATCGTAGAGCTGTCGTGGACCTTGTCGGAAAGCCATTGTCGTAGCCTTGTCGTGGTTGGTGGACCCTAGTTCCCGACAAGAGGCTACGACAAGGCCACGACAGGCTGCGACATAAAGCTTGTCGGGGGCCTGTCAGGGGGCTTCCGACAAGGTTACGACAAAATCGAACATGTTCGATTTTTGCCACGACTGGAGCCTTGTCATGGAGTGTTGTGGTTTCCTCGATATCACTGTCGTAGTGTGTCGGGACCATGGACGGTAACCAGCAACGTCTACGACACGCCCCGACACCGCTGTCGTAAAGTCCCCCTTCTCACAACAAGGCTGTGACAAGGCACCGATAGGAACTTTCTTGTCTGCTCTTGTCGTAGCCTTGTCGTGGTTGGTGGACGCCCCCCTTTATTGGTAAAGACTTATATATGAGATGTGGGCTAGATCCCCCCTGTGATCGTGGGAAAAGGCAGCACCTGCTGGTAATCTATAAAGCTGAAATAGACGTGTAATCGGCGAGCGACTGCTGGTATGTGACGGCGTTCTCTCGGCCGGCGGGCGGCGTGTGAGTTAATTTATTCCGGTCAGCTTCAAAGGAAGGTGTCCACTGGTCAATGCTAGTCACATGCTGTCTAATTAGGTCACTGATTGGTGTTAATTGAGACAAAGAGAGGCGGGAAACGTTCTAAACCAATCTGAATATCTATGAAGCTACCGCAAATCCAGATTGGTTGGATATAAGGGAGGAAAGGACCAGGGGCAGCCCCAAAGTTAGATTTAAGTTAGACTGTCCCAAAACTGAGAGTGTCCGGAAGTCACCATATTGGAGAGGAGTAAACGAGTGGGACAAACTAACATCCGAAGTCCAGAACTGTGCCACTATTTGCGAGTTTAAAAAGCGGATCCAAAACTGATCATAAACCATCTCATTCATCTTCATCGTTATTACTTGTACTTATATTCTTTGGAAGAAGAGTTGCTCTGTATGTAGTTAAGCGGTGCTTGAAAACATTGTAAACTGAAAAACTCACTTGTTGAGAGCTTGCAATAAAATAATTAAAAAAAAAAAAAAATTGTGGATAACCCGTTTCGCCAACACCATCTGTTTGAGAGTCATCAGGTTGGGAAGAGTGGAGGATTTTTACCTGCTTCAACTACAACTTCGCTATTCACTTCAATTTGTGTGATCATCACAGCCAGTGGTGGGGCATTGAGAGGATGTGCTTGGAGAGTGTAGTGATCGGGGGCCTTGTGAATTAGAGCCTGTGTAAAGGGATTAGTGAGGAGATTGTGGGGATTGGAGCCTGCGGATTACTGAGTCTGGGGTCCGGTTTCTGTGCGGCTATTGTCGCTGAAGAGATAAGAAAGAAAAAAAAACACCCGTAAGCACTAGCTTCGCGGCGTCAGACCTCAGCTATGACGTCAGAGGATGACGCATTACGTGACGTTACTCGTCGTACCTCAGAGATAGCAGTTTTCCAGATTTCCATGGAATCCTGGAAAATTTCCATCTCTGATCTATTTTCCTGTTTTCGTTGACAGTCTATAAAAGTCTATTTTTGTGTGTAATCGATAATAAACGATGGGTTGTGGAAGGAAGTCTTCATACATTTTCAATGGGTCTTTTATACGATGGATAATAAAAACAGAGATAGTATGGGTATGAACTCGAGAATCGGGATCAGCTGGTTGCCAGTCGGTGATGACGTCACACTTCGAATAGTTATCAGATGCCACCATAAGTGGAGTGGTAGATACTATCGTCTGAATTGGCATATGATTTTGAACTATCTCCAAAATTGAACCTCATTCACGATAATCAAGTGGTGATTTAAACCTCCCACAGACCCTGAGCTCCATGAAATACATAGGGGTAATGTAAGGAAATGAACCTACAGTGCAGGTACAGATGATTAAGCGATTTTCCCGTTTGCTGATAATTCCACTTTGTACTCAGTGTATCATGATTTATCCTACCCCTAATAAAAAACGCCATAGGCTTAACATGGGGTTTGTTTATGTCATGGGTGTGACATAAAGTGCTGTATATGTCACTACTTTCTGATACTGAAAAAATATGGAAACGGGGTAGGATAAAATCTAGACGCCACTCGTTTGAGTTTGAGCTTATTTATGCCACGCATTTTGTTGGCTCCATAATTTCACGAGTCGAAGACGAGTGACATTACGGAGCCAACAAAATGCGTGGCATAAATAAACTCAGACTCAAACTCGTGACGTCTCTTCATATTATCTGTTCACATACTGACCAGCCGTACGGATTCCGTTCTGCATACTGTGCACGAACTAATAAATGGTGCACTCTGTACAACGTGACTATTGGAAAATGGCGTTATTAATGGTTTCAAGGTTTATGATAAGAAGAAGACAAAGTGAGTGTCTGAGTTACATCTGTTCCTGGTTTTTGCTCGGAAATATTCACCTTGTTCTCCAAATATTTCCGACCAAAACAACTCGGAACAGATCTCCATATATATGTTCACTTTTTAAGCGCGGGTTTGCTAGGAACATGATTTTGAGTTTCGAGAGTTTTAGAGTGATTTTGAGAGTTGAAAGTACGTGTAGTAAAGGGCTGTAGGGTACAGTATGTAATGTATAGGGCGAGTGGCGATGGATCTGTGAATAGAAGCTGGCAATAACAGCTGCAGATGGAAGGGACTGTCGGACGCCATGACGGTCACTCGATATTATCTCACCCCGGTATTCTTCTCCATAGGCTTAACATTAGGAACTCATACTCCACGGCTGTGAAAGTAGTATGCCCAATATTCAGTGGCTAATTGGGTGAGTTATTTTATTATATAATAATGTTTCTGATTGTGAGGTGAAATCAGAAACTCACTGGATGAAAATAACTTGGTCCGTACTCCACCAAGTTTGACGACGGAGTAATTCACGAAGCGAAGCTGAGTGATTAACATAGTGGTCAAAGTAGGTGGAGTGCGGACCAAGTTATTTTCATCTCTTCAGTTTCCTTCTAATTATATAACATTATAGCAGATCCACTTTTCAGTGATTCTACCACATCATCTACACCCTGCGCTTATCCGTCTATGACGGAAACCGTCTTTCTGCCCCTTCTTCCCCTGCCCCTGCCTGTCATCCCTCTCCTCCACCCTGCCCCTCTTCGGGGTCGGCCTCTCCAGCCAAACCCTTGCCGCCAACCACAACCGTTACAAAAATACACACCGACACTGATGACCGGTAATTGTTTATAGTCGCCGCTAGATGGCCCTACCCGTCGCCACCCCACCCCGTAGATCACGTGACCACTAAAAGCCCCACCCACCCACCCACCCACCATCCCCGGGCGGGACCTTTTGTCTTTGGCTGAAGGCTGTGGCCACCCAGGGGGCAGATTGGCACTGACAGCAGCAAAAGATCGTAACTGGTTTTTGCCCCCGCTTCCTGCTCCTTGCCAAGCGACCCCTAGCGGAAGCTGCCCCCACGCATGAAGTGGGGGCTATTTATACCACCCACCCTGAGGGGGCAGTATGTCAACATCGGTTTTGTATGCCATGGTGGTGAGTGTTGACGACATTTATCAATTTTGGCTGCTTGAGATGATTGCTGCCGTTCAATAAACACAAGTGTCGCAATGTTTGGTGGCTAAGTGGTGGGGGTGTTCGGCTTGAGCATGGGAGATTAGCGGTTCAAACCCCAGTAGGGTCATGCCAAAGACTTACACAGAAATGGTACCGCACTGCCCATTTGGATTAATACCCGCCATTAGAATGAGGAGTAGGGGGCTAGGGCCAGAGTGGAAGAACGTCTGTATAGCTGAATTCGGTGATTGTGTACACACAATATTCCCTTGATAAAAATTGCCAAAGCAAACAAACAAAAAGAAATTATTGGATTACAGCAATGGCAGTTTTGTACCTTTCCATGGAAATCCACTTTTTTATTTCCAATATGTGAAATTCTGTTTCCTTGTGTGAAATAAAGATTAAAGGAGAAACCAACAAGTTTTAGTCAAAGTCGCCCTTCTCAAGATGTTTGATGTGGAGTGATGTGAATGGGGCAATAGCCGAGTGAATAATATGTAGCGTTGAGAGAAGTTCGAGAATAACAACATTGACCAAAACGAGTTGTTTTCTGTATTTAGCCCCCCCCCCCCCCCCCGTCCCCTGTGCACACTAAAAGCATGGATGACCCACAGGATATAGACCATGGTGAACGGACTGCAATACTCGTAGGTGCATGTAGAACGAATTCTCAATGTTAAGCATATGGGACAAAAATACCAGGTGTGAGATAAAATATTAATTGAGCCTCATTCACGCCAATATAACAATTTATAAGTGGTAGATTCTTACCATAGACCTGCCCCATCCTGTGGCCGACACAGGCAGGTTTTCCATGTTTCCTCGGTCTCTTTAAGGAGAATTTGGTTCATTATCTTAATGATCATTGCTGAGAATGGTATCATACTGAACCAAGTGCTGAGGAGGGTTTTGTTATGCCTGGTATGACATAAACGCATGGTTTAAAGGAACAGACGATGTGGTACGATGTAGACATTTATTCCAGGGTTCTATACAAGTCGACTGCAGAGTAGCGCAATCTAGAATCTCTACCATGTTAAGGATCAGAGCTTCTTATATATGGAGTACGGATTAGGTGACAGCCAACCTAGCTAGAATCTAGAATCTCTACCATGTTAGAGATCAGAGCTTCTTATATATGGAGTCTGGATTAGGTGACAACCAACCTAGCTAGAATCTAGAACCTCTACCATGTTAGAGATTAGAGCTTCTTATATATAGAGTCTGGATTAGGTGACAACCGACCTAGCTAGAATCTAGAACCTCTACCATGTTAGAGATTAGAGCTTCTTATATATAGAGTCTGGATTAGGTGACAACCGACCTAGCTAGAATCTAGAATCTCTACCATGTTAGAGATTAGAGCTTCTTATATATAGAGTCTGGATTAGGTGACAACCGACCTAGCTAGAATCTAGAATCTCTACCATGTTAGAGATTAGAGCTTCTTATATATGGCGTCTGGGTTAGGTGACAGCCAACCTAGCTAGAATCTAGAATCTCTACCATGTTAGAGATTAGAGCTTCTTATATATGGAGTCTGGGTTAGGTGACAGCCAACCTAGCTAGAATCTAGAATTTCTACCATGTTAGAGATTAGAGCTTCTTATATATAGAGTCTGGATTAGGTGACAACCGACCTAGCTAGAATCTAGAATCTCTACCATGTTAGAGATTAGAGCTTCTTATATATGGAGTCTGGATTAGGTGACAACCGACCTAGCTAGAATCTAGAATCTCTACCATGTTAGAGATTAGAGCTTCTTATATATAGAGTCTGGATTAGGTGACAACCGACCTAGCTAGAATCTAGAATCTCTACCATGTTAGAGATTAGAGCTTCTTATATATGGAGTCTGGATTAGGTGACAACCGACCTAGCTAGAATCTAGAATCTCTACCATGTTAGAGATTAGAGCTTCTCATATATGGAGTCTGGGTTAGGTGACAGCCAGCCTAGCTAGAATCTAGAATCTCTACCATGTTAGAGATTAGAGCTTCTTATATATGGAGTCTGGGTTAGGTGACAGCCAGCTTGCTGGTCGTGCTTTAGGAGAGGCTCGGCATAGTGCGCCTCTTCTTGCTGCACAGCTGTTCTACACAAAGGGGAACCTTGCACAGTGCGCTGGCAGTATTATCATGAAACATCACGAAATTTCTTTTGATTGTTTATATGGCATGAATTGTCTTCTGCTACAGATATCACTCAGCTCCACTTCGTGATATCTGTAGCAGAAGACAATGAATGCCATGTAAACAACCGAATGAAATTGAGTGATGTTTAGGTTTTATCCTACCCTGTTACATGTTTTTCACTTCATATGTCACCAGTGGCATTTAAATATTTCATGGCATAACCGTGGCATACAGCCACACCATGTTAAGTCTATGGAGATTTATATGGGGGGTAGGATAAATTAGACTATGGGCTAGGTTTATGATTAATATGGGGAACTATAGTTCCAGTCCAGTGACCACACCAACTACCAGGCCACCATGTGGGTGCATGTTGATTACTATAAAATATAACCATTCAATAGATAAGACTAGGTCGGTACTTTACACCCCATTTACAAGGCTATGAGGTTGGTTTTGGCCCAAGAAATTCAGGTCAACTACAGACCGTAGAACCGTTCCAAGGTTCTATTAACACTATGTAAGGAGTTCAGGGTGAAGGTTGTGGTATGCTCTGAATGCAGTCATTGGCTGCTGGGTCAATCCATGCCTTTAATATTCCTTATATGCATATGGCAGTTGTCATTCTCAACGAGTTTGATGTGGAGACTGAATATCACGTACAGTTCAAATAAGTTGGAGAATGACTTCTTTGACCGAAACGAGTTGCTTTCTGTATTTGTCTCACACCTGTAGATACTAACAGAATGTTCAATACACAGGATATGTAGACCATGGAGAACCGACTGCAATACTCGTAGGGGTATGGAGAACGAGTAAAATTTATTTCATCTCAGCTGATTAAATATGGATCTTTATAATGTTTTCAGAGATTATGTAAATGCCTTTATAGTGATGATTTATGGGTAATTGTATAGGTATCACCAAGGGAACACTTCAGACAACTTTAAATATGGTGAAAAGTAATCAATTTTCTCAACAACTGTAGCATAGGTTCTGCACTTCAGAGGTGGTCTGGTGTCAGGCATGTTGGGTTTAAAGACGTGCACCAGGGTTCGTACTGAGCCTGGAAAACCTGGAAAAGCCTGGAATTATGCTTTTGAGTTTTCCCGTCCTGGAAAAACCTGGAATTCTCACAGAGAGCCTAGAAAAACCTGGAAGAGCCTGGAAAATTAAGTTTTGCATACAAACCAATTTTTTAGTCTATGAATTTCTGGACACTATTAGCTTTCCTTTACTACGGTATCTGACTGCCTATGAAAATCCTTTTTGCTAATAATATAGCATGGTTTTGATTATTTGTCTTCATATTTCATTCACTAGCAAGATGGTATTGATTCAAATTAGTATGTGCCTGGAAAAGAAATATTAGAGCCTTGAAAAGCCTGGAAAAAGCCTGGATTTTTATTCGGCTCTCTATGTACGAAGCCTGGTGCACCTGCTACCAGGTAAGGAAAGGGTTAAGCCTATGGAGAAAAACATACATGGGGTTAGATAAATACAGCTACAGTGTAGAGTTTAGGGCTGCCTCCCCTGAGAAGGTCCCTCGTTCCTCACTTCTCTACATCACGGCCATCACAGACGGTCTGTCGGGTTCCTCCAGGCCATCTGTAACTGTCGCCGACCTCTTGACACTATAGGCCTCGCAACCATATCGGGGACTGAAAATTAGTTATTTTTGACTTGTTATACAAAAGTTCTCATAACTTAGGCTGTAAAAAAGATACATATTTACAAAGGGTACCATATTAAACCAGAGATTATGGGCATTAATGTCATATACATTTTTGAGGTGGTTTATCTGTTTTAATTTTTGACATATTTTCTCTGAAATCATGCTTAAAGTTAGGCAAAAAGTCTGACATCTAGAATATGAGTGAAGATTCCATAGAATTCCATATGAAAGCAAAATCAAAGCCCAGTTTAATGAAATGGAGATTTCTTTAATGATCATGGTGATACCTTTATTTCTATCGTACTCATAGTAGAAGTCCAAAATGGACTGTTTTGTTCTCAAAATAGAAAAGTATAGCAAAAAGCCCCTTTTTGTGATATGTGCCATATGTTTAAAGCATTGTCGTGGTAGGCAGAAAATGGAGAAGTAAGGCTTTGTTGGAAATGATGCAATATTTTTACATTATTATTTCAGACAATGTTTTTCCTTTAGTTATTAATTACAAACAAATGCTTACTTAAACTAATTAGATATTCAGCACAAGTCAATCTATAAGAATTTTTAGGGAAACACTATTTGAATCCAGATCCCACCTTAGTCCCTAATATGCCTTCCTGACCTATAGTCAGCTTTGCTGGGGTTTTCGGGGGAGCTTCACGACAGTTTACATGCCTTCAGGGCATGCTGTATACCAACACGAACTCTTCAGTGGGCACTGGTTCTAGGAAACCTGATGTACATATAAGTGTTTACTATATACCCATGCCGTATATATACTGTAAATACGCACCGTTTCGGCATATAACGTAAAAATACTGTACAGACCAGTGGCCCGTACAGGAAAATATGGACTACCTATCCATATACGTTTATTGAAATATTGGTTGTATAACCAATTTAGATTTCAGCTATATAGTAAATATAGAATGACCTACCATGGTTGTACAAGCCACAAAACTCGTTAATAATTTATAGTTTGTACGGAACTTGGCGTAAACGCCTCGTTCCGCACGAACCATAAATTATCATCTCGTTTTATTGCTTGTACAGCCATAAAACTCAATATTAGTTCATGGTTTGTACGGAACTTGGCATAAACGCCTAGTTCCGTACGAACCTTGATTTATCATCTCGTTTTGTAGCTTTTGCAGCATGGTCAGCACGTTCTATATAAATACACCCCGGGTCAACAGCCCGAATACGATCAAGGCATCCTTGAGTGAAAGGAGGGGTATTACCGACCCATTGCGGCCATCTTCGTTAGGGGGTGGATCTTCACTAATGGGCACAATTATACAGAAATGTCAGTTTTCCATTTTTTCCGTTGAAATCTAGTTTTTCATATTCTGTATATGTAATTGCCTTTTCTTTGCGTCCAGCAAAGACAATTTTTGCCTCATTTACACCAATGAAAAGGTGGTTTGAACCTCCCCACTGACCTTCAGCCCCATGCCATGGCCGACAAGGATGTATTATCCAGGTTTTCCTGGACTCTTTGTGGCAGAAAAATCCACATGAAAAATGTTTCCACTTTTTTCCCCGACGCCAACTGGCATCCCTGATTATATTATTAGATATATGTTGTGCATTTACAATATCCTTTACAATACTGCAGTCTGCTAACTACTATTATTATATGATTGTCAAAGATAACATCAGCTCGGTACACATTGAAACCAGTCTGCGGACTGAGTGTTAACCGAGTAAAAATAAATGTTTCAAAAAATATATATATACCTATAGGCGAATGTCTTACTTTTACTGGCCAGGAAGACAAATTCCGTTAGTCTACGAGTGACAAAATAATATTCATACGTCTCTCCATACCACATAAACACTGTCATTCTGTCTTTCTACTATTTAGTGAGTTGTAGAATGACATTCTTAATGATTTCTAGGCGTATAATAATAAAGAGACACAGTGATTGTGACTGAATTCCATCTGTTCCTCGATATTTTGGTTAGAAATACTAACCTCGTTTGTCAAACTCTGTCAGTATTCCTGACTCGAATATCTCTGAGCAGATTCCCTTCAGTCACACTAACTATGTCTCTGTATATCCATCTTGTGGTCAGTGCTGCCTCAACGTGATGGATCATGGCCCATGTGATTTATTGTCCTCAGTGGAGGGAGGGCTGGTCGTGGTGGGGTGAGCTGTCCTGTGGCCCTCCATTAACTATGGTGATAAATTGGTGGTTTCAAGTCCAATGATTCAGAATTTGACAGGTACAGGAATTATATATTTCGAAATATCCCTGTTTCTCTCAGAGCAACAGACACCATTCACGATGTAAAAGACCATGGATATTTTAATGAGTTAGTAGTAACATCTGGGGACCAGGGGGTCATTGAAACAAAGTTTGTTCGTTTCTTGGGCTGGTGCTGGAAGATATGATAACTCCACATCCTAGACAATGTTTTCCATTCAGTGTTGTATGACAAACAAGATACTTTCTAAATGGACGTATGTACTCCTTGTGAAACCTTTAGGTTACTCTTCTTGTCAAAACTTATGACACATTATCTTATACAATACTATGGCCCCCAAAGAAAATTCTAAGACAATTTACTGCTATCTTACTTATTAAGTCAGGACAAACTAGACAAAACATTTCTTTTATTACTTAACCATTAAAATAAGCCACAATGAACTAGTTTGAACGTACAAGGCCTATATTCATAAATCATTCTCTTATCCCATCTGGCCTCCCTGTGTTTTTCAGTCTGTACAAGGCTACAATTCCCACCAAAAAAATGTTCCTTTTTATTTTCTGACCCCATCTGGCATCCCTGTGTTTTCCAGTCGCTATGAGGCAGCAAATTCTACTTAAAAAATATGTCCATTGTTTTCACTGACCCCAACTGACCCCGTTGTAGTATACACCGACAGATGAGTCTTTCTCCTCTGATCTCGTTTTCGGGGCACAGTCCTAGCTCGTATCTTCCCCCCAGAGCGCATGCGCGAGCAGCTGGGGTTAAGCCACTCTCCAAGCATAGATTCTGTACCCTGTTTGTATCTCTGCTCCAAGTTACTTATTTGAGGCCGAATTTGTCCCTTACGTAAATTTTTTCATATATCGCGAATCTTGAGTACGTTGAGAAGTATGTTTTGTATTACTTGTAAAGAGAGATACACATATTTATATAGTATCAGAAATGATACACTCATGTCTGGTATCTTTTGTATCAAACCAGGCATAGTCTTTTTGACTCCTCTCTTGTGTGTAAAACTCCTTAATTGCAAGTAGTGTTGCAGGATTTTGTTTTGTCTCATGAACTGTGCAGCCACACTTTATCTCACCCCTGGTACAAGTTTAGCCATAGAAATAACATTAGGAAAATATACTCAACGATCACCCTGGTAAAGTTACAATACTACGCCACGGCTGTGGCGAAGTGGATTTGCTTAGTATATTCTGATTATTCTGAAGTTGTGATGTTATTTAAACGATGGAAAGGGGTAAGATAAATCCAGAACCGCTCTCGAATCGTAAAATCGACAATACTCCACTCGTTTGGCTGTGCCATAATCGTCACTCGGCTTTGCCTCGATGACGATTGCGGCCCAGCTAAACTCGTGGAGTATTGTCTATTTGTACGATTCTTGATGCAGTTCTATATAAATACAGTGATTTAGACCTGACGAAGAAACAGCTGGATTGGCTGTGAATGTCATTAACAATTCCAGGTTTTCCCAACTCATAATACATAGGATAGTAGAAAGAATTTTACACATAATACATAGGATGTTTGACTTTCATAATCTCTTGTAAAGCCTAGAGGCATAGACTAGCTGGGTGTAGACCTTAAGAAGAAGGGAGTAAGAACTGAACACAGATGTAATAGGTACTACCCTGAGGCAAGAACTTAACTGATTTAATTACAGGTTCATCCAGCTTATATACAGTCAGCAGGTGGCATCTTGGTACAGGGTAAGCTTGTCAACTCTGTGCTGGGATTGGCTGTGGGAGTCACAGCCAATCAGAACTGACCAGTCTCGTTCTGGTCTGTCGCACATGCCAGAAGGGCCACTCATGTCACGAACAACTCAGGTGTCATGTCATGTCTGCGCACCCTGCCCCCATGTGTCCAGTCTGGGAACTAGAGTGAGTGATAATGAGGGTAAACATGCCGTTCACTACATACAGTCAATGGCAAGAGAGGGAGGAGCTGCTACAAAATGGGAGATTGTCTTAATGCAGTTTATTTTTGTACCAATAGATATGGAAAATTTAGATTACTTATCTCTCCGCATAGAGATATAATTGGTCACAATTAGGGGGTGCGTCCACCAACCACGACAAGGCTGCGACAACGGCTTTCCGACAGAGTCCACGACAGCTCTACGATTGGAAGCCTTGTCGTAGCCTTGTCGTGGTTGGTGGACCACAGTTTCCGACAAGAGGCTACGACAAGGCCACGACAGGCTGCGACATGAAGCTTGTCGGGGGCCTGTCGGGGGCCTTCCGACAAGGTTACGACAAAATCGAACATGTTCGATTTTGGAGCCGTGTCGTGGCGTGTCGTGGCGTGTCGGGAGGTTGTCGCAGAGGCCTACGATAGAATATTCAGGTGGAGCGTGGACGTCCCGACAGGCTGCGACAAGGGGTCACGACAGCCCCCCTTCTCACGACAAGGCTGCGACAAGGCTGCGATTGGAACTTTCTTGTCGGCGCGTGTCGCAGCCCTGTCGTGGTTGGTGGACGCACCCCCTAAGGATGTATAGACTGGAACTTTGCACTTTGACAATTACACTGGTTTGAAGTGACCTCACTGGGTTGGAGCAGATATAAGTAAGCCCAACTCTCCACGATAGATCTGCTTGGAGAGTGACTGTGTCCGGGCTCAGGTGCCTCCCCCTGGCGCCGCCCCTGGGAAGCAGCTCTGTAGAGGGAGGGTAATGAAGGCGGAGATGGATGTGACCCGCGAGCCGTGATCCCTGTGAGCGATTCGCTTCTCACAGGAGGAAGGGCCGGCCACCTGTCTTTAGGGTGAACATAGACCGGCTCCAGGCTATAGCTGCCCTCCTCACTGGGATACAAGGATACTGGCTCCAGTCCCTGCATCCTATAGCTGCCCTCCTCACTAATATACAAGGATACTGGCTCCAGTCCCTGCAGCCTATAGCTGCCCTCCTCACTAATATACAGGTATACTGGCTCCAGTCCCTGCAGCCTATAGCTCCCCTCCTCACTGGGATACAGGACAGGGTCCAGTACCTGCATCCTATGGCTACCCTCCTCACTGGGATACAGGACAGGGTCCAGTACCTGCATCCTATGGCTACCCTCCTCACTGGGATACAGGACAGGGTCCAGTACCTGCATCCTATAGCTCCCCTCCTCACTGGGATACAGGATAGGGTCCAGTACCTGCATCCTATGGCTACCCTCCTCACTGGGATACAGGACAGGGTCCAGTACCTGCATCCTATGGCTACCCTCCTCACTGGGATACAGGACAGGGTCCAGTACCTGCATCCTATGGCTACCCTCATCACTGGGATACAGGACAGGGTCCAGTCCCTGCATCCTATGGCTACCCTCCTCGCTGGGATACTGGCTCCAGTCCCTGCATCCTATGGCTGCCCTCCTTGCTGGGATACTGGCTCCAGTCCCTGCAGCCTATGGCTACCCTCCTCACTGAGATGCAGGCTCCAGTCCCTGCATCCTATGGCTACCCTCTCACTGGGATACAGGACTGGCTCCAGTCCCTGCATCCTACGGCTACCCTCCTCACTGGGATACAAGACTGGCTCCAGTCCCTGCATCCTACGGCTACCCTCCTCACTGGGATACAAGACTGGCTCCAGTCCCTGCATCCTATGGCTGCCCTCCTTGCTGGGATACTGGCTCCAGTCCCTGCATTCTATGGCTACCCTCCCCACTGGGATACAGGACTGGCATACACTCTATATACTTATATAGAACGACCTGACCATGCTGTACATGCTCCGTAAATAATATAAATTCTCCATATAATTTGTAGCATGTACAAGCATGGTGGGTCGTTCTATATCTATTATATACCCAAAATTAATAAAATCTTACCATATATTGGCATAGAAGACATGTCAACGTGAAAGCCTGATGTTTTAATGTCTTCAGTACAACAGTTTTCTGTATACCCATGCCGTATTTACTGTAAATACGTACCGTTTTGACATATAAAGTAAAAATACTGTACGGACCACTGGTCCGTACACTAAAATACGGACCACCTTGCCAAACACGTTTATTAACATATCGGTTGTTAAAAATTAAATCAATGATTTTTATTTTTTATTTTGAGTATATAGTAAATATACAACGTCCAACCATGCTTGTACAAGTCACAGAACGAGATGATAATTTACGGTTTGTACGGAACACGGCACAAATGCCTCGTTCCGTACAAATCGTAAATTACCATCTAGTTCTGTGACTTATACAGCATGGTAAGGACGTTCTATATAAGTACTTACTGCACAGGGTTCAGTACACAATTTATATTGCATAGGTCTTCAAGGCAACGAGATAACAGTAATGGTTGAGATGAGTAATTGAGTAATGGTTGATGTTAAATCATATGTACTTGATGGTATCCTATTGAGCAGCTCCTACGAGCAGCTCGCCTGTGAGTATTCTCCTTAACCTATGTAGTGTGGTGGGAAGTAAAAGATCTCTCACCTCGGTAAATGTGTAACGGTGTGATTTCTACCTAACTTCATCTCATAGATTCGATCATCACCCTTGTGGTGTAAAAGAACCTTGAGAAAGTCTGGCAAGGACCTAGAATGGTTGGCTGGACGTAAAATAAAAAAAACAAAAAAACAATTCTCCTTAACCCGCCCTCAGTCATCGGCGACCAGCTGATACAGGAGTCGATGCTGCCAGGACTGCGGGCACTCCACGGAGACATGACCGCCCTCGCGCCCGACCACGCGCCCATCGTCGCCTCCATGATCAAAGAGTTCGAGGACAAGATCGACTCCACTCGTCTGCCTGCCGAGAGGTGAGTGGGGCCTGAGGCTGTCTCTGAGTTGTTGTTGTTTTTTTTTTAAGTTTTGTTTTTTTTAAGTTTTTTTATTTGCTGCCGAAAGGTGAGTCAGGCCTGAGGCTGTCTCTGGGTTGTAGTCCTTTTTTTTCTTTTTTTTTAGTTCTAGTTTTATTTGCTGCCGAGATATGAGTAGGGCCCGAGGCCCATCTGCAAGGCTGTCTCGCAGTTATATATTTTTTTATTGTTTTAGTTGTAGTCTTATGTGACGGTTCCACCTGCCGACTAAAAATTTGGCGATAATTTTCATGCTGTACAAAAGTCGGTCGGTGGTTCTCTTTGTGAAAGGTTGTTGGTACATAATCAGTGACCTGCACTGCAAAAATGCGATGGACGCTGACAGACTTTTGGTAGTAAAATACAGACCGCCACTGATTAAATCAATTCGCTTTGATTTTGTGGGTGGGTGCAGAAGTGGGTCGGTGGTGCCAAATTGCATAAGGTGGGATTGAAAAATAATTGACCATTTCTGTTTCCACCTAACGATGATTGCACTAAATGTGTTGCATAATCGGTCGGCGGTGCGAAATGCCAAGATCGGTGGTCATAATCGGTAGATGGAAACGCCGCGTAAGTGTACCTGTGTTTGTGCCTCTTTACTGAGTATTCCTGAATGTCTTGTTTTTGGTGTGCTCCTTCGTTTCAAGCCATATATTTTATATTTCCTTGGCTTGTAATGTCCATGGGCCATTCATAAAGTATGTAGGCAAATAAATGTTTTTATCATTCAGAATAACATGCAAAAAGCTGTGAAAGATTATGTCTTTTCACAGAAATGTAATTGCAAAAAAATATAAACAACATTGAATGAGGAAATACAGCTAATTAAGCTAAGGCCACTCAAAAAAAAACCCTCGTTTCTCATCACCAAGCCATGAAAAATACGATGAGGGCGCTTTTTTTTTCTCTCGTTTTTTTTGCTGGATCAAAGATGGCTTAAAAGTGTCATAAAATGGGCTTTAGACATACAGTAAACCCTGCGTAAGTGGTCACCCTCCGTTCCGGGCCAAAGTGCCCGCTTATGCGGGGTGTCTGCATACCCGGGGTTTTCAGATTCATACTGTTTATACATTGAAAGAATCTCTGGCATTAGGAGCTTTAATTTGATACTAAATACACATACTTTTCATAATTTCTATCAAGGTTTATCCTATTTTAA
The DNA here is from genome assembly GCA_950022655.1 of Alentia gelatinosa. Classification (NCBI taxonomy): domain Eukaryota; kingdom Metazoa; phylum Annelida; class Polychaeta; order Phyllodocida; family Polynoidae; genus Alentia; species Alentia gelatinosa. The sequence goes on from OX465585.1 coordinate 9,814,153, forward strand.
CCCCCCCCCCCCCAAAAAAAATTCTTCTAAAATAGTTTTTGCAGATGCGCGCGGTGATGAGAAACAAGGGTGTTTTTTTTGAGTGGCCCAATTCTGTTTTTTTTTTAAGAGAAAGATTCTGAAAATGTTGACCCCCTATCAACCTCTCAATCATGTACGCAATAGAACGAGAAAGGAGCAAACGCAAAGGTTTAGACCCCCATACTAACCCTCTCATTGCGTATGTACTTTATGGATGGCTTCTGTATTTATTTCATAACTTTCCGTACTTTAGTTATATAACTTTTTTTTTATTTGACATTCTTTTAAATGTTGATCGTACCCTTTAAAATGAGTTATACTTTCATATTATTTTCAATTTGTACTCTTTTTATATGAGTTTTAGTTTCATAATCTTTTCAATTTGTTTTCTTGTTATATTTTCATATTCTTTTCCAATTTTTACCTCTGTTACCTATGAGTTATACTTTGGCATTTTTTCAATGTGAATCTTACACTTGTTATTTGATTTATACCTATACATTTCCCTTTTTAATTTTTATCTAACCTTTTTTATTCCTCTTATTTAGCCCTCATTCTAGATGTTTCACCATACTTAGATTATTGTGTGACTTTGATTTATTTGGTTGGTGAATGGTGTTCGTTATTATACGTCTTGTAGCGCAAAGCCAGCTGCTGTGAAGGAAACATGGAGCGTAGGGAGATCGCCAAAAATCAATCTCAAGTTCGCAGATAGGTATTTAAACATGTCAAGATTCACACTAACCGACCTATACTAACTACCAAAAGTCTCCTTAAGCTTCTAGTTCATCGCTTCTTCTTCTCAAGTTTTTTTATTGATCATTGGAGATTACAAATTCCATACTTAATATAAAATTGATATTTGGATGTTTCTACATAGCTTTATTCTGATTTTATCTAATTCACTAATTCTTTTCCAATCATGAACAGCATTCACTGTAGTTAATATGTAGGGAAGATATATATATATATATATATAAAGACATCAATGACATAAGGTAATGATTAAAGTATTTATATAGAACGGCCTAACCATGCTGCACATGCTACAAAACAAGATGGGGAATTGTTGTCTTTTACTGAGCGATGTCCCAGGCCGAGTTCTGTAAAGACATCCATTCCCATTGAGTGGGTGGTGGGTCGTTCTATATTTATTATATACCCCAAAATAATCAAATCTTACCATATATTGGCATAGAAGAATGTCAGCGTGGAAGCCCACACACTGCTGATATTTCAACGTATGCAGTATAACAGTGTACTGCACATTGTTCAATATACAATTTATACTGCACAGGGAGCAGCAGTACGTAATTATAAAATATACTGTTTTTTTTGGGTTTTTTATTCAGAAAAGGTGGATTTGACACAATCGCCCTTACTAGGCGCTCTTCCTGGGTATATAATAACTGATCATATTGAATACCATGGATTAATTCCACACAGGCCAATTGATAAGATACAGATGTTTTAAATATACAAACATAATAATCACTATGAGAATACTTCACACTGTGATAATAACCTACCAAATGAATCAGTTGTGTTTTCTAGTACCAGTAAATCCTAAGAAGTGTGTATTCCTCGTTAAGGACTAACCTAATTAGTCTGTGGTCGGGGTAAGATTACCTCCCTAATCGTAGCAGTGTGACAGTGAGAAGCGAAGTGGATTCTGATTGATCCTCGGGCCATCCATAATGGATTAAGCCGACTCTAGATTTTTACGTCCCACTCCATAATATTAAGAGCCCCGCTTGACTCGGCTAATCGTAAGTTAACCCTTCAAGGGCGGGTGCCGGTGGCTGAACTATCCCTATAAGGACGGGTACTTCTGGCAGTATACCGCCAGGCGATGGGCACATTTTTTTTATATCAATCCAATAACTCGCCACACAGGCGGCCATCCATTGTATCTTTTCAAACATTTTATTTCTTTTGAATAGAATTACTGTTTATGAGGTGATGCCTACATTCTGTGAAAATTCAATTAATATTGCTTTATCATTTCCGATGATGCCTCTAGGCCTCATGCATCAATAGTGTGTGATGCTTCCAGGCATCATGCTTCAATAATGTGGTGAGGCCTCCAGGCATCATGCGTCTTTAGTGTGATGATGCCTCCAGGCATCATGCATCTTTAGTGCGGTGATGCCTCCAGGCATCATGCATCTTTAGTGCGGTGATGCCTCCAGGCATCATGCATCTTTAGTGCGGTGATGCCTCCAGGCATCATGCTTCAATAATGTGGTGAGGCCTTCAGGCATCATGCGTCTTTAGTTTGGTGATGGTTCCAGGCATCATACATCTTCAGTGATGCCTCCAGGCATAATGCGTCATTAGTACAATGATGCCTCCAGGCATCATGCATCAAAAAACATGGTGATGCCTCCAGATATCATGCATCAATAATGTGGTGATGCCTCCAAGAATCATGCATCATTTGTGCAGTGATGACTCGAGGAGCTATATGTCAATAAATCCGTGATGCTTAAAGGCATCATGCTTCAATAGCACCATGATGCCACCAGTCATAATACATCATTAGTGCAGTGATGCCTAAAGGCATCATGCTTCAATAGCATGGTGAGACCTCCAGGCATGTGTCAATACCACAGTGAGGACTCAATAATGTAGAGATGCCTCCGGGCATCATGCATCAATAATTCAGTGATGCCTCTAGACATCATGCATCAATATTTCGGCGATGCCTCCAGACATCATGCATCAATAATTCGGTGATGCCTCCAGACATCATGCATCAATATTTCGGTGATGCCTCCAGACATCATGCATCAATAATTCGGTGATGCCTCCAGGCATCATGCATCAATAATTCGGCGATGCCCCCGACATCATGCATCAATAATTCGGCGATGCCCCAGACATCATGCATCAATATTTCGGCGATGCCCCAGACATCATGCATCAATAATTCGGTGATGCCTCCAGACATCATGCATCAATATTTCGGCGATGCCTGCAGACATCGTGCATTCTTTAAGGGTTAACTTCCCCGTGCGGTCTCAACCAGACAAGCCACCAATCTCTGCTCGCCGAATCGGCACCGAATCGTGAGCCAGTCCATCCCCTCCTCCCCATGCTCCTGCATATTCATAGCTTCCTGTGTTTGTCACTCGTCCTGCGAGAAAGTTGGCGGTGGGGAGTTAATTGATGTTTTACCGTTTAGCGCCCCCTAGCGGTGTGCAGCTTAGTCAGATACTGGCCAGTGCATGCTAGCGCCAATGCTTCTCTAAGTTTTTACATATAGAGTGTGATCGTTGGGGTATGAATGTAAGGTTGTTGTTTTCCACAAGATATGAATGCTGAGGCACAGTCGGGTATTGTAATAATGAGTCTTGGCTATATAAAGCGGGATTCATGTACCTCACAGGGTGTTTGTCTGAGACAAATCCTGCTGAGATTTATGTACTTCACAGGGTGTTTGTCTGAGACAAATCCTGCTGAGATTTATGTACTTCACAGGGTGTTGGTCTGAGACAAATCCTGCTGAGGTTCATGTACCTCACAGGGTGTTGGTCTGAGACAAATCCTGCTGAGATTCATGTACTTCACAGGGTGTTTGTCTGAGACAAATCTTCCTGAGATTCATGTACCTCACAGGGTGTTTGTCTGAGACAAATCCTTCTGAGATTCATGTACCTCACAGGGTGTTGGTCTGAGACAAATCCTTCTGAGATTTATGTACCTCACAGGGTGTTGGTCTGAGACAAATCCTGCTGAGATTCATCTACCTCACAGGGTGTTTGTCTGAGACAAATCCTGCTGAGGTTCATGTACCTCACAGAGTGTTTGCCTGAGACAAATCCTGCTTAGATTCATGTCCCTCACAGGGTGTTTGTCTGAGACAGATCCTGCTGAGATTCTGTTCTCAAACACAACTTCTTTTTCTGAATTGCAAGGTTCCATTTCCCTGAGACATGGTTTTCCCCTGCAATTAATGGCGACATTTACCGCTAAAAAGAAACAGAATCCCATGACCTTATATATAAAGCTGGGTCCACAGCAGGTGAACAGGTCTCTTGCTACTGGCCCTCTATTACTGCATGGAGTTGCCCTTATGCGTTCATTGCCATATAAGGAATATAAAAGGCATGGATTGACCCAATGACTGCATTCACAGCAAACCACGACCTTCACCCTGACCTCCTTACATAGTGTAGCTAGCGCCTTGGGACAGTTCTACAGTCTAAAGTTGACCTGAATCTAGTGGGCCAAAACCACCCTCCTTCAGAAATGACTTGGGATCCCACCAGTGCAGTCTTCTGTATTCTCTCAGTGGTTGAGCCTGGGCTACCAAGATCTAGTTAACTGTGTCCGGCTTCCCATGACCGTTATTTAATGTCTGCAGTAGGGTACAGATTGCCTGGCTTGAGCTTCAGCTCTTCCAGCTGTGCTCGTGGGTTTATAAATAAAACTGTGTTCTATTGAAATCTCTTGCCTTAATTTGAGTGAATATGGTAATAACTAACTCAGAGCACGGGTATGGACATAAAACCTATTAAGTATACTTTTTTTTTTTTTTTTTTTTTTTTAGATCGGTTTATTTATCCTGATTGTGAAAAGGCAAAAAGATTGCCTGTTTTCGTTCATAACCAGCGTGATACAGGCTCCGATATACAAACAAATATGGGCTGTAAGCGCAGCAGTGAACTAGCTAAGATACTCTTTTTGAGTGAAAAGTATATACAGGGTTATGTAGAAGCAATACAGTTTCGGATACAGTTTGAGATACAAGATAATTTTATAAGTCCATTATGATATAATTAACGTAGAAAGGAAAGTTCAGGAGCTATAAAGAAGCCCTACAAAGGAGGAGAGGTTGAGGAGATGTGGGTGAAGAGATTTTGTAGGGTGGGTGGGTGGTTCCTTATCGTCGGCGTGCCAGGGTTGAAGTGAACGCAGACGGGTTGGAGTGGGGTGGTCCAGTTAGCCCCAATCGCCTAGCCAGTTTACACTAGTCACGAACCGACCTATGGTATGGTATAAAACATCTGTAGGGTAGCACTTAGCCTCCAGATATAATCACCATATTGCAGGCCTCCAAGTGAAACCTTTGAAACCTATAAAACCTATCAAAATCTATATTTCGATTCTTGGGCCTTTTATTTTTTATAAGTAACCTATATTACCTATAAAAATCAATATTTTTGTTCACTGCCATGCAGAAAAGAAATCGACATTATCAATGTATTTAAGAGATCTTGAAAAGTCTGGCTGTCCTGTTGGAAAGTTGCCACGCACATATTGTTGCTGGGTATAACCTGATGACATCCTGATGTCCTACAAATTAGTACTAGGGAATTTCTTTTAGAAATCAAGAATTGAAAATAAGCAATTCACTATATTTTGATATAATGCTGATTATATTAAACCTAAAATGCTGATTATATTAAACCTAAAAACTTATAAAAGCCTATGTTTCTGGCCTTGAAATACCTGTAAAAACCTATATTTTGATTTTCAAAACCACTAAAGAATCCTATATTGAGGAAGAGGTGTACAGGGAGGCCTGATATTAGCCTAAGTACGACAGCCGGCGAACGCTACAAAGTATTTTGATTTAACTTTAATCCATGACATATTTGTCTACTGTGTAGTGTTCATGAAATACCTACAATGGTTATTTTGGTTACTTCCTATACGACAATGGCTTTGGAGTAGCACACAGAGAATTATTTTTGATGGATCTAAATGTTTTCACCGTGTTCTATACAACTGTGTTTCCAGTAGCGCCGTAAAATAAACTGAAAGGTTAAGCATTACCGTGTCATATTGGATCAGCAGTAAGCAGCAAGAAATGAAGTCATTATTCTATGTGAGCAGATTTAAATAGATATTTTCAATTACTGCTCGTAAAAAGATTTCGGAATCCATTTCCTTAGCTAAACTGACTTGATAAAACTTCTCCCGTTTGGCTGTGGCACAGCTGAGTCAGTTGGTATTTATATAGACAATAATCGATGGTTTTGTGGACAGGCGGCTGTAAAGCACGAGAGGTTGACGCCTAGTAATACACGAGCGCTAGCGAGTGTATTACGACGTCAACCTCGAGTGGTTTACAGAGCCGTCTGTCCACAAAACCATCGTTTGTTGCATTTATTATCCATATTCTCCAATAAATTAAACCCAGTTATTGCCATATTAAAAGGTACAACAATAGGGACTATTTCTTTGCTCTATAGCACAAAGGGACTATTTTTCCCGTATACCATGGTTTTGAGGCCGTATACCACAGGTTTGAATCCGTATACCACAGTTATGGTATCTGACAGGATTTATACAATGGGTCATGGTTTACTGAGTCCCCATACATTTTCAATGGGGGCTTTGTATACGGTGGCTAATAAAATAGAATAATCACAAAGGCTTGGATTCGCACGGGATTTGCTTGGATCCGCACGGGATTCACTCACTATACCAGGGAGAAATGAATATTTGCCGTATATATATATAGTAAATATGCATTGTTTCACCATATAATGTAAAAATGTTGTACGGACCAGTGGAAAATACGGACTACCTTCCCACACACGTTGATTAAAATATAGGTTGTTAAGCCAAATGAAATTAATGATTCTTTTTTAAAATTCGGGTATAAAGTAAATATATAACGTCCAACCATGCTTGTTCAAGTCACAGAACTCGATGCTAATTTACCGTTTATACGGAACTTGGCGTAAATGCCTCCGTCCCTACAAACCGTAAATTACCATCTCATTCTGTGACTTGTACAGCATGGTCAGGACGTTCTATATAATTACATACTATTTAGGAAGACCTTCTTTTTTGTGGGATTTGCTTGGAGTTCCAGCCCCACATGGGAACAGACGTAACCAGACCTACGCATGACTAGTAAAATCCTTGTGTACAGGAATACACAAATCTGCTATTATTTTTTGTAGTTCTATACTCAGATACACAATTGCTCTTACACAGAATTTAGGACCATAGTTTTCTGATCTCCTTAAGCGCCACATGCACTAAGTTCAGGGATGCCAGTTTGTAGGATTTTGCCTACATGTAGGATTTTCATTCGAGTCTAAAACATGTATGAAAACTTCAATAAATTGTATATGTTTTTAGAACAATATAAACTCCAGCTTATCTAAATCTTATATAAACCTGTTTTTTAATCTTTCAAAATTATTATTTCAGCTACCCATAGTGCACTCAGTTGGAAAGCCTTTGAATCCCAGTGCCCCACCTCGAGGACACAGACCAAACACTCATCAGTTTCTTTCTTATTTCTTCCTTGTCCGTGACTGGCGTGGTGAGGTCTATACTCATGATTTGGAGATGATAGTTGCGGAGAAAAGCTGGACTCTCCACGCCCTGTGTGAGCGGTGCAGTGTGCTGGCACCGTAATCTGTATTGATGTCAGTCTAGGGACACTGCACCACGACATATGTAAATCTCCCAGCACATCCGCCTCCAACCATCTACACTCTCCCTCCGGAGGTTCCGTTGTGCTTTCTCCCTAGTTAGGGGGTGGGGAGTTCAGTGGTTAAGGCACTGGACTTGTAGTTCCTAGGTTGTCGGACATTGTGTGTTCGAGTCCCACTGCAGCCAATCTTTTTCATTCCCAGCAGTGGTAGATTTACTGCTATGTCAAAGACCTCAATGTCAGGGGGTGGGACGTTAAGACTCGTAATCCCAATGTAATAGAACTTTGTTGGCTTGAGTGCCACTGCAGTCACTCTTCTCCTTCAGCCCAAGCAGTGGTAAGTTTACTGCTATATCAAAAGCTAATCGTTCTCATACCATGTCTATGTGGTGTGGGAACTATAAGACCTCTCACCTCTGTAAATGTGTAGGGGTGAGATTTCTACATAAATTCATTACCTAGATTCGATCACCACCCTTGTGGTGTAAAAGAACATTGAGAAAGTCTGGTGAGAACCTGTAATGGTTAACTGGACCTTAAATCAAACCAACCAACCAACCAAATCTCCCAAGTGCACACCAAAGCATCTGCTAGGAGAGTATCCCATCCATGCCTCCAATGCGTTGAGCCTGTATATGGAGATGCTTATTGGCTTGTGGGTTACTATTCCACAAGTGTTTACCCAATGATGGTTGGCCTTCACGGTCGCCATCATAAATCAATTGATCGCTAACGGTGTCACTTTCGCTAAGTATCATCAGCGGGCTCGCACCAACGGTCATCAGGCGCTACGATCATCCGGCTATAGGGCACAGAGTGATTGCTAGTTCCACCATCATCCGCCAGGAAATATAAGATAGCGCCACTGTAGTCGCGGGGTAACCGCTATTATCAGTTGTTATAAATTTTTTTTAATTTAGACTTTTATTCATTCGGTGGTTATACAGTTCTTCCTTGATGCCCCAGTCACACTGGCGTAAAATTTGGTGTTTCTTCTACGTATTTGAATTGGTGGAGACCACGTATTAGCTACGGATTTGGAACGTATCTGTTTGCGTTTCTTTAACGTTTTAGTACGCTTCTCAACGTTCATCAATGTTTCTTTACGCTTCTGTACGCATTGTAGCGTTTTCCGGCGCATTCCGACTTTCTTTTACGTATCTCCGCGTTTTGCGGCGTTTTACAACGCATTTGTAGATTTCAAAATGCGTAGAAGAACGTAGAGGTGCGTACACGAGAAAACGGCGTTTTTTACGCCAGTGTGACTGGGGCATGAATACATACTTTTTGTAACTAGGGCTAGTGACCTTAGCACCTTATGGAAATCGTGATACCTATAATCTATTCTTAATAGTGAGACGAGGCTAAAATTCATCCATGACAAGCCCCAAAAATCTTTTTGATAATTGGTCCCGCCACCTGGTGTTTTGGATGGCGTTGGGGGGCAAGATTGCCGCCATGGCACAGTAGCTATGTGCCCTAAGACATATGCGGCATGATTTGATTTATGAAGGTCCTACCGTTTTTATTTCCAAGAACATGTAGCGATGTCGTGACCATACGATGGCAAATCATTCTCGCCATTTCTTGGAAAGCCTAGCTTGTCACAGTATTACAGCCTTGTCATTGCTAGTCTGAGCTGTTTGCAGCTAATGTTGAGCACTGGAAAACGTTGATACCTATTCTTGTGAACGCTTACATGTATAAAACTAGGAGCAAATAGAATGTTCATCACTGATGAATGGGTGCGCAATTATAAATGAATAATAATTAAAAGGTTTGGGTTACATTCAGTTAGTGGATAGTTTTCTGTAACCCTCTTGGACCATGTAAACTTGCCACTTCTGCAACTGCCTATCTTGGATCCAAATATATCAAGCACCAGTGGTTCCTGAAATATTTTAGTTTTGACTGACGCCTTGGGCAGTAATTTTTCCAAGCCTTACCTCGTAACTTTGAACTTTTGCTCACCGGAACATAGTTTCCCTCTATTCAGGAATAGATTTGAGTAGAAAATGTTGACATCTTGGTCTCTATATTTTAGAATTACAATTTTTTATGTCACCCCTGGTATTTTTTGTTCCATAGGCTTAACATTTGGGACTCGTTCTCCATGCCCCTACAAGTCTGTTCTCCATGGTCTATATACAGAAAGCAACTCGTTTCGGTCAAAGAATTCATTCTCCAACTCGATTGAACTCTATGTGATATTCACTCGGTTGACGCCTCGTGCATCAAACTGGCGCACAACGACAACTTTGCCCAAAACTTGATGGTTTCTTCCTTTCTATTACTTTTTCCCAGAGGTTGGGGGGTTTATACAATTCACTGAGGACACAGAACACGTGAACGAAATTGTTCCACAGGGTTGGCAGCTCTCTGTATATAAAGATATTTATGGTGCCTGCTATGTACACCCCCAGCTATGAGCTGTTTGTTGTTCCTATGTAAGAGTACAGAATACCACTTAGAGAGTGTGAGATCTTATGACAGGGGTGTACAATGTGTTTAGACGCGGCAATTGATCATAACCATCCCACAGTACGACCACGAATAGAGAGAAATGGGTTGGGGTGGACGCGTTTTTCGCGCGTTCCCGCCATCTAGCCCTGTTAGGATGCTTCCCATTGGTTAGGCCGCCTACGTCGGTTGTAAGTCGGCCTGCTATTGGCTGTGGCTCCACTGAGCGGTGTTGCCTCTGTGTACCCTCATCTGAAATTGTGCTGTGTATGGCCTGTTCATTTTGGGAATTTTTGTATTCCTTTTGTGTTGTTTGCAGAACTACATTGGATTTTCGAAGTTGATCTATATTGTGTGTTACAAAGTGTAGGACATTTTTGCCTATGTTCTTTATGTTTTTTTTTATTTTATTTTTTTTTTTTATGAAAAAAAAAAAAAACTCAACAAAAACGGTGACACGGTGAGAGATTTTTTTTTATATCATCTTATGAGAGGGGTGCCCTGATACCATGGAACTGTGTAGTATTCATATCAGGCCTGGTCAACATGCACCTGAGTGGATCGTTTAACCCAATTTAATTTCCTCCTTAATTCCAAACAAAGCCCATTTCCTTCCTAATATGCACCGTCAGGCTGCCCTTAAGGAGTCCTGCGGGCCCAGGGCCCTACATCAGAATTCAGCCCGCATTGATTGGTTTAGTAATTGGGTTAATTGCCCTGGGGCTAGTGGGCATGCGCAGAGCCCGTTTGCCACTTCCGCTCTGCCCCACGACCTCTACACGTTGAAGGTCAACCCGAAGAGGTTTCTGCTGACTCAGCAAATAACCTATCAGCCTCAGTCCATCTCATTCCAGCATTGTGGAGGGTTCTCTCACTTCTTGTAAAGTGGGATTCACACGGAGGGATCCGTATACCTCACAGAGAATTTGTCTGAGACAAATCCTGTTGAGATTCGGTACTGGAACTTGAACAACATCCTTCTCATACCATGTCTATGCAATGTGGGAAGTAAAAGAACTCTCACCTCGGTAAATGTGTAGGGGTGAGATTTCTATCTAAATTCATCACATAGATTCGATCACCACCCTTGTGGTGTAAAATAACCTTGCGAAAGCCTGGTAAGAACCTGCAATGGTTAACTGGACGTTAAATCAAACCAACCAACCCGGTGCACCACTCCAATAAGATCTAAAAGTCTCCAAGTCGTAATCTGTACAAGGTTCTCACTGCACTCTATGGGAGAAGAATTCATAACAAACTAGGCTTAAAACCTTAAGAATCCACTGGCACACAGTATTCCCGCTAGGTGGCATCATTGAGATTATAGGAATCGTTGGTTCCATTGATGTAGTCTTTAGCACGGGAGGCAGGGCAGTGGATTCTCAACGCTCTAAGCCTAGTTGGTTAAGAATTCTTCTCCATAGATCATAGTGAGATTACAGTATACGATTTAGAGAGTGTGAGATCTTATGAGAGGGATGCACCTACAAAGTACAGTGAGGAAAATACGCTTCTGAAGTCATAAGAGGATAAACCATGAGCCTCACAGAGAATTTGTCTGAGACAAATCCTGTTGAGATTCGGTACTGGAACACAATCTCCTCGTCTGAATAATCCTTTTTTTCCCCTTGGAATTGTCGGTGACAATTATCCCTAAAGTGGGATTCACACGATGGGATTCATGTTCCTAAGGCCACTCAAAAAAACAAACTTGTTTCTCATCACTGCGCATCAGAAAAAACGATTTTAGAAGATTTTTTTTTTTTTGAATAGATCAACCTTGATAGAAATTATGAAAGGTATGTGTACTTAGTATCAAATTAAAGCTCCTGATGTCAGGGTTGCATTAAATGTATAGCCAGTAAAAATCTGGAAACCCCTCGTAAGCACACCCAGCATAAGCAGCCACTTTGGCCTGCATCTGAGGGTGTCCGCTTATGCGGGGTTTTACTATATGTCTGCCATCTTTGATATAGCAAAAAAAAAAAAAGGGGAAATAAAAGCGCCCTCGTCATATTTTTCATGGCTTGGTGATGAGAAACAAGTTTGGTTTTTTAAGTGGCCTAACAGGGTGTTTTTCTGAGACAAATCCCGCTGAGATTCTGTAGTCGAACACAATTTCTTCATCTAAATTCTAGGGATTCATTTCCCTGAAATACCTTTTCCTCCCTGTAATTGTTAAGACATTTCCCCCTAAAAAGGTACAAAATCGCATGAGATTTTGAGCCCTGTGAGGTACACGACACCCATCGTGTGAATCCCATTTAACAAAGAACAGAATCTCATGAGATTTTGACTTTTAACAGGTTTAAAATTTAAAGGGGTATTTTGGTGAGACAAATGTACTTCACGCATTCTTCCCCAGTCCGTGAGTCTCATTGGTCTTAAATCAAAACCTATTCACACGGAGAATTACCAAGAGTCGGCGACTGTGTACCCTGTGTAGGGGTGTCGAGGGTGTATGGGTCAGACTATGTACCTGGTAAGTCTTCCCATGTGAATTAAAACCGCCATGGTTCCCTGAGGCTGTAGAACACCCCAATCTGTGAAAATTTGTACTCTGCAGGAAATTGTCTGCGACTGCTGTAAAAGGTGTGAAGTACACCATTCTCAGGTACATTTGTCCCTACGTGTGAATCCCACTTAAGCCCAACACACATCTACCGATTTCCGAACATTGATGTTCCTTTGTCGTTGACAACGGAATGGTGTTTTGTCTCAGGCGAGATGGAGTAGGCCCTAGTTGGTAGATATAGGACAGCTAAGCAAGGATCAGCCAACGATTAGTGAACCCCCTCCATAAGATGTTCTTTTGTTGCCGACAAGATGACGTTTGATGTTATCAAGTTTATCAACATGTTTATCAAGTTTATCTACATGTTGATAAATCCAGTTGTAGACAACAGAACATTGGTAAATGGCCCCTGATTGGGTGGCCAACACGGGCCAAGGGGTGACGTAATTTGCCTGTGACAAGTTCACCGAATTCTATACGATTTGGGAACTAATCGTTCAACCTCGAATCAGTAGGTGTATATTGGGCTTTATCATGTGTGACGTTAACTGAAGCGTAAGGTATGTAGAGAGTTATAGTCAATATCTATGCATTGAGTGTAGAGTGTAGAGTGGTAAATGTGTGGTTGTGAGATTTCTACTTCAATCCACCACATAGATTCGATCACCACCCTTGCGCTGTAAATTCAGTGAGAAAAGCTGAACCTTGGGAAAAATTGAAAAGGACCTGTAATGTATATATAAATATGGAAAGATAAAATATGTACATGTATATGTACATGTAGAAAGATATTGCTGCCATTCGAAGACCCGGATCCTCATTTTCTGCGGGGAAATCTTCTCTTTGACATTTCCATGGCGGGGAGGGTCGGGGCCGTCTTGCAGTCTGCTATGTTAGATATGTACAATGAGGAGTTGGTGAGCAGCGTCAGTGACATTTATATCTGATTCTACGTTCTCTCTATTCCCCAGACATCTTCTTAGATTGTGCACAGACACACTGCCTAGGCTAGGGCCTTCGTTATCCCTTCGTTATCAGCGTGCAAACTCTGTGACATTGGGAATGGCGCAGAGATCCAGTATTTCAGTGTCATAGAGGGGTGTCCAACTAATCATGACCATTCACTAGAGACCGAAATACCAGTGGTAGATTTACTGCTATATCAAAGGCCGATCCTTCTCAAACCACGTCTATGTGATTTTGGAAGTAAAAGAACTCTCACCTCCGTAAATGTGTAGGGGTTAGATTTCGATCACCACCCTTGTGGTGTAAAAGAACCTTGAGGAAGTCTGTATGGTTAACTGGACGTTAAATCTAACCATCCAACCAACTCCAAGTACTAGATTGCCCGATTGAGTTCTTAACAGACAGAAGGTTAATTTGCGTAATTTCTGAAAATCCTAACCCCATGCCCCCTTCTCTCTACCTTGTAAATAAGGGAAGAGGAAAGGGACGTACGCATAAATGTCCAAGCCATTGCTGGTTGATCATCTTTCTTCGGGAACCAGCTTTGAGTGACGGATGGTTCCTCCTCAGACAGCTAAAGGGAAAGCTTTGTTACCAGCCGGGCACAAGCAGACTGGGGGCGGCCATTTTGAGCTGGGGTCATGTGACAATAAGGGGATACAGAATCCGCCGTAAAACGTCACCATTGATCATTGTCGTAAAGGCAAGATATGCGCAGTAAGGCCGGTAGACTTGCTCGAGTCTTTGATTATGAACATTCACTAAATACTTTAACCCTTCAAGGGCGGGAACCAGTGGCAATAGTATGTGATTAGGGGCGGGTACTAGTGCTCATGTATACCACCAGGGGGCAGGAAGTATTATTACATATTTTACCTAAAATCTTTAACTAGGTGTGGTGTCTATATTCTGTGATAATTTCTTGATTATTCATCCAATATTTCCTATTTTACTCCATTAAAACGAAATTTTTGCAAATCTAAGAATATGGTGCCTTTTGGCATCACCCACCCTAGCATGGCTGTAGCCTTTTGGCATCACCTGCCCCAGCACAGTTGATGCCTTATGACATTACCCACCGTGAATGGGTTAACTAAATGCATTGCAACATGTATTCTTCCTCTGACCAACAAGTATACTCGTTGCTCTGACAGATCCAGGAATCAAAGACTTGTCCAATGGGAATGAAACCTCCTGTAACACTGTACTTACTCCTACTCCTACCCCTCTCTCCTAGAGTCTCTGGGGCGCCAATATTGTCACAGTAATAACTGTGGACTACCTTTGGACTCTGTGATAGTAATTCTAAAAAAAAACCTCCTTTGTACTTACTAATTAAAGATGCAGTGTGCCTGATTTCAACTAAAACATTAAGGTAGATTAGCATGAGTAATCCTACAGATCTCAACCCAATGCTTACAGTTCCAAACCGCTGGCTATTTGCTGAGTGCTGAGTGGGGCATATCCATCAGACAGAGGTTAGGTCAACCTAGAAAAGCCCGGGCATCACTCTTCTAGCAGAGATCCTGACTAGTATCAATTTCAAACAAAAAGAGTCGCCGTCACCTCCATTCCGTGTTTGGCGGAGTGGCGTGGCCGGGTACAAATGTTTGGTGGTAGTGTCAACCGTCAGGTTAGCATCTTCGTCTCCCACACATAGTATCAAGACTCTCTGCATGGAGAGTGCTGGGCATGGTTGCGCAACTTTACACCAGAAACCCATTTTTTCTATGTGTTTGAAAAATAGTAATGATTAATGTGAATCCCCTACCTTTGACAGTACCACCCTATACCTACGGTGGAATATCTAGCCTAGTGCTAGAACCGTTTGTACTTTATTTTAAAAAAGGGAAAAAAACAGATATCATTACTGATTTGGTCAGTCCCTGTATCCCAGCGAGAAGGGGTGGAGTAGGTGGAGGGGCTCATGGACGCCTTGAGCCTGGGACTATTTGAGCCCTGGACGCCTTGAGCCTTTCTGTGGACGCCTTGAGCCTACCCTGTGGACGCCTTGAGCCTACTCCATTTTTATGGCCTTGAGCCTCTAGATATTAAAACTTTGAAAAGAGCATTTATACTGGTTTATAGTCATATATTTACAACCCTAACCCTCACCCAACCCTTTTCTAATCCTAACCCGCCAATCGGAACTTAAATGAGGTAGGCTCAAGGCGTCCACGGGGTGGGCTCAAGGCGTCCACGTTTTCGCGCTGACAGGAGGCTGAAACGGTAAAAGGCTCAAGGCGTCCAATTCCCCGGTGGAGGGATAACCACAGGACACAGGGGCTGAAGCCAGTCTATAAGGCGGGCTGAGGCAGTGGTATGCCTTTATGTTGTCTTGTAACTCGAGCCAGAAAAGAGAGACATTTACATCAAGTTCCCATGTGCATTATCCCATAAAGCCATTTTCCATTGGCCGACTATATTCGGCACCGATCTGTAGTCGGGAATCACTGAGCGATCTTTTGTGTACATCGACGCCAGTTCGGTGAATGAATAAAAGCCTGGTATTTGAAATGGTCACCGATTATCATATTTGACCATCGAAGGGTTCCATTTCCCTGAGACTTGTCTATTTTTCCTGCAATTGTTGGCGACATTTACCACTAAAAAGGAACAGAATCTCATGAGATTCTGAATCCTATGAGGTATATCCCACCATGTGAATGCCACTTAACACACAAACCGTTAGTGCGTGCGATTAGACGTAGCAATCAAGTACGCCCAGTTGGGGTAGCTTAACATCCTTAAGATAGGGACCGCCTGCCCTCTAGACGCACAGTGTGAATGGGGCTTAATTCAGAGACGCAAAAACACCGCCTTCAAAGAAACTAATCTCAAGATATTTCTCTAGGGCTGCTGTGGTAACCTCTCTAGATGAAGAGATTCAGGAAAGTATGGATAAGATCCGAGGATGTCCCAAAAGATAGAAGAGTATCTTCAAAAGGTCATCTACGAAGTACATTGAGGAAAATGCGCTTCTGAAGTCATAAGAGGATAGAAAAATGTCGTTTCCCAATAGGGTAATAATCGTATTGTGATCTTGATTCGCCAGGTGGATGATTGGGTATTGTATTGAGGAAAAGATTTGAGTAGAAAATGTTGACATATTGGGTCTCTATATTTTAGAATTACTCTTTCATCTCACCCCTGGTATTTTTTGTCCCATAGGCTTAATATTGCGGACTCGTTCTCTATGCCCCTACAAGTAGTGTCTGTTCTACGTGTTCTATACTGACTATAGCCTCTGTTTCATCCATTCTTTAGGTGTGTAGGTGAAATAAATACAGAAAGCAACTCGTTTTGGTGAAAGAAGTCATTCTCTAACTCGTTTGAACGCTATGTGATATTCACTCGACTGTCACCTCGTTTTTATTACGCCGCATCAAACTCGTGGAGAACGAAGACTTTGACCAAAACTTTATGGTTTCTTCTTCTCTATTACTTTTTCCCAGTGGTTGGGGGACTTATTTTATTCACTGAGGACACAGAACACTTGAACGGAATTGTTCCACAGGGTTGGCAGTTCTTCATTTTCCCATGAAAATCCGTGTTTCCATTCTCAATATAAAAATGTTTTTTGGCTGCCTGTTATGTACCCTGGCTAGAGTCCCACTGCAGCCCCATTTCTCGTTCACCCCTAGCAGTGGTATTTTTACTGCTGTATCAAAGGCCAATCATCCTCATACCATGTCTATGTGGTGTGGGAAGTAAAAGAACTCTCACCTCGGTAAATGTGTAGGGGTGAGATTTCCACCGAAATTTATCTCATAGATTCAGCCAAACCCAAAGTAAGTCTAATAGAACATATTGGACGCGAAACTACCCCTACAAACAAATAAACAAACAAAGTATTACACTCGATTTGCAGAGATACCCCAAGGGTAAACCTATATGATATATATTAATCTTGTTTTCTTTAAATAAAGCTGCTTATATAAATAAATAAATAAACAAACAAAACCCCTGCTATGAGCTCTTCGGTGCCTGCCATGTACCCCCAACTATGGGCTGTTCAGTACCTGCTATGTCCACCCAGCTATGGGCTGTTTTGTACCTGCTGCGTACCCCACAGCTAGGAGCTCTTCAGTACCTGCCATGTACCCCCAACTATGGGCTGTTCAGTACCTGCTATATCCCTCCAGCTATGGGCTGTTCAGTACCTGCTATATCCACCCAGCTATGGGCTGTTAAGTACCTGCTATATCCACCCAGCTATGGGCTGTTAAGTACCTGCTATGTCCACCCAGCTATGGGCTGTTTTGTACCTGCTGCGTACCCCACAGCTAGGAGCTTTTCAGTACCTGCCATGTCCCCCCAAGCTATGGGCTGTTCGGTACCTGCTATATATCCCAGCTATGGGCTTTTCTGTGCCTGCCATGTCCCCCGAGCTATGAGCTCTTTGGTACCTGCTATGTACCCCAGCTAGGACCTATTCGGTGCCTGCTACGTACCCCAGCTATGAGCTGTTTGGTGCTGCCATGACCCCCTCAGCTATGAGCTGTTCTGTGCCTGCCATGTACCCCCAACCATGGGCTATTTGACGTGCTATGTACCCCCAGCTATGGGATGTTTGGTGCCTGCTATGTCCTCCAGCTATGGGCTGGTCAGTACCTGCTATGTACCCCCAGCTATGGGACGTTTGGTACCTGCAATGTATCCAAGCTATGACCTGTTCAGTGCCTGCTATGTCCCCCTAGCTATGGGCTGTTCAGTGCCTGCCATGTAGCCCCTGCTATGGGATGTTCAGTGCTGGTATGTATCCCAGCTATGAGCTGCTTGCTATGTACCCCCCGCTATGAGCTGCTCGGTATGTACCCCCAGCTATGAGCTGCTCGGTATGTACCCCCAGCTATGAGCTGGCTGGTTTGTACCCCCAGCTATGGTCTGTTTGGTATGTACCCCCAGCTATGGTCTGTTTGGCGTGCTATATACCCCCAGCTATGACCTGTTTGGTGCCTGCTATGTACCAATCTATGGGCTGTTCAGTACCTGCCATGTACCCCCAGCTATGAGCTGCTCGGTATGTACCCCCAGCTATGAGCTGCCTGGTATGTACCCCCAGCTATGAGCTGCCTGGTATGTACCCCCAGCCATGAGCTGCCTGGTATGTACCCCCAGCTATGAGCTGCCTGGTATTTACCCCCAGCTATGAGCTGCCTGGTATTTACCCCCAGCTATGAGCTGCCTGGTATGTACCCCCAGCTATGAGCTGCCTGGTATGTACCCCCAGCCATGAGCTGCCTGGTATGTACCCCCAGCTATGAGCTGCCTGGTATTTACCCCCAGCTATGAGCTGCCTGGTATTTACCCCCAGCTATGAGCTGCCTGGTATGTACCCCCAGCTATGAGCTGCCTGGTATGTACCCCCAGCTATGAGCTGTCAGTATGTACCCCCAGCTATGAGCTGCCTGGTATGTACCCCCAGCTATGAGCTGTCAGTATGTACCCCCAGCTATGAGCTGCCTGGTATGTACCCCCAGCTATGAGCTGCCTGGTATGTACCCCCAGCTATGAGCTGCCTGGTATGTACCCCCAGCTATGAGCTGCTCCTGGAGTTGGTTCTGGTGGGGAGTGAGTCATCACATTAGAGCTGAGCACACAGACACCCGCCAGGTACACACAGACTCCAGCCAGGTGCACAGACTAGACGAGGGTACACTCTCCTAGCAGAGATCCTGTGCTCTACTTCCCATGGCCGCTTACATCTCTGCCCCAACCTGCCTGTTTGGGCCAAAATCTGGGCCATACACCAGTTCTTGAAATATCCTAAATTCTTAGCATTTTTGGCAGTATTTTCTCTTCTTCTTGTATAGAGAGATGCACATATTTATTAGATCAGACTAGATATATTCTTATGGATTACTTTCTTCAGTGGAAGGCACCTCATGTGTTGCAGGGTTTTGTTTGTCAACATAACACATGTGCTTTCTTGAAGGGGTGCAGTCTAATCAACTGTGGATTCACTTTATTCAGTGGTTTAAAGCTGAAAAAGGAACAGTTGGATTGTCTCTGAAGTTCATTTAACAATTCTTGTATTTCCCAACTCATAATATATGAGTTGTTTGAGTTTCATAACTTTCTTCAGATGCCTTGTTTTGAATCTGAAATATTGGCTGGTCCCCCCTGTCGTTAGAGGGTACCCGGGTACCAGCGTATGACGTCATTGGGTTGTATAGAGGAAACCTATGAAAGTTTAGGGTCAGAACTTGTATCCCATCGAGTTTAAATCGCGTAGTAATTCACAAGGCAAAGCCACGTGAATTACGTAGCGATTTAAATGAGATGGGATCAAGCTCTGACCCTAAACTTTATTGGGTTTCTGAATTTACCTCACCCTTCACATTGATTATTGGGCTAACGTTCGTGACATTATCCCCATTGGATATTTTTCCTAAATATCTAATGGGCGTTGGATACGAGTTCCCAATGTTAAGTCTATTGAGAAAAAATACCAGGGGTGAGATAATATGGAGAAACCAAACAAGAGGTAGTCGTGTTGTTGATTATTGCACGACAGCAAGATCATGTATTACTGCGCGAGGCGAAGCCGAGAGCAGTAATACGCGATCTTGCCGGAGTGCGATGAACAATAACACGACTAACTCGATTTTGGTTTAGAATTTATCCTACCCCGCCCATCTAAATTACTTCTACATTAACAAATGACGTCATTTATCAAGTGTATCCCACTAGAGCGATATTTTTCATTTTTCTGAACTCCAGACCGAATACAGTGACCCAATGTTAAGCCTATGGAGTTTCTTTATTAGGGGTCGGATAAAGGCAGGGATTAGCGCTAGTGCCGCGAAAGATCTGCAGGGAGAGTGACGAGGGCTGTGTGGGGAGAGCCATACAAGGTCCCAGGTCCCGTATCTGCCATCTTTCTACATTACGTCCTGCCCGCCCACCTGTCGTCTAGTCTTCTTACTAGTGCTTTTTTATTGCTTTTTTTTAATTGATATCTCAGCATCTGAATCACATTGAGTTCTTCCCGCTTGGATTGGGGAATAGTCAACTAAAGGGCACAGAGTGATTGCTAGTTCCGACATCATCCACCATGATATTGTAAGATAGCGCCACTGTAGTCGGGGGACAACCACTATTTTCTGCTGTCATAATCTATTGATAATTTAGACGAGGCTAAAACCCTTTCATGAGAAACAAAACAAAATCCCCCGTCTAAGCCTATGAAATACTGCTCACTGCAAGGGGGGCAGTATAGATAATGTTTTACCCCGTTGAGATATAGTGAAGGGGCTATGACTCGATTATTTAAATTTAAGAGTGATTACGAATTGTGAAAGAATAGGTCACGAGCTTTTGAAATAGCCCAACGGAGTAAAACAATTTGGTAGATGAGAGAAAGAGTTTTTTGTAATGGGGATGGGTGGATCTGGCAGTGGTCACGTGGCCACGGTGCACGTGACCGGAAGGACCGTGAGGTGGCGTCCGTAGCAACACTCTCTTCTGTTAACCCATTACCACCAACCTCCAGTTAGCCACTAATGCATCTGAGGGATTAAGGGGGTAGAATTTGTAAATTTGTGGAATATACATAGTAACCTTAAATAAGATAGAGATAAGAATAAGATGTCAGCTACGTGGAAGACCATTTTTTCAAGGAAAGGTGATCACTTATTTGATAGTTATAGAGATGTTGTGATTTGTGAATACACACCAATGTTGATTATTAATCATTCCTATTTTTCTTTGTTAGTTCTAAGTCTAGTCCAAAACCTCCACGGAAGTCACCTGCGATGGACGAACGGTAATGAGACGTTCATTGATTTGTTTTAATTTGTTAAGTAATAAAGTCAAACTTAACTTGAGGTCAGGACAGATTTAATAGACGTGAAGTTTTAGGTATTTTAATCAAGCCAGCCAGGTCTTCAATAAGATCTCTTCTTACCAATGACATGTGTTTCCTATTTTTTGTTTGTTTACAAATCAGCGTTTATTTCTTGCGACTTATATTATTTGAGGAGGAGTCTTTGTTTGATGTTGGCCAAATACGTAGTAATATGGCTTTCCGTATTCTACTCAGTAGCAATCTATAGGCTACATATACTATAGAGGAAACCCATGAAAGATTAGGGAGAGTTCAAACTTAGCATTTTGGGCAATTCTAGTTGGTCATTTTCTATTTACACTGGTCAGTCCATGTTTTCTTTCTATACCAGTGCCGCAGACATTTTCCACACTATATAGTAGCTAGCAGAGGGCAGTAAAACTGACGTGTACAGTTGTATAATATACACAATATTACCATGCTTTTGATCTGCATGGGCGTATTTTCCGCGTAGTAATATCCGAACGAATGCGATGAAATTGTGTAATGTCAACTACACGGATAGTAAAACCAACTACGAGGAGAAAATAATCGCGGTAATGTTGTATTTATTATCTAATATTCCATGTATGATTATCAAAGGAAAGACAAAATAGCCGCTGATTTTCTCATGCACTACTTTTCAGAGATTTCTTTTCCGTATGAGAAGAATACGGCTTTCCGTATTCTACTCAGTAGCAATCTATAGGCTACATATATACTATAGAGGAAACCCATGAAAGATAAGGGTCTGACCCCGTATCCCATCGAGTTTGAATCACATAGTAATTCACAAGGCGAAGCCGCGTGAATTACTGTGATTCAAATGAGATGGGATCGAGCTCTGACCCTAAATTTGAATGGGTTTCGGAATTTATCTCACCTTTAATATTGTCTAATGGGTTAACATTTGTGACATTATCCCCCATTGGATATTTTTCCTAAATATCTCATGGGCGTTAGATACGAGTTGCCAATGTTAAGTCTATGGAGAAAAAATATCTGGGGTGAGATAATTAGTAGAAACCAAACGAGAGTCAGCCTTGTCAATGTTTATGCCACGATGGGCAGGTTGTGTATTACTACACGAGGCTTTAGCCGAGTTTAGTGAGTAGCAGACCTGACCAGAGTGGTATAAACATTGACAAGGCTAACTTGAGTTCAGTTTCGTATTTATCCTACCCCATCTCACCGATATACAGAGAATATTTGTAATTATCCATGTCAGTAGTTATCAATGCTGCCGGATCTACTTTCGTTATCTCGTCTCTGATTGGTCCGATTTTTTACTCACCTCGGTGCATAAATAACACTTTATCCAACGCTCCGTCAAATACATTGAGTCAATGTTAAACCTATGGCGTTTTTTATTAGGGGTAGGATAATAAGGATGGAAACTCCGTATTAGGTGGATGATAAACTGTATGATGAACTGTTTCAGGAGGAAGTCGACTACGGCAATAGAGAGGTAGAGAGCACCTTTATTGTTGCCCACCCCGTACACCTAAGGATGGGTGCTGGTCTCCTGTAGATAAAAAAGCTAGATTTAAGCCCCGGCAATAGACTTAAAGCATTGTCCCTTTGTGATATACCCATGATAGATATATGAGCAGCAATTAAAGTAGTTGTTTTATTCAATGGCGATAGTATATGGCCACAGCTGTGCACTGCTTGATTTCTCAAACACTTATAAATTATTATCATTATAACACAGAGGAGAAATATTTTAATGGAAAGGTTTATATACTTGTAAGTTTTAGAGTAAAAATATACATTCGTAGACATTAATTAAGTTTGGTAACAACAGTGTAGTATAAAATGTAGCGGCTTTGTTATACATGCATTTATTTGTAAGACCATAGTGTGTGATACAATTGATTAAGATAAAGATGTCTGACCAGAGTTCATTGGGCAAAGAGTTGCTGCCAATATTTATAGAGCAAAGTTGGCCAATGTACTATATACTGGTATAGGTAAAACAGTATAATGCAGCAGCTAGGGGCCGGTCTGCTGGGGTGGACAGCAATAGACCTTTTTCCACAGGCCGGTGTCGCACCTTATCTGGTTGGTTACGCAGTGCCTGCAGCCAAACAAGCCCCTGGCAACGTATTCTTTAGCATTGGATCTATCAGTATATGAGCATTATATGTTCATAACACCAATGTATCTCATTTTCAGAGAAATAATATGATTTCATCGTATTCTATGGCATTCCAGCTCCAATTTGATGTATCATACATGCATATCACCTAAATGATACTTTAGATACAACTTAGATAACACAGGGACACTGAAACTGAATACACAATAATACATTGGCAGGCCTAGCTATTATATGCTTATCTTTTTCCATGTTCAAACCAAGATAATTATCACCTATGAAGTTGAGACAGCCCAGACTCGTTGATACAATACCCTTGTTTGTTCCAACAATTTAATCTGTCAAAAAACAACACTCCTGCAATCACACCCACCGTTCACACTTTAGCTGTGATTGCTGTATATCTCTATATGAATACCGCTGGAATCGCGGTGTTTGTCCGAGCGGCCGCGTTACTAGACAGTGGGCCGTTAGGCGGCGCTGAACGGCAACACCTGTATTACCAATCTGTTCACCATCTTGGTCGCCTCGCCTCCTCGTGGTACAGACCGGATATGCTTGCACGCAAACATAACTAAAGCGACCAGGATGGGTAGTTAGCTCAGTGGTAAAGAGCACCGGACTTTGTTGATTGGAGTCCTACTGCAGCCTCTTTTCTCATTCACCCCCAGCAGTGGTAGATTTATTGCTATATCAAGGGCCAATCCTTCTCAAAGCCATGCCTATGTTGTTCTGGTTTTTTTGGTAAATGTTAACGCAATGAGGATTCATGTACAGAGTACAGGGTTTTCAACCAACAACGTCAGCAATCATGAGATATAACGGAAACCAATGATTCGTTTTCAGATTCAACATTTGGCTATGTGGTGTGGGAAGTAAAATGACTCACACCTCGGTAAATGTGTCGGGGTGGGATTTCTACCTACGTTTATCTCATAGATTCGGTCAAATCCAAAGTAAGTCTAATTGAGCAAATTGGACGTTAAACTACCCAACCAAACCAAACCAAAACTAGGGGCCATCCATAAAGTATGTACGCAGAATTTCCAAAATTTCAGACAGGCCCTTCCCATCCCTAATCTTTGCTCTATTTTGCAATAGAGCGAAGAAGTGATTATTGGGAAATGTCACAACTTTAGCCTTGCTCACATATTTATGTAAAGTGTTCCATATGGAAAATATCATGTATTGCGTTTAATCATTATGTCATCCTGCTTTGGGATGGGTGTAGAGAGTCAAGGGAACTATAGTAAAATATTGAAAGGCAGTTGAATTTTGTAAGAACAAAGAGCCAGAATACAGGTTTGTCCCCCGACCACCTGGTGACTGCTTCGTGAACTAACATTGGCTCTGTCCCCTATAAGACCTCTCTTTTTTCCTGCCATTCGGTGTTCGGGAAACTCCCCTATTTCACCTTCTTTTTTTTCTTTTCGGTAAATATCTATTAACGATACTCAGGATCAGGTAAGCACGATATGTTATTAGTGATGAGTTCCATAACATTGAAACCTTAAGTGGTAGATGGAATATTCCTTAACTGCTTAATATACGAGGGGACATTATAAGACGGATTATTAAAACCAGGAGCAAATGGTATGTTCATCATTGATGAATGAGCGTGCAATTATAAATCAGTTACAATCAAAAGGTTTGGGTTACAATCAGTCTATGGATAGTTTTCTGTAATCCACTTGCACCCAGTCAACTTGCCATTTCGGCAACTGCCTGGGTCTAGGATCCAAACCTATGAAGCACTAGTGGGTCAATGAGGTATGTCGTTCTCAAATGATTGGTCATGGTCAGCTGGGCATGCCTCTGAGACCTTGAGACACTGGCACCCTGCTCAGGGATGCAAGTTCTCCGTCAATTGACGGAATTCCGAACTTTCATAACTACAGGCAGCAGTAAAAGTTTTAGGATGTGTTTGATGCCTTGACGGCTGCACCACATGCCGGCAACAATGACGGTACTACTAGGGAGGCATTGCTGGACTCTGGGCCTCAGTCGGCCGTGCTATGTGCCGGCAATGACGGCGGGTATGCTCGGGAATGGGAGCCGGCCACAGGGCCTCAGCCGGCAGCTGTAAAACGCTCCCATTGCCGTGCTCACTGCCGACCCGGCTCCGTCCAACTCCGGCCTTTTGGGCCAGCATAGAGTTGTTCAAGTCTTACAGTTTATATTTTATTTATTTGGGGATTTAAAGTAAGGGGCCGTGACTTAGAAAATATCTTCTATACTAAGAGACTGAGGCTAGTCTACTGTTTCGCTGTTGAGCAAGAAGGGGATTCCCCAGCTCACTGAAATAGAAACAGTATCATAAGGGTTTTATATGTCCGACCTTTTCCTCAGTCCCGACTTGCATCCCTGCTGCTCCTTTCACAATATCCAGTGAAAAGCACGTAGATAGTGAAGGGATAGTATTTTTTTGTTTGGCACGCTGGAAGTCTATATGTGACCACTCTAACCTTGAGGGAATGCATATAGGGAGTACGAGCACGCCTTAAAGAAGTAAACACTAAAAAACACCGCTGTATTACTCGAGGCCCGCTTCAGAAACTACGAGTGACATCGTAACTGGTACTACCAGGGTTCGTACAGAGCCTGGAAAACCTGGAAAAGCCTGGAATTATGCTTTTGGGTTTTCCAGGCCTGGAGAACCTGGAATAACCTGGAAGAGCCTTGAAAATTTGACTTTGCATAAAGCAATTATTTTAGGCTATGAAATTCTGGTCATTATTAGCTTTCCTTAACTTTGATACCTTGCTGCTTATGATATATTAGTGACTTGGATAAAATAGTTCAAAAAATCATTTATTTTACCATGTATATTATTTTGAAGATATCTATCCCAAAACCACTGAAATTCCACAGGTAGTAAGGAAGACAAAGAAAATGTTAGCTAAATTTGGTAATGAATCAGACATGGTTTTAAAAACAGTGACCAGATGTGCCTGGAAAAAAATATTAGAGCCTGGAAAAGCCTGGAAAAAGCCTGGAATTTCATTGGGCTGTGTATGTACGAACCTTTTACTACGTTAATTACAGCATATTGCCCACGCCTTTACAACCCCCAATGTTCACCTATGAAGATGTACAGATAATAATTAGATCTAGATGAATTATTTTATTGCAGGATGCCAGCATTTATCTGCAATATGTAATTCGATGCAATTCGCTTCAATTAAGCTTTTTGCCAGTTTCCACATGAAATTATTGGTAGTGCTTCCCTGGGGGCAGCATTCGCGGAATTAATTTTGATTATATTGGGAATTTGATTCTCAATATACCGATAGTAGCTCTAATTAAGAAGCAGTATCACTATCAAGGAAAGTACCCTTGGGGTCTTGTTAAAATGTGGCTATCCAATTAGTGTACTACATATTCATTGGTAGATGATTGCCTCGATTATGGCACTCAGACTAGTGGGACCTCATGCCCGAGCCATTTCAAAACTAATGTAAATGGCGATCCTTTATTATCCTTTAATTGAATTGCATTTCCATAATATTTAAAGGCATATGCTACATTTTCCTACCCCTAATAAAAAACTGCCATAGACTTAACATAGGGAAATTTTATGTGGCAGGCCGTGACATAAAGTGTGTTTTATGCCACTAGAGTAATAACAATATTGACCAATCAGAGACCAGGATGTCAATTACTATGAAAAAAGTTCTGTTGGTCCTTGACTCAATATTTATCCTTTTAACAGTAATACAAAAGCATAGATGGGGTAGGATAAATAAGAAACCGAACTCGAGTTAGACTTGTCAATGTCTATGCCACTCTGGTCAGGTCTGCTCCTCACTACACTCGGCTACGCCTTGTGTAGTAATACGCGACCTGCCAGTCCTGGCATAAACATTGTCAAGTCTAACTCTCGTTCGGTTTCTACTAAATTCACAATGGTGCCACCTGGTTACTTTAAGATATTGATTTCGAACAGTCCAAGCTGTTTTGAGGGATGTATTTCAATGCCAAATGGCTATTATACTGCGTTTTGTCTAGTTTGACCTATACCCAGTCTTAATAGTACATAGTGATTGGCAGTTCTGCCATCATCTGCCAGGAAATTGTAAAATAACCCCACTGCAGTCGGTAGTCAACCACTGTTATCAGTTGTTATAATCAAAAGATGATATTGAGACGAGGCTAAAATTCCTCCATGGCAAGCCCAAAAGAATATTTTTGATAAAATCCATTGATAATTAGTCCCGCCCCCTGGTCTTAAGGATGGCATCGGCGGAGGGGGGGGGGATTTATTTAAGAAATGTACTGAATATTGATGTCTTCTTCAATTCTTTCAAAGGAAAGGACGGTGACCTAACGCATTTAGGCCTTGTCTTGTACGATTGTCACCCTTATTCAACGTTTTTCTGCTTCGTCCCCAACGGGCATTTTAGCTTGCCATGACTAAGTCGTTGACTTTCAAAGATGTCAGCACATAGTTCAAAGTTCAAGATCTTCATGGAGTTAGTACGGAAATGACATACTGAAGCCTTTCACTATAGCTGATACCGGGTACCTCACTTTCTGGGCGCTATCAGTGTGTTTTGATGAGACGTATATTACCAGAGGACTATCGTAAAACCGGATGAGTTTTAATCTGGGCCCCCGTATGCAACGACTGGAGTTTGGCGTAGTGATATCACGAGACGGAGCCGAGTGATGTCGCATACAGGAGCCCAGATTAAAACGAATAAGGTTTCAATTTTATCCTACCCCCTGTGAAAGATATTTTATGTGAGGATGATAACAAAAAACACGATAAAAACTTTCTGAAGTCCTCCATATAGCTCTCCTTGCTGCTCTGAAGGCGCTTGGAACTACTTTCAGCTGCTGATCTCTGATTGGTCCATTTTTTGTACGCTCCTAGGATTTTTTATCCGTATGCCACATACAGGCGCATATGGAAAGTCAATTTTAAGCCTATGGGATTTTATATTAGGGGTAGGATAACTACTGCTACTTAATTACACCAGACATCCTGCAGAGGTTCGTGTGATTCTACCCAGAGACAGTTGTTTTATCCTACTATACCCCTCATACAAAAATCTCCATTTACTATATACCCATGCTGTATATACTGTAAATACGCACCGTTTCGGCATATGACGTAAAAATACTGTACGGACCAGTGGTCCGTACACTAAAATACGGACCACCTTGCCCTACACATTTATTAAGATATTGGTTGTTAAGCCAAAAGAAATTGAATTTTTATAAATCTCGGGTATATAGTAAATATATAACGTCCAACCATGCTTGTACAAGTCACAGAACTCAAAGAAAATTTACCGTTTGTACGGAACTCGCCATAAATGCCTCGGTCCATACAAACCGTAAATTACCATCTCGTTCTGTGAATTGTACAACATGGTCAGGACGTTCTATATAAATACTTAAAATGGTGTGACTGTATGCCACTGTTATTATCCTACCCCTCATACAAAAATCTCTATAGACTTAACATGGTGTGACTGTATGCCACTGTTATTATCCTACCCCTCATACAAAAATCTCTATAGACTTAACATGGTGTGACTGTACGCCACAGTCCTACCCCTCATACAAAAATCTCTATTGACTTAACATGGTGTGACCGTATGCCACAGTTATTATCCTACCCCTCATAAAAATCTCCCTAGACTGAACATGGTTCGACTGTATGCCACGGTTATGCCGTAGTATGTTTATCTGCCACGCGTGGCATATTAAGTTTTAAAAAGACACGTGACGGGGTAGGATAAAATCTAAACGCCACTCAAATTAATATAATTGTTTACCTCACGAAATTTCATGTAACTGTTTATATGGCGTGAGTTGTCTTCACAGAATGATATCTCGGAGCAGAGCTGAGTGATATCTGTAGCAGAAGACGAACACCATATAAACAAATATATGATATTGAGTGATGTTTAGATTTCATCCTACCCCATCACATGTTTTTAATTGCATATGTCACCCGTGGTATATAAATATTATATGGCATGACCATGGCATACAGTCACACCATGTGAAATCTATTGCGATTTATTTGAGTTTCAGGATGATAGACGTCCCACCATGTCTTTGGATACCCGTGTATCCAGAGGTTCAATTACTGTAAATTTGCTAACATTAATTGTGGACCCGGAAGGAAATCTAGATGTATCTGCTGTAGCAGTAGAAGATCTGCCATTGAGCAGAACTGCTAACTTTCTGAATTTAACAAAAAAAAAAAAAAAATCTCTCTATGGCTGGGACTACTTTTTGCTGCCCATCCCTCCACTGTGGCGGAGTGATTAGCCCTTCGTCGGTCGTGATGCGGCTATATGTCAGTCGTCTTCGGGGACTTGTGGGCTAGACCCCCTTAATCCTCTCAGTATTCCCCATCCGCTTTAAGAGAAGGATGGTAGCCCTGATTTATAGCCTTAGGCCACGAAAACTAACTTGTTTCTCATCACCAAGCCATACAAAATGATTTTTCTATTATTGCTGGATCAAAGATGGCTTTTGATATGACAATTCTTTTTTTTTGTTGATTGAAGTGTTTATTACAAATTCTAGACAAGTCCAGTTCTTCCATTTGCACAATTGCTCAGTCATCAAACAATGACCATAGGTCTGTGAATACAAATAAGTAGCTTGTAATCTTAGTATGATATATATTAGTGATGGAGACACTCACTGTTTGTGAAAGGAGGACATGAAAAGAAATGACTGATCAACATAAAAGCAGATAATAATTGTCAAATAAGAGGGAATCTACCACTCTTGTTGATAAACAAGGCTTAGCTTTCAGTGAATTTCTGTGACTTCTCCAACCACCATGTTTCCAACCGCGAAGTCAGTGCTCTGACTCCATCGGAACGAACAGTTTACAGCAAATCTACTACTCTCTTGTTGAGAGACTGGATTTTATTGTTTTAGGGCAATCAATAGTACAAGAATTGATTTATTGTTATAGTAGAAGAATGATATGCCAAAAAGGAGTTGTAACTCAGCTGGATGTATACTCAAATCGGCTTCCCGCAGCAATGTATATCAGGATAAATAAAGTTTTTTTAAATAAAGAAAAGTTGGACAATAGGTGGCAGCAGAACTATTGCTTGTGTAGGCAGTATGAAGAGAGATATGAATACCACGGTTTTTGAAATACCTAAATACACATACTACCACGTTGAAAGCATCCTTGACATCAGGAGCTCTAATTTGATACCAAACACTCGTATCTTTCATGGTATCTATCAAGGTTCATCATATCAAAAATCTTATAAGAATGTTTTGCTGACGCGCGCAGTGATGAGAAACACGTTATTTTAGTGGCCTTAGTGCCATGCCCAGCAACTTTTGCAGAGTCAGCAACAATCCTGACTCACACAATTATACTGTACAGGGATGATATCAGAACGTTATGGTTTCATCTGGGGGAGTGTTGAATGATATATGCACAACATTACCAGGATTCTGATTTGCATGGTCGTATTCTCCGCGTAGTTGATGCCTAGCGAATCCGAGGATATTGCTTTGTGACAACTACGAGGAGAATACGACCATGCAAATCAAAATCATGGTAATGGTGTATCTATCACTCAGCATTCCGGGGGTGGGGAGTTAGCTCAGTGGTTAGAGCACCGGACTTGTAACCCCAAGGTTGTGGGACTTTGTGGGACTTTGTGGGTTCGAGTCCCATCCCCAGCAGTGGTAAACTTACTGCTATATCAAAGGCTAGTCCATCTCGCACCTTGTCCATGTGGTGTGGGAAGTAAAAAAACTCTCACCTCGGTAAATGTGTAGGGGTGAGATTTCTACCTGAATTCATCACATAGATTCGATCACCACCCTAGTGGTGTAAAAGAACCTTAAGAAAGTCTGGAAAGTACCTATAATGGTTGACTAGACGTAAAATCAAACCAAACACACAAAACATTCCAAATACAGGGATGCCAGATTTTCCATTGAAAATTATGTTTTTATTTTTAGAATGAAAAATTATTTTTCTTGTGTCATATTGACATACCAACTTCTAGATTACCCATGACACAGCCCATGATCCCCCACTGAACTTCCTGACTGACCCATGTAAAAACTTGAGCTTTGCCTTGATCCCCCACTGTAATGTGTAAGTAATGCGTAAACCCAATGAAAAATATTTCAAAGTTTTATCTGACCCTAACTGGCAACCCTGAAAATATAACCGATCAAAGGAAAGATAAAATAGCCGCAATCTTCTAATGCACTATTTTGCATGCTAGGGACCTTTTTTTTTTTTTTACCATATTCTATTCAGTAGCGCTCTGTTGGATATATAGGTTTAATCTGGAGACTTCGTACTGCACTGCACGATTCTCACTAGTCCGAGACGTACCCCCATCTCAGACTGGAGCCCGTTTAATAACCTCCGATTGTACATGAAGAGCCTTCCCGGTATGTCATAGAGACCACAGGATTCGCAGTTCTTTGTTCTACCTTTGTTCTATGAAATTATGACACATAGCAACAATATCTGCCAGAAACACAGGAAATGATGACGTCATTAGCATGTTATGTAACTGATATAACAAGGTCATGTGAGTGATATAACAAGGTCATCTGCTGGGTCAAAGAACCACTGTCAAACACACAGGGTTATATGACAAGGTTAGACCAGGGGCCCGTTTAATAATCTAGAATTAAACATGAAGACATTTCTCTGTATGCTATAGAGACCCTGTGATGATGTGGGTCAACTTTATTCAACACTTGTGGACGACCTTATGGACGGCTAATACTGTCTTAGTGAACAAACTTAAATATTACTAAACGATAACCCTTGTATTAGGTACAGAAAAGGGTCTTCATTTATGATTCTGGATTATAAGGCCCGGCGTCCACTTACTACGATAGAAATTTAGACCACCGATATGGCACCGATACAAAAAGTCAATATCGGAGACATATCGGGAAGATGCAAAATCGTAGACATATGTCTAGACATGCCAATCCACCATGCATTGTATAGGGTTTTTATCAGTGTCTAATCGCAGAGACGCGGTCAACTGTCTCGATATTAGGTGACCTTCCGACGCGATTTTGATTTTTTTTCGGGAGGTATATCGTAGACCATATCGGAGCCATATCGTAGTAGCTGGACGCTGGGCCTTAAACAGGCCCAGGTTCTGACAGATTGTGGGACAAGTACACAGGTAAATGACAGATACATCTGTGAAGTGAGTGTCAATGTTGAAGTACACAGCTTTCCTGGAATCATTAATGAGTAAGAAGCACTGTCAGGTACAGAAAACGTGCCATGCTGACATTACAATAGCATTCATACAAACAGCCAGTGTCATCCATAAGTGTTGAATAAAGTTGACCCACTTCGTCCCTGGGTCTCTATGGCATACAGAAAAGGGTCTACTTGTACCATCCTAGATTATTAAACGGGCCCCTGTTTCGTGTGTATATGAAACGGGATTTGGGACCGCAAAGTTTTGGTTGACAGAAGTATCTTATGCGACTTATTCAACTGTTTATTTTATTTCTAAAAGTTGATGTGTAAAAGTGAGCTCAGAGGCACAGATCTGATAAAGGTTGACATTTGCCGTTCATTGTTGTTGGAAGCAGATATCGACCAATTTATGATGCAGGTAGAATTGCGCTATATTGTGTCCATCCCTGGTTTTGTAATCCAATAGAAATGGATACAATAGGACATGGAGAAAACCAGGAGAAAACCGTTTAGCAAGGGGGAGACAACAGTGGGTTGTATAAATTGGTTTTCCTGAGTATTCATAAAAGTCAGAAAGTTTGTTATTATTTCAAGAAAAAAGATAGATTTCATCCGGATGGATATCAACGAGATTCATGTTATTTTCTGAAGGAGTTGTTTGTGTTTCAAAGTTCTGTGACCTTTTGGTCATTGTCATTTTGTAATTCTAGGTAAACTCTCTCAAATAAACTGATAATGACCAAAGGAAAAAGAAAAGTGCCAGAGAAAGAAAATACAGCAATCGTCGAGATTAATACAGTAACCGTAGCGTACTTTTCTTAATGAAAGAAGAAGAATAATCAATATGCTAAAACCTTTGCAATCATATCTTTATTGATTAATAATCTTACTGATAACTTTGAGTAGAATGGCAGATTCGAACCCATCAGCAGTATCCTTTTGAAATATTTGCCAGTTAGCCAATCCAATTAAAAGCATATCAGTCAATTCCCCGTGAAAATTCTCTCCATGTCAGTCTAGCGAGAGGGGAGTACGGGTTCCCAATGTTTGGCCTATATGGAAAAAATACCAGGGGTGAGATAATATGAAAAGACGTCACGAGTTTGAGTCTGAGTTTATTTATGCCACACATTTTGTTGGCTCCATAATTTCACGTGTCGAAGACGAGTGACATTACCGAGCCAACAAAATGAGTGGCATAAATAAGCTCAAGCTCAAACGAGTGGCGTCTGGATTTTATCCTACCCCGTTTCCATATTTTTTCAGTATCAGAAAGTAGTGGCATAAACAACACTTTATGTCACACCCGTGACATAAACAAATCCCATGCTAAGCCTATGGCATTTTTTATTAGGGGTAGGATAAAGAGGAAGATCTACCGCTATGATTTGAGGGGTAGGATAAATATATGTATATCACTGTTCTATGCCGTATCAATAATGTATATCGATAAACCCTCTGTATGAACTATTTCATGGCTATCGAGATCAAGTGGAAGATCTACGGCTATGATATGCATTTCACTGTTCTATGCCGTATGTATCAATAATGTATATCGATAGACCTATTGTACGAACTATTGCATGGCTATCGAGATCAAGTGGAAGTTCTACTGCTATGATATGCATTTCACTGTTCTATGCCGTATCAATAATGTATATCGATAGACCTATTGTATGAACTATTGCATGGCTATCGAGATCAAGTGGAAGATCTACGGCTATGATATCCATTTCACTGTTCTATGCCGTATCAATAATGTATATCGATAGACCTATTGTACGAACTATTGCATGGCTATCGAGATCAAGTGGAAGATCTGCGGCTATGATATCCATTTCACTGTTCTATGCCGTATCAATAATGTATATCGATAGACCTATTGTATGAACTATTGCATGGCTATCGAGATCAAGTGGAAGATCTGCGGCTATGATATGCATTTCACTGTTCTATGCCGTATCAATAATGTATATCGATAGACCTATTGTACGAACTATTGCATGGCCATCGAGATCAAGTGGAAGAGCTACGGCTATGATATGCATTTCACTGTTCTATGCCGTAT
Source organism: Alentia gelatinosa (assembly GCA_950022655.1). Classification (NCBI taxonomy): domain Eukaryota; kingdom Metazoa; phylum Annelida; class Polychaeta; order Phyllodocida; family Polynoidae; genus Alentia; species Alentia gelatinosa. The sequence goes on from OX465585.1 coordinate 9,848,713, forward strand.
CAATAATGTATATCGATAGACCTTCTGTAGGAATCCTTATATGGCCATCGAGATAAAGTGGCAGCTCTACCGCTGTGTAGAACTGCGCATTTTTTCCTGATATAAAACAAATGAACCCTGGCCCCTGGTGGTTAAGGCGGCAGTTGGCGTGCTGATACCGTGTAAACCGTGACCAGTATGTCGACTTCCGGTTCGAGGTTATAGCCTCGTTCTGGTGTTGGGCCTCCATGTGGTGCCCAGGAGGCCCGGCCCCATGACCCTACATCCTCCCATCAGGCACTACTCCGCAGCCAGAACAGCCATTTCTGGGAACATTTCTAGGGGTGTTCGGCTCGTCCCGGGCTGATTGCTACCTGTTACGGTCCCTTACGGTCTCTTACGGTTCTAAATCTTTTTAGAGTTTCTCTGAGTACTTCTATAGGTACTTCTCAAAACTGCTCCTTTTGGATGATTGTTGGGAGTTGTTTACTAAACTTTCTGAACTTGCGATTATGCAGGTTTTGAGGACTTAGGAAGAAAACAATAGGTTCTGGTCAAAGTCGTCATTCTCCACGAGTTTGATGTGGAGTGATATGAACGAGGCGAAAGCTGAGTGAATGACAACAATGACCTTGACCAAAGCAAGTTGTTTTCTGTATCTATTTCCACCCTGCATACACTAAAAGAATGGACGCCACACAGGATATATATATTTGTACCTTGTTCAAACACGATGGATTGTTCTATATTTACTATTTACCCGAAATCAATTGAATATTAACTTAATTTGGCCTAACAACTATTGGTTCCGTATTTTGCTTTACGGAACATTATATGCCGAAACAGTATATATATATTTTTCTATTCTGTATTATTAAAATAATTATTGTTTTCCCCTAATTGGATATATCGGACGATGATATCGAGAGTTTGTACCTCACTGGAAGAACTTTCTTTGAAAAAAGTGAATTAACTTTAAACAACAAAAAATGTAAAAATTCACAGTATATACGTCATGGGTGTATGGTAAAATGAGTTCGGGAAACATTACTAGAGATAACACTTATCGCTGATGTTATCTCTTGTGGACCCCACAAGATTTAGGAACAGAAATTAACATCCAGACCCAGACCAGTTTTTTGTGAAGCCGTGAAGCCATGTTTGTAGTGGCTTCGTCAATAGAAGATAGCGCCAGCGGATGTCCCCCTGAGGTCGGGCCCTGCGCTATGTCTCTGCCCTATCCAGCCTGAGATCTCCAGAGCAGTGCATCTTATGACTAACACAGAAGAGGCTTTACATGGAAATGAAATTTATTGAGTTTGTTTTACTTATTTATCTCACCCCTGGTATTTTTTCTCCATAGACTTAACATTGTGAACTCGTATCCAACGCCCATGAGATATTTCGGGAAAATCTCGAATGGGGGATTATGTCACAAATCTTAGCCCATTAGTTAAGGGTCAGAGGTTGATCCAATTTCATTTGAATCGCTACATAATTCACGCGGCTTCGCCTTGTTAACTACTACGTGATTCAAACTCAACAGGATACAAGCTCTGACCCTAAGCTGTCATAGGTCTCCTCGATAAAATTCATCCAGAAATTGTCCGGTATGATTCCAACTATACATTGCATGTGTCTTTATTATAATAATAATAATAATAATAATAATAATAATAATAATAATAATAATAATAATAATAATAATAATAATAATAATAATAATAATAATAATAATAATAATAATAATAATAATAATAATAATAATAATAATAATAATAATAATAATAATAATAATAATAATAATAATAATAATAATAATAATAATAATAATAACAATAACAATAATAATATAATAATAATGATTATTATTATTGTTATAATTATTATTATTATTATTATTATTATTATTATTAAAGTAAAAACTGTTAGACCAATTTTGAGGGCTTACTGCCGATAATTAGGTGGTCAAGTTGATAGATCAGAATACTTAAGAATAGGCTTGATTCTTGATGGGATTGGATGAAAGGTGACAATCGTTTCTTATGACTAATCCCTGGTAGCCCTTAATTCTGTCAAGTGAAGAGCAAACTGAATTGGAAGAACACGCAATGGGCAAGCATCCAGAAAATCACTCTCTAGATGTTAGACTTAGTTCATCCCATTTTGTTACTGAACCTTCCCACAAGAGCCCCATCTTCTCCAGATACCTGCTGAGGTACCAGGGTCATCTAAAGCCCAATGCCCATCTACCGATTTCGGAACATTTATGTACGTTTGTCGGCGACAAACGGAGGGTAATTTGTCTCAGGCGAGGTATCCTAACAGAGTCGGTAGATGTAGGACAGCTAGGTAAGGCTACCCACCGATTAGTGAACCACCTCCTTCAGACGTCCTTTTGTCACCAACAAGTTGTGGTTTTTGCCATTTCCCAGTGATCAGTGGACCATACACCGATTTCATCAGTGTGCGTATATATGTCGGTAGGTGTAGACTGATTTCCTTAGGACTAATACCCTCCACCCCCTCTCCTCGAGGGCCGCCGGTCGAGCGAGGGGTTATGTAATTTGCCTACGACAAGGTGACCGATTCCTATACGATTTGGGAACTAATCGTAGATGGGCATCCGGCTTAAGGCTTGAGTGTTGCTGCTTGGCCGGGTCCTGAATAATGCTATTTTCATTAGATTGGCGCCAATGCCCCATGTCTGACATTTTACGGCCATTTCGCCAGATGCTTTTTGCCTTCTCCCTTCTCCCAGCACCGGTCTTCGGTCTCAGCAGACCCATTGGGGCACTCTCTACACCACTATTGTTCTTAAAAGAGGCACTGAATAAATGCTTTGTACAGTTAGTGTGTACTTGAGTTTTCTAAGTTGGGTGAAACCAGACGCAATATTTGCAGTTCGAAAAACTAGAGACCATATTGAGGTATCCCATAATTCATTTTGTTTACAGGATCCTATGTTTGCTGGTTGCCGTCGTTGTACAGTCATAACCCTTGGGTCATAACTCACAATTACTGCGGTTAAACGGTTCTTATTAACCTTCAAATCGGAAATCTGATGCCAGAAATGGAAATTGCAGATATTTATACATGTACATGCTAAATTATATTCGGTTTCTCTAAGTAGAAATCAGAAACCCCCCAAAAAGTTAACACTGATAACTCCAAGTGTAAATATCTCCAATGTAGGGCACCCGTCAGCCTAGAGACTGGTTTTCTTTGGTTGCTGTGGAACCCTTATTATAAATTTACAACTCTTCAACCTTCCATATCCTTCACATCCATTCATTGTACATTTTGCATTAGATGAAGATTAATATTTAGAACTAATTTGATACCAGAATAAATCACAATGGAACCAGTTGGACTGAAATTTTTCAATATCTAAAAATTCACCAGGTTGTGCCATTATGAACCTTAGAATATGCCTTTAAATAACTTGGAACAAAAGGTATGTTCATCATTGATGAATGAGCATGCAATTATAAATGAATAACAATAAACAGTTTTGGGTAACATTCAGTATATGGATCCTTCTCTGTAACCCCCTTGCACCCAGTCCACTTGCCGTTTTTGCAACTGCCGGAGTCTAGGATCCAAACATATCAAGCACCAGTGGGTCAATGAGGTATTTTAGTCTAGTGATTGGTCATTGTCAACTGGGCACACCTCTAAGACACTGAGACACTGCCACCCTGCTCTGTTCTCACTATCACAGTGAATAACAGGCAGCAAGTGAAGGGACAGTTTTCTGGAAGCATGCTGGAAGTTCAGTGTGACCACTACAACCTCTAGACAATGTATATATAGACAATAATCGATGGTTTTGTGGACAGGCGGCCGTAAACCACGAGAGGTTGACGCGTAGTAATACAGAAGCGCTAGCGAGTGTATTACGAGGTCAACCTCGAGTGGTTTACAAAGCTGCCTGTGCCCAAAATCATTGTTTGTTGCAATTATTATCCATCTTTTCGAATAAATTAAACCCAGTATTGCCATTTAAGGGGTATAACTATAGGGACTATTTCTTTGCTCTATAGCAAAAGGGATTATTTTTCCCGTATACCATGGTTTTGAGGCAGTATACCACAGGTTTGAATCCGTATACCACAGTTATGGTATTTGACAGGTTTTATATAATGGGTAATGGTTTGCTGAGTCCCCATACATTTTCAATGGGGGCTTTGTACTCGATGGATAATAATATGGAGAAACCAAACAAGAGTTAGTTGTGTTGTTGTTTGTCGCACGACGGAAAGATCACGTATTACTGCGCGAAGCGAAGCCAAGAGCAATAATACGCGATCTTGCCGGAGTGTAATGAACAATAACACGACTAACTCGAGTTTGGTTTAGAATTTATCCTACCCCGCCCGTCTAAATTACTTCTACATTAACAAATGACAAGTGTATCCCACTAGAGCGATATTTTTCATTTTTCTGAACTCCAGACCGAATACAGTGACCCAATGTTAAGCCTATGGAGTTTTTTATTAGGGGTAGGATAAAACACGTGCAAGCACGCTCTGAAAACGAGGGGAACAGTATTCCTGAGATGAAGGGGAGCCCTATGTAGAACGTCAGTGCATATCTCTAAGGCTGGGGATTCCTACGTCCTCGTTAAAGGTAATCGTAGGACGGATCCCGAGGGTTAAGTCCTGCCCCTGCTGATGGGCCACGGCCAAGGCAAAGAGGATATCAGGAGTCCGGGTAAGCCGGGACACCTCTGAGGGGTAGGGGATAGAGGCGCGCGTTTGGCGCCAGAATCCTGGTTAAATATGGACGCAAGAATTATTCTGCTTCCACCCTAAACGCCATCTTAGTCTGGGGTTGGATCGAATGCTACTTTTCTCAGGGATGCCAGTTTTCAATGTTTCTATTGAAATTCATGTTTTTATCTTCAGAATAAAAAATTATTTTCCCTTGTGTAATACTCACATACCAGCAGCAAAATTGCCCAATTCAGCCACAGGCTATGATCCCACCACTGAACCTCCCCACTGACCCATGTAAAAACTTGAGCTTTCCCTTAATCCTTTGATTACCCACTGTAGTGTGTATGTAATGCGTAAACCCTGTATTGCAATGGAAAATATTTCAATGTTTTTCTTACCCCGACTGGCATCCCTGTTTTCTGGTTGGGGGTTGGTTTGCTGGTTTGATTTAACGTCCAGTTAACCATTACAAGTTCTTACCAGACTTTCTCAAGGTTCTTTTACAAAACAAGGGTGGTGATCGAATCTCTGTAATGACTTTAGGTAGAGATCTCAACCCGGGAACTTCCTGTATAGCCGAAATCCGGGAATACACCAAACGAAAAACGACAACGATCTCCGTAATCGAGATATCTGGTATGGTGTGCAGCCACCTTTCTCTTTCACCCCCAGCAGTGGTAGACTTACTGCTATATCAAAGGCCAGTCCTTCTCATACCATGTCTATATGTTGTGGTATGCAGCAACCTTTCTCCTTTATCCCAGCAGTGGTAGACTTACTGCTATATCAAAGGCCAGTCCTTCTAATACCATGTCTATGTGGTGTGGTGAACAGCCACCTTTCTCCTTCACCCACAGCAGTGGTAGACTTACTACTATATGAAAGGTCAGTCCTTCTCATACCATGTCTATGTGGTGTGTGTGCAGCCACCTTTCTCCTTCATCCCCAGAAGTGGTATGCATACTGCTATATCAAAGGCCAGTCCTTCTCACACCATGTCAATGTGGTGTGGAAGCTAAAAGAACTCGGTAAATATGTAGGGGTAAGTTTTCTACCTACATACATGGCCTAGATTCGATCACCACCAAACCAAAATAAGTCTCATAGGAAAGATAAACTACCCAAACAAAACTAGAGAAAAACTTGCAGGAAAAATCCTAACCATCTAGACGGGTGTGGATAAAATGACCAAGGCGGGCTATCCATAAAGTACGTACGCACTCAGGGGGAGGGGGGTCAAAAATTTGGAAAATTTGCATATGCTCCTGCTTTGTTCTATTGCGTACAAGATTGGGAATGGGGTGGGGTGTCAAAAAGTTCAGAAATTCTGCGTACATACTTTATGGATGGCCCCATTGGCTAAAGCAAAACCAACATCTTCCATCTATTTCAAGAATCCCAATTACCTGACTGCACTAGGCTTCATTAAGATAGGTATCTAGAAGGCCACCTCACTGCTCCAGTTCCCACACTGTGTGATGCGATAGGCCCACACCGTAGCAAAGATCAACCGGATGAAATTCCCAATCTTAGTGATCCATATACAGATAGCATCAAGCAATTGAACAGACTGCTAAAGTGATCACCAGATATAAGATAATTGAGGTATCTTTCGCTCACAGCCTGGAAGCTTCATCCTAATTGCGGAGTATAATTAACCCGTTCACTACGCTGTATAGCACCAAATACACACGCTGAAATACGCTGCTGCAGTACCATTTTTACCTACTACATATAAAACGTGTAATTTTCGGTAATATCCGCTTGGAGATCTTCCCGCACATAGAGACAGAGTGAACCAGACATAGGGATGGAGACTGAAGGGCCACGAGAGTGAGATTCTCATGCAGTATTTAACTGAATCCTGTTACTATTTTTTGTGTTTCTCTACACAGATGTACTTTTATCCTTAGGATTTGTTACTATCCATACCAAAATCATAATTTAAAACTGTAGTTTTCCAATTGCCTTGCCCTGTGATCAGCCACGAGAATAATTGCGCTGGTTTCTGGCAAAATACCTGTGTCACACGAAATAATATGAGCCTACAGAGTTAAATGCGGCCGACTTTCACTAGATGGCGTCGTGCTTGGCTCAGAGTACATACACTGGCCACCAGAGCAGCCGTCTGCTAGCGTTGTGGTCATTTTTTCTCAAATCCCGACGAAGTCGCTAGTCATCCCTTTAAGACGCTGGTATTTTTCGTAATATCCACAGTGAAGTCCTGATATCATACCTTCATGGTAATCCAAAATAATTAGGATATTATATAATAATAAAATCATTTACTATGATATAATTTTATATAAGTTGGGCATATATGATCAAAATATTCGCATTATTTAATAATAATTGGAATTAGTCCTCGTTCTCCACTAGTTTGATGCGGAGTGATGTGAACCAGGCGACAGCCAAGTGAATATCATATAGTGTTCAAATGAGATTGTAAACAATTATTTCTATTCAAAATGAGTTGCTTTCTGTATTTACCTCACCCCTAAAAGGATGGATGTTACACAGGATATAGACCATGGAGAACAGACTGCAATACTCATAGAGGCATGGAGAACGAGTTCCCAATGTTAAGCCTATGACACAAAAATACCAGGGTGGAACAAATCCCGTTATTTAACTCCTACTCCTATGTTGTCCAGCTCCTTTTTTGTGGCCTCTCCTAAAGTTTATTGAGGTCTCTGACCTTAACTGTTTGGCACAAAAGCAGGCTCCTGGGTGTTAAGATACCACCGTATTCCCACGATACAGAGGTGGCTGGGATGGATTTGCTCCCTCTCGTAAGCTGCTCTGTGATTTGCTGAATCTGGCCGTAAGCTGCTCAGAGGAGCTCAGTGCTTCTTAGTGCTTCTTAGTGCTTCTCAGTGCTTCTCAGTGCTGTTCAGAGCTGTTCAGTGCTCCTTAGTGCTGCTCAGTGCTGCCCGGTGCTGTTCAGTGATGCTCAGAGCTGCTCAGAGCTGCTCAATGCTGCTTTGTGCTGCTCAGTGCTGCTCAGTGCTGCTCAGTGCTGCTCAGTGCTGCTCAGTGCTGCTCAGTGCTGCCCAGTGCTGTTCAGTGCTGCTCAGTGCTGCTCGGTGCTGCTCAGAGCTGCTCGGTGCTGCTCAGTGCTGCTCAGAGCTGTTCAGTGCTTCCTAGTGCTGCTCGTTGCTGCTCAGTGCTGCCAAGTGCTGCTCGGTGCTGCTCAGCGCTGCTCGGTGCTGCTCAGTGCTGCTCAGAGCTGTTCAGTGCTTCCTAGTGCTGCTCAATGCTGCTCGATGCTGCTCAGTGCTGCTTAGTGCTCCTCAGTGCTCCTCAGTGCTGCTCAGTTCTGCTCAGAGCTGTTCGATGCTGCTCAGTGCTGCACAGAGCTACTCGGTGCTGCTCAGGGCTGCCCAATGCTGCTCACTGCTGCTCAGTGCTGCCAAGTGCTGCTCAGTGCTGCCCTGTGCTGCTCAGGGCTGCTTCCCGAGCTGCCCGCTGCACCCCACCCCACCCCCGAGACGTCAACAGCGGCCAGAACATCACTCACTGACAGCACGCCCCACCAGCCTGGTCATGGCAACAGTTAGTTGTACGTAGAACACAGAACAGGAATCTATACACAATCATGGAAAAAATAGAAAAATGGGAAAATACAGGTGCAGTCACTTGCTCAGTAGTCGCCCAAGTCAACGCCACGTATACAATCTATACACAATAATGGTTTAGTGTATGTGTGGCCAAAATCTCCAAGTAGTTGACGCGTAGTAATATCCGAGCGATTAGCGAGGCCGTCAACTACGAGATCACGATCACTTGTACACAAAACCAGTCGTTATTGTTTGTATTATCCAATTAAAAGAATTAGTAACAAGGCTATTGCAATTAAAAGATTTCCAAAAGTCATGTATTCCGATTTCAAAATAACACTACGACACTGTCAAGCGTGGCAGTAATTCAGTGTAGACTTACACCAAGAATATAGTTTGCCATTTCCCCATGATTTTGGCATGCAAAGCATGTTATAACAATAATTTCTGATGGTAAATGAGATTATTATGCCTGATTCTAAATAATTAACACTGAATGAACATTCAAGAAGCTTCTTTCGAAGTATATGATAATATGACCTCATTATGAATGGGATTGTTTTTCTTGCCAGAGATTCTGACATGCCAATTTCTCCTGGTAGCTGTTTCCAGGTGGTCTATTCATTTCCTATGTATAGACCATAGGTGTAATAGGTGGATAATAAAAGTGGGATTCACACGTAGAAACTGTAAGTGAGATCATCTTATTTCACCCCTGATATATTTTTTCTCATTGGCTTATGAAGAATGGACACACAGGATGTAAACCATGGTGAACGGACTGCAATACTCGTAGGGACATGGAAAACGTGTCCCTAATGTTAAATCAGTGGGACAAAAATACCAGGGGTGAGATAAAATATGGGCTTGTAGCTGTTACTAATTCTTGATCAGACAGGAATCCGGGTAGAGCATGGTAGTTAGAGTAGGAGTTGGTTCAAGGTTTGTTAGGTTTTTGGGGTTCTTTTTAGGTTTTTATTAACCCTGGAGTTTGGCTTAGGGCTAAGAGATATCCCTATCTTCCATACCACTCATGCTTTTTTTTTTTTTTTTAAGAATTTTATTTATCCTGGGGGATACATAGGCATGCGAGCCTTTTTGAGTGGATCTCCCAGATACAGGAGTTACAGTAATTTCACCTTATTTTTATGCGAAGCAGATAACACTGACCATATACAGTCATGGTCATAGCGAAAGTTTGACAATATCATAAAGCTTAAGGGCGACCACAATTGTCGTCCATCACATGGTGATTACTACAAGCAAGGTTATTTATACAGAAATTATCAGCTGAGTGCCTGTGTATACAACAGAAAAAAGATCAAATACTAAAACTAACCGTTATGAAGTTCTGAATAACTACTAGTTTTGTATAATACAAGTAGTTCCTAGTAGCAGGACATGGTTAATAAGATCTCGAATAGCTTCAAATTTCTTACACTATTACATTGACTCAAGACAAAATCGGGGGGTGTGCACTATGGAGTCAAGTAGGAAACATCAAACTATCTGGTTCTTGGACAAAGCCCAGATCTTTTGTTTAAATTTAAAAGATAGGTAACTGTCTGTATTTCTCATGCTCGATGTGAGACCGTTCCAACTAATCGCTCCTCTGTACAGCGCGCTCCTTTTATAAGCTTCGATGTTGGGTTTGGTTACCTTGAAAGTTTTAGCATCATGTTGTCTTGTGTGGATTTCTCTCTTTTCTTCAAGTAGGTCATTCAATGATGTTTGTAGGTACATATAGTTGTTCAAGTGAGTTGTTCTTCGTGCTAATAAGTTTTGCGACCTGGAACGTTGGTGTAGACTAATAACTGGGATATACTCCCTTGCGTTAAAAACTGTCCTAAGGCACTTATTCTGAATACTTTGTAGTCTGTCCAATTTATACTTGGCTGCTCCACCATATAAAACATCTGCATAATCGAAGTAAGGCAAGACCATGCTTTTATACATCAAGGTAGCAGTATGAACATCAATATAAACCCGTAACTTTTTCAAGGTGAAAGCCTTATGAGCAGTGATTCTTAAGACAGAGTCCACATGACTAGACATAGTTAGGTTCTGATCCAGGCAAACTCCCAGATACTTGAATTGATGCACTCTATCAATCGGGGTTCCTCTAATGTTTAGTGGGTTCGCAATGTCAGGGCACTTAGCAAGCTTTTGTCTAGTCCCGAATATCATAAATTTGGTCTTCTTTTCGTTTATCGTTAGCCGATTTGAGCTGCACCATTTCGTGACTTTGTCGAGATTAGCCTGCACAGCATCTATCACTTGGTCAAGTTCTACACCCGAGCCATAAACGACAGTGTCGTCAGCATATAACTTACAGTTACCCGAGTCCAGTACACGAATGATGTCATTTATATAGACCAGGAAAAAAAACGGTCCTAAAATGGAGCCCTGTGGGACTCTGCAGCGTATAATTTGTTGGTCGGAAATGACACCATTCGCCATAGTTCTCTGAGAGCGGTGACATAGGTAACTGGTGACCCATCTAAAAATAGGTCCCCTTATCCCTAGGAGTTCCAGTTTGTCAAGAAGAATTTTGTGGTTCACCGTATCAAAAGCCTTCTTTTGGTCAATGAACACTGCAACTGTCACCTCCCTATCGTTCATGGCTCAGAAAATATCTTCCGTAAACTTAACATTTGTATCCACCGTCAAGTGGCCAGGTCTAAACCCGCCCTGTTCAGCAGTAAGCAGATTGTTAACCTCACAGTGTTCCATGAGTCGACGCTGTACAATTTTCTCTAGGAGTTTGCCTGGAGCAGGTAACAAAGATATTGGGCGAAGGTTAGATACTTGGTCACTATTCCCTTCTTTCTTAAGTGGTACAATAAGGGCTTCCTTCCACTTAGACGGGAAGACGCCGGACGTCAGAGATAGTCGGAACAGTTAAAGTACTTTCGGCAAAACAGCCAACAATGCTACCTTCAAAAATCTACTTGAGATTGCGGGTAAGCCCGAGGACTTCCAAATATCAATTTTTTTGATCAAGTGCATGAGTTCTTCCTCATCAGTATCTACATCGGTAACAAATTGATCCGAAATTGCTCCGTCATAAGCCCACGTATCATTAATATTTTCGGCTAGCTTGGGGCCAATCTCAGAAAAATAGGTGTTGATGTAGTCGGCCGTGAGGTGATTCGGTATTTTGTTACCGCTGGTATTATCCACCAGGTCAATGTGTGTGTTATCCTTTTTATTTGGTAGTAGTTTGTTAATTTTGAACCAAAATTTTTTTACATCTGATTTGTGATTAATAAGGTTTTCTTAAATATGGTCTGATTTAAGGTTAAGGTCCTGCTCCCACCAACGCCAATTCTGGTTCCGATAGGTCGTACGATTTTTGACTTCCCGATTGGAATCCAAAATTTTATCCATAGACCATAGTGTTAGGTGTTTCTAATCGTAGTGTATCGGGTCTATCATGGTGGATCGGCGTTGGTGGGTGTAGGGCCTTAGAAATAGCCTTACAGAATATGGCTAAGCATAATTTTCTATTATTCAATATAACATACAGTAACGACATACAGTATTCACCTGGGACCTGTTTCACTAGTTTCGTGACATGTCTAGATGGCGTCTAGATGGTGTGTCCGGTTTCATGAGAACTAGACATTAGACTTTGTTTTGTCCGTTCTTGCTTGCACTGTTGGTGCCGCTTTTTATGTCTGTCTAGCACTTTTGTCGCAAAACTAGTGAAACAAGTCCATGATGTGTAGATTTGTCTCATTCTTATGTTTGGGGTCTGTCTTTTCCTAAGGGCAGCTACTCGTGTTCTCACGAAACTAGACAACCCCAATGTCTGTATGGTGTCACAGACATGTCACGATACTAGTGAAACAGGTCCCAGGAGGTGTTCTTCCATACAGTAGCCACAACTAAACATTGAGGACAATGCAGTCACAGAACACAAAAACACAAAAACAGATAACAAGTAAATCACAAAAAACACGCTTTTTTCTTTCTCTAGCAACCTATGACAGTGACTACATATTGTATAGATATGCCACAATGAATGGTCTTATAACCATTATAGTGTTCCTGTACTTGTTGATCTTTTGATCAAACTAAATAATCAATACAGTTTTGAGTTATGTAGATAGTTTTTATATAGATAAACATATTAATTGAGGTAGTTTAGATACATCTGTTACACAATCAGTAATATACGGAAACAGGGTTACTGTGGCAGTACGTGATAAATACGCGGTAAAATTGAGGATAAAACGAACCGATGCCGAAAGCAGAAGTTCATTTTATCGTCAATTTTACCAAGTATTTAACATGTACTGACACAGTATGCCTGTTTTCGTATTATTATATACCTTAAAAGATCCAATTTTTAACTTTGCTTCTGGGCGAGTTTTTGGATTTCGCCGCCGTACATGCCCCGTACGCCACATACATACCCCGTACGTCACCTCGGTGTCGTACGGATATAAATACGACATGGGTAGGAGCGGGCCGTATGTGTAGGATATACTACCACAGGTATATAATAATAATAATACGTACCATGCATTTAAGTAATCCTACACAAAGGGACTAAAAACCTTTCATTCATGACATTTCCTTGTGAGAAGAATCAATATGTGAAATTCAATGAACACTTCTGATGCCTTTGTGTGAATGGAGAACCGGGAAGCGTGACTGGTAAATGCCACGCAGATGGGATTTGAATTTGAAACCCTGCTGAGAACGAGCAATACGAGCAGCTCATCATGCAGCTCATTAGACGAGGGATCCGTTCCCCGTACTGGGAGCTTTGTCGACACACGCTGCAGCCCCATAAGTGTAAATTGATCCAAGATTCACGGCTAATGATTTGTGACTTTTAATTGACACCCTTCTACAGGGATCCGATAGAAGAGTAATGACATTGTGTCACTGCTTAGTGAGATCTAATTGGTAATTTGTAATCATGAGTGCTGGGAGTTTCACCATGAGACACAGTGCTGTCACCTACTGGGAGAAGGCGTTGCAGTTAGATCAGTTGTTTTATCATCCATCGTACACAAAACTCCCATTGAAAATGTGTAGGGACTCAGTAAACCACTACCCATTGTATAAAACCTGTCAGATACCATAACTGTGGTATACGGATTCAAACCTGTGGTATACGGCCTCAAAACCATGGTATACGGGGAAAAAAGTTCCTTTTGCTATAGAGCAAAGAAATAGTTCCTATTGTTATACCCATTAATATAGCAATTACTGGGTTTAATTTATTCAAAAAGATGGATAATAAATACAACAAACGATGGTTTTGCAGACAGGCAGCTCTGTAAACTACTCACGGTTGACCTCGTAATACACTCGCTAGCGCTCGTGTATTACTACGCGTCAACCTATCGTGGTTTACGGCCGCCTGTCCACAAAACCATCGATTATTGTCTATATATTAAGGCACTGGACTTGTAATCTTAAGGTTGTAGGACTATGTGGGTTCGAGTCCCACTGCAGCCACTTTACCCCTTCATCCCCAGTTCGAGGATGGGGAGTTCAGTAGTTAAGTTATTATATACCCGTGCACGAAACTGATGCCTATACTGTATGGGAGTAATGTTCTGATATCATATGTATGTGCACGAAATTCAGTGTACGGGCACCAGGTGCACGAAACAGGAAGCAGTTAACTTGTTCCCGACCGTATATTTCACATATGAACCAGCGAAAAAATATGTAAGGATCGACTATAAATATGTACACCATTAAAACCCATGAAAGTGGTACATAAATATATTACTAGATATAAAACACCAAGATACAAGGTTAAAAATATAAATGAAATCGGCACACCATAGCGCCGAACACGATCGGCACACCATAGACCTCTAGAGGTCTATGGGCACACCATAGCTCGCAAAATGAAAACAAACCACTGACGTCACAATGTCGTCAAGGAGAGTGATAATGGGGCTGAAGCAGAGATTAGAAACCGCAAGCACCATGAAAGATCTGTTGGGAGAGTGAGCGGTAACTATGACCACACAGTAACTTTTAGATAGGCTCCTGGCCTCGCTATCATCACAAGAGCGACGCCCAGCATATACTTTGCCCCTGCCCTCTATCAAGTAAGACAAAGAATGTGTATGGAGATCTACAAGTTGATGATGTCACAAACTCCAGCCTTGCAATCATCACAAGAGCGACGTTGTTGCGAAAACCACGATTTGAGTACACAATTCTCTGCCCAGCAACTTTGACAATGGCATTTAGGTAAATATATAACTAATTCTAACGATTTGGGGGTATATAATAAAAGGAATACAGTCAAGGCTTCGATTGACGTTGTTTTGTCCTTGGTCCTTGGCCTGATTTTACGGCCTGAGCTCGAAGAGCGAAGGCCATAAAATCAGGCCAAGGACCACGGACAAAACAACGTCCACGAAGCCTAAGCCAGTATTCTCTAAGTACTGGACTTGTAATCCCAAGGTTGTGGCCAATCGTCTCCTTCATTTCCAGCAGTGGTGGATTGACTGTGGTATCAAAGGCCAATCCTTCTCATACCGTGCCTATGTGGTGTGAGAACTAAAAGAACTCTGCCCTCGGTAAATGTGTAGGGGTGACATTTCTACTTAAATTCATTACACCACCCTTTTGTTGTAAAAGAACCTTGAGAAAGTCTGGTAAAAATCTGTAATGGTTAACTGGAGGCTAAATCAAACCAACCAACCAACTAACCAAATCATCCCTAGTTTTGATAGATTTACTGCTATATCAAAGGCCAGTCCTTCTCATACCATGTCTATGTGGTGTGGTGTGCAGCCTCTGTTGCCCTTCGTCCCCAGCAATGGTGGACTTACTGCTATATCAAAGGCCAGTCCTTCGCATACCATAGTGTTTCTAATATGAAAAAAGTTTTATGACAGTAATTTCTAGTGATGAATGTGATTATTATGACCGATTATAAACTGATATTGAATTAACATTCAAGAAACTTATTTTGAAGTACATGATAAGTTGTTATCTCATGATGGATGTGACTATCTTTTTCGGAATCCCCTGACATGCCAGAATCTCTGGGTAGCGAATTCCAGGTGCTCTATAAATTTCCTATGGATACTTTATTTTAGGTGGGTAATAATATCTTCTCCACTGCACGAACATCATTATTTTACATATAGATGCGCCATAAGTAGGTATTTTGCGTATACAAGGTAGTCCAATTACCCGTGTGTATACACCTAATCTGTAGGCGTATATAAGCATCCAGTGCGGGCGGGGGAAGGTGGGGGAGGGGGGCAGGGGGAGGGCTTCCTACTGAGGACACCTGTACTTCTACCAACACAAACGGGCGGGAGGTGGTGGGGGGAGAGGATATTTCCTCTCATATACGCCGCGTGTGAAATACAGCCAAGGCACGTCCGTATATAAAAGGCCTGGCGGTATATATATACATATATATGAAAACAAGTCAATATTCAGCCAATACATGCACTTCCGCGATGGCGTATATATGAATAAAATAGTGGTTTTCGTGCAGTGCTCGCTAGGTTCCCATTGGCACTCTGAAGTTGGACTTTAGAAGGTTTACATTACAGAAATTAGTGTAACACTGCACAGCTCTGAAGCCTTGCCAGACTTTCACTGTGTCCTACAGCTCTAGTATCAGGTGAAACCTTCACGAGTCTATAGTCTGAGGGAGGCTTAGTGAGCCGAAGTCTGACAACTGTAAGGCCTGGCGTCCACCTACCACGATGGTCTACGACACACTTCCCGATAGCTACGATTTGAAATGCCCAAACCGCGACCTATCGGGAGGTCCCCGATTGTTTCAAATTGTTGAAATCGTAGAGCGTAGAAACGCCTAGGGAGGACCAAAACATAAACCATGGTCACGATTGGCTCACGATTCAATTGGTGATTCACAGTAGATCTCAGGCATGATTTTAATATTGATATATACTATAATTTTGGAAACATTGAATGGATCCGAAAAATTTTCTACATCTATTTAAAATATATTATGATATTATTTTCAAACACTAAAACAATCAAATTGAACAATATAACTGGTAGAATAATAATTCCAATATGAAACTATTATTTTCAGACACTTAGACTTCATGAAATGATATCATATTTACATCGATTATATATCTATATGCGCCCTACCTAATTCCAGAATTTCATAATTTTCCGCTAATTATTTCATCCACAAGAGGTTTTTCCCTGTTAAATCACCTCCAATAGGCTACGACAGTCTACGAAATTTCCAACATGTTTGAAGTTATCGAGACCTCTACGATTGGCGTTTTCAATCGCAGCCTATCGTGAGCTGTCGTAGACGGAATCGCAGAAACCTGTCCCACCTACCACGATTTTAGTTGACCTCACGATAGAATCGGAATGGTGTCGGGAAGGCCGTCGTAAGGCCAATCGGGACCGGAATCGTGGTAGGTGGGGGCCGGGTTTTACGCCTAGTGGGCACCTCTAAAAACAGCACCAGAACACTTCCAGGAGCATTCAACGGATTGTCAGGATTCCTTTGTCAGGATACGTTTTAGGTGATGCTCATATTCTTGCACATCTTTAATCTTGTCATAATTACTCAGATTAATGTAGGAGCTCCTCAAGGTTGTAGTGAAGCCATAAGAATAGCGTAGGGTTTGCTTTATTGTGTAGAATAACCTTATAGGGTAGACTTAAAGGGGTAACTTGATCCTGCAGACTTACTTTAGCCTGGCGTTTACGCTAGACGACTAAATACGTAGCGACTGTAGATCATCAGTCCAAAAGTCATCAGGTGGGGCTATGTCCACTGCAAAAGTCGCCAAGCTAAGAATGTCCCTGAGTGTTTACACTGATGACATAGAGTCACTGCCCATGTAGATGATTAATTCAAGGCCAGTTTTTGAAATATCCTAAATACTGAGGGCTTTTGGGGGTTATTTCGTGTTCTACTTGTAAATAGAGATAAACATATTGATATGGTGAATAAGATTTCTGTTGTTATTTATTCCAAACCAGACACAGTCTCCGGGATTACTTTCTACAGTGGAAAGCACCTCATGTGTAGCAGGGCTTTGTTTTGTCAACAATGCCCATATGCTCCTTTGAAGGGGCAGTCTAATCAACTGTGGATTCCCATTATAAAATGGTTTAAGTATAAAAAAAGAAACAACCGGATTATCTGTGAAGCTCCTTTAACAATTCCCATATTTCCATACTCATGGTATGTGAGTTGTTTAAATGTATAACTTTTGACAGTTACGTTGTTTTGAATCTGAAATGTTCGCTGGTCTCCCCTGTCTTTTGTGGATACCCAGAGAACAGGCTTTTGGTTGGGGCAGAGATTAAGCCAGCGCTAGCACCGCGAAAGATCTTGGGAGAGAGTGCCTTGTCCCTTTTTGAAGAAGCTGCTATCGGAAATAGGTTTCTTAACCCTCTGAGTAGAAGGCTTTAGTGACACGAAACTGCTCTCAGAAGATGGACCTCCTAGTGTACGTCCATTTCCACCAGCCCCTCGTGAAGATGTGATAAATGTGCCAATCCACTATAGTCGTCGGTAAATGGGGTCGGCCATAATCTGTGCAGTATGTAGTCTCCCGGGTCACAGTTTGTCAATACTCACATCCCCGGAGTCCTCCACGCTAAAATAACCTTCTTACCATCGAGTAGAAAACGGTGTCAAACATACACTGCCTTAAGAAAACTCACGGTGGAGGCCGACACTGGTCCCCAGAGCCCACCCGAGATGTCCATCTGTGTGCATGCTTGATGTATGGTGCGCAGTGGTGCTGGTGATGGGCAGGGTCGGGTTTTAGCGTCCACCCACGCAGGAGCAACATTTAGGGTCGCGTTACAGGTCACATCTCTCAGATGACTATTGGAAAAGTAATGTTATCAATTTTATGGTTCAAGAGGCAACCAAACAGTGCAGTTATTTTAGCTTACAGTTGCCATAGAGGACCGGAACTGATGGGTGCTGCACAGTAGTGGGGGCTTATAAAAAAACAAAAAAACATCTAAAAATTGACCAACCAAAGACAGAAAAGTATAGGCGAAGTCCCCTATACACGGGAGCTAAAATTTGGGATAAACTACCAAAAAAACATACAAGAATCCATAGAAAACTCACACTTCAAAATATTTGTAAAATCCTATCTTCAGGAAAATAGACTATTATGGGAATGACCACACCAGTTATTGTTGCCATACCTACACCCTATATGCTGGCCCGAACACTATGCCGATTCTCTACCCCCCACTAGAGAATTGTATATATAAACTCCTTACCTATTTGTAATGTCCTGTATGTCAAACTCCTCTGCTCTCTGCTATCTTTTGTTGTTTTTCATCGTTCTCGTGTATTTCATGTGTTTATGTTTCCATGCCAGCATGTAAAAACGCCATCTTATGGGTGAATGTTGACTGACTACTGAATAAAAAAAAATATATATATATTAGGTTCCTTAATTAGTCTTTAGGTGGCTAGTTCATTATCTTATGCTCTTAGTTGTTACCCTTGAATAAGTACTGATTCCTAATAAATCTACTTTGCTGGCGTGGTCACAGGGACATGGTCACCTCACATCCCTGTGACCTGAGAGGAGGAAAGATGAACAATGTAAATAAAGTTATTGATTTTAATCTCCTGAGAGCAATCCGTGAGTTACATTATCATGTGGTACAATTATTCAATGAGATGTATAATCTACATCTGAAGTGATGATACAAACCAGTACAGTAAATTGCAGAATCAAGTGTCCATAAATGTCCAATATCAATTCACACGATAATCGTTCACAAGCTTAGTCTTTCAGTTGTTCACTCATAGTTCCTATTACTCCAAAGCGTTCAAGTTCACGGTGCTGGGTGTCCTGTGCTTAGATCTTACAAGTCCTGATCATCCGCCCTGTGTACTCTCCACTGAGAGTTACGCACATGTCGGTCTGTAAGCAACAGAGAGAGAGAATGGCTTCATGCCGTGAATGTTCATAGTAGGCGGCTTTTACTCCAGATAGGGTGAAGCCTCCAGTACCTAATCCCAAACCTTACTCCAGGGGGAGCAGGTTTGCTCAGCTCTTCCAGATCTTACTCCTCGTACTGAAGTGAAGCCTCTCTGCAGCCGCAGCGGAGGTGTACTCCTCAGCTGCTTACATCAGCAAGTCAAGTGACCATTCACTTCCTTATACAGGTGATCGCTCTCGGAGCTACATCCTGCTAACACTCTATTAATTTGTATTCATGTCTTACTGACTATATCATAACTTTTAAGAATCATAACATAATCTTTGACGAGCGCGTAGTGCAGTGCCTATAACCCATTTATTGTCTACCGTATAGGGCACTTAGCTATTATGTTATGGACGCGGCCATCTTGCACACTGACGCTAGACAAAACCCCAGGTGAGGAGGTCCCGTTATCAATGAATTTTATCAAGAATAAGTTTTTGCCAGAAAAGGGTTTTCGTCTCAATTATCGATAGATCATGACAGTAGAAAATAGTGGTTGTCCCCCGACTTCAGTGGCTATGTATTACGATTTCCTGGTGGATGATGGCAGAACTATCAATCACTCTGTGCCATATACAAATTCCCCATTGAACATGTATAGGGACTCAGTAAACCACTACCCATTGTTTAAAACCTGTCTGATACCATAACCATGGTATATGGATGAAAATCCCTTGTACGCGGCCTCAAAGACATTGTATATTGGACAATAGTCCTTTGCCATAGAGGGGTTTTAGCCTTGGTTCATGATTATCTATAGATTATGACATCAGATAATAGTGGTTGTCTCCCCGACTACAGTGATGCTTTCTTAAAATTTCCTGATGGATGATAGGGGGATAGGGAGTTAGCTCAGTGGTTCAGGCACTGAACTTGTACTCTCAAGGTTGTAGGACTTTGTGGGTTTGAATCCCAGTGCAGCCACTCTTCTACATCCCCAGCAGTGGTAGATTTACTTCTATATCAAAGGACAATTCTTCTCATACCATATCTATTTGGTGTGGGAACTAAAAGAACTCTCATCTCGGTAAATGTGAACGGGTGAGATTTCCACCTGAATTCATCACATAGATTCGATCACCACCCTTGTGGTGTAAACGAACCTTGAGAAAGTCTGGTGAGAACCTGCAACTGGACCTTAAATCAAATCGACCAACCAACTAGTGGTTGTTCCCCGACTACAGTAATGCTATTTTATGATTTCCTGGTCGATGAAGGAGGAACTAGCAATCACTCTGTGCCCTGTATGATTTTTTATTTTAATTCTTTTTAAAAACATTTTATTCCGTTACTTTTTTTAATATATACTCAGAGCTCGGGTGTTTTCCCGCTCAGTCCCCATTGTGAACTATATGTGTACTCACGAGGCTTATCGAATAACCACAACCTGTTCCCACCGCTTGTGACCACCTAATAGAGAGACAAGGGAAGCGGACACGGAGAAGTTCCCGCGTCCTACTGCGTACCCTACTTTCGGCATGTTTGATTGGCTGAGGCGTGCACGTGACCCTCAGCGTCGTATTTCATTGGATGCAAGTGCTCTGCGTGTGCCGCCGGCGTTCGACTATACGCCTGAGTTCGCTTGACCTCAAAGCACGGTTATGTTCGACTATATGACTGAGGCTGACTTGTGTGTATGGCCACACAGCTCCTTTTGGATTCTCTTGTATCAGAGAAGCCACAGAGGGGAAAGACGCATTCCCTACTGGCCCAGCTTTGTTCAAAGCTGGTAGGAGAAGCCTAATGTTGTACAGTCATTCAACCGTCACGAACCAAGTCTGTCAGTGATGTGATAGTCGTTACGCCGAATGGGGAAAATGTTTTCGTTCCCTACTCGAAGTGGCGTTTTTTCTTCGTTTGTTGGTGTTCTGCCCAACTCAAACCAAGTTGTGCCGGGTAGGAGACTACGGCTACCAGCGCCGCAGTGTTGGTCTATCTGGGTTATTTTATTTCTCTTGTGAACTATGTTTGCCTGAAAAAGAATTGTCTTCAAAAAACCAAAATTTAACACGAGTAAATTGTGTGTCTTTTCAGAAGCAGCACCCCGTCCAGTAGTCCCGCCTCCACCAGCAAGCACGGCTCTGACGATGTCAGGTCCATGCTCACCAAGTTCAAAGGAAGCCATCCCAAGTTCACCAACATCTTCAAGAAGTCTTGATCGTCCGCAGTCGTCCTTCCACCGCTCCGGTCCTGTTAGAGGACCTCCCCCTATCCTCTCCTCTCAACCCGGCGTTTACACTAGACGATTCAGGGACCTGTTTCACTAGTCTCGCGACATGTCTGTGACACCATACAGACATTGGGGTTGTCTAGTTTCGCGACAACACAAGTAGCTGCCCTTAGGAAAAGACAGACCCCCAAACATAAGTATTAGACAAATCTACACATCATGGACCTGTTTTACTAGTTTTGTGATAAAAGTGTTAGACAGATATGAAAAGCGGCACCAACAATGCAAGCAAGAACGGACAAAACGAAGTCAAATGTCTAGTTCTTATGAAACCGGACACACCATCTAGACACCATCTAGAAATGTCACGAGACTAGTGAAATAGGTCCCTGGCTGGTGATTTTTGCATTTTGCGACTCCTGACGACTTTCAGCAGTTAACCCTTTAAAGACGGGGGTCTGTGGCAGAACCCTGTTGGTTGGGGCGGATACTTTAGATTGGCATAACTCCAGGGGACAGGCCAAATTTTGTCTTAACCCATATTCCATTATTTGATCATGTAATATGACACATCATTTTTATTTATATTATTTGGTTTACCAAATAATATCAAATACTATATCAAAGGTATATTCTCTGAAAGTTTCAGATATATTGATCAATTATTTCTTCATAAAACAATGAAATGGTAAATATTACTAAATTTTATAAATAATGCCTCAAGGTATTATCCAGTCTATGCTGGGGAATACCTCAAGGCATTATCGGCCCTAAAAGGATTAAAGGCTAGAAGTCGTCTAGTATAAACGCGAAGCACATGGCGACTGCAGATCGTCTGATTACGTCAGATTACTGAATACGGCACCACCTCACAACTATTGTACATGCTCTGATACCGGCGACTATTTCAAGCCGCCTTGAATTAGTCATCTAGATGGGCGGTGACTCTGTGTCATCAGTGTAAACGCTCAAGGAAATTCTGAGCTCAATGACTTTTGCAGTGGACATTGCCACCACCTGATGGTATTCTGACAGATCTACAGTCACCACTATTTAGTCGTCTAATGTAAACGCCGGGTAACACGCTAGCTGTCTGCTCATATGGAAAAGGATAGATAGCAAATGAGTGACGATTGGTTTTATGATTATTTAACTGTGTGTTTGGTGTTTAGGTTTGGCATCATTCAAGTTGTTGGTTACTAAACAATCTAGATTTAGTTTACTTTCTGCAGAATGATCGATTTTGGGTTCGGACGAATATTGTACAGACTATCAAGCATAGTGTTTTCTGTCCTGAGGAGAAATATTGGAAATATATTCAGATGACTGCCATTGACTGGTGCGGCTGCTCGAGGCAAGATGGCTGCTCCAAAGGCAGCACTACAAGTGCACCCCTCTCATGAGATCTCACACTCTCTAAGTCGTATTCTGTACTCTCACTATGCTTTGTGGAGAAGAATTCTTAACTAATTAGGCCAAGCACCTTGAGAATCCACTGACCTGCCTCCCGTTGCATTGACGTCCATCAATGCAACCAAAGATTCCTATAATCTCAATAATGCCACCTAGCGGGAATGCTATGTGCCAGTGGATTCTCAAGGCTCTAAGCCTAGTTCTTTAAGAATTATTCTCCCATAGAGCGCAGTGAGAACCTTGTAAGGATTACGACTGTGAGACTGTGAGATCTTATGAGAGGGTGCCAAGATAGCCTTGCTGGAAGAACATAATAGATATAATAAAGAAGAAACCAACAACTTTTGGTCAAAGTCCATATTCTCCATCAGTTGATGCGGAGTGATATAAACAAGGCAACAGCTGAGTGAATATCGCGTAGCATTCAAACGAGTTCGAGAACAACAACTTTGACCAAAACTAGTTGCTTTCTGTATTTATCTCACCCCTGTAGATACTAAATAAATGGACAACACACTGGCTGTATACCATGGAGAACGAACTGCAATACTCGTAGGGGCGTGGAGAACGAGTTTCCAATGTAGATCCTATGGGACAAAAATTACCAGAGGTGAGATAATAGAAGATTATCCTAGCACTTGCTCCAGTGGACAGTTATTACTTCCTTGAACTAGTGAGGGCTATTCCGCCGACGCATGCATATTTGAACGTTATACCTGATTTACTCCCCTGAAAGGTGTGAAGTAATGCATAGCATGCACACCCATGTTGGTTTTCTTGGTGACAGACAATCTGCAGGGGCTGAACTGGAGGTGAACTGTGATGGTCAAGTCTCTCACTCTAGGGCAGGGGGTATTATATGGAGACACGGTTAGTGTGTCAGGATGAAATCTGCCCCGAGTTTTTTGGTTCGGAAAGATTCCCCGAGATCGAAGAACGAGGGGAATATTTCCGAGAAAAAAAACAAAGAACAGATGTAATTTAGACACACTTTCAATGTTTCCTCATTATTATATACCTGAAGATAATTGAAAGTGCCATTTTAAAACAAGTCACGTTGTATGGAGTGTAGAAATTATTAGTTCGTGCAGAGTGTGCAGAACGAAATCCGTACAGCTGGACAGTCAATGTGAGACATTCGCGCATAGGTATATAATAATAATAATACATTAGATCCTTTTGTGATGTTGACTCCTTGATGAACACGATACAGTGTTAGATACTATGAGTAGTATTACTTCCATTCCTCTTATACTAAATGACGTGTACATAAGAGTAATGTCTGGCAATTTAGTGTCGTCAGAATGATTAGGCTACCGAACGGTCCTTGGGATCCTGAAATAGGATTAAATATTCATGTTCGATTCTATTCATTTTAACATTTTCATATTTTCCTATGTGGGTCTGGATTCTAAAAATGGCCTCAATCTCTAGGCTTGCTATATAGAATGCAGAAAGTTCATTAACATTCCTGTATGCAATATTAGAACATTATGGTTAGTTTTAGTATAATCCAAAAATACAAATTTTGTACTTTGACATATGTGATGAAAAATGACATAAATTGATATAAATATTTATGTTATTAGTTGTTATTTATTCAAGTTGTATTTCCTTCTAATTAGACAACATGGAAAAGTACTTATATAATGAATAAAAAAGGTTATTATGTCAAATGTCTTACAGTTCCATTGATATAAGCTTTGTAACATTGCATAGATTCCAAGTATATAATAATAAACACAAAAGCACAGAAGACTTGTATATTCTCACAGTGAATTAGAGTTTCATAGAGGGTCATTGCTCCTAGAAGTGTGGCAAAAGCGTTGCTCCAGTAATATAGCTATTTTCACGTTGTATCGCTACTTTTTACAATACCACATTTTCAGTGACACATAGATGAAAGGTTCATTAGATTTGTAATTGAATACATATGACGCCATAGGTATGACGTGATCTACAAAGAATCTGGATCAACGATTTTGTCCTCGGGTCGCTATTCTGCAATCTACAAATTTATCACATATATGGAGCAATGGCCCCCTGGTGCGTTTTTTGTACTAAGTTAACTTCTATATTTCCATGGGGTGTATGGGTCACGATAAAAGCTCGCTATAGTTAGTTCCCCTATGCTCCTTCACGAAGGCCAAGTTTCCGTTTCAGAATCTTGATTACTAATCAAGAATAGTGTGAATTATATGGGCATTCCTGTCTTCTCTGTATTGGCATAGCAGGCAGTTTGCAGGACTAGGTATGCATGCTTTACTACTATGATTTTAACCATATCTTGTATGTAGTGTATAAGGTGTATTACCATATAAAACTGTGCACCCACTGCTGCTGATTCACCAAGATAGACCTTCAGATACACTATAATTAGAAATAAATAATACTTTTTTTTTATTATCCAAAGTAAATAGGATTTGGTAGAGTCATGACCAATGGACGCTCTTCCTTGCACCGATCCAAAAAAACAAACAGGCACACAGGGGCCTGTTTTTCAGACAGCGACATCTTTATTTGTAGTGATCACAAAGGAGTTACCAGTTGGGCGACCAAACCAGTAATCATGACCAAAAAGTGTTCCTCAGACCCGGTCACTGTTCAGCTGTTATGATCACTGTTGGTCCAAGGCCCATTCCAAAATAAAAGCATGTCTCACATGTATATTACTCAACATAAAATTGTGAAATTTGGGAATTAGATAAAACAGATATAGATAATTCATCGTAGTAAATATTGTTCCATTTGATACAGTGGAAGTGTATAAAATGAAATATGCCACCATTTGGGCTAAATGGTCACAACTCTGGAACCCAAAACAGTGACCACAACAGTTTACCCCTCTAAATGGTCGCACATGTTATGACGACATCTCTGGAACCCAAAGGTCTCCAAATGGTCACTAACTGGTCACTATAGGAAATGGTCACGACTAAAAAACAGGCCCCCAGGCACCCACTGCTTTCGACACACTCCGACATGAATATAAATCAAAATTCCTGCATCGTTGCAGTGTCGGGACATTAAAAGATTCTGTGTCGTAGAGTATCAGAGTAAACTCTGAATTATAGCTGAGTCGAAAGGTTGATAATTCTGTGTCAGGCCTCAGTGGGTTCTGGCCTTTAGGGCCCTGACCCTCTGAGCTAACGACATACTACGACACACGTACCAACACGCTTCCAACACACTACGACACAAAATCTTTCAACCTTCAATATGGCTATAATTTGGGAATTTTGTATCACACTCTAACACACTAGGGCACATAATTTTTCAAACATCCGACACCACAACCAGGGATGACAGTTTTCCACATTTCCATGGAAATCCTTGTTTTCATTTCCAGTTTATGAGATAATATTTCGAAGATAGTATCAACTCAGCCTCTTTCATGCAAATAAAACAGTGGTTTGAACCTACCAACACAACCTCAGCCATATTTCATGGCCAACACTGATGTTTTCCCAGTCTCTCTGAGGCAGTCAATTCCACATGAAAGATATTTCCACTTATTTTCCTGAACCTATCTGACATCCCTAACCTACGATGAGGGAATTTTGTGTAAGGCTAGGAACCCACTGAGGTCCCAACACACTACGACAACCCTCCCGACACACTACCACAACCCTTCCGACATACTACTACAACCCTCCCGACACACTACAACAAACCTCCCGACACACTACGACAACCCTTCCGATACACTACGACAACCCTCCCAACACACTACAACAACCCTCCCGACACACTACGACAACCCTTCCGATACACTACGACAACCCTCCCAACACACTACAACAACCCTCCCGACACACTACGACAACCCTCCCGACACACTACGATAACCCTTCTGATACACTACGACACAGAATTCTCAACATTCCGACACAGCAATGATGCAGTAATTAAGTTTCATACTCTGATATTCTATAAAACCGATTTTTTCAACATTCTGAAAAACCCAAGATGCAGTATTTTATATTCATAGTTATGTCGTGCCCATGTCGGGACCATATCGCAAGCAATGGATGCCCGGCTTTATATAGCCATGTGGTAGCCGCGTATCGCAAGTATAGGACGAGGGCCCTTAAATTATTTAAGTCATCAGTATTTCCAGTTGAGCAAAAACTCACGACATAACTGTAGCTACCACAAGTTTCTTTAACAATCATGCTTCGTGGGCTTCTTTGATCCTTTTTTTTAAAAAAGGTTTTTTATTTACCTTCGACATTATGATGTAGTTCTTCAAAAGCACAAGGTTTTTATTAACAACAAAAACAACAATCGTATGAATGGTGATCTTAGCATAAATAAGCAACGTGATAGTTTTCAGCTAAAAACCTGAGAATAAAGCTATCGCAATGTGTTATACTTGAACCCCAATGGTGTGTCCTGTTTTATACTGAGTATTGATGATGAAATGCCATCTGGTTGTGAGCTTATGAGTCCCAAATGTAAAATAAATCATTGCTTAATGCTAAGCCTTTATGCTTGTATTGTGTCCTTAGATGTAGTAGTGACACTAATGGTAAAAACATTTGAAAGCCTCCTTGAACCATGCACTTGGCAGATTGTTTTGTGTTCTGCAGGGAACCAACCATATGTTCTGGTAAGGGCCCCGCAATTCTTTGTTCTGCCTATGAAATAATGACACGTAGCAACAATGTCTGTCAGAAGCACAGAAAATGATGACGTCATTAGCATGTTATGTAATTGATATAACAAGGTCATGTGAATGATATAACAAGGTCATCTGCTGGGTCAAAGAACCACTGTCAAACACACAGGATTATATGACAAGGTTAGACCAGGGGCCCGTTTAATAATCTAGAATGGTATATGAAGACATTTCTCTGTATGCCAGAGAGACCCAGGGACAATGTGGGTCAACTTTATTCAATACTTATAGACGACTTTACGGACAGTTGATACTGTCTTAGCGAACAAACTTAAATATCATTAAACGATAACCCTTGTATGAGGTACAAAAAAGGGTCATCAAGTATGATTCTGGATTATCAAACAGGCCCAGGTTCTGACAGATTGTGAGACTAGTACACATGTCCATGACAGATACATCTGTGAAGTGAGTGTCAATGTTGAAGTGCACAGCTTTCGTGGAATCATTAATGAGTAAGAAAAACTGGCAGGTACAGAAAACGTGCCATACTGACATTTCAATAGCATCCATACAAAAATCCAATGCCTGATATATCGCACTTGAGCAACAGAAAGTACGCTTGAGTTTCAAAACAGTTGGTGACACTATGGAACATATGATAGTGACGATGGAAAATGATTTCAATGCTTTTGTACCTTGTAGGACCGTATATATTTGTAGTCATGATACTGAGATTCTCTATAGATAACTTCAGAACAAGCATGTGTAAATGACAAGCATGTGTTAATGATTGATTACTAATGATGTGTGCTGAGTAAGCGTCTGGTTTATAAGTGAGGATGGCGAATGTAGCATTGTCCTCCTCCTAATAAAAAGAAAACCGCCATAGGTTTAACATTGATTGACTGCAAGTATTCGATGGGGTGTGTCATACAATAGTTTTTATGGATCTAAAATCGTGGAGACCAGGGAGCTGTTTCAAAACCATAGACTTAACCCACGTTTTGAAACAGTTCTCTGGTATTAGAAGGAAACCCACTCGATGAAAATAACTTGGTCCTTACTTCACCGAGTTTGATCAGGCAGTAACACATGAAGCGCAGCTGAGCGTGTTACGGCGCGATCAAACGAGGTGAAGTACGGACCAAGTTATTTTCATCGAGTGGGTTTCAGATTTTATCTAACCCCAGACAATCGATTAACAATATCTATATATATTAAATAAACCTTACCTACTATTTCACTACTATTGCCGCCATGGTTGACAAAATCGCGAGTCTGACGGGACTATTTCACCCCGGAGGTCCTGCTCGCTGATTGGTTAACTAGTCTGACGTAATATCATTAAGTATTTACCGTGTTATTATCGTAGCTGTGGAGTTTGAGTTCCAAATGTTAAGCCTATGGACATTAATACCGGGGTTAGATAAGGATAAATACTAAATGACCTGCAGTGAGAATCAATTTGGATTTCAGCAACTCAGCCTGTAGTGGTTCTGTCTTTGCTCAGTTACCGCCTCGCGAAGATCACTACGCACACAAGCGTTGTTGCATAAACTTTGATTTATTCTCACCTACGGCCGTTTCTACTAATACTTCATGTGTGGGACGTGATATGGTCTTGAGGAATCTGGTATTTCATACCATGCATATATTCTAAATGAAGATGGTAATTTTGAATCACGTAGGAAACCTTGAAATAAGTCCCACCGATAACTTCACTATATTTGGTCATAATGATCAGGAAAATGTCGAATAATATTGAATAATCCCGAAATGTATTAGTCATTGGAAGTGATTTCCTTGTAATTGAAAATGAATGAGGCCTTCTATTTTAATGTGAAAAATCTATATCCCATACGTCAGTTCTCCCGTCAAAGCAGTCCGAATATTTTTCAGATTATAACAAAACATTTTTTTTATATTTCCACATACTTTAGGAGGAAATCAAAGATCATGGTAAGATCTGTCAGTGATTGTTTGATGATTACGAATTGACCAGGCATTTGGCTGTTATAATGATCCACATTATTACAATGATTCACAAATTCCATGTATTATCCATATAATAGATCTATTTCAATTTGCTGTGTACTGTAAATCAATGCCAGAAGTATTTTGTAAATAACCCTGAATCGGTCTGGCAGCTTGATACTTTGAATGAAAGCCGCCGTCACCTGGATAATAAAATGTGAAAATTATCCAAGGATCTTCAATAATGAAAGTTAAATATTCATATCTACATGTGGAAACTATTACATTTATATCAAAAATTAATACATGTTTCACAATTTCAGCTGGTAATTTCCTTTAGAAAATAACGAATTGATAATCAGAGGAAACGAACACAGTTATGTATATGATCGTTCAGGTGGTTTTGTAATTAAGAAGATTTTTTTATTGTACTTATCAGCAAGTGGTATCAAGCCAAAAGGCAGTGTTTTTGGGGTATTTTTTTTATTAAAAAGGTATATGAAGTATGGATATATTTCTCAGCTGGAAAAGAATAAATGATGAATGTTCTGAATTGTTTGTGAAGTGTCTTCGTGTGCAGACAGGTGTGATTCCTTGCCGTGTTGCTTCCATATGTTATTTGAATGAATTCCAAATCAACTTCCATTTCTCAGTCCGTGAAAATCTGTCAATGTTCTATCCGTTCATACGGAAAATACTAATCTCAAAAGCTGTATTAGTCGCTCATAGTGTTAAACATTTAGTGCTTGGGAGTTACTAATATTAACGAAGAAACCAACAAGGTTTGGGACAAAAATACTAGGGATGAGATGAAATACAAAGCTGTTGTATTCTGTTATTATTCCCATCATCTTGCAAGATAAAATCTGAAATTTGATTTTAAAAAAGCTTTTTAAAAAAGTGGAACTAAACGTTCATGTTCCCAGTCACAGAAACGCCCCAATTGTTTTTTTTTAATATCATGCAAATCTTGTAAGTATGACACCCCTCTCTGATATATCCAAAATAGTAATCAAATAACCAAGTCTGATAAGTCCGTGCCTTTGTTTGCCATACACTAGCCTGGAAGCCTGGCGTATGTCTCCACATAATAGGCCAGGTAACGCTCCCCATTTTTCTGGTGCATTATGGGTAACAGCGCGATTACGAGCTGGTACCTGACTGATACTTTTTGGATTTTACGCTGGTTCACCCGCTAGAAGGCATGGCGAAATCTGTTGTTTTTGAAGAAACATTCTTTTCTTTCATCATTTGAAAGGTTGCTATTATTTCATGTTGTATCATCGTTCATTATAAACAAGTACTAGTAGGTTGTGCTGGTTCTCATTGCCACTGCAAATCAACGGGGAACCAACGAAAGTTCAAGGTCAATCACAAGTTGCTTTCGTTTGGCGTCACCCGTCCCATTGTTAATTGGGGCAAGACCAGTCTAGCCATACACGTGTGTTTTTTCCCCTCTCCTACCCACCGTAAAACACTGCTAGGAGAGTGTATTTTTTTCTCGTCCGAACCTCGGCCAGTCATGTGACTGCCTCAGGCGAGAACTCGTGGTTAGTTTTCCTGGTTGACACCAGGTGGCAGTAG
This sequence comes from Alentia gelatinosa, assembly GCA_950022655.1. Lineage (NCBI taxonomy): Eukaryota > Metazoa > Annelida > Polychaeta > Phyllodocida > Polynoidae > Alentia > Alentia gelatinosa. Next base: position 9,879,712 of record OX465585.1, read on the forward strand.
TGTGCTAGAGATCCTGCCTGAGGTTTGCTACATTTCTTCTTGTCTTGGTTACTCTAAAATCTCCCTTCTTCTTGTAGTTTTATTCAATCTAATGCACAGGTATAGTTTACTCCATATTAAAGACGATTATGCTGTGTACATGTACGTCGCATCCATGCTCTGTTTTCATGAATAGACATTCCTACAGAAACATGTAAATAAAAACAGTGATGTTTAAACATTTCTGTGTACTGCATATTGAATGCTTTGCTATACGTGCTGCAACGTCTAGACCTATTTCGATGATGAGTGATATTAATATTTGGTTCATATAGTGTATGATGTTGACGCTATAATACACACATATACGCATTTTATCTTATTTACTCTCTAAACCTTACTTCTTGTACTTGATAGGTTATCTATAACCAAGTGCATTGTTCATTTAGTCTCGAAGATCCATGTATAAGGCCTACACTTTTAACTTATCGATTATTCTAAGAATATATCGAAATATGTAAAGGCCATATAGAATGGGAAATACAATGGGTCTGGTTAGAAATTCGATTTTTAGTTTTGTTTTAAAGAAAGTTTATTCAGTGAATTTTATAAGTCTAGATCCATCTTGGCGATGTTTGTAGGGTAACATGTTGATCCCTTTCCCAGTCCATTGTGTGAGTTGTAAAATTTCACTTCTTTTCATTTTTCCATGTCTTTTAATTTTTTGGCATTTGTGTAAGAAAAGAACAATACAGGAACTGAAAAATACAGGATGTGTACAATATAATGTTGACGATATCATTGAGGTAACGAGACCGACATTTTATATCCGTGGTACAAAGGAGTAGTTCTAATCAACACCGTAGAGAATTTTATATGCATTGAGTTCCTAGAAGAGCCATCATTTGGCGATCAAATGGGAGTGTTTCTCAGAGAGGCCTAACGAGCTGGATTCCTCGCATGTATCTTTTTGCAGTACCTTCCCACGTACCTGATGATAATAATGTGTCAGGGTGGGTGATATTACGTATTGCAATTTTGGTTAACAAAAAGGAGAAAGATCTCCTTATTTGCAAGCAAGCATGATAAAGTATGTGTCAAAATGGTCGTTTTTTTGTGGATCACAGGAGAAGAAAGTTAATAAAACAGAATATTGCAATTATTTGCTGTTTCTTCTTTTTCAAGCCCACCCCTTAATTGATAATACCTTTGCAGGTGATTTCGTAATCATCGAATTCATTCTAATTAATTGATTCCCTCTTTTTTCTCTGTTGAGCAAAGACTTTTTTTATATAGCAAGTTTTTATTTCCATTTGTATGATACAACTATTCATTTCCTCTAGTTATACCTTAACTATACATGATTTGCTCACATTGTGTGTTTTAGGTGGTCTGTGGAGGGCTTCCTACTGAGGACACCTTTACTTCTACCAACACAAACGGGCGGGAGGCAGCGGGGGAGGAGATATTTCCTCTCATACACGCCGGGTGTGAAACACAGCCAAGACGCATCCGTATATAAACCCTGGGTGTATATATATGAAAACAAGTCAATATTCAGCCACTACATGCACTTCCGCGATGGCGTATATATATGAAATGGTGGTTTTCGTGCAGTGTAGTTGAACAGATAGAGTATGGTGGACGTATAACAGGACATATAGCACACACAGAACATACATGCTACATGTCATGGTTACAGTACGGGTCCTGGTAAGGAGCCCGACAGGACACAAACAGGAGCCGTTGGGTATTTAGAAGGAAACCCACGAGATGAGAATAACGTGGCCCGTACTCCATCGAGTTTGATTGCGGAGTAATAAACGAAGCGAAGCTGAGTGAATTACGTAGCGGTCAAACGAGGTGGAGTACATACCAAGTTATTCTCATCGAGTGGGTTTCTGATTTTATCCCACCCCGTATAACATCATTTATAGCTGGAATAACTCACCAAATTAGCCATTGAGTATTAGGTACGATTCTTTCACGGCCGTGGAGTACGAGTTCCTAACGTTAAGCCTATGGAGAAAAATACCGGGGTGAGATAATATGGGGTATACTATGGTGAGACAACATCTAAAGTGTATCACCACTCATGCTAAGAACGTTCTCCTAATATCCTGTGTGAGCCTTTGTATCAATCTGTTAACCCTTTAAGGACGCATGATGCCTGGAGGCATCACCACGCTAAAGACGCATGATGCCTGGAGGCATCACCGCACTAAAGACGCATGATGCCTGGAGGCATCATTGTCCCAATATTAAGAAAAATGTTTTAACAAAGAAATAATAGAGCAATATTTATGAAATCTTCAGAAAATGTAGATATAATATTATATTTAATATTTCTATTAAAAAAAAAATGAAATATTTATGATCATGTATCAAATTGCATGATTACAAACTTGGATATCAGTTTTAACTATTATGTGGCCGTCCTGTAGCCAGACAGACTGCCACCAGTATCCGTCCTTATGGGAGTAGCTGGACCCCAGGCAGCCGTCCTTAAAGGTTTAAGGGATAAATACCGATAAAAGCTGTTTTCTTATATCATGAGAACGCAGAAACTACCTCACAATTGCCTAAAGCCGCTCTGTCTAAAGGACATTTTTCTCTTTTTTTTCTTTGTTTTCTTTTTTAAAACATACTATTGTGTGTATATGTTGTACACACATGCTGCATTGTAAAATCATATGTATTTGATGAATGGATATATATCTTAGATCTGGGCGTGCATTGAAACCAGCCGCAAGGCTGAGCACGTTCCCAGTATAAATAAATGTTAAAAAAATATATATATATATATCTTATAAGAATTAACACTGTCATTGGGGCGAACTGAAGAGTTGGCCTTAATGTGTATCAGAGCGCGGTCGTTACGGACTCACTCCCCGTCGTCAGGGACTCTCACGTGGTTCCGGTCACGTGGTCCCGGTCACGTGACCACGCCACCCCAACCCGCCTGCGTTCACTTCAACCCTGGGCCGCCGATGAGAAGGAACCACCCACCAACCCTACAAAACCTTTTTAATCTCATCCTTTATCTTCTCCTACTTCGTAGGGCTTATCAATAGCTCGTCAACTATCTCTTATCTCTTACTCGTACGTTATATTGGACTACTGAAACTTATCTCGTACTCTTACTCGTACTCAATAAATTTTATGTCCATACCCGCGCTTTGTGTTAGTCATTACATGTGAACCATCCATCGTTATTTGTGAGCTGATGACTTTATCCTTTTTCATCCCAAGGATGTATTATGCGAACGAGAAAGTAGTTTGTTATCTCCACAGATATTGTTAATGCAGAATGGTCTAAGCTAATAATCTTATCCTAGGTAGTTCTTCTATCCCAAGGGCTTAGAGTTACAAATCAGAAAACAGAAATTCTAAAATGTTGCTTTTCACATAGTAGAAAATCATAGGTCACCATGTTTATGAATTGAAGAAACCAATATTTTTCAGTATATTTCCTCTATAAATGAGTCCAATATAAATTGGCCTAATTTACCCTATAGGTTTAGATCAAACTCGGTAATATGTTATACTTCGCCAATTTTGATATTAACAAAAGTGAAAGGAACCGGTTGGGATTGAGAATTACCAGTATTTGAATATCTCCAGGTGGCGCCACTGTGTACTGTAAATGTCACTATTATTGACTATGGCACAGCCTCAACAAGCACAATACACACTACACTCAAACATAGGAGTCTTATGTAGAGAACTCTAGGACAAAACAATTTTACAGAAGTCATACCCTCCATTCTGCTCCATTCTCTGTGAAGAGACAATAAAATAATGACATCCACAAGGTATTTCAACGCTTTCGTACTTAGTCCGAACCCTCCATTGGGCCAATGGAGGGGGAGGAAGGAGAGTTGACTGAGTTCTGAAAGTATCCACCAGGTGGCCTGTGTGAGCCCGCCTGTTATTCTGACCACCAGGCGTCAGTGCTGTTCTTGCAGTGTTTAGCCTGCTCACTGTCCATGTGGCTGTGTTCACTGTTTTCAGAGACAGATAGCCCAGTATTTCTCATGGTTTCGTTTTTTATGTATAACTCATCAGGCCTAAAAGAGGAATTTGTATCATGTGAGTGCTTGTTTTATCAAGTATACCAACTTGTTAGTTATACATTATTCATATATACTGTCAGTGTATACATACAGTAAATGATTCCATTTTGAATACGAAAAATTACAATGTTCACAAAACTAAGATACCAATGAGCCAGCACCTATGTAGGCTGCCATATTGCAACAATTTGCAAATCAAACCGGAAATGAATTCAGGCTATCGCATCAACACTCAGAATGTGGTCGGCACTATATATATATACATATATATACACCTTTCCTTTTACCATGAAGTTCTTCACACAATGCGCGTTTCTCTAAGCAGAATATATTATAAAGTAATATTCGACTAGAACTCCATATTCAAATGCTCGGCAACAGCATCAGCAAACAGAACATGTCATTTAGTACACTGATTGTTGAATAATCTATTATACCTAGAAATAGAGGTACTAGCGCTGATGATAAAGTAAGATTTAACCCTTTCCCTGCAGCACCCAGTTTCCCTGCTCAACATTACACGGCAGGCATTGCCTGCATAAACGACCCTGCTACGGCAGGTACCTTTTTTTGGGAAATAGCAATGTCACATGATGTGTCATGTGATTTGAGTAATTTACCTTGGTAACTGATGATACTTTGTTATACCAAATCAAAGGTCTATATGGCCCTTATACTCTGTCAAAATTTCGTTTAATTCAAACAATTATTTTTTTATTAATTGAATTTTGTACATAAATATCAATGATGCCTCAAAGATGCCTGGAGGCATCTTCCTGCCATAGCCAGGGGAATGCCTGGAGGTATCATGCTGCTGTTAAAGGGTTAAAGAGGCCCAATTTCGATGTGAGTCATACAAGAAGTTACTTATCACAATACGAAACTCTAAGTTTATTCAGGTATCATCTTGGTGTATTTACCACTAAAGGCCATGTTTTCTGATATTTCCTTACGCCTATGCTGTCCACTTACGTATACGAGGTAATGTTCATGTACCCAGCTCAGCATATATAGTGCATCAACATAATAGATACTTATATAGAACGTCCTGACCATGCTGTACAAGTCACAGAACGAGATCTTCCTGCCATAGCCAGGGTTCTGTGACGTGTACAAGCATGGTTGAACGTTATATATTTACTATATACCCCAAATTTAAAAAAAAATCAATTTCAATTTTCTCAACAACCAAAATTTTAATAAATGTGTATGGCAAGGTAGTCCGTATTTTAGTGTACAGACCAGTGGTCCGTACAGTATTTTTACGTCATATGCCAAAACGGTGCGTACTTACAGTATATACGGCATGGGTATATAGTAATAGATGATAAATTTTATCAGCAGAAACTTGCGTATGCATGACGACCAATACGTTGGATGATATATACGCCCATGGTGCTTTGTTTACACTGGAACCATATATCAGGAAACTTAATATTTTGTCTTATGTCTTCACCTAGGTATAACACTATCGAATATAATAGATCAGAGTATATACAAAGCAGACTCCAAACAGGTGATTCAATGATATCTAAAAGGTATATAAAAAAATGATAGTATGTAAAATGTAAGCTCAATTGTGTAAAGATAATGATATATTGACAAAGTCCGGAAAACAATGTCACACATTATTCATATCATTTATAACCAAAGAGGTGATCGAATAGTATCTGAAAGGTATATAAAAAGAAAAGTATGAAGAACTATACGTTCAATTATGTAAAGCAAATGATATATTGACTATGTCCAGAAAACAATGTCATACATTATTCATATCATTTATAACCAAAGAGGTCATCGAATAGTATCTGAAAGGTATATAAAAAGAAAAGTATGAAGAACTATACGTTCAATTATGTAAAGCAAATGATATATTGACTATGTCCAGAAAACAATGTCATTAATTATTCATATCATTTATAACCAGAATCGAGGTGACTCAAATAAATTCTGTATCTAATCAAATTTTTTCCAATCATACGAAAGTCTGTATCTAAGTTTCCTCATGGAAGAACTGTTGTAAGCTTAAGGCAAAAACAAGAGTGTGTTTCTAGTTAGCCTCCCCTACCTAGCAAGACCTTACCTCACCTAGAATTTTGACGCAAAATGCACAAAAAATACAGAAGGACAAACATACAGCAAAATATGGACTCTAAAAATTTATAAAGAATATTTTCACAGAACACAGCTAATTTTCTCACAATTTTAGAGAGATGATAATTCCAAGTTGCTGTTTCAGTCACATACTAGAATACTGAAGTGGGTAAGCGTTGCTAAATCTGAAGATTATATGCTGTCTTTTTGTGGCAACAAACATGGGAGAGCCAGAAATGGCAGCTTCCACTGGAGTGCTAAGAAATTGCTAGTGCCGTCATGCTCCATGTCCGTAACCTCAGATCATGAAAGCATCATTAGCACTCTTGGTGTTTTTGAGGTGTAAGTCTCTCTATTGAGGCGATGGATCATTAACTATTAATGATCTATATATATTATTCAGATGCTTGACACAGATCTACATATAGGATCAGAATGTGCGCCAGTACAGAACTCATGTAATCAGGCAGAAAGGGTCATGTGAAATCTAAACCTCACCCTTCAAGATGGTTGAAGGTTAGGTAACCAGAAACACAACATTTATGTTTTTTTGGTCTAACCACTAGCGACTTCGTCATGTCGTATTTGGCTGCCACCAAACCCGACACAAACTTGCCAAAAACCACATAGTTCTCAATGTATTATTATTCGACGCGACACGGCGGAGCGGTGCAGTGTCCTGTTTCTGCTTGTTCCCGAATACTGGTGGACTATCTCATCCGTGACTTGTAGTAATAAGTGTAGTGTCGTGTCTCGGGGATTGATCTCAGGGTAATGAGATCAGAAAAATACAGTATTGAATTCTGTTTTGGGTATGGCTAAATATAAATCATAAGGTAAGAGGAGCAACCGACTGTAGAAGTACAAAAAAGTAAAGCAAGTTCGAGTTTCTCCCCACGAGATTCTCACTCTCGTGGCTCTTCAGTCTCCCAGCATAGATCTGGTTCACTTTGTCTCAATGTGTGGGAGCAAGCGGATGTTACCAGAAACATAGTTTTTTAGATATAGTAGGTAACTAAACTGGGTAATATAGAAAGACATGGTTAGTGTGACTGAATGGAATCTGTTCAGAGATATTTGATAAAAAATACTCACCTCATTCTTCGAATTCGGTGAGTATTTTTGATCAAAATATCGAGGAACAGATGGAATTCAGACACACTCACTATGTCTTTTTATTACTATATGCCAAAATTCGATTAAAATACCATTTATGTACTTAAGTTATCAACCTATTTCAACCTCCGAAATAAGCAAGGCAGGTATGAATCACCGAACATTCACCTTGATGGATATTTCACGGGTGATCCGCTTAGTGGCGCCTCCGCGATGACGTCAGAACGTTGTTATGGAGAGTGATAGCGGGGGTTGTAGCAGAGATTTAAGTAAGCGCTAGCGCCGCGAAAGATCTGCTGGGAGAGTGAGAGGTAGTAATGACGTCATATAGTAACTTTTGCTCCGAATTCAAGTGTACGGATGGGGCGTTTTTTCATCTATTTTCGGGTGACAATGTCATTGTTTTTATATATTGAATGAATCCTCACTGTTGTAGGCGTTGACCTGTGTACTTTACCGTTTATTCGAGCGATGTTATGTGATTTCACGGGCCGATTTTGATACGAATCGAGGGGAGCGGCGCCATTTTATTTGTTTATTTTTTGTTCCGATCGTGTCAACAGATCACGTGGTACAGTGTGGCGTAAAAATATTTTACGCCATGGTGCGGCCGAACAGAATTTTTTCTACTATTGCGTAATAGTGAGACATTTGTGCACTGGTATATAGTAATACACATTATCAATGACAATGTTGGTGATTCACAGTGGACTGTTATATCATGCAGGCAGGAGGTAAGTGTCCCAGCACCGTCACAGTAACGGTTATGTAACAGAGGCGATAGGTGGAGCGCACTGCCTGATAACTGCAGCAACACGTGGTGGGCTCACATCCCTGTGTTGTGGTGTTTTGGTGATCATCCGACATGAGGACCCACATCAATCAAAAAGCTCGTTTCCATTGTCTGACGAAAATGACACCGACCTTTTGAGTCGCACTATAACCTTATAATAGGCCTTTTTCCACAGGCCGGCGATGCGCCTTATCTACATGGTTACATAATGCCTGCGGCCAAACAAACCCCTGGCAACGTATTCTGTAGCATTGGATCATTGAATGTATGAAAGTAATACATTCATAATACCTGTGTACATTATTCCCATAGAAATAAAAGTATTTGCAGTGTATTTTATGGTATTCCAGCTCCAATTTGGTATGTCATACATGCATATCAAATCAATGATACTTTAGATATAGCTTAGATAACACAGGTATACCCAAACTGTATACACAATAATACATTGGCAAGTATAGCTATAATATGCTTATCTTTCTCCAAGTTAAAACCAAGATGATTATCAACTGTAAAGTTTAGACAACCCAGACTCGTTGGTACAAAATCCTAGTTTGTTCCAGCAATATAATCTATGAAAAAACAACACTCCTGTAATCACACCCCCCGTTCACACTTTAGGTGTGATTGCTGTGTGTCTCTATATATACATGCTGCCGGACTCGGCCGTGTTTGTCCGAGCGGCCGCGTAACTAGGCAGTGGGCCGTAAGGCGGCGCTGAACGGCAATACCTGTATTTTCAGTGGCCGACTATAGGCCTATTTCCATTAGCTGTCACCGATATACAGTCAGGGAACACCGACGGTATCCCACTCTCACGATTTGCGCCTCCGACACACTACGATATCTTTACGACAAACGTTCGGATGAATAAATAAAATTTGTGTCGGAAGGAACGGCTCTATCGTGGACGTGGGTTTTGTGTTCCGATGGGTACTACGACACACTCCGATAGTGCTACGATAGAAATGCCGTATCATAGGCCTTCCGACAAAATCGAACATGTTCGATTTGTCGGAGTGGTAAAATTTCATCGGAGTGTGTCGTATCGTGTCGGAGGGATATCGCGGAGTGCTACGATTGAAAACCATAACCATAACCATAGCACTGCTGACGCAAACTTGAAATAGGCTATTAGAAGAACACAAATAATCTACACCCTTTTTGTTGGCCGATGGAAATGGTCCTTATTTGGCACCGATGTACAGTCAGGAACCATATTTCTTTGGGAATACCAACGCCAGATCGGTTAATAGAAACAAGACTTGTAGACAATACTCACAAATTAATTTGGTCTAGATTATGTAACAAGGATTCTCTGACGGATTCTCTGACAGAAAATGTGTGTGTACTTTGAATATAGAGTATAGAAACAGCATATAATGTACCCTCACCGATGGATTGATACTGAAATAAAGGAGATGGCACCACTGACAGACTTTAAAGCTGGGCACCCACTGTCTCGACACGCTATCGAAAGTTCTACGATTTGGCTATAATAAGAAATTTTCTAATCGCAGAGCTATCAGGAAGGCTCTGTTGGAGTGTGTCGGAACGGGTTTAGCGGAAATAAAAAAAGATCATGGTACCGACACATGCTACGATTCAAGAGGTGCGCCAATGCAAATCTCAGGCAAACCATTAACAATATTTGTAAAGATTCTTACTAAAATAATAGAAGTCATTCCATGAGATCTAAAAATAAAAAAACGTCAATATGCCAGGCATTTCTCGTATATCAGTTCCTGAATATGTACAAAAGACCATCGAAATAAAAGCTTATATATTTACATATATATATATACACGTAAATATATGTATCTAAATATGTATTATATGTATAAAGCATATACTTAACCACTGATATTCGCTTATTTATTCTATTCATGAATAAGTTATACATAGATGGGAATGCTCTCGACGCACTCCGCCACAATCTTGTCCCTACGACAAATCTGACATGTTCGGTTTTGTCGGAAGGCCTGCGACACAGCCATTCTGTCGCTATCAGAGTGTGTCTGAGTGTGTCAGAGTACACATCATGAAGGGGGGCATTCACCAACCACAACAAGGCTATGACAATGGGTTTCCGACAAGGTCCACGGCTGGCCTATGTCTGGAGGCCTTGTCGTAGTTGGTGGACCCCAGTTCCAGACAAGAGTCTATGAAAAGGCCACGACAAGGCCAAGATTGGGCTGCGATTGGAAACTTGTCAGGAGGCTTCCGACAAGGCTGCGGCAACATCAACCATGTTCAAGTTTCCCCATGACTGGACTCTTGTCGTAGAGTGTCGTGGTTTACTCGATATCACTGTCATAGTGTGTTGGTACATGGGCATCTTTTTTATGGGAACCAGCGATGTCTACGACAAGCCCTAACAACGCTGTCACAGACCTTCCCCCCTTCTTATGACAAGGCTGCGACAAGGCGCCGGTTGGAACTTTCATGTTGGCACTTGTCGTAGCCTTGTCGTGGTTGTTGGACGCCCCCCTTTAACCCTTTAGTGGCGGGCACCTCCGGCCGGTTAACATCCGTGGGGACGGCGACCGATGGCTGGCTATACCGCTAGGGGACGGCACGTTCGCGTATTCAACCGCATGGTGCCGCTGCCGACAGTGGGTCTATCACGAAAGCGATTAAAATAAATATGTTTCCCCGTACCGAAGCAATAAAGTTTGGTATCACAATGACCGCCTTGTTATATAGATTAAGTGTAGCAAATATGAGAGATTTCTATCGAACCAATAAAAAGATATCGCCATTTTAGTTCCTCCTTGTTCGTAAGTTTAGGCGGGGAAGCACTGGCGTTCCCCAAAATGGCGGTTCTGGCCCTTCAGTCGAATTGGATATTGCAACGGGAAAAACTGCCACTACGTTATGAATCATTTAAATATCAGTCTACCAACTGAGGACGAGCAAAATATATTTATTCCCTACGTCTGTGGGTGGTTGTTATGAAGAAATAGTCAGCAGATCAACGTCTATGGACAGTACCAAGTTGAGACATCGATCGAAAAATAAGTGTGACAGTGGTTTATATTGACAACGGCAGGCTGCGAAGGTCCGGTTCTGGAGAGTTATAACTTTGCTGCTGTCATATCCATACAAAATGCATTGACATCATTAATCATCACCCTGGGAATATTCTACAAGTCCTGACGATTCTGCCAGTGTCTGGTTTATTCATATAGACGGTAAATAACGGGAGAAAATGAATAATTACGAAGTTGCCAAACCTATTGACATTCTACTCAGTGCGGTGTCAATGAAGCCAATACTACGAAAGCCGAGTTGTTTAGCCATCACCTCGCCCAGGATTTGGTCGATTTACCCCTACAAGACATTATGACATCGCTATTGGATTATACTGGAAGGAACAGAAAAGCCTGCTGATTCTGTCCCCTGTGATATTAACATAATAATATTCTTTGGTTGATCTGTACGAGCCGATCTCACCAAGGAGTTGGATATGTGGCTTCGCCCCAGCATGGCGTATTTGTGGTCGGCACTTTCAAATCCAGCAACTCCCTTCATTGCAGTGTCAAGACAACATGTAGAAAATGATCTCGCACAAGGTTTAAACCTTCAGGAAATGAATGGAGACATATATATAACGAATCTTCTCACTCTAAGGTTTGTTCCTATATGAATTTCATAAAGTTTAAACGGTTAGATAAATAGAAAATAAATAAAACATAACCGACATCGATCTTCGCACTAAGCTGCGTGGGTGGGAAAAGACTTGGCAAAGTAGGCGAGTTAGAAAATCATTTCGCACAAGGATTTAACATTAACTATATGAAAAGTGACTTATACGAGGATATTCCCCACACTCTGAGGTTTGTTCTCGTATAATATTTTACATTTTGAACTAGAATTAACTTGATGATCGAATATAACCGTTGCGCCTTACGCGGTTCATTTTTTGACTTGCTTCAACATAGCATCTACTGCGGAGGGGGGTTGACACTGCAGTGACAGCATTAGATGTCAATTTGAAAATCAATTCGTATGGACTTTTAACGTTAGATAATAGATCAGGGAAGTAGGTGGGAGCAAAGCTGGGACTCTGAGGTTTATTCCAGTATATATATTGTCAGGTTTGAACGTGTGGAAGTAATAGTATATGAATTAAAGATATTGACATCGAACCGGGCTGGCGATTCAGTGGTGGGGCAGGAAGGGGGGGACGCTTGTCAAGTGACAGCAGATCTAGGCGAATTAGAAAATCATTTTGTACGGGCTTTTAACATGAAATAAATGATCAGGGAATTATATAGGAGCAAACTAAAGAGTGTAAGGTTCATCTACATATATATATTTCCTGGTTTGGAGGAGTGGAGAAATTATAAAATGAATTTATGAATCTGGACATCACCTGGACTGACTTCGCCATGGGGTCTCATACCGAGGCTGGGCCAGCGCGTTGTCTGCGATCAACTGTCATCGATTTATGAATAGGCTTACGCTGCTGTGGGTGCAATGAAGACAACAAAACGTGAGTACATATATTTTCAATTTCTTTTATTGTGTTGATTGTTATTATTTACTCTTCCAGGTTGATCAATGAATAGTTCTCCACAGAGTGATATATTGAGAAACACTTAGGTATGCATAGATGACACTGACATAAGCTACAACCAAACTTTGTTTTTTTTTTTTTACATTCTGGGTTAATCACATTTCTCCGATAGCATACCCTGCACCACGATTTCCTACCCAATTCCACCGGTAGACATCGAGTTACTAAACGAGAGGGTGTCTCTGTCGCAGATGTTGATGGTGGGGGGGCACAAACCATAGAGTCCTTCTGAATGTCGACAAGAATTTCCTGGATGAGTCTTAGTGTGAAATCATAAAGAGAGATCTTCTTTGGAAGTGTGAGGGAGTACAAGACATATGCATTTAACTTCATTATATCTAGAACATAAAAAAACATTTTGATTGTCCATTTTCTGGATTTCCGGGAAAAGGAATAATATTGAAAATATTGGTCCGCAAGATCGACTCCTCCCATATATCGACAGTAGTCCCGTATGAGGAGTGGACATTCAAACTCGGTTCGCTCAAAGACACCATTGTCCTTTCGTTTCACTGTCTGAGTACATACATCCATCTGGCTACCATGAATCGCTGACAAAGCACGTACGACTTTGCGATCCCTCCAAACCGTTAAGACAAGACTTCGCAAATAACACGGCTCCACGTTTATTCAGCTTAGCGTGTTTTTTCACCATTAGACATTTAGGCAGATTCTTCCGGTTCATTCTAACTGTACCACAACAAAAGGTAGCAAAACGGGTACACAAATCGAAAAACATATGTACTGTGGTGTAAAAGTTGTCAAAATACACATGGTGATTTTTTCCTAAGACGTTCCCATCCCTCAATAGCTTTAGAACTACGTCTGTATACAGATTTGTTTTGCGGGCCTTGTCCCGGTTGGAGAAGAAGGGTAGAGCCTGCACGACATAACCTGTGGGGAAAAAAATAGATCAGAGCGAGTTTGCAAATCATTTCGCACAAGGATTTAACATTAAATATATGAAAAGTGACTTATACGAGGATATTCCCCACACTCTGAGGTTTGTTCCCATATAATATTTTACATTTTGATCGAGAATTAACATTATGATCGAATTTAACCGTTGGGCATTACGCGGTTCATATTTTGACTTGCTTCAACATAGCGTCTACTGCGGAGGGTGGTTGACACGGCAGTGACAGCATTAGATGTCGATTTGAAAATCAATTCGTATGGGATTTTAACGTTATATATACTATCAGGGAGGTAGGTGGGAGCAAAGCCGAGACTCTGAGGTTTATTCCAGTATATATATTGTCAGGTTTGAACGTGTGGAAGTAATAGTAAATGAATTAAAGATATTGACATCGAACCGGGCTGTTGATTCAGTGGTGGGGCGGGTAGGGTAGGAACGCTTGTCAAGTGACAGCGGATCTAGGCGAGTTAGAAAATCATTTCGCACAAGGATTTAACATTAAATATATGAAAAGTGACTTATACGAGGATATTCCCCACACTGTGAGGTTTGTTCCCGTATGATATTTTACATTTTGATCGAGAATTAACTTGATGATCGAATTTAACCGTTGCGCCTTACGCTGTTCATATTTTGACTTGCTTCAACATGGTGTCAACTGCGGAGGGTGGTTGACACGGCAGTGACAGCATTAGATGTCGATTTGAAAATCAATTCGTATGGACTTTTAACGTTATATATACTATCAGGGAGGTAGGTGGGAGCAAAGCCGAGACTCTGAGGTTTATTGCAGTATATATATTGTCAGGTTTGAACGTGTGGGAGTTATAGTAAATGATATTCACATCAAACCGTGCACTACGCTGAGTAAATCTTGACTAACCTGAAACGCTCTCCGCGAGAACCCACACTTTCATCCCCCATTTGGTAGGCTTCGCTGGCATATATGTCTTATGCGTAGTTCTGCCTTTATGAGCGACCATTGATTCATCTACACATAGTTGTTGTCTTGGTTGGTAAACTTTTTTCGATATTTCATTAATACCCGAAAAAAGCCATTCTACTTTTCTCGTAGCAGAACGCGGCTTCGGCTGATTTGCGCTAGAGCGAATCGCATTTGGGCCTCCATTTGTCTGCATTTCGTCGTCCTCAGTCAGCCAGAAATTGATGTACCTGTAAAATATATATATATAGAGATATTAAAACCTGGTTTAATTAGTTTATATATTTGTTTTCTGGAAGAAATGCACATATTCATTTCAAAATACTATAAACATAACAATCCGCTTTTGCGAATTATATGTCGGTGAGAACTGTCAAACTTGAGAGCACCGTCAGTGGTGGTTGGAGGCGAAATTCGTTTTCTATTTTGGCCATAACTCGTTACAAAACGTTAATGAACTCACCTTAGAATATTCACGAAGACATCTCGAGACATAACACGATTGAAGAACGGTGTTGCGAGTTCTGATACCTTGCTCCAGTAGGCCTTCACTCTATGCTTCCTAACGAGGCCCATCAGGAGTGCAAGCGCAATAAACTTTCTGATCATTGTCGTAGTCGTTCCGGTCCATTTGAATTTCCCTACCTTG
This sequence comes from Alentia gelatinosa, assembly GCA_950022655.1. Classification (NCBI taxonomy): domain Eukaryota; kingdom Metazoa; phylum Annelida; class Polychaeta; order Phyllodocida; family Polynoidae; genus Alentia; species Alentia gelatinosa. The sequence goes on from OX465585.1 coordinate 9,894,863, forward strand.
GGTGCGGTTTGATCGGCGTATATGTGCGTGCAGGCTTTCAGTCGCTCAACAAATGTTATGGTGAAAAAAAGCGAAAAAAAGGCGAGTGGACTCTTCACTTTTTCTTGGTCAACATCTGGAGATATTCCCATTGTTTCTACGTAGGGTGGTAGTGGCGGCGACTTCCTGATCCCCTTGCACATGCGAACCCAAGTTCGCTCTTCTTCCTCTTTTTCGTTCTTTTTAGATGTTTCAACTTCCTCAACTTCGTTCTCTTCCAGTATTTCTTCATTATCGTCCTCAGAGCTGTCTTCCTGTTCTTTTTCTTGCCGAAGTAATCTCAATGTTGCGAGTGGGAGTTGATCCTCCCACTCGCTATCACTGCCCGACCATGTCAAGTCGTCCATTTTTGACGGGAGTGGCGGCGAGTGTCGTCTGTACGGATATTTCGTGTTTTCATCGAATCGTAGGTGACGTCATACCTAATATTAATTCTAAATCTTTATAAATTTATAAATCATTATGTTTTGTCTACATTCTGTGAAAATTTCGTAATTATATATATAGTATATCCTTAGAAAAATAACATTTTCTCAAATCTCGGAGAAATGATGCCTTAAGGCATCATCCGCCCCCCGCCGGATGATGCCTTAAGACATCATCCGCCCTTAAAGGGTTAAGCTGGGCACCCACTGTTCCGACACGCTACCGAAAGTTCTACGATTGGGCTACGATAAGAAATTTTCTAATCACAGAGCTATTCGAAAGGCTCTGTTGGAGTGTGTCGGAACGGGTTTAGCGGCAATAAAAAGACTGCAATCTTGTGATCTGTCCGTATGGTGTCACAGATGCCATCTAGACATGTCACGAAACTACTGAATATCAACACACTCCGACACAGCCTTGTCCCTACGACAAATCGAACATGTTCGATTTTGTCGGAACACCTGCATGCCTGTTTCCATTCACCGATTTGGCGCCAGTGGTTCCTGAATGCAGATCGGTGGCGAATAGTCAGCCAGTGGAAAATGGCATTTAAAGTATGCTAGATTAATGGGTGAGCATTTGTATGCAAGTCTCATTTCCATTCCTCAATCTGGCGTCCATACACAGAAGGGATTTATTAGTGGTACCCAACAACAGATCTGGGACCCGTTTCACTAGTCCTGTGACAACCCTTGTTGGTCTCTGCGACGGAACAAAGGCAGGTAGCGTTTCGTTAGTCCCGTGAAAACACAGTTCACGATGTCATAGAGATCAGGGACCTGTTTCAGTAGTTTCGTGACATGTCTAGATGGCGTCTGTGACGCCATACGGACAGATCACAAGTTTCACTCACTTCTCGTAAGAATTAAGCAATGAAACTTTAGCATGAGTAGAGGATACATATAACCCATAATCGTTCCAAATATTCTGTTCCGATTTTCTGATATTTGCTAGTCTTTTTCCGCTGTTGCTTGCACTGTTGGTGCCGCTGTTGATGTCTGTCTAGGCCTAATGTCACAAGCCTACTGAAACAGGTCCCAGGTGAACAGTGGTATGTCACGTTTCAGAACCCCACGAACTCTCTCTGTTACTGCCACTGTTATGTTACTGTTCACGAGAGGGTCTACCCTCTCCCATGAGGTGTCACAGGACTTTGTCGGGAGGAGTCTGGCCACACTTGTCTAGCTCATTTCACTCATTTTCGTTGAGATTTAAGACATGAAACTTTGACAGGAGTTAGGGGAATATATAACGTATAATTGTGCTAAATATGAAGAAGATCCGCCACTACGATCCACCGATATTCGAGTTTGTATTTTGAAACATCACTTGAGGCACACAGGGCACACTGACAAGTACACTGGCCACCAGAGCAGACACTCAGTCTGTATCAGAACTTCCCTGCTCTCATTCATAACGGAATGGATAATTTCACCCACTTCCCCTAAGAATTAAACCATGACAGCATAACACAAGTTAGGGAAGCATATAACCTATAATCACCCCAAATATAAAGAAGATCGGCATCTCCGATCCGCCGATATTCGCGTTTTAATTTGAAATATCGCGATAATCGATCAACAAAGGACTGCTTGTCCCTGTCTATATCACACTGCAGTGCTCAATCGATCTGGAAGCAAAGCGGCGCAGTGTACTGTCTTTGTGGTCGAGACAGACTTTTTTCTGGTTGCTAGGACGATTTTTAAAGCCATAATATTTACAAAATTTAACCAAGATGAGAGCTGGAGTCTTTTGTATATTTTTTTTAGGGACAGAGATAGGGAGAATTGATAGAATGAGAAAAAACATTCTTTCTAGCTGACCTTGACCTTTCATCAAGGTCAAAGGTCAAATGAAACTAATGGGAAGAGTAGTATTGTTTTTATCCAGATTCTCAAATTTCAGCATTCTTGGCAAATTTAGGGCCCAACCTTGAACGAATTGCAATATGAGGTTTTTCTGTAGAATTGTAGACCCAAGACTTGCCTGAATTACATACTTAAAATCTACATTTATAAAATCCATGGGGAGAAATGCCCAAAATAACCAAAAAACTAAATGGCCAGTGTTTTACTTTAGAATTATCAATTTTTGCCTCCCATTTCACATCCTTTTTGACATATATAGTAATGTGACCCCTAAAATTGAAGCATTTTGAGAGCACTATCTCATTGGCATATTTCTGCCATTGCTTTGGAGGCCTGGTTACCATAGCAACCAAAAAAAATCACTTTTTTCTGGCTGCTAGGATATTTAGAGTATTAAAGTTTTAGAAAGGGTAAACTACATACACAAGCCTTAGTGAGTGTATTACTATGTCAACCTTGAATGGTTTAAAGAGCTGCCTGTTCACATAAACATTGTTTGTTGCATTCATTATCCATCATTTCGAATAAATGAAACACATTAATTGCCATATCAAAGGGTATAACAATAGGGACTATCTCATTGTTCTATTCAATAATGGAACTATTTTCTCGTATACCATGATTTGAATCCGTATACCACAGTTATGGTATCTGACAGGTTTTATATCTAATGGTTCATGGTTTACTGTGTCCCCATACATTTTCAATCGGGTCTTTGTCTATGATGGTTAATAAAACTTATCATATTGCCTAGAAGTTCAATCTATATTCTTTACACTCTACCATGTTAATCTTCAAGTATATGGTTGTGTAACTTCTGTGCGATCCTGTCAAATAATAGTATTATTTTGTATGTCTGGCTCCAGGTGAACTGAGACATGCTTTGATCCCTGCAAAAATTATTTTGAGTTTATCTATATATCTCTGATGACGCAATGAGTTGAGGTTGCCAGCACCATTATACAGGGCAACAAGGATGTCTTCTTCTGCCTCCTATATGTCATTGACAGAAGAAGATGCCAACATAAAGATCTTGGCCTTCTGTTGTAATATTGGTGACTTCTTGATCTATTTCAGAACTTTCCCCTTGCCTATGTTGAAGAGCCCTGCTGTAGTGTCACACCCTCTTAGGGCATGAATAACAGGGAGAATATAACATAGAACCAAGAGAACTAGCTGTTCTCTTGATATCCCACCGTCTTATTTCCTCAAACTTCTTTTTGAGTAGTAGCATGGAGGTAGATGCCATTGCTATCCTGTTCATGAAAGTGGCAAAGACAAACTAAGAGGTTGGTATCATCACCAACAAGGGCAGAGGTTTGTGTCATGTTGGGGTGGTCATGGGCCATTACCAAAAAAATCTTAACCCCTGCACATAAGGTGGCCATCTTGAATCTTAGCGGGAAAAGGCAAAAATTGATATTTTTAAACTGCGCCCACTACAAGTTCCAGATTATTTAATCTAGAACTAAAAGAATACATTATTTTGAAGGCTAAATATCTGTTTATTGTATTCATGTATCAATTTTGTTTCAATTGTCCCCAAATCCAAGATGGCTGCCATATACATTTTTGTTTTGCGCCATTTTTAGGCCAAATATGAGAAAATACTACCACCTGAGAGTGCAGTAATATTTTCCATGGAAAGAAAACCCTACTAGAAAACTTCAAATATATCTAGAGACCAAGGTAATTCAGTTTGGGTGTCAATATATACAGAAATAGAGATATAGCACATACTTCTACTCTGAGTGGTCAAAATTTCAGCAGCATCACACAAGAATCTGCAGAAATTTTCAATTGCATAATCATGAGTCAAAATTTTATATCATTTTAAAAACTACAACAATTCTTTCCTTTTTCTAAGCCAGCTTACTTAAAAGCCGCCATATTGGTTTTCAGTGAAGGGTTTGCTCAAACTAAATGCTTTCCAGTTCCTAGGGATGTACCTAATATTAAGATGTGTCAAATTGTTTCTTTTTTGATTAACGAAATATTATTTCATTACAAGGATGTATTTGAATCCATTGTAAATCAAGAATCTTAAATAAAAGTACCTTATTGCAGTTAACATAAAGTATATTCCAGTGGTCTGCCTATTCATTAATTCAATTTCAAGTCATATTTTATGCTAAGAATTTGTTTACATTATGGCGAAAAAATCTTCATATTGATATGAATTAGAGCAGAACTATTCAGGATAAAGTCATGCTTAAGGAAACGAAGCAATTATTATTCCAACATCCTACTTTCCTTTTCCATCCAATGTTTATTTTACCCACACACATAAAAGGTTGATTCATGCCATATTTGATATATTATATCGGACATTTCTCAATTCGTTCTTTATAATTCTCATCCTGATAGATACTGTTTTGACATTTATATCCTTTACATCTTCTGCATAGGGGAGAACAGTTGAGGCCAGCAGTCTTACATTTACACCTGGCTCCATCACAATCTGTTGTTCTGCAGCCACAATAGATTGCATTAACCCTTTGAGGGCGGATGACGCCTTAAGGCATCATCCGGCAGGGGGCGGATGATGCCTTAAGGCATCATTTGTTGGATATCTGTATAATTGTTTTTCAAAAGGAAATATTTTAACAATTAACTTGAAATTTTCACAGAATGTAGGTGTAATATCATATTTCTGAATTCTAAATAATAAGAATAAAATATTAATAATAGCATAGCATATCACGTGATAAATCTTCGAAATTAGAGTTCAGAGGACAATACCCCCGTCCCCTAGAAGTATACCCAGACACAAGTAGCCGTCCCCAAGTGTGTAGTTCAGCCATAAGAAGCCGTCCTTAAAGGGTTAAGGAGGTCAGATTATTCGTATTATACAAAAAGGATCTAGGTGAATGTTTCCCGCACTCCAATACCTTGAATTTGCTGATGACTTAGTCTTTTAGATGGCGGATACTAACTTAGAAACTGCTCGGGGAAAGTTACAAGAGGATATAGACAACTTGTCGGTATGATGTGCAAAACATTGCCTCACTATCAACATCCAAAAAACAAACCACGTTATTCTATACTATGCTATTGACTCAAACTGTAAGTTCATTCCTACCTCATTGTTCATCTCATAATTCACCAATTACCTTGATGTATTTGAGAATACTACGGACAAAACTTGTACAACAGGAAGACCTGACCGTTGTGTCAGATGTTGACAATAAAGAAATTTAAAAAAAAGAAAAAAAGTCCATCTGGTTCACAATAGCTTATAAATATAAAAAATGTCCAGATATGGGTCTCAAGCTTGGGGACAACTCCGTGTCAATCTGCACAAAATACCTGTAGTGCACCTGGATTCAGCTCTGACATGGACAAACCAAGTTTTCAAATTCTTTTTTATTTAATCTTTATTTCAATTACTCCCACTAGAGGAGTTCTTCCAAGTGAAGATACATCGAGATACAACCAACAAACATAGGTATCATCCATAGGCAAAAAACAGAAATTATGGAGATGAGATTATAAGATGAGATGAAATTATCAGTTTGAGTTGTGTTCTGTCTCCACATTGCATATCCAGCGAAATTTGATTCCATCAACCATGTGTCCAAGTTAGTCAATACAGCAACCATCATTAAATTAGCACGACTACCTCTCGGCCAGTCATACCAACTGTAGGGCACTCTTGTAGTCATCAATTAGCTACATTTAGCATCAGCTTCGGTTTTCGCTTAAAGTCCTCCATTCTATCACAACGTTGCATATCAGGTGATAGTTAATCCAATAAGCATGTACCTCGATGGTATGGGCTTTTCTCATATCGGTTTGTTCTATGTCTCTTTCTTATGAACTTGACCTTCATAGCACTTCTAGTATTCCTAGAGTTACCTCCTTCGTAAAAACCCTTAGTGGTAGATTATTTGAATTAGGGAAACTAAGACATGCAACTAAGACATGCATTAGCGTATGACACGGCTAGGCAAATTTATTTATCCTACCCCTAATAAAAAACGCCATAGGCTTAACATGGAATTTGTTTATGTCACGGATAGTGACATAAAGTGTTGTTTATGCCACTACTTTCTGATACTGAAAAAAATATAGAAATGGGGTGGGATAAAATCTAGACGCCACTCGTTTGAGTTTGAGCTTATTTATGCTACTCATTTTGTTGGCTCCGTAATATCACTCGTCTTCGACTCGTGAAATTATGGAGCCAACAAAATGCGTGGCATTAATAAACTCAGACTCAAACTCGTGACGTCTCTTGATAATATCATATATCTGAGCTGTACTAGAGTACTGTTCTTATCTCCATGATAGTTTTCGGAAAGTTGACCCGGAAGCAATCCACAGGATCTTGCTCAGGGGCTTTAGGATAATATTTAATAACAGAGGAGTTGTGGGGAAATTATGCTCAGACCTGTATGCGCAATGCAAACTAGAAGAACCTTCGATCAGAAGACATAGACAACTTCTGCAAATAATGTACAAATTATGAGACAGGCCATGGTTGGATAAACCACCCCAGTCTAGGTACGAGGACAGACAATAAAATCAAAATTAGTTGCCCAAAATCTGCGACTGTAAAGCAGTCACCCTATTGGAGGGGAGTAACGGAGTGGGAAAAACTGTCTGAGGCCATGCAAAAGGCAGCATCCATAAGAGAATTTAAAAGGCTCATTCAAAACCCAGCTAGCTAGACAGCTCACTACTTGCATACGTATCACATCTTCATCGTTACATCATCTCTGTTCGGTCACATATAAAATACTATATTGATAAGACTGATAAGAAATAGAATATCATTTTGTAATCTGTATCCAATTTAGTTGTTTCTGAAATACGTGCTGTATGCGAGAGTAAACAATAAAGAAATTAAAAAAAAAAGATGGTTCCACAGATCAGTTTCAATAGATGTATATTCACCCTGGACTAGTTTCCATCCCCATTTGTCTGGATTAAGCCAGTTTTCTTTCCAATCTTTAACTTAGAAATAATCCCTCTCAGAAGCAGCATCATCTCTGTACATTTTAAGGCATGCTGTCACCTACACCAAATATGATGAGGTGGTATCACACCAAGGAATACATGAGTATTGAGCATGTCCTCACAGAGTGCAGATCCTAATTTCTCTTGCAGGGCAGATATGAACCCATACCTTGAGTTCTCCAGCATCTCCATTGTACTGAGAATAAAGGTGCATGATGGCAGAGTAGGATCAGAAGGTCAATATCCTCACCTACAAGGACTGTGCATTGGTTTTCAGCAGATGTAACAGCTTCCTTAACCGTGTTTTAAAAAATTCTTTTGCCGCTTTCCCGGTTTACAAAAAAAAAAGTGCACACTGAGCGACATCACAAGGTACAGACATCTGCGCAGCGCACCGCGTTGTCAGGACTGTCAGGAAAAGCGTCATTAGCAACCAATGAACGTCGAGTAAACAACTTGTCTAAACCAATGGGAGGAGACTGCAGGATTTGCAAACCTGACCGGGTTCAAATGCTCAGGCTTTCAGTTGTGGTTGTGTTACCGTAGGGTTTCTTTCTCTGTCTTCCACAAATGGCTTCATTAACCATGGTCAAGCCTGCATCAGCATATAGTTTCAACAACTGTAAATCCTTCATCTCTCAAGGATGCTTTTCAAACTTTCAGGAATTTTACTTTATTCACCACATTTTTCATGACAGGAACCTTGTTTGATATGAAGAGCATATCATCCTCATTCAAAATTGTTGACTTTACCATCCCTTTTTGGCGCTGCATGTGTGTCTGATGTTTATTGAGCGTGGGAAATCACGCTCATATACGTCATCTAGAGGTTAGAATGCTCACACAGGCTTTCAGCTTACTGCAGAGAATCTAGCACTTCGCTATAAATGTCCTAACTTTAAAGGCCTGGTTAAATGAACAGGGTCCAGTATCCCAGTTTGACCATACCCCTGCCCCACTACTGACTTGTTTCCTAGAAATAGAATTTTTATGTCATAGTCTTTTTGGGGACAAAATATTCACTATATCAATCTTGTCATTAAATAACAGACACTTAGTTATGGATACTGTCATCTGCTTCTAGAAAAGGAAACTATTAGATGATAATAATGACTAAATATGGTATATACATGTTCAAATCTGATGGGACACACCTAAAGACACTGTATTCAAAATGTCACATCTGATGGGACACACTTGAGCCTGTGGTAATCAAACCCACTTTGTTATGAAACCAATTCTCTTCCTTTGACCCAGTGAGCCAGCCTTGTGTGACTTGACCATAGACTTGCTTAAGTCATTTATTCATCCTTGTGCTTTTAGTGACTACACCAACCCCCTCCCCCTGACCACTCCCACCCCCACCCCCACATCTACTCACTGACCTCTTCTACTAACAGTCATAAACTGATGGGACAGATTCCCTACATGGCACAGAACCAGCAAACCTGTTTGACCAGTTATTCACCCTTGTGCTTTTAGTGACCACATGCTGATTTAAGACTGTTGTAAGACTGAAACAAGACTTGTAAGACTGTTCCAAGTCTGTTGCCAGACTGTTGCAAGACTGTTGCAAGACTGTTGCAAGACTGTGGTAAGACTGTTGTAAGGCTGCTTCAAGACTGCTACAAGACAGTTGCAAGACTCTTGCAAGACTGTTGTATGACTGTTGTATGACTGTTGTAACACAGTTGTAAGACTGTTGCAAGACTTGTTAGGCTGTTGTAAGACTGTTGCAAAACTGTTGCAAGACTGTTGCAAGTTTGTTGCAAGACTGTTGTAAGACTGTAGTAAGACTGATACTTTGTGGCCTCAAGATTCTCAATTCAACATCTTTTGCTTTATGTGGATATTTAGTTTCATTAGCACCATTCCTGTTGAGATGCTGTGTACTCGGAGTCACATATGATAAGATTTTTAAGCTCCAAGTAATGAAGGAGCTTGTATTCTCACACTCAATTCTTGTTGGAGTGGTATCTTGATGTTGCTCACTTGTTATGAATTTGATATTTGTCAATTCAATTCCTGCATGGCATCATTGACCAATGAGCATGCTGGCATAGACTAAATCCATGGAGCTCATTGTTCTTCAGATAACCTCTTCCTCAAGTGAGCCCTCCATTTGTTTTTATGCTTCTCATAAGGCACTGCTCAATGAACAGATTTGTCGAGAGGCCAGCCCTGTATCTATCTGATCTTCTCATGACATGATGGCCAATGAGAAACTTGCCTTGTTATTCAGGACTTGTTTCTTGTCGTTTGTGCATTGACTGCATGTATGGACCCTTTTGGTGCAGTGACTATGGCCTGAGCTGTCAAGATATGGTAGTATATTCCATAGGGTGTTCAAGTGCATCTCCTGTTTTCTCTTCCATGAAAAAGTCTTGTGTCATGTTAATCATGACTATGAGTTGAGACCAAAGGCATGAGGTTGGATAGTTCTTGTGGACCTACTTGAAGACATTCATTCTGTTTGACAGCTAATCTATTGCACAAGTATCATCTGCAGTTAGGTCTTCACCCTCAAAAAGCATCTCCATAATGCCTTTTGCATTTTCTTGCTAACATAACATTTTTACATCAAGGACCTTCCTGACTCATGTCCTGGAGAAGTATATCATAAGTAAGACCTGATACTTTCAACATCAGGCATGTCCTGATGGCTGTTTCTACAAGATATAGTCCCCTGATTGCAGGAAAGATGGCCTTCCCCATCAACATTTGAGCTGCAGTATTGGGAGCATAGATCTCACTAAGCAGGTCATCCAGACCAGCCCCAGACATTAAATGTCCAATAGCTCCCACAAAAGACATTATGGTATGGATGCCACCAAGTTGTAGCAATACATGTTTCAACTCTTCCTCAGAATCAATCACCACATTTGCTTTCATGAATAAGGGCAGGTCAAAGCATCTGAAATTTTTGTCTTAGGCCCAAAAGTTCAAAGGAAAGACATACGATACATCTTAGATGGTGGTTCATTGTTACACACAGTACCCTGTGGTTCTGGGAAAACCTATGCACAAATATCAATGCATTATATTGACTATATTAGAGGAAAATATGAGAATGCATTGCTTGGTTTTGATGGTTATAATGGCCCCTCCACTAAACATCAAACACACATGCAGCGTGGAAAAGGAGGGTAGAGTCAACAGTTTTTATTGATGCTCTATAGGTCAATCAAGGCTCCTGTCCTAAAAAGATGAGGAAGATAAAGTAATATTACTGAAGGTCTTAAAATCCTCCATGAGAACTTAAGGATTTCCAGTTGTTGAAACATTTGTAGATGCAGACTTGACCACATTTAATGAAGTTGTTCATCTGTAGAAAACGAAGGCACAGTCCAATACTGACCTTCTAACCTACTCTGCCATCACACAGGTCCAAAATCTAGAAACACTTATTTTCAGTACAATGGAGATGCCGGAGAACACAAGGTATGGGTTCATATCTGCCTTGCAAGAGAAATTAGGACCTGCACTCTGTGAGGACATGCTCAATACTCATGTATTCTTTGGTTCCGATACCACTCATCAATATTTGGTTTAGGTAAGACAGCATGCCTTAAAATGTACAGAGATGCTGCTGCTTTTAGGTTGGATATAGGTATATTTACCAGCTCAGAGAGTTCAATAGATGATGTTCATGAGGCAGGAATTAGGATAAAGTTCAAAAAGGAGGAGCTGTGTTTTAAGAAATACACAGATAAGAAAAATGTACTAACTTTGTCCATCCTAAAGACCTACCCTCCTACAAAGGCAGAAACAAAGCAACATTCTGAGATTTATTCCCAAGTTCAAGATTGGAAGGAAAACTGGCATAATCCAAAAGAGTGTGGATGGGAACTAGTCCAGGGTGAATATACACTATTGCAACTGATCTTGCTATGGCACCTTCTGACCTCCTTAAAGCAACATATGTGGCTGCAGAACAGATTGTGCTGGACCTAGGTTTAAATGTAAGACTGCAGGCCTCAACTGTTCTCTCCTATGCAGAGGATGCAAAGGATATAAATGTCCAAACATCTATCAAGAAGAGAATGATGAGGAAAGAATTGAGTAATGTTGTCCAAGATAACATGATGAATATGCCATGTGGGTAATGTAAGCATGACCTTATTCTGAATAGTTCTACTCTAATTTGTATCAACAAGATTTTTTTTAAACCATAATGTATGTAGAACATTAACTTGAAATGTTAAGCAGACAACTTGATTATGCTCTACGATAACTGAAATAAAGTACTTTTATGTGAAGATTCTTGATTTTCAATGTATACAAATACATTTTTGTAATGAAATAATATTTCATTAATCAAAAAAGTAATAATTTGACACATCTTAAGATTAGGTACATCCCTAGGAACTGGAAAGCATTTAGTTTCAGCACACCCTTCATTGAAATCCAATATGGCTGCTTTCCAGTATGTTAGTTTAGAAAAAGGAAAAGAATATTATATTTTTTCAAATGATATAAAATAAGAATATTATGAACCTATTTTGACTATGCAATTAAAAATGTCTGCAGATTCTTGTGTGATGCTGCTGAAATATGGACCACTCACAATAAAAGTACAAGCTATGTCTCTATTTTTGTCTTTCTTCACACTGAAACTGAATTATCTTGGTCTCTAGATATATTTAAAGTTTTCTAGTGGGGTTTTGTTTCCATGAAAAATATTACTGCACTCTCAGGTAGTAGTATTTTCTCACATCTGGTCTAAGTATGGCTCAAATCGGAACTTTATATGGCAGCCATCTTTGATTTAGGGAAAATTGAAATTAAAAGATATATGAATATGATAAACAGTTATTTAGCCTTCAGAACAATGTATTCTTTTAGTTCTAGATTAAATATTCTGAAACTTGTAGAACTTTGGTACAGTTGAAAAAGGTTGTTTTTTTTGCCTTTTTCCACTAAAATTCAAGATTGCCACCTAATGCAAAGAAGTTGGGCTCAGGACATTTTTTGGAAATGGCCCATGTCCACCCCGACATGATCCAGCACTAAAACCTTTTCTTGCAATTTGTTCTCGCTTAGGCTAACTTTTCACTTAGTTTGTCTGGACTAGTACTGATTATTGAATTCCCTAAAAGTCGGTTGGTGATGACCAACGACTGCACGTCGGTATCTAAAAATTGATGTGGGTGTAGTGAATGCCTTGTTTCTGCTGCATTTTACAGGTCCATACCAATAGAACTGTCCTCCAAACACAATGACCATCACTGATGATTTCAAATCCATTTTATTCGGTCAGTTATTGACCAAGTCAATCTGTGGTGGCCTCATTGCATAATGTATGCACAATAATCGATGCCAGTTTCCATTCACTGTTGTGGCGTTGGTGTTTCCCCACTGCAGATCGGTGGTGAATAGTCGGCAAGTGGAGAATGGCTTATAGCGTTATATAAGTAGTACATTATGGACAATTTGAAGAATATGCATGAAATATGATATGTGTTTCCATATGCTTATAAAATTGAGTGAGGACCATCTGAGTTTTTGAAATGTTCAGTAAGACACCCAAGAAGAAAGGCCTTACCCCTGGGGCCTGTTGAATAATCTAGGATCGTACATTTAGACCCTTTTCTGGACCTTGTACAAGGGTTATCGTTTAATAATCTTTAAGTTCTTCGCTAGGACAGACTTAGCCGTCCATAAAGTCGTCCATAAGTGTTGAATGAAGTTGACCCACATCGTCCTTACCCGGCGTTTACACTAGACGACTAAATATGTGGCGACTGTAGATCATCAGCCAATAGTCGTCAGGTGGTACTCTAACCCGGCGTTTACACTAGACGACTAAATACGTGGCAACTGTAGATCGTCAGCCAATAGTCGTCAGGCGGTGGCAATGTCCACCACAAAAGTCGTCAATGTCAGAATTCACCTGAGCGTTTGGGGGTGGGATTTTTAAAACCTGCTAAATTACCGAAAACAGGGTTATTTAAGGCTAATGTTGTATCAACGTATCTCATCGATGTGAAAATGGCATTTTTTGGCGCATCTTTAGGTGGTCTTTCATTCCAGCATAGGGTTTTGTATAGCGCTGAGGAACTTTTTCCTTCCGAAAATCAACAAAAACTGTGATTCTCTAGTGTTTTAATTTTTTTCAAAATCTTGGAGGCACAATGTTGAGCCAATTGTTTCTATTAATTCGTTTAAAGCATATGTCATGAGAAGTGTAGACTATATAGTTTTGAAAATTGGTTAAAGTTTGAACAAATATCATAATGGTCAAAACTATCCAGGACCTTTAAATTTTCCAACTGAGAGCCACATAGAACATGTTGTCCGACACCCCAATTTTGAGAGGATTGTACTAATGAGATATACAATGAGAAATTAATTTTGTTGACCAATATCCTGACTGTGGGACCTGAAAGTTTCAACACAATCAGATTATCCATTCTGATATTAAAACATTGTGATTCCATGATGATATTTTTTCCAAAAAATGAGGTGTTGGACAAGACCCCAGTTAAAAGATGTCTAGAAGAAATAATAATCATAATAGAATAACAAATACCCCTGTATATGTTAAGTATTCCTACCACTTTTAAATACTCAGTTTACTTTCTTCCTGAGTAAGAAAATATACTTCTTGTGATTCAAAAACTGAAAACGTGTTGTCCGACACCCCGGGGTGTCGGACAACACGTTCTGATATAAATCCTGATTTTGGAGTTGTTTCTTATCAGTAATTGAGTGATTTGCTTTGAAAAACATAGCTTTCTATCATTTCATTAAGAATAAAAAGGATTATAGTTACTGTTATTATTTTATTAATTGTTCTGAGCAGTTTTAAAAACGTGTTGTCCGACACCCCACGTGTTGTCAGACACCCCTGCCTGGCCCAAAGCCAAATATGGCTCAGAGCTTTTGTTTCAAATCTGATATATGATAGAGGTGTTTTGGGTCAAATAGGACATATGTCACTATATAATATTATTTTTTCTCAAATTATAAGCTTTTATAATGTTTCTTGAAATTTCAAATATTTTAGGAGGGTGGACAACATGCAGTATTATACACAACTTCAAAAGGCTCTCAAATCTGAACCATTTGTCTGATTTTGTTGGAATAATGTTTTTCTGGAAGGTAAGCTGTAGGAGACTAATATGAAATGTAAAAAGAAGTAGTATTCTAAAATTATTTTTTGAGTGTCTGACCTCAGGAAGAAAGCGTAATTTAGCAGGTTTCAAAAATCCGACCCTTATACTGACGACTATGAGTTTTCACAGAATCGCCACCTATGTAGACGACAAATTCAAACCGGGTTGAAATAGTCGCGGGCATTAGAGCGTGACCAATAGTCATGAGGTGGTGCATTATTGCGTAACAAGACGTAATAATACAATCTGCAGTCGCCACGCTCTTGGCGTTTACATTAGATGATTTCTAGACTTTTACAGCTGAAAGTCGTCAGGTTCAAGAATCGCCGCCTATAATCGTCTAGTGTAAACGCCGGGTTAGATCTCCCTGGCGTACAGAAAGTCTTGTGCGACCCTAGATTATTCAACAGGCCCCCTGGATTTTTGTTTATCTACTTCCCCATTCATTCTCAACTAATGACTATGTAATATGTGTCTGTAATCTTGTGCTTTATTGGTGACTCCTATGAAAAAGACAGAAGATACAGCAATGACATGGTGTGTCATAAAAGTGATTTGTACAATGAGTTCAACACCTAAACATTTCCATACATTCCATACAATGGTATTCTCATCCAACTTCGACATAAATTTATCAATATCATTTCACCTTTCTCTCTTCAACATCATATCTCGGGAATACTTGCTATTCTAAGCATATTTCCTCACATTATCAGCAAATCATACGGACCAAGGTGATTTGGATTCAACAATAACTTTGGGGTGTATTAAGGCGAGCTTAACTCCATAATGTCTTTGTTGCAAACAGAAATATCCATTTCAGTCCATACTTAGCCTTATCACAACCCTGGTATTTTTTAACAATGGAAACTCATACCCAACGCCAAAGGAGTATTGTTAGCAAATAAAGGCTCAATGGGCGATGGCATCACAAACATTAACCAAACAGTCCGTGATAGGGGCGAGATAAAGGCCGAACAGCAATCCATCTGTAGCCATTGAAAATACGCCATTCAGTTTTGTTTGATTCATTATAATCTCATGAGGCAAAACAACCAAAACTTAGGATGTATTTTAAATGGCTACCGATGCAGTCCCTTCATATTATTATATACCTATACATGAATTTCCCACATTTACTGGCCAGATTCCGTTCATGCACACTGTGCACGAACTAATAGTTCCTGTATCCCATACCGCGTTACTTGGCTTTTTAATTATTTCCAGGTATATGACAATAAGTAACATAATGAGTATGTCTGAATGACACCTGTTTCGTGTTGTTTTTGTTTGGAAATATTCAACTCGTTCTCCGACCTCGAAACGAGTTCCATTCAGCCACACTAAAGGGGTGAATCCACCAGGCCGATTTCTCACCCGATCAATTGTTCCTGGGCCCCTAAGAGGAAGCTCACGTATTGTAAATCATTTAACTCTGATAATAATAGTTTAATAATTGACCATTTTCAAAGATTTGAGAAATTCTAGGGCATCCGATAATAATCGGCGATTTTCTGACTACGGAATCGGCTACCGTCGGTCCAGTGGAACACCCCCTTAACTGTGTTTCTCTATACGGCATATAGCCTATGATCTATGGGCGCCGCCATGACGCCCCCCGAGTAGGTGTTTTTCTCTAAAGGAGGTGAAAAAGCACCTGTTCTTCACTAATGGAGGTGCAAAAGAAGTGAGTGATAATTGGGAAACGTCTTTTTTTTTTGCCTTGCTCACATATGTAAATATAGTGTTCCATGTGAAAAACATCATGTCCTGGGTTTTAGAATTATATCTTCTTGCTCTGGGATCGGGGTAGAGAGTCGAAGAAACCTTGGTAAAACATTGAAAGGCAGCTGAATTTCGTAAGAACAAAGAGCCAGAATACAGGTTTTGTCCCCCGACCACCTAGTGACTGCTTCATGAACTAACAATGGCTCTGTCCCCTATAGTATCCGTGGTAGACGTGCAGCACGCTTGTAGAGTCTGAGTTCATGCATTCATCCTGTAGAGTTGTGTTACTTTGCGTCAAGATGGTCGCTGATGGCTTTCCGGATGACTGCGACTCCGAAGTCGACGTCTTCCTTCGTAATACACATCGGGGGCTTAATGCGGAAAGTCTGAAAAAAGACAGGAATTATAGGTTAGTGACTATCAGATACTATCGTAAAACCGGATGAGTTTTAATCTGGGCTCCCGTATGTGACGACTGGAGTTTGGCGTAGTGATATCACAAGGAGGAGCCGAGTGGTATCCGGAACCAAAACTCCAGGAGTAGCATACGGAAGCCCAGATTAAAACGAATAAGGTTTTGATTTTATCCTACCCCCTTTGAACGATATTTTTATGTGAGGATAAAAACAAAA
The DNA here is from genome assembly GCA_950022655.1 of Alentia gelatinosa. NCBI lineage: Eukaryota > Metazoa > Annelida > Polychaeta > Phyllodocida > Polynoidae > Alentia > Alentia gelatinosa. Next base: position 9,911,636 of record OX465585.1, read on the forward strand.
AACACGATCAAAACTTTCTGAAGTCCTCCATATAGCTATCCTTGCTTCTCTGAAAGCGCTTGGAACTACTTTCAGCTGCTGATCTCTGATTGGTCCATTTTTTGTACGCTCCTAGGAGCGATTTTTTATCTGTATGCGACATACGGGCACATACGGAAAGTCAATGTTAAGCCTATGGGATTTTATATTAGGGGTAGGATAAATAGACAATAATCGATGGTTTTGTGGACTGGCGGCCGTAAACCACGAGAGGTTGACGCGTGGTAATACACGAGCGCTAGCTAGTGTATTACTACGCGTCAACCTTGAGTGGTTTACAGAGCTGCCTGCCCACAAAACCATCGTTTGTTGCATTTATTATCCATCTTTTCGAATAAATTAAACCAAGTAATTGCCATATTAACGGGTATAACATTAGGAACTATTTCTTTACTCTATAACAAAAGGGACTATTTTTCCCATATACCATGGTTTGGAGGCCGTATACCACAGGTTTGAATCCGTATACCACAGTTATGGTATCTGACAGGTTGTATACAATGGGTCGTGGTTTACTGAGTCCCCATGCATTTTCAATGGGGGCTTTGTATATGATGGATAATAAAGCAATGCTATAAGAAACTGTGTCCCACAAGCTTAGGTATTGCACAGCTAGTTACTCGTGGAAAACTGTTACAAATTAAAAAAAAAAGAAAAAAAAAGATAGGACTAACGGTATGATCATCATTTATAAATGACCTTGGAAAAAACAAAATGTATGGGTTTTATTTAGATTCATGCTAGCTGTTGAACAAACACGCTGTGGTACCGTTGGGTTTATTCGTTATCTCAACCCTGGTATTTTTTCTCCATAGACTTAACATTAGGAACTTGTATCCACCGCCCATGAGATATTTTGGAAAAATATCCAATGGGGGATTATGTCACAAATGTTAGCCCATTAGTCAATGTGAAGGGTGAGATAAATTCAAACCTAGCCCGGAAGCATGGGCTATGTGCTTACTCACATTACAGGTAACGCCTCCATTTTTCTGGTGCATCATAGGTGTTCAGCTAGTAGTATGCCAGTTTCCAGAAAAACTTTCTGATAAATTATCTTTTATCTTTTGAAAGGTTGCCATGACTTTATTTTTTAATATCCTTTATTAAAAAAAGTAAAAATAAGGTATTTGGGGAACATCCTGAGGGGGAGAGGCAAATCTAGGATCATACATGGAAACATTTTTCTGTAACTCGTACGTGGGTAATCGTTTAATAATATTTAAGTCTGTTTGCTAAGACAGTATTAGCCGTCCATAAGGTCGTCCATAAGTGTTGAAATAAGTTGACCCACATCGTCCATGGGTCTCTATGGCATACAGAAAAGGATCTACATTTATCCTACCCCTAATATTAAATCCCATAGGCTTAACATTGAGTTTCCTTATGCCACACTGACTGGCATACAGAGTTTTATATGCCACTAGTTGCATACAGAATTGTTATCACGTAATATTCCAAAATCGAGGAGACAGGGTAGGATAAAATAAAAACCGGATTCGTGTTAATCTTGGCCACCGCATGCCACTCCTGAAGTTTTGGCTCCGGACTTCACTCTGCTTCGCCTCATGAAGTCACTATGCCAAACTCCAGTCGTGGCATACGGTGGCCAAGATTAAAACTCATCTAGTTTTACGATAGTACGATCCTAGATAATTAAACGGGCCCCATCCAGTTTGAATAGGTAACGAGCTCTGACTGTAAACCTGAATAGGTTTCCTCTATAGATTCTGGAGCTTGTGAGAACTGGGACCTGTTTCAGTAGTTTTGTGACATGTCTAGATGGCGTCTGTGACACCATACGGACAGATCACAAGACTGCAATCTATGACACACAGAATTTCACTCACGTCCCGCAGGAATTAAGCAATGAAACTTTAACACGAGTAGGAGATACATATAACCTATAATCGTTCCAAATATGAAGAACTTTGTCCCTCCGACCCACTGATATTTGCTAGACTTTTTCCGCTGTTGTTTCCACTGTTGGTACCGCTGTTGATGCCTGTCTAGACCTAATGTCACGAAACTACTGAAACAGGTCCCTGATGGTGATCCATAACGTCGGCCTAAGTACCCACACATGACAGTGAGTCGTTAGTCGTAATGAGGCTATACGGGCGTGCCCAGTCAGCGTATGGACTGAAGAACAATGTAGGACGATAACAGCATGATATGGGAGCCACACCAAAGGACAAGGGGTCAGCTATGTCTCTATGTTAGCAAATTAGCTGGGCATTATTTCGAAAGTGTCTAGTTTGTTTCGATATTTTCGATAAGGCCACTAAAAAAATAAACTTGTTCCTCATCACCGCGCGCATCAGAAAAAACTATTTTAGAAGAATTTTGTTTTTAAATAGATGAACCTTGATAGAAATTATGAAAGGTATGTGCATTTAGTATCAAATTAAAGCTCCTGATGTTAGGGTTGCATTAAATGTATAGCCAGTAAAAATCTGGAAACCCCGCGTAAGCAGACACCCCGCATAAACAGCCACTTTGGCCCGAATCTGAGGGTGTCCGCTTATGCTGGGTTTTACTATATGTCTGCCATCTTTGATAAAGCAAAAAAAAAAAAAAAGCGCCATCGTCATATTTTTCATGGCTTGGTGATGAGAAACAAGTTAGTTTTGTTTAGTGGCCTAATTTAGATAATTTTGCATTTTACTATCAAAAGTCAGTGGTGTCCAACGCATTTTTGCAGTGCAGGTCACTGATTATGTACCACCGACCTTTCACAAGGATAACCATCAACTTACTTTCGTATAGTGTGAAAATTATCAGTGGGAAACATACACTGGCCACCAGAGCTACACTATACGTCAGCTCTGTGGCATGATGACCCACTACCTTTAAGTTGATGTTTCATGGAACCTGGACTTATGCTTGAAGAGTGAGATATTTCTCACTCATGAAGCCATTTTTCCTTATTCCTATTTCCTTTTGTGTGTATTTTGTATAAACTGACCATAAAACTAGACTTTATCATCAATTTGGTGAGCTGTGAATACTTCCTGATAGGTATTTCTGCTCTCAGAACCCAGTACAAAAAAACCAACTTTGTCTGAAAGTGAGAATTCGTGGACACGACTAGACTCTAGTACTGTCTGTTATTGCCAGGGTCAGGGCGCATAGGCTCAAACTAAGACTGTTAGGGGCTGCCATTTTGAGTCAGGGATTCCTGCCTCTGCTGGTACTCAGCTGCCCTGACTGATTTGCCAGTAACCAGTGTGTTACTCTTCAAGCATAGGTCCCAGAGTAGCTTTTACTGGGCAAGTACCAATTAAATCAGCTTGGAGAGTTATAATGATTCGCCAGAATTGTTGTATTCTCAGCCTTGAGTTGGTTCTAAAATTAGAGCAACCAATCACGAAATTCCTTTCTTCCATGATCTAGAGGGAACTGGCAAATGGGAGCTGTGCTCTGTTAGACCCTTACAAACTGTAAGCCTTAGGCGGCGCGGTCTGTAACAGACTAGGACATAACCAGGCTTTAACTATAAGTCGTAGCTCAGTGGAGACAGGGGTGGGTCTCCAACCTAGTGGAAATGCCGTATTAGAATGTGTACTTACTGTGCCGTAGAGGCCGCCTTTACCGATCAGCAGACCCATGTCCTTGGTGGCCTCCCAGATAGAGTTCATCTCATCCGCTGGCAATGGCGCCTTCGTTGCCTGGTAAGAAGAAACATTTTAAAGACCTTTTATGCAGCTCTATTGGTGGTCACACGACCCAAGGCACTTAACAGCTAATGCTGGAAGAACGAGAGGATAACAGCAAATACAATTAATATATGCTTCTCAATCTCTGAAAAATTCAGTTTATCACCACTGTATCAAGGGCACCCGAATCTGTACATATAAAGGATTTCCTGTGCCATAACAACATAACTCTGCCTCGTCTGCTCTCCACCTCTCTTATGTTTTTTCTTCTCTGTATTTATCTCACCCCCGGTATTTTTGCACTACATTGGGCACTGGTTCTCCATGCCCCTGGGAGTATTGCAGTCCATTCCCCATCGTCTATATCCTGTGTGTCATCCATTATGTTAGTGTGTCAATACAGAATAGATAAATACAGAAAGCAATTCGTTTTAGTCAAAGTCTTTGTTCTCCAACTACGCTACACGATATTCATTCCACTATCGCCTCTTTGCATCAAGCTTATTCATTTATTTTTGTATGAATACTTTATTGCGCGCCGTTCGACGTATACAGGTCGTTCTACCATGCAATAGCAAACTTATTCTATGAATAATGTAAAATACACGATGGCTGAATGGTATATATCAAATATATCGTCCTCTCTTTGCATAAACATCACTCACTCTGTCCAGAGTAGAGAACAACGACTTTGACCAAAACTTGTTGGTCTTTTTTTTTTTTTTTTTTCTTTTTTTTTCTTCAGGCAAACAAAATTTACGACAACATTATTGGCCGCATACAGGGCGATCTTCTTTAGTTATTTATGCATGTCTTCTTGCTGACTTGCAATTTAAAATTTGCATTTTAAAACATATCACGTGGTACAGAGAGCATAAACTATTAGTTTGTGCAGAATAAAAGCCGTACAGCTGGCTAGTAAGTATGCTACATTCATGAACAGGGGGTGTTGCTCCATGTTTTGTGGATCACAGAATAGCAACCAGAGATACAAACCATAGCTCCTGTTCTTTGCAGATCGCATCATAACTATGTCGCCATCTATATTCAACTAAATTCTAATGAACCTTTCACCTACATCACTGAAAATGTGGTGTTGTCAAAAGTAGCAATACAACGTGAAAATAACGATACCACCTGATTCGATATTACTGGAGCAACACTTTTCTCATATTTCTATGAGCAACAAACCCCAGATACATGATAATATATGCACAATATTACCATGATTTTGATCTGAATGGCCGTATTCTCTGCATAGTTGAAGCATAGTAAAAGCGAGGAGTATTGCATAGTGTCAACTACAAGAACAATACGGTCACACAGATCGAAATTTGAATTTATTACTCACCTTTCGATTAATTATTAGGAAAAAATCTTGTAAATGATGGGAAATTTGTAAGGGCTGTGCATTGTTTATATAAAATAGTTCCTATAGTGCCCGTCAGGTGGCCGAAAAGCTGTATTCTCCTATAGGATAGTACGGCTTCCCAGAATCTACTCAGTAGGAATCTGTAGGCTTGACAGGCTTAGTAGGGAGACTCCGTATTAGGTGGGTAATAGGGAGCCAAAATGAACCTGCTGAAACCACAGATACCCATTCACAAAACACCATTTCCAGATATAGGCGCTCAGTACCTTGACTGTGTAGGTTCAAGATTATATGTGTCATTCCCCAATCTTTTCGATCCATATTTTTGATAAACTTAACAACTGTCATCGTAGCTTCGGCATAGAGTTATTCAGAGACGATAGTTGTAAACTACAATTCAAAAGTAACGAACGAGACCAAAAACACAATTCTAGCCTCAAACCCCTATAGGTTTAGCACTAAGCCTCGTATTAACTGGCCTCCGGAAATGGTGTTTTGAACACGGGTATCTGCCGTTTTAGCGGGTTCACTTTGGCTCCCTATTGAAACTCCATAGCCTTAGAATGGAGACTCAGTATTGGGAGGGTAATAGAAACTACATAGCCTTAGAATGGAGACTCAGTATTGGGTGGGTAATAGAAACTCCATAGCCTTAGAATGGAGACTCAGTGTTGGGTGGGTAATAGAAACTCCATAGCCTTAGAATGGAGACTCAGTATTGGGTGGGTAATAGAAACTCCATAGCCTTAGAATGGAGACTCAGTATTGGGTGGGTAATGCAGCAGGACTCACCTTGTCACTGACCATCTCCATGCCGATCATCAAACCCTTGCCGCGCACGTCGCCCACGATGGAGAACTCGTCCCTCATCTTGGCCAGCTCTGTCAGAAAGTAGGTGCCGACCTCAGCCGACTTCTCCTGGCATTTATCCTCCTCCAGCACCTGAGCAATCATAAAACCAATCCAAACTGTCATTCGTCTTTTATTATTATCATCTATTATTATTTATTATCATTTATTATCATTTATTATTATTTATTATTTATTATTATTTATTATTATTTATTATTATTTATTATTATTTATTATTATTCATTATTATTCATTATTATTTATTATCATTTATCATTATTCATTATTATTTATTATTATTTATCATTGTTCATTATTATTCATTATTACTTATTATTATTGTTATCATTATCATCATCATCATCATTTTCATCATCATTGTTATTGTTATTACTATTATTTTCATCATCATTATTTTTAAAATTCAGATTCATTGCATTTCTTAAAAAATAGATTTGAGTGTTTCTGATACAATTCAGTGCATACAAACATAAATATTAAATTTCCAGCATGACATCACAAAATGAAAATGGTGTAAGAAAAAAATCATATTAGATGTTAGAGTTCCTAGGCATCGGCCTCAAATATGGTCTTTTAGGAGTTAAAGTTTTTCTCGTCCGTTGTTTTTTTAATTCAAATACGGTCTCGCTCCTCACTAGTATGGGTTATTAAGAGTACCTTAACATCATGTAGTTGGTATGTGGAATATATGCAACCCAAACTCATGGCATATTTTCAGTGGCTATGGATCCACACTGGCAACCAGAGCTACACTATGTCGGGTCTGGTCGGGTTAAATAAGCGGCCGCCTTGACCCAGTAGCGGGACCTAGTTTTTTAACTCTCCTACCAGATCTTTTGTACTGCTTCGAGAGTGTGTTATGTCTTAATCTCGACGTAAACTTTCCATTTTCTTATTTACTTTCCTGTATATTTTTTTCCCAAAATATAATGAACATAAATCTTGGTTTCTTTATCAATTTGTTAGCTATGGGTATTTCATATAAGTATGTCTGCTCTTTGAGAGTGTACATAGATCAAAACTAATTGGTTTGAGTCGAACAGAGAGGGATACCATGTTTATCCTACCCCTAATAAAAAACTGTCATTGATTTAACATAGGCAAATTTTATGTGGTGTGCCATGTCATAAAGTAAAATTTATGTACCTAGAGAAATAAAAAAATTGACCAATCATCGATCAGGAATTATTCACCTGTGTAAATAGTTCCAGCTGCTGAGCAGACATTCTGACAGTTGACAAACATGGACGGAATCAAGTCAGACTTTCCGAATATCATAGAATCGCGGAGACGGGGTAGGATAAATACAAAACCAAACTCGAGTTAGACTTGTCAGTGTCTATGCCACTCTGGTCAGGTCTGTTCCTCACTACGCTCAGCTCACGCTTCGCGTAGTAATACACGACCTTCCCGTCGTGGCATAAACATTGACAAGTCTAACTCTCGTTTGGTTTCTACTAAGTGATTTAACCCGACAAATCCCTATATCGTAGCTAAGCATAGACAGGGGTTGGTTTCCAAACTACTATGGATCTCGATGCAGTTCCTTATTAATCTTGTTGAGACCCCGCTAGGTGGCACTGAGGTGTCTCTTCAACAAACCCCGCCCCCTAGCGTCCTTGACCTCAAGCTGTAGTACACTTGACCTCTCCACAAGGGGGCACCACCTCCTGCTTATCGAGATAACACTGAGAATCTAAAACCATATCTAATCAATAGGTTTTATTGGTCTACCGTTGTCGGTATAGATTCACTGATAAGGTGGCTCTATATAGAGCCATTGACCTCAGCATAAATCACTCTAGTGTGTTAGGTTATTGATTGAATGATCTATTATGTATGGATGTGTATTGATTAGATACCAAGGAGATGGTCAATTGTAGCATGTTTTGTGTCGGATGTCAGTTCCTACAACGAAGATCTCATAACTTTTGCTTCGTCGTAGATGTTGCTTCAATGAAGCGGCTGCCATGATATGATAAACATTATTAGTCATTGTTGATCGAGGAATTGACGTGCATGTATATACACCGGGCTTATGTGAAGGAACCTTGACGTACGACTCCAAGACTATTTAATGGAAGAACTGCTATAGAACAAAACTGCATATTATTATATACCTGATTTTTTCCCCAACGCTGATACCCACGAGGGAGAGTGAACGAAAAGGTTTTTTTACAGTTATTATATACCTGTGGCTGTATGAACTACGTATACTACCTGCTCCTACCCATGGCGTATTTATACCCGTACGCCACACTGTGACGTACGAGGTATGTGACCATGTGACCAGGTAAAATGTCGCCATTTTTAGGTATATAATAATTCGAAAACGCTTACTTTTGACGTACGTTGACAGAAAGCCAGTTTCCGTATAAACACTTTGAAAGGAACAAAAGAACTGAGTTCCCATATATTCTTAATGGCGATATTGTATATGATGGACAATAAATACACAATATTGATTGGTTTCAGAACAGGGTCAACTCCGAGAAGCATACAGCTGTTTTTATTTAAAACCAGCCAATATTGAATTTATTATCCTCCTTTATCCAACTGGTGGTGTGACAATTTAAGTTCTCTTTAGTTATGAACTATTTTTCTATACAAACAGTTTTTTCTGTATGCACCACTTTTTGCAGCCCAGGGCAGACAACATATATCCGTGTGCACCGGGTATGTTCTACAGAGTTCCTAAAGGTTTACTATGGACACTTTGGGTAATGAATACACAATATTGACTGGTTTCAGACACTAGCGCCAGTATGCTCCGAGGAGTTGACGCGTAGTAATATCCAAGCGCATGCGAAGGTATTGCGCAGAGTCAACTCCGAGGAGCATACGCCCGCTTGTATTTTGAACCAGTCAATATTGTGCATATACGTGTTTTCTATGAACATTTTGTATTAGGTGGATTACACTGCGCGAAACTAACCACTTTACATATGTATGCGAACGGTGTATACAGGTATGATTTTGCGCATATGCGTTGACCTTTTTTCCCTCCTGTATACGCCTTATCTATCGGCGTATATATATGTCGTGTTGAGGTAATATATATGTCATACATATACGCCTGATTCTGTTGTATTTATGCCACTATCCCATAATTCCAATCTCTGCCACTTGGGGACACCATTATAGTATATCTCTGTAGTGGGGTGGGAATCCAGCAGTGTTCGTGTGTTCTACAGAAGGTAGTGCGACGTGCCGATCCTTACTGTGAAGTGATTCCGGGCAAAGCCGCACATGAGAGTGGGGCGGCTGAGACCGTGATTTCATAACGCTGGGTATATATACTCAGCGTTCACAGTAGGTCGACAGGCTGTCCTCACGCGTCTCTTCTACGGAACAGACCCTTGGGCCCTCACTTTGCAGGCGGGTTCTCGTAACCTTTCTGGTGGTTAGGCGAGTCTTTCAGATTAGCCTCTCCAGCGTTACCTGGCACCTTGTGCTGGGGTACTGTACTTGTTGGAAAGATCTTCCAGATCTTTCCGGGAAGTAGCTTTGTTAATAAACATTCCTGTTTATTAAACGTGTGTGTTGTGTTGTGTGTGACTAGGTCTGTGCAAACCCACTGAAAGCCGAACCAACTTACGCAGAGTGCGTAGGGTGGGATCCTGCCTGGAACTAGAGTTCCGGATTGGGGTCATCCAACCTGCTAGACAGGTGGCGACCACCACATCTCATTTGCCATTTACCATCCAAGTCTGTATTATATGAAAAATGCAATCTTATATTACCAATTTATTTTTATAAAACCTTTATAAAACCTGGTTATGTATAAATTGATTAATTATATATATTAAACACTGCGATAAGTTGTTCTTTTTACCGTTTTTCTAATAGATTTCACTGAGAGTGTAGAAAGAAGGAGGCGGGGAAGGCGGGGCCGGGGGTATCCCACTGAGACCACCTACACCCCTACGAGGACTTTAATGTTGGTGCAGGCGCAAAGAGAGGGTGGCTGTAAGGGTGGCTGTGAGGGTGGCGTGAGGGCAGCTGTGAGGGCGGCTGTGAGGGCGGCTGTGAGGGCAGTTGTGAGGGCGGTTGTGAGGGCGGCTGTGAGGGCAGCTGTGTGGGCGGCTGTGTGGGCGGCTGTGAGGGTGGCTGTGTGGGCGGCTGTGTGGGCGGCTGTGAGGGTGGCTGTGAGGGTGGCTGTGAGGGTGGCTGTGAGGGTGGCTGTGAGGGTGGCTGTGAGGGTGGCTGTGAGGGGGGGGGGCGGCGGGGGCGGAATCGGGAGGAGGACTTCAGGCACACAGAGAGCACCTGCCGACCCATGGAATACCCTGATAAAGTGTGTAGGCAGAGGTTTCCTATGGACACTTTGTATTAGGTGGATATATATGTATGCTCCGGGTATGGTGAAAAACACCCCATTTGTGTCTTCTATTGACACTTTGTATTAAGTGGATATATCTGTATGCTCCGGGTATGTAGATACACACTCCCTATATGCTTTCTCTAGACACTTTGTAATACATGGATATATCTGTATGTTCCTGGTATGATGAAACACACTCCCTATGTGTTTTCTATGGACACTTTGTATTATGTGGGTAATACAACATATCTGTACGTGCCGGGTATGTCCATACAGAGTTCCTATAGGTGTACTAGAGAATACTTTGCATTATGTGGGTAATACAGCATATCCGTATGCGCCGAGTATGTCCATACAGAGTTCCTATGGACACTTTGTACTATGTGGATAATAAAGGTATACTTACGTCGAGGACGGCCATGCCCACAGCACACGACATTGGGTTCCCGCCAAAAGTGTTGAAGTGGAGTGCCTTGCCGATGGAGGCGGCGATCTCCGGAGTCGTGACGACGGCGGCCATCGGGAAGCCGTTCCCCATGCCTTTAGCCATGGTCACTGTGAGCAGATACACGACAGGGAGGGGTCAGTGTGACGAAAGGTGAATATGTTTATTTATACGAATACATGATGAAGGAGTAAGGGTAATCCGAAATTTTGTTTTTTAACAGCAAATAAATATCACCTGCCATTCCTACTTTATTCCTTTGTCTCTGGTTGTGCCTTGTCTTAACAGAAACAGTTCTTTAGAGACTTAATTTATCATAGGGGATACTTCGGTACATGACCATCTTCAGTGTATCCCTCAGCCATACATGGTACAGTAATTTTAGCATGATTTTTCGTGCAAACTTTTCACAGTAGTAATCTCAGTATAGATTAGACGGGACGATAATTAGGTCGTCCTTCTCAGGTCGATTTACAGCAAAATTAACGTAACTTACAGATTAATAAAATGAGTGTTTGCATATCTTAAAGTTAGAAAGTCTTCCGCCGTGATTTCTATGTTAAAACAAAGTTTGTGTTCATGTTCAATGAACCAGTAAGTGTGTCCATATTGACTGTCTCGATAAAGCGACAAACTTGAAAATGTAAAATACAGTATAAACGAGAGTAAATACACATGGTTGTTGGGGTGCAGGAGCTAGGAGCAAATGGTATTTTCATTATTGATGAATGAGCGTGCAATTATAAATAAATAAGAAAAATAAAAGTTTTGGGTTAGGCCACTCAAAAAAAAAAAATTGTTTCTCATCACCAAGCCATGAAAAAAATGACGAGGGCGCTTTTTTTTTTTTTTTGCTGGGTCAGAGATGACTTTTGTAGTGTAATTATATGGACTTCAGACACTTATTTAGGTCATATCTTGCAGTCTCACTGTAAGTTTCTAATATCTCTCTCATTTTACTGTGTGTAATGGGAGATTATGTCACAGATGTTAGCCCAATAGTCAATGTGACGGGTGAGATAAATTCCTACATATTTTTTCCGCACATCTTTTCAATTATTTTGACAACTGTCCCCTTAAGCGGGATGGTTCCCCCGATGGTTAGGCTACTTCATACAGGCCATACTCTGGCATAGAGACACTGTTATAACCACACAGACACCTACCTACCTGACTGTCGGAGGCTTCCGACATGTTGGAGTGTGTCGGACCGTTTCAGGCTATCTTAGCATGCTGCACTAGTGGAGGCAGGCTTCCGACAAGGGCTAAAGGCAGGCGTCCACCAACCACGACAAGGCTACGACAATGGCATTCCGACAAGGTCCACGACAGGCCTACGATTGGTGGACTTGTTGTGGTTGGTGGACCCCAGTTCCCGACAAGAGTCTATGACAAGGCCATGACAGGCTGCGACTGGGAAGCTTGTCGGGGGCCTTCCGACAAGGCTATGACAAAATCGAACATGTTCAATTTTTCCTACAACTGGACCTTTGTCGGGGAGTGTCATGGCGTGTCAGGAGCGTGTGGAGTGTCCCAGGAGCGGGGTTTTACTCTAAAGGGGGGCGCCCCCCAACCACGACAAGGCTACATCAAGTGCCGACATGAAAGTTCCAATTGCAGCCTTGTCGCAGCCTTGTCGTGAGAAGAGCAGTGTCGGGACAGCATGGCGGGCGTGTCGTAGACGTTGCTGGTTGCCGTAAAAAAGGCGCCCATGGTTCCCACACACTACGACAGTGATATCGAGGAATCCACAACACTCCACGACAAAGGTCCAGTCGTGGGATAAATTGAACATGTTGGCTATTGTCGTAGCCTTGTCGGAAGGCCACCGACAAGCTTCATGTCACACCCTGTCGTGGCCTTGTCGTAGCCTCTTGTCGGGAACTGGGGTCCACCAACACAGCAGTGTCATGGCGTGTCGGGAGCATGTGGGGTGTCCCAGGAGTGGGGTTTTACTCTAAAGGGGGTCGTCCACCAACCACGACAAGGCTACGACAAGTGCTGACATGAAAGTTCCAATCGCAGCCTTGTCGCAGCCTTGTTGTGAGAAGAGCAGTGTCGGGACAGCATGGCGGGCGTGTTGTAGACGTTGCTGGTTGCCGTAAAAAAGGGGCCCATGGTTCCGACACACTACGACAGTGATATCGAGGAATTCACAACACTCCACGACAAAGGTCCAGTCGTGGCATAAATTGAACATGTTGGCTATTGTCGTAGCCTTGTCGGAAGGCCACCGACAAGCTTCATGTCACACCCTGTCGTGGCCTTGTCGTAGCCTCTTGTCGGGAACTGGGGTCCACCAACACAGCAGTGTCATGGCGTGTCGGGAGCATGTGGGGTGTCCCAGGAGTGGGGTTTTACTCTAAAGGGGGGCGTCCACCAACCATGACAAGGCTACGACAAGTGCTGACATGAAAGTTCCAATCGCAGCCTTGTCGCAGCCTTGTCGTGAGAAGAGCAGTGTCGGGACAGCATGGCGGGCATGTCGTAGACGTTGCTGGTTGCCGTAAAAAAGGGGCCCATGGTTCCGACACACTACGACAGTGATATCGAGGAATCCACAACACTCCACGACAAAGGTCCAGTCGTGGCATAAATTGAACATGTTGGCTATTGTCGTAGCCTTGTCGGAAGGCCACCGACAAGCTTCATGTCACACCCTGTCGTGGCCTTGTCGTATCCTCTTGTTGGGAACTGGGGTCCACCAACACAGCAGTGTCATGGCGTGTTGAGAGCGTGTGGGGTGTCCCAGGAGCGGGGTTTTACTCTAAAGGGGGTCGTCCACCAACCACGACAAGGCTACGACAAGTGCCGACATGAAAGTTCCAATCGCAGCCTGGTCGCAGCCTTGTCGTGAGAAGAGCAGGGTCGGGACAGCGGTGTCCTGGCGTGTCGTAGACGTTGCTGGTTGCCATTAAAAAGGTGCCCATGGTTCCGACACACTACAACAGTGATATCGAGGAATCCACAACACTCCACGAAAAAGGTCTAGTCATAGCAAAAATCGAATATGTTCGATATTGTCGTAGCCTTGTGGGAAGGCCCCCAACAAGCTTCATGTCACAGCCTGTCATGGCCTTGTTGTAGCCTCTTGTCGGGAACTGGGGTCCACCAACACAGCAGTGTCATGGCGTGTCGAGAGCGTGTGGGGTGTCCCAGGAGCGGGGTTTTACTCTAAAGGGGGTCGTCCACCAACCACGACAAGGCTACGACAAGTGCCGACATGAAAGTTCCAATCGCAGCCTTGTCGCAGCCTTGTCGTGAGAAGAGCAGGGTCGGGACAGCGGTGTCGTGGCGTGTCGTAGACGTTGCTGGTTGCCATAAAAAAGGCACCCGTGGTTCCAACACACTACGACAGTGATATATCCACAACACTCCACGACAAAGGTCTAGTCGTAGCAAAAATCGAACATGTTCGATATTGTCGTAGCCTTGTCGGAAGGCCCCCGACAAGCCTCATGTCACAGCCTGTCGTGGCCTTGTTGTAGCCTCTTTTCGGGAACTGGGGTCCACCAACCACGACAAGGCTACGACAAGGCTTCCAATCGTAGAGCTGTCGTGGACCTTGTAGGAAAGCCATTGTTGTAGCCTTGTCGTGGTTGGTGGATGCCCCCCTTAATTGGTTACCTGACACCACTTGATGCATCACTTTTGCCAACCATATAACCACATTGAATGCATTCCTTACATCAGGAGCTTTAATTTGATACCAAATACTCATATTTTTCATGATTTCTATCAAATTTTTATCTCGTCTCTGAAAAAAAAAAAAAAAAAAAAAATCTTCTAAAAACGTTTTTGCTGACGCGCGCGGTGATGAGAAACAAGTTTTTTTTTTTAAGTGGCCTTACATTCAGTATATCGATAGTTTTCTGTTACCCACTTGCACCCAGTCAACTTGCTATTTCCGCAGCTGCCTGATACTAGGATCCAAACATAGCAACCACCAGTGGGTCAATGTGGTATTTCGGTCTTGAGTAATTGGTCATGGTCAGCTGGGCACGCCTCTCGGACACTGAGATACTGGCACCCTGCTCTTTTCCCAATATCACAGTGAATAGCACACAGATAGTGAAGGGATAGTTTTTTGCCATGAGTTTTGGCGGTGGGGTGATTTCACGAGGCAAAACCAAAATAAGATGATTTAGCAAACCAAAATGAATAGTATATTATCAATGGTTAGGGATAGCATTCCGAATTTATCTCGCCCCCATCACTGTCTAGGCGGATAACATTTGTGAATTCATCCCCCATTGTTTTTTTTGTTTTTTTTGTTTTCTTACAATACTTCATGGATAAGAGTTCCCAATATTAAGTCTATGGGTAAAAATACCAGTGGTTAGATAAAGGCGCATATATCCTACCTATGTCTGGCATAACTCCATGTCCCTCGAAGCCCCAGTAATGTTCACCCGTGCGTCCAAATCCTGTTTGAACCTGAAAAAGTAGTCAGTAGAGAAAACGTGAAATCTTGTATTTCAAAGCACCTTGAATTTGCAACCATAAGCCATGGTTACAGGAAAATAGTTCCTTTGTTATAAAGAGCAAAGACATAGTCTCTATTGTTATACCCTTTTAACATGGCAATCACTGGGTTTAATTATTCGAAAAGATGGATAATAAATCCAACAAACGATGGTTTTGTGTACAGGCGGTTCTGTAAACCACTCGACGTTGACTCGTCATGGAACGTCAACCTCTTGTGGTTTATAGCCGCATATCCAGAAAACAATAATTTATTGTCTATATATACCTATTCCTTGTAATCCATTAGCATGGAAACAATAAGTGTGTCAAGATGGTTACAACTGTGGTATACGGATTCAAATCCATGGTATACGGCGTCAATGTCATGGTATATGGGAAAATAGTACCTTTGTGCTATAGAGAAAAGAAATAGTTCGTATTGTTATACACTTTATTATGGCAATTACTGGGTTTGATTTATTCGAACAGATGGATAATAATTCCAACAAACGATGGTTACGTGAAAAGGTGGCTCTGTAAACCACGAGCGGTTGGCGCGTAGTAATACACGAGTGTTAGCATGGAAACAATAAGTGTGTCAAGATGGTTAAAACCTACCTCATCTGAAATGCAGACTCCACCGTTTTCACGAACTAAATCAAAAGCCTTTTTCAAAAAGCCTTTCGGATATTGTACTGTGCCTCCAACACCCTGGAAAAATAACAACATTATTTGTACAGGACCATCATTATTTATATTCTTGGGAGCGGTGCCGACGTCACACAACGTAGTAACGGGTTCGTCTGGCCGCAAAAAAAACCACTGCGCTACTCAGGTTTATTGCACTGTAGTTTATTTTCCCAAAAGCGGTGCAGTGCACTCTGGTACGCGCAAAGGGTTTAGCATTTTTTCACACCATTGAAACCAATGTTAAACCCACTGTACATCTCTGGTAATATCTCTGTAAATATCCACCATACAGACACCAAACAAAACTAACATGTAGGCAAAGAGCAGGACATGACGATACGTCCGTTCCTCTTTATCAAGTTGTTATACAAAGATTGTTTTATTTGGTGTTTTCTCCAGTGATCTGCCGAAATTGCAGATGACAGACTGCTACAAATGTCAAAATAAAATCTTATTCAAAAGTAAATAAATCTGCAGATTTAAACATTCATACTTCTATCCCACAGAGTGCATTGATATATCTTGTTAGAAACACATCAAACTACCTTTAATTACAAACATATTAATCATTTACAGAAAGTTCAAATATCGATTTACGTTTCGTCAATTGAGCGATAACAACAGAAAGCTAGGGTTTCCGGAAATGGCAAAACCCTTTGCCAGCTAGAGCCTTTTTTTGGAGGCTTTTTATTAGGGTTATCAAACATACAATGATGCTCGTCCGAGCTCGGCATAGGCCAATCTTCCGCTCGGTCCCTCTGAGGTTAGGAAGGACCTTTTCATAGTAACATACCATATGTTGGGTAGACATCCGTTCACAGTCTAGTTCTACCGTTCTTTATTATAGCCATAGATGACCAGCGTAAATTAATGTGATGAGATGAGATGGGTTTTTCGGTTTCGGTTTCGCCTAGTTTGGGTTTGAACGTTCTGCTCCCGAGAATACTGAACTGAATATAATTTGAAATGTATATGTAGAAATAAATGAAATTTCCGGTTCTGGCATCCAATTTCCAAATTGAAGATTTAGAAAAACTGTTAAACTGCAATAAAAGGCGGTTACGGTTCTAGGGTCTATCACCATACAACGATGGCAACCAGCGAACACCGATCCTGTAAACGGACTGAATTATGGGATACCCCAATAGGGTCTATGAAAGCATAATAAAAGAGAGCTCAAATTATAAGGGTAAAAACACAACTGCTGATTAAAAAAACAAAACAAAACAAACTTACTTGAATTGCTTCTGCAAAGAACCCGGCGACGCCGCCTTTGGGGAAACCGTGGACGATGACGTCACGCAGCTGATCTGCATACATGTCGGCGGCCACGCATGCGCCTGCGCCACAGTCACACTTCCGGTCTGTTTGTATCGGAGAATCCCGGCAGTGGGCGCCACCCCAGGGTCCGCGGTATACATCCGGGTTCATCGTCTGTGACAAACACAAGATATTTAACCCTTTAACAGCAGTATGATGCATCCAGGCATTCCCCTGGCTATGGCATGAAGATACCTCCAGGCATTCCCCTGGCTATGGCAGGAAGATGCCTCCAGGCATTCCCCTGGCTATGGCATGAAGATACCTCCAGGCATTCCCCTGGCTATGGCAGGAAGATGCCTCCAGGCATTCCCCTGGATATGACAGTATGATGCCTCCAGGCATTCCCCTTGCTATGGCAGGAAGATACCTCCAGGCATTTCCCTGGCTATGGCAGGAAGATGCCTCCAGGCATTCCCCTGGCTATGACAGGAAGATGCCTCCAGGCATTTCCCTGGCTATGGTAGCATGATGCCTCCAGGCATTCCCCTGGCTATGGCAGGAAGATACCTCCAGGCATTCCCCTGGCTATGACTGCAAGATGCCTCCAGGCATTCCCCTGGCTACGGCAGGAAGATGCCATCAGGCATCTGGGAGGCATCATTGATACTTATATACAAAATTCAATAGACAAAAAAAATAATTGTTTGATTGAAAAGAAATTTGTACAATGTATAAGAGCCACATTGACCTTTGATTTAATCAGTCGCCAAGGTAAATTACTTAAATCACATGACACATCATGTATCATTGCTATTTCCAAAAAAAGGTGCCTGCCACAGCATGGTCGTTTGTAATACCTGCCCTGTAATGCTGAGCAGGGGAACTGGGTGCTGCAGGGAAAGGGTTAAAGTTGAAAGCATGCAAGCTTATGATAACTGTATTCTCGAAAATGGATCTTACTGTGTGTGAATCATTGCAGTATCAATGGGTTGTAGTCTAAATATGTTTCACCCCCATCAGTCTCATATACTAACCTTGCCCCCTTTTTAATTTTTTTTTTGTTACTAGCGACTTCGTCGTTAGAGCCTATGGTCACGCCTTTCAATTCGATGTAAGCGGTAGATTAGACTGGTTTCCTGCCCCAATGAAATATGGGACAGGGCTATTATTTCGTATGACACAGGTACATAAGCTGATCATCTGCGTTCATAAAGGCACACACCTAGAACCAGCGTATATAAGGTCGTGGTCTCGGAGGCTGATCTCAGAGTAACTTGATCGGAAAACTACAGTTCTAAATTATGTTTTCAAAATGGCTAGAAATGTATCATAAGAGAAGAATCACATCTAAGTGTAAACCTAAAAACCCAATAGCAGGTTCGAGTTTTTAGCTCAACGAGATTCTCGTGGGTCTTCAGTCTCCAAGCCTAAGTTTGGTTCACTCTGTCTCTATGTGTTGGAGAATCTCCAAGCGGATCCGACCAGAATCATAGTTTTTTAGATATAGTAGGTACCTATGTGATGTTGACTGTTGGTCACACTGCGTCATATGACATCACATGACATCATATGGTTGAATATGTGACATTTGTGATGATTGGGTATTATTATCTAACTGATATGTGACCGCAGTGAATGATAATCGTATGCTATACTTCACGCACAATACTGTCTATTACTGTGTACATTGTACATGGTGGAAATTAGACGAATAGATCTAAGAGTTCAGCCTACCTGTGATTTTGTGAATAACAAAACAAGAAGCAAATAAACATCCATCGTTAACGCAACAGTGTCGATGAAAATTTTGCCCCCCCCCTCCCTCCTAACCTTCCTCCAACCCTTCAACCCTCCCTCGCCCCTCCCTACCTGACTCCCATCTCCACACATTCCAGCACAGTATCTATTTCTGCCATCGCACAATATGGGAGGTGTTTTACAGCAGTGACGATCATGGATAGTGACCGTTTCCGTTGCACAGTCATATTATTATACCTACGCATGTATGTCAAAGCTATATCCAAATAGGTCTTAGACCATCAGTGATCGTTTCAACTCAACAGGTCCATGCAACATCTTGTCTATAAAACACCTCCCTGGATTCACCGCATGCCCATAGGCTCCAATGTTAAATGTGGGGCCAGACAAATGTTCACCTCCAGTCAGACTTATTTATAGATAGAGCCACCATGGATAGCAGTTGCACCACTTGTTGCATCGCTAACACTGTGCGAAAACGACCAGTTTATATATGTAGACACCCGGTGTATATAGCTATGATTTTGCATATACAAGGTAGTTCTATTTTCCGTTGTGTATACGCCTCATCTATAGATGTGTTAAATGTATACGACCCGCTTATACATGTCCCGCACACGATATTTCTCTTTATATACACTTTGCGGCAGATACAGCTATTACGCTGATGTATAGAAGAGGAAATGTGTCAATATACAGCCGATATATGCACTTATGCAATGGCGTATATTATCGTAAAACTGGTTGAGGTTTAATCTTGGCCACCGTATGCCACCACTGGAGTTTGGCATAGTGACTTCACGAGGCGAAGCCGAGTAAAGTCCGGAGCCAAAACTCCAGGAGTGGAATGCGGTGGCCAAGATTAAAACGAATCAGGTTTTGGTTTTATCCTACCCAATCTCCTCGATTTTGGAAAATTACGTGATAATAATTCTGTATGCCACTAGTGGCATATAAAACTCTGTATGCCAGTCAGCGTGGCATACAGAGACTCAATGTTAAGCCTATGGGATTTTATATTAGGGGTAGGATATATAAACTGGTGGTTTTTCGCGCAGTGTAACAATAGATTATTGGTCTGCAGAGGCTGATTTCGAGGAAAGCTGAGGAAAACCCATATAAATGAGGATTTTTTGAAAAAATCCTTTTTGATACATAGGATTTTGAACCATATATACGATTTATATGATGATTTTACCTTGCAACTGACAGCGATGATTAAGAATCGTCGCCGTAAAAAGTGTATGAGAGTAGAATAGTTCACCTGCTGAACGCCGAATGTGATTGGCGCCTTGTGTCTCCAGCCGGACAGAGCGGTGAGGCCCATCGTGTAGGGACTCATCCCGTGGTACGCATTCCTGACGGAGAGAGAAGTAATATTAGGAAACGTCCTTACTGTGGACGAAACGGTTCCTGTTCGAGGTCAGTCATCGATTTCCTACTGCCTGATGCCAAAGGCGGAAGGCAGTATGAAATCGACGACTGACCGAGAACGAGAACCATTTCGTTTACAGTAAGGATGTTTGCTTGTTATTATATACCTCTAATTGGTGAAAAAACACCATTTTAATGACATACAAAGTCGCAGTCACAGCGGGCACGAACATTATTATTACTGCACCCCTAGCAGCGGGCAGTATTTAATAGACATTCGGCATAGGTATATAATAATACACAATAATGACTGGTTTTGTTTACGAGTGGCCGTAATCTCCGAGTAGTTGATGCGTAGTAATATCCAAGCGATTAGCGAGGATATTACGCCGTCAACTACGAGGAGAATACAGTCACTCGTATACAGAACCAGTCGTTATTGTATTTATTACCCACCTACAAGATTAATCATAAATCTATTGCAATAATAATGTTTCTGCAAGACATTTAGTCCCAGACATCACAGTAAAGTCAAGTGTGGCAGTAATTCGGTATAGTCTTACACCAATAATATAGTTCGCCATTAACCTGTACTTTTAGCATGCAATGTGTGTTATTACAATGATTTCTGATAATAAATAAGATTATTATGATTGATTCTAAATAATTAGTATTGAATGAACATTCAAGAAACTTATTTCGAAGTACATGATGATTCGACTTCATTATGGACAGGACTATTTTTCCGGAATCTCCTGCAGGAGATTCTGACATGCCAGAAACTCCGGGTATCTGTTTTCAGGTGCCCTATACATTTCCTATGGGGACGCCGTAATTGGTGGGTCATGTCGACTAACAACTAACGTTTAAGTCGACATGTATGGAACAGTGTTCTGTATTTTGCTGTATGGAAAAGTATTCCTGGCAGTATTCTTACGTTATATGGTGAAACGGTGCATATATTTACAATAATACGGTATGGGTATATAGTAATGATATAGAACGACCTGACCATGCCGTGCATGTTAGAAAATTAGATGGGGAATTGCTGTTTTTATGGAACGAGGCCCCAGGCCAAGTTCCGTGAATAACATCAATTCCCATCGAGTTTTGTAGCTTGTACAAGCATGGTGGATCGTTATATATTTATATTACATACCCACAATTAATCAAATCTTACCATATATTGGCATAGAAGACATGTCAGCATGAAAGCCCACACACTGCTAATGCTTCAACGTGTGCAGTATAACAGTGTACTGCACAGGGCTCAGTATCCAATTTATAGGGAGCAGCAGTACATAATTGTTAAATATACTGCATGGGTATATAATAAAGTGGATTATCCCACCCCTGGTACAGGTTGTGCCATTGAGTTAACGTTGAAATAAAATATGCCACGCTCACCTACGTAGAGTGTCAATTCTCTGCCATTGCAGTGGCGGAGAATCTATGTATGGTGCGACCAATGAACGTCGCGGAAAAGAAAATAGTTCCGGCGCCATTGTTTGAACCGCAGCTGCAGCAACAATAGTTCCGACGCCATTGTTTGAACAATTCAATACATGATTATATTATTGCTTAAAATCGAAGGTAAGGTCCGTGTTGGGGGTGAGATAAAAACAGAACCGCTTTCGAAACGTATTTTACAGTTCTGCTTAAAACCCTGAGTGGGCGTCTAATCTGTGAATGATATAGAGTGAGAGGAGTAACCTACCTAAAGGACATGACGTCGTAGTTACCCGTGTGTAACCTCGCCATGAAGATCGCAAGGTCATTAGCTTCAGATCCACTGTTTACGAAGTAGGCAACCTGACAGAAATACCGTACACATATGAGTATTATGGCTAAATACATATCAAATTTCTAAATGTTTTAGATTCCATGTATCAGAAAATCACTTCTGATTGGTTTCCATCTAAAAAAGGTTTCGTACAAAGGCTCGTTAATGTGGAATTCACACGGCGGGATTCATGTACCTCACTGGGTTCATAACCTAATGAGATTCTGTTCCTTTTTAGGGGTAAATGTCACCAAGAATTGCAGGAGAAAATTTAGATTGTGTCTGAGTACAGAATCGCAGCAGGATTTGTCTCAGACAAACACACGGTAAGGTACATGAATCGCAGCAGGATTTGTCTCAGACAAACACACTATAAGGTACATGAATCTCATCTTCATATGCCTCAGCGATAGTGACCACGATCGGAGTGCCAGTCCGAACTCAAAGTAAAGATATTTTGCTGATCGTCTTCGAAGACCGTTCTCCAAAAAGACGGATCATTTTAAGTAATGGAAATGTAACAAAGACCATAATAAGATCAATTGTTTTATCATACTTAGGCTTGTACACGTAGACCCTTTTCTATACCTGTAGCGATGTTTATAATAATATTAAAGACTGTTCAGAAAGACGGTATAAACCATCCATAAGTGTTGAATGAAGTTGACCCACATCATCCCTTGGTCTCTTTGGCATACTATCATGATACATCACGAAATTTCATATGATTGTTCATATGGCATGGGTTGTCTTCGCGGAATGATATCAAGAAGCGGAGCTGAGTGATATCTGTAGCGGAAGACAATGAGTGCCATATAAGGGGTAGGATAATAACCATGGCATACAGTCACACCATATTAAGTCTATGGAGATTTATATGAGGGGTAGGATAATAACCATGGCATACAGTCACACCATATTAAGTCTATGGAGATTTAGATGAGGGGTAGGATAATAACCATAGCATACAGTCACATCATGTTAAGTCTATGGAGATTTATATGAGGGGTAGAATAATAGCCATGGCATACAGTCACACCATGTGAAGTCTATGGAGATTTATATGAGGGGTAGGATAATAACCATGGCATACAGTCACACCATATTAAGTCTATGGAGATTTATACCAGGGGTAGGATAATAACCATGGCATACAGTCACACCATATTAAGTCTATGGAGATTTATATGAGAGGTAGAATAATAACCATGGCATACAGTCACACCATGTTAAGTCTATGGAGATTTATACCAGGGGTAGGATAATAACCATGGCATACAGTCACACCATGTTAAGTCTATGGAGATTTATATGAGGGGTAGAATAATAGCCATGGCATACAGTCACACCATGTGAAGTCTATGGAGATTTATATGAGGGGTAGGATAATAACCGTGGCATACAGTCACACCATGTTAAGTCTATGGAGATTTATATGAGGGGTAGAATAATAGCCATGGCATACAGTCACACCATGTGAAGTCTATGGAGATTTATATGAGGGGTAGGATAATAACCATGGCATACAGTCACACCATGTTAAGAGATTTATATGAGGGGTAGGATAAAGAATAGGGTCTCCATGTACGATCCTGTTTTATTAAACGTGTCCCAGGTTTAGGGAGCAGCTCACCTTGAGGTCGCCGGGCATCTTGGCGACGAGCTTCTCGGCGTACTCGTGGACTCGTGGATGGAGGTAGATGTTGGTCGTGTGCCACAAAGACTTGAGCTGCTCGTCCAGCGCCGCCCCGACCTTACTGAGCGCAGAGAGCAGAAAATCACCAGGTTAATAAAGTATTTTATCCTACCCCTAATAAAAAACCGCCATAGACTGAACATAGGGAAATTTTATGTGGCAGGCCGTGACATAAAGTGTTTTTTATGCCACTAGAGTAATAACAATATTGACCAATCAGAGAGTAGGATGTCAGCTACTATGAAAAATGTTCTGTTGGTCATTGACTCAATATTTATCTTTTAGTAATACAAAAGCATAGACGAGGTAGGATAAATACGAAACCGAACTCGAGTTAGACTTGTCAATATCTATGCCACTCTGGTCAGGTCTGTTCCTCACTACACTCGGCTACGCCTGGTGTAGTAATACGCGACCTTCCCGTCGTGGCATAAACATTGTCAAGCCTAACTCTCGTTCGGTTTCTACTAAATATAAAAGTTATCCTACCCCTAATATAAAATCCCATAAGTTTAACATGGGTTTCCGTATGCTACGCTGACTGGCATACGGAGTTTTATATGCCACTAGTGGCATACAGCATTGTTATCACATAATATTCCAAAATTGAGGAGATAGGGTAGGATAAAATCAAAACCTGATTCGTTTTAATCTTGGCCACCGCATTCCAAGTTTTGGTTCCGGACTTCACTTGGCTTCGCCTCGTGAAGTCACTTTGCCAAACTCCAGTCGTGGAATACGGTGGCCAAGATCAAACCTCATCCAGCTTTACGATAATACCAGAAAATAGTGTAAATGCCAACCTCTGCTATGCAAATGATAGTTGACACAATGCTTTGAATACGATTGGTTCCACTTAACACGGAAATATATACATAAAAGATTAATAGATATTAAAGAGACTGATATCAAGAAACGTCACGAAATTTCATATCCTAGTTTACAAGTTATGAGTTGGTTCCGCGGAAAGATATGACGAAGTGGAGCTGAGTGATATCCGTAGCGAAAGACAATGAATGCCTTGTGTTTATTGATATGAAAATGAGTCACATTTACATCGCATCCTACCCCGTTACATGTTTTTCACTTGATATGTTACTCATGGAATATTGAAATTTTATGGCATAACCGTGGCATACAGTTACATTAATGAATCTTTTCAGGATTTGTCTCAGACTTACACTCTATGAGGTACATAAATCACAGCAGGATTTGTCTCAGACTTACGGGTGGCAGTGGCCGACACTGACAGTGACGATATGAGGTACATGAATCTCATCAGGATTTGTCTCAGACTTATACCCTTTGAGGTACATGAATCCCATCAGGATTTGTCTAAGACTTACGGGTGGCAGTGGCCGACACTGACGGTAACATGTGAGGTACATGAATCTTATCAGGATTTGTCTTAGACTTACACCCTGTGAGGTACATGAACCTCATCAGGATTTGTCTCAGACAAACACCCTGTGAGATACTTGAATCTCATCAGGGTTTGTCTCAGACTTACGGGTGGCAGTGGCCGACACTGACGGTGACGATGTGAAGTACATGTATCTCATCAGGATTTGTCTCAGACTTATGCCTTGTGAGGTACATGAATCTCATCAGGATTTGTCTCAGACATACACCCTGTGAGGTACATGAATCTCATCAGGATTTGTCTCAGACATACACCCTTTGTGGTACATGAATCTTATCGGGATTTGTCTCAGACTTACGGGTGGCAGTAGCCAACACTGACGGTAACAATGTGAGGTACATGACTCTTTGCAGGATTTGTCTCAGACTTACGGGTGGCAGTGGCCGACACTGACGGTGACGATGTAAGGTACATGTATCTCATCAGGATTTGTCTCAGACTTACGGGTAGCAGTGGCCGACACTGACGGTAACAATGTGAGGTACATGACTCTTTGCAGGATTTGTCTCAGACTTACGGGTGGCAGTGGCCGACACTGACGGTAACATGTGAGGTACATGAATCTCATCAGGATTTGTCTCAGACTTACAGGTGGCAGTGTCCGACACTGACGGTAACATGTGAGGTACATGAATCTCATCAGGATTTGTCTCAGACTTACGGGTGGCAGTGTCCGACACTGACGGTAACATGTGAGGTACATGAATCTCATCAGGATTTGTCTCAGACTTACGGGTGGCAGTGTCCGACACTGACGGTAACATGTGAGGTACATGAATCTCATCAGGATTTGTCTCAGACTTACGGGTGGCAGTGTCCGACACTGACGGTAACATGTGAGGTACATGAATCTCATCAGGATTTGTCTCAGACTTACGGGTGGCAGTGTCCGACACTGACGGTAACATGTGAGGTACATGAATCTCATCAGGATTTGTCTCAGACTTACGGGTGGCAGTGTCCGACACTGACGGTAACAATGTGAGGTACATGAATCTCATCAGGATTTGTCTCAGACTTACGGGTGGCAGTGGCCAACACTGACAGTGACGATATGAGGTACATGAATCTCATCAAGATTTGTCTCAGACTTACGGTTGGCAGTGGCCAACACTGACGGTGACGATGTGAGGTACATGAATCACATCAGGATTTGTCTCAGACTTACGGGTGGCAGTGGCCGACACTGACGGTAACATGCGAGGTACATGTATCTCAGCAGGATTTGTCTCAGATACACACCCTGTGAGGTACATGAATCTCATCAGGATTTGTCTCAGACATACACCCTGTGAGAAATGAATCTTATCGGGATTTGTCTCAGACTTACGGGTGGCAGTGGCCGACACTGACGGTGACGATGTGAAGTACATGAATCTCAGCAGGATTTGTCTCAGACTTACGGGTGGCAGCGGCCGACCCTGACAGTGACGATATGAGGTACATGAGTCTTATCGGGATTTGTCTCAGACTTACGGGTGGCAGTGGCCGACGCTGACGGTGACGATGCCGGCGAACAGGTCGAGGTAGCGCCGCCCCGTGTGGTCAAACAGCCACTGCATGTGTCCCTGGTGGGCGAGCAGCGGCTTCTTGTAGTAGGCGAACATGGCGGGCGACAACTTCGTCTTCCGGATGTTCAGCGTCTCCTCGTACGACGGGCCCTGCCGCAGAGAAACTCACATTTACTTATGATAATATATTTTTTAAATTTTGTCATAGACAGCTCTCTCGTGGGTGAGTTTTTTAGCTACTTAGTAGAAACCGAACGAAAGTTAGTAGTGTCAGTGTTTATTGCACGATGGTAAGGTCACGAATTACTGCGCGAGGCATTAGCCGAGCGAAGTGAGAAGCAGACCTGACCTGAGTGCAATAAACACTAATACTACTATCTCTAGTTCAGTTTAGTATTCATCGAACCCCGTCTCCAATCATCCATTTGTTACCAGTGTGCAATAAATAACATTTTACTGCACGCTCGCCAGAATACAGTTGGCCAATGTTAAACCTATGGTGTTTTTTATTAGGGGTAGGATAAGATATGTTCCTATATACCTATGGCCGAACACTCTATGGTTACACCATGATGCGAGGGGTGGAATAACTTACGTTTACTACCCAAGGCTGACGTTTACTACCTAAAGTTGACGTTTAGACCAATCAGATCATCCCTTACAAAATTCATATGAAAAGCGCAGTGGGGAGAAAACGTAGTATCAAGTTAAACAATAAGGTCGGATACGGCTTCGCATTTGATAGTGGGTGACCAAATAATGGTATTTATTATTATCAAACTTCATTTGAAAGTATATAGGAATAGGGAAACCAAGTTTCCGGAGAGAGAAAGTCAAAGTTACTCGGTAAGGCTTGGAATAATTACTGCCCACAACCAAGGCCTTGTGCAGTAATTTTTCTGCGCTTCATAACTTTCTCTCACCAGAGAAAGTCAAAGTGGACCCTGTATTGCTCTGGCTGGAAGTCGCATGGCGGGATCTCGGAAGTGGTAAGAAATGTTCGGAGGTCTTACCCTGTATTGTTCTGGCTGGAAGTCGCATGGCGGGATCTCGGAAGTGGTAAGAAATGTTCGGAGGTCTTACTCTGTATTACTCTGGCTGGAAGTTGCAAGGCGGGATCTCGGAAGTGGTAAGAAATGTTCGGAGGTCTTACCCTGTATTGTTCTGGCTGGAAGTCGCATGGCGGGATCTCGGAAGTGGTAAGAAATGTTCGGAGGTCTTACCCTGTATTGTTCTGGCTGGAAGTCGCATGGCGGGATCTCGGAAGTGGTAAGAAATGTTCGGAGGTCTTACTCTGTATTGTTCTGGCTGGAAGTCGCATGGCGGGATCTCGGAAGTGGTAAGAAATGTTCGGAGGTCTTACTCTGTATTGTTGTGGCTGGAAGTCGCATGGCGGGATCTCGGGAGTTGTAAAAATGTTCGGAGGTCTTACCCTGTATTGCTCTGGCTGGAAGTCGCATGGCGGGATCTTGGGAGTTGTAAAAATGTTCGGAGGTCTTACCCTGTATTGCTCTGGCTGGAAGTTGCATGGCGGGATCTCAGGAGTTGCAAGAAATGTTCGGAGATCTTACCCTGTATTACTCTGGCTGGAAGTTGCAAGGCGGGATCTCGGGAGTTGTAAGAAATGTTCGGAGGTCTTACCCTGTATTGTTCTGGCTGGAAGCCGCATGGTGGAATCTCGGGAGTTGTAAGAAATGTTCGGAGGTCTTACCCTGTATTGTTCTGGCTGGAAGTTGCATGGTAGGATCTCGGGAGTTGTAAGAAATATTCGGAGGTCTTACTCTGTATTGTTGTGGCTGGAAGTTGCATGGCGGGATCTCGGGAGTTGTAAGAAATGTTCGGAGGTCTTACCCTGTATTGCTCTGGCTGGAAGCCGCATGGTGGAATCTCGGGAGTTGTAAAAAATGTTCGGAGGTCTTACCCTGTATTGCTCTGGCTGGAAGTCGCATGGCGGGATCTTGGGAGTTGTAAGAAATGTTCGGAGGTCTTACCCTGTATTGCTCTGGCTGGAAGTCGCATGGTGGGATCTCGGGAGCTGGCAGGGAGGAGTTGAGGGCGGCAGAGGTGGTCACGTGACGCTGCAGTCCTGCAACTACAAAATAAACCCGAATTATTTTTTTTATTCCTTTGTTTATCTTGGGAATACGCACTCAGCCCGAAGGCTGTTTTCATGTGCGACCAGATAGAATTTAGTCGAGGAAAAGTAACAACAGTGTAAGTATATGATTTAGTTCATACCAGTTTGTAGCTTAGCAACTATGCAAAAGGATAATGATTGGAAACAAAGCTAGACTCCATTAGGAGACCTACATATACATGATCTTTGTAAAAATTCATTAGATCGACAGATGACTATAAGTTATCCTTTTACAAGGGCCTGTTTAACCCAACACAGTGTATTACGTAGTACACTTAAACAAGTTTTTATTTTACAACTGAATTTTTCAAGGGGAAAATAAGAGATCTGCACCATTCAGTCGGAGAGGGAACAAAGGGTAACTCAATTTTATCAAATGATACTTTTTCTTGCTCCTTTTTTTTTTTTTTTTTTTCCTCATGGAGAATTGGGAATTTTATAAATTCACAGGAAAAAAATTAAATCCCCAATAAAAGGAATCAAAAGGACCAAGAAAAAACTGTTTGACCCACTAAATTCCAAACTAACTATCCATGAGTGATCGACTGGGTACTAACCAATGACTCCTAAAATACATATTGGTTTACAAATCACTGATTGCTAGGGAGGCAACAATTCACCTGAAAAGTCCAGATAGTTGAAACTAATGAGAAATACTAAAGAAGAAACCAACCAAGTTTTGGTCAAAGTCGTCGTTCTTCACGAGTTTGATGCGGAGTGATATGAACGAGGCGACAGCCGAGTGGATATCACATAGCATTCACACGAGTTGGAGAATGACTTCTCTGACCAAAACGAGTTGCTTTCTGTATTTATCTCACCCTTGTACACACCAAAAGAATGGGCATCAAATAGGATATAGACCATGGAGAAGGGACTGCAATACTCGTAGTGGCAGGGAGAACGAGTTCCCAATGTTAAGCCTATGGACATTTATTCCAGGGGTGAGATAAAGTCTTATATATACAATATATGACTCTGTTAATACAGAACTAGTTCGCCACAAACCCACAAGGAGCCAGGCAGAACAGAAGAGTTAGTACAAAATTTCCTTTTAAGTGGGAAACACCACAAGGGGTTGCCACATGTAAGAGATACAACCAACATGCCATGAATTGCCATGATAGGCTCATTAATTTTTCAGCAACTCTAAGCCTGAAAATTCAGCCAACGAAAAACAAGGAAATGATCATGTGATCACCAGAGGCTATCATGATCACCTTCTGTAAAGATCTATTAGTTAATCAATGCTTAGATCCTTGGCAACCACCACATCACTGATCACTTGCTCGTTAAAAGGCCTTTTTCCATAGGCTGGTGTCGCACCTTATCTGGGTGGTTATGCAATGCCTGCAGCCAAACAACCCTCTGGCAACGTATTCTTTATCATTGGATCACTCAGTATACGAGCGTAATACGTTCATAAGACCCGTGTATATCATTTTCAGAGAAATAACAAAGATTCCATCGTACTCTGTGGTATCCCAGCTTGATGTATAATACATGTATATCACCTCAATGATACTCTAGATATAGCTTAGTTAAGACAGGGACACCGAAACTGGATACACAGTAATACATCTGCAGGACTAGCTCAAACATGCTTATCTTTTTCCATATTTAAGCCAAGATAATTATCAACTACAAGGTTTAGACAGCCCAGACTTGTTAATACAATACCCTAGTTTGTTCCAGCAATGTAATCAGTCAAAAAACAACACTCGTACAATCACACCCACCGTTCACACTTTAGGTGTGACTGTTGTGTGTCTCTATATGGATACCACCAGGGACCCGTTTAATAATCTAGGATCGTACATGAAGACCCTTTCCTGTACGCCAAGGAAACCCAGGGACGATGTGGGTTAACTTAATTCAACACTGATGGACGGCCTTTTGGACGTCTAATACTGTCTTAGCAAACAGAATTAAATGTTATTGAATGATAACCCTTTTACGGGGTACAGAAAAGGGTTTTCATGTACGATCCTAGATTATTAAACGGGCCCCTGTCTCACGGTGTTTGTCAGAGCGGCCGCGTAACTAGACAGTGGGCCATTAAGCGGTGCTGAACGGCAAAACCTGAATCGCGAGGCCGCTTTGTTACAGACTGATATAATCTTATTAAGTGTCCTTCGGTGCATTAATATTCGCAGTGAAATACCTACTCGTTATTTGAACAATTGCCGAAACATTTCATGTTGTGTACCTAAATTTCCCGATCCTACAAGTCACATTTCCTCCAGCAGGTAAATGAGAATTTACTGGGGAATTGCCTTACCATAAAGCACAAACCTCCACACGCGGACCTTCATTTTCCAAGTCCCTGCGTGAAGCTACAATTCTGAAGGAATATGATTATTACCTACTATATCTAAAAAACTACGATTCTGGGCGAATCCGCTTGGAGTTCTTCCCGCACATAGTAACAGAGTGAACCAGACTTAGGCTTGGAGACTGAAGACCCACGAGAGTGAGAATCTTGTGGAGGGTTGAATTCGAACCTGCTCTTCTTTTTTCTTGATCGATAGACAGACATGCTTTCTCTCTTATGATTCGTTCCAATCCATGCCAAAATCAAAGTTTACTATTGTAGTTTTCTGATCTATTTCTCGCATGAGAAACCAATGAGATCTCAACTTTTGCTGGTGTCAATCCAAATAGTTCTGATCGCTGATGATCAGCTCAAGCACCTGTGTCATACGAAATGATTACCACTAGATAATGATGGTTTCCCGTTCACCCGCTAGAGGGCACGACGGCAGTTAGGACACAAAGCATCTATTTTTATTCTTTGGTTAGGAATCGTTAACCAAATATGAATCGACGAAGTCGCTAGTTCAGTATAAAAAAATCTAAATTTTGTAGAATCTCCATATCAATCCTTTGAGGTCATGTCCCAGTAACAATACTTGGGTTCTTCTATTTCTATATACACCATAGGCAAAGTAGTAAGCCTTGTTCCCATCTAGGTTGACGTTTGCCATTGAATGGACTAAGTCAAGAGGCACAAAGGTCACCAGACAAGACCTCCTTCAAACGTATCGTGAAAAGGGAACTTGGAGAGATGACCCAGTAACAAGAACTAATAATATCAGGAAATGTCACGAAATTTCATATGATTGTTTATATTGCGTAAGACCATGCAAACAATTGTATGAAATTGTGTGACGTTTAGATTTTATATTACCCCGTCACATGTTTTTAAATCAATATGTCACGTGTGGCATATAGATATTTTATGGTATAGCCATGGAATACAATTATACCATGTTAAGTCTATGGAGATTTATAAGAGGGGTAGGATAATAACTGTGGCATACAATCACACCATGTTAAGTCTATGGAGATTTATATGAGGGGTAGGATAATAACTGTGGCATACAGTCACACCATGTTAAGTCTATGGAGATTTATATGAGTGGTAGGATAATAACTGTGGCATACAGTCACACCATGTTAAGTCTATGGAGATTTATATGAGGGGTAGGATGAATCAACTTCCTAAATCTATACCCGGCAAAACTAGGACTTGTTTTAATGTTTGTGGGTATAAAAAAACCGCTTAAAGTCATCTAAAGAACTGGTCAGAACTGTACATTCAAGTCATGTTCTGTGACATACAGTGTAAAGTGGAATTCACACGGTGGGATTCACGAACCTCACAGGCAGTTTGTCTCAGACAAATCCTGTTGACATTTGGTACTGGAACACCAGTGTGAATAAAAGGGTTCCTTTTTGCTGAGACAACTTTTTTTCTCTCTTTCAATTTTAGGCGAAATTCACCCCTAACAAGGAACAGAATCTCATGAGATTTTGATTTCAAACAGGTTTAAAATTTAGAGGGGCATTTTGGTGAGACAAATGTATTTCACACATTCTCCCCCAGTCTCTGTTGTCTCAAATAACACTTATTCACATGGGGAAGTGCCCTGAGGTGGCGACTGTGTACCCTGCGTACCCTGTGTAGGGTTATAAGGGTGTAGGGGTGAGACCTAATAAGTCTTCCCATGTGAATTGAATCCGCCATGTTTCCCTGAGACTGTAGAACACCCCAATCTGTGAAACTTTGTAGCCAGCTGGAAATAGTCGGCGACTGATGCAAAGGTGTGAAGTACACCAGTCTCAGGTCCATTTGTCCCATCATGTGAATCCCACTTTATGTAAAATCTACACTAATCACCAACTTCAATTTTACCCTTATATATATATCAATATGTAGCTGCTTGATTGTGTTAGAAACCAGTTGTTACCAATCTTATGGAAGATCTGTTTGAGCAAATCAAATAAAGGTCTTTAACCCTTTAAGGACGCATGATGCCTGGAGGCATCACCACTCTAAAGACGCATGATGCATTGAGGCATCACCGCACTAATAAAGACGCATGATGCCTGGAGGCATCATTGTTCAAATATTAACAAAAATGTTTTTACAAAAAAATAAAAAAGCAATATTCATGAAATCTTCAGGAAATGTAGATATAACATCATATTCAATATTACTATTCAAAAGAAATACAATATCTATGATTATGTATCATATTGCATAAATAGAAACTTGAATTATCAGTTTTAACCATGTGCCCGTCCTCGAGCCAGACAAACTGCCACCTGCACCCGTGCTTATGGGACTAGCTCAGCCCCAGGCAGCCGTCCTAAAGGGTTAACAAGAGAATGAATAGCTCCCCTATTGTCTCCCGTATGTCTTGTCTCTCCCCCCCCGAAACGTGTCTGTCCTATTAGATATCCTTCAGAATAATAGCTTTGAATCTTTTATAACCACACTGAAGATGTACACTATACTTATTATAAACACCTGAAGTAAAGTATTTCTGTAGCACCCATGTTCATAATGTATTTTGTCGGTCCGTCAAAAATAAGCAGCTATTTGTATTACATGCTTCATATTTCTAAATTGAAATCATGCATCGAGAATGTTAATAAACACTGCTCTTTATTGGAAAAATAAGCAGCAATGAAATATCATTGTATTACTCATTATTATTTGAACTGGTATTTGGTAGTGATTATTAATGGTCCATCCTTCGATATCTTGCTGATATCTCCTTGTAATTGAATCTTTTTGATGTCAATAAATGCTGCTATTTTAAAAAAAAGTTCTTCAAACAAACAGAAAAAAATTATTGAACATACATATATATGCTGTTTGACTACGAAAGAGGACTTGCCCTTCAGCGTGTTTCCTCTAACAGAGATATGATGGCCGTTCACCATATCAGTACTGATGATGGGTGATAAGGGGGCAGGTGTCCCGCTACATGACATATAAACACCCATCCTTATCAGGATGCACCTGTTGAGTCTGTACGACATGGAGATAATCAATCCGGATTCAACAGGACCACGGAGCTCATCGCTACACAATGTAATATATGACGGGACCGCTGATCTCATCACAACACAATGTAATATATAACGGGACCACCAAGCTCTACTTTACACAATGTAATATATGATGGGACCGCTGATCTCATCGCTGCACAATATATAATATATAACGGGACCACAGAGCTCATCGCTACACAATGTAATATATAACAGGACCGCTGATCTCAACACAACACAATATATAATATATGACGGGACCACCGATCTCATCTCTACAAAATGTAATATATAACGGGACCACGGAGCTCATCGCTACACAAAATATAATATATGACGGGACCACCAATCTCATCACAACACAATATATGATATATGACGGGACCACCGATCTCATCTCTACAAAATGTAATATATGACGGGACCGCTGATCTCATCACAACACAATGTAATATATAACGGGACCACAGAGCTCATCTCTACACAATATATTATATATAACGGGACCACCGATCTCATCGCTACACAATGTAATATATAACAGGACCACCGAGCTCATCACTAAACGATGTAATATAAAACAGGACCACCGAGCTAATCACTAAACGATGTAATATAAAACAGGACCACCGAGCTCATCTCTACACAATGTAATATATGACGGGACCACAGAGCTCATCACTACACAATGTGATATACAACGGGACCACCGAGCTCATCTCTACACAATGTAATATATAATGGGACCGCTGATCTCATCACCAACACAATGAAATATATAACGGGACCACAGAGCTCATCTCTACACAATGTAATATATGACGGGACCACCGATCTCATCTCTACACAATGTAATATATGACGGGACCACAGAGCTCATCGCTACACAATGTAATATATAACGGGACCGCTGATCTCATCACAACACAAAATATAATATATGACGGGACCACCGATCTCATCACAACACAATATATGATATATAACGGGACCACCGAGCTCATCTCTACACAATATATAATATATAACGGGACCACTGATCTCATCACTACACAATATAGAATATATAACGGGACCACCGATCTCATCACAACACAATATATGATACATGACGGGACAACCAAGCTCATCACAACACAATATATAACATATGACAGGACCACCGAGCTCATCACATCATATTATATAATATATAATATATAACGGGACCGCTGATCTCATCACAACACAATATATGATATATGACGGGAACACCGATCTCATCACAACACAATATATAATATATGATGGGAACACCAATCTCATCACAACACAATATATAATATATAACGGGACCACCGGTCTCATCACAACACAATATATAAGATATAACTGCACCACCAATCGCATCTCTACAAAATGTAATATGTAACTGGACCACCGATCTCATCACAACACAATGTAATATATGACAGGACCACCGATCTCATCACAACACAATATATGATATATGACGGGACCACCGATCTCATCACAACACAATATATGATATATGACGGGAACACCGATCTCATCACAACACAATATATAATGTATAACGGGACCATAATATAATGTAATATATGATGGGACCACCGATCTCATCGCTACACAAAATAAAATATATGACGGGACGACCGATCTCATCGCTACAATATCTAATAAGAGACCAACATGTTTTGGTCAAAGTCGTCGTTCTTCACGAGTTTGATGCAGAGTGTTATAAACAAGGCGATAACCGACTGAATATCACGTTGCATTCATACGAGTCGGAGAACAATGACTTAAACCAAAACGAGATGCTTTCTGTATCCATTCTTTTAGTGTGCCCAGGGGTAAGATAAATACAGAAAGCAACTGGTTTTTGGTCAAAGTCATTGTTCTAAACGAGTTTGATTCCTACGTATGGACCTACTTACTACATATGATCACTATTCATCATCATATTTTCATTTTTTCTTTGTTTTGGACCCCTCTGTGTATTACCGTTGTCAGTCCTTTTATTTTTTGTTTGATGTTTCTTATTACACTTGACTGTGAATCACAGCCCACTACCCATAGACATACCAAACACCTGGCTATTGTGACCTCTTCAGAGGGACCAGGTGGCAGAACGGCCCAGGCCGAACCTGGAGACTTGTAAAACTTGTCAGAACCCTAAATAACAGTTTTCTAAAAAAAAAAAAAAAAAATTCTCAGAGTGAATGAGGCGACACTCCTGGAGTTTGGGATCCGGATATCACTCGGCTCCGCCTCGTGATATCACTACGCCAAACTCCAGTCGTCGCATACGGGAGCCCAGATTAAAACTCATCCGGTTTTACGATAGTATGTATGTATGTGTATACGTGTACATATGTATGTATATATACATGTACGTATGTATGTGTACGTGTATGTATGTATGTATATATGTATGTATGTATGTATGTATATATGCTAGTGTCTTAGAGGCATGCCCAGCTGACCATGACCAGGGACCTGTTTCACTAGTCAGTGATATGTCTAGATGGCGTCTAGATGGTGTGTCCGGTTTCATAAAAACTAGACATTAGACTTCATTTTGTCCATTCTTGCTAGCACTGTTGGTGCCGCTTTTCATGTCTGTCTAACACTTTTGTCACAAAACTAGTGAAACAGGTCCATGATGTGTCTAGATTTGTCTAATTCATATGTTTGGGGTCTGTATTTCCTAAAGGCAGCTACTTGTGGTGTCACGAAACTAGACAAACCCAATGTCTGTATGGTGTCACAGACATGTCGCGAGACTGGTGAAACACTGGGCCCTGTTTTTCAGTCACGACATGATCTTAGTCTTGTAAGCTGAGATATCTCAGCGATTGTAAGATATTTTGCAAGACAAAAGATGGCCGGTGTGCTATAGACAGTATCGTAGTGCGCCACGTGAGATCGCCGCTAAAAGTGTCTCAAGTATAGAATTGTCTTAGGTTCTATCATCTTGGACAGTACCAGTGTAACTCAATATTTTGAATTCAAACGCAAATAACGCTTGATTGGGGCGACCGATCTTCTTCATATTTGCGGCGATCATAGGCTATAGGTATCCCTTACTCGTATCAAAGTTTCAGGACTTAATTCCCATGGGAAGTGAGTGAAATCTCGATTCCAATCCCGGTACAACCCTGGACCTGAGAACCAGGTATGTTTGTCACGTGACAGCTGCCGAGGGTCAAGGTCGCCGCATAAATTAGCGGAGGCGTGCCGGTATGGTCTTGGAAATGGCAGAGTACACTGGCCACCAGAGCAGCGCTTGCTACAACAAAATTAAAACGTGAATATCTCTGGATTGGTGCAGCCGGTCTTCTTCATATTTGGAACAATTATAGGTTTTATGTATACCTTACTCGTGTTAAAATTTCATTGCTTAATTCCTACGGGAAGTGAATTTCCGAATTCCGTACGACATGTCCAGAATTGTCTTGGGTCTAAGACACTTTCCAAGACATTTTCAACCACGTGACCCTAAGATTGTCGTGACTATAGCACACCTCAGACCACCCTAAGTGTCTTAGACCTAAGATCTTAGGCATATCCTCTAAGATATCACGTCTATAGGACACTGATGCCTCAAAGATGTCTTCCATAAAACTTGTCGTGACTGAAAAACAGGGCCCTGTCCCATGACCAGTCAGCACAGACCACAAACCTCACTGACCCACTGATGCTTGATATATTTGAACAGATAAAGGCAGGTTGTCGAGGTAGCTGGCTGGCTGGGTGCCAAGTGGGTTACAATGACCCAGGCACTGAATAAAACCCAAACTCACTCACAGCCTGGTGAAAACGATCCTCCCGCCTGTAAGGGTGTCACTAGACTGGCTCCAGTCCCTGCATCCTACGGCTACCCTCCTCACTGGGATACAAGACTGGCTCCAGTCCCTGCATCCTACGGCAACCCTCCTCACTGGGATACAGGACTAGCTCCAGTCCCTGCATCCTACGGCTACCCTCCTCACTGGGATACAAGACTGGCTCCAGTCCCTGCATCCCATGGCTATCCTCCTCACTGGGATACAAGACTGGCTCCAGTCCCTGCATCCTATGGCTACCCTCCTCACTGGGATACAAGACTGGCTCCAATCCCTGCATCCTATGGCTATCCTCCTCACTGGGATACAAGACTGGCTCCTGTCCCTGCATCCTATGGCTACCCTCCTCACTGGGATACAAGACTGGCCCCAGTCCCTGCACCCTATGGCTACCCTCCTCACTGGGATACAAGACTGGCTCCAGTCCCTGCATCCTACGGCAACCCTCCTCACTGGGATACAGGACTAGCTCCAGTCCCTGCATCCTACGGCTACCCTCCTCACTGGGATACAAGACTGGCTCCAGTCCCTGCATCCCATGGCTATCCTCCTCACTGGGATACAAGACTGGCTCCAGTCCCTGCATCCTATGGCTACCCTCCTCACTGGGATACAAGACTGGCTCCAATCCCTGCATCCTATGGCTATCCTCCTCACTGGGATACAAGACTGGCTCCTGTCCCTGCATCCTATGGCTACCCTCCTCACTGGGATACAAGACTGGCTCCAGTCCCTGCATCCTATGGCTACCCTCCTCACTGGGATACAGGACTGGCTCCAGTCCCTGCAGCCTATGGCTACCCTCCTCACTGGGATACAAGACTGGCTCCAGTCCCTGCATCCTATGGCTACCCTCCTCACTGGGATACTGGCTCCAGTCCCTGCATCCTATGGCTACCCTCCTCACTGGGATACAGGCTCCAGTCCCTGCACCCTATGGCTACCCTCCTCACTGGGATACAAGACTGACTCCAGTCCCTGCACCCTATGGCTACCCTCCTCACTGGTCAGGTCTGATCCTCACTACACTCGGCTACGCCTCGTGTAGTAATACACGACCTTCCCATCGTGGCATAAACATTGTCAAGTCTAACTCTCGTTCGGTTTCTACTAAGTATCCGTTGAAGTTTTGCATTCATTTGTTTAGGGGCGCAGCTGTGCAGAACACTGGCATAATCGATTACTGGCATTATTGCCTGTTTATATAACCTACGCGCTGCTGATTTATAGAATACATAGATACATAGAAGTATACTATTTTGTAGCGCTCTACAGTTGTTTTAAATCATATAATTATCTGGCAACCAACCTATTTATTATCCACCTAATACAAAGCGTCCATAGAAAACACATAGGCAGTATGTATGGACATACCCAGCACATACAGATATGTTGTATGCTCCGGGTGGCGCATACAGGAGAATAGTGCGTATGGAAAATTAGTGCATAACTAAAACGAACTGATATCGACATGTCACTTGTGCAGAAAAGGTGGATAATAAATACAATATAGACTGGTTTCAGATAAAAGCGTTTGTATGTTCCTCGGAGCATACAGCCGCTTGTATCTGAAACCAGTCAATATTGTGTATGTATTCGAATACTATACCGTTACTGAAATGATCTAAACACTCTTTATTTCCATACACGATCGCATGTATCATATAGCCTACATTCTCCACCTATTACCTATTTTATCCTACCCCTAATAAAAACGCCATAGGTTTAACATTGACTCAATGTATTTGACGGAGCGTTGAATAAAGTGTTATTTATGCACCGAGGTGAATACAAAAACTGACCACGCTACTAATATGCATGATAACAAAGTTGTTTCTGTATATCGGTGAGATGGGGTAGGATAAATACGAAACCAAACTCGAGTTATCCTTCTCAATGTTTATACCACTCTGGTCAGGTCTGCCACTCACTACACTCGGCTAACGCCTCGTGTAGTAATACACAACCTGCCCATCGTGGCATAAACATTGACAACGCCAACTCTCGTTTGGTTTCTACTAAGTATCTACAATATATTCATAATGTCTGACCATGCTATTTTAGCCTGGTATAAATGTCCATAGGCTTAACATTAGGATCTCGTTCTCAACAGGCTTGCGTGTACGGTAACTCATTCCCAACGGGTGATAAATAGGACTATATCCAGGCTAAGATAAAATCAGAAACATATTCGTGTTTGGTCTGTGTCCCCGATAGCGCTTCAGAATATGGTGATGAGAAACAAGTTAGTTTTTTTGAGTGGCCTAAAGGATTTTTTTTTTAAGTGAAGGGATAGTTTTGTCTAACCTCTAGGCAAAATATGTATATATAGACAATGATCGATGGTTTTGTGATAGGCGGCCGTAAACCATGCGTGGTTGACGCGTAGTAATACACGAGCGCTAGCGAGTGGTTTACAGAGCCGCCTATCCACAAAACCATCGTTTGTTGTATTCATTATCCATTATTTCGAATAAATTAAACCCAGTAATTGCCATATCAAAGGGTATAATGGTAGGGACTATTTCTTTGCTCTATAGCAGAAAGGGACTATTTTCCCTGTATACAATGGTTCTGAGGCCATATACCACAGGTTTGAATCCGTATACCACAGTTATGGTATCTATAGCAGGTTTTATACAATGTGGCCCAGTCACACTGGCGTAAATTTCGGCGTTTCTTCTACGTATTTAAATTGGTGGGGAGTACGTATTAGCTACGGATTTGGAACGCATTTGTTTGCTTTCCTTCAACGTTTTAGTACGCTTCTCAACGTTCATCAACGCTTCTTTACGCTTTTGTACGTATTGTGGCGTTTTCCGGCGCATTCCGACTTTCCTTTACGCATCTGCGCGTTTTGCGGCGTTTTTCAACGTATTTGTAGATTTCAAAATGCGTAGAAGAACGTAGAGGTGCGTACACGGGAAAACGCCGTTTTTTACGCCAGTGTGACTGGGGCATTATTAGTCGGAAAGCGCCGAAAAACGCCACAATACGTACAAAAGCGTAAAGAAGCGTTGGTGAACGTTGAGAGGCGTTCTAAAACGTTAAAGCAAAGCAAACAATACTTTCTAAATCCGTTCCAAATCCGTAGCTAATACGTGGTCCCCATCAATTCAAATACGTAGAAGAAACGCCGAAATTTACGCCAGTGTGACTGGGGCATTACTGAGTCCCCATACATTTTCAATGGGGACTTTGTATACGATGGATAATAAAGAGAGTACAAGCACGCTTTAAAATGAAGGGTTTGGCTAATGATGGTTTGCTGTCAGAGGTTCGCTGACATTTAACTGGGAGGGAGTATTTAGAACTGGCTGGTTGGCTCGGTACCAAGTAGGTCAGAGTCAAGTGATTCACTTTTGGGAATCCACGATCATTCATGAAAGATGAAGATAACACTTTGGAGACAAACACTTCCACAGGCATACTTGTTTCCTACTTGTTTCCTACTTGTTTCAGGACTACTTGTTTCATAATTCTTATATCCCAGGTTATACAAAGTAAATAGGGTTGCTAAAATGCCCTTGAATATAGGTTTTGTAAAAAAGGTTTTTATTAGAGCGTGCTTGTACGCACTATATATACATCATCTAGAAGTTAGAGGGGTCTATATAGACTTTCAGTGTATTGCATACTATAGAGGAAACCCATGAAAGTTTAGGGTCTGAGCCCGTATCCCATCGAGTTTGAATTACTATGTGATTCAAATGAGATGGGGTCGAGCTCTTACCCTAAACTTGAATGGGTTTCTGAATTTATCTCAGCCTTAATATTGACTAATAGGCTAACATATGTGACATTATCCCCCATTGGATATTTTTCCTATATATCTAATGGGCGTTAGATACGAGTTCCCAATGTTAAGTCTATGGAGAAAAATATCTGGGGTGAGATAAATACTATCCCTTCACTATCTGTGTGCTATGCACTGTGATATTGAGAACGGAGCAGGGTGCCAGTGTCTCAGGGTCTTAGAGGCATGCTCAACTGACCATGACCAATCACTTGAGACCAAAATACCTCATTGACCTATTAGTGCTTGACCTTGATATTTTTAGATCCCAGACTCAGGTGGTTGCAGAAATAACAGATTGACTGGGTTCCATTAGCTTACAGAAAACTATCCATAGACTGAATGTAACTCAAACCGTTTAATTGTTATTCATGTATATTTGCACGCTCATTCATCTATGATGAACATTCCATTTGCTCCTAATTTCCTACTTGTTTCCTACTTGTTTCATAATTCTTATATCCTAGGTTAAACAAAGTAAATAGGGTTGCTAAAATGCCCTTGAATATAGGTTTTGTAAAAAAGGTTTTTATTAGAGCGTGCTTGTACGCACTATATATACATCATCTAGAAGTTAGAGGGGTCTATATAGATTTTCAGTGTATTGCATACATACTATCCCTTCACTATCTGTGTGCTATGCACTGTGTTATTGAGAACGGAGCAGGGTGCCAGTGTCTCAGGGTCTTAGAGGCATGCTCAACTGACCATGACCAATCACTCAAGACCGAAATACCTCATTGACCCACTGTCTTTGATATGTTTTGATCCTAGACTCAGGCAGTTGCAGAAATGGAAAGTTGACTGGGTGCATGTGGGTTACAGAAAACTATCCATAGGCTCAATCTAACTCAAACCTTTTAATTGTTATTCATTTATAATTGCACGCTCATTCATCTATGATGAACATACTATTTGCTCCTAGTTATCCTGGAGTTAACAGTTAGGCTACATTTGTTGCTTCTCTTCCAAAGTTCTCATAGCGACTACTGGAGTTTGGCATAGTGACTTCATCAGGTGGCAAAACTCCAGGAGCGGAAAGTGGTGGCCAAGATTTAAACGAATCAGGTTTTGATTTTATCCTACCCCGTCTCCTCGATTGTGGTATATTACATGATAACAATTCTGTATGCCACTAATGTCACAAAAAAACTCCGTATGCCAGTCAGTATGGCATACGGTAACTCAATGTTAAACCTATGGGATTATATATTAGGGGTAGGATAATAATGGTAACTCATCAAAGAACTATGTTCATCACAAC
This sequence comes from Alentia gelatinosa, assembly GCA_950022655.1. Taxonomy (NCBI): domain Eukaryota; kingdom Metazoa; phylum Annelida; class Polychaeta; order Phyllodocida; family Polynoidae; genus Alentia; species Alentia gelatinosa. The sequence continues at coordinate 9,954,704 of OX465585.1, forward strand.
ATGTATGAACTTGCTACCATGAGCAACACTATACAGTATGCGCCTTTTATCTCACCCCGGTATTTTTCTCCATAGGCTTAACATTAGGAACTCGTACTCCACGGCCGTGAAGTTCGTGTACCCAATACTCAATGGCTAATTGGGTGATTCATTTTATCAATAAATAATGTTATACGGGTTGAGATAAAATCAGAAACCCACTTGATGAAAATAACTTGGTCTGTACTCCACCGAGTTTGACCACAGAGTGATTCACTCAGCTTCACTTCGTGAATTATTCTGCTGTCAAACTCGGTGGAGTACGGACCAAGTTATTTTAATCTCGTGGGTTTCCTTCTAATACCGAGGTCACAATATATCGCGAGCTCTCTAGAATATAGGTCCCTTGTTTATGATCAGATCATCACAGTATTGGTAGGTTAGACCTCGTTAGAGAAGGATACTATAGGAAGATTAGGACTAGGGCACAAATATAGGTCAGATAAACCACCTTATACAACATAGACTTTATGTCCTTATACTATGGCTTTGTGTATAATCAATCTCCGGGGAACCGTTTAATAATAAAGGATGCTACATGAAGACCCTTTTGTGTGCCTCGTACAAGGGTTATCGTTTAATGATATTTAAATCTGTCCACTAAGACAGTATTAGCTGTTCATAAAGTCGTCCATAACTGTTGAATAAAGTTTACCAACATCATCCCTGGGCCTCTATGGTATACAGAAAAAGGTCTACATGTGCGATTCTAGATAATTCAACTGGCCACTGCTTCGCTAATATCCATAATTCTGCCATGATAAACGAGATTACACATGTTATTGTGCCTTTATTGTCATATGGTCGTATTTAGGCTACGGTCAGTATATACATCGTCTACTAGAGTACACTAACGCTATACATACCAAGAAAGAAACTGATGAGTGTTTGGTCTGTGTCCCCGTTCGTCATCGAGTTTGGAGTGCTCCAAACGAGATGGCGAATGGGGAGTCAGACCAAGCATGAATATGTTTCTGATTTTATCTTAGCCTGGACATATGTATCTGTTTTTCACCCATTGAGAACGAGTTACCGTACTCGCAAGCCTGTTGAGAACGAGTTCCCAACGTTAAGTCTATGGATATATATTCCAAGCTACGATAAAAGTAGAGTGAACGATGTGTATGACGACTGAGTCCTATATTATGACGCGCCCCTTGGACTGTAACCCTCTCCCTGTTGGTCCTAAGGAGGGGGTGTGTTCTTCAGAGGGTGGGGTGAAACCGGGTCAGTAGGGGTCCTGTATCTAGGCCTATCACCAGTCTAGTGCAGCTGTCACTCTCCAAGCAGAGATCCTGCGCTCTACTTCCTGTGGCTGCTTGTATCTCTGCACCGACCTGCCTGTTTGGGACAGAATCTGTCCCATCCCCAGTTTTTCAAATATCCTAAATTTGTCATGGTTTGGGCAGTATTTGTATTCTACTTGTACATAGAGATACACATATTTATATGGTTAATGATTGACACTCACTTTTGTTATTTGCTATTTCAAACCAGACACAGTCTCTGGGATTACTTTCTGCAGTGGAAAGCACCTCATGTGTTGCAGGGTTTTGTTTTGTCAACAAGACACATGTGCCCACTCGAAGGGGCAGCCTAATCAACCTTGGATTCACATTATAAAGTCGTTTAAAGCTGAAAAAAAAACCCAGCTTTAATGTCTGTATAGCTCATTTAACAATATCCATATTTCACAACTCATAATATATGAGTTGTTTGAGTTTCATAACTTTTGACAGTTACATTGTTTTGAATCTGATATCTTAGCTGGTTCCCCCTGTCCATTGTGGATACCCAGGGAACCAGCGTTGGGTTGAGGCAGAGATTAGAAAGCGATGGTGCCGCGAAAGATCTGCTGGGAGAGTATGCAGCTGTAGGGCAAATGAAGTACAACTGACATAGTTCAGGGAACTTGGTGGCTGCCCCTCTTCCCTCTCAAGCTCCATGAATGTTGTTGTTAGTTTTCATCCTGGTGTGAAGAGTTTTTGAAGCTGTGATCTGCTACATATTTAGTCATCTGAGGGACCTGTTTCAGTAGTCTCGTGACATTAGGTCTAGACAGACATCAACAGCGGCACCAACAGTGCAAGCAACAGCGGAAAAAGACTAGCAAATATCAGAAGATCGAAGTGGCCAATCTTCTTCATATTTGAAACGATTATAGATTATATGTATCCCCTACTCATGTTAAAGTGTCATTGCTTAATTCCTACGAGAAGTGAGTGAAACTTCGTGTGTCATCGACTGCAATCTTGTGATCTGTCTGTATGGTGTAACAGACGCCATCTAGACATGTCACGAAACTACTGAAACAGGTTCATGATGATGGCAGTTCAATAAATCAGTCTGGTTTTACAGGATTTAGACTTTATCTGCTGATTGTACCTTCCCCCTAAAAGACTAAAGAAGAAACCAACAAGTTTTGGTGAAAGTAGTCGTTTTTTACGAGTTTGATGCGGTGTGATATGAATGAGGCGACAGGCGAGTGAATATCACATAGTGTTCAAATGAACTGGAGAACTATAACTTTGATCAAAACGAGTTGCTTTCTGTATTTATCTCACCCCTGTACACATTAAAAGAATGGATGACACACAGGATATAAACCATGGAGAACGGACCGCAATACTCGTGGGGGCATGGAGAACAAGTTCCCAATGTTAAGCCTATGGACATTTATTCCGGGGGTGAGATAACGTATAGTTCTTCACTCCGGTAGACTTTCCACTGTAGCAATGCCAATCATACAATTTTCTTATATTTCTTATATTACCTCTTGACATGTTTTGCATTGCATTACTTGCTTTCGTTTTGAACCATAATCATCTTCCTATAACGTCCTTAGAATGCGTACTATAGTTTTACATTCCCTTGTATACGTCATGACATTTCATGCATTGCATTACGTGTGTTCTACGTTTTCTTTTGAACCATAATTATCTTGCTATACCGCCCTTTGATTGCGTACATAACCTCTCGTGTATTTTGGAACCAACTATTTGTCAGAAAGGTGAACAAGGTGTAGATTTAAATAACATAACTATTCTGTATTATAATTGTAACCAAAAACCCACAGAAAATCCCTTCATACTTATGTATTAAATATTTAGCTGATCAAATGTTTCACCCGTGCCAATGGCCTAGTTCATGGACCCTGCCCTAGTTTTATGACCATGTTCCCTCTTCCCTTATGTCTGTAAGCAGTGAGCGTAAGGTTGGATTCACACGATAGGATTCATGTACCTCACAGGGTGTTTGTCTGTGACAAATCCTATTTAGATTCTGTACTCGAACATGATCTCTTCGTCTAAATTGTAGGTTTTCATTTTCCTGAAGTGGAATTCAGAATCTCATGAGATTTTGGAGCCTGTGGTGTACATGAATCTCAAATGGGATTCACACGATGGGGTTCATGTACCTCATAGCAGTTGTTTGCCTGAGACAAATTCTGCTGTAAAAGAACAGAATCTCATGAGAGTTTGAACCCTGTGAGCTACATGAATCCCACCATGTGAATTCCCACTTAAATGAACACAATCGCATGAGATTTTGAACCCTGTGATGTACATGAAGAAATTATGTTCGAGTACAGAATCTTAGCAGGATTTGTCTCAGAAAAACACCCTGTGAGGTACATGAATCCCACCGTGTGAATCCCACTTAAATAAACTCCACCGTGTGAATCCCAGTTTAAAGCAACAGAATCTCATGAAACTTTGAACCCTGTGATGCACATGAATCCCACCGTTTGAATTCCAGTTTTAAGGAACACAATCGCATGAGATTTTGAATCCTGTGATGTACATGAATCCCACCATGTGAATTCCACATCAGACAAACACCTTGTGAGGTACATGGATCCCACCATGGGAATTACACTTTAGACAAACACCCTGTGAGGTACATGGATCCCACCATGGGAATTACACTTTAGACAAACACCCTGTGAGGTACATGAATCCCAGTGTGTGAATTCCAGTTTAAAGGAACACAATCGCATGAGATTTTGAATCCTGTGATGTACAAAAGAATCCCACCATGTGAATTCCACTTGAGACAAACACCCTGTGAGGTACATGGATCCCACCATGTGAATTCCACTTCAGACAAACACCCTGTGATGTACATGAATCCCACCGTGTGAATTTCAGTTTAAAGGAACAGAGTCTCATGAGATTCTGAAACTTCTGAGCTAAATAAACTCCATCGTGTGAATCCCAGTTTAAAGCAACAGAATCTCATGAAACTTTGAACCCTGTGATGCACATGAATCCCACCGTTTGAATTCCAGTTTAAAGGAACAGAATCTCATGAGATTCTAAACCCTGTGAGTTACATGAATCCCACCTAAAGAATTCCACTTCAGACAAACACCCTGTGAGGTACAAAAGAATCCCACCATGTGAATTCCACTTGAGACAAACACCCTGTGATGTACAAATGAATCCCACCATGTGAATTCCACTTCAGACAAACACCCTGTAAGGTACATGAATCCCACCGTTTGAATTCCAGTTTAAAGGAACACAATCCCATGAGGTTTTGAACCCTGTGATGTACAAAAGAATCCCACCATGTGAATTCCACATCAGACAAACACCCTGTGAGGTACATGGATCCCACCATGTGAATTCCACTTCAGACAAAACACCCTGTGAGGTACATGGATCCCACCATGTGAATTCCACTTCAGACAAAACACCCTGTGAGGTACATGGATCCCACCATGTGAATTCCACTTCAGACAAAAACCCTGTGATGTACAAACAAATCCCACCGTGTGAATCCTACTCAACCCATAGATCCACAAGTAACCCTGAAAATATCTGAACGGCGTGCTCATTGCTGGTGCACAACCCACACACAGCCGAGTACACATACATACATACATACAGGTGGGTATTGATCATTGAGAGGTACACCAACGTCTACTTACTCCGTACAGAGCGGAGGAGCCGGGGACTGACGAATCCTGCCATGATCCTTGTGTGATACGTGTACTTGGTGAACGTCGGGCAGTGTGTATACGACCAGCGCTGTATCCCAACAGGCAGCCTCGAACCGTGTACCCCGATACTATTGTGGACGGGACGGCCTCCGTGTCTGTGTGTCTGTGTGTGTGTGTGTGCCGGGCGGTGGGTGTGTGTGTGGGTAAGGTTCGGGTGATGTGAGTGAGTGAGGACGCTGGGAGAGTCACAATCTGTCTCCAGGGTCCTTTCTTCACTCTCCCAGCATAATCCCAGTCACTCACTCCACCAGGGGCCCGTTTAATAATCTAGGATCGTACATGGAGATCCTTTTCTGTATGACATAACAGCCCAGGGACGATGTGGGTGAACTTTAATTTTACACGTATGGACAACCTTATGGACGGCTTTATATTATTTAACGGTTAAATTCAAAACAAGGGCCCCTTTAATAATATCAAGAGACACGCGTTTGAGTCTGAGCTTATTTATGCCACTCATTGTGTTGGCTTCGTAATGTCAATCGTCTTCGACTCGTGAAATTACAGAGCCAACACAATGCGTGGCATAAATAAGCTCAAACTCAAACGAGTGGCGTCTCGATTTTATCCTACCCCGTTTCCATATTTTTTTAGTATTTGAAAGTATTGGCATAAACAACACTTTATGTCACACCCGTGACATAAACGAATCCCATGTTAAGCGTATGGCGTTTTTTTATTAGGGGTAGGATAATCTAGGATCTTCCACATGTTGACCCTTTGGCTTTTCTGTATGTCATTACAACCCAGAGAAGATGTGGGTCAACTTTATTCAACACTTATGGATGAACTTATGGACGGTGTATTTGTCTTAGCAAACAGACTTAGAATTTATCAAAGGATAACCTGTGTACTAGTTACAGAAAATTGTCTTCGTGCGAGATCCTGGATTATTAAATGTGGGGAAGGATACTGTAGCCGTGTATATAGATTTTAAGAAGGCCTTTGACACCGTGAATCACAGTATCTTAATTCAAAAATTTGATTAAATGGGATAAAAGAGACAAACTTGTCTTGGTTCAGAAATTACTTAAATGGGAGGGGACGAAAGGTCAAAGTAAATAACTGTTTATCTGAAACCAAACCTGTGATTCACGGTGTCCCCCAGGGGTCTATTTTGGGCCCCCTGATGTTTATAATTTATGTCAATGATTTATCCAAAATGGTGGAAAACTTAAAAGTATTACTCTACGTCGACGATACGGTTGTATTCATCCAGGGTAAAATTAATGATTATCTATACAAAAAGTTACAAAATGATCTCGATATAATTCATTTATGGTGCCTACAAAATAAGTTATTGGTTAATATTAAAAAGACCAAGTATATGGTTTTTGCTGCAAAAAAGAAAAAGGTTAACTACAAATGTACACTCAGAATGAGTAATGACATTTTATCAGAAGTCATCTCATATTCAGGTATCATTCTGGACACGAACCTGGATTTCCGTTTTCATTTTTCAAATATTATCACGTTTGTATGTTATAAATTATATCAATTAAGCAAAATGCGCCCATATATATCTAGAGATGCTGCTGTTAAGATTTACAAAACTGTAATATTACCATATGTGGATTATGGGGACGTCATTTATGGAACTAGTCTGCAGAAATATTTAGACAAATTGCAAAAATTACAAAATAGGGCACTACGAATCTGTTTGAAACAACCTCCACTAACACCAATTCTTAACATGCACAAAAATGCAAACATTACCCTATTAGAGGATAGACTAACATCGCATATTCTTAATTACATGTATAAAAGAAGTAAAATTACAAAATTCCTGGATGATAGAGTTAGACATACAAGACAGTTTGACGCACCAACTCTATATAAGTCTAAACGAAATTGTTCAAGTTACATGAAATCTTTGCAATATTATGTAGGAAATTTGTGGAATAAACAAACGCCAATGGTTAGAAACACAGAATTGTATCAAATGTTTAAATCTCTTACAAAAGATAGAATTATGCAAAACTTACTGGATACACCTTATAATGAGGTATAAATCGACTATGTAACTTCCATGGTTTTTGGCTGTATATGGTTAAAGAGATTATAATTTTCTTTTGAACTAGTATTACCCTGTTGTTAAACTTATTTGAAGGTTGTTGAATGTTCTATATGCCACATATATGTTGTTTATATTGATATGTATGGGTATATCTTTGTATGGCTACGCCATGAAAATCAATTTGCTACAAATTGAGGCGTCTGCCCCTTTTATTGACTCAAATACCATAACGTGAATTTACCAGAGCATTTAATGTATCAAGTATATGTTTCGGACTCAATAAAGAAATTGTTACCTACTATATCTAAAACGTTAGAATTTTGTGATATCCGCTTGAAGTTGTTGCCGTACATAGAGACAAAGTGAACCCGACCTGGGCATGGAGATTGAAGGGCCACGAGAGTGAGATTCTCGTACAGTACTTAACTGAATCCTGCTACTATTCTTTGTTTTTCTCTACACAGATGTACTTCTATTCTTATGATTTGTTTCTAGATGTACTTAAAACATTATTTGGAAGTGTAGTTTTCCGATCTCCTTTCCTTGAGAGAAAGCAATGAGATCACATTTCGCTGGTTGCTGGCAAAACACCCGTGTCACGCGAAATAATAGCAGCTGTAAGGACCTAGAAGTTAATTACCTACTATATCTAAAAAACTATGATTCTGGTAGAATCCGCTTGGAGTTGCTGCCGTACATAGAGACAAAGTGAACCAGACCTAGGCATGGAGACTGAAGGCCCACGAGAGTGAGATTCTCGTGTAGTACTTAACTGAATCCTGCTACTCTTTTTTGTGTTTCTCCACATAGATCTACTTCCATCCCTAGGATTTGTTTTTCGCCGTACTGAAAACATAATTTAGAACAGTAGTTTTCCAATCTCATTGGCATGAGATCAGTCTGTGAGACTATTGCGCATACACTTAGACTGTAGTGCGGCCAACTTTCACCAGGTGGCATGTTCATATGAAATGATAAAATACCTAGCATTTGCTTAGAAGACACGCCATTTGGTAGGAACCTAGAACCTGGAGCACAGTCTCTCAAAAGGGAAGATGGGGGGGGGGGGGGGGTGCGGTAGCCGAATAAGAATCGACGAAGTCGCTAGCTACCTACTATATATAAAAAACTACGATTCTGGTAGAATCCGCTTGGAGTGTCTCCCGCACATAGAGACAGAGTGAACCAGACCTCTGCATGGAGACTGAAGGGCCACGAGAGTGAGATTCTCGGGTTGTTCTTAACTGAATCCTGTTACTCTTTTTTGTATTTTTATACACAGATATATTTCTATCCTTGGGATTTGTTTTTCGCCATACTAATACACAAATTTAGAACTGTAGTTCTATGATCTCCTTTGCTTGAGAGAAAGAGATGAGATCACACTCTTTCGCTGGTGTCAATCCATACTGTTCTGATCGCTGATGATCAGCTCAAGCACCTGTGTCTTACAAAATGATGACCACAAGTTAATGATGGTTTTCTGTTAACCCACAAGGGAGCAGGACGGCAGTAAACGTTTACTGTGGGGGGGGGGGGGGGGGGTATCCGAATAGGAATCGACGAAGTCGCTAGTTCCAGGTAATAATAGTAGGGGGCGCCACTAATTACGACGCGACGAAGTCGCTAGTTACCTACTATATTCAAAACGGTAGAATTCCATCGAATCCGCTTGAAGTTGCTCCCATACATAGAGACATAGTGAACCCGATCTAGGGTGGGAGATTGAAGCCCCATGGGAATGAGATTCTCGTGTAGGGAAAAACTCGAACCTGTTCTTTTTTGTAGGACTATACATAGATATACTTTTTCTCTTATGATTCATTTCAAGCAATGCTGAAATCAAAGTTTAGTATTGTAGTTTTCTTATCTACTTTTCTCGTGAGAAACCAATGAGATCTCAACTTTCGCTGGTAGCCCTATTAAAACTCCGCTGATTCCCCCCACCCACCACCAGCCTAAGAATTTGGCCCAAAGACGCCACCTGTCTCTGTGGAGCAGTCAGCAGAGTTCTTGCTTGGGAATGCGAGTGATGGGAGTGCGATTCCCACTGTCGGTGGTCCGATATTTTGTTTTTCAATATTTTCCCCTTTAACTCGGACTCGACGAAGTCGCTAGTTACAAAAATAAAATGGGCCCCTCGGAGATAACTGTGTGGGAGGAATCACTGAAGCCTATTGACCCAGTGGCTGGGGAGTTTTTTTTCTTCTTTTTTAATTGTAGATAAACAGTGTTAATTAGAGCGTTCTCGTACGCCCCACATTCAGTGCTTAAAGGTTAGAGTGGTCACGTAATTTTCCAGCTTGCTGTACAAAAATCTATCCCTTCACTATCTGAGTGCTATTCACTGTGATAGTGAGAAAGGAACAGGGTGCCAGTGTAAACCTGAGAGTTTCAGAGGCATGCCCAACAGACCATGACCAAGTTTCAAGTTGTTTATTTACAATCATCATTGATTTTACAGAAATTTGTACATCCTTTTCTCTTTGTTCATGAACATTTATGTTGTCAATATCTACAGCAATGCTATCAGCCAAAAGCTGGTTTTCTTAGATATGCCCACTGCACGAAAACCACCATTTTATTCATATATATATAATACGCCATCGCAGAAGTGCATGTATTGGCTGAATATTGACTTGTTTTCATATATATCTGAATACGTGGCTATGGGTGTTCACTAGTCGAGCTACCGCATCTAAGTGTCGGAGCAGTCGTCTGCTCGCTACCTTGTTTTCATATATATGTATATTTATATGCCCAGGCCTTATATACAGACGAGTCTTGGCTGTATTTCACACCCGGCGAATATGAGAGGAAATATCCTCTCACCCCGCCCGTTTTTGTTGGTAGAAGTACAGGTGTCCTCAGTAGGAAGCCCTAACCCCGCCCCCCCACCTCCCCCCGCCCGCTCTCAGTGAAGCCCTCTTCACTGGATGCTTATATACGCCTACAGGTGAGGTGTATACACACGGGGAATTGGACGACCTTGTATACGCAAAATACCTACTTATATACGCCGGGCGCATTCATACATATATTATATTTTTCATAGCTTATCGAGGCTAGTTACCTGTCATAGATTATAATCAGATGTTTTACTATATACCCATGCCGTATATACTGTAAATACGCACCGTTTCGGCATATGACGTAGAAATACTGTACGGACCGCTGGTCCGTACACTAAAATACGGACCACCTTGCCATACACGTTTATTGACATATCGGTTGTTAAAAATTAAATTAATGATTTTTTTTAAATTTCGGGTATATAGTAAATATATAACGTCCAACCATGCTTGTACAAGTCACAGAACTCGATGGTAATTTACGGTTTGTGCGGTACTCGGCATAAATGCCTCGTTCCGTACAAACCATAAATTACCATCTCGTTCTGTGAATTGTACAGCATGGTCAGGACGTTCTATATAAATACTATTAGGTGAACTTGCATAATCCAAGAAAAGAGTGTCACAATAATGATATACAGATTGTGTGCTTTGAATCATTCTACGGCGAGTGTTGTTATCGTTCTCAGAGTCCACGATATTTCAGAACGACTTATCATCGACACCTCGAATGGGTATCACCGTATTGGCGTCATAACCATGTTTTTATATATTACTATACTATATACCTATAGGCGAATGTCCTACTTTTACCGACCAGGAGGACAAATAGCGTTGGTCTCCGAGTGATGAAATGATATTCATACGTCCCTCCGTACCACGTGACCACTCATTCTGCTATTCAGTGAGTTTTAGAATGGCATTCTTAATGATTTCTAGGTATATAATAATAAAGAGGCAAAGTGAGTGTGACTGAAATCCATCTGTTCTTCGATATTTTGGTAAAAAAAATTCTCCCTTGTTCTTCGAACTCGGTTGGTATTTCTGACCAAAATATCTCTGATTCCATTCCGTCACAGTAACTATGTCTCTATATATTAACAACCTTCTTTAGGACTCAGTGAATAGATGATTGAAAGAATGTATTGAGACGCATGTTAAAGACAATTTCTGGTAATTGGGTGATTTCTAAATTCTATCGATTTTGGCAAATGGCAAGGATACCAGTTTTGTATAAAACTGAGCTTTTCCAGAATAAATAAAAAGTTAAAAAAAACAACAAAAAACTCTAGATAATATAAGTTCCATATATCAGCAAGTAGAAAATGAACAAATTGGCATGTCACTCTGCTATGGGAAGGCCATCTGAAATGTAAGTGCTTAACTATTGTTGTCTATGGGAAATTGCAATATTTGGCCTTTGTTGCTAAATTATACTGATGTTCTATTGGTATCTTCAAATAATTCTGGATATGATAGTTGGGAACATGTACAAATGAAAAATACTATGTCACCATACTAATTTTTATGGGAAGGCCATCTGAAGAAGGTAAGTGCTTATCTATTGGTGTCTATGGGGAACTGTAGTATTTTCATAAAACAAGATGGCAGCACAAGTGTTAGACTGGCTCCAGTCCCTGCATCCTATGTCTACTCTCCTCGCTGGGACACAGGGACTGTTACAATCGGTAATGGTGTTAGATTATGGCGCTGTTTTGCGCCAGTATTTCCAACACTCTCCATACAGATATCATGGCTGCTGGTCAGATATCTGTATGGAGATTGAAACCCTCTCACTTTGATCTAACGGTAGATTGGCCTATTCAACCTAACAATATCAGTTAAACTGGACAAAATACTAAATTTACTCATTTAAATTTGGAATGATTTCTAAACATCCTTCAATCATTTGTGTGAGTGCCTGGATGCATCATTCAGTCCCTTGTATGAGTGCCTGGATGCATCGTTCAGTCCCTTGTATGGGTGCCTGGATGCATCATTCGGTCCCTTGTGTAAATGCCTGTCTGCATCATTTGGTCTCTTGTATGAGTGCCTGTATATATCACTCGCCCCTTATATGGTTGCCTGGATGTATGATTCAGTCCCTTTTTTAAGTGCCCGGAGACATCATTCGCCCCTTGTATGAATACCTGGATGCATCATCCAGCCCCTTCTATAGGTGCCTGTCTGCATTATTTGGTCCCTTGTAGGAGTGCCTCCAGGCATCACCCGGTCCCATATAAGAGTGCCTGGATGTATGATTCGGTCCCATGTCTGTGACACCATACAGACATTGGGGTTGTCTAGTTTTGTGACAACACAAGTAGCTGCCCTTAGCAAAAGACAGACCCCAAATATAAGAATTAGACAAATCTAGACACATCATGGATCTATTCCACTAGTTTTGTGGCAAAAGTGTTAGACAGACATGAAAAGCGGCACCAACAGTGCAAGCAAGAACGGACAAAACGAAGTCTAATGTCTAGTTCTTATGAAACCGGACACACCATCTAGACGCCATCTAGACATGTCACAAAACAAGTGAAACAGGTTCCTGGCATCACTCACACTCATAGGGTTAAATGCCCGGAGTCGGCTGTACAGCGCAGACACGTGTTAAAGAGCCGCAGGTTCCTCCAGCAAACTCCAGGTGGCAGCTCCAGTCCCTATCATTTTGGCCTCTGCCTTGAGCCTCTCATGGTATTCTATATCTCAGTTAACACAACATTCCTACAATTCAGACTATAGTATCAATGGCCTGAACATGCAAAACTTGTTTTAATTCGAGTTTAACTCTTTTAATTTTCAGCATTTCTTTTCTGAAAATTGAGGAATACATCTGACTTTTCCTTGTAATTTACATGTGACTATCCCTCGTTGTGGTTTTTATACATCAATCCCAGCACTGCACGAACATCGTTATTTTACATATGGTTGCGCTCAGCGTATATAAGTAGGTATTTTGCGTATACAAGGTCGTCCAATTCCCCGTGTGTATACACCTCATCTGTAGGCGTATATAAGGATCCAGTGAAGAGGGCTTCACTGAGAGCGGGCGGGGGGAGGTGGGGGAGGGGGGCAGGGGGAGGGCTTCCTACTGAGGACACCTGTACTTCTACCAACACAAAGGGGCGGGAGGCGGTTGGGGGAGAGGGTATTTCCTCTCATATACGCTGGGTGTGAAATACAGCCAAGACGCGTCATATATATGAAAACAAGTCAATATTCAGCCAGTACATGCACTTCCGCGATGGCGTATATATGAATAAAATAGTGGTTTTCGTGCAGTGCACAAAGTTTGTACATGAGATCATCCAGTAAGGAATTCTGTCTCGATAATTCAGTTCATATAGAACAGTCTATCTGAGTTTTCAATGAGGTGATAACCTAAGACTACATTGATCATTGTTAATGAAATGTTTAATATCCCTTATGACCCAGGGGCCTGTCTAACAAGTTAGGATCGTACATAAAAACAATGTCTGGATGCCATAAATAACCGGGGAAAATGTCAACTTTATTCAACACTTACACGACCTTATGGACGAGTAAGACTGTCTTAACAAACGATAACCCTTGTACGAGGTACAGAAAATGGTCTTCATGTACATAGACAATAATCGATGGTTTTGTGGACAGGCGGCCGTAAACCACGAGAGGATGACGCGTAGTAATACACGAGCGCTAGCGAGTGTATTACGAGGTCAACCGCGAGTGGTTTACAGAGCTGCCTGTCCACAAAATCAGAGTTGTTGTATTTATTATCCATCTTTTCGAATAAATTAAACCCATTAATTGCCATATTGACGGGTATAACAACAGGAACTATTTCTTTGTTCTACAGCAAAAGGGACTATTGTCCCCGTATACCATGGTTTTGAGGCCGTATAACACAGGTTTGATTCCGTATACCACAGTTATGGTATATGACAGGTTTTATACAATGGGTCGTGGTTTACTGAGTCCCCATACATTTTCAATGGGGGCTTTGTATACGATGGATAATAAAAGCTAAGATTATCAAACAGGCCTCTGCAACGTAGGCGTCTAATACACTGGCTCGAACCTCTCAGAGTATTGTACCTGCGCCAATTGTATGCATGCATAGGGCAAGGTTAACCAGCATGTGGTACAGGTGTTGTACCTGAGTGTAGTATTTTTACTCTGAAACACTTATATGTATTTTGCTGATAACAAGCTGGTTTCAATGAATTGATCTTCATAAAAGAATATATAAAGTTCTAAGAAGTAGTTTTTTTCACATTGTAAACCCAATGTCATTTTCTTAAGACTTTCACAGGATATAGTAAATGTATAGAACTACACATAGCAGTACTAAAAAGCCACTTGTTTTTGAATGAATTGATGAATATTTTCCCATGGAAATCAAACAAATGTAAGTACCTATATGGGTTTTATAAACTGGACAAAATATCAAATTAAATCTTCTGGCTTTAGAATGAATAACAAGGATCCAGTTTTGACTAATAATTCACAATATCTAAAAATCGTGATCGTGAAATGTACGATATGTCTAGAAAGGAGTGTTTTGTCTCTTGGGTTGTCATCCTTCTTTGTGTGTCAGTGGCTTCCCCTGGAGGGGAGGACGCGCACCACACCCTCACCCAACAGCGCCCTCTACCAATATACAGTAGAACCAGCTTAAGGCCCGTTTCCATTGGTCGATTTCCAGTCACCGATCTACAGTCAGGAACCACCGATGGACGTTTGGCACTGCTGACCCCAAATCGGTCAATGGAAACGACCCAGCTTGTGAAATGACCCATGACTTATTCTGCTTGGATCATGCAAAGTGGCACTACCCACCACTGAGTGAAAGCTTGGTCACTAAGTGAATCTACCACCCTTCTATATAGACGCACAGTTAGACTGTTCTCAGTCCCTGTATCCTACCCCTCCACCCCTTCTGAGGGACACAGGATTCATGGGCCAGTCAGAGAAGGACACATACTATAATGAATTGTATTCCGATTTTCTTTAATCATTTAATGAATGTTCATAATCAAAGACTTGAGCAAGTCTAACGCACAGTCAGTGGCACAACCGACAGACTTTCTGGGTAACTCAAAAAATCTACACCCTTTTCGTTGGCCAATGAAAATAGGCCTTATAGGTGACATCCTCCATTCCCAACGAACTGTTTTCTTCTGCATCTGGACGGATCTCACAAGGGTGAAAACCTAGAAAAAAAAGAAAAAAATTCTCACAAACATATTTTATTACAATATTGCTAACTAGGGTATCCTCGTGTTGCTCCGACGGAACGAAAGAAGCTGTTTGTGTACTCTGCACATCTCTTAGTTTCAGTATTTTACCCGTCATATCCTTTATCCTACCCCTAATAAAAAACGCCAAAGGCTTAACATGGGATTTGTGACATAAAGTGTTGTTTATGCCGCTACTTTCTGATGCTGAAAAAATATGGAACGGGGTAGGATAAAATCTAGACGCCACTCGTTTGAGTTTGAGCTTATTTATGCCACGCATTCAGTTGGCTCCGTAATGTCACTCGTCTTCGACTCGTGAAATTATGGAGCCAACAAAATGCGTGGCATAAATAAACCCAGACTCAAACTCGTGACGTCTCTTGATATTATCTCTACTCCTCCCCCTTCTCTCCTTTAAGTCTTACCAACCTGTTTACTTCCTTCCAATGCATTTTAGGTTTATCTCTGTACCTTATAAATTTTGGCTCTAAATATTGTGTCCTACTTTCTATTCTGCTCTTGTTCACTCTTGTCTTTAAACTTCTTAATCTTATCCATTAATTACTTTTTTCCTCTATAGACAATACCCCTTTTCTCCTTATCAATCTTCTGGTAAGTTTTCTTTTCAGGTCTCTTTCCCTCTGTATCTCTGCTGTTTTCCAGATCGCCAAACTCGAAGGCAAACGAGGACACAGACCAAACTCTCATCAGTTTCTTTCTTAGGCTACTAAAAAAAACTTGTTTCTCATCACCCCGCGCATCTGCAAAAACGATTTTAGAAGATTTTTTATTTTTGTTGTTGTTGTTAAAATAAGATGAACCTTGATAGAAATTATGAAAAGTATGTGTATTTAGTATCAAATTAAAGCTCCTGATGCCAGAGATGCTTTCAATGTATAAACAGTATAAATCTGAAATCCCGCATATGCAGACACCCCACATTTGCGGACACTTTGGCCCGGAACGAAAGGTAACCGCTTACGCAGGGTTTTACTGTATGTCTAAAGCCCATTTTATGACACTTTTAAGCCATCTTTGATCCAGCCAAAAAACCAAAAAAAACCAAAAACAAACGCCCTCATCATATTTTTCATGGCTTGATCATGAGAAACAAGTTTTTTTTGAGTGGCCTTAGTGTCATCCTTTCCATCCTTAACATTCACCTCATCATTACCACAACTGGCCCTTTGACCTTTTTGTCCTTCATGTAAGATAGCTATGCACGTTTATTGTATCTTCTCGTTTGCTGTCAAGACTGTGTTTCAGACACTCGGTTGAATCTAGGAGAAAGTTATCCTAAAGAAAATTAAAAGAAATAAAAATGCTAGTACTATTCTCAACCCCCGGTCTTTTGATCGTGGTTATCAATCCTCAGTGGAAAACCTGCGCAATGCAGATCTGACTTGCAAATAAATAAATAATAATAAAAAAGAATCGTGTTAATCAATGAGCCTTGACAACCGCATTAGTTCTTTATTTCTAATATCGTTTCTTTTACACGCATCTAAATTAATGTCCCTCTTATCAATATCTCGGTCTTTTTAAGGCTCTTGACTGAAGAAATATAGTTTATATAAATATGGTTATTATTATCTATGAATATTCATTATTGTCATTACCCGATGCCCTGGTTTATTTATTTTTATCATTAAATTGTAATTCTCACATAACCAACAAACACCGGTAATATTTTAGAATTTTTATTAATTGCTTTCATAGTAGGAATACAGCATAGTAGGTTTGACACAACGTTCCGGGGGATTTGCCTTCATCAGGTGTACCTATTAACTATCTTTTATAGTCGTTAGGTGTGCATATAAAGCAGTTAAATTTATTGTTGTCCTGGTTAAATAACAATTATGGTATTATTGTTTATCTGGTCCGTTACTTATTCCTCCTGTGTTACTGGTTGATGATATATTCAAATCCATAATAAAAACTATATTAATATGGTTAATAGATAACTTAGAACTCTTAATAGATTGAAATTCGGTATATATCATATTATTACTATATACATTTTTTTTATCATTATCGAATCCATGCTAGTATTCATTATACTGATATTCTTGCAGATACCCAAGTATTATTAGAGCGTAGTTGCACGTCCTAAGTACGTTGCCAGGACTGGAGTACATCGGACCACATCGGGAGTGAGATCAGCGCAATGGAATCAGGCCTTTAAAGTTTTATGATATGAGTTTATTAATCGGAAATTCCCTAGGGTGCGGGTACACTGCTGCTGGATTGTCCAGTTCCACTTGGATGAGTCTTAATGTGATACTATAGAGGAAACCCATGAAAGTTTAGGGTCTGAGCTCGTATCCCATCGAGTTTGAATCACGTAGTAATTCACAAGGCGAAGCCGCGTGAATTGCTATGTGATTCAAATGAGATGGGATCGGGCTCTGACCCTAAACTTGAATGGGTTTCTGAATTTATCTCACCCTTAATATTGACTAATGGGCTAACATTTGTGATATAATCCCCCATTGGATATTTTTCCTAAATATCTAATGGGTGTTAGATACGAGTTTCCAATGTTAAGTCTATGGAGAAAAGATATCTGGGGTGAGATAATATCATGAAACATCATGGAATTTCATATGGTTGTTTATATGGCATGAGTTTGAGTTGTCTTTGTGGAATGATATCACGAAAGGAAGCTGAGTGATATCTGTAGTGGAAGACTTATATAGAACTGCATCGAGAAGTGTATAAATACACAATACTCCACGAGTTTGGATGGGTCGGAAGGGTTATCAAGGCAAAGCAGAGTGACGATTACGGTGCATCCAAATGAGTGGAGTATTGTGGATTTTATGATTCAAGTGTGGTTCTGGATTCATCTCAACCCTTTCACTGACATTGAATAGCATCACAATATCAATAATTCAAATTGATTCGCAAATCCAGTTGGTTTATAGCATATGACGTCATCTCACATTCACTATGCCACAGACACCTACCACTCTCCTCCCAGATCTTTCGTGGCGCTAGCGCTGACTAATCTCTGCCCCAACCCAATGCTGGTTCCCTGGGTATACACTAAAGACAGGGGAGACCAGCGAACATTTCCGATTCAAAACAAGGCAACTGTCAAAAGTTATACAAGTCAAACAACTCACATATCATGATTATGGAAACATGGGTATTGTTAAAGGAGCCTCACAGACAATCCAGCTGTTTCTTTTTCAGACTCAAACCATTATATAACGGGAATCCACAGTTTATTAGACTGCCCCCTCAAGTGAGCCCATGTGTTATGTTTACAAACAAAACCCTGCAACACATGAGGGGCCTTACACTGAAGAAGGTAATCACTAGGAAAATGCCTGATTTGATATAACAAATAACAGAAATGAGTGTATATCATTTACCATATAATTATGTGCATCTCTATTTACAAGTAAACCACAAAATACTCCCTAAAGCTCTAAGAATTTAGGATATTTCATAAACTGGCGCATGGGCTAGATTTGGGCCCAAACAGGCAGGTTGGGGCTGAGATATGAGCGGCCACAGGAAGTAGAGCGCAAGATCTCTGCTGGGAGAGTGGACGCCTACCTGATGCCAACAGGAGCCTACACAGGCCGTTGCCAGATGTCTGATCACCTAGGCACCAGTCTACCTGCCTCACACATACACACCATAAACAAGCGATCAGGATAATCTGGAGTGTTGTCCCCACACTGTCCTGTCAGATTTGATGAGGTGTTCCTCCAAAGCTTCCCCTTAAGTGAGGCTAAGAAGCATTCTGTACCGATATAACTGTCCCCTGAAGCGGGGTGTCGTCTTTAATAAGGCCACTAAAAAAACCAAACTTGTTTCTCATCACCAAGCCCTGAAAAATATGACGAGGGCGCTTTTTATTATTATTTTTTTTTTAAAGCTTAATCAAAGATGGCTTTTGAAGTGTCATAAAATGGGCTTCAGACATACAGTAAAACCCCGCATTGGTGGACAGCCTTCGATCCGGGCCAAAGTGTGCGCTTATGCTGGGTGTGCGCTTACGCGGGGTTTCCAGATTTGTACTGGGAATACGTTTATTGCATCCCTGACATCAGGAGCTTTAATTTGATACTAGATACACATAACTTTCATAATTTCTATCAAAGTTCATCTTATTTATAAAAACAAACAAAAATCTTCTAAAATCGTTTTTTCTGATGCGCACGGTGATGAGAAACAAGTTTTTTTTTGAGTGGCCTAAGCGAGGTTAAAATAAACTCTTAATAGAAGGATACATTTCTGTTCCGAGCATATTGTCCCCTTAAGCGGGGTGTCCCAGAAGTGGGGTTTCACTGTAGTTTGTGGCAGCAATTTCACAGAGGTGCACTTAATACGTCTGCAACTACCTTGATAGGAACATCGCATCGTTTTTGTACCTGAAGGTCATTCTTAGAGGAATGATAACAATCAGATTCATTTAGATTGGGAATTCTCACACTTCGAACATCATTTAGCCACTTAGAATATCAAAATCATATCAGGAATAGCTTTGATGTCTTACAAAACCTTCTGTGAAATTATTAGAAAAACGGCCAAACTGATCTCCTACCGAGTCTGCCGAACCAGCATAATAATCTCCCTAGAGTGGCTACAATCCCTGCATACTATGGCTACCCTCCCTGCTGGGATACATGGGCCAGACAGAGAAGGATACATACTACAATGACCTTTATTCTGATTGTGTTTAATCATTTAATATATGCTCATAATCACAGACTTGAGCAAGTCTATAATCTCCCCATAAGCTATCAAAGATCCCTCCCGGGAATGTGTAGCTTTTTTTTTTTTTTTTTGATATTATCAGTACCTCTCGATGTGTGTCGAGTTTTTCAGGCAAATAATTCTAGATGTTTGATATACCTAAATCCGAAACTTAATTGTATAATAATGATTATCTTGTCCATGTACTGCGTAGATCTAGGCAAACGGATCTACGGGTCTTTTACCCACGGGTTTCACTTCTGAGGAACTAGCCTCGCTTTGATGTTGTGTAACTTTTGCTGGTACTTTGCTAGACCCGGCGTCCACCTACTACGATATGGCTTTGATATGCTCTACGATGCACCTCCCGATAAAAGATCAAAATCGCGTCGGGAGGTCACCTATAATATCGGGGCAGTTAACCACGTTCCTGCGATTAGACCCTGCTAAAAACCCCATACAATGCGTGGTGGGTTGGCATGTCTAGACATATGTCTACGATTTTGCACCTTCCCGATGTGGCACCGATTTTAACATTTTGTATCCATATCGGGAGGTCTACGATTCTATCGTAGTAGGTGGACGCCGGGCCTAACAATGAAATATGGGACAGGTAATGCCCAGCTACTGAGAGACTTTGAACATTTACTGGTTCCCCGCATATGTGCGGTTGTAAGCCAACCAGCACGACCTCTCTCATTCACGAAGTTCCCTAAATACCTTATTTCTACTTATCTATAATAAAAGATGATAAAAATAATGAAGTAACGGCAACCTTTCAAAAGATTAAAAATAATTTATTAGAATGTTTCTCTAAAAATTAGCAGTGTGCTAGCTGAACACTGTTACCCATGATGCACCAAAAATGGAGGCGTTACCCATATTTTATCCTTACAGGTATTCCTTTCCAGGTGTTGTACGCTAAGAAAGAAATTGATGAGTGTTTGGTCTGTGTCGCCGTTCGCCATTGACTTTTGAGCGTGCAGTAATATGAACGAGGCGATAGCCGGCAATATTTTATCTGTTTATTACCCATTGAGTATGAGCTACCGTACTCGCAAGCCTGTTGAGTACAAGTTCCTAATGATGCTAAGCCTATGGGCGTTCGTACCAGGCTAAGATGAAATGGCAGCTCAAATAAATACTATATGAGATACCACATTGTGCAGAGGTGAGGTAAAATATTGGTTATACACAGAGAAATCTATATAGGGCAGTAACAGAAAAGAGTATGGAAAGTCTTTTATTCTGACAAACAAAAGTCACAAGGCATGAATGAGACGATCTCATGTTCTTAGCCATATAGAAGAACAAAGGGTTCCCCATTTTAAACTGACAAACGACGAAATAATCCATAACGTCCGCTTCCCGTGTATCCAATTTCCGGTATTAAAATGATGAAACACTTAACATCCATTTAGAGCATCAGCTGATATACAATGAAGGTCGCGTACGCGGCAAAATGACACCAGCCTTTATTAGTGACATCCATTTGTCTTGAAACAAGTACCGTTGTGCGTAGTGATACATCAGAACAACAAGCCGATTCACTTACACCCCAAGGCCACAGGACACGCCTCCGCGTGGTAACGTAGTTCGCTTGTGGTGAACTTCAAAGAAACACTATGCGGATATTGAAACTCCCTACAGTTACAGATGTCTAAACAGGGGATCTTGGTTCGTTCATTTGCAGGATGTCGATGTTGTATTACGATGACAGAAATGGCGTGTAATTTGAACTCTAGAAGTTGAATCAAAGTAAAGTTCAATCCACACCAGAGAGGTGCCTTAAAACTATGAACGATTTTGGCTGAACCATTACGATTCAATGCGCGAAACTAACCACTTTACATATATATACGCCTGGCGTATATAGGTATGCTTTTGTGTGCACAAGGTTGACCTTTTTACCATTGTGTTTACGCCTTATCTATTGGCGTATATACATATCCATGTTGCAGTCATTTATCCTACCCCTCATATAAATCTCCATAGACTTAACATGGTGGGCCTGTATGCCACGGTTATGCCATAAAATATTTATATGCCACTGGTGACATATGGAGTTAAAAACATGTGACAGGGTAGGATAAAATCTAAACATCACTCAATTTCATATAATTGTTTACATGCCATTCGTTGTCTTCCGCTACAGATATCACTCAGCTCCGCTTCGTGCTATCATTTCGCGAAGACAACTCAAACCATATAAACAATCATATGAAATTTCGTGATGTTTCATGATATTATCCTACCCCTAATAAAAAACGTCATAGGCTTAACATGGGATTTGTTTATGTCGCGGGTGTGACATATAGTGCTGTTTATGCCACTACTTTCTGATACTGAAGAATATGGAAATGGGGTAGGATAAAATCTAGACACCACTAGTTTGAGTTTGAGCTTATTTATGCCACTCATTTTGTTGGCTCCGTAATGTCACTCGTCTTCGACTCGTGAAATTATGGAGCCAACAAAATGCGTGGCATGAATAAACTCAGACTCAAACTCGTGACGTCTCTTCTTAATATACGTCATATATATGCGCCTGATTCCGATCTTGATTTACAGCCGATACATAGATTTACTCGATGGCATATATAGGAATAAAGTGGTTAGTTTCTTGCAGTGATTAGGACTGACCTCAGGCGATATAGTGACCACATACTGAGTGCCAGTCCGTATTTTAAATGTGGTCCTCAGAATTCAAGGATATCTTTTGCAGTTTTTATTGTTTACTATTTTTCCTATCTTCCTGGAGGACCTTCTGTGCTCAAGGATTGAACCCATCTAGCATAGGACCTTAAAAAAGAGGTAAAACTTGTGACCTTTAAAAAAGTTAAGATACAAATATGTTCACCGATCGTCTTGTGATACTGTCCTCTATAAATACTGATTACTTTCGGTAACGAGAATGCAACAAAGATCACGATAAGATCAATTATTTTATCGTTCTTAGTTCTAAAAACACCTTCAAGGCAGCCATTTAATATCTGAAAAGACAGTCCGAGATCTGTCATATGATGGTCCAAATTAAATAAATATGGATTGTCCTTTCAAAGTACAGATAGAAGGACGGATAAATGTCCTTCTAGGGAGATGTTTTTAAAACTGAGACTTCCATTAAGACATACCACAGCAGTACTGCCTTGGATATTTGTGTCAGTCCGTATTTGAAACGTGGTCGCCAGAAATCCAGGGAGGTATTTTCAAAACTAAGAACGATAAAAAGAAAATTCCAACCACGGAGTCTAGCTATAGACCCGAACGGAATGAAAAGATGAAACAGTAAGCACGATAAAATAATTAATCTTACCGTGGTCTTTGTTACATTCTTAACGCAGGACAGTCTAAGTAAGGCCCGGCGTCCACCTATTACGATATGGCTCTGATATGGTCTACGATGCACCTTCCGATAAAAAATGAAAATCGCGTCGGAAGGTTACCTTATATCGGGGCAGTTGACCACGTTTTTGCGATTAGACACCGATAAAAAGCCCATACAATGCATGGTGGATTGGCATGTCTAGACATATGTCTACGATTTTGTACCTTCCCAATATGTCTCCGATATTTGCCTTTTTGTATCGGCGCCATATCAGTAGGGCTAAATTTTAATCGTAGTAGGTGGACGCCAGGCCTTATGGAAACCAACAAAAAGCCAAAAATATTGCAGCTCTTCTGATGTGTATTTGTTCTCTTGTATGTAATGCCAACTTTTTTTTCTTTAAACAAAAAAAGATTTTATTGCTTTCGATTTTACAATCGGTCTTCCATGCAATGATGAACATGTAACAAGAAGCATTTGCCAACCAACGACAAAGAAATTGGAGGCTGATTGTATGTACAATGAATGATTAGTGCAATACGGGCGAGTCTGATAACAATTGAGCTCTCAACTATTTACATTCGTTGCATTGTTACTGTATAGATTTCCCAAATACCCTCTCACTCTCAAACAGAGCGGGGTGTGTGAGAAACCCAGCAACAATTACTTAATGGTAGCATATTAATTAAATCTTCACTCCTGTACTCAGATGTCAACAGATTGTAAATCAAAAAGTAATCAAATAAAGCTGCTTTGGAAAAAAAAAATCGTAACTTTCAGTTGTTGAGAAGGCGATAACTTTTACTTTTATCGATCCGTTACTATGTAACATGTATCCCATACAAAGGAGAAAAAAAATGGAAACTTTGATAGATGATCTCTGGCTGAAAATTCTCCTTTTAGAAGGAGATCTCCATAGGTGTCCTTTCTAAAGCTGGTAGCTTAAGAAACCACTCTCTAATCAATGTGCACGATTCAATGTTATCCTTCAGAGTATCTAACCATTATACGTGAATGAAACATTATTTTGCTGTTAAACAAAAGGAATAGAGATGTTTTTAACAGAATTTGGCATGTATGGGGTTTGAACCCGGAACCTTCTTATCAGTTTTTCTTAAGTCCAATGCACATCTAATGATTTAGTAACATGAATGTTACTTTATCGGCGATAAAGGAACAGTACTTTGTCTCAGGAGTCGGTCCTAGTCAGTAGATGTTGGGCAGCTAGGCAAGGGTCAGCCAACGATTAGTGAATGCTCTGTGCAGCAAAAACAAAAGGAGCTTGAACTTGAAACAAATCTATATTGTGTATTTATCCAGGTCCTATATAACGGATCGACAACGCATATGTAAGTAAAGTTGACCAACTCGATGATCACTATATGTAATTCACGCCCTTTCGCCTTGTGACTGGTCCTCTATAGTCCCTACATTGAGGTTGGACTGTATCGTGGTTATATTCCTGTTGACAGTGTACCCCACTCTGGACTCCTTCCTCTCATGCGCCCACTCTCCTCCCAGATCTTTCGCGGCACTAGCGCTTGCTAATCTCTGCCTCAACCCAACGCTGGTTCCCTGGTATCTAAATAAGGACAGGGGAAGCAGCTAAAATTTCAGATTCAAAACAAAGCAACTGTCAAAAGTTTTGAAATTCAAAGAACTCATATATTATGAGTTGTGAAATGTGGGAATTGTTAAATGAGATTAATAGACAATCATGCTGTTTTGTTTTCAGTTCTAAACCACTTTATTAAGTTAATCCACAGTTGCTTAGACTGCCACTTCAAGTGAGCACACATGTCATGTTTACAAAACAAAACCCAATAGCACATAAGGTGCTATCCACTGTAAAAAGTAATCCCAGAGATTCTATCTGGTTTTATACAAATAGTAACAGAAATTATTGTATATTATTTACCAAATAAACATGTTCATTTCTATTTACCTTTGCGCGGAATGCAACCCGGTCTACTGACCTTATCTGCTGTCAACCATGTTTTGTGGTACTTTGTGTCTGTCAATATATATCGTTATTTCTTTTTTGTTGGACAGTGAAGTTGAAAATCGTATATTGAGTGTATGAACGTTACTGTCAATAAACATCTTTAAAAAAAAAAAAAAAAAAATTCTATTTACAAGTAGAACACAAAATAACACCCAAATCGCTGAGAATTAAGGATATTTGAAAAAACTGGCGGATGGGACAGATTCTGTCGCAAACAGGCAGGTCGGTGCAGAGATACAAATAGCCACAGGAAGTAGAGCGCAGGATATACTGCCCCTGTTTTGAGATTACTGCAGCCAAACATGCAAAAGTATATAAACAGCATTGAATATTATGGTGCTACCTTTTGGAATTCCCTACCTCCATTGGTTAGAAATATTGAAAGCTATCGTGAATTTAAAAGTCTATCAAAAACACTCCTTCTAGAATCAATTCCAAAATAGTTGTATAATTTGCCTACAGGTTGATGCAAAATATGATATTAGGTTTATGCTCTATCATATTACAAGCAGGGTAACTAACAAATTTTTCTACTAAGTTTGATTCATGTTGACCTATTTGTTGATGTTGTATTTCAAAGGAATATTTGTTTGTCACACATGGACATTACCGTAAAACGCTATGTTCGGATATCAGCTGAAAACCAGCGCAAGCTATAAGCTGTAGCTGAGAAGATATCTATGGTCATATTTTATTGGAATGACTATTGATTACAAACACTGTAAGAGAAATGTAAAACCTATGATCCAATAAAAATATTGTGAACGAACAAAATCACTGCTAGGAGAGTGTCATGCGCCGCGTCTGCTAACGTGTCACGCCCTGCAGCACTCAATGTCGATGGCGCTGACGCATGCCCATTGACCTCCCATTTACTGGCGTCATTATTTAGTTAGCAGTTTCCTGCGATACACGCACATAAGACCATAACCTGGTCTCTGCTCTCCACCTCACCAAACAATCTCTGCTCGCTGACATCATGCACGTTGCCTGGTGACCGCGCGTCATGTGCATGGTAGTTAAAAGCAGACGATTTGTCTCCAATCTCCCGCCATTTCTTGTTTCCCGCCATGGACTTGAAAACACTCCTCAGCGGGCTTCTGGTGCTCACGCTCCCGCCCAGCATCAACCCACAGTCACCGTTAACCATCGCTGTGCTCCCCATCACCTATGATGGCTCCTTCGTCACCAGCCTCAATTTCAGCCGCGTCATGGCTCTGGCTATTGACGACATTGAAAAAGCAGACGACATTTTACGCGGGCATTCCTTACAGCTCCGTTCCTATGGCGGCGGGTGCGGCGCGGCCGCTCTGATTGAGAATATCGTCGACGAGGCCGTCAAAGATGGCGCCAATGTGTTTTTGGCGCCGCAGATGACAATTTCCGGGACGTCGATCGCGGAAATGGCGGCGGAGTTGGGGATCGCGTTCATTGACAGTTTTAAGTACGCGATCACGGCTGAGGCGGAGGAGCACCACGATGAGGAGGAGGGAGAGGAGGAGGAGCCAACGCTGTCCAGCGTCATCTCCGATTATCTAAAGGTAGGCACAGGCAATTCTTGTTACCTACCTATTATTACCTACTATATTTAAAACGATAGAATTCCGTCGAATCCGCTTGAAGTTGCTCCCATACATAGAGACATAGTGAACCAAACCTGGGCTTGGAGAGTGAAGAGCCACGAGAGTGAGATTCTCGTGCAGTGAAAAACTCGAACCTTTTCTTCTTTTTTGTAGGACTATACCCAGACAACCTTCTTCTCTTATGATTCATTTCGAGCCATTCCGAAATCAAAGTTTAATATTGTAGTTTTCTCATCTACTTTTCTCGTGAGAAACCAATGAGATCGCAAGATTTCGCTGGTACCCCTTTCGAAACTCCGCTGATTCCCCCACCCACCAACAGACTAAGTATTTGACTCCACTATAGCATCTATCTCTGTGGAGCAGTCAGCAGAGTCTTCGGTTCTGATTGCGAATGTTGGGAGTTCGAACCCCGCTATCGGCATTCTGTTATATCATTTTTCTATATTTTTCAGACTCGACGAAGTCGCTAGTAAAACGTGTAAATTCTGATAACATCCGCTTGGAGATGCTCCCGCACATAGAGACAAATTGAACCAAACTTAGGCTTGGAGACTAAAGAGCCACGAGAGTGAGATTCTCGTACAGTACCTAACTGAATCCTGCTATTTTTTTTGTTTTTCTCTACACAGATGTACTTCTATCCTTAGGATTTGTTTCTATCTGTACTGAAATCATAATTTAGAACTATAGTTTTCCAATTACCTTGCCCCGTGATCAGCAACGAGAATAATTGCGCTGGTTGCTGGCAAAATACCTGTGTCATCGAAATAATAGGAGCTGCAAGGGCTTGTGGTTAACTGCAGCTGATTTTCACCAGATGGCGTCGTGCATGTTTTTTTTACGATGGTTATCCGTTTAGCCAAATACGATTCGACGAAGTCGCTAGTTTATTCTACTACTGCTAATTTTATAGAGGAGACCTATGAAAATTTAGAGTCAAAGTTCGTATCTCATCGAGTTTGAATCACATAGTAATTCTATCGTAAAACTGGATGAGTTTTAATCTTGGCCACCGTATGCCACGGCTGGAGTTTGGCTAAGTGACTTCATGAGGCGAAGTCAAGTGAAGTCCGGAGCCCAAACTGCAGGAGTGGCATGTGGTGGCCAAGATTAAAATGAATCAGGTTTTGATTTTATCCCACCATATCTCCTCGATTTTAGAATTTTATGTGATAACAATTCTGTATGCCACTAGTGGCATATAAAACTCTGTATGCCTGTCAACATGGCATATGGAAACTCAATGTTAAGCCTACAGGATTTTATATTAGGGGTAGGATAGACAAGGCGAAGCCACAGGAATTACGTAGCAATTCAAACCAAATGGGATCGAGCTCTGACCTTAAACTTGAATTGGTATCTGTTCTTATATCACCCTTCACATTGACTAATGGGCTATCCCCATTGAGTATTTTTGCTCAATACTCAATGGGCGTTGGATACAAGTTCCCAATGTTAAGTCTATGGGGGGGAAATACCTGGAGTGAAATAAAACACTGGATCCACAGCAACCATGGCAGCCTTATTTCAGTGCACCATATATGAAATGGGACGAAACGGCATAGACGTGAGACAACTCATGGGGATGGCATGGACAAACGTAACACACCCTGATCACCATGGCTGCCGTGGTCGATTTTTAAACTATCAAAGAAATCTTCCAAAGCATCCTAGTGTTAATGAGAATCGTTCTGGGCCACAGTGACACAGTGTTAAGGCCCAGGGTCCACCTACTACGATAGAATCGTAGACCTCCCGATATGGCACCGATACAAAATGTCAAAATCGGTGCCATATCGGGAAGGTGCAAACTCGTAGACATATGTCTAGACAAGCCAATCCACCATGCGTTGTATGGGGTTTTTATCGGTATCTAATCGCAGAAACGTGGTCAACTGCCCCGTTATTAGGTGACCTTCCAATGCGATTTTGATTTTGTATCGGGAGGTGCATCATAGACCATATCGGTGCCATATTGTAGTAGGTGGACGCGGGGCCTTAGTCTTGAGCCCTACTTGCATAGGGAGTTTACCTTAAGAGAAGGGAGTAAGAACTCAGACACAGAGGTACTATGTACTGCTATGCGTTAAGAACTTAACTGTTTATTGACAGGAAAGGGTCCTTGTTTTTTACCCTTAGTAAGGAGTTGACATGACAGGCTTGGCATCTTTGAGCTCTGCGCTCTCATTGCCAGTTGAACAACAGCCAATAGGAGATGACCAAATCTGTTTCGGTTGAGTGCCTGTTCTGGTCTGATGCACATGTCAGGAGGCCGCTCATGAAACTGAACAACTCAAGGTGTCATTGGTAGAGCATCCTGCAATCATGTGGACATACTAGGAACTAGAGCTGAGCGATAATAGGGGTTTTATATGCCATTCAAAGCATGGCAGCCATACTGTAAACATCAGGGAGGAGGTAACTAACCAAAATGGTGATTGTTCCCATTCTGTCAATTTGTTCCTTACTAATCAGGGGTAATTTAGATAATTATTTTCTTCTCATAGAAACCAATTTTCCTATATACCCATTTCGGAAAGCTCAATAGTTACATACTGCTGCTAGGGGTGCAGTAATTGTGAGTTATGTAGCGAGGATGACATTTTCATCCTGGGCTGATGTTTTCGTCCTGGGTTGAAGTTTTCGTCCCGGGCTGACTACATGATATAAAGATGCCAGGACGAAAACATAGCTATTGCAGTTACTCGGCAAGGATGGCCATTTTTCTGGGGCTATCGCAGGTAAAGAAATAGTAATTTTTATCGATATTCAAGGTATATAGGAATAGGGCAACCAAGAACCAGTAAGAGAAAGTCAAACTTACTCGGTAAGTTTTCCAAGCCTTACCTCGTAACTTTGACTTTCTCTCACCGGAACATAGTTTGCCTCTATTACTTGGCCACGATAGGGATGTATCACTCTCCCCCCAGATCTTTCACGGCGCTAGCGCTGGCTTAGTCTCTGCCCCAACCCAAAGCTAGTTCCCTGGGTATCCACTAAAGACAGGGGAGACCAGCGAACATTTTAGATTCAAAACAAGGATATTGAAAAAAGTTATACAAGTGAAACAACTCACATATCATGAGTTAGGAAATATAAGAATTGTTAAATTGTGTTAACAGACAATCCAGCTGTTTCTTTTTCATCTTTGAACCACCTTATGATGTGAATCTACAGTTGATTGGACTGCCCCTTCTATTGAGCACATGTGTTATGTTGACAAACAAAACCCTGTAACACATGAGGTGCCTTCCAATTAAGAAAGTAATCCCTAAGAATATGCCTGATTTGATATAACAAATAACAGAAATGGGTGTATATCATTTACCATATAGATATGTGCATATCTATTCACATGTAAACCACAAAATACTCCCCAAAGCACTAAGGATTTAGGATATTTTGAAAAATGGCGTATGGGCCAGATTTGAGCCCAAACAGGCAGGTTGGGGCAGAGATATAAGCGGCCACAGGAAGTAGAGCGCAGGATTTCTGCTGGGAGAGTGGGGATGTATAGGCCAGAATTTTATTCAACACCAGAAAATGTGGCAAACCAGTCATCTGTAAGCCGGAGCACACCAAGCGAGAAACGCAGCGAGTTCCGTAATCGCCAACGCAAAATGGCCGATATGTGAGCTATTATTTCATATTTCACCTGATTATTGCCTCCAAGATGTTAAATTATAGACAGGAGATATTCTTATAAAATAATATCTCACATACACGCAAATTTGTGTTGGCGATTCCAGAGATCGCTGACTTCACTCGATTGGTGTGTCCCCGGTATAACCCAACGTTTCAGGGCCCCGTGGACAAAACGGGAGGGACGTGAGACTTGATGGAGGAACGGCATGAAAGGTAATCAAACCATGCCTCCCAGGAACATAACGTAAACATATTGAGACTAAAATAACAAAACTTCCACATTGCAATATGTTTCAGGCAAACATAACAGCCGTGGCTGTCAGGAACATAGAGTAAACCAAGCAAAACCCTGTCATTACAATATGACGCCTGGTTAATATGAACAGTCTTTGATAGACTACTAGTAATTATATAGAACGTCCTGACCATGCTGTACAAGTCACAGAACGAAATGGTAATTTACGATTTGTACGGAACAAGACATTTATGCCGAGTTCCGTACAAACCGTAAATTATCATCGAGTTCTGTGACTTGTACAAGCATGGTTGGACGTTATATATATTTACTATATACCCAAAATTTAAAAGAAATCATTAATTTAATTTGTAACAACCGATATGTTAATAAACGTGTATAGCAAGGTGGTCCGTATTTTAGAGTACGGACCAGCGGTCCATACAGTATATGCGTTAGATGCCGAAACTGTGCGTATTTACAGTATATACGGCATGGGTATATAGTAATTAACATGGAGTTTTCATATAATGACAACACGTTCGGTATTGTGAAAAGTGCCAGTTTACTACAGGGGTTAGATGATACAACATCGGCGTATTTCAACGTTTCTATTTCGTACGATGAAGAGTCGTCTGCGTTTATTTATGTCATACATTTTGTTGGCTTCACGAGTCGAAGAAGAGTGACATTACGAAGCCAACAAAATGAGTGGCATGAATAAACTCAAACTCAAACGAGTGGCGTCTAGAGTGGCGTTTTATCCGACCCCGTTTCCGCATTTTTTAAGCATCAGAAAGTAGTGACGTAAACAACACTTTATGTCACACTCGTGACATAAAGAAATCCCATGTTAAGCCTATGGAGTTTTTTTTACTAGGGGTAGGATGATATGCAGTGTATTAAGAGGGTTAAGGGATTGGATTGGAATGGACCTTTTTCCACAAGCTGGTGTAGCACCTTATCTTCTTGGTTACACAATGCCTTCAGCAAAACAAACACCTGGCAACCTGTTCTTTGGCATTGAATTACTGGGTGTATCAGAGCAATACATTTGTAATACCTGTTTATATTATTTCCAGAAAAAATCAGGGTTCGTACAGAGCCTGGAAAACCTGGAAAAGCCTGGAATTATGCTTTTGGGTTTTCCAGGCCTGGAAAAGCCTGGAGTTCTTACAGAGAGCCTGGAAAATCCTGGAAGAGCCTGGACAATTTAGTTTTGCATAAAAACATTTTTGTTTAGTCTATGAAATTCTGGACATTATTAGCTTTCCTTTACTACGGTACCTGACTGCCTTCAGTAACTTGGATTAGACACTTCCAAAAATCCTTTTTGCTTATGATATAGCCGTTTTGATTATTTATCTTCATATTTATTTCACTAGCAAGATGGTATTGATTAACATTATTATGTGCCTGGAAAAGAAATATTAGAGCCTGGAAAAGCCTGGAAAAAGCCTAGAATTTTATTGGGCTGTCTATGTACGAACCCTGGAAAGTGCAGCAATTGCATTGTATTATATGGTATTCCAGCTCCAGTTAAGTGGGATACACATGAATGCTGCCCCAGAAATACTTCAAATATGATTAAGATAACAGAGTAGAATCTCAAATGGCTGCACAATAACACATTAACAGGCTTGACCATAATCTTGAGTAATCTTTATCTAAGAAAAAAGCAAATCACTTATCAAATCTAATCTTTTTTTCTAACGCTGCTATCGTGACAAAGAGAATGAAAGAGAAATTTGCACACTTATCAAATCTAAAGTTTACACAGCCACTTGCTAATGCAGTGTCACAGCTAACACATCTTGTTCAAAACACCAGTTCCGCGATCACACAGGTCTGTAGTTCACACTCTGAGTGTGAAAAAACTGTCAAAGTGAGGCTAAACTGAGCAGCGTTTGACCGAAGGACGGCCTAAAAACCATTTTCCACTGGCCGACTATTCGCCACCGATCTGCAATTGGGAACCACCGACGCCAGATCAGTGAATGGAAACAGACATGCAGAGCACTGCTCACCGATTATTTGTGCATAGATTATACATTGAGGCCACCACTGACTGACTCCAGTCGGTATGGACCTTTCAAATGCAGCAGAAACAGGCATACACTGCACCCTCACTGATTTTTAGACACCGACGTGCAGTTGTTGGCCACCTCCGTCCGACTATTAGGAAAACTCAATAAATCGTTGCAGTTTTCGTCGGCCAGTTGAGAATGGCCAACGTGAGGCGGCGCTGTACTCTCACTACATTCTATGGGAGACAAATTCTTAACAAACTAGGCTTAGAGCCTTGAGAATCCACCGGCCTGCCTCCCGTGCTAAAGACATACATCAATGCAACCCCATGATTCCTATAATCTCAATGATGCCACCTAGCGGGAATACTGTGTGCCAGTGGATTGTCAAAGCTCTAAGCCTAGTTTGTTAAAAATTCTTCTCCCGTAGAGCGTAGTGAGAACCTTGTACAGAATACCACTTAGAGAGTGTGAGATCTTATGAGAGGGGTGCACCACGTTGTATAAATCATTTTTTCGGACACACCACCCAGGGACCTCTTTCACTAATTTCGTGACATGTCTGTGACACCATACAGACATTGGGGTTGTCTAGTTTCGTGACAACACAAGTAGCTGCCTTTAGGTAAAGACAGACCCCAAACATAAGAATCAGACAAATCTACACGTCATGGACCTGTTTCATTAGTTTTGTGACAAAAGTGTTAGACAGACATGAAAAGCGGCACCAATAGTGCAAGTTAGAACGGACAAAACAAAGTCTAATGTCTGGTTCTTATGAAACCGGACACACCATCTAGACTTTTTTTTGTTTATTGCGACCAGTTCTGTTACATCTGGACAGATCTTCCACTGGAAGTTCAAAATTCAATACAATGAACATTACAGCCTGCATCACCATACGTCGAGTTCCTTAACACTAGGGGATTGTTTATACAGTGGTGAATAATGAATAATGTTGGATGATGGATGAGTTACAGCTGAACAAACCAGGTACATTAAGTAAGCCATTCATATACAGACAGATTTCTTTTGATCAGAAGCTTAAACTCCTTCTTTGTAGTAGCTTTTTGTGTGCTTTCAGCCAGTCTATCCCAGCTTTCAACACCCCGGTATATTGAGGAGCGTTGATAATGACTACTATTGACGCCATCTAGACATGTCACGAAACTAGTGAAACAGTTCCCTGAATAAGAATTATGAAACGAATTCTATGATAGGTCGTACACATTCTCCCTCATCGTGAGGTATATCTTATCGTAAAGCCACGATATATCCTCCAGATTATTAAACGGCACCCTGGATCCTCACCTTGAAACTCGGGAATTTGGCCACCTGAAGTCAGTTTCTTTCTAATATTTCATATAAATATCAGTTCATTTTCTTTATGAGTTTATAAAGATACCATGTCGTTAAGGGGAGAGTTCTATGTGCTGAAGAAAATTATATAAGTGTTGAGGGCTAAAAGCAGGACTTAGGCATGCATCGTCTGGTCAATTCATCACACAATATATACCTTGAACATTGTTTGCCTATCTTTCTGGAAAGCTTTTAGCATTGTGTCGATATGATCCTTTGGAGGAAATTATCAATTGATGAAGAAAAGAAAATTATGTCGATGGCGAGAGTGTTACCTGATAGTGGTCTTTTTATATGAAACAGTTTACCTTCATTAGTTTCTGATGAATTCGGTTATCGTTGACTATGTTTATAACATGAAAAAGTCCCTGTAAAAAAGATGAACTCATTTGATTCATGTATTATCACATGAACTTTGCACTCTTATTATCCACCTAAAGCGGGATTCACACGGTGGGATTTATGTAACTCACAGGGTTCAAAATCTCATGTGATTCTGCATGTTCCTTTTCAGGGGGACATGTCTCTAACAATTAGAGCGGGAAAAACATGTCTTAGGGAAATGAAGCTCTACAATTTAGATGAAAAAATTGTCTTCGAGTACAGAATTTCGACAGGATTTGTCTCAGAAAAACACCCTGTAAGGTACATAATCCCATCGTGTGAATGCCACCTAGTCGCCGTACTAAACGTATGGAGCCTATACAGGATTTCTATCTGCATGGTCGTATTCTTCTGGTAGTTGGCACTACGCAATATCCATTCATTCGCTCACATATTACTACGCCTCAATTATGAAGTTAATGTGAATTTTTAGATAAAAATCATGGTAATATTCATATCATGGTGAATTCCTATCTACTATTATGCCTATACAATATTGGCTGGACAATACAAGCGGCCGTATGGTCCAAGGAGTTGATGTGTAGTAATGTCCGAGCGCATGCGAGGATATTGTGTAGAGTCAACTCCGGGGAGCATACACCCACGATCATCTGAATCCAGTCTATACCAGTCAAGATCCGCCTTTATCCTACTGGTTTCATGCCTATATCAGTTCACTTTACCTACGCACTAATTTTTCATACATACTATTTTTCCGTTTGCGCTTTGCCAAACATGCAACTCTGGTAAACTCTGAACACTTTTTATTAGGTGGATGATATAATAATATGCGGCGCGATGTATGTCCATTTAGAGTTCCGATAGATTTACTTGGGACACTTTGTATTAGGAGGATAATATTCTCTATTATCCACTAATACAGAGTGTCCATAGAAAACACACAGGGATATTGTATGGGAGTGCATACCCAGCACATACTAATATATTGTATGCTCCAGGGGATGCATAACTAAAATAGTGCATAACTAAAACGAACTGATATGGACATGCCACCTGTCCAGAAAAGATGGATAACGAATGCAATATAGATTGGTTTCAGATATAGAAGCGGTCATATGCTCCTCTGAATTGCCTCTATGTAATATCCTCGCTTATGTGCAGATATTACTGCACGTCAACCTCTTTGAGCATATGTCCACTCGAATCTGAAACATGTCAATATTGTGTATATATCAGTCTGCACTGCATATGTCCATATAGAGTTCCTATATGTTTACTATGGACACTTTGTATTAGGCTGATAATGCAACATATCTGTAAGCATCGGTCATATGCTCCTCTGAATTACCTCTATGTAATATCCTCACTTATGTGCAGATATTACTGCATATCAACTCCTTGCATGAGGTCATTGTATCTAAAACCCAACAATATATATATCCTTCTGCACTGCATATGTCCATATAGAGTTCCTATATGTTTGTTATGGGCACTTTGTATTAGGCTGATAATACAACATATCTGTAAGCATCGGCCATACAAGTCTACTATGGACACTTTGTATTAATATACAATGCTTCATGTTCACCACAGATTGTGGTCAGCATGGTGTTGATTGTGGATGTTCACAGCTGGAGGAAGGTGTCCATCTGAAACCAGTCAATATTGTGTATATATCTGTCTGCGCAGGGTTAGTCCCTACAGGGTCTTTATAGATTTACTATGGACACTTTGTATTAGGTGGATGATACAACATATCTGCATGTGCTGGGCATGGCCATACAGAGTTCTTATAGGTTTACTATGGACACTTTGTAACATATCGGTTACACTGGGTGTGTTGATACAGAGTTATTTTGGGTTTACTATAGACGGTTTGTATAAGGTGGGTAATAAATGTTCCTATGCGCTGTGTATATCCATACAGTAGGTTTACAATTTTGGACACTTTGTATTAGGTGGATACTATAATTATCCCTATCCACTGCACCTTGTGTCCTTCTGCACTGGGTATGTCCATACAAAGTTCCTATATGTTTACTATGGGACACTTTGCATTAGGCTGATAATACAACATATATGTAGGCATCAGCCTACAAGTTTACTATGGACACTTTGTATTAATATACAATGATTCATATCCACCACAGATCGTGTTCGGCACTGTGTCAACGGTGGACGTTCACGGCTGGGGGAAGGTTGCAGCTGGAGTGGCTCTTGACAATCCACCTGTCCAGAAAAGATGGATGATGAATACAACATAGATTGATTTCAGATAGACGTGGTCATATGCTCCTCTGAATCGCCTCTATGTAATATCCTTGCTTATGTGCAGATATTACTGCACATCAACTCCTTGCATGAGGTCATTGTATCTAAAACCCAGCAATATATATATCCTTCAGCACTGCATATGTCCATACAGAGTTCCTATATGTTTATTATGGACACTTTGAATTAGGCTGATAATGCAACATATCTGTAAGCATCGGCCATATCCATACAGAGTCCCTACAAGTCTACTATGGACATCCGGAGCATACAACATATCCGTATGCACCGGGTATGTCCATACACGTTGCCTATGTGTTTTCTATGGGCACTTTGTATCCGGTGGATAATAAAACATAATATCTGTATGTGCTGGGTATGTGCATACGGAGTTCGTATCAGTTTACTATGGACACTTTCCTATAGGTTTTCTCTGGACGCTTTGTATCAGGTGGATCCTATAACTCTTCATATTTACCACAGATCATGTTCAGCATGGCGTCGACAGTGGACGTTGTTTTTTTTTGGTTTTTTTTGGGGCAATTTTTAAGGGAATATTGTGTCAGACAATCACCGAATTGGGCTATATGGCCGTTCTTCCACTCGGGCCCTAGACCCCTACTCCTCATTCTTATGGCGGGTGTTAAGCCGAATGGGCAGAGGGTACCATTTTTGTGTAAGTCTTTGGTATGACCCGGCCGGGGTTTGAACCCACGACCTCCCATGCTCGAGGCGAACACCCTGACCACTTGGCCACCGAGCTCCTGACATGTCACCTGTCCAGAAAAGATGGATAATGAATTCAATATTGACTGGTTTCAGATGGGAGTGATCATATGCTCTTCAGAGTTGACTGTAGGTAATATCTTCGCTTATGCGCAGATACTACTGCACATCAACTCCTTGGAGCATATGGCCACTTGTATCTGAAACCAGTCAATATTGTATATATATCAGTCTGCACTGCATATGTCCATATAGAATTCCTATATGTTTAGTATGGGCACTTTGTATTAGGCTGATAATACAACATATCTGTATGCATCAGCCTATAAGTTTACTATGGACACTTTGTATTAGGCTGATAATACAACATATCTGTATGCATCAGCCTATAAGTTTACTATGGACACTTTGTATTAGGCTGATAATACAACATATCTGTATGCATCAGCCTATAAGTTTACTATGGACACTTTGTATTAGGCTGATAATACAACATATCTGTATGCATCAGCCTATAAGTTTACTATGGACACTTTGTATTAATATACAATGCTTCATGTTCACCACAGATTGTGTTCAGCATGGCATCGACGGTGGACGTTCACGGCTGGGAGAAGGTGGCCATCGGTCAGTCGAGTGTCCACGAGCATGGCGGCTTCGACATGCTGACGATGAGCGAGCAGCTGGAGCAGCTCCTGTGGGCCTCCAACGTCACCGTCACCACCAAGGAGCTCTTCTCCAAGGCCGCCGGCTACGTGGGCTTCGAGCGGGCACTCAAACGGCTCGCCAAACATGCCCGAAGTGAGTACTTATATAGAACGTCCTCACCATGCTGTACAATTCACGGAACGAGATGGTAATTTACAGTTTGTACGGACCGAGGAGTTTATGCCGAGTTCCGCACAAACTGTAAATTACCATTGAGTTCTGTGAATTGTACAGCATGGTTGGACGTTATATATTTACTATATATCCGAAATAAAAAAAAAGAATCATTAATTTCATTTAGCTTAACAAACAATATCTTTATAAACGTGTTTGGCAAGGTGGTCCGTATTTTAGTGTACGGACCAGTGTTCCGTACAGTATTTTTACGTTATATGGCGAAACAGTGCATATTTACAGTATATAAGGCATGGGTATATAGTAAGATCATTTATTTTTCACGAAATTGTTTCTCCAATTATATACTTTTGGTATATATACCCACGACGTATGTACCGTAAATATGCACCTTTTCTCCATGTAACTTAAAAATACTGAACGAACCAGTGATCTGTATGCGACAAATTACGGAACCCTATTCCGTACGCTTCGACTTAAACATGCTTGTTTGGCAAAATTGGGAGAAAGGTTGTTGAATTTTGGGTATAGAATAGTAGAGAACAACCTACCATGCTTGTACAAGCTACAAAAACTCGATGACATGCCGATAGATGTATGTCCTGACACATTGCATATTTCGGATAGTAGCATACTACATTTTAGATCGTGCTGGCGAGACCTATATACATTGGCTAAAGGTTAGAGTGGTCACATAAACACTTCCGTATGCTGCAAAAAACACTATCCCTTCACTATCTGCGTGCTTTTCACTGTGATGTTGGGAAAGGAGCAGGGTACTGGTGTCTCTGGGTCTCAAAGGCATGCCTAGCTGACCTAGACCGATCATTCAAGACCCTCTGGTGCTTGATATGTTTGGATCCTAGACTCAGGCAGTTGCAGAAATGGCAAGTTAACTGGGTGTAAGTGGTTTACAGAAAGCGATCCATAGACTGAATGTAACCCAAACCTTTTAATTGTTATCCATTTATAATTGCACGCTCATTCATCAATGATGAATATCATTTGCTCCTAGTTATATATCATCAGTCGTAAAAGCTTGAAGCACATCTTGTGTCAATGATTATCGGAACCAATATTCCATTATAGAGCTTCACTTCATTATTTTTCTGTACACAATCTACTACTATAGGTCAAGAAGGCATATTAGGGACTGAGGTAGAATCTGGATTCAAAGAGTAATTCGCTAAAAAAAATCTTATAGATTGACATGTGATGCATATCTAAATCAATTGAAGTAAGCATTTGTTTGTAAATAATAACTAAAGGAAAAACATTGTCTGAAATTATAATGTGAAAATATTGCATCATTTCCAACCAAGCCTTACTTCTCCATTTTCTGCCTACCATGACAATGCTTAAACATATGGCACATATCACAAAAAGGGGGTTTTTGCTTCTTTTCTATTTTGAAAATTAAACAGTCCATTTTGACTTCTACTATGAGTACAATAACAGTTGAGGTATCAAAATGATCCTCAAAGAAATCTCTACTTGATTAAACTGGGCTTTGACTTTGCTTCCATATGGAATTCTATGGAATCTTCACTCATATTCTAGAAGTCAAACATTTTGCCTAACTTTTAGCATGATTTCAGACAAAATATGTCAAAAATGAAAACAGAAAAATCGCCTGAATAAATTCAAAATATATATGACAATAAAGCCCATAATCTCTGGTTTAATATGGTACCCTTTGTAAATATACATCTTTTTAACAGACTAAGTTACGAGAACTTTTGTATGGCAAGTCAAAAATAACAGTTTTCAGTCCCCAATATGGTTGCGAGGCCTATAGTTTTAAGCCACGTAGTGTAAACACCGGCTCATGCGGCATTTTCATCTGACAATTTTGGTCGATGATTCTGACTCTTTATACCACCCACCGACCGTTTGCCAATTTTTGTGCACATAAGTGTCATTTGGAAACAGGGATAAAAAATTGCATATCGACGATTATTTATCCCCACATGACACAACTCGGCACCACCTGACGACTATTCCCCTCACCAATAACTTGAAACCATTTACATGTAATCTATTGCGAATAGATTAAATCCACTGGCCTGCCTTCCGTGCTAAAGACATACATCATTGCAACCCAAAGATTCCTATAATCTCAATGATGCCACCTAGTGGGAATACTGAGTGCCAGTGGATTCCCAAGGCTCTAAGCCTAGTTTGTTAAGAATTCTTCCCCCATAGGGCGCAGTGAGAACCTTGTACAGAATACCACTTAGAGAGTGTGAGATCTTATGAGAGGGGTGCACCCAGAGGCATTTAACTCTGAACCCAGAATTTGAAGGTTCATCATGTTATGATATCAAAAGATGTCACGAGTTTGAGTTTATTTATGTCACGCATTTTGTTGGCTCCGTAATCTTACGAGTCGAAGTAGTGCTTGCGGCGGGAGGGGGCGGGAGGGGGCGGGAGGGGGCGGGAGGGGGCGGGAGGGGGCGGGAGGGGGCGGGAGGGGGCGGGAGGGGGCGGGAGGCGGGGCGGGGAGACCACCTATACTTAAACCAACATAAACGGGCGGGAGGCAGCGGGGGCAAACTTTTTTTAATTTTCTATTGGTACACATATACGCCCGGCGTATATATGAATAAATTGGTGGTTTTCGCACTGTGTACTCAGCTCCGCTTCATGAAATCAGTCTGTGAAGACAACTCACGCCATTTGAACAATCATATGAAATGACGTTTCTTGATAAAATACATATGAATGCTTCTTGCCATGAAACGATAAAACGTCCTGGTTCATTGCATATTTGGATGGGTAGCATTGCTGGCATAATATGCTTAATCTTGCTTCCTCTAGCTATACCACGTTTTCTCTATTGCGAATATAGTGAATATTTTATTGTTTCAGTCATCCTTCTTCTGGCCTACGAAGAAGAGGTACAATACGCCATGCTGGTGGCGTATGACCTTGGATTCTTTGACAATAACGAGTACGTGTTCATCACGATGGACGCCAGCATCACGGAAGATGCACTCGTAAGACAAATCTCCGTTCATATATCGAGAAGGAACTGCATCCAGATCCAAGTCCACTGAGAATAATCCATGAGTTTTGAGTGTGCAGTAATCTCATGAGGCAAAGTGAGTGAGATTATGTAGCAAACCAAAATGAATGGCATAATTTCAGTGGTTCATGATCAAGTGCGGTTTTATAGAGGAAACCTATGAAATTTTAGGGTGAGAGCTTGTATCCCATGGGATTTAAATTGCATAGTAATTCACATGGTAAAGCCGCATAAATTGTGTAGCGATTCAATAGAAATGGGATCGAGCTCTGACTGTATACGGGAGTGTGGAGTAATCTCATGAGGCAAAGTAAGAGGGGGCATCCACCAACCACGACAAGGCTACGACAATGGCTTTCCGACAAGGTCCACGACAGCTCTACGATTGGAAGCCTTGTCGTGGTTGGTGGACCACAGTTCCTGACAAGAGGCTACCACAAGGCCACGACAGGCTGCGACATGAAGCTTGTCGGGGGCCTGTTGGGGGCCTTCCGATAAGGTTACGACAAAATCGAACATGTTCGATTTTGGAGCCGTGTCGTGGCGTGTCGGGAGGTTGTCGATAGAATATTTAGGTGGAGCGTGCACTTCCCGACAGGCTGCGACAAGGGCTCACGACAACTCTCCTCCTCATGACAAGGCTGCGACGAGGCACCGATTGGAACTTTCTTGTCTGCTCTTGTCGTAGCCTTGTTGTGGTTGATGGACGCACCCTCTGATTGAGATTATGTAGCAAACCTAAATGAATGGCATATTTTCAGTGGTTCATGATCAAGTGCGGTTTTATAGAGGAAACCTATGATATTTTAGGGTCAGAGATCGTATCTCAAGGAATTTAAAATGCATAGTAATTCACATGGTAAAGCCGCATAAATTTTGTAACGATTCAATAGAAATGGGATCGAGCTCTGACTGTATACGGGAATGGGTTTCTGAATTTATCTCATAATTTTTTTATATTTTTTATATATATTTTTTTTTATTTACATTGACTGATGGGCTGCATCTAGATCCATAGCCACTGAAAATGTGCCATATAAGACAGTTCTATACTTGTCTTAACTTCCGACACATTTCGCCAAGATCGTTTGATTCAACCTACGACACTGTCTATAGCACACCCGCCATCTTGTGTCGTAGACAATGTCGTAGAATCTTGATCCGATCTCAGGCGATCATACACTTGCGATATCATGACTAAAAAACAGGGCCCTGTATTGTACATATATATGTATATTACCTTTATACATGTTTGTAGTTATATTACAAATTCATTTGTGTGTTTCCGACATTCTACCTCACCCCTGGTATTTTGTTCCCCATAGACGTAACATTGGGAACTCGTACCCAACGACCAGTTATGGTATCTGACAGGTTTTATACAATGGGTGATGGTTTACTGAGTCCCCATACATTTTTAATGTGGTCTTTATATACGATAAATAATAAATGTACATATGTTTATTACCTGTATACATGTATGTAGTTAAATGATTAGTTACAGTGAGATCTATTTGTATGTTCCCGACTTTAAAACATCCCTTTTCCATTGACGACAGACCTTCCAGTGGTTGTGGACGGGGGACCCGGTACAGGACGCTAAGCTGGCCATTGCCTACAAATCCTGCGTTCATATTACCCGGGTACCTTACTTTCTGAAGCCATCCTACAAAACATTTCTTGGGAGAGCTCAGGCTATTTTACTGGACCCTTCAGTGAAGTCAAGTACCAGCACCATAAACTCTGTGAGTATAAGTGAGTTTAATATCTATTGACTTGGTAAAAACATTCTCTCCTTCTGCTGAATGGCGTTTTGTGCCTTTCTGCATTTGTTGATGGATTTTTGTTTTCCATCAATATGTGGAAAAAAATTATCTATTGACAATGGTAATCTAGATTTTAATTTGTAAAACAAATATTTTTGTAAAACAGACAAGATTTTGATATTTTACTGTATCACCGATTTTTTATTAAGTTAAATTCCGGACACTACAAATAAATGAAACCACTGTAGGTGGTCCATTTAAAGAGATGAACAATTTTTTCCCGAAAAATGA
The DNA here is from genome assembly GCA_950022655.1 of Alentia gelatinosa. Taxonomy (NCBI): domain Eukaryota; kingdom Metazoa; phylum Annelida; class Polychaeta; order Phyllodocida; family Polynoidae; genus Alentia; species Alentia gelatinosa. The sequence goes on from OX465585.1 coordinate 9,998,016, forward strand.
TAAATATTACTCGTTTTCAATGAAAACAATTTACATTTAAAATTGCCATTTAAGGCTTGGTAGCATATTTATCTATCTATTTATCTATCTATTCAGCTATCCGTATATACATGTATGTAAAAAACATTTGGTTGTATGTATAACATTTAATCATGTGTATGAATATATACACATGTATGTATATATTTCTTTAGATTCTTTAAATGATATGTCATTAGGTGTTTTGATATGTGTCAAGTTGATGTGATATGGTTTGAATCTTTTGTATCGTTATGAAACCTAGTGACTCTGTTTATAGAACTAGTGCCTTGAGTAAGAATGCAGAGACTGTATTGTTACCATAGGAGCCTGAAGCCCTCAGTGACTGTTTCCAGTATTAAGTGGCCTGCTAACCTTCAGACATCTAGCTCAAAAGCTCAAAGGAATGTAGGTTGGGCACAATATTGAAGTTCGCTTGAGAGCATGTCATGGATCGTATATAATCAAAGGGGTCTTTGAAGTCGGCAAAAAGGCAAAGGCTGATATAGCACGGTAGTAGCCTGGGCTTGGGGTCAAAAAGAGGCATACAGGTGTAAATAGAGAGATACAGGAATGTGGTGTAAGAAGATCTCAGTTTGTCTCCTTAGACAATTGGGGGATGGAAGAGTAGTGGTAAAACCAATATTGCTATTATTATGATATAAAAATGCGGAGGTTCGGTAATTGCTTTTGTATTTTTGTTGGTCCTCTCGATACAGATGGAATGAGCAATGTGTACACATGACAGGCACATGACAAAAACACCCCTGGTCTAGGCCTATCTCGTCTTTTATGAATATGTACAATCGTGGGGCCTGTTTAATAATCTAGGCGTTTGCATCAAGACCCCTTTCTGTACCTAACACAAGGATTTATCATATATTAATATCCAAGTTTGTTAACTAAGACAGAGGTAGATGTCCATAAGTCCGTCCATAAGTGTTTAATAACGTTCCTCCACATCGTCACTGGGTCAACTTGGCGTACAGAAAAGGGTCTACATGTACGGCCCTAAGCTATTCAACGATCCCCTGGTCGGGTTGTTCTCTGTAGTTCCTGTTTGTTTGTTGACACTGTGTGACAGGTGGGGGAGGCAGCGGGCTACGCCTATGACGCCGTGACCTTCTACGCGGTGACCGCCAACTCCATGGTGTCCGCCGGCCTTGACCCCACCAACGGCCCGGCCTTCACCCGCCACGCCAAGACCATCCACTTCTCAGGTACGGCAAGCCCCGCTCTTAAACCTTAAAGGACGGACAGCCGCCTGTGGGTGCATCCCTCTCATAAGATCTCACACTCTCTAAGTGGTATTCTGTATTCCTATATACCTGTGTCCGAATGTCTATTAAATACTGCCCGCTGCTAGGAGTGCAGTAATAATAATGTTCGTGTCCGCTGTGACTGTAACTTTAGAAGTCATTAAAATGGAGTTTTTTTATTTACTTAAGGTATATGATGATAAGCAAACATCCTGACTGTGGGCAAAACTTTTATTGTTCTCGGTCATTTTTGTTTTTTTGTACGGCCTGACCATGGACATAGAGATAAACTGTCCATGGCCTGACGAACAATAAAAATTTCGTCTACAGTAAGGACGTTTCCTAATATTCGTATATACCTATGAGCGAACAACCTATGATTACTTAACGCTGCTGGGGGTGGAATAACTTTTGTTTACTGCCCAGGTTGACGTTTACTGCCCAGGTTGACGTTTACTGCCCAGGTTGACGTTCAGAGACATTCGGTTTTTATCGATATTAGCCGACAATTGAGGGTATATAGGAATAGGGAAACCACGTACCAGTGGAAATAGGTCAAAGTTACTCGGTAAGGCTTGGAAAAATTACTGCCCGCGGCTAAGCCTTGGGCAGTAATTTCTCCAAGCATTACCTCGTAACTTTGACTTATTCCCACCGGAACATACTTTCCCTCTATTCCCAGTATGCTCTATGGAAGAAGAATTCTTAACAAATTAGGCTTAGAGCCTTGAGAATCCACTGGCCTGCTTTCCGTGCTAAAGACGTACATCAATGCAACCCAAAGATTCCTATAATCTCAATGATGCCACCTAGCGGGAATACTGAGTGCCAGTGGATTCCCAAGGCTCTAAACCTAGTTTGTTAAGAATTCTTCTCCCATAGAGTGCAGTGAGAACCTTGTACAGAATGCCACTTAGAGAATGTGAGATCTTATGGGGGAGGGTTACTTGTGTCTGGTTAAACATCTGGGGCATAGTTCTCTGAACCCAGAATTTTAAGGTTCATCATGTTATGATATCAAGAGACATCACGAGTTTGAGTTTATTGATATCACACATTTTGTTGGCTCAGTAATCTCACAATTCGAAGAAATCCTTGCTTTTGAAAGAATTGATAAAACCATATATGTTCAGTACATTTCATATGTAAATCAAGCAAATGTAAATTAGTATAGTTTAGATTTAACATTAGGGAAACTGGACAAACCTTAAAATTCACTCATTTAGAATTAGATAGGATCATAAAGAACCAGATTTGACTGATATTTTAATTAAAGATATTTGAAAATCACCAGGTCGCGCCACCGTGAATTGTAGGATATACCTTTAACCTTTATGTATTAATGGTTCTGTTTGTTGACGACTTCGTATGGTCATTTCGTCTTAATTCCGTCCGCGGACTCAGTCTAAAACTCATTCTGTGCAACGGAATCACATATAGATATATCTATTATCCTACGAAATTACTTTTATTCATGAAATGACTTTCACAAAATCTTTTTTTACTAAATTCATTTTGTGAAAAAATCATACTGTGAAAGTCATTTCGTGAAAAAAAGTCATTTTGTAAAAAAATCATACTGTGAAAGTTAATGCATGAACAAGTCATTTTGTGAATATCATATCATGGACAAAGTGATCTCCTGAAAGTCATTTTGTGAAAATATCATTTTATGAAAGTCATTTCATGGAAAGAAGGCATTTTGTATAGACCGTGGGTATCCCATAATTCAGTCTGTTTACAGGATCTGTTGTTCGCTGGTTGCCGTCGTATAGTGAGAGACCCTTAACCCGTAACCCACATTTATTGCATTTAAACAGTTTTTCTAAATCTTCAAATTGGAAATCCGATGCCGGAAATGGAAATTTCAGTTATTTCTACATATACATTTCAAATTATATTCGGTTTCTCCAGTTATAAATCAGAAAATGAGTGTTCATAGGAAGGCAGGGGGCCGAGGTGCAGCCAGCCAGTCAGGAGCGGATCCTGTACATACCCGGGGCGATATTAGGGAGTTTAGTAACCTCCGGAGGGTCTATGATGAGATGAAAGCATGCATACTTAGGAGAAACCAAACGAGAGTTAGTCGTGTTGTTGTTTATTGCACGACAGCAATGATGCATTTAATACATGAGGCGAAGCCGAGTGCAGTGATACGCAACATTGTCTAAATTACTTCAGCAAATTGAGAAATAACATAAAACTCACCTATAATCAGTGATAATCATTGGTCGCTTTTTAAATGACATTATTTGACAACTGTATCCCAATAGAGCAATAAATTTCATTTTCCTGCACCGTAGACCAAATACAGTCCGCTAATGTTAAGCCTAAGGAGTTTTTTTATTAGGGGTAGGATAAATATGTCTATATGATTCCGTGGCACATACTGAAATATATACAACAGAATATAGACCAGGGACCTGTTTCACTAGACAGTGACATGTCTAGATGGCGTCTAGATGGTGTGTTCGGTTTCATAAGAACTAGACATTAGACTTCGTTTTGTCCGTTCTTGCTTGCACTGTTGGTGCCGCTTTTCATATCTGTCTAACACTTTTGTCACAGAACTAGTGAAACAGGTCCATGATGTGTAGATTTGTCTAATTCTTATGTTTGGAGTCTGTATTTCCTATAAGGGCAGCTACTTGTGGTGTCACGAAACTAGACAAACCCAATGTCTGTATGGTGTCACAGACATGTCACGAGACTAGTGAAACAGGTCCCAGATGAAAATGTCCAGATCGACCATAACTTTGCAGGGGAGACGGGCGCAGTGAGCGTGAACGCGGAGGGTCAGAGGAACAACGACTATGCCATCTACGACTTCAGTAACGACACTTTTCAACAGGTGGCGCTCTTTGTCGGCTTCTCGCATGAGTTCGTCATTCTGCGTCCGGTGAGTGACGTCATCTACCTCAATAGGCCTTTTTCCTTTCAAGTGGGCAACACCACAAGGGGTTGCCACATGTAAGAGATACAACCAACATGCTATGAATTGCCATGATAGGCTCATTAATTTTTCCCCAACTCTAAGCCTGAAAATTCAGCCAACGAAAAACAAGAAAATGATCATGTGATCACCAGAGCCTATCATGATCACCTTCTGTAAAGATCTATTAGTTAATCAATGCTTAGATCCTTGGTAACCACCATATCACCGATCACTTGCTTGTTAATAGGCCTTTTTTCCATAGGCTGGTGTCGCACCTTATCTGGTTGGTTACGCAATGCCTGCAGCCAAGCAAGCCCATGGCAACGTATTCTTTAGCATTGGCTCTATCAGTATATGAGCGTAATACGTTCATAACACCCATGTATCTCATTTTCAGAGAAATAATAATGATTTCATCGTATTCTATGGTATTCTAGCTCCAATTTGATGTACATACATACATATCACCTCAAGGATACTTTAGATATAGCTTAGATAACACAGGAACACCGAAACTGGATACACAGTAATACATTGGCAGGTCTAGCTATTATATGCTTATCTTTTTCCATGTTCAAATCAAGATAATCATCAACTATGAAGTTTAGACAACCCAAACTTGTTAAAACAATACCCTTGTTTGTTCCAACAATTTAATCTGTCGAAAAGCAACACTCCTGCAATCACACCCACCGTTCACACTTTTGGTGTGATTGCTGTATGTCTCTATATGAATACAGCCGGACTCGCGGTGTTTGTCCGAGCGGCCACATAACTAGACAGTGGGCCGTTAGGCGGCGCTGAATGGCAACACCTGTTCAGAGTACGCCTGGTGGCAATGATGTAAACTAGGATGGGAACGTCACACGATGGGATTCATGTACCTCACAGGGTGTTTGTCTAAGACAGATCCTGCTGAGATTCATGTACCTCATTGGGTGTTTGATTGAGACAAATCCTGCTGAGATTCATGTACCTCATTGGGTGTTTGACTGAGACAGATCCTGCTGAGATTCATGTACCTCATTGGGTGTTTGACTGAGACAAATCCTGCTGAGATTCATGTACTCGAACACAATCTCTTCGGATAAATTGTGGGGTTCCATTTCCCTGACACATGTTCTTTTCTCCCTGCAACTTTCCGTGACATTTTCCCATAAATCTATGAATAGTTTTCTGTAGCGCACTTGCAGTAGTTGACGTTTACTGCCTAGGTTGACGTTCAGAGACGCTCGGTTTTTATCCATATTAGCCGACAATTGAAGGTATATAGGAATAGGGAAAATTTTTTTTCCAAGCCTTACCTCGTAACTTTGACTTATTCCCACCGGAACATAGTTTCCCTCTATTCCCAGTATGCTCTATGTTTTCCCTCTATTCCTACATAGGTTGACCCGTAGTAATACACAAGCTATAGCGAGTGTAATACAGTGGTTTACAGAGCCGACCGCCCCAATACAATCGATTGTTGTATTTCACACCCATGGACATTACATTTATTCCTTGAAGCTCGAAAAATTATTTTATTTTCAGTGTATTATCAACTATCAAAAGATATTAACTTTAGAAATATTAAACCTGCGTAGTAGAAACCGACAATCTGACAAATCTAAGAAACGAGCAAATGAGCAACAATAACGACTCAACAAGTACCTTAGAAGACACACAGAATTTAGATCTTGATTAAGTCCATGTAATGGACGAAACGTCGGTTCCTAATAAACGCCAATTAATAATCAGATTTACTTAGTGGTTATGCTATTCATCATCAAACAATTTCAAAATTCATGAATATTCATACATAACTATCTATACACGAAAATTTACATATTGGATGTGTGGATTAAGACGTTATTATGATGCAAAATACCTGTTATTCTTCTCCCATTTCCACTACAGAGATGTTTTTACCACAATAACAAACAACAAATTAGTGACTATTTATCTTGTCAGCAGTCAGGCATAAGCTTAGCATGCTTCAGTCGATACATGCATGGTGAGAGGATGTATTCTCACCAGGGCCTTAATGATTTTTCATTTTGGTTCAGTATAAGATTACATGTGAGAAATAATGTATTTCAAATACTAAAACAAGTGATCCAATAAGTAAATACTCATACATAACAAAGAGCATGGCTTTAGAATAATAAAATGTAACCTCTGGAAACTAGGAGCAAATAGAATATTCATCATTGATAAATGAGTATGCAATTATAAATGAATAACAATTAAAAGGTTTAGGTTACATTCAGTCAATGGATAGTTTTCTGTAACTCACTTGCGCCCAGTCAACTTGACACTTCTGCAACTAGGATTTGAGTCTAGGATCCACACATATCAAGCACCAGTGGGTCTTGAGGTATTCCTGTCCTGGTCATGGTCAGCTGGGCATGCCTCTTAGACCCTGAGACACTGGCACCCTGCTCCTTACCAAGATCACAGTGAATAGCACTCAGATAGTGAAGGGATGTTATTTTTTGCCTGAGTCAGCTGAGAATGCCCAGAAACACTGGGCCTCTGCTCCTTTCACAATACCACAGTAAATAGCTTGAGATAGTGAAGGGATAGTTTTTTGCAGTCTGCTGGCAATCTATATGTGACCACTCTAACCATTAGGCAATGTATATACGTGTGGCAGCATTTTCCTTTTTTTAAAGCAATTTTTATTGAGGGAATATTGTGTGAACAATCACCGAATTTGGCAATTCAGCCGCTCTTCCACTCAGGCCCTAGCCCCCTACTCCTCATTCTAATGGGGGGTGTTGAGCTGAATGAGCAGTGGGTACCATATTCGTGTAAGTCTTTGGTATGACCCGGCTGGGGTTTGAACCCACGACCTCCCATGCTTGAGGAGAACACCCCTACCACTAGGCCACAGAGCTTGGTAGGGTTAGGCTTAGGGGCATGCTCTAACAAGCATGCATATCCTTATTGAATATATCATTGCTTTTTTCTTTATATATAGTCATATTAAGTGAGTATTCCACCGGCCCAACATGTTTCCCCGGTCAAGTCATGGCTATGCCTGGCCGGAACTTGTTGAATTGTCCAGAGTCTTACAAGATCTGCTTGCTTTATTACTCCTGTGTGTGTCCCCCATTATCTATGCACAAATCATGTCTTTGTCATGTGTGAGTGATCGGCTTGGTTGACGAGCAGTTGAATTGAAACAACTTTCAATGAACATGTGCAATATTTTTTTCGTTCCGTTGAGGTTTACGAGATGCCTCCAGGTTGGAAAATATTTCAATGAACATGTGCTTTGAGCTTTCCTTCTATTTAAAAGAAAAGAAAATATTGGTCGTAATTCAACTGACAATGATTGATTTTCAATCACAACGTCAGTCACATGGCCTTAACAATATTTTTCTTCAAATCAAGAAAGTGTAATAAATGTTGTAGTATGAAAAATAAAAACATGAAAATACAGTCAATGAAGCACTAGTAAATACGCTATATCATCGGAAGATCTAACATGAAGGTAGAACTGGTTGAAATAAACACCAAACAAAATATAAAAATGCCTTCCATGAAATAGCTAAATACTCCCTCTAGAACTGACTGATTGACCGAGTGATAATTTTGGTTGCAGATTATGTGGGGTCCTGATGACCTTGACCAGCCCCCTCCTGACACACCTATGTGTGGCTTCCAAGGGGAATGGTGCATCGTAGAGGAGCCACGTAAGTCGTATTATTATATACCTGTGTGTGAATGTCTATGAAATACTGCCTGATGCTAGGAGTGCAGTAATAATAATTATAACGGAGGCGGAATTGGAATACAGGGTATTTATTTCAGTGAGACAAGTTCATACAACTGTAGATTACATGGGATGTGAACATCGTAATCTTAGAAAAGTCATGAGTATTTAGTGTCCGTAGTAAATAACCCTGAAATAGAAAAATGTTCTCAAACGTGAGAAATCATGCCAAAGGGCATAGGCATAAATGCCAAACTTATTATTACAGTCAGGAAGGGAGCGACGTCCTTCCCGACGGGGGTAAGTAAGGCCTAATGCCCGTGGCACTGTTCCAGGTGCCATGATGGGAGATGACACTCTGGGGAACCCCCGCAGCCACGGCATCGTGGACTGCCCCCCTCCTCAATGAGTGGAGTGTCACTCTCTCGGCCGCCGGGAATCCCACGGCCGCCAGGGCAGCACGCATGACGGCGCACAACGGCCGAGAGGTCAGAGGGGTTGATGATGAGAGGATGAACGCTGGCGCCCGTGGAGGGGCCGGAACGGCCGCGACGTAGTTGGTATAGGCGTCTACCGGGCAGATCAGCGGATCCGCCAAGCGCGGGAGATCGACCACGTGAGGGGGGGCCGCACGTGACCGTGTCTTGGTCGATCTCACGTGGATCCTGAGGAGTCCATGCTGGGGCTGTATGTCCGCTCGCTGTAGGGTGTGGGGGCCGCCCCACGAGGTCAACGACGGAGATACGAGGTTCGAGGCCCGTAGGAAGGTGAAGTACGCAATGAGTAGCGTCGCCCGGAGGACGAGGGCCGAGGGCCCGGCCCTGGATAAGTAGAGAAGCACGTGCCGGAGTTCTGGAAGGCGAACTGCAGGGGCGGGTGCCGGGATGTGGGTGGAGAGGCGTCTGGTACCGCGCTGAACCGCGAGGACCTCGTCCGCAAACAGCGGTGCCGGGTCCCCGCCATGGCGGCGTATCCAGGTCCGGGCTCCTGATAGATAATTGGCGGCCGTTGCCGGGGCCCGAAATGAATTGGCTAGGGCCTGGGTGTAGAGGGCCCCGTAGGCAACGGTCGGCCAGCGAGGGTCGAATCCTGATGAGACGGCGAAACGCACGTAGGCCTGGGCCTGACTGAGGTGGTTCTGGCGCGTCGAGGGGGCCTCAGCCGACGCCAGGGATGCCATCATCTGGGCATGCAGGGGGGTGCCGGTGCCTAGATAGGATGGAAGCAAAAACATCTATGTCAAATACGGGGTTGATAATTACAGAGGAACGGCCGCCAGGAGCGATGGCTTCCGCAACGGCCGCGTATACAAAACTGACATCAACATCCCACAAAGCGGCGGCCAACCAGATCTCGCGGGCCACGGCCGAGACGACCGGGTCGTTAGTTCGGCCTGAGGCGAGGGCCTCAACTGGAGCCATGTCGTCCGTGTGGACGACGACGGCCGCCCCGGGTGGCGCCCTCGCGCCGAGCGTAGCAATGCCCTGGAGAATGGCTACCGCGTGGAACCGGAACCCGGGGCCGAGGGCGGCCGCGGTGCCGGGCGCCTCCTGGCGCAAGCTTGCGGTGGCCGTTTCAGCGACGATGACCGCGTCCCTGCTAGACACGAAGATACTGAACGGTTCTCTGTGTGGAGCGACCAAGACTACGCCGTTGGCGGCCGTTGCATAACGTGTGAACCAGCGAAAGTCTTCTTTTACCGCAGCTGGGATGGTCGCCACGCCCACTCCCGAGACTCGAGGTAGGAAGGCGAGAGCACGGGCGACGAACTTGCGGGCTTGTGATAACGGGCGACGTATATGAGGCGGCCGACGATGGACTGGAGGCGGGCCCGGGTGATGGCTTTACGGGCGATCCATGCCTTGCACTCCCTCACCACGTCGGCCAGCCGATCCTCCGGGATGCGCAGGGTCATCGCGACCGTATCTATGTCAATCCCTAGCCATTCCATTCGTTGGGCCGGCGGGCTACACTTATCGGCGGCGAGGACCAGGCCCAAGCGCACCGCGAGGCCCCCGAAGGCGGTGTAGGCGTCCGTCGCTTCCTGGCGCGTGGCCTCGGCGCCCGCGAAGTCGTCGATGTACGACAACGCGTGGTGGCCCCCGCGGCCCAGGAGGAAGGTTACCGCCCGTGTGACTCTCTGACATGCCGAGGCCGAGAGGCGGGCGCCGAACGGGCAGCACGGGTCAATGTAGTACCTCCCCTCGGCCGCGACGACCTGGAGGGGGAGGTCCCGGGGGTCCACCCGTAGTTGGCGGTAAGCCCTGGCCATGTCGGCTTTCCACAGCCACGCCCCTTTTCCCAGAGCCCGAACTCTCTCCGCGAGGTCGGCGACCGTAGGGAGGGTGCATGTCTGGGCGTACGGCAGATGGGGGCCCATTTCCACGCCCGCGTTGACCCCGCCCCCGGGGGGGAAAGACATGTCGACTATTACTCTCCTACTGGAGGAGCCCCTCTTTGGACGAGTCATGAGGGGAGATACTGCCGACCACGGGGTGAAGGGCAGGTCCCGGAACGGGCCTACCAAAGCCCCCTCCCCGAGCTCCTTCTCCAGGTAGGCCGCGACGTGGCGGGGGTAATTCTCCGCGGAGGCGTGGTTGCGTTGCGTGGAGGTGGGGGGGCTAGCACCCGTGAATCCCAACGGCCAGCCGTACTCGAGAAATTCGACGACCTGATTATCGTGGTAGCCGACTAGGGCCGCCCTCCATGCATTGATCCGCATGCCCGAGGGAACGGGTATCCGAGCCCCGAGGTAGTTCGGGAGGCCCGAGACCCGGACCTTGCTGTAGGCCCTCTCAATTGCCTCGTGCCCCCCCCACACTCCAGGAGAAGGGCGCGGCCATATGGATTTCACAACCGTTGCGTAGGCGGCAGGCCCACACCGTAGGGGCGCAACCCGAGGAACCGGGGGGGTACCTGCCGCGTCCTCACCGTCGCCTGCGGCGCCACCTGCCCTATCTGGGGTCGCGCCTGTGGCGCCCTCTAGCGATTCATCTGCTGAGGTGCTGAACGCGCCTCCGTCGTGGACATGGAGTGTACTTTCAACGTAGTAATCAGTGGGGGGGGGCGCGCCGGGACAGCGACGGCCACGACCCCCCGTTACACATTCATCGGCCGTAGGCAACGTGTAGGCCGTAGGCGCAGGTAAACAAACAAATAACTCTTGTACATTGTCGGATGAAGTGAGGCGGGACGGGTGATGAGTCGCCTCGCCTATCGACGAAAAACCTGGGGGGGGGGGTGGAGACTTGATCTGGGATGCGTGAAGCGCTTGCGGGACTTGCCGCGCTTAGATTCCTCTGTTTAACTCTGCATGCTACCTCCGAATGGCCGTTGGATGCCCCCGTATAGACCGAGCAGTAAGCGCATATGTGGTTCATGCGAATGCCTCCTTCCACGTGCCCGGGGGGCTTATCACACCCCCCCGGTTTGTTGAACGGCTGGCACGGCCTCGCTGTGTCGTCCCTAGCCTTCTTTCCCTTGGCATTATCGACTGCATAAGCTATGCGGCCTGCATATACCTGTGAGATCGCGACCCTGAGGAGCTGAATGCGAGTGTCCTTGAGCCAGCCTAAGCGTAGGCGGCCCTCACTGACCATTGCAAATACGCGTTCTGACCACCTCCGGACCTGTGCAAAGTCGAACTCCCGGGCGTCCTCGAGGACCTCCTCCAGGTGTACCACCAGCGGTGCCACGTATTGGGGGGGGGAAATCATCATCATTAATAATTCGTAACAATGCCCATGCATACTCCGCCAATGTGAGTTCGTTCAGGCCTGTCTTCGCTCTCTCCGGGCCTCGATGCACATATAAATGCGGGAAAAACTTATATTTACCGGCTTCAGTGACCCTCGAGGCCGTGGTCTCCAGAATCTTGCGTACTTGGTCCTCGACCTCGTCGTCGGGCCTAGCCGGCCTAACGGTCATAGGTGGTACCAAGGCTGCGGCCCGCCTCTGCTCCAAGAGCGCGGCTTGGAATGTGGTGCCCTGGGATGCCGGCCGTGCGAGCGCTGCCGCCGTGTTGTCGGGTGCCATGGGGCCCAGCGTAGCGGCTGACGTTCCCGCGTAGGATGCCAGGGCAGCCAGGACTCCTCCTTGTTGTGCGGGTGCCGAGGCCACCACTTTTTCGATGAAAGCATTTTCCATACCGTTAGTGATGCCCTGGAGGACTCGAGGCTGTAGTGTCTCGGCCGTCGGCGCTTGCATCGAAGGAGGCGAATTGGCCGTATTTGCTGAGGTGCCTGGATCTGAGCAGGCGCCATTGCCATTGAGTTTTGCCGCTATCTCCGCGAGTGCCGTCTCCAAAACACTAAACCTCCTGTCAAAGCTCGCGAACTTGTCGCTAAAAACGACATCGTCGTTTTCCTGGTCTTCAACTACCTTCGTTTGATCCTTCGTCCTTCGCTTTGGAGTGTTTTTACCCATCTTTGCGAGTGATTTGAGCGAGGTCTTAAATTAGCATCCGAAGCAAACGCTGTCTTGACGATCGCTGGAGGCGCCCTCTGTGGAGTACTGTGCGCATCTGCGACGGGATCGCGTAAGCGCTAGATGGCGCCACACATTCCTCCCGTATAATTACTGCCAATTTCCAATTAGCCTCAATGTTTATGCCCGCTGTGAGAGTGACTGGACAAGTCACCAAAATGTGGTTTTTATATCAATTCAAGGTATATGATAATAAGCAAACGTCCTCACTGTGGACGAAACGCTTCTAGTTCTCGGTCAGTCTTCGATTTCATACTGCCTTCAGCCTATGGCGTCAGGCAGTATGAAGACTGACCTCGAAGATGAACTGTTTCGTCCACAGTAAGGACGTTTCCTAATATTATCACCCGAGTAAAAGCTATTTGGTTTGTTCCAACTCTCACTGTATAGACCCTATTGAGGTATCCCATAATTCAGTCTGTTTACAGGATCCGGTTACCGACGTTGTATATTGATAAACCCTTGACCCGTAACCCACAATTATTGCAGTTTGATGGTTTTTATAAATCTTCAAATTCGAAATCCGATGCCAGAAATGGAAATTTCAGCTATTTCTACGCGTAAATCCGAAATTATGTTCAGTTTCTCCAATCATAAATGGGAAAACTGTGGATCATGCGGTAGTGGTGTGGCCAGCCAGTCCGGACCAGAACCTTTACTTACCCGGGGTGATAATAGGGAGTTTAGTAATCTCTGGAGGGTCTATATGTTTTTAAGAAAAGACCACACTGTAGGGTGTACTTTGAAGGCGGGGGTTGGGAGACTAGGAGGACAAATTATTGGATGTGAATTATCGGACCGATAGTGGCATAAAAACCCTACTCACACAAAAACAATATATTTAGTATCCTACCTCGTCTATGCTTTTGTATTACCGGGTACGGCACTAAAAGATAGATATTGAGTCAATGACCAACAGAACTTTTTTTCATAGTAGCTGACATCCTGCTCTCTGATTGGTCAATATTGTTATTACTCTAGTGGCATAAAAAACACTTTATCTCACTGCCTGCCACATAAAATTTCCCTAGGTTAAGTCTATGGCGGTTTTTTATTAGGGGTAGGATAATGTTTGTTACTAGATATATCATTGACGACATACTTTGATCCATATGTATATACCATCAATAGAATTAAGAATTTGATTTACAATTATTCCATGGAAGAGCGATGTGTAAATATCGAATGGCAATAAAAGATTACCAAAAGTAAAAACAACAAAGCCAAATTCCGATTTGTCACCGAGTGACGAAATAACATCCATACGTCCCTCCGTACTATACGTGACCACTTTCTTTCTGTCATTTTGCTTTCTAGTAGGTTGTAAAATGGCGTTTTATATATTCAGCTCGTCCTTCTAACTCTATGAATATTTCTGACCAAACCAACTCGGAACAAATTCCATTCAGTCATGCTAACCGTGTCTCCATATATTACACATTTCAGTGGATATGACCAGTGTAATATCTGGCTCGGTCTTTGGGGTGATCATCCTCATTCTACTCGGTTCTGGGGGATTCATCTACAGAAAGAAACAATTTGAGGCTGAGCTAAACGCAGCAAACTGGAAGATAGAGGTCGACGAGCTTACATTTACCAAGGATAGAGCGGTGAGTAAATGATCATACCATTATACGAATATCTCAACCTTAAGCCGGATGCCCATCTACCGATTCAGGATTAAACGATTAGTTCCCAAATTGTATAGGAGTCGGTGAACTTGTCGTAGGCAAATTACGTAACCCTTCGCTCGACTGGCAGACATTGAGGAGAGGGGGTGGTGGGTATTAGTCCTAAGCAAATCGGTCAACTAATCAGTGGCTCACCCTTGCCTAGCTGTCCTACATCTACCGACTACGGCCGACTCCGTTAGGATACCTCGCCTGAGACAAATTACCGTCAACCTCTCGTGGTTTACGGCCGCCTGTCCACAAAACCATCAATTATTGTCTATGTATTCCAGTCCAAATAAAGCCACTAGGGCGCCAATTCCTACTAGGTGGCATCATTGAGATTATAGGAATCATTGGGTTGCATTGATGTACGTCTTTAGCACGGGAGGCAGGCCAATGGATTCTCAAGGCTCTAAGCTTAGTTCTTTCAGAATTCTTCTCTCATAGAGTGTCGTGAGAACCTTGTACAGAATACCACTTAGAGAGTGTGAGATCTTATGAGAGGGGTGCGTAGTGAGAACCTTGTACAGAATACCACTTAGAGAGTGTAAGATCTTAGGAGAGGGGTGCATAGTGAGAACCTTGTACAGAATACCACTTAGAGAGTATGAGATCTTATGAGAGGGGTGTGTAGTGAGAACCTTGTACAGAATACCACTGAGAGAGTGTGAGATCTTATGAGAGGGGGGTGTTGTGAGAACCTAGTACAGAATACCACTTAGAGAGTGTGAGATCTTATGAGAGGGGTGCGTAGTGAGAACCTTGTACAGAATACAACCTAGAGAGTGTGAGATCTTATGAGAGGGGTGCGTAGTGAGAAACTTGTACAGAATACCACTTACAGAGTGTGAGATCTTATGAGAGGGGTGCATAGTGAGAACCTTGTACAGAATACCACTTACAGAGTGTGAGATCTTATGAGAGGGGTGCGTAGTGAGAACCTTGTACAGAATACCACTGAGAGAGTGTGAGATCTTATGAGAGGGGTGCGTAGTGAGAACCTTGTACAGAATACCACTTACAGAGTGTGAGATCTTATGAGAGGGGTGCATAGTGAGAACCTTGTACAGAATACCACTTACAGAGTGTGAGATCTTATGAGAGGGGTGCGTAGTGAGAACCTTGTACAGAATACCACTTACAGAGTGTGAGATCTTATGAGAGGGGTGCGTAGTGAGAACCTTGTACAGAATACCACTTACAGAGTGTGAGATCTTATGAGAGGGGTGCACAGTGAGAACCTTGTAAAGAATACCACTTAGAGAGTGTGAGATCTTATGAGAGGGAAGCCTGCACAGTGTGCAGCGACTTTTATAGGGCACAGAGTGATTGCTAGTTCTGCCATCATCCGCCAGGAAATTGTAAGATAGCGCCATTGTAGTCAAGGGGGAGGGAACCATTGCTATTAGTTGTTATAATCTATAGATAATATTGAGACGAGGCTAACATTCCTCCATGGCAAGTCTCAACAAGTATTTTGGATAAAATCCATTCATAATTGGTCCCGCCACCTGGTGTTTTGGATGACATTGTGGGGCAAGATGGCTGCTACCATGATATAATAGCTATGTGCCCTATAGCTCGTGCACGTCGTACTACTTTGGGGCCATCCATAAAGTATGCACACACTGGGTTGGGGATTCAAATATTTTGTTCTATTGCGTACAAGATTGCGAGTGTGTCCGGGGTCCAAAATTTCAGAAATTCTGCGTGCATACTGTATGGATGGCCTAATTACTTGTCATAAAACAGTGTTTTTTTTAATTAAGTCGTGTATAATGATAAGGAGACATAGTGAGTGTGTTAGAATTACATTCTTTCCTTGTTTTTGGGGCCGGAAATATTTCCCACATGACACAGATTCATTCAGCCACACTAACTATGTCTCCCTATAGTATACGCTAGCATACGTTACAAAGGCAAGCATTCCGTGATTTAGTTGTATCTTCAACTGGGTCTATATTCCATATTATTACATACCTATGTGCGAACGTCAGTGAAATACTACCCGCTCACGGGGGTGTAGTATATCGCGACTCCGGCCCACTATGGTGCGCTTCGTCGTACTGCAAGATTCTAACGTGTATGTAACTAACTCGCCGCACCACGCTAGGCGTGCGTATTCGACGTCATCGCGATCAAAAACAACATGGCGAATGTCGTCGAATCGCGACTTGAAACTCGCGGAACACGCCCCCCGTAACAACTACAAGTGCATATTGACCAAATAGAGGTAGACAACGAGTGGCATGCACGTAAACAGTTTAAATTGGTCAAATATGCAAAATCCATCGATAATAATAACACGATCCGCAACGGAGGACGCACAGACACGCTTACGCTGGTTCCCGGTGTATCCGTCTGATCGCCTCCCGTTATGCCGCTCTGCGTTGTCGACGTCATAATTACGTTAGCTACCAGAGTTCCAGGTCGTCCTGTGTCATACATTTCATAGTCCGCTCCACGTCGGCAGTTGCCGGGTATTTCTGCTAGCGGGTCGCACTGCGTGTAACACTAACAGATGACGCTGTAACTTCACCTCCGTTAAGAATTAAGCAATGAAATTTTAACACGAGTACGGCACATATATTTCCTATAATCGTACCAAATATGATGAAGATCAGGTGGGTGAAAACCCGGCAATTGCCGACCTGGAGCGGTCTCTGAATTGTATGGCGCCAGTGATACTGGAACTCTGGTAGCCAACGTAATTATGACGTCGACAACGCGAAGTGGTGACATGGGAGGCGATCGGTTTTCCCGTTAGCGGGCCAGACTGCGTGTGCGTATAAGGACGGCAGGCAGCAGACAGTATCATGACGGGGAGGGGTTGCGGGAAGAGAGTCGATGACTTGGAAAGTTATCAAAATGGCGTGTTTTGATCGATTTAAGGTATGTAATAATAAGAAAACGACCTGACTGTGAGCAGAACCATTGGGTAAGTTCTCGGTCACCTGTGTCAGACATTCGTCCCTCCGCCTGCGGCGTCGGGCCGAATGTCTGACACAGGTGACCTCGAACTAACCCATGGTTCGCCCACAGTAAGGTCGTTTTCTCTTAATACTCTAACCACTCTAACGATTGTTTCTTTTTATCAGAAAAGTGCTTTATCTATGACATCGCTGGGAAGTGCCAAGTCACAGCAGCTTTTCTCGTTGGATGTCGCCATCTTTAAGGTCAGTGATTTATTTTTTACCCAGGATGTTTATATTGTAAATATGCTGAGTTTCACGATATGATGTAAAATACCATACAAAACAGGGTTCCATACTTCAAAATATGGAGCCCTGTTCTCTACAGGTTGGGCTAAAACATGGTAAAACCTTTTTAATATTATTATTCTTTAATAGCCCCTTCCAGACCGGTCCAGGTCACAGGTACATGTCTTTAAATGCAGCAGTCAATGTTACCATGCTTGAGAAATTTGACTCTTGTCCACCATATTTAAAGTTGTCTGTCATTGTTCCCATGGCGATAACTAAACAATTATTTATTAACCATCATCATTAAGACGTTTTACATAATCTCTGAAAATATCATAAAGATCCATTTTGAATCAACTGAGATAAATGACATTTTAATTGAAGCATCATTTGCACTTGCAACGGGAGTGCCTTGAGGCATCATTGCTAAGGAAAGGGTTAAGCAATGTTTATTTAGCAAAATTTTACGTCAATATGTCTGTGGCATGTTGATTTCGAACATAATCCTGCAGAGTGCATATAATAATCCTACTAATTATTGTGATACATTTCCTGTTAAAAGTGATTCCTGCTTTAACATTTCCCCCTTTTTTTCTTTGCAAATTCTTTCATTTAGCGTCCCGTCTAGAAATGTATGCGGTGTAAAATACTACAATATATTTAAAAAAAAAATTCTATCAAGCAGCCAATTCTGTCATGGGACAGATCTTCCATCGATAATATATATCCCTCTCTGTACATAGAATCCGAGATTCTTATGAAACGTCTGTATTCATCTGATTTTGTTTTACACAATTTTCTTTTGGTCTCAGGCGTTAATACGATATTCGTCCGAGATGAAAGATTTCATCCGATTTTGTGGGATTTATTTTCAGAATGAAAAGGTTTACGTAAAGCGGATCAACAAGATGACAGTGGAATGGAAGAAAAGATCCATTCTTCTTGAGCTGAAAATTGTGAGTGGAGATGATAAAGTTAAGAGTAATTCTGCCACTATTGGGATTCAAACCCGTAAAACTCAATGAATATTCGGGTATTCATAAGGAACTTAGAAGGTAACTCACGAAATGAAAATAACTTGGTCCATACTCCACCGAGTTTGACTGAAGAGTAATTCACGAAACAAAGCTGAGTGAATTACTATACGGTCAAACGAGATGGAGTGCGGATCCAGTTATTTTCATCGAGTGGGTTTCTGAATTTATCTCACCCAGTGTTATAACATAATTAATCAATAAGATGAATCACCCAATTAACCATTGGGTATTTGGTACAATACCTTCACGGCTGTGGAGTATGAGTTTCTAACGTTAAGCCTATGGAAAAACATACTGGGGTGAAGCACAAAGGGACTATTTTCCCGTATACCACAGCTGTGAGGCTGTATACCACTGATTTGAATCTGTATACTACAGTTATGGTATTAGGGCCCCCTTGCTCCTGTTTTTGTGGTATCGCTAGCTATAATCGGATCGCAATTTTATTTTTACGATTACTTTAACGATCCGACTGAAAAGGCGTTGCTCCAGTAATATCGGATTGTATCGCTTTATTTCCGCGGAATCGCTAATTTTTACGATGCGATTATGATGCAACAATCAGGGACACATGTTGAATGAGACAGGGGAAGATTAATTAGTTCTTTGATTAAATACAGATAGCACCATAGTTAAAACTGATCTGACACCTGGTGGTGTGGATCGCTATTTCCTATAGGTAAAAGAACAAGGGACAGGGGTTGGTGGTGCCACCATGGATCGTTATTTGAAATATCAGACGAGGCTGTATTTAACCTACAGCGATACGATCCACAGTGCTGTGAAGGTCCGTGTAAAAAGTATTGCTAAAAGTTGTATTTTGCGCGGCGATGCGCCTATGCGATTGCGACACGATCCGCAAAATTTCAGGAGCAACGTTTTGGCCCTCGGATCGCTATTCTGCGATCCGCAGCTCTGTCGTAATCTTGGAGCAACGGGGCCCTGACAAGTTTGATATAATGGGTCGTGGAGTCCCCATACATTTTCAATGGGGTCTTTGTATACCATGGATGATAAAAAGGAGTCCAAAACAAATGGCGAGTTTTCATTGGGTACGGATCAATTGCGCTTCAGATTTTATCTCACGACTATCAACGAATAATTGGCTAACGTTTATGACATCATTCCCAATTATGTTTTCTTTTATAATGCACCATAGGTGTTGAGTACGGGTTGCCAAAGTTAAGTCTATGGAGAAAAATACTAGGGATAAGATTAATTCTCAATTGTAATGTCAGGCTACTGGTTACTGATATTCCACAATGCTAATCACTCCATATCCACCCTCCACTATTAAAAAAATACGATGTCTCTTGGGATTCTCTCCTTCCTATAAAATCCATACTTAGAGCTAACAACATTTTGAGAGCCGAAACCTGCGTATTCCTGGGACACTGAATTGAATGTTAAATTGAAGGTGAAGGTCAGTCAGTGCAGTTTTTGTGTAAGAATCATGCTGATTGGTTCTCCTGAATGTACAGGTTTCCGTGGTGTTTCATGTCAAATCTCATATCAGAATTTCATGATAAATCTTGATGTCTCGGGTCCTCTCGTTCTTTCTCGTCTTAGGCACGTGACATGCGCCACGAGAATGTGAATATCTTCATCGGCGCATGCGTAGAGGCGGGAAACATCATGGTGGTGTCTCGGCTGTGTCAGAAGGGCAGCCTGGACGACATCGTGCAGAACACGGACATTCAGCTGGATAAGACCTTCAAGATCTCCATCGCCATGGACATTGTCAATGTACGCAACTATAAGGCAGCATTCATCAATTATGGCGGGGGGGGGGGGGGGGCATATTTTTTGGAAAACTGAATGGTCAAAAGAATGTTGCCACCCCCCCTTGGAATACCCCCAAAATGTTGGTTCCCACCTTGGAATACCCCAAAATAGTTGGTCCCCCCAATAGCTATTGCCCTACACATTCCTCGTGTGATTGAACAGTGACATTTAACGGGACGATTCACCTACCACCCATCGTTATTGACATCAAACTTTGCGGTAGTGTATAAAGCATGGTAGTTAAAGGCATATCCTACAATTCACAGTGGCGCTACCTGGTGATTTGAAAATATTGTCGATCATTAGTCAAAACTGGTTTCTTGGGATTCATTCAATTAATTAAGTAAATTTATCATAGTGTCCAGTTTATCCAATCTTAATAGGTAAAATAAGCCAATTTACATTTGCTTGATTTACATAAGGAATGGACTGAAAAATATGGTTTTCTTCAATTCTTTCAAAAAGTAAGGTCGGTGACTTATGATTTTTAAAACCTGAATAAGTAGTATACGGAAACAGGGTTACTGTGGCTGTACATGATAAATTCGCGGTAAAATTGACAATAAAACGAACCGATGCCAAAGGCAAAGGTTCGTTTTATCATCAACTTTACCAAGTATTTATCACTTACAGACACAGTTTACCTGTTTTCGTATTATTATATACCTTAAAATATCCGATCTTTAAACTCTGCTTCTGGGGGAGTTTTTGGATTTCGCCGCCGTACATGCCCCGTACGCCACATACATACCCCGTACGTCACCTAGGTGTCGTACGGATCTAAATACGACATGGGTAGGAGCGCGCCGTATGTGTAGGTTATACTACCACAGGTATATAATAATAGCCAAATTGTCCGATATGCCTTTAATGTACTTGCACAACAATCTGACATACAACAGTAAGTCCGCCGAAACACCAACAATATGGAAAACAGGTAAATCCTGATTCTATAGAGGTATGTGGTCACTGTACATAGCGCAAGTTGTAAACCAGCCTGGGCTATTCAACATGATAGAGTCTAATATATAATTCAGGACACAGTAGATACGAGTGCACTAGAAAGGCAACGTTAACCATTGAATGCAATGTCTCGGTCCTGTTTGCCTAGGCTCATGGACTGAAACACGGTGTGGTTTATTCAGGGTAAAGCCCTTTATACAATCAAATGGATATGTATTTGTCTAGCCAATGGTGTATAGGATCATTATGATACTGGCCTCTTTCCAAACACAACTGTAGTAGTCCTATATATACAAGGGGATTGCCTGGTCATATTGTCAACTGATGTCTTTTATGGTGTTTATAGAATACCCCAGCCACACAGGGCCATTTGATTAATCTCACCCCTGATACAAGTTTAGCCATAGAAATAACATTAGGAAAAACTCAACGATCACCCCTGTAAAGTGACATTACTACGCCATGGCCGTGGCATAGTGAATGTGAGATGATGTCATATGCTATTGACCAATTGGATTTGCGAAGTAATCCGAATTATTCTGATATTTTCATGCTATTTAAAACCCTTTAAGGACGGCCGCCTATGGCAGAAGTACACACATGGGGACGGCTACTAGTGGCTATGTACAGTTCTAGGGCACGGGGGCATTGTCCTCTGAATTCGAAATTCGAAGGTTTATCACGTGATATAATCTATTATCCTTAATATTTTCATTTCTATTATTTAGAATTCGAAAATACTATGTTACACCTACATTCTGTAAAAAATTCAAGTTTATTGTTAAGACAAAAACAGTTTCATAAATATCCAGCAAATGATGCCTTAAGGCATCATCCGCCCCCAGCCGGGTGATGCCTTAAGACATCATCCGCCCTTAAAGGGTTAATTAATGTCAGTGAAATGAGTGAGATAAATCCAGAACTGCACTCGAATTGCAAAATACACAATACACCACTTATTTGGATGTGCCGCAATCGTAACTTGGCTTCGCCTCGATGATGATTGCACCGCATTCGTACCCGTGGAGTATTGTATATCTATAGGATTCTCGATGCAGTTCTATATGAATACTTTAGAGCTTGTTTTAACCACCTTTCACGACACCTTTTCGGTCTTTTTTTCCGGAGATTTGAACAGCGAGTTAGATAGGTTCCATCCTGCGATTGATGTTTAGAGTTGAGTAAGCATGGTCCCGTTTTTACCTGTGGAAGTTATCCAGCCCATATATAAATTATTATATATTCATAAACACACACACACATACATACTATAAAGAAACATTATAAAATTTCATATGATTGTTTGTATGGCATGAGTTGTCTTCCGGAATGATTTCACCAAGCGCAGCCGAGTGATATCTGAAGCAGAAGACAACGAACGCCATGTAAACAATTATATAAAATTGAGTGATGTTTAGATTTTATCCTACCCAGTCACATGTTTTTAACTTCATATGTCAAAATAACTTTTTTTAATTATTTTTTTATTCATGTAACATATAGAGATACAACTGTCGTCCGAGGACGTTCTTCCCAGGTTGATCAAGGTAACAAAACAAGACAGGACGAACATTCAAACAAACACACATTCAAACATAAAAAAAAAGACTAGGCTACAGTTGCTATCTGATGACAGCGAGTGCAGTCAGTTATTTGAATCTCTTCATTCTAGATGTCAAAACTTGATGGCATACACTCACACCATGTTAAGGCTATAGGGCACATAGCTATTGTGTTATAGGCGTGGCCATCTTGTCCCCCGAAGCCAAATAAGACACCAGGTGGTGGGTCCAGTTGTCAATGGATTTTATTGAAAATATTCTTTTGGGTTTACAATTACCTCAGGATTATCTATAGATTATGCCTGCAGAAGATAGTGGTTGTCCCCCGACTAAAGTGGCGCTATATCACAACAATTGTGGATGATGGCGAAAATAGGAATCACTCTGTGCCCTATAGAGATTCATATGAGGGGTAGGATAGGTAATGTAGAGGTAACCCATGAAAGTTTAGGGTCTGAGCTCGTATCCCATCGAGTTTGAATCACGTAGTAATTCACAAGGCGAAGCCGTGTGAATTACTATGTGATTCAAATGAGATGGGATCGAGCTCTGACCCTAAACTTTCATGGGTTTCTGAATTTATTTCACCCTTAATATTGACAAATGGGCTAACAGTTGTGACATTATCCCCCATTGGATATTTTTCCTAAATATCTAATGGGTGTTAGATACGAGTTTCCAATGTTAAGTCTATGGAGAAAAAATATCTGGGGTTAGATAAATACTCAAAATGGCCAATGAGGGGTATATGATGTGGTGTGGTTTTCCTTCCAGCTCTTTCTTTTTGACCAAGCATCCATATCCCAGGAACCATCTTTTTTCTTTGTTCTTAATTTATCCTGCGAGGGTATCGGTTTGTTACCGATTTAACTTACACCCAGAGAGAATATATAAATTTCAGTTGTAAATATAACTATAATCTATAGATACAGACATTTTGAAAAACTCTTTTAACGACGAGTTAAGTTGATATTTAAGCTTTATTTCAAGTCTCTGCTTGGGTTACTAGTGTTTGGTTTCACCAAAATTGATATGTGTATCAATTAGATACTAAAGTGGAAAATAAACTGCTTATATGTTTTCTACAAAACAGTGTTACTGGTGATGTTGTCACCCTTTGGCTCTCCTTAGTACTTGAGTACTCTGATAAAGATGAGATTTACAATAGTACAATTTCTACTACTTGCAAGCCTATTACAGTTTGTATATAAATGTTATCACAGATGCGATTGTACAGTACTTATATATTATCACCATAACAAGCATAGTGTACATATTCCTGTATTTTTCTTTCAGGGCTTGAAGTACATCCATAAATCTGTGCTCGGAGTTCACGGGAATCTCAAGTCCTCGAACTGCCTGGTGGATAATCGGTGGACCATCAAACTGTCGGGAGTCGGTCTGAGGGAGTTCCTACGAGATGATAAACTCGGCGTGCAAGACTTCGAGATCAACAAGGGTTGGAAGCTCTTTTTTTTCTTTTTCTTTTTAGCAAATTTTTGTTTCACACGTTCGGGTGTAATATAGAGGAAACCTATCAAAGTTTAGCTCATATCCCATCGAGTTTGAATCGCGTAGTAATTCACAAGGCGAAGCCACGTGAATTACATAGAGATCCAAATCAGATGGGATCGAGTTCTGAATGGGTTCCTGAATTCATCTCACCCTTCACATTAACTAAAGTGCTAACATTTGTGACATAATCCCTTTGATTGTTTGGTCTGTGTCCCCGTTCGCCATCGAGTTTGGACTGCGTTGTAATATTAATGAGACGATAGCTGAGTGAATATTCTGAAGCACTCCAGACGAGATAGCGAATGGGGACTCAGACCAAGCACGAACATGTTCCTGATTTTATCTTAGCCTGGAAATATCTATCTGTTTATCACCCGTTGAGAACGAGTTACCGTACTCGCAAGGCTGTTGAGAACGAGTTCCTAGTGTTAAGCTTGTGGACGTTTTTACCAGGGTCACTGTACTTACAAGGTCACTGTACTTGTGCATGGTTACTGTTACTGGTTACTGTTTCTTAGTGTTACTGGTCTTACGGAACGACTGTATACTTAGGGTTACTATATACCTACTAGTTCAATGTACATATTAGATCACACCTCCTTTCTCAGAAAACAAAAAAAGATGGAGAAGTATAGCTTCGAGCTTCGAGTAAGTTGTTTTATCCTACCTCTAATATAAAATCCCATAGGCTTAAAATTGAGTTTCCGTATGCCACGCTCACTGGCATACAGAGTTTTATATGCCACTATAGTGGCATACAGAATTGTTATCACGTAATATTCCGAAATCGAGGAGAGGGGTTGGATTAAAATCAAAACCGGATTCGTTTTAACTAATCCAGTTTTACGATAATATTCTCTTTATGTTCTCTTGAGTATGGGAATCAGATTGAAGAATATACTACAGTTTCTTTGATACAATTTATTACAACTCTTTATTGGAAATAAACCCTTCTACTTTTACACAGAAGTACTTACAGGGTGCGTGTACTTGCAGGCTTACTGTGGACGGCCCCGGAACACCTGAGAGAGCCCGGTGTGGGCTCAGTACGTGGCGACATCTACAGTCTGGGGATCATACTACAGGAAGTGGCACTGCGGGCAGGGCCGTATTCTGAGATAGACATCCTCACTGCCACAGGTAAACTAACAGCCAGAGCTTATACGTATTACTCCCTTACACAAGACCATTCTATTGGCTGTCTAGACCGGTTACCTGTCCCAATGAACAATGGGACAGGTAACACCAAGCTAGATCAACGTGTGAGCAACCTTGAACTTTCGCTTGTCCCCACTGATTTGCATTGACAAGGAGAACCAGCACAACCTATCTTCCTCACGTGGTTCCCCAAATAACTTACTTATACTTGTATTTCTCAAAAACCTTTCCAACATGCGAACTGGCACATTTGTTTCATGAATGTTTTTTTCATGATACATATGTATGTACAGTAAAACCCACCTTCTGGGACACCTCACTGAAGGGGACACCCCGCTTAAGGAGGCACTTTACTCGGAACAGTGTCCCCTTCAGCGGGGTTTTACTGTACAGTGAAAGCGTCATCAGCAACCAATAACAGAGCACTAAACATGGCACTGACCAATGGCGAGAGGATAGCATGGGGAGCGCCAACCCTGAGCGAAATCTCAACTAAGCTGGAAGCCTGGCCTATGTGCTCATTCACATTATAGACCAGATAATGCCCCCCAATATTTGGTGCATTATGGGCATTGCTTCCATTTTTCTGGTGCATCATGGGTAACAGTGTTCATCTGATACTACGCTGGTTTTTAGAGGAACATTCTCATAAATTATCTTTCATTTTTGAAACGTTGCAATTATTTTTTTATCATCCTTTATTATAAACAAGTAGAATTAAAGTATTTTGGGAACCTCGTGAGGGAGAGAGCTCCTGCTGGGAGAGTGGGAGAAAGGTTATGCTGGTTATAACCTTGCCACTGCAAATAGGTTGGGAACAAGCGAAAGTTCAAGGTCACCTTTTGCTGGGCGTTACAATATTTCATTGGGACAGAGAACCAGGAAGGTCAGGAACCTCAGGAGGTCACTTTTGTGGGAGTGTTACCGTAGGGTAAATATCTCCGTCTTCCACACATAACTTACCTATACTTGTTTATAAAGTACGATGATACGAAATAAAGATGAAGGATAACTAATGCCTGGCGTCTATCTACTACGATAGAAATTTAGACCTTCCGATATGGCAACGATACAAAAAGCAAATATCAGAGAGATATCAGGAAGGGTCCAAAATCCTAGATTCTAGACATGCCCATCCACCATGCATGGTAATGGTTTTTATTGGTGCCTTATTGCAGAAACGTGGTCAACTGCCCTAGTATTGGTTGACCTTCCGACGCGATTTTGATTTTTTATTGGGACGTGCATCATAGACCACATTGGAGCCATATCGTCGTAAGTGGACGCCGGGCCTTTAGAAAAATAGCAGATTTTACCACGCCCTCTAGCGGGAAACCAGCATAAAATTAAGTATCTGTCAGGTACCAGCTGAATGCAATCCCACAGTGCAATAGACAAAGTGGCGGGCGTTACCTGGCCTAATAGGTAAGTGCACATTGGCCAAGCTTCCAGGCTATTGGCTGTGCCTCTCTGTCTTCTCTTGCTTCTTGTCGATGTTGGCCATCTTTATCCAGATTGGCTAGAAATACATGCCTTTTTGATGGCATGATGCAGTTGATCTATGTTAACAGATGCCTTATTGGTAGCAAAATGCAGTTATTGCTTTCTGGTTACAGATAATGTATTAATAACACAACATGATTAATTAGTTAAGTTACGTTAGTTTATTGATGGCATAATGCAGTTGATCTATGGTTACAGATGCCTTATTGGTATCATGATGCAGTTATTGCTTTCTGGTTACAGATAATGTATTAATAACACAACAAGGTTAATTAGTTTATTTAGGTTAGTTTATTGATGGCATGATACAGTTGATCTATGGTTACAGATGCCTTATTAGTATTGTGATGCAGTTATTGCTTTCTGGTTACAGATAATGTATTAATAACACAACAAGGTTAATTAGTTTATTTAGGTTAGTTTATTGATGGCATGATACAGTTGATCTATGGTTACAGATGCCTTATTAGTAACATAATGCATTTGATGCTTTCTGGTTACAGATAATGTATTAATAACACAACAAGGTTAATTAATTTAGTTAGGTTAGTTTATTGATGGCATGATACAGTTGATCTATGGTTACAGATGCCTTATTGGTAGCATAATGCAGTTATTGCTTTCTGGTTACAGATAATGTATCAATAACACAACATGGTTAATTAGTTTAGTTAGGTTAGTTTATTAATGGCATGATGCAGTTGACCTTTGGGTTCAGATGCCTAATTAGTAGCATGATGCAGTTATTGCTTTCTAGTTACAGATAATGTATCAATAACACAACAAGGTTAATTAGGATAGTTTATTGATGGCATAATGCCGTTGCTCTATGGTTACAGATGCCTAATTAGTGGCATGGTGCAGTTACTGCTTTCTGGTTGCAGAGATCGTGGAGAAGGTGCGGGAGGTGAGTGAGAAGCCCTTCAGACCGCCCCTCCCGGCAGGCACGTGCGAGCCGCTCATGGAGCAGCTCATCGTCAAGTGCTGGGCGGAGAATCCCTCCGACAGACCGGACCTCAGCGCCATCACCAAGGACCTCAAGACCCTCAACGGTGGCAAGTACGTGCAGCGTGTGTTTGTGTATGGGGCTTCTCTTATCATGTGTGGGATACCAAGAAGGAACTCCGTATCCGCTGAAAATATGCCATTAGTTTTATACAGAACTGGATCGAGAGTCGTATAAATACACAGTATGCCACAAGTTTGGATGCACCATAATCGTCATCCAGGCGAAGTCAAGTGACGATTACAGAGCATCCAAATGAGTGGTGAATTTTTTTTTTTTTGATTCAAAAAACGGTTCTTGATTTATCACACCTATTTTAAGGACATTCAATAGTGTAGGGGACCTGAGGGGTGGTCGTCTATCAGCCACTCTGTGTAGCAGCGTCAGCACTAAGTAGGTGCCGAGTAATGGATCTGTGATGGCCTGCTACAAGCCACCTGTGAGGTGCTGGCCCTTCTAAATTTGGCAAAGTTTTTGAACCAGTATAAAGTTTATCTGGCCATCTGGCAGGTACCTAGAGCATAGGAGGTTGGTTCTGTGTTTGTAAGAAGGGTCCCAGCAAAACTGACTGGTCAGCTAGGTGCCAGACATACATAGGGCAACCAGTGGGGACCCAGCAGGGTTCTGCACATTCCCAGTGAGGCCAGCCAGGTGTATATAAGAAGCCTGCTTAGCCCAGCTGGACACACTGAGGGGTGGAGGGACTATGTGCGGTCCCCCTACAGGGCTCTGGTTCTGTTCCCTACAGGAGTAGACCTAGCCAGTGTACCCGGCCCTGTCCCATACAGGGCCGGGTTCCTCTGCCATAGAGCTCTCTGATATTTGTGAATACAAAATCGAATCGATAAATATATACCTGTTTGTCTTTGCCAACCTTCAAAACAGCTGTATCTTATGTTATAACTGTGTATTTAGACATAGTTTTCCAGTGACGCTTGGCTGGTTCTCAGGTCCAGCCATTTTGTTCAGTCTTCCTCGCTGGTTCCCTAACTGCAAAGAGCCTCGCCAATTAACATAGGACAGCTGTTCACCCCTGCATGGAGATCAGGGGTGAATACTTTACCTAGAGTAGACCTTGGTGTCCTCTGTGGGCAGGGTTCAGGAGTCTCGTATCTTTGTAAGTAGGGGATTGACTTGCAGGTCCTCCCTTTGGACGGAGTCTGGTGTCCAGGGTATCCGCAGGGCTGTGGGACTTTCCAGGTCTCCCCTGTATGATCCTGGGCAGTACATAGACAATAATCGATGGTTTTGTGGACAGGCGGCCGTAAACCACGAGTGGTTGACGCGTAGTAATACATGAGCGCTAGCGAGTGTATTACGAGGTCAACCTCGAGTGGTTTACATAGCCGCCTGTCTACAAAATCATCTTTTGTTGTATTTATTTTCCATACTTTCGAATAAATTAAACCCAGTTATTGCCATATTAAAAGGTATAACAATAGGCACTATTTGTTTGCTCTATAGCAAAAGGGACTATTTTTCCCGTATACCATGGTTTTGAGGCCGTATACCACAGGTTTGAATCCGTATACCACAGTTATGGTATCTGACAGGTTTTATACAATGGGTCATGGTTTACTGAGTCCCCATACATTTTTAATGGGGGCTTTGTATACGATGGATAATAAAGGTGGTGCTGGGTGGCTGTGGTAAAACACAGCTGTGGGTTCGCAGGAGGGACCAGCACCGGGATTGCGTTCTCGACCAAAACTGTGGTGATGCTCGCGATGAGCTCCCGCTGTACCCAACACCCAGCCACTACAATAGCAATTAGCAACACAAAATAGAATTGTTCAAACAAATCTAGTTAGGAACATATAAATCTCCATATTGAAGTCTTGCTTACTTTCTCAAATCCTGGGCATTGATTCTTGAGTTGCTTATCACGGCATCTCACATCACTCGGCCATGACTATGGCGTAGTAATTGCACTTTATGCAAATGATTATTTCAAAACATATTCCTATGGCTAAACTTGTACCAGGGGTGAGATAATTGGTTGTGGCAAAGCCAAATGAGATTACATAACAAACCAAATTTAATGGCATGTTTTCAGTGGCTATGGATCAAGTGTGGTTCAGATTTGATCTCACATTTGTGACATCATTTCCTATTAAGTATTCTTTTGCAATACTCGATGGGCATTGAATATGAGTTCCCAATGTTAAGTCTATCGAAAAAAAAAACAGAGCAGAGATACCACCTCCAGGATACTGAGATACTGGGCCTCTACACCTTTCCCAATGCCACAATGTCTTCCCTACTCAGGGAGAGTATATGTGGCTACCAAGCTCGGTGGCCAAGTAGTAGAGGTGTTCGCCTCGAGCATGGGAGGTCGTGGGTTAAAACCTCAGTCGGGTCATACCAGAGACTTACACAAAAATGCTACCCACTGCACATTTGGCTTAACACCCAGCATTAGAATGAGGAGTAGGGGTCTAGGGCCCAAGTTGAAGAACGGCCGTATAGCTGAATTCGGTGATGATGTAGCACAATATCCCCTTAAAAATAGCGTGTGGCCAATATTCAAAACTAGATATTGCTGTATCTCTTTATTATGTATTATACCCTCTGTTCCTCCTCTCTAAGGTCAATAAACATCATGGACAACATGGTCTCCATGCTTGAGAAATATGCGAGTAACCTGGAAGGCATTGTCGAGGAACGAACCCAGGCACTGGTCGAGGAAAAGAAGAAAACCGACATGCTTTTAAACCAGATGTTGCCCGAGTAAGTATCTCTCCTCCTCCCCATTTTCAAATAATCGTATAAGTATAGAAGCACCCCATTTTTTTTTATGATAATTTCGGGCGCTAATGTGATTTATCGCGCGAAGACATTCACCATTCTTTGATATATTCCGAAGAGACCAGAAACTTTCCGCTGAAACCTTAGTATGATGGTCTCAGTACTTATAAAGTCAATATCTTTCATTAGTTAAAACCCTTTGCTATGGAAACCAAAGGATTCCACCATGAGGTGCATTTTTGTTGTAGAAAAGCATTTATTCAATCTGTCCGAGGACAGGTCTTCCATGGATAATTTATGTTTGGGTCGAATGTCTAATATCATCTCACCATTATCATGAGTCTAACCTCTCTTCTACTATAATGATCAAATAGCATACAGGAAATCTTAAAACACTATTATGTGAGTATTCTTGGATCAGGGAATTTGATGTATGGCATCATTTTGGTTTTTCCTACTGCAATGGAAACACAATAACATAATTAAGGCCGTATAGCCGATTTCACTCCCGATGTGGTCCCGATATGGTCCCAATGTGGTCCCGATGTTGTCCCGATTTACTCCAGTTGAGGTCCCGACGCCCACATACCCTATTCCATTGTGACGATGGAGACAGACAGAGACCAAACATAGGCCAGTTTGGGTGACAGGGACCCGTTTCAATAGTCTGTAGGACGTCCGTTATTAGGTTTAGTGACACAATTGCGGCACTTCGCGTTTCAGTAGTTAAGGGACAACTTTACTTCCTGTAGGAATTAAGCTATGAAACTTTAATCCGAGTTAGGGACACATACAACATATAAACATGCCAAATATGAAGGAGATCAGCTCATGCAATCCAACGATATTCACATTTGAATTCTGTCATAGCAAATGCTGCTCTGGTGGCCAGTGTAGAATTATTCAAGCGCTGTCACTAATTTATGCAGTGACCTTCACCTTGATGGTACTTGTTCCCGGTAGGACATGAGTATGTGAGATGGGGTACCCCACATGTTTTTCCGCTATGCTGTCCCAAACTAGGGACACATCCACAACAGTGACAAGACACACCTCCCCTACAGTGACATGCCTTATGAAATGAGACTTAAATTTGTCACTATTCCTGTCACTATTGTTGTCACTAGTCATGTCACTAAGTAGCTTAGTGACGCATTCTATTGAAACGGGTCCCAAGACCTAAACTGGAGTACATCTTGACCACATCGGAAGTGAAATCGGCTATATGGAATCAAGCCTTTTTTTTTTTTTTTAATTTCTTTATCGAGATCATTTTTGAGATTATTATGTCTGCATTGTCTGTTTGTTTGCACCTCAGGTCGGTTGCTAACCAGCTGAAAGATGGCGGCACCGTCGACCCTGAGGCATTTGATCAAGTGACCATCTTCTTCTCGGACATCGTGGGCTTCACATCCCTCTCCTCAGAGAGTACTCCCATACAGGTGCTTCTAAAATATAATCTGGTTACCTACCACATATAAAACGTGTAAATTTCTATGATATCTGCTTGGAGACTCTCCCGCACATAGAGACATAGTAAACCAAACTAAGGTTTGGATACTGATCAGAGGAGGTGTGAAGCGCAGCGCCCCCCTATAGGGACCCAACTCATATATGCGATCGTGGCAGGGTTCAAGGCACCACTTTCAAACCTGCCAGCAGAGGGGAAGGAGCTCTTGAGAATGGACTGTGTGAGGCTTGTAAGCCATAGCCTATGAGAAATAACACTGTATTAAACAACACCAAACAGCCATAAAACTTGGAGCTCTATTGAGCTCTATTGTGGTTTGGAGTACATTAGATATCACTCTATCAATATCTGAAAAGATTTTTGATAGAGCTCTAACAGTTTGTATGTAGTAGCTGGTACTAGTTAGCCTATTTTAGTATAGGAATCCGCATTTAGCTGTCATTTGAGACCATGCCAAAACGATAGGGGGCGCTACGCTTCACACCTCCTCTGGATACTGATGGGCCATGAGAGTGAGAATCTCGTGGAGGGAAAACTAGAATCTGTCCTTCTTTTTTGTAGATCTATTGGCAGAAATACCTTTTCTCTTATGATCAGTTTCGAACCATGCTGTAATCAAAATTTAGTAATGTAGTTTTTTTAATCTGCCAGTCTCGAGAGAAAGCAATGAGATCACTACGCTGGTTGCAGACAAAATACCTGTGTCATACGAAATGATAACTGCGAATTTCTGATTGTTCCCCGTTCACCCGCTAGAGGGCACCACGGCAGTTAGGAATTGTTAGACGAGAGTAGCTAAGTACAAATCGACGAAGTCGCTAGTATTATAGTAAAACGATATTACTATACAAGGAATTTTCCAGTATCGAGCACATGACTCCGGACATTTAAATTGAGGTCTGTAGAACGAGTTGTAAACGTCCGGAATGGGTCGCAGTGTGAGATACCAGACAATTACTTTCACATGTACAACTTTTTATTTTAACTTTATACATCAAAAACATTAATATATTTACCTTATTTAAGACATTGGAGCCATTCTTAACTTAATTTCGGCCAGTATGGTCAACGTGAAACGTGGCTTTCCCCTAAAGCCCTTCCTCACAACCTTTATGAAAGAGAAGATCTCATTGGTCGCCACCAAACTCTCAGGCAGTCACAGCATCCTTTGTTGAGCGCGGGAAATCGCTCATATATACGTCATCTAGATAGAGGTTAGAATGCTCACACAGGGTTTCAGCATACTGCAAAGAATCTAACGCTTCACTATCAATGTCCCAACTATAAAAGTCTGGTAAAAGGATCAGGTGCCCAGTATCCCTGTATCCCGTATCCCTGCGTCACTACTGACTTGGTTCCTTAAAATAGAACTTTCATGGCTGAGTGACCATGGGAATGTGTGTGCATTGTGGTGTAGCATATCGACAGAAATCAGATATCAATGGACTAAGATAATTGTGCCAAATATATGAATGTTCCAGATGATACCCTATCTCAAGATGTCAAAAGAACTCTTAGAAGTAGAAGGAAAACAGATGACAAATATGTTAGTAAGAGGATTACCAAGGGCACTAGTACTCCAAATGAAGTACCTTCAAGCAAAACAAACTTGAGTGCATCAAGCGCTTAGGGGCTATCAAAGAGCAAACTGAGTGGCATAGCTGACCTATTAGCAAGAGAAGTAGGGCATTTGACCAAGACCCTAAATGACAAATTCAGTCACAACCAAGACAAGTTGAATGTGATCTGTGGTATGCTAGACCAGGCATAAGTCAAAATCAAAAACGTTAGCCAGAAATTGACAAACATCTCAAAAGAAATATACCAAAGTATTGATATTCTCTTACTTTTATTCTATGATATTTTGGTATACCGCGCTCTTCCATTATGAATGGAAATAATGTATGCTCCTAGTATATCTAAACATGGCGTCATCTCACATGATAACGCTGTAAAACGGACTGTGAATTACCGCCCTTCTCTGCAGTAATCTTAAGATTATCATGTCAGTTCCGCCAGTAGGTTTATAGTAATTCCTATATACCTGCGGCCAAACACTTTATGGTTACACCACACTACGGGGGGGGGGGGGGGGAGAATAACTTATATTTACTATCCAATGCTGGTTTACTACTCAAGGTTGATGTTTAGACCAATCAGATCGTCTCTTCCAAAATTCATATAAAAAGCGTGGTGGGGAGAAAACACAGAGTGTCAAATTACTGGATAAGGTTTGATCTGGCTTTGCGTTTGATGGTGGGTGAGCAAGTAACAATATTTATCGTTATCAAACTACATTTGACTTTCTCTTACCAGAACATAGTTTTACTCTATTTCAATATACCTCTGCCCGGACACCTTATAGTAACATATAGGATGTGCGGACACAGGTATATTTAAATAGAGGGAAAATATGTTACGCATGGGGTGTAATCACTCCAGTTACATTACCACTGCTGAGGTTTTCATACCTAGGCTGGCGTTTTCATACCAAGGTTGATCACTTATCGGTGGTGTCCGCCTGATAAAAGCTTTAACATAGATA
The DNA here is from genome assembly GCA_950022655.1 of Alentia gelatinosa. Taxonomy (NCBI): domain Eukaryota; kingdom Metazoa; phylum Annelida; class Polychaeta; order Phyllodocida; family Polynoidae; genus Alentia; species Alentia gelatinosa. The sequence goes on from OX465585.1 coordinate 10,032,585, forward strand.
GCTAGATCACCAAAAGGTCCTCTATTACACTATCATATTAGCAAACTATAACTATGCTAACTTCCAACCATAACATACTCTTGTAAATCTGCCTGGATCAATGTGTACTCGATGAAAGCTTAAAGCCCTGTCTCCATTGTGCGATTCTAGGTACAGTCTCAGGCTGGATGTACCTCCAGGATCGCAACTCGGCAAAACGCACAGTGGAGACAGCAAGTTTCCCTCCAGTCTGAGACTGGGCGTACCGGTACACTCTCCTTCTCCTGAATGGCGTTTTGTGCTTTTCTGCATTTATTGATGGATTTTTGTTTTCCATCAATCTGTGGAAAAGAATTTCGTGGTAGCTGCCTCGTGCATTCGCCATGTTTGATATTTGGTACACCCAGTCTGAGACCATGGGCTATGTACTAGACACGTGGTGGTCGGCTGCCAGCCGCACTATTTTCGGCACAGTCTTAGAAGCAGTCCAACCGGGTTACCTGGCCACCTGGCAGGTACCCAGAGTATAGGCTGGTTCTATGGTAGTGGGAAAGGTTCCAGTAAAGATGACTGGTCAGTTGGGTACCAGAGTCATACAGACAAACCAGTAGGGTTCTGCACATGCCCGTTGAGTCCAAGCAGATGCATTAAGAAGCCTGCTCAGCCTAGCCGGACACACTGGGGTGTGGAAGAACGATTCCCTATATTAGAGGTATTCTGGGGGTAGTTTCATAATCTAGGATCGTACATGGAGAACCTTTTCTGTACCTCGTACAAGGGTTATCGTCTAATAGTATTTAAGTCTGTTGGCTAAGACAATATTGGCCGTCCATAAGGTCGTCCATAAGTGTTGAATGAAATTGAACCGCATTGTCCCTGGGTCTCTCTGGCGTACAGAAAAGGGTCTACATGTACGATCCTGGATTATGAAACGGCCTCCTGGCAGAATCGTGGAGATGCTTAGGAGGAACCTCGGCTGTACCTGACACCCTGCCACTGCATTATCTTTGGCTACTTCAGCTATTTCCAGTCTGTTTTAGTTTATATTTCTTCTGCTTTTCTTTCAGGTTGTGAACCTCCTGAATGATCTGTACACTTGCTTTGACGGAATTCTGAGCGAGTATGATGTATATAAGGTAGGTTTTCGTCACCGCGAATCACATACCAACACATGTACTGGGAGTGTGAATTTACGCTGTAGAAATAACTTCCTTAAAGACCTTTTCCTTGATATATATATATATATGCAGAAACGTTCCACAAACCATTTTATATACAATACAGGAAAAATGCCAAAGAACCGCTATCATTCAAATGTTACAAGTAACCGAGTAGGAAAGTGTAGCCTGTTGGTCACCCTTAGGCTTCTAATATTGAATATATATAGTTATATGTCACCTGTGACATGTAAATATTTTATGGCATAATCGTGGCATACAGTCACACCATGTTATTTCTATGGGAATTTATATGAGGGGTAGGATAAATAATGTACTATGTGTACAGGACTGCTCCGCGACTAGCGAGTAAGTGACCGATTCGAATGCAGTTTTCGGGGTTCTTGGCGCGTAAAGTTCGCCGAGGTTTTTCAGAGGATGACCGTGGTTGGTTAGATGCGGTCAGATGACCCTGATCCTGTGTTTTCTTTGGTTGATTACTCAGACAAAGACACTTGAGTCAGTTCATTAACCAATCCCTTCAGTTGTTGTTCCCATGTTTGTAAACACTGAGAGTGGCGCCACCACCCAGTGTACAGAGGAGGCAAACTCGCAGAGAGTTGAAGAGTAGAAACCCAAACCAAATGAATAAAATTTGCTCCAATAAATAATGTAATATGTTGCAGGTGGAGACTATCGGCGACGCGTACATGGTGGTGTCAGGGCTGCCCATTCGTAACGCCAACCGCCACGCGGGGGAGATCTGCACAGTCTCCCTGCACCTACTCTCCAGTGTGCTCTCCTTCAAGATCCGCCACCGCCCCGACAGGCAGCTTAAACTGAGGGTCGGGATACACTCAGGTCCGTACAACTTCCTCAATGAGGGCAGTACTTATCTTTACTATATACCCATGCCGTATATATACTGTAAATACGCACCGTTTCGCCAGATAACGTAAAAATACTATACGGACCACTGGTCCGTACACTAAAATACGGACCACCTTGCCATACACGTTTATTAAGATATTGGTTGGTAAGCTAAATGAAATTAATGATTTAAATTTCAGGTATATAGTAAATATATAACGTCCAACCATGCTTGTACAAGTCACAGAACTCGATGCTAATTTACCATTTGTACGGAACTCTGTACATTTGTACGTAAACGCCTCGGTCCGTACAAACTGTAAATTAGCATCTCGTTCTGTGACTTGTACAGCATGGTCAGGACGTTCTATATAATTACTACCCATACTAAGTCTATGGAGCCTACAGATCGCTACTGAGTAGAATATGGACCTCCAGAATCTCCTAAAAGAATACGGCTTTTCGGCCACCTGACGGACATTATAGAAACTAATTCATACAAACAAAACACGGTGCTAGTTTCTAATTATATACAAGATTTCCCCCCCTAATAATTACTCGAAAGGCGAGTAATAAATATAAGATTACCATGATTTCGATCTTTGCCGCCATATTCTCCTTGTAGTTGACACTATATATCAATCATTATCTCATTTTCCATCAGAAATCATTGTAATAACACACCTTGCATGCCAAAAGTACAGGTTAATGGCGAACTTTATTATTGGTGTAAGACTACACCAAATTACTACCATGCTTAACAGTGCTGTGGTGTATGGAACTAAATGTCTTGCAGAAACTTTCTAATTGCAATAAACTTGTTATTTATCTTGTAGGTGGGTAATAAATATAATAATGATTGGTTTTGTATACGAGTCTGTAATCTCCTCGTAGTTGACGACGCAATATCCTCGCTGATCGCTCGGATATTACCACGCGTCAACTACTCGGAGATAACGGCCGCTCGTACACAAAACCAGTCATTATATTGTGTATTTATTTACAAGTAAAGGAAACCGCCATAATTGTAAGCTTAATTAGTAAGTATCTCGCGATATGTATACAGATATGAGATATACGCTTGAGCCACTGGAAGGAGACCCAGGGACGATGTGGGTCAACTTTATTCAACATTTATGGACGACCTTATGGATGGCTAAGACTTTAGTATCCATCGTATCCCATTGAAAATGTATGGAGACTCAGCAAACCACTACCCATTGTATAAAACCTGTCAGATACCATAACTGTGGTATACGGATTCAAACCTGTGGTATACGGCCTCAAAACCATGGTATACGGGAAAAATAGTCCCTTTTGCTATAGAGCAAAGAAATAGTTCCTAGTGTTATACCCGTTAACATGACAATTACTGGGTTTAATTTATTCGAAAAGATGGATAATAAATGCAACAAACGATGATTTTGTGGACAGGCAGCTCTGTAAACCACTCGCAGTTGACCTCGTAATACACTCGCTAGCGCTCAGTATTACTACACGTCAACCTCTCGTGGTTTTCGGCCGCCTGTCCACAAAACCATCGATTATTGTCTATGTCTTAGAGAACAGACTTAGATATCATTAAACGATAACCCTTGTGCGAGGTATAAAGCCAAATGCCCATCTGCCGATTTAGGGTTGAACAATTAGTTCCCAAATTGTATAGGAGTCGGTCACTTTGTCGCAGGCAAATTACGTAACCCCTCGCTCGACCCACACAATGGTAGAATCCGTGTATGGTCCACTAATCGCTGGGGGAGGCATAACCAAGGAATCCGAGTGTTCACTAATCGCTAGGTATCCTTGCCTAGCTGTCCTACTTCTACCGACTCTGTTAGGATGGCTTGGCTGAGACAAATTACCCTCCGTTTCTCGCCGACAAACGTACATAAATGTTCCGAAATCGGTAGATGGGCATTGGGCTTAAGTCTTCATGTATGATCCTAGATTATTTAAGAGGCCCCAAAACTTACAATGTGATTGTTCATTAATGGATTCTGTGCATTCTTGTTGCAGGTTCATGCGTGTCTGGAGTTGTCGGCCTGAAGATGCCCCGCTACTGTCTGTTTGGGGACACAGTCAACACTGCTTCCAGGATGGAATCAAACGGCCAAGGTACGTCTTATTCCTATATACCCATTAGCGAACTAACTAGAGTTACATACCGCTGCTGGGGGGTGCATTAAATATAAGTTATGTGTCGAGGTTGACAGTTTCGTCCCGCTCTAATGTTTTCGTCCCGCTCCTCGTCAGAGCGGGACGAAACAATAGCTGTTGTGGTTACTCGATAAGGGTTCGCCATTTTCTTCAGAAGTATTTTAGGTAAAGAATTAAGAATTTTTATTGATATTTGAAGGTATATAGGAATAGGGAAACCAAGTACCGGTAAGCAAAAGTCAAAGTTACTCGGTGAGGATCGGGAAAATTACTGCCCGTGGCTGACGCCTTGGGCAGTAATTTTCCCGATCTTCACCTCGTAACTTTGAACTTTTGCTCCCCGGAACATAGTTTCCCTCTATTCCTTTATCTAAACTCTGGTATATTTGTCCCATAGGCTTAAGCCTATAAGACACTGACATTTTTTCCCGATTCATCCCGACCATCGACTCGGTGAGAGTCGGGAATAAAATGTCGATGTCTTATACCTATAAGACACCGATATGTAGACTCTTCCCAACGACATCTTCTGCTTTTATAACCTCGTAAAACAACCCGATTGAGATCAAAGAGGGCGGCCAGGAGCCTGACCCGAATGGGCCCCGGGCCGGGTGATAGGTATATATAGGTAATAATGCAAAGTTTAATTACTTCTGTTTTTTTTTAAGATATCAGAAAACGGGTTTCAGAACTATAATCGCCTCTGTTTCACCTACAAATCGTTATACGGAACTTCTAAATCGGACTAGGGGATAGATAGCATCGCTATTCAAACGGCCAACTCAGAATCGGTAATGAAGTGAAAGTGCATACACCGAAATCTTTTAAAAGGCTGGGGAGAGTCGGTCATATCTGACATGGTAGTATCGTAAAACTGGATGAGCTTTAATCTTGTCCACCGTATTCCATGACTGGAGTTTTTAATTTTTTTTTGGAAAAAGGTTTATTTCTGACGAAGAACAGTTCACAGAAAAACGACAGTGATCTTCCACTGCTTCTGTCGAACAATACATACAAAAAATAACAAAGTAGACACATTACACACGATGACGCGGGCATGGTAAGGGTACGAAATCGCTACATAGCATATACAAGTCAACGCAATATTATAAGTACATGCATATCTCATTTGCCATTAATATTCCCTGACCGAAGTTACATTCACGCTTATAACATTAGGGAGAAACATCCTTGTACTGCTGGTGTGAACAATAATTGGCCTATACACGTTTTATTTGTATATGAGAAGACAATACAGTGTAAAAGTTTCAAAACACAAAAAATAAAAGGTGGTTTTCTTGGTGGAGGTGGCTGGTAGTGGACACCAGAATACATAACAAAGCATATATGTTTGCACTACTCGTCTAGCGAGACAAGCTAGAAAGGTCTCATGCCTAACTTTAAAAGAGACAGTTTTGCATAGTTGTGACACATGCATTTCTACCTAATTACACCATCACAGATCACAGCAAGATTCAAGCCCTTCAACACTTTCTTGAATTCATCCCTATTTTGGATTTGCTGAACCACTGAGAGTAAACGATCCCACAATAAGGCACCACAGTATAGTGGGGAGTTGATATACTGATCAGTTCTCAGTCGCTTTAATCTAAATACTACCTTCTTATTACTTCTTGTTTCAACAATTCGATCACCCAACAAATGGTCCGGGTCCCTTGCCCACCAGTGCATATTTGATAGCACATAGCGTGATCTACGAGGGTCTCAACACGAATATGGTCTTGGGGCTTAATACGGAAACAACACCTAAGGGCACTATTCAACAAGACTTGGAGATTACAACGCTGCGCCTCCTTTAGTACAACCCCCATAAAATCCCCATATTCTAACTTTGAAAGAAGCATTGATTTAACAATTGTGACAGAGGTGTTTACATCCAAGAGGTATCTAAGCTTTCTTAGTTTAAACAGCTTCGCAGCAGTCAACTGGTAGAGGGTATCGTAAAAAGGTCTAAATGTAAGTTTGTTGTCAATAATGACACCCAGGTAGTTGTACTGTTCAACTTTACCCAATTTCCGCCCATCTACCATACAAGTTATTGCATAGTCCTTTACACCCCGGGAGCTACTCGGACACCACATCAGTTTCGATTTATCAATGTTAATCAGCAGTTTATGGTCACTCAGCCAGTTACACAGCGCAGTTTGGCAAAGTGACTTCATGAGGCGAAGTGCTGTATGCCACTAGTGGCATATAAAACTCCGTATGCCAGTCAGCGTGGCATACGGAAACCCAATGTTAAGCCTATGGGATTTTATATTAGGGGTAGGATAATAATGCCCGACCCGTCGGGAAAAGCAATAAAATCGGGTCGGTGAAGTACGTACACCGACCCGATTGACGCAGATTGTCACAGACCCGACGGATCCGTCGGGTAAAGGTAGAATTGGCTATAGCGGTCGGGTCGGTGCCATTCTCGGTGCCCCTACGAGTAGTACTTCAGCAGAACTGTCTTTAGAATCGTACTTTTAACCACTATACGCCACTCGTTCGGATGCTCTGTATCGTCACGAGGCGTAGCATCCAAACTCGTGGCGTAGTGGTTAAAAGTACGATTTAAAAGGGGTTCTGTTTTTATCTTACCCCCTACACGGACATTATAGTTGTTTTTAAGCAACAATGTAATTGTAGATTAATTGAAAAATTAATAATAATTTTAACAGACTGCTACAACTCTACACTAATGAAATCCTCTGCCGCGTCATTGATCACGTGACTTCGTCTAACCGCCAGTGCGGTTTGAACTTTCATACCTACCAGACGCTTTCTACGGATTTTGTTTTTTTTAGAAAGCAGCTTTTATTTATTTTTTAAATTATCAATAAGCTCAAGCGGGATACATCTAGATACCCTCATGAAAACTGTCGAGATTAATTCACATGTGTTTCGAAAAGTAACGTCTTTGAGAACTGCATTTTACGGATTTTCTTTTTTATCATCTCAGCCCCAGTATTTTTGTCTCACGGGCTTAACATTGCTAACTTGTTCTCCATGTCCCTATGAATATTGCAGTCCATTCTCATTTTGATCAAAGAAGTCGTTCTCTTACTCGTTTGAATGCTACATGATATTCATTAAGCTGTTGCCTCGTTTATATCACTCCACATCAAACTCGTGGAGAACAACAACTTTGACCAAAATTTGTTGGTTTCTTCTTTGATACCCATCCAAGCTTAGATATTCGGAGAATACATACAAGTTGAAGTAACTCGTTCCTGTGCTTGTCCTGTTCCTTTTCAACCATAAATCCATTCAATGATTTACTGTGGAAACCCAATTTCAAAATGAGCTATACACTGCACGAAAACCATCATTTTACATATGAATGCGCCGGCCGTATATGAGTAGGTATTTTGCGTCTACAAGGTCGTCTTAATCCCCATGTGTATACACCTCATCTGTGGGCGTATATATTATGGAAGCGTCCTGTGAACAGGGCTTCACTGAGAGCGGGCGGGGGGAGGTGGCGGGGTGGGGTGGGGGGGAGGGCTTCCTACTGAGGACACCTGTACTTCTACCAACACAAAGGGGCGGGAGGGGGCGTCTGTCGTATATAAGGCCTGGGCGTATATCAATGAAAACAAGTCAATATTCAGCCAATACATGCACTTCCGTGATGGCGTATATATGAATAAAACGGTGGTTTTCGTGCAGTGATAGTTATAAGTTGATCTTTCAGCGTTCCGGATCCACGTTAGTAGAGACACAAAGCACTGGTTGGATGAACTCGGCGGGTACCACATCGTGGAGCGGGGGCAGGTTCAGATGAAGGTGAGGCTCCTTCTACCAACTATTATCTCTCAGCAATTAAAACTAGATACCTGGTTTGATATATCATAAACGACAATCTTACAATATGTTTAACCCTATCGCGCCGGATACCTGCGGCAGGGCTACAGTCGTGGAGCCGGGTACTAGTGCCAGTGAATGCCGCTAGAGGCCGGGTACATGGGCCTATTGTGAAAATTTGGTTTTTGGATCACGTGACATGACACGTGATACTTATCATTATTTTTAATCTCACTTAAAAAAATCAAATATGATGTTATATCTACATTCTCCGAAAGTTTCATATTTATCAAGCCATTATTTTCAATTTTATTCAAAAAAGAAACGTATATTGTGCAAATGATGCCTCAAGGCATCACCCGGACAGCACCGGTTGATGCCTTGAGGCATCACCCGGCCAGCCCTAGTTGATGCCTCAAGGCATCACCCACCATGAATGGCTTAATCCACAGTGGATTGTCCTTGGCATGTAACAATTGTCTCACACATAGCCTGGGATGCCAGGAGTTATAGCACTGCACGAACACCACCATTTTACATATGAATGCGCCCGGCGTATATAAGTATGTTTTTGCGTATAAAAGGTTGTCCTATTCCCCATGTGTATACGCCTCATCTGTAGGTATATATAAGCATCCAGTTATCAGGACTTCACTGAGAGCAGGCGGCGGGAGGTGCTGGAAGGTGCTGGGTGGTGGCAGGGCGGCGGCAGGGGGAGGGTTTCCCACTCAGGACACCTATACTTCTACCAACACAAATAGGCGGAAGGCAGCAGGGGCGGAGGATATTTCCTCTCATATATGCCTGGTGTGAAATACAGCCAAGACATGTCTGTATTTAAACCCTGGGCGTATATGCATGAAAACCAGTCAATATTCAGCCAATACAAGCACTTCCGTAATGGTGTTTATATAAATAAAATGGTGGTTTTTGCGCAGTGTAGGTTTTAATGGTAATTTACATATTAGCACAAGAACAGGTTTCTATATATGTCTTACATGTCAGCAACAAGTAAAAGGTGTCTCCAAACTTTATATCATTCCAGGGAAAAGGGATTCAAACAACCTACTGGTTACAGGGAAAAGATGGATTCAGCCTGCCTCTACCGGACTGGAATAATCTTGGGGACTAAGCAGAAGACACTACTAGGACATTATGCCAAACAATTGTCGATACTACACTACACTCGATACTAGTTTCATATTGAGGGATATTGAGGGATGTCCACCTGATATGTGGTCACTGTAGAATCAGTGGTCGGGTGGTGGCACTTGTGATCTTATTTTAAAACAAAATCGTCAACGTCCAAACCACACGCTCCGTTTCCACCGGACGACTGGGAAAAACACAATTAATTGCAAAGGAATTACTTTTTATATATAAAAACAAGAGCTTGGCTCCATTTAATGATCAAATAAATAGGTACATGTCCAAATTTTTTATGCTCAGAAATCCTTTAACATGAATTAGAATCTTCCGCCTTAACTATAGCTTGATGATTAACCCTCTCTAATTCACAGTAGAATATATACACAATATTAATTGGTTTCAGATACAAGCAGCAGTAATCTCCGAGGACAAGACGCGTAGTAATCTCCGAACGATAGTGAGGTGATTATGAAGAGTCTAGTGCGAGGAGATTACGGCCGGTTTTATCTGAAACCAGTTTATATTTTATTTATTAACCACCGTTCCTTGCTTATAATTACGATGCTCTTCAGAAACCTGACCGATGCGCCTCCTATCGTTAATAAAAAATATAGTTCCTAGATAGCCTGTTAGGTGTATCACTTCGCCATGTTGGATTCATGCTCTCATCGGAGGATGGATTTTACACAAAAATAGAGGACAAAACAAGGTAAAAACTTATTGACGACTGTAATTGGACCGATTATAGACCGATTATAGAGTTAAGGGGATGCTGTCACAGATGAATTCACCAAACCTCAATTGTAAACACTGTCGATTACGATCTAGTGATCGCAATATTGTCTGCTGCTGTCGTATTGTGGTGATAGTTCGAGTTTCGCTCGCTAGGGGTCCGATGACGTTTGGGGAACTATTTCCAGTAATCTCCTGCAGGAGGTTACGGGCCTCTCTAATCTCCTGGTAGCAAAATACTCACACCCAATGCTATTCCTATGGAGACTCCTATTAGGTGGTTAATAATACACTACACTCGATACTAGTTTCATATTGAGGGATATTGAGGGATGTCCACCTGATATGTGGTCACTGTAGAATCAGTGGTCTGGTGGTGGCACTTGTGATCTTATTTTTAAACAAAATCGTCAATGTCCAAACCACTCACTCTGTTTTCACCGGACGACTGGGAAAAACACAATTAATTGTACAGAAATTACTTTTTATATTTAAAAAAGAGCCTGGCTCCATTTAATGATCAAATAAATAGGTACATGTCCAAATTTTTTATGCTCAGAAATCCTTTAACATGAATTAAAATCTTCCGCCTTAACTGTAGCTTGATGATTAACCCTGTCTAATTCACAGCAGAGTATATAATTAAACACACACAATGGCTGGGTTTCTATATGCAGAGAGGGTTAATGTAGAAATCCTTAACGGTAAGAAAAAGGCTCTGTTTTGCATTATAAAGTGGGTTACAGAAAACTATCCAAAGACTGAACCACAGTAGAAATCGTTGTCCTGCATCGATTATATGTCTCTGGTTTCAAGTTATCAGTGAGGGGAATAGTCATCAGGTGGTGCTGAATTGCGTAAAGTGGGGATAAATAATCGTCGACCTGCAATTTTTTATCCCCGTTTCCACCTGACTATCATGTGAGCAAAAAGTGGCAAATCGTCGGTGGGTGGTACAAAAAGTCAAAATTGTTAACTAAAATCATCAGATGAAAATGCCACATGAGCCGGTGTTTAAACTAGATGGCTGAAAACAAGTAGTAGATTGTGTACAGAAAAATAGTGAAGTGAAGCTCTATGACTGAATATCGGTACCAATAATTATAGTCACCGAAACAACTTATTAGTGCTTCAAGCAGTTACATCTGATGATATATAACTTGGAGAAAATGGTATTTATTGCTGATGAATGAGAGTGTAATTATAATTGATTAACAATTAAAAGGTTTCCTTTCCCAATATAACAATAAGTAGCACTCAGAGAGTGAAGGGAAAGTTTTTTTGCAGCATGCTGGAAGTCTATATGTGACCACTCTAACCTTTAGGCAACGTATATAATGTAAAATTTCTTATCGGTAAAGAAAAAGCTCTATTTTGTTGTGGAAGGTGGGGTCAATGACTTCACCATAGCAGGAATCGTTGGCATACCACTGATTATATGTCTCTGGTTTCAAGTTATCAGTGAGGGGAATAGTCGTCAGGTGGTGCTGAATTGCGTAAAGTGGGGATAAATAATCGTCGACCTGCAATTTTTTATTCCCGTTTCCACCTGACGTTTATGTACACAAAAAGCGGCAAATAGTCAGTGGGTGGTGCAAAATGTGAGAAACGTTGAACGAAATCATCAGATGAAGATGCTACATAAGCCGGTGTTTACACTAGATGGCTGAAAACAAGTAGTAGATTGTGTACAGACAAATAGTGAAGCAATGCTCTATGATGGAATATCGGTAGCAATAATCGTTGACACAGTGGTGCTTAAAACCTTTACACCTAATGCTATAGGGGACAGAGCCTTTGTTAGTTCATAAAGCAGTCACTAGGTGGTCGGGGGACAAAACATGTATTCTGGCTCTTTGTTCTTACTAAATTCAGCTGCCTTTAAATGTTTTACCAAGGTTCCTTTGACTCCCTACACCGATTCCAGAGCAGGAAGATATAATGCTAAAACCCAGGACATGATATTTTTCACATGGAACAATTTATTTACATATGTGAGCAAGGCAAGAAAAGTGACATTTCCCAATTATCACTCACTTCTTTTGCACCTCCATTAGTGAAGAACAGCTACTTTTTCACCTCCTTTAGTGAAGAACACCTACTCGGGGGGCGTCATGGCGGCGCCCATGGATCATAGGCTATGTGCCCTATATAACTAGGAACAAATGGTATTCATCACTGATTAATGGGCAAGTAATTGTAACTGAATAACAATTAAAAGGTTTGGGTTACATTCAGTCTATGGAGAGTTTTCTGTAAACCACTTGCACCCAGTCATTTTACCAAGTGCCTGAGTGTAGGATCCACACATATCAAGCACCAGTGGGTCTTGAGGTATTCCTGTCTAGCGTGATTGGTCATGCTCAGCTGGGCATGCCTCTAAGACCCTGAGACACTGGCACCCTGCTTCTTACCAAGATCACAGTGAATAGCTCTCAGATAGTGAAGGGATGGTATTTTTTGCAGCACGCTGGAAGTCTATATGTGACCACTCTAACCTTCAGGCAATGTATATACGGTGTATGAGCATGGTCTAAAACGTATTGCTTGAAGTGGCTTTGAAGTAGTTGTTGGCACACAATCTTGCAATTAATAGCAAAGTGGTGCCATATCGCATAGTTTCTGGAAGAGAATTCATGGCATATATTTTTTCCTCACAATTTTGCCCTTTATACTAGATGATCTACAAGCTCGAATATGAATTATATGTTCAGTGACACATGGAAACAACACATGAGGGGTAAAAACAGAGGACAGACTAATGTGTGTTACCACCTGCCAATGGAAACCCCACTGATTATATCTATCCTATCTGCATGGAGTTGTCCCTATGCCTTCACTGCCATATAAGGAATATTGAAAGCATGGATTGACCCTACAGCCAATGACTGTATTCACAGGAAACCACGACCTTCACCCTGACCTCCTTACATAGTTTTAATAGCGCCTTGGGATGGTTCTACAGTCTATACTTGACCTGAATTTCTTGGGCCAAAACCCCCTCCTATACACAAGTTAGTCAGTAGTTCCCCTTGGGAATTTAGACTACAAATAAACCCTGATGTTATAAAAAAACAACCTCACTCCTTCTCATTCTCTGTGTGGAGGGGTATTGGGCATCATTTTGTTTGAAACTATCTTTTAAGATTAACTCTCCCTAAACTAAGATAGAAATCCATAGCGGTGAGAAAGAAATGCTGTTTTAGACGAAAATGCAGGTCACCGACGGATATGTGGTCACTGACACCGATTAATTCTACCTCTTTGGATTTTGTCCGTGGCCTCAAACGTTGGTTGGTTGGTTGGTGGTGCTATATAGCGTAATGTTGGAGAGAACAATTGTTGACTCTTTGTGATTCCATCTGATGATTATTACATAAAAATTATCACAGATTCGGTCGGCAGTACTAAATGCCACAATCAGTGTTTATAATCGGCAGGTGGAAGGCTACAGAAGGGAGACGGAAGGCTGGCAACTTGCTGGTGATGAAATCTCCTTTTGTAATGTGGCATTTCCACCTCCCAACGGAATGGGCACCGATTATGTCGGCGTCTTGAAATGTCGGTGATTTTTTTTTACCAAATAAATCTACTGTTCCTGCGCAGAATCGTTGAACCCAAAACATTCACCGTTTTCACTTGACAATTGCAATAGATGAACGAATTGTTGGCTATGTAGGAAATATCAAATCTGTAGAAATGATTTCAACACAAAGAGAATTTACACTAAATTTGCAGTCTTCGGTGAGAGAAAGGTCCTGTTTAGTTGTAGAAATGAGGTGGCCAATGACTTATCAAGACTGGTAATCATCGGTCTGTCACCGATGAAATGTACCCGCCACCGATTGAATATAACTATTTTGATTATATCATCGAGGCAAATGTTAAGTCCAGAGCCCAATCAAAATCAGGATAGACCTTAAAAGTAAGGTCCAATGTCATAGCCGATTTTCTCGGACACAAGAGTATGTGGAACTACTAGGAATAAAAAAAACTCACGAGTCAAGAGGAGCTGCTACAAAATGGTGACTGTTCCAAATCAGTTATTTTTGATACAGTTTTGATGATTCATCTCTTCGCATGGAAACCAATATAATTGGTCAAGATCAGGATGTAGAGATAAGGATATGGAGATCAAAACCTTGAACAAGTGTGATACAAATAGATGCCTTGATTATTCACCCTGAAAGTGGCAAATAATCGGCACAAAAGCCAGAAGACAGAATAAGCAGGTGGAAACGCCACATGATTGTCTCAAATGGTAACCATGTTGGTTGTAGCTAAATATGCTCAAAATTTAATAAAAAGAAAAAAAATCACATTGTACTTTGCTATATTGAAGTTTATGTCATAAGCCTTGTTCTATGCTAAAGATTAGAAGCTATATACAACTGACTATCAGATAGGGAGCCAAAGTGAACCCGCTGAAACCACAGATACCCGTTTACAAAATACCATTTCCGGTGGCCAGTAATAACGAGGCTTAGTGCTAAACCTATGGGGCTTTGAGGCTAGACTTTTGTTTTGGGTCTTGTTTGTTACTTTTGAAGTGTTGTTTACTACTATCGTCTCTGAATAACTCTGTCTCGAAGCTACGATGACAGTTGTTAAGTTTATGAAAAATATGGATCTAAAAGATTGGAGAATGACACATATAATCTCTGCACTTTGCGCCTATATCCGGAAATGGTATTTTGTGACTGGCTATGTGGGGTTGGAGCGGGTTCACTTTGGCTCCCTATGCTCTTGATTATCATATATTATTACTTCAGTCTGTAATAGTTTTTTTTGTGATTGAGTAAAGAGATTGCCAACTCCCAATTTCCCTAGGGATGTTGACGACTACAAATCCGCCCAGCATGGTATATGCTTTCAGGTTTAGGTTTTACAAACGTTTCCTTAGCGCCCTGAACGCCCTCTAGACATTACTAAGCTCCCTAATATCGCCCCACATATATATATATATATATATATATATATATACAATCAGGTTCGGGTCTTGAATAATGATCGCCGACAGCTGCGACGCTCCGACGTTGTGATACACTGGTCCACTTTAATAATCTAGGCTCGTACATGTAGACCCCTTTTCTGTACTCCAACAAGAACCAGGGACGATGTGGATGTGGATTAGGAGAAAACAATAATAGTTATTCTCTTCTATCTCTAAATATAATTAGAAGTAGATCCATGCATATGTTCTAGATTAAACAGAAAGATTTCTTTTTTTATTACGGTTTTCTGTTTAAGTGAAAAGAAAAAAGAGAGGAGGCCACATAACAAACATATATATAGTATCATCAATTGTAATGATTGAGGACAAATCAAACATGTAAAGAAATTGCAATATTAAAAGAAGAAAAAAAAACCATAACCCATAAAAAACACCTCGAAGTTATACTGTTCTGTACAGAAGGCACAAGAACCATACGTTCACTAGTTTTGAGAGTGTCATTCACAACCACAGTGTCCACAACTGCATTGTTTAGTAGGTAATATAGGAATCACAGATATAGGATCATGAGCTATGTCCATAGTGATATATCCTGTACTTTCAGCATGTACTTGACACGATCATGTAGACGAAAACGGAATGTATTCAGGGTGTTTGACATCCACATACTGTGATGATGAATCGGCATTTGATTTATGTTTTGAACATGATGAATAAATAAACACAATTGACAAATATGACGTGCTTAGAATTTGTTACTTTCTTTGTATGATTAGATCAAATAAACAGTTTATAAGATCTATCAATATTCGGATAGATACCATGACCACTCTAATTAGAGATATAATCCTGAAAAGAGGCCTAGAAATGCACTTTCGGCTGTGTTAAAAAATGTTAACTTGACTCCTTTGGAAACAGAATTTTCACGTAGAATTTTTTTTTGTTGATAATGTTTATTCTGGAGGTTCTGTAGGCTCAAAAGAGTGCCTATTTCCACAGTGCTCCAGGCTGGAAATGTACATGCAATACTTTTGAGCCCAGTCCCTGCCCAACAACAAAAATGGAACAGGAATCTGAGGTATACATTTAACAATCTGGCATAGAGAAAAAACTACAAATCTTCCTATATTTTGAGATGTGGTCGGTTGTATCACCGAGACACAAATTCTTTTTTCCGCTTAAGACAGGACACAGTAGTTGTATGAGACAGCATCTTTTCGGTTGTATCACCGTTTAGGTTATACACAATATTACCATGATTTGGATCTGAGTGGCCGTATTCTCCGCGTAGTATTGCGTAGGGTCAACTACAAGGAGAATACGGCCACACAGATCGAAATCATGGTAATGTTGCATTTATTACTCACTTATTTTTTAGATTTAAGCAATAAATATGATCTTTAGAAAACTTTTCAACATAGTTAAGAAGGGACTACTTTCATCTCAATGGGACTACTTTCATCTAAAAAATCCGTATTCTCCTAGGAGATTCCGGAGGTCTGCATTCTACTCAGTAGCGATCTGTAATCTTCATAGTCTTAGTATGGAGACTCCGTATTAGGTGGGTAATAAACAGAAGTATGCCCACTTTTAGAGCAGAAATGATATCAGAAATGAAAAAATTCAGGCAAAATTACCCCTATGTGGCCACATTCCAGGGTGTTTACAAGATTTTGCCATGAAACATATTTTTTGTCTCGCCCTATCCCGTACAACTCAAGGAATCTTATATCGATCAACATTTTAATCAATCAAATTAGGACCGATATGTTTGGTTTGTCCTTAAATGTTTTTGCCAACAAACATATGTTGCTTAAAGGGGGGCGTCCACCAACCACAACAAGGCTAAGACAAGCACCAACAAGAAAATTCCAATCTGTGCTTGTCGCAGCCTTGTCGTGAGAAGGGGGGCTTTACGACAGCATTTTCGGGGTGTGTTGTAGACATCGTTGGTTCCGTAAAAAAGACGTCCATGGTACCGACACACTACGACAGTGATATCGAGGAAACCATGCCACTCCACAACAAGGATCCAGTCAAGGGAAAAATTGAACAATTTCGATTTTGTTGTAGCCTTGTCGGAAGGCTCCCGACAAGCTTTCAATCGTGGCCTTGTCATGGCCTTGTCATAGACTCTTGTCGGGAACTGGGGTCCACCAACCAATACAAAGCATCCAATTGTAGGCCAATCATGGACTTTGTCAGGAAGCCATTGCCTTAGCCTTGTCGTGGTTGGTGGCCGTCCCCCTTAACTTACCATCTGTTAATCTAGGATTGGATATTTCAGATAACAGAGCCAATGGTATGACCCTCTAATATCCCCATCTTTCTAAATATAGATCCTTTTCTTTCAGTAGAACACTCTCAAACATATCATAATTATAGGCTTGGTTTTGTTTTCTCAAAGCTAAGGATTTCCCATTCTCACAAACTTATGTCGTACAAAACTGCTGCCATACATTTGATAGCTGGTACATAAGCAATCCCTTCCAGAAGTTATACCGTTCCAGAACGAGTGGTGACTAAAATGTGATATTTTACATAATTTGGTTCTTTCACAAGACTGACTGTAAGGCATGTCATACAATTTGCATTAGCGCCACACGGTGATTTTTAATAATTCACATTTTTAAAGGCATATCATACAATACAGAGTGACACCACCTGATGATATTTAATCATTCACATTTATCAACTTAAATTGGTTCTTTGTAGCATATTCCTAATCCAAATGGGCACAATTTGAGTTTTGTCTAGTCTGACCTAACCTAATAGATGCAATAGGCCCATTCTCATTTGCTGGATTCATATAAGAAATCTGCTGAAAAATATGGTTTTCGGCAATTCTGTCAAGAATAAGGACCTTGACCTATATCTTTATGTAATATCATTTATCATACACCCATGCAGTATTTTTGATGATTACATACTGCTACTTCCTGTGCAGTATGAATTGTATACTGAACCCTGTGCAGTACACTGTTATACTGAACACGTTGAAACATAAGCAGTGTGTGAGATTTCACATAGACATGTCGTCTATGGCAATATATGGTAAGATTTTATTAATTTTGGGTATATAATAGGACGACCTACTATGCTTGTACATGCTACAAAACTCGATGGGAATTGATGTTATTTATGGAACTCGGCCTTGGGCCTCTTTCCATAAATAACAGCAATTCGCCATCTCGTTTTGTAGCATGTACAGCATGGTCTGGTCGTTCTATGTAACTGCTACATTCTGTGAGAGTTTGAAGAAAATAAAAGAATTTTATTATATAGATAAATAACTTTTTAGAAATTCTATATATTGAAATATATATCAATCATAATATTAATTTCTAAATAAAAAACAAGCATTGTGACTTCTGGTTTTAAAGTTAGATATGTGTTTCATAACACTTCAAGATCATAATAAACTTTCATCATCATATTCAGGAGAATGACTTGGGTTGAAATTTTTCAGAAAGATTGCCTGATATGCCTTTAAAGACAAATGCGGGTAGGTATCGCAGTGTCCCCTATGTCTGATGAATTTAACGCTGGTGCTGCCATCTGGTTTCATGAAAATACTGCAGTTTCCCATAGACACCAATTGTTAAGCACCTACCTTCTTCAGATGGCCTTCCCATAGAAATTAGCATGGTGACATGATATATTTTTAGCATTTCTCATTTGTACATGTTCCCAAATATCATAATCCAGAATTATTTGAGGATAGTGAAAGAACATCAGTGTCATTTTTACAACAAAATCAAAATATTGCGTTTTTCCATAGAGACCAAAAGTTAAGCACTTACATTTTCAGATGGCTTTCTCATAGAATTCAGCATGGTGAAATGCCATTTCTTTTTGCATTTTCTATTTGCTGGTATATGAGACTTATATTACCCAGAGTTATTTTCAAAAATCAATAGAATTTAGAAATCACCCAACTACCAGCATTTGTCTTGAACACTTTTAATTGATAAGTCTGTCCAGTTCGCTGTGTTTGAGCTCTGACAAATGGAGCCGAATCTCTCTTTGAATGACTTCATACATGTCAATCCTCTTCTGGGAGGACCATTACCAGTTTTTGGAGAAATATTGATACACGGGCTGCAAAAAGAAGGGAAAATCATTCATTTTCCTTCATATTGTTGACAAGATTGAAATGTATTTCTAAGGATGATCTGCTGGATCTTGAGAATTTAAACATTAGGAAAATTGGTGCTTTAAATATGGTGCTGTCACTTAACGGTATGCTCCCCCTACTATGGAGTAGGAAAGATGCTTTGACCACACACTCTATTTGATGTGTGTGTATTATTTAGTATGTAACTTGAATATGTTCTGCAATAAGGAAGGCTACACATGTACACTAAGGAGAGACTCTTTACTGGAAGATGAGATTTGAAATAAAATAAAGAAAGAGCTTGCTGAATTAAAAAAGATAAAAAAAATTCTTCATGTGAATATATGATATTTCAATTTTATCCGAATTAGCTTGGTAGAATTAGACAAATAAAAGTGGAAATAGCTTATATCATTTTCAGTGGCATTTCATCTCAAATTTCCTTTGACTCTAGTTCCCGATCGAAAAAAGATCTCTCCATAAGGTACTTGATATACAACGTCAGCCTAGGACTTGTTCCCGAAGATTGAGATTAGCAATGATTGGTACCCTGCACGAACACCACCATTTTACATATATGAATGTGCCCAGCGTAATATATAGGTATGCTTTTGCGTTTACAAGGTCGTCCTATTCCCTGTGTGTATACGCCTCATCTGTAGGCATATATAAGTGTCCATGTTGCGGTCATCTAATAGTCATATATACGCCTGATTCTGTTGTATTTACATCACTATCGAATAGTTCCGATCTCTGCCACTTGGGGACACCATTGGTAGCATATTTCATTTGACATTAGTCATTAAGACCTTGGTATATGGGAAATTTAATATTATCAGTTTTGATTATAAAATTGTTCTAAAACCCTATTTAATATCTTTTCATTAAATACATATAATAAACCCAGCATTCTTTGTTTTTTTAAACGTTTTTTTGATAGATCTTACTTTAAAACACCATTTCTATGTGTGGTCAGTCTGGGTCTACTATATAACTGCCCTGTTCAAGCTTAATGTTAACTTCTGAAACCATCTTACTTCTGAAACAAGTCGATTTACAGCCGGTAAATGGTGGCAAATGGCCCCTAAGCAACGATATAAACATGTTGTTGATGGTAACCCTGCTTAACTTGTTATATGTTGAGAGATAAAGCCATATTCCACTGGCCGATGATTAATTGAGTTCTCCTAAAAATTGGTCAGTGCACGTTGGGATCTCAAAGTGGGTGTATGCCTAGTTTCTGCAACATTTAACAGGTCCATATTGACAGAACCGTCCTCTAAATGTAGTGACCATTGCGGTGGTGGCCTTATTGCATAATCTATGAAAATTTAATTGGTAAACACTTCTATGCCTGTCTGTTACCATTTACCGATCTCGCGTCAGTGGTTTCTGACTGCTGATCGGGGGGGGGGGGGTGAATTCTAGGCCAGTGAACAATGGTTTATATATGGATTTTCATGAAAACCCGTGTCCACAGAATTCTTCTGTGGGACGTCCAGTTGTAACATAAACATATACATGAGACATGGGATGACACAAAAATTAAAAGTTGAAAAGATTTGAAATTTTAGAAAATGAAAGGGAAATAGAAGAGGTTGAAGTAAATCTGAAATATGTGGAAACAAATGTAGAATATCTAGACTAAAGAAAGGATCAACAATGACAAGAGCTCAAATATGTGTTTGGATCGCACCCAAAGTTGCCTTACCAATTGCTGTATGTAGAGGTGCACACCTTGCCCTGATAAAGAGGAACAGTCCATATATGGGAAATCCCAGAGCAAATGGTACCAGTCCAATCCAGTTCTTGGTGGGAATTTGAGTAAAGGCCATGATAGCCATTGCTACATATATCATTAGGCATATTATAGGGCAGATGATGTAAACCTGAGAGGGATGAGTAAAAAAACACATTAATATGATTTGTGATAGAGAAGTAAATACAACCATGAGTCTACCAAATTTGATTGACTAGGCTGTAATGCACAGTATGAAGAAACCAACTGTAAAGCTCGGGTCTCTACATCCCTAATTGTTGAAGCAATAGCCAATCAGGATTGACCAGGCTCATTCTGGTCTGTCGCACATGTCAGAAGGGCTGCTCACCTCACTAACATCTCCAGTGTCATGTCTGAGGGCCCTACCCCCTTTTGCCAGACCAGGAACTAGAGCGAGTGATAATAAGGGTAAACTTGCCATTCACTTCATGGCTGCCATATGGTCAACATCAACACAGGGAGGAGTTGCTACAAAATGGTGACTGTCTTAATGCAGTCATTTGGTACTAATTTTTTGGGGGAATTTAGATAACTTAATCTCTTCACATAGAGACCAATATAATTGGTCAAGATAGGGATGTAAAGACTGTATCAGGTATCTAGATATATCATTTAAGTTGAAATACAAGCATATTAGAACAAGTTATAGAAACTATTGTAAGTCCTTATAGGAAATTGGGTGAAATTCTGGGTGGAAACATTCCATTTGGTGACCTTGACCTTGATCAAAATCAAGATGGTGACAAAAGCTGATGTCTCTATGGTGTCTCAATATATTTACCAAATATCTAAGAAATCAACTCAATACTCTTGGAGAAATGACAAAATAAGTCTCAATTTCAAAACCCTCTGAAATTTGATGACCTTTGCCCATTGACCTCTAATAAAAGGTCAAATGGACACATTTACAGAAAAATGGCTACCATATCAGGAATGGTCAAAGTCTTAGCTTTCCTTTGATACAATAAACTTTCCATTTGGTGACCTTGACCTTGATCAAAATCAAGATGGTGACAAAAGCTGATGTCTCTATGGTGTCTCAATATATTTACCAAATATCTAAGAAATCAACTTTATACTCTAGGAAAAATGACAAAATAAGTCTCAATTTCAAAACCCTCTGAAATTTGATGACCTTTGACCATTGACCTCTAATAAAAGGTCAAATGGACACATTTACAGAAAAATGGCTACCATATCTGGAATGGCCAAAGTCTTAGCTTTCATTTGATACAATAAAATTGCTGCTATACTTCCATGGAACGAAAAGCCACTTTTTCAGGGGCCCCCTGACTACTGGAACTTTTTCAATTTCTACTAAATCCGTCAGTGAACTACATTATATATAGTTATATTTTCTATTTTTCCCCATCTGCTTATTTTTTGTCTTGTTTTGTCTTCTTTTTCTTAATAGTTTTCGCCTTAATCTAAGACAGCAACGCTGGCACTCTGTGCCACCCATTAGGAAGCATTGTAAAGGTCACCACAGGTTACTTCATGTGAGCATGCTCTCATGAAGCATAAAGCCCAATACACATCTACCAATGTCGGAACATTGAATTACCATCGTCGGCGACAAAAGAATGGTAATTTGTCTAAGGCAAGGTGAACAGAGTCGGCCCAAGTCGGTAGATGTAGGACAGCTAGGAAAGGGTCAACCAATGATTAGTGAAAACCCCTCCTGGAGATGTTCTTTTGTTGCTGACGAATTGTCGTTCTATGTTCCTCAATCAGTCACCAAAAGTTTATCAACATGTTAATAAATCCAGTCGCTGACAATGGAATGTTGGTAAATGGCCACTGATTTGGTGGCCAACACGGGCCGAATAGTTGCGTAATTTGCCTGCGACAAGTTCACTGACTATACGATTTGGGAACTAATCGTTCAACCCTGATTCGGTAGATGTGTATTGGGCTTAACCTTTTGTGTGGAGATTTGATAAGACACAGGGACACTGGTCAACATACCTTGTATGGTGACTGTAGATTCGGCTGGCGTATCTTGATGGACAGCAGGCAGGTTAGTAGGACTATTCTTAAAATCATATCATTGAGTCCCAAGAACTCCATTAAACTCAAAGGATCTCCCCAGAGACACCAAACCGATGAGAGTATACACTATGGGATAAATCAAAAGCAATTATTACTCAGCAGGCCAAATAATCTTCATATTCATGGCCAAATGATTATCATATTCATGAAAAAACATAGTCAGGAACTTTTAGTTTTTGAAAATTCCACCTGGTTGATTTTTCAATCTGAAAACAAATCGCCATGCTTAATAACCCAACGTCACGTTTAACCCAACATTCATCGAATATATTGGTATTTTTAATTTTTCGAATTCAATCGTACCCAATCTAAGATGGGGTGAAATTTAAAAAATAGAAATTTCCCAAACATATTCATGAAATATAATTCCAATTTGAATTATCCAGTATTGAAACTGTAAATTTATACACTGTGACTTTCTTTTTCGAATTATCACATTTAGCAGCATACTAAAGTGGCAGTTAAGACGAAAGCTGAGCTGCTAATAAAACATTACAATACAATTTCATACAATGCTTAAGATAAGTTCGAGAATTCACAAGTGATTCGATACAAAGAGTAAGAGAATTCCATGAAAATATTTGATTGAATAAAAGCATAATAAGCAGATATGCGATTGTACGAAATGAGAATATAATGATAAAAGTTTTATACAGCCCCTTCAAAAAGATAATTTCATTAGACCTTGGCTGTGGGTGGGTAGGTACAAGAAAACGTTTTGAGAATTCAAAGATAGCGCACTGAAAAGAGGAGGTCAGTCACATGACCTCAATAACTTATAACAACACTAGGTCGCAGCACAGCAGCTAAATTAAAACCAATTTCAAATTAATCCTCAATGAAGTCAAACTATTATTATATACCTGTGTTCGAATGTCTATCAAATACTGCCCACTGCTAGGGGTGAAGTAATAATAACATTTGTGCCCGCTATGACTACCACTTGTCACACAGAACACAAGTCAACAGGTTCTTTGAATAAATGTTTTAGTACTTCTCATTGTGTTATACAAGTTACATGTGACCAGTGTTGATGTTACAGGACACTCATGTCGTCTGTCGGAGTGTCGGGGAGCAACTGCTCTGTGAGGGCTCGCGCTACCCTCTATCTACCCCCAGCCCAGCGTGGCTGGAACTACATCATACATTCCACAGTCTGCTCACTCTCCGAGCAGGGGCATAACAACAAACACAGTCTCAGTTATAATGCTGTAAATACACCCCACTGTGTTACACACTTCATAATTAATTAAAATGAAGTTTTTTCACCAATTTTACATATATAATAATAAGCACACATCCTGACTATGAACGAATTGGATCTTGCTCTTGGTCAGTTGTCGATTTCATACTACCTTCTGCCTACTGCATCAGGCAGCATGAAATCGATGACTGCCCTCGAACGAGAACTGTTTTGTCCTTAGTAAGTACATTTCCTAATATTACCAGGAGACAAACTGCAGGTAGTGGAGTACGGAATTTTTCACTGATCATTCCCAGAAAGGCAGGAAACAAACCATCTCTTGCAGCAGCAAAACATATCCTAAAAGCACATAGATTAACAAATTTGGTTTAATATGATATACTAATTATTGTTTTGATAAGTTCTGCAGTAAATAATTCGATTTTGTCATAAATTGTAGCATCTGAATTAAATCTAATACGATGAACAACGAATAACGCAAGACTGGATGTGTGGAGGAAAAATATCTAATATTCATTTCCCACGAGAAAAGGGTACCACACAATGCGAACTTTGCTGAACGAAGAAAAAGTTTATAATATGAACACCTCCTTTATTTTTGTAGGATTAAGAAAGAAATTGATTGGTGTTTGGTCTGTGTCCCTGCTCGCCTCCAAGTTTGAGGTGACAGCAATATGAGCGAGCCTGGATGCCTGGCCTATATCTCCAGATCATAGGCCAGGTAACGCCCACCATTTGGTGCATCATGGGTATAAGTGGGATTGCATGCAGCTGGTACCTACCTGACTGATACTTGTTGGATTTTACAGTGGTTCACCCACTAGAGGGCGTAGCGAAATCTGATATTATTTAAAGAAACATTCTAATAAGTTTTCTTTGATCTTTCAAAAGATTGCTATTTTTCTTAATTTGATATCATCGTTCACTATAAACAAGTAATAGTAAGTTATTTGAGGAACCTCGTGAGGGAGAGAGGTTGTGCTGGGTTTCCTTACCACTGCAAAGCAGTGGGGAACCAGAGAAAGCTCAAGGTCAATCACGTGTCGTTCTCACTGGGCGTTACCTGTCCCATTGTTATTTGGGACAGGGAACAAGTGAAAGCTGTCGGAGTGTCGGGGAGCAACTGCTCCGTGAGGGCTCGCGCTACCCTCTATCTACCCCCAGCCCAGCGTGGCTGGAACTACATCATACATTCCACAGTCTGCTCACTCTCCGAGCAGGGGCATAACAACAAACACAGTCTCAGTTATAATGCTGTAAATACACCCCACTGTGTTACACACTTCATAATTAATTAAAATGAAGTTTTTTCACCAATTTTACATATATAATAATAAGCACACATCCTGACTATGAACGAATTGGATCTTGCTCTTGGTCAGTTGTCGATTTCATACTACCTTCTGCCTACTGCATCAGGCAGCATGAAATCGATGACTGCCCTCGAACGAGAACTGTTTTGTCCTTAGTAAGTACATTTCCTAATATTACCAGGAGACAAACTGCAGGTAGTGGAGTACGGAATTTTTCACTGATCATTCCCAGAAAGGCAGGAAACAAACCATCTCTTGCAGCAGCAAAACATATCCTAAAAGCACATAGATTAACAAATTTGGTTTAATATGATATACTAATTATTGTTTTGATAAGTTCTGCAGTAAATAATTCGATTTTGTCATAAATTGTAGCATCTGAATTAAATCTAATACGATGAACAACGAATAACGCAAGACTGGATGTGTGGAGGAAAAATATCTAATATTCATTTCCCACGAGAAAAGGGTACCACACAATGCGAACTTTGCTGAACGAAGAAAAAGTTTATAATATGAACACCTCCTTTATTTTTGTAGGATTAAGAAAGAAATTGATTGGTGTTTGGTCTGTGTCCCTGCTCGCCTCCAAGTTTGAGGTGACAGCAATATGAGCGAGCCTGGATGCCTGGCCTATATCTCCAGATCATAGGCCAGGTAACGCCCACCATTTGGTGCATCATGGGTATAAGTGGGATTGCATGCAGCTGGTACCTACCTGACTGATACTTGTTGGATTTTACAGTGGTTCACCCACTAGAGGGCGTAGCGAAATCTGATATTATTTAAAGAAACATTCTAATAAGTTTTCTTTGATCTTTCAAAAGATTGCTATTTTTCTTAATTTGATATCATCGTTCACTATAAACAAGTAATAGTAAGTTATTTGAGGAACCTCGTGAGGGAGAGAGGTTGTGCTGGGTTTCCTTACCACTGCAAAGCAGTGGGGAACCAGAGAAAGCTCAAGGTCAATCACGTGTCGTTCTCACTGGGCGTTACCTGTCCCATTGTTATTTGGGACAGGGAACAAGTGAAAGCTCAAGGTCAATCACATGTAGCACTCGTTGGGCGTTACCTGTCCCATAGGTAATTGGGCCAGGGAACCAGTCTAGAATTTAAACGAGGTGATAGCCGAGTGAACATTCTGAAGCACTTCAAAGTGCCACAAGGTACAATGTGGATCTTATATAGAATTGCATCGAGAATCGTATAAATAGACAATACTCCAGAGTTTGGCTGGGCCGCAATCGTCATCGAGGCGAAGCTGAGTGACAATTACGGCCTAGCCAAATGAGTGGAGTATTGTCTATTTTACGATTCAAGTGCGGTTCTGGATTTATCTTACCCCTTTCTATGACATTAAATATCATCACAACTTCAGAATAATCAGAAAATACTTAGCAAATTCACTACGCCACGGCCGTGGCGTAGTATTGTCACTTTACCAGGGTGATGGTTGAGTATATTTTTCTAATGTTATTCCTATGGCTACACTTGTACCAGGGGTGAGATAAAATCCTGAATCGTCCATGGAGAGGGTCCCTGGTCATATTTTTGGTGATATCACACTCATAGTTTGTTCTACATGTATATATCATTCATCACCTCGTGAATATATAATATGCATGTAGTGTATTGTGATGTATGTATTAAGAATATCACAGGGTGCCTCCTAACAGGTCCTCACTCTAGATAGTGGTCAAGGCCCAACCATTTGCACTGCCACCCCCTGTGTTTGAACCGTCCCCTGTCTTTGTTTGCACTGACCCCCCGATAGGGTATAAGGAAGTAGAAGTCCACTTAGAGCTTACTTGGAACCCAGACACTGAGGCGTCAACATCTCCAGGCTGCTCAGCATTACCAACACTACAATGAGGAGGCTTGAAATCCATAGGACACTAGGCTACAGGGGCCTTTACTGAGGATTGGGCTTCTCTCCACAAGCTGCTACCACCCCAGGGACCTGTTTCAGTAGTCTTGTGACATTAGGCCTAGACATACATCAACAGCGGCACCAACAGTGCAAGCAACAGCGGAAAAAAACTAGCAAATATCAGAAGATCGAAGTGGCCAATCTTCTTCATATTTGGAACGATTATAGATTATATGTATCCCCTACTCATGTTAAAGTGTCATTGCTTAATTCCTACGAGAAGTGAGTGAAACTCTGTGTGTCATCAACTGCAATCTTGTGATCTGTCCGTATGGTGTCACAGACGCCATCTAGACATGTCAAGAAACTACTGAAACAGGTCCCAGCAACGGGGGAACAGAGACTGATGACTGCTTCTACCATATTCTACCGCTTTGGATCATCTATATCCACAAGTCAAGGAGACATTAGACAATAACAGAAAGTGATAGACTGTGAGTACTGCTGACCATGTGGACTTGTATCATATGAACTTACCAGAAGTGAATGTGATTGTATGGGGATGAGTTGTTATTCAACTACATACTTTGTTAGATAGAATACATGTTATAAATAAATATCTGTGTATGGTTATCTGTCTTCTTTTTTAAGTAAAGAAGATATTTTGAATTCTCTTTTCTTGTCACTGGGTTAGCTAGCCTATAAGATTAGGCCTTAGCTTCTGAACGTGACAGTATGAGGAGGTTCAATGGAGTGAACATACCTAGATCCACCCAAGATCATAGCATTTAGGACTCCCATTGCCGACAGCACCACAATGAGTGGAATTACCAATGAGAATTTACCCATTGTTCGTTCTGCAAATGCCTGAAATAGAGATGTTTGTTATTGGAAGTTTTATTCATATTAGAATTCTGTAATCTACATTTCCATATATACTTTATACCAGTCTCAATTGAGCAGTTATATTCAAACAGCCAATAAGTTTCTGGAAATAGTTGAATCATATTTCTCAATACATCTGTATAATTTAAGCCCTTTAAGAAATGGAATATCTATTTGGATGCATTTATTTAATTAAACCTGGTATAACTGTTAATTCAGATTGGTGCACAGGACAAAACTTCGACTTTATCAATATATCTAATTTGTTGGATCTATCACGTGCACTAAGGGCAGTGTTTTCAGATATTTTCTTATAGATATCCCCATATTGTTTGCATATGTATAGCATGATATCTGTATATTCAGCCCCGAGTATACAATATATAAACATTGATATCAAGTATATATGATAAAATTGTATTAGTTACATCACAAAACCAACAACTCCTGATTTTAAAGTAAAGGTTGTATTGAATGATATTTGTTGCCTATACATTAGTTTTGACACAACGTTTCGGCCAATGTTGGCCTTCTTCAGGTGTACATACTCTCCTCCTACAAGCTCTGAAGTACATCTTATGAGCAAGAATATTACAATACTTTTGTTTCTACATTGTTACTGCATTATATGTTCTTTGGTGTGCTTCTGTTCTTCATTTTTGGTGATCAGGCTAACACTGGGTATAATTTTGAGCCCTTAGGAGTATCGTTTGACGGGGCGTGTGGTGAATCCGAGGTATGACTGCACATCTGACCAGGTAAGTGATTTGAACCACAGAAATTCGCGCATTTTCGCTGTGTTTCGGGTTTTAAACCTGTCCTCATTGGGTGAGACCGTGGTTGTCTGTGGTTACATGTACACACTGTTGGTTGGGGAATTTGGTTGGTTCAATGGAGGGGTGTGTTCTCTCTGTTCGACCTTCACCTTGTGTCCACTGTCATGGTGGTCTTATAGGTTATATTTCCCCTTTCCAACTTGATTTATCTGTGCAGTTTCGCCATCATCTGGCTCATCAGATACATTTCGGATCTATGTGGGTAGGTGTGAGTGTTATCCTACTCATGTGGGTATTTTGTTTGTGCCTATTCTTTGTGTTGGCAGTTTTTGTGTGTAGTTTAGGTGTGTGTGAGGGCTATTTCCTTCACACCCAGTGGGCAGTTATCATATTTTGTATGTTTACTGTCCATGTGGTGTACCTGGTCATGATGTGAGTCTGGATTGAGAGACTAATTTTGAGCCCTTAATCTGTTAATTGTCAAGAGTTATTATAGTCAAGTCAGGCTTTGATATGACTGAACATTATGACGATTAGATATAATGAACTTATTGGTAGAAACTGACATATAAATGACGACCAATGCGTTGGATGATATATAGGGCCATGGTGTCATGTTTATGCTGGATTTATTGTACAGATATACTCAGACGGGGTATATCTTACTATAAAATAGAGATGGCGCCACTGACGGCTCTATCCTACTAGCGCCACAAAGCGCCAACCGGGTGAGGTACGAGTCGCGCTAGCCTAGAAGCGTCACTCACCTACCAGAATTTTTTCTGATCGGACATACCAACACACTCGCGATGTCGCGTTGTACCGCATTAGTGCGATGGGTACTACTACTCCTCATGGCGGTATGTACGACTTGTGGATTTACATACTATGGGAGAACTTAGAGGAAAGGATGTCCCAAATGTCCGGAATCAGGTGTGATAAATTTATTGGTAGAAACTGACATATAAATGACGACCAATGCGTTGGATGATATATAGGGCCATGGTGTCATGTTTATGCTGGATTTATTGTACAGATATACTCAGACGGGGTATATCTTACTATAAAATAGAGATGGCGCCACTGACGGCTCTATCCTACTAGCGCCACAAAGCGTCAACCGGGTGAGGTACGAGTCGCGCTAGCCTAGAAGCGTCACTCACCTACCAGAATTTTTTCTGATCGGACATACCAACACACTCGCGATGTCGCGTTGTACCGCATTAGTGCGATGGGTACTACTACTCCTCATGGCGGTATGTACGACTTGTGGTTTTACATACTATGGGAGAACTTACAGGAAAGGATGTCCCAAATGTCCGGAATCAGGACAATGGATGATATATAGGGCCATGGTGTCATGTTTATGCTGGATTTTTATTTCAGAAAACTCAAAGTTTGTCTTATGGTGTAAGAAGTACTAGTAGCGAGTGAGTCAAAATACCTACCGCTGATACTATGTTTGTTGCTGACATTTCTGCTGGTGATAATACTGTGAAGTAGGCCACATTAGTCAGAATAAATACTCCTGTTACTGTAGCAAAGGCGATGCAAAGTGCCCGAGGTATTGTTCTGAAATGTTACAGAAATATGATTTGTTAAAGAGTGAGAATATATTACAATAGCTTTTTCTAAAGTCTAGAGCTTTACCTGAGCCAGGATAGACCCTAAGAGTAATTGAATAAGAATGCTGATGCAAGAGTATGTGGTACTACTAGGAGTCAAGGATTTTGATGGCAACTGGAGATTCTTATACATCTGGCAGGATGCTGCAGGTTGAGCTTGCAAGCTCTGTGCTGTGATTGGCTGTTAAATCAACAGCCAATGAAGGATGACCAGTCTTTTACTAGTCAGTCTCACATGCCAGGAGGGCCGCTCATGACACTAACAACTCAGAGTGTTATTTTTAGAGCCCCTGCTCCCATGCGGACTGTTTAGGAACTAGATTGAATGAAAGTAAATGGACCATTCACTACATGGCTGCCACACTGTAAACATTGATAGAGGGAAGAACTGCTGAAAATGGGGCTTTTATAATACAATATCTCACCCCTGGTACAAGGTTAGCCATAGGAATAACATTAGAAAAAAATACTCAACGATCACCCCCGTATAGTGACGATACTACGCCATGGTCATGGAGCAGTGAATTTGAGATGACGTCATATGGATTTGCTAAGTTTATTCTAATCATTGTGAAATTTTGATGATATTCAATGTCATAAAAAGGGGTGAGATAAATCCAGAACCGGACTCGAATCGTAAAATCGACAAAACTCCACTCGTTCGAATGGCCCTTAATCGTCACTCGGCTTCGCCTCGATGACGATTGCGGCCCAGCCAAACTCGTGGAGTATTGTCTATTTATACGATTCTCAATGCAGTTCTATATAAGTCATTTTTTATTCTAAAACAGATCGACATTAGTGTAAGTAGACACCACAGCTATGGGTGTAGTCATGACAGGCATACTGCATACTATGCCATATAGCTTTGTACCAACATACATACTGCGCGCTTTGAACCTGCTATGACATGATTTGAAGAATTAAGAATTAACACCAGAACGCCCTTACAATTGCACCACTTACTTGTAAGGATTTTTAATTTCCTCTATAAGAACTGGAAGCATTTCCCTAAAAGGATAGCAATACGGTTAATTTAAACATAATTACTGTTCCTTTAAACATATATTTTCTGTTCGTTTAGACACATTTTGCATACATCTTTTACAGCTGTTTAAAGCAATGTTGAAATTATTTTCAACTCAGTGCGAAATCAAGTGGTTCACATAGAATGCTAGTAAATGCATAAATGTTAGTAATTATCCTATACTATTATTTAGTTTATATAATCGGGCTGTTATATGCCAAAACTTAACCATAAGAATACTGGTTCAACAAATAGGATCCATATTGTTTCAAGTATCGGTGTTATCTTCAGACGAACTTTTGTCCTTATACATAGCAAATGGATCGCATATTGGCTAAAGAAGTATTTGTATAGCTGTCATATATACTTTGGACATGCCAAACTACTGGCTATATGGTTAGTCAGTTTTATTTTCAAAATGTGTAAACTGCATCTATACAGTCAAACCAGCCACCCAAGTTGTGCAAATGTCAGTATGAATATCGAAAATTTAAAAAATGCTACAACTCTATCTCTGTGATGTTTATGATAATTTCTACTATGAATGGGTCTTAGGAGAAGTGAGCATGGTATTTGTTTGTTTAGGGTTCAGGCATAGACTAGTAACCCTTTAACCGCTGCACGCCAAAATGAAGCGGGAATTGTACTGCCGCGCCCCCCACGCCTTTCCTATATACTACCGCTGCAGGCTTCTACCAGATGCACCCCTGAAACGCCGGCCCAACCCGTCCATATGCCTGACTCGATCTGTGAATTATTTTGGTTTGCTCCGAGTTCTACTTGCAAATCAACATCTCCATGGCACTATATAGACTTAAAACACACAGATACATTGTTTTAAAACTATTTTATTTAATATGGAAAAGTTCTAACCCTTTAGTACTGGAGGCATCATGCGGCGGTAGCCATGGGAATGCCTCCAGGCATCATGCAGCGGTTCACCCGGGAATGCTTTGAGGCATCATGTGGCAGTGAAAGGGTTAAAGACCACTCAGATGTGGTATAATGATACACCAATTCTACTGTACCCTAGTTTTGTTTACACCTGGTCCTTTCATATCTTTAAGCTTGATTCAATAACAGCAAGTAATTAAAAAGAATTATTGATACTCACCATCCTCCATAGTTTGTTGCACATGTGTACAGTGCTATTGAAAAATGGCCAGCGTCCCATATTGAGCCTGAAAATCCTTGATTTAGAAGTTCTGTGTGACCTGTCAATTATTCCAAAGAATAATATGACTTAGTTAAAATCTCCAGTATATGCTTTACCATGTACAACCACAAACACATCCACATTCATATGCAATAGTGGCTAACGGGAGTAAGAGCTAATGCGTGAGCGGGAGATCTGAGCCCTTGCTAAGGACGCCCCATTTGACCACAACCCTGCGCCTGTTCCCAAGAGACACACACCCCACCCTCCTCCTCTGGTCTCGTGTCCTCAGGCTCATCACCACTGGACGCATGCACTCTGTCTCACTTTCACTTGTTCCGGTGCTCGCTACGGACTAGCCAGTGAACCCAGCCCTGTCCCATACAGGGCCGGGTTCCTCTGCCGTAGAGCCCTCCAATGGGTTATCATTTCATACTGCGCACACTCTGACATGTATGAAAAAAAACCACCCAAATCAAGAAATATATATCCATTTGTCCTTGCTAACCTTCAAAACAGCTGTCGCTTACGTTGTAACTGTGTATATAGAGGTAGTTTCCCAGTGGAGCTTGGCTAGTTCTTACGTCAAGTCATTTTGTTCAGTCTTTTTCACTGGTTTCCAAACTGCACAGTGTCTCGCCTATTGACATAGAATTGCTCACCCCTGAATGGAGATCAGGGGTGAATACTTTTTACCTAGCTATGGAAATGCTCACTGGTCTTCCTTTACTGACCTGCTCACGCCAACCTGTCATCCCCGAACTGACCATCATGGGAAAGACGATGCTCAAGACTTCTAAAGGAACCCGGAAGGGGAACAAAAATACCGGGACTGGTGCCTTAACCCTTTAAGGGTGGATGATGCCTTAAAGCATCACGCGGCTGGGGGCGGATGATGCCTTAAGGCATCATTTGCTGGGTATCTATGAAATTATGTATTTTTGCTTTTGAAAAGGAAATATTTTATCAATTAACTTGAAATTTGCACTGAATGCAGGTTTAACTTTATATTTTAGAATTCTAAATAATGGTAATAGAAATATTAAGTATAACAAATTTTATCATGTGATAAACCTTCAAATTTTGAGTTCAGAGAAAAATGCCCCCGTCACTAGTTGCCGTCCCCATGTGTGTAGTTCTGCCATAGGCGGCCGTCCTTAAAGGGTTAAAGAGGGAAAATGGCGGCAGATGGAGCTGTCTCTTACAATATAACTGTGTATTTAGAGGTTGTTTTCCAGTAGAGCTTGGCTGGTTCTCAAGTCCAGTTTGGCAGCCGGTGACTTTTGTTCAGTCTTTCTAGATGGTTCCCAAACTGCACAGTGTCTCGCCTATTGACATAGAATTGTTCACCCCTGAATGGAGATCAGGGGTGAATACTTTTTACCTAGCTATGGAAATGCTCACTGGTCTTCCTTAACTGACCTGCTCACGCCAACCTGCCATCCCCGAACTGACCATCATGGGAAAGACGATGCTCAAGGGTTATAAAGAAAACCGGAAGGGGAACAAAATATCGGGAATGGTGCCTTGAAGAAGAAAATGGCAGCAGATGTAGAGGCCTGGGAGCTGTTTCAAAAGTTGAGTGAGGCCTCGCCAGCGGGACGACGCATTTCAATTATATAGAACTGCATCGAGAATCGTATAAATAGACAATACTCCATGAGTTTGGCTGGGCCGCAATCGTCATCGAGTGGAATTTTGTCTATTTTACGATTTGAGTGCGGTTCTGGATTTATCTTACCCTTTTTTATCGTTTAAATAACATCACAACTTCAGAATAATCAGAATATACTTAGCAAATCCACTACGCCACGGCCGTGGCGTAGTATTGTCACTTTACCAGGGTGATCGTTGAGTATATTTTTTTAATGTTATTCCTATGGCTAAACTTGTACCAGGGGTGAGATAAAGCGAGAGGCCGCAACAGCGAGCGGCACTTTGAATCAAAGCGGCAGCAAAACCGGTACCAATACCCAATAGCGAGCGGCACCACCACCTCAACAGCAACACTTCAAGTACAGTTGTTTAGCTCTCGCTTTGGCGGTGAGTACTCTTGTTTAGCACCCTCCCGAATTTTGAAACAGCTCCCAGGTTGAAAGGCTCATGGCTGCTATTGAATGCCTCGTGGCCAGGGTTGATGCAGCAGAAGAGCACACACCGTCAATATCACAGGTATTGTTAACATCTGACATAAGGCCAGGTCTTCCTGCTGTACATTTGTCCGTAGTATTCTCAAGAATACATCAAGATCAAGAGGGAAGTGAAGTATGGGATGAGTAATGAATGAATGATATAAACAGAGTCTATAGAAAATCATGGAAATACTCTATGTATATACAATATAGATACAAAAGATTACTATGTGCTTACGATATACACTAGCAGTATTTCACATCGGTATTGAAAAGTAAGGCTATTGACAT
This sequence comes from Alentia gelatinosa, assembly GCA_950022655.1. Taxonomy (NCBI): domain Eukaryota; kingdom Metazoa; phylum Annelida; class Polychaeta; order Phyllodocida; family Polynoidae; genus Alentia; species Alentia gelatinosa. The sequence continues at coordinate 10,067,624 of OX465585.1, forward strand.
GTGAACATCCCATTTTATCCATCCCTACCTCTCGGCAGGGGGAATCGCATAGTACTCAGTTAATACTATGTGTTATTATCCTACCCCGAATAAAAACGCCATAGGCTTAACATGGGAATTGTTTATGTCACGGGTAGTGACATAAAGTGTTGTTTATGTGTGTAGGACGTCCAATCTCGCCAAGCGACTGTTGGTATGTGACTAGACCGCAGAGTGCCGTTCGCGGGCTCCGTGTATAATTTATTCGATCTCGTACAAAGCGCGGCACCTATTGGGTTACCCTGGTCAGCAGGTGGTCTCCCCTGATTCCCATTGGGCAGGATTACGGACAAAGGGTGGTTTGTATGTGTCCTGTCCATACAGAAAGCGGATTCTGGCCATGTTTGGGTGTCAGGTCGCTTCTGGTGGGGACATCTGGTGTGTAGTTGGGGCATTCCAGCTTCACTCATGTCATCTAGTGTGTGTGTGGGAGTTATAGGTGCATGTAGTCAGATCCCTATGCTGGAATCTGTCATACCAACAGTTTCAATAGTGTCTTCAGGCTATTTTGGCTGATTGTTAGGTCTTGGTAAATTGTTTTAATTAATGTAAAACCTATCGCTTGTTTATTGGGTGGTTTTGTGCCTCCCAGTGAGAAATTATAGTGGTGTGTCTAGTCACATTTGGTCTCTTATGTGCGTTTGGTTGATGGGGTATGGATCATAGTTTTAATAAAACTTTTTCCCAACTAGCCTCGTTCCCGGGGGTTGGTGTGGGCGTGTTAGATTCGTAGATAAAATTTTTGACGTGGCATTCAGTGGTCCATCAACCGTACCTGCTATCCATGGTATTGAGGCCCATAGGCGCCTGAGTTTTTAACCGGTGTATCCAGTTATACTCAACCTTCAATCTGAGGTTCTTGGCTGCCTGACTGTCCGGATGGCAGTGGATGAAGTCTATGATTTTAAACTCCATGTCGTCTACGCCTTGATGTCCCTTTTTACAGAAGCGTTTGGGGACGTCATTTATTTTGCTCCCGGTTACTACAGATCGCATGTGTTCTCTCATGCATTCTTTTATTTTCCTCTTTGTCTGTCCCACGTACTGGGTTTGGCAAAGTTTGCACGTGATGCAGTAGATCACATTGGAGCTATTGCATGTCACGTTGTGCTTCGCTGAATATGTTTTCTTGGTGGATTTGCTTTTGATCTGGCCACTCGTATCGATCTGTTTGCAGTATTTGCAACTTTTGCTTTTGCATGTGTTGTCTTTTTTAGCAGTATGTTTCTGCTTCTCATCTGGTTTGTAGTTGATTCTTGCCCTGACCAGTTGGTCCCGTAGGTTTTTCGGTCTTTTGTACCCTTTTATCAATTTACTCTCGTAAAGGTGTTTGGTTGTACTGGATTTTCCCAGGATCTCCCAGTTGTTTTCTACCACCTTAGGAGCACTGTTGTCATTTTGGTGGTATGTTGTGATTAGGAAGATTTGTTTTTCTTCCTCCTCTTTCTTTTTCTCCCTGTCTTTCTTTGGTTTCAGAAGGGATTCTCTATCAATTTTGTTGATCTTCTTCACACAGTCGTCTAGTATCGTTTGAGGATACCCTCTCTCTTTGAACTGCCTGATTTTGTCGGCTGCATGTCTCTCATAGTCCTCTTGTCTAGTGCATATGCGCTTCACTTTGAGGAGTTGAGAGTTCGGGATGCTTCTTTTTTGTGTGGGAGGATGTGTTGATTCGAATCGGAGGTAAGTTTTCCGATCAGTAGGTTTCACAAACAAGTCGCTTATCAGGTGAGTGTTGTTGTCCTTTTTGATGCACGTGTCTAGGAATGGTACCGAGGTTAACGAAACTTCTTTCGTGAATTTGATGGTTTCGTGGTATCCATTCAGCCATTTGTACCATCTCAACAGTTCCAGTATGCTTTCGTTTTTTGGCATCGCGTTTGTGTGCCTAGTTTTTGTAAGTTTTTCCCCGATTACTTTTATACCTTCTTCGTTTGGTATATTGGTGTAGAGGGCTCCTACGTCTAAAGTGCCTAATATGTCCGTTTCCGCTATCTGGTCCAATTCCGCAATTTTCAGTAGGAAATGGTTCGTGTCCTTTATATAGGATTTGATTTTCGGAACCTCTTTTTCCAAGAAGCTGTCTACAAATGATGATATTTTTTCAGTGGGACAGCCGTTTGCTGATACCACCGGTCTCCCAGGGGGTGGAATCTTCCCCTTGTATATTTTGGGGAGAAAGTAGACCTGTGGGGTGCGTGGTTTCTCTGTAATTAGAGAGCTCCCCATCTTTTCGTTTAGCTCGCCCTCTTCCACTAGAGATTTTATATAGTTGTCTATTTCGAGATTGAAGGGCATCGTTTGGTCCTTCTCCAATCTGGCGTAGGTTTGCTGGTCTCCCAGTTGCCTTTCAGCCTCTTTGATATAGGACACAGTGTCCTGTATCACCACCGCCCCTCCTTTATCTGCTGGTTTTATGACTATCTCTGGATCTTTGGCAAGATCCCTGGCCGCTTCTCTTTCTTCTCTTGAGAAGTTTGAGCGTCCATTTGATTTATTGATGTTTCGCCTGGCTAGATCTATTTCGTTGACAGTTATGAACCCTTCCAAACTGCTCGGTCCTTGTGGGGCCGTCCAGTTTGATTTGGTTCCCAGCTGTTTGATCAAGTTTTGGTCATAGAAGGGTTCGCCAATTTGGCATGGTGTTTTTGCCTCAGATTGGGTGGTATTACCCAATTTGTTAAAGAATTGTTTAATTCTTAGGTTGCGGTGAAAATGATCTATCTCTAGTTTTAAGTCTCCCTCCTCTATGTGGGTTTCTGTTGGGCAAAAATTAAGACCTTTGTTTAGGACTGATATTTCTGCTTTTGTGAGTTTTTTGCTTGATAGATTGACTATTGTGCTGTTAGCATCGTTTAGGGTGCTTTTGTCTACTTTTACATCATTCTGGTCCTGTACAGGGCCCGGTTCACAAGCAAAGTCTAAGTCAATTTAAATTGACTTAGAGCTTAATTGACTTCAAGTCCAAGTCAATTCTGCTGAGATCGAGTTCACAAGCAAAGTCAATTACAAGTCAAGCTTAAAAAAGGTTCGAAATCCCAAGTCTAATAGAGAGTAGACTTGAGAAGTCAAGTCAATTAATTCTGATGCCAAAAATATGCACTGAAGAGAAATACAATCAATATTACTGTTCTATTTACATTATGTTTTTGTAATATCCTGATTAGTAGATAAGGCACATAATTTCCATAATCTACAACAGTTAACATGGATTGTGGATTTCGAATCCGACAAGGACGCTTGTTGTTATCCAAACCGGATGTGGAAATCAGACGTAAAATACACGTTAAATCGGCGATATCTTCACCTCTGATGGTGAAGAGCTCCAGATTTATTTGACTTCGCCAAGTCAATTAGGGAATTGACTTGAACTTTGTTTGTGAACTCAAACCAAGTCAATTTCGGAAATTGACTTGGCGAAGTCTATTATATTTGACTTGATTTCTAATTGACTTGACTTCGCTTGTGAACCGGCCCTGGACCCTTCTTTGTAGTTTTAGATAATGGATTGACATAAAGCATCTCGTAACAAACTGACTTTTTATTGATTTCGTTTTCGGAATCAACTTGGTTACAATGGATGTGTGCCGTTTTTACAGGCTTGGTACATTCATGGTTGGGGGATTGCGGGGTCGCAGTTCACCCGGGGTCCCTGCTTTGGGCCCCCACGGTTTCCACGGTTTCCTCGGTTCCCGCGGGTTTTCCCCCTCTGCTTTCCGCCCGGTGGGCAGTGCGGAGGGGGTTTGTGAAAACCCTGCGGCTGTGCGCTGTCCTGCTGTCCATCACTTGGTGGGCCAGCAGAGCCAGAGGCAGAGCTAGGGGTGGCCTTCGATTTCACAAAGGTACCCTTTGCGAAAAAAAAATTTCTACGAATCTAACACGCCCACACCAACCCCCGGGAACGAGGCTAGTCGGGAAAAAGTTTTAATAAAGTGTTGTTTATGCCACTACTTTCTGATTCTGACAAAATATGGAAACGGGGTAGGATAGAATCTAGACGCCACTCGTTTGAGTTTGAGCTTATTCATGCCACTTATTTTGTTGGCTCCGTAATGTCACTCGTCTTTGACTCGTGAAATTATGGAGCCAACAAAATGTGAGGCATAAATAAACTCAGACTCAAACTCGTGACGTCTCTTGATATTATACCTATAGGCAGATAGTTCAAGACATCACCCGTACGGACTTCCACCCCCACCTCCACCAAATAATCATTGTTCCTTCATTATCAAATATGTCTTAAATTCAACTCGATTGTGATACTGGAGCAGATGGGAGATTTATCTAAATCAAATCTAATCTTACCTCCAATCTAAATAAAAACTTTAGAAAAACGAATAAAAGCCCAAATATTGTGTTAGTTCCTCTTAAACTATCGCTTTTATAATTTGATGTGATTCCAACAGGATTGATGCAGTTTTTTGTTGTTGATTGATTAAAAATCTACACCCACGATACCTCCTAGGTTTGTCGTCTCTTACGACAATTCTTAGCGAGTTACGAGACCACCAACAAGCTGTAGTTATGCTATTATATCTTAGCCTGGTATAAACGTCCATAGGGTCAACATTAGGAACTTGTTCTCAACGAGTTTTAGGGTACGGTAGATCATACTCAACAGGTGATAAACAGATGAATATTTCCAGGTTAAGATAAAATCAGAAACATTTTCGTGCCTGGTCTGAGTCGCCATTCGCCATCTCGTTTGGAGTTCTTCAGAATATTCACTCGGCTATCCCCTCGTTCATATTACTGCACACTCCAAACTCGATGCGAACGAGGACACAGACCAAACACTCATCAATTTCTATCTTACTATTAATTGAGACCTATTAAATGTGAATCTTGCCCCGACCCCCCCCCCCCCCCCAAAAAAAAAAAAAATTATCATGCATAAAGGTGGGTATGAGGACAAGTAGGGTATACCTGGACGATAGGTTATCTATTGGGCTTTAGTTGACTGAGGACTCTAACCTGCATCAAGTACTGCCAAATATATCTGTTAATCTGTATGGGCAGCCTATCATAGTTTCACCTCAAGTCTCAGTATCCGGCAAGCACTTGATTTTAAAGACTGAAGATTACCATATACCCATGCCGTATAGACTGTAAATATGCACCGTTTTGCCATATAACGTAAAAATACTGTACGGACCACTGGTCCGTACACTAAAATACGGACCACCTTGCGATACACGTTTATTAAGATATTGGTTGTTAAGCTAAATGAAATTTTTTTTCTTTTAATTCCGGGTATATAGTAAATATATAACGTCCAACCATGCTTGTACAAGCCACAGAACTCGATGATAATTTACCGTTTGTACGGAACTCGGTGTAAACGCCTCGGTCCGTACAAACCGTAAATTAGCATCTGGTTCTGTGACTTGTACAGCATGGTCAGGACGTTCTATGTAAAAACCTCTTTGTTAATAACAGGAGAATCATATCCAATAAAAGAAAAAACAAGAAGATTCTATGTGATCTAGAAACACATTTAGGCAATTTGTTTCAAGTGCTTGAATTTTTTTTAATTTTTTTTATTTAGCACTATGAAGCAGTACATACAGTGCCTCTGCATAGCAGGTCTTCTGCCCATACAAACTTATAGAATTAGAGTTTTTACAGTAACTTTAGCATCACTATTGGATATAGGCATGCATTATGTACAAAGCAATGGAATGAAGTGAGATGATTTAGTTGTGTCGAACATACAGTTTCAATGATTACTACAGGCACAAATGGTACAGCACACTTGACAAATACGACTAACAGCTCCGGTACATCAGAGTTCTAGAATTTTCATTTTAACATGTTTTTTAAACTGATACAAAGATCCCTCTTGTATAATAGAAGGTAGTTGGTTCCATGCTGTCATACCATCATAAAGTGGGCTACGTTTGTAAAACGAGGTTTTAGGACGCTTCAGCTGTATCGTCCTTTTGTGACCCATAATTCAATAGATATGGCCTGTTATCATATGAGATACTATTGGATATGATGCTGATATAACTTTTGCTGATATCATGAATCTATCACACTTTAGCCCTGCAGCCTACTGAAAATAGGATTGCTAGGATTTATCCTCCAGAATAAATTTTAAAAAATCAAAAAAAAAAAAAATCGATAAAACGATACATTGAAGATTATGAGAATAATGATTAAGGGAAGGCAGAGGGGAAGAACAAGAGTAGGGGTTGTGATTGTTGATCCTATTGTAGTGGTCGCTGACACTGGCCTCCCGGGTTAGTTACTTACCCTCAGACAGATTTATCTAACCTGGCGATAATAATGCTACCCTATTAGTTCTTGATATATATGTTTTCTAAGGACACTTTGTATTAGGTGGATAATAAATGTTTGTCCATACACTTCTTCACTGAGTGTATATACTATATACTATATATATACACACATATGCATAAATGAGGTGGGCATGAAGAGAGAAGATGAGGCAGTATTGGCGGAGTAATACGTTTATATAACAGTGTAAACAAGTAAATAATAATACAGAACCGACCAACAGGAGGTAATGAGAAGAAAAAAAAATTTTTCTGTGTCAAAGACATCGCAACACATACAATCAAACAATACATCACAAATATCATCAAATTGGTCGGACATGAGTGTTTGTGGTTTATACTCAATACCAAAAGGGTTTGAGACAGAGTCCGGGAAAAAGTTGACGACAGGCGGTGTTCGGTTTGAGGCTAGACCACTGCTTCCTCCTCCTCCACCATGGCCGCGGTCGGCGTGCGGAGAAGGAATGTCCGAATCCTATCTCGTTGATTTTTGGCACTCAGACATCTTGTGAGCGCCACCACAGGTGCAGACATGTTTGAGAGGACATGTAGCTCCCTTCTGGCATGTCTTTCCTTCGTGGAATGTCCAGCAGAATCCGAGAGGACGATTGGGGCGATTGTTGGACGATGTCGACTTTCTCTCCGACTTGTGTTGCGTTGGAGGGATAACACTGTCGATTCCCAGATGACGTTGGACGTATTCGTGTACACCATAGCACACACTCGACAGACCTAAGGCTTCTGCCCGTTCACGTACAGAAATGTTGTATTTCACGAGTGAGACAGAGGTGTGGATCTTACGTTTATCACATAAAAAACGTACGTGTTTGATGTAGGCTTGCACCTGACTTTCCCCTTTTGCTAACATGGATTCTACGAGCAGTAGGTTAGCACTGATGACATCGTCAATCGTGCGATCCTTTACAGAATCGACTAAAAAATACGGATCCAGATCAAACTTGTCAAAACGCTTACGTTTTTGGTGACAGCAAGAAGACGTTGACGGCCCAGCATGTGCAGTAGCGGAGTCAGTAGCGGCGGTAGCGGGTACCGCACCGAAGCCTGGGATAGTAGCGGTCGCTGGAGTACCAATCAACGATTTCAGGAAAGACTGGAACCAAACTGGTGGATTTTCAGGCTCAGGACTTGTTGTAGGCGTCTTCACGATTGCGGGATTGGAGATCGATGCGGCGCCAACTGTCATGGCGTCCATTCGCGCCATCAGGATGTCAAATTGCCGCTGTTGATGATCTAGCTGCTGTTGTTGTTTGACGTTAGATTGGATTACACTTTGGAGCAATTCCGGAGAGATTGGAGACCCAGTGAGACTCTCAGGAGACCTTTCAGCAAGTGATTGTACCTCTTCACCATCGCCACCGACATCGTCATCGTCTAGCAGGTAAGTCTTGTTGTCGAATGCCATTTTTTCGATGTCGATTTTTTGTCTCACAGTGGCATCGCTGATTTCCAAATTTGCTGCTTTACACACTTCTAGGGCTTCTGCAAAGTACTTACAGAACTGTCCACCCCTTGGTGCATGAGATAAAGAGCATGCAGAGCATGCAATCAGCTTTTTTCCCATGTTAAAAATTTTCCGTGTTGTAGAAGTGACGGTTGGTAGTCAAGGGGCGCGGTGGTGCCGCTGCGCTAGCCGCGATGCCAATCGCGCATGTGCCAGTCTTTACCTGGATAACTTCCTGTCCCAAGTTCCAAGTTATCCCGCCCATATACTATATATATACACACATATGCATAAATGTATGTCCATACACTTGTTCACTGAGTGTATATACTATATACTTTACTATATACTATATATATACACACATATGCATACATGTATGTCCATACACTTGTTCACTGAGTGTATATATGAGTGAGATGAGTAATTCATAGATTCAAACTAATCCATCAATAGTAAGGCTGCCCTTTGAAAGCACACATAGGTTGGTTCGTTAGTCGGTGTATAAGCCAGATGACTTTATATCCTAATAACACAAAACCAGACTTGGGAAAAACAAGGTTTAAATTGAGTTACCTTCATAACAACAGAGAAAGCTAGGCTTCTGTTTACAGTCGTTACAACAGTACCCTGACACCGGGATGTCAGGTAAAGCTGGGGGAATAATTGTGCAAGCCAAAGCAAGCTACCGTATTCAATCACCGAGAGTATATACCTGTGTACGAATGTCTATGAAATACTGCCCGCTGCTAGGGGTGCAGTAATAATAATGTTCGTGCCCGCTGTGAGTGTGGCTTAATAAGTCATCAAAATGTCATTTTTTTTCATCGATTTAAGGTATATATTAATAAGCAAACGTCCTCACTGTGGGCGAAACGTTTCTCGTTCTCGGTCAGTCTTTGATTTCATACTGCCTTCCGCCTATGGCATCAGGCAGTATGAAATCAAAGACTGACCTTGAACAGGAACAGTTTCGTCCACAGTAAGGACGTTTCCTAATAATACCACTTTAGTGAGGCTCCAAAGGGTCCGCTCAATGCAGAGGACCACACAGAGTATTCTGTCGACCTGCTGCAGACTCAGCCTTATATACAGACCAAGTTATGTAATCTGGGTGCAACCATGGCACTTGCGTGCAAGGGCTCACCTGAATCAACACACAGTAGGCATCAGCATCTCTGTGGCCCAGTGACCACGAACGAACGAACACACCACCACTCAACTGAACCTACCCATACACTTAACCTGCCTATCAATTCCTGACCAACTGCCTTTTAGTGATGGAATCTGAGAAACTTTTAATGATGGTCTGATGAAAAACAGAGAGGCATTCCCTGGTATTGTGGTGATTTTGTACGTTACCTAATCTTGAAATTGGTTAGTGTAGAGTAGGGTATCAACGCAATTCAAACAATATTGACAGCAATGCAGTGTGTTGTCTTTAAGAGACATATTTTTCAGTCAGGATGGAAATTAGCCCCTCCAACATTAGTACATTGTAATTTTAGTACATAGTAATTTTCACCGGGGAGTGATACAAATGTAGATGGCTTTATGTGACAGAACGAAATAGAATACAAGGTGGAAATATTCATATCCTGAAGTTACAATGAAGTTATTTTATATTTAAGACCAACATTTTGGTAACAAAGTATTCCCTTTATGACAAGAAAATAAGAGGAATTGTAAATATTCTAACTTCATAATGTGAATAACTTATTGCTTTGATAGCTAGTAAAGCATTTAACAAATGAAATCTACCAACAAGTCTTTTTTTTTATGTTGATATTTATTCTGGAGTTAACTACTAGGATAGATATGTTATCCTATTTTCAGTAGGCTCCAGGGAAAAGTCCATGTTAGTCTTAAGTTCTAAACTATTTACCCATACTACTTGCTTTCCTCTTTCCTGATCTAGGGGTGTACCCTTTTGAACCTATTTAAGGTCGCATGTTATTTCTACTCCATAATGCATACTTCTATTCTTGTAGATAATAGACTACTATATAGAGGAGAAAAAGAGAAAAAACTACAAAAAGGGAACGCATACACCCATGGGTAATTTGTTATTTGTAAATGTATGTTAAGAACTCAATAAGCTACAAATTATAAGGAAAAATCTAGATGTAAAACAAGATAAGAGAATGAACTCGTTTGTTATAAGCATACATTTTTATGAGAAAACGTGGTAACTGAGCCCGTACGGGTGGCCGAACATGTATGAAATACTGCCCGCTGCTAGGGGTGTAGTATAAATATTCGCGCCCGCTGTGACAGCGGGCCTTAGTGAATGACATTGGGTTTTTCATCAAAGGACCGAGGGCGGACACGTTATTGGCTCAGTCACTACGTTTTTTTATTACTATATACCTCCTACTCGTTTGAAACACCATTTTATTGACTGTACAAAGCCAATAAATGGTATTCCTATATACCCATTAGCGAACTAACTAGAGTTACATACCGCTACTGGGGGGTGCATTAAATATAAGTTATGTGTCGAGGTTGACAGTTTCGTCCCGCTTTCATGTTTTCGTCCCGCTCTGACGAGGAGCGGGACGAAACAATAGTTGTTCTGGTTACTCGATAAGGGTCGCCATTTTCTTCGGAAGTGTTTTAGGTAAAGAATTAAGCATTTTTATCGATATTTGAAGGTATATAGGAATAGGGAAACTAAGTACCGGTAACCAAAAGTCAAAGTTACTTGGTGAGGATCGGGAAAATTACTGCCCAAGGCTTCAGCCGCGAGCAAGTAACTTTCCTGATCCTCACCTCGTAACTTTGAACTTTTGCTCACCGAAACATAGTTTCCCTCTATTAGTTACCTTGAGCAAGCTGGAGGAATCCCATGACAATAATGATGATGAGCGCAGCAAACTTGATGGAAGACAGAAAGGTTTGTACTCGCTGGACAATACGCAGATGGGCGCTGTTTAAATAAACAAATGTCACTGATGACAGTGACATCAAAATAGGTGGAATTCAATATCATGCTTAATCCAATCTAGGAGAAAATGTCATGTTCATCATTGAGGAATGAGAGTGTAATTATGAATGAATAACAACAAAAGGTTCGGTTACATTTAGTCTATGGATAATTTTCTATAACCTGAGGAAGGATTTATAACGATCCGAGGCGTTGGCGCGTTTGATAATACGGTCCGTGAGCGGTGCATGCTGGGAAAGTCTCCGCACCCCCCTGATGTAAAAGTTTGTACCGTATTGCATATAATAGAGAAAACCTATGAAAGTTTAGGGTCTGAGCTCGTATCTATTGAGTTTGAAGTAATTCACACGGCGCTCCTGGGACGCTAACAAAATAGATTGGCCCATTGGATATTTTTCCTGCGAAGCCGTGTGAATTACTTCGCAATTCAAACAAGATGGGATAGAGCTCTGGGAGCTGTTTCAAAAGTCGGGAGGGTGTTAAACGAGAGTACTCATCGCCAAAGCGAAAGCTAACAATGGCACTTCGAGGCGTCCTGTCGAGGTGGAGGTGCCGCTCACTATTGGGTATTGGTAGCGGTTTTGCTGCCACTTTGATTGAAACTGCCGCTCGCTGTTGTGGCCTCCCGCTTTCAAAATATGACCTGCCGCTGACGAGACTTCACTCGACTTTCCAAACAGCTCCCTGATCCTTAACTTGAATTGGTTTCTGAATTTATCTCACCCTTCACATTGACTAATGGGCTAACATTTGTGACATCATCCCCCATTGGATAATTTCCTAAATATCTCATGGGTATTAAATACAAGTTCCCAATGTCAAGTCTATGGAGACAAAAATACCAAAGGGAGTAGATAATATGAAATATGGGACTCTCATGTAAATATTTCACAGTTATCACTTGCTTAGCAGAGTTAAGTAGCCATAAGGCATTCATGCATAAACACACCTTTAAATCAATGATTTCGTTATGGATGATATGTGGAAAATGAGAATTTCCGAGGCATACTAACCTATTATCCAAATATTGATAATGTTTAAAGCAGTTACTGGCAGGGGGCAATCAGGGAAGAGAGGCAGAAGTAGGTAGTTAGAGATCATCATGGCCAACAATGATATGTAGGCTGGCAGACCAATCACTGTGAAGTACCATGCATATACAAATGCCATCACATCACCTATGACCGCCTTGAAGTATCTATACATCCCACCTGCATAAAAATGACGGAAGACCATTTGAACATTAACAACATTGCTCTGTTATCATAATGAAGAAGTATTTATATGGCTTAAATTTATTGAGTTTTGCACTTATATCATCAACGAGAAAAACTTTAGAGTATTTACAAGATACCCGTTGGCAATTTTCATTCTATTCCTGATATACAATATCACTTATGAAATTCAATTAACGAATATTTGAAGCCAATCACATGCCTCCTTATAAAATCAGTTAAGTTAATGACTCATAGTCTCTTGTTTCTGAGTTCTGACTCCCTTACTCTTAAGGTCTAACCTGGCATAGGTTTGGTTTGAGGCAATTTTGCTAATTTTGAGAATGGACGCAAGTTATTGAAAAGCCCTATGAAGTAGGAGAATTTGAGAAAAGTGAGATTCTAAGAGCCTTTTGTAGGGTGGGTGGGTGGATTCTATTTTGTTGGCGTCCCAGGAGCAAGTGGATGAGAGTGGTGGGTGAAGTGGCGTGGTCACGTAACCACGGTTCACGTGCCCGGATGTACCACGTGAGGTGGCGTATGTAGCAACACTCTCTTCTGTTAACACATTACCACCACCCCTCTGGTTAGCCCTACTGGACAAGCATCAATGTGCTTTTGATAATAAAATCAGGCTTCCACCAGAGGGTTGGCAAAATTGTCTCAAACAAAACCTATGCCAGGATAGACCTTAAGAGGCAAGGAGTAAGAACTTAGAAACAAGACCATGTGGTACTACTACATATTTTTATATCTATTCCTGGGGACCTACAGCTGCAAGTCCTCTTTCACCCAGCTATTGAAGTAACTGTAGGATTAGTTTATCGGACCTTAATTTCTCCTTTTCTTTTCAGCTGCCATGTGTATTACTGATGTAATATCATGGCAGATCATGTCAACTCACATGCTGATTGTGAGTTGGCAGTTACTAGGAATCACCCTTTAATTGCTTCATTTTATCATCTTTGTTATGCAACCTGCTGTCACAGTGATTATTAGCAATGGTGTTCTGGCCTGGTTATCAATTGTTTAGATTGAAACGGACACATTCCACGTGGGGTGGAGTCGGTTGTTATGTCAAGTTCAGTAAACTTCGTGGAAGTCTAACCTATGAAGCTGCCCTATATGTCTATACTGCAAACATCCAGGAAATTGCTGAGTATTGGTCATTTGTACAAAGGAGCTTTAGAAAAGGAGATCTTGTATCATTAGAAAAACAGTAAACGATTTTAAGAAGAAGGTGAAGACCATGTAGATAAGATATGATTATTAGAGTCCCCAATCACATCATCATATACCATTTTTCCATTCCATACATATCTAACTTTTCATCTAACTATCTGGATGTATTAAAAATTTTTGATCCTAGAAATATTAAGCCTCTTCTGAAATCGAGTATGTTCCTTGGATAATGTAACTGAAAAACTCGCACTGCGAGAGTTTGCAATTGCTAAATAAAAATAATATATAAAAAAAGTAATTTAACTTAACTGATTTTTATAAAAGGAGGCATGTGATTGGCTATAAATATTTTTTAATTCAGTTTTATAATTGATAATGTATATCAGGAATAGAATGAAAAATGCCAATGGGCATAAGGCATAAAGCCCTGACAGTCAATGTCTCTATGAATGGGGTGGGACGGACAGGTACAAATCTTAGCGGGCTTGCGCTAATGTCAGATCATTGTCACAAATCATGATATGTTGGTAAAAAAGAGAATCTACATGTTTTGTTACAGTCCAAAAAATGGGGGATAATCCTGCTAGAGTATAATTCCATGCTTGTAATATCATCTTTAAGGTGGTGCTCCATTGTGCTGATTGTTTGAACAATCATCACCCGTTTTCTGATTGTTCTTGCCTCATGCCCGACCATGAGGAGAACATGGGGGGCCAATTAGAGACCACTAGGAGTTTGAGTTCTGACCGTAGCTACACTGCAGCTCCACTATCAGCGACTACGTGCTAAGCGGCCAGCGACCAAATGATCGCCACCCAATCTCCACAGGATCGGCAGCAGTGGAGCACAGCCTTTAATCTTAGGCACTACCTGATATGTAAACCATTCAGCCTACCATACATACCTGCTTTAGGGAAGGTGAAAGCAAGCTCCATATAACAAACAGCTTGGAGGAGCGAGAGGCACGCAGCTAAAATCCACACGATCAAGGACAGCGCAACTGATCCACAGTGTGACGAGATGGAAGAAGGGACGAGAAAGATGGAGCACCCAATCATAATCCCTGTAGACACAGAGACGCATTGCGCCAAACCCATTTCTTTCCGGAGCTTTACCTTGTCACCCACCATTTTGTCTGCTTCTCCCATGGTTTGGCCTGCTACAATTTGGAAGTTCTTGTTTAACAATTTTGCAGATATATTTATGTTTTATAACCGTGTCTCAGCTTGTGGAACCACTTAACTCTGTGTGGTCTTTCATTGTATTTATTCATATATCAACGGATTACATCTAATAAGGTATGGTAGGATATGAGCAGAATCCCTCACCAAACTGCCTGTTTTGTAACAATCAGTATGATGATAACCTTGAGAAGGACGGACAACTGTAACCGTCCATAATAATGTATCTGGAATTATCTATAGAAGATCCTCACTTGAGAGGTCTACTCCACTTTGTTTGATCTAAAAAAAAGGTGAAATTAAATTTTTTTTTTTTTTTTTTTAGTTTTATTGGTCACAAGACAACAACTGGGTTGGTATTGCATTGTGGCCACTACAATTATGTGGCTTCTGTTCATTCGAATACACAAATATACAGTTTTAACTAAATGATGACATTATCTATATCAATCTTTATCATTTAGTAATAGGGTTACCCATTAACCATATCGTAATAATGTAATGATGTAAAATCTCGGCTGGGAGATATGCTCAAAAAGGCTTTTATGCCTATGTATTTCTCAGGATAAATAAAGTACCTAAAAAAAATTAAAAAAATAGTACCTCCAATGTGTCAAAATATATCTCAAACCTGATAGATTCCTTGTAGTAGGAGAAGAAACTGATCTGATTTGAAGCTAATGGTTGCTCCCTTTTTGATTCCTTCACTGACAGTAAACAACACGAGACTCTTTCATCTTAAGCTGATAGAGGCAACAATAGAGATCAAATACTTGGACTCATTCTTGGCCTGTATGATAGGCCAACATTTATACCTCTCCTCAGGTGAAGGGGAGGGAGTTTTCAGCTTGGAAGAGCTTCCCCCTCCCACCTGAATAGTAGGGATGGAGATAAAAGTTATCATCGCTCAGGGAGGGAAACAGTTATAACTAGGGGCAAATGGTATGTTCATTATTGATGAATAAGTGCGCAAATTTAGTTAAAAGAATTTTGAATGTATTCAGAGTAATGATCATTTCCTCTAGCCAACTTCCATCAAGTCAACTTGCCCTTTCTGCAACTGCCTGAGTCTGGACACATAAAGCACTTTTTTTTTTCTTCTTTTAAATTCTTTTTAATATATGTCTTTTATTGAGTTTCTATTGGTACAATAGTTCTTCCAATTCAGTGTAGACGAACAATGAACATAAACAGTGATATATGGTATTTACAATGAATGCCCTTTATCAAGGGGGTTTTCGACTTCATTTGAACATCAGTATACAATATGATTGTTCAACCCCATGTGATGTTAGAATTAATCACATTCATTTCCGATCTGTAACATATTTACAATACTGCATATATGTATATATGTGAGCACCAGTAGGTCATTTACGGTATTTCGGTCTCAAGTTATTGGTCAAGGTCAGCATGGCACACTTCTTGGCCCCATTACTAATACCATCACCCCATGCTTATTTGTCTGTTCTGTATTGTTTGCATTGTTCTTGTCCCCTGATATATAACTCTTGCCAAGTATAGGCTTGTTATTACTGTTGTATGATAAATGAGGACCATTTGTTCATAGAGACTAAAAGCATGGATAAACCAGAATTTGTGGTTGGTAATAACAAGGCGTAATGTACTTATGCTTACAATAGCTCGTGTTCACATATGGTTAGTGTGAATTCTTACATTTTTGTTCACAGTGTATGTAACTATGTCTGTAACTGTCTAACTTTTCTACAAGCCTGTACCTATAGACGGAAGCAGTGGAAGATCACTGACGTTTCTCTGTGAACTGTCTTCGTCTGAAATAAACCTTTCCCCCCCCCCCCCCAAAAAAAAAAGACACTGAGACACTGGCACACTTCTAAGACACTGAGACACTGGCACACTTCTAAGACACTGAGACACTGGCACAATTCTAAGGCACTGAGACACTGACCCTCTGCTCCTATTATAGTATCACAGTGAATAGCACGCAGATAGTGAAGGGATGTTTATTTTTAGGATGCTGGAAGTCCATCTGAGCACTATAACCTTTAGGCAATGCATGAAACGTGTGCAAGCATGCTTTAATAAAACATTAGCAACAATTTGGATCTGCCAAGCCTATTTCTTTAGATATCAACAACATTTCCTGATGTAGGTGTATTTTGACACTGGCCTTATTCGCCCTGACCCACAAAATATGGAGGTTATCATCTGTGAAGTGCCAATTGGAATATTTACCTGCTTTTAGGATATAAGCTTAATCAGTTAATATCAATGGAGCCTGTTTACCGTTATCATGAGTGTAGCCATAGCCAGCTGTAACACTAGGGCCAGTGTCCAGTGGGTTGTTGCTCCTAGAAATGTGGGAAAAGCGTTGCTCCAGTAAAATTGGATCGTCTCGTGTAGTGTCATTATATTCATGTTGTATCAATACCTTTCTCAACACATTTTAGTGACATAGGTGAAAGGTTTATTAGATTTTTAATTGATATAGATGGCGACATGATTATGATGCGATCTGCAAAATGTTGAGCAACGACCCCCTGGTGCTGCCGAAATAGACCATAAAGCCATTTTCCACTGGCCGACTATTCACCACAGATCTGCAGTTGATAACCAAAGATCTTTTTTTTCTATAAACTGACATCTGGGACCTGTTTCACTAGTTTCGTGACATTTCTAGATGGCGTCTATATGGTGTGCCGGTTTCATAAGAACTAGACATTAGACTTTGTTTTGTCCTATCTTGCTTGCACTGTTGGTGCCACTTTTCATGTCTGTCTGACACTTTTGTTACAAAACTAGTGAAACTGGTCCATAGTGTGTAGATTTGTCTAATTCTTATGTTTGGGGTCTGTCTTTTCCTAAGGGCAGCTACTTGTGTTGTCACAAAAGTAGACAACCCCAATGTCTGTATGGTGTCACGGACATGTCACGAAACTAGTGAAACAAGTCCCAGATTTGTGATGGAAACAGACATGCAGAGAAAGAAGTGTTTACAAATTAATTGTGCAGAGATAATGCAATAAGGCCACCACAGAACGACCTTTTCAGCCTCCGACAGAATCAAAGTGGTTTGAAATCTCTTGTGATGGTGATTGAGTTTGGAGGACTACTCAGTCAGTGGAAAATGACATTATATATTATATCCAGCGGTTAAAGTTCTAACCTTTTTCTATCACATTCGTAGGTCGGTTCATGACCAGAGACAGATTTAATGAAAAAGTGTTTTTATTCTTTCCTTGGTTCAATGTACAACATTCTACCTACTACGATAGAATCATAGACCTCCCGATATTGTACCGATACAAAATGTCAAAATTGGTGCCATATCGGGAGGGTGCAAAATCCTAGAGATATGTCTAGACAAGCCAATCCACCACGCATTGTATGAGGTTTTCATCGGTGTCTAATCGCAGAAACGTGGTCAACTGCCCTGATATAAGGTAACCTTCCGACACGATTTTGATTTTTTATCGGGAGGTGCATCGTAGACCATATCGGAGCCATATCGTAGTAGGTGGATGCCGGACCTTACAATAAAGGATGATAATAAACACTTATAGGAACATATATGGATATATGTTGATATGGAAAAATAATAGATATGGAAACATATTTGTGGAATCTCATGTATATATTATCAAAAGAAAATCCATTCATATCAATAATGACGTGTTTTTAGATCCTGTTACAAACAACATTTTAGTGAATGCCTTAAACGATTTTGATTACTGGAAACATATTATCTAGAAACAGCTTGCCTTACAGAACCAGGGCCCCTTTTCAATCGTAATGTAAGATACAATGGCTGGACGATAAGATCTATCGAACGATGTACGACCATGGGCACGATCCATAGCCAATGTCGTTACATAAAGCAAATCGTAGGCAGACAGGGGAATCATTCGCAGAAATTATTTTTTGACCCAGATCGTATGCCACGACAGATTAGACGACTCTCCCATAGAACCGGGAAGGGTGCCCAGTTTTTGCTGAACTCTCAATTCTAGTTCTGGCCAACCCGTAGCCTCTGCTTTCCTCATAGTTATCGATAGGATTCGTACATGAATGGAATCCAAGATATTCAGAATTTGACGACAATTTTCCGCCTTTATTTTATGATTGTTTGCACTTTACAGTAAACCAACTCAGTTTCATTACTGAAGTAATTTTTCCAATAAGATAACATTTCAGAGTAAATAAAAAATGGGAATTTCAATAGTTTTGGAAAGAAATTTCTATCATTGTCATTAAAGGCATATCAGACTATTTGGCGTCAAAATTAAAACCCATGTGTTTTTTTTTTAAATTGAATACAATGATCTCTAAGTAGTGTAGAGCACATACCTAACTAAAAAATCGGGGGTCACCATGCTAGATTTTGATTTAGAGATCAAAATTATGATAATTTTATATTATAATATTTATTTATTTTTTATTGAAAGAAAAGCAGTTCTAACACAAGGTTAGATCTTCCACTACAGTAAAGGCGAGTAGCCGTAGTACATCGAGATGTCAGCAGAATATGTAATACAAGTAGAAAATACAAAGTGAAAATAAGTACAATGATTGGATGAGATGGGAGAATGAAGTAGACAGTTCTATCTTCGCCAATCATTTTCTGAATATACCATTTTTATCTCTTTTTTAAACAGTTTATATATACATTTTTTTACTGGCACTATCCACTATAAAAGCACAATACTCTAAAGTCGGTCGGACACAGGACGTATAGATCGTTTTAGCGGTTTCACGAGTAATACTACCTCTAATCTTACTTAATTTAAACAAACGGTTGTTAGCATTTTTGTTAATGTCATTATATAACTACTGAAATCCAATTTAGCATCAATAATAACCCCTAAGTATTTATATTTACCTATCATATCAATATTCTCATTACCGCAACGTACCACCGGGCTATCAATATACTTTAACTTACTGGGGGAGGCATGCCATACTTACTTCGTTTTCTTGTAGTTAATCGTCATACCGTTCGTTAGGCACCATCCATTAACTTTACTTAGAGATAATTGTAAAGATGAATACACAACTACGGGACCACTATTATACAACACAAGGTCATCCGCGTATTGCAAAAACGAAGTCTCAACAATATTGGCACACATATCATCAATGAACAAGTTGAATAGGATAGGACCAACCACAGACCCTTGGGGTACACCATAATTGTTAGACTTACAAGAAGATACTAGACCATTGATTTTCACTCGTTGTTTACGATTACTTAAATAAGATTCTAGTCAATAAACAATATTACAGGGCAGCCTCACAGTTTTAAACAATTTAGCGATTAATAATTCATGTGGAACTGCGTCAAAAGCTTTACGCAGGTCCACATTAATCAAGGCCGTATAAAAACTCTTGTTCCTAGCTACAAACGAATCATTTAAATATCTAAAAATAGCATCCGTAGTCCCAAGTCCACGACGAAAACCATATTGACTGCTATTGATCGCATTATTTTGCAAAATAAATGAGTCTAAAATTTCACATAAACATTTTTCTAATAATTTTGAGGGAACTGGCGTTAAAGTAATGGGTCGTCAATTCGCAATGTCACTATGATTACCGCCTTTAGGTATTGGGACCACAGTACCTAATTTCCACAAATCCGGAACAACAGCAGAGGTAATAGAACAGTTAAACAGATGGGCAAACTCATTAGCGAGAATTATCATGGCATCCCTAATTACCCTGCCAGATACATCATCATTACCTGAACTTTTCGAAATTTTAATATCTTTTGCTAACTTGATTATTACATCGGCAGTAATATTGACATCTATATTATAAACATTCGTCGGGAGATTTCTAACAGATTTTAAATATTCTTTATAATCTGACAAGTCTCTATCGATAAACCATTTCTGGCCAATATTACAAAAGTAATCATTTATAAAATCAGGTGTCTTATCGTGAGGAACCCTCGTCATGTTATCTTGGTCAATCAAAGAACAAATTTCATCGCTACTGTCATTACTCCAAATCGATCTAACGTATCTCCAGAAATCCTTCGGTTGATTTTTAACATTATCTAATTGTTTTAAACAAAAATTGTTTTTGGCTTCTTTCAGTCCGTATCTAATCTTTCTACTCAGCTTCTTAGCCCGTGACAGCTTCTCTATACTCGGTATACGCTTATACTCAGCAATAATCTCACCCCTTTTCTGAATCATAGAATAGATGTTGTCCAAAACCCAGCTTTCCCGTTTGGTTACATTATTAAGATTTATAACAAAATTCGTCTAGGTAGTTCTCTATAAAGTTCAACAAGATACCCCACATAAGATTAACAACATCCAACTCCCAGAATTGATTCCAATTTTGCTCCGATAAAAAGCACTCAAAGTCTTCAAAGTTATAATTTTTGTAAGTACTCCCATTAAACTTGGCCTTAATTCGTTTAACATTTTCCTTACATTTCTTAAGGACAGCGAAGGTCGGGAGATGATCACTAATCATATTATCTAAAACACCCGAGCTGCTTACAAAAGGACAGTCAGTAAACATAAGGTCTATGATTGAACCTCCTTTATGGTTATGGGCATTTGGTCTAGTTATTTTGTCAATTAACTGTTTCAGATCATACTCCCTAACCGACTCAAGCAGAGTATAAGCAGTATTATTCCCACGTAAAGATAAGTCACAGTTAAAATCGCCAATAAGCGATATTTCGGTGCCACGTATAAACTCATTATCTAATATTTCTTTCAATTGAGCAACAACTATATTCATATTTGCTTCTGGCAACCTATGGACGATAATAATGGACATTTTGCGATTTCCTGGTTTAACAATGCTTAAAGAAAGATACTCTAAGGAGTCTGTGATACCAGATACTTCGTCTAATTTCATAATATATGGGGACAACTGCTTAGAGATATAACAACCCACTCCACCACCCACGCGATCTAACCTATCTTCCCGAAAAAGTCTAAAGTCAGCCACCGCAACCATATTATCTTGAAAACAGTTGTCTAGCGTTTTTGTTATACCGACAATATCATATGGTTTGAATAACAAAAAGAACTCCTCCAGGTTCGGAAAGAGATTTCTAATATTATAGTGCATGATTTTTAAACCTTTGTCTAATGAGGGTGTCATACTATGAGGAAACAATATGAAATATGATGAATAACAGAAGATATGGCCTAGTGGGAATACCCAGAGTTCTGGGTCAACTTAAATTTAATCTAAATAAGAAGATATGGATTATTACTCCGCCTAGGTGAGGCCCCCCAATGGATGTATAGGGATATACACCAGTGGTAGGTAGCAGCATGATACTACCAGGTATGTGGGTGAGAGGAGCAAACTCTAGAGTAAAGACAGACTCCGTGATAAACCATAATTACGAAGAAAAGGGAAAAAAATTGAAAAAATAGCGGAACTTCTCAGCCTCCAGTACACCATATGCGCTAGACAATATTCCATATCATAACATAATGCTACAAGAAATAACAAAACATAATATATCATTACATAACATAACATAACATAAAGCGACAAACTCGCACATCATTCTATATGACTGTGCCACGCATGAGACAATGCAAGTTCAGAACTTTACAGCCTCTGAACGCAGAGCATAGGCGACAGACGAGCAATAGTATTTATTGCAACCATTTGTTTAACTCCAGATTACACATACTCAGGGGAACCGACAGCTGTCGACTTGTCACAAAAATATAAGTTCATCACTTACATTTCTTTTTAGAAGGCAATCTCATATTCAGGTCAGACGGTCCATTCAAATAGCAACACATACACGAGGATCAGCCAACTACAAAGACTGAGATCAATGCATAAGAAATCACAGTCATATGACAAATCATATTAATCATATAAATCAGTCATGCACCCACACAACAATGCAAGACCAGTTAGATAACTAAAATTGGAACTTTACAGCCTCCAGTAGCCATCAGTAATGAGTATGTAAAAATAGAAACAGGCAATGAAATAACCAGGTTTCATGAACAAAGGATCGTACGGTCGAATAGTGTGTGTGGGTAACGCCAGAGCTCATTACATCAGTAAGTGTAAGTACATATTTAATCCCTACAGATAAGTAACTAAAATTCATGAATAAATTTGGTTGCGAACTTCTGCTACCAAATAAACAAACAAAACATCCTGGAACTTTACAGCCTCCAAGGAATAGAACAATTCATGAATTAGTAAGCAACAGATTTTACAGCCAGTTAAGGAGACTGGATTCAACCACTCTCATAATAACCTTTTCGAGTTTGGGAAAATACTCCATTTTTAGATGAGAGCCATCATGTAGCTTATCATAGGTCTCCGAGATTCGACCTCGTTGCGAGTGCTTGACATGTACTAATCCTCAGATGTGTGGGGTGGCTAGGTAATTACATTGATTTCTTTGCACAATTTCACTTCTAGCGAAGCTGATCATCTCATCTAGAGTATCTTGCATGACAGATACGAATGAGTACGCATTAGTAATACGCAAATTCACACCATAAAAGGTAGCAAATAGTACATGAACATGTTTGCACAACTTTTTAAACTTATTCTCAACTCTATCTAGCGTATCGCATAAGACAATGGAATAATCACTAAGGTTATCATATTTGGGAGTGATCTCACCAGTCTTGGGGTTCCTATTTGTAGTACTGCAAATACCACAAGCTTCAATCCGGATCCAGTATATGGGATTGCATTTAACCCATTAGCTGCGGGTGATGCCTTAAAGCATCACCACACAGGATCGGGTGATGCCTTAAGGCATCACCAGTCCAGATCGGGTTATGCCTTAAGGCATCATTTTCCAATATTTACAAAATTATTGTTTTAGATGATAAATTAGAAAATAATTCATCAATATACATGAAACTTCTACAGAGTTTAGGTATAGCATCATATTTAAAATGTTTATGGAAATGGAAAATGATATAGAGTATCACATGTTATATCACGTGATCACATCATCCAATTACCATAATGGGCCTGTGGATACCCGTTTCCTAGCACTATATAGGTACTAATACCCGACCCTTATATACATGACTGTGCAGGGGCCCGCCGTGAATGGGTTAATGCAACGTCGGCAAGTTTATCCAAAGTAGCACCTGGGATACTGATAGCATCAAGAATATGTTCATGCTGTAAAAGTAAATCCACCACACCACCGATACGCGAATCCCCAATAACAATAGTTGACATGTTACCGGTAAGGTAAGATCAGGCAACCGTACACAACAGAAGAAGGAACTCGTCTACTCAGATATAGCCACAGACCTGATCTGTTCCAAAATTACACCTAGTCTGTTGTTACCCGGGAACTGGTTTGAATGTTCGGCCCTATCAATCACCATTCCAGCTCCCCAGAATAGGTTATTCGTAGCCTCAATTAACCTATGCGGGTACGTGGCAACGAGTTTCTCCTTCAAATCAGGGTTCTGCGCAAATTTAGCTGAAACCAGCACACACATTTTCTCTAATTTAACCTCATCCCAGGGAACCTCAGGCTCTCCCGTTACTCTAGAACCGAATCGTTTCGCCTCATACGGACTGGACGCCTCATATATTTGTCCTGCCGCCATTTCATCATTGTGGTACATTGCCTTGCAAAACTGGTATGCTTGTTCAAGAGAACTGAAGTAGAATTCCCTGTTAAGGTCACCCTCTGTGATCACATAGGAAATGTCGCAGGGGGCCATATTGCTTAAAAAAACACTTTTCCCAGCAAATACGAGTCCCAGAGGACTTTTCCTTATGAACTTGTTTAACCCAAGGGGATTTCCCTAGACTGTATCAGGCAGGACCTGATCGACTAGTTGGACAGGTTCAGCATCTTCAAGGGGGGGGGAGGTTGTATGTCCATTGCATTGGGATCCTCAGTCAACACAATCTCGGTGACCGGTTCAGTAACAGGTCGCGGCGGATCAAAGACTAGTTTGTCTTTAATGCCATGCCGGGCCTGGGGCAAGTCTGGGGGAAGTAAGTCTACGGGTAGATTATCAGCATTCGTTAGAGTGTACTCCACCCCTTTGACAAAAAGTGAATTTCCTTTGATACTCGCAGAGACACCAATATGTTTCTGAAAACCACATACCATACGCAGTAAACCACGACGCTTTCTGACCACAAACGGTTCATCAGGTGCGAGCGTTATGTCAGACCACTCGGACCTACTGAGACGAGGTGTCGCCTCTAGATTCTAAAAAGTTGTTTTTCACATAGTAAAACCTGGAATTGGAATTTCTGTGTTACCTCCACTGAGTTTAACTGGGCACCCCCCTATAGTGCATGGAGCAGACACATAGAACAACCAATCACAGGGTATCTCTCATCTTGAACGGTCCTTCTGAAGGATTTAGGTCAGGAGAAGTTTAGACAACACTTATTGAATGCAATGACCCACCCATTCTGGGACCTGTTTCAGTAGTTTCGTGACATGTCTAGATGGCGTCTGTGACACCATATGGACAGATCACAAGATTGCAATCGATGACACACAGAGTTTCACTCACTTCTCGTAGGAATTAAGCAATGACACTTTAACGTGAGTAAGGGATACATATAATCTATAATCGTTTCAAATATGAAGAAGATTGGCCACTCCGATTTACTGATATTTGCTAGTCTTTTTCCGCTGTTGCTTGCACTGTTGGTGCCGCTATTGATGTCTGTCTATGCCTACTGTCACGAGACTACTGAAACAGGTCCCTGGTCAATGTCCTCTAAGAAACTCTCCCCTCATTGTCCTCATCCTTCTCACTGTCCAAAGCCCGGTGGCTAAGTGGTAGGTGTGTTTGCCTCGAGCATGGTAGGTCAGGTGTTCAAACCCTGGCCGGGTCATATCAAAGACTTACACAAAAATGGTACCCACTGCCCATTCGGTTTAACACCCGCCATTAGGATAAGGAGAAGGGGTCTAGGGCCAGAGTGGAAGAACGGCTGTAAAGCCGAATTCGGTGATTGTGTAACACAACATTCCCCTAATAAAAATTGCGGGCAAAAAAGAGATATAAAACTGCCCCCAGGTTCCTTCATTGGCCAATAATTGATTCAACTGCTGAATAATTCACGCGCCAAGGGAATCGTTATCCGCCGGCCTTGACCCTTGTGACGTCGGCATCTCGTTATGTCACCGCCACTCGGCCTCTTTTGGCGGCACTGTTTGAACTATCAAGAAGTGTTTTTGCCACTTCCCACCCCACAGCTGGGTGTTTACATGACTTTTCAGACTTGATTATTTCAATCTTAGACTTTATAAACTTTGTCATATCATAATAATGCTTAAAATTGTTGATCTCGAGTAATAAATACTCTAAGACAATTTCCTCATGTTGTGAACCAGTCCTGTTTAGAATCCTTGACCATTTAGAAGTCAATCATCCTCTGGCACAACCATTTGCAGCTTTTGGAGGAATAGTGTTGCATAACCTGGAAAAAGGAAGCAAAAAAAATCTAAATTTGTCCATCACATGAATAACTCTATTAAAAGCTGTCGTAGTTAGATACAAGTAATTAAGTGACAGATACCCAAATCTTATATCATCAAATTGGTTATAAGATCTTTCTAAAACCTGATTGGGTATCATTTGATCAATTACAAAAAATATATCCATCATTCTTCTTTTAAATATAATTCAGTTTCAAAACTCAATTGTTCTGTGGGATTCAGTCAAACCTTGTTTATACAGCACAAGCTGTCATTGGATTGTATAAGGAGACTTCTTTTCAATTTGTTGGGAAGCTTTTTCTTGTTGGCTCCTTACAATGCTTATCATCTTGATTTGTATCCTATCGCTGATTTCTTGTTACCTAAAAGGTATTTTACTGTGAAAAAAGGATACTTTACTTTTTCATTTGACATAAAAGAGAAGTCAACAAATGTGAGTTTGAGGCCAACCAGAATTCAAAAAGTTTCCCCATTCTAGGGAGATATTGTAGAAAACATCTAAACAACAAAGGTGCCTTACCAATCCATTTACGTAAGGGTGAAGGCCTTTTCCTGATAAGGAAAAGCAGTCCATATACAGGAAACCCAAGGATGAGTGGTGTCAATCCAAATCAACTTTTGATAGGAATTTGAGTGAGACTACCGATAGATAATGTTGCAAATGCTATCAGGCATATCACAGGGCAGATGATATGAACCTGGTAGAGGTAAATAACAATGTATTAATATATTTTATATTCTATGATATTGATAATTAGTTTGGTATATGTTGATGAACATACATGTGTACATGTTACATGAATATCAATACACATGTTAATGAATATCAATGTGTGAAATTGGTTAAAAAATTATTTTCCTATTAGGCATACTGAGTGTTGATCCCGCGGTGAACTTCGCCTTCCACCTGGAGTTCCCGATGGGGACTTCTTTTGGTTAGAAGAAAACTGCCCACCAGAACCTAACCCGGTAGTGTTTTGGATATGGGATGGCGCTACAGTCACCCTGCAGACAAATCCAGCTTAGTACAGTGGCAACCATTGGCAGTGAGGTTTTCCCGCCACTCTTTGTCTGGTTTTCCAGCCAATAAGAGACCTCAACAACGACCACGGGATCGTACTAACCAATGGGGGCCTTTCTCTGTTTAAACATTCACAAATAATGAATATCAGAAGGGGGCCCTTCCATCTACGACGACGCACTACAACGCGCTACAATTTAGTCCCTGGCAGCTGCGCTTGTCAGTGGCCACGTCGGCGACACGCGCTGCCGTTGGGGACTTAATCATAGCTCGTCGTAGCGTATTAGGACAAAAAAGAGAGCGGGAAAACTCTTCTAGCTATCTACTTGAGGTAGCATATATAAAATCTGTTATAATTCAAAGAAATAAAGCATCGTTATAATAGATTTTTAATAGTATATATATACATAACAATACCATTGCTGTTTTTGGGGCCAAGAAAACGCAGTTCCAAACCATAAAATGAGTGATTTTAGACCCTTTTTTAAAAATTCGTTTATTTATACTGACAGGTCTAGGCTCAGTGGCATGTCTTCCTTACAATCATTTTTTAGCCTTGTCTTCTTTGGTCGACAATTTGTTCAGTAAATTTTTGAGGAAATCCAAACATGTTTGAATTTAGTAGACCCGTCGTAGTGCGTCGGCGCGTGTCGCAGAGCTCGGTGACAAAACCTGGCTAATTGACGGCGTGGTCGCCGACACCTCCACGATTCTTTTGGGTTTGTTGGCAACGAGGCCAAAGGGTTAATCGTAGAGTTAATCGTAGTAGGTGGGAGGGTCCCCTAATTTAATCCCATGGTAGAAGCGCCAGGTCATTCACTTGCTCAATAGGGTGGTAGCAGCCACGTTGAAACTGCATTCAATGTGTGAAATTGTCTTGAATAATGGAAATTCTTGCATCCAAAGTATTGCTTCAGACTTCCTTCTTCTGCTTGTATGGCCATGGAAAAAATCATGGGATCTGTTTTCCCAATTCCCTTTCATATATTCTTATGAATGGTTAAGATATATTTCAGATATATTTATTATGTCCCTCGGAATAAAAGATCTTGGCGATTGGAATTAATCTGAGTCTTTTTATTCAGTAAAGATGTCAGACGGAGTTGGTGACTAAACAGATGTGGTACCACAGAAGTTTTTTAGTTATTTATTTCAAATGTAAATACATTGAGCAGGTCTGCTGGTATGAGTTACCCTTACAGCACAATCTGGGTAAATTCATACATATATATGTTGCGAATTTAGTCACTAGACTAGATATTGATCTATCACATACATAGCGAAAACTTACAACAATAACAACAAAAAAACAACAAAGTGAAAAACACCTTGTACACTATATTGAAGTACAATCATTACAGATGCGGGGCTAGTCAGTAGCTTTAGATTTGACTAATCATGTAATTTGCTACATGTGGATGACTAGTTTATGGTTAAATTTATGATAAAGTATTGTGGTGGTCACCGCCTGTCTAGCAGAATGGAAGACCCCTTTCCGGAACGCTAATCCCAGGCAGGATCCCACATTATGAGCTATTACGTAGGTCGGTTCGGTTTTCGGCAGGTTTGCACGAACCTAATCATACAAAACACAACTCACGACTTTAATAAACAGGTTTGTTTATTAACAATTACTTCCTAGAAAGATCTGGAAGATCTTTCCCACAAGTACAGTACCCCAGCAGATGTGCTGGGTAGCGCTGGAGAGGCTAATCTGAAAGACTCGCCTAACCACCAGGAAGGTTACGAGAACCCATCTGCCAAGTGAGGGCCCAAGGGTCCGCTCTAGAAGAGAGACGCACGAGGACAGCCTATCAACCTACTGCGAAAGCTGGATATATATACCCAGCGTTACGTAATCCCGGTCTCTGCCGCACCACTCTCGTGTGCGGCGTTGCCCGGAACCACTACACAGTAAGGATCGGCTCTCCATGCCACCTTCCATAGAACGTCCGAACACTGCTGGATTCCCACCCCACTACAGTATCATTAAGTGTAGAGGAGAATGACTCAAGAATCATTCAAGAAGATCCTGCTGACAGTTCCTCTAGGTATTCTTTTTTAAGTTTTGATTAAAAAGAGAGATATGAATCACTATTTCTTATGACTGGACGAATTGTACAGTTGCTAGCATGTTGAAGTTCGATCATCCTTTGGTAGGCCTACAGGTACTTGGTATTTCACTCTAATTATTGTCTTTATTCATCCACATTAACTGCCATTTGGGATGGAAATATCCATGAGCTCATTTATATCCATTCATCTCATCTCCCTTTACCCAATACTCATTAAATTCAATGTTAATGTTACTAAATTTGATTTGTAACTCTCTCAACCTGACTTTGATTGTAGTACTTCTGAATTGAGATATTCTTGATGTGATCCGGCCTGGATTGAAAACTAAATGTAATGTTTGAATCTATGACCTAATAAATGAGTTTTAACTGGGTACATCATATGTGTGGTATCTTTCAATCTGGAACTCATTGGCTCCTACCCTGCTACAGTTTTCTCCACATGGTAGACGCATAAAGCCCAATGCCCATCTACCGATTTCACAACATTTATGTACCCTTGTCAGCGACAAACGGACGGTATTTTGTCTCAGGCGAGGCATCCTAACAGAGTCGGCCGTAGTCGGTAGATGTAGGACAGCTAGGCAAGGGTCAGCCACCGATTAGTGAACCACCTCCTTCAGATGTCCTTTTGTTGTTGACAAGTTGTGGACTAAGGGGACTGTTCTCAAATCCTAACTCCGTCGGCTGGGGTACATAATTGTATGTCTGTCTGTAAGTGCAGACTGCTTTGCTTAGGAGTACTACCCACAACCCCCTTCTCTTTCATGTCTGCCGCTTACATAATTTGCCTGTGACAAGTTCACCGACTCCTATATATGATTTGCGAACTAATCTTTCAACCCTTAATCGGTAGATGTGCATTGGGCTTAAGCGAACGTCGGAAGAGATTGTCAACAAACAACATATATCAAAGTAAAAAAATCAAGTGTAGCGAGGGGTCATAGCAAGAAAATGAATAAAGATTAGCATACCTTAAAGGGTGCCTGTATATTTGGCTGGCACATCTTGATGTACACCAGGCCGATAAATAAGATCATCCTGAAAAGGGTCTCATTGACTCCGATGAACTCTATCATGCTAACTGTATCCGCCCATAGACACCAGCAGGATGAAAGGACACACTATAACCGAGAACAAAATAATTATCATTCAGTTACTCCATTCAGGATCTGTAACTACCATACACCTGTGGCCGTATGTCCTATTTATCAGACCCCTAGTATTTTAGACCCATAGGCTTAACATTGGAAACTCTTTCGCCATACCCCTATGAGTATTGCAGTCCGTTCTTAATGGTATATATTCTGTTTGTCGACATTCTTATAGGATGCACAGGGGTGAGATTAATACTGGGAGCTGTTTCAAAACGTGGGTTAAGTCTATGGTTTTGAAACAGCTCCCAGAAAGCAACTCGTTTTGGTCAAAGTTGTTGTTCTCTAACTCGTTTGAATGCTACCTGATATTCACTTTGCTGTCGCCTCGTTCATATCACTACGCATCAAACTCATGGAGAACGATGACTTTGACCATAACTTATTGGTTTATTCTTTAGTATACTACTCACTCCTACCTGTCGGTATGGTATGTCGCAAGGTATATAATCATACAAAAACACGAATACTGTGTCTGTACATGATAAATTCTTCGTATAATCGACGATTAAATGAACCTCTGCTATTGGCATTGGTTTGTCATCAGTTTTACAGCATATTTATCATATACAGCAAAAGTAACCCCATTACCGTACAATACATAATTGATCAAACAAGTTCTTTGAATACAATATGAATTAGAAAAACTATTCCTTGATTGCAAATTTAATTAAAGCAAAGTTAGATTTTAACTAATCAATTCCGCTTATAGCATAAGCTCTTACCAATTATTTCTACTATTAACCTTTGGAATTATCAATGGATAACTTACTGTCAAACAAACTGCAGGCAGAGGGGTACGAAGTTTTACACTGATCATTGATAGATATGCTGGAAACAGACCATCTCTTGCAACTGCAAAATATACCCTGAAATCATATAGAATGGATAAAGACTTATGACACTTAAGGCCAATGCCCATCCACCGATTTGGGAACATTCATGTACCTTTGTCAGCGACAAACGGACTGTAATTTGTCATCCTAACGGAGTCTGCCATAGTCGGTAGACGTAGGACAGTTAGGCAAGGGTGAGCCACCGATTAGTGAACCACCTCCTTCAGATGTCATTTTGTCGCCAACAAGTTGTGGTTTCTATGTTCCAAATTGGGGGCGAAAAGTTTATCACCATGTTGATAAATCTAGTCGTCGGGGTGCATAATCATATATCTGATGGTAAGTGTAGACTGATTTGCTTAGGACTAAAAGCAACCATCCCATCTCCTCAATGGCTGTCGGTCGAACAAGGAGTTACGTAATTTGCCTGCGACAAGTTGACCAACTCCTATATGATTCTGGAACTAATCATTCAACAATTAATAGGTAGATGGGCATTGGGCTTTAAAGAGAGCATGTCCACCAAAAGCTGAGGGCTGTGCAAAATTAATCAAGGCTAACAGTAGGTTGGCAGTAATGCGGGACAGAAGAGGACCCAGTAACCAAGGACTCCCTGTACTGGTCACATGGGCACCTTTAAACCGACCGACCTACACTCGGCCATTCTCTCCCGGACCGCCAGCAAATTCAGATACCCCCCACCCACCCTACAAGACCTTTCCTCTAACCTACCCCTGATAAAAAACATTGACTCAATGTATTTGACGGAGCATTGAATAAAGTATTATTTATGCACGAGGTGAATTAAAAAAAATGGACCAATAAGGGACCAGATAACGAAAGTTGATCCTGCAACATTGAGAAATGTGGCCATCCTCCGATGAATGTCAACACACTACTAACATGGATAATTACAAAATTTTCTCTGTATATCGGCGAGATGGGGTAGGATAAATATGAAACCGAACTCGAGTTAGCCTAATCAATGTTTATACCACTCTGGTCAGGTCTGCTACTCACTACACTCGGGTCAAGAACCAGTGGGTCAGTGAGGTATTTCAGTCTCTAGTGATTGGTCATGGTCAGCTGAGCATGCTTCTAAGACCCTGAGACACTGGCACCCTGCTCCTTTCACACTATCACAGTGGATAGCACACCAATAGTGAAGGGATAGTTTTCTGGCAGCATGCTGAAAGTGTATATATGGGACCACTCTAACCTCTAGGTCTCTAGATGATGTATATAGTGCATGCAAGCATGCTCTAATAAATATAGTGTGGTGAGTATGGCAGGGTAGACGAACTGAACCAGGGACCTGTTTCATTAGTTTTGTGACATGTCTGTGACACCATACAGACATTGGGGTTGTCTAGTTTCGTGACAACACAAGTAGTTGCCCTTAGGAAAAGACAGACCTCAGACATAAGAATTAGACAAATCTAGACATCATGGACCTGTTTCACTAGTTTCGTGACAAAATTGGCACCAACAGTGCAAGCAAGAACGGACGAAACGAAGTCTAATGTCTAGTTCTTATGAAACTGGACCAACCGGACACGCCATTTAGACATGTCACGAAACTAGTGAAACAGGTCCCAGGCTGGTCCAGAGAGGGGTCCTGCAGTGCAGTCTCTGGGCTCCCCACATGAGCGACTATCACATAATCTCGACATCCTTTAAAAGGACGGCTGTTGCTCTGGTGCGTCACTTGTGGCTTGGAGCTCGGGGACGGATGAGCTCAGCTGCTGGACTCAACTTCTCTGACATTTATGATATGCTTTAGCTTGGTTCTTAGAATTGACGCTATGACTGTTCCGGGGGTTACCCGTAGAGCCGAATTGATGTAAACCCCTGATTACGAGAATATATTTCTCATTAATGCTTGTGCACTGTATTTGGTCTCTGACTCTTTATTTGATGTTACTAAGTACATATATCTATACATATATATACATACTTGATATTGACCTCATTACATAACAAAGAAGAGTGACACAGGAGTTGGCGTTAATTAACTACATAATTAATAAATAACATACTTGATTAAGTAAAGGTTTTACAAGGAGTATAAAACTCATAAACCTGTCAGAATATGATACATACAGTTGCGCTAAACCCTAAAGTAAAATTTTTTCACCAAGCTGAAAACAAAAGTGAGTTGGTCGTGAGCAGATGAAGAGTGACTGGAAAACCGTTAGTGAGCTGCTCTCACCACGCATTATGAATAATCACCCGAGTTACAGCATCACAAACGGCAACCACCTGGACAACCGAAGTGACGGGGTTCAGAAGTGAATGATAAGACACATTTCCTAGGTATTCATATTTATATATCAATAATATGGCCACTAAAAAAACCAAACTTGTTTCTCATCACCAAGCCATGAAAAATATGACGAGGGCGCTTTTGTAGATTGCAGACATATAGTAAACCCCACATAAACGGACACCCTCCGATCCGGGCCAAAGTCGCTGCTTATGCGGGGTTTCTAGATTTTTACAGGCTACACATTTAAGGCATCCCTGACATCAGGAGCTTTAATTTGATACTAAGTACACATACCTTTCATAATTTCTATCAAGGTTAATCTATTTATAAAAAAAAAATATAAAAAAGTCTTCTAAAATCGTTTTTTCTGATGCGCGCGGTGATGAGAAAAAAGGTTGTTTTTTTGAGTGGCCTATATAATATTTATTTATTTTTATGATAAAATTATAGAAATACCTCTGAAGCATGTTCCTCAGTCATGGTTAATAAAATGGCTCCACTTACTTGAAAGGGTTTTTTATTTCCTCTATAAGCATTAAGACAAAATCGCTGAAACGGAGAAAGTATTGATTATAAAAAGGTTTTGCCAAACAGTTGTTGACTAATTAGAAATTATCATACCTTTACTGTGGGGTATGATACTGTATATTACAGATATGGAAAATGTAAGAGTGACATGCAGCTTTGAAATGCTGATATGTTGTAAATTTTCAGGTTGTTAAATTTATCCCCAATATTGTAATTTTTACGGCGATGATTAGAAATCGTTGCTGTCATAGCAAAAGAAGGACCTGTCGGCTTTGCCAAATCTTCTAAATATGAGTTTCTAAAGTTGACCTCATACACTAGCTATATGAGTCCAATTTTGAAAGGCACTTCTATTGAAGTAAAGAAAAAGGTGTCCAGCCAAATTTAAATTTACCTGTAGCACCTAGGTGACGTACGGAGTATGCATGTGGCATACGGGGCATGTACAGTGGCGAAATCCAAAAACTCGCTCAAAAGCAAATGTAAAAATTTGATATCTAAGGCCCGGAATCCACCTACTACGATATGGCTCCGATACGGTCTACAATGCACCTAGGGAAGGTCCCCTAATATCGTGGCAGTTGACACATTTCTGCAATTAGACACCGATAAAAACCCCATACATTGCATGGTGGAGTGGCATGTCTAGACACATGTGTACGATTTGCACCTTCACGATATATCTCCGATATTTGCTTTTTGTATCGGTGCCATATTGGTAAGTCTATCTTTCTATCGTAGTAGGTGGACGCCAGGCCTTGAGGTATATAATTAGTAGAAACCGAACGAGAGTTAGACTTGACAATGTTTATGCCACGATGGGCAGGTCGTGTATTACTACACGAGGCGTAGCCGAGTGTAGTGAGGAGCAGACCTGACCAGAGTGGCATAGACACTGACAAGTCTAACTCGAGTTCGGTTTCGTATTTATCCTACCCCTTCTATGCTTTTATATTACTAAAAGATAAATATTGACTCAACGGCCAACAGAACTTTTTTTCATAGTGCCTGACATCCTGCTCTCTGATTGGTCAATATTGTTATTACTCTAGTGGCATAAAAAACACTTTATGTCACGGCCTGCCACATAAAATTTGCCTATGTTAAGTCGATGGCGGTTTTTTATTAGGGGTAGGATAATAATACGAAAACAGGGTTACTGTATCTGTATGTGATGAATACTTGGTAATATGAAGAGACGACACGAGTTTGAGTCTGAGTTTATTTATGCCACGCATTTTGTTGGCTCCATAATTTCACGAGTCAAAGACGAGTGACATTACAGAGCCAACAAAATAAGTGACATAAATAAACTCAAACTCAAACGAGTGGCGTCTAGATTTTATCCTACCCTGTTTCCATATTTTTTCAGTATCAGAAAGTAGTGAAATAAACAACACTTTACGTCACACTCGTGACATAAACAAATCCCATGTTAAGCCTATGGCGTTTTTTATTAGGGGTAGGATAAAATTGACGATAAAACGAAGGCAGAAGTTATCACAAACAGACACAGTAACCCTGTTTCCGTATAATATTTCATATATGCCTTGGAATTCTTAATCACCCAGACTAAACACTAAAGTCCCTAAACATTACTTATCTAGATATAACAGACATTAAGAGCTATACTCACCAACCATTATAGTTTGTTATACATGTGTTCATTGCTATTGCCAGACTCTGAATATCAAATTTGGACCTTCATTTAAACTTCCTGTGTTACCTGAAACATTTGCATTATTTTAGAATACTAAGATTTGAATAAAAGCTATCATACATGCACAAATTAAACCCTGATATGACCTGTCATATAGCACACATTGATATCTGTGTTCATATATATCTCCTGCCACTTCTATCAAGCATCTACACAGCGTGAAAACCCGTGATTTATATATGGATTAGGAAGGCCTATTCATCCTACCTCTCATATAAATCTCCATAGCCTTAACATGGTGTGACTGTATGCCACAGTTATGCCATAAAATATTTATATGCCATGGGTGACATATGAAGTTCAAAATACATGATGGGGTAGGATACAATCTAAACATCACTCAATTTCGTATAATTGTTTATATGCCTTTCGTTGACTTCCGCTACAGATAGTACTCAGCTCCGCTTCGTGCTATCATTCCGCAAAGACAACTTACGCCATATAAATAATCATATGAAATTTCGTGATGTTTCATGATATTATCTATCATTTTGTGTAAATATGTAAGTCCTTCTTGCCATTGTATATACGCTTTATCTCAAAAAGTATTCATCTGCCCATGTTGCAGTCACATATACATCATATAAACGCCTGATTCTGTTACTTTTACGCCACTGTTCAATAATTCCGATTTCTGCATCTATGGGACACCACTGTTGTTTTATTTCATTTGCCATTAGTCATTAAATCCTTGGTATGTGGAAAATCTAATGTTATATTATCAATTTTGATTATAAAATCGTTCTAAAATCCTTATCATCTTTTCATTAGATACATAAAATAAACCCAGCATTGCTTGGTTTTTTAAAAATAGTTTTTAAATAGATTTTCCTTTCAAAACACCATTCTTTCTGTAAGGTTCTTGATATAACCCTTTATAATGCTTTGAGAGTGTGGTATTATAGACATGGGGGGGGGCGCAGGGCGGGGCGGGGCGGGGCGGTGGCGGTGTTGGCGGCGGGGGGCAGTGGGGGTGGTGCACAGAAATTGAAGGGAGGAAACAGGGCAGCAGGGGCAGGGCGGTCCCAATTCTTTTTTTTTTTAATCAGTCTACATACACGCCAAATGTATATAACATGTGTATGATCAGCGCACAAGATATTTCTTCTCGTATATGCTTGGCGGCAAATACAGCCATTGTGTTTCCGTCTACATGGATAAACAGTACTGTATATGCCACATACGCTAGCGTGCGATATGAACATATATATATATATAAAACAGGTCAATGTACAACGGATAAATGCTTTTACGCGGTGGCGTATATATGAAATAAGTGGGGGTTTTCACACTGTGTTAGATGTGCTTAGAATTATCCAATATGTCACTTATCCTAGAAGAGATTCAAGAACTACTGAGAAAATAATCTTGAAATAGTTTTTCATTCATAAATAAAAATGTAAAAGATGTATAGTGACTAAGAAGATACAATAAAGAAACTTTGAAAAAAAAAATATTTTAAAAACAAACTGAAGCCAAACACCCACTGCTTGCGACGTGGCTACCTACTGGTCGGTGTTTTGTATCATTCACTTAATATTTGCCTGGAAGAACATTATGAACAACTTCACCTTGTGAATAATTACATTCTGTTGGGTATGAGCTCTGACTGTGAACTCTGACTGTGTTTCTCTCTATAGCTAGTCATTTTGAGGAAATCAACGATTTGGGGAGACTCTATTCTTTCTTAACAGGGTATGAGTTCCCGTTGTATTTAGGGATAATTTGTATTCTCATTTTATAATACGACAAATACATAGGTATTATATCGTACCTTGACCAAGCTGGATGAATCCCACAGTTATAATGATGATGAGAGCAGCAAACTTGATGGCATTAAGGAAAGTTTGCACTCGTCGCACCAAACGCAGGAACGAACTATTTAGATAAACAAATGTCACTAGGAACAGTGACCAAACAAGTATAAGTCTACCATGAAGTGAATTTATCAATAGTCTTGATCAATATCAATATACTTGCTCAACTTAAATGAAGGAAATTACTCGCTCTGGAAGCTTATGGACAACAGTAAAAAAAAGAAGGAAACTATACAAAATTAAAGAAAAGCCATCATTCTCCATGAGCTTGATGTGGGGTGAATATTACATAGCTGTCAATCGAGTTGGAGAACAACTTCTTTGTCCAAAATGAGTTGCCTTCTATATTTATCTCACCCCTGTACACAGTAAAAGAATGATTGAACTGCAATACTCGTGAGGGCATGGAGGAATGGAGTTCTAAATGTTAGGCCTATGGGGTCAGAAATACTGGGGGTGATATAAAAAGCAGTACATTGCAAACTTGTTGCACAAACAAGTGTAGCACTGAAACTGAGTTTGATTTATCTGAGTTTTATGCCCTCCTGTAGAATGGCCAACTAACAATGTAAACCAAAGTTGGAAAACAGTTTATTACTTCCATGAGAGTACACAGGTCACGAGGGGCAATCCAAAAATACTGAATTTCTTTTTTGTTATTGAAAAAGAAAACATCTCTCATAGAGGTGAGCTTTTCAGAGAGCCGTTTCAAAAGTCGAGTGAAGTCTCGCCAGTGGCACATCGCATTTCAAAGCGAGAGGCCGCAACAGTGAGCGGTACTTTGAATCAAAGCAGCACCAAAACCGCTACCAATACCCAATAGGGAGCAGCACCTCCACCTCGACAGCGACACCGCAAGTTCCATTGTTAGATCTCGCTTTGACGATGAGTACTCTCGTTTAGCACCCTGCTGACTTTTGAAACAGCTCCCTGACATCCATGGTGGATAGCAGGGGACCACAAAATAAATAAGCAATAGCATCCTGACTAGTTCTTTAATTACCTTGTGTATAAACTATTTCATATTTATAGTTATATTCCAAACTAAAACAGCTAATATTTGCTACCTAAGAAAATGAATACCAACCTATTCAAATATTGATGATGTTTAGAGCAGTTGCTGGCAGGGAGCAATCAGGGAAGAGAGGTATAAGTAGGTAGTTGGAGATCAGCATAGCTAACAATGATATGTACGATGGCTGACCAACAATGGTGAAGTACCATACAAACACAAAGGCCACCATATCGCCCATGATAGCTCTGATGTATGTAAATGGCCTACCTGCAAAGCAGTTGGAGGCAAAGCATTGATAAAAAATATCTACCATTTCACTGCACGCTATATTTACACTGACTTTTCAACATAGTGTTACTGTCGAATGTGTATAGTAAAGTATATGAATGACTCCGATGCACTGTTGGGGGGGTCTAATTAGATGTTACTTAGACCTGGGAGAGGCTAAATTATTATTGGTTTCTATATGTCTATCAACTCTTATAAGATGTTTGTTCATTATGGTAGAAATACTCACGAAGCACGACCACAGTGACATGGTGACCTCACATCGCTGTGGTCAGAGGTAATAAGGACGAACAATGAAGTCTTGTTAGGTGGTTTAATACTTTGAGAAGTTATCCATTGACACATGAACTCATTGGAGCAAAACGCTCTGGTCTTAATCTGTTGAATAGCAATAGTTCAAGGCAAACTCACACTAGTAAATAGACCAAGTCAAGTTAACACAATATTAACAATATACAGAAGCTGAACGTCCAAACCTGTTATAGTCATTTAAGTCCTTCACATAGATATAAAGATTGTCCAATCGCTCATGCAAATATCACTTCATAGTTCTTGATCTGTCCTTAATGAATGTCCAGATGCCATCCGTATGATTCACAACTTTCACATTAATAAGCTTACACAACCTGGGATGTTAGTCCCATCGAAACGTTCGGATACTACATACACAATAATGACTGGTTTTGTGTACGAGTGGCCGTAATCTCCGAGTAATTGACGCATATTAATATCCAAGCGATCAGCGAGGATATTACGTCGTCAACTACGAGGAGATTACGGTTATTCGTATACAAAACCACTCGTTAATGTATTTATTACCCACCTACAAGATTAATAACAAGTCTATTGCAATTAAAAAGTTTCTATAAGCCATTTAGTTCCATACGCCACAGCACTGTTAAGCTTGGCAGTATTTCGGTGTGGACTTACGCCAATAATATAGTTCGCCATTTCCCTGTGATTTTAGATTGCAAAACTTGTTAGGACAGTAATTTTTTATGGTAAATGAGGTTATTATGATTGATTCTAAATAATTAGCATTGAATAAACATTCAAGAAACTTATTTCAAAGTACATGATGATTCAACCTCACTATGGACAGGACTATTTTTCCGGAATCTCCTGCAGATTCTGACATGCCAAAATCTGCGGATAGCTGTTTCCAGGTGCCCTATACATTTCCTATGGAGACTGGGTAATAAGAGTCCGGAGTATCCTCTCTGTGTTCTCTCTCAGTAAGAGATAGGTCCTCACATGTAAATTACTAATGGAGCTATTATCTTCACCAATAGGCGACTCCATTCCATGTAGATTGAAGTCCCCGACACCTAGAATAAGCCCGCACTCCAGTGAGGAGCAGCTTTTCTCCCTAGTTTCTCATCTAGATCTTAACCTCGTACTCACTGCTGCTAACAGCAGGAACCATAGAGGTATACCCCTCTGCTGCTACATCAGCAACTCACATGATCATTCCCTTCCTTATACAGAATGTCTATGCTACAGTTTACTTCCAGCCATTATTGTTTCACTTCATGGTAAAGACTCTGCTCACACGCTATTACATTATTAACCACTAAATAATAAGGTAAAGCTCCCTGTTAGTTGACATGTACGACACAGGGCAACCAGCTGAGATTTATCTGGTATCATCAGTTTGTATACCCACCTAATTAAACACAATAATTGTGTATTGAAATCAGAAAATATAAAAACAAGTGTACCACAAGGTTCAGCCCTTGGTCCACTTTTGTTGTTAATTTCTATAAATGGGGTAGACAACTATATAGCTATTGGAAAAGTGATTATATATACAGATGACATTGTGATTATCACAAAGCATAAAGATTTATAGGTAGCCGAGACTTTGTTGATTGAATATCTTGTAAAGGTGAAAAACTGGATGGTAAAATATCGTATGATAATAAATTGAAAAGGAATGTGGTGGCGAGGAAAAAGAAAAGTGCAAATAGTGAAGGAAAATAGATACAAATACCTTGAAGTAATAATAGATACCAAGTTGAATTGGGCAGAGCAGTTTGAGAAAAATTGTATTGAGATCAAAATGAAATTTATCAGATTACGAAAAATGAGAAAATTCAGCATAGAGACTATTTTACTCATTATAAAGCATATATTGGTACCGATCTTGGGGTGTAGGTGTTTTTAAAAGTCCTATTTGAGTATAACTGCTGGTTCTGTACCACAACACCCCGATTTTCTTGTAGCATCCCAAGCCCCTCTAACACTGGCCCAGCTATGCCTAGGCCTTCCCACCCTCCTTGCTGCTATCCCCCTGCTGCACTCATCTCCCTCTATGATTCCAATGACTGTCTGGCTACATAAACATAACTGGAATTAGCCTCACAGAAAAATGATGTTTTATGAGTTAATACTCTTTGAAATTCCAAATAATTATAGATTCATTATCAGGGGAATAAACTAATAAACTACACGAAAACCAATTACATTTTGGCAAGGTTTCATAACTAAATAAAATCTTTAGTTTGTTTTTTTAGCCAAATTACAAAATCTGAAAGGTCATGCTGGAATACTTATTTCTGCACTTATTTCTTCACATGGTGACATTAGATAAGATGCAATAATCAGAGTGACTGACAATAAATACCTGCTTTAGGGAAGATGAAAGCAAGCTCAATGCAACAAACAGCTTGAAGGAGTGTAAAACCAGCTGCTATAATCCACACAATCAAGGACAGCGCAACTGATCCGCAATGTGCTGAGACGGAGGAAGGGGTCAGGAAGATAGAGGAGCCGATCATTACTCCTGTGGCTACAGAAACACATTGAGTCAGGCTCATTTCCTTCCGTAACTTCACTTTATTGCTTGCCATGTTGTCAACTTCTCCTGTAGTATGCACATCAACCATTTTCAAAATACCAGAACAAATCCTCAATTTGGTTGTAGTGTGTTGTCAGAAACAGGTCTAATCTGACTGTATATTTGAGAGTGTAGTAGCTGTTATCTCCAGTATCTGAACTTGAGTACAAAATCTACCATGGAATTGGACAGATGGAGCCAGTTGAAGCTGTGATATGATCCACACACAAGCTGTTCCCTCCCAGGTTAGCTCAGGCTGGCCTTGCATGGTGTTTCCTATGTTGCTTTTTTTTTCAATTCACTTTTTCATTCATTGAACAAAAGATAGCATATATATTCTCCCTTCATATTGGGCGTTCTTCCATATACTAGTCTAACAAGCACTGGTACATCGGGACCATATTACATTGATGTTATACCATGTTGATTGAATTTCAATAAAAAAAACCAAGAATAAGCAGGTTTTGCTAATACAATGGCGACAACTGTTGTTTCAATCTATTATCAAAGTAGTAAAAACTATACAGTTTCGATTGTAGGGTAGTCATATGACTCGACCCTTGAAAAGAGTTATGAGTTCAGTTATTCCCAAAGTATAAGTAATAATTTCTAGCATTATTGGCTGGTGGATTCTTCAAATGTGAAGACCCTCTTACTCATTGGCTTTATCTAAAGCTTGTCCCAAATCATAACGGAACCACCTTTCTCAATGATTGAGGTGAACAAAATATATCTTATTAACCTTCTTGTAAACTAGGAGCCAAAAGTATATTCATCACGATGAATGAGCGAGCAATCATAAATGAATAACAATTAAAAGGTTTGAGTTAGATTTAGCCTATGGATAGTTTTCTGTAACCCACTTGCACCCAGTCAACTTGCCATTTCTCTAACTGCCTGAGTCTAGGATCAAAACATATCAAGCAACAGTGGGTCATGAGGTATTTTGGTCTTGAGTGATTGGTCATGGTCAGCTGGGCACACCTCTAAGAACCTGAGACACCTGCTCCGTGCTCTGTTCTCACTATCACAGTGAACAGCATGCAGATAGTAAAGGGATAGTTTTCTGGAAGCACACTGAAAGTTCAATGTGACCACTCTAACCTCTAGATGATGTATTTAGCGCATGCAAGCAGGCTCTAATAAAAGGTAAACCCTGGTTACGTATTTAGTGTGC
The DNA here is from genome assembly GCA_950022655.1 of Alentia gelatinosa. Taxonomy (NCBI): domain Eukaryota; kingdom Metazoa; phylum Annelida; class Polychaeta; order Phyllodocida; family Polynoidae; genus Alentia; species Alentia gelatinosa. The sequence goes on from OX465585.1 coordinate 10,110,130, forward strand.
GATTATGTGAAATATGGGAACTAAGGCAGGATGATGTTGGATTATTATGGCAGCATTTATTCCTATGTCTTCATGGTATCAAGGCTATGGACAGAGAGAGAGAAGTATGTCACAATCCCCTGTTCCTAGAAATACCACATAGAGGTCATACATGAGTAGTTGTTAGAGTTGCTTACAGATGGCAGCAGCTTACAGTAAGTGTGTCATGTTAACAGTAACACACATATAGAGACCAAACATTAGACATTAGATGCAATAGTATACAACGATACTACAACTTATATACCAAGAAAATCGTTTGAGCTAAATACAATAACATGAGAGTTTCGAGACTTAAGGGGGGCGTCCACCAACCATGACAAGGCTACGACAATCTCTGACAAGAAAGTTTCTATCGGCGCCTTGTCGTAGCCTTGTCATGAGAAGGGCAGCTCTGCTACAGCGCTGTCTTGGTGTGTCGTAGAGGTCGGTGGTTGCCGTAAAAAAGGTGTCCATGGTACCGACACACTACGACAGTGATATCGAGGAAACCACAACACTCCATGACAAAGGTCTAGTCGTAGCAAAAATTGAACAAGTTCGATATTGTCATAGCCTTGTCGGAAGGCCCCCAATAGGCCCCCGACAAGCTTCCAGTCATGCGACATGCTTGTCGGAAAGCCATTGTCGTAGCCTTGTCGTGGTTGGCGGACGCCCCCTTTACTCTTCATTCACACTACACGACTATAGGCAGTGATTCTTGAATTCAGCACCAACTAACGACTTTCCGCCATAGAATTCTAGATATTGCCTATGCCTAGCGTGTGGCGACTGCAGATCATCTGATTACATCTGATTACCCAATTCAGCACCACCTTACAACTATTGGACACTCTCTGAAGCCAGCTACTAATTCAAACTGTCTTGAATTAGTCATCTAGACAGGCAGCGATTCTGTGAAAGAATTGTCATCAGTGTAAACACTTGAGAGTCTATTCTGAGGTTCACTTTTGTGGTGGACATTGCCACCGCCTGACGACTATTGGCTGACAATCTACAGTCACCATATATTTAGTCGTCTAAGGTAAAAGCTGGGTAACTAAGATACCACCCTATGAGAGGAGAGTCATTGAAGAAAGGGTGTCTGGGAGCTAAATATTTCATCTTGTCAGCTTAGTTTAGATGGGTAACCTGGAAGCCTGGCCTATGTACTCATTCACATATTAGACCAGGTAACGCCCCCCATCTTTCTGGTGCATCATGGGTAACGGTCTGATGCTTTGTGGGATCGCATTGAGCTGTAGCGGCATGAACACGCCGTCTGGTGAATGTTGGCCACACTACAGGCTAGGAGAGAAGTTGTGCTGGTTCTCTTTGCCACTGCAAATCAACAGGGAAGCAGCGAAAGTTCAAGGTCGATCCCACGCTGCTCTCACTGGGCATTACTGGTCTATTTAGATGTGCAGCACATAGGATAGTGGGTTCTGATAGAAATGGCAGGTGGTGCCAGTTCATGGAGGGGAATCCATTGGGTAGGAACAGGCTAGGCACTGATAGCTGCCCAGTGCTGCCTGCCTCTCACAGTAGTAGTGTTTAATGTAACCCAGAAAGGAAGTACATCTGTAACACATATAAAAGAAGCACTATAAGAAAAGGTGGAGCCTGTATGGATGGCCGTTCGAGGTCATTTATAGCAAAAATATGTCCCAATGCCGTTTACACTACACCTGTAACAGCGGGTAGTATTACATAGACGTTCGCTTACAGGTATATAGTAATACTTTTGAAACATCACAATGTACCTGGACTTTGTATGTACTTTGTTACAGGGTATACTGTGTGCATGTCTGGATTGATTTTTTAACCTTGGGGATGTGGGCTTTTATTTTCATTGTACTACAATAGACCTACTGATACACTACAAATTAAAACTGCCAAAGTCATGGTGCAGAAGGAGAGCCATGAAAATCATAATCGTAGAACATCGGCATGTATCACAGTGTGTCGGAACATCTTTGGCAGTACAAGAAAGGTGACTACTATGTTGACGTAGCCCATGATTTAAACAATGTACAATGCTGATCTGGGGGCAGCAATTTCATACTGAAATATCTACTTCTCTATGATTCAGGTAATATTGCATTAATATAAATAATCTTTTATCAGGATATATAATATCATTTTGTGTTTTAGACAAAAAACTCATTTCCACTTGTATCATCATTCATTCACTGATCGTGCATTGTGTCGTTCATTACATGATTTTCTGTGTCATTTAAATACCGTGGACACATGCAGTTAACATCGCAGACATTTGAAAGAATGTGAAAATATATATGTTTACAAAACTATTATTTTTCTGGAACATTGCTTAATAATGCTTAAAACAGCACGAACAAAAGTATTCCTTTAAGTTAATTTTATTTGCTATACAATCCCAAATCAAGTGCACACTATGACTAGTTACCAGTTGATATAATGAGTAGTTACCACTGCCCAAAAATCACCAATTTATTCATATATACACCATCGCAGAAGTGCATGTATTGGCTGAATATTGACTTGTTTTCATATATATGTATACATATACGCCCAGGCTTTATATATGGACGCGTCTTGTCTGTATTTCACACCCGGCGTAAATATCCTCTCCCTCCACCGCCTCCCGCCCCTTTGTGTTGGTGGAAGTACAGGTGTCTTCAGTAGTAAGCCCTACCCCCGCCCCTCCCCCACCTCCCCCCACCCGCTCTCAGTGAAACCCTCTTCACTGGATGCTTATATATACGCCTACAGATGAGGTGTATACACATGGGGAACTGGACGACCTTTTATACGCAAAATACCTGCTTATATACGCCTGGTGCATCCATATGTAAAATAATGATGTTCGTGCAGTGTAAAACATGGCATTCCAAAGAATTGAGTTCTCTCACAAAATAACTCTGATTAGGATTTTAGTACAGGTCGCTGAGCTTAATCCTTGACATGTGTAACTGGCCTCAGATTAAACTAAATCCTTGTACATATTAATCTTCTTCTGTGACAACCATTACCAGCTTTTGGAGAAACACAGTTGCATTTTCTGAAAAAGGAGAGAAGAATCATAAGTTTTCATACATTTGAAGATATGCTATCTATATTCTATATAGGATTTAAGATTGAAATTTGGAATGATATACATAAAAAGGGAATCGATGAATATCATATTGATCAACACTGACTTACAATTCCCATTGGCAATATTCTTGAATAGGTTTTTTATAATTAGATAATAATCCCTTGCAGGAAAATTAATTTCAATACCAAGATATACTTGTAACCCAGTCAACTTGCCCTTTCTGCAACTGCCTTAGTCTAGGATCCAAAATAACACTAGTAGGTCAATGTGGTATTTCGGTCTCAAGGGATTATAGTAAGTTGGGTACATCTCCAGGACCCTGAGACCTGGGCCTTGTTTTTTAGTCGCGATCATTGTGCACCCAGGAAGCCCCACGATCTACCAACGATTTCACGACAGTTTGGACGATAAAAGATGGCTGGTGTGCTATAGACAGTGTCGTAGTGCGCCACGGACGATCGCCGCTAAAACTATCGGCCGTCACGATACTTTTCATACGAATTAAGCAAAGAAATTTTCACACGAGTAAGGTATACATATAACCTATAATCGTACCAAATATGAAGAAGAACTGTCATACCGTTCCGAAGTTATCGGCGTTTGAATTTTTCACTCTCTCTGTGCGTTTGCATTGGTCGCTGTTCTTTTTCACTCCCTCCGTAGTGCGGCTGGGTTTCGGCTGTTCGGCTGTCTCCCCCCGCCCCGGAGGCCGGCTGGAAGTGCTCGACACTGGCCACCAGAGCAGAAATTGCTATGACGAAATTCAAACGGCGATATCTTCGGAACGGTGGGATCGATTTTCTTCATATTTGGTACGATTATAGGTTATATCTATACCTTACTCATGTAAAAATTTCATTGCTTAATTCCCACGGGAAGTGAAGTTGCGCATTCTGTACGACATGTCCATAGATGTCTTAGGTCTAAGACAGTTTGGGAGACAAATTTACCTACGTGACCTTACATGTCTCGTGACTATAGCACACCTCAGACCACCCTAAATCTCTTGGAGCAGTGATAGTTCCCCGACCCCCTAAACTATCGCGACTATAGTACACTAACAGCAAAAACATGTCGCCTGTAACGATGGTTGTCACTAAAAAACAGGGCCCTGGATCAGTTTATCAACACATGCACAAAATACATGGAAAATACAATCTACTTTACTTGGTCCCTAGTGCAGCTGTATTGGATAGCCAACAACACAACTATATAGATAGTTCAAAATTTTGAATTTCTATAATGAATCTCTTTCCATTACCAAAAAAGGCATATAACCAATCAAAATAGGAGGTCATCAAGAATTTGCGAGATTTCCTCACTCTAGATGGATAATGTGGGGCACTCCTAAAAGACAAAGAACCCTTACCAATAGCTCTATGTACAGGAGAAGACCTTTTCCTAATGAGCAGAAGCAGTCCATATACAGGAAATCCAAGGGCAGTTGGTATCAATCCAAACCATTTCTTGATGGGAATTTGAGTGAGACTAACGATGATCAATGATGAATATATCACGATACATATCAAGGGGAAGATGACATGAACCTGGCAAAGAGAAGGAGTAAAGTATTATAAGTAGTGTCAAGGAAATACTCTGAGGGAATTGTTAAGGGATGGATAGATGACATCTCAATGTTATGATAGGTTTTCATGTTCAATAATATTTGTCTATTGACTTGTCATCACATTGTGTATTTTAAAAATGCATATGTTTACATTTGTGAGTATGAATGGGTATCAGCTCTTTCAGGAAATCTCATCCAGTACTTTGGAACTTGGTTACATTTATAGCAGTCACCAGCTTTTTGATGTTCTCGGCAATAGATAGCTCTATAGACCTAGTCACACAAAACCAGACTCCAAAGGTTTGATAAACAATGGTTGTTTATTAGACTCAACTTCTAGGTGATCTGGTTCAGATAACTGCAGTGTACAGTACCTTGTCACTGGAGTGTCAAGTAAAGCCAAGGAGGCTTATCTAGATGCCGGAGCACTAGACTCACCTTACCACTGAGAGGGTTTGGAGAAACCCAGCAAATGAGGCCCCAAGGATTCACACTCCTGAGGGAGAATGCACAAGAATGCCTGTCGAATCACCGCAAACCTACCCTAAATTTAAGCCAAGTTACGTAATCCAGGCTACACCTCCATGCAGAGGAGGTGTGAAGCGCAGCACCCCCTATCGTTTTGGCATGTACTCAAATGACGGCTCTATGTAGATTCCTATGCAAAAAAAGCTAGTAACAGCTACTACATACAATCTATTAGAGCTCTATCAAAGATCTTTTCAGATAGTGATAGAGTGACATCTAATGTACTCCAAACCACAATAGAACTCAATAGAGCTCCACGTTATATGGCTGTTTTGTGTTGTGGAATACAGCCTTATTTCTCATAGGCAAGGGCTTGATACAGCCAGACACAGTCCATTGTCTAGAGCTCCTTCCCCCTTGATGGCAGATTTGAAAGTGGCGCAGTGAGGCAGCCGCGATCGTATATATGAACCAAGTCGGTATAGGGGGCGCTGCGCTTCCCACCTCCTCTGGGTTTGACTAGGCCCCATTCATACAAAAGTGTGCTTTCTTTATCTTGGAAGAAGTGCCAAGATGAATTAAAGTGAGTGTAAAATGGAAAATGCATCCCCATTATACAGTGCTGGTAATGAAACAGGTCTTGGAGAGGTTTATATTCGTGAAAAATAAGTATTATATTAGCTGGGGCCTTAGACCTCCTTGTTGGGTAAGAATTAGAACTTTGGTAAATGTATATAAAATGTGATATTGGTTTTCTCTGAAGGCTTTGCCTGTTTTCTGTTCTGCAGATTAAAATATCTTTATCATATGTCATTGATAATGCCTTCTTCACAAATTGCAATAAATCTGGAAACAATATAGAATATTATGAAGTAATCATACCTTGAATGGTGTCTGTATGTTTGGCTGGCGTACTTTAATATAAACAAGGCAGGTTAACACAACCACTTTGAAAAGGCTTTTATTGAGACCAATTAATTCCATCATTGTCAGAGCATCATCCCACAAACACCAACAAGATGCCAAAACACACTGTAGGAGGAAAAGAATATCATCACTCAGAGATTCAAGCAGCCCTCTCATAATTAGTAGAAACTGAACGAGAGTTAGACTTGTCAGTGTTTATGCCACGACGGGAAGGTTGTGTATTATTACGCGAAGCGTTAGCTGAGCATAGTGAGGAACAGACCTGACCAGAGTGGCATAGACACTGACAAGTCTAACTCGATTTATTTTGTATTTATCCTACCCCGTCTCTATGCTTTTGGATTACTAAAAGACAAATAATGACCGACCAAAGTCCAACCGGAACTTTTGAGGCCAACCGGAACCTTTTTTGGAGCAGCTGACAATCTGGTCGCTACTTGGTCAATTTTTTGTATGCCCCTAGAGGCATAAATCGCACTTTATGTCATGGCATGCCGCATAAAATTTGCCTATGTTATGCCTATGGACTGTTTTTATTCGGGGTAGGATAAGATCTCGCTAAGTCGTATTCTGTACAAGGTTCTCACTGTGCTCTATGGGAGAAGAATTCTTAGCAAAATAGGCTTAGAACCTTGAGAATCCACTGGCACACAGTATTCCCGCCAGGTGGCATCATTGAGATTATAGGAATCATTGAGTTGCATTGATGTACGTCTTTAGCACAGGAGGCAGGCCACTGGATTCTCAAGGCTTTAAGCCTAGTTTGTTAAGAATTCTTCTCCCATAGAGCTTAGTGGGAGCACAGAATACGACTCATAGAGTGTGAGATCTTATGAAAGGGGTGCTTCAACAACTACCGATAATAAGTGAAATCCCAAAAAAGGCAGTAGCATAATGTGATTCAATCTGAGAAGAAACCAACATGTTTTGGTTAAAGTCCTTGTTCTCCGTGAGTTTGATGCAGAGAAATATGAACAAGGCAAAACCGAGTGAATACCGTATAGCGTTCAAATGAGCTGGAGACTCTTTAACCAAAACGAGTTGCTTTCTGTATTCATCTCACTCCTGTACACAATAAAAGAGCAGATGATGCACTGGATATATCATGTCATAAACCATGGAGAACGGACTATGATACTCATAGGGGAATAAAGAACGAGTTACCAATGTTAAGCCTACGGGACAAAATACCAAGGGTGATATAAATTTATTAGTCAATAATTACATTTTCTAGTCATCATTTCTAACAGTCTCTTGGATCTTTAATGGAAGAACTTACTGTGACACAAACTGCAGGCAGTGGAGTTCGGAGTTTGATACTAATCATTGATAGCCATGTCGGAAGCAAACCATCTCTTGCAGCAGCATAATACACCCTATGTATACATATATATATGTATATATATATATTAATTGAATAATTGTAATCAACATAAATCAAGATAGATAATCTTAGGGAGATGTCCTGATATATTACCTGAAAAGAGATAATGACACTTAAAGTTGTCAGACTCTTCCATGCAACCTAAGATCACAACATAGCGAAATAACATCTTTCAAAAGCAATGAAAATCTTGGAGCTAAACACAGATTTGTACTTATTCTTCTTAAATAAGACGAGAAGCGCTATGGCATTTTAGACAATTTATTAAGTGTGAAACTTGACATGTAGTATAACAGGATATACTTTAAAGACATGTAGTATAATAAGGTATACTGTAACACCTGAGTAATACAGGACATATGTAAATATGTGTCCAGATTTTAGCCTACTTGAGGAACGAGAGTCAATGAAAAGGTTTGGTGTGGGTGGGCGGGTCAAAGATCCTTTCAAATCCTGTGGCGCGCATGCTGGCGTGACGTCAGGAGTACATGTCACAGATGTTGATTCCAGGTCATGCCGAGAGGGGGCGCCACACACGTTACCCGGTTTTGCCGCTGCGTCCTCGCTGACTTATACTTGTATACTTGCCTAATCATATTTATTTCTGTCTTCATTAATAATATAGAAAATACCCAGGCTCAGCTTTGCCATTCCTCCGCCTGGTCCATCTTACATACCTAAATATGTGGCAACTGTAGATCTTCAAGCCAATAGTTGTCAGGTGATGCTTGATTTCATAAGGTCCACAGCAAAAGCCATCGACCCCATAATGTGCTCAAGTATTTACACTGATGACTAAGTTTTCACAGAATTGCCACGTGTCTAGCCAACTAATTCAAGCTAGCTAGAAATAGTAGCTCACTGAGCATCAGAGTGTGTCCGATATTCGTGAGGTGGTGCAGAATTGCACAATGTGTTACAGTCAGGGGATCTGCAGTCGCCATGCACTTGGTGTTTACACTAGTCTGTTTACAGACCGCACCGCCTAAGGCTTATGGTCTGTAAGGGTCTTACAGAGCACAGCTCCGATTTGCCAGTTCCCTGGGGACTGATTGAAGAAAGGAATTTCTTGATTGGCTGTTCTAATTTTAGTGCAAACCCAAGCCTAAGGATATCACGAGTCTGGCACTATTCTTGGAATCATTAAAACTCTCCATGCTGATTTGTTTGGTACATACCCAGTAAAAGCTGCTCTAGGACCTCTGCTTGAAGAGTAACACACTGGTTACTGGCAAATCAATCAGGGCAGCTTAGTACCAGCAGAGGCAGGAATCCCTGTCTTAAAATGGCAGCCCCTAACAGTCTTAGTTTGAGCCTGTGCACCTTGGCCCTGGCGACAACAGACTGTACTAGAGTTTACTATATACCCATGCCGTATATACTGTAAATATGCACCGTTTCGGTATATGACGTAAAAATACTGTACGAACCAGTGGTCCGTACACCAAAATACGGACTACCTACCCATACACATTTATCAAAATTTTAGTTGTTAAGAAAAATGAAATTAATTTTTTTTTTTAATTTTGGGTATATAGTAAAAATGTAACGTCCAACCATGCTTGTACAAGACACAGAACGAGATGTTAATCTACCGTTTGTATGGAACTCGGTGTAAACGCCTCGGTCCGTACAAACTGTAAATTAGCATCTTGTTCTGTGACTTGTACAGCATGGTCAGGACATTCTATATAACTATGTTTACACTAGATGCCTTTTATCCTTTTACTACTGAAAGTTGTCAGGCAGTGCTTAATTCAAAAATCGCTGCCTATAATTGTCTAGTGTAAACACCAGGTTAGCCGTGATTAATTTTATCATTGGCTGAGACACATACTAGTAGAAATCTATGGTACTTTTAAAAAAGATGAACATACCTAGATCCACCCAGGACAACAGCATTCAAGGTTCCTACAGCAGATAGTACCACAAAGAATGGAATTACCAAAGAGAATTTACCCATCGTTTGCTCTGCAAATACCTGAAATAAATAATTTTAGCAGAGTTAATAACAACTAAGGGAGTTCTGAGGTGATGTAATACAGTCCCCTATAATTTAGTGAACACATACTCAAAAGATGTTATCATTGTAAGCTGTGTTACTACATATTTTTAAGTGCATGTTTATAGTTATACTATTTCTATGACGTTGTTTAATCATGAGGTGGTCACGAGCTGACCACGATTCAGTCATGAGTGATCATGAGTGACGCTCATGTCTCTCACATGTGTCTCTTTGTCCTCACTGAGCCACTCCTCAGTGGTACCGAATAATCAGTCTGCTTTGGGCTCCCGACGGGGATGGACGCCCTGATTTTATTCTACATGCTCTAACCTCCTAAGTTGACAATAAGAATAAATACAACAACCAACTAAACACAACGAGAAGTCTCCATCTTATTTTTCCTGCTCTTAACTGTGTTACAGTGGGAGAACATGTCCCTTGCTTCCAGCTGTTGTTTTCAAAAGCTGTCAACTAATGGCTGAATAGCAAACATTGCTCCAATCACTTGTTTAAAGACAAATGCTGGTAGTTGGGTGATTTATGAATTCTATTGAGTTTTACAAATAACTCAGGATAATATAAGTTCCATATATCAGCAATTAGAAAATGCAGAAAAATGGCATGTCACCACGCTAACTTCTATGGGAGGGCCATCTGAAAAAGTAAGTGCTTAACTATTGGTGTCTATGGGAAAATGCAATATTTTGACTTTGTTGCGGAATGACACTGATGTTCTATTGCTATCTTCAAATAATTCTGGATAATGATAGTTGGGAACATGTACAAATGAGAAATGCTAAAACAATACTATGTCACCGTGCTAATTTATATGGGAAGGCCATCTGAAGAAGGTAAGTGCTTATCTATAGGTGTCTTTGGGAAACTGGTACATTTTCATGATACCAGATAGCAGCACCAGTGTAAATTGAGTAGCAACAGGGGGAGCAGTGATACCTACCCGCATTTGTCTTTAAGCACAATATTTTAGATTCCAGTCTATGCATCCCTATTTTGACCAATTATATTGGTTTCTATGCGAAGAGATAAGTTTGTTGATCTAAATTGTCCATATTTATTAGTACCAAAAAGACTGCATTAAGACAGTCACCTATTCTGTAGCAGCTCCTCCCTGTCTTGATGTTGACCCTATGGCAGCCATGTAGTGAATGGCATGTTTACCCTTATTATCACTCACTCTAGTTCCCAGTCTGGCCACATGGGGGCAGGGCCCTCTGACATGATACTGACACCTGGGACCTGTTTCACTAGTTTTTGACATGTCTGTGACACCATACAGACATTTGGGTTGTCTAGTTTCGTGACAACCCAAGTAGCTGCCCTTAGGAAAAGACAGAACCCAAACATAAGAATTAGACAAATCTAGACACATTATGGACCTGTTTCACTAGTTTTATGACAGACATGAAAAGCGGCACCAACAGTGCATACATGAATGGACAAAACAAAGTCTAATGTCTAGTTCTTATGAAACCGGACACACCATCTAGTTGCCATCTAGACATGTCATGAAACTAGTGTAACAGGTCCCAGAGTTCTTAGTGATATATGGGGCCCTCCTGACATGTGCTACAGTTTGTTGTTCCAACAGCCAACCCGGCAGAGAATTTACAAGTTTACACTGTACCACGGTGCCACCTGCTGTTTGTATATAAAGCCTGATGCCCATCAACAGATTCAGGGTTGAGCGATTAGTTTGCAAATCGTATAGGAGTCGGTGAACTTGTCGTAGGCAAATTACGTCACTCTTCGCTCGATCTGTGGACGTTGAGGAGAGGGGGTGGTGGATATTAGTCCTAAGCAATTCTGTCTACTAATCGCTGGCTCACCCTTGCCTAGCTGTCCTACATCTACCGACTACGGCCGACTCCGTTAGGATGCCTTGGCTGAGACAAATACTGTCCGTTTGTCGCCTACAAAGGTACATGAATGTTCCGAAATCGGTAGATGGGCATTGGGCTTTAGCAGTTGCACTTGTCAGTCTTAAGTTCATGACTCATACTATTACATAGTACCTTTGTGTTTTGAGTTCTGACCCCTTACTCTTACGGTCTACACCTAGCTAGTCTAGGCCTCAAGGCTTTACATTTTTTTCATAATGTTCATATCATTCAGTTAGCTGGACAAAAACGCCAATTTTCATCTCTATGACTTTGTAATTCAAGCAGCTTAATATCCCCCTCCCCCAGCATCATTTCATATCACTTTATTGCATCCAAACAACACATTCCTGATGACACTAGCTCGCCAATTCATCAGAGTCCAAAATGATGTTCTAAACACTGATAAAGAGTGAGTCTTCATACCTACCGCTGAGACTACGTTTGTTGATGACATTTCCTCCGGTGATAATACAGTGAAGTAGGCCACATTGGTCAGAATATATACTACTATTGCAGAAGCAAAGCACATGTAAATTGCCTTAGGTATTGTTCTACAAAAAAAGGAAGACACAAGATGTTTTGGAATCTTTTAGCATGATGAAATAAAAAGGAAATGTAAAAGATTATATGAAGTTTCATATCTAAAATAGCTTTATGCGACAGCTTAGATATGTCTACCATCGCATGATAAAAACGCATACATATTTACAAATATCATGAATTCCCTTGAAGTTTGTCCTTGTATAAGAATTGACACACATGTAATTGCACCACTTACTTGTCAGGATTTTTTATTTCCTCTGTAAGCATTAAGAGAAAATCCCTGAAAAGAAATAAGTGAAGAGAAGGTACCCATCTGTTCAAATCAAGAGATACTCTGAAATATTATATAAATATAGTTTAGGCTTTAAAATATCATTTAAAGCATAAATATCATTATGAGTTTGAAATTAGCCATTCTTCCTTTTTTTTTGGGGGGGGGGGTTTAAGCTACCTTTATAACCATTATTGATATATCGAATTCAATCTATATTGTGATCAGTATTCCAATGCTTCCAATTATTAACATATCTTGTGTATATGGGGTATCTAAAATACAGAGTAATTGTGGCTTTATAGTAATATACATAACAAATAATTCTTTTTATATCATGCTATAATGAGAAAGCTACATATTTGGTAGGTAGATGAGATTTTTCCTAGACGGATATATAATACATATATATCTATCTAAATTAGTCCATGCAGTACATTTGTTTGTTCTTTACGATTCCACCTTCATGCACACCTCTGCTCCTATATGTGTACAGTAGAACCCAAACAGACACCCTGCGTAAGCAGTCACCCCGCATTAGCAAACACTTTTGCTTGGAATGGTTCCCTCTAATAGATTTTTTTTTCACCCCGCAGACACCCTGCGTAAGGAGTTAGTAACTAAAATAACAGGAATCAGAACTAATGACCAGTGGCGTTTCAGCAGCACACTGGCGGAATGACCATAGACCATTACGATGATCAATATGTAGGTTGATATTTTCCAATGTGAAAAATGTGTAGTATAATAGACATAATAAACTGGAGGATGTAAAACATCATGGCATTGGCCAAGGTCAATAGCTATTGGGAACAAATTTCTTCCTTGGAGATGCCTTCGGCAACGAGGTTGTGGGTACCACCATGATGAAAGAAGTGAGGGGAGATTGTGACAAATCCTACCCAATGGACAAGCAGCCTCACGACTTGCATGAAGTGTGACACAGCGAGAGGCTCTGCTGGCCGGTGTGGTGCCAAAATTGGTTACCCCGCCAAAAGGGGTAATTATCGCTCACTCTATCCCAGCATGTCTCTTCCTGTCCTGTACCGCTTAGATTTCCATTCTATTCGGGAAAACTCCTAACAGATATTAGGCTAAATTTGCTTAGTGTGCATGTACAAACTAGCACTCTTCCAGCAGATCTTTCGTGGCACTATCACTTGCTATCGGCCGCAGGAAGTAGAGCTCTGGATTTCTGCTTGGAGAGTAACAAACTAGTGGTTCGAGGGCCGATGAATTTGTCACTTTCCAATCGGGGACTGCAAGAGTGTGCATGTTCGCGCATGCGCCCAAGACAATAGTGAGCGATAATTAACACTTATGGCAGGGTAACCAATTTTGGCACCACACCGGATCAGGGACAAGGGGTCCAGCAGTCATGCAGGTGCAACTGCTTTATAAGATCCCCAGGATCTGACTGGGCACAAGGCTCTTGAGGCATTGTGTTGTAGGATTACATGAGGGGTGAAAGCAGAGGTGCTGTCTCCATGGTTGGACAGCAACTCTTGAGTCCCAGGAATACTTAGGAGAAACCAGAGGAGAGTTAGTCGTGTTGTTCTTTATCGCACAATGGCAAAGTCGCATATTACTGCGCGAGGCGGACCGAGTGTAGTGATATGCGACTTTGCCAGAGTGGGATAAACAGCACGACTAACTTGAGTTTGCTTTAGAATTTATCCTACCCCGTCTAAATTACTTCAGCAAATTAAGAAATGACATAAAACTCACCGATAATCAGTGATAATCATTGGTTGCTTTTCAAATGACATCATTTGACACTAGAGCGATAAATTTCATTTTCCTGCACCATAGACCAAATACAGTCGGCTAATGTTAAGCCTATGGAGTTTTTTTGTTAGGGGTATGATAAAGTTGCAAACAGCACCAGGGGACTTGAGAATGATGCAGTGTAAAATGATGTGACCAGCCTGTCATGGGCTGGAGGCAGGGTACCTTGAATTATATAATGGCAGTGCTGCACAGGCCCGGTATGCAACTGGAGAATGAGGAAGTGGTACACCATCAGAAGAGCGTAAATGGCCCTGAGTGTGGGGCCTCATAATTTATTACCCACCTAATACAGAGTCTCCATACTAAGCTTATGGAGCCTCTAGATCGCTACTGAGTAGAATACGGAAAGCCGTATTCTCACCCCTACAAATTTACCAAGGTGAGAGTTCTTTTACTTCCCACACCACAGAGACATGGTATGAGAACGATTGGCCTTTGATAAAGCAGTAAATCTATCATACCAGATTTTCCTTACTGCTTGGAGAGTGTATTTAGTCATAACCTCAAAGCCAATTTACCATTTTGCTATTTCCTTTTGTGAATTTTTTCAAAATAGCTCTGGTTGAGATAAATCAATTATCAATTTGTTTAGCTAGGAATACTTCTCACCAAGTATTTGTGCCTTTGTAGCCTATATAGAACAACACTACCTTGATCGAGGCGCACCCAAAGTGATCCCGTGTGGGATTTAACACAACCAACCCCTATGTTGTTGACAGGTATTGGTTGCCAAACTAAGCCTCACAGCGGTAGCAACCAGCTGGGTGCACCCCTCTCATAAAGTGGGATTCACACAGTGGGATTCATGTGCCTCACAGGCCGTTTGTCTGAGACAAATCCTGTTGAAATTTGGTACTGGAACACAATCTCCTCGTGTGAATGACAAGGTTCCTTTTTGCTGATTTAACTTTTTCCTCTTGCAATTGTCGGCGACAATCCCCCCTAACAGGGAATCAGATTTTGACTTTAAACAGGTTTAGAATTTAGAGGGGCATTTTCGTGAGACAAATGTATTTCAAACGTTCTACCCAATCTGTGAGTTTCAGTGCTCTCAAGTAACACCTATTCACATGGGGAAGTACCCTTAGTTGGCAACTGTGTACTCTGTGTACCATGTGTAGGGGTGAGACTATGTATCTGGTAAGTCCTCCCATGTGAATTGAATCTGCCATGTTACCCTGAGACTGTAGAACATCCCAAACTGTGAAACTTTGTACCCAGCTGGAAATAGTAGCCGACTGGTGCAAAGGTGTAAGGTACACCAGTCTCAGGTCCATTTGTCCCATCGTGTGAATCCCACTTTAGATCTCACATTCTGTATTCCAGTCCAAATAAAGCCACTAGGGCACCAAGTACACAATACTCCCGCTAGGTGGCATTATTGAGATTATAGGAATCTTTGGGTTGCATTGATGTACATGTTTAGCCCGGGAGGCAGGCCAGTGGATTTTCAAGGCTCTAAGCCTAGTTCGTTAAGAATTCCTGTACCATAGAGCGTGGTGGGAGTAAAGAATACCAGAGAGTGTGAGATACATGGTGGTTACCTCCTATATCTAAAAAAACTATGATTCTGGTAGAATCCGCCTGGAGTGTCTCCCACACATAGAGACAGAGTGAACCAGGGACCCGTTTCAATAGGCTGTAGGACGTCCGTTATTGGGTTTAGTGACACAACAGCGGTACTTCACATTGCAGTAGTTAAGGGACAACCGTTTGTGGGACATAGGATAATAGACAGGTGCAAATAGCGGCTTGTCCCATTTCATAAGACCAATGTCCAGTCACTATTGGTGTCACTGTTGTGTCCCAAATAGCGAGAGGGTATACCCTCTCGTTTCTATTGTCACAAATGTGTAACTTTACTTCCAGTAGGAATTAAGCTACGAAACTTTAACCCCAGTTAGGGACACATACAATATATAAACATGCCAAATATGAAGGAGATCGGCTCATGCAATCCAATGATATTCGCATGTGAATTTTGTAATAGCAAATGTTGCTCTGATGGCCAGTGTAGGATTATGCCATGTCTGTCCCTAATTTATGCAGTGACCTTCACCTTGATAGCACTTGTTACCAGTATGACATGAGTATGAGAGATGGGGTACCCCACATGTTTTGTCCCAAAATAGGGACACATCCACAACAGTGACAAGACACACCTCCCCTACAGTGACATGCCTTCTGAAACGAGACCGAAGAGTTTCTGCTATTCAAGTCACTATTGGGGTCACTAAACAAGTCACTAAGTGGCTTAGTGACACATTCTATTGAAGCGGGTCCCAGACCTAGGCATGGAGACTAAAGAGCCCGAGAGTGAGATTCTCGTACAGTACTTAACTGAATCCTGCTATTTTTTTTGTGTTTCTCTACACAGATGTACTTCTATTCTGATGATTTGTTTCTAGCTGTACTGAAAACATAATTTGAACTGTAGTTTCCCGATCTTCTCTCCTTGAGAGAATGCAATGAGATCACAACATTTCACTAGACCCCACCATGATTCAGGTAGGATATGCTTGGAGTAGACATGGTGAACCAGACTTAGGCTTGGAGAGTGAGAATCTCGTGGAGAAGAAAACTATATTTATTCTTCCTTTCTGTAGATCGTTATACAGATATGCGTTTTCTCTTATGATTTATTTTGAGCCATCTCACAACCAAAGTTTACGTTAGTACTATTTAGATCACAACATTTTGCTTGGAAAGTTAACCATATCAAAGAATCAAAATTTGTCCTGGAACTCAAACGTAAGTGAATAGTATAAACCATGATAGTACAATGTACAAAAGACTAAACAAGAAGGACCTTAAATACTGCACATTTGAATGTAACATACATTTTAAGTAACACTCACCAACCTCCATAGTTTGTCATACATGTGATGATTCCTATTGCCAGGTGTTGAACATCAAACTTTGAGCCTGTGAATCCCTGCTTTAGATTTTCTGTGTGACCTGAAAGATTCGATTTTTTATTGAATACTAATACTTTAATGAGATTTTCAATATATACATGCATCATCACTGTCCGGGTATGAGCTGCACTGTATTACGGATTGGTATCTATCTACCTATATGATATTACTTGACCTAAAGCAAATACAATACTTAGTAGAAACTGAATGAGTGTTAGTAGTGTTAGTGTGTATTGCACGATGGGGCAGGTCACAAATTACTACGCGAGGTGTTAGCCGAGCGTTGTGAGTAGCAGAAATGACCAGAGTGCAATAAACACTAACACTACTAACTTGAGTCTCCAATCTCCCGTCTCTAATCATTCATTTATTACCCCGTGCAATACATAACACTTTACTGCACGCTCAGCCGAATACAGTCACCCAATGTTAAGCCTATGGCGTTTTTTTTTATTAGGGGTAGGATAAATCATAGATGTGGATAGTTGTAACAACAATAAATGTGCTCACTGATTAATTGTGCATGAATTATACATTGAAAACAGTAGGGTACACACAAATCACCCGCTTCCCGCTTCCTTTATTCATGGTCGTGTAGCGGTGGGGAGTGGATGTTTCGCCTCGCTCAAACTTTGACATACAATGAAAATAGGGTTGGGCTCATATTTGTGGTCGGGGTCGGGATCAGAGTCAGAGTAATATAGGGAGAGGGCTTCAGTGTTGGTGCAGGCACAGAGTGAGTGTAGGGAGTCGGGTGGTGGGTCCTAACCTCTACATACCACTGAGACCACCACAACCTCTAACAACACAAGGGAAGGGGGCAGTGGTTGGGGCCGGCCGGGGGCAGGGCGGCTGGGCAATGAGATGTACCATCACTACAGCACAGATGAGTGGTCGGAAATTGAAGGGGGGAAGACAGGGTGGTCAGGTGGCAAAACCTTTCTTTCAGTATACATATATATGGCAAACGTATATAATATGTATATATACGACTGGCGCATACATATATCGCACAGGATATTTCTTCTCATACATGCTTTGGGGCAAATACAGCCATTACGTTTCCACATACACGAAAAAACAGTATTGTATATGCCTCATATGCTGGCGTGAAATATGGACGTATACATATGAAAACATGTCAATTTACATCTGTGTGATGTATGTATTAAGAATATCACAGGGTGCCTCCTGTGACAGACTGTGAGTACTGCTTTGACCAAGAGGACTTATATTATATGAACACTACAGAAGTGTATATGATTATGTATGTTGCTGAGAATTGTTATGTAACTGTATACTTTGTTATAATATATGTTATCAATAGATATCTGTGTATGGTTATCTGTCTTCTTCATTTAGTATAGAAGATATTCTGAATTCTCTTTTTCTTGTTACTAGGTTAGCTAGTCTATAAGATTAGGTCTTAGCTACTGTATGTGACAATCTGATACATGCATTTACTTGATGGCGTAAAAAAAAAAAAAAAAGTGGGGGTTTTCACACAGTGTGAGTATTGAAGTATGTTTTCCATGGTCTATATCTTGTGTATCGTCCATTCTCTTAGTGTGTACAGGGGTGAGATAAATACAGAAAGCAACTCCACTACATGAAAACCACCAGGTTATATATGTATGCACCCAGCGTATATAGGTATGATTTTACGTATACAAAGTAGTCCTATTTTCACTTGTGTATATGCCTCATCTATAGATGTGTAGAATGTATACAACCCAGCATATACATGTCCTGCACACAATATTTCTCTTCATATACGCTTTGCGGCAAATACAGCCATTACATGATGGCGTATATATGAATGAAGTGCTTGTTTTGGTCAAAGTCGATATTGTCAAACTCGTTTGAATGCTACATGATATTAACCCAGCTGGTACTTCTGTCTCATAGGCTGAACATTTGAAACTCATTCTCCATGCCCCTATGAGAATTGCTGTCTTTTCTCCATGGTCTATATCCTGTGTGCCATCCATTCCTTTAGTGTGTACAGGGGTGAGATAGATACAGAAAGCAACCTGTTTTGGTCAAAGTTGATTTTCTCCAACTCTTTTGACTGCTACGTGATACAAACTTGGCTCTATCCTCGTTCATATTACTCAGCATCAAACATTAACCACAATTTGGCTTTCTCTTTACTATTTGAACTACATTCACAATGCTGTTGAGTCATCATGTATTTAGAGACATTCATTGCTTTCGTAAGGTTCTATTTCCTTTGAGGTATGAAATAGTTGTTTCCGATGCAATTGGATAAACATATCATCATCAAGTCTGTTTTAAAGATGTTCCTAAAAGGCCACTTAAAAAAACCAACTTGTTTCTCATTATCGCGCGCATCTGCAAAAACAATTTTAGAAGTTTTTGTTTTTGTTTTTTTTTGTAGTTAAAATAAGATGAACATTGATAGAAATTATGAAAAGTATGTGTATTTAGTATCAAATTAAAGCGCCCTCATCATATTTTTCATGGCTTGTTGATGAGAAACAAGTTTTTTTTTTGAGTGGCCTAAGCACACAATAATAACATACCTTGACTAAGTTGGATGACTCCAAACGTGATCATAATGATCAAGGCCAAAAACTTGCTGGCAGTGAGGACTGTTTGCACTTTGCGTACCAAATGCAGATATGCACTGTTTAAATAAATAAATGTCACTGGGAACAGCGACATAACAAGCAGTAGTATTTACGACACCCCAATTATTTTTCTCCATAGACCTAACATTGGGAACTTGTATCCAACGCCCATAGGATATTTTGGAAAAATATCCTATGGGGGATTATGTCAGAAATGTTAGTCCATTAGTCAATGTGAAGGATGGGATAAATTTAGAAACCCATTCAGGTTTAGCGTGCGAGCTCTATCCTATCTTGTCTGAATCGCAACATAACTTACTCATCTTTGCCTCGTAAATTACTCTGCGATTCAAAACCGAAGGGGTACAAGCTCTAAACTAAACTTTCATAGGTTTCCTCTATCACACCATAAGAGTAAATCTTTGATATAAGCTATTATTTATGACCGTGTGGTACTATCGTAAAACTGGATGAGTTTTAATCTTGGCCACAGTATGCCACGACTGGAGTTTGGCATAGTGACTTCATGAGGCGAAGCCGAGTGAAGTCTGGAACCAAAACTCCAGGAGTGGAATGCAGTGGCCATGATTAAAACAAATCAGGTTTTGCTTTTACCCTACCCTGTCTCCTCAATTTTTGAATATTATATGATAACAATTCTGTTTGCCACTAGTTGCATATAAAACTCTGTATGCCAGTCAGCGTGGCATACGGAAACTCATATTAAGCCTATGGGATTCTATATTAGGGGTTGGATAAAAGTTCTAAACTAAACTTTCAAAGGTTTCCTCTATTACACCATAAGGGTAAATTTCTGATATTAACTATGCTGGGTACACCTTGCTGTACTGCAATGGTCCTTTTGGGAATTGTGAAAGTGTTCATAAGGTTATGAATGCAATGAGTGATAGATAAATAACACTGCACGAAAACCACTATTTTATTCATATATACGCCATTGCGGAAGTGCATGTACTGGCTGAATATTGACTTGTTTTCATATATATACGCCCAGGCCTTATATACGGACGCGTCTTGGCTGTATTCCACACTCGGCATATATGAGAGGAAATATCCTCTCCTCGCACCGCCTCCTGCCCGTTTGTGTTGGTAGAAGTACAGGTGTCCTCAGTAGGAAGCCCTCCCCTGCCCCCCACCACCTCCCCTGCCCGCTCTCAGTGAAGCCCTCTTCACTGGATGCTTATATACGCCTACAGATGAGGTGTATACACACGGGGAATTGGACGACCTTGTATATGCAAAATACCTACTTATATACGCCAGGCGCATCCATATGTAAAATAATGATGTTCATGCAGTGTAAAGAGTTAAGGGTATACTCTAATTGGGAAGATTTCTGAAATCAAAGTTTACTGATGCCAATACCTTCTTTATTAGAAATACGGTGTACAACTATTATGAACAAAGGCTCTATTGTGAATGAGATTCTATTTTACTGGAACTAAAACTAAAGCAATTGTAATCTGATTGAAACCAATAAAAAAAAGTTTATAGACAATATATATGAATCATATATATCATTTATCACATGCATGAATAGCATTACTGAATTGGTCGTAATATGAATAGAAATGCAATATCTAACATCCACTAAAAATGTGTTTATGGAATACATCAAGCCTTATGAAATCCTAAATAATCCTTAATGAATATTATATATGATATTGTAACAAAGATGAGTGAACTGATCATGAAAGAAGAATTTTTATCAATTTGAATATGGCAATGTAGAACAGATAACTAACTGAAAATTCAAAACCTTCCAACAAAAGTATCATGTTATATTGAATTACATTTGTATAAGGAGGGATACAGATTTGAATTGATCTAAGTGCTGAGTTCCAGATTGTGGACACTATTGTGAGATTCAAGTTGAAATTTCAACACACAAAAAATAAATGATACTAATTGGCTAGCTAACATTCTATTTGTTCATTCTCCTTATTTAAAGAATGAAAATCTTTTGAACAGGTGTGGTTTATCAAAAAACATTTAAAGCAAATGACCATGATCATTAACACAGAGATCATGAATTTCTAATTAAAATGAAAACTTATCTCATGTTGTTGCAATCTAGATTTCCATTATGGGAAGATATTCATATTCATTTTGATACTAACCTATTATCCATATATTGATGATGTATATGGAGATATATTGGAAATATATAAGTTTAAATTAGAAACGTCAGAGGGCGCGCGGAGGTGCTCACCAGACATGATAACGTAACACCATATGCTCAGACGCAGCTCACCGGACATTGTTACGTAACACTATGTGACCAGACTAAGCAGCCGCATGGGATCAGGCACTCGCCGACCCGCAACCACGCAGCTATGGGAAAGTAGATATTCATATTAATTTTAATACTAACCTATTATCCATATATTGATGATGTATATAGCACTTGGTGGCAAGGGGCAATCAGGAAAGAGGGGTATAAGCAGGTAGTTGGATATCATCATAGCTGATATTGATATGAAGGCTGGCTGACTCACAAGTGTGAAATACCATACATAAACAAATGCCATCATTTCACCCATGGTACTCCTGATGTATGCATATTCTCCACCTGCAAAATGAAGACAGATTTATATAGAACTGCATCGAGAATCGTAGAAATAGACAAAACTCCACTCGTTTGAATGGGCCATAATCGTCACTCGGCTTCGCCTCGATGACTATTGCAGCCCATCCAAACTTGTGGAAAATTTTCTAGTTCTACGATTCTCGATGTAGTTCTAGATTTATCTCACTCTTTTTTATGACATTAAGTATCATCAAAACTTCACAATAAATAGAATAGACTTGGCAAATCTATATGACGTCATCTCAAATTCACTACGCCACGGCCGTGGCATGGTATTGTCACTTTACGGGGGTGATCGTTGAGTATTTTTTTCTTAACTTGTACCAGGGATGAGATTTTTTTTCCACGTTTCTTTATTGATCCTTGTTCAAATACACATTTTGTTTACAATTTCATTTTGTTTGATTTCTCTCAATAAAGGGGCTTGAACATCAGCCCTAGCACTGTGCTGGTTTTCTCCGTTCAGCCAATCCGATAATTTTTACATAACAATTTTTTAACGTAATTATTGCTCAAAGTTTCACAGACAACGGTATTATCATGATGTATGTGTTAATTAGAACAATTAGACAGTATTCCAATTAGACAGATAATGAAAGAAACCCTACTTATAGTAACAATATTGTATTTACATCATAATGGAAGATCATTCTTTTCATCATATTAGAGAAATTAAAATAATTACCGTTCATAAGTCAGTTTGGCAGTACTGCCTTTTTCAAATACAAGATCATTAGGGCAAAGACAGATGGGGATGTATTTTCTTCGGCATGGGCATATTAAAACACATAAGACAATGACAATGAAATGGGAAATTGGGGAATTTGTTATACCCCTCGTGTTTAATGTAAATAGACAAAAATAAAATAAATAATAAAAAAAACCAGTGTGGATACACAGGGAAAACCACAGGGAAAGTGTGAGGTGGAGACTGAGTCTCATGTCGAGCTCTCTGTGTATCCGATGAGACTGAGGTGCGCTACCTGTACCGGCGCACCTGTCCCATAACAAACCCCCCCTGGTGAGGTGTGGGGGTATTAGGTTTGAGGTTGACCGATGCGACCTCTAGTGATTAATACACCAAATAAACCTTTATTTGTACACATTAAAACACATAAGACAATGACAACGAATTGGGAAATTGGGGAATTTATTATACCCAAACCCAATTTTTTTGATAGTTGAAATAATAAATAAGTAAATAATCTTGTAATTATAAAGTGGATAAATACTTCGATACACAAATTTCAGAGTCAATGCGTGAGGACATGGGCTTTGATAAATAAATTAGAGCAGACATGCTTCTCCAGTCGCCCGTTTGACGAATGTCCTCTAACGGGATACTGCAGCGATGCATAAATGGGGCACCCGATCTCCTTAGGGAATGTACTCCACTCCTTTGGTGGTCAACTCTGATACTCGACAACAAATTCTTTAGGAATGATAATAACTTCCTATAAGACAAAGGCACTGTTCCTGAAGCATTTGGGAGCATGAACAGAGGAGAGTTCGGAGGAGAAGGAGTGTCGGAGATGTGTCTTTTCAACCAAGATACTGCTCATAATGGGTAGTTGCGAGTATAAGATACGGGTATCTGATGACATCTATCCTTGAACTGGATTTTCTTTGAGGAAAGTATTCTGAGGATCATGCCCCAATCGTAAAAGGCTACACAGTCTCTCCTCAAACAATGTGAGTAATCTGAGGCGCCCTCAATGACGAGATTACTTTTTCGGAGTAAGGAGCGAAAACTCGTGATAATACAAGACCATATGGCCCAGTCATGGATAGATGAACAATTGACAAAGAAAAACATGTTCAATATTTCTTTTACATCCAAAGACAAACGGATAGGGGTTGGATCACCCAATAATCTCTTTACTCCCATGAGGGTAGATTTAAAGAGGAAACTGGATCTTATATACAAAATGTCGTGTCCATACAACTTATTGAGTGAGATAACTGCACTCACATAATTATTTTATTTTATTTTACTTTTTTTTATTGGTTCGATTCGATAGCGCAAAGCTCTGATCTTCCATCGTACCAGTGACAGCCTGCATTCTGTAAGCTAGATTATCAATATGTTATCATCGTCACTTCTATTATAGTTGTAACAGGTGGTGCAGTAACAGATTCACAAGTTGAAGAATAAGTGCTGGAACATAATGAATATATAACAGATGTATGTAAATTGTGGATATACGGAACAAAGGGATGACAAGAGGCAGTTTGATTTAGTGGGTTGTTTTGAGTTGGGTATATGGTTTCATTGATATTCGCTCAGACGTAGTCACATTATTTAAAAAAAATTTACAAATTCTAAGTGTCGTTCCATTGGTTTACTGTCTCGTTTGTGTTCAGTACACATTGAGCATGGAGTTTCCCTTGACTTCGCGCTCTCACATTTTATCATGTCGGTGACAGTTATGATCATGGAATCCGTTGTGATTCCTCGATCCTGTTTAACTAGATACACAATGATTTATGGTTTTATACACACACACACAAAGCGAATACCAGTAAGCAAACATCCAATTCCCTTATTATGATCTCATCTTACTTTCTTAAGTTTTTAAATGTGTTTCTTAAAATTCCAATTTTCTTATGCTTTCAGGTAATTTATTCCATAAAGTTGATCCATTATAAGATGGGGCTTTTTTGGCAAATTCTGTTTTTAGTTTGGGGAGGTGAAGCATGGTCCCTGTCCTCCCTCTTGTCATCATATTGGATTCTGTTGGCCTAGCACTTACCGACTCTATTGATGCGCATGTACACCTAAAGTAGATAATAACCTTCTCCTACTGTATGTTAAGAGCAATTCTGACCGCCTTCTCTCCAGATGCTGGATTCCAGCTATCCGGTGTAAGTCGTCGACAGTGTGCACCCTGGGACCCGCGCCCAGGCATATACGGAGACCACGATTCTGACTCCTCTGTAGCTTATCTTGAAATTTCTGTGTTACACAGGCATGTAGATAAGATGCATAATCTATGACAGGGGTTATACTTTGTTTATAAATCTTACATGCTATACTTTTAGTGATCAAATGCCTAAGTTTCCCCAGTAAAAATATTTTCCTGTTTATTTTTTTTATAGTCATTTTGCAGTTTTTTTCAAAAGATAGTGTTTCATCCAAGACCGCTCCGAGGTAAGTGTAATCGCATACTCTAGATAATTTAGTTAGTCCCAGGAATAAGTCATCAGGCTTGAGTAACTTTAGTTTTGTTTTTGAAGAGAACCAGACCACCTTAGTTTTGTTGCTATTGATTGTAATATAGTTATTCCTAGTCCATTCATGTAATCTGTCTAAACTAGCTTGCATTTGTTTAGCTATTTCAGTCATGTTCTTTCCTTCCTTATAGATCACTAAATCATCTGCATAAAATTGGTATGAAATAATTTGATTTTCTAGGACTTTGCTCAAATCGTTGATATAAAAAATAAACAACAGTGGCCCCAGGACCGATCCCTGGGGCACACCATAAGTGACTGGTCTCCAATCAGAAGTATTGCCGCCTATACGGATACGTTGGTATCTATCGCTCAGATACGAGCTGATCCATCGGAGAGTTGCCGGGGTAATATTCAGTTCTTCTAGTTTATTAATCAGGGTCCCATGGTGCACACTGTCGAAAGCCTTTTTAAAATCGACGAATACCCCACAAGTCAATAACGAATTGTATCTATTTTGGTAGAGATCATTCACTAAGTCCCCTATAGCATCAATTGTTCCGACACCCGTCTGATAACCATACTGTTTTTTACTAAACCTTGCGATTTTAGGACATAAGTCAGGTACCTATGGATGTTTTTTTCAATTAATTTTGATTGCGTTTGAAGTATAGAAATCGGGCGCCAATTTGTTGGATTCGAAAGAGCACCTGTCTTCGGAATCGGGGTAACTGTTGCATTTTTCCAAGCTGATGGAAATTCTCCTTTTTCAAAACTTAAGGTATATATGTGTGATAGCTGTAGGACAAGTATGCCTAGTGTATCCTTTAGTACTGAAGTCCGTACTCCATCGATACCAGACGGTTTATTAATGTTTATTTCTTTCACAAACTCATCCAATGATGCCTGGCTTACTATCAGAGGTGTAAATGTGGTGAAATCAACCTTAGTGCTATATGTTCCCATATATTCCGGTTTTATATCAGGATCTACTTTCTTTGTGAGAACATCTCCTATCTCTGAGAAATATTCGTTCAAGTATGTAGGAGAGGGACATGGCTCAATCCATTTATCATCTGCTTCATTGTACATCCTTGGGGGTATCGCACTACACTTTGGTTTCAGAAGCCCATTCACATTCCTCCAAAATTTCTTTGGATCGTTTTCGCAATTTTCTAAGGTTCTTTTTATACTCTCTGCTTTAGCTTGTTTGATTTGTCTACCTATGATTTTCCTTAATTGCTTGGCCCTATATAAGAAGTTCATCTCTCCGGTTTTTGTAAATTGTTTCACATTATATTCCCTTTCATAAATATATTCCTTTATTTGCGGAGTCATCCATTCACAGTCTACACGCCTTGGGGTCCATGTTTTAAATGGACAGGTATGGTCTAAAAATAATATCAGTTCGTCTTCTATAAATTGCCAACATTCACCTGGATCTTCCAGGCTCCAATATTAATCCCAGTCCAGCATTTCAAACCAACTTATAAGGTGCGTCTTATCATATTTAACATAATTTCGTCCCTTGAAGGTCGTACCTGTTCCTGACAATTTAGGTTTTTTTAAAGAGCATATACCGGTAGATGGTCACTCAATAGGGCAGATATGACACCTTGACTATCAACAATTTGGCAGTTTGTTATAATATTGTCAATACAGCTTCCACCCCCCTTCTTATACGGTCTTGTTTATTGGTTAATGAGCCTTTTACAATTTAGATCTAGGTATGCTTCCTCAAACTTCTCTACTTTAGGACAATTAGTACTTAGAAAGTTTAAATTATAATCCCCCAGTAACCATATTTCGTAGGTCTTAAATTTAGGTAGGGTTGTGATTTTTGTTAAATGATCAATTACCACTTCAACTTTGCTGTGAGGCGGCATGTAAATCACTCCTATCAACATGGGTTTGCTGTTGCGCATGGTTATATCGATAAAGAGGCATTCCAAGTCGTCTCGCATGACAGACATGTTTTCAAGCTTAGTGGCGTAGGAAGCCCAGCAATCCTTTAAGTAACATGCGACTCCTCCACCTTTGGCCCCTTCTCTATCGTTTCTGTACAGTTGATGTCCCTCCCACATCATAAATGAGTCTGGATACTTATCAGAGAGCCACGTCTCGCTGAGTGTGACCACGTCCACTTCAGGAAAAAGTTGAAAAAGTTGATCCTTTCTCCTGTTCAAACTGTATCAAACTGAACCCCTTTAATGATGTAAAAACCGCGATGTAGGGTGATGCAGCTGGGTCGCCAGGGATAACTGGACTTACACCTGCTGCGATAGTATATGGGTTATGGACAGCAATTGACCAGGCATGTGATCTGGTGTTATTATATAAATAACTCGATCTCTCACGTGTGTCACTAAATATATGTGTGGTTCACAAAATGCTCACTACTGATTGGATACTTTGTATACAGAAAGTTTGGATTTCTTCTTATTTTCCTGGTTATATTATATCGTATTTCCACAATTTGGAAAAACGACTTCATATACAATATGTTCATATCTTAAGAATGTACATCATTTCATTTCAAAGAGTTGACTTCATAGATATTTAGATTCAGAAACTTGTTTATGCAGATAGTACAAGACCACGAAACTTTTAAACCATAAACTTTAACTGCAAGCTGTCACTTTACAACACTGGATGGAATTTGATCAGTTCGATAATGGTACAATACTTCGCTATGACTCAGGTTACATCTTTTTACTTCGCTCTTAGAACATATATATATATATTTCTGGTGGCTAGTCATGTAATCCCTATTTTGATTACGTGACGTTGTGTCCATCTATGATATCATGAATGTATATCTATAGAATGAGTTCTGTAAAGCCACTTCGTTCGCTTATAGTCATCTTATTACATACAGCGTAATTAAGTTCAAGCTGATTATAGTAAAATAGTTAGGATGTTATGGTTGACTTATCTTAAGGTAATGTCATTCTGCGGGCTTGAGTAGAGCTTGCATCGTTTCTTTTCTTTTCTTTTATTTACTCCGATTTGTTGCTGTTCCCGTGTTCCAAATCAGTATCGATTCAATATTTCGTACATGAAATATTGTCCCAACACCGCACACCGTTTACAGTTCAAGATTTCTTCAAGGCTTCTTGATGTTACTTTGATGTGTGTCGGATTCATCGTCGTCTTGAAATATCGACTATCACTATAGTTTCCATTTGTCTTTTAGCAGTCTAGTATATTTCAAGGTACGCATTCTCCATCTTCACGTAGGTAGCTGCGATCGCGGTACGTTGCTCTCTGATCGGATGACATCCGTCCTGCAACTTGTCATAGTGCGTTATAAGCTTAGAGGGTCCTGTTTTTCGTCCTGATCTGGAGGTATTACGGCGTCCAGAATGAAAAATGAAATCCACCCTGGGGGTTGGGTAGCCACATAACACATTTCGTTTGGCTATGTCCGCATTTATCAGCCTGAATGCCGCATTTAGCTGTGAATGATATTCATCTTCTTGTCTTCGTCTGTTACATCTCGCAATGTCCAGCCCATAGATGGTTTAGACAATACACTTCACCAGTGGGAAAGAACGCTCAATTTCGTCTGCTGCATTGAGAAGTTTAGTCGTGATGAAGGTATGGCAGTCCTCTGCTGTACCGAAAGGAAAGAATACCATTCTGTTCCTTCTCATTCTTCTGTTTCCTCTTTCCTGTCTATCGCTATTCATATGGGCAAAGTTGTATTCCAACGATGTTACATCACATATGCCTGAACATAAGATCACAACACTATACCTATCACCGGCTGGTGAATTTGCATTTTGTCGTAATGTTTTTATCGCCTTTATCGCCTCTTTCAGTGTTCGCTCCCGGTAGTACAATTACTGTTTCATGCGTGTTATTTCTGGTCATTTGGCGTCCAATTTTCTGTTCCATGTTAGGCATGCGTGAGTCTCTGATATGTAGAAACCTTTTCATGTTCTCAGCGTTACTCGCAGTATTCACGCAGTGTGGATGTATACCGCGGTCACCGTCTCTGTAGGTAAGGTTAGAGGTCCCCGAGGTCACAGGCTATTTACGCACAAACTGCCTTCATTATAAGGTGTATGTGCCTGGGGCGTGAATGTACACTGCAGTCGCTGTCTCAGTAGGTCAGTTAGAAGTCTTCGGGGTTCCGGGCCAATTGCGCTCTGACTGCCATCGTTATTAGGCCTTGTTTGTTTGCACCTCGGTATGTCCCCGCTTGGTATTGGGGGGCACCTATGGGATGACCTCCACCCTATGTTTTGTTTATGGTTGCTTCAATGAGTGTGTTATTATTCGTGTCTAATAATCTTTGTCTTAGCTCGGGGTTCTGATCATATTTCGCTAATATCCGATTGTGCATTATAATCTCTCTTTTAACGAACCAGTTATGTCGGTTTGGCGGCTTGAATGAGTCCCCAAAGTTCTTTATATCTTTGCCTTTTCTGTAGGTCATTACACTTTCTGCTTTGTCTGGTAGCCCAAGTTCTATCAATTTCGCATTAAAATAGGCTTGTTCTACTGAGGAAAATTTCTTCGGCGGGTCAGTTTGGGTAAAGGTGACTTCAAGGTGGCATGGGTACCAGTTGCTCAGATGTCCGCAGTAGAGTATACTCCCGTTTTGAGTGTAACAGATATTTTCCTGTAGCCCTTTTTTCGTATGTATCCATTGGATCCTCTTGTTGTTGTTCCTTAGAACAGTCTGCAGCTTGTGTGTTTTCTCCGCTTGTTTTGACTTTGTCAGGTCTGGTTTGGGATGACGCTACTTCTGTGTCTGCCTCACCTAGTACTTTTTTCCCCGGCAATACGAAGTATTTAGCTTTCGCTTCTGTTTTAGAAGTTGTTTCTTTCTTTTGGTTGCATCGGTTTCCTTTGTATGTTCGTTTATTCCATTTATCCTTTCATTATTTCCGTTTTCTTTTTGCCTCCTTCTATCACTTTCCTTTCCTTTATCCATGTCTCGTTCGGCTCTTTCCTTCTCTCTCTTATCAATCAGCGCTGATATTTGTTGTGTCAGGTCATGGTTTTGCGATTGGTTTAGATCCCATGCTTTCTCCCTGGTATTTCCTCGCTTCCCGTCTTCTTCCTTGTCATCATCTTCTTCTACTCTTCCATTTCCTCGCTCATGTGTACTTTCTTCACCTCTCCACCCAGCCGGGGCTGGATGTCTTGGTGGGAGAATTAGTTTAGGCTGGTATGTTGGGTAGAATGAATTGTTCTTCTTAACTCTTTGTGGTCTCTTGCGATTTCTTCGAACTTCTCTATGTACATCGCTGGGATGTGTTCGTGCAGGTCCCACTTGTAGATCATTCAATCCAGTTCCACACCTTCCTCCATCATTGTCCCACTTTTTCCCAGTTCTCTTGCTCGTCTGACAGCTCTTCTCGATCTTCTTTTTGCTATCCTAACTTCTCTGCTTTCGTCAGGCACTATCCAGATATTGCTTGCCCTATCAATGTCCCGCAGCCTCCATTTATAGGTTAGAATTCGATTTCTCACGGATACGTTGCTACAGGCGACGATGATCGGTACCGGATTTTTTCTGTTGTTATTTCTACTGTTCAAACTAAGTCTACTTATGTAGAGAATGTCCTCACAGGTACATCTGACTCTGATATCGCTGCATATGCAGCTCAGGATTTCATGTAGATTGTCTTCTTCTGTAATGTTCAGTCCATAGATGACTAAGTTTCTTTCAGGTGATGAGACACAATGCTTGACTGTATCCATATTTCTCACCACTTCTGAATATTTTTCTCTGTTTGTTTTTACTGCTTCGTCAGAGAGATTGGGGTCCAAGTGTGCAAGGGATGCATTTAGTTCCTCAATTTTCCTTTGTTGTTTATTCACTATTATCTTTACATCTTCGATTTCTTTTCGTAGGTCCGAATGTATTATATGGTTATTATCTTGAGAGGACTTGTAGTCAACCTTGACATCGCGTACCTCTTCGCTGACTCGTTTAACTTCTTTCGATAACTCAGTTAATGTAGTGCTATTGTCCGCTAGGTTCTGGTTTAGCTTGACTAATTCATTTTCAACTTTTGAGAACTTCCTATCTAGAGCTCGCAGGATCATTTGTACTGCGGCATTTCCACACAGTTCGTCGTCTTCTTCTACAGGGATATAAGCCCCTTCAGCTCCTCTTTTCTCGGTTGGTGACCCTTCAGTTATTGGGTCAAGTCAATCAGTCTTTAAAGGTGTGAAAGGGTATATCACTTGTACTGTATGACTTTGTACTGAAGACCGCTGGTTACCACCAGGGTCAACCGGGAACTTTATTCTGAAGGTATCTTATATCAAGGTCTGTAAGTCGTCCACTGCAGACCGACCAAATCGTATTCTGACTGATGTCCATGTAGTCTAAAGATGGAAATAAAAAAAAAGTCTGTACTACTCTGCGTGACGGGGGGGGGGGGGGGGGCATTTCACTCGATGCTGGTTTTGGGCTCAAGTTCATATCTTCATTCATGTTGCTCATTAACATCGATAGGTCACCTGCTCTCACCTTTTTGGGTTTGGGTGAGGGATTTGAGTTGTTTGAAGCGCCACTGAGACTCCTTGCTTCTTTTGGTGTAACCTTCTGTGATCCTTGTATTTTTATCTTTATTTATGCTTTGGTCCTTATTGTGATTTTGTTTGGTAGTGCCCTCCCTATTCGGGTTGTTTGTTTTGGTGCTGTCGCTAAGGGACGGGAATTCCGTTCTCGACGTGAGTTAGGTATGTTCACTATTTCTAACTTGTTTTTCTTCATTATGACACTTACTTGCACTTTCGATTTTGCTTCACTGTTTTCTCCAGGTCTTTATATTTCTATAGAGTACAGTTGTTCTCGTCTATTCTTTCATATATCCATGATATCCAGAAATGTTTGCGGAGTCTACATGCCGAGTATTCTCATTCTCAATAGTCTTGAATGAGACTGATGAAGACAAATAGATAACATATTTGCATAACAAATCTTCGGAGGTAGGAATGGGGTTATACATGACACTCTGGGAAAAATCTAGAAATTTCTTCCACTGGGAGGCTTTTGCTCTCCAGGTGTTCTTCGCCCAACACTGAGCTCATACATCTACGGCTTTCCGATCCAGGTCCTGGCGAAACCTTAAGACCTCTGCAACAAAAATCAGGTATCGGTATGACTGATGCATTTTCAAATAACAAAAATCTTGAGAAAAAGTCTGCATAAATATTACAAATACTGGGGATATGTGATGCAGCAATGGTACAATTATACAATATACATAGCCAGAAGATGAAACGGAGCATGGCCATTGATTCATCGTTTTTGCTTCTGCCCGAGTTAATCACGGCAACAACCTGTGTATTGTCTGTGATAAACAGAATCTTATGATTTTTCCATTTGTCTCCCCATCTGACGAAACATTCCACTATGGGATAAAGCTCGCGGACGTTGATATTTGGAGAGACCTCCCATAAGGTTTCTTCTACCCAATGGCAATGGTAATCTCCCCGAGATACAGTCATACTCCAACCTCCTGCGAACCAATCGCTTTCCCATGTAGCTCCATAACCACTACCTGAAGCATCGGTGTAAGCGATTACTCTTTGATGATCATCGATAATGGTGGCTGATCCGTTGAACCAGCTAGCAAATTTTTCCCACCACTCTAAGTCTAGGCGGAAATTCGCTGATAGACGAATATATCGTTTCCCTGTTGGAAAACTCGCTAGAAGGTCGATAACGCGGCGGGAGAAAGTTCTTCCTCCCCTAACGACCGAAGAACAATGAGAAAGTATACCACATAAACGTTGAAGTTGGTGGCACGTCGCTCGGGAACGACCTTTGAAAAATGCCAACTCAGCAAAAAGTTTGTGGACCTTATCATTGGGAAGCCTTAGCTGCATTTTTTCCGAATCAATATCGATACCTAGATATCTTTGATACCTGCTAGGGGATCTAATCTTTTTGTAGGAAAGATAGAGACCTAAACTCCTTAGAGTTTTGTGGAGAAGCGACTGGACCGCTATACATTCATCATAAGAACTGCCAATTACCAGAAAATTGTCTAGATAATTAAAGCAAATGTGGCCAGAAGCACGCAAAAATCGAGTTACATTATCAGTGATACAATTGAAAATAAAAGGTGCTGCGTGGGTGCCAAAGGATAAGAAATTATCCTCCAAAAATATCCGGTCACCATTTTCTGACCAACATAAACCTTGAAATTTTCTGTCGGCAGGTCTTATAGCGACTGAGCGATAAGCCGCCATTATATCGGTGACTGCGAGAAAATCATTGGTGGATAATTCTTCAACAACTTTGTCTAAATGTGTGAACTTGAAATGTTGAAAAGTATCTTCCATAAAACAATTTATGGACCTACCCTGGGGCCTACTGGCGTCAGTTATAGGACGATAACCACCTCCTGATTTTTCGACCGCCCCCAAAGCATGAACACAATGAGGGACTTGACTAACCTTTGACAATTTTCCGCTGATTAATTCATCTCGAATTATATCGTCAATGAAAGAATAAGCCTGGGTACCGGGTTTTACATAATTATTGCAAAAGTAACTTTCAATCTCAACCTGTGGATCAATGATTTTGAAACCGCTGAGGACACCATCCAGTAGGAAATGAGCGTCCATGTCCAAGTACCCTTCACCGAATACATTATCGCTACCACCAGTTAACATATCGAACCAACCTTTTGGGCGGAATTGAGCACGAACATTAAATAAAAAATTGGGGAAATCAAAGGAAAACAAAGGAAAATAGTCTCTGTAAACCCACAATAAATGTTTAAAGTTCAAAGAAGCGCAAACGGATTCAGAAAGTTCCAAAACATTGTCTAAACCTGATCGTTCATAGTGACAACTTTCGCTGGTTGTAAACAGACTGTCTTTCCCATTATGATCATGTCTGTGTTCGCCAGGAACAAGTTTCAGGTCGTCCGCTGGTCTCTGGTCGGCGGCGTATAGGTGAAAATCATAAGGAATGGTGGGTACCAGCGGGCACGCTGCTGGCGCTGGTTCTGATGCGGTGCTGTGGTAGTCTATCGGGTCCGGTGGAGATACTTTCGCTGGTCGTTCCCGCTCGGTTCATGCTGGGTGGCTTTTTGGTTCTTGGTCGGTCTTGTCTCTGGTCTTTTCCTGTCTACAGGTCTTTGCTTTGTGAGACCCCCTACACAAGGCACATACGTGAGACCTGTTACAAGCCGTATAGTCACATACACTGTAATTGAATTTTGCACACATGTCTTCAGGGCATTTGGAGCCAGACTTTGACTTGATACCTTTCCTTGGGCCTTGTTTCATCATAGCTGTAGTGTTTTCTACTGAGAGGTATGTATAAACGGATTTGTGTTCCGCTGCCACGAATTCGCTCAACCTTCCGTTCAAAACCATACTCGTTACCGAATGTTCGTATTTACATAGCGATTCGCTTGTAAACACGTTGGTCATACCTTTAAGACATACAAACTTTAGATGTTTCAGGTAGGCTGTCGAGGTTACTGAGGGTGTACCTGCTCTTGTGATACACTCCAGTGGCGTGATCGTTTCCATCTGGAGGAATCACTGAGAAGCAGTAGACTCGACAACCAGTCCTGGTCTCTGTGTATACCTGGGGGAGGTCCTTGGTTGATGAATCCTTCCAGAGCATCAGCCCCGATACCCAGCAATGCTGTCGTCAAATCAGCTGTGGCCAAGCCGGCGTGTATAGCTGCCCTCCCCATGCCCGTGTCGCCCGATATGCTTGGGTAGGTCCGCAGCCCATGCAGTGCGTGTCACGCTCATTGGTGTGACCCTTGGTTGCGCAACTGCCGGTTGCGTAACCGCGTCCGCCTTCTGCTGGAGTCTTGTATTTTCCAGTCGAAGTCCTCGTAATTCGTTTTCTAACGAAGCCAGTTCGTCTTCTTCCTCTAGTTGTGCTTTAAGTCGTTTAGCCTCGGATATCTGACGAAGAAGTCTGTCTTTTTTCGATTCAGTCTTGGTACCTAGTTCCAGACTGGATTCGTCCAGATTGCTGGCCGGTCTGCCTATCATGGCCGACGCACCTTCTTCTTCCTCCGTCTCTCGGTCAACAAATCGGCAATACCTCCCAAAGGGCGGATTGTGTTTACCTTGGCACCCCTTGCAGTTTTTGGCTGTATCCGCGGCATCGCCTTCTACCGACATCGGAGCGATTCTTTGGATACACAGGAAAAACCACAGGGAAAGTGTGAGGTGGAGACTCATGTCGAGCTCTCTGTGTATCCGATGAGACTGAGGTGCGCTACCTGTACCGGCGCACCTGTCCCATGACAAATCCCCCTGGTGAGGTGTGGGGGTATCAGGTTTGAGGTTGACCGATGCGACCTCTAGTGATTAATACACCAAATAAACCTTTATTTGTACACATATATATATTATTAAGATCTTGATCTTCCTACAATGGGACAAACATTATCTAGCAAGATGGAGAAAGGAAATCTTTTTTTTTCAAAACCTTGTCTAAGGGGAATTAAACCATGTGTCGCCATTTCTAAATGCAGATTGTGAAAAATAAAAGATATGGAAGTCTAAAACCAGGATTTCAAACTGGTAAAATATTGATCACAGCATACTAGGAGCAGATAGTATTCCATCATCGATGAATCAGCGTACCCTTATAAATAAATAACAATTAAAAGGTTTGGGTTATTTTCAGTCAATGGATAGTTTTCTGTAACCCACTTGCACCCAGTAAACTTGTCATTTCTGCAACTGCCTATCCTGGATCTACGCACATCAAGCACCAGTGGGTCTTGAGGTACTTTGGTCTTGAGTGATTGGTAATGGCCAGCTAGGCGTGCCTCTAAGACACAGAGACACTGGCTCTCTGCTCTATTCTCAATATCACAGTGAATAGCATGCAGTTTGTGTTTTCTGGAAGCACCCTGGAAGTTCAATGTGATCATTCTAACCTCCAGGCGATGTATATAGTGTGTGAAAGCACACTCAAAAAAAGAATCCAATACTTATATAGCCAAAAAATGGCAGATATGAAGGTTTTATCAACAGGAAAGGTCATCCTGCAATATCAATCTTTTAACATAATGCCTTTTTTCCTAAGCATGGTATCATTGTCTTTAAGATAGAAGCTTGCATGTTCTGCCATACATACCTGCTTTAGGGAAGATGAAAGCAAGCTCAATGTAACACACAGCTTGGAGAAGTGCAATACCCCCTGTTATAATCCACACAATCAAGGACAGGGCAACTGATCCACAATGTGATGAGACGGAGGAAGGGGTCAGAAAGATAGAAGATCCAATCATAACCCCTGCAGCCACAGAGAAAGATTGAACCAGACTCATTTCTTTCCGGAGTTGTATTTTGTCACCAGCCATTTTGTCTGTGTCTTGTATAGTATAGATATTGGTAATTTCTAGAGTGCTAGAATATATATCTACCTGCCTTTAGTATGATAACAACAGATAGTGACTGAGAGCTATGTATAAGTAAGGATCCTGGTTGACCTATATGATAAAACCACTATTTAAATATCAGCCCCACCTGTCAGTTTAGTGATTAAGCACACAGACCTTAGTCTGAGAGGCCCTTTGATGCGGTGCAGACAGTCAGAGAGCAGTCCCATAGAGCCCTAGGCTAACTGGTGGACCAAAAATGTACATCTCAACTCAGCAGCCGTTTTCCTTATAGATAAAGGTTGAATCTGATTTCGTGGTAGA
Organism: Alentia gelatinosa; assembly: GCA_950022655.1. Classification (NCBI taxonomy): domain Eukaryota; kingdom Metazoa; phylum Annelida; class Polychaeta; order Phyllodocida; family Polynoidae; genus Alentia; species Alentia gelatinosa. The sequence continues at coordinate 10,147,050 of OX465585.1, forward strand.
CAGTTTGCTGAGGCAAAAGGCAATAAAATGACAGTAATTTCCTACCTTTGCAATAGTTCTAACTAATAGAACAGCCAGTGTTTGTAAAATCCATGTCAATGCATTCTGCAGGCGCCAAAAATAACCAAAAAAAACGGTTTCAAAAGTTCAGGAAATCATACACAAGGGATTGCCAGGAACCAGCTTATCAAATATGGCCGACATGAGTTGGAATTGGTGAAATATGTTTAAATGAGTTGTAGAAAAAGGCTCCTGAAAGTAACACAAAGGAGCAAAACAGAAGTGAAGCGTGGCCTATATCTTTTAGAAGGTTGCCTAATTGTATAATCTGATGTAACCAGACTATCTGCAGTCACCATGCACTTGGCGTTTATATCAGATGATTTCTATCATTTTATCACTGAAATAAATGCCAGAATCAATGACCATGATCGTCTAGTGTAAACGCTGGGTAAAGGCCCTTTTTCATTGGCTGACGAAGATTGCTTAGATTTTTTGAGTTACACAGAAAGTCTGTCGGTGGTGCCACTGACTGTGTGTCGGTATAGAAAATTCGGTGAGGGTAGTAGATTTCATTCAGTGACTTAGCTTTCACTCAGTGGTGGGTGGTGCTACATTGCATAATCTAAGCAGAAAAAGTTGTGGGGCACTTCACTACCTTGGTTGTTTTCATTGACCGTTATTGGGTCCACAGTGCAAAATGTCTGTCAGTGGTTCCTGACTGCAGATCGGTGACAGGAAATCGGCCAATGGAAACAGGCATTAACGCAGACCATGATCAGCTACAAAGCTGGTTGCTGTACAGGACCATGCAGGTGTTTTAAAATCTGAGAACAATAATGACTGAATGACTACGATTAGGACTTACCACAACGATACTGACTAGGATATCTGTGTCAGTCCGTATTTTAAACGTGGTCCTACAGAAATGATGAAATCTTTATCATTGAAGCCTTTTTTTCTTTTTTTTTCAATTTGCTTTATCTACCCTGTGGGGGCGTCCGTGCTACCACCGATTTTACTTGTTCCCACAGCACTATACAAACTTATGTACATGTGAACAGTTTGAAAAATTACAATCATCAAAATATCCTTCATTTATGAAGGACTAAATTAGATATAACTGTTTTAATGTCAAGTCTCAGCTTCCAGAAAAGTTTTTGATTCTTATAGTCCAGGGTATCTCAGGGATACTGTATGAAAGTTTCTGGTCATAGTTGAAGGCATATCCTAGTGGACAACCAGGTTGAGTTTCAAAGTCACATGACTAAACACTTTAGTCACTGACCAAAGATATTCCTCGTGGAGGAAAGATCTTGTTGGAGGACAATGCAATACCATTTTACAAATAAGAATTCTTTGTACCTCTGCAATAGATCTATATCCAGGGAAATACAATAATGTACTCCAACTGCACTTTAAGAGGCCAGTACAAGCTGGGAATAGTTAAGTTGGTCAATTCTGGTAAACCAAATATGGTACGACACCCCCTGGTGTTGTCCTTCAATAAGACCGATTATGGAGGTAGGACAGGCCTATGGACAATGTGGATCATGATTAAGATTTTTTTAAACACTCAAAATAAAGATATTTTTCTGATCATTAGGTAATGAGAATGCATCAAGGACTACAATAGGATCAATTATTTTGTCGTTCTTATTTTTAAAAACAGGTCCCAGTTCCTACAAATTTACATTATCAGTAGAGACTGGGTAATCCTCAAGACATTACATTTAACATTTCTTAAGAAAACAACTCCAATGCCCGTTACTAGTCCTTTGCTGGTAAGTTACCATTTAGAAACGAGTTTTTATGAACTTAGCACCTCATGCTTTCACAAGGTTACCTAATGCTTTGAACCTTCCAAATGGACATATTGACTAGAGAAGCTTCTGTAAGGAGAAAGGACAATAAAAAGTAACTACAAATTATAGATTGGCTAACTGTACGTTAAGGCAATGGACTATTACTCCATTGGTTCTGCCCGCGTGGGTTCGAATCCCATCCTCCTCGTCTGTTTTCCTGTGAGTAATTGTAAACCATAAGTGTCTCTTTTACAACATTATCTGTACAACAACTGGACATTCCATCATGAAGTGCATTTACAAACCATGTCTGATTTAATGACAATAAGGATCCAAATTAAACTTAGGTTCTAGGGATAATTCATCCCTTTTCATAATGAAAATATTGCCTTCATTATTTTGTTCATGTTACACGGGATATGCTAGGTGGTTATTATAGAGGTGACACAACTTCAGCTCATCACCACTAGTTATCACATTGGTATTTAATTACATTCACAAATTAGCATTGACAGGTTTGCATCCTGCATCACCTCTGCAACCGTTTCTGTATCTCAACTTGATTTTAATCACAAAGTTCAAAGACAAGCCATGTCTGACTTATAACAATATACATACAAATCAAACAAAGATTCTAGGTAGAACAATTCCGTTTTCATGGATAAAATATTGTCTCGATTACTTTGTAGATGTTACACTTGATATGGTAGGTCCCTGTGAAAATGAAACGTCTCCAGATTAGTTCATGTGATTGTCACATGAGCATATAATTGAATTTATTAATCTACATTGACAGTTTACACTGGCCCCCAGTGCTATATTATGTTATGGTAGCAGGAACTGTTTGTCACTCTCCTGCCAGATCATTCATACTGCTTGGAGAGTGTGTTATTTCATTACTTCAAAGCCGAATTCCATTTTTTTGGTTCCTTTTGTGAGTATTTTTAATAGATAAAAATTGTCGCGTGGCTCGTCTAACTCACAGCCCCATGCTTATAAGGCTCTATAGTATAGAGCCTTAAAATGGTAAGTATTCCGCACTGCGGTCCGCACCGCGGTCTGCACCGTATTCCGCCTCCCGCACCGCGGTCCGCACCGTATTCCGCCTCCCGCACCATCAATCGTACTAGGCCCTGCCTCTATAATCCTATTTGAAACCCATACTAGGTCGAATTCGCCTACCGCACCCTCTCTGTCAGCCCTTAGTAGGTTAATGTATGCACAACGTACGGTCAGGTTCAAAGTGCACTGGATTTAAGGATTTAATTTACGGGTTTAGTAAGTGTTCAGGAGCTTGATTAGACTAAAAGGCGTTCCTACATCACTACATCCTACATCACTACATCCTACATCCCTACATCCTACATCACATACTACATCCTACATCCTACATCCCTACATCACCACATCCTACATCACTACATCCTACATCACTACATTCCTACATCATACATCACTACATCCTACATCACAACATCACTACATCACTACTTCCCTACATCACTACATCCTACATCTTACATCCTACATTACTACATCCTACATCCCTACATCCTACATCACATACTACATCCTACATCCTACATCCCTACATCACTACATTCTACATCACTACATCCTACATCACTTCATTCCTACATCATACATCACTACATCCTACATCACTACATCCTACATCACTACATCCTACATCCCTACATCCTACATCACATACTACATCCTACATCCTACATCCCTACATCACTACATCCTACATCACTACATCCTACATCACTACATTCCTACATCATACATCACTACATCCTACATCACTACATCACTACATCACTACATCACTACATCCTACACCTTACATCCTACATTACTACATCCCCACATCCTACATCACTACATCCTACATCATTATATCCCTACATCACTACATCACTACATCCCACATCCTACATCAGTACATCCTACATCACTACATCCTACATCACTTCACCCCACAGTGGGGGGCAGTGGGGGGCGGTGGGGGTGCTTCTATACGTCTATCAACTCTTATAAGATGTTTGTTCATTATTATAGAAACACTCACGAAGCACGACCACAGTGACATGGTGACCTCACATCGCTGTGGTCAGAGGTAATAAGGACGAACAATGAAGTCTTGTTAGGTGGTTTAATACTTTGAGAAGTTATCCATTGACACATGAACTCATTGGAGTAAAACGCTCTGGTCTTAATCTGTTGAATAGCAATAGTTCAAGGCAAACTCACACTAGTAAATAGACACAAATTAACACAATATCAATAATATACAGAAGCTGAACATCCAAACCTGTTATAGTCATTTAAGTCCTTCACATAGAAATAAAGATTGTCCAATCGCTCATGCAAATATCACTTCATAGTTCTTGATCTGTCCTTAATGAATGTCCAGATGCCAAGAATTGTTAGCCAAGCTGAAGCTAGTTTAAGTACTTTATAAGAACATTATTTATAATGATGTTTTGGGTTACAACTGAGGTGAATAACTGACTCATGATACTGAAAGAAGATATGTAATTTTCTATATGCCTTAATAAAGGGAGCTAAGCTCATTAAAAAAAAAAAAAAAAAAAAGCTAACACAACCTGTGATATTAGTCCCATCCAAACGTTTGGATACTACAAACACAATAATGACTGGTTTTGTGTACGAGTGGCCGTAATCTCTGAGTAGTTGATGCAAATTAATATCCAAGCAATTAGAGAGAAAAACTACGTCGTCAACTACGAGGAGATTACGGTTATTCGTATACAAAACCACACGTTATTGTATTTATTACCCACCTACACGATTAATAACAAGTCTATTGCAATTAAAAAGTTTCTGTAAGCCATTTAGTTCCATACGCCACAGCACTGTCAAGCTTGCCAGTAATTCGGTGTAGACTTACGCCAATAATATAGTTCGCCATTTCCCTGTGATTTTAGATTGCAAAGCTTGTTAGGACAGTAATTTCTGATGGTAAATGAGGTTATTATAATTGATTCTAAATAATTAGCATTGAATAAACATTCAAGAAACTTATTTCAAGTACATGATGATTCAACCTCACTATGGACAGGACTATTTTTCCGGAATCTCTGACATGCCAGAATCTGCGGGTAGCTGTTTCCAGGTGCCCTATACATTTCCTATGGAGACTCCGTAATAAAAGTCTGGAGTATCCTCTCTGTGTTCTCTCTCAGTAAGAGATAGGTCCTCACATGTAAATTACTAATGGAGCTATTATCTTCACCAATAGGCGACTCCATTCCATGTAGATTGAAGTCCCCGGCACCTAGAATACGCCCGCACTCCAGTGAGGAGCAGCTTTTCTCCCTAGTTTCTCATCTAGATCTTAACCTCGTACTCGTATACCCCTCTGCTGCTATATCAGCAACTCACGTGATCATTCCCTTCCTTATACAGAATGTCTATGCTACAGTTTACTTCCAACCATTGTTGTTTCACTTCATGGTAAAGACTCACACGGTATTACATTATTAGCCACTAAATAATAAGGTGAAGCTCCCTGTTAGTCGACATGTACGACAAAGGGCAACCAGCTGAGATTTATCTGGTATCATCAGTTTGTATACCCATCTAATTAAACACAATAATTGTGTATTGAAATCAGAAAATATAAAAACAAGTGTACCACAAGGTTCAGCCCTTGGTCCACTTTTGTTGTTAATTTCTATAAATGGGGTAGACAACTATATAGCTATTGGAAAAGTGATTATATATACAGATGACATTGTGATTATCACAAAGCATAAAGATTTAAAGGTAGCCGAGACTTCGATGATTGAATATCTCGTAAAGGTGAAAAACTGGATGGTAAAATATTGTATGATAATAAATTGAAAACGAATGTGGTGGCGAGGAAAAAGAAAAGTGCAAATAGTGAAGGAAAATAGATACAAATACCTTGAAGAAATAACAGATACGAAGTTGAATTGGGGAGAGCAGTTTGAGAAAAATTGTATTGAGATCAAAATTAAATTTATCAGATTAAGAAAAATGAGAAAATTCAGCATAGAGACTATTTTACTCATTATAAAGCACATATTGGTACCGATCTTAGGGTGTAGGTGTTTTTAAAAGTCCTATTTGAGTATAACTGCTGGTTCTGTACCACAACACCCCAATTTTCTTGTAGCATCCCAAGCCCCTCTAACACTGGCCCAGCTATGCCTAGGCCTTTCCACCCTCCTTGCTGCTATCCCCCTGCTGCCCTCATCTCTCTCTATGATTCCAATGACTGTCTGGCTACATAAACATAACTGGAATTAGCCTCACAAAAAAATGATGTTTTATGAGTTAATACTCTTTGAAATTCCAAATAATTATAGATTCATTATCAGTGTGCTGAGACGGAGGAAGGGGTCAGGAAGATAGAGGAGCCGATCATTACTCCTGTGGCAACAGAAACACATTGAGTCAGGCTCATTTCCTTCCGTAACTTCACTTTATCGCTTGCCATGTTGTCAACTTCTCCTGAAGTATGCACATCAACCATTTTCAAAATACCAGAACAAATCCTCAATTTGGTTGTAGTGTGTTGTCAGAGACAGGTCTAATCTGACTGTATATTTGAGAGTGTAGTAGCTGTTATCTCCAGTATCTGAACTTGAGTACAAAATCTACCATGGAATTGGACAGATGGAGCCAGTTGAAGCTGTGATATGATCCACACACAATCTGTTCCCTCCCAGGTTAGCTCAGGCTGGCCTTGCATGGTGTTTCCTATGTTTGTTTTTTTTCAATTCACTTTTTCATTCATTAAACAAAAGATAGCATATATATTCTCCCTTTACATTGGGCGTTCTTCCATATACTAGTCTAACAAGCACTGGTACATCGGGACCATATTACATTGATGTTATACCATGTTGATTGAATTTCAATTAAAAAAAACAAGAATAAGCAGGTTTTGCTAATACAATGGCGACAACTGTTGTCTCAATCTATTATCGAAGTAGTAAAAACTATACAGTTTACAGTCATATGACTCGACCCTTGAAAAGAGTTATGAGTCCAGTTATTCCCGAAGTATAAGTAATAATCTCTAGCATTATTGGCTGGGTGATTCTTCAAATGTGAAGACCCTCTTACTCATTGGCTTTATCTAAAGCTTGTCCCAAATCATAACGGAACCACCTTTCTCAATGATTGAGGTGAACAAAATATATCTTATTGACCTTCTTGTAAACTAGGAGCCAAAAGTATGTTCATCACGATGAATGAGCATGCAATCGTAAATGAATAACAATTAAAAGGTTTTAGTTAGATTTAGCCTATGGATAGTTTTCTGTAACCCACTTGCACCCAGTCAACTTGTCATTTCTCTAACTGCCTGAGTCTAGGATCAAAACATATCAAGCAACAGTGGGTCATGAGGTATTTTGGTCTTGAGTGATTGGTCATGGTCAGCTCGGCACACCTCTAAGAACCTGAGACACCTGCTCCGTGCTCTGTTCTCACTATCACAGTGAACAGCATGCAGATTGTAAAGGGATAGTTTTCTGGAAGCACACTGAAAGTTCAATGTGACCACTCTAACCTCTAGATGATATATTTAGCGCATGCAAGCACGCTCTAATAAAAGGTAAACCCTGGTTACGTATTTAGTGTGTGATTATGTGAAATATGGGAACTAAGGCAGGATGATGGTGGATTATTATGGCAGCATTTATTCCTATGTCTTCATGGTACCAAGGCTATGGACAGAGAGAGAGAAGTATGTCACAATCCCCTGTTCCTAGAAATACCACATAGAGGTCATACATGAGTAGTTGTTAGAGTTGCTCACAGATGGCAGCAGCTTACAGTAAGTGTGTCATGTTAACAGTAACACACTTATAGAGACCAAACATTAGACATTAGATGCAATAGTATACAACGATACTACAACTTATATACCAAGAAAATCATTTGAGCTAAATACAACAACATGAGAGTTTCGAGACTTAAGGGGGGCATCCACCAACCATGACAAGGCTACGACAAGCTCTGACAAGAAAGTTTCTATCGGCGCCTTGTCGTATTCCTTGTCATGAGAAGGGCAGCTCTGCTACAGCGCTGTCTTGGCGTGTCGTAGATGTCGGTGGTTGCCGTAAAAAAGGTGTTCATGGTACCGACACACTACAACAGTGATATCGAGGAAACCACAACACTCCACGACAAAGGTCTAGTCATAGCAAAAATTCAACATGTTTGATATTGTCATAGCCTTGTCGGAAGGCCCCCAACAGGCCCCCGACAAGCTTCCAGTCACAGCCTCTTGTGGCCTTGTCGTAGACTCTTGTCGGGAACTAGGGTCCACCAACCACAACAAGGCTACGACATGCTTTCCAATCGTAGGCCTGTCATGGACCTTGTTGGAAAGCCATTGTCGTAGCCTTGTCGTGGTTGGCGGCAACCCTCCCTTTACTCTGCATTCACACTACATGACTATAGGCACTGATTCTTGAATTCAGCACCAACTAACGACTTTCCGCCATAGAATTCTAGATATTGTCTATGCCTAGCGTGTGGCGACTGCAGATCATCTGATTACATCTGATTACCCAATTCAGCACCACCTTACAACTATTGGACACTCTCTGAAGCCAGCTACTAATTCAAACTGTCTTGAATTAGTCATCTAGACAGGCAGCGATTCTGTGAAAGCATTGTCATCGGTGTATACACTTGAGAGTCTATTCTGAGGTTCACTTTTGTGGTAGACATTGCCACCGCCTGATGACTATTGGCTGACAATCTACAGTCGCCATATATTTAGTCGTCTAAGGTAAAAGCTGGGTAACTAAGATACCACCCTATTAGAGGAGAGTCATTGAAGAAAGGGTGTCTGGGAGCTAAATATTTCATCTTGTCAGCTTAGTTTAGATTGGTAACCTGGAAGCCTGGCCTATGTACTCATTCACATATTAGACCAGGTAACGCCCCCCATCTTTCTGGTGCATCATGGGTAATGGTCTGATGCTTTGTGGGATCGCATTGAGCTGTAGCGGCATGAACACGCCGTCTGGTGAATGTTGGCCGCACTACAGGCTAGGAGAGAAGTAGTGCTGGTTCTCTTTGCCACTGCAAATCAACAGGGAAGCAGCGAAAGTTCAAGGTCAATCCCACGCTGCTCTCGCTGGGCATTACCGGTCTATTTAGATGTGCAGCACATAGGATAGTGGGTTCTGATGGAAATGGCAGGTGGTGCCAGTTCATGGAGGGGAATCCATTGGGTAGGAACAGGCTAGGCACTGATAACTGCCCAGTGCTGCCTGCCTCTCACAGTAGTAGAGTATGATGTAACCCATAAAGGAAGTACATCTGTATCACATATCAAAGAAGTACTATGAGAAAACGTGGAGCCTGTATGGATGGCCGTTCGAGGTCATTTGTAGCAAAAATATGTCCCGATGTCGTTTACACTACACCCGTAACAGCGGGTAGTATTACATAGACGTTCGCTTACAGGTATATAGTAATACTTTTGAAACATCAAAATGTACCTGGACTTTGTATGTACTTTGTTACAGGGTATACTGTGTGCATGTCTGGATTGATTTTTAAACCTTGGGGAGGTGGGCTTTTATTTTCAATGTACTACAATAGACTTACTGATACACTACAAATTAAAACTGCCAAAGTCATGGTGCAGAAGGAGAGCCATGAAAATTATAATCGTAGAACATCGGCATGTATCACAGTGTGTCGGAACATCCTTGGCAGTACAAGAAAGGTGACTACTGTGTTGACGTAGCCAACGATTTAACCAATGGACAATGCTGATCTGGGGGCAGCAATTTCATACTGAAATATCTACTTCTCTATGATTCAGGTAATATTGCGTTAATGTAAATAATTTTTTATCAGGATATATAATATCATTTTGTGTTTTAGACAAAAAAACTCATTTCCACTTGTATCATCATTCATTCACTGATCGTGCATTGTGTCATTCATTACATGATTTTCTGTGTCATTTAAATACCGTGGACACATGCAGTTAACATCGCAGACATTTGAAAGAATCCGAAAATATGTATGTTTACAAAACTATTATTTTTCTGGAACATTGCTTAATAATGCTTAAAACAGCACGAACAAAAGTATTCCTTTAAGTTAATTTTATTTGCTATACAATCCCAAATCAAGTGCACACTATGACTAGTTACCAGTTGATATAATGAGTAGTTACCACTGCCCAAAAATCACCAATTTATTCATATATACACCATCGCAGAAGTGCATGTATTGGCTGAATATTGACTTGTTTTCATATATATGTATACATATACGCCCAGGCTTTATATATGGACGCATCTTGTCTGTATTTCACACCCGGCTTAAATATCCTCTCCCTCCATCGCCTCCCGCCCCTTTGTGTTGGTGGAAGTACAGGTGTCCTCAGTAGGAAGCCCTACCCCCGCCCCTCCCCCACCTCCCCCCACCCGCTCTCAGTGAAACCCTCTTCACTGGATGCTTATATATACGCCTACAGATGAGGTGTATACACATAGAGAACTGGACTACCTTGTATACGCAAAATACCTGCTTATATACGCCTGGTGCATCCATATGTAAAATAATGATGTTCGTGCAGTGTAAAACATGGCATTCCAAAGAATTGAGTTCTCTCACAAAATAACTCTGATTGGGATTTTAGTACAGGTCGCTGAGCTTAATCCTTGACATGTGTAACTGGCCTCAGATTAAACTAAATCCTTGTACATATTAATCTTCTTCTGTGACAACCATTACCAGCTTTTGGAGAAACACAGTTGCATTTTCTGAAAAAGGAGGGAAGAATCATAAGTTTTCATACATTTGAAGATATGCTATCTATATTCTATATAGGATTTAAGATTGGAATTTGGAATGATATACATAAAAAGGAAATCGATGAATATCATATTAATCAACACTGACTTACAATTCCCATTGGCAATATTCTTGAATAGGTTTTTAATAATTAGATAATAATCCCTTGCAGGAAAATTAATTTCAATACCAAGATATACTTGTAACCCAGTCAACTTGCCCTTTCTGCAACTGCCTGAGTCTAGGATCCAAAATAATCAAGCGCTAGTAGGTCAATGTGGTATTTCGGTCTCAAGGGATTATAGTAAGTTGGGTACATCTCCAGGACCCTGAGACCTGGGCCTTGTTTTTTAGTCGCGATCATTGTGCACCCAGGAAGCCCCACGATCTACCAACGATTTCACGACAGTTTGGACGATAAAAGATGGCTGGTGTGCTATAGACAGTGTCGTAGTGCGCCACGGACGATCGCCGCTAAAACTATCGGCCGTCACAATAAGTATAGAACTCTTGTAGGTTCTAGAAAACCTCACTGTGTATATAGAGGATTTCCCATACTTGCCATACGAATTAAGCAATGAAATTTTAACACGAGTAAGGTACACATATAACCTATAATCGTACCAAATATGAAGAAGAACGGTCCTACAGTTCCGAAGTTAACGGCGTTTGAATTTTTCACTTTCTCCGTGCGTTTGCATTGTTTGCTGTTCTTTTTCACTCCCTCCGAAGTGCGGCTGGGTTTCGGCTGTTCTTTTTGTCTCCCCCCGGAGGCCGGCTGGAAGTGCTCGACACTGGCCACCAGAGCAGAAATTGCTATGACGAAATTCAAACGCCGATATCTTCGGAACGGTGGGATCGATTTTCTTCATATTTTGTACGACTATAGGTTATATCTATACCTTACTCATGTACAAATTTCATTGCTTAATTCCCACGGGGAGTGAAGTTGCGCATTCTGTACGACATTTCCATAGATGTCTTAGGTCTAAGACAGTTTGGGAGACAAATTTACCTATGTGACCTTACATGTCTCGTGACTATAGCACACCTCAGACCACCCTAAATCTCTAAGAGCAGTGATAGTTACCCGACCCCCTAAACTATCGCGACTATAGTACACGAACAGCAAAAACATGTCGCCTGTAACGATGGTCGTCACTAAAATACAGGGCCCTGGATCAGTTTATCAACACATGCACAAAATACATGGAAAATACAATCTACTTTACTTGGTCCCTAGTGCAGCTGTATTGGATAGCCAACAACACAACTATATAGATAGTTAAAAATTTTGAATTTCTATAATGAATCTCTTTCCATTACCAAAAAAGGCAGATAACCAATCAAAATAGGAGGCCATCAAGAATTTGCGAGATTTCCTCACTCTAGATGGATAATGTGGGGCACAACCACAAGATAAAGGCACCTTACCAATAGCTCTATGTACAGGAGAAGACCTTTTCCTGATAAGGAGAAGCAGTCCATATACAGGAAATCCAAGGGCAGTTGGTATCAATCCAAACCATTTCTTGATGGGAATTTGAGTGAGACTAACGATGACCAATGATGAATATATCATGATACATATCAAGGGGAAGATGACATGAACCTGGCAAAAATAAGAAGTAAAGTATTATTAGTAGTGTCAAGGAAATACTCTGAGGGAATTGTTAAGGGATGGATAGATGACATCTCAATGTTATGATAGGTTTTCATGTTCAATAATATTTGTCTATTGACTTGTCATCACATTGTGTATTTTAAAAATTCATATGTTTACATTTGTGAGTATGAATGGGTATCAGCTCTTTCAGGAAAACTCATCCAGTACTCTGGAACTTGGTTACATTTGTAGATGTTCTCGGCAATAGATAGCTCTAAAGACCTAGTCACACAAAACCAGACTCCTAAGGTTTGATAAACAATGGATGTTTATTAGGCTCAACTTCTAGGTGATCTAGTTCGGATCGCCGCAGTGTACAGTACCTTGTCACTGGAGTGTCAAGTAAAGCCAAGGAGGCTTATCTAGATGCCGGAGCACTAGACTCACCTTACCACTGAGAGGGTTTGGAGAAACCCAGCAAATGAGGCCCCAAGGATTCACACTCCTGAGGGAGAATGCACAAGAATGCCTGTCGAACCACTGCAAACCTAGCCTAAATTTAAGCCAAGTTACGTAATCCAGGCTACACCTCCATGCAGAGGAGGTGTGAAGCGCAGCACCCCCTATCGTTTTGGCATGTACTCAAATGACGGCTCTATGTAGATTCCTATGCAAAAATAGGTAACAGCTACTACATACAATCTATTTGAGCTCTATCAAAGATCTTTTCAGATATTGATAGAGTGACATCTAATGTACTCCAAACCACAATAGAACTCAATAGAGCTCCACGTTTTATGGCTGTTTGGTGTTGTGGAATACAGCCTTATTTCTCATAGGCAAGGGCTTGGTACAGCCAGACACAGTCCATTGTCTAGAGCTCCTTCCCCCTTGATGGCAGATTTGAAAGTGGCGCAGTGAGGCAGCCGCGATCGTATATATGAACCAAGTCGGTATAGGGGGCGCTGCGCTTCCCACCTCCTCTGGGTTTGACTAGGCCCCATTCGTACAAAAGTGTGCTTTCTTTATCTTGGAAGAAGTGCCAAGATGAATTAAAGTGAGTGTAAAATGGAAAATGCATCCCCATTATACAGTGCTGGTAATGAAACAGGTCTTGGAGAGGTTTATATTCGTGAAAAATAAGTATTATATTAGCTGGGGCCTTAGACCACCTTGTTGGGTAAGAATTAGAACTTTGGTTAATGTATATAAAATGTGATATTGGTTTTCTCTGAAGGCTTTGCCTGTTTTCTGTTCTGCAGATTAAAATATCTTTATCATATGTCATTGATAATGCCTTCTTCACAAATTGCAATAAATCTGGAAACAATATAGAATATTATGAAGTAATCATACCTTGAATGGTGTCTGTATGTTTGGCTGGCGTACTTTAATATAAACAAGGCAGGTTAACACAACCACTTTGAAAAGGCTTTTATTGAGACCAATTAATTCCATCATTGTCAGAGCATCATCCCACAAACACCAACAAGATGCCAAAACACACTGTAGGAGGAAAAGAGTATCATCACTCAGAGATTCAAGCAGCCCTCTCATAATTAGTAGAAACTGAACGAGAGTTAGACTTGTCAGTGTTAATGCCGCGACGGGAAGGTTGTGTATTACTACGCGAAGCGTTAGCTGAGCATAGTGAGGAACAGACCTGGCCAGAGTGGCATAGACACTGACAAGTCTAACTCGAGTTTATTTTGTATTTATTCTACCCCGTCTCTATGCTTTTGGATTACTAAAAGACAAATAATGACCAACCGAAGTCCAACCGGAACTTTTGAGGCCAACCGGAACCTTTTTTGGAGCAGCTGACAATCTGGTCGCTAATTGGTCAATTTTTTGTATGCCCCTAGAGGCATAAATCGCACTTTATGTCATGGCATGCCGCATAAAATTTGCCTATGTTATGCCTATGGACTGTTTTTATTCGGGGTAGGATAAGATCTCGCTAAGTCGTATTCTGTACAAGGTTCTCACTATGCTCTATGGGAGAAGAATTCTTAGCAAAATAGGCTTAGAACCTTGAGAATCCACTGGCACACAGTATTCCCGCCAGGTGGCATCAGTGAGATTATAGGAATCATTGAGTTGCATTGATGTACATCTTTAGCACGGGAGGCAGGCCACTGGATTCTCAAGGCTTTAAGCCTAGTTTGTTAAGAATTCTTCTCCCATAGAGCTTAGTGGGAGCACAGAATACGACTCATAGAGTGTGAGATCTTATGAAAGGGGTGCTTCAACAACTACCGATAATAAGTGAAATACCAAATAAGGCAGTATCATAATGTGATTCAATCTGAGAAGTGCTAAAGAAGAAACCAACATGTTTTGGTCAAAGTCCTTGTTCTCCGTGAGTTTGATGCAGAGAAATATGAACAAGGCAAAACCGAGTGAATACCGTATAGCGTTCAAATGAGCTGGAGACAACTTTAACCAAAACGAGTTGCTTTCTGTATTCATCTCACTCCTGTACACAATAAAAGAGCAGATGATGCACTGGATATATCATGTCATAAACCATGGAGAACGGACTATGATACTCATAGGGGAATAAAGAACGAGTTACCAATGTTAAGCCTACGGCACAAAATACCAAGGGTGATATAAATTTATTAGTCGATAATTACATTTTCTAGTCATCATTTCTAACAGTCTCTTGGATCTTTAATGGAAGAACTTACTGTGACACAAACTGCAGGCAGTGGAGTTCGGAGTTTGATACTAATCATTGATAGCCATGTCGAAAGCAAACCATCTCTTGCAGCAGCATAATACACCCTATGTATACATATATATATATGTATATATATATATATTAATTGAATAATTGTAATCAACATAAATCAAGATAGATAATCTTAGGGAGATGTCCTGATATATTACCTGAAAAGGGATAATGACACTTAAAGTTGTCAGACTCTTCCATGCAACCTAAGATCACAACATAGCGAAATAACATCTTTTAAAAGCAATGAAAATCTTGGAGCTAAACACAGATTTGTACTTATTCTTCTTAAATAAGACGAGAAGCGCTATGGCATTTTAGACAACTTATTAAGTGTGAAACTTGACATGTAGTATAACAGGATATACTTTAAAGACATGTAGTATAATAAGGTATACTGTAACACCTGAGTAATACAGGACATATGTAAATATGTGTCCAGATTTTAGCCTACTTGAGGAACGAGAGTCAATGAAAAGGTTTGGTGTAGGTGGGCGGGTCAAAGATCCTTTCAAGTCCTGTGGCGTACATGTCACAGATGTTGATTCCCGGTCACGCCGAGAGGGGGCGCCACACACGTTACCCGGTTTTGCCGCTGCGCCCTCGCTGACTTATACTTGTATACTTGCCGAATCATATTTATTTCTGTCTTCATTAATAATATAGAAAATACCCAGGCTCAGCTTTGCCATTCCTCCGCCTGGTCCCTCTTACATACCTAAATATGTGGCAACCGTAGATCTTCAGGCCAATAGTTGTCAGGTGATGCTTGATTTCATAAGGTCCACAGCAAAAGCCATCGACCCCACAATGTGCTCAAGTATTTACACTGATGACTAAGTTTTCACAGAATTGCCACGTGTCTAGCCAGCTAATTCAAGCTAGCTAGAAATAGTAGCTCACTGAGCATCAGAGTGTGTCCGATATTCGTGAGGTGGTGCAGAATTGCACAATGTGTTACAATCAGGGGATCTGCAGTCGCCATGCACTTGGTGTTTACACTAGTCTGTTTACAGACCGCACCGCCTAAAGCTTACGGTCTGTAAGGGTCTAACAGAGCACAGCTCCGATTTGCCAGTTCTCTGGGGACTGATTGAAGAAAGGAATTTCTTGATTGGCTGTTCTAATTTTAGTGCAAACCCAAGCCTAAGGATATCACTATTCTTGGAATCATTATAACTCTCCATGCTGATTTGTTTGGTACATACCCAGTAAAAGCTGCTCTAGGACCTCTGCTTGAAGAGTAACACACTGGTTACTGGCAAATCAATCAGGGCAGCTTAGTACCAGCAGAGGCAGGAATCCCTGTCTTAAAATGGCAGCCCCTAACAGTCTTAGTTTGAGCCTGTGCACCTTGGCCCTGGCGACAACAGACTGTACTAGAGTTTACTATATACCCATGCCGTATATACCGTTTCGGTATATGACGTAAAAATACTGTATGAACCAGTGGTCCGTACACCAAAATACGGACTACCTACCCATACACATTTATCAAAATTTTAGTTGTTAAGAAAAA
Source organism: Alentia gelatinosa (assembly GCA_950022655.1). Lineage (NCBI taxonomy): Eukaryota > Metazoa > Annelida > Polychaeta > Phyllodocida > Polynoidae > Alentia > Alentia gelatinosa. The sequence goes on from OX465585.1 coordinate 10,163,552, forward strand.
TGAAATTGATTTTTTTTTAAATTTTGGGTATATAGTAAAAATGTAACGTCCAACCATGCTTGTACAAGACACAGAACGAGATGTTAATCTACCGTTTGTATGGAACTCTGCATAAAAGCCTCGGTCCGTACAAACTGTAAATTAGCATCTTGTTCTGTGACTTGTACAGCATGGTCAGGACATTCTATATAACTATGTTTACACTAGATGCCTTTTATCCTTTTACTACTGAAAATTGTCAGGCAGTGCTTAATTCAAAAATCGCTGCCTATAATTGTCTAGTGTAAACACCAGGTTAGCCGTGATTAATTTTATCATTGGCTGAGACACATACTAGTAGAAATCTATGGTACTTTTAAAAAAGATGAACATACCTAGATCCACCCAGGACAACAGCATTCAAGGTTCCTACAGCAGATAGTACCACAAAGAATGGAATTACCAAAGAGAATTTACCCATCGTTTGCTCTGCAAATACCTGAAATAAATAATTTTAGCAGAGTTAATAACAACTAAGGGAGTTCTGAGGTGATGTAATACAGTCCCCTTTAATTTAGTGAACACATACTCAAAAGATGTTATCATTGTAAGCTGTGTTACTACATACTATTAAGTGCATGTTTATAGTTATACTATTTCTATGACGTTGTTTAATCATGAGGTGGTCACGAGCTGACCACGATTCAGTCATGAGTGATCATGAGTGACGCTCATGTCTCTCACATGTGTCTCTTTGTCCTCACTGAGCCACTCCTCAGTGGTACCGATATAATCAGTCTGCTTTGGGCTCCCGACGGGGATGGATGCCCTGATTTTGTTCTACATGCTGTAACCTCCTAAGTTGAAAATAAGAATAAATACAACAACCAACTAAACACAACGAGAAGTCTTCATCTTATTTTTCCTGCTCTTAACTGTGTTACAGTGGGAGAACATGTCCCTTGCTTCCAGCTGTTGTTTTCAAAAGCTGTCAACTAATGGCTGAATAGCAAACATTGCTCCAATCACTTGTTTAAAGACAAATGCTGGTAGTTGGGTGATTTATGAATTCTATTGAGTTTTACAAATAACTCAGGATAATATAAGTACCATATATCAGCAATTAGAAAATGCAGAAAAATGGCATGTCAACATGCTAACTTCTATGGGAGGGCCATCTGAAAAAGTAAGTGCTTAACTATTGGTGTCTATGGGAAAATGCAATATTTTGACTTTGTTGCTGAATGACACTGATGTTCTATTGCTATCTTCAAATAATTCTGGATAATGATAGTTGGGAACATGTACAAATGAGAAATGCTAAAACAATACTATGTCACCGTGCTAATTTATATGGGAAGGCCATCTGAAGAAGGTAAGTGCTTATCTATAGGGGTCTTTGGGAAACTGGTACATTTTCATGATACCAGATAGCAGCACCAGTGTAAATTGAGTAGCAACAGGGGGAGCAGTGATACCTACCCCATTTGTCTTTAGCACAATATTTTAGTTTCCAGTCTATGCATCCTTATTTTGACCAATTATATTGGTTTCTATGCGATGAGATAAGTAATCTAAATTGTCCATATTTATTAGTACCAAAAAGACTGCATTAAGACAGTCACCTATTCTGTAGCAGCTCCTCCCTGTCTTGATGTTGACCCTATGGCAGCCATGTAGTGAATGGCATGTTTACCCTTATTATCACTCACTCTAGTTCCCAGTCTGGCCGCATGGGGGCAGGGCCCTCTGACATGATATTGACACCTGGGACCTGTTTCACTAGTTTTTGACATGTCTGTGACACCATACAGACATTTGGGTTGTCTAGTTTCGTGACAACCCAAGTAGCTGCCCTTAGGAAAAGACAGAACCCAAACATAAGAATTAGACAAATCTAGACACATCATGGACCTGTTTCACTAGTTTTATGACAGACATGAAAAGCGGCACCAACAGTGCATACATGAATGGACAAAACAAAGTCTAATGTCTAGTTCTTATGCAACCGGACACACCATCTAGTCGCCATCTAGACATGTCATGAAACTAGTTTAACAGGTCCCAGAGTTCTTAGTGATATATGGGGCCCTCCTGACATGTGCTACAGTTTGTTGTTCCAACAGCCAACCCGGCAGAGAATTTACAAGTTTACACTGTACCACGGTGCCACCTGCTGTTTGTATATAAAGCCTGATGCCCATCAACAGATTCAGGGTTGAGCGATTAGTTTGCAAATCGTATAGGAGTCGGTGAACTTGTTGTAGGCAAATAACGTCACTCTTCACTCGATCTGTGGACGTTGAGAAGAGGGGGTGGTGGATATTAGTCCTAAGCAATTCTGTCTACTAATCGGTGGCTCACCCTTGCCTAGCTGTCCTACACCTACCGACTACGGCCGACTCCGTTAGGATGCCTTGGCTGAGACAAATACTGTCCGTTTGTCGCCTACAAAGGTACATGAATGTTCCGAAATCGGTAGATGGGCATTGGGCTTTAGCAGTTGCACTTGTCAGTCTTAAGTTCATGACTCATACTATTACATAGTACCTTTGTGTTTCGAGTTCTGACTCCCTTACTCTTATGGTCTACACCTAGCTAGTCTAGGCCTCAAGGCTTTACATTTTTTTATAATGTTCATATCATTCAGTTAGCTGGACAAAAACGCCAATTTTCATCTCTATGACTTTGTAATTCAAGCAGTTTAATATCCCCCTCCCCCAGCATCATTTCATATCACTTTATTGCATCCAAACAATACATTCCTGAAGACACTAGCTCGCCAATGCATCAGAGTCCAAAATGATGTTCTAAACACTGATAAAGAGTGAGTCTTCATACCTACCGCTGAGACTACGTTTGTTGATGACATTTCCTCCGGTGATAATACAGTGAAGTAGGCCACATTGGTCAGAATATATACTACTATTGCAGAAGCAAAGCACATGTAAATTGCCTTAGGTATTGTTCTACAAAAAAAGGAAGACATAAGATGTTTCGGAATCTTTTAGCATGATGAAATAAAAAGGAAATATAAAAGATTATATGTAGCTTCATATGTAGAATAGCTTCATGCGACAGCTTAGATATGTCTACCATCGCATGATAAAAACGCATACATATTTACAAATATCATAAATTCCCTTGAAATTTGTCCTTATATAAGAATTGACACACATGTAATTGCACCACTTACTTGTCAGGATTTTTTATTTCCTCTGTAAGCATTAAGAGAAAATCCCTGAAAAGAAATAAGTGAAGAGAAGGTACCCATCTGTTCAAATCAAGAGATACTCTGAAATATTATATAAATATAGTTTAGGCTTTTAAGTATCATTTAAAGCATTAATATCATTATGAGTTTGAAATTAGCCATTCTTCCTTTTTTTTGGGGGGGGGGGGGGTTTAAGCTAACTTTATATCCATTATTGATACTTAGAATTCTCCTATATTGTGATCAGTATTCCAATGCTTCCAATTATTAACATATCTTGTGTATATGGGGTATCTAAAATACAGAGTAATTGTGGCTTTATAGTAATATACATAACAAATAATTCTTTTTATATCATGCTATAATGAAAAAGCAACATATTTGGTAGGTAGATGAGATTTTTCCTAGACGGATATATAATACATATATATCTATCTTAATTAGTCCATGCAGTACATTTGTTTGTTCTTTACGATTCCACCTTCATGCACACCTCTGCTCCTATATGTGTACAGTAGAACCCAAACAGACACCCTGCGTAAGCAGTCACTCCGCATTAGCAAACACTTTTGCTTGGAATGGTTCCCTCTAATAGATTTTTTTTTCACCCTGCAGACACCCTGCGTAAGGAGTTAGTAACTAAAATAACAGAAATCAGAACTAATGACCAGTGGCGTTTCAGCAGCACACTGGCGGAATGACCATAGACCATTACGATGATCAATATGTAGGTTGATATTTTCCAATGTGAAAAATGTGTAGTATAATAGACATAATAAACTGGAAGATGTAAAACATCATGGCATTGGCCAAGGTCAATGGCTATTGGGAACAAATTTCTTCCATGGAGATGCCTTCGGCAACGAGGTTGTGGGTACCACCATGATGAAAGAAGTGAGGGGAGATTGTGACGAATCCTACCCAATGGACAAGCAGCCTCACGACTTGCATGAAGTGCGACACAGCGAGAGGCTCTGCTGGCCGGTGTGGTGCCAAAATTGGTTACCCCGCCAAAAGGGGTAATTATCGCTCACTCTATCCCAGCATGTCTCTTCCCGTCCTGTACCGCTTAGATTTCCATTCTATTCGGGAAAACTCCTAACAGATATTAGGCTAAATTTGCTTAGTGTGCATGTACAAACTAGCACTCTTCCAGGAGATCTTTCATGGTGCTATCGCTTGCTATTGGCCGCAGGAAGTAGAGCGCTGGATTTCTGCTTGGAGAGTAACAAACTAGTGGTTCGAGGGCTGATGAATTTGTCACTTTCCAATCGGGGACTGCAAGAGTGCACATGTTCGCGCATGCGCCCAAGACAATAGTGAGCGATAATTAACACTTATGGCAGGGTAACCAATTTTGGCACCACACCGGATCAGGGACAAGGGGTCCAGCAGTCATGCAGGTGCAACTGCTTTATAAGATCCCCAGGATCTGACTGGGCACAAGGCTCTTGAGGCATTGTGTTGGATTACATGAGGGGTGAAAGCAGAGGTGCTGTCTCCATGGTTGGACAGCAACTCTTGAGTCCCAGGAATACTTAGGAGAAACCAGACGAGAGTTAGTCGTGTTGTTGTTTATCGTACAATGGCAAAGTCGCATATTACTGCGTGAGGCGGACCGAGTGTAGTGATATGCGACTTTGCCAGAGTGGGATAAACAGCATGACTAACTTGAGTTTGCTTTAGAATTTATCCTACCCCGTCTAAATTACTTCAGCAAATTAAGAAATAACATAAAACTCACCGATAATCAGTGATAATCATTGGTTGCTTTTCAAATGACATCATTTGACACTAGAGCGATAAATTTCATTTTCCTGCACCATAGACCAAATACAGTCCGCTAATGTTAAGCCTATGGAGTTTTTTTGTTAGGGGTATGATAAAGTTGCAAACAGCACCAGGGGACTTGAGAATGATGCAGTGTAAAATGATGTGACCAGCCTGTCATGGGCTGGAGGCAGGGTACCTTGAATTATATAATGGCAGTGCTGCACAGGCCCGGTATGCAACTGGAGAATGAGGAAGTGGTACACCATCAGAAGAGCATAAATGGCCCTGAGTGTGGGGCCTAATGATTTATTACCCACCTAATACAGAGTCTCCATACTAAGCTTATGGAGCCTCTAGATCGCTACTGAGTAGAATACGGAAAGCCGTATTCTCACCCCTACAAATTTACCAAGGTGAGAGTTCTTTTACTTCCCACACCACAGAGACATGGTATGAGAACGATTGGCCTTTGATAAAGCAGTAAATCTATCATACAAGATTTTCCTTACTCCTTGGAGAGTGTATTTAGTCATAACCTCAAAGCCAATTTACCATTTTGTTATTTCCTTTTGTGATTTTTTTCAAAATAGCTCTGGTTGAGATAAATCAATTATCAATTTGTTTAGCTAGGAATACTTCTCACCAAGTATTTGTGCCTTTGTAGCCTATATAGAACAACACTACCTGGATCGAGGTGCACCCAAAGTGATCCCGTGTGGGATTTAACACAACCAACCCCTATGTTGTTGACAGGTATTGGTTGCCAAACTAAGCCTCACAGCGGTAGCAACCAGCTGGGTGCACCCCTCTCATAAAGTGGGATTCACACAGTGGGATTCATGTACCTCACAGGCCGTTTGTCTGAGACAAATCCTGTTGAAATTTGGTACTGGAACACAATCTCCTCGTGTGAATGACAAGGTTCCTTTTTGCTGAGACAACTTTTTCCTCTTGCAATTGTCGGCGACAATCACCCCTAACAGGGAAGGGAATCTCATGAGATTTTGACTTTAAACAGGTTTAAAATTTAGAGGGGCATTTTGGTGAGACAAATGTATTTCAAACGTTCTACCCAATCTGTGAGTTTCAGTGCTCTCAAGTAACACCTATTCACATGGGAAAGTACCCTTAGTCGGCAACTGTGTACTCTGTGTACCATGTGTAGGGGTGAGACTATGTATCTGGTAAGTCTTCCCATGTGAATTGAATCTGCCATGTTACCCTGAGACTGTAGAACATCCCAAACTGTGAAACTTTGTACCCAGCTGGAAATCATAGCCGACTGGTGCAAAGGTGTAAGGTACACCAGTCTCAGGTCCATTTGTCCCATCGTGTGAATCCCACTTTATATCTCACATTCTGTATTCCAGTCCAAATAAAGCCACTAGGGCACTAAGTACACAATACTCCCACTAGGTGGCATCATTGAGATTATAGGAATCTTTGGGTTGCATTGATGTATATGTTTGGCCCGGGAGGCAGGCCAGTGGATTTTCAAGGCTCTAAGCCTAGTTCGTTAAGAATTCCTGTACCATAGAGCGTGGTGGGAGTAAAGAATACCAGAGAGTGTGAGATACATGGTGGTTACCTCCTATATCTAAAAAAACTATGATTCTGGTAGAATCCGCCTGGAGTGTCTCCCACACATAGAGACAGAGTGAACCAGGGACCCGTTTCAATAGGCTGTAGGATGTCCGTTATTGGGTTTAGTGACACAATAGCGGTACTTCACATTGCAGTAGTTAAGGGACAACCGTTTGTGGGACATAGGATAATAGACAGGCGCAAATAGCGGATTGTTCCATTTCATAAGACCGATGTCCAGTCACTATTGGTGTCACTGTTGTGTCCCAAATAGTGAGAGGGTATACCCTCTCGTTTCTATTGTCACAAATGCGTAACTTTACTTCCTGTAGGAATTAAGCTACGAAACTTTAACCCCAGTTAGGGACACATACAATATATAAACATGCCAAATATGAAGGAGATCGGCTCATGCAATCCAACGATATTCGCATGTGAATTTTGTAATAGCAAATGTTGCTCTGATGGCCAGTATAGGATTATTCCATGTCTGTCCCTAATTTATGCAGTGACCTTCACCTTGATAGCACTTGTTACCAGTATGACATGAGTATGAGAGATGGGGTACCCCACATGTGTTGTCCCAAAATAGGGACACATCCACAACAGTGACAAGACACACCTCCCCTACAGTGACATGCCTTCTGAAACGAGACCGAAGAGTTTCTGCTATTCAAGTCACTATTGGGGTCACTAAACAAGTCACTAAGTGGCTTAGTGACACATTCTATTGAAGCGGGTCCCAGACCTAGGCATGGAGACTAAAGAGCCCCGAGAGTGAGATTCTCGTACAGTACTTAACTGAATCCTGCTATTTTTTTTGTGTTTCTCTACACAGATGTACTTCTATTCTGATGATTTGTTTCTAGCTGTACTGAAAACATAATTTAGAACTGTAGTTTCCCGATCTTCTCTCCTTGAGAGAATGCAATGAGATCACAACATTTCACTAGACCCCACCATGATTCAGGTAGGATATGCTTGGAGTAGACATGGTGAACCAGACTTAGGCTTGGAGAGTGAGAATCTCGTGGAGAAGAAAACTATATTTATTCTTCCTTTCTGTAGATCGTTATACAGATATGCGTTTTCTCTTATGATTTATTTCGAGCCATCTCACAACCAAAGTTTACGTTAGTAATATTTAGATCACAACATTTTGCTTGGAAACTAAATGAAAGTTCCAGGTATTGATAGTAGGGGGAACCACTAAGCCACTAAGGGGCCAAATACTACACGACAATGTCGCTAGTATCAAAATGAATCACGACCTTTCGCACATGTTCAATGTGCTTCTTCATTCGGTAACAAAATGTGTCCATACTTGGTGTGTAAAGTATGGACATATGTACTGCTCAAGTTAACCATATCAAAGAATCAAAATTTGTCCTGGAACTCAAACGTAAGTGAATAGTATAAACCATGATAGTACAATGTACAAAAAACTGAACAAGAAGGACCTTAAATACTGCACATTTGAATGTAACATACATTTTAAGTAACACTCACCAACCTCCATAGTTTGTCATACATGTGATGATTCCTATTGCCAGGTGTTGAACATCAAACTTTGAGCCTGTGAATCCCTGCTTTAGATTTTCTGTGTGACCTGAAAGATTCGATTTTTTATTGAATACTAATACTTTAATGAGATTTTCAATATATACATGCATCATCACTGTCCTGGTATGAGCTGCACTGTATTACGGATTGGTATCTATCTACCTATATGATATTACTTGACCTAAAGCAAATACAATACTTAGTAGAAACTGAATGAGTGTTAGTAGTGTTAGTGTGTATTGCACGATGGGGCAGGTCACAAATTACTATGCGAGGTGTTAGCCGAGCGTTGTGAGTAGCAGAAATGACCAGAGTGCAATAAACACTAACATTACTAACTTGAGTCTCCAATCTCCCATCTCTAATCATTCATTTATTACCCCGTGCAATACATAACACTTTACTGCACGCTCAGCCGAATACAGTCACCCAATGTTAAGCCTATGGCGTTTTTTTTTATTAGGGGTAGGATAAATCATAGATGTGGATAGTTGTAACAACAATAAATGTGCTCACTGATTAATTGTGCATGAATTATACATTGAAAACAGTAGGGTACACACAAATCACCCGCTTCCCGCTTCCTTTATTCATGGTCGTGTAGCGGTGGGGAGTGGATGTTTTGCCTCGCTCAAACTTTGACATACAATGAAAATAGGGTCGGGCTCATATTTGTGGTCGGGGTCGGGATCAGAGTCAGAGTAATATAGGGAGAGGGCTTCAGTGTTGGTGCAGGCACGGAGTGAGTGTAGGGAGTCGGGTGGTGGGTCCTAACCTCTACATACCACTGAGACCACCACAACCTCTAACAACACAAGGGAAGGGGGCAGTGGTTGGGGCCGGCCGGGGGCAGGGCGGCTGGGCAATGAGATGTACCATCACTACAGCACAGATGAGTGGTCAGAAATTGAAGGGGGAAGACAGGGTGGTCAGGTGGCAAAACCTTTCTTTCAGTATACATATATATGGCAAACGTATATAATATGTATATATACGACTGGAGTATATATATTTATCCTACCCCTCATATAAATCTCCATAGACTTAACATGGAGTGACTGTATGCCACGGTTATGCCATATAACATTTATATGCCACGGGTAACATATGAAGTAAAAAACATGTTACCGGGTAGGATAAAATCTAAACATCACTTAATTTCATACAATTGTTTACAAGGCGTTCGTTGTCTTCTGCTACAGATATCACTCAGCTACAGATATCACTCTTCTCATACATGCTTGGGGGCAAATACAGCCATTACGTTTCCATATACACGAAAAAACAGTATTGTATATGCCTCATATGCTGGCGTGAAATATGGACGTATACATATGAAAACATGTCAATTTACATCTGTGTGATGTATGTATTAAGAATATCACAGGGTGCCTCCTGTGACAGACTGTGAGTACTGCTTTGACCAAGAGGACTTATATTATATGAACACTACAGAAGTGTATATGATTTTATATGTTGATGAGAATTGTTATGTAACTGTATACATTGTTATAATATATGTTATCAATAGATATCTGTGTATGGTTATCTGTCTTCTTCATTTAGTATAGAAGATATTCTGAATTCTCTTTTCTTGTTACTAGGTTAGCTAGTCTATAAGATTAGGTCTTAGCTACTGTATGTGACAATCTAATACATGCATTTACTTGATGGCGTAAAAAAAAAAAAAAAAGTGGGGGTTTTCATACAGTGTGAGTATTGAAGTATGTTTTCCATGGTCTATATCTTGTGTATCGTCCATTCTCTTAGTGTGTACAGGGCTGAGATAAATACAGAAAGCATCTCCACTACATGAAAACCACCAGGTTATATATGTATGCACCCAGCGTATATAGGTATGATATTACGTATACAAAGTAGTCCTATTTTCACTTGTGTATATGCCTCATCTATAGATGTGTAGAATGTATACAACCCAGCATATACATGTCCTGCACACAATATTTCTCTTCATATACAGCCATTACATGATGGCGTATATATGAATGAAGTGCTCGTTTTGGTCAAAGTCGATATTGTCAAACTCGTTTGAATGCTACATGATATTAACTTAGCTGGTACTTTTGTCTCATAGGCTGAACATTGGAAACTCGTTCTCCATGCCCCTATGAGAATTGCTGTCTTTTCTCCATGGTCTATATTCTGTGTGCCATCCATTCCTTTAGTGTGTACAGGGGTGAGGTAGATACAGAAAGCAACCTGTTTTGGTCAAAGTTGATTTTCTCCAACTCTTTTGACTGCTACGTGATACAAACTTGGCTCTATCCTCGTTCATATTACTCAGCATCAAACATTGACCAAAATTTGGCTTTCTCTTTACTATTTGAACTACATTCACAATGCTGTTGAGTCATCATGTATTCAGAGACATTCATTGCTTTCGTAAGGTTCTATTTCCTTTGAGGTATGAAATAGTTGTTTCCGATGCAATTGGAGAAACATATCATCATCAAGTCTGTTTTAAAGATGTTCCTATAAGGCCACTTAAAAAAAACAACTTGTTTCTCATTATCGCGCGCATCTGCAAAAACAATTTTAGAAGATTTTGTTTTTGTTTTTTTTGTGGTTAAAATAAGATGAACATTGATAGAAATTATGAAAAGCATGTGTATTTAGTATCAAAATAAAGCGCCCTCATCATATTTTTCATGGCTTGGTGATGAGAAACAAGTTGTTTTTTTTGAGTGGCCTAAGCACACAATAATACGTACCTTGACTAAGTTGGATGACTCCAAACGTGATCATAATGATCAAGGCCAAGAACTTGCTGGCAGTGAGGACTGTTTGCACTTTGCGTACCAAATGCAGATATGCACTGTTTAAATAAATAAATGTCACTGGGAACAGCGACATAACAAGCAGTAGTATTTATGACACCCCCAATATTTTTCTCCATAGACCTAACATTGGGAACTTGTATCCAACGCCCATAGGATATTTTGGAAAAATATCCTATGGGGGATTATGTCAGAAATGTTAGCCCATTAGTCAATGTGAAGGATGGGATAAATTTAGAAACCCATTCAGGTTTAGCGTGCGAGCTCTACCCTATCTTGTCTGAATCGCAACATAACTTACTCATCTTTGCCTTGTAAATTACTCTGCGATTCAAAACCGAAGGGGTACAAGCTCTAAACTAAACTTTCATAGGTTTCCTCTTTCACACCATAAGAGTAAATCTTTGATATAAGCTATTATTTATGACCGTGTGGTACTATCGTAAAACTAGATTAGTTTTAATCTTGGTCATAGTATGCCACGACTGGAGTTTGGCATAGTGACTTCATAAAGCGAAGCCGAGTGAAGTCTGGAGCCAAAACTCCAGGAGTGGAATGCAGTGGCCATGATTAAAACGAATCAGGTTTTGCTTTTACCCTACCCTGTCTCCTCAATTTTTGAATATTATATGATAACAATTCTGTATGCCACTAGTCGCATATAAAACTCTGTATGCCAGTCAGCGTGGCATACGGAAACTCATATTAAGCCTATGGGATTCTATATTAGGGGTTAGATAAAAGTTCTAAACTAAACTTTCAAAGGTTTCCTCTATTACACCATAAGGGTAAATCTTTGATATTAACTATGCTGGGTACACCTAGCTGTACTGCAATGGTCCTCTTGGGAATTGTGAAAGTGTTCATAAGGTTATGAATGCAATGAGTGATAGATAAATAACACTGCACGAAAACCACTATTTTATTCATATATACGCCATTGCGGAAGTGCATGTACTGGCTGAATATTGACTTGTTTTCATATATATACGCCCAGGCCTTATATACGGACGTGTCTTGGCTGTATTTCACACTCGGCATATATGAGAGGAAATATCCTCTCCCCCCACCGCCTCCCGCCCGTTTGTGTTGGTAGAAGTACAGGTGTCCTCAGTAGGAAGCCCTCCCCCTGCCCCCCCCCCCCACCTCCCCCGCCCGCTCTCAGTGAAGCCCTCTTCACTGGATGCTTATATACGCCTACAGATGAGGTGTATACACACGGGGAATTGGACGACCTTGTATATGCAAAATACCTACTTATATACGCCAGGCGCATCCATATGTAAAATAATGATGTTCATGCAGTGTAAAGAGTTAAGGGTATACTCTAATTGGGAAGATTTCTGAACTCAAAGTTTACTGATGCCAATACCTTCTTTATTAGAAATACGGTGTACAACTATTATGAACAAAGGCTCAATTGTGAATGAGATTATATTTTACTGGAACTAAAAGGATACCAAAGAAATGTAAACCAAAGCAATTGTAATCTGATTGAAACCAATAAAAAAAAGTTTATAGACAATATATATGAATCATATATATCATTTATCACATGCATGAATAGCATTACTGAATTGGTCGTAATATGAATAGAAATGCAATATCTAACATCCACTAAAAATGTGTTTACGGAATACATCAAGCCTTATGAAATCCTAAATGATCCTTAATGAATATTATATATGATATTGTAACAAAGATGAGTGAACTGATTATGAAAGAAGAATTTTCATCCATTTGAATATGGCAATGTAGAACAGATAGCTAAATGAAAATTCAAAACCTTCCAACAAAAGTATCATGTTATATTGAATTACATTTGTATAAGGAGGGATAAAGATTTGAATTGATCTAAGTGGTGAGTTCCAGATTGTGGACACTATTGTGAGATTCAAGTTGAAATTTCAACACACAAAAAATAAATGATACTAATTGGCTAGCTAACATTCTATTTGTTCATTCTCCTTATTTAAAGAATGAAAATCTTTTGAACAGGTGAGGTTTATCAAAAAACATTTAAAGCAAATGTCCATGATCATTAACATAGAGATCATGAATTTCTAATTAAAATGAAAACTTATCTCATGTTGTTGCAATCTAGATTTCCATTATGGGAAGATATTCATATTCATTTTGATACTAACCTATTATCCATATATTGATGATGTATATGGAGATATATTGGAAATTTAAATTAGAAACGTCAGAGGGCGTGCGGAGGTGCTCACCAGACATGATTACGTAATACCATATGCTCAGACGCAGCTCACCGGACATTGTTACGTAACACTATGTGACCAGACTAAGCAGCCGCATGGGATCAGGCACTCGCCGACCCGCACCCACGCAGCTATGGGAAAGTAGATATTCATATTAATTTTAATACTAACCTATTATCCATATATTGATGATGTATATAGCACTTGGTGGCAAGGGGCAATCAGGAAAGAGGGGTATAAGCAGGTAGTTGGATATCATCATAGCTGATATTGATATGAAGGCTGGCTGACTCACAAGTGTGAAATACCATACATAAACAAATGCCATCATTTCACCCATGGTACTCCTGATGTATGCATATTCTCCACCTGCAAAATGAAGACAGATTTATATAGAACTGCATCGAGAATCGTAGAAATAGACAAAACTCAACTCGTTTGAATGGGCCATAATCGTCACTCGGCTTCGCCTCAATGACAATTGCAGCCCATCCAAACTTGTGGAATATTGTCTATTTCTACGATTCTCGATGTAGTTCTAGATTTATCTCACCCTTTTTTATGACATTAAATATCATCAAAACTTCACAATAAATAGAATAGACTTGGCAAATCTATATGACGTCATCTCAAATTCACTACGCCACGGCCATGGCATGGTATTGTCACTTTACAGGGGTGATCGTTGAGTATTTTTTTCTTAACTTGTACCATGTTTCTTTATTGATCCTTGTTCAAATACACATTTTGTTTACAATTTCATTTTGTTTGATTTCTCTCAATAAAGGGGCTTGAACATCAGCCCTAGCACTGTGCTGGTTTTCTCCGTTCAGCCAATCCGATAATTTTTACATAACAATTTTTTAACGTAGTTTCACAGACAACGGTATTATCATGATGTATGTGTTAATTAAAACAATTAGACAGTATTCCAATTAGACAGATAATGAAAGAAACCCTACTTATAGTAACAATATTGTATTTACATCATAATGGAAGATAATTCTTTTCATCATATTAGAGAAATTAAAATAATTACCGTTCATAAGTCAGTTTGGCAGTACTACCTTTTTCAAATACAAGATCATTAGGGCAAAGACAGATGGGGATGTATTTTCTTCGGCATGGGCATATTAAAACACATAAGACAATGACAATGAAATGGGAAATTGGGGAATTTGTTATACCCCTCGTGTTTAATGTAAATAAACAAAAATAAAATAAATAATAAAAAAACCAGTGTGGATACACAGGAAAAACCACAGGGAAAGTGTGAGGTGGAGACTGAGTCTCATGTCGAGCTCTCTGTGTATCCGATGAGACTGAGGTGCGCTACCTGTACCGGCGCACCTGTCCCATAACAAACCCCCCTGGTGAGGTGTGGGGGTATTAGGTTTGAGGTTGACCGATGCGACCTCTAGTGATTAATACACCAAATAAACCTTTATTTGTACACATTAAAACACATAAGACAATGACAACGAAATGGGAAATTGGGGAATTTGCTATATCCAAACCCAATTTTTTTGATAGTTGAAATAATAAATAAGTAAATAATCTTGTAATTATAAAGTGGATAAACACTTCGATACACAAAGTTCAGAGTCAATGCGTGAGGACATGGGCTTTGATAAATAAATTAGAGCAGACATGCTTCTCCAGTCGCCCGTTTGACGAATGTCCTCCAACGGGATACCGCAGCGATGCATAAATGGGGCACCCGATCTCCTTAGGGAATGTACTCCACTCCTTTGGTGGTCAACTCTGATACTCGACAACAAATTCTTTAGGAATGATAAAAACTTCCTATAAGACAAAGGCACTATTCCTGAAGCATTTGGGAGCATGAACAGAGGAGAGTTCAGAGGAGAAGGAGTGTCGGAGATATGTCTTTTCAACCAAGATACTGCTCATAATGGGTAGTTGCGAGTATAAGATACGGGTATCTGATGACATCTATCCTTGAACTGGATTTTCTTTGAGGAAAGTATTCTGAGGATCATGCCCCAATCGTAAAAGGCTACACAGTCTCTCCTCAAACAATGTGAGTAATCTGAGTCGCCCTCAATGACGAGATTACTTTTTCGGAGTAAGGAACGAAAACTCGTGATAATACAAGACCCTATGGCCCTGTCATGGATAGATGAACAATTGACAAAGAAAAACATGTTCAATATTTCTTTTACATCCAAAGACAAACGGATAGGGGTTGGATCACCCAATAATCTCTTTACTCCCATGAGGGTAGATTTAAAGAGGAAACTGGACCTTATATACAAAATGTCGTGTCCATACAACTTATTGAGTGAGATAACTGCACTCACATAATTATTATTATTATTTTTTTTTTTATTGGTTCGATTCGATAGCGCAAAGCTCCGATCTTCCATCATACCAGTGACAGCCTGCATTCTGTAAGCTAGATTATCAATATGTTATCATCGTCACTTCTATTATAGTTGTAACAGGTGGTGCAGTAACAGATTCACAAGTTGAAGAATAAGTGCTGGAACATAATGAATATATAACAGATGTATGTAAATTGTGGATATACGGAACAAAGGGATGACAAGAGGCAGTTTGATTTAGTGGGTTGTTTTGAGTTGGGTATATGGTTTCATTGATATTCGCTCAGACGTAGTCACATTATTTTTAAAAAATTTACAAATTCTAAGTGTCGTTCCATTGGTTTACTGTCTGGTTTGTGTTCAGTACACATTGAGCATGGAGTCTCCCTTGACTTCGCGCTCTCACATTTTATCATGTCGGTGACAGTTATGATCATGGAATCCGTTGTGATTCCTCGATCCTGTTTAACTAGATACACAATGATTTATGGTTTTATATACACACACACACAAAGCGAATACCAGTAAGCAAACATCCAATTCCCTTATTATGATCTCATCTTACTTTCTTGAGTTTTTAAATGTGTTTCTTAAAATTCCAATTTTCTTATGCTTTCAGGTAATTTATTCCATAAAGTTGATCCATTATAAGATGGGGCTTTTTTGGCAAATTCTGTTTTTAGTTTGGGGAGGTGAAGCATGGTCCCTGTCCTCCCTCTTGTCATCATATTGGATTCTGTTGGCCTAGCACTTACCGACTCTATTGATGCATGTACACCTAAAGTAGATAATAACCTTCTCCTAGTGTATGTTAAGAGCAATTCTGACCGCCTTCTCTCCAGATGCTGGATTCCAGCTATCCGGTGTAAGTCATTGACAGTGTGCACCCTGGGACCCGCGCCCAGGCATATACGGAGACCATGATTCTGACTCCTCTGTAGCTTATCTTGAAATTTCTGTGTTACACAGGCATGTAGATAAGATGCATAATCTATGACAGGGGTTATACTTTGTTTATAAATCTTACATGCTATACTTTTAGTGATCAAATGTAAAAATATTTTCCTGTTTAGTTTTTTTATAGTCATTTTGCAGTTTTTTTCAAAAGATGGTGTTTCATCCAAGACCGCTCCAAGGTAAGTGTAATCGCGTACTCTAGATAATTTAGTTAGTCCCAGGAATAAGTCATCAGGCTTGAGTTACTTTAGTTTTGTTTTTGAAGAGAACCAGACCACCTTAGTTTTGTTGCTATTGATTGTAATATAGTTATTCCTAGTCCATTCATGTAATCTGTCTAAACTAGCTTGCATTTGTTTAGCTATTTCAGTCATGTTCTTTCCTTCCTTATAGATCACTAAATCATCTGCATAAAATTGGTATGAAATATTTTGATTTTCTAGGACTTTGCTTAAATCGTTGATATAAAAAATAAACAACAGTGGCCCCAGGACCGATCCCTGGGGCACACCATAAGTGACTGGTCTCCAATCAGAAGTATTTCCGCCTATACGGATACGTTGGTATCTATCGCTCAGATATGAGCTGATCCATCGGAGAGTTGCCGGGGTAATATTCAGTTCTTCTAGTTTATTAATCAGGGTCCCATGGTGCACACTATCAAAAGCCTTTTTAAAATCAACGAATACCCCACAAGTCAATAACGAATTGTCTCTATTTTGGTAGAGATCATTCACTAAGTCCCCTATAGCATCAATTGTTCCGACACCCGTCTGATAACCATACTGTTTTTTACTAATCATACCTTGCGATTTTAGGACATAAGTCAGGTACCTATGGATGTTTTTTTCAATTAATTTTGATTGCGTTTGAAGTATAGAAATCGGGCGCCAATTTGTTGGATTCGAAAGAGCACCTGTCTTCGAAATCGGGGTAACTGTTGCATTTTTCCAAGCTGATGGAAATTCTCCTTTTTCAAAACTTAAAGTATATATATATATTTTTTTTATTCACTTTATTGTATCTCTCGAAGTATCGAGTTATTCTGATACAACCATCAGATCTCGATTACAATTGGTTTCCTTGTTACACATATGTCATCGAAGCAACAATAAGATTAAGAGAAAAAATAACAAATAAACATTACATTATAATATATTGATTCTTCTAACAATGTAAATGTAAAATATGAAAATGAGATGAAAAACACAAACCATGGTTTCCCGGTGAGGGTATTCTTCCATGATCGTTTACAGATCACTTAGGTTACTTTTGAACATTTCCAAGTCAGTAGACTGTTGAATCTTACTTGTGAGAGAGTTCCAGAGCTTGGCGCCTCTGAGGTAAGGGCTTTTCATTACAAGGTTACTTTTAGTTTGGGGTATCTTAAAAATGGTTTTCTCTGAAAGTCGTGTTTGCCTAGGTTTTGTCTCAAGCCATGCATTATTCATTCTATTCTTGAACATAATGGAAGCTAACTGTTTTCTGCGCCTTTTCCACAGTGGCTCGATACCAAGTTTTTGATATAGGGTGTCTATTGATATTCCACGTACGGGTAACAATAGTGCTATTCTCATGCCTCTGTTGTTTAGCCTTGTAATTACATTGAGGTCCATTTTTCGAAAACTGTCGTATAGGAACCCACAGTACTCCATGATTGAGAGGATACTCGTTATATAAACTAGTTTCGCAGCTTCGTGGGTTAGGTTTTTCCGTAGTTTACTGAATTTATACAATTTGGAGCTAACATTACGTATTACATTTTTTGCATGGGTTACCCAAGTCAATCCACTATCTATGTCCACACCAAGGTATCTATAGTGTGCACAGCTTGCCAGGGGCTGTTCTTCAATCAAGATTTCCAGGGCCGGACAAGCACGTAACTTCAACGGACTGGCAAACCACATACATTTAGTTTTTTTTGCATTCACGGTGAGGCAATTCTCGTTGCACCACTTTGAGAGGTCGTCAATATCATTCTGTAACTTTTTCATGGCAACCAGAGGGTCTTCATCGGCTACATAGATTACAAGGTCATCTGCATATTGGATGTGTGATAGCTGTGGGACAAGTATGCCTAGTGTATCCTTTAGTACTGAAGTCCGTACTCCATCGATACCAGACGGTTTATTAATGTTTATTTCTTTCACAAACTCATCCAATGATGCCTGGCTTACTATCAGAGGTGTAAATGTGGTGAAATCAACCTTAGTGCTATATGTTCCCATATATTCCGGTTTAATATCAGGATCTACTTTCTTTGCGAGAACATCTCCTATCTCTGAGAAATATTCGTTCAAGTATGTAGGAGAGTCACATGGCTCAATCCATTTATCATCTGCTTCATTGTACATCCTTGGGGGTATCGCACTACACTTTGGTTTCAGAAGCCCATTCACATTCCTCCAAAATTTCTTTGGATCGTTTTCGCAATTTTCTAAGGTTCTTTTTATACTCTCCGCTTTAGCTTGTTTGATTTGTCTACCTATGATTTTCCTTAATTGCTTGGCCCTATATAAGAAGTTCATCTCTCCGGTTTTTGTAAATTGTTTCACATTATATTCCTTTTCATGAATATATTCCTTTATTTGCGGAGTCATCCATTCACAGTCTACATGCCTTGGGGTCCATGTTTTAAATGGACAGGTATGGTCTAAAAATAATATCAGTTCGTCTTCTATAAATTGCCAACATTCACCTGGATCTTCCAGGCTCCAATATTAATCCCAGTCCAGCATTTCAAACCAACTTATAAGGTGCGTCTTATCATATTTAACATAATTTCGTCCCTTGAAGGTCGTACCTGTTCCTGACAATTTAGGTTTTTTTTTAAGAGCATATACCGGTAGATGGTCACTCAATAGGGCAGATATGACACCTTGACTATCAACAATTTGGCAGTTTGTTATAATATTGTCAATACAGCTTCCACCCCCCTTCTTATACGGTCTTGTATATTGGTTAATGAGCCTTTTACAATTTAGATCTAGATATGCTTCCTCAAACTTCTCTACTTTAGGACAATTAGTACTTAGAAAGTTTAAATTATAATCCCCCAGTAACCATATTTCGTAGGTCTTAAATTTAGGTAGGGTTGTGATTTTTGTTAAATAATCAATTACCACTTCAACTTTGCTGTGAGGCGGCATGTAAATCACTCCTATCAACATGGGTTTGCTGTTGCGCATGGTTATATCGCTAAAGAGGCATTCCAAGTCGTCTCGCATGACAGACATGTTTTCAAGCTTAGTGGCGTAGGAAGCCCAGCAATCCTTTAAGTAACATGCGACTCCTCCACCTTTGGCCCCTTCTCTATCGTTTCTGTACAGTTGATGTCCCTCCCACATCATATTTGAGTCTGGATACTTATCAGAGAGCCACGTCTCGCTGAGTGTGACCACGTCCACTTCAGGAAAAAGTTGAAAAAGTTGATCCTTCCTCCTGTTCAAGCTCCAACAATTGCAATGTATCAAACTGAACCCCTTTAATGATGTAAATTCCGCTACTGTGACGGACATAAATAATGAGTTAACTTATACACAAGTCCTACAGGGCTTAAACCGCGATGTAGGGTGATACAGCTGGGTCGCCAGGGATAACTGGACTTACACCTGCTGCGCTAGTATATGGGTTATGGACAGCAATTGACCAGGCATGTGATCTGGTTTATTATATAAATAACTCGATCTCTCACGTGTGTCACTAAATATATGTGTGGTTCTCAAAATGCTCACTACTGATTGGATATTTTGTATACAGAAAGTTTGGATTTCTTCTTATTTGCCTGGTTATATTATATCATATTTCCACAATTTGGAAAAACAACTTCATATACAATTTGTTCATATCTTAAGAACGTACATCATTTCATTTCAAAGAGTTGACATCATAGATATTTAGATTCAGAAACTTGTTTATGCAGATAGTACAAGACCACAAAACTTTTAAACCATAAACTTTAACTGCAAGCTGTCACTTTACAACACTGGATGGAATTCGATCAGTTCGATAATGGTACAATACTTCGCTATGACTCAGGTTACATCTTTTTACTTCGCTCTTAGAACATATATATATATTTCTGGTGGCTAGTCATGTAATCCCTATTTTGATTACGCAACGTTGTGTCCATCTATGATATCATAAATGTATATCTATAGAATGAGTTCTGTAAAGCCGCTTCGTTCGCTTATAGTCATCTTATTACATACAGCGTAATTAAGTTCAAGCTGATAAAATAGTTAGGATGTTATGGTTGACTTATCTTAAGGTAATGTCATTCTGCGGGCTTGAGTAGAGCTTGCATCGTTTCTTTTCTTTTATTTTATTTACTCCGATTTGTTGCTGTTCCCGTGTTCCAAATCAGTATCGATTCAATATTTCGTACATGAAATATCGTCCCAACATCGCACACCATTTACAGTTCAAGATTTCTTCAAGGCTTCTTGATGTTACTTTGATGTGTGTCGGATTCATCGTCGTTGCACCAATATTTCTAAACTTGAAATATCGACTATTGTATCCGTTTTTCTTTTAGCAGTCTAGTATATTTCAAGGTACGCATTCTCCATCTTCACGTAGGTAGCTGCGATCGCGGTACGTTGCTCTCTGATCGGATGACATCCGTCCTGCAACTTGTCGTAGTGTGTTATAAGCTTAGAGGGTCCTGTTTTTCTTCCTGATCTGGAGGTATTACGGCGTCCAGAATGAAAATTGAAATCCACCCTGGGGGTTGGGTAGCCACATGACACATTTCGTTTGGCTATATCCGCATTTATCAGCCTGACTGCCGCATTTAGCTGTGACTGATATTCATCTTCTTGTCTTCGTCTGTTACATCTCGCAATGTCCAGCCCATAGATGGTTTAGACAATACACTTCACCAGTGGGAAAGAGCGCTCAATTTCGTCTGCTGCATTGAGAAGTTTAGTCGTGACGAAGGTATGGCATATGGGCAAAGTTGTATTCCAACGATGTTACATCACATATGCCTGAACATAAGATCACAACACTATACCTATCACCGGCTGGTAAATTTGCATTTTGTCGTAATGTTTTTATCGCCTTTTTCTCCACTCTTTCAGTGTTCGCTCCTGGTAGTACAATTACTGTTTCATGCGTGTTATTTCCGGTCATTTGGCGTCCAATTTCCTCTTCCATGTTAGGCATGCGTGAGTCTCCGATATATAGAAACCTTTTCATGTTCTCAGCGTTACTCGCAGTATTCACGCAGTGTGGATGTATACCACGGTCACCGTCACTGTAGGTAAGGTTAGAGGTCCCCGGGGTCACAGGCTATTTACGCACAAACTGCCTTCATTATAAGGTGTATGTGCCTGCGGCGTGAATGTACACTGCAGTCGCCGTCTCAGTAGGTCAGTTAGAAGTCTTCGGGGTTCCGGGCCAATTGCGCTCTGACTGCCATCGTTATTAGGCCTTGTTTGTTTGCACCTCGGTATGTCCCCGCTTGGTATTTGGGGGCACCTATGGGATGACCTCCACCCCATGTTTTGTTTATGGTTGCTTCAATGAGTGTGTTATTATTCGTGTCTAATAATCTTTGTCTTAGCTCGGGGTTCTGATCATATTTCGCTAATATCAGATTGTGCATTATAATCTCTCTTTTAACGAACCAGTTATGTCGGTTTGGCAGCATGAATGAGTCCCCAAAGTTCTTTATATCTTTGCCGTTTCTGTAGGTCATTACACTTTCTGCTTTGTCTGGTAGCTCAAGTTCTATCAATTTCGCATAAAAATAGGCTTGTTCTACTGAGGAAAATTTCTTTGGCGGGTCAGTTTGGGTAAAGGTGACTTCAAGGTGGCATGGGTACCAGTTGCTCAGATAAGCTCCTTGTCCGCAGTAGAGTATACTCCCGTTTTGAGTGTAACGGATATTTTCCTGTAGCCCTTTCGGTGTTTCGTATGTATCCATTGGATCCTCTTGTTGTTGTTCCTTAGAACAGTCTGCAGCTTGTGTATTTTCTCGGCTTGTTTTGACTTTGTCAGGTCTGGTTTGGGATGACGCTACTTCCGTGTCTGCCTCACCTAGTAATTTTTTCCCCGACAATACGAAGTATTTAGCTTTCGCTTGTGTTTTAGAAGTTGTTTCTTGCTGTATTCTTTTGGTTGCATCGGTTTCCTTTGTATGTTCGTTTATTCCATTTATCCTTTCATTATTTCTGTTTTCTTTTTGCCTCCTTCTATCACTTTCCTTTCCTTTATCCATGTCTCGTTCGGCTCTTTCCTTCTCTCTCTTATCAATCAGCGCTGATATTTGTTGTGTCAGGTCATGGGTTTGCGATTGGTTTAGATCCCATGCTTTTCCCTGGTATTTCCTCGCTTCCCGTCTTCTTCCTTGTCATCATCTTCTTCTACTCTTCCATTTCCTCGCTCATGTGTACTTTCTTCACCTCTCCACCCAGCCGGGGCTGGATGTCTTGGTGGGAGAATTAGTTTAGGCTGGTATGTTGGATAGAATGAATTGTTCTTCTTAACTCTTTGTGGTCTCTTGCGATTTCTTTTTCTGTTGTCGTGACTTTCTTCGAACTTCTCTATGTACATCGCTGGGATGTGTTCGTGCAGGTCCCACTTGTAGATCATTCAATCCAGTTCCACGCCTTCCTCCATCATTGTCCCACTTTTTCCCAGTTCTCTTGCTCGTCTGACAGCTCTTCTCGATCTTCCTTTTGCTATCCTAACTTCTCTGCTTTTGTCAGGCACTATCCAGATATCGCTTGCCCTATCAATGTCCTGCAGCCTCCATTTATAGGTTAGAATTCGATTTCTCACGGATACGTTGCTACAGGCGACGATTATCGGTACCGGATTTTTTCTGTTGTTATTTCTACTGTTCGAACTAAGTCTACTTATGTAGAGAATGTCCTCACAGGTACATCTGACTCCGATATAGCTGCATATGCAGCTCAGGATTTCATGTAGATTGTCTTCTTCTGTAATGTTCAGTCCATAGATGACTAAGTTTCTTTCAGGTGATGAGACACAATGCTTGACTGTATCCATATTTCTCACCACTTCTGAATATTTTTCTCTGTTTGTTTTTACTGCTTCGTCAGAGAGATTGGGGTCCAAGTGTGCAAGGTATGCATTTAGTTCCTCAATTTTCCTTTGTTGTTTATTCACTATTATCTTTACATCTTCGATTTCTTTTCGTAGGTCCGAATGTATTATATGGTTATTATCTTGAGAGGACGTGTGGTCAACCTTGACATCGCGTACCTCTTCGCTGACTCGTTTAACTTCTTTCGATAACTCAGTTAATGTAGTGCTATTGTCCGCTAGGTTCTGGTTTAGCTTGACTAATTCATTTTCAACTTTTGAGAACTTCCTATCTAGAGCTGGCAGGATCGTTTGTACTGTGGCATTTCCACGCAGTTCGTCGTCTTCTTCTACAGGGATATAAACCCCTTCAGCTCCTCTTTCCTCGGTTGGTGACCCTTCAGTTATTGGGTCAAGTCGATCAGTCTGTACTACTCTGCGTGACGGGGGAGGGGGGGGGGGGCACTTCACTCGATGCTGGTTTTGGGCTCAAGTTCATATCTTCATTCATGTTGCTCATTAACATCGATAGGTCACCTGCTCTCACCTTTTTGGGTTTGGGTTAGGGATTTGAGTTGTTTGAAGCGCCACTGAGACTCCTGCTTCTTTTGGTGTAACCTTCTGTGATCCCTGTATTTTTATCTTTATTTGTGCTTTGGTCCTTATTGTGATTTTGTTTGGTAGTGCCCTCCCTATTCGGGTTGTTTGTTTTGGTGCTGTCGCTAAGGAACAGGAATTCCGTTCTCGACTGTGAGTTAGGTATGTTCACTATTTCTAACTTGTTTTTCTTCATTATGACACTTACTTGCACTTTCGATTTTGCTTCACTGTTTTCTCCAGGTCTTTATATTTCTATAGAGTACGGTTGATCTCGTCTATTCTTTCATATATCCATGATATCCAGAAATGTTTGCGGAGCTGAGCGAACACGTCTACCAGTCTACATGCCGAGTATTCTCATTCTCAATAGTCTTGAATGAGACTGATGAAGACAAATAGATAACATATTTGCATAACAAATCTTCGGAGGTAGGAATGGGGTTATACATGACACTCTGGGAAAAATCTAGAAATTTCATCCACTGGGAGGCTTTTGCTCTCCAGGTGTTCTTGGCCCAACACTGAGCTCGTACATCTACGGCTTTCCGATCCAGGTCCTGGCGAAACCTTAAGACCTCTGCAACAAAATCCAGGTATCGGTATGACTGATGCATTTTCAAATAACAAAAATCTTGAGAAAAAGTCTGCATAAATATTACAAATACCGGGGATATGTGATGCAGCAATGGTACAATTATACAATATACATAGCCAGAAGATGAAACGGAGCATGGCCATTGATTCATCGTTTTTGCTTCTGCCCGAGTTAATCGCGGCAACAACCTGTGTATTGTCTGTGATAAACAGAATCTTATGATTTTTCCATTTGTCTCCCCATCTGACGAAACATTCCACTATGGGATAAAGCTAGCGGACGTTGATATTTGGAGAGACCTCCCATAAGGTTTCTTCTACCCAATGGCAATGGTAATCTCCCCGAGATACAGTCATACTCCAACCTCCTGCGAACCAATCGCTTTCCCATGTAGCTCCATAACCACTACCTGAAGCATCGGTGTAAGCGATTACTCTTTGATGATCATCGATAATGGTGGCTGATCCATTGAACCAGCTAGCAAATTTTTCCCACCACTCTAAGTCTAGGTGGAAATTCGCTGATAGACGAATATATTGTTTCCCTGTTGGAAAACTCGCTAGAAGGTCGATAACGCGGCGGGAGAAAGTTCTTCCTCCCCTAACGACCAAAGAACAATGAGAAAGTATACCACATAAACATTGAAGTTGGGGGCGCGTCGCTCGGGAACGACCTTTGAAAAACGCCAACTCAGCAAAAAGTTTGTGGACCTTATCATTGGGAAGCCTTAGCTGCATTTTTTCCGAATCAATATCGATACCTAGATATCTTTGATACCTGCTAGGGGATCTAATCTTTTTGTAGGAAAGATAGAGACCTAAACTCATTAGAGTTTTGTGGAGAAGCGACTGGGCCGCTATACATTCATCATAAGAACTGCCAATTACCAGAAAATTGTCTAGATAATTAAAGCAAATGTGGCCAGAAGCACGCAAAAATCGAGTTACACTATCAGTGATACGATTGAAAATAAAAGGTGCTGCGTGGGTGCCAAAGGATAAGAAACTATCCTCCAAAAATGTCCGGTCACCATTTTCTGACCAACATAGACCTTGAAATTTTCTGTCGGCAGGTCTTATAGCGACTGAGCGACAAGCCGCCGTTATATCGGTGACTGCGAGAAAATCATGGGTGGATAATTCTTCAACAACTTTGTCTAAATGTGTGAACTTGAAATGTTGAAAAGTATCTTCCATAAAACAATTTATGGACCTACCCTGGGGCCTACTGGCGTCAGTTATAGGACGATAACCACCTCCTGATTTTTCGACTGCCCCCAAAGCATGAACACAATGAGGGACTTGACTAACCTTTGACAATTTTCCGCTGATTAATTCATCTCGAATTATATCGTCAATGAAAGAATTAGCCTGGGTACCGGGTTTTACATAATTATTGCAAAAGTAACTTTCAATCTCAACCTGTGGCTCAATGATTTTGAAACCGGTGAGGACACCATCCAGTAGGAAATGAGCGTCGATGTCCAAGTACCCTTCACCGAATACATTATCGCTACCACCAGTTAACATATCGAACCAACCTTTTGGGCGGAATTGAGCACGAACATTAAATAAAGAATTAGGGAAATCAAAGGAAAACAAAGGAAAATAGTCTCTGTAAACCCACAATAAATGTTTAAAGTTCAAAGAAGCGCAAACGGATTCAGAAAGTTCCAAAACATTGTCTAAACCTGATCGTTCATAGTGACAACTTTCGCTGGTTGTAAACAAACTGTCTTTCCCATTATGATCATGTTTGTGCTCGCCAGGAACAAGTTTCAGGTCGTCCGCTGGTCTCTGGTCGGCGGCGTATAGGTGAAAATCAGAAGGAATGGTGGGTACCAGCGGGCACGGTGCTGGCGCTGGTTCTGATGTGGTGCTGTGGTAGTCTATCGGGTCCGGTGGAGATACTTTCGCTGGTCGTTCCCGCTAGGTTCATGTTGGGCGGCTTTTTGGTTCTTGGTCGGTCTTGTCTCTGGTCTTTTCCTGTCTACAGGTCTTTGCTTTGTGAGACCCCCTACACAAGGCACATACGTGAGACCTGTTACAAGCCGTATAGTCACATACACTGTAATTGAATTTTGCACACACGTCTTCAGGGCATTTGGAGCCAGACTTTGACTTGATACCTTTCCTTGGGCCTTGTTTCATCATAGCTGTAGTGTTTTCTACTGAGAGGTATGTATAAACGGATTTGTGTTCCGCTGCCACAAATTCGCTCAACCTTCCGTTCAAAACCATACTCGTTACCGAATGTTCGTATTTACATAGCGATTCGCTTGTAAACACGTTGGTCATACCTTTAAGACATACAAACTTTAGATGTTTCAGGTAGGCTGTCGAGGTTACTGAGGGTATACCTGCTCTTGTGATACACTCCAGTGGCGTGATCGTTTCCGTCTGGAGGAATCACTGAGAAGCTGTAGACTCGACAACCAGTCCTGGTCTCTGTGTATACCTGGGGGAGGTCCTTGGTTGATTAATCCTTCCAGAGCATCGGCCCCGATACCCAGCAATGCTGTCGTCAAATCAGCTGTGGCCAAGCCGGCGTGTATAGCTGCCCTCCCCATGCCCGTGTCGCCCGATACGCTTGGGTAGGTCCGCAGCCCATGCAGTGCGTGTGTCATGCTCGTTGGCGTGACCCTTGGTTGCGCAACCGCCGGTTGCGTAACCGCGTCCGCCTTCTGCTGTATTTTCCAGTCGAAGTCCTCGTAATTCGTTTTCTAACGAAGCCAGTTCTTCTTCTTCCTCTAGTTGTGCTTTAAGTCGTTTAGCCTCGGACATCTGACGAAGAAGTCTGTCTTTTTTCGATTCAGTCTTGGTACCTAGTTCCAGACTGGATTCGTCCAGATTGCTGGCCGGTCTGCCTATCATGGCCGACGCACCTTCTTCTTCCTCCGTCTCTCGGTCAAAAAATCGGCAATACCTCCAAAAGGGCGGATTGTGTTTACCTTCGCACCCCTTACAGTTTTTAGCTGTATCCGCGGCATCGCCTTCTACTGACATCAGAACGATTCTTTGGATACACAGGAAAAACCACAGGGAAAGTGTGAGGTGGAGACTCATGTCGAGCTCTCTGTGTATCCGATGAGACTGAGGTGCGCTACCTGTACCGGCGCACCTGTCCCATGACAAACCCCCCTGGTGAGGTGTGGGGGTATCAGGTTTGAGGTTGACCGATGCGACCTCTAGTGATTAATACACCAAATAAACCTTTATTTGTACACATATATATATTATTAAGATCTTGATCTTCCTACAATGGGACAAACATTATCTAGCAAGATGGAGAAAGGAAATCTTTTTTTTTCAAAACCTTGTCTAAGGGGAATTAAACCATGTGTCACCATTTCTAAATGCAGATTGTGAAAAATAAAAGATATGGAAGTCTAAAACCAGGATTTCAAACTGGTAAAATATTGATCACGGCATACTAGGAGCAGATAGTATTCCATCATCGATGAATCAGCGTACCCTTATAAATAAATAACAATTAAAAGGTTTGGGTTATTTTCAGTCAATGGATAGTTTTCTGTGATTCGTAATGGCCAGCTAGGCGTGCCTCTAAGACACAGAGACACTGGCTCTCTGCTCTATTCTCAATATCACAGTGAATAGCATGCAGTTTGTGTTTTCTGGAAGCACCCTGGAAGTTCAATGTGATCATTCTAACCTCCAGGCGATGTATATAGTGTGTGAAAGCACACTCAAAAAAAGAATCCAATACTTATATAGCCAAAAAATGGCAGATATGAAGGTTTTATCAACAGGAAAGGTCATCCTGCAATATCAATCTTTTAACATAATGCCTTTTTTCCTAAGCATGGTATCATTGTCTTTAAGATAGAAGCTAGCATGTTCTGCCATACATACCTGCTTTAGGGAAGATGAAAGCAAGCTCAATGTAACACACAGCTTGGAGAAGTGCAATACCCCCTGTTATAATCCACACAATCAAGGACAGGGCAACTGATCCACAATGTGATGAGACGGAGGAAGGGGTCAGGAAGATAGAAGATCCAATCATAACCCCTGCAGCCACAGAGAAAGATTGAACCAGACTCATTTCTTTCCGGAGTTGTATTTTGTCACCAGCCATTTTGTCTGTGTCTTGTATAGTATAGATATTGGTAATTTCTAGAGTGCTAGAATATATATCTACCTGCCTTTAGTATGATAACAACAGATAGTGACTGAGAGCTATGTATAAGTAAGGATTCTGGTTGACCTATATGATAAAACCACTATTTAAATATCAGCCCCACCTGTCAGTTTAGTGATTAAGCACACAGACCTTAGTCTGAGAGGCCCTAACTTTGATGTGGTGCAGACAGTCAGAGAGCAGTCCCATAGAGCCCTATGCTAACTGGTGGACCAAAAATGTACATCTCAACTCAGCAGCCGTTTTCCTTATAGATAAAGGTTGAATCTGATTTCGTGGTAGACAGTTTGCTGAGGCAAAAGGCAATAAAATGACAGTAATTTCCTACCTTTGCAATAGTTCTAACTAATAGAACAGCCAGTGTTTGTAAAATCCATGTCAATGCATTCTGCAGGCGCCAAAAATAACCAAAAAAAACGGTTTCAAAAGTTCAGGAAATCATACACAAGGGATTGCCAGGAACCAGCTTATCAAATATGGCCGACATGAGTTGGAATTGGTGAAATATGTTTAAATGAGTTGTAGAAAAAGGCTCCTGAAAGTAACACAAAGGAGCAAAACAGAAGTGAAGCGTGGCCTATATCTTTTAGAAGGTTGCCTAATTGTATAATCTGATGTAACCAGACTATCTGCAGTCACCATGCACTTGGCGTTTATATCAGATGATTTCTATCATTTTATCACTGAAATAAATGCCAGAATCACTGGCCATGATCGTCTAGTGTAAACGCTGGGTAAAGGCCCTTTTTCATTGGCTGACGAAGATTGCTTAGATTTTTTTAGTTACACAGAAAGTCTGTCGGTGGTGCCACTGACAGTGTGTCGGTATAGAAAATTCGGTGAGGGTAGTAGATTTCATTCAGTGACTTAGCTTTCACTCAGTGGTGGGTGGTGCTACATTGCATAATCTAAGCAGAAAAAGTTGTGGGGCACTTCACTACCTTGGTTGTTTCCATTGACCGTTATTGGGTCCACAGTGCAAAAAGTCTGTCAGTGGTTCCTGACTGCAGATCAGTGACAGGAAATCGGCCAATGGAAACAGGCATTAACGCAGACCATGATCAGCTACAAAGCTGGTTGCTGTACAGGACCATGCAGGTGTTTTAAAATCTGAGAACAATAATGACTGAATGACTACGATTAGGACTTACCACAACGATACTGACTAGAATATCTGTGTCAGTCCGTATTTTAAACGTGGTCCTACAGAAATGATGAAATCTTTATCATTGAAGCCTTTTTTTCTTTTTTTTTCAATTTGCTTTATCTACCCTGTGGGGGCGTCCGTGCTACCACCGATTTTACTTGTTCCCACAGCACTATACAAACTTATGTACATGTGAACAGTTTGAAAAATTACAATCATCAAAATATCCTTCATTTATGAAGGACTAAATTAGATATAACTGTTTTAATGTCAAGTCACAGCTTCCAGAAAAGTTTTTGAATTCTTATAGTCCAGGGTATCTCAGGGATACTGTATGAAAGTTTCTGGTCATAGTTGAAGGCATATCCTAGTGGACAACCAGGTTGAGTTTCAAAGTCACATGACTAAACACTTTAGTCACTGACCAAAGATATTCCTCGTGGAGGAAAGATCTTGTTGGAGGACAATGCAATACCATTTTACAAATAAGAATTTTTTGTACCTCTGCAATAGATCTATATCCAGGGAAATACAATAATGTACTCCAACTGCACTTAAAGAGGCCAGTACAAGCTGGGAATAGTTAAGTTGGTCAATTCTGGTAAACCAAATATGGTACGACACCCCCTGGTGTTGTCCTTCAATAAGACCGATAATGGAGGTAGGACAGGCCTATGGACAATGTGGATCATGATTAAGATTTTTTTAAACACTCAAAATAAAGATATTTTTCTGATCGTTAGGTAATGAGAATGCATCAAGGACTACAATAGGATCAATTATTTTGTCGTTCTTAGTTTTAAAAACAGGTCCCAGTTCCTCCAAATTTACATTATCAGTAGAGACTGGGTAATCCTCAAGACATACATTTAACATTTCTTAAGAAAACAACTCCAATGCCCGTTACTAGTCCTTTGCTTGTAAGTTACCGTTTAGAAACAAGTTTTTATGAACTTAGCACCTCATGCTTTCACAAGGTTACCTAATGCTTTGAACCTTCCAAATGGACATATTGATTAGAGAAGTTTCTGTAAGGAGAAAGGACAATAAAAAGTAACTACAAATTATAGATTGGCTAACTGTACGTTAAGGCAATGGACTGCTACTCCATTGGTTCTGCCCGCGTGGGTTCGAATCCCATCCTCGTCGTCTGTTTTCCTGTGAGTAATTGTAAACCATAAGTGTCTCTTTTACAACATTATCTGTACAACAACTGGACATTCCATCATGAAGTGCATTTACAAACCAAGTCTGATTTAATGACAATAAGGATCCAAATTCAACTTAGGTTCTAGGGATAATTCATCCCTTTTCATAATGAAAATATTGCCTTCATTATTTTGTTCATGTTACACAGGAGATGCTAGGTGGTTTTTATAGAGGTGACACAACTTCAGCTCATCACCACTAGTTATCACATTGGTATTTAATTACATTCACCAATTAGCATTGACAGGTTTGCATCCTGCATCACCTCTGCAACCTTTTCTGTATCTCAACTTGATTTTAATCACAAAGTGCAAAGACAAGCCATGTCTGACTTATAACAATATACATACAAATCAAACAAAGATTCTAGGTAGAACAATTCCGTTTTTATGGATAAAATATTGTCTCAATTACTTTGTAGATGTTACACTTGATATGGTAGGTCCCTGTGAAAATGACCGTCTCCAGATTAGTTCATGTGATTGTCACATGAGCATATAATTGAATTTATTAATCTACATTGACAGTTTACACTGGCCACCAGTACTATATTATGTTATGGTAGCAGGAACTGTTTGTCACTCTCCTGCCAGATCATTCATACTGCTTGGAGAGTGTGTTATTTCATATCTTCAAAGCCGAATTCCATTTTTTTGGTTCCTTTTGTGAGTATTTTTAATAGATAAAAATTGTCGCGTGGCTCGTCTAACTCACAGCCCCATGCTTATAAGGCTCTATAGTATAGCACCGCGGTCTGCACCGTATTCCGCCTCCGGTACCGCGGTCCGCACCGTATTCCGCCTCCCGCACCATCAATCGTACTAGGCCCTGCCTCTATAATCCTATTTGAAACCCATACTAGGTCGAATTCGCCTACCGCACCCTCTCTGTCAGCCCTAAGTAGGTTAATGTATGCACAACGTACGGTCAGGTTCAAAGTGCACTGGATTTAAGGATTTCATTTACGGGTTTAGTAAGTGTTCAGGAGCTTGAGTAGACTAAAACGCGTTCCTACATCACTACATCCTACATCACTACATCCTACAACCCTACATCCTACATCACTACATCCTACATCCTACATCCTACATCCCTACATCACTACATCCTACATCCTACATCACTACATCCTACATCACTACATCCTACATCACTACATCACTACATCACTACATCCTACATCACTACATCTTACATCACTACATCCTACATTACTACATCCCCACATCCTACATCACTACATCCTACATCATTATATCCCTACATCACTACATCACTACATCCCCACATCCTACATCACTACATCCTACATCACTACATCCTACATCACTACATCCCCACGGTGGGGGGCAGTGGGGGGCGGTGGGGGTGCTTCTATACGTCTATCAACTCTTATAAGATGTTTGTTCATTATTGTAGAAACACTCACGAAACACGACCACAGTGACATGGTGACCTCACATCGCTGTGGTCAGAGGTAATAAGGACGAACAATGAAGTCTTGTTAGGTGGTTTAATACTTTGAGAAGTTATCCATTGACACATGAACCCATTGGAGTAAAATGCTCTGGTCTTAATCTGTTGAATAGCAATAGTTCAAGGCAAACTCACACTAGTAAATAGACACAAATTAACACAATATCAATAACATACAGAAGCTGAACATTCAAACCTGTTATAGTCATTTAAGTCCTTCACGTAGATATAAAGATTGTCCAATCGCTCATGCAAATATCACTTCATAGTTCTTGATCTGTCCTTAATGAATGTCCAGATGCCAAGAATTGTTAGCCAAGCTGAAGCTAGTTTAAGTACTTTATAAGAACATTATTTATAATGATGTTTTGGGTTACAACTGAGATGAATAACTGACTCATGATGCTGAAAGAAGATATGTAATTTTCTATATGCCTTAATAAAGGGAGCTAAGCTCATTAAAAAAAGAAAAAAAAGCTAACACAACCTGTGATGTTAGTCCCATCCAAACGTTTGGATACTACAAACACAATAATGACTGGTTTTGTGTACGAGTGGCTGTAATCTCTGAGTAGTTGATGCGAATTAATATCCAAGCGATTAGTGAGAAAAACTATGTCGTCAACTACGAGGAGATTACGGTTATTCGTATACAAAACCACACGATATTGTATTCATTACCCACCTACAAGATTAATAACAAGTCTATTGCAATTAAAAAGTTTCTGTAAGCCATTTAGTTCCATACGCCACAGCACTGTCAAGCTTGGCAGTAATTCGGTGTAGACTTACGCCAATAATATAGTTCGCCATTTCCCTGTGATTTTAGATTGCAAAGCTTGTTAGGACAGTGATTTCTGATGGTAAATGAGGTTATTATAATTGATTCTAAATAATTAGCATTGAATAAACATTCAAGAAACTTATTTCAAGTACATGATGATTCAACCTCACTATGGACAGGACTATTTTTCCGGAATCTCTGACATGCCAGAATCTGCGGGTAGCTGTTTCCAGGTGCCCTATACATTTCCTATGGTGACTCCGTAATAAAAGTCTGGAGTATCCTCTCTGTGTTCTCTCTCAGTAAGAGATAGGTCCTCACATGTAAATTACTAATGGAGCTATTATCTTCACCAATAGGCGACTCCATTCCATGTAGATTGAAGTCCCCAGCGCCTAGAATAAGCCCGCACTCCAGTGAGGAGCAGCTTTTCTCCCTAGTTTCTCATCTAGATCTTAACCTCGTACTCGTATACCCCTCTGCTGCTATGTCAGCAACTCACGTGATCATTCCCTTCCTTATACAGAATGTCTATGCTACAGTTTACTTCCAACCATTGTTGTTTCACTTCATGGTAAAGACTCTGCTCACACGGTATTACATTATTAGCCACTAAATAATAAGGTGAAGCTCCCTGTTAGTCGACATGTACGACACAGGGCAACCAGCTGAGATTTATCTGGTATCATCAGTTTGTTTACCCAGCTAATTAAACACAAAAATTGTGTATTGAAATCAGAAAATATAAAAACAATTGTACCACAAGGTTCAGCCCTTGGTCCACTTTTGTTGTTAATTTCTATAAATGGGGTAGACAACTATATAGCTATTGGAAAAGTGATTATATATACAGATGACATAGTGATTATCACAAAGCATAAAGATTTATAGGTAGCCGAGACTTCGATGATTGAATATCTTGTAAAGGTGAAAAACTGGATGGTAAAATATTGTATGATAATAAATTGAAAAGAAATGTGGTGGCGAGGAAAAAGAAAAGTGCAAATAGTGAAGGAAAATAGATACAAATACCTTGAAGAAATAACAGATACGAAGTTGAATTGGGAAGAGCAGTTTGAAATTCATCAGATTAAGAAAAATGAGAAAATTCAGCATAGAGACTATTTTACTCATTATAAAGCATATATTGGTATCGATCTTAGGGTGTAGGTGTTTTTAAAAGTCCTATTTGAGTATAACTGCTGGTTCTGTACCACAACACCCCAATTTTCTTGTAGCATCCCAAGCCCCTCTAACACTGGCCCAGCTATGCCTAGGCCTTTCCACCCTCCTTGCTGCTATCCCCCTGCTGCCCTCATCTCTCTCTATGATTCCAATGACTGTCTGGCTACATAAACATAACTGGAATTAGCCTCACAGAAAAATGATGTTTTATGAGTTGATACTCTTTGAAATTCCAAATAATTATAGATTTATTATCAGTGTGCTGAGACGGAGGAAGGGGTCAGGAAGATAGAGGAGCCGATCATTACTCCTGTGGCTACAGAAACACATTGAGTCAGGCTCATTTCCTTCCGTAACTTCACTTTATCGCTTGCCATGTTGTCAACTTCTCCTGTAGTATGCACATCAACCATTTTCAAAATACCAGAACAAATCCTCAATTTGGTTGTAGTGTGTTGTCAGAGACAGGTCTAATCTGACTGTATATTTGAGAGTGTAGTAGCTGTTATCTCCAGTATCTGAACTTGAGTACAAAATCTACCATGGAATTGGACAGATGGAGCCAGTTGAAGCTGTGATATGATCCACACACAATCTGTTCCCTCCCAGGTTAGCTCAGGCTGGCCTTGCATGGTGTTTCCTATGGGTTTTTTTTCAATTCACTTTTTCATTCATTGAACAAAAGATAGCATATATATTCTCCCTTTACATTGCGCGTTCTTCCATATACAAGTCTAACAAGCGCTGGTACATCAGGACCATATTACATTGATGTTATACCATGTTGATTGAATTTCAATACAAAAAACAAGAATAAGCAGGTTTTGCTAATACAATAGCGACAACTGTTGTCTCAATCTATTATCGAAGTAGTAAAAACTATACAGTTTCGATTGTAGGTTAGTCATATGACTCAACCCTTGAAAAGAGTTATGAGTCGAGTTATTCCCGAAGTATAAGTAATAATTTCTAGCATTATTGGCTGGGTGATTCTTCAAAGGTGAAGACCCTCTTACTCATTGGCTTTATCTAAAGGTTGTCCCAAACCACAACGGAACCACCTTTCTCAATGATTGAGGTGAACAAAATATATCTTATTGACCTTCTTTAAACTCTGTAAACTAGGAGCCAAAAGTATGTTCATCACAATGGGTTGCCCATGGCCTATGGTCAGGGGTGGTCATTGCCCCCCCTGGTGAAACCCCTCTGCACTCGCGCACCCCTGCGCCACCTCTCCACACTCGGCCGCACTAGACATCAAAGTGCGCGAGTACGACACTGTCCTCTGTCTCATTCGCTTCACTGGTCTCCTACGCTCAACACCTATTTTTTCTATCGCTCCTTGGCCTATCGCCCTCCGTACCTTCGGTCTCCGTATTCCCCTGAATATCGGCAGACGAGGACAGGGATACCAAGCGATTCAGTGGTTTAAGGAATTATAGTATAGTTATGTTGACCAGAAGCGCTGTGGCGGCATCCGCACCCGCGGAGGCCGAGACGGACTCGGAAATAACGATACGCCAGCCGGCGGCCGAGAGCGACCACGTAGACTCCGTGTCTCAACAAGGTACGAGTGCAAGCGCACGGAC
Organism: Alentia gelatinosa; assembly: GCA_950022655.1. NCBI lineage: Eukaryota > Metazoa > Annelida > Polychaeta > Phyllodocida > Polynoidae > Alentia > Alentia gelatinosa. Next base: position 10,199,792 of record OX465585.1, read on the forward strand.
TCAGGCATTGCGCATCACAGCCCTGGAGGCCAACCTCGGAGGCGTCAGGACGGATGTGAACGAGGTGAAGATGGATGTCGGAGAAGTAAGGACGGATATGACGAAGATATCGCGCCAGATGGACGGCATGATGGACGCCATCATGCAAATCTCCAGGCCGGCCTCGCGCCGGGCCGGCTCACGGGCTTCCTCAGCGGCCGAACGGACAAGAGACTGGGCCCAGGATCAAAACGAACGCCTACTCCCCGCACCCAGGGCACTCCGAGAGGCCTATACTAGCGAGGAACACCTCCAGCGCGAATTCGGCCGTGAGGCCATGCGACACGACCGCACAACGGGTAAGAGCCTACTTTCTGATATTAATGCCCGGAGGCCGACGGCGAAGCCGTACATGTTCATGGACAGAGATGGGGTGTACACGCTGCACCAGAAACTGGACCTACGGGCGAGCCTCGGGCCTCTGGAGTATATTTCATGTTTTGTGGCATTATTGAATGATGAACGCGCCTTGCACCCCGAGGACAAGGAGCATATGTTCAAACACTTGTACCAGGTGACGGTTGACGCGCAGGCACGGCCGTGGGCCGGCGTTAGACGCTGGTCAAACTACGTTTTCGACCAGGTCGAGTCCGGCAGGATGCGGTGGTCGGATCACGGCCGGATACAGGAAGAACGTGTCCGGCTCGCGATGACCACTGCCCACACGTCTAACAACAGTCAAAACACGGAGACCGGACGTGCCCGGGGGAGCGAGGCCCCGTGCCGGGACTTCAATGGAGAGAGGGGGTGCCGCCACCGCAGCGACCACACAGAAGGGGGCATCCGGTGGTTGCACGTGTGCACTTTTTGCGACTCAGTCGGCAGGAAGTGCGGTCACTCGGTGCACGCCTGCAACCGAAAGCTCACTTACGGCCACGGGTACGACAACACGGCGGCTCCCCCTGTACCCACACCACGGCGGGTACCACAGGCCGGGTATCAACTCCAGCCGACTACGAGGCCGGCGGCAGCCCAGAGCGTGGTACACCAACCCCAGGCGACTTAAAAAAACGGGCAGGCCGCGCCCCGCCAGTAGACGAGGCGCGAAGGAAAGATGAAAGGGGGGCCGGCGGCACGGAGTGTTATGTAACGAAGCCGGCTCCCCCACGTGACGTCACCGATCACGTGACCCCCTCGGCACGTGGCCGAGGGGTAGCGATAAACAACAACAAGGACAGGGGGAATACACTCCCGGAGGAGAAACGCCCCTTTCTCCCGGCGGCGGTCGCCCCCTGCCCGGTGAAGGACGATGGTCTCAGTCGCTTGCCGGGTGTTAGTGTTAGTGCGCCGGAATCTAACACTCCCGACTTCAAAGTTCTTAGGGACGTCTGCGAAACAGGAGTCCACCGGGAGGGAGTGAGGACAGACCCGTTAGCATTCAAGGAACATGGCCGGGAGACATGGCCGGACTTCACAGCCGTGGGGCCCGCCAGGCACGCGGAGATATACCGAGCCGTGCGTGACACGGGAATCCCCAACGCACTCGGCGCTAGGGTCGAGGTGCCTTCCGACCTTAACCTACCTGCGTGGGAGCATTACCTGGGGCACGTGGAGGAGGCGCAGGAGCTCCTAGGCTTCCTGCGATACGGTTTCCCCCTGGGATACCTGGGACCGGAGAGTGATACCAGGGGGGTGGCCAACCACCCCAGCGCAACCTCTCACCCCGTGCAGGTAGAGAAGTTTCTCACAAAGGAGGCAGGCTTCACCAATATGATGGGCCCGTTCGCCGAACCGCCTTTTAGCCCGTGGTGTCACGTGTCGCCACTCATGACACGGGAAAAGCGTGGGACGGACGACCGGCGCATCATTACCGATATGACTTTCCCGCGGGAGTGCAGCGTGAACTCGTTCATCATTAAGAACTCGGTCTACGGACTGGAGCGAGAGCACGGCCTCCCAACGGTGGACGAGTTTGTGGCCAAACTCGTCAGGGCAGGCACGTCGGCCTACATGTCGTCCATCGACGTGTCCCGTGCCTACAAGAACTTTAGGTGCGATCCCCTCGATTGGCCTCTGTTATGTTTCACGTGGGAGGGCGGGCACTACTGCGATACTGCAATGCCGTTCGGTGCCCGCGCCTCTTCCTACCACATGCAGTGTGTGGCGGAGGCAATCGTGGGGATACTGTCATCGAAGGGAGTCACGGCCGCGATGTACCTCGACGACCTCATCATCCTCTCCGAGGACCGAGGTAAGGCGGCCGTGGACTTCAGGATCGCGCGAGAGCTGTTTTCGGAGCTGGGCCTCCCCGAGGCACGTGATAAAGCTCAGGAGCTAAGCCAGTGCGTCACGTGGTTGGGGATCGAAATAGACGCCCGTACGATGACTCTATCGATCCCCACGGCCAAGCTGGAGGACATCCGTGGTCACGTGTCGGCCGTAGCGAGGCGCCGGACGTTGACAAAACGACAGCTCCAGTCGGTGCTCGGGAGGATACTACACGTGGCGAGGTGTGTAGGTCCGGCGCGGGCATTCGTCTCGAAGTTACTCGAGGCCCTTAGGGGGATGAGAGGATTCTACATGAACATCAATTCTGAGATGCGCCAGGACCTGGACTGGTTCGTGCAGTTTGCTCAGGGCTGGAACGGCCGCGCTCTCATCCCTCGAGGTCCCCCGACGCGGAGGATCACAGTGGACGCCTGCCTGTCGGGCGTAGGAGGAACCGACGGCCGCTTCTCGTACTCCGGCCAGGTCTGCCCCGTCCACACATTCATCACCGACAGGGATCGGGCATCACGGATTGAGGTGTTCTGTGATAACCTCGGCACAGTACAGACCCTCAATAGTGGGCGTGCACGTAACCCAGTCCTGGCGGAGTGTGCCCGCCAGGCATGGATGGTGCAGGCACGTCTGCAGGTGGAACTGGTCTTCAGCCATATCCCCGGGGTGCAAAACGTCATCGCAGATGCCTTGAGTAGAGCCCATCTGTCGAGGACGGAATACGATAAGGCCACTTCCCTCATTCACCTTCATGAGTTGTACCCTATCGTACCATGTACCCATGCCTCATTTGTACCCGTCCTCCGTCTCTTCTGCAGATCGGGCGCTTCTCTTACTCCAGGCGAAGGCATCTGCGAGGCAGTCAGAGGCGCGTGCCCCAGGTACGCTCGCCAACCAGCGATCCGCAGTCACCACCTACCTGGCGTTCTGCAACCGGATGAGAACGGACCCCCGGGCACCGACCGTGAGCCTGATCACGTCTTACCTGGAATACGTGGCCGACCACGCCCCCTCGCCGGCCACGGTCGCCAACCAACTATCGCACGTCCGGGCACATCTCCGACTGATGGGGGGGGACGTGCGGCCAACAGAGGATCACCGGGTGAAGCGTGCCCTCGAGGGCATGAGGAGAAACAAGCTTTACGTCCCAAACGTGAAGGCACCTATACCAATGGATGTGTTCAGGGCGGTTCTCGATGCCCTAACGGGATCGCCCCTCCATACGGCAATGAGGGCGGGCATGCTGCTCATCTTCTACGCGGCCCTACGGCAGGGGGAGGTGGTGCCGCCGTCGGCTCGGGCATTCGACCCGGCCCGGAATCTCACTCGGGGGGACATGGTCCTCGGCTGCCGGCACGTGACTATCACCATCAAGGCGGCCAAAAATCTACAATACGTGGGGCAACAGAAAGTGATGCGCCTCGAGGCCGCGGACGATATCCGGGTGTGCCCGGTAGACGCGGTTCGAGGCCTACTACGGGCGGCCCCTACGGCTTCACTGCGGGACCCTTTTTTGACACTGCCCGACGGGACGACCATCAGATCACGGGTCATGACAAACGAATGGGACCGCCTCCTACAGGCCACAGGCCAAACTGTGAAGATGTACACCCTCCACAGCCTCAGGAAGGCCGCCGCTACTCAGGCCTTTGAGGCCGGGATACCTGAACTTAACATCCAGAGGTATGGAGGGTGGAGGTCCCAGGCTCACAGGGACTACATCAAAGTCTCAGACCAAGAGACTGTCAACAAGTCTCTCATTGAGTCTCTCTCCCTCAAAAAGTGACTATAACAAACTTTCCCACCCTCCTCTTCCCTTAACTATTGGCTTCTTGGCTATTTCTATTATTTTATTATTACATGTTATGTTTAACTATGTAATATCACATAATCTCCATTTATCTTATCTCAAATATTATCATAATTGACAAACACATATCTATGTCAATTTCAATATTTGTCATCTTATCACAAATCTTATCACAATTGACAAACACATATCTATGTCAATTTCTATATTTGTCTTATTATTGATACTCATGTATTCCTCTTATTCATATCAATAAGACTCATAAAATAAAATAAAATTTTATAAGCCCACTATGGCCTTCACTCTGTTTCATTGGGGATTTGGGGTAATGGGTTGCCCATGGCCTATGGTCAGGGGTGGTCATTGCCCCCCCTGGTGAAACCCCTCTGCACTCGCGCACCCCTGCGCCACCTCTCCACACTCGGCCGCACTAGACATCAAAGTGCGCGAGTACGACACTGTCCTCTGTCTCATTCGCTTCACTGGTCTCCTACGCTCAACACCTATTTTTTCTACCCACCCACCCACTCCTTTTTCCTCTCCTACTCCTTACACTCGTAGGGCTATTTCTATTATTTTATTATTACATGTTATGTTTAACTATGTAATATCACATAATCTCCATTTATCTTATCTCAAATATTATCATAATTGACAAACACATATCTATGTCAATTTCAATATTTGTCATCTTATCAACAATCTTATCACAATTGACAAACACATATCTATGTCAATTTCTATATTTGTCTTATTATTGATACTCATGTATTCCTCTTATTCATATCAATAAGACTCATAAAATTAAATAAAATTTTATAAGCCCACTACGGCCTTCACTCTGTTTCATTGGGGATTTGGGGTAATGAATAAGTGTGCAATCATAAATTAATAACAATTAAAAGGTTTGAGTTAGATTTAGTCTAGGATCAAAACATATCAAGCAACAGTGGGTCATGAGGTATTTTGGTCTTGAGTGATTGGTCATGGTCAGCTGGGCACACCTCTAAGAACCTGAGACACCTGCTCCGTGCTCTGTTCTCACTATCACAGTGAACAGCATGCAGATAGTAAAGGGATAGTTTTCTGAAAGCACACTGAAAGTTCAATGTGACCACTCTAACCTCTAGATGATGTATTTAGCGCATGCAAGCAGGCTCTAATAAAAGGTATACCCTGGTCACGTATTTAGTGTGTGATTATGTGAAATATGGGAACTAAGGCAGGATGATGTTGGATTATTATGGCAGCATTTATTCCTATGTCTTCATGGTATCAAGGCTATGGACAGAGAGAGAGAAGTATGTCACAATCCCCTGTTCCTAGAAATACCACATAGAGGTTATACATGAGTAGTTGTTAGAGTTGCTCACAGATGGCAGCAGCTTACAGTAAGTGTGTCATGTTAACAGTAACACACATATAGAGACCAAACATTAGACATTAGATGCAATAGTATACAAGGATACTACAACTTATATACCAAGAAAATCGTTTGAGCTAAATACAACAACATGATAGTTTCGAGACTTAAGGGGGGCGTCCACCAACCATGACAAGGCTACGACAAGCTCTGACAAGAAAGTTTCTATCAGCTCCTTGTCGTAGCCTTGTCATGATAAGGGCAGCTCTGCTACAGCGCTGTCTTGGCGTGTCGTTGGTTGCCGTAAAAAAGGTGTCCATGGTACCGACACACTACGACAGTGATATCGAGGAAACCACAACACTCCACGACAAAGGTCTAGTCGTAGCAAAAATTGAACATGTTCGATTTTGTCATAGCCTTGTCGGAAGGCCCCCAATAGGCCCCCGACAAGCTTCCAGTCACAGCCTGTCGTGGCCTTGTCGTAGACTCTTGTTGGGAACTAGGGTCCACCAACCACAACAAGGCTACGACATGCTTTCCAATCGTAGGCCTGTCGTGGACCTTGTCGGAAAGCCATTGTCGTAGCCTTGTCGTGGTTGGCGGACGCCCCCTTAACTCTGCATTCACACTACACGACTATAGGCAGTGATTCTTGAATTCAGCACCAACTAACTCCTTTCCGCCATAGAATTCTAGATATTGTCTATGCCTAGCGTGTGGCGACTGCAGATCATCTGATTACATCTGATTACCCAATTCAGCACCACCTTACAACTATTGGACACTCTCTGAAGCCAGCTACTAATTTAAACTGTCTTGAATTAGTCATCTAGACAGGCAGCGATTCTGTGAAAGCATTGTCATCGGTGTAAACACTTGAGAGTCTATTCTGAGGTTCACTTTTGTGGTGGACATTGCCACCGCCTGACGACTATTGGCTGACGATCTACAGTCGCCATATATTGAGTCGTCTAAGGTAAAAGCTGGGTAACTAAGATACCACCCTATTAGAGGAGAGTCATTGAAGAAAGGGTGTCTGGGAGCTAAATATTTCATCTTGTCAGCTTAGTTTAGATGGGTAACCTGGAGGCCTGGCCTATGTACTCATTCACATATTAGACCAGGTAACGCCCCCCCATCTTTCGGTGCATCATGGGTAACGGTCTGATGCTTTGTGGGATCGCATTGAGCTGTAGCGGCATGAACACGCCATCTGGTGAATGTTGGCCGCACTACAGGCTAGGAGAGAAGTTGTGGTTCTGATAGAAATGGCAGGTGGTGCCAGTTCATGGAGGGGAATCCATTGGGTAGGAACAGGCTAGGCACTGATAGCTGCCCAGTGCTGCCTGCCTCTCACATTGGTAGTGTATAATGTAACCCAGACAGGAAGTACATCTGTAACACATATAAAAGAAGTACTCTGAGAAAAGGTGGAGCCTGTATGGATGGCCGTTCGAGGTCATTTGTAGCAAAAATATGTCCAGATGCCGTTTACACTACACCCGTAACAGCGGGTAGTATTACATAGACGTTCGCTTACAGGTATATAATAATACTTTTGAAACATCGAAATGTACCTGGACTTTGTATGTACTTTGTTACAGGGTATACTGTGTGCATCTCTGGATTGATTTTTTAACCTTGGGGATGTGGGCTTTTATTTTCAATGTACTACAATAGACCTACTGATACACTACAAATTAAAACTGCCAAATTCATGGTGCAGAAGGAGAGCCATGAAAATCATAATCGTAGAACATCGGCATGTATCACAGTGTGTCGGAACATCTTTGGCAGTACAAGAAAGGTGACTACTGTGTTGACGTAGCCAACGATTTAACCAATGGACAATGCTGATCTGGGGGCAGCAATTTCATACTGAAATATCTACTTCTCTATGATTCAGGTAATATTGCATTAATATAAATAATCTTTTATCAGGATATATAATATCATTTTGTGTTTTAGACAAAAAAACTCATTTCCACTTGTATCATCATTCATTCACCGATCATGCATTTTGTCATTCATTATATGCTTTTCTGTGTCATTTAAATACCGTGAACACATGCAGTTAACATAGCAGACATTTGAAAGAATGTGAAAATATATGTTTACAAAACTATTATTTTCTAAAACATTGCTTAATAATGCTTAAAACAGCACAAACAAAAGTATTCCATTAAGCTAATTTTATTTGCTGTACAATCCTAAATCAAGTGCACACTATATGACTAGTTACCAGTTGATACAATGAGTAGTTACCACTGCACGAAAACCACCATTTTATTCATATATACGCCATTGCGGAAGTGCATGTATTGGCTGAATATTGACTTGTTTTCATATATATGTATATATATATGCCCAGGCCTTATGTATGGACGTGTCTTGTCTGTATTTCACACCCGGAGTATATGAGAGGAAATATCCTCTCCCTCCACCGCCTCCCGCCCCATTGTGTTGGTGGAAGTACAGGTGTCCTCAGTAGGAAGCCCTCTCCCTGCCCCTGCTTATATATACACCTACAGATGAGGTGTATACACATGGGGAATTGGACGACCTTGTATACGCAAAATACCTACTTATATACGCCTGGTGCATCCATATGTGAAATAATGATGTTTGTGCAGTTTAAAACATGGCATTCCAAAGAATTGAGTTCTCTCACAAAATAACTCTGATTAAGATTTTAGTACAGGTCACTGAGCTTAATCCTTGACATGTGTAACTGGCCTCAGATTGCACTAAATTCTTGTACATATTAATCTTCTTCTGTGACAACCATTACCAGCTTTTGGAGAAACACAGTTACATTTTCTGAAAAAGGAGGGAAGAATCATAAGTTTTCATACATTTGAAGATATGCTATCTATATTCTATATAGGATTTAAAATTGGAAATTGGAATGATATACATAAAAATGAAATTGATGAATATCATATTAATCAACACTGACCTACAATTCCCATTGGCAATATTCTTGAATAGATTTTTAATAATCAGATAATAATCCCTTGCAGGAAAATTAATTTCAATACCAAGATATACTTGTAACCCAGTCAACTTGCCCTTGCAACTGCCTGAGTCTAGGATACAAAATAATCAAGCACTAGTAGGTCAATGCGGTATTTCGGTCTCAAGGGATTATAGTATGTTGGGCGCACCTCTAGGACCCTGAGACCTGGATCACTTTAACAACACATGCCCAAAATACATGAAAAATACAATCCACTTTACTTGGTCCCTAGTGCAGCTGTATTGCATAGCTAACACGACAACAATATAGATAATTCAAAATTTGTAATTTCTGTAATGAATCTCTTTCAATTACCAAAAATGGCAGATAACCAATCAAAATAGGAGGCCAACAAGAATTTGCAAGATTTCCTCACTCTAGATGGATAATGTGGGGCACAACCACAAGATAAAGGCACCTTACCAATAGCTCTATGTACAGGAGAAGACCTTTTCCTAATCAGGAGAAGCAGTCCATATACAGGAAATCCAAGGGCAGATGGTATCAGTCCAAACCATTTCTTGATGGGAATTTGAGTGAGACTAACAATGACCAATGATGAATATATCATGATACATATCAAGGGGAAGATGACATGAACCTGGCAAAGATAAGTTGTAAAGTGTTATTAGTAGTGTCAAGGAAATACACTGAGGGAGTTGTTAAGGGATGGATAGATGACATATCAATGTTATGATATATGGTTTTCATGTTCAATAATATTAGTCAATTGACTTATCATCACATTGTGTATTTTCAAAATGCATATGTTTACATTTGTGAGTATGAATGGGTATTAGCTCTTTCAGGAAAAATCATCCAGTACTCTGGAACTTGGTTACATTTGTAGCGGTCACCAGCTTTGGCCTTATTGAGGATAGCCTACCCTTGGAAAGATTGTACATAACTCTCCGGCGATATGCCACCCTATGTGGGATCACATAGGTCAGTTTGACATTCTTGGCAATAGATAGTTCTAACGACCTAGTCACACAAAAGCAGAATCCTCAGGTTTAATAAACAATGGATGTTTATTAGGCTCAACTTCTAGGTCATCTGGTTCAGATCGCCGCAGTGTACACTACCTTGGCACTGGAGTGTCAAGTAAAGCCAAGGATGCTTATCTAGATGCCGGAGCACTAGACTCACCTAACCACTGAGAGGGTTTGGAGAAACCCAGCAAATGAGGCCCCAAGGATTCACACTCCTGAGAGAGAATGCACAAGAATGCCTGTCGAACCACTGCAAACCTAGCCTAAATTTAAGCCAAGTTACGTAATCCAGGCTACACCTGCATGTACGGGCTCACCTGAACATCCCACGCCCTCTGTCGAAGAGTGAATGCACCACTGCCAGGTGTGAACTTTATGGTTTGACTAGGCCTCATTTGTACACAAGTGTGCTTTTTTTATCTTGGAAGAAGTGCCAAGATGAATTAAAGTGAGTGTAAAATGGAAAATGCATCCCCATTATACAATGCTGGTAATAAAAAAAGGTCTTGGAGAGGTTTATATTCGTGAAAAATAAGTTTTATACTAGCTGTAGCCTTAGACCTCCTTGTTGGGTAAGAATTAGAACTTCGGTTAATATATAAATATATATATTTTTTTTATTTGATCTCACATAAATAATGATACACAATTCGCCTCATCAAGAAGCGTTTTTCCATTGAATACCAAAAATACACTTAGGACATTTACAAGTCTTTATAAAATGTGATATTGGTTTTCTCTGAAGGCTTTGCCTGTATTCTGTTCCGCAGATTAAAAAATCTTTATCATATGTCATTGATAATGCCTCTCACCACATTTAATCTTCACAAATTGCAATAAATCTGGAAACAATATAGAATATTATGAAGTAATCATACCTTGAATGGTGTCTGTATGTTTGGCTGGCGTACTTTAATATAAACAAGGCAGGTTAACACAACCACTCTGGAAAGGCCTTTATTGAGACCAATTAATTCCATCATTGTCAGAGCATCATCCCATAAACACCAACAAGATGCCAAAACACACTGTAGGAGGAAAAGAGTATCATCACTCAGAGATTCAAGCACCCCTCTCATAAGATCTCACACTTTCTAAGTTGTATTCTGTACAAGGTTCTCACTGTACTCTATGGGAGAAGTATTTTAAGCAACCTAGGCTTAGAACCTTGAGAATCCACTGGCACACAGTATTCCCGCAGGGTGGCATCACTGAGATTATAGGAATCTTTGAGTTGTGTTGATGTACGGCTTTAGTACAGGAGGCAGGCCACTGGATTCTCAAGGCTTTAAGCCTAGTTTGTTAAGAATTCTTCTCCCATAGAGCTTAGTGGGAGTACAGAATACGACTTATAGAGTGTGAGATCTTATGAAAGGGGTGCTTCAACAACTACCGATAATAAGTGAAATCCCAAATAAGACAGTATCAGAATGTGATCCAAACTGAGAAGTGCTAAAAAAGAAACCAACATGTTTTGGTCAAAGTCCTTGTTCTCCGTGAGTTTGATGCAGAGAAATATGAACAAGGCAAAACCGAGTGAATACCGTATAGCGTCCAAATGAGCTGGACAACTTTAACCAAAACGAGTTGCTTTCTGTATTCATCTCACTCCTGTACACAATAAAAGAGCAGATGATGCATTGGATATATCATGTCATAAACCATGGAGAACGGATTATGATACTCATAGGGGAATAAAGAACAAGTTACCAATGTTAAGCCTACGGGACAAAATACCAAGGGTGAGATAAATTTATTAGTCCATAATTACATTTTCTAGTTATCATTTCTAACAGTCTCTTGGATCTTTAATGGAAGAACTTACTGTGACACAAACTGCAGGCAGTGGAGTTCGGAGTTTTATACTAATCATTGATAGACATGTCGGAAGCAAACCATCTCTTGCAGCAGCATAATACACCCTATGTATATATATGTATATATATATATATACTAATTGAATAATTGTAATCAACATAAATCAAGATAGATAATCTTAGATAAACGTCCTGATATATTACCTGAAAAGGGATAATGATACTTAAAGTTGGCAGGCTCTTCCATGCAACCTAAGATCACAACATAGTGATATCTTTCAAAAGCAATAAAAATCTTGGAGCTAGATACAGATTTTTACTTATTCTTCTTAAATAAGACCAGAGGCACGACGGCAATTTAGACAATTTATTAAGTGTGAAACTTTTTTTTTTTTATATAGCAGAGAAATTATCAATACAGAGTACATAGCCGTGGTTTGTGGCATACCTGGGGAGAAGGATTCACCCTGTATTAGTCATAGACCTTATACAATTTTCTGCCAAATACCAGTCCATTTATCAAATTTACTAGGTTGATTCTCCAATTTACATAAAAATTGCTCCATCTGTAGTTTTTCCCTAAATTCTAGGGACCAGTTGTATAGTACAAGCTTGTTTTCTTGGAAGAGTCTCTGGCGATAAATGTAGAACTTCAAGCATATATTTATAAAATTAAGTCTTTTTGCTTCTCATCCTTTGCCAGGGAAGCCCTGGAGGATATTTTCCCTGGACCAGTTGCCAGACAACCCTAGGACCCTGGACAACCAATTCTTGACAGAGTCCCAAAATCTCTTGACCTCTGGACAGGAAAGGAAAAAATGCTCCAACGTATCTTTCTCAGTACAGTATGAACAGGTGTCCGATGGAACAACCTTCCTCTTGTGTAAATATGAATTTGTTGGAATTAATCTATTAATTATTCTATATTGGAACGATTGTAATTTTGTTTCTCTGGTAACCTTATAGACTCCAGCGTTAATACCAGACCATCGTGTTATGTCCACGAGAGATATTTTATGCTGTATACACCAATATTTTTTACTGGAGGGTATGGAGGTTCTAAAAGAGTTTAATACATAGTACAGCTTTTTGTTACTGCAAGCTCGGATGTTGATGGCCACATTTACAGAATCATTGATATACAACGGGTTAGTTTCACCCTTGATGGGAGTTAGTGACATTTTTGACAACCAAGGGATGGCTCATTAAGTGTGAAACTTGACATGTAGTATAACAGGATATACTTTAAAGACATGTAGTATAATAAGGTATACTGTAACACCTGAGTAATACAGGACATAAGTAAATACGTGTCCAGATTTTAGCCTACTTGAGGAACGAGAGTCAATAAAAAGGTTTGGTGTGGGTGGGCGGTTCAAAGATCCTTTCAAGTCCTGCGGCGCGCGTGCTGGCGTGACGTCAGGAGTACATGTCACAGATGTTGATTCCCGGTCGCGCCGAGAGGGGGGCCACGCACGTTACCAGGTTTTGCCGCCGCGCCCTCGCTGACTTATACTCGTATACTCGTCCTAATCATATTTATTTCTGTCTTCATTAATAATATAGAAAATACCCAGGCTCAGCTTTGCCATTCTTCCGCCTGGTCCCTCTTACCTGGCATTTACATTAGACTAGATATGTGGCAACTGTAGATTTTCAGGCCAATAGTTGTCAGGTGATGCTCGATTTCAGGTCCACAGCAAAAGCCATCGACCCTACAATGTGCTCAAGCATCTACACTGATGATTAAGTATTCACAGTATTGCCACCTGTCTAGACAACTAATTCAAGCTAGCTAGAAATAGTTGTTCACTGAGCATCAGAGCATGTCCGATATTCGTGAGGTGGTGCAAAATTGCACAATGTGTTATAATCAGGTGATCTGCAGTCGCCATGCGCTTGGTGTTTACACTAGTCTGTTTAAAGGAGGGTGGTTGTGGCCCACTAGATTCTAGGTCAAGTCTTGACTGTAGAACCGTACCAAGGCGCTATAAATATCATGTAAGGAGGTCAGGGTGAAGGTCGGGGTTTCCTGCGAATGCAGTCATTGGCTACTGGGTCTACTCTATTCCTTATGTGGCAGTGAGTGTAATAGGACAACTCCATGCAGACAGACTGCGCTGTCTAAGGCTTATGGTCCGTAAGGGTCTAACAGAGCACAGCTCTGATTTGCCACTTCCCTGGCGACTGATTGGAGAAAGGAATTTCTTGATTGGCTGTTCTAATTTTAGTGTAATTTTCTTTGAATCATTATAACTCTCCAAGCTGATTTGTTTGGTACATACCCAGTAAAAGCTGCTCTTGGACCTCTGCTTGAAGAGTAACACACTGGATACTGGCAAATCAATCAGGGCAGCTTAGTACCAGCAGAGGAAGGAATCCCTGTCTTAAAATGGCAGCCCCTAACAGTCTTAGTTTGAGCCTGTGCACCTTGGCCCTGGTGACAACAGACTGTACTAGAGTTTGCTATATACCCATGCCCTATATACTGTAAATATGCACCGTATTGGTATATGATGTATAAGTACTGTACGGACCAGTGGTCCGTACACCAAAATACGGACTACCTACCCATACACATTTATTAAAGTTTTGGTTGTTAAGAAAAATGAAATTGATTTTTTTTAAAATTTTGAATATATAGTAAAAATGTAACGTCCAACTATGCTTGTACAAGTCACAGAATGAGATGTTAATCTACCGTTTGTATGGAACTCGGCATAAAAGCCTCGGTCCGTACAAACTGTAAATAAGCATCTTGTTCTGTGACTTGTACAGCATGGTCAGGACGTTCTATATAACTATGTTTACACTAGATGCCTTTTATCCTTTTACTATTGAAAGTTGTCAGGCGGTGCTTAATTCAAAAATCGCTGCCTATAATTGTCTAGTGTAAACACCAGGTTAGCCGTGATTAATTTTATCATTGGCTGAGACACATACTAGTAGAAATCTATGGTACTTTTAAAAAAGATGAACATACCTAGATCCACTCAGGACAACAGCATTCAAGGTTCCTACAGCAGATAATACCACAAAGAATGGAATTACCAAAGAGAATTTACCCATCGTTTGCTCTGCAAATACCTGAAATAAATAATTGGAGCAGAGTTAAGTCTAATAACAACTAAGGGAGTTCTGAGGTGATGTAATACAGTCCCCTATAATTTAGTGAACCCAAACTCAAAAGATGTTATCATTGTAAGCTGTGTTATTATGTACTATTAAGTGCATGTTTATAGTTATACTATTTCTATGACGTTGTTTAATCACGAGGTGGACACCATCTTATTTTTCCCGCTCTTAACTGTGTTACAGTGGGAGAACATGTCCCTTGCTTCCAGGTGGTGTTTTCAAAAGCTGTCAACTAATGGCTGAATAGCAAACATTGCTCCAATCACTTGTTTAACCCTTTAAGGACGAATGATGCCTTGAGGCATCAACCGGCCAGGCTGAATGATGCCTCAAGGCATCATTTCTCCAAAATATATAAAATCATTTTTGATAAAGAAATAATTTATCAATGAACATCAAATTTTCACAGAATATAGTTCTAATATCGTATTCAGTATTTCTATTGAGAAAACAAATAAATATCAAGAATAACGTATTATACCACGTGATTATACCCTCAAATTATGGGCTCTGACACCTATGTGATCGTCCCCTAGCGGTCTACACAGACACCAGCACTCGTCCTCACAGGGGTAGCACGGCCGCACACACCCGTCCTTAAAGGGTTAAAGACAAATGCTGGTAGTTGAGTGATTTATAAATTCTATTGAGTTTTACAAATAACTCAGGATAATATAAGTTCCATTATCAGCAATTAGAAAATGCAGAAAAATGGCATGTCACCATGCTAACTTCTATGGGAGGGCCATCTGAAAAAGTAAGTGCTTAACCATTGGTGTCTAGGGGAAAATGCAATATTTTGACTTTGTTGCTGAATGACACTGATGTTCTATTGCTATCTTCAAATAATTCTGGATAATGATGGTTGGGAACATGTACAAATGAGAAATGCTAAAACAATACTATATCACCGTGCTTATTTCTATGGGAAGGCCATCTGAAGAAGGTAAGTGCTTATCTATAGGTGTCTTTGGGAAACTGCTACATTTTCTTGATATCAGATAGCAACACCAGTGTAAATTGAGTAGCAACAGGGGGAGCAGTGATACCTACCTGCATTTGTCTTCAAGCACAATATTTTAGTTTCCAGTTTATGCATCCCTATATTGACCAATTATATTGGTTTCTATGCGAAGAGATAAACTCTAAATTGTCCATATTTATTAGTACCAAAAAGACTGCATTAAGACAGTCACCTATTCTGTAGCAGTTCCTCCCCGTCTTGATGGTGATTGTATGGCAGCCATGTAGTGAATGGCATGTTTACCCTTATTATCACTCACTCTAGTTCCCAGTCTGGCCACATGGGGGCAGGGCCCTCTGACATGATACTGACACCTGGGACCTGTTTCACTAGTTTTGTGACATGTCTGTGACACCATACAGACATTGGGGTTGTCTAGTTTCGTGACAATAGGAAAAGACAGAACCCAAACATAAGATCTAGACACATCATGGACCTGTTTCACTAGTTTTATGACAGACATGAAAAGCGGCACCAACAGTGCATGCATGAATGGACAAAACAAAGTCTAATGTCTAGTTCTTATGAAACCGGACACACCATCTAGACGCCATCTAGACATGTCACGAAACTAGTGTAACAGGTCCCAGAGTTCTTAGTGATATATGCGGCCCTCCTGACATGTGCTACAGACAGGAACGAGACTGGTCAACCCTCATTGGCTGTTGTTCCAACAGCCAACCTAGCAGAGAATTTACAAGTTTACACTGTACTACAGTGCCACCTGCTGTTTGTATATAAGCAGTTGCACTTATCAGTCTTAAGTTCATGACTCATAGTATTACATAGTACCTTTGTGTTTTGAGTTCTGACTTTCTTACTCTTAAGGTCTACACCTAGCTAGTCTAGGCCTCAAGGCTTTACATTTTTTTTTATAATGTTCATATCATTCAGTTAGCTGGACAAAAACGCCAATTTTCATATCTATGACTTTGTAATTCAAGCACCTTAATATCCCCCTCCCCCAGCATCATTTAATATCACTTTATTGCATCCAAACAACACATTCCTGAAGACACTAGCTCACCAATTCCAAAATGATGTTCTAAACACTGATAAAGAGTGAGTCTTCATACCTACCGCTGAGACTACGTTTGTTGATGACATTTCCTCCGGTGATAACACTGTGAAGTAGGCCACATTGGTCAGAATATATACTACTGTTGCAGAAGCAAAGCACATGTAAATTGCCTTAGGTATTGTTCTACAAAAAAAGGAAGAAATAAGATGTTAGGAATTATTTAGCATGATGGAATAAAAAGGAAATGTTAAAGATTATATGTAGCTTCATATCTAAAATAGCTATATGCGACAGCTTAGATACATCTACCATCGCATGATAAAAACGCATACATATTTACAAATATCCTAAATTCCCCTGAAGTTTGTCCTTGTATAAGAATTGACACACATGCAATTGAACCACTTACTTGTCAGGATTTTTTATTTCTTCTGTAAGCATTAAGAGATAATCCCTGAAAAGAAATAAGTGAAGAGAAGGTACCCATCTGTTCAAAACAAGAGATACTCTCAAATATTATCCAAATATGGTTTAGGCTTTTAAATATCATTTAAAGCATAAATATCATTATGAGTTTGAAATTAGCAATTCTTCTTTTTTTTGTTTAAGCTACCTTTATATCCATTATTGATACATATAATTTAATCTATATTGTGATCAGTATTCCAATGCTTCCAATTATTAACATATCTGGTGTATAGGGATCTCTTAAAATACAGAGTGCTTGTGGCTTTATAGTAATATACATAACATATACAAACAAGTCTTCTTTTTATATCAGGCTATAATGAAAAAACTACATATTTGGTAGGTAGATGAGATCTTTCGTAGACGGATATATAATACATATATATATCTATCTTAATTAGTCCATGCAGTACATTTGTTTGTTCTTTACGATTCCACCTTCATGCACACCTCTGCTCCTAAATGTGTACAGTAGAACCCAAACAGACGAGGGTGGTTGTGGCCCCTAAGATTTGAGGTCAACTCCCGACTGTAGAACCGTCCTAAGGCACTAGAAAATACCATGTAAGGAGGTCAGGGTCAAGGTCGGGGTTTGCTGCGAATGCAGTCATTGGCTACTCGGTCTACTCTTTTCCTTATATGGACTTATTGTAATGGGACAACTCCATGCTGCAGACACCCTGCATAAGCAGTCATCCCGCATTAGCAAACACTTTTGCTTGGAATGGTGCCCTCTAATAGATTTTTTTTTCACCCCGCAGACACCCTGCGTAAGGGGTTAGTAACTAAAATGACAGAGATCAGAACTAATGACCACTGGTGTTTCAACAGCACACAGGTGGAATGACCAATGACCATTACAATGATCAATATGTAGGTTGATATTTTCCATAGTGAAAAATGTGTAGTATAAATGATTAAGAAATTGACATAATAAACTGGATGATGTAAAACATCATGGCATTGGCCAAGGTCAATGGCTATTGGGAACAAATTTCTTCCATGGAGATGCCTTCTGCAACGAGGTTGTGGGTACCACCATGATGAAAGAAGTGAGGGGAGATTGTGACGAATCCTACCCAATGGACAAGCAGCCTCACGACTTACATGAAGTGCGACACAGCGAGAGACTCTGTTGGCCGGATCAGGGACAAAGGGTCCAGCAGTCATGCAGGTGCAACTGCTTTATAAGATCCCCAGGATCTGACTGGGCACAAGGCTCTTGAGGCATTGTGTTGTAGGATTACATGAGGGGTGAAAGCAGAGTAGCTGCCTCCATGGTTGGACAGCGACTCTCGAGTCCCAGCAATACTTAGGAGAAACCAAACGAGAGTTAGTCGTGTTGTTGTTTATCGCACGATGGCAAAGTCACATATTACTGCATGAGGCGAAGCCGAGTGTAGTGATACGCGACTTTGCCAGAGTGCAATAAACAGCATGACTAACTCGAGTTTGGTTTAGAATTTATCCTACCCCGTCTAAATTACTTCAGCAAATTAAGAAATAACATAAAACTCACTGATAATCAGTGATAATCATTGGTTGCTTTTCAAATGAAATCATTTGACACTAGAGCGATAAATTTCATTTTCCTGCACCATAGACCAAATACAGTCCGCTAATGTTAAGCCGATGGAGTTTTTTCGTTAGGGGTAGGATAAAGTTGCAAACAGCAACAGGGGACTTGAGAATGTTGCAGTGTAAAATGATGTGACCAGCCTGTCATGGGCTGGAGGCAGGGTACCTTGAATTATATAATGGCAGTGCTGCACAGGCCCGGTGCGAAACTGGAGAATGAGGAAGTGGTACACCATCAGAAGAGCGTAAATGGCCCTGAGTGTGGGGCCTCATGATTTATTACCCACCTAATACAGAGTCTCCATAGTAAGCCAATGGAGCCTCTAGATCGCTACTGAGTAGAATACGGAAAGCCATATTCTCTTCGGAGAATACAGCTTTTTGGGCCACCTTACGGGCATTATAGGATCTATTTTATATAAACAATGCATGGCGCTTGCGTTGAATTTCTAATAATTTAAAAGATTTTTTCCTAATAATTAGTCGAAAGGTGAGTAATGAATACAACATTACCATGATTTCGATCTATGTGTCGATCTATGTGTCCGTATTCTCCTTGTAGTTGACACTAGAAAATGCTCCTCGGATTATTGCTACGCATCAAATATGCGGAGAATAGGGCCACTCAGATCGAAATCATGGTAATATTGTGTATATATATATTCCCTCCTATGGCCAGCCAGTCCCTATGTATCATGTCGCTGTGGCATCCTTGTCCGCTGCTACCACATGAAGCCATAGGGTTGCCAGAGGATCTCCGAAGATGTGCCTGTCATCTGGGGCTGTGGCAAAGATTTCCAAATGAGCATAGTCTGCATGAAGCACAGAGCCTATATTATCTCACCCCTGGTACAGGTTTAGCCATAGGAATAACATCAAAAAAATGTACTCAACAATCACCATGGTAAGATGACAGTACTACGCCATGGCCATGGCGTAGTCAATTTGCTAAGTATATTCTGATTATTCTTAAGTTGTGATGATATTTAATGTCATAGAAAGGGGTAAGATAAATTCAGAACTGCACTCGAATCGTAAAATAGCCAATACTCTACTCGTTTGGCTGTGCCATAATCGTCACTCGGTTTTGCCTCAATGACAATTACGGCCCATCCAAACTCGTGGAGTATTGTCATGTTGACATGCCAGAATCTCCGGGTAGCTAATTCCAGGTGCCCTATGCATTTCCTATGGAGTCTCCGTCGTAGGTGGGTAATAAATCCTAATAATGACTCACCTCCACCAGGAACCTCCTGGTGAACTCCTTGGAGGAGGGAGTTGCACCTCGCACTGTACAGGGGAAGGTTGTCCACTCCTACTCCTATGCAATCTGTGTGGACTAGATGGTGATTAATCTGGGAGCTGTTTCAAAAGTCGGGAGGGTGCTAAACGAGAGTACTCACCGCCAAAGCGAGAGCTAACAATGGCACTTGAAGCGTCGCTGTCGTGGTGGAGGTGCCGCTCGCTATTGGGTATTGGTAGCAGTTTTACTGACACTTTGATTCAAAGTGCCGCTCGCTGTTGCAGCCTCTTGCTTTGAAATGTGACGTGCCGCTGACAAGACTTCACTTGACTTTTGAAACAGCTTTCTGGTTGAGATAAATTTGTGGGCACCTTGACCCACTACCTCCCTGTGTCTGTTAGTCTCCCAGCATATTTTTACATGACCTGGACCTATGCTTGGAGAGTGTGATTTTTCTCACTCTTGAAGCCATTTATACATATTCTTATTTCCCCTTGTGTGTATACACATTGAATAAAATGACCATAAAGGTAGACTTTATTTTCAATTTGGTGAGCTGTGAATATTTCTTGATAATTATTTCTGCTCTCAGAACCCATGTATAATAAAAAAAGAGGACATGGTCTGAGAGTGAGAGTTCGTGGACACGATCTGTGTTTAACCTAACCCACCTCTAAGTTGGAACATAGTGGAAACAGAGGTGGTGGCCAATCTACGCCTCACATACACTGGCAACCAGAGCTACACAAATATAGCTCTGAGAGCTGTTTCAAAAGTCAAGTGAAGTCCTGCAAGCGGCACGTCACATTATAAAGCGAGAGGCTGGCAATAGTGAGCAGCACTTTCAATCAAAGCGGCAGCAAAACTGGTACCAATACCCAATAGCGAGCAGCACCTCCACTTTAACAGCGACGCTTCAAGTGCCATTGTTAGCTCTCACTTTGGCAGTGAGTACTCTCGTTTAGCACCCTCCCGACTTTTGAAACAGCTCCCTGGTCAGTTTAAATAAGCGGCCACCTTAACCCAGTTGCGGGAACCGTTTATTGTTCTCACACCAGATTTTCCATACTGCTTGGAGAGTGTTTTTAGTCATAACCTCAAAGCCAATTTACCATTTTGTCATTTCCTTTTGTGAGTATTTTCAAAATAGCTCTGGTTGAGATAAATCAATTATCAATTTGTTTAGCTAGGAATACTTCTCACCAAGTATTTTTGCCTTTGTAGCCTATATAGAACAACACTACCTGGATCGAGGCGCACCCAAAGTGATCCTGTGTGTGATTTAACACAACTAACCCCTATGTTGTAGACAGGGATGGGTTGCCAAACTATGCCTCACAGCGGTAGCAACCAGCTGGGTGCACCCCTCTCATAAAGTGGGATTCACACGGTGAGATTCATGTACCTCACAGGTCGTTTGTCTGAGACAAATCCTGTTGAAATTCGGTACTGGAACACAATCTCCTCCTGTGAATGACAAGGTTCCTTTTTGCTGAGACAACTTTTTCCTCTTGCAATTGTCGGCAACAATCACCCCTAACAGGGAACAGAATCTCATGAGATTTTGACTTTAAACAGGTTTAAAATTTAGAGGGGCATTTTGGTGAGACAAATGTATTTCAAAAGTTCTCCCCAATCTGTGAGTTTCAGTGCTCTCAAATAACACCTATTCACATGGGGAAGTACCCTGAGTCGGCAACTGTGTACTCTGTGTACCATGTGTAGGGGTGTAGGGGTGAGACTATGTATCTGGTAAGTCCTCCCATGTGAATTGAATCCGCCATGTTACCCTGAGACTGTAGAACATCCCAATCTGTGAAACTTTGTACCCAGCTGGAAATAGTAGCAGACTGGTGCAAAGGTGTAAGGTACACCAGTCTCAGGTCCATTTGTCCCATCGTGTGAATCCCACTTTAGATCTCA
Organism: Alentia gelatinosa; assembly: GCA_950022655.1. Lineage (NCBI taxonomy): Eukaryota > Metazoa > Annelida > Polychaeta > Phyllodocida > Polynoidae > Alentia > Alentia gelatinosa. The sequence goes on from OX465585.1 coordinate 10,221,447, forward strand.
CATTCTGTAATCCAGTCAAAATAAAGCCACTAGGGCACCAAGTACTCAGTACTCCTGCTAGGTGGCATCATTGAGATTATAGGAATCTTTGGGTTGCATTGATGCACATGTTTAGCCCGGGAGGCAGGCCAGTGGATTTTCAAGGCTCTCAGCCTAGTTCGTTAAGAATTCCTGTACCATAGAGCGTGGTGGGAGTACAGAATACCAGAGAGTATGAGATACATGGTGGTTACCTACTATATCTAAAAAAAACTATGATTCTGGTAGAATCCGCCTGGAGTGTCTCCCACACATAGAGACAGAGTGAACCAGACCTAGGCATGGAGACTGAAGAGCCCCGAGAGTGAGATTCTTGTACAGTACTTAACTGAATCCTGCTATTTTTTGTGTTTCTCTACACAGACGTACTTCTATTCTGATGATTTGTTTCTAGCTGTACTGAAAACATAATTTAGAACTGTAGTTTCCCGATCTTCTCTCCTTGAGAGAATGCAATGAGATCACAACATTTCGCTAGACCCCACCATGATTCAGGTAGGATTTGCTTGGAGTAGACATAGTGAACCAGACTTAGGCTTGGAGACTGAAAAGCCACGAGAGTGAGAATCTTGTGGAGAAGAAAACTATATTTATTCTTCCTTTCTGTAGATTGTTATACAGATATGCGTTTTCTCTTATGATTTATTTCGAGCCATCTCACAACCAAAGTTTACGTTAGTAATATTTAGATCACAACATTTTGCTTGGAAACTAAATGAAAGTTCCAGGTATTGATAGTAGGGGGCACCACTAAGCCACTAAGGGGCCTAATACGACACGACAAAGTCGCCAGTATCAAAATAAATCACGACGTTCAATGTGCTTCTTCATTTGGTAACAAAATGTGTCCATACTTGGTGTGTAAAGTATAGACATATGTACTGCTCAAGTTAACCATATCAAAGAATCAAAATTTGTCCTGGAACTCAAATCTAAAGTGAATAGTATAAACCATGATAGTATAATGTAAAAAATACTGAACAAGAAGGACCTTAAATACTGCACATTTGAATGTAACATACATTTTAAGTAACACTCACCAACCTCCATAGTTTGTCATACATGTGATGATTCCTATTGCCAGGTTTTGAACATCAAACTTTGAGCCTGTGAATCCCTGCTTTAGATTTTCTGTGTGACCTGAAAGATTCGTTTTTTTATTGAATACTAATACTTTAATGAGATTTTCAATATATACATGCATCATCACTATCCTGGTATGAGCTGCACTGTATCACAGATTGGTATCTACCTAACTATATGATATTACTCGACCTAAAGCGATACACCGATACACCGATACACGCCGACGCGCACCGATACAAAATGACCATATCGTAGAGTATCGGTGCGCGTCGGAGCGAGTCGGTGCGCGTCGGTGCACATCGTAACGTCTTGGGAGGGTGCACGAAAAAGGTACCTCCCTTTACACTACTATCTCAAGTTCAGTTTAGTGTTTATCCTACCCCATCTCTAATTATTCATTTATTACACTCGTACAATAAATAACACTTTACTGCACGCTCAGCCAAATACAGTCACCCAATGTTAAGCCTTAGGCGTTTTTTATTAGGGGTAGGATAACTGTAACAATGATAAATGTGCTGTTTGTCGCACTCTGGCTGATTAATTGTGCATGGATTATGCAATAAAAACAGCACCAATTAATTGAGTACTCCTAAAGGTCCGTCGGCGGTAGCCAATGACTACACATCTGCATCTAAATTAGGTGAGGGTGCAATGTATTCTTTGTTTCTGCTGCATTTAATAGATCCATACCAAATTAAGTCGCTCGGGGGTGGCCACATTGTGTGATATATGCACAATTATTCATCAACACTTCTCTGCATGTCTGTTTCCATTCACTGATCGGGCGTCGGTGCTTCCCAACTGCAAATCACTGGCGAACAGTCGGCCAGTGGAAGATGGCTTACAAGGTAGGTAGATCATCGTGTGTAACTAGGTTTCTAAAGGCCATGGAAGGAGGGAGCAATGTTAGGCTTTCTTTCTGCCCAGGATCACCATCAGGGACCTGGGACCTGTTTCAGTAGTTTCGTGACATTAGGCCTAGACAGACATCAACAGCGGCACCAACAGTGCTAGCAACAGCGGAAAATTTTTTGTCGGGTTTCAAAACGCATGTCAGAGTTGACGTCAAATATCAGCGAATTGGAGTGGCCAATTTTCTTCATAATTTGAACAATTATGGGTTATATATATCCCTTACTCCCGTGTTCAAGTTTCATTGCTTAATGTCTACGGGAAATGAGTGAAATCGTCTAATACTTTTGAAACAGGACACACCATGTTTGGGGTCTGTCTTGTCCTAAGTGCCGCAACTTGTGTTCATCTGTCCATATGGTGTCACAGACACCAACTAGACATGTCACAAAACTACTGAAACAGGTCCCAGTTTCACTAGTTTCATGACATGTCTAGATGGCGTCTAGATGGTGTGTCCAGTTTCATAAGAACTAGACTTTAGACTTTGTTTTGTCCATTCTTGCTTGCACTGTTGGTGCCGCTTTTCATGTCTGTCTAACACTTTTGTCAATATACTAATGAAACAGGTCCATGACATGTAGATTTGTCTAATTCTTATGTTTGGGGTCTGTCTTTTCCTAAGGGCAGTTACTGGTGATGTCCCAATCTGTCTGTATGGTGTCACAGACATGTCAGGGAACTAGTGAAACAGGTCCCTGGTGCCAAAACCAGTATAACATAAGGGAGATCAAGCCATTATCCATTGGCTGATTATTGGCCACCTATCTGCAGTTTGAAACCACTGATCCATTTCTAAAGTATACTGACACCAGATCGGTGGATGGAAACAAGACTTATATAACACTGCATCGAGAATCGGCTAAATACACAATACTCCATGAGTTTGGATGTGCCCCAATCGTCATCGAGGCAAAGCCGAGTGATGATTATGGCACATCCAAACGAGTAGAGTATTGTGTATTTTATGATTCGAGTGCGGTTCTGGATTTATCTCACCCCTTTCTATGACATTAAACAACATCAGAATATCAGAATAATTAGAATATACTTAGCAAATCCATATGACTTCATCGCACATTCACTATGCCATGGCCGTGGCGTAGTATTGTCACTTTACGGGGGTGATTGTTGAGTATTTTTTCCCAATGTTATTCCTATGGCTAAGCTTGTACCAGGGGTGAGATAAATACAGAGATCTGCTCACCAATTATGAATTGAGGCCACCACCAACTGACATCTTCCCCTTCCGACAGAATAAAATGGGTTTGAAATCGTCGGTGATGGTCAATTAGTCATTGTTTTTTTTTGTTTTTTTAAATGTCTTTATTGCATTCGATGTGTTACATCGTTCTTCCTTGCAAATATGACAGTGAAACCAACACCAACATGAACAGCAATGATATTTACAATGATATGATACACATAGATATTTTCGAGTCCTAATATTACATCTGTTACATTTCCTATTTACATGTTTTTTTTCATCATAAAATATTTTTTCTTTCGATATAGAGAAATACTATATTTACATATACAATGTGCCTATTACATACATGTATGTATATTATCTTACTCTAACAGTTTTTGCAATACTATCTTCTTGAATTGCCTCTTTGTCACTGTATCCTGTGCTTCTCTAGATAAGGCGTTCCATATCCCGATTCCCTTGTAAATACTCGATTTCCTGAATTTCTCTTTTTTTGGTCTCGATAAATAAATCAACTTTTTAAATGATCCCCTTGTTTGTGGTCTTTCATTTTCGTTATTCTTAAGTTGTATATCCCCTAGTTTGTATAGTGATCTTATTATTCCTAATTGTGTTTGGAGGACAATTCCGTCGGTATGGCCCTGGAAAATGGGGAAGAAACAAGGCATACACAGCACCCTCACTGATTGTTTGTTTTACGATTGCAGTGATGTGGACGAAATAGATTAAAGTATGGGTTCATTGGAAGTTGATAGTAGTCACTGGTTGGCTATAATCTAATCTATCGGGGACAGCTCTGAATCCACAGAGTACCATGCCACTTGATGGTTTATCTGGGCCTCACACTACCTTGGAGATAACATCAATATCTGTACCCGTTTATAAGTTCACAATACAGAGGGTATAAACTGTGAAATTACTTACCTGATGAACTGAAACTATCAGAAAGCAAATTAACATTTAAAAAGAATTTAAGACAACTTACTGACATATATACAAACTCACACCCAAGACATATAAAAAAACAGAAACAAACACCACTAAAGCGAGGACTATAGACATATCTGTCCAGGTTGTCACCCCAAAACAATCATGTTTTTGGTCTAATCTTAAGGTGGACATAAGGACATACACACTTGGACGATAGAAATATCAGTCTATGCTCAACTTGAACTGAAACGAACTCAATGACCTGAAGTGACCTAAATTATATACACACATATGCACGCTACAGAAGTGTTAGCATGGATATGGTATGGTATATATGGAGAAAACAAGTGTGGTGGTCGCCGCCTGTCTAGCGGGTTGGATGACCCCAATCCGGAATTGCTATTTCCAGGCAGGATCCCTACCTACGCACTCTACGTAAGGTTGGTTCGGTTAGTTTACACAGACCTAGTCACACATAACACAACAACGTCTTTTAATAAACAGAGATGTTTATTACTCACTACTTCCCGGAAAGATCTGGAAGATCTTTCTCACAAGTACAGTACCCCAGCACGTATGTGCCAGGTAATGCTGGAGAGGCTAATCTGGAAGACTCGCCTAACCACCAGGAAGGTTACAAGAACCCGCCTTCAAAGTGAGGGCCCAAGGGTCTGTTCCGTAGAAGAGACGCGCAAGGACAGCCTGTCGACCTTCTGTGAACGCTGAGTATATATACCCAGCGTTACTTAATCCCGGTCTCCGCCGCGCCACTCTCGTGTGCGGGGTTGTCCGGAATCACTACACAGTAAGGATCGGCACGTCACGCCACCTTCCGTGAAACATACGAACAGTTTTTACTAAGGGGGGGACCAAGGCAGCCATTATGCTGCTAGGGGACAACCCAATTAAAAATTACAACATAAATCCAGCAGTTCTTGGTCTACTCTCTCGCTTCCTGGCGTTCACAAGAATTCACTGATACCAATGTATAAGTGAAAAAGGTGGAATTGTAAGACGGAGAAGTTATTAAAAATATGGAAGATACGACATTTAGTAAAGAAGAAACAACATTTGAAGTATAAAGGACTAGCCTCGCTAGCACCTTAAGAAAATGTGATATTCACCCATCTTGAGCCGGGGAGCGGATTCTTGAGCGTTGGGCAGGGAAGACTCGACAGTCGCGGACCTACAGGTGGTCAGCCCGGCCTGTTGAGCACCCTGCCTCCAGCAGTTCCGGATCTTGTTGAAGTCCATTGTAGGCTCCCGGCGGGTGATGTGTCGTTCTCTTTCTCATCTTGGAGTATCGAGCCCAGCTGGCCCACCAGCAGACCTACTACATTCAGCCCGATGCTGGCGGGTGCTGGGCTTCCCACTGTTCTTCAGTTCGGAAGACATCCATATGTAGAAGAAGGGTCAGCCTTGCTTGACACCTCCATAGTTTGTAAGTTTCCGAATACGGAAATAACGGCCAAAAAGGCAAAAACAATTCTCCATCCACCTGGTAAGAGTGTGTGGTATCAGTGTTCTTTTATTCGGCTCCAGCTATACTGGCATGTTTCCTTCGGCTTAAATCGAGAACCAATTAAGGCCCCAATTTTTAGCTGGATTCAGAACTTACGATCATCGACCCAAGGTAGAAATAGTCGGCGCAATCCAACAGAACAGGGATTGCGTCTACTATCTCATTATAGAGTAGACGAACTCAGTTCCGACACAGACCCGGTAAGTCAGTTCCATACCCGAGAGGCATAGTCTTCCTTACCCGGTACCAGAGACTAGTGTGGACGGAATCCACACCACAGGCCGGAGGTTTTCGTGATGGGAGCCTATTACTGGCCTGACCATCGAGAGAACCTTCAGCTGTCTGAAACCAGGGTTGTGCCTTGGGGAAGTCGTTTTATCGACTTTGCTCAGCCTCAACCCAGGATCGCTTATCATAGGTTACTCCTAACTTTTCTTCTACTCCTGCCAGCGATCCTTGTGGTTAGCTGAGAAAGTGCAGAATTCCGGTTAGGAGGCCACACGACGATCTATCGAGATTAAGTAATTATTCTCAAGAGACCATCACGGAAGTAGCCAGGTCGGAAAAAAAATTTTCCTACCCGAGACTTCCCATACCCGTCTGATCTTGGAAACAGGAGAGTTGTGGACTCTGCCGGTTCCGAGCTGAGATGGCGTATCCCCGGCCTATCAGGCACCAATCGAGCCGGTCGTTGTCAACCCTAGATATCCTCGTCAGAGGATATCTTGAGGTCGAGAATTTCCAACTGACTGGGCGTGGTAGTCGTCGGTGGAACCGACGTTGCCGGGGCGGTTCTCTCTGGTTGCAGTGGACTCAGCGCAGACGTGGGCTGGAACTGAGACATCAACTGCTGCAGAGAGGTTGGTCCGGTATCTGAAAAGATTCCGGACTCCAACGGGATGATGTTGGCGTTCACCCCAATTGCTCCACCCTGTTCCCCGGGTTGATCAACCGGCTTAGCCCGGGAGGGCCTTGCCGATGTTTCGGCTGTAGGATTTCAGTCTGATCTTGTTGGATCTGACCTTGTCCCGACAGCAGAGTGTCTACACTGACATCCATAGGCTGGGCCGTACTGGATGTAGTGTCCTGTTGGGAAGTTTCTTCCACGGATGACCACCCCAACATGCTGGCGAGTTGCCGGCATGTCGGGTCTGGTTCTTCCGTGGTGAACTGTAGAAATCTTCCCAGGCTCCGTTGTCGGGCCAACCACACTTCCTCTAGGGCTTGCGGGTCGTCACCGATGTAGTAGAGCGACATACCCAAGTGCCGAAGACAACATTCATCTTGGCGATGGGTCTGGGCTTCCGCCCAGGCAAACCTCGATTGAGCCGTGGTTTTCGCAATACGCGCAAGTCCGATGCGTACTGCTTAGCCAGGCCCTTCATGGCTTCCCTAACCTCGTACCGGGCTAGGTTGACTAGCTCCTGAACGAAACTCTCATGGAGAGACTGCGCACCCTTACGGACGCGGCCTTCCAACGTGCTACCTATGTGCGACTCTAGTTGATCCGCCTGCTGGACGTATTCAACCGATATCGCACAGGGAGAGGAAGTTACCTTTGACGCAACGGGAGGCTGTGTCATCGGTTTCTTCTTCACCTCAACAACCAGGTTGGCTGGTGGTGGTAGAGCCGGAAAGGCCTCCTCATCCACAACTTTCCCGGGTGCTTGGGTAGCACCTTTGCTGTCCGGGTAACTCCCGAGAGGCTTGAGCTGGGACGAGTCTCAGCTGGTTTCTCCACGGGTCCGCCTACTTTGGAAGCAGTTGGAACGTTCCCTTCACTCTTGGCTGAGAGGAGTTTTAGCCCCTCAGTCAAACTTGGGGTAGCCTGGTAAGCAGCTTCCACCACGTCAGTGATGGTGTGCCTACTAGGAGCCAACTTCTTCTTAGGCTTCCGACTGGATCTCCCAGAAGTATCATTCTCGCTGGACGAGGATGACGACAACTTCTTAACCCGTCGTCTAACCTTCGAGGAACCCTTTGACGGTTCCCGGCTATGGGACCGTTTGTTCCTCGACTCTTTTGACATCCGAGATGGTTGGAAGCGGATAGCATCAGACTCCCGAACCAGCCAGGATTCTTCTTCCATCCGATCTTAAACAATCGACCGTCAGTCACACAAGTTTCGGGTTCCAGTCTGCCTTTCTGAGCATCGGAGCCGAAGTCAATGAATCTCTGCCAAAGATTCATGACCAATTCCCGAGCTGCAGCTCCAGCAGTCCGGTGTTCCCGGGCGATGTGTCGGACAAGACAAGACACGACAAGGCACACCCGGCCTGGCAAGAACCACCTTTCTTACCTAGGCACTGTAGCCATGGTCGCTCAGCTAGGTGGGCCTCGACGAGGTGCCTAGCGTAATGACCCGCAGTTGCATAGGTTGGTGACAATTTCTTGTCCCTTCCATGGCAACTCACGAAGACACAATGATCGCCGTTACCGAACTTGTGCCACGCAAATGCAATCCGGTCTTTGACCTGATCGTCGTATTTCAGCCGGCTGACGCTTGACACCCCTTTCACCCGGTCGATGTACCAGGTGTTGGGAGAGCCTTCGTCAACCAACCATTCCTCGTCGTCAATCACTGCCATCACTGTCAGGGTTGGATTTGGTCAGGGGTTTAGCCCTATCCATCTCTGTTCCCCAACACTTGACTTCTCCGCCACCCGTGGCACCCGTGGAGGTGCTCGGTGTAGCGGCAGTCGCACTCGGCCCAGCTTGCGCCGCGCCTTTCGACTCAGCCCCCTTCGACTTCTCTTGCTTCTCGGGTTTGGGTTTCCCTTTACCCGAGTCACACAAGTCTAGCCGGCTTTCCTTTTTGGCCAACTCCGCCTCGGCCCGCTCCCGGGCAGCATGACGGAGTCGCTTTCTCTGCTGCTTCGACAGCTGCGGGTCAGTTCCGGAAGCATCTTTTGACACCTCAGTGTTGCTCTCAGACTTCCCCGGCGCGGGTTTAGCCGGCTGTGACACCGGTTTATCACCTTTGCTGGACGGCCCCGTTAACACAGAGTCGTCCCCAACTGACGAATCAGTCTCCATGGCCGCCTCTGCACCAGGTTCGGCCCTCTCAGGCTTAGCCACCGGACCCGGGGCCAAAAAGGTCCCGGCTTCCGCCGACTTCACCTTAGGAGGAGTCCAATGCTGATACATTGACTGAACCATGTTCCGCGTCTTGGGATCTGGGATCCCAGCCAACATTTCTTCCAGGCTCTGAGTTGTGAACTCAGGCCCGGACTCAAGCCGCTCAGAAAACTTCCTCGGAGAGTGGTGATGCGGGGGGGCTCAGCCTCGCCTCGGCGTCTCACGCTCCGATTCAGAACCACCGCCTTCCATCATGATCACATCCGAATCAGAGATCTCGGTTTTCACCGAGCTCGTCTTCGGACGGGCACCTGAAGAACCCTTAGCGGCCTGGGCCGCCTGGGACTTCTTCCCTTTGTGACTTTTTTCCTGTCCGGGTTGTTCATCTCGGGTTTCCCCGAAAAGAACAGAGTCCTCAGACTCCTCCCCTGCCAGGTCAAAATCACCATCATCTGACCCAATGAGCAAAGCATCATCGTCCAGATCTGCCCCCCGCTTGGCCAAGGCCGAGAATCCGGGCAGTGGTGAGGGGAGCTCACGCTCACCCTCCGCAGACGGGGCACGGTCAGCCATGCTGCTACCACCCGACTCCCGTGGTGCTAGGCACAACTGCGAACACAGAGTGAAGACCACTGAAAAAACAGGGTCTTATATACTCCTAGTTGACCGTGCCGAGACTGGCTCATCTTGAGCGTCTCAAAACCGCATGCGTGAAGAAACCAAAGGTCAGCGTTACGCTCGACTTGATTAGTTCACACCCTCAATTGCCCAGCGCAGGTTCCGAAACCCGGGGAAGCCCTTTTTGAGCTCCACCCCGAGTTCTCTACCGCGTGGGGGTTTCTTATCGCCGTCGTGCATCACATCGATAGAATGGGAGACTGTGTACAACTTCCATATAAATGGATCAGACCTTACAGAGCGTTCGGCAATTCTGCAGCCTCTAGAGGGTCCGCGACAGGGTCCCTTAGAGCAACATCTGGGCTGCGGCACACAACGACTGGTTCTAAGGTAACTGTTTGATCAACATTCACGTATAATTGACACGCCGCTGGTTTTCAATGATTTACACTTCGTACCATTGCTTCTCGTTGTGTTTTCGACAACCCCGGCACCACTACTCTTTGTAGCTAACCACAGCCTTCGATTTTAGTCTGCGGCGGGGTTTAGAGTCTATTTAAGACTCCATTCTACATCTCGAACCATGTTTATTGTACACAGCTCGATTTGTAGCAAATTCGGACCTATCCGTATCAGGTTTTTCATCTACCCACACCTTCCTTTAGGGTTAGCATAAGTAGGAATTACCTTCCGCGGACGTCCCGGTTTCCGTCGTGTTGACGGGCACCCACTCGGAACCCCGATAACCTTTGACCGGGACTTCCCTGTGGGGGTCTGTCACCGCCGTGTTGATGGGGGTTTGACACCCGGCTTCCCGGCTCTTTGAATCCAGGACCTTACTGGTACCCCAGTCGGGCCTGCGGTCAGTGACACATCCTGCATTGTAGCAGGGTGTGAAACTTCAAAGCCGGAACTTTCGCGCTTCCCTTCCCATAGTCGCAAACGAGCTACATGGGATTTGTAAAGCCTTCTTGACCATTCATCCTCTATCACTACCGTCATTTCTGACAATACTTGAACAATTCTGAATGGTCCATCCCAGTTAGGAGCGAGTTTTACATTTACCAACGGAGTGTGGTATCGCACAACCCGGTCTCCTACTCGGAACTTACGTGGTTTAAGATTGACATCATGGCCAGTCTTTTGCCACTCAGCAGCTTTTGTCAGGTTCCGTCTCGCGAGATAATATCCCTCTACAAAACGTTCCCTGAGCTTTTCGACAAAACCTATGGGACAAGGATCATCCGTAGACATTCCGGGAACCCCAGAGACTATGTCAGCGGGCATTACTATTTCCTCGCCAAAGACGAGCAAATTAGGTTAACACCCCGTACTTGAATGAATGGTTCCATTATAAGCGTGAGCTATAAATGGTGCCAATTCATCCCAATTCTTTCGGTTTTCATCTACCAGGGTCCGGAGACACTGGATCAATGTCCGGTTGAACCGTTCCACCATACCATCTGATTGAGGACGATATGGATTAGTATGTGTCTTTTTAATCTCAAGTATCCTACACATTTCTTTCCAGATCTGGGATTCAAATTCCCGTCCCTGGTCGGAATGTAACACACTCGGAGTTCCAAAAGGCAGCATCCAGTTTTTCACTAAAGCCTCCGCACAAGTGGCAGCTTTGTGATTCTTCATGGGATAGATCTGCACATATTTTGTGTAGTAATCCATCACCACCATCATACAGGTATTCCCTTCCTCAGACTCGTCGATACCAGATATGATATCTAGAGCGATTCTGGCAAACCTGACTCAAAATAGCTCCTGTTGTAGCAGCATCTTTCCTACCCCGGGCTTGACTTTGCTACAGACAGAACATCCAGATATCCATCTTCGAATATCTGCACCCATTCCAGGCCAGTAGTAACGATGCCTTATTCTGGCTACCGTCCTTTTCCGTCCTAGATGAGCTGCACTCCTATGTTCATGACATAGAGTCATTAGTCCGGAATGTAATTCTCGAGGGACCACTAATTGCAGAGCACATTTAAGTGGTTGCAACGTAGTTCTCCATCGATATAATACTCCATCCCACACCTCCAGTTCTTTCCATTGACCGCACAGATTCCGAAATTCTCGGTTTTCAGGCGAGATCTCGGGCCCTGTATGTCTATGGAGCCCCTTTGCTACCAGTTTGATTAACCGGAACAGATCCAGGTCAGCCTGTTGACTTTCCTTAATCTGTTCCAGAGTCCACTGATAGTTCTGGGGTGGTTTCACTTTCTGGGAGCGAAGGGCAGCTATTACAGCTCTATGCTCACCACAATCTCGGCAATCTGGACACCCACATTTCCGCACTGGTCTCCTTGAGAGACAATCTGCATTAATGTGAGACTTTCCAGCCCGGTGTTCGATCTGGCAGTTAGTTAATCCGAATTCGGAAAGAGCTGCCAGCCATCTTCCAATCATTCCCTCGGCATCTTTGAAGTTAAAGAGCCATTTGAGAGAAGAATGGTCGGTACGCAAGATAAAATCTCCACCTGCTAGGAAGTGTCGATATTTTCTCACATACACCACAACCGCTAAGAGTTCCCTCTTAGTTTTACAGTAGTTCCGCTGGCTTTTACTTAAGCTATTGCTGGCAAAAGCTATTGGAACCTCTACACCATTCTGAATCTGAGACAATGCCGCTCTGATACTCTCATTACTAGCGTCAGTGTCAAGGATGAACCGACCCTGGGGCAGAGGGTACTTCAACACGGGAGTCTCCATAAATTTTCTTTTAAGTCCCAGAAAAGCATGTTCAGCTTCCGGAGTCCACTGGATCTCTTTTGGCTTCCCTGGCTTATCTAGTACCACATACTGCTGCATGGGATGTGCAATTTCAGAAAAACCCGGAATGAAGTCGCGGTAGTACGAACAAAATCCTAGGAAAGATTGTCGGACGTCTGCAGTGCGTGCGTAACACGACCACAAGTGTTCTCCTAACGTTATAGCGTACTCGCCGCGGCGTCGGTTGCGCCGTGTGCTAGATGTTATCCCCGTTCCTATTGGCTGAACTTGACCTAGTTCTGCCGTTAGGATGGTTCTGATTGGACAGCGTAGTATACAACTCGCTGTCACTGTGACAACGTCCTCACGCTGGGCACTGCCTAACTGCTACCAGCAGGGGCTGACCATTTGGTGCTCAGTAAGGTGGGGACATTTTATGTGTAGGGGAGGGCGGACAAACTGCTGTGGATTCGAGTTTATCAGACCGTTCCCCTCAGATACGGGGACGAGAGACTTGTGGTTTCGAAGATTACTTCTTCTCGTCAGGTGTGGCACTTTGGGGGGTTTTCTTTCGGATTCGTTCACCGTTTTGTACCATTTTTTATGGTGGTGTATAAAGAGAGGATCACGTTACGTATGATATTTCTCTATTTTATTATTTTGCAAATGTTGCGTGGCCGGCAACTGTCGCAGCATATAATATCTAGCTCAAAAAACACATCCTCCTACTGGTGGGTATGGTTTTCGTTGGCGAGTACCAAGTTAGGAGTCTTTTCAGGTCGGGCTTGTAGGACTACTGTGCGAATGATTTCTCTTGGAATTCTCTATAGCGAATTAGTGCGTGAAGACGTCTATTTTCGTATAAAAAAAATTTTGACGTGGCGTTATGGTAGTCCCTTAGCCGTACCGGTTGTCCATGGTGTTTAGTCCCCATGGGGATTGACTCCTTAGTCGATGGATCCAATTGAACTCAACTTTGTTCCGTAGGGTCATCGCTCTATCGCTTTTGGGGTGGCAAAAGATGAAGTCGAGTATGTGAAACTTCACATCTTCGATGCCTTCATGGTTGCAGTCATTGAAGTGTATTGGTACTTCATTTTGATTGTTTGCTTTTTTGATGTTTCTGAGATGCTCGTACATCCTTTCTCTGATCTTGCATTTGGTTTGCCCAACGTAATGTATACCGCATTTTTGACATTCAATGCAGTATATTACATTGGAGCTGTTGCAGGTCACATTCCACTTGGTGTCATACCTGTCATTTGTGGTTTTGGAGCGGATACTGCCACCCCTATCTAGTTTTGCGCAATACTGGCAGTTTTTACGATTGCAGATATTGCGCATATTGGTTTTGTCCTTGTCGTCGTCTGTTCCCTTTTCATTTCTGGGGTGATAATCTGTCTGGGATCTGACAAGATGATCCTTCAGATTCTTAGGGCGTTTATAGCCCTTTACTAGTTTACTTCGGTATATCGACTTTGTCGTTACCGACCTTCCTAGTAGGTCCCAGTTTTTCTCGACAATTTCCCCCAGTTTGTTATTACCCGGGCGGTAAGTGGCAATCAGGAAGGTTTTTTCTTTTTCCTCTTTGCCACCTTTGTCTTTTTTCGGTTTGAGAATTTTTTTTTTATACGAAAATAGACGTCTTCACGCACTAATTCGCTATAGAGAATTCCAAGGAAAATCCTAGGAAAGACCTTATAAATGTCTTTTATATTCTGGGGGCGTGGCCAATTAGCGACTACCTCCAACTTGGAAGGATCTGCCTGGATTCCATTTCCAGAAACTATCCGTCCCAAGTATTCCACAGATCTGCGAAACAGTTTGCATTTCTGAGGTTTGAGCTTCAACCCAGAAGATTTAATCCGCTCAAATACCTCTCTCAGGTTTTCTAGGCACTCAACATAATTCTTTCCGAAGATGATTATGTCATCCAGATAAACCAAACACTTTTTCCACTGCAAGCCACGCAACATCTGATCCATCATCGATTCGAAAGTCGCTGGAGCGTTACAGAGGCCAAATCACATTACGGTAAACTCGTAAAGCCCTTGATGAGTGGTAAACGCCGTTTTAGGTTGATCGCCACTGTTCATCTTTACCTGCCAATATCCAGATTGGAGATCCAGAGTACAAAACCACTGGTTCCCACCTAGAGAGTCGAGACTCTCATCAATCCGTGGTATTGGATAGGCATTTTTCCGGGTGATACTATTCAGTTTTCTGTAGTCAATACAGAACCGGCAAGTACCATCCTTCTTAGTAACCATTACCACAGGGCTAGCCCAAGGACTTGCACTGGGGACAATTACTTTCTGGCTCCTGATTCAGTCTTTCGTTGATTTTGGCCAACAACTTCATTACCTCGGAAGAGTTTTCTTCTGGTTCTGCGGTTTTAGGTTTTGCCTCTGCCACAGAAGGTACATCACTGTTCCTTCCAAAGCTAGGGGTTCGACCTCTCCCACGTCCCCGTCTATGGAAACCTCCCCTTCCAAGTACCATTGAGCGGACATTAGAGAGTATATCCTCTATTTCCGCTTCCTGACACTCGTAGGTATCTTCTTCTTCTACTTGTGACCAAGAAGAACCTACTACGTTAACCCGGGAAGTTTTTCCTGGATTAGCATATTTTCCGAATAGTATACACCGCTGTTCGTAGACGTCCACTATTCGCAACACATGCATGAAGTTCATACCGGGCTCCCATTTAGAGATGACTTCCGTTCGCACGTCATCATCCCAAGGCCCTTTTATAAACTGAGTTTGCAGATCTTCATGTAGCGTGGGAGAATCCAATCCCGTTCCTGGGTAAACTTCCAACAACATTTGTTGTAAAGCTAGCCCATAGGCCCGAGTTGTCTCCTCTCTACCCTGGATCCTCTTTAGAAAAGTGGATCTGGGATTTAGCGTTACTAGCTGACCAAAATAATAAGAGGCACTTTATTCCAGCCGTTACATTGTATATCCTCACAAAATCCCGCAAACCAGTGTTCCCACTCCATTCCCTTTCCATAAGGTTTTGGAATGACAGCGTTTCTTCTGGCTGCGTTCTCTGGACGCATAATCGGAACCTTGTCGGCTCTTGCCATTGACAAGTTGAAGATCCGGTCTTGCTCCCTTACTTGGTTAAAAGAGTTGAACCCTAGTTCGGCTATCGCTTTACTAGTGTGTTCAGAACTCGGAGAACCCATTCTTGACTCGGAAGGTAGCCGGAAGCTAACCAAAGGAGTCCTCACACCCCTTGTTCCAGGTATTAATCTGTTAGGGGTCTTTTCAAGATTTTCCACCTTCCCTGGAGGGGAGTATAGATGATCTCTTACATTACTCCAGCCAGCTTGTGACATAGGCATTCTTCTGGATGATTCTGTCTCTGCTAGTCGAGCTTGGTCCTTCATGTGATGTACATGTTGGTTGAATTGCTCGATTCTTTCTAGAGTCTCAATCTCGCGAACCGAAAGTTCTTCCAAGTTATGGTGCCGTTTGGCTACCTCCTCGGCAATCTCTCGATTGCGAGCTTTTAGTTCCTGACACATATCTCGGGCCTCTCTTTTCCGATCAAACTCGGCTAAGAGTTCTGGTCCAAGAAAGCCTTCGGGAACCTCATCGGAAGGTGCCTGAAAGGTATCTTCCATTCTATCCCGTGGAGTACTAGACTCTCAAGGACTATCTGTCTGTATCTGTATGTTCGGTTTTCAGTTAGTTTACACAGACCTAGTCACACATAACACAACAACGTCTTTTAATAAACAGAGATGTTTATTACTCACTACTTCCCGGAAAGATCTGGAAGATCTTTCCCACAAGTACAGTACCCCACCACGTATGTGCCAGGTAATGCTGGAGAGGCTAATCTGGAAGACTCGCCTAACCACCAGGAAGGTTACGAGAACCCGCCTTCAAAGTGAGGGCCCAAGGGTCTGTTCCGTAGAAGAGACGCGCGAGGACAGCCTGTCGACCTACTGTGAACGCTGAGTATATATACCCAGCGTTACTTAATCCCGGTCTCCGCCGCGCCACTCTCGTGTGCGGCGTTGTCCGGAATCACTACACAGTAAGGATCGGCACGTCACGCCACCTTCCGTGAAACATACGAACACTGCTGGATTCCCACCCCACTACACAACTATAGAAATATACAAATTATACATACACATATAGTTGTATTCCAATCTCAATGTATTTTCTAGTTATCCTTGATGGTAATGATGGTAGACCGCATTGTAATGACGCAAGCGAATCATTTCAAATAAAAGTTATTTTAAAAAAAACAAAAAACCCTGGTATTTTTGTTCCAGTGGCTTAAAATTGGAAATTTTTTCCTTCTTTTCATTGAACAACCCAATTCTGGCAGGGAGGCCAGATCTTCCAATGGTAGTACAGTGTTCTTGGTGCATAAGATAGTTAGATAACAATAGAAATAGTATGCTATAAATATATCAATTGAGAATTTAGTGGTGTGCAGTAGGTGAGATGAGATGAGTTCTGTATATCTGAGTTAGGCCGCCCACACTTGCTTCATAGCACGTTTGAATGCAGCTATACTGCCTGTCCTCTGGAGATCAGGCATTACACTTGTTCTCCATGTCCCTATCACACAGTGTGAAAAACCTTGATTTATGTATGAATACTTAGGAGAAACCAAACGAGAGTTAGTCGTGTTGTTGTTTATCGCACGACGGCAAAGTCGCGTATCACTGCGCGAGTGCAGTGATCCGCGACTTTGCCAGAGTGCGATAAACAACATGACTAACTCGAGTTTGGTTTAGAATTTATCCCACCCTGTCTAAATTACTTCAGCAAATTAAGAAACAACATAATACTCAGCGATAATCAGTGATAATCATTGGTCGCTTTAGAAATTACATCATTTGACAACTGTATGCCACTAGAGCGATAAATTTCATTTTCCTGCACCGTAGACCAAATACAGTCTGCTAATGTTAAGCCTATGGTGTTTTTATTAGGGGTAGGAAAAATCTGGCGAATATAGCTATGATTTCGTGTAAATGTGTTAGTCCTTTTTTAATTGTGTATATGCTTCATTCATTGATGTATATTTTTCCTTGGGCGTAAATAAGGTTGTCCCTTTTTGGCATGATATATATACACCTGATGCTGATATATTTACACCATTGTTCACTAATTCTATTCTATGCAGCTAGGGGACACCACTGTTGTTTTTATTTCATTTGCCATTAGTCATCAAGTGCATGGTATATGGAAAATCCAATGTTATTTTATAAATTTTGAGCATAAATAATTCTAAAACCCTATTGATTATATCTTCTTTAATTACATATAATAAGCCCACCATTCTTTTGTTTTGTTACTGTTTTTAGGTTTTACTTTCATAACACCAATTTTCTGTAGGGTTCTGGATGTCTTCCTTTATAAGAAGGCTACTGAGGGTACTGTGTCTGTGGACATTGGGTGGGGCTCATATTTGTGGTCGGGGTCGGGATCAGAGTCAGAGTAATATAGGGAGAGGGCTTCAGTGTTGGTGCAGGCACGGAGTGAGTGTAGGGAGTCGGGTGGTGGGTCCTAACCTCTACATACCACTGAGACCACCACAACCTCTAACAACACAAGGGAAGGGGGGAATGGTTGGGGCTGGCCGGGGGCAGGGCAGCTGGGCAATCAGATGTACCATCACTACAGCACAGATGAGTGGTCAGAAATTGAAGGGGGAAGACAGGGTGGTCAGGTGGCAAAACCTTTCTTTCAGTGTACATATATACGGCAAACGTATATAATATGGATATATACGACTGGCGTATATATATTTATCCTACCCCTCATATAAATCTCCATAGACTTAACATGGAGTGACTGTATGCCACGGTTATGCCATATAACATTTATATGCCACGGGTAACATATGAAGTAAAAAACATGTTACCGGGTAGGATAAAATCTAAACATCACTCAATTCCATACAATTGTTTACATGGCGTTCGTTGTCTTCTGCTACAGATATCACTCAGCTCCGCTTCGCGATATCAATCCACGAATACAACTAATGCCATATAAACAATTGTATGAAATTTTGTGACGTTTCTTGATAATATCGCACATGATATTTCTTCTCATACATGCTTGGGGGCAAATACAGCCATTACGTTTCCATATACACGAAAAAACAGTATTGTATACGCCTCATATGCTGGCGTGAAATATGGACGTATACATATGAAAACATGTCAATTTACATATGATACATGCATTTACTTGATGGCGTAAAAAAATGAAAAAAGTGGGCTTTTTCACACAGTGTGAGTGTTGCAGTATGTTTTCCATGGTCTATATCTTGTGTATCGTCCATTCTCTTAGTGTGTACAGGGGTGAGATAAATACAGAAAGCAACTCCACTGCATGAAAACCACCAGGTTATATATGTATGCAACCAGGTATGATTTTACATATACAAGGTAGTCCTATTTTCAATTGTGTATATATGCCTCATCTATAGACATGCAGAATGTATACAACCAAGCATATACATGTCCTGCACACGATATTTCTCTTCATATACGCTTTGCGGCAAATACAGCCATTACGTGATGGCGCATATATGAATGAAGTGCTCGTTTTGGTCAAAGTCGATATTGTCAAACTCGTTTGAATGCTACATGATATTCACTCAGCTGGTACTTCTATCTCATAGGCTGAACATTGGAAACTCGTTCTCCATGCCCCTATGAGAATTGCTGTCTGTTCTCCATATTCTATATCCTGTGTGCCATCCATTCCTTTAGTGTGTACAGGGGTGAGATAGATACAGAAAGCAACCTGTTTTGGTCAAAGTTGATTTTCTCCAACTCTTTTGACTGCTACATGATACAAACTTGGCTCTATCCTCGTTCATATTACTCAGCATCAAACATTGACCAAAACTTGGCTTTCTCTTTACTATTTGAACTACATTCACAATGCTGTTGGGTCATCATGTATTTAGATACATTCATTGCCTTGGTAAGGCTCTATTTCCTTTAAGGTATGAAATAGTTGTTTCCGATGCAATGCGAGAAACATATCATCATCAAGTCTGTTTTAAAGATGTTTCTATAAGCACACAAAAATAACTTGCCTTGACTAAGTTGGATGACTCCAAACGTGATCATAATGATCAAGGCCAAGAACTTGGTGGCAGTGAGGACTGTTTGCACTTTGCGTACCAAATGCAGATATGCACTGTTTAAATAGATAAATGTCACTGGGAACAGTGTCATAACAAGCATTAGTATTTATGACACCCCCAATATTTTTCTCCAGACTTAACATTGGGAACTTGTATCCAACGCCCATAGGATATTTTGGAAAAATATCTTATGGGGGATTATGTCAGAAATGTTAGCCCATTAGTCAATGTGAAGGATGGGATAAATTTAGAAACCCATTCAGGTTTAGCGTGAGAGCTCTATCCTATCTTGTCTGAATCGCAACATAACTTACTCATCTTTGCCTTGTAAATTACTTCGCGATTCAAAACCGAAGGGGTACAAGCTCTAAACTAAACTTTCATAGGTTTCCTCTATCACACCATAAGGGTAAATCTTTGATATAAGCTATTATTTATGACCGTGTGGTACTATCGTAAAACTGGATAAATTTTAATTTTGGCCACCGTATACCACGACTGGAGTTTGGCATAGTGACTTCATGAGGCGAAGCCGAATGAAGTCTGGAGCCAAAACTCCAGGAGTGGAATGTAGTGGCCACGATTAAAACGAATCAGGTTTTGCTTTTACCCTACCCAGTCTACTCAATTTTTGAATATTATATGATAACAATTCTGTATGCCACTAGTGGAATATAAAACTCTGTATGCCAGTAAGCGTGACATATGGAAACTCAATATTAAGCCTATGGGATTTTGTATTAGGGGTTGGATAAAAATTATAAACTAAACTTTCATAGGTTTCCTCTATTAAACCGTAAGGGTAAATCTTTGATATTAACTATGCTGGGTAGACATAATGCTCACCCACCTTGCTGTACTGCAATAGCCCTCTTGGGAATTGTGAAACTGTTCATAAGCCCAACATGCAGGTTATGAATGCAATGAGTGATAGATAAATAACACTGCACAAAAACCACTATTTTATTCATATATACGCCATCGCGGAGTGCATGTACTGGCTGAGTATTGACTTGTCTTCATATATATACGCCCAGGCCTTATATACGGACGCGTCTTGGCTGTATTTCACACCCGGCGTATATGAGAGGAAATATCCTCTCCCCCCACTGCCTCCCGCCCATTTGTGTTGGTAGAAGTACAGGTGTCCTCAGTAGGAAGCCCTCCCCCTGCCCCCCCCCCCCCCCACCTCCCCCGCCTACTCTCAGAAAAGCCCTCTTCACTGGATGCTTATATACGCCTACAGATGAGGTGTATACACACGGGGAATTGGCAACCTTGTATATGCAAAATACCTACTTATATACGCCGGGCGCATCCATATGTAAAATAATGATGTTCATGCAGTGTAAAGAGTTAAGGGTATACTCTAATTGGGAAGATTTCTGAACTCCAAGTTTACTGATGCCAATACCTTCTTTATTAGAAAATACGGTGTACTATGAACAAAGGCTCAACTGTGAATAAGATTCTATTTTACTGGAACTAAAAGGATACAAAAGAAATGTAAACCAAAGCAATTGTAATCTGATTGAAACCAATAAAAAAGTTTGTAGACAATATATATGAATCATATTTATTATTCATCACATGCATGAATAGCATTACTGAATTGGTCGTAATATGAATAGAAATGCAGTATCTAACATCCACTAAAAATGTGTTTAAGGAATACATCAAGACTTATGAAACCTTAAATGATCCTTAATGAATATTATATATGATATTGTAACAAAGATGAGTGTACTGATCATGAAAGAAGAATTTTCATCTATTTGAATATGGCAATGTAGAATAGATAGCTAAATGAAAATTCAAAACCCTCCAACAAAATTATCATATTATATTGAATTACATATGTATAAGGAGGGATAAAGATTTGAATTGAACTAAGTGCTGAGTTCCAGATTGTAGACACTATTGTGAGATTCAAGTTGAAATTTCAACACACAAAAAATAAATAATATGTAGTTGCTCAATACTAATTGGCTAGCTAACATTCTATTTGTTCATTCTCCTTATTTAAAGAATGAAAATCTTTTGAACAGGTGAGGTTTATCAAAAAACATTTAAAGCAAATGTCCATGATCATTAACATAGAGATCATGAATTTCTAATTAAAATGAAAACTTATCTCATGTTGTTGCAATCTAGATTTCCATTATGGGAAAGTAGATATTCATATTCATTTTGATACTAACCTATTATCCATATATTGATGATGTATAAGGAGATATATTGGAGATATATAAGTTTAAATAAGAAACGTCAGAGGGCCCGCGGAGGTGCTCACCAGATGTGATTACGTAACACCATATGCTCAGACGCAGCTCACCGGACATTGTTACGTAACACTATGTGACCAGACTAAGCAGCCGCATGGGACCAGGCACTGGCCGACCCGCACCCACGCAGCTATGGGAAAGTAGATTTTCATATTAATTATAATACTAACCTATTATCCATATATTGATGATGTATATAGCACTTGGTGGCAAGGGGCAATCAGGAAAGAGGGGTATAAGCAGGTAGTTGGATATCATCATAGCTGATAATGATATGTAGGCTGGCTGACTCACAATGGTGAAATACCATACATAAACAAATGCCATCATTTCACCCATGGTACTCCTGATGTATGCATATTCTCCACCTGCAAAATGAAGACAGATTTATATAGAACTGCATCGAGAATCGTAGAAATAGACAAAACTCCACTCGTTTGAATGGGCCATAATCGTCACTCGGCTTCGCCTCGATGACAATTGCAGCCCATCCAAACTTGTGGAATATTGTCTATTTCTACGATTCTCGATGTAGTTCTAGATTTATCTCATCCTTTTTTATGACATTAAATATCATCAAAACTTCACAATAAATAGAGTAGACTTGGCAAATCCAGATGACGTCATCTCAAATTCACTACGCCATGGCTGTGGCGTGGTATTGTCACTTTACGCGGGTGATCGTTGAGTATTTTTTTCTAAACTTGTACCAGGGGTGAGATTTTTTTGGTTTTTTTCCACCTTTCTTTATTGATCCTTGTTCAAATACACGTTTGGGTACAAATTCATTTTGTTTGATTTCACTCAATAAAGGGGCTTGAACCTCAGCCCTATCACTGAGGTGGTTTTCTTGGTTCAGCCAATCCGATAATTTTTACATAACAATTTTTTAATGTAAATATTGCTCAAAGTTTCACAGACAACGGTATTATCATGATGTATGTGTTAATTAGAACAATTAGACAGTGTTCCAATTAGACAGATAATGAAAGAAACCCTACTTATATTAACAATATTGTATTTACATCATAATGAAAGAGCATCGATAATTCTTTTCATCATATTAGAGAAATTAAAATAATTACCGCTCATAAGTCAGTTTGGCAGTACTGCCTTTTTCAAATACAAGATCATTGGGACCGACTGAGGAGGTTTAATGGACTCAAGAGGAGAACGGGGTGGCGCCCCCTGACGATTACGAGACGCATTACGGCCTCCCCGGATGCAGCGCCATCTAGAGGCTCGCGGCCGTCGTGACAGCATCTTCGTGACGTCATGCCGCACGCCATCAAAGACGCCTTTGAACATTTTGTTTGATCCTGCTATTACGCCGACAAGTTCCCTTTTTCGCGCATCTACGACGCCTCAAGATGCCCCCGAAGAAAACTCCCGCGGGCAAGACCCAGAAAATCGTTAAAAAGACTTCGGCAGGGGAAAACAAGAACGTAAAAATGGACAAGAAAATCGAGGATTTGAGTCGCGAAATGCGGACTATGAAATCTGCACTGATGGCTTTCACTCAGGCGGCAGCCTCTAGGAACCAGGCGGCAGCCTCGCCGTCCAGGCCTATGAACGATTCCGCGATGGCAGTCTCGCAAGTTCCTCCATCGACGCCTACGGGTACCCAGATGAGGGGTTTCGAGTTACATCGCCCGAATGCCAATGTGAGTACAGTTCCAACGGCCGTTAATGATGGCTTCGCGGCATCCATGTTGGCGCATCCCTGGATTCCCAGGGACGCTCCTGCTCTCGGCGTCCAGTACCAAGACCAGTCCATCGACGACCAAGTGCGCCTATTACTGCAATCTACGGCTCACGTGCTACGGCCAAATAGAGGTAAATTCGTTATTCCCTGCCACTATGTATTGCTCCCCAGCCGTAAGGACCACATGAGTCTGGGCACCGTAAATTTGCAGGAACATATTTGGGGTATCCTCCGCATCGTGGACGATGCGGCGGTGCCCCCTACCGTCAAACCACATGTACTGTCACACCTCAGGGAGGTCGTGGAAGATTGTTTGGATTACGAGTTCGCAGCCGTTCGCCGGTGGAGCGAGGAAATCTTCATACGAGTGGCAGAAGGCCGTTTCGCCAGGGGATGGGAGGATACCGAGCAAATCCAGCACTTACGCACGGCGATTTCTCGTTCCGAGAGTTCCCGTGTTTGCCGCGCGGTGGAGGCACCGGCGGCAAAGAAGAAAAACAAGCCGCTCGGTTTCTCATCGGTCCACCCCCCCTGCAAGTTGTACAATAGTGAGGGGGGTTGTGCCGTCACCCCCCCGCACTCTACGAGTGGGGGAACTGTTGTACACTGTTGCTCATACTGTTCTGACAACTTTGGAGCACATCACGCCCACAGTTTCGTTGATTGCCGGATAAGGGCTCGCCATGAGGCCACAGCCGGCAGCCACACCGCTGGTACGCCCTTTCGCGGGCAGGCAGGAGGACGACCTGCCGCCGCCAACAATTCTGCTTAACTCGCTCCAGCGGGGGGAGCATCGTCCGGGGGGCGGGGCGGACAACCCTCCCCCGGCAAGACCAGTTGACGCATCTGCCGCCGAAGTGTGGCGTCCCCCCCCCTCGGACGAGTTCCGCGACCGCTTTCCCGTGGAGGCGGCGCTCTACGACGCTGTACGTGTCTGCGGCGACTACAATTACCGAGCTGCTCGCCGCGAGGTTCCATCTGGTCTACGGGTCGACCGTTGGGCCGCACTCCTCACCAACTTCCACGACGCCGAGCTGTGCGATTTTCTCCGCTACGGCTGGCCGATTAGTTTTGATCAGTCACGTTGGCCCATCTCCACGTTCAGCAACCACGCCTCTGGGAGGGCCCAGGGCGACGCCCTTGCCGCATTCGCTGAAAAGGAGCTACTTCTCGGGGGTCTGACGGGCCCCCTCATTCATCTACCGTTCGGCCAGTGGTCCCAGGTCTCCCCCCTCCTCACTCGTCCCAAAAAGGGGGGGGAGGGAGTGCGCGTCATACTGGATTTGTCGTTCCCACCTGGCCAGGCGGTCAACGATGCCATCGCACCCGGTCTCTATCTGGGGTCTCCCGCCACCTACACCCTCCCCGGGGTGGGAGACCTGATCGAGGAAATTCTCGCGGCTGGCCCTACGGCTCACGTCTGGTCTGCAGACCTTTCCAGGGCATATCGTCAACTCCAGATAGACCCCGTCGACGCCCCCCTACTGTGCTTCCGTGTAGGGGGGTCTTTCTACGTGGAGCGATGCCCCCCGTTCGGTTGCCGCACCTCCTCGATCGCGTGCCAGCGCACATCGAACGGGGTAGTCTATATGATGCGTTCCCGCGGCCGGCACTGCCTTGCGTATCTGGACGATTTCGCGGGCGTTGCCGCAGGGAAGCGCGCCGCTCAGGAGGCGTACGACCATTTCCTGTGGTTAGCGGGCCATCTGGGCCTCCAACTCGCCGCGGAGAAGTGCCAGCCCCCCACCCGCCGCCTTACCTGGTTGGGTTTCGTGCTGGACATCGACGCGGCCACCGTCTCCATTCCCCCCGGCAAGCTCGCAGACGTCCTGGAGGTATGCCGCGAGTGGGAGGGCAGATCCCACGCATCTCGCCATCAACTCCAGTCCCTTCTGGGGCGCCTCGTCCACGTCGGCCACTGCGTCCGCTACGCCCATCGCTTTATGACACGCCTCTTCTCGGCCCTACGGGCGTCGCAGGGCGCCGCAGTTATCACCGTCGGCCGCGAGATGCACGCGGACATCGCGTGGTTCCGCGCTTACGCGACGTCCTCGAACGGGCGCCATTACTTCGGGCCGCCCGACGCCTCTACCGACCTCCACGTCGACATCTCCGCGGCAGGCGTCACGGCTTTCCTGGAGGGGTCTGCCGTCAGGTGGGGGTGGGCCATCAGCGACGCGGACATCCCCTCGGACGACGCTTCTCGCCACGCTTACGCCCTGGTCGTGGCGCTTCACCTCCTCGCCCCTCACGCCCCCCCGGGCGTCGCCATCCGGGTCTACGCCTCCCATCCGGGCGTACTCGCCCCTCTCGCCTCGGGGCTCATCAGGAACAGCCAGATTGCCGCATGCGCGCGGCAAGTCTGGCTCGACGCCGCCCTCAGAGACACCGATGTGCTTCCGGGGGGGGTGGGGGGGCCGCCCCCCCCGACGCACGTCCCAACCCACGCCGAGGTACCCACACACGCCGAGCTCTTCAATATTGGTTTGTAACTTGCAGGCACGCCACCCGATCTCCACGCCCGGATGAGGGCCTCCCACGATGCCGCGCTTGCCCCTTCCACGCACAAGAACAAGGAGGTGCACGCGCGGAGGTACATCCGCTTCGCCGCCGGGCACACCACGGTCTTCCTCCGGCCCACGGTCCTGGAGGCATGCCTCTACATCCAGCACCTGGCAGATACCTTCTCGTCGCCCGCGGCCGTAAGGAACGCCATCCCCAGCGCCCGCGCTTGGCTCTCGGACCACGGAGGGGACGCCAGCGCTTTCAGCTCACGGCAGGCCGCGGCAGTGTTGCGAGGTACGGCTCTGCAGTCGGCGCACATCCTCCGCCGCGCCCCCCCTATCACCATGGATATGTTGTCGTCGATCGCCAACCAGGCGGCATCGCTCACGACCGGGGTTCTCGTCAAAGCCGTGGCGCTCGTCGCTTTTTTCTCCCTTCTTCGCGCCTCGAATCTCTTCGCGCCACCTCCGGGGAGGCGCCAATCGTCTCACGCGCTTCTGCGCGCCGACGCGGTCATCCAGGACGGACGCTTGGTGCTTACCGTGCGATCTGCTAAGACCATAGGACCCGGCCATTCCCCGGCCGTGATTTCACTGGATCCGTCTGACGACAGGGCATTATGCCCAGTGAGGGCATGGAGATCTTATATAGCAGCCGCGCCCGCGCGGCCGTTAGATCCCATGTTCCTCCTACGACCAGCAGAGCCTTTTTCGGCTTCTCAGTTCACCGCGGTCGTACGTTGCCTCTTGCAACGGGCTGGTTTTCCCCATGCGGACGAGGTGACTCCTCACTCGTTCCGGAGGGGGGGGGGCCCAATTTTTTCATGCCCATGGCATGCCGGCCGCAGACTTGCAGCGTCTCGGCACTTGGTCATCTTCGGCAGCCATGGCACCTTATCTTGTATAATATTTTCAGACTTTCAGCTTGGTATCTTTTTCTGACATATTACCGTTTTTACCAGTTTGACTCCCTCGATCACCCTGGTATTGTATTTTGTACTCCATGATACCGTATGTCATACTTCCAGTTTGTCGGTAATAAATTTTACCAAAATGCCTTCGACGAGTTGTTGGTCATTGGGACCGACTGAGGAGGTTTAATGGACTCAAGAGGAGAACGGGGTGGCGCCCCCTGACGATTACGAGACGCATTACGGCCTCCCCGGATGCAGCGCCATCTAGAGGCTCGCGGCCGTCGTGACAGCATCTTCGTGACGTCATGCCGCACGCCATCAAAGACGCCTTTGAACATTTTCCTCCCACCCACCCCACAGTTTTTCTCCTATGGACTTGTTATGGTATCTTTTTCTGACATATTACCGTTTTTACCAGTTTGACTCCCTCGATCACCCTGGTATTGTATTTTGTACTCCATGATACCGTATGTCATACTTCCAGTTTGTCGGTAATAAATTTTACCAAAATGCCTTCGACGAGTTGTTGGTCATTAGGGCAAAGACAAATGGGGATGTATTTTCTTCGGCATGGGCATATATATATTCTATTAAGCTCTTGGTCTTCCTATAATGGGACAAACATCATCTAGCAAGACGGAGAAAGGAAATCTTTTTTTGAATAACCTTGTCTAAGGGGAATTAAACCATGTGTCACCATTTCTAAATACAGATTGTGAAAATAAAAGATATGGAAGTCTAAAACCAGGATTTGAAACTGGTAAGATATTAATCACATCTTAGCATATTAGGAGCAGTCCATCATCGATGAATCAGCATGCAATTATAAATAAATAACAATTAAAAGGTTTGGGTTAATTTCAGTCAATGGATAGTTTTCTGTAACCCACTTGCACCCAGTAAACTTGCCATTTCTGCAACTGGGTCTATTTTTCAAAACCTGCATTTTACCTACCTGAGGCCAGAAACTGACCCCAAAATATAAACTTTACAAGAAGTCCTAATTTCCTATATTATCATTTACTACAGATATTTAGCTATCACAGGTAATTTATTCCAATAAGTTATGAGTAGCTGTTATGATTTTATACAACTTTGAGGTGAACCAGCCTTTCTGTGTTACGTCCGACACCCCTATTAATGTGGAATATTTTGGAATTTTTTATTCTCCAGCATGCACTGGCCAAACATTTATCAAAATATATAACAAGAAAGCTTATATATAGTTCTTTGCGATATCCCAAAACCATATATGTTGATCTGTCAGGATTTTTGTCACAATATCTTGAATTTTGTTCAAGTCACAGAAATTACAAACAATTTTGTGTGTTTTAATGTAACTTCTTTTGTATTTATCCTCTCATATCACTTGTTATTTCTATAAGGATTTCAGTATGATATTTCTCATCCTTAGACATTGCTTCACCATTAATAATAACTTTTTATATATAAATTATCTATTGTAAGTGTATCTGTCAGGCATAAGTGGAGGCTTTTTTAGGGGTATCGGACGTAACATACTAACTATATTACACATTGTCTATAACATGAAAGTTGCTTTGTAGTATTAGAACTTAAAAACCTATCAATATCACTATTATCTGATACAGCCATCATTTCTAAAACAGAAAGAAATACCAAGTACTGAAAAATTGTATGTTTAGGAAATCTTATTGAGTTTTGGCTAAAACTTTACTTTTTGTTCTTCATTCTATATGATAATGGGTCAAAAGGCATATATGTGTTGACTGGATATACATAAAATGATCACAGTAAAATATCTGTATAACTTATCAAATTTCCTTTGTAATATGGCAAGTTTTAATTACTTTCCCTGTACCTGTAGCAGTATTTCTCATTTATAAAAGAGGGGTGTCGGACGTAACACTTGGTAACAAATTAAAAATGGGTTTATGTAGGGCTTAAATCAAAAGGTCCCCCAAGAAATAACAGGAGCTTAGGAGATTAAACATATATGAAAATGTTATATATAGAAATCCTGAATTAACTTATGGTTTGTGACCAGTAATACCATAAACTAATTCATGGGTGCAGGGGTCCTGGACGTAACACTTTGTAATAAAACAGGGAACTTAGAACTCCATAAAACATTCAATAGTCCTCTCACATAGTTATCTAAATTAGTAAGCATCTCAATACTTTAGGCAATCAGTGTGGCCTGCCCCTAGTAATAATTTTCCATTTTAGCATTTATTTGGGTGTCAGACGTAACGGGGTGTCGGACGTAACAAATGCACATTTGCGTCCTCAGAGATGTAAAAAAAAAAAATTAGAATAATTGTTTTTATTATGTGTAAGGCCATCATATAGTAGCATGATGTAAATGAGGTTTGCTCTTGAAAAATTGATTACTGGGATTATAATCATGTTTTATGTGACTGTTACGTCCATGACCCCTATTTTTGGGAATTTAGGTCTAGGTAATCATATTCTGAATGTGACACACTTATCATAGAACAATCAAGCTCAAACTTTAAGGAATGTAAAAGGACATATTTCTACATCATTTGTAGGTGGAAAACATAAACTTGATTCTTTTTATCCTTTTGTTTTTTAGAATGTAACCTGGGGGTCATGGACGTTACAATTATTAATTGAAAAACTATCCTAACATAAAATTCATGGACATTTTCATTTTGTCACATTGTTTTATGACGTTTCACATAGCCCTAATAGTAAACATTAACTTAATGAACAGTTTTTACTGATTCTTTTGCCTCTAGATATATTGTAAGTATTTTTTCATCTTCAAGATTTAAAAAAACCCTGAAAATAAGGACAAAATGAGGGTTTTTCTCAATTTTCACAAATAGATTTCAGTCGGATAGAGGAAAACCCTATATTGGAATGATAGAATTCTTTGAGACGCATCAATTGATACAGGAATTACAACTGTAGACTGACTTTTAAGAGAAATAGTCAAGAAAAAGGTAGTCTTGAGGTACTTTGGTCTTGAGTGATTGGTAATGGTCAGCTAGGCGTGCCTCTAAGACACTGAGACACTGGCTCTCTGCTCTATTCTCAATATCACAGTGAATAGCATGCAGATTGTGTTTTCTGGAAGCACCCTGGAAGTTCAATGTGACCATTCTAACCTCCAGGCGATGTATATAGTGTGTGAAAGCACACTCCAAAAAGCATCCAATACTTCTATAGCCAAAAAATGGCAGATATGAAGGTTTTATCAACAGGAAAGGTCATCCTGCAATATCAATCTTTTAACATAATGCCTTTTTTTCCTAAGCATGGTATCATTGTCTTTAAGATAAAGGCTAGCATGTTCTGCCATACATACCTGCTTTAGGGAAGATGAAAGCAAGCTCAATGTAACACACAGCTTGGAGAAGTGAAATACCCGCTGCTATAATCCACACAATCAAGGACAGCGCAACTGATCCGCAATGTGATGAGACGGAGGAAGGGGTCAGGAAGATAGAAGTTCCAATCATAATCCCTGCAGCCACAGAGAAAGAGTGAACCAGACTCATTTCTTTCCGGAGTTGTATTTTGTCACCTGCCATTTTGTCTGTGTCTTGTATAGTAAAGATATTGCTAATTTCTAGAGTGCTAGAATGTATATCTGCCTGCCTTTAGTATGATAAAAACAGATAGTGGCTGAGAGCTATGTATAAGTAAGGATCCTGGTTGACCTATATGATAAAGCAACTATTTAAATATCAGCCCCACCTGTCAGTTTAGTGATTAAGCACACAGATCTTAGTCTGAGAGGCCCTAACTTTGATGCGGTGCAGACAGTCAGAGAGCAGTCCCATAGAGCCCTAGGCTAACTGGTCAACCAAGAATGTACATCTCAGCTCAACAGCCGTTTTCCTTAAAGATAAAGGTTGAATCTGATTTTGTGGTAGAGAGTTTGCTGAGGCAAAATGCAGTAAAATGACAGTAATTTCCTACCTTTGCAATAGTTCTAACTAATAGAACAGCCATTGTTTGTAAAATCCATGTCAATGCATTCTGCAGGCGCCAAAAATAACAAAATTAAATGGTTTCAAAAGTTCAGGAAATCATACACAAAGGATCGCCAGGAACCAGCTTATCAAATATGGCCGACATGAGTTGGAATTGGTGAAATATGTTTAAATGCGTTGTAGAAAAAGGATCCTGAAAGTAACACAAAGGAGCAAAACAGAAGTAAAGCGTGGCCTATATCTTTTAGAAGGTTGCCTAATTGTATAATCTCATGTAACCAGACTATCTGCAGTCGCCATGCACTTGGCGTTTATATCAGACGATTTCTATCATTTTATCACTGAAATAAATGCCAGAATCGCTGGCCATGATCGTCTAGTGTAAACGCTGGGTAAAGGCCCTTTTCCATTGGCTGACGAAGATTGCTTAGATTTTTTGAGTTACACAGAAAGTCTGTCAGTGGTGCCACTGACTGTGTGTCGGTATAGAAAAATCGCTGATGGTAGTAGATTTCACTCAGTGACCTAGCTTTCACTCAGTGGTGGGTGGTGCTACATTGCATAATCTAAGCAGAAAAAGTTGTGGGGCACTTCACTTCCTTGGTTGTTTCCATTGACCGATATTGGGTCTACAGAGCAAAAATTCCGTCGGTGGTTCCTTACTGCAGATCGGTGACGGGAAATCGGCCATTGGAAACAGGCATTAACGCAGACCATGATCAGCTACAAAGCTGGTTGGTGTACAGGACCGGGCAGGTGTTAAATCTGAGAAAAATAATGACTGAATTACTACGATTAGGACTTACCACAACGATACAAACTAGAATATCTGTGTCAGTCTGTATTTTAAACGGGGTCCTACAGAAATGATCAAATCTTTATCATTCAAGCCTTTTTTTCTTTTTTTAAAAATTTGCTTTATTTACCCTGTGGGGGCGTCGGTGTTACCACCAGTTTTACTTGTCCCCACAGCACTATACAAACTTATGTACATTGTGAACAGTTTGAAAAATTACAATCATCAAAATATCCTTCTTTTCTGAAGGACTAAATTAGATATAACTGTTTTTATGTCAAGTCTCAGCTTGCAGAAAAGTTTTGAGTTCTTATATTCCAGGGTATCTCAGGGATACCGTATGAAAGTTTCTGGTCGTAGTTGAAGGCATATCCTTGTGGACAACCAATCAGGTTGAGTTCTAAAGTCATATGACTAAACACTAGGATTGTCTTTAACCAATGACAAAAGATACTCCTGTAGAGGAAAGATCTTGTTGGAGGACAATGCAATACCATTTTACAAATAAGAATTCTTTGTACCTCTGCAATAGATTTATATCCAGGGAAATACAATAATGTAATCCAACAGCACTTTAAGAGGCCATTACAAGTTGGGAGTAGTTAAGTTGTTCAATTCTGGCACTGCACGAAACTAACCACTTTACATATATATGCGAACAGCGTATATATAGGTATGCTTTTGCGTATACAAGGTCGTCCTATTCCCCGTGTGAATACGCCTCACCTGTAGGCGTATATAAGCGTCCATGGCGCGGTCTTATATACATCATATATACGCCTGATTCTGCACCATTATCCAATTGTTCCGATCTCTTCCACTTGGGGACACCATTAACCATCCAAGTCTGTATTATATGAAAAATACAATCTTATATTACCAATTTATCTTATGAAACCTTTATAAAACGTGATTGAGTATGAATTGATTAATTTCACATAATAAACACTGCATTATGATGGTTTTTTACCGTTTTTATAATAGATTTGACTTTAAAACACCATGCTTATGTGTGGTCAGTCTTGGCCCAGCATATAAGTACCCTGTTCAAGGTTTTAGTTGACTCACCCTACCCCCGTGTGAATGCGGCCGCACACGTGTGAATGCGGCCGCCCGGCCCCAGCAACGTCTACACCTCCGACAACACCTCCCCCACCCGCGGTTGCACTGACCCGCCAGCGACACTCTAGACTCACTTACCCAACACTGTGGTGATACCTCTGCAACTGGAACTTTTAGATTTTCTATCGGTACACATATACGCCCGGCCTATATATATCACACAGAGGATCATGTTTTATCTCGGATACGCCAGGTGTGAAATACAGCCAAGTCGTGTGCGTCTACATGCGGAAACAGTCTCGTATACGCCTCATACACAGGTACGGATAAGAGGTGTATATAAATGAAAACAATTCTCTATACAGCCGATACGTGCGTTGCCGCGATGGCGTATATATATGAATAAAGTGGTGAGTTTTGTGCAGTGTGGTAAACCAAATATGGTACGACACCCCCTGGGGTTGTCCTCCAATAAGACCGATAATGGAAGTAGGACAGGCCTACAATGTGGATCATGATAAAGATTTTTTAAAACACTCAAAATTAAGATATTTTTTTATCGTTGTCTTGGGACGTCCTCCACAAAGACGGATCACTTTAGGTAATGAGAATGCATCAAGTGCCACAATAGGATCAATTATTTTGTCGTTCTTAGTTTTAAAAACAGGTCCCACTTCCTCCAATTTACATTATCAGTTGAGACTGGGTAATCCTCAAGCCATTACATTCAACAACACACTCCAATGCCCGTCACTAGTCCTTTGCTAGTAAGTTACCGTTTAGAAACGAGGTTTTATGAACTTAACATGTTTACTAACTACCTCATGCTTCCACAAAGTTACTAAATGCTTTGAACCTTCCAAATGGACATATTGTCCAGAGAAGCTTCTGTAAGGAGAAATGCCAATAAAAAGTAACTACAAATTATAGATTGGCTAACTGTAGGTTAAGGCAACAGACTCCTACTCCATTAGTTCTGCCTGCGTGGGTTCAAATCCCATCCTCATCGTGTGTTTTCCTGTGAGTAATTGGAAACCATAAGTGTCTCTTTTACAACATTATCTGTACAACAACTGGACATTCCATCATGAAGTTCATTTACAAACCATGTCTGATTTAATGACAATAAGGATTCAAATTAAACTTGGGTTCTAGGTATAATTTATCCCTTTATATAATGAAAATATTGCCTTGATTATTTTGTTCTTGTTACAAGGGAGATGCTAGGTGGAAACTGGTTATTATGGAGGTGACGTGACTGCAGCTCATCACCACTAGTTATCCTATTGGTATTTAATTACATTCACCAATTAGTACTGACAGGTTTGCATCCTGCATCACCTCTTTGTTCATCAACATCCAGTCTGCACTGTATCTGTGATTTGATTTATAGCTCTTATAGAATATGATTCATTAAAACAGGAACTCAGACGAGGTGGCCGAGTGGTTAAGGCGATGGACTGCTAATCCATTGGGCTCTGCCAGCGTGGGTTCTATATTATGTTAGCTCTGGCCGGCTTAGATTCATGGCAACCTTGACCCAGGAGCAGGAACTATTTGTCACTCTCCTGCCATATCTTTCATACTGCTTGGAGAGTGTGTTTTTTCATACCTTCAAGGCCAATTTTCCATTTTCTTTTTTCCTTCTTTGATTTCTGATTTTAGAGCATAGATAGAACAAAAGTACTTAGTTTGAGGCACACACAGCAGATACCACATATGATTTAACACGCCCAACCCTTATGTTGAAACTCAGCATAGACAGGTGTTGGTTGCCAATATAATTGGCAGATTTGCATGCTACATTCTCGCTGGATTTTTTCTACCGACTTGGAAGTGTATCTCTGATTAGATTTACATTTCCACTATATCATGGTAGCTTCAAACAAGAAATCAGACAAGGTGACTGGGTGGTTAAGGCGATGGACTGCTAATCCATTGGGCTCTGCCCGCGTGGGTTCAAATATCATCCTTGTCATCTTTGTCCTATGAGAAATCCTTCACGTGTCATCAGAAACCATAAGTATCTGTTATACAACATTATCCGTACCCAACAGCACATTCCATCATGAAGTGCATTTACAAATCATGTCTATTTTATTGACAAAAAAGGGGCAAATTTAACTTAGATTCTAGGTTTAATTCATCACTTTTTATAGTGAAAATATACTCTCTGTTAATTTGTTCATGTTACAAAGGAGATGCTAGGTGGAAACTGGTTATTATAGAGGTGACGTGACTGCAGCTCATCATCACTAGTTATCACATTGGTATTTAATTACATTCACCAATTAGTACTGACAGGTTTGCATCCTGCATCACTTCTTTGTTCATCTCCATAGAGTTTGGATTGAATCTGGGATTTGATTTATAGCTCTTATACATCATGATTGCATCAAACTAATAATCAGGCAAGGTGGCGAAGTGGTTAAGGTGATGGACTTCTAATCCATTGGGCTCTGCCCGCGTGGGTTCATATCCCATCCTTGTTGTCTATTTTCCTGCATGTCTGATGGGTTTGAATCCACTTTTTATTACAAATCATAACTTCGCCTGAATCACTGGAAAGCAATGACTACATATGATATGGATACCTCAGTCATGAGAAGGTGGTAGACCAGAAAATAAAACTCATGAGAAAATTTGGATTTTCGTTTTTATTCATTGTATTGGCTATGTTTATTCACATAGCAACAAGTAAGCACTTTCTAATCTTTATTTACCAAGTGAAATAAATACATTTTGATATAGTTATCTTTACAGAAACATATTTCTTATGTTCTATCACTGTCTTCTGTCAGAGCTGCAATGCGTCATGATATTTCTCAATGATCTGTTCAAGTATTTCATCCACACTAGCCCTTCACACTGCACGAACATCATTATTTTACATATATATGCGCCCGGCATATATAAGTAGGTATTTTGCGTATACAAGGTCGTCCAATTCCCCGTGTGTATACACCTCACCTGTAGGCGTATATAAGCATCCAGTGAAGAGGGCTTCACTGAGAGCGGGCGGGGGGAGGTGGGGGAGGGGGACGGCGGGAGGGCTTCTTACTGAGGACACCTGTGCTTCTACCAACACAAAGGGGCAGGAGGCAGTGGGGGGAGAGGATATTTCCTCTCATATACGCCGGGTGTGAAATACAGCCAAGACGCGTCCGTATATAAGGCCTGGGCGTATATATATATACATATATATGAAAACAAGTCAATATTCAGCCAATACATGCACTTCCACGATGGCTTATATATATATGAATAAAATAGTAGTTTTCGTGCAGTGTCAGGTATAGCAACAACTATTACAGAGCAAGGAATGTAATATATTACGTAAAAAGTGGAAGATAGTTCAAGCATATCAGTACCAAATATCGTTGGACATTACAATGGAACAGAATTGATTTTTGGATCAACTGACAAAGGATTGGTGCATATGAAACATGCGAATAGATAAAAAAGTAGAATAAATGTTGTTCAATACAGAATTTCAGAGAAGACTATAGGTTACTGATGTGAATATTCTGAAATCTTATGATTCTGATACCTGGAATGAATTGTACTAAATAATTTTCGTAAAGAACAGTTCGTAGAGGTCTACAGAAATAAACGATGGCAATATTATAACCATACAACAGGCATGAAAAAGAATAAGGTGGCTGCCAACATTTCATATTTCAAAAGCATTGGCTGTCATAACAGGGTGATCATTTCCCATAATCACCATATTTGAGAGCCATTACCTGGGCCTATGTCCCAACACAAGCAGCTTACACAGGTATTTTTACTCTTAATTCCACCGGTATGCACATTCCACCCCCCTCCCCTCTCAAGCCCTCCAAGTCTCAGACCGTTCCACCAAGGGGCCCCATTATAAGCTTCTTAACTTACTGAATAACCGAGGAACTGTCAAACAGCAGTGGTATCGTAGACTTAATAATGTCCAGGTGAAATAGAAGATTCTGGGGCCCGTTGAATTATCTAGGATCGTACATGTAGATCCTTTTCTGTATGCCATTGAGACCCAGGGGGCCATTGAATAATCTAGAATCGTACATGTAGACCCTTTTCCGTATGCCATAGAGACCCAGGGGGCCATTGAATAATCTAGGATCGTACATGTAGACCCTTTTCCGTTTGCTATAGAGACCCAGGGGGCCATTGAATTATCTAGGATCGTACATGTAGATCCTTTTCTGTATGCCATAGAGACCCAGGGGGCCATTGAATAATCTAGGATCATACATGTAGATCCTTTTCTGTATGCCATTGAGACCCAGGGGGCCATTGAATAATCTAGGATAATACATGTAGACCCTTTTCTGTACGCCATAGAGACCCATGGACGATGTGGGTCAATTTTATTCAACACATATGGACGACCTTATGGAGAGCTAATACTGTCTTAGCGAACAGATTTAAATATTATTATCCGATAACCCTTGTACGAGTCTTCATGTACAATCCTAGATTATCAAACGGGCCCCTGGTAAGTAAATCACTAAAAGGGTTCGCTTGACTTATACTGGCATGAGCGCATCGCCAGGACATCTCTGGGGTTCACTCAATACATAATCCCAACAGAAACTTAAATCTTCTATTCTTTTTTTGCATAAGGCAACATCGTGTAGGTATAATGTCAGATTATCGCTTTACAACTTTCCATGTGACAACCATTCAACTCTTGTCAAAGACGTTGGTCATTGTGAATTTAGGTCAATCATGTCGTGAGGTAACATTTCTTAGCAACAAATCTTCATCAAGAACCCTTTTGTGCAGGAAAACTAACAACCCCCTCCTACAAAAGGATCACCAGGGTCTTCATGAAGAATACACAGCTTACATATCTGTAGGAAATTCGGGTGTAGAGTGGTGGTTCTTTTCTTTCTCGCTAGAGGACACAACGCCTCAGCCCTGCTGGTGAATAACAGAACCGCGCCCATGCATGGAAGTGCTACAGGTTCAGCCATTGTTACATAACCCACCTTGTATAGGGGACAGAGCCAATGTTAGTTCATGAAGCAGTCACTAGGTGGTCGGGGGACAAAACCTGTATTCTGGCTCTTTGTTCTTACGAAATTCAGCTGCCTTTCAATGTTTTACCAAGATTCCTTTGACTCTCTACACCGATTCCAGAGCAGGAAGATATAATGCTAAAACCCAGGACATGATGTTTTTCACATGGAACACTTTATAGACATATGTGAGCAAGGCAAGAAAAGTGACATTTCCCAATTATCACTCACATCTTTTGCACCTCCATTAGTGAAAAACAGTTACTTTTTACCTCCTTTAGTGAAGAACACCTACTCGGGGGGCGTCATGGCGGCGCCCATGGATCATAGGCTATATGCCGTATATAAGGCTAGGTCACAGTTGGGTCTGCAGGTCTCTTGTCATTCCATCACAGTCTAGTGCGTATTCGTCGGAACCGATCACAGTACAGCTTACACTAGTCCGTTTACAAACCATCCCTCTTCAGAGGTACGGCACAGAGTAAAGAGATACATCCTTGAATGTCAATGAGAGCACGGCTGATATTGGTCAGTGCTGCTGGGTGAAAGGAATAATGTGGTTCGTTGTTCTATTTATAGCATCAGTTTGACAAGATCTGATTGGTTCTGACGAATATGCACCAGACAGCCCTCTGAACCTCCAATGAGGAAGGAACATCTTGGGATCTCATTGAGAGTGATATTTTCCTTATTTAGCTTAGTTATTTAGCTCCAGCTAACTGCACCCATATCCCTTGTGTTTTGCCTAGCTCAGCTAGGGTACAAAGATGCTCGTAACTAGTCTTAAGAGGACAAATGAACTATTGTTTATTTTTACCTGCGGGTCTTGTTTTGGTGTGAGTAGGATTCTCGGCTTTATCTCATCCCTGGAATTTTTTCTCCATAGTCTTAACATTGGGAACTTGTATCCAACGCCCATGAGATATTTAGGTAAAAATATCCAATGGGGGATTATGTCACAAATGTTAGCTTATTAATCAATGTGAAGGGTGAGATAAATTCTGAAAGGTATTCAAGTTTAGGGTCAGAGCTCGATCCCATCTCGTTTGATACATAATTCATGCAGCTTCGACTTGTGAATTACTATGTGATTGAAACTCGTTGGGATATGAGCTCTGACCCTTAACTTTCATAGATTTCCTCTATAATCCAGCTCTACCAACCTTGATGCTAACCTTGTGATTTGGCTAAAGCCACAGGGTGGCATTATTAACATCAGACTAATTTTCAATCGTTTCAGCCTGGTAAAATAGATAAAGTTTGCAACTGCTACATATTTTTCTATATGATAAATGCACAGGTTGGCTTATTTGCTTCACTGATCCTTATGTTATTTTTATCTACATCTAGAAAGAAGATCATGCCAATATCTTAATTGTATTAACAAAGCACATTCTGTACAATAAAGATATATTATGCTCAATATTAAAAGGTATCAATTATATTATCATACCTACATATTAGTATACAAAACTGTTAGTATAATGAATGATCTATTTTTCTGCAGGAAACCATCACAATTAGTCTTGTTTGGGGGAAATGTGTATTTGGCCTTGTGTCTCAGACCTTTTCCCACACTGAGCATTTCGATGGCACATTTAACACAGGTATTATCTATGTTGAACGTCATCTACCTTAAATGTCACTGATAGGCTAACAATGTTTAAAAAACGTATCTAAAGTCCAATGCACATCTACCGATTTAAAGATATAGATGTACCTTTGTAGGCGACAAAGGAATGGTACTTTGTCTCAGGCGAGGCATCCTAACGGAGTCGGCCCTAGTTGGTAGATGTGGGGCAGCTAGGCAAGGTTCAGCTAACGATTAGTGATCCCCCCTCTTGAGATATTCTTTTGTTGCTGATGAGTTGTTGGTAGTTCCTAAATCGCTCACTAAAAGTTTATCAACATGTTGATAAATCCAGTTGGTGACAACGTAACATTGGAAATACCCCCTATTCGGGTTACGTAATTTGCCTGGGACAAGTTCACCAACAAATATACGATTTGGGAACTAATCGTTCAACCCCGAATCGGTAGATGTGCATTGGACTTTAGAGCACATGATAGCGACACAAGCATGTTACATGTTATACTTAAGGATCTAGCTCCATATTGTAATAGACATAAAGAGTTTAATATAGCTGCTTCTCTTTGAGTATATGATCCATACTATGTGTTAAAAAATATTATCATATAGCACCTAATATCACTTGGAAGACTTCTAATTCTATACATCTTCTTGATATGACTGGTAAACTTATACACTCGTTTGATCTCTTAGTAGAGAGTATATAGAATAAATATAGGGAGGTTTCATGGAAGCGTTAGATTTTTTTATGCGGTTGCGGTTAGATTTCTGAAGATATTGTAATTTTAAGCACGTAATAACCATGTTTGAACATCATTCATAAGTAAAACAATACACATGAATATCTTTGCCACAAAACACTTAAATGATACAATTAAGCACAGTTTCTTGGATTTCTTATAGCATTTGCGAATACTCCTTTTCTGACCTTTCTTTCTAAACCATTAGGGGCCATCCATAGATTTCGTACGCACTGAGGGGGGTGGTAAAGGATTTGGGATATTTTGCGTATGTTCCTTCTTTTTTCTATTTGCGTACAGGATTGACAGGCAGGATGGGGGTGTCTAATCTTTTAGAAATCTTGCGTACATACATTATGGATGGCTCCTTATGTGGTCTAGACATCAAGGAATTGACTCCACCATTAGATGACCCTGCTGCCCTAGTGGTTTTCATCCAAATTCAATTCATCCAGAAGGGAGATACATACACATTATTGACTGGATTCAGATGCAAGCGGTCGTATGCTCCGAACAATTGACACGTAGTAATATCCGAGCGTATGTGAGGCTATTGCGTAGAGTCAACTCTGAGGGGCATACAACTGCTTTTATTTGAAACAAGTCTATATTGTATTTATCATCCACCTTTTCCTGATAAGTAGCATACCCATATTAATTCATTTAGGTACGCACTATTTTTTCATAATCACTATTTTTTCGTATGCTCCGTTTTTTTTCAGCCCGGAGCTTACAACATATCTGTATGTTCTGCCTTTAGTGATACATACTCCCAATGTGTTGTCTATGGACACTTAATATTAGGTGGACAATAAATAACATTGATCTAATTTACCAATAGGTGTGTGTATGCATCCTCCAAGGGCATCTTGACCACAGTATAGATATTGTAATCCTTTGAGAGATTCCATCTACAAGGCTGGATAAACTGGGTTTACTTCCGACCACCTTAGATTTCCTCATACAACCTCAACCTTCCCAAGCCAACCGTCTTTATTCTCTAATATTTATGTAGGTGGCATTCCAGAATTCATTACCGTCATATTCCCTTTGTTTATATATCTATGTTCAACAGGGTTCTGAGGGAAATATCTATCCCCTTTCTTAATTAAGCACTTATTTCAATGTAGAAGTAAATCCTACAGTCCTTCGTTTCTTAACCATGCACAACGGGGGGGAAAGTCACATCATGTGGGTGTGTGAAACAAAATTAAATATGAACATGATTTTGCTCAGAAAACATTTTTCCAGTAGTCAAACAGTATGAAAATAATAGAAGCAAAATGGATATTCACTCCTTAGTAAGTGTGTATGTCTTCTTACTTTCCAATGGACAGTTTTATGGTTTATTATGAGAGTATTCCCTCA
This sequence comes from Alentia gelatinosa, assembly GCA_950022655.1. NCBI lineage: Eukaryota > Metazoa > Annelida > Polychaeta > Phyllodocida > Polynoidae > Alentia > Alentia gelatinosa. The sequence continues at coordinate 10,262,637 of OX465585.1, forward strand.
TATAAATCCCCATAGAATTAACACGGCTTGGCTGTATGCCAAGGTCATGCCATAAAATGTTTATATGTCATGCATGACTTATGAAGTTGAAAACATGTAATGGGGTAGGATAAAATCTGAATGTCACTCAATATATATATGATTGTTTACATGGCACTCATTGTCTTCCGCTACAGATATCACTCAGCTCCACTTTGTAATATCATTCCGCGAAAACAACTCATGCCATATAAACAATCATGTGAAATTTTGTGACGTTTCTCAATATTATTTGTAGTTCACATCAGTCAGTTTACAGCCACTAGGAGCTGCTCATTATCTCACCCCTGGTATCTTTGACCCACAGACTTATCATTGGGAACTCATTCTCCATACCCATAAGAGTATTGCAGTATTTTCTCCATGGTCTATATTCGTGTGTCATCCATTCTTTTAGTGTGAACAGGGGTGAGTTAAGTACAGAAAGCAACCTGTTTTGGTCAAAGTCGTTGTTCTCCAACTCATTTGAACACTACGTGATATTCACCCGCCTGTCGCCTTGTTCATATCATTCCGCATTAAACTCATGGAGAACGACGACTTTGACCAAAACTTGTTGGTATCTTCTTTAATACAGCACAAAATCTAGTATCTCAACGAAGCTTCGTTTGCCTGCCTCGTACACATTACACGACTGGTCGCAGTAGAAGCGCTGAGTCAGCAGATGTTTACGGTTCACTGGTTTTCTCCTAGTTTCGATGGTCGTCGACAACTCGCCCTTGCCGAGCGACTCGGGTTTCGTCGCCAGGATGTGCAGACAGAGCTGCTCCGCGAACTCCTTACAACACGCGAACTTGTTGAGTTTCCTGAGGACCACGATCACTCCGTGTTTGGATACCGTACTTTTGTTCTTGTATGTGACTGCAACCAAAGGAAAAGGACAAGCTGATTGTAAGACATCGAGATAGGGAGGGGATTTTTTTATAAACCTGTACGCGAATGTTTCACACTTAACCCTTTAAAGGGCAAATGATGCCTTGAGGCATCACTCATCCCTGGGCGAATGATGCCTTGAGGCATCATTCTAAAAAATTATACAAAATCGTTTTTAACAAGGATATAATGGAGCGATATTGATGAAATTTTCACAGACCATAAGTATAACACCATAATTGGTATTTCTATTCAATGGAAACAAAATATTTAGGATTATGTTTCATATCCCAAGACTGTTCCCTCAAAACATGGGTTTCAATGGCCTATCGGTAAAGACTGAGTAGCACCTATCCTTAAAAGGGTAGCTCGGCCGCAGGCACCCCTACTTAAAGGGTGAATGGTAAGCTGTACGGATTCCGTTTTTCACAGTGTGACGAACTATAAATAACACTACCCTCCGTACCACGCGGCCAGTTGAGGCGATGAAAAAATGGCGTTTTTAAAGATTTTCAGGTATATGATACACCTTACTATAATAATAACAATGTAACGTACAAATACCGTATGGAACACTGTTCGGAAAAATATGGAACACTGATCTGTACGCGTCGACTGGAATATTAGTTGTCAGGCTAAATTAAGTTAATAACTTGATTCATTTTGGGTATATATAGTAAATATAAAACAATTGTACAAGCTACAAACTCGATGATCATTTACTGAACTAGTACTGAACTCGGCGTAGAGGCCTCTTTCTGTTCTAATCGTAATCTATCATCTCGTTTTGTAGCTTGTGCAGCATGGTCAGGTCGTTACCTACTATATCTAAAAAAATATGATTCTGGTAGCTTCCGCTTGGAGATTCTCCCGCACATAGAGGCAGAGGGAACCAGACTTAGGCCTGGAGACTGAAGGGCCGCGAGAGTGAGAATCTCGTGGATGGAAAAACTAGAATCTCTTCTTCTTTTTTATTGATCTATAGGCAGAAGTACCTTTTCTCTTATGATTCATTTCGAGCCATACCGAAATCAAGGTTTAGTAGGCCTAATGTAGTTTTTTTATCTGCTAGTCTCAAGAGAAAGCGATGAGACCACAACCTTCCACTGGTGTCAATCCCTACTGTTCTGATCGCTGATGATCAGCTCAAGCACCTGTGTCATACGAAATAATATCCACGAGTTTACGATGGTCTGCCGTTCACCCGCTAGCGGCCACAACGTCAGTTAGGAATTGTAGAGGGAAGGGGGGAGGGTGTAGGTGGTAGCCAAATACAAGTCGACGAAGTTGCTAGTTACCTACCACATATAAAACGTGTAATTTTCGGTACTATCCGCTTGGAGATCTTCCCTCACATAGAGACAGAGTGAACCAGACATAGGGTTGGAGATTGAAGCACCACGAGAGTGAGATTCTCGTGTATTTAAAAACTCGAACCTGTTCTTCTTTTTTGCAGGACTATACTCAGACAAACTTCTTCTCTTATGATTCATTTCGAGCCATGCCGAAATCAAAGTTTAGTATTGTAGTTTTCTTATTTACTTTTCTGGTGAGAAACCAATGAGATCTCAAGTTTCGCTGGTAGCCCTTTCAAAATTCTGCTAGTTCTATATAAATAATGGTGTGAGGGAGCACACTTACCGTCGTCTAGCACATACGTGCTCACGTAACCCTTACTGTTGACGCGGCGACAGTCGGCTCGCGTTGTCGTCACGTTCTCGCCGAGAATCTCCGAGACTTCGGCCACGTGGTCTCTGACGGGTCTCCTGTCCGCCATGATGATCTGACCGAGCTGTGTTGAGTTCATCGTCTCCTGTGGGGTGAAAGCCGGGCATTTGATTAATAGGCCTTTTTCCACACCATATCTGCTTTAGTTACGCCACGCCACGGCTTAAGCCAAACATTCACCTGGCAACGTATTCTTTAGCATTGGATCACTGAGTGTATGAGCATAATGCGTTTATAATACCCATGTACAATTTGGTGTGTCATACATTCATATCACCTTAATAATAATTTAGATATAGCTTAGATAACACAGGCACACCGAAACTGTACACACACTAATACAGTGGTAGGCCTAGCTATAATATGCTTATCCTTTTCCAAGATAATTATCAATTATTAAGTTTAGACAGCCCAGACTCATTAATACAATACCCTGGTTTGTTCCAGCAATTCAATTTGTAAAAAAAAAAACACTCCTGCAATCAAACCCGCCGTGTGATTGTTGTCTTTCCCTACAGGTATGTTGCCCGACTTGGCTGTATTTGTCGGAGTGATGGCCTAAGTAACCGCACCCCTGTCATAAGATCTCACACTCTCTAAGTGGTATATATTCTGTACAAGGTTCTCACTAAACTCTATGGGAGAAGAATTCTTAACAAACTAGGCCTAGGGCCTCGAGAATCCACACAGTATTCCCGCTAGGTAGCATCATTGAGATTATAGGAATCTTTTGGTTGCATTGATGTACGTCTTTAGCACGGGAGGCAGGCCAGTTGATTCTCAAGGCTCTAAGCCTGATAAGCTAAGAATTCTCCCATAGAGCGAAGTGAGAGTACAAAATACCACTTAGAGAGTGTGAGATCTTATGAGAGGGGTGTTGAGTGGCGCTGAAGGCAACACAGGTCTGTATTACAGTAGGGTACTATCTGATGAGGTGTATCTCTTAAAGGGGCTGTTCCATTTGGCCGAATTCTCATCAAAAATATGATTCTGACAGTGTCTGATTTACTATTCGAGTACCATCGGTACAATGGAATAGCACCCAACATACTAGTCGGGGGGCATCGGGGACAATCTGGCATTGTCGGGAATATGATTCCATACACCAGAAGCACGCCGATTCTAGTACACCCGTTCTCCGCTAGGTTTTTCCACTGGTGGTGTCCTGTGGTGTCCGGTTGCCACAAGTGTGACCTTGACCCCAGGCATGTTTATTCAAAGTGATTATTCGCAGGTAGGTGTGTTTCAGGGCTGAGTAAAGGTTGTGTATCATGATTATCTTGGAAAAGAATAGGATTCTAGCTGTGATCAAGTTATATTACAGTCTACAGGGCCAGAACTTTTGAACTAGCGGGAGTTGCGATCGGGTGAAGTCAGAGATTTCTAACTTTTCGGGTATTATCGGCTGGGTGTCAGAATCAAAACAGATGATACCAGATGCTGCTAGGGTGAGGTTTTTAAGTCTGTTTTCACCGATAATCAGCAAAAGATTGTTGCAGATTCTGCCAGGACCAAGCCGACGGTCACGAAATTACTGTTGGCTAGATGGAACAGGCCCTTAATCCGTTTAATAGGAGTAACTAAAAGCCTTTCAATGACACTGTACATACCCTCTCTGCCTCCTTCTTGCCGAAGTACTGTCCACAGGCAGCAGCCACACCAGCCGCCAAGTCGATGAACTTCTCGTGACTGGTCCCTTCATCACTCTCACAGGCCAGCTGAAAAACACAAACACAGAGGATATTATCAAAATGCTTCATATCTTACTGCATCCACTCTGAAGATTAAAGAGAGAGCTAACCAACATAAAGCCCCTTTAGATGCATTGAGACTTGATCTGGTGTTTCAAAATAGTTCTACATGTATTGGACGTGGGATGAATACAACCCCGGTGTATTTGACCGGTGGCGGCACCACGGACAGGTGGGAAACCACGACATCGCCAAGGTCCCATTCACCAGTTGCTTCTTGGAAAGGCATTGAGAGACCGGGGGGTTGGTAGTAGACCGTTTTATAATCTACTAGCGACTTCGTCGCGTCGTCACAGAGTCTATGGAGTCGTATCCCCCCCACCTCCCTTAGTCTGTTCAAGGTACGTTCCCTGCACTAAGGGGCGCCCCCTACTGTTAATACCTGGAACTATCATTTAGTTCCAGACCAACATTTCATGTGACACCGATTTTACCGACTACGAGGTAAGGAGATCAGGGAATTAGAGTTCAAAAATATGTTTACAGTATGGCAAGAAGTACAATCCCAGGATAGAAGTACATCTGTGTAGAGAAATTAAAAAAAGAATGGCTAGTTTAAGTTTAGTACTACACGAGAATCTCACTCTCGTTGCCCTTCAGTCTCCACGCCCAGGTTTGGTTCCCTATGTCTCTATGTATGGGAGCAACTTCAAGCGGATTCGACGGAATTCTACCGTTTTAAATATAGTAGGTAAATATCCTACATGAAGACCCTTTTCCGTACCTCGCACAAGGGTTATCGTTTGATGATATATAACTGTCTAAGTCTGTTCGCTATGACAGTATTAGCCGTACATAAGGTCGTCTATAAGTCATGAATAAAGTTGACCCACATCGTCCTTGGGTCTCTATAACACACTGAAAAGTGTGTTCATGTATGATCCTAGATTAATAAACGGTCCCAGAACTCCCAATCCCTTCTTTTGATTTCTGCCGAAAGAAAGATTTGAACCCACAACCTCAGATTCTCTGACCTGCACCATGACGGCCTTCCTGTCGTCACACATGATGCCGACCTGGTCATTGGTCAATAATAATAATAATAAACTATACCTGCACCATGACGGCCATCCTGTCGTCACACACGATGCTGACCCGGTCATAGGTCAATAATAATAATAATAATAAACTATACCTGCACCATGACGGCCATCCTGTCTTCACACACGATGCCGACCCGGTCGTAGGTCAATAATAATAATAATAATAAACCATACCTGCACCATGACGGCCTTCCTCTCGTCACACACAATGCCGACCCGGTCATAGGTCAATAATAATAATAATAATAATAAACCCTAACTGAACCATGACGGCCTTCCTCTCGTCACACACGACGCTGGCCCGGTCATAGGTCAATAATACTAATAATAATAATAGAAATAAACCCTAACTGAACCATGACGGCCTTCCTCTCGTCACACACGATGCTGGCCCGGTCATAGGTCAATAATAATAATAATAATAATAATAATAGAAATAAACCCTAACTGAACCATGACGGCCTTCCTGTCTTCACACACGATGCTGGCCCGGTCATAGGTCAATAATAATAATAATAATAAACCATACCTGAACCATGACAGCCTTCCTGTCGATCCCGAACTGGTCATAGGTTGATAATGATAATAATTATGATAATAATAATAATAATAATGATAAACCATACCTGGCCCATGACAGCCTTCCTGTCGTCACACACGATGCTGGCCCGGTCATAGGTCAATAATAATAGTAATAATAATAAACCATACCTGCACCATGACGGCCTTCCTGTCGTCACACACGGCCCTGACCCGGTTGTAAGTCAATAATAATAATAATAATAATAATAATAATGATGATAATAAACCATACCTGCACCATGACGCCTTCCTGTCCATCCCACCTGGTCATAGGTCAATAATAATAATGATAATAATAATAATAATATTGATAATAATAATAATAATAAACCATACCTGCACCATGACAGCCTTCCTCTCGTCACACACGATGCCCACCCGGTCGTACCCCGGCACCTCCTCCTTGTCCTCCCCGGGACTCCCCACACTGCACGCCGAGTCGCACTCCGCCGACCCCGTCCCGCTGCTGTTATACGACCGCTCGCTGCGCGTATCGTCCAGCGACGACCACGTCAGACTCTCGGCATCCACTTCCGCTTCCTGTTCCGCCTGACGCAGCTTCATCTGCGAGAGGGCGCCACTGGGGTCTGATGATGACGTCATCAATGGACTGGACGGAGTACTGCCCAAACCGCTACTAACGCTACTTCCGGCGGAACTGTGCGTGCTTCCGTTGCGCATGCGTGACGACTTAGATTTGGGGTTCTGCGCATGCGTCTGGGGCGTTTCCGGCGTCTCGGGTCCCACGAACACTTGCGTGCCGAGACTCTTCGTCTGGGGAGGGATTTGTACAGAGGTGAAGCTCGGGGAGTCAGAGGAGGCCAGGGGACCCGTCTGGACGCCCATGTGGGAGGTATTCGAGCCCGGACTGGTCACTGGGTGGTGTGTCGGGGCTGTTTTTGGTGGGGATCCGATGGGAATCCGTGTTGTGTAGGTTTCTGTACCGCGGGACACCCCGGTAGGGTTCGGGGGTGCTGGTGGGAGGCTGATGTTGAGTGTTGAGGAACCGGTGATGGGCATGGAGAATGAGGGCAGCTGGAATGAGAGAAAAACACAGTTATTGAACTGGAAGGAGAATCATATAAATACCCAATACTCCACGAGTTTGGATGTACCATGAGACACCCCGGCAGGGTTCGGGGGTGCGGGTAGGAGGCTAATGTTGAGTTTTGAGGAACCGGTGATGGTCATGGAGAATGAGGGCAGCTGGAATAAGAGACAAACTCATTGACATTTCTGTAATCTATAGGGAACCAAAGTGAACCTGCTGAAACCACAGATACCTGTTTACAAAACACCATTTCCGGATATAGGCGCTCAGTACTTTGACTAAGTAGATTCAAGATTTATATGTGTCATCCTCCAAACTCTTAGATCCATATTTTTGATAAACTTAACAACTGTCATCATAGCTTCAAGACAGAGTTATTCAGAGACGATAGTAGTAAACTACACTTCAGAAGTAACAAACGAGACCAAAAACAAAAGTCTAGCATCAAACCCCCATAGGTTTAGCACTAAGCCTCGTTCTTACTGGCCACCGGAAATGGTGTTTTAGAAACGGATATCTGCCGTTTTAGCAGGTTCACTTTGGTTCCCTATATAAATGTAGAGCTTTTATACTGATGCTTTCTTTCATAATAGGTTCAGATATGAATGTGCTTTGTTATCAATCATATACAAAGCCCCCATTGAAAATGTTTGGGGACTTGGTACACCCTTACCCATTGTATAAAACCTGTCAGAACTGTGGTATACGGTTTCAAATGTGGGGTATACGGCCTCAAAACCATGGTATAAGGGGAAAATAGTCACTTTGTGCTATAGAGCAAAGAAATAGTCCCTATTGTTATACCTTTTAATATGGCAATTACTGCGTTTAATTTATTTGAAAAGATGGATGATAAGTGCAACAAACTATGGTGTTGTAGACAGGCGGCTCTGTAAACCACTCGAGGTTTCCGTATGCCAGTCTGCGTGGTATACGGAAACTCAATGTTAAGCCTATGGGATTTTTTATTAGGGGTAGGATAAATATGAATTTGCCTTACCTGGCTGTAGATATTACTGGAGCTGGAGGTGTGCTGCCCAGTCTGCTGTCCACTGGGCTTGGTGGAGAACTGGGCTGTGTGCAGGGGGCTGTACTGAGTGTTGTACTTGGGGTTGAACCTGGAGGCCTGCTGACTGGGGCTGTAGGGGCCGGCCGGACTGAGGGGTGAGGCTGGAGGTACCGCCGCCTGGAGGGACATCGTCGTGCCCAGCTGCACGTGCAGCGACGGCTGATCCATCTGTTTTACTGGGGAAGAGAGAGAACGAGAAATTAAAATTGAATGAACACACTTGTCTAACCGAATTTGTATGTCATGGAAAAGTTTGGAATAATGTAAGTGAAGAGAATATACCATTGTATTTTTGTTATGCTGAATAAAGTTTTTGCTAAAAAAAAAAGAAGAAGAAGAAGAAATTAAAGTGAAGGTCTTTATTATTGGAAGAACTTTGAATTTTACAGAATCAATAAAGATGGTAAACAAAATCTCCTGAGCCATCTGCAGCCGAGAGAGAGTTAGATAGATAGATAGCTAGAGAGGGAGAGAGAGGGAGAGGGAGGTAGGTAGGGAGAGAGAGAGTGAAAAGGAGAGAGAGAAAAGAGAGGAAGAGGGAGAGAGAGAGAGCGGGAGAGAGAGGGATGGAGAGAGAGAGGGAGAAAGACAGAGACTCGAGAGAGAAAGAGGTAGGGAGAGGGAGAGAGAGGGAGAAAGGGAGAGAGAGACAAAGAGGGAGACAGATGGACAGAGAGAGGGGAGGAAGAGGGTGATAGAGAGGGAAAGAGAGGAAGAGAGAGGGAGAGAGAAATGGAGAGAGAGGAAGAGAGAGAGAAAGGGAGAGAGAGGAAGAGAGAGAGGGAGTGTGTGAGGGAGGAGGGGGAGGAGGGAGAGAGAAAGGGAGAGAGAGAGGAAGAGAGAGGGAGTGTGTGAGGGAGGAGAGGGAAGAAGAAGAGAGAAAGGGGGAGAGAGAGGAAGACAGAGAGGGAGTGTGAGAGAGAGACAGACAGACAGACAGATAGAAGGGGGAATAGAACACTATTGTAACTATATAAGGGTATCACTGACGACAAATTTTAAGCACGTTTGTATTTTTCTTTTATAAAACTGTGCCGTGTGCTTGAACACGAGTAAACTCCGAGCCACTATTTAAATCCCTGCTTCTATCTGATGGCAGATCGGAGGAATTCTACATTCTCTGCCTGTAGATATTCGATGGACGAATCCTCCACATATAAATTAATATTATGCTGAACAAGGACAAACAAGCGGTTGAATATAAGACTGAAAAACAGTAGAACTAGTTACTACCGATATGATACATATCTTAAACATAAACTTAGGGCGAAAGTACTGAACTACTGACTGTCTCTATCTCACCTGCCACACAAAAGCCGCATGGTAAATCAATACACCGACTACTAGACAGAAGGCATCCGCTACTATCCTAGCAACCAAACTATTCAGGAAAACCTGATAGTTATATGTATCCCAAATTGTATACCATACCAACTTGACTGATGTGAAAAATTGATGTATTATGTGCCTTGAATTGTAAATACTCAAAGTTAACCAAGCGAACCGCCCAGCTATGAAAAGGGATTCACACGGTGGGATTCATGTATCTCACAGGGTGTTTTTCTGAGACAAATCCTGCTGAGATTCTGTACTTGAACACAATCTCTTCGTCTGAATTGTAGGGTTATAAGATCTCACAATCTCTAAGTCGTATTCTGCACTCTCACTACGCTCTATGAAGAAGAATTCTTAACAAACTAGGCTTAGAGCCTTGAGAATCCACTGACCTGCCTCCCGTGCTAAAGACGTACATCAATGCAACCGAAACATTCCTATAATCTCAATGATGCCACCTAGCGGGAATACTGTGTGCCAGTAAAGTAGCTCCTCTCAAATTCTCGCAAGTAAAAGGTTCGACAAATATGGACAACAACATGAAAAAAATATGCCATGTATTTATAATCATCTATAACGATTGCATTCAGTATGTCTGGTCATTGATAATAAGGTTCAAATCTCATATCACACAATCATGGACGTTTAGTATGTCGTGGAAAGATTTATGAATTGAATATCAGCAAGAGGGGGTATTTAGGTATTGTAGAGGAAACCTATGAAAGTTTACAGTCAGAGCTCATACCCCACTGAGTTTGAATAGCGTAGTAATTTACAAGGTGAAGCCAAGATGAATTCCGTAGCGATTTAAATGAGATGGGATTGAGTTCTGATCGTAAACTTTAATAGGTTTCTGAATTTTTCTCACCCTTCACATTGACTAGTTGGCTAACGTTTATGATATAATCCCCCATTGAGTATCTTTTCTAGATACTCAATGGGGATTGAGTACGAGTTTCCAATGTTGAGTCTATTAGGGAAAAAATACCAGGGGTGGGATAAGCAAAATAAACCCGCCTGGTCATTATAGACAATAACAAATAGACTGTTATTCCTTATAGATAACCGAAGATGCCCCGTAGTGTATAGGCCGGAATGCATCTAAATATTCATTTCAGCCCAATTATTTTTGTCCCATAGGCTTAAGATTGGGAACTCATTCTCCATGCCCCTACGAGTATTGCAGTTTATTCTCCACGGTCTATATCCTGTGTGTCATCCATTCTTTTAGTGTGTACAGGGTTGAGATAAATACAGAAAGCAACTCTTTTTGGTCGAATTCTTTGGTCAAAGTCTTTGTTCTCCAACTTATTTGAATGATACCTGATATTCACTTGGCTGTTGCTCGTTCATATCACTCCACATCAATCTCGTAGAGAATGATGACTTTGACCAAAACTTGGTGGTTTCTTCTATTTATCATACCCCTAATATAAAATTCCATAGGCTTAACATTGAGTTTCCGTATGCCACGCTGCCTGGCATACGGAGTTTTATATGCCACTAGTGGCATAAAGAATTTTTATCACGTATTATACCAAAATGTTGGAGACAGGGTAGGATAAAATCAAAATTTGATTCGTTTAAATTGTGGACACTGCATTCCACTCCTGGAGTTTTGGCTCCGGACTTCACTCGACTTCGCCTCGTGAAATCACTATGCCAAACTCCAGTCGTGACATATGGTGGCCAAGATTGAAACTCTAAAGAAGAAACCAACAAGGCTTGGTCAAAGTCGTCGTTCTCCACGAGTTTGATGCGGAGTGATGTGAACGAGGCGACAGCCGAGTGAATATCATGTAGCATTCAAACGAGTTGACCTCTTTGACCAAAACGAGTTGCTTTCTGTATTTATCTCACCCCTATACACATTAAAAGAATGGATGACACACAGGATATAGACCATGGAGAACGGACCGCAATACTCGTAGGGGCATGGAGAACGAGCTCCCAATGTTAAGCCTATGGGCATTTATTCCAGGGGTGAGATAAATCCAGTTTTACAATAGTACTAAACCTTTTCCGCCATCGCCCTCTCCATCCATTGTAGTGATCTCCGGATAGTCCCCTGCGACTAGCTACACTTAGGATATGATGAGAGGCGTGGTCCACCGCCTATTGTGTATTCCAGTTTCCGCGACCAACAAAACTTCCTTGTTACACCTCTCCAAGCATTTACTGTAAGTCTCGCCTTCCTTGTAGATGCACCTCCATTCGGCTTGGAGACCAGGGTTACACCACTGAGGAAGGCAGCAGGTCTGCTCCTAGAGTATACCTGCCCTATTCTGACCTGAGAAGGTACTTTTTGTGGTGACTTATAGCTGAAAGGGGCAGGTGTCAGCAGGGGCTTAGTAGGATGGGCTGAAATCCAAGGGAGTGTTGCTTACAGTGCTGAGGATATTTCCTCGGCCAATAACGGCTTTAAGAAAGGATTTAGGGATTAACAGGGGCAGTATTCGATCTACACTGGCAACCAGAGCTACACAAATTTAGCTCTGGTCGGGTTAAATAAGCGGCCACCTTGACCCATTAGCGGGACCTATTTGTTACTCTCCTACCAGATCTTTGGTACTGCTTGGAGAGTGTATTATGTCATAATCTCGAAGCCAATTTTCAATTTTCATATTTCATGTTGTGTATCTTTCTTAAATACAATGAACAATAAGCAAGGGTTTATCATCAATTTGTTTAGGTATGAATATTTCTCACCAAGTATTTTTGCCTTTATAGCCTATACAAAGAACAAAACTACATGGTTTGAGGCAAACACAGAGGGATACCGCATGGGATTTAACCCGACCAACCCCTATAAATCGTTGAAGGGGTTGGTTGCCAAACTATATCCGATCCCCCTCTTATTAGTATCCTCAGTTGCCTTCAGGTGGCGTTGTCAAAATGATGACCTTTGACCTTTGACATGCAGACTTATCAACCAGAGTGTACTTTGGCCTGCATGCTTGATGGAATCGATTTGGCAGATTCTATGCTAAACAGGAGATATCAAAAGGCATGATTAGAGTATTATCTTGTAATGCCTAACGCTTCAATAGGTTGAACATAGGCTAGATGTCAGTTAGTTTAACGTAAGGCCACTTAAAACGAAACTTGTTTCTCATCACCTCACGCATCTGCAAAAACGATTTTAAAAGATTTTTTTTTGGTTAAAATAAGATGAACCTCGATAGAAACTGTGAAAAGTATGTGTATTTGGTATCAAATTAAAGCTCCTCATGCCAGGGATGCTTTCAATGTATAAGCAGTATAAATCTGAAAACCCCGCGTATGCAGACACCATGCATAAGCGGACATTTTGGCCCGGAACGGAGGGTGAGCGCTTACGCATGGTTTTCTGTATGTCTAAAGCCCATTTTATGACACTTTTAAGCCATCTTTGATCCAGCAAAAAAAAAAGCGGCCTCATCATATTTTTCATGGCTTGGTGATGAGAAATAAGGTGTTTTTTTGAGTGGCCTAAATGACATCAAATAAAATGCCAGGACAAGCATCCTACCGTGAGGACAAGAGTGATATAAGATAAATGCAACCTCACAAGAATTGCAAAGTCACTCTTTTCTAAAATAAATGGTCTGATGAAGCTCTCTATCATTTTCTTTTATTTGCATAAAGTATCTCTCATACAATATGAGTTTTTCAGATACAATAAATTGCAATTGCCTCTGATCGAAACCTACTTAAGTTCCTAACAGAAAGAATATTTAAGGAATGCTCCAATTGCTTTCAACTCAGGCCTCCGTGAGAGGTCCATCTCATGTACATGACAAGCTGGTGGATGTCTTATTTTCTTACTTGAAAATCTACCCTCGCATTGGTGTCATAGATGGGATAAAAAAGGGCGTTCATTTATGTAATACTAATTTGGGGGCTGTTGAATAAAGTTATTTCGTTTCCGGTGCTGGTTTGAACGATTCGATAACTCCAACGATAAACGGCATCCTGGACGATTTATGTCTATTTAGGGTTGTCTGACAAAACAGAAGATTTTATTTTGATGAAGGTATTCGTATACAACACCTTGTAAGAGGTTTAGATTACTCTTATTGTCAAAATATCTTCTGCTTACAGCACATTATTTTATACAACACTATGGCGCCAAGGACGATTCTGGGAGACTTTTTTCTCGTTCGTAGTTTATTCAACAGCCCCCAGATCAGTGTTCATCCTCCGTGACGCATTTAAATAAGGATAATGACATTATTTATATATGTGATGCTTTGTGTAACTTTGTGTAAAGAGAGATATTAACAAAGGGGTAATAATAAATTATGTCAGGGAGTATTCAGCAAAGCATCGCATCGAAAAGAGTTTTTTTTTTTGTTTTTTTTAATTTATCAATCCAACAGTTCTGCGCAGGGCAGATCTTCCACTGAAGTACATACATCACTTTGTACACCAAGCAAACATACAATGTGCAAAAAATGAGATGGTATAGCAAAATAGCAAGAAGTCAGTCAACGCACTCCAGATTTATCTCCAATCATATTATGAGAATTTTGATTTCACCATACGTTTAAATTCCTTTACACTTGACGCAATTTGTATGTCAGCTTCTAAATCATTCCATAACTTCTGTCCTCGATAGTAACTGGAACACTGGTAGAAACTGGAATTGATTCGGGGCATTTTAAATCTGACTTTGTTGGAACTACATGTCCGGATGTTACTGACGGGTAGCATGATGTTTTCTGGGGTTTTGGATAGTTTGTACATTTATAGCAGTAGTTGAATTTTTCGCCTTGTGACAAGGTAGTCTATTTTCAATAAATCATGTAAATCCTCAGTTCGTTGAAACCATACTTTGCGCCCTTGTACTACCTTAAACGCCCTATTTTGAACCCTCTGAAGCGAGTCAAAGTCGTTTTGGTTGGCACCATCGACGAGATATCAAGAATTGGTCGGATTACCACGGTGTATACCTTTGTCGCTGTATGTCGTGAGATACTACTTCGTATTTTAGCTAATTTAAAGATACGCATATTACTGCTCTTTATCATGTCCTTGACAAATTTGCCCAGGTTGAGGTTGCTGTCTATACTTACTCCTAAATATTTGTAGTGTTTAACTTCTTTTAGTTTCTCATTGCAGCATATTATGTCCAAATCTGGTAAATGGGGTCTTGTCCTTTCAGAAGTAACCCAGCTAGTCTGGGTTTTACTAGCATTTAGCGTCATCCCGTTCTTTGTGCACCATCTCTCGATTCCATTCCCAAGGTAAAATCGTAGTTAGTTAGGAACAAGTTAGACTTCACATACCTCTAAAATATACCCCCTGGGAGCTTGAAAACAGACCGCTATGAACGGAACAATGAAAGTCTGTAAAATCGGTTGATATCTGTTCTGTCCTATACACTATGATTGTGAAAAATAATACTGTCAAATAAACACGGCTCTTATAAAAAAAAAATCAAAATAATTCAGAATCAAATAAATATTCCAATGAATCATTTAGCTTCCCTTCAGAGTTCGTTTATACCAGGATCTCGTCCTATATATTTGTATAGAAAACTGGGCCTTACGGGACATTATCCTATACACAGATGTACAGCAGTGCCACTAGATCGCTGTATAAGAAGTGCCCATCCCGAGGTAACATGAATAGGTGTCTGCCCCACCTATAACCTTATTCTCCAGTCAAGCAGATCGACAAACACATTGTGTTGTCTCCGGCCTATTCTTGTGAAGCGTCACTGTGAGGTAGAAGGGGAACTGCAGTCGATGGATATCAGAGATATGCCTGAGATTCAGAATGTTTCTGTTTCACCTAACATTTTATCATCCACCTAATACAAAGTCTCTATAGAAAACACATAGGGAGTTTGTATGGATATACCCGGCGCATACGGATATGTTGTATTATCCGGGTGGCGCATACGGAAAGTAATGCGTACGGAAAAATAGTGCATAACTAAAATGAACTGATATCGTATTGCCACTTGCCCAGAAAAGGTGGATAATAAATACAATATAGACTGGTTTCAGATAAGAGCGGCTGTATGCTCCTCGGAGTTGACTCTGCGCAATATCCTCGCATACGCTCGGATATTACTACGCGTCAACTCCTCGGAGCATAATGCCGCTTGTATCTGAAACCAGTCAATATTGTGTATGTATTATATGATAATTATATGATTCGCTTGTTAATTACTATAGAGGAAACCTATGAAAGTTTTCCGTCAGAGCTCGTATCCCATTGAGTTTAAATCACGATGGAGTTCATAAGGCGAAGCTGTGTGAATAAGGCCTGGCGTCCACCTACTACGATAGAATCGTAGCCCTCCCGATATGGCACCGATACAAAATGTCAAAATCGGTGCCATATCGGGAAGGTGCGAAATCGTAGACATATGTCTAGACAAGCCAATCCACCATGCGTTGTATGGGGTTTTTAATCGGTGTCTAATCGCAGAAATGTGGTCAACTGCCCCGATATCAGGTAACCTTCCGACGCGATTTTGATTTTTTATCGGGAGGTGCATCGTAGACCATATCGTAGTAGGTGGACGCCGGGCCTTACGTAGCGATTCAAATGAGATAGGATCGAGCTCTGACTGTAAACTTGAATAGGTTTCTGAATTTATTGACATTGACCAATTAGCTAACCTATGACATAATCCCCATTGAGTATTTTCCTAAATACTGAATGGGCATTGGATACGAGTTCTAAATGTTAAGTCTATGGGGGGAAATACTAGGGTGAGATAAAGTCATTGATGGCGTTATCTTTAATTATACATGGATGTCGAAACGATACTGCCATGCCATGTATGGCTACAGTTACAGCAAGCATTAACAACAACATGTACATGTATGTCTGAAAAACTAAATTGTATTCTGAGAGATGCAATAAACTAAATTAAAACACTAAAAAAATATGTATCTTTCCTGCCCATAAAAATAGGATGAATCATATTTTTCCTGAAATAAAAAATCTCCCATTAGAATACAAAACACGTTAGGTCGAACTAAGTTAATGTTTTATCAAAGATGGGGATGTTACATCGAATTAGACTATACTGTAGTGCACTGATCAGGTATGAACTGTATGACATGGTGTACCATCAGAAACTCTAATCCCAGCAGCGAGGGGCCTTATTTGTCCCTCCATTTGAACAGGCGTCAGTGTAGCCCGAGTATATACACATCTCAACCGGGTCCCCAGCCTGACCGAGTTAGCTGGTACCTCGGCCCGCCAGTCTCCCGTGTGTGTGTACCACTCTCCCAGCAGATCTTTCCTGGTGCTGAAGCTTGCCAATCTCTGCCTCAACCCAACGCTGTGAGGCCCAGACTAGCTAGATGTAGACCATGAGAAGAGGGGAATAAGAACTCCAACACAGAGGTACTGGTTATTCCAATATATATACCTATGAGCGAACAACCTATGATTACCTAACGCTGCTGGGGGTGGAATAACTTTTATTTACTGCCCAGGTTGAAGTTACTGCCCAGGTTGAAGTTACTGCCCAGGTTGACGTTTACTGCCCAGGTTTTATCGATATTAACCGACAAATGAAGGTATATAGGAATAGGGAAACCATGTACCGGTGGAAATAAGTCAAAGTTACTCGGTAAGGCTTTGGAAAAATTGCTGCCTTGGACAGTAATTTTTCCAAGCCTTACCTCGTAACTTTGACTGATTCCCACCGGAACATAGTTTCCCTCTACTATTATGAGTCAAGAACTTTACTTCATTTCTAATGCTGATTCAATGACAGGTTCAGCCAGCTTATATACAACAGCAGGTGGCATCTAGCTACAAGGTAAGCTTGTCAACTCTGTGTTGGGATTGGTTCTGAAAGCAACAGCCAATGAGGATTGACCAGTCTCATTCTGGGAGCTGTTTCATTAGTTGAAAAAACTCTCGTAGTTGCTCTCACTAACCAAATAGCGGCACCTCGCCAACAGCGAGCGGCACTTTGGACCAAAGCGGCACCAACAGTGGTAGTACCCGTTTCAATAGTTAGGCTCTGTAACTCCGCTAAGAATTCATATAGAAGTGTCAAATAAAAACTGAAATGTGGAGAAAAATACAAGGAATAATTTGGAATTATTAAATCATTCGATATATAGTGATTTATTAAATGTCTCGTTTGTTATGGTGGCATAGCTAACGGCACTGGGATCTTAACAGCGACGCCAGTTCCGGGTATGGTGATACACACTCCCTATGTGTTTTCTATGGACACTTTGTATTAGGTGGATATATCAGTATGCTCCGGGTATGGTGATACACACTCCCTATGTGTTTCCTATGGACACTTTGTATTAGGTGGATAATAAAAAAGCAGGGCAGGCAGCAATGTGCAGGATCTCTGCTAGGAGAGTGTTTATGTACCAGCTACAAATAGCTCCAGTAAGCTGTACACACTCTCCAGTGTGTGAGAGTGTTAAAGGCCATGTCCTGCCCAGTTAAGGGTTACTGTCATTAAACATGTGTGTTGATAGTTCATGCCCAACGAGCACCTTCTGAGCCGCATGTATATGTACGAGGGGTGCGGACTGTGTGACCAGCGCTGCACTGACGTCATTACTGTATCATACCTATTGACGTATTACATCAGGGGCTAAATCCCTCATACACCCTGCAACCTCATTGACTGCACTTTGTCTTAGCATGGTATTTAGAAACGTCCATGTTTTCCTTCTATTCTACTATCCAAATGTCATTTAGGTGTCCATAAGTACCAGTAGTTTCCATATATATATATATATATATATATATATATATATATATATATATATATATAGAGAGAGAGAGAGAGAGAGAGAGAGAGACAGAGACAGAGACAGAGAGAGAGAGAGAGAGGGAGACAGAGACAGAGAGAGAGAGAGAGACAGTGGGTTGCAGAAAATAACCCAAAGACTAAATATAAGCCAGACCTTTTAATTGTTATTTTTCTATAATTCCACGCTCATTCATCACCAATGAACATACCCTTTCTTCCTCGTTTGCTTGTGTGTTGCTTTTTTTTTACTGATTATTTCTTATTTGACTCGTATATTACCCTCTATTGCATCAGATGAGTTTGATGCCGTCCTTGATTCCGTGATTCCGCACATGGTCTGTCTATTGTCTCATCCTTACCAGCTTTCAGTGTAGACCACCACGTCCTACTTTCATACTCTCATCTAGTGTATAATAAGTAATGGTGTAGAGCTAGGGAGTCAATATGATGGTTTAGCCTTAGCCTAGTTTATATGTCCATAGGCTTAACATTAGGAACGCGTTCTCAACAGGTTTTCGAATATAGTAACTCATACTCAACGGGCGATACACAGATACAGGCTCAGATAAAATCAGAAACATAATCGTGTTTGGTCTGAGTCTCCGTTCACCATCTCGGTTGGAGCACTTCGGAATATTCACTCAGCTACCATCTCGTTCATATTACTGTATACATGCTCCAAACCCCAACTGGATGGCGAATGGGGAGAGAGACCAAACACTCATCAATTTCTTTCTAAATACCTATTGATGTATTACATCAGGGACTAAAACCCTCATACACCCTGCAACCCCATTCACTCTGCACTTTACCTTAGCCAGGTATAAACGTCCATAGGCGTAATATTGGGAAGTCGTACTCATCAGCCTTGCGAGTACGGTAACTCATACTCAACGGCCGATACACAGATAGATATTTCCGGGCGAAGATAAAATCAGAAACATAATATATTTGCCATATATCATTTTTTTTTTTTTTTTTTGAATATTCACTCACCTACCGTCTCGTTCATATTACTGCATGCTCCAAACTCGATGGCGAATGTCGACAGAGACCAAACACTAGCTTCTTTCTGAATACTTCAAATCTCTCATGAACCCTGCAACCATTGACTCTGCACTGTATTGCATACCAAAGGCAAATTCCAGCCACTCAGGAGGATAAGAATACTATTCACATACCCTGAAATACACATCCTCCATTTAGAGGTGACATGTTAAAGATCAGAGTAAACGTACTGAATTTTATCTCTCGTATGAAAAAGTGGCATTAGGGTATAACGCCCCTCATCTTCCTCAATTAACATTCTGAGAAGTTTGTTTGTCTGTTTGTTGGGGTAGTCTAACGTTAAATATGTTCTATTAGACTTACATTAGGTTTGATGGTGATTCAATAAATGAGATAAATTTAGGTAGAAATCCTACCTCATCACATTTACCAAGGTGAGTGTTCTTTCACTTACCACACCACATAGACATGGTATGAGAAGGATTGGCCTTTGATATAGCAGTGAAGCTACCACTGCTGGGGGTGAAGGAGAAAAATGGCTGCAGTGTGACCCAAATCAACAAAGTCTGACAACCTTGGGATTACAGTGATCTTTACCACTCAACTAAAGCCCAATGTCCATCTACCGATTTCGGAACATTTATGTACGTTTGTCGGCAACAAACGGACGGTATTTTGTCTCACCCAAGGCATCCTAACGGAGTCGACCATAGTCGGTAGATGTAGGACCGCTAGGCAAGGGTGAGCCACCGATTAGTAGACCGATTTGCTTAGGACTAATATCCACCAACCCTTCTCCTCAATGTCCACCGGTAGAGCGAAGAGTTATGTAATTTGCCTGCGACAAGTTGACCGACTCCTATATGATTTGGGAACTAATCGCTCAACCCTGAATCGGTAGATGGGCATCAGGCTTAACTCCCCACCCCATACTGAGAAGTTTCAATGATAGAGAACCTGCAACCACTGCGACACTGCCTGCAGGGCCCAGGGGCTGTTACATCACCCCTCTCATAAGATCCCACACTCTCTAAGTGGTATTCTCTACTCTCACTATGCTCTATAGGAGAAGAATTCTTAACCCTTTAAGGGCGAATGATGCTTTAAGGCATCATCCAGCCCAGGGCGAATGATGCCTCGAGGCATCATTTCTCAAAAATCTACAAAATCGATTTAAACAAAAAATAATGGAGGAACATTAATGAAATTTTCTCAGAATGTATGTATAATACCATTATTAATATTTCTATTCAAAAGAAATAAAATGTCTAGGATTATATATCATATCACACAATTAAACAATTGAATTGTGGATTTTAACGATTGTGTGCCCGTCCCCTAGCGGTATAAAGTGCCACCAGCACCCGTCCTCCAGGCGGTAGCTTGGCCACAGGCATCCGTCCTTAAAGGGTTAACGAACTAGGCTTTGAGCCTTGAAAATCCACCGGCCTGCCTCCCGTGCTAAAGACGTACATCAATGCAACCAAAAGATTCCTATAATCTCAATAATGCCACCTAGCGGGAATACTGTGTGCCAGTGGATTCTCAAGGCTCTAAGCCTAGTTCGTTAAGAATTCGTCTCCCATAGAGCGTAGTGAGAACCTTGTACAGAATCCCACTTAGAGAGTGTGAGATCTTATGAGAGGGGTGGTTTAATAGCATATGCCTTTGAAAGGACACTGTACAAGGAGACCTCGTCCTAGAGGTGTCGTTTGGTAATATTCAAGCTTGTTCAGCTAAGATGTTCTACCTGAACAAAGGTTGCCCATAAGTGTTAAATAAAGTTTACCCACATCGTCCCTGGGTCTCGTTGGCGTACAGGAAAGGGTATTCATCTAGGAGCCTAGATCATTAAACAGGATCCAGGGTCCATATAATCCCAGGGACAAATTGTATATTCATCATTGGTGAATGTGCGTGGAATTATATATATATATATATATATATATATATATATATATATATATATATATATATAGCAATTAAGAGATGTGGGTTCTATTGAGTCCATGGGTCATTTTCTGTAACCCATTGCCACCTAGTCAACTTCTGCATTTCCATTTCTGTAGTGTAACTATAGCAGTGTCTCAGCAGTATTAGCCCAGCTGACCATGACCAATTAATAGAGACCGAAATACCTCATTGGTCCACTGTTGATTGTTTAATTTGGGTCCTAGATTAGCAAATATACCATGCACCAGTGGGTCAATGGGGTATTTCGGTCTCTCCTGATTAGCCATAGTCAGCTGGGCAAGCCTCTAAGACACTGTAATACTGGTCCTCTGCACCTTTCCCAAATATCACAGTGTTAACACACTGTAGCCCACGCTCAATTATACTGCAACGGTCTTTCAGACGAGGATATCAGATATATCCAGTGGTAGTAAATACATTTATCATCCGCCTAATACAATTTGTCCATAGTAAACCTATAGGAACTCTATATGGACATACCCGGAGCACATGGAAATCCTGTATACTCCTGGCTGCCAAACCTGGTGCATACGGAAAAATAGTGCGTACGAAAAGAATAGTACATAAATAAAAAAAGTAAAATTGGCACACCACTAGCTGAATAAAGGTGGATAGTAGATAAAATATGGACTATTCACGTTTAAGGTCAGAGCTCGATCCCATCTTGTTTGAATCGCTACATAATTCACGCTGCTTGGCCTTGTGAATTACTACGCGATTCAAACTCGATGAGATACAAGCTCTGAGCATAAACCTTCATAGGTTTCCTCTATAATTCCTTTACGTACATCCTTTTTATAATGTTGAATAATATAGAAAGACATGTTTAGTGTGTCTGAATGGAATCTGTTCAGAGATATTTTGGTCAGAAATACTCTCCGAATTCGAAGAATGAGGTGAGTATTTCTGACCAAAATATCGAGGAACAGATGGAATTCAGACACACTCACTATGTCTTTTTATTATTATATACCTAGAAATCATTAAGAATACCATTCTACAACTCACTAAATAGGAGAATGAGTGGTCATGTGGTACAGCGGGTAGTATTATATATATTACGCCACAGTGTGGACGAATGAAATCATTACTACTGGGGCATAAACCTGAGACATTCGTGCACCGGTATATAATAATATAACGACTGGCTTCATAATTATCTAGCGTATTTGTCTAGAAAAAAAAATTAAATCATACCTGGGTTTCAGAACAAAGATATACATTTGCAGTATTACTCATGCATACCAAACATTTCCTTAATCAGCATAAAACTGCAGTGAACTCTGAAGACATTCCTGTCCCCCACGTAATGCATAGAGAGACATAACTCTTTATCCCATAATGATCCAGGATTAGAGAGGGGAAATATAACCTACATACTTCAGAGCTCCTTCTCACATTCCGTACGCATTTCCTGTTCAAACAAGGTACCCATAAGGACATGCTGTGAACAGGTACCCTGAATCTTTGGCTCCGATGATAAAACTTAACCATCTAAATGGTCGGAAGATAGGAACTATCAATAAAAGAGGGATATATAGCTTTGAAATTAATGTATGTAAGTTCAGAACTTCCCAGAGGTCATCGTTTTTTTTTAAATTTGAGAAGGTATGGGGATTTGGTAAACCACTACCCATCGTTTAAAAACTTTCAGATATTATAACGATGGTATACGGATTTAAAATTGTGGTATTCGGCCTCAAAGCCTTGGTATACGGCAGAAGACTTCCCCCAGTGCAACAGACCAAGGAAATAGTCCCTAGTGATATACCCTTTAATATGGCAATTACTGGGTTTAATTTAGTGGAGGTGATGGGTAATAGATACATCAACCGATGGTTTTGTGGACGGGCGGCTCTGTAAACCACTCGAGGTTGACATCGCTAGTGTTAGTGTATTACTACGCGCCAACCTCTCGTGGTGTACGGTAGCCTGTCCACATAACCATCGATCATTGTTTGTTTATTCCGCCTACCCATATGCACCATAATAATTTTACAGTTAAAGAAGTCGACGGTACCGAATATATCCATACTTGGCAGTGCGTAGTTGAATGGAATATATGATCACAATAACCTGTTAGATATAGAGTTGTAATGTATGATTACTTGTTGATACAATTCATATGACTTTCCTCATATTGCCTTAGGGCATTACATAAAGTTCACAGGTCCACCAGGGACCTGTTTCAGTAGTTTCGTGACATTACGCCTAGACAGACATCAACAGCAGCACCAACAGTGCAAGCAACAGCGGAAAAAGACTAGCAAATATCAGAAGATCGAAGTGGCCAATCTTCTTCATATTTGGAACGATTATAGATTATATGTATCCCCTACTCATTTAAATTGTCATTGCTTAATTCCTACGAGAAGTGAGTGAAACTCCATGTGTCATTGACTGCAATCTTGTGATCTGTCCATATGGTGTCACAGACGCCTTCTAGAGATGTCACGAAACTACTGAAACAGGTCCCAGGTCACAGTTATAATAGGCTACCAAGCTCCCCCACCCTACGGGCAAAACGTTAGGCTATACTTCCCACAGTGGTTCCTTTGTGTGGAGGGCATGATTTTGTGAAAGATTTCATATATGATTCACGGGAGACTTATTATGGACTGAGAATTTTGCCTGATCGGTAGAATTATCCTGCCTATTCGTCTTATAAATAGATAAAGATATTTCTTAATGTCATCGCGTTTCCTGATAGAACGAACCACCACTGTAGTATGTGAAGCACCTCGCTGTCACTCTCCTAGCAGATATCCTGCGATCGTGTAAATAGAGATGCACATATCTATGGTAAATGATATACAATCATTTCTGTTATTTGTTATATCAAACCATAGTCTTAGGGATAGTGACCTTTGTTAGACACCTCTCTCTCTCTCTCTCTCTCTCTCTCTCTCTCTCTCTCTCTCTCCCTGTTTATCTCTAGTGGTCCTTATGTCCCGCACCCCCCCACAGACTTAAATAATTGTTTTATTTACACCATATATTACATTAATTGAGGGTTGTTACATACCATTATTGTGCACATATGCGTATTTCCCTATGACTTTGTATATTTACAAGATGGCGGAAAACATTTTCAAAAGTGGTCCTTATGTCCCGTTTGGAACTAATAAGTTTCCAAACTAATTAAATACAGATTTCTGTGACCCTCACTATTGTGATATTATTCCCTATCAAACTTCCTCTAACTTCCTCATTTTTCGATATCTTGGACCACTTTTCGCCAAAATGTGAGCTTATTCCAGTGGCGTCAGAATAGGGGGGGCAGGGGGGGCGGCCGCCCCCCCACTTTTTTGCCAGCCCAAAAAGAGTCAGCACCTTCAAATTTAACTCAATCAAGTACGAAGACTGTCGTGATTTTTCACCATGGAAAAGTGTCAAAGTCTGACTCTTTAGCGTACAATGATGGCTAAATCCTGACTTTTCACTGTAGTAAAATATCAAAGTCTAACTATTTAGCGTGCAATTAGGGCTAAACTCTGACTTTTCACCGTGGTAAAATATCAAAATCTGACTCTTTAGCGTGCAAAGATGGCTAAGCCCTGACTTTTTACCATGGAAATATGTCAAAGTCTGACCTTTTGCTATGCAACGATGGATAAGTCCTGACCTTTGGAAAAGTGTCAAAGTCTTACTCTTTAGCGTGCAACTAGGGCTAAACCCTGACTTTTCACCGTGGTAAAATATCAAAGTCAGACTTATCCCTTACTTTTCACAGTGGAAAAGTGTCAAAGTCTGACTCTTTAGCATGCAATGATGGCTAAGCCCTTACTTTTCGCAGTGGTAAAATATCAAAGTCTAACTATTTAGCGTGCAATTAGGGCTAAACTCTGACTTTTCACCGTGGTAAAATATCAAAATCTGACTCTTTAGCGTGCAAAGATGGCTAAGCCCTGACTTTTCACCATGGAAATATGTCAAAGTCTGACCTTTTGCTATGCAACGATGGATAAGTCCTGACCTTTCACCATGGAAAAGTGTCAAAGTCTGACTCTTTAGCATGCAATGAGGGCTAAACCCTGACTTTTCACTGCGGTAAAATATCAAAGTCTGACTCTTTAGCGTGCAATTAGGGCTAAATCCTGACCTTTCACCATGGAAAAGTGTCAAAGTCTGACTCTTTAGCATGCAATGAGGGCTAAACCCTGACTTTTCACTGCGGTAAAATATCAAAGTCTGACTCTTTAGCGTGCAATTAGGGCTAAACCCTGACTTTTCAACGTGGTAAAATATCAAAGTCTGACTCTTTAGTGTTCAATGATGGCTAATCCCTGACTTTTCACCATGGGAAAGTGTCAAAGTCTGACTCTTTAGCATGCAATGATGGCTAAGCCCTTACTTTTCACAGTGGAAAAATGTCAAAGTCTGACTTTTTAGTGTGCAATGATGGTCAAGACATGACTTTTCACCATGGTAAAATATCAAAGTCTGACTTTTTAGCATGCAATGATGGCTAAGCCCTGACATTTCACTGTGAAAAAGTGTCAGTCTGACCTTTTACTGTGCAATGATGGCTAAGCCCTGACTTTTCACAGTGGAAAATGATCAAAGTCTGACTCTTTAGCTTGCAATGATGGCTGAGCCCTGACTTTTCACCATAGAAATATGTCAGAGTCTGACCTTTTACTGTGCAATGGTGGCTAAGCCCTGACTTTTCACCGTGGTAAAATATCAAAGTCTGATTCTTTAGCATGCAATTAGGGCTAAGCCCTGATTTTTTCCCGTGGTAAGATATCAAAGTGTGACTCTTTAGCGTGCAATAATGGCTATGGTTGGTTGGTTGGTTGGTTTGATTTAACGTCAAGTTAACCATTGCAGGTTCTCACTAGACTTTCTCGAGGTTCTTTTACACCACAAGGGTGGTGATCAAATCTATGAATTGAATTTTGGTGGAAACCTCACCCCTACACATTTACCGAGGCGAGAGTTCTTTTACTTCCCACACCACATAGACATGGTATGAGAAGGATTGACCCATGATATAGGAGTATAGGTATCTACCACTGCTGGGGGTGAAGGAGAAAAGTGGCTGCAGTGGTACCTGAATCAACAAAGTCTGACAACCTTGATATTGGAAGTCCAGTGCTCTTAACCACTGAGCTAACTCCCTACCCCGGTCGCTTTTGTTATGCTTGCATGCAAGCATAACCGGTCTGCACCACGAGGAGACAAGGTGACAGCAATTAACAATAATGGCTAAGCCCTGACTTTTCACTGTGGGAAAGTGTCAAAGTCTGACTTGACCTAACTGTAACGACCAGACTTTTCTCAGATTTTTCGATGATTTACGGTAAATCCAATGGGACAGGTCAATCTCAAAGTCAGACCCAATACCAAGAAAAAAGTCAGCAATTTTTCAGTTCGCCCCCCCACTTTCAAAATGTTCTGACGCCCCTGTATTCCCTAATTCTGCATCTGCACTTTTCAGTTTGGGGGCCAAATACACAATTAATTTTTTCAAACGGTTAATAGACCATTTTTCTGCACTCCTGCACATGAATATAATGCCCTGGCCTTAGTTATACCCATTTCCATGAAAATACCCATTAATTATGCGATTTTTAGCCTTTTAATGGCAAATCATATATAGCCATTTATGAAAGTGGTCCTTATGTCCCATTAGTGTTGACCTGCAAATTCTTGCTTAAAATATATTTTAACTAAGAATGTAACATGTATTATTTTCACAATACTTTTCTAACTATTTCTAATTGTAAAAACCTAAAATCGGACAATTATTAAAGATACCATTCATAATCTTGTTAATTTCAAAAGTGGTCCTTATGTCCCATGGGCTCCAGCTCAAGTATAATTTAGGACTCCCTTTAACTTTGCCTAATCACCAATGCCCCATGACTTTCATATACCAAAATAAACCTCAATGCCCCTTCTCTTGATTTTTGACAAAAATCTACATATCAATCGTTTTGGGCACAATTAAATAGCGAAAATACTATTTATGAGCTATATGGGGGTGCTGCCACCTAGTGTTAATTATTGAAAACGGATGGCAGGGTACCCATTTCCTGTTGGCTGGGTACCAGTTCCCAACGTCATAGGATGACAACAGCAGAACGTCACAGAAGGCATGATAAGCACTTTACAAGGTAAGATTTCTCATTATATTAATGAGATATGAGAATATGAAAAGATAACTGTAATGTATATGCGACAGCAATGTTCAAGAGGCTAACATAACACTTGATTATGCAAAGGAAGAACACTGAACAGTAACTATGTTTATGTCAAGTCAATGCTGTCGATGTTACACCTGCTCTGTTACTGTTGTTAGTTACTCTGTCACTGTCAGTCTGTGTTTATACCTGGAATGTTAGTATCATGTAGATCTAGTTCTGTACTATCGATCCCCCCCCCCCCCCCCCCGCTCGGTGTTAAGCCTACAGGCCACCCATGAAGTATGTACGCACTGAGAGGGTGGGGGTAAAGAATTTCGAAAATTGTGTGTATCATACAGTATTACAGTCTCTTTATTCTATTGCGTACCGGTACAGGATCGGGAGGTGTGTGTGTGTGCGGGGGGGGGGGGGGGGGGGGGCGTCACATCCCACTCTGTCCTACACCCACACCTCACTCTGTCACACGACAACACCACTCTGCCCTACACCCACACCCCACTCTGCCCTACATCCACACCCCACTCTGCCCTACACCCATTCCCCACTCTGCCCTACACCAACACCCCACTCTGCCCTACACCCACATTCCACTCTGCCCTTCACCCACACCTCACTCTGCCCTACACCCACACCCCACTCTGCCCTACACCCATTCCCCACTCTGCCCTACACCTACACTCAACTCTGCCCTACACCCACACCCCACTCTGCCCTACACCCATTTCCCACTCTGCCCTACACCCACACCCCACTCTGCCCTACACCTATTCCCCACTCTGTCCTACACCCACACCCCACCCTGCCTTACACCCATTCCCCACTCTGCCCTACACCTACACTCAACTCTGCCCTACAACCACACCCCACTCTGCCCTACACCCATTCCCCACTCTGCCCTACACCTACACTCAACTCTGCCCTACACCCACACCCCACTCTGCCCTACACCCATTCCCCAATCTGCCCTACACCCACACCCCACACTGCCCTACACCCATTCCCCACTCTGCCCTACACCCTGCTCTACCTTACACCTTAGGTCTCATAGGGTTTGTAAATTGACTAAGTTATCGCGTTACCGCTGTGCAGTCCATACTGCCCCTCCACCATACTACCCCGCCATCTATACTGTCCGTCAAGCATACTGTCCGGGTGTCCCTCAACCATACTGCCCCTCCACCATACTGTCCCTCAACCATACTGCCCCTCTACCATACTGTCCCTCAACCATATTGTCCCTTAACCATACTGCCCCTCCACCATAATTTCCCTCCACCATACTGCCCCTCCACCATACTGCCCCTCCACCATACTGCCCCTCTGCCATACTGCCTCTCCACCATGCTGCCCCTACACCTGCCTGACCAATTGTCCCTCTGACTGATGGATCGTCCCTCCGACTGATCGATTGTTTGACTGACAGACCGATTGTCCCTCTGACTGATTGTCCCTCCGACCGATCCCCCCTCCGACCGATCCCCCCTCCGACCGATCCCCCCTCCGACCGATCCCCCCTCCGACCGATCCCCCCTCCGACCGATCCCCCCTCCGACCGATCCCCCCTCCGACCGATCCCCCCTCCGACCGATCCCCCCTCCGACCGATCCCCCCTCCGACCGATCCCCCCTCCGACCGATCCCCCCTCCGACCGATCCCCCCTCCGACCGATCCCCCCTCCGACCGATCCCCCCTCCGACCGATCCCCCCTCCGACCGATCCCCCCTCCGACCGATCCCCCCTCCGACCGATCCCCCCTCCGACCGATCCCCCCTCCGACCGATCCCCCCTCCGACCGATCCCCCCTCTGACCGATCCCCCCTCCGACCGATCCCCCCTCCGACCGATCCCCCCTCCGACCGATCCCCCCTCCGACCGATCCCCCCTCCGACCGATCCCCCCTCCGACCGATCCCCCCTCCGACCGATCCCCCCTCCGACCGATCCCCCCTCCGACCGATCCCCCCTCCGACCGATCCCCCCTCCGACCGATCCCCCCTCCGACCGATCCCCCCTCCGACCGATCCCCCCTCCGACCGATCCCCCCTCCGACCGATCCCCCCTCCGACCGATCCCCCCTCCGACCGATCCCCCCTCCGACCGATCCCCCCTCCGACCGATCCCCCCTCCGACCGATCCCCCCTCCGACCGATCCCCCCTCCGACCGATCCCCCCTCCGACCGATCCCCCCTCCGACCGATCCCCCTCCTACCGATCGCCCCTCCGACCGATCGCCCCTCCGACCGATCCCCCCTCCGACCGATCCCCCCTCCGACCGATCCCCCCTCCGACCGATCCCCCCTCCGACCGATCCCCCCTCCGACCGATCCCCCCTCCGACCGATCCCCCCTCCGACCGATCCCCCCTCCGACCGATCCCCCCTCCGACCGATCCCCCCTCCGACCGATCCCCCCTCCGACCGATCCCCCCTCCGACCGATCCCCCCTCCGACCGATACCCCACTCTGCCCTACACCTACACTCAACTCTGCCCTACACCCACACCCCACTCTGCCCTACACCCATTCCCCAATCTGCCCTACACCCACACCCCACACTGCCCTACACCCATTCCCCACTCTGCCCTACACCCACACCCCGCTCTACCTTACGCCTTAGGTCTCATAGGGTTTGTAAATTGACTAAGTTATCGCGTTACCGCTGTGCAGTCCATACTGCCCCTCCACCATACTACCCCGCCATCTATACTGTCCGTCAAGCATACTGTCCGGGTGTCCCTCAACCATACTGCCCCTCCACCATACTGTCCCTCAACCATACTGCCCCTTTACCAAACTGTCCCTCAACCATATTGTCCCTTAACCATACTGCCCCTCCACCATAATTTCCCTCCACCATACTGCCCCTTTACCATACTGCCCCTCTGCCATACTGCCTCTCCACCATGCTGCCCCTACACCTGCCTGACCGATCGTCCCTCCGACTGATGGATCGTCCCTCCGACTGATCGATTGTTTGACTGACAGACCGATCGCCCCTCTGACTGATTGTCCCTCCGACCGATCCCCCCTCCGACCGATCCCCCCTCCAACCGATCCCCCCTCCGACCGATCCCCCCTCCGACCGATCCCCCCTCCGACCGATCCCCCCTCCGACCGATCCCCCCTCCGACCGATCCCCCCTCCGACCGATCCCCCTCCTACCGATCGCCCCTCCGACCGATCGCCCCTCCGACCGATCGCCCCTCCGACCGATCGCCCCTCCGACCGATCGCCCCTCCGACCGATCCCCCCTCTGACCGATCCCCCCTCCGACAATCCCCCCTCCGACCGATCCCCCCTCCGATTGATCCCCCCTCCGACCGATCCCCCCTCCGACCGATCCCCCCTACGACCGATCCCCCCTCCGACCGATCCCCCCTCCGACCGATCCCCCCTCCGACCGATCCCCCCTCCGACCGATCCCCCCTCCGACTGATCCCCCTCCGACAGATCCCCCCTCCAACCGATCCCCCCTCCGACCGATACCCCACTCTGCCCTACACCTACACTCAACTCTGCCCTACACCCACACCCCACTCTGCCCTACACCCATTCCCCAATCTGCCCTACACCCACACCCCACACTGCCCTACACCCATTCCCCACTCTGCCCTACACCCACACCCCGCTCTACCTTACACCTTAGGTCTCATAGGGTTTGTAAATTGACTAAGTTATCGCGTTACCGCTGTGCAGTCCATACTGCCCCTCTACCATACTACCCCGCCATCTATACTGTCCGTCAAGCATACTGTCCGGGTGTCCCTCAACCATACTGCCCCTCCACCATACTGTCCCTCAACCATACTGCCCCTTTACCATACTGTCCCTCAACCATATTGTCCCTTAACCAAACTGCCCCTCCACCATAATTTCCTTCCACCATACTGCCCCTTTACCATACTGCCCCTCTGCCATACTGCCTCTCCACCATGCTGCCCCTACACCTGCCTGACCGATCGTCCCTCCGACTGATGGATCGTCCCTCCGACTGATCGATTGTTTGACTGACAGACCGATCGCCCCTCCGACCGATCGCCCCTCCGACCGATCGCCCCTCCGACTGATTGTCCCTCCGACCGATCGCCCCTCCGACCGATCCCTCCCGACCGATCGCCCCTCCGACCGATCGCCCCTCCGACCGATCGCCCCTCCGACCGATCGCCCCTCCGACCGATCGCCCCTCCGACCAATCCCCCCTCCGACCGATCCCCCCTCCGACCGATCCCCCCCGACCGATCCCCCCTCCGACCGATCCCCCCTCCGACCGATCCCCCCTCCGACCGATCCCCCCTCCGACCGATCCCCCCTCCGACCGATCCCCCCTCCGACCGATCCCCCCTCCGACCGATCCCCCCTCCGACAGATCCCCCCTCCGACCGATCCCCCCTCCGACCGATCCCCCCTCCGACCGATCCCCCCTCCGACCGATCCCCCCTCCGACCGATCCCCCCTCCGACCGATCCCCCCTCCGACCGATCCCCCCTCCGACCGATCCCCCCTCCGACCGATCCCCCCTCCGACCGATCCCCCCTCCGACCGATCCCCCCTCCGACCGATCCCCCCTCCGACCGATCCCCCCTCCGACCGATCCCCCCTCCGACCGATCCCCCCTCCGACCGATCCCCCCTCCGACCGATCCCCCCTCCGACCGATCCCCCACTCTGCCCTACACCTACACTCAACTCTGCCCTACACCCACACCCCACTCTGCCCTACACCCATTCCCCAATCTGCCCTACACCAACACCCCACACTGCCCTACACCCATTCCCCACTCTGCCCTACACCCATACCCCGCTCTACCTTACACCTTAGGTCTCATAGGGTTTGTAAATTGACTAAGTTATCGCGTTACCGCTGTGCAGTCCATACTGCCCCTCCACCATACTACCCCGCCATCTATGCTGTCTGTCAAGCATACTGTCTGGGTGTTCCTCAACCATACTGCCCCTCCACCATACTGTCCCTCAACCATACTGCCCCTCTACCATACTGTCCCTCAACCATATTGTCCCTTTACCATACTGCCCCTCCACCATAATTTCCCTCCACCATACTGCCCCTCCACCATACTGCCCCTCCACCATACTGCCCCTCTGCCATACTGCCTCTCCACCATGCTGCCCCTTCACCTGCCTGACCAATTGTCCCTCCGACTGATGGATCGTCCCTCCGACTGATCGATTGTTTGACTGACAGACCGATTGTCCCTCCGACTGATTGTCCCTCCGACCGATCCCCCCTCCGACCGATCCCTTTTACGACCGATCCCCCCTCCGACCGATCCCCCTCCGACCGATCCCCCCTCCGACCGATCCCCCCTCCGACTGATCCCCCCTCCGACCAATCCCCCCTCCGACCGATCCCCCCTCCGACCGATCCCCCCTCCGACCGATCCCCCCTCCGACCGATCCCCCCTCCGACCGATCCCCCCTCCGACCGATCCCCCCTCCGACCGATCCCCCCTCCGACCGATCCCCCCTCCGACCGATCCCCCCTCCGACCGATCCCCCCTCCGACCGATCCCCCCTCCGACCGATCCCCCCTCCGACCGATCCCCCCTCCGACCGATTCCCCCTCCGACCGATCCCCCCTCCGACCGATCCCCCCTCCGACCGATCCCCCCTCCGACCGATCCCCCCTCCGACCGATCCCCCCTCCGACCGATCCCCCCTCCGACCGATCCCCCCTCCGACCGATCCCCCCTCCGACCGATCCCCCCTCCGACCGATCCCCCCTCCGACCGATCCCCCCTCCGACCGATCCCCCCTCCGACCGATCCCCCCTCCGACCGATCCCCCCTCCGACCGATCCCCCCTCCGACCGATCCCCCCTCCGACTGATCCCCCCCTCCGACCGATCCCCCCTCCGACCGAACGCCCCTCCGACCGAACGCCCCTCTGACCGAACGCCCCTCCGACCGAACGCCCCTCCGACCTGCCCCTCCACCATACTGCCCCTCCATCATACTGCCCCTCCACAATACTGCCCCTCCACCATACTGCCCCACTACCATACTGCATCTCCACCATGCTGCCCCTACACCTGCCTGACCGATGGTCCCTCCGACTGATCGATCGTCCCTCCGACTAAACGATCGTCCCTTCGACCGATCCTCCATCTGACTGATTGTCTCTCCCACTGTTCGCCCCTCTGACCCATTGCCCCTCCGACCTATCGCCCCTTCGACCGATGGGCCCTCCGACCGATGGGCCCCCCGACCGATGGGCCCCCCGACCGATCGCCCTTCCTATTCCCACACCCCACTCTGTTTTACACCCACACCCCACTCTTTCCTATACCCACACCCCACTTTTCCCTATACCCAGACCACACTCCGTCCTACACCCAACCCCCTCTTTTCCCCACACCCACACCTCACTCTGCCCTACACCCACACCCTACTGTCCTATACCCAGACCCACTCTGTCCTACACCCAACCCCCTCTTTGCCCTACACCCACATCCCACTCTGTCCTACATAAACACCCCACTCTGCCCTACTGTGACACCCACACCCAGCTGTCAGTTCAAAAAGAGGGGTATGCAGCACTGTAGGTGAGGTAGGGTAGAGATGAGGGGTTATGATTAACTAAATTTACCTACATAGAAAATGACTATATATTTGATTAAATACAAATAATGAGATGAATAAATTGTTTATGGATGTTTCTGTGCCTGAAATTATAAACATGATTTCAATTTAACGCAATATATATTTCATATTTTTTCATAGGTTGCCCTGATTATGCTTTCCAAGGATGTGGTTGGACACTATTCTGCACAAGAGACTACACAAGACTTCTACAAGATTTATCCGTGGCCAGTGCAAGACCCAGGCAGGCAACAAGGTCCAGGAAGAGACGTAGCCTCGGGCCCCACAAAATCATCTGTGTAGGAAAATATGATTATGACCACCGATTATAAAATTTGGAACTCCTGACTAATTAGTCATTCCGAACGATCGTCTAACCATAGAGTAGGCATGGTGTTTTTCAGTAAGGATAATCATTATAAGCGATGTCTACAAATACAGGGAGCACTGCAGTAGGTTTTGCAAAAGCAACAGAGTGGTTTAGTGGCTGCAATTGTCAACTACAATATGATGGTTTACAAAAGTGTCTCTCACAATCGGAATAATCACAGGAAAATTATTAAATTTTGGGTATGGGTACGCCAGGTATATAAGATTATTCTCCCTAAATATTTTCTAATTCCAATAAATCTAGCATCTGATATAAAAGAGTTAGAACCACCCATTATACACATATGACATGCCCAACATTGTCATTGGTTATGATAGTTTGGGTGACTATTTCACCTACAATACCCTACGATTGTCACTACTATAGCACACCTGAAACAACCCTACTTGTCATAGAACGACGATTGTTGGCTGATCCTCTCAGACTGATGCCTTGAAAGTGTTGTTATAAACGATTGTTTTGACGGAAAAACACACCTCAGGACATGTATGCCAGTGGCATGCCAGAGGGGTATTAATCGCACAGAAGAGGACAATTTGTCTTTGGCAAAACTAGTTTGAAACTGAAATGTATAATGTATTGAGGTATGATATTGTGTGATGTATAATCACGTGAAATACAATTACTTACCACTGTGAAAAATTGTATCAAATGAGAATATATTAGATGATGCATAGGTTGTATAACCTTTTCTCATTGTTTGTCATGTATAGTACTAAATGATATCATACCAAATTATGAAGAAATAAAAATGAAAAGAAGCATGAAAATACAAAGTTTCTGTAATATATTTTGGTAGGAACTAAATATAATAAATGAGTCTATTATTAGCAAAAAAAGAGAATACTAATACAGTTTTTATCATAAATCATTTCTAAATCCCGATTGGGTACCATTGTTTAATTACATTTGATAAACCCAGCAGTCTTTTGTTTTTTAACCATTTTTTGATAGTTTTTACTTTCACCATGGCCGGGTAGTCCGGGTGGGGGGGGGGGGGGGGGGGGGGACAGGCAGGGCAGGAAGGGAGGTGTGATTGTAGGTGGTGTGGGTAATCCTTTACTATATTTTTATCAGTATGTTTGCCTAACCAATTGTTCCTCTGACATCCCTGGGTGACCTACCACACCTGTAACACCCCTGAAAACCCTCCAGGGTAACCTATCTCGCCAGTTCTGCCCCGGACAACCCTCCAGGGTCACCAACCTCATCTGTAACACCCCTGATAACCCTCCAGGATGACCTACATCACCTGTATCATGCCTGATTACCCTTGAGGTTGGCCTTCAACACCTGCACCGCCCCTGACAACCCCCATGGTGACCTAGCATGCCTGTAAAACCCTTGACAACCCTTCAGGGTGACCTTCATCAGCTGTAAAACCACTGCAAACCCTCCAGCGTGACCTACCACACCTTTAAAACCCATGACAACCCTCCAGGGTGAACTACCACACGTGTTCTACCCCTGACAACCCTCCAGCGTCACCTACCACACCTTTAAAAGCCATAACAACGCTCCAGGGTGACCTACCATACCTGTTATACCCCTGACAACCCTTCAGAGAGACCTACAACACCTGTTCCACCATTGACAACCTTCCAGCATCACCTACCACACCTGTTATAACCTACCTCACCTGTAACAACCCTGACAACCCTCCAGGGTGACCTACCACATCTGCACCACCCCTATCAACCCTCCAGGTGACATACCATACCTGCTCTACTCCTGACAATCCTCTAGGGTGACCTAACACACCTGTACCACGCCTGAAAACCCTCCAGGGTGACCTACCACACCTGCACCACCCCTGAAAACCCTCCAGGGTGACCTACCACACCTGTTATACCCTTGACAACCCTCCAGATTGACCTTAATCACCTTTACTACCCCTGACAATCCTCTATGGTGAGTTACCACACCTCTACCATCCCTCACAACAATCCAGGGTGACCTACCACACTTGTACCACCCCTGACAACACTCCTGGTTGACCTTCAACACTTGTACCACCCCTGACAATACTCCAGGGTGACCTACCACACTTCTACCAACCCTGACAACCCTCCAGGGTGACCTACCACACCTGCACCACCCCTGACAACACTCCTGGTTGACCTTCAACACTTGTACCACCCCTGACAACCCTCCAGGGTGACCTACCACACTTCTACCAACCCTGACAACACTCCAGGGTGACCTACCACACCTGCACCACCCCTGACAACCCTCTAGCGTGACCTACCACACCTTTAAAACCCATTACAACTCTCCAGGGTGACCTATCACACCTGTAATACCCCTGACAACCCTTCAGAGTGACCTACCACACCTGTACCACCGCTGACAACCTTCCAGCGTCACCTAGCACACCTGTTATAACCTAACTCAGCTGTAACACCCCCGACAACCCTCCAGGGTCACCTATCACACTTGTAACAGCCAGGATGACCTACCTCACCTGTATCATCCCTGACAACCCTCCTGGGTGCCCTACCTCACCTTTACCATCCCTGACGACCCCCCTGTGTACAATACCTCACCTGTACCATCCCTGACATCCCTCCTGGGTGCCATACCTCACCTGTATTACCCCTGGCAACCCTCCTTGATGCCCTACCTCAACTGTTTTAACCCTGACAACCCTCCTGGGTGCCCTACCTCACCTGTATCATCCTTGACAACCCTCCTGGGTGCTGTACCTCACCTGTTTTATCCCTGACAACCCTCCTGGGTGCCCTACCTCACCTATATTGTCCCCGGCAACCCTCCTGGGTGCCGTACCTCACCTGTATTACCCTTGACAACCCTCCTGGGTGCCGTACCTCACCTGTACCACCCCTGACAACCCTCCTGTGTACACTACCTCACCTGTATCATCCCTGACATCCCTCCTGGGTGCTGTACCTCACCTGTATTACCCCCGAAAAACCTCACCTGTATCGCCCCTGACAACCCTCCTGTGTACACTACCTCACCTGAACCATCCCTGACATCCCTTCTGGGTACTGTACCGAACCTGTATTACCCCCGACAACCTCACCTGTATCATCCCTGACAACACTCCTGGGTGGCATACGTCACCTGTATCGATCCTGTCAACGCTTCTGGTGCCCTACCTCACCGGTTTTATCCCTGACAACCCTCCTGGGTGCCCTACCTCACCTGTATCACCTGTATCATCCTTGACAACCCCCCAGTGTGCCCTACCTCACTTGTACCATCCCTGACATCCCTCCTGGGTGCTTTACCTCTACTGTATTACCCCTGACAACCCTCCTGTGTACACTATCTCACCTGTATCGCCCCTGACAACCCTCCTGTGTACACTACCTCACCTGTACCATCCCTGACATCCCTCCTGGGTGCTGTACTTCACCTATATTATCCCCGACAACCCTCCTAGATGCCCTACCTCACCTGTATCATCCCTGACAACCCTCCTGGGTGCCCTACCTCACCTGTACCACCCCTGACAACCCCCCTGTGTACATTACCTCACGTGTACCATCCCTGACATCCCTCCTGGGTGCCATACCTCACCTGTATTAACCCCGACAACCCTCCTGGGTGCTGTACCTCACCTGTATTACACCCAACAACCCTCGTGGGTGCTGTACCTCACCTGTATTACCCCTGACAACCCTCCTGTGTACACTACCTCACCTTTACCACCCCTGACAACCCCCCTGTGTACACTACCTCACCTGTACCATCCCTGACATCCCTCCTGGGTGCTGTACCTCACCTGTATCGCCCCTGACAACCCTCCTGGTTCTCTACCTCACCTGTATCATCCCTGACAACCCTCTTGGATGCCCTACCTCACCTGTATCATCGCTGACAACCTTCCTGGGTGCCCTACCTCACCTTTACCACCCCTGACAACCCTCCTGTGTACACTACCTCACCTGTACCATCCCTGACATCTCTCCTGGGTGCCGTACCTCACCTTTATTACCCCCGACAACCCTCCTGGGTGCTGTACCTCACCTGTATTACCCCTGACAACCCTCCTGTGTACACTACCTCACCTGTTTTATCCCTGACATCCCTCCTGGGTGCTGTACCTCACCTGTTTTATCCCCGACGACCCTCCTGGTGCCCTACCTCACCTTTACCATTCCTGACATCCCTCCTGGGTACACTACCTCACCTGTACCATCCCTGACATCCCTCCTGGGTGCCGTACCTCACCTGTATTACCCTGGGCAACCCTCCTGGGTGCCCTACCTAACCTGTTTTATCCCTGGTAACCCTCCTGGGTGCTGTACCTCACCTGTATTACCCCCGACAACCCTCCTGGTGCCCTACCTCACCTGTACTATCCCTGACATCCCTCCTGGGTGCCATACTTCACCTGTATTACCACGGACAACCCTCCTGGGTGCCGTACCTCACCTGTATTACCCCCGAAAAACCTCCTAGGTGCCCTACCTCACCTGAACCATCCCTGACATCCCTTCTGGGTACTGTACCTCACCTGTATTACCCCCGACAACCTCACCTGTATCATCCCTGACAACACTCCTGGGTGGCATACGTCACCTGTATCGATCCTGACAACGCTTCTGGTGCCCTACCTCACCGGTTTTATCCCTGACAACCCTCCTGGGTGCCTTACCTCACCTGTATCACCTGTATCATCCTTGACAACCCCCCTGTGTACATTACCTCACCTGTACCATCCCTGACATCCCTCCTGGGTGCCATACCTTACCTGTATCATCCCTGACAACCCTCCTGGGTGCTCTACCTCACCTGTACCACCCCTGACATCCCTCCTGGGTGCCATACCTCACCTGTATTACCACGGACAACCCTCCTTGGTGCTGTACCTCACCTGTATTACCCCTGACAACCCTCCTTGATGCCCTACCTCACCTGTTTTATCCATGACAACCCTCCTTGGTGCCCTACCTCACCTGTGTCGCCCCTGACAACCCTCCTGTGTACACTACCTCACCTTTACCATCCCTGACATCCCTCCTGGGTGCTGTTCCTCACCTGTATTACCCCCGACAACCCTTCTGGTGCCCTCCCTCACCTGTATCGCCCCTGACAACCCTCCTGGATCTCTACCTCACCTGTATCATCCCTGACAACCCTCTTGGATGCCCTACCTCACCTGTTTTATCCCTGACAACCCTCCTGGGTGCCCTACCTCACCTGTACCACCCCTGACAACCCTCCTGTGTACACTACCTCACCTGTACCATCCCTGACATCCCTCCTGGGTGCCGTACCTCACCTGTATTGGCCCCAACAACCCTCCTGGTTGACGTACCTCACCTGTACCACCCCCACAACCCTCCTGGGTGCCGGACCTCACCTGTATTACCCCCGACAACCCTCCTGGTGCCTTACCTCACCTGTATTATCCCTGACAACCCCCCTGTGTACACTACCTCACTTGTACCATCCCTGACATCCCTCCTGGGTGCCATACCTCACCTGTATTACCCCCGACAACCGTCCTGGGTGCCGTACCTCACCTGTTTTATCCATGACAACCCTCCTGGGTGCCCTACCTCACCTGTGTCGCCCCTGACAACCCTCCTGTGTACACTACCTCACTTTTACCATCCCTGACATCCCTCCTGGGTGCTGTTCCTCACCTGTATTACCCCCGACAACCCTCCTGGTGCCCTACCTCACCTGTATCGCCCCTGACAACCCTCCTGGTTCTCTAACTTACCTGTATCATCCCTGACAACCCTCTTGGATGCCCTAACTCACCTGTTTTATCCCTGACAGCCCTCCTGGGTGCCCTACCTCACCTGTATTACCCCCGACAACCCTCCTGGTGCCCTACCTCACCTGTATCGCCCCTGACAACCCCCTGTGTACACTATCTGACCTGTACCATCCCTGACAACCCTCCTGGTGCCCTACCTCACCTGTATTACCCCCGACAACCCTCCTGGGTGCCCTACCTCACCTGTACCACCCCTGACAACCCTCCTGTGTACACTACCTCACCTTTACCATCCCTGACATCCCTCCTTGGTGCTGAACCTCACCTGTATTACCTCCGACAACCCTCCTGGTGCCCTACCTCACCTGTATCGCCCCTGACAACCCTCCTGTGTACACCACCTCACCTGTTTCATCC
Source organism: Alentia gelatinosa (assembly GCA_950022655.1). Classification (NCBI taxonomy): domain Eukaryota; kingdom Metazoa; phylum Annelida; class Polychaeta; order Phyllodocida; family Polynoidae; genus Alentia; species Alentia gelatinosa. Next base: position 10,303,086 of record OX465585.1, read on the forward strand.
CTGACATCCCTCCTGGGTGCCATACATCACCTGTATCATCCCTGACATCCCTTCTGGGTGCCCTACCTCACCTGTATCGCCCCTGACAACCCTCCTGTGTACACTACCTCACCTGTACCACCCCTGACATCCCTCCTGGGTGCCATACCTCACCTGTATAACCATGGACAACCCTCCTTGGTGCCGTGCCTCACCTGTATTACCCCTGACAACCCTCCTTGATGCCCTACCTCACCTGTTTTATCCATGACAACCCTCCTGGGTGCCCTACCTCACCTGTGTCGCCCCTGACAACCCTCCTGTGTACACTACCTCACCTTTACCATCCCTGACATCCCTCCTGGGTGCTGTTCCTCACCTGTATTACCCCCGACAAACCTCCTGGTGCCCTACCTCACCTGTATCGCCCCTGACAACCCTCCTGGTTCTCTACCTCACCTGTATCATCCCTGACAACCCTCTTGGATGCCCTAACTCACCTGTTTTATCCCTGACAACCCTCCTGGGTGCCCTACCTCACCTGTACCACCCCTGACAACCCCCTGTGTACACTAACTCACCTGTACCATCCCTGACATCCCTCCTGGGTGCCGTACCTCACCTGTATTACCCCCAACAACCCTCCTGGTTGACGTACCTCACCTGTACCACCCCCGACAACCCTCCTGGGTGCCGATACTCACCTGTATTACCCCCGACAACCCTCCTGGTGCCTTACCTCACCTGTATTATCCCTGACAACCCCCCTGTGTACACTACCTCACCTGTACCACCCTTGACAACCCTTCTGTGTACACTACCTCACCTGTACCATCCCTGACAACCCTCCTGGATGCCCTACCTCACCTGTATCATCCCTGACAACCCTCCTGGGTGCCCTACCTCACCTTTACCACCCCTGACATCCCTCCTGGGTGCCATACCTCACCTGTATTACCACGAACAACCCTCCTTGGTGCGGTACCTCACCTGTATTACCCCTGACAACCCTCCTTGATGCCCTACCTCACCTGTTTTATCCATGACAACCCTCCTGGGTGCCTTACCTCACCTGTGTCGCCCCTGACAACCCTCCTGTGTACCCTACCTCACCTTTACCATCCCTGACATCCCTCCTGGGTGCTGTTCCTCACCTGTATTACCCCGACAACCCTCCTGGTGCCCTACCTCAGCTGTATCGCCCCTGACGACCCTCCTGGTTCTCTACCTCACCTGTATCATCCCTGACAACCCGCTTGGATGCCCTACCTCACCTGTTATATCCCTGACAACCCTCCTGGGTGCCCACCTCACCTGTACCAACCGTGACAACCCTCCTGTGTACACTACCTCACCTGTACCATCCCTGACATCCCTCCTGGGTGCCGTACCTCACCTGTTTTACCCTGGGCAACCCTCCTGGGTGCCGTACCTCACCTGTATTACCCCCAACAACCCTCCTGGTTGACGTACCTCACCTGTACCACCCCCGACAACCCTCCTGGGTGCCGGACCTCACCTGTATTACCCCCGACAACCCTCCTGGTGCCTTACCTCACCTGTATTATCCCTGACAACCCCCCTGTGTACACTACCTCACCTGTACCACCCTTGACAACCCTCCTGTGTACACTACCTCACCTGTACCATCCCTGACATCCCTCCTGGGTGCTGTACCTTCCCTGTATTACCGCCAGCAACCCTCCTGGGTTCCCTACCTAACCTGTACCAGCCCTGACAACCCTCCTGTGTACACTACCTCACCTTTACCATCCCTGACATCCCTCCTTGGTGCTGTACCTCACCTGTATTACCCCCGACAACCCTCCTGGTGCCGTACCTCACCTGTATCGCCCCTGACAACCCTCCTGTGTACACTACCTCACCTGTATCATCCCTGAAATCCCTCCAGGGTGCCATACCCCACCTGTATCATCCCTGACAACCCTCCTGGGTGCCCTACCTCACCTGTACCACCCCTGACATCACTCCTGGGTGCCATACCTCACCTGTATTACCACGGACAACCCTCCTGGTGCCCTATCTAACCTGTATTACCCCTGACAACCCTCCTTGATGCCCTACCTCACCTGTTTTATCCCTGACATCCCTCCTGGGTGCTGTACCTCACCTGTATTACCCCCGACAACCCTCCTGGTGCCCTACCTCACCTGTATCATCCCTGACAACCCTCCTGGGTGCCCTACCTCACCTTTACCACCCCTGACAACCCCCCTGTGTACACTACCTCACCTGTACCATCCCTGACATCCCTCCTGGGTGCCATACCTCACCTGTATTACCCCCAACAACCCTCCTGGTGCCCTACCTCACCTGTATCGCCCCTGACAACCCTCCTGGTTCTCTACCTCACCTGTATCATCCCTGACAACCCTCTTGGATGCCCTACATAACCTGTTTTATACCTGGTAACCCTCCTGGGTGCCCTACCTCACCTGTACCACCCCTGACAACCCTCCTGTGTACACTACCTCACCTGTACCATCCCTGACATCCCTCCTGGGTGCCATACCTCACCTGTATCATCCCTGACAACCCTCCTGGGTGCCCTACCTCACCTGTTCCACCCCTGACATCCCTCCTGTGTATACTACCTCACCTTTACTATCCCTGACATCCCTCCTGGGTGCCATACCTTACCTGTATTACCAAGGACAACCCTCCTGGGTGCAGTTCCTCACCTATATTACCCCAGACAACCCTCCTGGATGCCCTACCTGACCTCTATCATCCCTGACAACCCTCCTGGGTGCCCTACCTCACCTGTACCATCCCTGACATCCCTCTTGGGTGCTGTACCTCACCTGTATTACCCTGGGCAACCCTCCTGGGTGCTGTACCTCACCTGTATTACCCCTGACAACCCTCCTGGTGCCCTACCTCACCTGTATTACCCCTGACAGCCCTCCTGGTGCCCTACCTTACCTGTATCGCCCCTGACAACCCTCCTGGTGCCCTATCTCACCTTTATCCCACCTGACATCCCTCTTGGGTGCTCTACCTCACCTGTATTACCCCTGACAACCCTCCTGGTGCCCTACCTCACCTGTATTACCCCTGACAAACCTCCTTTTTCCCTACCTCACCTGTTTTGCCCCTGATAAACCTCTTGGGTGCTCTACCTCACCTGTGCCACCCTTGATAACCCTCATGTCTACCCTACCTCACCTGTATCACCCCTGACATCGCTCCTTGGTGCCATACCTCACCTGTATCACCTCTGGCAACCTTCCTGTGTGGTATTACTCTCACCTGTACAACCATTCACTATGTACCCTATGTTACCTGTAACCCCCCCCACCTCACAACCCTCCTGTGTGCCTTCCCTCACCTTTACCACTTCTCTACCCTAATGTACCTATACTACCTCATTTATTTACCCATGTTATTTTCCTTACCAAAGTATCCTACCCGGTATACCCCTATTCTTTACCTTACCCAATAGTACTTTCCCTTCCAACTTCCCATGTTTCCTGTATTAAAACATATACCCCCCGTCGTACCTTACCACACCTTTACTACCCCATCCACCCCACCCTTTTATTTACCTGTATTACCCTTTTTACCCCCACCATACCTATATACCTAATATACCGATTTTGTCCGCTTTATATCACGTGCAGAATGTCATATCTCTGGTCTGCGCAGTTGAATATGGACAAAAATGGTAAATTATCATATTTTAATGGAAATATACCAATATTGAGTAAATATTCAAAAACTCTCGCAGGGGACAGAAGGACCACTTCAAAGGGTCAAAAGGACCACTTTTTGGGTGAAGGGACATAAGGACCACCCTCGCGGGACATAAGGACCACTCCCGCGGGACATAAGGACCACAGTGGTCCTTATGTCCCGCGAAAACGGGACATAAGGACCACAGTGGTCCTTATGTCCCGCGGAAACGGGACAAAAGGACCACTTAAAGACCTCTCTCTCTCTCTCTCTCTCTCTCTCTCTCTCTTTCTCTCTCTCTCTCTCTCTCTCTCTCTCTCTCTCTCTCTCTCTCTCTCTCTCTCTCCCTCTCTCTCTCTCTCTCTCTCTCTCTCTCTCTCTCTCTCTCTTGTGCCTGAAGAGTGGACCTCATATAAACCGTACTCACTACTTGTACAACTCTCCTGCACCTTCGCTCATTTATTTGCTACACGTAATACTGCTCTACGATCCCTACGACTACTTATGAATAGATTCAGACTGACTGTACGGATTAAACTTTGGCTAGGTTGTATAGAGGAACATTATTAAAGTTTACGGTAAGAGCTAGACTTGCTCAAGTCTTTGATTATGGACATTCATGATTAAACAAAATTACGATAAAGTAGGTTGCAGTGTGACTGGTCCAGGAATCAAAGACTTGTCCATTAAGAACGAAACCTCCTGTAGATTACAACCCCAGCTGCTCCCTGTATCCATACAGTTCCTCCTACACCTCCCCCTCTACCTCCTCCAGTTCCCTGGGTGCTATGGAAATATCTATCACAACCTGGTAATATTGGTATCATTTTAATCGTCATGAGATACATAATAAGATAGGATGGTTATTTCTATATGTCATCGCGATAGATTTTTCATTAAATCGCTGTGAAAACAGGAAAGTAACATGTTTTAATGTTTTTCATTTCAACAATTCCAATGTTCATTCTATGACAGGAAATTTTATCCATAACACAGGTATATCATGTACATCCTAACAGATAGGCCCAAGTCTCAGCTTGTATCTCATCGAGTATGAATCGCATAGTAATCCACAAGGCGAAGCCGCATGAATTTCGTAGCGATTCAATCTATATGGGATGAGCTCTGACCGTAAACCTGAATAGGTTTCTGAATTCACCTCAGCCCTCACATTGACTCATGGGGTAATCTTTGTCACATAATCCCCCATTAAGCATTTTTTCTAAATACTTCATGGGCATTGGATACAAGTTCCCAATGTTAAGTCTATGGGGAAAAATACCAGGGGTGAGATAATATTTGCTGTTAACGACATAGCCCTGAGGGGTATAAAACGTGCATGTCCTCTTTAACTGAAGTATTGTAAGAGGGGACCCCTACCTACCACGATAGGCCACGACATGCTTCCCGATCGCTACAATTTGAAATGGGGAAATCGTGACCTATCGGGAGGTCCCCGGTAGGTTCAACAGTTTGAAATCGTAGAGCATGGCAACGCTTTGGGAGGACCAATAACATAAACTATGGCCATGATAGCTCCACAACGAAACCAGCGGCTGCTACGATACCCTACGACAGGCTACAAAATTTCCAACATGTTGGAAATTATCGGGACCTCTACGATTGGTGTTTTCATCGCAGCCTATCGTGAGCTGTCGTAGAAGGAATCGCAGAAGCCTGTTCCACCTACGACGATTTTGCCAGACCTCACGCTACAATTGGAATGGTGTCGGGAAGGCCGTCGTAAGGCCAATCGGGACCAGAATCGTGGTAGGTGGGGGCAGGCTTTAAGCCGTCGCTGCCAAGAGCAATGGCTTGTAATCCCCCCAAGGCCGTGGGGGGCACAGTTACTTGAGGTAAACGGACAAGATGATTGGTCTCTGTGTCCGACAGTGAGGTCAAGTATGGGGGTAACATGGAACTTGGGCCCTGGACATCCAGGACCTAATTTCCCGGTTTAAATACCGGGATAGCTTAGACTGATCTGGAAAGTGAGGATATACATTATATCACCATGATTTCGATCTGAGTGGCTGTAAATATTCTCAGCGTAGTTGACATGTAGTAAAACTCCCTGTAAAACTCCGAGTGATTGCGTAGCGTCAACTACAAGGAGAATACAGCCATAGAGACCGAAATCATGATAATTTTGTATTCATCACTGACCTTTCGACTTAATATCCGAGAAAAAAAACATTTGTAAATGACTTGAAACTCGACGTAAGCGCCATGTATTGTTTATATGAAATAGTTCCTAAAGTGCCCATCAGTTGGCAGAAAAGCTGTAGTCTACTGAGTAGATTCTGGTGGGTAACTAGGAGCAAATGGTATGTTCATCATTGATGAATTAGCGTGCAATTATGAATGAATAGAAGAAAATGACTTGGGTTACATTCAGTCTATCTATCGTTTTATGTAACCCACGTGCACTCAGTCAACCTGCCATTTCTGCAACTGCCTGAGTCTAGGATCCAAACATATCAAGTACCAGTGGTTCTTGAGGTATTTCAGTCTCAAGTGATTGGTCATGGTCGGCTGGGCAGTGAATAGCATGCAGATAGTGAAGGGATAGTTTTCTGGAAACACGCTGGAAGTCTTTTTGTTTTATAAGATATGATAAAGTTGTCATCGACCTGCCATTCTAGATATAATTAGAAAAATGTTATCTTTTTATCCCACCTATTTAAAGATATAATCCCTTCCTGTTTCTCACAATAGTCGCGATTTTACAATGGGGACAGGGGATTATCTATATCGGACTTGTATAGGAGAAGGGAGTGTCTACTTGAAGGGGGGATCCACCTACTACGACAAGGCTACGATAATGGCTTTCCGACAAGGTCCACGACAGGCCTACGATTGGAAAGCGTGTAGCCTTGTTGTTGTTGGTGGAACCTAGTTCCCGACAAGAGTCTACGACAAGGCCACGACAGGCTGCGACTGGAATCTTGTCAGGGGCCTGTCGGGGGCCTTCCGACAAGGCAACGACAATATCGAACATGTTCGATTTTTGCTACAACTGGACCTTTGTCGTGGAGTGCTGTGGTTTCCTCGATATCACTGTCGTAGTGTATCGGAACCATGGGCGCCTTTTTTACGGCAACCAGCAACGTCTATGACACGCCCCGACACCGCTGTCCCGACACTGCTCTTCTCACGACAAGGCTGCGACAAGGCGCCGATAGGAACTTTCTTGTCTGCTCTTGTCGTAGCCTTGTCCTGGTTGGTGGACGCCCCCCTTTACAGTAGTAATAGGCTGGCAGGAAGTGATAGACGAACAGACTTTCATGATGTGTCAGCGGATATCAAACTGTGGGCCTCTGTCGTCCGATGTTGCTATTCTAATATAGTTATGTAGGGGAAGTACCTTGAGGCAACTATGAATGATGTAACATGCAGTATTCGGAGGCAAAAGAACAGGTTCATGATCTATTACAATACCTAAGAAAACTGAAAGCAAATAGTATGTTCATCATTGATGAATGAGCGTGCAATTATAAATGAAGAACAATTGAAAAGTTTGGGTTACTTTCAGTCTATAGATCATTTCTGTAACCCACTTGCACCCAGTTAACTTGACATTTCTGCAACTGCCTGAGTCAAGGATCCAAACATATCCAGCACCAGTGGGTCTTGAGGTATTTCAATCTTGAGTGATTGGTCATGGTCAGCTGGGCATGCCGCCAAGACCCTGAGACACTTGTACCCTGCTCCTTTCTCAATATCACAGTGAATAGCACGCAGATAGTGAAGGGGTAGTGTTTTTGCAGTATGCTGAAAGCCTTTCTGTGACCACTCTAACCTTAAGGCCCGGCGTCCACCTACTACGATAGAATCGTAGACCTCCCGATATGGTACCGATACAAAATGTCAAAATCGGTGCCATATCGGGAAGGTGTAAAATCGTAGACATATGTCTAGACAAGCCAATCCACCATGCATTGTATGGGGTTTTTATCGGTGTCTAATCGCAGAAACGTGGTCAACTGCCCCGATATTAGGTAACCTTCCGACGCGATTTTGATTCTTTATCGGCAGGTGCATCGTAGACCATATCGGAGCCATACCGTAGTAGCTGGACGCCGGGCCTTACAATACCAAAGAAAACTGGGAGCAAATAGTATGTTCATCATTGATGAATGAGCGTGCAATTATAAATGAAGAACAATTGAAAGGTTTGTGTTACTTTCAGTCTATAGATCATTTCTGTAACCCACTTGCACCCAGTTAACTTGCCATTTCTTCAACTGCCTCAGTCAAGGATCCAAACATATCCAGCACCAGTGGGTCTTGAGGTATTTCAATCTTGAATGATTGGTCATGGTCAGCTGGGCACGCCTCTAAGACCCTGAGACACTGGTACCCTGCTCCTTTCTCAATATCACAGTGAATAGCACGCAGATAGTGAAGGGATAGTGTTTTTGCAATATGCTGAAAGCCTTTCTGTGACCACTCTAACCTAAAGGCCCGTTTCCATTGGCCGACGAAGATTGCTTAGACTTTTTGAGTTACACAGAAAGTCTGTCGGTGGTGCCACTGACTGTGCGTCGGTATAGAAAAATCGCTGAGGGTAGTAGATTTCACTCTCTCTCTCTCTCTCTCTCTCTCTACGTTAAGGCAACGTAGTGAGCCCTACCTCTGCCCTACCCATGTACCAGTGAGGGGAGGCGGTGTCAGCAGTCAGCAGGGTGGGTGTGGATGTTTGCGTTCTCAGAGAGTCATTGAACAAACAGATGCACCAAGAGGAAGTGGCTGAAGAAATCTTAAAATGGGGGCAGGTACACCGGGCATGTCTATCCTTCTCATTCACTAGCCATGTGAAGGGGATACTTTCATTTTGTCACACCTTGAGGCACCTTATATAAGATTAATGATGGGCCCTACCAAGATTGCGTTGTAACTGTGTTAGACCCTAAGTGTCACGCTATGTAAAGCACTACCTGTACCATCTGATACAGTCATGTTGTCATAACCGGCATAGGTAATGTTGTCAAAGCAATGTAGCGTAGGATAATGATGTATTACTGTGTAAGCCTAAACGTTAAGATAATCAGCAATTCATCTCATCTCATCAAGATCAAAGTGTTGTTTATATGTAGCCTACTGAAGTTCAATGTTGTGACACGACCATATTAAGTACTGTTATGTCCGCTGACTTTATATACTTAGTGATTATTGTATCCCACCCTGGAGGGTGGCAGATCGGCCGTAGCCGAACCTGGCTTGACTTGTATAGTTTGACCCTAATAAAACCATTGAAAAAAAAAATTAAGTTGAAAATGCGGCTTGTAGAGTGACGGGGATGTGAACGAGGGGATAGCCGAGTGAATATTCTGAAACGCTTCAAACGAGTAGATGTCGGACATACAGACCAAAAACAAATATACAGTAAAACCCCACTTAAGGAGACACCCTCCGTTCTGAGCAAAGTGGCCCCTTTAAGCGAGGTGTCCCCTTAGGCGGGGTTAAAATAAGCTAAATAAAGATTTCTGTTCCGAGGAAACTTTTCCCTTAAGCGGGGTGTTCCCTTAAGCGAGGTGTCCCAGAAGCGGGGTTTTACTGTATGTGCTGATTTCATCTTATCCTGGAAATGTTGATCTTATTTAACACACGTTGTTCTTTGGTTATTATTCTCTGATTAATCAGAGTTCGCCCCAGGTAAACAAAAACAATAACAAAATGATAAAAAAAATAACAGCGTTAAGCATGGAACAGCGAATATGCTTTGTAGTAAAGAACAAACCAAGAAAATTGTATCCTAGCAAAGCAATGTAATGGAAATCTTTGAGAGACTACTATGAGCATGTAAGGATTGAATTGATTGGAAATAAATGTTGCAATAATACCAAAAAAAAGAAGAAAAAGGGAAAGAATTGTCATTGAAAAAAAAACTATTAAAAACCCAAAGAAAAGTTTTGAGCATCTTCTATATCTATCTCCCTTATTGGCCTCTTTTATTTTTGATTATTTACACGTACTTTCACGGAGTTGAGATGGGAGGGATCCTGAATGTAGACCCAGAATCCCGCCCTATTGGGTGCAGCCTCACGTACCTAGCAAGGGGCCTACTGTAGGCAGATCTGAGTTCAGATAAACATTTACATGAAGGTTGTTGGGGAGAACTGGTGTCAAAGGGTTGCTGGGCTTGGGTTTTTGATGAGCCAAGGCGACACAGAGAGAATGTAGGTGGGTGATGGGAGTGAGCCGGGGTTCAATGTCATAACTGGGCGTTGTCAGGTAATATACATGTAGTCTAGACCAGATTTGGAAATAAGGAAGAAACCAACAAGTTTTGGTCAAAAGTGATAGTTCTACATAAGTTTGATGCGGTGTGATATGAACGAGGCGACAGCTGAGTGAATATCACGTAGCGTTTAAAGGAGTTGGAGAACAGTGACTTTGACCAAAAGGAGTTGCTTTCTGTATTTATCTCACCCCTGTACATACTAAAAGAATGGATAATGTACAAGATATAGACCATGGAGAACGAACTGCAATACTCGTAGGGGCATGGAGAACGAGTTCCAAACGTTAAGCCTATGGGACAAAAATACCAGGGGTGAGATAATATTGAAGCTACAAAATATGACCATTGAAGGGACTAAAGCCAAGAAAAATGCAAATCAAATAGAGATATGACATTCTTTCAAACAACGAAATTTCGCACAACCATCAACAGAAGGAAAAAATCAACAACTTTAATAGAGATATGAGATACGCTTCTGTTGGTTGGAATTTCCATATTGAAAATTACCCGAGGTCTTTCTCCCTTTTCCAGTACGTTCCCAAGCCTTTACGTGTCTAGAAGTCTAATTTATATTTGACGCACATATGACCTCCACAGTGTGGACCCCTTCAGCTCTGACTGCTTGTACCTGCTGGCCTCGTGTCACAGACTCCACCTCACCATTATATGCCAGCCCACTTCTCCTTCTCAAACACTACAAGGCCAATCCCAACTCAAGCATTGTGATTTTTTACCTAGTTTTTCATAAAAAATGATCTGGATTATCAAACTACCTCCAGGAACAGTCATAGTCATAAGCAACATATATTCTGATAAGCAGTGTCTTTTCAAACCTGGACATAATTTTACAGATGCCCTGTATGTCCAGTATCATAGGGGACAGAGCCATTGTTAACTCATGAAGTAGTCACTAGGTAGTCGGGGGACAAAACCTGTATTCTGGCTCTTTGTTCTTACGAAATTCAGCTGCCTTTCAATGTTTTACCAAGGTCCCTTTGACTATCTACACCCATCCCAGAGCAGGATGATATATTGCTAAAACCCAGGACATGATGTTTTTCACATGGAACACTTTATTTTCATATGCGAGCAAAGCAAAAAAAGTGACATTTCCCAATTATCACTCACTTCTTTTGCACCTCCATCAGTAAAGAACAGCTACTTTTTCACCTCCTTTAGTGAAGAACACCTACTCGGGGGGCGTCATGGCCAGGCCCATGGATCATAGGCTATATGCCGTATATTGTATTATTTGTTTTAATCATTTTCCTTTTCCACTTTGTGTCAAAACTCACCTCATCATATCAAACATTGCCAAACATGTTAGAGATAAGAGAAAGGTGTATTTGAAACTTTAAGTTGGAATAAAGAATAAGGCTATATAAGAGACATACTGGTTTGAATTGTTAAAAGAAAACTCACAAAGATATGAGCATATTTTCCTACAGAAATCAGCAGTTGTAAAGCTTGAACGATAGCCAACAGCTTAACGTGAATGAGGACTACAATTGACCACTTTAAAATAAGTCACATGTACTCTTCAAAAGGGATTAATTAATGCTCTAAAAAAACTAACATAAAAACAAATGATTTTTCACGCCTACATATTACTAGATAGCAATATGGAATATACTCCATAGGATCGAATATAGGAAACCTATGAAAGTTTAAGGTCAGGGCTCATATCCCATCGAGTTTGAATCACGTAGTAATTCACAAGGCGAAGCAGCGTATATTACGTAGCGCTTCAAACGAGATGGGATCAAGCTCTGACCCTGAACGTTTCTGAATTTATCTCACCCCTCACATCGACTCTAATGGGCTAACATTTGTGACATACTTCCCCATTGAGTATCTTTTTCGAAATACTCCATGGGCATTGAGTATAAGTTTCCAATTTAAGTCTATGGGGAAAAATATCAGCTGTAGTTATGATCCTCTACAATGCCCCTGACAATTTTTAGATTTTTTCCCCATGGCTTTTGACGGCCACACCCATACCCCCACCAGGGATAAGGCAGAGACACCACCCCCCCCCCCCCCCCCCCACGACCCCCAATCCCCACAAGGAAGGGGAAGATTTGATCCATATTCTACATATCCCCTGAAGTTTAGATACGCCAGACACAACGTACCCCTTGTTGAGGGTTCTTGCTGAATGTTTATTATAAAGATGGCGGAGATATTCCAGGTTGTTTTATAGATATTCAGTGTTATGGGCGGTGTATGCCCTATTCTACCCTATTTATTCAACTCTTTAAACGCTTATATATATTTGCTATCTGGTAGGTTTCAGTGCCTACTGACCTCAGAGTAAACCAGCAGAATATACCCCACCCCGGTCTCAAATGAAACCAGAAGATCGGATTTTAGGAAGAATACGACGGGAGACGATACATATTTCCAAACCTGGGGCCCGTTTGATAATCTAGGCATGATCGTACATGAACACCCTTTTATGTACCTCATATAAAGGTTATCGTTTAATGACTTTAAAGATTGTTCGCTAGACAGTATTAGTCGTCAATAAGTTTGACTTTCATCGGCCCTGGGTCTCTATGGAAGATTGCAAAGGGTATTCATGTACGATCCTAGATTATTAAACGGGCCCCTGAATTGTTCACAATGTTATTCCTGCCTGTAGGCGGTAGTGCATACCTGGAATAAACATTGACTAGAATTTTTAAAAACAACCAAGTACTATGTGATTTAGGGACAAAGACTAAAGTCCTGATTCGAACTCATGCACAATGGTCGAAATATAAACAGTACTTGGGGCTATTTCAGAATACCTGGCAGAAGAATTGCAAAGATCTGCCAATATTCTGGAGTTAAAAGGAAAAGGCCTGCAGCGAGACTTCATTCGCGAGTACCTGCCATACATATTCTTACAATGTGGGCCTCAGAAAATAACATCCGAAAGGAATGCATCCGAAATATAATAGTATTGGGGCAAAACTAAGGATAATTGAACTGTTGCTCCATCTAATTATTGAAAGTTAGATGGCACTGACACGATTCTTTTTTTTTCCTATACCACCTATACCAACACAAACGGCAGGGGGAGAGGATATTTCCTCTCATATATGTACATATACGCCTGGTGTGAAATACAGCCAAGACGCGTCTGTATATAACCCCTTGGCGTATATATATGAAAACAAGTCAATATACAGCCGATACATGCACTTCTGCGATGGCGTATATATGAATAAAATTGTGGTTTTCGCGCAGTGTCAGCATTTCCTTTGTCCGAAAAAGGAAAGCAATGACATTCAATTACATTAGCATGTACCAGAATTTGATAAAATTTATTTTTCATGCATTGTAGATTCGATCATGGTCCTGCTCCTAGATCAACCATAGCAAAATTTACCATCACTCTCTGGGATTAAAGTATCAGATGACCCCAGCTAGCGAAATTTCCATCTATGATATGAATGGATGAATATGTGGATAAAAAAAAATGAATTCCGTTCTCATAATGAGACTATATTACACTCCTTGTGAGGCAATAAACGAGCATGTAGGACCACTGTGGTATTATTTTTTCAATGGGAAGAGAAAAACTGCTCACACCCCTAGTGGAAACGTTTGGTTTTTTCGTGGTTTTTTTTAATAGCAAAAACGGTATGTAGACTTAACCCAGAAAATGTCCAATTATTTACACCAATATTTAGGACCACTCCTCTTCTCAAAGCGACCACTTCATCTGCCCTACGCGACAAGCCTCTCCTCAAATTGCAAGACTATCAGAATAACTCGCTGTTGCGAGAGGTACAATAAAGATGACTTAAAAAAAAGAAAAAAGACGCCATACCTGTCAAGTACATGCCGTATTGACATGGATTTGAGAATAAAGATACCATCACGTAAGGATTTAGCGAACAAGCATGGCATAAACTATCTGCTAACTTCTCGAATCGTGTCAGTGTCGTGCTCCAGTGGTTCGACCTCATTTCCTCAGCATTTTCTATGCAGAAAGGGTAAGTGTAGTTGATTTTTTTTCTTTTATGTTCTTTATTTATACAGAGGGGGTAGCGATCAATAGACCAGTATAACTTGCACCTACAGCTTGCAAAACACCTTGTTTACATACAGAGGTAGATCAGATGAGCATGGTGTTAAGAAACCTTTTTCTCATTTATAGGAAAACACGTTTTTGTAATTAATAAAAAAAAACTATTCTTACTATGATATAATGTCCAGTCTTTTTTTGAGGATTAAATCTCCAATTTTTCAGATGATCCTGTCATCTTTATAAGGTTTACACCATTTCAAAATTCCAAAGGCATTTCCGCCAAGTATGTTCAATAGCTGAATCATTGTCTATTGCTAAATGTATCTTAGATCGAAATAAATACATACCAAAGATACTGATTGTTATCTGAACCCTGGTATTTTTCCCCACAGACTTAATATTGGGAACTTGCACTCAATGCCCATGGAATATTTAGAAAGAATACTCAATGGGGAATATGTCATAAATGTTATCCATGGCCAATTAGTCATTGGTGAGATAAATTCAGAAGCCTATTCAAGTTTACAGTCAGAGCTTGATCCCATCTTGTTTGAATCGCTATGTAAGACACGCGGCTTCGCCTTCTGAATTCCTACGCGGTTCAAACATGATGGGATACAAGCTCCGAACCTAACAGTTCATAGGCTTCCTCTATATGATCCTATGGAGTACGTTCCTTTGCCTTGTGAATTACTATCGTAAAACTGGATGAGGTTTAATCTTGTCCACCGTATTCCACGACTGGAGTTTGGCAAAGTGACTTCATGAGGCGAAGCCGAGTGAAGTCCGGAGCCAAAACTTCAGGAGTAGAATGCGATGGACAAGATTAAAACGAATCAGGTTTTGATTTTATCCTACCCTATCTCCTCGATTTTGGAATATTACGTGATAACATTGCTATATGCCACTAGTGGCATATAAAACTCCGTGTGCCAGTCAGCGTGGCATACGGATAACCAATGTTAAGCCTATGGGATTTTATATTAGGGGTAGGATAATATATGATTCAAACTTGATGGGAAACGAGCTCCGACCTTGAACTTTCATATACGTTTCCTGTATAAAAGATACCAAGGGCCTACTAAAAAGACTTAACAATGAAATGAAATCAGATTTCCTCCACCACCACCAGCCTCCCATTCTCCGGCGACAACCACCACATTACGTACTTGTATTATGTATGGCCGTGGGCAGGTGTAGCTCTGGGCAAAAGGAGGGTAGAATTACGGAATGTTTGTCATGGGGAGAGAGTCAACAGTGCCTGCCGTGCCCCTTTATCCGTGCACATGTCACTGCAGACGCCAGGCACCTGTAAAGGTGTGAGTGTGGGTGGGTGTGGGGATGAGGGGTGGGGTAGTAATAGAGGGAAACTATGTTCCGGTGAGCAAAAGTTCAAAGTTACGAGGTAAGGCTTGGAAAAATTACTGCCCAAGGCCCTGGCCGCGGGCAGTAATTTTTCCAAGCCTTACCGAGTAATTTTGACTTCCTTTCACTGGTACTTGGTTTCCCTATTCCTATATACCTTCAAATTTGGTTTAATAAGAGACAATCTGATTGGTCTAAATGTCAACCTTGGGTAGTATACGGCAACCTTGGGTAGTATACCAACCTTGGGTAGTATCAGATAGTTACTCCACCCCCCAGAGCGTGGTGTAAGCATAGAGTGTACAGCCATAGGTATATAGGAATAGAGGGAAACTATGTTCCGGTGAGCAAAAGTTCAAAGTTACGATGTAAGGCTTGGAAAAATTACTGCCCAAGGCGTCAGCCGCGGTCAGTAATTACCGAGTTGACTTTTGCTTACCGGTACTTGGTTTCCCTATTCCTATATACCTTCAAATATCGATAAAAATGCTTAATTCTTTACCTGAAAAACTTCCGAAGCAAATGGCCACCCTTATCGAGTAACCACAACAGCTATTGTTTCGTCCCACCGCTGTACTGTATCACGTGATCAGAGCGGGACGAAAACGTCAGAGCGGGACGAAAACATGAGAGCGGGACGAAAACGTCAACCTCGACACATAACTTATTTTTAATGCACCCCCCAGCAGCGGTATACAACTCTAGTTAGTTCGACAATGGGTATATAGGAATTATATAGAACGACCTCACCATGCTGTACATGCTACAAAACGAGATGGGGAATTGCTGTTTTTTACAGAACGAGGCCCCAGGCCGAGTTCTGTATAAACATCAATTCCCATCGAGTTTTGTAGCATGTACAAGCATGGTAGGTCGATCTATATTTATTATATACCGAAAACTAATCAAATTTTACCATATATTGGCATAGAAGACATGTCTGCATGAAAGCTCACACACTGCTGATGTTTCAACGTGTTCAGTATAACGGTGTACTGCACAGGGTTCAGTATACAATTTATACTGCACAGGGAGCAGCAGTACGTAATTGTCAAATATACTGCATGGGTATATAATAAAGTGCTGATTCCACCAACACACAAGATATAGTGAGATTGATCACAATTTGGTTGTCTTGCTAAATCGGGCTAGGTTTTAGTGATTGCGTGCCTATTTGTTGCAATGTGTCTTGAGGTGTCGCGGTGGTGGAGTACCAAAACATACACATGACATTGCGCGGCTACAATTTGCAACAATGGAGGTACACCATATCGCGACATATCGTGTATATATATCTTGTAAGATGTCCCTTTATTCATGTCCATGTTACTGCATGATATTACAAGATATACCAAGATGTATCATGACAAATCCATCGTGTTGATGGAATCAGCCCTTAAAGAAGAAACCAACAAGTTTTGGTCAAAGTCGTCGTTCTCCACAAGTTTGATGTGGACTGATATGAACGAGGTGACAGCTGAGTGAATATCATGTAGCATTCAAATGAGTTGGAGAACAACTTCTTTGACCAAAACGAGTTGCTTTCTGTCTTTATCTCACCCCTGTACGCACTAAAAGAATGGACGCCACGCAGGATATAGACAATGGAAAATGGACTGCAATACTCCTCTGGGCATGGAGAATGAGTTCCCAATGTTAAACCTATGGGACAAAAATACCAGAGGTGAGATAAAAAGAAGGAGTAGATCTATGTAGGCCCGAGCAGCATGTCTTTGTTGATCGACCTTCAAGGCGACATTGAGAAAAAATATAAGTCTATGATGAGATGCACAAAAATGTTTGAAGGGCACACATCAGAGCGGCACACGTTCCCTTTGTTGGTACTGCAGCAGTTCTAAACTAAAAACTCCCGGAGATCAACACGTACTGTCCCTGATCTGTTTTTACCCTACATTAATCACCGGATGCGATAAAATACTCCAACCCCAATCATGAATGTGTATAATGTTTTATCCTACCCCTAATAAAAAACACCATAGGTTTAACATTGACTCAATGTATTTGACGGAGCGTTGAATAAAGTGTTATTTATGCACTGAGGTGAATACAAAAACGGACCACGCTACTTACACGATAATTACAAAATTTTCTCTGTATATCAGTAAGATGGGGTAGGATAAATACGAAACCAAACGAGAGTTAGCCTTGTCGATGTTTATGCCACTCTGGGTCAGGTCTGCTACTCACTACACTCGGCTACTCACTACACTCGGCTTATGTAGTAATACACAACCTGCCCATCGTGATATGAATATTGACAAGGCTAACTCTCGTTTGGTTTCTACTAAATATCAGTATTTACCTTCATTGCTTTGTTTGATTTTGGCATAACATTATCCTTCCTATTAACAAATGACTAATAAGAAAGTAGTATTTGGTTATAGTTCATGGTATACCAATGAGACCTTCTTACATTGCATACCGGTTGGCAGATATCATTTGGCCCAATAAGTCATAGTTATGGACATAGAACTATATTGCCCCAATAGATATATTTGTATAGCGTATTATTGAAGTTTCGGGTACATTAGATAAACAATAAACGATGGTTTTGTCGACAGGCGGCCGTAAAAAAATAAGGGGTTGACGCGTCGTAATACACGAGCGCTAGCGTCAACCTCGAGTGTTTTACAGAGCCGACTGTTTAGATAGCCATCGTTAGTTACATTTATTATCCATCTTTTCGAATGAATTAAACCCAGTAATTGCCATATTGAAGGGTATAATGATAGGGACTATCGCTTTGCTCTATAGCACAAAGGGACTATTCTCCCGTATACCATGGTTTTGAGGCCGAATACCCCAGATTTGAATCTGTATACCACAGTTATGGTATCTGACAGGTTTTATATGATGGGTCGTACTTTACTGAGTGCCCATACATTTCCAATAGGGTCTGTACATACGATGGATGATACAGGAATACAATCTGGTCTGTGCTATCCGTCTAATATGAATGTTATACTATCAGGAAACGTCACAAAATTTCATTTGATTTTTTAAATGGCAAAAGTTATTTTCACGGAATAATATATTCTGAAGCGGAGCTGAGTGATATCTGTAGTGGAAGACAATGAATGCCATGTAAAGAATCATGAAATTTCGTGACGTTTAGATTTTATCCTAACGCATCACCTAATGTCCACTTGATATGTCATCTGTGGCATATAAATATTATATGGCATAACAGTGGCATACATTCACACCATGTTAAGTCTATAGAGGTTTATATGAGGGGTAGGAAAAAGATTGAGACACGCTTTCAATGGCATATCTATAGAGAGGTCGTTTTTAGATGGAACCATCCGATCTGTTAACATGCGGGAATGTTCCTACACAGTATTTGGCCCTGTAGCATTGTGTTTGCTGGGACGACCTCTCGTGTGGCACACAGTGGCCTGTCCTATTGTACAGAACCAGCTGCCAACCACAAGGCTGCCAGCTCCTTTTCAACAATCCACAAGAAACATATCGCCGGTCCAGTTTTTCTCTTCGCATTATATGATTGTCGCCTTACATTTTCATGATTTTAAGAAGCAGAAGCAAGTCTGCTGAGGTGGACAGCAATTACCAATCTATTCACCCTCTTGGTCCCCTCGCCTCCTTGTGGTGCAGACCAGATATACTTGCATGCAAGCAGAATCAAAGTGACCGGGGTGGGGAGTTAGCTCAGTGGTAGAGAGCACTGGACTTTGTTGATTGGAGTCTCACTGCAGCCACTTTTCTCCTTCACCCCCAGCAGTGGTAGATTTACTGTTATATCAAAGACCAATCCTGCTCATATCATGTTTATGTGGTGTGGGAAGTAAAAGAACTCTCGCCTCGGTAAATGTGTAGGGGTGGGATTTCTTCCTACATTCATCTCATAGATTCAGTCAAACCCAAAGTAAGTCTACTTGAACAAATTGGACGTTAAACTACCAAACAAACAATCAAAATCCAGAAGCACCTGCCAACCACAAAGCTGCCAGCTCCTTTACAACAATCCATCGGTCCAGCTTTTCTCTTCACATTATAATAGGGATACCATACATTTGAATAGGAAAGGAAACAAAACTGTGTCGTTTATCACATTCTATTCAACATGTTTTGTGCCTTTCAATTCCTCGGGGTAAATTGAAAGTGCCAACACTATGGCTAGAAAATACAATATTGTAGATAAATGATTCAATATCATAAGAAATGTGGATAGAAAATGAACCCAAGGCATTCTCATGCTAAGATTGTGTTGGCAAAAAAAGATCATATCACATTGTCCGGATATACTTATATTACAAAATGAAACTGGAAATATATACTGGGATATCTTACCTAATAAAGGATTAATACTAGGAACAAATCTTTATCTCACCCCTTGTATTTTTTCTCCATAGACTTAACATCAGGAACTTGTATCCAACACCTATGGGATATTTAGGAAAAATATCCAATGGGGGATTATGTCACAAATGTTAGCCCATTAGTCAATATGAAGGGTGAGATAAATTCAGAAACCCATTCAAGTTTACAGTCAGAGCTTGATCCCATCTCGGTTGAATCGCTAAATAATTCACACGGTTACGCCTTGTGAATTGCTATGTTAATCAAACTCGATGAGATACAAGCTCTAACCATCAACTCTCATAGGTTTCCTCTATAATACTCGATAGTTCACAAGCACTGAACATAACCTTCCATTATTTTCTATATACTATGACACCTTTGAGTTGAAATACGAAAGTAGAGCATTGACTGAGATGCGTCATTTTGCCGTAGGGAGTGGAGAAGGGGATTATACATTGCACCATTTCATGAAGTATGATTAAGGTAGCCCCCATAACTAGGAGCAAATAGTATGTTCATCATAGATGAATGAGCGTGCAATTATAAATGAATAACAATAAAAGGTTTGGGTTACATCCAGGAGAGGGATCGTTTTCTGTAAAACATTCTCACCCTGTCTACTTGCCATTTCTTCAATTTCCTGAGTCTAGGATCCAAATATATCAAGCACCAGTGGGTCAATCAGGTATTTCGGTCTTGAGTGATTGGTCATGGTCAGTTGAGCACACTTCTAAGACACTGAGACACTGGCTCCCTGCTCCTTTCCCAGTACTAGAGTGAATAGCATGCAGATAGTGTTTTTGCAATACGCTGGAAGCCTTTATGTCACCACTCTAACCCTATATGTGACCACTCTAACCTTTAGACAACGTATACATGTATTTTTTTCTGTCTGACCTGAATCTTCAATTTTGATTGGCTGTCTTAAACCCTGAATTTGTAAACCTATAATGGAAGAACACCTACCTTCCAGGTGAATTATATGTGAAATAAAAAAAAGGAATATATATTTAGACCGTGCGAGCATGCTCTTAAAAGACCATGCATGTGAAGAGTACTAACTGAATACCTTTACTACGTGAGTACGGGTGTTACTAGTGTCCCTACATCCACCTTGAGACTTAAGCAGGTGCTTCTTTATATAGACCACTGGCACTCGAGCCTCTAGCCTCAGGGCAATTTTAGGTGAAATGCTAAATGCGCCAGATCAAGTATACCATGCATTCATTTGCCTTGGCACTAGCTGTATACATGTACGCGTGCGACTTGTAAAACAGACAAGCTTACAGTTGTACCCGACCCCGTATGTACACAGAAAGAAGTAAAATGAGTCAACAATATATAGAGACATAGTTAGTGTGACTGAATGGAATCTGTTCAGAGATATTTTGGTCAGAAATACTCACCGAGTTCTTCGAATTCGGTGAGTATTTTTAACCAAAATATCGAGGAACAGATGGAATTCAGTCACACTCACTGTGTCTCTTTATTACTATATACCTAATAATTATTAAGAATGTCATTATAAAACTTTCTAAATAGCAGGATGAGTGGTCACGTGGTACGGAGGGACGTATGAATATCATTTCGTCACCCGGAGACGTACGGAATTTGTCCTCCCGGTCAGTAAAAGTAAGCCATTCGCCTATCGGTATATAGTAATTTGTAATCTCTCTACAAATTCTAAAAACTACCAATTATAGACGATATGTAGAAGAAGGGTGGGTTATCTTGATCGGAAAAATTGGGTGTTTGAACCAAAATATGTATCTCATGTATCTGGTATTGCTATCATTTTTCAAATACAGAATCAATAACCATGAACTTTAAATGTATACTTTCTTAACTCTTTTGCTTCAGTCTTTTTCACTTTCTCATATCTTTCCAACTGATAAAAGCTGTGAATGAATTGTCCATCTACATAGGCATCAGACTTGAACTTACATTTTTTACCGTAAATGTTATGTCATATTCTATAAGGCATATAGCCTATGATCCATGGGCGCCGCCATGACGCCCCCAGAGTAGGTGTTCTTCACTAAAGGAGGTGAAAAAGTAGCTGTTCTTCATTAAAGGAGGTGGAAAAGAAGTGAGTGATAATTGAGAAATGTCACAACTTTAGCCTTGCTCACATATCTATATAAAGTGTTCCATATGGCAAATATCATGTCTTGGGTTTAGTTATTATGTCATCCTACTTTGGGATGGGTGTAGAGTCAAGGGAACCATGGTAAAATATTGAAAGGCAGTTGAATTTTGTAAGAACAAAGAGCCAGAATACAGGTTTGTCCCCCGAGCACCTAGTGACTGCTTCATGAACTAACAATGGCTCTGTCCCCTATAGAGGAGACCTCTGAAAGTTTGGGGTCAAAGCTCGTATCCCATCTATGAATCGCGTAGTAATTCACAGGGCGATGCCGTGTGAATTACGCAGCGATTCAAACGAGACGGGATCGAGCTCTGGCCCTAAACTTGAATAGATTTCTGAATTTATCTCACCCCTCACATTGACAAATGGGCTAACCTTTGTGACATAATCCAATAAACGTTGGATACGAGTTCCCTTTGATGTTAAGTCTATGAGAAAAAAAACCACATGGGCTACTATGTAAATTTATGGTCAGAGCTCATATCCCATCGAGTTTGAATCGTGTAGTAATCCACAAGGCAATGCTGCATAAATTATGTAGCAATCAAAACGAGACGGGATCGAGCTAAACTTGAATAGGTTTCTGAATTTACCTCACATTGACTAATGGGCTAACCTTTCTGACACAATCCCCAATTGAGTATTTTTTTCTAAATATTCAATGGGCGTTGGGTAAAGCTCCTAATGTTAAGTCTATAGGGAAAAATCAGGGGTGAGAAAAATATTTATACTGTATCTATTTTTGAAATTTACAACTTAAACAGAAGAACGTGCATTTGATTGGTTAGAATATGTCTCAACTGCCATCTCATGATCTAGTTACCACATTTTTTGCCTTGCCGTGCACATGCTACGATATGACCTAAGGACAAAAATAAACCCTTCAACTATAATCCCCTGAAGGAAGTATTTACCTAAATGGACAATGAGAAATGTCAAACTATTAATATCACACAACTTAGGAACCAGGCGGAAGGCGTTGCGAACCTGTTCTATTGTCCCTGAGTTCTATTCCTAACTGGAGGGCTTTGGCGGGACGGAGGGGAGGTTGTGGCGGGGTCAGGATTCTGTGTTGTGAGACCTTAACACCCCGAGGTCACGTTAATTAAGATGACCTCAGCAGTTATAAGAGTATAAATAGAGTGTTAGTATAAGGAAAATAAGAGGTTCATATTAGAAAGCACCCAACTATAGATAAAGCTATATATGCTCTACTGTGGAAACTACTAAACACACATTTTTTTGTAAGTTAAATATAGGGTGTAAGAGAAGTTACATTGTATAGGCTCTGACAAGAATACAAATCTAATATAGGATTGAGTTCAGATGTTTCCTTTATTGACACGAAATGTGAAATATATACATATATGTGCATAAGTTGATGGGAAATATTTGCAAGCATGAATGAGAACTATGTATATGAAGAAGAATATTGAAACTATGAAATGATCAATAAAGGAGAATATTTACCGAAGAAAACAAAAAAAAAACACTATTAACTTATGATAATTGTAAAAGAGAGGATTTGCGGATGGGCTTACTGATTTTTAGCTCAGCATGCAACAATGTGTAAAGTACCGACCTCGTATTGATTATTTTATGTCTATAATTTGTGGATATCAAATATGTATATGGACAATATTATGAATAATATATGTAATGTATAATGAATTTACATTAGTTCCAAAGGCGACCACATCATTAGTAGGTGTGGTCACTGAAGTGGAACGTGGGCCACAGGCAGTCTTTGGTCAGTTGGCACCGTACAAAATATGATTGGTCAATTAGTGAGCCAATGACTGCGCAGTAAGGCCAGGTTTACTGTTTGTACAACCACCTCCTTTTTTAACAATTTGTTCTAGACCTTGTAACTATACCCCAAGCATTCTAGTTGCTTTCTAACGGTTCTTAGCTAGGCTATTATAGCCCTAGAACTTTACAAATGGTCAATCTTTATGGTAAATATGGAGTCAGCATCTAAGTTCCCTACGGAGGACTATGTATTGAGATTGACAAACTATTCTTCCTTGTCCTACGTCTGCCCTTCATTCCTTTGTATAACTAGGAGCAAATAGGATGTTCATCATGGATGAATGAGCGTGCAATTATAAATGAATAACAATTAAAAGGTTTGGGTTGGATTCAGTCTATGGATAGTCTTCTGTAACCCCTAACCCACTTGCACCCAGTCAACGTGCTATTTTTTCATCTGCCTGAGTTTAGGATCCAAACATATCAAGCACCAGTCGGTCAATCAGGTATTTTTGGTCTCGAGTGATTGGTCATGGTCACCTGGGTACACCTCTAAGACCCTGAGACATTGGCTCCCTGCTCTGTTCTCACTATCACAGTGAACAGCATGCAGATAGTAAAGGGATAGTTTTCTGAAAGCACACCGAAAGTTCAATGTGACCACTCTAAACTCTAGATGATGTATTTAGCGTGTGCAAGCACGCTCTAACTAGCTTATATAGTGGCTATTTTATATGTAGCATCAACACATCACATACATATGGAAGTAGAAAAAGATGGTTTGGGCCTTTGGTGATATCTCTTACAATGACAAGTAACACATACCTCATGATTCTACAAATGTGCTGTCACAAACTATCCTCACCCTTAATAAACGTGTTTTTTTTCATCTGAAAACTCATGATTCTTGTTGCCTTTTTGAACAAGAAAACTAGCATTTCACAGGATACGTTTTGGTATTCAATGCCTATTCTAGTTTATTCTCACTCTAGTGTCTCTCGCACCCACGTTTAGTGGGGTTTACACGATGAGATTCATATACCTCACAGGGTGTTTGTCTGAAACAAACTCTACTGAGATTCTGTACACAATATCTTCGTCTAAATTGTTGGGTTCCATTTCCATGAGGCATGATTTCCCCCTGCAATTGTTGGCGACATTTATCTCATGAGATTTTGAACCCTGTGAGGTATATGAATCACACCGTGTAAATTTCACTTCATATTGAGAATGATCCTTATTGCATTGGCATTCTACCGTCCATATGTAATATGCATTATAACTGAGAGACCACGTTATTTATGCCATAGCTTACTCCTAGGGACAAGGGTCCTCTTTAAATCCACTATAGCAATGTAATAAAAGGATTAGCAATATGCAGAGGCAAACTATCGTCATTTGGAGAACATGCGAAGAAAAAGGTTATAAATAACAATTATTCTATAAATGGTCCGCTAAATGAAACGCTTAAATATTGAAGTTCACAAAGGTGTTTCCAAATTTCAATGCCAACTAAAAGGTAAGAAGTTGACAAATTTAATGTCGTACGAATAGGTTGGGATTGCAGGATAACAAAAACAAATGTAGACGTTTAGGAACAGGAAGAGGTCAAGTTATTTGCGTCTAGGGTGACCTTCTATGGACGATACTTTAGTCTTTAAAATAATATTTCTTTACACCGAGCACACCAGTAGGCAGTTGTTTGTTCCAGCCACAGATCGGGTGTGTATATGGCACCAAACACCATGCAGTGCCTCTATCTACCAGAACTTTCTCATGCAAGTGTTATACCTCTTTTTGTATATGTTAAATATATACATATATATAAATACTATATATGTTATATATACATATATATTTAATATATATGTTATTCATATACATATATATATATGATATATGTTATATATAAATATATATATATATATATATATATATATATATATATATATATATATATATATATATATAATAGAGGAAACATATGGAAGTTTAGGTTCATAACTTTTATTCCATTGAGTTTGAATTGCGTAGTAATTCACAAGGCGAAGTTGCATGAATTACGTAACAATTTAAACAAGATGGGATACGAGTTCTGACCCTAAACTTTCAAAGGTTTCTGAATTTATCTCACCCTTTACGTTGACTAATGGGCAAACCTCTGTGACATAATCCCCCACTGAGAATTTTTCCAAGTACTCCATGGGTGTTAGATACGCGTTCCCAATGTTCAGTTTATGGTGTGAAAATACTAGGGGTGAGAGAAATATCTATACATATATACATACGAGCATACAATAGGTACACTGCATAAAAGGTAGCAGAAATGTTATATTGAAAGGTTTTATTCTCCTATTCAAAGATAGAATGACAACTGAGGATTATGCCCTAATAAAACATAGTACATTGTTTTTTTATTCAATCTATATAACCCGGATTATAATCCAATCAGACTGTGTTGATAATAATTTCTCTTTTGTGAAGTGGATGTTAAGGAAAATATAAATCTTTTTTCCAATTACTCACCTTTAAAATTCTGCATCTTGGATGTTTTGGATTATTCCAGATAAACGAGAATCTTCCCCAGTGTCTATGCCAATATACCAACTTCCACTAAAAAAAAACTAACAAAAATATTTAATATCTTTCCTCCGCTCCGGGTAATTGTCCTTTCAGAGTATAACACAGATAGATGGTACGCATTCCTCGATACTTATAACTCGTATAACCTTCAGTCACGTCAGCTCCACTCTGGTAGTAATAACCCCAGGTCGTTCCCCCTTTCTTCAGTCGCCAAGTGATGTATTAAAGGCGTGTCTCCTACGCCTGTATGAACTACGCCGAGACTCTCTACACTGGCCGCGGCACACCCCACCTCACACAGGGCCCCGTAACAACCCGGGCCGGGCCGCAATGCTGAGTGTGCACCTGTGTAGTATAGATCTTCAGCGGGATCCAGTGGACCGAGGACTAGCCTCTCTGTCTGGCCTCCGTGGAGCTCCACACACAGGAGGAAGTAGGACCGTGGAGTAGGACCGTGCGGGAGCGGGGTCAGTGGCCGACTGAGGCCGGGTGGCGGCGGCGGCGGGGCGGGCGGGCGCCGGGCCCTCTATCGACGACACCCCACGTGGCCTGCCCAGCCAAGCGCGACCAGTGGGGCTGGATGGGTGGAGAGGGTGTGGCGGTGAATACAGTAGCGGGCATGGTATGCGTGGGCGGGAAAATAGACGCAAGTATACCTACCCCACCCATGTGAGTTGGATATGTATATCATCATATACCATGTGAGTTAGGTATGTTTATTATCATATACCATGTCAGTTAGGTATGTTTATTATCATATACCATGTCAGATTGGTATGTTTATTATCATATACCATGTCAGTTAGGTATGTTTATTATCATATACCATGTCAGATTGGTATGTTTATTATCATATACCATGTCAGTTAGGTATGTTTATTATCATATACCATGTCAGATTGGTATGTTTATTATCATATACCATGTGAGTTAGGTATGTTTATTATCATGTACCATGTGAGTTAGGTATGTTTATTATCATATACCATGTCAGTTTGGTATGATTATTATCATATACCATGTCAGTTTAGTATGATTATTATCATATACCATGTTAGTTTGGTATGATTATTATCATATACCATGTCAGTTTGGTAAGTTTATTATCTTATACCATTTCAGTTTGGTATTTTTATTATCATATACCATGTCAGTTAGGTATGTTTATTATCATATACCATGTCAGATTGGTATGTTTATTATCATATACCATGTGAGTTAGGTATGTTTATTATCATGTACCATGTGAGTTAGTTATGTTTATTATCATATACCATGTCAGTTTGGTATGCTTATTATCATATACCATGTGAGTTTGGTATGCTTATTATCATATACCATGTGAGTTTGGTATGTTTATTATCATTTACCATGTCAGATTGGTATGTTTATTATCATATACCATGTGAGTTTGGTATGTTTATTATCATATGCCATATCAGTTATATATGTTTATTATCATATGCCATGTCAGTTATATATGTTTATTATCATATGCCATGTCAGTTTGGTATGGTTATTGTCATATACTATGTGAGTTTGGTATGTTTATTATCATATACTATGTGAGTTTGGTATGTTTATTATCATATACCATGTGAGTTTGATATGTTTATTATCATAGACCATGTCAGTTTGGTATGCTTATTATCATATACCATGTCAGTTTGGTATGCTTATTATCATATACCATGTGAGTTTGGTATGTTTATTATCATTTACCATGTGAGTTTGGTATGTTTATCATCTTATACAGTAAAACCCCGATTACACACATATTTGCATCACTGTTTTCAGGTTATAACATTGGCAGAATCTTACAACTGTAGAGACTAGGGGCATCAACTCAGACTATCATCATAGTAGCTTAAAGGGCCTAGTAGTGCAGCCAGCTTGAACCAGTTGGCATTGTGCTTGATGCTATCACTCTTCAAGCATTTGTATGTGCCTCTAGGCAGAAACTCAAAACCTCATAAATATCAGGTCGGAGAGCTGTGCCCCAATTTTATTACCCACCTATTATGGAGTCTCCATAGGAAATGTATAGGGCACCTGGAATTAGCTACCTGGAGATTCTGGCATGTCAGAATCTCCTGCAGGAGATTCCGGAAAAAATAGTCCTGTCCATAATAAGGTCGAATCATCATGTACTTCGAAATAAGTTTCTTGAATGTTCATTCAATGCTATTTATTTAGAATCAATCATAATAATCTCATTTACCATCAGAAATCACTGTCATAACACACTTTGCATGCTAAAGTCACAGGTTAATGGTAAACTTTATTATTGGTGTAGGTCTACACCGGATTACTGCCACGCTCGACAGTGCTGTGGTGTCTGCAACTAAATGGCTTACAGAAACTTTTTAATTGCAATAGATTTGTTATTAATCTTGAAGGTGGGTAATAAATACAACAACGACTGGTTTGATATACGAATGACCGTAATCTCCTCGTAGATGACAACATAATATCCTCGCTAATCCCTCAACATTTATGGGAAAACTCCAACATTTATGGGAAAAAAAGATATTTAAAAATTAGTGAATCATATTAAATTATACATTCAGAAATGGTATAATATGAGAAAACGTGGTAACTGAGCCCGTACAGGTGGCTGTTCGAGGTCATTTGATGAAAAAATACGGCCCGATGCCGCAGGCTAGAGGGCCGTATTTTTTCATCAAATGACTGGGAACGGACACCGTACGGGCTCAGTCACTACGTTTTCTTATTACTATACACCTCCTACTCGTTGAAAAATATGTTTTTATTAACTTTTCTGCACCTCAAAAGACCACTGCTATTCACTACGGCCCGCTGCCACAGCGGGCGCGAACATTATTTATACTACACCCCCAGCAGCGGGCAGTATTTCATACATGTTCTCCCATAGGTGTATAGTAATATAGCATATCCATTGTAATAATTGACACATATTGATAGAAATATGATTTGCCTCTAACGACCGGCGCTGTTCCGTCTATGACGGATGTGTATTTGCTCCTTGCATTTAACTGTATCCATAAATGAGTGGATGCCTTAGCACAATGGTAGCAACTCTCTCAATGTAAAAATAAAATTAGGTTTCAATTCACAGGAAAGATTTCACTTTGTTTGTTTTTTTGTTATTGCAGTGTTTATTCCAATTCCATTAACATGTACAGCAATTGTCTTTATCACATCAAATGATCTTAACAGTAATTCTCTTATAATTTTTTGGACTTCGTTTGAGGTATGTTTTATGAACGTTGAAGGTTAATATCTGAACACCACTTAACACCACTGGCAAGACATACATTTAACATATGACAGGACAATTCAAAAACTAAAGAAAAAACACTCAACTTTTGGCTGAACCAGAGTTATCAGGACAAGAACACATCAAGACAAGGGACTAGACATTTTCTTGGACAGAATCCAGACAAAATAGACGGACTTGGGGAGATATACTCACTTTGTTAATGATATCATGGAGAGTAAATTCTCTAGTCCATGTTTTGATCGATCTTGTCAATGAAAGGATATGTCAGTAAGAAAATGTCAATACCTATTTTGTTTCTTAAATGTTTCTGGGATGTATCAAATATATGAAAATAGTTCAATATTTTGTATACATCGTTGAATAGGCCCAGACATTTACTGATACAGTGAATAGCAGTAACTGAGAGTATGTTTTTTTATCACCCACCTAATATGGAGTCTCCATTCCTAAGCTATGGAGCCTACATATCGCTCCTCAGTAGAATATGAAAAGATGTATTCTACTCAGCCACCTAACGGGCACTATAGGAACTATTTTATAGAACGTCTAATTTCTAATTATTTCCTAGACTTTTTTTCTAATAATTAGTCGAAAGATGAGCAATAAATACACCATGATTTTGATCTGCGTGGTCGTATTCTCCTTGTAGTTGACACTATGCAATACTCATAGCTACTGCTCGGAGTTTTAATTTACTACGAGTCAAGTACGTGGAGAATAAAACCAGTCATGGTAAGGCCACTAAAAAAAACAACTTGTTTCTCATCACCAAGCCATGAAAAATATGATGGGGGCGCTTTTTTTGTTTTGTTTTTGTTTTTGCTGGATCAAAGATAGCTAAAAAGTGTCATAAAATGGGCTTTAGACATACAGTAAAACCCTGCGTAAGTGATCACCCTCCGTTCCTGGCCAAAATGTCCGCTTATGCAGGGTGTCTGCGTACGTGGGGTTTTCAGATTTATACTCTTTATACATTGAAAGCATCCCTGGCATGAAGAGCTTTAATTTGATACCAAATACACATACTTTTCATAATTTCTAACGAGGTTCATCTTATTTTAACAAAAACAAAAAATCTTCTAAAATCGTTTTTGCAGATGCACGCGGTGATGAGAAACAAGTTTGGTTTTTTGAGTGGCCTAATATTGTGTATGTATATGACTGACAGTGTGTTATTTCAGATATTACATGGATTCCTTCATTTCTATCCAAACACTTTATATCCACTAAGAAGGGGATTGAGAGAAATATGGGATAGTAAGTCCCTAATTTGTGAGGCTTGAATTTATCCCTTCCTGATGAAAATGTGAATCCCAGACTGATGTGAACTGGAATCACAAAATCCATATTCGATGATGAATTCATGATATACATCAATTTTTGTCACCATGAATTACATTTGAGAGCATTAGTTGTATTCTTGCATGATTTTGTAGAATGTGTGCAAACCCTAACCCATCCATTACTCTTGCTTTCATCGCTGTTATCTTGGAAAGAGGGAAGATTGCTAAAATGTCGTCTGCTCCCTTGAAACGCCCACTCCGTTTTGGCGGGAAATGATCTCTGCACACAAGAGGGTTAGGGAAACTAGAGCATGGCTTCGGCATGGAAAACTTTGTCAATATTTCCCTTCTCTGAGACAGTGCTAACTCAGTGGCGGAAGACGTTTTTTCTCCATGATGCTCCTACGCCATCAGTTTTTGGTCTAAACGCGTGTACAGTAAAACCCTGCTTAAAGGGGGCACCCTACTTAAGAGGACACCCCACTTAAGGGGCCTCCCCACTTGGAACGGAAATTTTTAGTTCATTTCAACCACGCTTAAGGGTCACCCTGCTTAAGATGACACCCTGCTTAAGGGGACAACTGGTGTATAAACCATTAGACAAAAGACAACTGCCCGTGTAGGCCCCTGTAGGCGTCAGTCAGTTGTATCGGTGTCTCTAAACAATAGTGTCACCTGTATACACATTGAAAACATACTGAAAACACCACTTATGGGGACACCCCACTTATGGGGTCATTTTGTTCGGAACAGATATTCTTATCTAGTTCATTTTAACCCCGCTTAAGGGGAAACCCTTTTTAAGGGGCCACCCCGCTTAAGGGGCCACCCCGCTTAAGGGGACACCCCGCTTAAGGGGACACCCCGCTTAAGGGGACACCCCGCTTAAGGGGACACCCCGCTTAAGGGGACACCCCGCTTAAGGGGACACCCCGCTTAAGGGTACACCCAGGTTAAGGGGACAATTTGGCCGGAACGGAGGGTGGCCCCTGAAGCAGGGTTTTACTGTATTTGAGACATGAGCGTCATATGGAAATCTACACTTCACATTCCTCATCTTCCGTTCACCCAAACTACATTAATCATCTACAACCTCATGTGACAGATACAAGGTGTCCCTTAAGCGGGGTTTTACTGTAGTTTTGTTTTGGATGACAACGTAGGTGTTCACCAGATAAAGGACACACAGTGAAGGGAACATGAGTAGAATTAAGCACATCAGGAAAAATATGCGGACTTATTAATACACACACCAGGGAAATGTCAGAGAAAATTTAGTAGGTATTCCTGGACCCATGGGCTGATATGTTTATGATTTTATAAAATGCCGATGTAAATTGGGACTGAAATATTGTATTAAAGAAGACCAGATGGTACTGGAATTGCGAGCAGGGCCTTGTGAAGAGGCGTTTTAGCTCACACAATGGCAGTTTCTGTGTCACATGTTACGATTACATATACTTGACAGGTCATTCAGTACAAAGACGCAATTTCAGAGAGGAAAACTTAGAACCATAGATAGTTGAAACATCGAATATAATCACATCTTTATAACTTAAGCTTATCTAAATAATGAATATATATGCGTACATATTCATTGTATACATAAAGTTCTGAACGGTTCTCTTAGATTGTTTATGAGGAAACCATGCAGTAATTTAACAGGCCAAAGATAGTATTCAAATGTAAAATTTATCATTGGTCATGGTCAGTTGGGCATGCCTCTAAGACCCTGAAACACTGGCTCTCTGTTCCTCTCACAATATCACAGTGAATACAACGCATATTGTGAAGGGATAGCTTTTTTTGCAGTATGCTGGAGGTCTATATCTGACCACTATAACTTTTATGTAATGTATATATGTGTGCAAGCACGTTCTAATGATACTGTCGTGGTCGCCGCCTGTCTAGCAGGTTGGATGACCCCCATCCGGAACGCTAGTTCCAGGCAGGATCCCACCCTACGCACTCACGTAGGTTGGTTCGGTGTTCGGTTAGTTTGCACAGACCTAATCACACATAACACAACAACGTCATTTAATAAACAGGGATGGAAGATTCGCCTAACCACCAGGAAGGTTACGAGAACCCGCCTGCAAAGTGAGGGCCCAAGGGTCCGTTCCGTAGAAGAGACGCACGAGGACAGCCTGTCGACCTACTGTGAACGCTGAGTATATATACTAAGCTTTATGTAATCCCGGTCTCCGCCGCAACACTCTCGTGTGCGGCGTTGTCCGGAATGACAACACAGTAAGGATCGGCATATCGCGCCACCTTCCGTGAAACAAACGAACACTGCTGGATTCCCATCCCACTACATTACCCCTCCCAGTTTTTACTAAGGGGGGAACCAAGGCAGCCATTTTGCTGCTAAGGGACTACCCAATTAAAAATTACAACATTAATCCAGCAGTTCTTGGTCTACTCTCTAGCTTCCTGGTGTTCACAAGAATTCACTGATACCAATGTATAAATGAAAAAGGTGGAATTGTAAGATGGAGAAATTATTAAAAATATGGAAGATACGACATTTAGGAAAGAAGAAACGACATTTGAAGAATGAAGGACTAGCCTCGCTAGCACCTTGAATAAATGTGATATTCACCCATCTTGAGC
Organism: Alentia gelatinosa; assembly: GCA_950022655.1. Lineage (NCBI taxonomy): Eukaryota > Metazoa > Annelida > Polychaeta > Phyllodocida > Polynoidae > Alentia > Alentia gelatinosa. The sequence continues at coordinate 10,336,386 of OX465585.1, forward strand.
CGGGGAGCGTATTCTTGAGCGTTGGGCAGGGAAGACTCGCGGACCTACAGGTGGTCAGCCCGGCCTGTCGAGCACTCTGCCTCCAGCTGTTCCGGATCTTGTTGAAGTCCTTTGTTGGCTCCCGGCGAGTGAAGTGTCGTTTTCTTTCTCATCTTGGAGTATCGAGCCCAGCTGGCCCACCGGCGTAGCAGACCTACTACATTCAGCCCGATACCGGCGGGTGCTGGGCTTCCCACTGTTCTTCAGTTTGGAAGACATCTGTATGTAGAGAAGGGTCAGCCTCGCTAGACACCTTCTGTGTTGAAAAGTTTCCGAATACGGAAATAATGGCCAAAAAGGCAAAACAATTCTCCATCCACCTGGTAAGAGTGTGTGGTATCAGTGTTCTTTTATTTGGCTCCAGCTATACTGGCATATTTTTTTTCTCGGCTCAAATCGAGTACCAATTAAGGCCCCAATTCTAAGCCGGATTCAGAACTTACGATCACCGACCCAAGGTAGAAGTAGTCGGCGTAATCCAACAGAACAGGGATTACGTCTACTATCTCATTATCGAGTCGATGAACTTAGTTCCGATACAGACCTGGTAAGTCAGATCTATACCCGAAAGCGTAATCTTCCTTACCCGGTACCAGGGACTAGTGTGGACAGGATCCACACCACAGGCCGGAGGTTTTCGTGATGGGGGCCTATCACGGGCCTGACCATCGAGAGAACCTTCAGCTGTCTGAAACCAGGGTTGTGCCTTAGGGAAGTCATTTTACTGGCCTTCTCCAGCCCCAACCCAGGATCGCTTATCATTGGTCGCTCCTAACTTTCCCTCTACCCCTCCCAGCGATCCTTGCGGTTCGCTGAGAAAGTGCAGAATTCTGGCTAGGAGGCCACATTCTGGAAGTAGCTAGGTCGGAAAAAAAAAATTTTTCCCCGGGACTTCCCATACCCGTCTGACTTCGGATCCAGGAGAGTTGTTGGCTCTGCCGGTTCCGATTTAGACGGCGTCTTCCCGGCTTGTTAGGCACCAGCCGAGTCGGTTGTTGTCAAGCTCTAGATATCCTCGTCAGAGGATATCCTGAGGTCGAGAAGTTCCGACTGGCTTGGTGTGCTAGCCGTCGGTGGACCCGACGTTGCCGGGGCGGTCCTCTCTGGTCGCAGGGGACTCAGCGCAGACGTAGGCTGCAACTGGGACATCAACTGCTGCAGAGAGGTTGGTCTGGTATCTAAAAAGATTCCAGATTCCAACGGGATGATGTTGGCATTCACCCCCAGTGCCCCACTTTGTTCCTCGGGCTGATCTATCGGCTTAGCCTTGGAGGGCTTCGCTGATTTCTCAGCCCGTGTCACGGCGGGAGGCATCCTCGACTGTAGGACTTCGGTCTGATCCTGTTGGGTCTGACTGGGTCCTGACAGCGGAGTGTCTACACTGACATCCATAGGCTGGGCCTTTCTGGATGTAGTGTCCTGGTGGGAAGTTTCTTCCACGGGTGACCATCCCAACATGCCGGCGAGTTGCTGACGTGTCGGGTTTGATTCTTCCGTGGTGAACTGAAGAAATCTTCCCCGGCTCCTTTGTCGGGCTAACCACGCTTCCTCAAGGGCTTGCGGGTCGTCACCGATGTCATAGAGCGACATACCCAAGTGCCGAAGACAACGTTCATCTTGGCGATGGGTCTGGGCTTCCGCCCGGGCAAACCTCGATTGGGCCGTGGTTTTAGCAATACGCGCGTCCTCTAAGTCCAACGCGTACTGTTTAGCCAGGCCCTTCGTGGCTTCCCTCACCTCGAACCGGGCTAGGTTAACTAGCTCCTTAACGAGGCCTTCATGGAGAGACTGAGCGCCCCTTCGGACGCGGCCCTCCAAGGTGCCACCTATATGCGACTCTAGCTGATCCGCCCTTTGGACGTATTCAACCGACATCGCACAGGGAGAAGAAGTCACTTTCGACGCAACGGGTGGTTGTGTCGTTGGTTTCTTCTTTACCTCAACAACCGGGTTGGCTGGTGGAGGGAGTGCCGGAAAGGCCTCTTCATCCACAACTTTCCCGGGTGCTTGGGTAGCACCTCTGTTCAGAGGGGAAACTCCCGGGAGACTTGGGCTAGGACGAGTCCCAGCTGGTTTTTCCGCGGGTCCGCGGGCTTTAGAAGCCGTTGGAACGTTCCCTTCGCTCGGGTCTGAGAGTAGTTTCAATCCCTCAGACAACCTTGGTGCAACCTGATAAGCAGCTTCCACCACGTCAGCGATGGTGTGCTTACTAGGGGCCAACTTCTTCTTAGGCTTCCGACTGGATCGCTCGGAAGTGTCAGTCTCGCTGGACGAGGACGATGACAACTTCTTGACCCGTCGTTTAGCCTGCGAGGACTTTTGAGACGGTTCCCGGCTTAGGGACCGTTTCTTCCTCGACTCTTTTGACATCTGTCGATGTTTTGAAGCGGATAGCATCAGACTCCCGAACCAGCCAGGATTCTTCTTCCATCCGATCTTAAACAATCGACCGTCTGTCACACAAGTCTCGGGTTCCGGTTTGCCTTTCTGAGCATCGGAACCTAAGTTAATGAATCTCTGCCACAGATTCATGACCCGTTCCCGAGCAGCAGCACCAGCAGTCCGGTGTTCCCGGGCAATGTGTCGGACTAGACACGATCGCCTCGAACTGGCACACCCGGCTTGGCAAGAACCACCCTTCTTACCAAGGCACTGTAGCCACGGTCGCTCAGCTAAGTGTACCTCTACGAGGTGCCTAGCGTAACGACCTTCAGTCGCGTAGGTCGGTGACAATTTCTTGTCCCTTCCATGGCAATTCAGAAAGACACAATGATTGCCGTTACCAAACTTGTGCCATGGGTACGCGATCCGGTCTTTGACCTGATCTTCGTACTTCAGCCGGCTGACTCGGGACACTCCTTTCACCCGGTCGATGTACCAGGCGTTGGGAGAACCCTCGTCAACCAACCATTCCCCGTAGTCAGAGGTTCCATCTAAACCGACACCATCTGGGATGTAATGCCGGTTCCCATGACGGAGATCTTCTAGGCAAGTATAAGTCTTGCCCAGCAAAGAGGCGGGTATCTGTCTAGCTACCGTTCTCTTCCCAGCCCGCTTTAAGCCAGGTTGGAAATCACCGTCATCATTGTCGGGGTTAGATTTGGCCAGGGGTTTAGCCCTGTCCATCTCCGTTCCCCAACACTTGACATCTTCACCACCCGTGGCACCTGTTGAGGTGCTCGGTGTAGCGTCAGCCGCACTAGGTTCAGCCTGTGCCGCGGGTTTGTCCGAGCCTTTCGACTCAGCCCCCTTTGACTCCTCGTGCTTCCCGGGTTGAGGGTTCCCTTTCTCCGAGTCATGCGATTCCGGCTGACCTTCAGTCTTAGCTAACTCCGCTTCAGCCCGTTTCCGGGCTGCACGACGGAGTCTCTTCCTATTCTGCTTCGACAGCTGCGGCTCAGTCTTATTAGCATCCTGAGGTTTTGACACCTCAGTGTTGCTAACAGACTTCCCTCGGCGCGGGTTTAGCCGGTTGTGACACCGGTTTCTCACCTTTGCTGGACGACCCCGTTACAGAGTCACCCCCAACTGACGAATCAGTCTCCATAGCTGTCCCTGTACCAGCCTCGGTCCTTCCGGGTTTTGCTACCGGACCCGGGGCCAGAAAGGTCCCAGCTTCCGCCAGCTCCACTCCACGTGGAGTCCAATTTTGGTACATTGACTGTACTATGGCACGCGTTTTGGGATCTGGGATCCCAGCCAACATCTGTTCCAGGCTCTGAGTTGAAACCTCATGCCTGGAACCCATCTCTTCGGAGGACTTCCTCGGAGAGCGACGACGCGGGCGGGCTCAGCCTCGCCTCGGCGTATCGCGCTCCGATTCGGAACCTTCGGCCATAACCACATCCGAGTCAGAGGCCTCAGTTTTCACTGAGCTCGTCTTCCGACAGGCACCAGAAGAACCCTTAGCGGCCGGGGCCGCCTCGGACTTCTTCCCGGTGTGACTTTTTCCCTTTCCGGGTTGTTCATCTCGGGTTACCCCAAGAAGAACAGAGTCCTCAGACTCGTCCCCTTCCAGGTCAGAATCACCATCATCTGACCCGATGAGCAAAGCATCATCGTCCAGATCTGCCCCCCGCTCAGCCGAAGCTGAGGATCCGGGCAGGGGTGAGGGGAGCTCGCGCATCTTGAGCGTCTCAACACCGCATGCGTGAAGAAACCAAAGGTCAGCGTTACGCTCGACTTGATTCGTTCACGCCTTCAATCACCCAGCACAGGTTCCGAAACCCGGGGAAACCCCTTTTTGAGCTCCACCCCGAGTTCTCCACCGTGTGGATTTTCTTATCGCTGTCGTGTATCTCGTTGAAAGTATGGGAGACTTGTACAATTTTCATATAAATGGATCAGACCTTACAGGGCATTCGGCAATTCTGCAGCCTCTAGAGGGTCCTCGACGGGGTCCCTTAGAGCAACGTCTAGGCCGCGGCACACAACGACTGATTTTAAGGTAACTGTTTGATCAACATTCATGTATAATTGACACGCCACTGACTACCAACGATCTACATTTCGTACCATTGCTTCTCGTTGTGTTTTCGACAACCCTGGCACCACTACTCTTTGTAGCTAACCACAGCCTTCGATTTTAGTCGAGAGCTGCGGCGGGGTTTTGAGTTTATTTTAGACTCCATTCTACATCTCGAACAATATTTATTATACACAGCTCGATTTGTAGCAAATTTAGACTTTTCCATGTCAGGTTTTTTCTCTACCCACACTTCCCTTTTTAGGTTAGCGTAAGTAGGAATCACCTTCCGCGGACGTCCCGGTTTTCGCCGTGTAGGCGAGCACCCACTCGGAACCCCGGTAACCTTTGACCGGGACTTCCCCATCGGGGTCTGCCTCCGCCGTGTTGACAGGGGTTTGACACCCGGCTTCCCGGCTCTTTGAACCCGGGACCTCTCTGGTTCCCCAGTAGGACCCTTGTTCAGTGACACATCCCGCTTTGTAGCAAGGTGTGAAACTTCAAAGTCGGAACATTCGCGCTTTCCTTCCCATGGTCGTAAACGAGCTACATGGGATTTATAACACCTTCTTGACCATTCATCTTCTATCACTACTGTCATTTCTGACAATAGTTGAACAATTCTGAATGGTCCGTCCCAGTTATGGCTCAGTCACACCGAGAAACGGAAGAGTTACGTAAGAGTACAGACGTGTCGAGCGTGATCCGGTGGCCTCCATAGGCAAAAGTTGAACGGAAGGAGGCCCCCGATGCAACGCACCGGAGGAGAAACGGTCAAGTTGCATACAAATATGGATGAGTTGCGGAAGAGTTGCAGAAGAGTAACGGACAATTACGGAAAGTGGTACGGAAGAGTAACGGACGCCAACGGAGGATTAACGTAAAATTGCGGAAGAGTTACGGATATTTACGGAAGAGTAACGGAAAGCTTGCGGAAACTTTACGGAAGCATATATCCTACATCCCTACACCCTACATCCCTACATCCTACACCCCTACATCCCTACATCTGTATATCACTACATCCTACATCCCAACATCACTACATCCTACATCCCAACATCCTACATCACTACATCCCAACATCCTACATCCCTACATCCCTACATCCTACATCACTACATCCTACATCACTACATCCTACATCACTAGGCTACATCCTACATCATTACATCACTGCATCACTACATCCAACATCCACACATCCTACATCCTACCTCCTACATCACTACATCCTACATCACTACATCCTACATTACTACATCACACATCACTACATCCTACATCACTACATCCTACATCACTACATCCTACATCCTACCTTCTACATCACTACATCCTACATCACTACATCCTACATCCTACATCCTACATCCCTACATCCTACATCACTACATCCTACATCACTACATCCTACATCACTAGGCTACATCCTACATCGTTACATCACTGCATCACTACATCCAACATCCACACATCCTACATTCTACCTCCTACATCACTACATCCTACATCACTACATTCTACATCACTATATCCTACATCCCTACATCCTACATCCTACCTCCTACATCCTACCTCCTACATCACTACATCCTACATCACTACATCCTACATCACGACATCCTACATCACTATGTGGATGTAGTGATGTAGTGATGTAGGATGTGGGGATGTAGGGATGTAGGATGTAGTGATGTAGGATGTGTGGATGTTGGATGTAGTGATGCAGTGATGTAATGATGTAGGATGTAGCCTAGTGATGTGGGATGTAGTGATGTAGGATGTAGTGATGTAGGATGTGGGGATGTAGGATATAGTGATGTAGGATGTAGTGATGTAGGATGTAGTGATGTAGGATGTGGGGATGTAAGATGTAGGGATGTGGGGATGTAGGATTGTAGGATGTGGGGATGTAAGGATGTAGGGATGTATGATGTAGGGATGTAGTGATGTAGGATGTAGGATGTAGTGATGTAGGATGTGGGAATGTAGGGATGTAGGATGTAGGATTTAGTGATGTAGGATGTGGGGATGTGGGGATGTAGGATGTGGGGATGTAAGGATGTAGGGATGTAGGATGTAGTAATGTAGTGATGTAAGATGTAGGATGTGGGGATGTAGGGGTGTAGGATGTAGGATGTAGGATGTGGAGTTGTAGGGATGTAGGATGTAGGGATGTAGGATGTAGAATGTGGCGATGTAGGATGTAGTGATGTAGAATTTAGGGATGTAGGATGTGGGGATGTAAGATGTAGGGATGTAGGAATGTAGGATGTAGTGATGTAGGATTTAGTGATGTAGGATGTGGGGATGTAAGATGTAGGGATGTGGGGATGTAGGGATGTAGGGAAGTAGGATGTTGGGATGTAAGGATGTAGGGATGTAGGATGTGGTAATGTAGTGATGTAGGATGTAGGATGTAGGATGTGGGGATGTAGGGATGTAGGATGTAGGGATGTATGATGTAGAATGTGGGGATGTAGGATGTAGTGATGTAGAATTTAGGGATGTAGGATGTGGGGATGTAAGATGTAGGGATGTAGGAATGTAGGATGTGGGATGTAGGATGTGGGTATGTAGGATGTAGTGATGTAGGATGTAGGGAAGTAGGATGTAGTGATGTAGGATGTAGGAGGTAGCACATCCCTACCTATATATCTAGTGAGAAAGCTCTCCGTAATGCTTCCGTAACACAACCGTAACACAACCGTACCACAAGAAATACCTCCGTTCCTTTACAGTTATTCTGCCGTTTATATTCGTTTGTATCCGCAAGTCTTCCGTTTCTCTTCCGTTATACATCCGCAATGCTTCCGTAAGCATCCGTTAGGCTTCCGTTGACATACGTTGCTATCTGTATACATCCGTAACGTGTCCGTTAGGAAAAAAAACCACGGCTGAGAAACGGAAGAGCAACGGAAGAGAAACGGAAGAAAAAGGAAAGAAAACGGAAAGAAACGGAAAGAAACGGAAGAAAACGGAAGAGTAACGGAAGAATAACGGAAAATGTATCAGTGTTCTTCCGTAACCTCTCCGTTCAAAGTTTTCAACATGTTGAAAACTTTGACGGACCTCTTCCGGACCCCTGCGGATGTGTAAGGGTGCGAACGGAGCGATACGGAGGTCTAACGAAGGAGTTGCGTAAGAAAGCGGACGTCAACGGATGACCATTTTTTTCTTCCGTTTCTTTCCGGTAGGCTTCCGTAACCCCGGTGTGACTGATCCATTAGGAGCGAGTTTTACATTTACCAACGGAGTGTGGTATCGTACAACCCGGTCTCCTACTCGGAACTTACGTGGTTTAAGATTGACGTCATGGCCAGTCTTTTGCCACTCGGCAGTTTTTGTCAGATTCCGTCTCGCGAGGTAATATCCCTCTACAAAACGTTCTCTGAGCTTTTCGACAAATCCTATGGGACAAGGATCATCCGTAGACATTCCAGGAACCCCATAGACTATGTCAGCGGGCATCACTATTTCCTCGCCAAAGACGAGTGAATTAGGTGAACACCCCGTGCTTGAATGAATGGTCCCATTGTACGCATGAGCTATAAATGGTGCCAATTCATCCCAATTCTTCCGATTTTCATCTACCAGGGTCCGAAGACACTGGATCAATGTCCGGTTGAATCTCTCCACCATACCATCTGATTGTGGACGATATGGATTCGTATGTGTCTTTTTGATCTCGAGTATCCTACACATTTCTTTCCAGATCTGGGATTCAAATTCCCTTCCCTGGTCGGAATGTAGTACGCTCGGAGTTCCAAAAGGCAACATCCAGTTTTTCACTAAAGCTTCCGCACACGTGGCAGCTTTGTGATTCTTCATGGGATAGATCTGTACATATTTTGTGTAATAATCCATCACCACCATCATACAGGTATTTCCTTCCTCTGACTCGTCGATACCGGATATGATATCTAGAGTGATTCTGGCAAACCTGACACCAAACAGTTCCTGTTGTAGCGGCATCTTTCCGAGTCCAACCCCGGGTTTGACTTTGCTACATATGGAACATCCAGATATCCATCTTCGAATATCTGCACCCATTCCAGGCCAGTAGTAACGACGCCTTATTCTGGCTACCGTCCTTTTCCGTCCTAGATGAGCTGCACTCCTATGTTCGTGACATAGAGTCATTAGTCCGGATCGTAATTCTCGAGGGACCACTAGTTTTAGAGCACGTTTAAGTGGTTGCAACGTGGTTCTCCATCGATATAATACTCCATCTCGGACCTCTAGCTCTTTCCATTGACCACATAGATTCCGAAATTCTCGGTTTTCAGGCGAGATCTCGGGCCCTGTAGGTCTATGGAGTCCATTAGCTATCAGTTTAGTTAACCGGAACAGATCTGGGTCAGCCTATTGACTTTCCTTAATCTGTTCTAGTGTCCACTGATAGTTTAGTGGCGGCTTCACTTTCTGGGAACGTAGCGTAGCTATCACTGCTCTATGCTCACCACAATCCCGGCAATCTGGTCGTCCACATTTCCGCACTGGTCTCCTTGAGAGACAATCCGCATTAATGTGAGACTTTCCAGCCCGGTGCTCGATCTGACAGTTCGTCAACCCGAATTCGGAGAGAGCTGCCAGCCATCTTCCAATCATTCCCTCGGCGTCCTTAAAGTTAAAGAGCCACTTGAGAGAAGAATGGTCGGTACGTAAGATGAAATCTCCACCTGCTAGGAAGTGTTGATATTTTCTTACATACACCACAACTGCTAAGAGTTCCCTCTTAGTAGTGCAGTAGTTCCGCTGGCTTTTACTTAAGCTGTTGCTGGCAAAAGCTATTGGAACTTCCACACCATCTTGTATCTGAGACAACGCCGCTCCAATACTCTCGTTACTAGCGTCAGTGTCAAGAATGAACCGACCCTGGGGCAGAGGGTATTTCAACACGGGGGTCTCCATAAACTTCCTTTTTAGTCCCAGAAAAGTGTGTTCAGCTTCCGGAGTCCATTGGATCTCTTTTTGCTTCCCTGGCTTATCTAGTACTACATACTGTTGCATGGGGTGTGCAATTTCAGAAAAACCCGGGATAAAGTCGCGGTAATACGAACAAAATCCTAGGAAAGACCTCATGTCTTTTATATTCTGGGGGCGTGGCCAATTAGCCACTACCTCCAACTTGGAAGGATCTGCCCGGATTCCGTTTCCGGAAACTATCCGTCCCAAGTATTCCACAGATCTGCGAAACAGTTTGCATTTTTGAGGTTCGAGCCTCAACCCATAAGATTGAATCCGCTCAAATACCTCCCTTAGGTTTTCTAGACATTCGACATTCTTTCCGAAGATGATTATGTCATCCAAATAAACCAAGCACTTTTTCCACTGTAGACCCCGCAACATCTGATCCATCATGGATTCGAAAGTCGCAGGAGCATTACAGAGGCCAAATGGCATTACTGTAAACTCGTAAAGCCCTTGATGAGTGGTGAACGCCGTTTTCGACTGATCGCCACTGTTCATCTTTACCTGCCAATATCCAGACTGGAGATCCAGAGTACAAAACCACTGGTTCCCTCCCAGAGAGTCGAGGCTCTCATCGATCCGGGGTATTGGGTAAGCATTCTTCCGGGTGATACCATTCAATTTTCTGTAATCAATACAGAATCGGCAAGTACCATCCTTTTTAGTAACCATTACCACCGGGCTAGCCCAAGGACTTGCACTGGGGATGATTACTTTCTGGTCCATCATTTTTCCTACTTCCTCTTCTAAAGCTTCCCGTTTTACCGGAGGTAGCCGTCGATAAGGAAGGCGGAAAGGTTGATCACCTTCAGTGTCAATCGTGTGTTCTACTCGATCCGTTCTTCCCAAAGGATCTCCGGGTCAAGCAAAGATTGACTCCATTTTCTTCAGAAGAATTCTTAGTTCATGTCGTTCCCCACTGTTTAGTGCGTCTGTCGTCTGAACTAAGGTTTCCAGAGTTTCGTGCAACGGACTCGGAACTGGAAGGTATCCCGTTCCTGTATCGATAGCACTAACTCGTACTTCTTCATAATCATTTCCTATTGAGTCCAATTTTCCCAGTTCAGATTGTTCATCTTCCCCGGTTATTTCGGAAACTGGAATAGGTGTGATTCCCTGTGGACTGGAGTCCACTAGGCCATCTACATGAGCTAGGGTTACCCAACCCAATGTATCACCCTTCATCAGTTTAATCAACCCGGAGGTATGATTACTTATAGGAATTGATCCTTCTCTGGCACTTCCGATCAAGGTATCCGAGGCCTGTATTCCTTTTTTAGAAAACAGTTCCGGGTCTGGCTCAAAGAGTGCATCTCCACGTGGTAAATCGCCTTCCCCAGCTATCAGGTCATTAACCATCTGCTGAGGTGGGATGCCCACATCTTGTCGAACAGAAATCAAAGAAGAAATCCGTCGACAACTACATTCCACTTCCATTAACTCAGGAAATTTGAGTCGGAGAGTGCCATCTGGTAGATCCACAGAACCTCCATAGAGGGTGAGAAAATCTTCACCTAATATTCCACTCTCTTCAATATCACTGAGTATGGGACCCCATACGAATTCAGTGTTACCTATTGAGACTGGAATAATCACACTACCATAGCATCTCATGTGAGTGCCATTAGCAGCTTTTGCCGAAGCTCCAGGAACATGACATTCCTGTGCAAATCCAAGAGACTGATAGAGTCCATTGTTCAACACAGAGCGACTAGCGCCAGTATCTAATAACAGATCTATCTTTCTTCCTTGAATTCTAGCCGGCACATACCAACGTCGCCCTCCTAAGGGGGACGGTTGTCGTATAAACCGTGAGATCCCATCCAAGGTTCCAAGATCCCATCCACGTTGACAAAGCCATTGCAGACAGGGGTGCCCGGGTGAAAGATACTTACTACAGATCGTTGCGACCGTATTTTGTATCTTTCCCTTTTCTGGTAAGTTGGAAATATTTTCCTTCTTATAGATCTCACAGGTTTGAGTTTCTTGGCACTTTCCTTCCCGGACCGCAGTGTTGCCACTCGCTACAGTCCTTCTTTGTTTTCCGGTTCACTCTGAGAGGCAACCATCAACGCAGGCAGACTACGAGGTGTTTCCACTGTAGTAACGTTCCGGGCTTCAGGACAATCTGGAGAGATATGTCCCATTTTGTTGCACCGCCAACAACGTCGGACATCCAGCTGGTTTTTCTCCACCTGAATCAGTCTTTCGTTGATTTTGGTCAACAACTTCATAACCTCTGAGGAATTCCCTTCAGGATCAGTGGTTATTGGTTTTGCCTCTGCCATAGAAGGTACATCGCTGTTCCTTCCAAAGCTAGGGGTTCGACCTCTCCCACGTCCCCGTCTATTGAAACCTCCTCTTCCGAGTACCATCGAGCGGACATTAGAGAGTATATCCTCTATTTCTGCTTCCTGACACTCGTAGGTATCTTCTTCTACTTGTGACCAAGTAGAACCCACTATGTTAAACCGGGAAGTTTTTCCTGGATTAGCATATTTTCCGAATAGTATACACCGTTGTTCATAGGCATCTACTATTCGCAACACCTGCATGAAGTTCATACCGGGCTCCCATTTAGAGATGACTTCCGCTCTCACGTCATCATCTCGAAGTCCTTTCACAAACTGAGTTTGTAGATCTTCATGTAGCGCAGGAGAATCTAATCCCGTCCCTGGGTAAACCTCTAACAACATTTGTTGCAAAGCTAGCCCATAGGCGCGAGTTGTCTCCTCTTTACCCTGGATCCTCTTTAAAAAAGTGGATCGGAGGTTCAGCGTTACCAACTGACCACAGTAGTAAGAGGCTACCTCCACTAGCTCATCCCATTCCGTACCACCGGAACGGCGAAAAGCGTGAAGTGCAGCTTCTCCGGGTCCATCTCGTAACGCTCTTTTGAGGTATGGCAATGCATCGACTTTATTCCAGCCATTACATTGTATATCCTCACAAAATCCCGCGAACCAGTGTTCCCACTTCATTCCTTTCCCGTAAGGTTTTGGAATGACAGCGTTCTTTCTGGCTGCGTTCTCTGGGCGCATCATCGGAACCTTGTCAGCTCTCGCCATTGACAAGTTAAAGATCCGATCTTGTTCCCGGATTTGGTTGAACGAGTTGAACCCTAGTTCAGCTATAGCTTTACTAGTACGTTCGGAACTCGGAGAACCCATTCTTGACTCAGAGGGTAGCCGGAAGCTAACCAAAGGAGTCTTCACACCCTTTGTTCCAGATATGAATCTGTTAGGGGTCTTCTCTAGATCTTCTACTTTCCCTGGTGGGGAATATAGGTGATCTCTCACATTACTCCAGCCAGCTTGTGACATAGGCATCCGTTGGGATGATTCTGTCTCTGCTAGTCGAACTTGGTCCTTCATGTAATGTACATGTTGGTCCAATCACTCGATTTTCTCTAGAGTCTCAATCTCGCGAACCAAAAGTTCTTCCAAGTTATGGTGCCTTTTGGCTACCTCCTCGGCGATCTCCCGGTTTCGAGCTTCTAGTTCCCTACACATGTCTCTGGCTTCCCTTTCCCTATCAAACTCGGCTAAGAGTTCTGGTCCAAGGAAGCCTGCAGGAACGTCATCGGAAGGTACTCTTAAGGGGTCTTCCGACCTATTCCGGGGAGTACTAGACTCTCCGGGACTATCTGTCTGAGACCCTATTTTACTGAGTCCCTCCAGATCCCTTGCGGGGCCATGTCGGCTGTCGGCCGCCGGACTGAAACTCTTCAGGACCGTCGAACTCAAATTTGAGCGGCGGTTCTCTTCCGAGATTTCTCCTTACCGGGCTTCTGGGTTTCACCCCCTCCCTCCGGTTTTGGAGACTTGTCGTCATTCCGGGCCGGAAGAGTTTGTTGAGAAGTTACCTCCCCATCTTCACTCTCCTGTTCAGCCTGGGATCTGGTTTTTATTCCAGATCCGTGCATTTACCGAGAATCCCGGGTTGTGCAAGCAACCTAGGATCCTGGTCACGGCACCAGTGTGGTGGTCGCCGCCTGTCTAGCAGGTTGGATGACCCCAATCCGGAACGCAAGTTCCAGGCAGGATCCCATCCTACGCACTCACGTAGGTTGGTTCGGTCTTCGGTTAGTTTGCACAGACCTAATCACACATAACACAACAACGTCATTTAATAAACAGGGATGTTTATTAATCACTTACTTCCCGGAAAGATCTGGAAGATCTTCCCCACAAGTACAGTACCCTAGCACATGGCTGCTAGGTAACGCTGGATAGGCTAATCCGGAAGATTCGCCTAACCACCAGGAAGGTTACGAGAACCCGCTTGCAAAGTGAGGGCCCAAGGGTCCGTTCCGTAGAAGAGACGCGCGAGGACAGCCTGTCGACCTACTGTGAACGCTGAGTATATATACTAAGCGTTACTTAATCCCGGTCTCCGCCGCGCCACTCTCGTGTGCGGCGTTGCCCGGAATCACTACACAGTAAGGATTGGCATATCGCGCCACCTTCCGTGAAACAAACGAACACTGCTGGATTCCCATCCCACTACAATACAATACTGTTACTACTCCCTCTCGAACCCCATGTATGTTTTTCGTCCGTCTATTTATTGCCCAAACCTAAAATCATGTAACTACTACCTGCTAAACCTTCCTACTTCTTTGATTTCCTACAGCAGGGATGCCAGTTGAAGTCAGGGGAAAAAAGTGGAAATATTTCTAAGATTAAATTATTAAATGATTCTATACATGAAAAATAATTCTATAGACTGGAAATGAAAACAAGGATTTCCACGGAAAAATTGAAAAGTGGCATCCCTGGGTCACAGATGTAAATGAATACATCACTCATTCCCTCTCCTCACACTAGTTCCGCCCACGCTGTCCCTCCCCATCACGTGTTGCGGGTGTCAGTCTGTTCAAGAAGCAGGATGCAGCCACTTGACGAAAAATCAAGCATGGGGAGAAGATGGTGTGTTAAGGGGACAGGGTTTATTTAACCCCTGGTATTTTTGTCCCATAAGTTTAACAATGAGAACATTTCCTCCATGCCCCTGCGAGTATTGCAGTCCATTCACCATGGTCTATATCCTGTGTGTCGTCCATTCTTTTAGTGTGTACAGGGGTGAGATAAATACAGAAAGTAACTCGTTTTGGTCAAAGCCATTGTTCTCCAACTAGTTTGAATGCTATGTGATATTCACTTGGTTTTTGCCTCGTTCATATCAGTCAAAATCAAACTCTTGGAGAGCGACGACTTTGACCAAAACCTGTTGGTTTCTTCTTTGATACACAATATCTACTGGTTTCAGATACAAGCAGCCATATGCTCTGAGGAGTTGATGCACAATAATATACAAGCGTGTGCGAGGATATAGCATGGGTCAAGTATGAAAGTAGGACGTCATAGTCTACACTGACGGCTGGTAAGGATGAGTCAATAGATAGACCATGCACGGAATCGTGGAATCAAGAATGGCATCAAACTCATCTGATGCAATAGAGGTGATTTTCTTTTTAATTTTTATTTTAGAACATCATAGAATTCTGTTATGAGACAGATCTTCAATGAATGATGATACCCACATAAGCCGCAAGGTAGACTAAAACCAAGTTTTGGGCATACTAAAAGGAAATATTGCTGAATAATGATATTAACAAATGCAGGCCTCCCAGTACCCCGCTTCCTCAATATAGGTTTTTAATAGGTTTCGAAAATCAAAATATAGGTTTTCAAGGCTAAAAACATAGGCTTTTTATAGGTTTTTAGGGTTAACATATTCAGCATGTTGGAGTCAAAATATAGGGATTCATTTATTTTCAGTTCTTGATTTTAAAAAAAATGTTCCTGTACTAAATTGAAACTAAATCAGGATGTCTGGTTCATCAAGTAAGCACATGTGTATGCTGAGTTTCTGACAGGCAAGCCAGACATGTACTGTGTAGTGATTCCGGACAACGCCGCAAACGAGAGTGGCGCGGCGGAGACTGGGATTACGTAATGCTGGGTATATATACTCAGCGTTCACAGTAGGTCGACAGGCTGTCCTCGCGCGTCTCTTCTACGGAACAGACCCTTGGGCCCTCACTTTGAAGGCGGGTTCTTGTAACCTTCCTGGTGGTTAGGCGAGTCTTTCAGATTAGCCTCTCCAGCGTTACCTGGCACCTATGTGCTAGGGTACTGTACTTGTGGGAAAGATCTTCCAGATCTTTCCGGGAAGTAGTGATTAATAAACATCCTTGTTTATTAAAAGACGTTGTTGTGTCATGTGTGACTAGGTCTGTGCAAACTAACCGAAAACCGAACCAACCTACGTAGAGTGCGTAGGTGGGATCCTGCCTGGAACTAGCATTCCGGATTGGGGTCATCCAACCTGCTAGACAGGCGGCGACCACCACAAGTATATATACCAATAATATAAAGACCCTTGAGTAAATATACCAATCCCCCACATTCCCATGTTGTAGCTGTTAATTGTTGCTAACTTCATTTGTATCAAATAAGTGAGAAATATATTTTATTCTAGGGTGTATCCAGAGACTTAGCGCATATTAAAAAACAAATTGAATATATTTTTAAGATCGAAATAATACACAGGTATACTGAAGAAAGATTCGATGTTCAAAGCTGAGATTTGAAATAAAATAAAGAAAGAGTTTGCTCATCTAAAAAAGACCAAACAAACAAAAAAACCACAATGATACAAGAGGACTTTCAGATGGCAATTTTTAATCATTTATATTGTGATCACCTTTCGGCCATATACAATTATTACCCATTACAAAAATTCATATAAATGACATTAGCAAACGGAAAAATGATGAATTACAAGCAGTTTACATATCCACACATAGTTTCTCTTTCATCAAACCACACCACCATTAGCAATGTTATACCGTAAATACGAGGCGTTCAGAAGTCGCTCACTAACGTAAAAATGTTTCCAGCAGGGAACTATTCAATTTTTCCCTGAACGAAATGATAATTTTTTACCAACACCATCAACCATTCTCTCACTCATATAAAACGCTTCATGTTAAATTACTGGAGATAGAATTGGCTATCAATTCTCATTGGTCATATACCGTTTCATCGATCTAAAATATTATGAGAACAAATGCTATTTAAATATCTTTTGGGGAAATTCTTCCCCTATAGACCAAGCGTCCTAGTTGGTACATTCTGGTATATTCTTCAGAATATAGGTCTCCAGGGCGCTGCGGCTCATTTTGGAAATAATTTTTGTAGACGTCATTATTTTGTTTCTACTAGTTCATAGATTATAAGCTAAATAGCTTTTCTTTCTTGTTTTCCTTAGTAAAATCGTATCAGAAGACACAGACCACCAAGCAACATACTGCTGACTGCAATATGCAAATTAAGATGTATATATATACACATGATGAAACCTAGCCTAATGTAAACCAAGATAATAAATACCATAACCTTAATGTTGCGTATCTGACACATATATTCATACATTCCGTCAGATGTATTTATATATTTCATGCTAGGTGAGTATATTAGAATATCGCGAGAATTCACGAGATAGATCCGGAAGAGGCGTAACTGTAAATAAAATCCTAACTTTGTACTTTCAGTCAGTGTTCAACACACTGACAACTGCAAGGAATCCATTTGTAGATGTGGGTGTACACCTTTAACCTTACATTCTCACTTAAATCTTGATTTAAATTTTTTTTAATTAATTTTTTTTTTTTAAATGGTAATTTCCTAACTTTGTACTTTTAGTCACTTGTTCAACACACTGACAACCGTGAGGAATCCATTTCTAGATGGGCGTACCCTTGAATTCACATTCTCACTTACATCTTGATTCTTAAAAAGAAAATTAATATCAGGGTATTAATAATACATGCAGACTATTATCACCTAGACCACGTAGAAATACTGACTAGAGGCCCACATTGAACGGTAGCTCTTTTACCTGATTAGTGACACAGCATCAAACCCACACTCAAATCTTAGCATACAAAATGAGGAACACCAAAAATGGAACATGAAATTTCACGAGACCTGGGGCCCGTTTAATAATCTCTGATCGTTCATGAAGAGCCTTTTCTGTACCCCGCACAAGGGTTATGGTTTAATAATTTTCAAGTTTGTTCGCTGAGACAGTCTTATCCATAAGGTTTCCATAAGTGTTGAATAAAGTTGACCCACATCGTCCCTGGGTCTCTATGACATACAGAAAAAGGTCTATATTTTTTTTCATTTTATTTTTTTTATGGAGTTTGTCCTGCGAAGACATAGGTTATACAACCTGTTTGAGTGTCCTCACATGTACGATCCTAGATTATTAAACGGGCCCCTGGCATAGATGGAATATGTAACATCAAATATCGTAATACAAAAGGTCTTGTTTTCAAAGGTCAACCATTACTCATAGATAAAAGAAATAAGTCATTGCCTGAACAATAAACGGGTATTTGAGACATGGCAATAGACACCTCTGAATAAAGCCGATGCTCTCCAAAAAAAAAAAAAATCTGAACATTAAACTGAATCAGATTGGCTTTGGTTGGAGGCAGATTACTTAATATATAGAATATAGATAACTGTGGGCGACTCTCGGAGTATTTTTTATCTAAATGACTCCTTCCTCAAAATGGTTGGACACAAATATCGATATCCCAGAGTTTTCCCTGCAAAATTTGCCATTTTTGGATACTCAAAAATATCTACATTTAATTACGTGCTGGTTCCACCAACACAAGATATAGTGTGATTTGTCACGATTTGGTTGTCTTGCTAAATCTTGCTAGGTTTTGAGTAATCGAGTCCAATTTTGCCGTGATGTATTGGTCTGGTAAAGCACCTTTGCTGTGCTCTTGCTGCAATATGTCGGCAATAGATCGCGAGGTGTCCTGGTGGTGGAGCACCAAAATAGACACACATCATCACGAAAAAATACACAAACCATCACGCGCGACATGTTGCGGCAAAGGAGGTAAGACATATCACAATACTGTACGATATAACATGGCAAATCCATCGCATTGGTGGAACCAGCCCTTTATACAGTGGTAGCCTCAATCAAATAAAAATATATTAGTAATAATGTTCCCAACTATAGTATACAGTCCTCATATGTTTCACGATAGATTTACTCTCATGAGAAGATTGGATATTTTCTTACATTTTTTTTTCTTTTCATGAAAGATTTCTGTGAAGATTGGATATTTTGTTACATTTTTTCATTCTGTGAAGATCAACATTAGAATCACTACATAAACTGTGAAGCAGAATGAAATATTAACAACCACACACCTCAAGCTGTCGATATCTAGGCACTTTACAACCAATGCAAAAAGCAGACACAGCATTTGAATAAATTGTACTCTGGGTTTACATTAACATAATTACAAGCTCATACAATGTTCTATATTAACCTGTGCCAACACTCCTTGAGTTTAGAATCACATGTCATCTCACCCCTGGCATTTTTTACCCATAAGCTTAACATTGGGAATTCGTTCTCCATGCCCCTACAAGTATTACAGTCCGTTCTCCATGGTCTATATCCTGTGTGTTGTCCATTCTTTTAGTGTGTACAGGAGTGAGATAAATACAGAAAGCAACTCCCTTTGGTCAAAGTTGTTATTCTCCATCTCGTTTGAATGCTACGTGATATTCACTCGGCTGTCGCTTCGTTCATATCACTCTGGATCAAACTCGTGGAGACTTTGACCAAAACTTGTTGGTTTCTTCTTTAAGAATTGACCCTTAGCAGAAGTCTAAGCGAACCAGGCTCCTATCTGAGAACTCTCATCTTTATCATTAGATTTCAACTGTCATCTAGAGAGAAGATTTTATAAAATCGGTACCGGATCAAATAATATAAAAAAAACACTATTGAGTTATTTATTGTGCTTATTCTTTTCACCATGTTGCCGTGTTCCTAATAAGATTCACTTGTTTCAGGTTATTGATTTTTTTAATACAATATTGATTATTTCCATAACAGAACAGACATATTTCTTTCTCATTATGTTCAGCCTTTTCTGTACATTATACAAGGGTTGTCTTTTAGTAATACTTAAGTTCGTTTGCTAAAACAGTCTTGGCCGTCCATAAGGTCATCCATAAGTGTTGAATAAAGTTGACCCACATCGTCCCTGGGTCTCCTTGGCGTACAGAAAAGGGTCTTTATGTGCGAGCCTAGATTATTCAATGGGCCATGGGTTTTGCAGCCAGGTGCATACAACATATCTGTATGCTCTAGGTATGTAGATACACGCTGCCCATGTGTTTTCTATGGCCACTTTGTATTAGGTGGATCATCAATTTGGCTAACCACCTTATGTGATACTTAAATATATGTGAGAATATATACACTACCCATTAACTATTGCCACCATCATCATCATCAGCAAACAATTGTAAAATAAAATAATAAAATAAAACCACAATGAAATACTGCAATCCACAAAGCACAGGCGCAAGCATGAAGTTCCTCAGCACATATTAAGCTAGATGATGAAAGCTAGGTAAGATTAGTCCGAGAAACTGACTGCCTAGCGACAGTCAGAGAGCACAACCGCTTATTCCCAATAGTACAAAATATCAGGTCCTTGGTTCTCTGTAATACTGTCAATATAAGTGCATTTTTATGCTCCCTTACCTTCAGAAATGTATAATAATTCCTTTTTGATGATACAACTCCAGTTTTGTTCCTTTGTGTTACTTTCGAGAGCCTTTTTGTACAACTCATTTAACCACATTTCAACAGTTCCAACTCATGTCGGGCATATTTGATGAGCTGGTTCCTGGCAATCCCCGGTGAAGGATTTCCTACACTTTTGAAACCAGTTTTTTGTTATTTTTGGTGCCTGCAGAATACATAGACATGGATTTTACAAACACTGGCTGTTCTATTACTTAGAACTAATGCGAAGGTAGGAAATTACTGTCATTTTACTGCATTTTGCCTCAGCAAACTGTCTACCACAAAATCAGAAGGATTCAACCTATATTTATAAGGAAAACGGCTGTTGAGCTGAGATGTACATTTTTAGTCGACCTGTTAGCCTAGGCCTCTATGGGACTGCTCTCTGACTGTCTGCACCGCAAAACAGTCAGAGCCTCTCGGACTAGGTAAGATGTGATATGCCACTGAGACAATGCTTGTATCAACGATGACAAAATATACATAACCCCGTAATTCACACTGGTGAAACGTTGGTAGTCGTAAATGTTGGTATTCATGGTGTGAGTGCGTTATGTTGAAAAGTGAAGCATCGGATCGTTTTAAGTATCTATCCGGTAAGTTTTGAATACCCTTATGGAAATATTCCAATTGAAATTCACCAATATGCACGTCCACATATCATTGCCCACATTATAAAAATGTTCAAATAACAATTCTGGTAGCTATCCGGTATACAAATTCCGAATAAGTTTTGGGTAACGAATGATATAAAGAAAGAAATTAATAAGTGTTTGGTCTGTGTCCTCGTTCGCCATCGAGTTTGGAGTGCGCAGTAATATGAACGAGGCAGTAGCCGAGTGAATATTCTGAAGCACTTCAAACGAGATAGCGAATGGAGACTCAGACCAAGCACACATATGTTTCTGATCTTATCTTAGCCTGGAAATATTTATGTTTATCACCCGTTGAGTATGAGTTACCGTACCCGCAAGCAGGTTGAGTATGAGTTCCTAATATTCATCCTATGGACGTTTATACCAGGCTAAGATAAAGATCAAACCAATACTTAGATGTGTTTTGTTAAGATATTACGAATACATACATTACTGCTCTTAAACAATATGATACCACTGATGGGGCATATTTCTGATTCACAATACCATTTCTGTAATCTGTGAAATACACTGATATCAAAAACATTTTATCACCATGCACTCATTTTATGAATTTTCACGAACAAAAAACATTTTAGGAAAACCACTTGATAGAAGAACACTTGGAAAAATAACAAAATATACAAAGATATATATAAGTTATACATTTTGTTATTCAAAACATATATATAATTGTTTTCATGATTCGTAACATAACAATACCCAAAGCGATTATGGAAATAACATATAATTTGGTGCTCATTAAGATATCCCAGCAAGCTGTCCGTATTTTTTTTCGTGTGGATTTTTTCTACCTCAGAGAGATCGGGAAAACTTGGATAATGTGTCCTTGTCGGCCATGGCATGCGGCTGAGGGTCTGTAGGGAGGTCCATACCAATGTTTTATTTGTTTGACGCAAGAAAAAGCAATTACATATACTGAATATGGAAAAGTGGATTTCCACATACAAGTAGAAAACTGATATCTCTGTAATAAACCGATATCACATTATGTTCAATAAATAATATCTAATAGGGAAGATATCTATTTTTTCAAATTTAAGATTAACAAAAAAATAAATTCCAGAGGAGAAGTATTTGGTGGACAATATTGGTGCTGGCAGTCTACAGTAAAACCCCGCTTCATGGACACCTCACTTAAGGGGAAACCCCACTTAAGGAGACCGTTTGCTCAGAACAGATATTCCTATCTAGTTCATTTTAACCCCGCTTAAGGGGACCCCCCGCTTAAGGGGACCCCCGCTTAAGGGTACCCCGCTTAAGGGGACCCCCGCTTAAGGGTACCCCGCTTAAGGGGACCCCTGCTTAAGGGGACACCCCGCTTAAGGGACACCCCGCTTAAGGAGACACCCCACTTAAGGGGCCGATTTGGCCGGAACGGAGGATGGCCCCTTAAGCGGGGTTTTACTGTATTTGAGACATGAGCGTCATATGGAAACCTACACTTCACACTCCTCATCTTCTGTTCACACAAACTACATTCATCATCTACAACCTCTTGTGACAGATACTACATTTTAACTCACACTGCAGGCACATCGTAAATTATTTATACACTGTGCCTATAAATAACCAAACATGTCATGAAGGCACACTTAGCAAAGCACATACCCTTCTTCCCACTAAATCAACTAAATCACACTACCATAAAGTCTGTGATACCGGGGGAACTTATGATTTATCTCACACCCGTTGATTTTTCACTATAAACTTAACATTGGAAACACATATCCAATGCCCATGGAGTATTTAGAGAAAATACCCAATGGGGATTATGTCATAAGTGTGAACTTGGTCAATATGAGGGGTGAGATAAATTCAGAAACCTATTCAAGTTTACGGTCAGCGATCGATCCCATCTCATTGTAATTGCTATGTAATTCATGCGACTTTGCCTTGTGAATTCCTATGCTATTCAATTCGATGGGATACAAGCTCTGACAGTACCCTTTCATAGGGTTTCTCTATAGTTCCCCCATAACATCCATATTAAATTTCGTGGGATTATAAACACCACCTTGTTAGATAAACATGGCACTTGGGACTGAATAAAAATGGCCACTCTCGAAAATATCTCCAACCTGGTTACATTAATACAGTAAAACCCCACTTCTGGGACACCTTGCTTCAGGGAACAATTTGCTCAGAACAGAAATTTGTATTTAGTTTATCTTAACCCCACTTAAGAGGACACTTTGCTCGGAACAGAGGGTGTTTTAAGTGGAGTTTTACTGTACCCAGATATCCATACAATATTTCCCATGAGGCATACTAGAAGGGTTAGTATTGTGGATGTTTCTATTCGTTTCATTTAAATAACGAATTTCGATTCGTTTCATTTAAATCACAAATTTCTATTTGTTTAATTCAAATCATGAATTTCTATTTGTTTCATACAAATCACAAATTTCTATTCATTTCATTTAAATCACAAATTTCTATTCATTTCATTTAAATAACAAATTTCTATTTGTTCCATTCAAATCGCGAATTTCTATTCGTTTCATTTAAATCACGTCAATTTATCACAGACTTTACGGTGTGCTACTGATTTCTACTCGTTTTGATTCCATCACAGAAGCAGACGACTTTTGGTTTGCGCGGGAAAAGCTAACTCGTCTTGAGCGTCCTGGACGTGAATAATAATCTCCATGGCAGACAGAACCAGGTGAAGAGTAACACTCCACCAGCGATATACGTGAAGATCACAGTCGACTCTCTCGGCATGTAGCACTTGTTAATGGCGTAGTTGTTTGGTGAGAATCTTGCCTGTAAATATGAGGTAAAATGCCTTTAAGTATGAGGTAAAATGCCTGTAAATATAAGGTAAAATGCCTGTATGTATATGGTAAAATGCCTGTATGTATGAGGTAAAATGCCTGTATGTATGAGGTAAAATGCCTGTATGTGTAAGGTAAAATGCCTTTAAGTATAAGTCAAATTGCCTGTAAATATAAGGTAAAATGCCTGTATGTATAAGGTAAAATGCCTGTATGTATATGGTAAAATGCTTGTAAGTATAAGGTAAAATGCCTGTAAATATAAGATAAAATACCTGTATGTGTAGGGTAAAATGCCTTTAAGTATAAGTTAAATTGCCTGTAAATATGAGGTAAAATGCCTGTATATATAAGGTAAAATGCCTGCAAATATAAGGTAAAAGGCCTGTAAGTGTAAGGTTAGTTGGTGGTTTGTGTAGTTTAATATCCAATATGTTCTATTAGACTTACTTTGGGTTTGACCAAATCTATGCAATGAATTTAGGTAAAAATCTCACCCCTACACATTTACTGAGGTGAGAGTTCTTTTACTTCCCACACCACATAGACATGGTATGAGAAGGATTGGCCTTTAATATAGCAGTAACTCTACCACTGCTGGGGGTGAAGGAGAAAGGTGGCTGTACACCACACCACATAGACATGGTATGAGAAGGATTGGCCTTTGATTTTGGCAGTAACTCTACCACTAATGGGGATGCAGGATAAATGTGACTGCAGTGGGACTCGAACCCACAAAGTCTGACAACCTTGGTGTTACAAGTCCAGTGCTCTTTACCACTGAGCTAACTCCCCACCCCGGTCGATTTAGTTATGCTTGCATGCAAGCATATCTGGCCTCCACCATGGCAAAATGCCTTTAAGTATAAGGTAAAATGCCTGTAAACATAAGGCAAAATGCCTGTATGTATAAGGTAAAATGCCTGTTAATATAAGGCGAACTCCTTCATCTATCCATTCTCTTTTGTAGAAGGGATGTCAGTTGGGGTCAGATATATGTGGAAATATTTTCCATGCAGATTTTTTTGATTATTTGACATCATACTAAACTGAACAATAATTAACTGTCCACACTATCGAGAAACAGTCATTTGAGTTAAGTAGGATTTGATTCAAATTTTGTTTGACCGGATACAAGTATCATCCATTCAACACTATTTCTCTATGATTTAATTTACATAAGAAAAACTTTTAATGAAATTTTTATATAACCTCCTTTTCAGCTCACATTATAGTTGAGGTATTACATTTTGATAAAAGTTGTTATTTTCCAAGAATTTTCTGTGGATAACAACTTGAGAAACTTTTCTGAAAACGTGGCGAAGCGTACAGTACGAGCTACCGCATGAGAGTGAGGAGCAGATCGTTTGCTCTCAGTATTTATAGTCAGACCACTCGCTACCGCATAAAAAAACCCCCAAAAAATTAAAAAAAACAAAAACTTGAGAAACTGACCAGAATGAAGGCAGGCTGGTTGATGTTCCGCCAGTTAAATGAAGGGATGCTCCACTCTGGCACCTTGTTGGCATGTTCCCGGTAACAGCCGAAGTGGGTGTGTGCTGACAGGATGACGCGCGGTGAGATCCAAGACAACAACTGTACGAAGAAAAATAAGGCCACATTAACAACCGTACAAAGATAAATAAGGCCACATTAACAACTGTACAAAGAGAAATAAGGCCACATTAACAACTGTACAAAGAGAAATAAGGTCACATCAGCATTGTTTGTTTGTTTGGGTAGTTTAATGTCCAATTTGTTCAATTAGACTTACTTTTGGGTTTGATCAAATCTATGAGATGAATTTAAATAGAAATCTCACCCACACACATTTACCGAGGTGAGAGTTCCTTTACTTTCCGCACCACATAGACATGGTATGAGAAGGATTGGTCTTTGATATAGCAGTAAATCTACCACTGCTGGTGACCAAGGAGAAAGGTGGGTGTAGTGGGACTCACACCCGTGACCTAGAAAGACCGACAACCTTGGGATTACGAGTCCAGTGCTCTTAACGACTAAACTACCTCCCAACCCTGGTCGCTTTAGTTATGCTTGAATGCAACCATATCCGGCCTGCACCATGTGGAGGCAAGGCGACCAAGAGGGTGAACAGATTGATCACTGCTGTCCACCCCAGCAGGCCCCACATCAGCAACTGTACAAAGATAAACATTTCAACATCAACAACGGTACAAAGAGGTATAAGGCCGCATCATATTAATTTGTTAAGGTAAATCATAATATATTCATTGTATTTAAAAAAAAAATCAATTTTGTATATATGATAAATATAGAACAACCTACCATGCTTGCACATGCTACAAAACTCGAGGGTAATTCAAATTTTGCAAGCAACTCAGCGTAAGAGCAACATTCCATATAAACTGTGAATTATCATTCCGTTTTGTAGCTTGTACAGCATGGTCAGGTCGTTCTATAAAAGTAGTGTACGGTCCAACTATTGTGTGCCCCAATTGAGCTACAAGTGGCTCCTATGACTGAATTATTATAATCATCGTAATATTTTGGAGGTATATAACAATGATAAGAAAACTATACATCTCTGGGTGAATTATCACTTCAACTCACCCGTGTCCCTGGACGTTTAAAACTCGGTCTATAGATCTCGTATTAAACGTCCGGGGACATGGGTTCGGTAAATAATAATTCACCCACCTGAACACAGTTTTCTTATAGTACTGACCTTCTTGGAGGCATCCTGTGACAGACAGTCCATCTTGGGGGTGAACTTTTTAAACTTCTCCTCGGGCGGGGCTGAGTCTGGTCCCGAACACTCGCTGTCAGACGGGCGGAACATCGGGAAGTGCTGCCGGGTTGACAGAAAAACAAATATGTCCAGTTCAGGTTAGGCCACTCAAAAAAAAACCAAACTTGTTTCTCATCACCAAGCCATGAACAAATATGATGAGGGCGTTTTTTCTAAAAAAAATGTTGCTGGGTCAAAGATGGCTTTTGAAGTGTCATAAAATGGGCTTCAGACATGATTATTTATGTCCTATCTTGGTTGTATAGGCATTATGAAGAGATATATGAGTACCACGGTTTTGAGAATACCTAGATACACATAATACCAAATTGAATGCATTCCTGACATCAGGAACTTCAATTTGATACCAAATACACATACCTTCCTTAATTTCTATCAAGGTTTATCTTATTTGAACAAAAAAAAAATTCTAAAAACATTTTTGCTGATGCGTGCAGTGATGAGAAACAAATTTCTATTTTTCAAGTGGCTTTACAGGGGTGCCAATTGGGGTAAGGAAAGAGTCCTATATGGAGTCTGAGGCTAGTCTATTATCACCGAAAACGCAGATGGTGTAAGGGCTGCATGCCTGACACTAGGGCTCTAACTCTCCTAGCAGATGCTTCATAGCTTTCCGGGTTACAAGCACCAGTATAGATTATCTGCTAGGAGAGTGTGCCTATGTGCTGATCTGCACCAATAGGCCTTTTTCCACAGGCTGGTGTCGCACGTTATCTGCTTAGTTACGCCATGGCTGAAGCCAAACATTCACCTGGCAACGTATACTTTATCATTGGATTTCTGAATGTATGACAGTAATACATTTATAATACCCATGAACATCATTCCTATAGAGATAAATGTGATTGCACTATATTCTTTGGTATTCCAGCTCTGATTTGATGTGTCATACATGCATATCAACTCAATAATACTTTAGATATAGCTTAGATAACACAGGTATACCCAAATTGTATACACAATAATACAGTGGCAGGCCTAGCTATAATATGCTTATCTTTCTCCAAGTTAAAACCAAAACAATTATCAACTATAAAGTTTTGATAGTCCAGACTCGTTGATACAATGCCTTTTAATTGTTCTAGCAGTCTAATCTGTCCAAAACCAATGCCACTGCAATCACACCCACTGTTCACACTCTAGCTGTGAATGCTCTATATCTCTATATGAATACCGCCGGACTCGGCCGTGTTTGTCCGGGCGGCCAGGTAACAAGACAGTGGGCCGTTAGGTGGCGCTGAACACCTATATTGAGGTATCTTTCACAGAAAACTATTCAGAAACATTTACAACCTATTATTCATTCATATTCACAGAAAATTATTCATTAAACATTTACACCACTCGAAGTTGACGTCGTAATACATTCGCTAGCGCTCGTGTAGCTGGTGTATAACTACGCGTCAACCTCTCGTGGTTTACGGCCGCCTGTCCACAAAACCATCGATTATTGTCTGTTTACCTTATATATGCTTATTTCACTTATATGGACGTTTTATAAACTCCCTTAATTTTTCAGATTTTTTCTTAGAAATGTCATCAACAAAATACGAGGGAAAGGAGTAAATCTTACCTGTAACAAGACCGGCTTAGAGTACAAAAACTTGTCTGCATCCTTGCATTTGTCTGCAGCGAATTCGGCCTGTGGTATCAATAGAGCATACACATGTTATAAAAGGTTCAACCATGCATAGCTTGAGATAAAAAAACACCTTTCTATGACAAATAGGGTATGCTTGTCTAGTTGTAACAGTAACAGTGAAATAATTTACGATGATACTCCAAAGAGGACTATAAGAACTTTTTTTTTTTTTTTTATCATCAATGGCATATTGAGTCTTTCAGGTTTTGCTTTAAGGTATTCTTAAACTGTTTTAAGGTTTCAGTGTTGCGAACAACCGCAGGTCAGTTATTACCAAGCTTGGTGGCTAAGTTGTAGGGGTGTTCGGCTTGAGCATGGGAGGCCAGGGGTTCAATTATCGGTTGGGTCATACCAAAGACCTCTAGGAAAATGGTACGCACTGCTCATTCGGCTTAACACCCGCCATTAGAATGAGGAGTGTGGCGGTTTCACTAAAGAACATCCAGTGACGAGCTACTTACGTATAGGGCCCGAGTGGAAGAACGGCTTTACCGCCGAACATGGTGGTTGTACACACGATATTCCCTCAATAAAATTGACCAAAAATTGAAAAGTTATTGCAGGTGACCACCCAAGTATACACAGGGTTCGTACATAAGACAGCCCAATAAAATTCCAGGCTTTTTCCAGGCTCTAATATTTCTTTTCCAGGCACATAACAATCTGAATCAATACCATCTTGCTAGTGAAACAAATATGAAGACGAATGATCAAAACAGCTATACTATTAGCAAAGAGGATTTTTGGAAGTATCTAATCTAAGTCACTAAAATTCCATAGGCAGTCAGGTACCGTAGTTAAGGAAAACTAATAATGTCCAGAATTTCATAGACTAAAAAAAATATTTTTATGCAAAACTGAATTTTCCAGGCTCTTCCAGGTTTTTCCAGGCTCTCTGTAAGAATTCCAGGCTTTTCCAGGCCTGGGAAACCCCAAAGCATAATTCCAGGCTTTTCCAGGTTTTCCAGGCTCTGTGCGAACCCTGTTAACCCTTTAAAGGTGGGGGTCTGTGGCAGAGCCCTATTGGTTGGGGCGGGTACTTTGGACTGGTATAACCCTAGGGAACGGGCCGATTTTTGTCTAAACCCATATTCCATTATTTGATCACGTAATATGACACATCATTCTCATTTATATTATTTGGTTTACCAAATAACATAAAATACTATATCATAGGTATATTCTCTGAAAGTTTCAGATATATTGATAAATTATTTCTTCATAAAACAATGAAATGGTAAATATCACTAAATTTCATAAATAATGCCTCAAGGCATTATCCGGTCTCCGTGGGGGAGTGCCTCAAGGCATTATCCGGTCTATGCTGAGGAATGCCTCAAGGCATTATCCGGTCTATGCTGAGGAATGCCTCAAGGCATTATCCGGTCTATGTGAGGAATGCCTCAAGGCATTATCCGCCTTAATAGGGATAAAGGTGTTGAGTTTACCTGCGCACATCGCAGCGACTTGGAGATCTCGCCGAGTCGCTGCTCGGCCGCTGTACACATGTTACAGCTGTCGCCCTCCATGGCCATGCTGTTGAGCAGCACGAAGACGTTCCCGCGCAGATTTAGCATCCTCACCGAGGGCGAGGAGAAGGCGCGCGAGAAGCGGCTCCGTTTGTGGTCATCTATCCTGTAATGTTTTAACAAGACGTGGTAAAAACACTGCTATGGCAAGCCGGAAAAAAAAGACAAGAAAAAAGTCTATCCTGTAATGTTTTAACAAAACGTGGCAAAAAACTGCTATGGCAAGCCGAAAAGAGAAAAAGTCTATCCTGTAATGTTTTAATAAGACGTTGCTGTAACATGGCAAAATAACCTCTATGGCAAGCCGAAAAAGTCTACCCTGTAATGTTTCAACGAAACGTTGTTAAAACATTGCTATGGCAAGCCGAAGAGAGATAAAAGAAAAAACGTCTGTCCGGCAATGTTTTAACAATGCATGTTTAAAGACGTGGTAAAATGACCGCTATGGCAAGCCGAAAAGAGAAAAAATAAAAAAGTCTATCCTGTAACATTTAAACAGGACGTGGTTAAAACAACGCTATGGCAAGGCGAAAAAAAGACAAAAAGTCTATCCTGTAACGTATCAGGAAGATGTGGCAAAAACACCACTATGGCAAGCCGAAAAGAGAAAAAAGTCTATCCAATAATGTTTTAACAAGATGTGGCAAAAACACCAGAGGATGAAGGGAAGTTAGAGGATCTCAGTAAGTTTGGTCTACTTTAATCTATTAATGACTAGTTCACACTGTGCGAATAGAGGTACCTAGGTACGCCCAGTCTCAGACTGGAGGTACCTGTGAGCGTGTAGTGCGGCAAAACATAGTGTGAATTGCACGCTTCCTGCTAGTCAGCGACTGTGCATACCCAGTACACTTAGTCTGAGACGTACCTGATATGCCCAGTCGCAAGTATTTTTTTTTATAACAAAAATTTTTGATATTTGGTTCCACTAGTTTCAGCTAGGGATGGGGGAGAAAGGTGGCGGCACACCACACCACATAGACATGGTATGAGAAGGACCGGCCTTTGATATAGCAGTAAATCTACCACTGCTGGGGGTGAAGGAGGGAAGTGGCAACAAAGGGGCTCAAACTACTATAAAGGGCTGGTTCCACCAACATGACAGATTTGCCATGGTATATCTTGGAATATCTTGTTATATCTTACAGTGTCACAATATGTCGTACCTACTTTGTCGCGATATGTAGTGTGCTATGATATGTATACTTTTTCACAAAGTTGTGTGTATATTTTGGAACTCCACCACCGCGACACCTCAAGACACATCGCGGCAAATATGCATGCAATTATTCAAAACCTAGCAAGATTTAGCAAGACAACCGAATCACGACTAATCTCCCTATATCTTGTGTGTTGGTGGAATCAGTGACTATGTAAAATGTACGGTACTCACATGTAGTGAAACCCGATATCGTGGTTACCGACGATGACCTGCACATTAGTGTTGGTAGGGTGTGCAAACATTTGTTGGAACCGCCGCACATCCTCCCGAAACGTGGCATCATTACTCCACTTCCCTTCGTCTAGCGCATCGCCTAATATATAAATATAGTTTGCAGACTTTAGGACACTGCATTGAATCTATGATTTATTTGACAACTGTATTAGTAGTGATAGTAGAGGAGCAAATGGCCTAAACGAGTATCAGATTCAGATTCCTGAGGTCATAATTGACTAATATGGCAAGTTTCAGCCAGTAGACTTTCGGGGGTCAATTTTACCCATTTTTAGGCCATTTGCTCCTCTACTATGAGGGCACATGGACAGATCTGTATATACAAAGGATGTTGAGTAGCACTGTTTTTAAAAATTTAGTTCCGAATAAATTATTGCGCCTAGATAATTAATATCATTGCGTGTTAGGTGACAAACTTTATCAAAAATAGATAATCATTAGTCTGGCCAACATTTCTATCTATTACAGACCTTCATCATTCAATGAATCTCAATGCAAATGTAATGATAATATTGTACATATACTACGTTGAAACCTTACACAACGAGACACTTTCTCATTAGAAATACAATGTATTGAAACGTAAATAAAACTTATTTATTTGTAAACAAATTGTGTTCACACTCACCAAGAACGAAGACCACCTCTGGACTGTGGATCGTCATACTAGTTTGAAAAGCTCGGGTCATCTGCCATTCACTGTGAAGTAGAACATCAATATATTTACACAAGTCATAGTTCAAGGTTATTATCTCACCCCTCGTACAAGTTTAGCCATAGGAATAACATTAGAAAAATATACTCAACGATCACCCTGGTAAAGTTACAATACTACGCCACGGCAGTGGCGTAGTGGATTTGCTAAGTGTATTCTGATTATTCTGGAGTTGTGATGTTATTTAAACGATAGAAAGGGGTAAGATAAATCCAGAACCGCACTTGAATCGTATAAATAGACAATACTCCACTCGTTTGGCTGGGCCATAATCGTCACTCGGCTTCGCCTCGATGACGATTGCGGCCCAGCCAAACTCGTGGAGTATTGTCTATTTATACAATTCTCGATGCAGGTCTATATAATTACTATATACCCATGACGTATATACTGTAAATACGCCCTGTTTCGGCATATGACGTAAAATTACTGTACAGACCAGTGGTCTTTACAGGAAAATAATGACTACCTATCCATACACATTTATTAAAATATTGGTTGTTAAGCAAATGAAATTGATTTTTAAACAAATTCCGGGTATATAGTAAATATATAACGTCCAACCATGCTTGTACAAGTCACAGAACTCGATGATGATTTACCGTTTATACGGTACTCAGCGAAAACGCCTCAGTCCGTAAAAACCGTAAATTATCATCTCGTTCTGTGACTTGTACAGCATGGTCAGGACGTTCTATATAATTACTGGATGTTGTAACACGACCGCTAAGTTTAATAAGAAGAATACTTGACCTCTTTAGGACAAAAAAAATGTACAGTTATTTAGCTATACAAGCTATAAGTGTACCAGTGACAGTTAATAGATAAAAATATGTATGGTTCATACTGATGTTCTAGGATTCAATTTCGTAAAATAAATCTGACATTTAAATACTAAAATTATTAGAATACTGAGGACAATATTTCTGTGTTTTATAAAAATCCCTGATTTCAGGGATTTTCTTCTGAAATCCCTGGATAACTTACCGTCGTAGTTTATCGAACCAGTGACTGCGCGGTCCCAGCAGGTGAGTGTCGGCGAGCATCATCACCTTCAGCGGCTCGTGCGCCTGCGCGTCCACGAAGACGTCAGCCTGGGCGGGGTCCAGCGACGGCCACTGGCACTGTCAACGCCAAACACAAGTCTTAATGAGACATTCTTCACCATTTAATAGGGGAGGGGTCATTTATAAAGTATGTACACACTAGTGGGGTGGGTCAAAATTTAACACAGTGATTTTAGGACGTCGGCCTGGGCGGGGTCCAGCGACGGCCACTGGCACTGTCCCCGCCAAACACAAGTGTTAATGAGACATTCTTCACCATTTAATAGGGGAGGGGTCATTTATAAAGTATGTACACACTAGTGGGGTCGGTCAAAATTTAACACAGTTATTTTAGGACGTCGGCCTGGGCGGGGTCCAGCGACGGCCACTGGCACTGTCCCCGCCAAACACAAGTCTTAATAAGACATTCCTAACCCTTTAATAGGGGAGGGGCCATTTATAAAGTATGTACACACTAGTGGGGTGGGTCAAAATTTAACACAGTTATTTTAGGACGTCGGCCTGGGCGGGGTCCAGCGACGGCCACTGGCACTGTCCCCGCCAAACACAAGTGTTAATGAGACATTCTTAACCATTTAATAGGGGAGGGGCCTTACATAAAGTATGTACACACTAATGGGGTTGGGGGTGGGTCAAATTTAACACAGTGATTTTAGGATGTCGGCCTGGGTGAGGTCCAGCGACGGCCACTGGCACTGTCCCCGCCAAACACAACAGTCTTAATATGACATTCTTGACCATTTACAGGCAATGATCTGGGATCGTACATAACGGCCCTTTTCTGTATGCCAAGGAGACCTGGGACGATGTGGGGAAATTTTATTCAATATTTATGGATGACCTTATTGCCAGCTAAGACTGTTAGCGAACAAACTGAAAAATTATGAAACGATAATCCTTCTACGTAGGTACAGAAAAAAGGGTCTTCATGTATGATCCTAGATTATTAAATGGGCCCCGGTTCCCTGGCAAGCCCATGTGGGTCGGAAGGGGTGCGATTGATGGATATTATGCTAGGGGCCGGCCGACTGTCATCCAAACCCATATTCGATTAAGCGATCAACCCTCTTAACCCTTTAATAGGAAGGGGCCATCCATAAAGTACGCACCAAGGAGGGTGGGGGCGTGGGTCAACTTCTTTTTGAAATTTTGTGTATACTCCTTCTTCGTTCTATAGCGTACTCCTTCTTTGTTTTATTGCGTACAAGATTGAGAGTGGGGGGTGGGGGGCGGGGATTTTCGGAATCTTTGCGTACAGACTTTATAGATGGCCCTTGAGCAAATATGGAATTTTTCATAAAATATAGGACACCCCTCACACAAAAAATGTCTCACTACGTTTGGGTAGTCTCTTGGGGAGACTCTGGGCTATCATGCATGCCACTAGTCAAGTCAAATTGAATGGAATTTATACTGCTAGCGACTATAAATGAGACATTCGCATATAGGTATATTATAATAAACTGTCTGCCACTGACCTGTATAAGAACGAGGTAGTAGACGAGGAACTCATTGTAGATGACGAGACAGAGGATGCTCGCGAGCATCACCAACAGTTTCCTCCACAGACTGGGCCTGTTCGGCCGCTTCATCGTCTTTGTCGGGAACTTTGAAGTGACACTCTCCATCCAGTTGTCTTGATTCTGATTGGGAAGCTTTCCTCCAAGCGCATTATTCCACGATTTACCTGAAAACGAGAGGAGAGGTCGTGGTTAATTCCTGACCCATCGCAAAGTATCGATAATCAAATAGCATAGTTTGACTTGAAAATTAAAACCCATGTCATTTTCCTGAGAATATCTAGAATTTTTTTTATTTTTAAATTCACATACTAAAACGCATGTCATTTCCCCTAAACTGTCAAAGAATATCGTCTATGTGTAGTACTACAGATTTAAATTTTAAAACATTTCAAAACATTTTTTTTTTCAACGGTTGGAGCCAGAAGTGTATAGCGCCAAGTATTTTAAATATTGTTTTTAGAATAATTGATGAAGGCTATATTTTTTCAGTGCATTTCTTGTGTGAATCAAGCAAATGCAAATTGGCCTATTTTACCTATCAAGATTTGATAAACTGGACAAAACATTAAATATACTCATTAAGAATTAGAATGAATCCCACGGAATCAGTTTTGATTGATAATTGACAATATCTAAAAATCACCAGGTGACGCTACCGTGAATTGTAGGATATGCCTTAAAAAAAAAGGAAATATTTTTTCAGGTGGAATTTATTGTCGCAGAGAGACTGAGAAAACATGGAAAAAATACATTATTATTGGCAATGGAAAAGGGGCTAAGGTGTGTTTGGAGAGGTTTGAACCACTGGTTGAACTTGGTTGGCATGAATGAGGCTTGAATTATTCTTTTTTTTATTTCACACATGAAAAGATTATTTTATGAATATAGTAAGTTCAAAAATGTCACAACTTCTCGAACATACTATTTAACCAAACTTTAGAGGTGATTACAACAGGCAAATAATGAAAATACTGGCCTTCTGGTCAACATTTCGTTACAGATTTGTAACTTCTTCACCACTAAGGGGACAATTTTCTCAGAATATAATTTTTTCTTTATTAAGAGTTTATTCTAACCCTTATTAAGGGAACAACCCTCTTAAGGGGACACTCCGCTTAAGCGGACAGTTATTTTGGTATAGAATGCTTCTTAACACCGCTTAAGGGGACACTTTGGAGGGACACCTTATCAAATCTGATGGGACAGTGTGGAGACAATACTCCAGATTATCTTGATTCTAACTTTTTTTGGTGTGTGTATGAGGTGGGTAGACTAATGTCTAGACAATCAGACACAAGGAAACGGCCTCCATAGGCTCCTGTAGGCGTCAGGTAGGCGTCTATAGGGTGTTTGTGTGGTTATGACAGTGTGAGTGTCTCTATGCCATAGCATCAACTCTATAAAGGTATTATACTACATGGCCTAACCATTGACAGAGTGAAAAACCCAGTTAACTGTCCACCCAGTTTACGGGGTCACTTTGCTCTGAATGGAAGGTGTCCCCATAAAGGGCTGATTCCACCAACATGATGGATTTGCAATGGTACCTCTAGGTATATCTTGTAATATCTTACAGTGTTGCGATGTGGCATACCTCCGTTGTCGCAAAACGTAGGCCTGCGGTGTTGGGTCTATGTTTTGGTGCTCCACCGCCGCGACACCTCAAGACACATCCCAACAAATAGGCACGCGATTATTCAATCCTAACCCGACTTAAAAAGACACCAAAATTGTGGCTAATCTCGCTAGATCTTGTGTGTTGGTGGAATCACCACTTACCACCGTTTTACTGTGGTTAACCGCACAGATGCGGTAGACCTACCAGGCGACGGTGCCTGTGACAGGCTGTGTTAACTCTCCAGGTATCTACTGTCTTCAATCTCCTTCAAAATTGTGGCACTGTTACTTTTATCTTTCAAAAACTTGCGATAATTCGGTATTTCAGGTTAGAGAATAGATAATTACATAACTGCATGCATATTGATGTGAGCTTTCAGAAAAAGTAAAGTTCTATTTGTAATTATTGTTGGTCGCCCATCCTTATACATGTACTTTGTCACACAAACTGTGACAGGATATAATTTATAGTATATACCAAGACTTGAATATCAAAATGCTATTAAGAGGGGCAGGCCTATAGGTATAATTTACCTATCTGGGTAATATTTTAGAGATCTCTGGGAGAATTCAAAATGAAATGAAAATTTAATCAGCTGCCACATTTATAAAATTGTGCTTTGGCATGCCATATGTTCACTAGTATTTTTCCATTGTAACTTCATTAATATTTATATTATTTACAAATTATCACAGTCGCTGAAGAAATGTCTACTTGAATGTTTATGTCGCCAGGGTACATTATTACAACGTAAATGATTGATGAGATTATATAGTCAAAGCAAATCTAAGGACATAAGCTAGTCAATGCATAGGTATCAATGGGTCACGCGTTATGTATAGTTGACCTACACGGTCCAGTGTAGAATGGTGTGAGATCAACAGTCATTTGAGACTGAGCGATATTAGGGGATTGACATGTTTCGAGTTGCTTTTACAAGTGAATTATTGTGTATGATTAAATTCGAAGTATCTTAGCCCATAAACATGAGCTAAGTAGCTATAAAAGTGCAGCAAATACGTAGAATAACGGGTACATTACCTACTCGAATCCAAGTTAATATTTGGACACGTTTCCTGACTCAAGGCTTCTGTTTACGCCAGCATCAGTGCCATCTAGCGGATTGTGAAAACACCATTTAGGATAGTACCATCCCGGCCCACCAGGGTTCGCGAGGTTCTCCGGTTCATCCGCTAGGGGGCATGTCGGAGCTGCAGCAGGGGGTACACCTAGACCCAAACCATTTGTGCAACAGGGAATGATTTAGAAAGTGTTGGATTTGTAAGTCATTTGAAAGCAATTCTTCTACCACATATAGTTCTGTGCTGCCATCTACTGTCAAACTATGGTACTTGTCACAGGACTTGTAAAATCTTTTCATATTACACACAAAATGAGTTAGACATCTAGCCCATTGTATATCACTTCAAAAGCCATCTTTGATCCAGCAAATAACAAAAATGAACAAACAAAAATAAAAAAGTAGTCTCGATGTGTCGGTCTTCTTCCCCCCCCCAAAAAGATCCTTGGCATGGCTTGTATGATATATACAATCTAAGTGCTTCTAGAGGGCTTTGTCCCCTGGACCCCCAGGAGGGGTTTTTGTTGCTGGACCTTTGGCAATAATCCGAGATAGCCTAAGGGGTGTAATCCCATACCCACCTCACTTCTCCCTTGAAATATAATCCTGGATAGAGCTTGGATAATGCATAAAATCAAATTGCTCCAGGAGGGGCTTTGCTGCTGGACCCCTGGCAATATTTCCCTAGTGCAGTGCGCATACAGGAGCCTTTAAAACTTTCATTTTTGTAGTTTAGTCTCTAAAACCTTTTAGAAACCCTTTTTCTTTCTGATTTCGAGCCTTAAAAAGCGTTTAGTAACCAACCTTAATTTTTAAGGATGGAACCATTAAAATATAAAACTAGCATCTTTTTCCCATCATGAATTGAAAAAAAAATCTGACTTGATTTGAATTTCTCACAAGTTATTATGGTCATATTCTTGAGTCTGATGCATATCAAGTTTGAAAGAATTTGGAAGAGGTGATTTAAACCTTTGGAATTTCCCAATGGTACTAGTAAAAAGCTCTGAATTACAGTTGCTTCCAATTTTATATAAAAGCTAATGTTGTGTGGCTGACAAGAATTACTGTCAATGTAAGTGGCAATATGTTTCCTCAAGTATATTATTTCCTATAATTATGGGTTCTTATTCATTAATGGAGAAACCTTTATATCTCTGAGGAGGTCCTTTATCTTTTCAATATAGGTATTTTAAACCTCTTTTTGTCTTTATGACCCATGGAAGTCGTCTCTATAGAGGAAGCCTATGAAAGTTTACTGTAAGAGCTCGTGTCCCATCGAAATTGAATCGCTTAGTAATTCACAAGGGAAGCCATATAAATTACGTAGTGATTCAAACGAGATGGGATCGAGCTCTGAATTCATACTTGAATAGGTTTTTGAATTTATCTCATTCCTGGCATTTATCAATTGAATGATGTCTGTCTTCAGTATATTAAAGGAGAAATAAGCATTTCACATCGGAATAGACATATGATTTGATGAAACTGTTTTTCTGGAAAATATGCGTTTACACTAATTCAAGAAAACTACTGTGATAAATTCCCCTTTTGAAGAAGTATCCAGTTAAACGTCTATTAAAACGAATGTACTGTTCTCATGACATTATATATGGAAGAAAACGTGTCGACTATATTGCAGACACTATATACACATAATACTTTCTGCTCATAGTTTTCTTAGCTACAGTATTTAGCAGGGAGAATTTCAGCGAAAAGTAGATTTAAAATACTATCCAATTTTACTGAACATTTCTGTAAGATATTTCATATTTGATGAATTTAGCCATACAGGTTTTAATGTTCTTCCTATTTTAATTGTTAGTTGTAAGATAAAGTTCGCCATAATATATTATCAAGAGACGTCACGAGTTTGAGTCTGAGTTTATTTATGCCACGCATTTTGTTGGCTCCGTAATGTCACTCGTCTTCGACTCGTGAAATTATGGAGCCAACAAAATGCGGGGCATAAATAAACTCAATCTCAAATGAGTGGCATCTAGATTTTATCCTACCCCTTTTCCATATTTTTTCAGTATCAGAAAGTAGTGGCAAAATCAACAGTTTATGTCACTACCCGTGACATAAACAAATCCCATGTTAAGCCTATGGCGTTTTTTATTAGGGGTAGGATAAAGGGTGATCTGCAATCTCCTAAGTTGAATAAAAATCTTCTTAGTTGAAGAAAAATACGGACAAATGTAAACGCAACATGAAGAATGTACAAAATATTTATTTGTATCTCATTTCAGTTAACCACAAAAAATGTGACAATCTGTGTCTGCTTAGGATGCTGAGGCTCGAGCTATTCCTAGACCCAAGTCTTTATACAGCATCCTTTTACCATCCACACCTCTGCAACCTCATGCCAAAACCGATGCTAAATTGTTCGTCTCTTCATCTGTGATAAACCAGTACACAGTTCGGGAAATGGCATTGAGCCATAGCAGTTCAGGTAAAAACGGTCCAATTGAAACCAGACCAAGACAGCCTTACTGGCATAGCCTTTTAGAAATACAGAATACCTCAGGAGACAATGTGAAAGGCCTTGCCATTCGTAAATGACAAAGGCATGGCAAAATTCCGACAACGGAAATTGGCCCCCGCTCACAATCTCTGATAGCATGTGGTCACATTGAAGCGTCGCGGAAGTTATTACATTGGTAACTCAAGCTTACTCAAGTTTTTGAAGTGCAGTTGGTCCGGCGTGATTAGGCATATCGATGAAAGGCAATGTTAGGTGAATTAGACCTAGCTGGTCTGCCGAAAAGAATCAATGGACTCCACCTCCAACACTAATGCGGCATTTCCACCTGCCGATAAGGACCACCGATTATGGCATTTCGCACCGCCGACCGATTATGCGACACATTTAATGCAATAATTGTCAGATGGAAACAGAAATGGTCAATGATCTTTCTCTCCTGTCTTTTGCAATATGGCACCACCAAC
Organism: Alentia gelatinosa; assembly: GCA_950022655.1. NCBI lineage: Eukaryota > Metazoa > Annelida > Polychaeta > Phyllodocida > Polynoidae > Alentia > Alentia gelatinosa. The sequence continues at coordinate 10,376,327 of OX465585.1, forward strand.
CGACTTCGGCGCTACCAAGGAAATCAAAGCGAATTGATTTAATCAGCGGCGGTCTGCATTTTACTACCGAAAGTTAGTCAGCGTCCATCACATTTTTGTAGTGCAGGTCACTGATTATGTACCATTGACCTTTCACAAGGAGAACCACCGACTGACTTTTGTACAGCGTGAAAATTATCGGTGGGTTTTTAGTTGGCAGGTGGAAACGCCGCATAACATTACGCTTTGATTTTATAGCGATTTATAGTTGCAGGATGAGTAAACCAATACAGGGCATTAATAACGTTAACGGAATGAACAGTTTCACAACCCTACTCTTAAGCTCTGGTAATGAACGTTAATCTAACAATAGCACCCTCTTTTAAAAGCCGATTATATCTGTATTTTTGATCTATTCAATCCATGTTTATATGATTATCCTACATCTATAATCAGGCAAGATCTGAAGCAAAAGGCCAGGCTCAAAAACACAGTATATGTTCAATGGAAAAGGAGAAAGGAAATCACTTGCACCCTCTTAGCATACTTAGCAAGGGGGTGTTAGATACAACCGTAAATGTTCATCTTTGGTTATTTACATGACACATGAATCCTGGGGACTCCAGGCGTAAGGCAACAGCAGAAGGCCGTGTCACTCAACTATATCATGATGAGAAGTTAAAATCAGGCTTAGGCCCGGCGTCCACCTACTACGATAGAATCGTAGACCTCCCGATATGGCACCGATACAAAATGTCAAAATCGGTGCCATATCGGGAAGGTGCAAAATCGTAGACATATGTCTAGACATGCCAATCCACCATGCATTGTATGGGGTTTTTATCGGTGTCTAATCGCAGAAACGTGGTCAACTGCCCCGATATTAGGTGTCCTTCCGACGCGATTTTGATTTTGCATCGGAAGGTGCATCGTAGACCGTATCGGTGCCATATCGTGGTAGGTGGACGCCGGGCCTTAAAGTTGGGATAAGACCGCAGTTTACTATATACCCATGCCATATATACCGTAAATATGCACCGTTTTGGCATATGACGTAAAAATACTGTACAGACCACTGGTCCGTACACTAAAATACGGACCACCTAGCCATACACATTTATTGAAATTTTGGTTGTTAAGAAAAATGAAATTGATTTTTTAAAAAATTACGGGTATATAGTAAATATATAACGTCCAACCATGCTTGTACAAGTCACAGAACTCGATGATGATTTACCGTTTGTACGGAACTCGGCGTAAACACCTCGGTCCGTACAAACGGTAAATTAGCATCTCGTTCTGTGACTTGTACAGCATGCTCAGGACGTTCTATATAAATACGGAAACAGGGCTACTGTGGCTGTACGTGATAGATACGCGGTCAAATTGACGATCAGAAGAACCGAGGCCGAAGGCAGAGGTTCATCTGATTGTCAATTTTACCAAATATACCTGTTTTCGTATTGTTATATACCTTAAAATATCCAATTTTTATATTTGCGTCTGGACGAGTTTTTGGATTTCGCCGCCGTACATATCCCGTATCCATATATACCCTGTACGCCATGTACGTGTTGTACGGCCATAAAGATGACATGGGTAGGAGCGGGCAGTATACATAGGACATACGGCTACAGGTATATAATAGTGTTTTTTTTAGCAATTTACTTTGTCGATATATCCAATCAATGCACACTATGCCAGCCAGAGTACTGATAGTAAACATCTCTGATAATTTTTTTCTCCATGTACAACGTCTGTCAAGATAGAGAAACGCTATACATGTACATCTGCACATATCTGTTAGATCTTAAATCATGAAATCATTCCAGAAGCTGTCTTTCAGGGGTGGCTTCCTTCATAAATATCAAATCTTATCCCAAATTCAAAAGCCTAAGCTCCAATACAGAGGTTAACATCTCTAGTCATATAGGTCACACCAGCTACTTATAATAATGGTTAGGAGGTGACCAATATGATCGCACTAATCATATACAAAATCTGAAATACTGGAAGCAACGAAGTAGCTAGTTGGGTCAGTCCTTTTGAGATTATGGTTTGGTACATTTGATTGGTTGTATTTTCGTCCATTTTTCCCCATTAAAAGTCTGTTTTCACATTATTTCCAATTATTATAGTATAGAGGAAACCTATTCAAGTTCAGGGTCAGAGCTCAATCCTATTGCATTTGAATCGCATAGTAATTCATAAGGCGAAGCCTGGTGAAATACATAGCGATTCAAACGAGATGGGATTGAGCTCTGACCATAAACTTGAATAGGTTTCTGAATTTATCTCACCCTTCACATTGACTATTGGGCTAACATTTGTGACATAATCCCCTATTGAGTATTTCTTTCAAAATACTCAATGGGTGTTGGGTACAAGTTACCAATGTTAAGTCTATGGGGAAAAATACCAGGGGTGAGATAAATAGTATAATTGATAGGTTCCCCTTCATTATAAGATGATGCAAGTATTAGCTCCAGTTTGTATCACATGTATACATGTATATTTCTTCAACATGCCCTTCGTCTGGCTCAAGTAAAAGAGGTTGACTATTTGATACATTTATGCAGTGTATATATATACATGTATATATTTATATGTACAGATTCCACTTCAGGTTTCAACAAGATCTTCCTTGTTGCTTTATAATACATTCACACATTTTATATATATGCTCTATTCTCGAAAATCAACCTGTAGTTCAAAGTCTCATACCAATGCCTTGAAGCCAAAGATACAGCAAATATATCAAAATTTCCCTCTATATTATTACAAGGAGTTTAGTATATTTTCACACAAAATCAACTTTGATATAAATGCTATGACTGACAGTATGTATTCCACATAAAACTCCGACTCTGTTTTGCAACTTAACCTGGTTTCAACTCATAGCCTCTCCTCTCTATGGAGACTCTCTGCCAGGAAACTAAATAAAAAAAATCCTCGAATCAAAATTTGCACCGATGTGTCCCATCCCCAACCCCTCTGAACCCCTTGTGAGCCTACAAAACCATAAGGTTATCGCATGACTTGGAAACATATTGCGTTTTTCTGAAGAGCTTCCCTAGGAGGCCTTTAGCGGACGAAACGCATGATGATTCCCGACATTTATCCTCGGCCTGTCTTCGGCGGCGCTCGGCTCGCTTCGGGTTGAGTCGGATTTGGCTGACGATGCCCACGAGCAGCTCGTCGACTTTGTGGTTGAGCACGGCCGAGACCTCGATGTACTTACAGTCGCGCATCTCACAGATCTCCTTCACTTCTGTAAAGATAAAACAGGCGAAAACATGTTTAAACTGGGAACAAATTGTCTGAAATATTTTGTATGTATATGTAAGGCCACTCAAAAAAAGAAACTTGTTTCTCATCACCGCGCGCATCAGAAAAAACGATTTTAGAAGATTTTTTTTTTTTTTTTTTTAAATAGAAGAACCTTGATAGAAATTATGAAAGGTATGTGTATTTAGTATCAAATTAAAGCTCCTGATGTCAGGGATGCATTAAATGTAAAGCCAGTAAAAATCTGGAAACCCGCGTAATCAGACACCCCACATAAGCAGCCACTTTGGCCCGGATCGGAGGGTGACCGCTTATGCGGGGTTTTACTGTATGTCTGCCATCTTTGATATAGCAAAAAAAAAAAAAAAAAAAAAAAAAAAGCGCCCTCATCATATTTTTCATGGCTTGGTGATGAGAAACAATTTTTTTTTTTAGTGGCCTAAAGGGATACCAAGGTATCGCTATATAAATACTTCATCAGACTACCGGAATGTTAATTAACTAATTGGGTACCAGTGGCGCCACCACCGGACAGGTAGAGCAATCCTTACCTCACCGGGTCCCATTTGCCTCTGAAATATTTTATTTTTTTATTTTAGATGCCGATTTGGTGTCTTAATAAATATACTGAACACCCAAACGCACCGTCTCCTTATATTCCTTTCTATATATATTATTATGCTTATGTTTATATATCTACATAGTTATAATCATTGTCATTCCATATCAACAAGTAAAGGATTTATATATATATATATATATATATATATATATATATATATATATATATATATATATATAGCAGCGTTTCATTATTATTTAAGGATTTTATTACAGAATCCTCATGGATCTGAATTTTTTTCTTTTTGGAGGGCTAGTAAACCATTTTTGCCCCTTTTTTATATACATGATAGTGATAAAAAATCTTTTCTCATGGTCGCATTACTGTGTTAATTGAATCGTTCCTACAAAGATTCTCTTGTTGGTTGTATCTTATCTATGACATACAATATGCATTATCTAAGTATAGAAGAGAGAAGAAACAAAAACATTGCAAGACGAAGTAAAAATATTAAAGGATACCACAAAGAATGATCCCAAATTAAGCATGTGTATGATCTACCAAGAGTGAGTTAGGGATGGACGATGACCATGTGGAGGAATTTTTTACGTCGGCCGCCCAAATCGCTCATAGGGTCAGATCGGCTACGACAATCTGCTTGGTGGATCAGCAAATCGGCCGGAATCAGCCGGACCCGCCCATTGAAAACCCTGTCGCCCGCACCCGTGCGGTCGTCGCCTCTGGCCAGCCAGCCCTGTGAAAAACAGCCGGCCGGCCGCCTCTGGCCGTCTCTGAGCGTCAATTTGGTGGATCACATGCTTACTGGAGCAACACGTTTCTCGCCTATCTAAGAGCAACGACCCCCGGGTAAAGGTGTTGCTCCATTGCGCCGATTGTTGGTCTCCGAACAATCTTCACCCAATCTCCACCCGTTCTCTGATTGTTCTTGCCTCATGCGCGACCATGAGGAAAACATGGGGGCCGAATAGAGACCGCTAGGAGTTTGAGTGCCGACCGTAGCTACACTGCAGCTCCACTATCAGCGACTAGGTGCTAAGCGGCCAGCGAAAAAATGATCGTCACCTAATCTCCACAGGATCGGCTGCAGTGAAGCGAGACATTAGAGGCTGTACCCACCTACTAGGATAATGTCCCTGATAGACCATGAAAGGACCCCGACAAGAAATGTTCCCCTGATAGATAGACCCCTGAGAGAATTCTTATCGGTAACTCCAATCAGGGTCCAATCGTAAGCCAAAAAAGGTGCGCCAACGTTTTGATGGTTCAGGATACATTCCCGATACCAGCGCGACCTTCACCTTCATTTGCATACACTATGATTGGATTTGTGTCGGAAATGAATAAGGAACACTATTGTAACGCACGGAACACCAGAAATTCGACTATCGGCAACTAGGTGCAGAGCGGCCAGTGACTAAATGGTCGCCACCCAATCTCCACAGGATCGGCTGCAGTGGAGCACGGCCTTAAGGGTAATGGAACAGGTATGTACCATGGTCTGCTGGGTGGACAGCAATTACCAATCTGTTCACCCTCTTGGTCGCCTCGCCTCCTCGTGGTGCAGACTGGATATGTTTGCATGCAAGCATAACAAAAGCGACCAGGGTGGGGAGTTAGCGCAGTGGTAAAGAGCACTGGACTTGTAATCCCAAGTTTGTCAGACCTTGTTGATTTGAGTCCCATGGCAGCCACCATTCTCCTTCACCCCCAGCAGTGGTAGATTTACTGCTATATCAAAGGCCATCCTTCTCATACCATATCTATGTGGTGTGGGAAGTAAAGCAACTCTCACCTCGGTAAATGTGTAGGGGTCACATTTCTTCCTACATTCATCTCATAGATTCAGTCAAACTCAAAGTAAGTCTAATTGAACAAATTGAACGTTAAACTACCCAAACAAATTAACAAACAAACAAACAAGCACGTACCGTCGTCGGCGATCTGGCGGGAGCGCACCAGCTCGCTCTTATTGGCCACGAGGATGACGGCCGACTTGCGCTGGTCGTCCTTGGCGTAAATCTGGCCGAGCAGCTCGACGGCGTGCTGGAAACTGCTCCGCTCCGTGATGGAGTACACGATCACGTACGCGTCCACGTCCCCGTAGTTCTGGAAGTTCTGTGGAAAAAGATAGAGGATGCTCATGAGTATTAATTATCCATCGTATACAAAGCCCCCATTGAAAATGTATGGGGACTCAGTAAACCACGACACTTTGTATAAAACCTGCCAGATACCATAACTGTGGTATACGGATTCAAACCTGTGGTATACGGCTTCAAAACCATGGTATACGGGAAAAATAGTCCCTTTTTCTATAGAGCAAAGAAATAGTTCCTATTATCATACCTGTTAATATGGCAATTACTGGGTTTAATTCATTCAAAAAGATGGATAATAAATACAACAAACGATGATTTTGTGAACAGGCGACTCTGTAAACCACTCGCGGTTGACCTCGAAATACACTCGCTAGCGCTCGTGTATTACTACGCGTCAACCTTTCGTGGTTTACGGCCGCCTGTCCACAAAACCATCGATTATTGTCTATATACAACCTGACGGATATTAGCACCAAAATGAAAACCTGCAATAGCAGATTGTATTTTTGTGAAATTTAAAAGAAAAAAATTGGTTAAACTGATCAGACAGTGTCTAGACGAGGTATTGTCCTGTGTATCATGGACTCCTTTCTCTTAGCCCATTAGTTAATGTGAAGGGCGAGATTACTTCAGAAACACATTCAGGTTTAGGGTCAGAGCTCGATCCCATCTCATTTGAATCGCTGTGTAATTCATGCGGCTTCGCCTTGTGAATTATTATGCAATTCAAACTTAACGGGATATGTGCTCTGTTCCTAAACTTTCATAAGTTTCCTCTATACTGTATCATCTCACCCATGGAATTCTTTCTCCATAGACTTAACATTGGGAACTTGTATCCAACGCCCATTGAGTATTTAGGAAAAACTATCCAATGAGAGATTATGTCACAAATGTTAGCCCATTAGTCAATGTGAGGGGTGAGATAAATTCAGAAACCTATTTAAGTTTAGGGTCAGAGCTAGATTCAATATTTTTGGAATCACTACGTAATTCACGCGGCTTCGCCTTGTGAATTACAACGCGATTCAAACTTATTGGAATACGAGCTCTGACACTAAACTTTCATAGGTTTCCTCGATAGTCCTATACTTAACTGTCTAAGGTTCTAAGATACTAGCAAAAATAATAATAATAAAAGCAGGGATGTCAGTTTCAGCCATGAAAAAAGATACTCAACAGACAGTTGTTCAACAGACCCCAGTATCGAATATGTGATAGACAACAGCATAAGCGTGGGAGGGTTACAAATAAGATTGCAGAATTACCGGAAAACTCATACAGGTGTGATATCTGGTGGTGAAATAACAGCGGCAGCTAACTCCATTTATATACTAGATATATGATACCCGGGATATTAACTTCATGATATTGGATTGATTAAAGCTCACAATTTAGAGAAAAGTAGAGGGTTTATTTGGCAGGTTGCCTTCTAATCGCTACGTTTTGATACGCTTACATATGTAATTGGTGCACACCTACAGCCTTATGATCAAGCTTAAATGGTAAAAAGACCCTGAGAGCGAATAGACTATTCAGAGATGTCAGTTCTCCCATAGAAATCCACTTTTCCATGTTCAGTATATATGTAATTGCTTTTCCTTGCGTCAAACAAAGATGTTATTATTATATACCTGTGGTAGTATATCCTATACATACGGCCCGCTCCTACCCATGTCGTATTTATACCCGTACGACACCTAGGTGACGTACGGGGTATGTATGTGGCGTACGGGGCATGTACGGCGAAATTCAAAAACTCACCCAGAAGCAAGGTTAAAAATTGGATATTTTGAGGTATATAATAATTGGTAAAATCGTCGATCAGATGAACCTCTGCCCCTGGCATCGGTTCATCTGATCGCCTATTTTACCGCGTATTTAATCCGTACGGAGACAGTAAGCCTGTTTCTCTATAATATTGATTAAGTGGTTTGTTTTTTTCTTCATGGTATGCCTATTTGAATTGCATATTTAAAGAAGTGTATTTCTTTTGGGTTTTTTTTTCATTCCACATAATATTGATTTAGCCTCATTTACGCCAATAAAATTGGTTTGAACCTCCCCACAGTCCCTCAGCCCCGAGCCATAGCCGACAAGCAATGTCATCCAAGTTTTCCCAGTTTATCCGAGGCAGAAAAATCCACATGATAAATATTTCCACATTTCTCGCTGACCCCAACTGACATCTTTAACCATCATCTATGTCAATTTCGCAACCATGAAGGTTATGAAGTGAGCAATTCTTGACATTAAATCAGGAGGAAAATCCCCAGTCTGATTATCTCAGCCTGTAATAGAGACTATGATATTCATCATCGAGAAATTCAAAAGTAACCCGATCAGGCCTATGACCGTATTCCCGAGATTACTCTCATTTATCATTGTCAAAGGATGAGTCATTGCAGTATGTGAGATACAATGTGAGCCGGGGTAGTCCAATGTAAGGCGAGCAGAGGCGGCTGGAGAGTGTGGGTGGAGGGGAAAGGTGTGTGTTTGTGTGGGTGAGGAGAGGGAGTAGGCTGGATGGTAATGGAGATAGGGTGTGGGAGTCCCCATGGGAAAAAAAGCCAACCCAGCAGAACTACATCAAGGCTCAACAGATAAAAAAAACTGCTGAGACAACAGGTTTAATGAAGGAGAAGAGGCCTAGTCTTGGTTGGCTTTTTATTATTACTAGGAGCAAATAGTATGTTCATCATTGATGAATGAGCGTGCAGTATACATGAATAACAATTAGAAGGTTTGGATTATATTCAGTCAAAGGATAGTTTGCTATAACCCACTTGCACCCAATTAACTTGCCATCGTCTAGGATCCAAACACATCAAGTACCAGTGGGTCATGTGAACATAAGAATGGGAAAGTGGGAGTAAGATATATCATAGAACTCGATATATGTGAAGATCTACTCACCTCTTCAAAGGCAACATCGATGAAGTCCATCGTCGTTTCCTCACCGTCCAATAACACAGACACGGTCATCTCACTTTCGTTATCTGCAAGACAAAATGTCCACATTTAGAAACTTTGACTTCTACAATTTTCTGGTTGTCAGCATGAAGGTGTGACTTCCTTAGATTTCAAGCCCTGACAGACACGTCAACGAATTTAAAAAAAAATCCACATTTTTATTATTTTATTTTTTTATTTTTTTACATTTTTTGAATATTAAGAAAGAAATTGAGGAGTGTTTGGTCTGTGTCCCCGTACACCATCGAATTTGGAGCGCGAAGGAAAATGAATGACGTGATAGCTAAGTAAAGATTCCGAAGGGCTCCAAACAAGATCGCGAATGGGGACTCATACCAAACACGAATATATTTCTGATTTTATCTTAGCCTGGACATACTGTTCTGTTTTTCACCCATTGAGTATGAGTTACCATACTCACAATCCTGTTGAGTATGAGTTCCTAACATTAGGCCTATGGACGTTTATACAAGGCTATAATAAAATATAGTATGAATGGTACAGAGATATCTATGGCACATTAGAATAGCATTCTCTCCTGAGTTTCTCTGATTTCCTGTCTCACAATTCACGCATTTGCCTCCATCTTATGCCAATTGCTTTTAATATCAGTGGATATCTTTTTCACCATGCCTTTGAATTGGTGAGATGAATGAGGAAAAAGCTTATTACGTTTCATCGGATTTTGGACTGTAGAAAGAAAGAAAAACGTAAAATAATCAGAAAGCGTTTCTCAGATTGAAAGCCAATAAAAGAGAAAAATTTGATCACGTGGTGTCCTACGCACACCAGAAGGAAATTCTTTCCATTTCAATTTATTGCAAAGCAAATGATGACTGCAACCTGTTCAATGTCTGTTGATTCTGAATTAATCTCAAACGAAGATGAATTTAGTCTTACACCAATAATATAGTTCGTCATTAACCTGTGATTTTAGCATGCAACGTGTGTTATTACAATGATTTCTGATGGTAAATGATATTATTAGGATTGATTCAAAATAATTAGTATTGAATGAACATTCAAGAAACTTATTTCGAAGTACATGATAATTTAACTTCATTATGGACAGGACTATTTTTCCGAATCTCCTGAATGCCAGAATCTCCGGGTAGCTGTTTCCAGGTGTCCTATACATTTCCTATGGAGACTCCGTAATCGGTGGGTAATAAGAGCCAATATTTTCCAGGATCCCCTAAAAGTCCGCATACTAATTGGGACGACAAATTGTTTGTCCTCTCTAATGATATTTCCTTGAATTGGTGCTGGGTAGCTGTTATTATCCTACCCGTAATATAAAATCCCATAGGCTTAACATTGAGATTCCGTATGCCACGCTGACTGGCATACGGACGTTTGTATGCTACTAGGGGCATACGGAATTTTGATGATTTTCATTCATGATTTTGATATTAAAATATTGTAGAGAGGGATAGGATAAAATCAAAACCTGATTCGTTTTAATCTTGGCTCCCGTATGCCACTCCTGGCGTTTGGTTCCAGATACCACTCGGCTCCGCCTCGTGATATCACTACGCCAAACGCCAGTCCTGGCATACGGGAGCTAAGATTAAAACTCATCCGGTTTTACGATAGTATTAAGTAGATAACATGTGTGACCGTACATCCTAAATGTAGTCATACATTGAATAAGCTATACACCTCCATCAAGTTACAGTTCATGGTTTTGTAGTGTAGATTGGTTGTTAGAAAGCCATAGAAACACCGGGAAGGTGTTTTATAGACAAGGTGTTGCATAGACCTGTGGAGTTGAAACGATTACTGATGGTCTAAGACCTATTTGGATTTAGCTTTTCAATACATGCGCAGGTAAGATAATTCAACTGTGCAATGGAAACGGTCACTATCCACGATATTCACTACTATAAAACACCTCCCGGGAGTGAAAGAAATAGATGAGAAAGTAGGACAGGCTTATAACAAATATTCAGACAGCGCTTTGTCTATGGAAAGGTATTAAATATATTACATTGTAGAACTGAATTTATCCTACCCCTAATATAAAATCCCATAGGCTTAACATTGAGAATCCGTATGCCACGCTGACTGGCATACGGACGTTTATATGCTACTAAAATATTATAGAGAGGGGTAGGATAAAATCAAAACCTGATTCGTTTTAATCTTGGCTCCCGTATGCCACTCCTGGCGTTTGGTTCCGGATACCACTCGGCTCCGCCTCGTGATATCACTACGCCAAACTTCAGTCGTGGCATACGGGAGCTAAGATTAAAACTCATCCGGTTTTACGATAGTACCAGACACAGAACCATAGGTTTATTCATGTCATCAAGGTGACCAGCAACTGTTTTGTTATCTTAACAAAAAAAAAAACGATTAAATTTTCACAGGTGCCATGGTGAATGTGAAATTCTGAGAATCGTGACAAAAATCGCTGTTGGCCGTGTTTTTAGGAATGTCAAATGCCAGAGAAATGGCAGGCCTTGAAAGTCACGTGTGTGTGCAGGTCTGACCTGAGAGAACCAACACTTGGGGCTGTCACTCCAAAAGGCCAGTCCTGCAGCGATAGCCACAATCGTTAGGGACGGTCTCCAGAAGATCTGTTAAGATCTCACACTCTCTAAGCCGTATTCTCTACTCTCACCTGCGACAAGTTCACCAACTCCTTTATTAGAGCGTGCTTGCGCGTGCTATATACATCATCTAGAGACCTAGAGGTTAGAGTGGTCACATATATGTATACACTTTCAGCGTGCTGCCAGAAAACTATCCCTTCACCATCTGCGAGCTATCCACTGTGATAGTGTGAAAGGAGCAGGGTGCCAGTGTCTCAGGGTCTTAGAGGCATGCTCAGCTGACCATGACCAATCACTAGAGACCGAAATACCTCATTGACCCACTGGTGCTTGACCTTGATATTTTTGGATCCTAGACTTGGGTGGTTGCAGAAATAGCAGGTTGACTGGGTACCATTTGGTTACAGAAGACTATCCATATCCTGAATGTAACCGAAACCTTTTAATTGTTATCCACGTATAATTGCATGCTCATTCTTCAATGATGAACATTCTATTTGCTCCTAGTTATATACCTATGCCAGTATGTTACACAAATACCAACCTCTGCTAGGGTATTGGTATTAAATATATACCGGCACAGTATGGTGGTATTTATAAACTGATGTACCACCCTACTTTGAATACAAATTCTGGTTGGCTGACAAAAATTGCACTGACCTACTTATGAAGTGCTGGCAGTGACTTGCGGCACTCTGCTAATTTATGTGTGCAAAGGATCACAGGAGTTGAAGGGAAAGAGAGAGTAACAAATGTGCTTGGAGCATATTCTGTGCTTGACTTTCACCAAGATGTTAACAGATATACCAGCACACTTTGAATCCCCCTCAGATGTTGTCATATCTCCTTATGCAATTCATCAAATACTTATATTTGAAGGTATATAATAAAATAAAAATGTATTACCTTACAGGTACATACTCGCATGCCTTGTTTCTTTTGATAAAAATATTTTTATCGAAAGAAAAGCGGTATGCGAGTATGTACCTGTAAGGTATATACATTTTATCTTAATATGATTTGAGAACTAATCGTGCAACCCTGAATCGGTAGATGTGTATTGGGCTTTAGGGACATAAATACCAGGGTTGAGATAATGCGCCGCATGGAGCTGGCTTATCCATGACTATAGGCTATGAAAAAGATGCCCCGGGTGCACCCCTCTCATAAGATCTCACACTCTCTAAGTTGTATTCTGTACTCTCACTAGAACAATTCTTAACAAACTAGGCTTGAGAATCCACTGGCCTGCCTGCCTGCTTAAGAGTACATCAATGCAACCCAAAGATTCCTATAATCTCAATAATGCCACCTAGCGGGAATACTGTGTGCTAGGTCGTCCATAAGGCCCCGCGTCCACCTACTACGATATGGCACCGATATGGTCTACGATGCACCTCCCGATAAAAAAATCAAAATCGCATCGGAAGGTTACCTGATATCGGGGCAGTTGACCACGTTTCTGCGATTAGACACCGATAAAGACCTCATACAACGCGTGGTGAATTGGCATGTCTAGACATATGTCTACGATTTTGCACCTTCCCGATATGGCACCGATTTTGACATTTTGTATCGGTGCCATATCGGGAGGTCTGCAATTCTATCTAGTAGGTGGATGCCTGGCCTAAGTGTTGAATAAGGTTGACACACATCAGGTCTCCTTTGCGTACAGAAAGTTCAGTGGCTTGCTCTCAATGAAGCCCTATGAATTCAGTATTCTTAAAATCACAAAAATTTAGTTTAGGCCACTCAAAATAAAACAAAAAACGCGCGCATCAGAAAAAACGATTTTAGAAGATTTTTTTATTTAAAAAAAAAAAAGGTGAACCTTGATAGAAATTATGAAAAGTATGTGTATTTAGTATCAAATTAAAGCTCCTGATGTCAAGGATGCATTAAATTTATAGCCAATAAAAATCTGGAAACCCTTTGTAAGCAGACACCCCGCGTAAGCGGCCACTTTGGCCCGGATCGGAGGGTGTCCGCTTATATACATGCGGGGTTTTATTGTATGTCTGACGCCCATTTTATGGCACTTCAAAAGCCATCTATGGTATAGCAAAAAAAAAAAAAAGGCGCCCTCGTCATATTTTTCATGGCTTGGTGATGAGAACCAAGTTTTTTTTCTTGATTGGCCTTATTTCAAATATATACATTCAATAAGCGAAGCATTAGCAACTTACATTGACCCATTCTTTAAATCAAGGGGAAACGATTTAAAATGACATTTAACATTATGTGTGCCCCTGCTAGTTATCCTATCCACGTGTTAATAGTACCCTGCTTATAAAATTCGATGGCTGCTTTCATACACGCCTCACTGTGGCCTAAAGGATTTGCCCCTGATGCTATTATTAGCTTCTGCCTGGGGACGAAGCCTCTGGGGGGAGATCACATGACGGAAGTCAGCAGATGCTTAGAGCTGCTTTTTATGATCGGATGACGGCAGGGTGAGATCGCTAGGAGGCTTTTCTAAGCATCTGCCCTGAGCGATAAGAGAACCTTAACCTTTACTTCTGACAGGGTTTCCGTTTTCTTATGAACCCATAAAGTATACCTTCCCCACAGTCTCCCCGTAACATCGGCAGCCATGTAATGACTGCTTTAGCTTCTATAAACTATGCCTCTTAAAAGACCTGAGCTTTATCAGAGACATTGCACCTCTTATGAAGCCATAAACTATAGGGCATATTGTGTTACGGAAGTGGCCATCTTGCCCCTCCCCCCGATCCTCAACGAAACACGAGCTGGCGGATCCAGTTATCAAAGGATTTTATCCAAAATATTTTGTTTGGGTTTACCATAAAATGATTTTAGCCCAATCTGACGATCATCTAGAGATTTTGACAGCAGAGAATAATGGTTGCCCCCTGTCTACAGTAGGTGGCACGATCTTACAATGTCCTGGTGGATGATGGCGGAACTAGCAATCACTCTGTGCCCTATACCTACTCCACAGTATCCCGGTAATTTCTAAGCATCTGCCCTGAGCGATAAGAGAACCTTAACCTTTACTTCTGACAGGGTTTCCCTTTTCTTATGAACCCATAAAGTATACCTTCCCCACAGTCTCCCCGTAACATCGGCAGCCATGTAATGACTGCTTTAGCTTCTATAAACTATGCCTCTTAAAAGACCTGAGCTTTATCAGAGACATTGCACCTCTCATGAAGCTATAAAGTATAGGGCACATAGCTATTATGTTATAGAATCGGCCATCTTGCACTCCGATGCTAAACAAAACTCGCGGATCCAGTTATCAATGGATTTTATCCAAAATATTTGTTCGGGTTTGCCATAAAAGGATCTTAGGCCTGTTTCACGATTATGTATAGATTCTGACAGCAAAAACTAGTGCTTGTCCCACGACTACAGGAGGCACTATCTTACAATGTCCTGGTGGATGATAGCGGAACTAGCAATCACTCTCTACCCTATACCTACTTCACAGTCTCCCTGTAACTTATAAGCATCTGCCCTGAGCAATAAGAGAACCTTAACCTTTACTTCTGACAGGGTTTCCGTTTTCTTATGAACCCATAAAGTATACCTTCCCCACAGTCTCCCCGTAACATCGGTAGCCATGTAATGACTGCTTTATCTTCTATAAACAATGCCTCTTAAAAGACCTGAGCTTTATCAGATACATTGCACCTCTCATGAAGCTATAAAGTATAGGGCACATAGCTATTATGTTATAGAATCGGCCATCTTGCACCCCGATGCTAAACAGAATTGGTGGATCCAGTTATTAATGGATTTTATCCAAAATATTTGTTCGGGTTTGCTATAAAAGGATTTTAGTCCTGTCTCACGATTATGTATAGATTCTGACAGCAAAAAATAGTGCTTGTCCCACGACTACCTGGGCACTATCTTACAATGTCCTGGTGGATGATAGCGGAACTAGCAACCACTCTGTACCCTATACCTACCCCACAGTCTCCCCGTAACATTGGTAGACATGTAATGACTGCTTTAGCTTCTATAAACTATGCCTCTTAAAAGAACTGAGCTTTATCAGAGACATTGCACCTCTTATGAAGCTATAAAGTATAGGGCTCATAACGCCTCGGTCCGTATGAACCGTGAATTACCATCTCGTTTTGTAGCGTGTACAGCATGGTCAGGACGTTCTATATAAGTATTGTATTTTATAGAGCAAACCTATGACCTAAATCTCTTTTGAATCATAATCCCCCATTGAGTATTTTGAGGAAAAATACTAGGGGTGAGATAATAAAGAAGAAACCAACAAGTTTTGCTCAAAGTCGTCGTTCTCCACGAGTTTGATGCGGAGTGATCTGATCGAGGCGACAGCCAAGTGAATATCACATAGCGTTCAAATGAGTTGCAGAATGACTTTTTTGACCAAAGCTAGTTGCTTTCTGTGTTTATCTCACCCCTGTACACACTAAATGAATGGACAACACACAGGATATAGACCATGGAGAACGGACTGCAATACTTGTAGGGGCATGGAGAACTAATTCCCAGTGTTAAGCCTATAGACATTTATTCCGAGGGTTAGATAATATCGTAAAACTGGATGAGTTTTAATCTTGGCCACCGTATGCCACGACTGGGGTTTGGCATAGTGATTTTGCGAGGTGAAGCCGAGTAAGTCCAGAGCCATAACTCCAGGAGTGGAATGCGGTGGCCAAGATTAAAACGAATCAGGTTTTGATTTTATCCCACCCCATCTCCTCGATTTTAGAATATTACATGATAATAATTCTGTATGCCACTAGTGGCATATAAAAGTCCGTATGCCAGTCGGCGTGGCATACGGAAACTCAATGTTAAGCCTATGGGATTTTATATTAGGGGTACGATAAATGCCTGTACGTCTCCCCCATAACCACCAGACATCTCGGGGCTGATTCGTCAATGCTATCACGTGCGCACCAGCCCCCCTCTCCTTATTCTCCTTCCCCCTGTGACTCGCCGTCCAATTCACGTGCATTGTGCAGCTCAATCTCCGACCACAGGGCCAACGTTCACACTCTACTAGCAGATCTTTAGTGGCGCTAGCACTTACTACTCTCTGCCTCAACCCGACACTGGATTCCCAGGTCTCCACTATTATCTCACCTCGGTATTTTAAGAGCGTGCTTGCACGCGCTATATACATCGCCTATATAGGTTAGAGTGCTCACATACTGACTTCCAACGTACTGCATGAGAACTATTCATTCACTATCTGTGTGCTATTCACTTTGATATTGGCAAAAGAGCAGGGTGCCAGTGTCTCAGGGTATTAGATGTGTGCCCAGCCTTATACTGTGAATTAATTGATGAGTTGATTAGACTGCCCCTTCAAATAAGCACATGTGTTATGTTGACAAATAAGACCCTGCAATACATGAGGTTCTTTCCGATGAAGAAAATAATCCCTAGGACCATGTCTGGTTTGACATAACAAATAATATAAATGAGTGTATATTATTTATTACACAAATATGTATATCTCTATTCACAAGTAAAACACTGAATACTCCTAAAAGTGTTCAGAATTTAGGATATATGAAAAACTGGATTTGTGTTAGTGTTCAATGACGTTCACCCACATTGTCCTTGGGTCTCTATGAAATATAGAAAAGGGTCTACATGTAGGATCCTAGATTATTAAACGGGCCCCAGGACAGATTTCACCCCAAAAGGCATGTCGGTGCAGAGATACAAGCGGCTGCAGTGAGCAGAGCGCAGGATCTCTGCTGGGAGAGTGAAGTGTTCAATGACCTCATTGGTCCATTGGCCCAGGCCACGTGGTTCACCGTAGTGTATTGACTAACCAATCAATAAGCACGCCGACGGCGGCGGGGCCAAATATCCACCAAGCGGCCGCCCACAACTCCCACGCCTCAACTGGCAACATTCAAAAAAACGCACCTATTTTCCCCACATTTCGCACTTCCGAGCGGTACCATTACTTCGGCTGCTTCTCTGGTAGATTGGGCAATCGCACTCAAAATAACTCTCTTTCCATTCCACCTCCCCACTCTTGCTTTCTCTAGATTTATCCCTATTTTCCCCTTACTTCACTTCTACCTTTCACCAACAAATGCTACATACGCATTTCTCCTTCCTTTGCCTCAGTCTTGCAGTCCTTTCAAAGGGTTCTCTTGGTTCTTTATGTAATCTATATTGCATTGGCGCTTTCATAGTCCAGGCTTCCTTTAGGGACTACATATAGCCAGTGGTTATTACAGAAATGTCAGAGTACCCATTGCCATATCACATGCTAGTAGTTTGATGACTATTGCATATAATTTTATCGATATTTTTCAAGAATCACTTAACACCTTTGTTTTAGATTGATATTAATCCCGAAATATCTGTACATCGATGGAATGACTTTTGATCTGCCCTTCAGTGGTACAGTTAATGAACCTTTCCTAGGTCAACATGAGCTAGTGGAGAGTAACTACCAAAACTGAATGAGCATGCAATTATAAATGAATAACAATTAAAAGATTTGGGTTATATTCAGACTATGGATAGTTTTCTGTAACCCACTTGCACCCAGTCAACTTGCCATTTCTGCAACTGCATAGCTAGAATCCAAACACATCAAGCACCTGTGGGTCTTGAGGTATTTTGGTCTTGAGTGATTGGTCATGGTCAGCTGGGCATGCCTCTAGTACCCTCAGACACTGGCTCTCTGCTCTGTTCTCAACATAACAGTGAATAGCACACAGATAGTGAAGGGATAACTTGTATGCAGTACCCTGGAAGTCTATATGGACCCCTCTAACCTCTAGATGATGTATTTAGTGTGTGCAAGCACGCTCTAAAAAGGGGAAGGAGTCATTATCACAGCTCTGCCTTGTGTGGGGATTGCGCCAATCGTATCGATCGTCTCTTAATGACTACGGCGAGCGGTGGTGACATGTTCACAGTTCCACACAGGTGGCAAATACGAGGGAGGAAAACAAACTCAGGCCTCAGTCTCATGGTAATGCTGGAGACACACCACGCGAGTAACGCGGCGATTTCCGGAATCGCCAACACAAAATGGCGTATATGTGAGCTATTATTTCAGAGAATCTAAATTATTGGTGTCAGATATTACTATGAAATAATATCGCACATACACGCAAATTTTTGTTGGCGATTCTGGAGATCGCTGCCATTACTCGCTTGGTGTGTCCCCAGCATTAGGCCTGGAGCCCACCAACACCGACCCAAAATTCAGACCTCCCGATACACCCCGACGCCCATTGAACTCAATGGTGCGTCGTACAGTGCGTCGCACAGTGCGTCGTACAGTGCGTCGCTGTGCATCGGAGGCCTGGTGGGTTTATCCTAAAATGGCCTCAGTACCTGGGGCCAGTTGAATTATCTAGGATCGTACATAGAGACCCTTTTCTGTACCTTATACGAGGGTTATCATTTGCTAATATTTAAGTTAATTTTATAAAACAGTATTAGCCGTCCATAAGGTCATTCATAAGTGTTGAATAAAGTTGACCCACATCGTCCCTAGATCTCTATGGCATACGGAAAAGAGTCTTCATGTGCGATCCTAGATTATTAAACGGGCCCCTGTATCCTACCAATTCATGTGCCAGTCGGGGAAGGATACATATCATAATGAACTTTATTCTGTTTTTTTGTTTTTTGTTGTTGTTGTTTATTTGCATAACAGTTCTGCATATAGCAGGTCTTCCAATGAGATGGAGATGTTCAATCATTTACTGCATGTTCGCAATGAGAGACTTGAGCAAGTCTAATCCAAGGGAAACTCAG
Organism: Alentia gelatinosa; assembly: GCA_950022655.1. Taxonomy (NCBI): domain Eukaryota; kingdom Metazoa; phylum Annelida; class Polychaeta; order Phyllodocida; family Polynoidae; genus Alentia; species Alentia gelatinosa. The sequence continues at coordinate 10,395,562 of OX465585.1, forward strand.
AGCTGGCCGAAGAATGATACATGCTGAGTCCAAAAAGACCTACTGTAAGGGATACTCCCGGTCCATGGAGACTTCCAACTTGGAGCAAATGGTATGTTCATCAGTGATGAATGAGCGTGTAATTTTGAATGAATAACAATACAAGGTTTGGGTTATATTCACTCTATGGATCGTTTTCTGTAACCCACTTACACACAGTCAACTTGCCATTTCTACAACTACCTGAGCTTAGGATCAAAGCATACCAAGCAACAGTGTGTCAATGAGGTATTTCGGTCTTATGTAATTGGTCATGGTCAGCTGGGCACACCTCTAAGACCCTGAGACACTGGCACCCTGCTCTGTTCTCACTATCCAATAGCAAAGCGAATAGTATGCAGATAATGAAGGAGTAGATTTTTCTCAGCGCGCTGAAAGTAGTATGTGACCACTCTAACCTTTTATAGGCAACGTATATAGAACGTGCGAACACGCTCTAATAAAAGCCTTTGAAATGGAATTAAAAGCATACATTGCCCTACTAATAAATACCATGCACAGTTGTCTCCCATGATGCAAGTCAACACCAACTTGAGCCATGAATCTCTGTCCTAGACACTCATTCACAAACCCTACTCCATGGTTGTCCACTCTCCGAACGACCCGATACGAGTAAAGGTCATATGATCACCTCTAAGGTGTTGTCAACAGAGCAAACAACAGCCGACAGCCCGAAAACAAACCAGTGGCCTTTGTGCGATTAATCGATGAAGGCTACAGCGCCTCGAGCCTCGTCAACACTCAAGGCAGACAGCTGGTCATACTCCACCACCGCAGTCATAATCCAACGCGTTGTTAGTATTATAGGGAGACATTGTTAGTGTGCATGAATAAAATATGTTCCGAGTTGTTTTGGTCGGAAATATTCAGCGAGATCGAAGAACGAGGGGAATATTTCTGACCAATAACAACAGGGAACGGATGTAATTCAGACGCACTCAAAATGTTTCCTTATTATTATTATTATTATTATTATTATTATTATTGTTATTTACCTCAAAATTATTAGAAACGCCATTTTGCAACTCGATTTCGGTTTCAGATGCTTCTTAAGTGAGTACATGGAGCCAGTTTGCACCATGATAGGTAAAGTCGTTCAAAGGTTTCATGGAGATATATAATAGACTCCTCTTGAAAAACGCTGTTCTTGGACATATAAGTTTTATGGTAATTCTTTGAGTATATTAAAAAAACCTAGATATTTTCTTCGGTTCTCTAGTTTCTGCAATTTACAGATACGATGCAGGTTGTCAACTGAGAGTTCTCCCTTCAGAGACTTGTATGCATGTATATCTGTTTCATTGGTGGGTTCATAAAATATTCCCATATGACGTCTGGTACTAAAGGCCTGTTTCCATTGGCTGATGAAAACGGTGTAGATTTTTTGTGTTCTCCTATAATGGCCCATTGCCATTGGCCATCACCGATATACAGTCAGGAACCACCGACGGACCGTTAGCCCTGCTGATGCAAAATGTAAATAGGCTATTAGGAGAACACAGAAAATCTACACCGTTTCTGTCGGCCAATGGAAACGGGCCTCATATATGAGCGATTCTTTACTTCACACAAATGCCGTATCACTGAACAAGGACCTGTTTCACTAGATTCGAGACATGTCGGTGACACCATACAAACATTGGCATTGTCTAGTTTCGTCACAACACAAGTATCTGCCCTTAGGAAAAGACAGACCTCAGACATAAGAATTAGACAAATCTACACATCATGGACCTGTTTCACTAGTTTCGTGACATAAGTGGCACCAACAATGCAAGCAAGAATGGACAAAACAAAGTCTAATGTCTAGTTCCTATGAAACCGGACAAACCGGACACGCCATCTAGACGTGTCATGAAACTAGTGAAACAGGTCCCTGATGCTCCCACGACATCATAGACAGAGCCCAGGGACCTGTTTCAGTAGTCTCGTGACATTAGGCTTAGACAGACATCAACAGTGGCACCAACAGTGCAAGCAACAGCGGAAAAAGACTAGCAAATATCAGAAGATCGGAGTGGCCAATCTTCTTCATATTTGGAAGGATTATAGGTTATATGTATCCCCTACTCATGTTAAAGTATCATTGCTTAATTCCTACGAGAAGTGAGTGAAACTCTGTGTGTCATCGACTGCAATCTTGTGATCTGTCCGTATGGTGTCACAGACGCCATCTAGACATGTCACGAAACTACTGAAACAGGTCCCAGGTCCCTGATGCTGGATATGAACCAGCATTTTCTTCCTGAATAACCAGGATGCGATCGTCTGGCCCTCAAACCCTCATTATACAACACTGACGCTACTACATCTATTAATAGACCCTGTAGTTCGTTACTCAACTGCATTGTTGTCCTCCTGGTCATCTACCTCACTCAGCCTTGTCATATCTGGCGACATCTGGCTGCCACTCATATGGTGACGTCATCACTGACCGTGACATGTGGGGGTTCCCTATCCTGATGCTATTTTTGGAAATATCTCACATTGATCATGTCGATTTACCTTGAGAACAATAGGAAGGTCATACTTTAAGTGTATACTCGTGGGAGTCATTGTTCTATGGGAGGAAGGGTATTGCACGCACGCCCAAGCGATTGAAATATAACACAAATGTGGCGAGAATTGACATATAAATACATGTGTATATATATATATATATATATATATATATATATATATATATATATATATATATATATATATATATATATATATATATATATATGCATACACCCATGCCGTATATTCTGTTAATATGCATAGTTTCGCTATACAGCATAAATAATGCGGTACATAACAGTGTTCCGTACGGCAAAATACAGAACACTGTACCGTACGCGTCGACTAAAACATACATTAGTTTTTAGGTCAACTTAAGTCAATTATCTTATTGATTTTGGGTATGTAGTAGATGTGTAATGACCTACCATGCTTGTACAAGCTACAAATCTCGATGATGTACTTACGGTTAGTAAACGCCTCGTTCCGTACAAAACGTAAATTATCATCTCGTTTTGTAGCATACACAGCATGGCCAGGCCGTTCTATATAACTATTATCGCATTTTCCAGCCAACTCATTCTTGCATGTTTTATTGATCATTCTCTTTCTCTCTGTCTCTGTCTGTCTCGGTCTAAGTATAGATTCCTTGACGACTCTTGTCGAGTCGATAGCAAAGCTGGCCAAATAAAAAAATAAGAAATTCCCCATTGAAATATACACAGAATTATACAAATACATCGGAAACATAAACAAATACATAGCGAAATTAAAAACAAACAATAATCTTGTTAGTAAGCCTGAATGATGATATTCTTCACTTCCAGAAAGCCCGCGAATTTTCCCTTTTAACAGTGGCTTTGCTCTCGGTTGCGATGAAAGTGGATGAAGGCAAGGCGAGGAAAGGTGGCATTCCCCACTGCTATGTGGATATAAATAAATGATTGATGTGAGTCTCTGCACGCGCGCTCCCTCATGCATGCATGCTGATGGGGGGAGGCTGTAACAGGTGAGTATGCGTTCGCCGTGACACAAAGAAACCGCGGCTGAGTCATCGGGCCTTTTTGGCAGCTGCATTCCCTTCCTGCAATGTCTACACTAGAGACCTAGTTAGAAGAAAATCGATGCAGCTCGATGAAATATCACGATTTTCCACTGGGTTAGGCCCGGCGTCCACCTACTACGATAGAATCGTAGACCTCACGATATGGCACCGATACAAAATGTCAAAATCGGTGCCATATCGGGAAGTTGCAAAATTGTAGACTTAGGCCCAGCGTCCACCTACTACGATAGAATCGTAGACCTCCCAATATGGCACCGATACAAAATGTCAAAATCGGTGCCATATCGGGAAGTTGCAAAATTGTAGACATATGTCTAGACAAGCCAATCCACCATGCGTTGTATGGGGTTTTTATCGGTGTCTAATCGCAGAAACGTGGTCAACTGCCCCGATATCAGGTAACCTTCCGATGCGATTTTTATTTTTTATCGGGAGGTGCATCATAGACCATATCGGAGCCATATCGTAGTAGGTGGACGCCGGGCCTAAGATTGGGGAGTTGCAGTGATGGTGTGTTGTATTACAGAGTAAGCTTATGAACGTTTAGGGTCAGAGCTTGTATCCCATTGAGGTTGAATCGCGAAGTAATTCACAAGACGAAGCCGCTTGAACTAGGTAGCGATTCAAATGAGAAGGGATCGAGCTCTAACCGTAAACTTGAATAGGTTTCTGAATTTATCTAACCCTTCACATTGACTAATGGGCTACCCTTTGTGACATAATCCCTCATTGAGTAATTTTTCTAAATACTCAATGGGTGTTGGGTATGAGTTCCCAATGTTAAGTCTATGGGGAAAAATACCAGGGGTGAAACAAAGCACTAAGTCAGTCATTCGGTACACTTATTTTAAAGTGGAAACACAAGTCCAGGAACCAAAGATTTCAATCCTCTGAGAGCTCCCATCTGTAATTGCTCACGATCAATTTTTTGGCTGAGTGATTTCTCCGCTCCATTTGGTGATAGAAAACAAGGGAGGTTTCTGGGGAAATAAGGGAGGGAGCCGCTCATGTGGGACACACAGAACAGCTCACCCTCTTATCTCACCGTGTATTCTTAGTCAGAGGATAATGTAGGTCACCTAATCTGCTCGTGGCTCCTTGACCTAGGAGTCACGACTTCTCTCCCCACCTCTCCAGCTCCACTTGTCTCCTCCATCCCCAGCAGTGGTAGATTCACTGCTATACCAAAGGCCAATCCTTCTCATACCATGTCTAAGTGGTGTGGTGTACAGCCACCTTTCTCCTTCATACCAAGCAGGCTATATCAAAGGCCAATCCTTATCGTACCATGTCTATGTGGTGTGGTGTGTATCCACGCTTCTCCTTCATCCCCAGCAGTGGTAGATTTACTGCTATACCAAAGGCCAATCCTTCTCATACCATGTCTATGTGGTGTGGTGTACAGCCACCTTTCTCCTTCATACCCAGCAGTGGTAGATTTACTGCTATATCAAAGACCAATCCCTCTCATACCATGTCTATGTGGTGTGGTGTGTAGCCAACTTTCTCCTTCATCCCCAGCAGGCTATATCAAAGGCCAATCCTTCTCATACCATGTCTATGTGGTGTGGTGTGTAGCCACCCTTCTCCTTCATCCCCAGCAGTGGCAGTTTTACTGCTATATCAAATACCAATCCTTCTCATACCATGTCTATGTGGTGTGGTGTACAGCCACCTTTCTCCTTCATACCCAGCAGTGGTAGATTTACTGCTATATCAAAGACCAATCCCTCTCATACCATGTCTATGTGGTGTGGTGTGTAGCCAACTTTCTCCTTCATCCCCAGCAGGCTATATCAAAGGCCAATCCTTCTCATACCATGTCTATGTGGTGTGGTGTGTAGCCACCCTTCTCCTTCATCCCCAGCATTGATGGACTTACTGCTATATCAAAGCCCAGTCCTTCTCATACCATGTCTATGTGGTGTGGTGTGCAGCCACCTTTCTCCTCCATTCCCAGCAGTGGTAGACTTACCGCTATATCAAAGGCCAATCCTTCTCATACCATGTCAAAGGCCACTCCCGACTTCTCCTCTTTTAGTGAAATCTCCAGTCGTTGACGTTAAATAGTGCTGCTGACGTGTCAGAATCTCTATGGTCATACAAGTATTGAGTTACTGTATTTCTATGTACGTGGATAAAGGGGACAGCGAAGTGTCTATTGGTGGTGTGTGGGCGTGGTGAGAGTTAATTATCAAGTATCTCCATTCACAGGCTATTCGGGCTGACGTCTTTGATTTACCTGTATGATGGCTTTCTTGTGGTTCCTGGAATCTCATTATTCTATTTGAGGAGTTGTCATTTTTACACCAGAGTAAACACCATAAACCCATCGGAAGCCCAAGGCTACTTGAAGCCTCCTAGTAGTAATCACCCATAGAAAACAATGCAAATATCACTAATTTTCGACATAAATTGGATATCGGATAACGGTTTTCTCATATTTTCTATTCTGTATCATGTCCCCTTCATTTGGTGCATTATACTTCTAGATTATAGGTGGAATTATGTGCTAACAAGGGTTAATTATTAAGCAGATCAATTAGGCCAAGGCCGGTCTAAGGGCCTACGTCAAGGCGGTTTACCTAACTCCATTATCTGCGTCGATAATGATGCTGAATCGTATTAAATGCTGTCGCATCTTTCGTATACCCAAATGCAAATTATCAAGATTATCTGGCTAAAACAGTGAGGGAAATAGGTATTGGGTTACTAGGTTATATAGCCTCATATCACATTCAGATGGAAATCATGAGAAAACGTTCACAGCAAAGAAATTTTATCTCAACCTGGTATTTTTGTCCCACGATCGGGAACTCATTCCCCATGCCCCTATAGGTATTGCAGTCCATTCTCCATGGTCTAAATCCTGTGTGTCGTCTATTCTTATAGTGTGTACAGGGGTGAGATGAATACAAAATGCAACTTGTTTTGGTCAAAGTCATAGTTATCCAAATCGCTCAAATGCTATGTGATATTCACTCGGCTTTGCCTGGTTCATATCGCTCCACATCAAACTCGTGAAGAATGACGACTTTGACCAAAACTCGTTAGTTTCTTCTTTGGTTTACATAAGGTAGTGTTGTATTGGCGATGAGTTCAATTCTATGAAAAATACATCTTCTCTATGAATATAGCATCCAGCATCAGTTTTTGGTCTTTATTTAGTACGGGATCTAGCCATGCCACTTCGTAGAGTATGTGCAGTACGACGGGTTGTAACGGGCATTACCTAACACCAATCACGATCATAGATGACCATGGATGGTAGCGGACAAGTGAGGTGGGCGTATTGTAACTATCTAACATAATTGGCGCTTAATGGGATGTGAGACTCCTCCTTATATAATATATAACATGATCATAACGGAGAGAAAGAGCTGGAGGGGGCGAGAAAGAGAGAGAAAGAGAGAGAGAGAGAGAGAGAGAGAGAGAGCAAGAGAGGGATGGAGAGATATGGGGGGACTATCTCCTTACATATCATATGATATTATCATGACGGAGAGAGAGCAAGAGGAAATGAGAGAGAGGGAGGGAAAGAAAGAGAGAGAGAGAGAGAGGGAGAGAGAGAGTGCGAGAGAGAGAGAGAGAGAGAGAGAGAGCGAGAGAGAGAATGAGAGAGAGAGAGAGAGAGAGCGAGACAGAGAGTGGGAGGGAGCGAGAGAGAGCGAAAGAAAGAAAAAGTGAGAGAGGGAGAGAAAGAGAGATAGAGAGACAGAAAGAGAGACAGAGAGACAGAGACAGAAAGCGAGAGAGACAGACAGACAGACAGACAGAGACAGACAGAGATGGGGGAACTATTGGAAAGACTAGCTAACATGAAAGGTATCCCCCTTGAGACCTCAATGTAGCGCTTACCTCCACATATTGGAAGTACGTATTCATTTGAAAAGCAAAATTGATGTAAAACAAATTTGACACTGATCACAAAACTATTCACTCTTGAACCACCTCCTCAATTTAAACTACAATGTGCTTTTTTTGTGGCTTGCACAATAAGGCTGGCTTATCAGGATATTGGATTTGGTCTATGGAAATAACGCTGACCAGCGTTAAATATTGTTGAGACTGACCTAAAGGACAAAAACATGGCAGACATGGCAAGGGATAAAAAAGAGGACAATAAGCCGAGCCCACGTATAGGGCATAGAGTTATTGCTATCTCCGCCTCTACATGTGAATCCCACTTCAAGGCCTGGCAAGACCACATTTTCATTTACATATATGTTCTGTGGCTCACCATGGTCATATTTTTATCATTTAACTAATAATATTGTATAGAAGATTGCCCCATCCAATAGACATTATGACCACATAATTATTTTTACCACCCTCCAACATTTTTATTTTTGCCCCCCTATAGGTTTCGATAGAAGTTCAAAACTCATGGGCAATCGGGAATCTTTTTATCTAATATATATATATATATATATATATATATATATATATATATATATATATATATATATATATATATATTTGTAGGGCTATTGCTAGAAAACCAGCTGTCGCATTTGCATTGCTGATATGGTATCCCAAAACCGTCTTCATTGGGAAAGATGCTAACTATATAAGAATCAAACATGAGCAAGTGATGTAAATGAATTATTAGATACCTGTGCCATTATGTTACACAAATACCAACCTCTGCTAGGGTGAGCTCTGCGAGCTCGTGGAATATTTTCATTGAAGGAAACGCAGTACGCGAGTACGTGCCAGTAATATACATTTTATCTTAGTACCCATTAACCCTTTCAAGGCGGATAATGCCTTGAGGCATTCCCCAGCATAGACCGGATAATGCAGTGAGGCATTCCCCCTCAGAGACCGGATAATGCCTTGAGGCATCATTTATGAAATTTAGTAATATTTACCATTTCATTGTTTTATGAAGAAATAATTGAACAATATATCTGAAACTTTCAAAGAATATACCTATGATATAGTATTTGATATTATTTGGTAAAACAAATAATATAAACAAGAATGATGTGTCATATCACGTGATCAAATAATGGAATATGGGTTTAGACAAAAATCGGCTCGTCCCCTAGGGTTATACCAGTCCAAAGTACCCGCCCCAACCAAAAGGGCTCTGCCACAGACCCCTGCCTTTAAAGGGTTAAAGATATTTCCACACACAAAAAAAAAAAAAAAAATAAAAGCAAACCCCAACTCACCGAAGCTGGTGTCTGTAGCGCCCATGTACTCGGACGTCATGAACTGGTGGAGAAGCGCCGTTTTGCCGACACCGTGGTCGCCGAGGATGAGCACTCGGAAGAGGGGGGTGGTGGTGGAAGAGGAAGCCTTGCTGCTGCCGGCCGAGTTGACACTCACAGCCCGGGACCTGTCGGCGCCCTCGGCCGTCTCCGCCGTGCCCGCCGTGCCCCCGGTCCCCGTACTCCCGGCCCCCTCCGACGCCACCGACTGCTCGCTCCTCCGTTTGAACGAGTCGCCGCGGTTGATGAGGCCTTTGGAGGAGAGCTGGAAGCTACGTACGGGGCAGACGTCATCCGACTGCAGCAGCCGCAGCCGCTCGAGTTTGGAGATGACCGTCTCCTCCAGGGGCACGGATCCTGTACGCGGGCGGGACTCCAGCATGAGATCCTCGTGTCGCGAGCCCGCGCGCGGCCGCCGACCTTTTTTCCAGGAGCTGGAGCGGCTGTGCGGCGCTGAGTGGCACTTCATGCCCGGGGAAGGCGCACGGAGGGTACTCTCATGCACGTAGCTGTCACTGCACAGCAGATTCTTCCCGCTATCATCACTCCCCTCCACGTCCACCGCCGACGATGCCGACGTGGCGCCAAGCAAACCGGAAGTGCCCGAGCCGCCGCCGCCATTGGCGCCATTACTGTCCAGAAGGAGGCTAGTGGGACGCTGCTTCGGGGACGTGTCGTTCGGGGAGGGACGCGGGGACACGCTCCGCTTCCGGCGCGCCGGGTATTTGCAGCTGTGCGTGCGCCGACATCCGGTGGGCTCGGTGACCTTGAGGGTGGCGGACGGGAGGCTGCCGCGGCGACCTTCCGTCTCCACGTCATCGTCGACGGCGCGGCCCAGCGCGGCGCGCGCGAAGTACTTGTCAAACTCGTCGTCGATCATCTCGACACACAACCCGTCCTGACATGCGACAGCTGGAAGACAAACACAGAAACAAGGTCAGTCAACACTAAGTACACATCAGAAATATATCTAGAGTAACAAATACCAGTCAGCATAATGTCCACCAGACGCACAACAGCCATCAACATCATAAGGCCCGGCGTCCACCTACTACGATAGAATCGTAGACCTCCCGATATGGCACCGATACAAGATGTCAAAATCGGTGCCATATCGGGAAGGTGCAAAATCGTAGACATATGTCTAGACATGCCAATTCACCACGCGTTGTATGGGGTCTTTATCGGTGTCTAATCGCAGAAACGTGGTCAACTGCCCCGATATCAGGCAACCTTCCGACGCGATTCTGAGTTTTTATCGGGAGGTGCATCGTAGACCATATCGGTGCCATATCGTAGTAGGTGGACGCCGGGCCTAAAGCTGGGTTCTCACGTATCGATTTCCAGAATTGCAAACACAAAATGGCGTGTACGTGGTTTGTTTTCATAGTAATTTCTCACATACACGCCATTTTGTGTTGGCGATTCTGGTGTGTCTCCGGCTTAAGTTTCGCACTGGATTGTCAACTGATGAAATGATAGCAATTCAAGACCTCCCGATGCACTGCAATGCATAATATAAAAGATCAGAGACAATCGGGACCATCTTTATCTAACAGGCTACTCTAGAACCTCTAGACTTGGCGTGCATCGTAAACGGTTTTTAGGTACATCGTTAGACGATTTGAAGCTCAGTGGAAGCTGAGTCCTAGTCCTGATATCGATCATGCGAAAATTTTCCCATTAGTGGTCTGGTGATGCCTAATGGCGACATCATAACCGACCTGCAAAAGGTAACACAATCTCTCAGTAAATATATATGATTCAAAGTTGTGCAATATTGTTACCTATAGCTCATAGGTAATTGTCTTGGGGATCTATTCCTCTGTGGAGGGGATAAATGAGTATAGAGTCAACATCTACCATGGCTGTTTGAATTAGATATCGGGAGTCAAATCAATAAAACGAGAATTGCTTTCCTCCCTCCCAACATCTGTAACGTGATAGCTGTCTGCTCCTAATGTAGCCGAGACAGGAGATCAGCGTGGGCAATCCAGCCCTTTTATTGTCTTTACTTTTTCACCATGTTCATCTATTACCATGGCGACAGGACGTTGTACATCTAAGCCCTGTTCATGCTGTGCGACTTAAAAAAATTCCCATTAGTGGTCGGGTGATGCCTAATGGTGACACTATAACAGACCTGCAAAATGTAACACAATCTCTCTCTATATATATGTATGTTTTAACAGAAGTCTATTGAATATAGACAAAACATTGCAACAACCCAAACCTACCTTCCCTCTGCACTTCAATGTAATATTACCCCAAATAAAACCAATCAATTTAATTTCAACTTGTCTGTTTTTTTGTGGATCTTCTACCAACATCTTTTAAAAGTGTGAAATATGGTTACCTATAGCTCATAGGTAATTGTGTTGGGGATCTATTCCTCTGTGGAGTGAATGAATGAGTATCGAGTCAACATCTACGATGGCGGTTTGAATAAGATATCGGGAGTCAAATCAATAAACGAGAATTGCTTTCCTCCCTCCCAACATCTGTAACGTGATAGCTGTCCGCTCCTAATGTAGCCGAGACAGGAGATCAGTGTGGGCAATCCAGCCCTTTTATTGTCTTTACTTTTTCACCGTGTTCATCTATTACCATGGCGACAGGACGCTGGACATCTAAGCCCCGATCACACTGTGCGACTTAAAAACATTCCCATTAGTGGTCGGGTGATGCCTAATGGTGACACTATAACAGACCTGCAAAATGTAACACAATCTCTCTCTATATATATGTATGTCTTAACAGAAGTCTATTGAATATAGACAAAACATTGCAACAACCCAAACCTACCTTCCCTCTGCACTTCAATGTAATATTACCCCAAATAAAACCAATCAATTTAATTTCAACTGTTTTTTTGTGGATCTTCTACCAATATGTTCTAAAAGTGTGAAATATTGTTACCTATAGCTCATAGGTAATTGTTTTGGGGATCTATTCCTCTGTAGAGTGAATGAATGAGTATGGAGTCAACATCTACCATGGCTGTTTGAATAAGATATCGGGAGTCAAATCAATAAAACGAGAATTGCTTTCCTCCCTCCCAACATCTGTAACGTGATAGCTGTCCGCTCCTAATGTCGCTGAGACAGGAGATCAGTGTGGGCAATCCAGCCCTTTTATTGTCTTTACTTTTTCACCGTGTTCATCTATTACCACGGCGACAGGACGTTGGACATCTAAGCCCTGTTCACACTGTGCGACTACAGAGCTTACGAACGGGTACTTCGAGACGCGGACTGGAGGTACCGCGCTTGAAAGTAGACGTTTCAAATCCACGCAATACCAAATATCAAACATATTTGATATCAAAATGCTTGTGACTGGGCATACCTGAGGTACCTCCAGTCTGAAACTGGGCCTACCCTGTACAACCAGTCTCAGACTAGTGGGAAGTGCACAGTTCACACTGAGCCTTTTGCCATACTAGGCACCTGCAGTCTGAGTCTGAGAGTGAACTGGGCATTAAGGCCAGTTCACACTGTGTGACTTGGGTGGCTTGTGAGTGGGTACCTCCAGTCTCAGACTAGTGGGAAACTTGCAGTTCACACTGTGCGTTTTGAGGTATATACAGTCTCAGACTGCGCATACCTATGGACCTCCAGTCGCACACTGGGTGTACCTAGGTACCTCCAATTGCACACTGGGCATAACTAGGTACCTCCAGTCGCACACTGGGCGTACCTATGGGCCTCCAGTCACACACTGGGCGTACCTAGGTACCTCCAATCTCAGACTGGGTGTATCTGGGTACCTCCAGTTGCACACTGGGTGTACCTATGTACCTCCAGTCGCACACTGGGCATAACTAGGTACCTCCAGTCGCACACTGGGTGTACCTATGTAACTCCAGTCGCACACTGTGAACTGACCTTAAGAGGGTGCGTCCACCAACCACGACAAGGCTGCGACACGCGCCGACAAGAAAGTTCTAATCGGCTCCTTGTCGCAGCCTTGTCGTGAGGAGGGGAGCTGTCGTGAGCCCTTGTCGCAGCCTGTCGGGAAGTGCACGCTCCACCTAAATATTCTATCGTAGACCACTGCAACACGCCACGACACGGCTCCAAAATCGAACATGTTCGATTTTGTCGTAACCTTGTCGGAAGGCCCCCGACAGGCCCCCGGCAAGGTTCATGTCGCAGCCTGTCGTGGCCTTGTCGTAGCCTCTTGTCAGGAACTGTGGTCCACCAACCACGACAAGGCTACGACAAGGCTTCCTATCGTAGAGCTGTCGTGGACCTTGTCGGAAAGCCGTTGTCACAGCCTTGTCGTGGTTGGTGGACGCACCCTCTAATACCCAGTTCACACTGTGCAACTGACGGTACCTAGGTACACCCAGTCTCAGACTACTGAGGTACCTCCAGTCGCACAGTGTCAACTAAGTGTGGGCTTAGGGCAGGGTCTGAGGCGTGTGACCGGGCGGGACGGCGGTTCAGCTGCGGGGGCGGGGAGGCAGAGACACGGCAGCTTATTGGTGGCAGGCAGAGGAAACCTTACACCAGCTGACTCGCCGAAATCTCATACTGCTCAGAACCTGCTCCATATGTGATGGGGATACACTCAGGTAACAACTGCTGTCTGACCGCTCAACCGCCAGTCTATTTACTCTATCAAATAAGTGTATTAGAGGCAGCCAGTGAATGCAGCATTTATGTAAGCTAGGTAATTATCAAGGCAATTATTATTGGATAACCCTTACATGTCAGCCGAGGCGTTGGGAAACAATATCTCCAGCAAAGATAAATTATCACCATCGTAATTATCCAAGCAATTATTGTTTAACAATTCTGGGGTTTCGTTGTATAATAAAGGCTCGTACATGAAGACCCTTTTCTGTACCTTGTACAAAGGTTATCGTTTAATAACATATAAGAGAATCTTAGGCGTCCATGAGGTAGTTCATAAGTATTGAATAAAGTTGACCCACATCGTCCCTGGGTCTCCTTTGAATAAAGAAAAGCGTCTTTATGTGTATTTATCTTTATGTATTGTAAAATATACTATAAACCTCGAGATAAAAAAGTAATGGAAAACTGGATCGCATGTGCGATATTGAAACATGAGAATGGAGGTATAAAGGGATGTGGTAGACCGCAACGACAAGTTTGTAGCGAACATTACCTTAATAAAAAAAAAAGGAAAAAAAAAGAAAAATGTGCGAGCCTAGGTTATTAAACAGGCCCCTGGAGCCTGTGGAAGATCGGCAACATATCTGCCGAACAGACAACTCCAGTATTATAAAAATCTTTTAAAAAAAACCACTAAATATACTTTTATTTCATCCGAGGCGCTGGGAAACACTACCTCCAGCAAAGACACATTATCACCATTGTAATATTGTTAATATTCCATATCGGATTTTATAGCTTGAGTTGAGCTGTATGAGCTAGAGTGTTAATATACGATATTAGACTGTGATATTGTGCATATAAAACATCAGTCAAATTTTAATTCCTTGCAATGAAACTTGAACAAATGTTACGATAGAACCTAATGTACAAATGTACAAGCATTTTGGGGTCCTGTGAAGCCCTGTATTGTTATTGTATTGTCTTGTCTTGTCTTGAACTGTCCACCTTCTACGATATGGCTCCGATATGGTCTACGATGCACCGCCCGATAAAAAATCAAATCGCGTCGGAAGGTCACCTAATATCGGGGCAGTTGACCACGTTTCTGCGATTAGGCACCGAAAAAAAACCCTTATGATGCATGGTACATTGGCATGTCTCGACATAAGTCTACGATTTTGCACCTTCCCAATATGTCTCCGATATTTGTTTTTTGTATCGGTGCCAAATCGGCAGGTCTAAATTTCTATCGTAGTAGGTGGACGCCGGGCCTTATGTTGGACTGGTTCATAGAAGAACGTCCTCCTTTGGATGAATGTACTAAATCCATTTATTTTTCAACTGAATTTAAATATATATATATATATATTCACAATAGTACCGGTTGTGTTTATTTCCCATTGGCATGTATCTGACACCAGTGGCTCTTCAGTAGAGAATTCCCTTTGTCTCTAGATCCACATGAACATGGACACAGTGAAAAACACTCAATCATGGCACGCAGTGCTTTGTTCACGGGCCACACCACACGGGTGGATGCAGGAATATTGATCTATTTATAGATCCTATCACCTTATAAACGTCATCAAAAGAGTTTCCCATCTCGGAAACGGCAAATTTTAATGTCTCACATCCCGACCTATTTCTGAGTTTTCCCCAGTGTAACATACCCGTCATCAGAATCTTTGATGGTAAAGTTCTCTACCTGAATAGTAATTCTTTACCTGAATAGTAAACAAATGATTTATTCGTAGTCGGAATGCTATTTACTATAGAGGAACCTATGAAAGTTTAAGGTTAGGGCTCGTATCTCATCGAGTTTGAATCGCGTTGTAATTCACAAGGCGAAGCTGCGTGAATTACGTAGTGATTCAAATGAGATGGGATCGAGATCTGACCGTAAACTTGAATAGGTTTCTGAATTCATCTCACCCTTCACATTAACTAATGGGCTACTCTTTGTGACATAATCCCCTATCCATGGGCATTGGGTATGAGTTCCCAATGTTAACTCAATGGGGAAGAACTACCAGGGGTGAGATAAAGGTAGGTTACTCCCCCTCCCTGAAACAAAATCCTGTACACTTCTGAATGTATCTCACCTCTCATATTGACAAATGGGCTAGCCTTTGTGACATACTCCCCCATTTAAAATTTGTTTTCCAAAATACTCAATGGGTGTTGGATTTAACATCCCAATATTAAGGTCTGGCGTCCACCTACTACGATATGGCTGCGATATGGTCTACGATGCACCTCCCGGTAAAAAAAATCAAAATTGCGTCGGAAGGTCACCTAATATTGGGGCAGTTGACCACGTTTCTGCGATTAGACACCGATAAAATCCCCATACAATGTGTGGTGGATTGGCATGTCTAGACAGATGTCTACGATTTTGCACCTTCCCGATATGTCTCCGATATTTGCATTTTGTATCGGTGCCATATCGGTAGGTCTAAATTTCTATCGTAGTAGGTGGACGCCAGGCATTAGTCTATGGGGAAAACATACCAGGTGTGAGATAACAATCCAAATCTAATCATAAATGCAGACCAGGTACATAAGAGATAAAGGTCTGCTGAAGAGTACCAATCATCTAATGCAAATTAAGTGCCAAACCTGTCGCCATAATATCATTAGGGTTACCATGAATTACGCAACCAGCATCAATCATATCTGGGATGCGATGAATCTCTAAGGCCCGGCGTCCACCTACTACGATATGGCTCCGATAATGTCTACGATGCTACTCCCGAGGAAAAATCAAAATTGCGTCGGAAGGTCGCCTAATATCGGGGCAGTTGACCACGTTTCTGCGATTAGACACCGATAAAAAACCCATACAATGGGTGGTGGATTGGCATGTCTAGACATATGTCTATGATTTTGCACCTTCCCGATATGGCACCGATTTTGACATTTTGTATCGGTGCCATATCGGGAGGTCTACGATTCTATCGTAGTAGGTGGACGCCGGGCCTAACGCTACGTTAGGAACACAGCCCTTTTCTTTATCTCACCACTAGTACAAGTTTAGTCATAGGAACAACATTAGAAAAGAATACTCAACAATCACCCAGGTAAAGTAAAAATACTACGCCATAGTCGTGGCATAGTGAATACGAGATGACATCATAGGCGATTGACCAATCAGCGGCCAGGATTTCAGAGAGAAGAAAAGACAAGAGATTTAAACGTTCCTAACAGTGAAAAGGGTGAGATTTATAAATCTAGAACCGAATTCAAATAGTAAAATAAACAATACTCCACTAATTCAATGGTCCGTAATCGTCACTCGGCTTCGCCTCGATGATAATTCACGGCCCTTCCAAACTCAGTTCTATGTAAATGTGTAGAAACAAAACATCCCATGTTTAGCAGTTGCCCCTGGTTTATTATTCTGACGTATCTCCAGTCTCGACTTAATACCTCACATGAGGTCCAGAGTCATGTGTATAATTGATTGGATTTGTTCTCATGAATTTTATAGTAACTGGATAAACGCAAATAAGACCTTCCTAGTGCAGACTTGTCGAACACAGTGGGTTGTATAACATGATCATGTACATATTGAAGGTCAACTGGTTGGGAATGTATGGACCAGTAGCTTGGATCCTTTATCAACAGCTGTCCCATAGTGTCATAGATAGTATGCCACTATATAAGTCAAACACAAACTATATACATTATATCTGGTGCATAATTCAGTGTCTAGTTAGATATTGACTCCCCAGCCAAGGAGACATATTTATCCTACCCTGCATATAAATCTCCATAGACTTAACATGGTGGGCCTGTATGCCACGGCTATGCCATAAAATATTTATATGCCACTGGTGACATATGAAGTTAAAAACATATGACAGGGTAGGATAAAATCTAAACATCACTTAATTTCATATGATTGTTTACATGCCGTTTGTTGTCTTCAGCTACACGCTATCACTCAGCACCGCTTCGCTTTCATGTGTGCTTTCATTCCGCGTAGACAACTCATGCCATATAAACAATCATATGAAATTTCGTGATGTTTCATGTTAGTATGCTACACCAGCAAGCATTCCGTGATCCGTTCGCATAAATATGTCGGCAGTTGACTCGATTGCACCTAAAAGTGGTGTTTGTCCTGTCATATTGATCTAATTTGTCACAGCACTATAGGCAAACCAATCAATATATGCCGTGAGAGTCCTTCACACACCTTTATAACCTAAATATAGCAGCAAAGTACCCTTTAAAAACGCATTGGCGCGAAAATATAGTCCCTTGACTGGAACCCAGATGCATGCCTATAGATCCTCTACACCGTATATTATTATCTCATCCCTCGTATTTTTTCTCCATAGACTTAACATTGGGAACTCGTATCTAACGCCCATTAGATATTTAGGAAAAATATCCAATGGGGGATAATGTCACAAATGTTAGCCCATTAGTCAATGTTAAGGATGAGATAAATTCAGAAACCCATTCAAGTTTTGTGTCAGATCTCGATCCCATCTCGTTTGAATCGCTACGTAATTCACGCGGCTTGTGAATTACTACCTGATTCAAACTCGATGGGATACGAGCTCTGACCCTAAACTTTCATGGGTTTCCTCTATAGTATAAAAGAGGGTAATTATCTGATTAGACATCCATATTGATCCTGACTAATTGGGACGTATGCCATGTGGATATGGGAGGGTGGGCTCACTACTGGACTCGTTGGTCAGCAAGCTACGATGAGTCAATCCGTGAGCTGCTCTGTAGGGTTTAGAATAGCGATGAGTAGCTCAGTGTATACTATAGCGTGGTGCTCAGGTCTGGGGAGTTACTCCGAGAGGGGAATATATCGTATTCCTATATACCTATGAGCGAACAACCTATGGTTACTTAACGCTGCTGGGGGTGGAATAACTTTTGTTTACTGCCCAGGTTGAAGTTACTGCCCAGGTTGACGTTTACTGCCCAGGTTGACGTTTACTGCCCAGGTTGACGTTCAGAGACATTCGGTTTTCATCGATATTAGCCGACAATTGAAGGTATATAGGTATAGGGAAACCACGTACCAGTTGAAATAAGTCAAAGTTACTCGGTAAGGCTTGGAAAAATTACTGGCCGCGGCCAAGGTCTTGGGCAGTAATTTTTGCAAGCCTTACCTCGTAACTTTGACTTATTCCCACCGGAAAATAGTTTCCCTCTATTCCCTCACCCCTGGAATAAATGTCCATAGGCTTAACATTGGGATCTCGTTCTCCATGCCCCTTGAAGTGTTGCAGTCCGTTCTCCATGGTCTATATCCTATTTATTGCCCATTTTTTAGTGTGTACAGGGGTGAGATAAATACAGAAAGCAACTCGTTTTGGTCAAAGAAGTCATTCTCCAACTCGTTTGAATGCTATGTGATATTCACTCGGCTGTCGCCTCGTTCATATCACTCCGCATCAAACTCGTGGAGAACGACGACTTTGACCAAAACTTGTTGGTTTCTTCTTTAAAACTGGATGAGTTTTAATCTTGGCCACCGTATGCCACGACTGAAGTTTGGCATAGTGACTTCATGAGGCGAAGCCGAGTGAAGTCCGGAGCCAAAACTTCAGGAGTGGAATGCAGTGGCTACGATTAAAACGAATCCGGTTTTGATTTTATCCTACCCCATCTCCTTGATTTTGGAATATTACATGATAACAATTCTGTATGCCACTAGTGGCATATAAAACTCCGTATGCCAGTCAGCGTGGCATACGGAAAGTCAATGTTAAGCCTATGGGATTTTATATTAGGGGTAGGATAATACAAAATATTGACTGGTTTCAGATACAAGCGGCCGTATGCTCCAAGAAGTAGACGCATTGTAATATCCAAACGCATGCGAGGATGTTGCGCAGAGGCAACTCCGAGTAGCATATAACTGCTTTTATCTGAAATCAGTTTATATTGTATCTATTATCCACCTTCTCCTAACAAGTGCGGTACCTATATTAGTTCATTTTAGGTATGCACTATATGCACTTTTTTTCAGTATGCCCCGGTTTTGCTACCCGGAGCATACAAGATATATGTGTATGCTCCTGGTATGGTGATACACACTCCCTGTGTTTTCTATGAAGACTTTGTATTAGGTGGATATATCTGTATACTCCGCGTTTGTAGATACACACTGCCCATGTGCTTTCTATAGACACTATGTATTAGGTGGGTACTAAATATATATATATGATATTAATGAACATCATTTTGATGCATCGCTGTTATTTATCATTGCGGTATATCACTGTGATGAATAAGTAGATCTGTGACTCAGTGACTGGAGGACTCAGTCCATGAGCATTACGTAGAGGTGGATTATTATGAATCACAACACTAAGAGGGGACCCCCACCTACCACGATAGGCCACGACATGCTTCCCGATCGCTACGATTTGAAATGCGGAAATCGTGACCTATCGGGAGGTCCCCGATAGGTCCAATAGTTTGAAATCGTAGAGCTTGGCAACGCCTTGGGAGGACCAATAACATAAACTATGGTCACGATAGCTCCACGACGAAACCAGCGGCTGCTACGATACCCTACGACAGGCTACAAAATTACCAAAATGTTGGAAATTATCAGGACCTCTACGATTGGCGATTTCATCGCAGCCTATCGTGAGCTGTCGTAGACGGAATCGCAGAAACCTGTCCCACCTACCTACGATTTTTTTTTTTGCCAGACCTCATTCTACAATCGGAATGGTGTCGGGAAGGCCGTCGTAAGGCCAATCGGGACCAGAATCGTGGTAGGTGGGGGCAGGCTTTTAGATCGATCATTATAAGCATCACCACACTTTCCCGGTCCACCATGTATTATAGAGGAAACCTATTCACGTTTAGGGTCAGAGCTCGTATCCCGTCAACTTTGAATAGGTTATTATCCGATTACTTACCGTGGTAAAAGTATGAAGGGGAATTAAGGTTCATGCGAGCCTAGGGACACTGTTGAGTGTCCTAGGGTAACAGTAATTCACAGGGCTAAGCCACATGAATTACATAGCGAGATCTGACTGTTAACATGAATAGGTTTCTGAATTTATCTCACCCTTCACATGGACTAATTGCTTAACATCTGTGACATAATCCCCCATTGGGTATCTCATTTAAATATTCAATGGGCATTGAGTACGAATTCCTAATGTTAAGTCTATGGTGAAAATACCAGGGGTGAGGTAAGTGTACCTAACGTTAAGCCTATGGAGAAAAATACCAGGGGTGAGATAAAGGCAATGTAAGCAATATGCAAGGTATGGACTAGCGGCTGAAATCCTCCTCCTATGGTGCATGCATGATCTAAGCCAGCACGAGCAATGCACGTGTGGATGCTGTGTGATGTCTCAGGCTACGCGCTGTCAGTGCCCAGACACACCTACATTCAAGCGGGATTCACACGATGAGATGCATGTACCTCACAGGGTGTTTGTCTGAGACAAAGCCTGCTGAGATTCTGTACTCGAACACCTGTCTAAATGGTAGGGTTCTATTACCCTGAGACATGTCTTTTCCGCTGTAGTTGTTGGTGACATTTACCCCTAAAAGGAGACAGAATTTCCTGAAATTTTGAACCCTGTGAGGTACATGAATCCCACCGTGTGAATTCCACTTAAAAAGGAACAGAATCTCATGAGATTTTGAACCCTGTGAGGTACATGAATCCCACCGTGTGAATTCCACTAAAAGAGGAACAGAATTTCCTGACATTTTGAACCCTGTGAGGCACATGAATCCCACTGTGTGAATTCCACTAAAAAGGAACAGAATTTCCTGACATTTTGAACCCTGTGGGGTACATGAACCCCACCGTGTGAATTCCACATTACACCGCATTCCCATATTCTCATCGGGTTTTTCTCATCATCTCCCCGGAACAGCTGGAGCCGGACGCCGACCACGGAGCCTGGACGGGGGCCGGACGGGGGCCGGACGGGGGCCTGGTGACGGGGGCCGGACGGGGGCCGGATGGGGGCCGGACGGGGGGCCGGACGGGGGGCCGGACTGGGGCCCGCCGGAGCCCGGACGACGGAGACCGGGTGACGGGGGCCGGACGGGGGCCGGGTGACGGAGCCCGGGTGACGGGGGCCGGGTGACGGGGGGCCGGGTGACGGGGGCCGGACGGGGGCCGGACGGGGGCCGGGTGACGGGGGCCGGGTGGCGGGGGCCGGGTGGCGGGGGCCGGGTGGCGGGGGCCGGGTGACGGGGGCCGGGTGACGGGGGCCGGGTGGCGGGGGCCGGGTGGCGGGGGCAGGGTGACGGGGGGCCGGGTGACGGGGGCCGGGTGACGGGGGCCGGGTGACGGGGGACGGGGGCCGGGTGACGGGGGACGGGGGCCGGGTGACGGGGGCCGGGTGGCGGGGGCCGGGTGGCGGGGGCCGGGTGGCGGGGGCCGGGTGGCGGGGGCCGGGTGGCGGGGGCCGGGTGACGGGGGACGGGGGCCGGGTGACGGAGCCCGGACGACGGAGCCCGGACGACGGGGGAGGGTGGAGACACTTACCGGCGGGGTCGACGTTGGCCTCGGTGCCCGTGGCGTAGAGCGTGGTGAGCGGTAGCGTTAACATGAGGACGACCCACGCTCTGTTAATTCAGTCTGGTGTGGAGATTAAAGTCTCTAGGATAATAATAATAACGCCTCCTAGCCACACGTGTGTGTTAATCCCCCACCCCGGCCTCTCTCCCTCTCTCTCTCTCTCTCTGGTGCTGGAGAGATCTGAGGCTTGATGGTGTGAAGGTATGACGGTAGATCAGACGCACACAGTAAAGGAACTCCCACTGGAGGCACTGGTGAGATTGGTCGGTCGCGTACTGAAGCCTCGATTGATGTAAGTAGTCTACATGAATGTGTAGTGATATTCTCGAGTGGCTTGAGTCTGAGCGTCTTGCTCGGTGCTGAGGAGACAAATAGTGTTTGAAAGCTGCAGAGCGTCTGTCGGTGTGTTATATACTCGAGGGGCTCACTCACTCACACTCTCCAAGCAGATCTTTCGCGGTACTAACGCTCACTAATATACAAGCGACCGCAGGCAGCAGAGCGCTAGGAGAGTGTGGCTGGCTGGTTGATGGCGTGGCTACGGAATACCCCACAGTGCAGCCAGCAACCAGCGGTGCACGCGAGCGGACGCAGCGGCGGCAATCCTAGAAACGCCGTGACGTCATTCGGCCAGATGTTTCTCGGCTGGCTCAGCCAATAGGAAGGCGCGACTACACTCACTGCGGGCCAGCCATCCCGTTTCCCTGGAAACGTAATTCGGCGCCGCCTAAGATTAGCGTTCCTAGGAGACTCCGTAGATGCTGAGTCACACCTGTAGTGGAGTGTGAGTGTGTGTGTGTGTGTGTGTGTGGGGGGGGGGGGGGTGAGGTCATTTGGTGGGTATGAAGTATGAAGTATGAAGTACGACGCCAACCTCCCTCTGCCTCCCTCTACCTTCACGTTTTCTTTTTGTATTTCTGTTTCTCTACCCGCATTTCTGTGCTCTTCCGTTCCTTACTGACTTACTGTCTCTTTCACTGCACCATTGTTTTCCTTAACTGCTTCCCTTTCCCTTTCCCTTTGTTTCTCTGCTCTATAGATGTCACTCAGCATCCATAGGTATCTCTCCCTCCCTCTCTCTTCTGTCTCTCTCCCTCTCTCCTCTCTCCCTCTCTCTTCCTCTCTCTCCCCTCTCGCTGTTTAACCACCCTCAATATCCCTCTCCTCTCTCTCTCCCCCTTTCCCCCTCTCCCCCTCTCCCCCTCTCTCTCCCTCGCCCCCTCTCTCCCCCTCTCTCTCCCTCTCCCCCTCTCTCTCCCTCTCTCCCCTCTCTCTGTTTAACCACCCTCAATATCCCTCTCCTCTCTCTCCCCTCTCTCCCCTTCCTCTCCCCTCTTTTTCCCCTCTCTCCCCCTTTGTCTCCCTTCCCTCTCCCCCTCTCTCACCTCTCCTTTCTCTCCCTTTCTCTCTCTCCCTGTCTCCATCTCTCTCCCCTCACTCCCCCCTCTCTTCTTTCTATCTCTCCTCCCTCTCCCCTCTCTCTCTCTCCCTCTCTCTCCCCCCTCTCTCTCTCCTCTCTCTCTTTCTATCTCCCCCCTCTCTCCCCCCTCTCTCTCTCCCCTCTCTCTCTCTCCCTCTCTCCCTCTCTCTTCCCTCTCTCTCTCTTTCACCCTGTCTCGACCTCCATCCTCGTCTACTCCATAACACCCTATGCGCCTCTGTGGCTTCTTCTTGTGGTTTTAACACATACTTCATCACTTTGCCACTGCGGAATGACCCTAAACCCATAGTTTTACCAGGTCTGTCAGGGGAACCCTAATGACAAAATACGAGGAGACATAACTTAGTGTTCTAACTATCCAAGGACACCCTCCTCTACTAGATTACCTTATGTCTAAAAGGTATCCCTAGAGTTAGAAAAAGGGTGTATACTTTTATCTTTACGAAATGATAACAGGTCACGAATAACTCTCGATCGCTGAAGTCTAACTAATAATAACACGCTTTGGTTATACTCTGCTAAGACGCAATATCAAACTTGGGTAAGGTCTAGAGACGATAGAGAATAACCATAACAAATATGTCTTGTAACTCTGGGACGGGTCTGTTAATATAATAGCGATTATTAAAGATATCTTGAGTTTTCAAGATAAATAAAACGATCATTGGCCCCAATGGTTGGGTAATTATCGCCAAATGTTTGATAATCCCAAAACGGTCGCTATTAACGATTATCGCGTCTACAAAAACCGTTCCCTGTTCTCTAGAGTTTATTTACGAGTTTACATTTATATGATTAATACACTAGATGGGATAGATCAACGACTGAATGGGACAGAGCTCGAAATAACCAACCCAACCTGCAGACTTCAAGCAAAGCAAAATCGTAGACAATGTTGGATGTAGATGAAGATAATAGGAAATCAAGGAATCAATTATGTAAAATGAGAATTGTCCAACAGGAATAACTGATTGATATGCATGTTTATTTGTTAATCATTAACCATGACCCATATCATCATTGTATATATATTCATCTCATAACGATATTGAAAACCAGGATATGACCCTGGGACATCACTACAAGCAAAATTGGTGAATTTTGTTGTCAAATAATAAAAAGACGCAAAAAAAGCACCACCTCACATAAATAACAGCCGCACTGGGGTTCCAAGCATACGCCTGACGTCCAAGCGGCCCCTGGAGCAAGCCACCAGGAGTGTAGCAGGGCAGGGTGCTCCAGGGTTTGTGAGGAGGGAGGGGGGTAAGCAGAAGGGGGTAAACAGCCATGGGGTACTTCTAGGAACACCCCCACTTCTGGAGAACCGCCTCCTTTGAACCGAACGTGACCCGGTCACTCCCCTTGGTTGGTGGTGGCTCGGCAGTGCTCTGAGCAGCTCACAGTCCCTATGCTGAGCAGCTCACATTATCCTACCCCTAATAAAAAACCGCCATAGACTTAACATAGGGAAATTTTATGTTGCAGGCCGTGACATAAAGTGTTTTTTATGCCACTAGAGTAATAACAATATTGACCAATCAGAGAGCAGGATGTCAGCTACTATGAAAAAAAGTTCTGTTGGTCATTGACTCAATATTTATCTTTTAGTAATACAAAAGCATAGACGAGGTAGGATAAATACGAAACCAAACTCGAGTTAGACTTGTCAATGTCTATGCCACTCTGGTCAGGTCTGCTCCTCACTACACTCGGCTACGCCTCGTGTAGTAATACACGACCTTCCCGTCGTGGCATAAACATTGACAAGTCTAACTCTCGTTCGGTTTCTACTAAGTCTGTACCTACTACCCGCTGGGTTCTGCTTATCATCCTATTCTTGTGGTTCTGTTTGTGTCCGAGCATCCAACCAGGTCACGAAGCCCTCTTCATTCCCTCACACCCCTCCTCCTCCTCCTCCTCCTCCTCCTCCGGTTTGTACCTGCAACAGTTCCCGGAACCCGGGTTCTGCATGGGGGAATGTAAACACGCCAGGGTAGTGTTGGTGGGCTTTGCCAATAGGGAGTTTCCCTGCATGTCGATTGCTTTCTAAGGCCCGGCGTCCACCTACTACGATAGAATCGTAGACCTCCCGATATGGCACCGATACAAAATGTCAAAATCGGTGCCATATCGGGAAGGTGCAAAATCGTAGACATATGTCTAGACATGCCAATTCACCACGCATTGTATGGGGTTTTTATCGGTGTCTAATCGCAGAAACGTGATCAACTGCCCCCGATATTAGGTGACCTTCCGACGCGATTTTGATTTTGCATCGGAAGGTGCATCGTAGACCATATCGGTGCCATATCGTAGTAGGTGGACGCCGGGCCTAAAGCGTGCACTTGCTATATACATAGCTTAGAGGTTAGGGTGGTCACATATAGACTTCCAGCGTGCCACACACATAAGGCCTGTTTCCATTGGCCGATTTCCCATCACCGATCTACAGTCAGGAACCACCGACGGACTTTTGGCACTGTGGACTCAATATCGGTCAATGGAAACAACTATGGTCGTGAAATGCCCCACGACTTTTTCTGCGTAGATTATGCAATGTGGCACCAGCCACCATTAAGTGAAAGGTAGGTCACTGAGGGAAATCTACTACCCGATTTTTCTATACCGACGCACAGTCAGTGGCACCACCGACATACTTTATGTGTAACTCAAAAAGTCTAGGCAATCTTCGTCGGCCAATGGAAACGGGACTATATGGATATGTGCAGAGCCGATCTTACAAGATTTATCCCGATTCATCAAGATGCAGCATGGTGCTACAAGACACAGCCCGACCTAGCGAGACAAAAACATTGTGCTGGTGGAATCAACCCTTAAGGCCTTGCACCCACCAATGCTACGATAGAGCTCCTGATAGGCTATGATTGCCTTCATATCGATTGCCTTTTAGAGCTTGGTCGCACGTCCTATATACATTAGCTAGAGGTTAGAGTGGTCACATATATAGGCTTCCAGCATGCCGCACCCTATCAATAAACGTCAACAAATTTCATACAATTGTTTATATGGCGTGAGTTGTCTTAGCGGAATGATATCACGAAGCAGAGCTGAGCGATATCTGTAACAGAAGACACCGAACGCCATGGAAACAATCATATGAAATCGAGTAATGATTAGATTTTATCCTACCCTGTCACATGTTTTTAATCGCATATATCACTAAAATGGCGTTTTTCTTGATATTTAGGTATGTAGTAATAAGAAAACGTGGTGACTGAGTCCGAAGGAATGCCATTATCGGTCATTTGATGCTATTAATACGTCCCTCCACCTGCGGCGTCGGGACGTATCTATAGCATCAAAGGACCTCGAACGGTCATCCCTTCGGGCTCAGTAACTACGTTTTCTCATAATACAGCTAGTGACCTATGAATACGTGATATTCTTTCCATTGAAGAAAAACAAGAAGAACTACGATATGGCTCCGATATGGTCTATGATGCACCTCTCGATAAAAAATCAAAATCGCGTCGGAAGGTTACCTAATATCAGGGCAGTTGACCACGTTTCTGCGATTAGACACCGATGAAAACCCCATACAATGCATGGTGGATTGGCATGTCTAGACATATGTCTACGATTTTGACATTTTGTATCGGTGCCATATCGGGAGGTCTACGATTCTATCGTAGTAGGTGGACGCCGGGCCTTAAAGTAACCTACACGGACGTCTATTGATCACTACTAGTAGCTCATAATCATTGAAAGGGAATCGACTTGAATGCGTGGGTGTGTCATATTGTTCCCACTGGTCATCTGTTGACGTGGAGTGACAGCTGTCAACTTGATGACACACACTCACAGTGACTCTGTGTGCTTGTCTACCCTGACCGTGCATCCCCCACCACCACCACCCGCCCCTCACCATGGGGCGCCGGTCTGGACATTGCCATTTCGTACATTTATCCTACCCCTAATATAAAATCCCATAGGCTTAACATTGAGATTCCGTATGCCACGCTGACTGGCATACGGACGTTTGTATGCTACTAGGGGCATACGGAATTTTGTTGATTTTCATTCATGATTTTGATATTAAAATATTGTAGAGAGGGGTAGGATAAAATCAAAACCTGATTCGTTTTAATCTTGGCTTCCGTATGCAACTCCTGGAGTTTGGTTCCGGATACCACTCGGCTCCACCTCGTGATATCACTACGCCAAACTCCAGTCGTGGCATACGGGAGCCAATATTAAAACTCATCCGGTTTTACGATAATATTCCATCTTTCGTCAACGAAATACACTCATACTCTAACGTTAGTACATATTTTGTGACCAAAAACCCATTTCGTGAGAAGAAGGGTCATTTCGTGAGAAAAAAAAACATTTCGTGAAAAGATTACATTAGTGAAACTTATTTCGTTAAAAAAGCCATTTTGTGGACGGAATAATAGATGGACTATATATGGGTGTATTTCCGTGGATGAAATGAGTGGTAGAACTGATTCCGTGGACGAAATGAGTGGTAACACTGATTTCGTGTACGGAATGATAGATGGACTAAATTATGGGTGGAATTCCGTGTATGGAATGAGTCTTATAGACTGATTCCGTGGGCAGGATATGACCGAATAAAGAAGAAACCAACAGAACCGAACGTGAGTTAGACTTGTCAGTGTTTATGCCACGACTGGAAGGTCTTGTATTACTACACGAAGTGTTAGCTGAGTGTAGTGAGGAATAAACCTGACCAGAGTGGCATAGACACTGACAAGTCTAACTCGAGTTTGGTTTCGTATTTATCCTACCCCGTCTCCATAACTTAATGATATTAGAAAAGCCTGACTTGATTCCGTCCATGTTTTACAGCTGTCAGAATTTCTGCTCTGCGGCCGGAACTATTTCCATAGGTGACTATTTCCTGATCACTGATTGGTCAATTTTTGTTATTTTTCTAGGTACATAAATTCTACTTTATGTCATGGCACCCAATATAAAATTTGCCTGTGTTAAATCAATGACAGTTTTTTATTAGGGATGAGATAAATGACAATGTCGAGAACGGCGCGCCATACCTCCCTACACACCTCTACTCCTACACACCACCACCCGCCCCTCCCTACACACCTCTACTCCTACACACCGCACACCTGTCGGCATCCTTGGCGGGCGTCTAAAAGAGCAGCTGGGGGGTCTAAAAATAGCCACCCAGTCTGCCCCAGTGATGACGGGGGACCCGTCCACACCCAACACGCGTGTAGGCGAGGAGCACGTCGAGAGGAACACCTGGTCGGACAGTGGAGCCTTCACTCTCCCAGCAGATATACAGTGGAGCCTTTTTCACGGGCTGGTTTCACACCTTCAATGGCTGGTCCCACCCAAACATGCATTTTATTGAGCGCGGGAAAACACGCTCATATACGTCATCTAGATAGAGGTTAGAATGCTCACACAGGGTTTCAGCTTACTGTAAAGAATCTAGCACTTCACTATCAATGTTCCAACTATAAAGGCCTGGTTAGATGAGCAGGGGTCCAGTATCAATCTTACCATACCCCCTGCCCCACTCCTGACTTGGTTCCTTTTGATAGAACTTTCAAGGCTGAGTGACCTTGTGAATGTGTGTGCGCTGCCATAAGTGCATCAAGCGCTAAGGGGCTATCAGAGAGTGAACTGAGTGGCATAGCTGACCTGTTAGCCAGAGAAATAGGGCAGTTGACCAAGACCCTCAATGAAAAATTCAGTCACAACTGTGATGAGTCAGGGTGACGAGTTGAATGGGATACTTAGATCCATATATGACTTGATTAAGAAACATGTAATAATAAGTAAACGTCCTGACTATAGACGAAACGATTTTCGTTCTCGGTTTGTCGTCGATTTCATACTGCCTTCCGCCTATGGCGTCAGGCAGTATGATATCGATGACTGACCTCGAACAGCAACCGTTTCGTCCATAGTAAGGACGTTTCCTAATATTACGCACCTATTATTATATACCTATGGCCGTATGACCCACACATACTGCCCGCTGCTACCCATGACGTATTTATAGCCGTACGTCACAGTCTGACGTACGGGGTATATCATCACGTGACTAGCTAAAATTTCGACATTTTTAGGTATATAATAATACGAAAACAGGCTGACTGTCTTCGTATGTCAAAATACTTGGTAAAATTATTGATAAGATACATCCCGATGCCGAAGCCAGAGGGCTGTATCACTGCCACGATTTTGTCTGACCTCCCCATGAAATTTTATTCCAGTCGGGAAGCCAATCGTCTTTAGGCCTATCAGGACCAGAATCGGCGCTTGTGAGTGCAAGGCTTACAGGCTTACTGGACAATTTACCTTGAAAATTAAAACCCATGTCATTTTCCGGGACATTTGATAAGATGATCTCTAAGTGTAATGGAACACATATCCAACCTAAAGATTAGCGATAACCTTAGAGGGGACCCCCACCTACCACGATAGGCCACGACATGCTTCCCGATCGCTACGATTTGAAATGCCCAAATCGTGGCCTATCGGTAGGTCCCCGATAGTTTCAAATCGTGGACATGGTTTGAAATCGTAGAGCGTAGAAACGCCTTTGGAGGACCAAAAACATAAACCATGGTCACGATTCAATCTGTGTATCAATGTATATGAGTTTTTAATATTGAAATATATTATAATTTTGGAAACATTAAATGAATCTGAATAGTTTTTTAGAGGTATTCACAACATAATTTGAAGTTATTTTTCAGACTCTAATACAATCAAATTGAAAAAGATAACTGTGATAGAATCGTGATTCCGATCTGAAACTATTATTTTCAGACCTTTATCCTCAATCAAATGATATCATATTTTCACCGAATATATATATGTATACGGCCTACCTAATTCCAAAATTTCATAATTTTCCATCTAGTATTTCATCCACAAGAGATATTTTCCCATTCAAATACACTACAATACCCTACGACAGGCTACGAAATTTCCAACATGTTGGAAGTTATCGGGACCTCTACGATTGGCGTTTACAATGGCAGCCTATCGTGAGCTGTCGTAGACGGAATCGCAGAAACTTGTTCCACCTATCACGATTTTGCCAGACCTCACGCTTCAATCGGAATGATGTCGGGAAGACCGTCGTAAGGCCAATCGGGACCAGAATCGTGGTAGGTGGGGGCAGGCTTTTACTTTTCGATTAAGAGATTGATAATATTATAAAAGGTATTCCACACCTTTTTCCTAGTCTCAGACAATTCTCCTTTGCTGAAAAATTCTGATGATGGGATTTAGGTTTCTCACAGGGTGTTTGTCTGAGACAAATCCTGCTGAGATTATGTACTCGCGACATTCATCCCTAACAAGGAACAGAATCTCATGAGATTTCCAACACTGTGAGGTACATGAATCCCACACGTGTGAATTCCACTTAAAATCAAAATCTCACAAGATTCTGTACCTTGTTAAGTGGGATTCACACGATGGGATTCATGTAGCTCACAGGGTGTTTTACTGAGACAAATCCTGCTGAGATTCCCTGAAACATTCCCCCCCCCCCCCTGTAATTGTTAACCCTTTAAGGACGAGTGCTTGTGGCTGAGCTTCTCATGTAAGGACCAGTGCTGGTGTCCTGCTGAAAGACGGGCACAATATGATTAAAATTCATAATTAAAGTTTGTAATCATGTAATACGATAAACAATCATAAATATTGTGATTCTTTTGAATAGAAATACTAAGTATGATGTCATATCTACATTTTGTGAAGATTTCATGAATGTTGCTCTCTTATTTCTTTGTTAAAAATTTCTGTAAATATTGAAACAAGGATTCCTCAAGGATTCATGCATTTTTAGAGCAGTGATGCCTCCAGGCATCATGCATCTTTAGTGCAGTGATGCCGTCAGGTATCATGCGTCTTTAGTGTGGTGATGCCTCCAGGCATCATGCGTCTTTAGTGCGGTGATGCCTCCAGGCATCATGCGTCTTTAGAGCGGTGATGCCTCCAGGCATCATGCGTCTTTAGAGTGGTGATGCCTCCAGGCATCATGCGTCTTTAGTGCGGTGATGCCTCCAGGCATCATGCTTCTTTAGTGCAGTGATGCCTCCAGGCATCATGCTTCCTTGAGGGTTAAAGATATTTTCCCCTAAAAAGGAATAGAATCGCATGAAATTCTGAACCCTGAATGACGTCAGGTAAGAATCTCGGACATTAAGACACTGCATTGTATATGAAGCATTCATAAACCACCGATTCACCTGTTGAGTATACACATCGTCCCACGCCGCATTCAAGGATTACCATTGCTAATGAGCTACACTTAAAAGGTCAATAATTCCCAAGCTGTGCTGATAGAATGCTGTAAAATCAATAGAATGTGCACATTGTTTTCACAGCATGACTCATATAACACGAAGACAGAGAAAGAAGGGAACATCTGATGAGTCATAATCCCCTTATATTTAACATGGACTAACATCAAAGAATGTTTATTATCTCACCCCTGGTATTTTTGTCCTATAGGCCTAACATTGGGAACTCGTTCTCCATGCAACTACGAGTATCGCAGTCCATTCCCCATGGTCTATATTCAGTGTGTCGTCCATTCTTTTAGTGTGTACAGGGGTGAAATAGATACAGAAAGGAAGTCATTTAGGTCAAAGAAGTCATTCTCCAACTCGTTTGAATGCTACTGATATTCACTCCGCATCAAACTCATTGAGAACAACTACTTTGACCGTAAGTTGTTGGTTTCTTCTTTAGTATCATACAGTAGGTGAGAATGAAGGTTAAGAGGGGGGCAAGAGAGAGACAGAGAGAGGACAGAGAGAGGAGAGAGCTAGAGAGAGGAGATAGTCATAGAAAGAGAGGAGAAGGAAGGAGAGAGAGGAGAGACAGAGATAGAGGAGAAAGAGAGAGAGGAGAGGGATAGAGAAAGAGAGAGAGAAGAGAGAGAGGGAAAGGAGGGGGAGAGGAGAGAGATAGAAAGGGAGGAGATAGACATAGAGAGGGAGTGGAGAGGGAGAGAGAGATCTAGAGGGAGATAGAGAGAGGAGAGAGATAGAGAGAGGAGAGACATAAATAGAGGAGAGAGATAGAGAAGAGAGGGAGAGAGAAGAGGTAGAGAGGAGAGATATAGAGAAATAGAAGATAGACATAGAGAGAGAGTGGAGAAGGAGAGAGAGAGAGAGAGATCTAGAGAGAGATAGGGAGAGCGTAGAGAGAGAGATAGAGGAGAGAGAAATCGGAGATAGGGATAGAGAGAGGGGAGAGAGAGGATAGAGGAGAGATAGAAAGGAGAGGGAGAGAGAGATCTAGAGAGAGAGATAGAGAGAGCGTAGAGAGAGAGATAGAGGAGAGAGATAGAGGAGATAGAGAGGAGATGGAGAGAGAGAGATGGAGAGAGAGATGGAGAGTGGTTTCTTCTTCATCACTGTAGAACAAAGCACCATGTCGTATACCGATAGTTGAATAGTTAACAGGTGGACTGAAGGTGTCATCGGACACTGAGATCCACCCACGCAGCAAGCACCAATAAACGAGCAATTACAGGCCACGGTCAAAATGTTCAGAGTTTTCAATTTCAGCTTCATTATCTTCATTTAAATCCGGAAATATCTAATTCATCTAATTTGACGTCTGACCTTCGTGTCACCGGTGACGCAATACGCAGGTGTTGTCAGGATGTTTCTACAACATCTTACAAACAATGGAAAATAAACATCTTGAAGATCATATTCATGTCACAATACAGCCGTTAAATTAACAAACAAACACCCAATAGCCTGTTGGTGAGGTACGAAATGTACGAGACAAATATAGTTATGAATGTTTAAAGAATGGGTTTGTATGTATGCTGGCAGGTTGATATAATGTAGTGAAAGATACATGAGGTGCATAACTTGGAGCCAATTAAGTATGGCTTTCTATTGCATTTATGGCTGATTTTAATGGAATGAAATGTATACTATTATAGTTTGGTCTGTACATGTCATTCAAGACTAAAGAAGAAACCAATAAGTTTCGGTCAAAGTCGTCGTTTTCCACGAGTTTGATGTGGAGTGATATGAATGAGGGGACAGCCGAGTGAATATCACATAGAATTCAAACGAGTTGTAGAACAACAAATTTGACCAAAACGAGTTGCTTTCTGTCTTTATCTCACGACTTTACACACAAAACGAATGGACGACACACAGGATATAGACCATGGAGAACGGAATGCAATACTCATAGGGGCATGGAGGACAAGTTCCCAATGCTAAGCCTATGGGACAAAAAGTACCAAAGATTTCCTAATAAAGATGTTAAATATATATGTATTTTTTTTGTATTATTTAACGTGACGAAGTAAACTTATTGTAATCATGGGGAATTCAGCAATAAATATGTCATTTTCAGAGAACTTGATGGGTTTTAAATTTAAAAAAAATACTTTTTAGAGCACTGCTAATATGGTCATATTATTATATACCTATGTCCGAATGTCTATTAAATACTGCCCTCTGCTAGGGGTGCAGTAATAATAATGTTCGTGCCGCTGTGACTACGACTTTGTATGTCATTAAAATGGTGTTTTTTTCACCAATAAGAGGTATATAATAATAAGCAAACATCCTTACTATAGATGAAATGGTTCTCGTTCTTGGTCAGTCGTCGATTTCATACTGCCTTCCACATTTGGCGTCAGGCAGTATGAAATCGACGACTGACCTCGAACAGGAACCGTTTCGTCCACAGTAAGAACGCTTCCTAATATTACTGGTATCTCAAAACACACCAGCTTTGGCTGGACAATGTGTCTATGCTGTATGACAATGCTTTGTTCTACTCGTAGCATCAATATTGTAAAATTCCCATTACTAGGTGACGTGGTGTGATATGCGGAAATACTTCAACTTTGCTGACGCATGTTCTGGCCCCATGAAGGCAAAATCAATTTGAAATGTTCAGATCAATATTCATGTTTATTGCTCCTGTGTCAAGAGTTTAATTATTCAATGAAAATATTGTGAGTCAAAAGAAACAACAAATACAGCAGAATCTATCATTGTTCACTGCTTAGTCCATAACTCTGCCACACTCATTCTCAACATTTATAGGATTCCTTTCATTGATTTGGAAATTGTCCAAATATTTATAGTATTGAATATGCAAATTAATGAATATTGGATTGGGGGAAATCATTTTCCTCTAGTAAAGTGTTCTAATAATTTTCTGATAGGAAACTAAGTATGTGATGATCATGCCAAATATGATTGTGTCTATTTTCCCTTCATCATTTCTATCAAACTATGTGATTATGAAAATTGAATACCGTTGTTCAATAAATATAACAATTAGGCTCAAAATTCATCTTGTATCTCAAGCTTGCCAGGTTGTCGATCGATCACAAAAGTCATCCATATGTGTTGAATAAAGTTGACCCACATCGTCCTCGGTTTCCTTGGCGTACAAAAAAGGGTCTAAATGCACGAGGCTAGATTATAAGACGGGCCCCTGGGTCTCCTTGGCGTATAGAAAAGGTTCTACTTTTACGAGCCTAGATTACTAAATGGGCCAAAGGCTACTTCGTACGGTCGTCGTCCACAATGCACAATGCACAGCGGGCGTTACCTGGCCTACTCGGTAAGGCTTGGAAAAATTACTGGCCGCGGCTGACGCCTTGGGCAGTAATTTTTCCAAGCCTTACCTCGTGACTTTGAACTTTTGCTCACCAGAACATAGTTTCCCTCTAGTTCGTTTCTGGCGCTGGTGCTGGACGATACGATAACTCCAACGATAAATGACATCCTGGACGATTTTTTCTCATTCAGTAAACACAGAAGATATTTTCTAAATAAATGTATCTGAATGCAACACCTTGTAAGAGCTTTAGGTTACACTTATTGTCAAAATATCTTATGCTAATGACACATAATTTTATACAACACTATGACCTCTAAGACAATTCTAAGATAGTTTTTTTGTCGTTCGTTCTTTGTTATACGGCACCCAAGATTACCCATCAGGCTTCCTCGCACCGTCGCCATCTTTATCGTAGCACGTGCTGGCACTCACGTACTACGTGTT
This sequence comes from Alentia gelatinosa, assembly GCA_950022655.1. NCBI lineage: Eukaryota > Metazoa > Annelida > Polychaeta > Phyllodocida > Polynoidae > Alentia > Alentia gelatinosa. Next base: position 10,430,993 of record OX465585.1, read on the forward strand.
ACGTGCATGTTCCTAGCGGTGCGTATCGATGGCTTCACCCTGGAGGTTAAACATACTACACACCTCAGACTGACCCACCCCCTTACTGACCCCACCCCCCTCCTCCCTGCATATCGATCTGTTTGAGTACGCGGGCCTGGCCTACTGCCCTGCCACCTGGTGGGAGGGCATTATGTTACACTGGTCACCAGAGCTACACTACGTTACACTGGTCGCCAGAGCTATACCACGTTACACTGGCTACCAGAGCTACACTACATTACACTGGCCACCAGAGCTATACCACGTTACACTGGCCACCAGAGCTACACTATGTTACACTGGCCACCAGAGCTACACTACATTACACTAGCCGCCAGAGCTATACTATGTTACACTGGCCACCAGAGCTACACTACATTACACTAGCCGCCAGAGCTACAGTACGTTACACTGGCCGCCAGAGCTACACTATGTTACACTAGTCACCAGAGCTATACTATGTTACACTGGCCAACAGAGCTACACTATGTTACACTAGTCACCAGAGCTATACTATGTTACACTGGCCAACAGAGCTACACTACGTTACACTAGCGGTCAGAAGTACACTATGATACACTGGCCACCAGAGCTATACTATGTTACACTGGCCACCAGAGCTACACTATGTTACACTGGCTCCCAGAGCTACACTACATTACACTGGCCACCAGAGCTACACTACGTTACACTGGCCGCCAGAGCTACACTACGTTACACTAGCGGCCAGAAGTACACTATGATACATTGGCCACCAGAGCTACACTACATTTCCCTAGTCGCCAGAGCTACATTACGTTACACTTGTCGCCAGAGCTATACGCTACACTACGTTACACTTGTCGCCAGAGCTATACTAGGTTACACTGGCTGCCAGAACCACACTACATTACAGTGGTCACTACAGCTACATTACGTTACACTGGCCGCCAGAGCTACACTATGCTACAGTGGCCTCCAGAGCTACGCTACTTTAATCTGGCCGCCAGAGCTACACTATGTAAGCTCTGGTTGGGTTAAATCTGTGGTTCCTTGACCCACATGCTGTAAGTGTTTGACACTCTCCCTCCAGATGTTGCATGTGACCTGGAGCAATGGTTGGAGAATATCAATTTTCCCTCTTGAAGCCATTTTAGCATGTTCATATGTGAAATTTTCTTTTGTGTGTATTTTAACTAAGATAACCACAAAGGTAGACTTTATTATCAATTTTGTCAGCTATGAATATATTCTAATGAGTATCTCGGCTTTCAGAATACACGGATAGAGAAAGTTGCTTGGTCTGAGAGTGAGAATTCGTGGACAGTGTTTAACCATACCAACCTCTAAGTTGGGGCAGAGTGGAGACAGAGGTGGCGGCCAATCTAGCAGGGTGCCTGCAGGACAACGCCTGCTGGGATTCCCTCCCCCACTTATTGACGCCGGGATGTGGGTCAATAGCTTCACAAGGAACAACAATCTAATGTGTGAAGATTGCTCACTGCATCCCTATTGGACAGGCTCCAAGGCTAGAAGCAGAAACCATGTCTCGTTGACTCTTGTGTTTTTTCGAGTTTTATCTATGGTAGTTCCAGAGGGTATTTGCTTTTATTATCCACCTAATACAAAGTGTCCATAAAAAACACATAGGGCGTTTGTATGGACATACCCGGCGCATACAGATATGTTGTATGCTCCGGGTGGCGCATACGGAAAAATAGTGCGTATGGGAAAATAGTGCATAACTAAAATGAACCGATATCGACATGCCACTTGCCCAGAAAAGGTGGATAATAAATACAATATAGACTGGTTTCAGATAAAAGCGGTTGTATGCCCCTCGGAGTTGTCTCTCCGCAATATCCTCGCATACGCTCGGATATTACTACGCATCAACTCCTCGGAGCATACGGCCGCTTGTATCTGAAACCAGTCAATATTGTGTATTTATATCACCCCTGGTATTTCCCCCCCCCCCACCCATAGACTTAAGATTGGGGACTTGTATCCAACGCCCGTTGAGTATTTAGAAAAAAATAATTAATGGGGGATCATGTCACAAATGTTAGCCTAGTCAATGCGAAGGGTGAGATGAATTCAGAAACCTATTCAAGTTTAGGGTCAGAGCTTGATCCCATCTTGTTTGAATCACTACGTAATTCACGGGGCTTCGTCTTGTGAATTATTACACTATTTAAACTTGAGATATGAGCTCTGACCGTAATCATTCATAGGTTTCCTGTACAATATTATTCATGGTTTATTAACGACAGTTACATTCATCTTAAGTATAGACGATCTTCCACTAATTGGTATTTGGTATTTTATTGAACGTGGGCCACATGTTCATATACGCTATACCTAAGTTAGGAAGAGGTTATTTCTACTTTCAGCGTGCTGCAAAAAGTATCCTTTCACTATCTGCGAGCCAACTCTGTGATATTGGGAAAGTAAAGGTGCAGTGGGCCAGTATCTCAGTGCCTTAGAGGCGTGCCCAGCTGACCATTGACCAATTACTAGAGACTGAAATACCTAATTGACCCACCTATGATTGATATATTTGGATCTTAGAAAGCAGTTGTATAAATTGCAAGTTGATTGGGTGCAAGTGGATTACAGAAAATGACCCATAGTTCGAATATAACCCCAACCTCTTTTTCTATAATTCCACGCTCATTCATCAATGATTAACATACCGTTTGCTCCAAGTATTATAAGGTACAGGTAGAGGTTCTTGCAGATTTAACTAGAGGCTGCCATGCTGTCCCTGCCATTTAGGATTCCATACACTAATTTGCTAGATATGGTTACTATGATTTGCTTTCTAAGCTTGATGACTAAGACTAAGAAATATTATCCTAGATTTAGTTCATTCACAACATCGAACAGCATTGGCAAATATTCGGCGAGATCTGATTTTTCTGAAATTAGTGATTTAGAACTTGACCTTTCAAAAATGTCCCCTTTTACTTCACCCGCAAAACTACAATTTCTGAGGTACTCTTCAGCTACCATTGCAAGTTTTGTGTGGCATACAGCAAAAAAACCTAAATCATCAAGTTTTGTACTTGTAGCAAACATATTAGCTGAAAATCATAGAATAACGAACCTAATGTCTAATCGGATAAATACTACCTGAGGTGCATTATCAGATATCTGGAATTTTCTCAATATGAAATGGTTAAGCCCCGGCGTCCACCAACTACGATATGGCACCGATATGGTCTGCGATGCGCCTCCCGATAAAAAATCTAAATCGCGTCGGAAGGTCACCTAATATCAGGGCAGTTGACCACGTTTCTGCGATTAGACACCGATAAAAACCCTATACAACGCATGGTGGATTGGCATGTCTAGACATATGTCTACGATTTTGCACCTTCCCGATAGGGCACCGATTTTGACATTTTGTATCGGTGCCATATCGGTAGGTCTAAATTTTTATCGTAGTAGGTGGACGCCAGGCCTAAACGTCAACCTGGGTAGTGAACGTCAACCTGGGCAGTAAACGTCAACCTGGGCAGTAAACGTCAACCTGGGCAGTAAACGTCAACCTGGGCAGTAAACATTAACCTGGGCAGTAAACATCAACCTGGGCAGTAAACGTCAACCTGGGCAGTAAACGTCAACCTGGGCCGTAAACGTCAACCTGGGCAGTAACTTCAACCTGGGCAGTAAACAAAAGTTATTCCACCCCCAGCAGCGTTAAGTAATCATAGATTGTTCGCTCATAGGTATATAGGAATAGCTGAAAATCATAGAATAACGAACCCAATGTCTAATCAGATAAATATTACCTGAGGTGTTTTATCAGATATCTAGACTATTCTCAATATAAAATGCTTTGCTGTCACCACCGTAAAACTGCCTACGCATAGAAGGACCTGGAGGATGTTGCTTGACACGTAAAAAGAAATGTTGATTCGTGTGAGAGAAGCATCTCCGGTATGCTTCATCTGACATCATGCTGTAAAACAGACTCGGGCGGGGCTCCCTGAGTCCCCGCGACAGTTAGCGAGCATGATAAAAAGAGCATGTTAACCGGGTTAACTCAGCCGGGATAGTGTATGCCTCACAACGTTGACATCCCAGCAGGCTACGATGTGATGGGCTCAGCAATATGTCATCTGTCAGCTAGGGCCCTACGGATTGCGAAACCCCGAGATTATTAACCTGCGAGGTGTAGCAGACAGTTTATTAACCACCTATTACGGGGTCTCCATAGGAAATGTATAGGGCACCTGGAATTAGGTACCCGGAGATTCTGGCATGTCAGAATCTCCTGCAGGACATTCCGGAAAAATAGTCCCTGCCAAAATGAGGTCAATTCATAATGTACTTCAAAATAAGTTTATTTAATGTTCATTCAATATCAATTAGTTTTAATCAGTCACAATAATCTCTTTTACCATCAGAAATCACTGTCATAATAAATTTTGCATATTAAAAACCCAGAAAGATAGCGAACTATATAACAGGCGCAAGTATACACCGAATTATCACCTTGTTTGACAGTGCTGTGGCGCTATGGCATAATCTGGACCTAAATGTACCTTTTAGGCAATAGACATGTTATCAATCTTGTAGGTGGGTAATAAATACAATAACGACTGGTTTTGTGTACGAGTGACCGTAATCTCCTCGTAGTTGACGACGTAATATCCTCGCTAATCGCTCGGATATTACTACGCGTCAACTACTCGGAGATTACGGCCACTCGTACACAAAACCAGTCATTATTGTGTATATAACCGAATATTTACTTTTTGAATTATAACTCTTATTCTTGTAGGAGACTTAGTCTGTACTATAAGACTTGAAAACATCCCCCCTGGAGTAGCTGAAAAGGTAGAATGACCGTTTGGTTGGGGTTGGTCTCCAAGTAACCACTGGTTACGGCATTTGTAACCAGGACACCGTATGATGTAACCTTGTGACGTAACCAGCAAAAAGACAATTTCTCTGCTGTGCAATCCATAATTTGCCTGATATACCAACTGCCAGAAGAAGTCTTATCAACATAGACGAAGCGCTGTAACCAACCCAACCCAACTGCCCCCTATATCTATGTAATATTATCCCTAATAGACTGTTATAATCAAAATCAGCTTGTCTGGCTTTCTGTGGATATTTCAACAACTTAATTGAATGAATGATATATTACATTTTGTGGCATTATTAATTCAAATATAATATCTATATTTAGATATAAAATATAATATTGTAATGAATGTATCTGACTCCCTCTCCGATGAATCCGGGGGGTGTGGTCTCTCCGATCATCGTTACAATATATTGTACCTATATATTTATGAACTTGATGGGAAGCTATTAACTACAATTCTCAGGAACAAATGTATACATGTGTAAGTATATAGAGGTATTTGAAAACTCTACCTGGAGGTCTGGAGGATAAAGAAGCTATAGGTATTATGTTGACTCAGACATTTTTGTGTAATAGAGAAGCCAACCCACGTATAACATCCCTTGGGTCCCCCAGCATAGCCTGGTCAGACTATTCAAGGCTTACAGCGGATATCTATAATATATATCTTTGATTATTGAATAAAACTTATATATATATACTCTATAAGGGGCCATCCATAAAGTATGTACGCACTGAGGGGTGGTTGGGGGATCCAAAATTTCGGAAACTTTGCGTACAGACTCCTTTTGTGTTCTATTGCGTACAAAATCAGGAGGTGGGGTGGGGTGGTGTGTGTGTGGGGGGGGGGGGGGAGGTGAAGTTTTCTGAAATTCTGCGTATGTACTTTATGGATGGCCCCTAAATTGAAAATATAAAAACATCATCTATTACAATATACATTAAAAGACCTTGATATGTTTTGTCATTATGATGCATCTTCTCTTCACTGGTAATTACACTCTAACGGTAAGATCCAACCATTTCTAACTAAGTTAGTGACAAGTATGTGCATCAGGCTTGGAGATGGGTCTGGGTTTATGATATAACTCCACCAAAATAGACACAGTTACGGGCGCTCTGCCAAAAATAGACACGGTTATGCGAAATATACAGCAATAGACCTGTACTGTTATGAGGGTTGTACCGAAATAGAAACTCTAATTCCTATACACCCATTTCTGAAACCTCTATAGTTACATACCGCTGCTGGGGGTGCAGTAATTATAAGTTATGCGGCTGACGTTTTCGTCCCAGGCTGACGTTTTCGTCCCGGCCTGACCATGTGACGTAAAGAGCAGCGGACGAAAACTTAGCTATTGCAGTTTCTCGATAAGGGTGGCCATTTTTCTAGGGCTATAGCAGGAAAAGAAATAATAGTTTTTATCGATATTTCAAGGTATATAGGAATAGGGAAACCAAGTACCGGTAATCAAAAGTCAAAGTTACTCGGTAAAGCTCGGAAAAAATACTGCCCGCGGCCAAGGCCTTGGGCAGTAATTTTTCCAAGCCTTACCTCGTAACTTTGAACTTTTGCTCACCGGAACATATAGTTTCCCTCTATAGACAAATAATAAAAGACAAAAGGGGGGGAAAAGGAGCATTGGTGACCACACAACAAAGAAATGTTACCAGGCTTAGTTGAATGTGTAAACTGTAAATGCAACTAAAGGCAATGATTGTACTGAAATGATGAACAAATTCTCTTTGCTTAAAAAGAAAGAAAAGAAAAAAAGATAAGCCTTTTAAGAGGAACAGAAAAGGGTCTCCATGTACGATACTGGGACCTGTTTCACTAGTTTCGTGACATGTCTAGATGGCGTCTAGATGGTGTGTCTGGTTTCATAAGAACGAGACATTAGATTTCATTTTATCCATTCCTGCTTGCACTGTTGGTGCCGCTTTTCATGTCTGTCTAACACTTTTGTCACGAAACTAGTCAAACAGGTCCATATGATGTGTAGATTTGTCTAATCCTTATGTTTGGGGTCTGTTTTTTCCTAAGGGCAGCTACTTGTGTTGCCACGAAACTAGACAACCCCAATGTCTGTATGGTGTTGCAGACATGTCACAGAACTAGTGAAACAGGTCCCTGGATTATTAAACGGCCCCATGGAAGAAACACACTACTGCATCTTTACATAACAATAAATCTAACCAGTTTATATTCTCCCTGTTCTAATCTCAAGTAGTTAACCGGAAACAGCGGAGGAAAATAAAACATTTCCGGATGGTCGCAAAGTATTACCAGAAAAAAATGGACATACATTTCCACTGAAAACACTGATGGGCCCCAACACCTAAACCAAACCACCAATAAGTAGTGACCAGATTTAGGTACCACACTGTCTATATCTTGTTGCGTAATGTTGGCACCAGACCTGGCCAGGAGATCCGGTACCCAGATTAAGATAAACAATAACATCTAGACTGACGTCATGTTGAGCCTTGAAGGTGGGGCAGACATCCGTTGGACGTACTCCAGAGGCAGAGGGAGGTATCGGGGCTGACGGTGATGTACACGAGCTGTGTACTCTCAACACCCTAAAGCCTGATGCCCATCTGCCATTTCAGGGTTGAGCGATTGTTTGAATAATAAGGTATGCTGCCTGATTCATCCAGTCATCTTACTCTTCTCAATTATATCTTATCGAAAATCTTATATTCCCTGAGGAAGTCAAGAATTTCTTTCTTGCCAGTGTTATGGAAAACACTGCGCATTGTTGTCAAATTCTCTAGTAATTTCTTCCTGCTCTCTTTGGTGGCCTGACAATGTAGAATGAAATGTGTAACACTCAGCTACGGACAGGTCACTCGAGGCTGACACATGGACACCTCATGTGAGGCGAATTACTAGCTCTGTGCCAGCAATGTCACGTTTTCTCTCAGTGAGGTAAACTTTTTATGAAGTGTGCATTGGAAATTGGGTTTCAATTTGATCTCTTGGCAGTGTTAAGCCTGATGCCCATCTACCGATTCAGGGCTGAACAATTAGTTCCCAAATCGTATAGGAGTCGGTCGACTTGTCGCAGGCAAATTATGTAACTCTTCGCTCGACCGGCAGACATTGAGAAGATGGGGTGGTGGATATTAGTCCTAAGCAAATCGATCTACTAATCGGTGGCTCACCCTTGCCTAGCTGTCCTACATCTACCGACTACGGCCGACTCCGTTAGGATGCCTTCGGTGAGCCAAATTACCGTCCGTTTGTCGCCGACAAAGGTACATGAATGTTCTGGAATCGGTAGATGGGCATTGGGCTTTACAAAACTTACGCTGAATTATGTAGATATGCTATGTGCAGGTGCTCCAGTCTAATTGCTAGTCCATTGCATGTCGAAGTGAACATTTTTTGAAACTATGATCTTATCTATTTCCTATATATTATCATAATATATAGGATGCCTTTATCCGTAAAAGAGTTGACCAGGGACCTGTTTCACTATTTCCGTGACATGTCTAGATGGCATTCCTCGTCCCCTGCCTGGGATGCCTCAAGGCATGCCTCGTCCCGTGCCTGGGAGTGCCTCAAGGCATTCATCGTCCCCTGCCTGGCAGTGCCTCAAGGCATTCCTCGTCCCCTGCCTGGGAGTGCCTCAAGGCATTGCTCGGACTGACAGAGTTAAAGCCCACAGATGCCGAAAGAGACCCTTACTTCTGGATTATTCATATCACCACAGACGTGAATAACTTCGTTATAACCATCGCCTTTGCCAACCTCCCGGGCGGGCCCTAGCTTAATGTCGTAATCTCATCACAAATTCACCACATCATATCAAACTTATACGGATCTGTCGTTTATATAATGAATGTTAACGACCAACAACCTGGAGGCTGTTGAATAAAGTCCATTCGTTTCTGTTGCTGGTGCTGGACTATTTTTTAAATATTCTTTTATCCAAAAAGACATTTAAAGGCATATCCTACAATTCACAGTGGCGCCACCTGGTGATTTTTAAATAATGTTAATTTTTAGTCAAAACTGGTTTCGTGGGATGTATTCTAATTCTACATGAGTAAATTTAACATTTAATACAGTTTATTCAATCTCAATAGGTAATATAGGCCAATTTGCATTTGCTTGATTTACAGGAAATCTACTGAAAAATATGGTGGTCTTCAATTCTTTCAAAAACAAGGACGATGAATTTTAAAACATAAATATGTAGTACTATATATGTACTATATTCTGTTAAAATTTGAGGAAAATGACATGGGTTTTACTTTGTGAAAAAATACAGTTTTGAATTTCTGTATATTCTTCTATAATATTATCATCATATTGATCTATAAATCAAAAACTAGCACGGTGACCCTCAATTTTTAAGTTAGATAAGTATTCCAAAACACTTGGAGATCATCATATTAAATTTTAATGAAATTGACATGGGTTTCAATTTTCAAGCCAAATTGTCCGATATGCCTTTAATGACAGCGCACCTTCACCAGTTTCCTGGCGATCCCCGACGCGATAGTCAACATATAATATATAACACAGGGTAAACAGTACCTGAAATGTACATATAGGCCCGGCGTCCACCTACTACGATATGGCTCCGATATGGTCTACGATGCACCTCCCAATAAATAATCAAAATCGCGTCAGAAGGTCCCCTAATATCGGGGCAGTTGACCACGTTTCGGCGATTAGACACCGATAAAAGCCCCATACAATGCGTGGTGGATTGGCATGTCTAGACATATGTCTACGATTTTGCACCTTCCCGATATGTCTCTGATATTTGCTTTTTGTATCGGTGCCATATCGGTAGGTCTAAATTTCTATCGTAGTAGGTGGACGCCGGGCCAAACAAAGACATTTACAAAACACCACATTTGGCATTCATAGAACATGAATCATTATGAATTATAACACAGTGTTATAACATTTTCGTTAATTATTAGGTTTTTAGACCTAATTGTTATCGATTATTTCGTGTATCTCTGACTTAACCTTGGTTTTGATCATAAATCCATTCAGTGTCATTTGTGTTTCAAGCTTAAGGTTATTCCACATTTTTTTCTCCAGTATAAAGAGGCAAATGCCTAAACTTTTCACAATTTGGCTTTGGCTTTTTTAAACCTAACCTTTTTTGCTCCCCTTATCTTGCCTACATCTATTTAAAAAATGTGTTTGACGCCCACCATTTCATCATCACTAATAAATGACCACTTGTTCTTATTTTAGGCTGCTAATTTTACATTTTTCATATAATTCTTCCTTGTGAACGACGATACGATAACTCCAAAGATAAACGACATCCTGGATGATGTTTTCAACTCATTGTGGTATGACAAAAGAGAAGATATCTTATAAATGAATAATTTTGTATACAACACCTAATAAGACATTTAGGCCTGGCGTCCACCTACTACGATAGAATCGTAGACCTCCTGATATAGCACCGATACAAAATGTCAAAATCGGTGCCATATTGGGAAGGTGCAAAATCGTAGACATATGTCTAGACAATCCAATCCACCATGCGTTGTATGGCAGAAGCGTGGTCAACTGCCCCGATATTAGGTGACCTTCTGACGCGATGTTGATTTTCTATCGGGAGGTGCATCGCAGGGCATATCGGTGCCATATCGTAGTAGGTGGACGCCGGGCCTAAGGTTACTCTTATCATCAAAACATCTTTTGCTTTCACCACATTATTTCATACAACATTATAGCTCAAAAGACAATTCCATGATACTTATCCTACCCCTCATATAAATCTCCATAGACTTAACATGGTGTGACTGTATGCCACGGTTACGTCATCCAATATCTATATGCCACTGGTGACATATGAAATTAATAACATGTAATAGGGTAGGATAAAATCTAAACATTACTCAATTTCATATAATTGTTTACATGCCGTTCGTGGTCTTCCCCAGCAGATATCACTCAGCTCTGCGTCACGATATCATTTCGCGAAGACAACTCACTCCATAGAAACAATTATATGAAATTTTGTGATGTTTCTTGATTTATTTGTCGTTAGTAATTTATTCAACGGCCCCCTGGCCATAATAATTTCTTTTCTGACTTCATGTCTCACAGGCGAATTCCACATAGAGGCAAATTTCGCGAGTGAAATAATCTCATTTGTTGTTTGGATGTCGGAAATCATAGAAAATCTGTTTCAGCATGGCAAATCACCCGTATTGGTGACTATTACCTGATATTTTGTGACCTTTCAAAACCCGGTTATTAAATAATTGTTGACTCGAAATCAATTCTATGCTGCAGAAGTTGCTGAGCATGTGTGGTTTTAGTGTATGACGTTTGCTTAACCCTTTAAGGACGCATGATGCCTGGAGGCATCACCGCTCTAAAGATGCATAATGCCTGGAGGCATCACCGCACTAAAGATGCATAATGCTTTGAGGCATCACCGCACTAAAGAGGCATAGTGCCTGGAGGCATCACCGCACTAAAGAGGCATAATGCCTGGAGGCATCACCACGCTAAATACGCATGACTCCTGCAGGCATCACTGCACTAAAGAGCCATCACCTCACTAAATACGCATGATGCCTGGAGGCATCACCACGCTAAAGACGCATGATGCCTGGAGGCATCACCGCACTAAAGACGCATGATGCCTTGAGGCATCATTATTCCAATATCAACAAAAATGTTTAAACAAAGAGATAATAGAGCAATATTCATGAAATCTTCAGAAAATGTAGATATAACATCATGTTTAGTATTTCTATTCTAAAGAAATAGAATATCTATGATTATGTATCATACCGCATGATTACAAACTTGAATTCTCAGTTTTAACCATCATGTGCCCGTCCTCTAGCCAAACAAACTGCCACCAGCACCCCATCCTTATGGGAGTAGCTCGGCCCCAGACAGCCATCCTTAGGTCCGGCGTCCACCTACTACGATATGGCACCGATATTGTCTACGATGCACCTCCCGATAAAAAATCAAAATCGCGTCGGAAGGTCACCTGATATCGGGGCAGTTGACCACGTTTCTGCGATTAGACACCGATAAAACCCCCATACAATGCATGGTGGATTGGCTTGTCTAGACATATGTCTACGATTTTGCACCTTCCCGATATGGCACCGATTTTGACATTTTGTATCGGTGCCATATCGGGAGGTCTACGATTCTATCGTAGTAGGTGGACGGCAGGCCTTAACGGGTTAAAGCTGCAGGGAGGGAACAAGTAAGGCCCGGCGTCCACCTACTACGATAGAATCGTAGACCTCCCGATATGGCACCGATACAAAATGTCAAAATCGTTGCCATATCGGGAAGGTGCAAAATCGTAGACATATGTCTAGACATGCCAATCCACCACGCATTGTATGGGGTTTTTATCGGTGTCTAATTGCAGAAACGTGGTCAACTACCCCGATATCAGGTAACCTTCCGACGCGATTTTGATTTTTTTATCGGGAGGTGCATCGTAGACCATATCGGTGCCATATCGTAGTAGGTGGACGCCGGGCCTAATTGAGTCCACGATACGGGCTTCTCTGGTTTGGCTCGCCTTACTTAGAGGTATGTCGTCATAGTAATCTTGATGGACACCCACACCATCATTAAATTACTGGAGATCCACTTAGGTAGCAAATGATCTATCTCTGACTACATTCCTCTCATTACAGCGTACACCTTGGGTCGTCCCTATTTGTGACCGCTACCTTCTGGGACGGTATATTTACCGTGGTAAGTACGCAGATGAATGTGCATGACAATTGACGTAGGTTATAGCAACGCTGACGTTAATTATGATAGATTGTGCTGACTGTATGTAGAGTGAGAAGGTTGAAATTTAGAAGAACTAATCATACATTAAGGCCTGGCGTCTATCTACTACGATAGAAATTCAGACCTACCTATATGGCAACGATACAAAAATGCAAATATCGGAGACATATATCGGGAAGGTGCAAAATCGTAGACAACTGCTAGACATGCCAATTCACCAAGCATCTTAATGGGTTTGTTTCGGTGCCTTATCGTAGAAACGTCGTCAACTGCCCCGATATTAGGTGACCTTCCGACGCGATTTTGATTTTTTATCGGGAGGTGCATCGTAGACCATATCGGAGCCATATTGTGGTAAGTGGATGCCAGGCCTATGTTTAATAAAGTGGTGGGCATCAGATCTAAACCACGTTGTAGTGAACATCCCTATGAAACGCGTACACATGTATAATCTAAAAAAGTAGTACATAAAGGCATATGCAGGGTTTTACTGTATCGCTGTAGATACAAGTGGATGGATAGGTGACGTAGTTAGGGTGGCTGAATGAAATTTGTTCCGTTGTTGTTTTGTGATGGAAATACAGAGCCGAGTTCGAAGAACGAGGTTTGTATTCCTGATTAAAACTACAAGTGTGAGATATTTGTGCACAGGTATATGAATACTAAGAGCAAATAGTATGTTCATGCCCGAGGAATGAGCATGAAATTATAAATCAATAACGATTAAAAGGTTTAGTTTATATTCAGTATACAGATATGTTTCTGTAACCCACTTGCAACCATTCAACATGCCATTTCTGCAACTGCCTGAGTCTAGGATCCAAACATATCAAGCACCAGTGGGTCTTGAGGTATTTCAGCCTTGAGTGATTGGTCATGGTCAGCTGGGCACGCTTATAATACACTGAGACACTGGTACCCTGCTCCTTTCCCAATATAACACTGAATAGCACACAGATAGTGAAGGGTGTCTTTTTTTGCAGCAGGCTAGAAGCCTGTGTGTGACCACTCTAACCTTTAGGCAACGTATATTGGTTACACAAGCACGCTCTTATAAAAAGATTCTGTAGTCGAGCTTTAACATTAGAAGCAATGAACATACTGGCCTCATCCCTGACATCATCACAGTATACATAAACAAAAACAAAAACAAAACAAAAGATTGTGTAGAAATACTGTTATGCCAAAGACTGATTGAACAGGAGAGTCTTATATAAAAACATAGTTATGACGCCTATACGATGATACTTATTCGAGGTGTATGACAAAATTCGTTCGGAACGAATCAGATTGCGCTATTTTGCAAAGCGTGCAATATGTCGGTCAAAGCGTGCAATATGTCAGTCAAAGCGTGCAATATGTAAATCAGTACAAAGCTACACGGCGTATCGTGCAATATGTAACGACTTACTGTACCCCTAAGAACAGATAGACCAGGCGTCCACCTACTACAATATGGCTCCGATATGGTCTACGATGCACCTCCCGATAAAGAATCAAAATCGCGTCGGAAGGTCACCTAACATCGGGGCAATTGACTACATTTCTGCGATTTAACACCGATAAAAACCCCATACAATGCGTGGTGGATTAGCATGTCTAGACATATGTCTACGATTTTGCACCTTCCCGATATGTCTCCGATATTTACTTTTTGTATCGGTGCCATATCGGTAGGTCTAAATTTCTATCGTAGTAGGTGGACGCCACGCCTTAGTATTTACACTGAGTTAGTGCATAGGTATATAATAATACATCACACTGAGGTCAAGTTCCTCGAATCCTTGCTTTTAACACCTCACTGCCTCTGAAGTGTCGCTACCTTGCTTATCTTAAGTATATTTATTTCCCCATTTCCGATTTGTTTGTATACCACTTTGGCTGCCTTGTAGAAACACTCCTTAGTATATGAGAGTAGACTGTCCATTGTACCTCTCAGTTCCCGTTCACAAAGATACCACAGCAGGAGTCGCGATGAGACACAACCACTGTTTTCTGTTAATCTCAAGTGGCTTGCCGTATCCGTGACGTCATTGGAGAAAGCCGAGAGTCTTCACGGAAAACGTCAGGATCGCTCATACTCTTATCTCTAATCGGAAGGATAACGTCATCCTAGAGATAACAGTTTCTAGATTTTCCTTTATTTCGTCGCTATTTTTCTCTGATTCGTTTCTCTCGGGAGTGGCCGAACGCTGAGTACCTCTAGTACGATGACGTGTATCCCGACGTGTATGGGGTGCCGTCTGTAAGGTCTAACGTCCACCTACCACGATAGAAATTTAGACCTACCGATATGGCACCAATACAAATAGTCAATATCGGAGACATTATTATCCATCGATCGTATACAAAGCCCCCATTGAAAATGTATGGGGACAAACGATGATTTTGTGGACCACGAGGGTTTTTTTCATCGGTACCGAATCGTAGACCCCCATTTTGTATCGGTGCCTAATGGCAGAAACGTGGTCAACTGCCCCAATATTAGGTATCGGGAGATCCATCGAAGACCATATTCGAGCCACATCGTAGTAGGTGGATGCCAGGCCTAAAATTCCCATTCGGTCCATATTTTGCATCTTTTGTTTACGAAATACACAGATATCTAGACGAAAGCGATATCATTTATGATTCCATTCACGGAATCCTACCCGGCACTCATTCCATGTATGAACGATCTTTGGTTAAAAGCTTTTTCATGTATGAAAGCTCTTTCGTGTATACAAATTATTTCGTGTACAAAAGCAGTGTCACAACTGCTTGAGTCTACAAAATCGGTGCTTTAACTGATTTCATCCACAAAATCAGTACCACAACTTATTTTGTAGCTCTTTCATAGACTTCCATAGGACTTTCGCAGCTCTTTCATTGACGAAAGCAGTGGAGATTCTTCTTTCTTTGACAAAAGCGGAATGACATAAGCTCTTTCATAGACAAAAGCAGTGGAGGTTCTACTTTTGTGGACGAAAGTGGAATGACAGAAACTATTTCGCACATGAAAGAGCTTTTATACACGTAAGAGCTTTTGACAAAAGCTCTTTCGTACATGGAATGAGTGCTGGGCATGCTTCTATGGATGGAACTATGAATTATATCGCTTTCGTGTAGATATCAGTGTATTTCATTGACGGAAAATAAAAAATATGGACCAAATCCCAATGTTACAAATGGCACCCCATTGACCTACGCTTGTCCCCGAAGTCGCATCAAATAGCAACGCCGTTACACGCCGGGAACAGATGACTAACGCACGCTGGTGTCCGGTGGGTCCCCGTGCTTTAAGCATTCCGCAATG
The DNA here is from genome assembly GCA_950022655.1 of Alentia gelatinosa. Taxonomy (NCBI): domain Eukaryota; kingdom Metazoa; phylum Annelida; class Polychaeta; order Phyllodocida; family Polynoidae; genus Alentia; species Alentia gelatinosa. Next base: position 10,446,944 of record OX465585.1, read on the forward strand.
GCATATTCTATTTACTGGTGGGTAACCAGCAGAATAGATCCAATCGTCTGTTAATATCCTCAGCGTTCCCGCCAAATTGAATTCCCCCAACGCAGCAGCTAGGTGTCAGACGACAAAATGAAGGTCACATTGCATGTGTAGTATATACTGAAGCTGTATCATGAATCACCCCATCTATGCTAGACCTCTTTTATACTTTGACTAGCGACTTCGTCGATTTCTATTTGGCTAACCCCCCCCCCCCCCCCCCCCAACGTTTACTGCCATTCTGCCCCCTTGCGGGTGAACTGGAAACCATCGTAAACTCGTGGTAATCATTTCGTATGACACAGGTGTTTGAGCTGATCATCAGCAATCAGAATAGTATGGATTGACACCAACGAAAGTTGGGATCTCATTGGTTTCTCACGAGAAAAGTAGAAAACTACAATAGTAAACTTTGATTTTAGCATTGCTCGAAATAAATCATAAAAAGTATGTCTGAGTAGATTAATACAAAAAAAAATAGCAGGATTAAGTTTAGCACTACACGAGAATCTCACCCTCGTGGCATTTCAGGTTAAGTTTATCCGTACACAAGAATCTCAATCTCGGTTTCCTTGCCTAGGTCAGGTTCACTCTATTTCTATGTGCGGCAGAAACTCCAAGCGGATCCGACCAAAATTTACACGTTTTATATATGGTAGGCAACTAGTTTTCACCCTTTTAGCAGACGACATTTTCTGATTGGCTCCTCATGAAGTGAGTCTTGTGGGGGTCATTGTCAATACATGAGCGTGACCGCTGGTTCCTGGCAGGTTTCGATTAGGCCATCATGTGGTTATCGCCGCTCGTCCAGAACAAGCTCCATCCGGGTCGTCAGGGAGGTCATCACTCTCCAGACAGAGGTGCCGCACCCAAGCAGAATCCTACACAATGATGTATGAGGGGCATAAAGCGCCACTGCTCCCCCAGACGATCGGCACTCAGGGCAGGCATGTTCCCTTTTATCGCTCATGGGACTGCCTGTTACTGACCGGTACCAACAAACAGTATTTCGATCGACTGCTGGTACCCCACAGTGTCAGTGGGCACCAGCACAAACGTTCAACTCATACAGGGAGTCAGGGTGAACCCGCTGAAACAGCAGATACCCGTTCACAAAACACCATTTCCGGAGAAAGATGTTCAATACTGTATATGTTCGAGATTATATGCGTCATTCTCTAATCTTTGAAATCTATATTTTTGATACACTTAACAACTTTCATCATAGCTTTGAGACAGAGCTATTCAGAGACGATAGTAGTAAATTACACTTCATCATTAACAAACGAGATCAAAAACAAAATTCTAGCTTTGAACCCCAATAGTTTAGCGATAAGCCTCGTTCTTACTGGCCTCCAAAAATGGTGTATTGAGCACGGGTATTTGCCATTTTAGCGGGTTCACTTTGGCTCGCTATACAGAACAAACCTTCTATTAAACCTTCATTTTATTCGACAGATTCGCCAGTTTCCCTTTTTCATGATAATATAGCACGTATATGACCACTTGGATCATGCATATCTCGTATCATCAACTGCAATGTTTTAGTAGAATATTGATCTACGATTGGAAATCATAGGGCACATAGCTATGGTGTGATGGAAACGGCCATCTTGCCCCCAGACGCTAAACTAAACACAAGGTGGCAGGTCCAGCTACCAATGGATTTTACTGAAAAGAAGTTTTGTTTGCAATAAAATGGTTTTAATTTCGTCTCACGATTATCTATAGATTACGACAGCTGAAAATATTGGTTGTCCTCCGACTACAGTGGCGCTATCTTACAATTTCCTAAGTGGATGATGACGGAACTAGCAATCACTCTGTGCCCAATTCGACAATTCTGTTCCAATGGCTTAGTTTTCAATTCGATGTTCCGGTTCTCGGACAGATAATGAACATATCATTCTCATAATCATTCTATATTTGGCCAGATGTCACGGATCATCGTCAAATGGACTGGGACAGGGGTCAAAAATAAAGTTAGGAGTATGCTGAAAACCTTTTGTCTATAAGTAGTACAGTGGGTGGGGAATATGTTGACTGTATGAGGGTAGGTTAAATACCCATAATAAATATACACCACAGAGCCAAAGTAGGGTAGTACATTTACTATGTGGAAACGATTGACTCCCTCTTTCTGTACACTGAAGAGCTTATACTGATAAATTTAATTTTGAATGCTAATTGTCCAATATGTTTTTAAGCTCCATGACTAGTTTGAGTAGGTATTCTTTCTTTTTGATTTGAACCTTACTAAGGGTATATCAGCTAGGGGGTCAATCGTTTCCACAGGGAGTCAATCGTTTCCACATTGTCAGATATGGGTTCATGACTATGTACAGAGAAGGAGTACAAGAAAACTGGTACCATGTGAAGTTACCTTGATATTAGGGGGTATTTACATGAAATGGACAGTAGTCAAATATAACATCTTCGTGAGTTATCACTGTAGGGTGGGAGTCAATCGTTTCCACACAAAAACTACACAAAACAGGGGAATAGGTTCTCACTGCTATCACAATATAGTTAGGCATAATATTTTTATATATAAACATAGGTACATGTTAAGGCTTACCATGACATCTTTTATTCCCCTCTGTGCTATGTCTAGATATTGGCAGGGTCACCCCTTTTGGGAGTCAATCGTTTCCACACTAAAACTACACATGTACATTTTGCCATGAAAAAATTATACTAGCCTGCCCAAATATGTGTATATGGTCTAAAAAACATCCTTAATCTATTGGGGCTCAGTTAAGAACAATAATTATCAATATTATTATCTTTTACTAATAATGCTGATAGTTACAATTATGGTGTTTGCTTTATATCAATAAAAAGCAGCCTTTTTGGGGTAGTTTCAGCCTTCTAGCTCCTTTATTTATGAACCCACATAGGCAAAACCATGGTTCCCTTTGAAGCTCTGACCGAGCCCTACCAGCACACACAATAAGATCATAGATAACTATTATATTTAGCGTTTTATTGAGTGGAGAAGAAATAAGGCCCATTTGACGACGATCCGTGACATCTGGCCATTTACTAATTTATTAGTCGTCCAAGATAAAGTCAGTAGTAAGGTTTACTCCTTTCCACATGGCTATAACTCAGGGTGACGTCAATCCAAATAATCATCTTTGTTTCGACGTCAATGTTGCTTGGCAACAACTGGTCCATCCCGGAAATAGCACATAATACAATATATAATGTAATCTACCAACCAATGAATAGAATATGCCATTGCTGAATGCTCAAAGCGTGGGGGGTCCACTAATTGAGCATACATGTAGTGTCCCAGGATGCCTTTTTATGTTTCATTGCAATGTTCTGATAGCGTCCTTTTATACACAGAGTGAGTTGAGCGTTAATTACCATAAAGTTGATGAGATTTAAAGGCATATCGGACAATTCACGCAGGCGCCACCTGGTGATTTTTAAATATTCCCTATTATCAGTCAAAACTGATTTTTTTTTTAGGATAGAGAAAAATACAACTTAGTTGATCTCTATCCCAAAGAAATTGGAAATACATGGTTTCCTGGGGATCATACTAATTCTAAATTAGTAAATTTAGTGTTTTGTCCAGTTTATCCTATTTGAGTAGGTATAGTAGGCTAATTTACATCTGCCAGTGGCTTGGTGTTTATACTAAACAATTTCTTGCATTTTCCAGTTGGTCAACAATTGTAAGGTGGTGTAAAATTGGTGAATCACCGCCTATACTCGTCTAGTGTAAATGCCAGGTGGGCCTCCTGATACTCAACGCTCCACTGCATCTCTTGTCCGCTACAATAGGCGAGTATAGGTTTATTGACGTATTCAACAACTGGTCACAATCAAAACAATTGTCAATGCTTTTATACACTTTCGATACCTGTGGCCTCACAGCTGTTACTGCGCAGTTATGAAAGTGAAAAGGAGATGGGAATGTATGCTTGAGAGCAATGACCTTTCACGATCGAGCTGTACAGACAATCTGCATGGAGTTGTCCCCCTGCATTAACTGCCATATAAGGAATAGAGTAGTCCCAGTAGCCAATGACTGCATTCGGAGCAAACCACGACCTTCACCCTGACCTCCTTATATGATATTTATGGCGCCTTGGGACGGTTCTACAGTCGAGAATTGACCTATAATCTAATGGGCCACAACCACCCTCCTATTCAATAGTGATCATATAGGCCTATTTCCATTGGCCGACGAAACGGGTGTAGATTTTTTGAGTTACCCAGAAAGTCTGTCAGTGGTGCCACTGACTGTGCGTCTATGTAGAAGGGTAGTAGATTTCACTCAGTGACCAAGCTTTCACTTAGTGGTCAGTGGTGCCACATCGCATAATCTAAGCAAAAAAATTTGTGGGTCATTTCCTGAGCTTGGTCATTTCCATTTACCGATTTGGGGTCAGCAGTGCCAAAAGTCCGTCGGTGGTTCCTGACTCAGTGACGGTAGATCAGTGACGGGAGATGGGCCAATGGAAACAGGCTTATAGGTACTTATATAGAACGTCCTGACCATGCTGTACAAGTCACAGAACAAGATGCTTATTTACCGTTTGTACGGACCGAGGCGTTTACGCCGAGTTCTCTACAAACGGTTAATCAGCATCGAGTTCTGTGACTTGTACAAGCATGGTTGGATGTTATAAATTTACTATATACCCAAAATTTAAGAAAAAATCAATTTCATTTTTCTTAACAACCAAAATGTGTATGGCTAGGTGGTCCGTATTTTAGTGTATGGAACAATGGTCCGTACAGTATTTTTACGTCATATGCCAAAACAGTGCGCATAAAATTTACAGTATATACGGCATGGGTATAAAGTAAATACAGGTACATGGAGTTCACATGACAGGGTCTATTCCCTAGACCGCATTAGTGTGACGTCATTTGACCTGCCGAGAGCGGGGTTTCCCTATGTTCTGGTGCCAAACATTGGGATATCCCTTCATAAGTGCAGAAGTGCGCGATCCTAGACATCTCAAATTTTTTAATTCTACTGTATATTTAACTCTACTATGGTACTAAAAAAGCTGTATGAATGTGATAACTTTCTCATGATAGAACTTATTAGTGTTGACATACTTTTGAATATCCAACTTTAGAACAACTCGACTGAGTTATTAGTCGGCAGCAGACCTGCCGCGATGCTACGTGCTTCGTGGAGTTTGGATTTGTTTGGCACCAAAATGACGTCAGGACTAATGCGGTCTATGATACTCAGAAAGTCATTAAGAAATCAGGCCAGGGAGGTGTTTTTAAAACTAAGAGTGAAACAAGTTTAATAATCCACGATATATTGTAAAAATTGTCCTCCGATCGTCCTAGAGCCTGCTGTATGAGCAGTTTGGTCTTGGAGGGGCCTCATGCGTAGGATGCAGGGACTTGTCTTGGTGAGACATCTAGGACGCACCAAGGACAATTTACACAAGGGAATTTGCTGTCCATAAGGGATCTAATGCACGAAAGGATATTTTGCTTGGATCGGCCAGGACTTCCTTCATCTTAGATCTTATCGTCCAGCCCTACGATACATTATACCTGGATTATTCAAGGAGCCACAGGATCGTTTGCATGATTATGTAATACACCTGAGAGTCCAGGGGTCTGTTACATAAATTTTGAACGATACGACCATTGGACGATTATCCAACGATGTACGACCTCGTGGATAATGGTCATCCAATTTGGTTACATAAAGCCGATCGTAGGGAAACACATGAATCGTTGGTACAAATAATCGTATCTTTGACATACATCGTAAGGGATCATAGATCTACTATGTGGAAGCTATGCACACCCCCCCCCCCTCCCATCCACACACACTGCTTAAGACCCATTTGGTTCCAGTGTTAACGATCAGCCTACTGGTATTCAAACCACAGGCCAAATTTGAGCCTTAGCTATTTCAGTATATTTTAGTGTTTTTTTCAAGGATTTTTTTTTATAAAAGCTGTTTATCTTAAAATTGATACAGCCTAATTAATTTTAGATCTTAATAAATGAAATGAATACATGAATCAATACCCACGACACCCTCTAGGGGTGTCGTACCTTAGGACGATTTTGGACGATATAAGACCATTTGCATGATGTAGGTCAATATTTATCTAACGATTTTTGATCATATCGTACGAAGGTCTTACATGTACGAGAAAACCCAGATATGCAACGATATCCTCCCTACGACCATTGTACGATTTTTTAGATGATCGTTCAAAATTTATGAAACAGGCCCCAGTATGCAAATGAAGGTAGATAAGGAGGTGCATGGTCTCTGATACAATGCCATATCTGATAATAATTAGTGAAGGGTAATTACACATAATTAAACGAAAGTGCATATTTCACTGGCATAGCACAACATCCGCAAATCCGATATATCAGTTTCATTTCGGAAAATTCCAATTGGTGCAATATTCAAAACTAAAATAGTTACTAAGATATATGAAAATACAGAGGGTTATTGAAATCCATAGAATATTAAACATTATTATGCTATTATTGTGTTTCTTTACCCGAAGGCTTTCAGTAGAAGACAGTTCATGGTAGCGTGCCAAGGTAAATGTTATGCTGTATACCTGTGGTACTGGCCTGCTGTGTCCTATCAACTTGGTCTGTTGTTAACTATGTAGACTAGGAGCAGATAGTATCTTCATCATTGATGCATGAGTGTGCAATTATAAATATGAATAACAATTAAAAGGTTTGAGTTTGATTGAGCCTATGGATAGTTTTCTTCATCCTACCCCTAATAAAAAACGCCATAGGTTTAACATTGACTCAGTGTATTTGACTGAGCGTTGAATAAAGTGTTATTTATGCACCGAGGTGAATAAAAAAACCGGACCAATCAGGGATGAGATAACGAAGGTAGATCCGGCAGCATTGATGAAGGTGGCCATCCTCCGATGAGTGTCAACATGCTTCTAACATGGATAATTACAAAATTTTCTCTGTATATCGGTGATATGGGGTAGGATAAATACGAAACCGAACTCAAGTTAGCCATCTCAATGTTTATACCACTCTAGTCAGGTCTGCTACTCACTACACTCAGCTAACGCCTTGAGTAGTAATACACGACCTGCCCATCGTGGCATAAACATTGACAAGGCTAACTCTCGTTTGGTTTCTACTAATAATCTCACCCCAGTTATTTTTTCTCCATAGACTTAACATTGGAAACTCGTATCTAACACCCATTAGATATTTAGGAAAAATATCCAATGGGGGATAATGTCAAAAATGTTAGCCCGTTAGTCAATATTAAGGGTGAGATAAATTCAGAAACCCATTCAAGTTTAGGGTCAGAGCTCGATCCCATCTCATTTGAATCACATAGCAATTCACGCGGCTTCGCCTTGTGAATTACTACGTGGTTATAACTCGATGGGATATGAGCTCAGACCCTAAACTTTCATGGGTTTCCTCTATAGTAAACCCATTTGCACCCAATCAACTTGCCATTTCTGTAACTGCCTATCTAGGATCCAAATACATTAAGCACCACTGGGTCTTGAGGTATTTTGGTCTTGAGTGATTGGTCATGGTCAGCTGGGCATGCCTCTAAGACCCTGAGACACTGAGACACTGGCTTCCTGCTCTGTTCTCAATATCACAGCGAATGGCACACAGATAGTGAAGGGGTAGTTTGTATGCAGTACCATGAGAGTCTATGCGGACCCCTCTAACCTCTAGGTGATGTATATATCGTGTACAAGCATGCTCTCATTTTACTACACCTATAAGGCCGATCTACTTCATATTAGAGGAACTATTGACACAACGTAATAATTTTTCATTCATCTTCATCCTCCTTTTTGGGTGTGCTGGGGGTTACGATAAATGAAATACTCATATGTATCTGGCATGCGATCTTTCACTGAATGATTTATGTAAGTTGCTGCGAATGGAAACAGACGGAAGAATAGCCGAGCCGAGTCTGGGGATTGTAGTATCATGACCCGAATAAACGAATTAATAAAGAGCTACTGCCTGAAGATGTCCTATGAATTAGGACGAAACGTTGCAACCAACCAATCTTATCCCCCCCCCCCCCTATTTCGATGTAGTACAACCTCCAATAAAACCACTTATTTTAAAATCAATTCGTCTGTTTTTTTTATAAACTTCACTTCAACTCAATTAAAAAAGAGTTTTAAAAACCTTTAAAACTAACTTTCCTCTTTCATTCTTAATGCAGCTACATCAGGAAAATACCCGAAAAGGGAATCATTGCTCAAAAATAATGTATATACGTTTACACGAGACGATTATAGGCGACGATTCTTGAATTCTGCACCACCTGATGATTTTCAATTGCTTGACATAGGTACATATAAAAAGTGTAAATGTTTAAGGAAAGTCTATGGTTCATGGCTATTTCGACCGATATTACGTAATCGAGTACTACCTGACAACTATAGACCAGACGATCTACAGTCGTCACGTTTTAGTCGTCTAGTGTAAACTCCGGGTATGGTTAACAAACCCCATTACAAAGGTACTTCGAAGGATCATTGATTCTACACACGAAGATACTTAGGAATTGGGCCTTGGAATGGACGAGCAGATGAAGTTTCTGAGTAAAGGCCCATTTCCATTGGCCGACGAACACGTTGTAGATTTTTTGAGTTCCCCTAAAAGCCCATTTACATTGGCCATCACCGATATACAGTCAAGAACCACTGACGGACCCTTAGCACTGCTGACGCAAAACGGAAATGGGCTATTAGGCGAACTCACTTAATCTATTTTTTGTTAATTTTTTCGTTCCAATGGATTCGACTGGGGATTCCGTGGTTGGAAAAAATTAATCTACCCCATTTTCGTGGGCCAATGGAAATGGGCTTTATGACATAAAGCCATTTTCCACTGGCTGACTATTCGCCACCGATCTGCAGTCGGGAACCACCGACGCCAGATCGGTGAATGGAAACGGAGATGCAGAGAAGTGTTCAACTAATGATTGTGCAGAGATTACGCAATAAGGCCACCTGGGACCTGTTTCAGTAGGCTCGTGACATTAGGCCTAGACAGACATCAACAGCGGCATCAACAGTGCAAGCAACAGTGGAACAAGACTAGCAAATATCAGAAGATCGAATTGGCCAATCTTCTTCATATTTGGAACAATTATAGATTATATGTATCCCCTACTGATGTTAAAGTGTCATTGCTTAACTACTACGAGAAGTGAGTGAAACTCCATGTGTCATCGGATGCAATCTTGTGATCTGTCCATATGGTGTCACAGACGCCATCTAGACATGTCACGAAACTACTGAAACAGGTCCCAGCGCATGGTCATTGTGTCTGGGAAACAGTTCTGTCGCTATGAACTCGTTAAATGCAGCAGAACTCAATTAATCAGTGTTTTTTTCGTCCGTCTGTCAGTGGAAGATTTAAAGGCCTGTTTCCATTAGCTGACAAAAGTGATATCTATTTTTTGTGTTCTCCTTATAGCCCATGTTCATTGGCCATCACCGATTTTCAGGCACGAACCACCGACGGACCTTTAGCACTGCTGCCGCAAAATGGAAATGGTCTTTTAGGAGAACACAAAAAATCTACACCGTTTTCGTCGGCCAACGGAAACAATCCTATACACAATACCCTCCCCGATTTTTAGAAACAGACGTGCAGTCATTGGCCACCACCGACCGACTTTTAAGAGAACTTAATTAATCTACACCGTTTTCGTCAGCCAGTGGAAACTAGCTTTAAAGGCCTGTTTCCATTGGCTGACGAAAATGATATATAATTTTTGTGTTCTCCTTATAGCCCATGTTCATTGGCCATCACCGATATTCAGGCACGAACCACTGACGGACATTTAGCACTGCTGACGCAAAATGTAAATGGTCTTTTAGGAGAACACACAAAATCTACACCGCTTTCGTCGGCCAACGGAAACAAGCCTATACACAGTACCCTCCCCGATTTTTAGATACGGACGTGCAGTCATTGGCCACCACCAACCGACTTTTAAGAGAACTCAATTAATCTACACCGTTTTCGTCAGCCAGTGGGAAATGGCCTTAAAGGCTCTATTCCATTGCGCCGATTTCACTCCCGATGTGGTCCAGATGTACTCCAGTCTTGGTCCCGACGCGCACCTACCCTCTTCCATTGCACCGATGGCCTCCAGACAGACACCAGACATACAGGCAAGTTATGGTGCCAGGGCTGAAACTGGAGTACATCTGGACCACATCGGGAATGAAATCGGCGCAATGGAATCGGGCCTTAAGATAGGTCCTGTGAAACTTTCCCTGTGCTCCTACTCTAGACCTCCCCCCCCGGGCCCTATCGTCTCCAGGGCCGGGAACCCCCACCCTGGAGATCTGACGGGCGGAGGACGGCAGATAAAACAGCCGGCCCGGATCAAAGGCTTAGAGGGCTTAGTCACAAGGAGGGGCACGGCTAATCGGGGGGCACCCTGATAACGGCGGCCACCAGGGGCGCCCTCAGTCCCCGGGGGCTTCTCTGAGAGAACAGGGACCAGATCCTGTAGGGCACATAGCTATTGTGCTATGGGTGCGGCCCCAAGACCAAAATACCTCAAGACCCACTGGTGCTTGTTGTGTTCGGATCCTAGGTAGGCAGCTCCTGAACAACATGGTGGCTCGTTGGCTGTATTTAGACTATTTGGTTTTAAGGGCATATCGGACAATTCGCCTTGAAAAGTCAAACCCATTTCAATTTTTTTAGAAATTGAATATGATGATATCCAATGGTTATAGAACACATTGCTAATATTAGTAAATGGGGATCCGTTTTTGGTTTATACACAAATGTTATGATAGAATTATAATACAATGTATGGAAATTCTATTAAGTTGTGTTTTTCACCTAGTAAAACCCATGTTACTTTCTTGAAACTTTCACAAAATATATCAAATGTGTAGTACTAGACGTATACATCTAAAAAATCACAGGTCACTGACCTTGTTTTTGATAGAATTGAAGAAAACCACATTTCTCAAAACATTTCCTATATAAATTAGGCTAATGCAAATTGGCCTAATTTACCTATTGGTTTAGGTCACACTCGATAATATGTTACACTTTTTTCTTTTCTTTTTTTGTGTGTAAAATTTCTTTATTGAGCTCTTCCAAGATACAAAAGACGTCATGTAACAAGCAGTAAGTAAGCAACGGTAATCAACAAAGAGGCTAGGGCCTCAGCTTTTTTATAAAGCTGGTTTCAATGGCCCAGACTCTGGCTTTAAGATTGGCCTTGGTGAGTGACTTGAAACCTACAAATGTCTCAGTATTTCTGAGCAAAGAAGTTTGTCTGTTCCATAAGGAACTACCATGAAACTTCAGTGATCTCGAGAATGCAGTACAATTTGGCTTGTCAGTAAACAACACAGGAGCATCATACAGTCTCACCTGCTTAGCATTATTATTGGTAAACGCTCTCTAGATCTCTTATACATATAGTTCAGAATATGTGATTCCCTTCTATCCCTGAAAAGTGGGTTTGTTAATTGGTATCAGAATAAGTCCATGGAACCGGTTTGAAATTATAATTTTCAAAATTTTAAAATCACTAGGAGGCTCCACTGTAGGGTATGCCTTTAAGTGTATGTTGTCGGGAAGTGACAGGGGTGTTTTTTTTGTGGGGTCTACAGATGGAGGTACAGGACACTGATTAAGGTCCATTTCCATTGGCCAACGAAAACGGTGTAGATTTTTTGTGTTCTCCTAATAGCCCATCTTCATTAGCCGTTACCGACATACAGTCAGGAACCACTGACGGACCTTTAGCACTGCTGACGCTAGATGTAAATCGGCTATTAGGAGAACTCCAAAAATCTACACCGTTTTCGTTAGCCAATGGAAACCGGCCTTTAGTCCAGACTATGGGTACTTCATTATACCCGGGCGTTACAGAGCAGCGGCCCAATGGCAGACCAAGCCGTGAAGTCATTTCAGTTTCTCACTCTGCGGAATGTTAGCTGGGGATGAATGAATGCCACTGATTGCAAGAATTGTTACGGGCGGGGTACTGATTCAGCTCTGGTGACTGATTGAGTTCTTCTATTTGTGGAATATAGGAATGCAGACGTTTCACACTGATTGGAAGAAACAAGAAAATGGTCTAAATTGATTCAGTGGGAACAAGCTTCGTGTTCTGCAGCAGCAATGCTGGCACTGCCAACACTTCAAAGAGTCAGCAAATGTAGTTGGCCCCAAGGAAGAAAGTGTTGGGCCTCTACTGGCCAGGATGGTATAAATAAAACCAGCCTAGCCAAGCCAAGTCCCTGTTGAAGTCTTCCAGGCTCATGCTTAGCCAATTCTATCACAAATATTCACACTGGCTTCGTTTTCTCTTTCACTGAATGTTACATTTCTTCTTATATTTTTTCTTATTTCTATCTTTTATCTCACCCCTGGTATGTTTTTGTCGTAAAACTAGATGAGTTTTAATCTGGGCCACCGTATGCCACGACTGGAGTTTGGCATAGTGATTTCACGAGGCAGAGCCGAGTGAAGTCCGGAGACAAAACTCCAAGAGTGGAATGCGGTGGCCACGATTAAAACGAATCAGGTTTTGATTTTATCCTACCTCGTCTCCTCGATTTGGAATATTACGTGATAGAAATTCTGTAAGCCACTAGTGGCATATAAAACTCCATATGCCAGTCAGCGTGGCATACGGAAACTCAATGTTAAGCCTATGGGATTTTATATTAGGGGTAGGATAAACACATAGACTTAACATTGGGATCTCGTACTCAATGCCCATGACGTATTTAAAAGAAAAACTCAATGGGGGGATTATGTCACAAAAGTTACCCCACTGGTCAATGCGGAGGGTGAGATAAATTCAGCAACCTATGGAAGTTTAGGGTCAGAGCTCAAACTCCTTCTAAATACGCCATGGGCATTGAGTACGAATTCCTAATGATAAGTGTCTGGGGACATAATACCAGGGGTGAGATAATACTAATTATCTCACCCCTGGAATAAATGTCCATAGGCTTAACATAGGGATCTCGTTCTCCATGCCCCTTCAAGTATTGCAGTCCGTTCTCCATGGTCTATATCCTGTGTGTCATCCATTCTTTTAATGTGTACAGGGATGAGATAAATACAAAAAGCATCTCGTTTTGGTCAAAGAAGTCATTCTCCAACTCGTCTGAATGCTACGTGATATTCACTCGGCTGTCGCCTCGTTCATATCACTCCGCATCCAACTCATTGAGAACGAAGACATTGACCAAAACTGGTTGGCTTCTTCTTTAGTCCCCATACATTTTCAATGGAGACTTTGTATAATAAAATAAATCTCAGCATAATACTGTCAGGCGTCACTAGTGCATGACCTGGGTGTTTTTCTCAGGAGATGAGAAACAACTTTTGAGAATAATACTGCAAAGAAAGTAACTGAAAATAACTATTTGAATGACAAGAATGTCATGGAAATAGAAACAGATTTTCGGCATTGTCTATTTGTGCACATCCTTTTAATTTACCTGCATTCCCCAAACTTAAAGTCTGGTTTGACAGCCCTCGCTACGGGTTGGTATCTGCGTAATTTGATTCGTGTCATAGAAAAAAGAATCGATCAAAATTACACTTCAGTCAAAATATCTATTTCTGAAAACAAGGCATGTCGTGTTGCTATTTCTGGATAACTTTATGACAGATGGCATGCGTGGAAATACTGCCTTCGTTTTTGTGACAGTTTCATCTTTCCAGAATAATACCAGTTACTGTTAGGTCGCCCTGAACATATATACCCTTTTCCATTGGGTGACAAAAACGGTGTAGATTTTCTGTGTTCTCCTAATACCCTATTTTCATTTGGCGTCAGCAGTGCTAAGGTCTGTCGGTGGTTCCTGACTGTATATCGGTGATGGCCAATGGAAATAGGCTATTAGGAGAACACAAAAAATCTACACAAGGTCTGTCGGCCAATGGAAACGGGCCTTATAAGCCATTTTCCAATGGCCGATGAAAACATCACGAATTATTTGATTTCTCCTAAAAGTCGGTTGGTGGGGGCCAATGATTGCATGGCGGTACCTACAAATCGGTGAGGGTACTTATATTTCTTGTTTCTGCCGCTTTTAACAGGTCCATACCGACAGAACTGTCCTCCAACCACAATGACCATCACCGAGGAATCCCAACCCCTTCGATTCTGTTAGTTGTTGACCAAGTCAGTGGGTTGTCTATAAACTATCCGCAATTAATCGGTGAACACTTTTCAGATAAAACCAGTTGTATGATCCTTAAGCCTGGCGTCCACCTACTACGATATGGCACCGATATGGTCTACGATGTACCTCCCGATAGAAAATCAAATCGCGTCGGAAGGTCACCTAATATAGGGGCAGTTGACCACGTTTCTGCGATAAGACACCGATAAAACACCCCATACAACGCGGGGTGGATGAGTATGTCTAGACATATGTCTACGATTTTGCCCCTTCCCTATATGTCTCCGCTATTTGCTTTTTGTATCGGTGCCATATCGGTAGGTCTTAAATTTCTATCGTAGTAGGTGGACGCCAGGCCTTATAGTTGACTCTGTGCAATATCCTCGCATGTGCTCGGATATGACTACGCGTCAACCCATCAAGGCAAACGAACGTTTGCTTCTGAAACCAGTCAATATTGTGTATGTATCGTCGGGCATAGCATGTGTAGGAGAGGACAAATTTCTATTCAGTGTAATTCTTTCATCAAATGGGAAAATGTTTCAGTTCTTGGGAGTTCGTTTTCCCCATAAGAAATGGAACATTTGTCGCATTGCTAAGATGAATCGTTCACAGGAAACATCCATTAGTTTGTAAAAAAAAAAAGCCGGTTAAGTTGCGGAATCTGGAATTTATTGAATTCCTCGTCCCGGCAACTGAGGCATCATGAATCGTGTGTTTACAAGTTTGTCAGTCACTAAAGCAATTGCTAATGGTATCCATGGAAGCAACAGATACTAAAATCACAATTCCAACTAAATGGACCAGGCATCAATTGTTGAATTATCCGTGCCCCATTAACTGGATGTGGAGTGATATGTTATTATCAAAACCACCTGATTTTATCATGACTAATGTCGTGACGTTATCGGTACACTTGGCACCTATATTCACATCATTTATATCAGTTATCACTTATCTATTATCACTTATATTCATATAATTTATTTTAATTATCTTTATCTAGTATAACTATGTTTATGTTAATACATATATGTCGCTACGCTATATTAGAATATACATATGTGCGAATGTCTATCAAATACTTCCAGCTGCTAGGGGTGCAGTAATAATTATGTTCGCGCCCACTGTGACTCCCACCTCGTTCAAATAATTCATTAAAATTCATATTTTTTCATCGATTTGAGGAGTATAATAAGCAAACGTACATACTGGGGATGAAACAGTTCTCGTTCTCGGCCAGTCGTCAATTTCAATTTTCATTCGACTTTGTATATCATTAAAATGGCGGTTTATCACCAATTAAAGGTATATAATAATAAGCAAACATCCTTACTGTAGACGAAATGGTTCTCGTTCTCGGTCAGTTGTCAGGCAGTATGAAATCGACGACTGACCAAGAACGAGAACCGTTTCGTCCACAGTATGGACGTTTCCTAATATTACTACTACTGTAATTATTATTTTTGTTAGTATCATAATATTGTGAGATTACTATATCTGACAATATCCACTACAAGCTTACTGTACTGTATTGTAGCGTGGTGAATTGGTTAACTTGTAATTTGTGACTATAAGGAGAAGACTGTATCCTGAACAAGCGAATCATATCCCGATTGAAAAAAAATTATCAAGATGTCGTAACAGGGGTCATCCAATAATAAAGCACGTTCGCACTGAGGGGGTTGGGGTCGGTAAACATTTCCGAAAATTTTGAGTACAAGATCGTTAGGTGGGGTGAGGGGGGGTGGAGGCCAATATTTTCTGAAATTCTGCGTACCTGTACTTTCTGGACAGCCCCTAGTCATTATAGCATTCATACTATGTCCCAGGGAACATCTATCATACAGATCATGTAGGAATACTTCCTATTTCTTTTATTTAAAGATTTTTATTATCAAAATCTGGGCAGGCCCATGTCTCCCATTTGAAAACAACGAGACAGATTGTGCAGTTAATATGCTAAGTGTGCCTTACTGGCACGAAAAAGAAAAAGAAAAAAACTAAGAAAAAATTCAAACCAATACTATACGGCATATATCCTATAAGCCATGGGGGCGGCCATGACGCCCTTCGAGTAGGTGTTCTTCACTAATGGAGGTGAAAATGTAAGTGTTCTTAACACTGCACGAAAACCACTATTTTACATATATATACGCCATTGCGATAACGCACGTATCGGCTGTATCGTAGGTTGTTTATACTTGTATACACCTCTTATACGCGTCTACGTTTCGGGCGTCTACAAGACAGTTTCCATATGTAGACGCGCGCGACTTGGCTGTCTTTCACGCCTGGCGTATTTAAGATAAAATATACTCTGCGCTACATATATATACGCCAGGCGTATATATGATACCAAAAAAAAAAAAAAGTGCGACCCGCGGCCCACCCGGGCCTGTGGGTGTTGGTAGAGGATACACCAACACTGACCCGCCACCCGCGACCTCCCAACCCCACCCCCTACCGCCCCCACCACCCCACGCCACCCCTAGCCAGCCTCAGTGAGAAGCCCCCCGCTGCCCGCTGCCCACCGCCCACCGCCCGCCGCCAGCCGCGTTTGTACAGGTTGACTCAATGGGAAACCCTCCCCCACCCTCCACCGCCCGCCCATGCCCGCCGCTGCCCGCCGCGAGGTGTTATGGTGTCGGCGGGGGCCGGGTAGACATGTGGTGTGAATGCGGCCGCTTTCACACCTGTGCGGTCGCATTCGCATTGGGTAAGATGATTTTAGTAGTTAGCTATAACCTTGAAGAGGGTGTTTATATGCCAAGCCAAGATTGACCACACATAGGCATGGTGTTCTAAAGTCAAATCTATTAGAAAAACGGTAAAAAAACCAATAAATACAGGGTTTATTATGTGTAATTAATCAATTTATACTTAATTAGGTTTTTATAAAATAAATTGGTAATATAATAGGCCACTTAAAAAAAAAAACTTGTTTCTCATCACCGCGCGCGTCAGCTAAAACGTTTTGAGAAGATTTTTTTTTTTTTTTTTTTTTTTAATAGATGAGATGAAAATTTGATAGAAATCATGAAAAATATGAGTATTTGGTATCAAATTAAAGCTCCTGATGTAAGGAATGCATTTAACCCTTTAAGGACGGGTGTGTGCGGCCGTGTTACCCCTGTGAGGACGGGTGCTGGTGTCTGTGTATACCGCTAGGGGACGGGGACATAGGTGTCAGAACCCATAATTTGAGGGTATAATCACGTGGTATAATACGTCATCCTTGATGTTATTTGTTCTCTCACTAGAAATACATAATACGATATCAGAACTATATTCTGTGAAAATTTGATGTTCATTGATAAATTATTTCTTTATCAAAAATGATTTTATAAATTTTTGAGAAATGATGCCTTGAGGCATCATTCGGCCTGGGCCGGTTGATGCCTCAAGGCATCATTCGGCCTGGACCGGTTGATGCCTCAAGGCATCATTCGTCCTTAAAGGGTTAATGTGGTTATATGGTTGGCAAAAGTGATGCATAAAGTGGTGTCATGTAACCAATTAAGGGGGGCATCCACCAACCATGACAAGACTACGACAATGGCTTTCCGATAAGCTCCACGACAGCTCTACGATTGGAAGCCTTGTCGTAGCCTTGTCGTGGTTGGTGGACCCCAGTTCCCGACAAGAGGCTACAACAAGGCCACGACAGGCTGCGACATGAAGCTTGTCGGGGGCCTTCCGACAAGGCTACGACAATATTGAACATGTTTGATTTTTGCTACGACTAGACCTTTGTCGTGGAGTGTTGTGGATTCATCGATATCACTGTTGTAGTGTGTCGGAACCATGGGCGCCTTTTTTATGGCAACCAGCAACGTCTAAGACACGCCACGACACCGCTGTCCTGACCCCGCTCTTCTCATGACAAGGCTGCGACAAGGCTGCTATTGGAACTTTCATGTCGGCACTTGTCGTAGCCTTGTCGTGGTTGGTGGACGCCCCCCTTTAGAGTAAAACCCCGCTCCTGGGACACCCCACACGCTCCCAACACGCCATGACACTGCTGTGTTGGTGGACCCCAGTTCCCGACAAGAGGCTACAACAAGGCCATGACAGGCTGCGACATGAAGCTTGTCGGGGGCCTTCCGACAAGGCTACGACAATATCGAACATGTTCGATTTTTGCTACGACTAGACCTTTGTCGTGGAGTGTTGTGGATTCCTTGATATCACTGTCGTAGTGTGTCGGAACCATGGGCCCCTTTTTAATAGCAACGTCTACAACACCCCAGGACACCGCTGTCCCGACCCTGCTCTTCTCACGACAAGGCTGCGACAAGGCTGCGACAAGGCTGCGATTGGAACTTTCATGTTGGCACTTGTTGTAGCCTTGTCGTGGTTGGTGGACGCCCCCCTTTAGAGTAAAACCCCGCTCCTGGGACACCCCACACGCTCCCGACACACCATGACACTGCTGTGTTGGTGGACCCCAGTTCCCGACAAGAGATTTAAACAAGGCCATGACAGGCTGTGACATGAAGCTTGTCGGGGGCCTTCCGACAAGGCTATGACAATATCGAACATGTTCGATTTTTGCTACGACTAGACCTTTGTCGTGGAGTGTTGTGGATTCCTTGATATCACTGTCGTAGTGTGTCGGAACCATGGGCCCCCTTTTAATAGCAACGTCTACAACACCCCAGGACACCGCTGTCCCGACCCTGCTCTTCTCACGACAAGGCTGCGACAAGGCTGCGATTGGAACTTTCATGTTGGCACTTGTTGTAGCCTTGTCGTGGTAGGTGGACGCGCCCCTTTAGAGTAAAACCCCGCTCCTGGGACACCCCACACGCTCCCGACACACCATGACACTCCACGACAAAGGTCCAGTTGATGGAAAATCGAACATGTTCGATTTTGTCGTACCCTTGTCGGAAGGCCCCCGACCCAGCAAAAAAAAAAAAAAAAAAAAAAAAAAGCGCCCTCGTCATATTTTTCATGGCTTGGTGATGAGAAACAATTTTTTTTTTTTTAGTGGCCTAAGATTGCAATTTTCATATAATACAGACTTGGATGGTTAATGGCAAATGAAATATGCTACCAGTAGTGTCCCCAAGTGGCAGAGAATGGAACCTTTTGAGATTGGTGTATATACAATGGAATCAGGCGTATATATGACGTTTATAAGACAGCACCATGGACATGTATATACGCCACTAGGTAATGCGTCTACGAGACGGATAACAGGTCTAACTTCTAGATGCAAAATCCTACTGTTAGACGCGTTTCGTATACATATGTAAAATAGTGGTTTTCGTGCAGTGTAACTAAAGGAGGTGTGAAAAAAGTGAGTGATAATTTGGAAGTGTCACAACTCTAGCCTTGCTGACAAATGTTTATAAAGTGTTCCATGTGAAAAAAATCATGTCCTTGGTTTAATCATTATGTCATCTTGCTCTGGGATGGGTGTAGACAGTCAAGGGAACCACGGTAAAATATTGAAAGGCAGTTAAGTTTTGTAAGAACAAAGAGCAGAATGCAGCTTCTGTCCCCCCAAGGGGCCCACCATACTGCTGGCCACCTTGTGACTGCTTTATGAACTAACAATGGCTCTGTCCCCTATATAACAACTCACACTATCATAACTGCTATGTATTGAAATGTTTCTTATCTAATATGATGTTATTGTAAAGTGGATTTGGTGGTAGACTGCGATACTTCCCTGAATGCGAACCTTTTCCAATAATAAAAGAAAAAAGGTGGTTCGCTGCGATACACCAGTTCACAGAAACCTCACATACCACAACAAAATATCATAAAAAAACATAGTGAAGATTTTTTGCTGCATCATTTCATATCCGCTCTGTTCAGACGTAGTGAACTGCGAGACTCTGGAACCTGGACCCTGTTGCTTGCTCGGGTTCCAAGAAGTCACTTTAGAGCTACTTGGAAACGGAGCTAAATACTGAGAGGTAGAGTACACAAACTGGTTATATAACGAGCACCTCATGAAGTAGAAAGCCAGCTTCAGACCTTCAGACGTGAACCATCAGCTTGGCTGCACCCCTCTCATAAGATCTCACACTCTCTTAGTCGTATTCTGTACAAGGTTCTCACTGTGCTTTATGGGAGAAGAATTCATAACGAACTAGGCTTAGAGCCTTGAGAATCCACTGGCACACAGTATTCCCGTTAGGTGGCATCATTGAGATTATAGGAATGTTTGGGTTGCATTGATGTGCGTCTTTAGCACTGGGGGCAGGCCAGTGGATTCTCAAGGCTCTAAGCCTAGTTCATTAAGAATCCGTCTCCCATAGAGAATAGTGAGAGTACATTATACGACTTAGAGAGTGTGAGATATTATAGAGGAAACCCATGAAAGTTTAGGGTCTGAGCTCGTATCCCATCTCATTTGAATCAGTAGTAATTCACAAGGCGAAGCCACGTGAATTGCTACGTGATTCAAATGAGATGGGATCGAGCTCTGACCATAAACTTGAATGGGTTTCTGAATTATCTCCCCCTTAATATTGACTAATGGGCTAACATTTGTGACATTATCCCCCAATGGATATTTTTCCTAAATATCTAATGGGTGTTAAATTCGAGTTTCCAATGTTAAGTTCATGGAGAAAAAATATCTGGGGTGAGATAATATGAGAGGGGTGTGCACCACAGACCAGTCAACATTGGTGAAGTGGATCATGAAGCGACAGACAAAACTGGAGAGAGGTGGAGAGGCTACAGCTTGAGAACGAAGAAGATATTCCGAATATATGGAGGTAGGTGCAGTACTTCTGAAGGAACATCTTGTCGTACTAGCGAAGTGAGGGGCATCGCCCTGCAGGGCCATGTTTCTAAAATGAGTACCGGGTATTTGTGATGTAACTTTTTCGTTTTCAGGTTGTTCAGTATTGAAAAAATTACATTCAATCAAAAACCGCTATACGGGGTAAGCGACGAGCCAAAAGGGCCAGCAGGAATGGTGTCTGATTCTTAGAGTGGTTGTGACCAGGGAGCTGTTTCAAAACGTGGGTTAAGGCCCGGCGTCCACCTACTACGATATGGCTCCGATATGGTCTACGATGCGCCTCCCGATAAAAAAAATCAAATTTGCGTCGGAAGGTCCCCTAATATCGGGGCAGTTGACTACGTTTCTTCGATTAGACACCGATAAAACCACCATACAATGCGTGGTGGATTGGCATGTCTAGACATATGTCTACGCTTTTGCACCTTCCCGATATGTCTCCGATATTGACATTTTGTATCGGTGCCATATCGGGAGGTCTAAATTTCTATTGTAGTAGGTGGACGCCGGGCCTAAACAAACCGATTATGGAAGAATTTCTGTGAAAAAACATACACCAAGGCTGCACTGCATCTAATGCCACACCACAGACTGCAGCATATGTAACTCCTCAAATGGGATGCAAATGCCGAATTCATGGACTTGGATATGCAAGTCTGTACTGCTCTGCATAAAACGTTATGCAATTGCGACACAGTTTGTTGACCAATTTTTAAACAGATATACTTTCAAAGTTTGTTTAAGCTCCCTTTTCAAGTGCTAAACCACTTTGCATATGACCATATATGGCAAACTCTGTTTCCATGTATACATCGTGAATTCATATCAGTATTTGGTATTTGCCTGATTGACTTGGAAGCTCGTAACATTTAAAGCTGCAAATCATATATATACATCTACCATAGGATAAGAGGAGACAGGAAATGGGGCTTAGTTCTATCGTTTTACATACTCTAATTACATATTATTATATACCTGTGTGCGAATGTCTATGAAATACTGCTCGCTGCTAGGGGTGCAGTAATAATAATGTTCGTGCCCGCTGTGAGTGTGACTTAATAAATCCTCAAAATAACGTTTTTTCATCGATTAAAGGTATATAATAATAAGCAAAGGTCCTCACTGTGGGCGAAACGTTTCTCGTTCTCGGTCAGTCTTTGATTTCATACTGCCTTCCGCCTATGGCGTCAGGCAGTATGAAATCAAAGACTGACCTCGAACAGGAACCGTTTCGTCCACAGTTAGGACGTTTCCTAATACTACAGATGGATTTTTCTTGCGTTTAATAGGTGGGCAGCCTGCTATCACATAATGCGTTGACACAAAAAAAGTGTGTACTGGAAACGAAGCAGAAGGAATAAAATCAAATCTGATATTACGGGCGCAACGCTTTTTCAGGCGGATCGTTAGAGTAATCGTAAAAATAAAATTGCGATTCGATTATAGCTAGCGATACCACAAAAAGTGGAGCACCTGGGCCCTGGCACGTCGCACCTGGGCCCTGTTTTATTTTCAACTCTCCCATTGGAGAGGAGAGACCCCACGAGGGATAGCTCCAGGGAGGATATATTTGAGGAGATCTCCTCAATCTTGTTCGATTTACCCTGTCCTCGGGAGGTAGAGAAATCCTCGGCCGTAGTCTCCTTTGAGAGAGCCCCAGGACGAAATATGAACCTGTATGACACTTTTGAGGAGACTTGAAAGAGAGGCTGTGTATACTGCAGGTGGTGGCACATAGTGGTATTTTTGGGAACTAATTTCATCATTTATGAATGTATGTAAATTTAAGTAAATAGCACAGTAATTCTCCATCTGAGATCTCCAGTTTTTATCAAAATCATAATAAATATATTTCCGATAGTTCAAATGAATTAAATAGCTTTTATTTGTTATTTTGAACCACCCATGATACCCCTAGACGTGTCGCCCGCCAGGAGAGCTGCAGAACACTTTTCCGGAGCTCTCCCGGCCCGAGGATTGAAAATAAAACGAAATTTGAGGAGATCTCCTAGATCGTCGCCCACAACTCTCCTTCCCCACGATACATTGAAATATCGAACCCAAACTCTCCTAGGACCTCTTCCCGGGGCATTTCAAGCCTCCTTGGGCGAAAAATAAAACAGGGCCCTGGGCTGCAGGAGTGATTGCTTTGGTATTTCAAGACGTAGCCACATCTCGGGTCATATCGCTGCAGGACATCCAGTGCTTTAGAGGTCACCTCCACCGTGCACCCCATGAGACCTGGAGGGAACGTGCTGCTAGCGGAACGTGTATAGCACGTGTCACGACATACGTGTAGAGCCCATTTATTTATTTACTACCCGTCAGCCCATTAGACATCGCACGATGCTACTGGCGGTCGGCGAGTTGGGAATTGGAGGCACTTAGTGGTCCGCACGTGTGGACGGGACATGATGCTCGGGTCAGACCGGGAGCGGCTCCGAGGTGAGGCCGGGTTCAACTGCTCCCTGACCCCGGCCTCCACCTCCCCCTGCCCCGTGTTGTGCACCACTCTCCCAGCAGAGATCCTGCACTCCTGTGGCCGCTTATATTTCTGACCCTACCTGCCCGTTTTGGCAAAGATCATGGACCAGGGAGGTGTTTTTAAAACTAAGAACGATATTAACTGAACGACTACGATTAGGACTCACTAAAGCGATACTGACTAGGATATCTGTGTCAGCCCGTATTCTAAACATGGTCCTACAGAAATGATCAAATCTTGATCGTTCAAGCCTTTTTGGTTGTAGTTGAGGACATGTCCTAGTGGACAACCAATCAGATTGAGTTTTAAAGTCACATGACATAGACTTGTTCTCCACTAGGATTGTCTTTAGTCAATGATCAAAGATAATCCTCAGGGAATAAATATAATTATGTAATCAAATCACACTTTAAGCTGCCATTTTGAGCTGAGAGTAGCTAAGTTGCTTAATTCTGGTAATCCAAGTACTGGTACGACACCCCCTGGGGTTGTCTTCCAATAAGACCGATAATGGAGGTAGGACAGGCCTATGGACGATGTGGATCACGATTAAGATTTTTTTAAACACTCAAAATAAAGATATTTTCCTGATCGTTGTGTAGAAATGTCCTCCATAAATACGGACCACTTTAGGTAATGAGAATGCATCAAGGACCACAATAGGATCAATTCTTTTGTCGTTCTTCATTTTAAAAACAGGTCCCTGTTGCACTAGTTTCGTGACATGTCTGTCACACCATACAGACATTGGGGTTGTCTAGTTTCGTGACAACACAAGTAGAGCTGCCATTAGGAAAAGACAGACCCCAAACATAAGAATTAGACAAATCTACACATCATGGACCTGTTTCACTAGTTTTGTGACAAAAGTGTTAGATAGATATGAAAAGCAGCACCAACAGTGCAAGCAAGAACGGACAAAAAGAAGTCTAATGTCTAGTTCTTCTGAAACCAGACACAGCATCTAGACGCCATCTAGACATGTCACGAAACTAGTGAAACAGGTCCCTGGCCCATATGCCAGTTTTCGAAATATCCTAATTTCTTAGCGCTTTGGGGAGTACTTGTTGCTTACTTGTAAATAGAGATGCGCCTATTTATATGGTAAATAAAGTACACTCATTTCTGTTATTTGTTCCGTCAAATCAGACATAGTCATAGGGATAACTTTATTCAGTGGAAAGCACCTCATGTGTTGCAGGGTTTTGTTTGTCTACGTGTCACATGTGCTCACTTGAAGGGGCAGCCTAATCAAGTGTGGATTCACATGTTAAAGTAGTTTAAAGCTGAAAAAGAAACAGCTGGATTGTCTTTGAAGCTCATTTAACAAAATTCCTATATTTCCCAACTCATAATATATGAGTTGGTTGAGTTACATAACTTTTGACAGATCCCTTGTTTTGAATCTCAAATATTGCTGGTTCCCCCTGTCGTTAGAGGGTACCCGGGTACCAGCGTATGACGTCATTGGGTTGAGGCAGAGATTAGCGCTAGTGCCGCGAAGTATCTGCTGGGAGAGTGGTTGTTCAAAGAAGGTCAAGGGCATAGTCTACCAGGTGGCGCCACCTGGTGAATGTCCACCGGCGGCGGGAGTTGGTACTAAATCAGCATTAGTGACCCGCGGAAGGAGAGGCAGGGGGATGGCCAACTGGTGGAGCCAATACAGTACCCTACGTACCATCTATACACCTTCAACCACCATCTGACCAATACAGTACCCTGCGTCCACCTATACACCTTCAACTACCAAACTGACCAATACAGTACCCCGCATTCCACCTATACACCTTCAACCACCATCTGACCAATACAGTACCCCGCGTCCACCTATACACCTTCAACTACCAAACTGACCAATACAGTACCCCGCGTACCACCTATACACCTTCAACCACCCAACTGACCAAGACAATACCCTGCGTACCACTTATACACCTTCAACCACCAAACTGACCAAGACAATACCCTGCGTACCACTTATACACCTTCAACCACCAACTGACCAATACAGTACCCCGCGTACAACCTATACACCTTCAACCACCAACTGACCAATACAGTACCCTACGTACCATCTATACACCTTCAACTACATACTGACCAATACAGTACCCTGCGTACCACCTATACACCTTCAACCACCAAACTGACCAATACAGTACCCCGCGTACCACCTATACACCTTCAATCACCAAACTGACCAATACAGTACCCCGCGTACCACCTATACACCTTCAACCACCAAACTGACCATACCTATTGGAGGGGCTCGTTGAATAATCTAGGATCGTACATGTAGACCCTTTTCTGTATGTCATAGAGATCCAGGGACGATGTGAGGCAATTTTATTCAACACTTTGTGACGACCTTATAACGGCTAATTCTGTAGATAAGTATTTTTATCCTTACCCTAATAAAAAACGCCATAGGCTAAACTTGGGATTCGTTTATGTCACGGGTAGTGACATAAAGTGTTGTTTATGCCACTACTTTCTGATACTAAAAAATATGGTAACGGGGTAGGATAAAATCTATTGATAATATGACACCGACCCATTGAATAATCTAGGCTCGTACATGAAGACCCTTTTTCTGTACGCCATAGAGACCCAGGGGGCCATTGAATAATCTAGGATCGTACATGTAGACCCTTTTTCTGTACGCCATAGAGACCCAGGCATGATGTGGATCAACGTTATTCAACACTTATGGACGACCCTATGGACGGTTGATACTGTCTAACCGAACAGCCTTTAATATTATCAAACGAAAGCTCTTGTAAGAGGTACAGAAAAGGGTCTCCATGTCTCCCAGGCCATGCCTATATGACCAGATTCCCTAGCAAAATAATCCTAAAACAAAAACTTCCGAAGAAAGAGAATACACGAATATCCCACATTTCATTGGAGTGCAATTCTGGGATTTACTTAATGAATCAATTCAGAAGGTTGTGAGTGTGAATAACTTCAAGAATAGTGTAAAATAAAACCAACCTAATGGAAATATACATATATATATATATATACATATTCACACCTGGGGATGTGGGCATGTTAGACAAAATTAGTTAGACTTATCTTACAACGATTATCATTAGCTAATTTGCATTTGTAAGCTACTGGAGATAATTCAGGTGGGTTTTTTTTATACCTAATTTACACATTTATTTTATGTTTTAGATGTTATATTATATTGCTTTTCTTTAAGTGTGCATATACTGTCTTGCCATGTGTTGTGTTCCTGTTTATGGCCTATCTTGGAAGGACGTCTTTGGAAGACAGAAGGTGTCCTTTGTTATACTTGAATAAATAAAACAACATTTAACATGATTTCTTAGAAAATACGTCAAAAATGAAACAGATGAATCTCCTAAATATATTCAGAATATATGTGACAATAAAGTCCATAATCTTTGAATTAATTTGCTGCCTGTTGCAAATCTGTATCTTTTTTACAGCCTAAGTTATGAGAACCTTTGTATACCAAGTAAAAAAATCAGTAGTTTTCAGTCCCCAGTATGGCTGCGCGGCCTATAGTCTCAAGGAACCCCCTGCAAAGGTGGAGGCGCCATCTCCTAATGCAGGGCATTAATCTCACCGCCTGGGTCTCAGTGATAGTTGTATTGATTGCTGGGACCTCAAGGCCCGATACTTGAAGTGTCAGCAGTTTCCAAAAGCTCGTGTCCGTATTACCAAAAGTACAGGCAAGTATATATAGCACGTACTACTTCTATGGTCCAAATTTCTGCAATTTTATCCGGTGTTTAGGGTAGGAATTTCCTACCAGAGCGATGTTTATTAGAGCGTTCATGTATGCGCTAAATACATTGCCTAAAGGTTAGAGTGGTTACATATAGGCTTCCAGCGTGCTGCCAGAAACCTGTTCCTTTACTATCCGTGTGCTATTCACTGTGATAGTGGGAAAGGAGCAGGGTGCCAGTGTCTCAGTGTATCCAGCTGACCATGTACAATCACTAGAGACCTCAATACCTCATTGAACCACTGGTGCTTGATATATTTGGATCCTAGACTCAGGCAGCTGAAGAAATAGCAGGTTGACTGGGTGCAATCATGTTATAGAAAACGATCCATATATTGAATGTAACCCAAACCTTTCATTTGTTATTAATTTTTAGATGCACGCTTATTCATCAATGATGAACATACCATTTGCTCCTAGTTTGGTCCAATGTTCTGCAATCTTTATTGGTGTTTAGGGTAGGAATTTCCCACCCATTATTTTGAGGCTAAAAGATGACAAGTCTTTAGACTACCGGTGAAGCTGGAGACACACTAAGCGAGTCAAGGCAGCGATCTCTGGAATCGCCAACACAAAATGCCATGTATGAGAGAAATCTTTTCATAATACCATCTCCCACTGATAATTTAGCGTTTCAGAAGCAATAATCGGATGAAACATGAAATAAAAGGTCACACACAGGCCATTGTGTGTTGGCGATTCTGAAAATCGCTACAATTCTCGCTCGGTGTGTCTCCGGTATTAGGGCCGATCCCCCCGCACACGACGCACAATCGCATTGAATTGAATGGTCACCGGGGTGCATGGGAGATCTGAATTCTGCGTCGGCGTTGGTAGGTTCCAGACCTTGATGTCAGATAAGGACTGTTTCCATTGGCCGACGAAAACAGTGCAGATACTTCCAGTTCTCCTAAAATCCTATTTACATCGGCCCTCACCGATCTATATTCTAGTCAGGCACCACCGACAGACCTTTAAAGCCAATGCCCATCTACCGATTTTGGAACATTTATGTACGTTTGTCGGCGACAAACGGGCGGTAATTTATCTCAGGCAACCCATCCTAACGGAGTCAGTAGATGTAGCATAGCTAGGCAAGGCTTCCCACCGATTAGTGAACCACCGCCTTCAGACGTCCTTTTGTCGCCGACTAGTTGTGGTTTCAATGTTCCAAAATTGGTGGGGATCAGTTTATCAACATGTTGATAAATGTAGTCGGCGACAACGGAACAATGGGAAAGGAGGGTTGATAGGTTGACCGACGCAGTAAATACAGTAATCGCTTGGTGAGGCTTGTAGGGGGTGCCACACTCGGTTTCTTTGGTTTTTGTCCCCCCCAGCGATTAGTGGACCATACACCGATTTCATCAGTGTGCGGGTCGAGCAAGGGGTTACGTAATTTGCCTGCGACAAGGTGACCGACTCGTATACGATTTGGGAACTAATCGTTCATACCGAAATCGGTAGATGGACATCCGGCATAAGCGCTGCTGAGGCAAAGTGGGAATGGGCTATTAAGAGCACTATAAGATTATCTAGACTGTTTTAAGTCGGCCAATGGAAACGGGCTTTAAACAGACCTCGTCGGATTCTCGATTGAGTCTCAAGTCACAGAAACACAATGATCCTAACATTCTCCAAATCACATTGCCGTCATACAGTACAGCAGTCATCATCCGGCCCAGACATGAATGGCGGCCGCTCATACCGTTATCTGCCTTCAGAAACATACGGCGCATATCACCGTTCACAGCTGGCCTTTATAGCGATAAGCCATTTTCCACTAGCCGACTATTCGCCATTGATCTGCAGTCGGGAACCACCGATGCCAGATCGGTGAATGGAAACAGACATGCAGAGAAGTGCTCACTGATTAATTGTGCATAGATTATACAATGAGGACACCATTGAACAAATTTAGTCGGTATGGACCTGTCAAATGGGAAGAACATCCTTGGAAGACAGTCGTGTCTCTGTATGTTTACGTGAATATATTTCTTTTTTTGAATGCCGCAAAAACAAGGAAACCACTGCACCCTCAGCGATTTTTAGACACTGACGTGCAGTCGTTGGCCACCACCAACTGACTATTAGGAGAGAATTATTTTTAATTCTGTCGGTTTAAGTCTGTCGGTTGTGTCACCGACTGCGCGTCAGTATAAACAAAAATTGGTGAGGGTGCAGTGTGGGCATGTTTCCATTGGCCGACAAAAATGGCAGAGATTTTTCAAGTTACCCAGAAAGTCTGTCAGTGGTGGCCACTGACTACACATCGGTGACACATAATCAGTGAGGGTGCAGTGGATACTGTGTTTTCGATGTGATCTACATGTGCATGCTGATGGATTCGGTGGGTTGTGGTGTTATTTCATGATCATCGCTCAATTAGTTGGACACCATTTTAAGTGCAAGGCCGTTTCCATTCACCAATCTTGTGTCGGTGGTTTCTGCCTGCAGAACGGGAAATGGGCCAATGGAAATGGGCCCATAGTCGGCCAATGAAAACGGGCCTATAATCAGCCAATGGAAACGCTCTACAATCGGCCAATGGAAAGAGGCCTATAGTTGACCAATGAAACAGGCCTATAGTCAACCAATGGAAACAGGCCTATAGTCAGCCAATGGAAACAGGCCTATAGTCAGCCAATGGAAACAGGCCTATAGTCAGCCAATGGTAACTGGCCTATAGTCGGTCAATAGAAACAGGCCTATAGTCAGCCAATGGAAATTGGCCTATATTTGGCCAATGGAAACGGGCCTATAGTCAGCCAATGGAAACAGGCCTATAGTCAGGTAATGGAAGTGGACCTAAAGTCGGCCAATGGACTCAGGCCTATAGTCGGCCAATGGAAACAGGCCTATAATTGGGCAATGGAAAAGGGCCTATTTTCAGCCAATGTAAACGGACCTATAGTCGGCCAATGGAAACGGGCCCATAGTCGGCCAATGGAAACAAGCCTACAGTCGGCCAATGGAAACGGGCCTATAGTCAGCCATTGGAAACGGGCCTTTAGTCAGCCAATGGAAACAGGCCTATAGTCAACAAATCGAAACAGGCCTATAGTCAGCCAATGGAAACAGGCCTATAGTCAGGTAATGGAAGTGGACCGAAAGTCGGCCAATGGAAACAGGCCTATAGTTGCCCAATGGAAACGGGCCTATAGTCGGCCATTAGAAAAGAGCCTATAGTCAACCAATGGAAAAGGTCGTATATTCGGCCAATGGAAAAGGGCCTATAGTCAGCCAATGGAAATGGACCTATAGACGACCATTGGAAAAGGGCCTATATTCAACAAATGGAAACAGGCCTATATTCGGCCAATGGAAATGGGCCTATAGTCGGCCAATGGAAATGAGCCTATAGTCAGCCAATGGAAATTGGCCTATAGTCGGCCATTGGAAAAAGGCCTATATTCAACAAATCGAAACAGGCCTATAGTCAGCCAATGGAAAAGGGCCTATATTCAGCCAATGGAAACAGGCCTATAGTCAGGTAATGGAAGTGGACCGAAAGTCGGCCAATGGAAACAGGCCTATAGTTGCCCAATGGAAACGGGCCTATAGTCGGCCAATGGAAAAGGGCTTTAGTAGCCGAGCACGTAGCAGCCTGCAGACCGTGTGTGTGGGGCGACAGTTTAACGACGGCCGGGAATTGGTCGTCAGGCACTCTGTGAGAGGTTTTAAACGACTCCTCATCACTCCCCTGGTGAAGCAGAAGAGGGTCTTAGGAGCAGATGCAAGTTGGAGAAGTCATGGAATACTGTACTGCAGCAGGGACTAAATGGCACAAAGTCACCTTTTACTACGACCAGGCACGGTCATATCAGTCTGGTCCCGTCGGGGTAGAAGTAGTTAGGACGCTCTTTTCTGGTAATGTGTGGTTGCCTTTGAGCAAGCTAGTGGTTTGGCATCTTCAGCTGACTATTTAATCTGTTTACAACTAGAAAAGTCGAACTTCAAACTGCCAAACAATATTTTGAATACTATATATATACATAGAAATATATTATTAATGTATAAATATAAATACCAAATTAAAAGTATCCTATTATTCACCTCTGAACTCAGTAAAATCCGTTGTCTAGCTTTTTGCCGTTTGTATTATGGTTACTCGGGTGATTATTCTTTTTTTTTTCAATCAAAGAGCTTAAGAGTCATATAGTTCTATAAACCTTATATAAGTTTCTTTTAACAAATTATACCTTAAACATAGACAATGAATGGTTTTTTAACCTCGGTTAAAACTCTAGATTTCCTTGCCGTTTCAGGACGGTTTTCTCTTATTATACTTGTCCGAATATAATTTTTTGTCCGTTCACAGTGATATAATAACATTTTATGCTACCCTTGATATAAATCTCCATAGACTAAACATGGTGTGACGGTATGGCAAGGATATGCTATAAGATATGTATATGCCGTGGGTGATATGCAATTACAGGGTAGGATAAAATCTAAACATCAATGAAATTCGTATAGTTATTTATGTGGCGTTCGTTGTCTTCTACTAAAGATATCACTCAGCTCTGCTTCGTGATATCCTTCCGCGAAGACAACTCACACCATGTAAACAATCATATAGACTTTCGTGACGTTTCCTGAAAGGATATTATTATACATCCCTACATCCCAGTAACTAAAGGGTGTTTTAATTAAATCTCGATGTATAATGATAAATTCATAGACACAGTGTATGTGACTGAATTCGATATTTTGGTCTGAAATATTTCTGAACAGATTCCATTCAGTCACACTAACCATGTCTCTATATAGTATCTTAATAAACATCCCCACATATCATCTACTCACTATAAAGGCCCTTTTCCATTGGTTGAATTCCCATCACAGATCTAAAGTCAGGAACTACCGACAGACTTTTGGTACTGCTGATCCAAAATCAGTCAATGGAAACGACCCAGCTCGTGAAATGACCCACAACTTTTTCTGCATAGATTATGCAATGTGGCACCACCCATCACTGAGCAAAAGCTTGGTCACTGAGTGAAATCTACTACCCTCACCGATTTATCAATACCGACGTACAGTTGGTGGCACCACCGAAGACTTTCTTGGTAACTCAAAAAATCTCCACCTTTTTCGTCAGCCAATGGAAACGGACCATAAACAAGACCTTTCAAATCACATGACCGCACAAATGCCAATTACTACAGCCCTATTAGCCCTATAGGCTCGTTTTCATTGGCCAACAAAATTGGTGTAGATTTTCTGTGTTTTCCTAATAGCCCATTTCCCTTAACCATCACTGATATACAGTCAGGAACCACCGACGGCCCTTTAGCACTGCTGACTCAAAATGAAAATAGGCTATTAGGAGAACACAGAAAATCTACACCATTTTTATCAGCCAATGGAAACGGGCCTAATAAGAATAGTCGGAATTAGACAAAATGTTGTCGTTTATCATAACCTTCAAATGCTCGTTGGGCGAGCCTATCTTTAGGCTTCGTTCCCCTTACTCCTCCCCACCTTTGGTACTCCCCATCAGTGTGACTATCACCTCCGTGTAATTGGAGCCTCCCCGGGATTGTCGCTGCGATGTCTCTGAGACCAATTAAAGGCTGCTCATCCGGGGGTGAACACTCACGCCTGAGGCAGTGGGTACGCAGTCTCAGTAGCGCCTGGTCAGAGCCCAACACGGCGCCTTGGGCTATACGCTTAATTAGTCCTTGGTGCCAGAGATAATTATAGGCTCTAACTGCTTTTGAGAAATGAGGGTCCCACATGTTTCTGTTTTTTACTATATACCCATGTCGTATATACTGTAAATACGCACCGTTTCGGCATATGACGTAAAAATACTGTACGGACCACTGGTCTGTACACTAAAATACGGACCACCTTGCCATACACGTTTCTTAAGAAATTGGTTGTTCAGCCAAATTAAATTGATTTTTTTTTTTAATTTCGGGTTTATTGTAAATATATAACGTCCAACCATGCTTGTACAAGTCACAGAAATCGATGATAATTTACCGTTTGTACGGAACTTGGCATAAATGCCTCGGTCCGTACAAACCATAGATTACCATCTCGTTCTGTGAATTGTACAGCATGGTCAGGACGTTCTATATAATAACGGAAACTGGCTTACTGTCTTCGTCCGTCAAAAATACAATCCGATGCCGTAGGTAGAGGGATGTAAGTGATCAATAATTTTACCAAGTATTTTGATGTACGAAGACAGTCAGCCTCATTTCGTGTTATTGTATACCTAAAAATGGTAAAATTTGTCCTTAATCACGTGATCACATACCCCGTACGTCACAGTGTGGCGTACGGGTATAAATACGCTATGGGTAGGAGCGGGTAGTATACGTAGTTCATACAGCCACAGGTATACAATAATAACACATATTTTGTTTGGAAATAAAAGAAAACTTTCTTTTATATAATACCACATAAGGCCTTTTTCCATGGGGCGACAAACATGGTGTAAGTTTTTTTTGGGTCTCTTAATAGCCTATTTCCATTGGCAATTACTGATATAAAGTCAGGAACCACTGACAGACCTTAGCACTGCTGACGCAAAATGGAAATGGGCTATTAGGAGAACATAGAAAATGGAAATGGGCCTATAGGAATAACATTATACCAAAGAAGAAACCAGCAAGTTTTAGTCAAAGTCGTCTTTCTCTACGAGTTTGATGCAGAGTGATATGAACGAGGCACCAGCCAAGTGAACATCATATAGCATTCAAACGAGTTGGAGAACAATGACTTTGACCAAAACGAGTTGCTTTCTGTATTTTTCTGACCCCTGTACGCACTAAAAGAATAGACGACACACACGATACAGACCATGGAAAACGGACTGCAATACTCGTAGGGGCATGGAGAATGAGTTCCCAGTGTTAAGTCTCTAGGACAAAAATACCAGGGGTGTGATAAATCTAGATTCTTTTAGTTTCAGTAGCGCCTGATCAGATCCCAACATGGCACCTGCGGCTATACATTTAATTAGTCATTGATGCCAGAGATGATTGTACGCTCTAACTGCTTTTCAGAAATAAGGGTCCCACTTAATTACGAGAAAAATATATTAGTAGTGCAATAGGAGTCGTGTTCTCTTTCAAAGAACTGACATGAGGTCTATTTATAGAGAGTGGATTAAAGAAAAAAACCAACAAGTTTTGGTCAAAGTCATCGTTCTCCACGAGTTTGATGTGGAGTGATATGAACAAGTCGACAGCCGAGTGAATATTGTGTAGCATTCAAACGAGATTGAGAATGACTTCTTTGCTTTCTGTATTTATCTCACTCCTGTACACACTAAAAGAATGGGCAACAAACAGGATATAGACCATGGAGAACGGACTGCAATACTTGTAGGGGCATGGAGAATGAGATCTCAATGTTAAGTCTAGGAACATTTATTCCAGGGGTGAGATAAACAATATCCGACGTGCTCTTAAATTGGCTCTAATAAAGCATACAAAAATATCAATATTATTTGAAAAACCAACAATGAGTGCTTATTTGTATCTCTGGTCCTATTCCTGTCGGATTCTATATGGAGGTGTTTATATAGTAGAACTATGAGAAAATACTGGAGGGAAAGTATGTTCCGGTAAAAGAAAGTCAAAGGTACGAGGTAAAGCTTGGAAAAATTACTGCCCGAAGTCTTCAGGTAAGGCTTGGAAAATTTACTGCCAGAGGCCAGAGGCAGTAATTTGTCCAAGCCTTATCTCGTAACTTGTACACCAGTATTTGGTTTCCCTATTCCTATATACCTTCAAATATTGCTAACACTGCACGAAACTTACCACTTTACATATGTATGCGAAACGCGTCTATCAGTACGATTTTGCGTCTACAAGTTTGACCTATTAGACGTCTCATAGACGCCTTATCTAGTGGCTTATATACGTGTCCATGGTGCGATCTTATATACGTCATATATACGCCTGATTCTATTTATTTATGCCACTATCCAATAATTCCAACCTCTGCCACTTGGGGACATCAGTGGTAGCATATTTCATTTTCCATTAACCATCCATGTCTGTATTATATGAAAATTGCAATTTTATATTACCAATTTATTTTATAAAAACCTAATTAAGTATAAATTGATTAATTACACATAGTAAACCTTGCATTATGTTGTTTTTTTAATTGTTTTTCTAATAGATCTTACTTCCAAACACCATTTCAATGTGTGGACAATCAGGCTTACTATATAATTACCCTCTTCAGATTTGAGGTTGAATCATGAAATCATCTTACCCCCTGTGAATGCCGCCGCACAGGTGTGAAAGCGGCCACACAAGTGTGAATACGGCTGCACAAGTGTACCCGGCCCCCACCCGACACCATACCCGGCCCCCACCCGACACCATAACACCTCGCG
Organism: Alentia gelatinosa; assembly: GCA_950022655.1. Taxonomy (NCBI): domain Eukaryota; kingdom Metazoa; phylum Annelida; class Polychaeta; order Phyllodocida; family Polynoidae; genus Alentia; species Alentia gelatinosa. The sequence goes on from OX465585.1 coordinate 10,482,542, forward strand.
ATGGGCAGTGGCGGGCATGGGCGGGCGTGGGGGGGTGAGGGAGGGTTTCCCACTGAGTCAACCTGTACAAACGCGGCTGGCGGCGGGCGGTGGGCGGTGGGCGGCGGGCAGCGGGGGGCTTCTCACTGAGGCTGGCTGGGGGTGGCGTGGGGTGGTCGGTGGGGGGGGCTTAAGGGGGTGGGGTTGGGACGTCGCGGGTGGCGGGTCAGTGTTGGTGCATACTCTACCAACACCCACAGGACGGGGCGGGCCGCGGTTCGCAATTTTTTTTTTTTTTGGTATCATATATACACCTGGCATATATAGGATACCACAGAGTATGTTTTATCTTAAATACGCCAGGCGTGAAAGACAGCCAAGTCGCGCGCGTCTACATATGGAAACTGTCTCGTAGACGCCCGAAATGCAGACGCGTTTAAGAGGTGTATACAAGTATAAAGAAGCCACGATACAGCCGATACGTGTGTTATCGCGATGGCATATATATATGTAAAATAGTGGTTTTCGTGCAGTGTAAAGATGGTATTTCCGTTACCTGTGATAGTCCAAGAAGCCATGCCCAGCCTTATCGAGTAACTGCAATGTTTTCATCCTGACGGTTTCCTGCCGGTTTCATAACAACTATGACGATTGTGCCCTGAACAATTCATCCTCTCATCTAAACTCTTTTACATTATTGTACAACATGAAATACCTCCATATTTAATTGTCATATACTCCTTGTTACTATGAGGAGTTTTTAAACCATCTTGGAATGGTACTGTCTGCCATTTTTAAATTCACAGATCGTAGCTTTTGGTCACGTGTCAACCCCGTGTAGTGAACATCAGCCTTGGGCAGTAAACGCAAGTTACTACACCCCTAGCAGTGGAATATAAATATAGAGTGTTCGCCCATAGGTATATATATATATAGGGATATCATATCATTATATACCGGTGCACGAATGTCTCATGTATACGCCCTAGTAGTATTGATTTCATTCGTCCACACTGTGGCGTAATATATATAATACTACCCTCCGTACAATGGCATTCTTAATGATTTCTAGGTATATGATAATAAAGAGACACATTGAGTGTGACTGAATAAAATGACACAGTGAGTATGACTGTATTGCATCTGTTCCTCGATGTTTTGGTAAGAAATACTCACCTTGTTTTTTTAACTCGGTGAGTATTTCTTACCAAAATATCTCTGAACAGATTCCATTCAGTCACACTAACTATGTCTCTCTATATTCATGAGTGTCTATGTCTATCAGAATTGTGCGTCACTCAATAAATGATTCTGTATAGGAGGTGTGGTATTGATTCATTTTGATGCTTTATTGATGCTAATCCTTATCCTACATTGATGTATCAGAGGGAAAATTTGTTCCGGTGAGAGAAGTAAAAGTCATGAGGTAAGGTTCGGGAAAAATACTGCCCAAGCACTTGGCCGCAGGCAGTAATTTGTCTGAGCCTTACCGAGTACTTTGACTTTCTCTCTCCAGACACTTGGTTTCCCTATTCCTATATACCTTCAAATGTAGATTAATGATGTTAAATAGTGTTATTTGCATACCCGCCCTCAAACATATGAATTTTGTAAGAGACGATCGGATTGGTCTAAACTTCAACCTTGGGTAGTAAACCTCCACCTTGGGTAGTAAACCTCAGCCTTTGCTACTAAACGTCACCCGGCGTTTACACTAGACGATTATAGGCGGCGATTCTTGAACCTGACGACTTTCAGCAGTAAAAAGCTAGAAATCGTCTAATGTAAACGCCAAGAGCGTGGCGACTGCAGATCGTCTGATTACGTCTGCTTACGCAATTTGGCACCACCTCACGACTATTAGACTCGCTCTGGCCCTGGCGACTATTTCAAGCCGGTTTGAAATAGTCGTCTACATAGGCGGCGATTCTGTGAAAACAGAGTCGTCGAGGCCCTGCACTTTGGACACAAAACGTGTCGACGACTTTTGCGGTGGACATTGCCACCGCCTGACGACTATTGGCTGACGATATGCAGTCGCCACGTATTTAGTCGTCTAGTGTAAACGCCGGGTGTGCCTTGGCTTAGAAACGTAAGTTATTTCACCCCCTGTATAGCGTTGTGTAACCGTAGAGTGTTCAGCCATAGGTACAGAGGAATAATGCAAACTATTTCTGACATGCTTAACCTTCTCTTATTTTGATTTCCAGGAAATTTTATGTACCTTTAACCGAGAATGGAGGCCGTTATACCCAGCATATCTCATCCAATTTCTCTAAATCATATTAATGTTGTTTTCTTTTTTGAAGACATTTCTTTAGTGAGACTTATTTATTACAATCAGTTTGACTAATACATACATTTGTATTGGAGTTCTCAATAAGGGGGCTGAGACCTCAGCCTTTGTGTAAAGCTGGTTTCCATGGTCTAGCCAGCTGTTTGTACAAAAACCCGTGTTCGATATAATAAGAACAACAACAAGAAAAGAAAAAGAAAAGAAAAACTTCTTCAGTCCTGTCCCTTAAGAGAAGGTATGGACAGTTACAATGATACTACAATAAGTCTATAAAAGGCAGTTTTAGGTCTAGACTACATATCCCATATACTATTTCTGAGGTTTCATCTGGTCAACGATTTAAAAGCAACGAAGGTCTCAGTCATACTGATCAGAGGTAACAATTTGTTCCACAAAATACCACCATGATATTTTAGCGATCTCATGTCAAGTTGCAACAATTTTACACGGAGAACAATGATAATGGCACTACAAGATGAGACAATCCTGCGATTGTCTGAAGCAGTTTCATGAAATAGAATACATCGACAACAAGGTATTTCCTTGAAATTGGCCGAAAATAGCCCAAAATAGCGGCGAGTGGAAATGCGATCCCAGCTCAGTTCTCGAAGCTACCAGGTCCCTGGGAATTTAATACGGAGTGACAGGATCCTATTCCCTGTGAGCCAGTAATGTGAAGGTCAAATGCTGGTAGTTGGGTGATTTCTAAATTCTATTGATTTATGCGAATAACTCTGGATAATATAAGTTTCATATATCAGCAAATTGAAAATACAAAAGAATGCATTTCAGGGTGCTAACTTATATGGGAAGGCCATCTAAAAAGGTAAGTTCTTATCTATTGGTGTCTATGGAAAATTGCAACATTTTGACTTAGTGGCTAGATTACACTGATGCTATATTGATTTTTTCAAATAATTCTGGATTATAATAGTTGGGAACATATACTAATGCTAAAAAATCATATCATGTCATCATGATAACTTCTATGGGAAGGCCATCTAAAGAAGTGCTTTACCATTGATATCTATGGGAAACCAGAAATCTATCATGAAACCAGATGCATGGCAGCACCAGTGATAAATTCAGTTCTGACACCCTGAAATGCATTCTTTTGTATTTTCAATTTGCTGATATATTAAACTTATATTTGTGTGGTACCGAATCATTTCGTGATAAAAAAGTTTTATACATCACATTTTAGAGCTGCATACATCTTCTATTCTCCGAATAAATCCAACCCTATTTGTTGATGCATTTCCATAACATTTTAACGCTTATTCCAGTATTTCACTATAATCCATAACGCTCAGTTCTGAGTAAGTTGTAGGAAATGAACATTTTTCTTAGTTGTACCATCCAGCATATAACTCCTAACGCACGACTTATTTTCTAAATACCCGCACTCCTTTGAGGTGCAACGCAAATGCTTATTAGCCTATGCTAATTTATAATGAATCATAGTGGGATATATATGTGGGCCTTCTATTGTGTGAGGTTAAGGACATATACAAACTCGGGCAATGCAAGGGTCAACGACCAGTCGCCCCTTCTGTCAACACCAGGTGCAATGTTTAGCCGCATTCACAGCCGGGACAGTGAGACATGGGTGTTAACCCTTTTCCTGCAACACCCAGTTCCCCTGCTTAGCAGTATACAGCAGGCATTGTATACATAAATATCCCTGCTATGGTAGGCACCTTTTGGGGGGGGGGGATGTTACATGATATGTCATGTGATTTGAGTAATCGGCCTTGGTAACTGATGATATTTTGTTATACCAAATCAAATGTCAATATGGGGTTTATACTTTGTCAAAATTTCTTTTAATTCAAACAATCTTTTTTTTTCATCTATTGAATTTAGTATATAACAGTGTGGATGATGCCTCTAAAATGCATGGAGGCATCTTCCTGTCATAGCCAGGGGAATGCCTGGAGGCATCATGCTGCCATAGCCAGGGGAATGCCTAGAGGCATCATGCTGCCGTAGCCAGGGGAATGCCTGGGGGCATCATGCTGCCGTAGCCAGGGGAATGCCTGGAGGCATTATGCTGCCATAGCCAGGGGGATGTCTGGAGGCATCATGCTGCCCTAGCCAGGGGAATGCCTGGAGGCATTATGCTGCCATAGCCAGGGGAATGTCTGGAGGCATCATGCTGCCATAGCCAGGGGAATGTCTGGAGGCATCATGCTGCCATAGCCAGGGGAATGTCTGGAGGCATCATGCTGCCATAGCCAGGGGAATGCCTGGAGGCATCATGCTGTCATAGCTAGGGGAATGCCTGGAGGCATCATGCTGCCGTAGCCAGGGGAATGCCTGGAGGCATCATGCTGCCGTAGCCAGGGGAATGCCTGGAGGCATCATACTGCCATAGCCAGGGGAATGCCTGGAGGCATCATGCTGCCATAGCCAGGGGAATGCCTGGAGGCATCATACTGCCGTAGCCAGGGGGATGTCTGGAGACATCATGCTGCCGTAGCCAGGGGAATGTCTGGAGACATCATGCTGCAGTTAAAGGGTTAACTGTACCATTGTTGAGACCGTGTTCTCTTTCGATGGCTCACTTTGTCAACGATCACCTCCTCACCCTTCATTATCCACCTCTCATCGGTAGATGACCTGGCAGACACACCAGGGACCTGTTTCAGTAGGCTCGTGACATTAGGCCTAGACAGATATCAACAGCGGCACCAACAGTGCAAGCAACAGCAGAAAAAGACTAGCAAATATCAGAAAATCGGAGTGCCCAATCTTCTCCATATTTGGAACGATTATAGGTTATATGTATCTCCTACTCATGTTAAAGTGTCATTGCTTAATTCCTACAGGAAGTGAGTGAAACTCCGCGAGTCATCGATTGCAATCTTGTAATCTGTCCGTATGGTGTCACAGACGCCGTCTAGACATGTCAAGAAACTACTGAAACAGGTCCGAGGTTATTGAAACTGTTCCCAATTCAGAAACGCTCATGAAGGATCACTGATCAAGGAGGACAGAGAAGTAGGGGATATTAAATTTCGCACGTACAAAATGGTGCCATTAAAGGCCAGGAATAATCAAATTTGAATTTAATAAGGTTTCCTAATTAGAACCATGTCTGACTGGGATGTTTAAAAAGACAGGAACAGCAGTTTATGACGTTCTGCTTGTATGATCGTTTTGGTCGTAAGAAAACCAAAGAAATGACCCAAATGTATCACGTGATCTTATTTAGCATCCTCATATAAGGCCCGTTTTCATTGGGCGACACACGGTGTGGAAAAATTCCGCGTTCTCCTAATAGTCTAATCACATATTCTACTTGACTGCCTTGTAGGATAGTCGGTTAATTTTATGTATGTGCTGTCTCAGAAATGCCTTTGAATATAACGTAAATTTTGGTAAAATTGATCTCTCTATCCACACCTAAGAGCTAAGTCGTCAATATCTTAAATACTATTGAACGATTTATTAGGATCCACTTCACTTCATCACATCTCATCTCATTTGCTAATATGTTATTGTTGCTGTCGATGACAATGAGGATGTATAATGTTTCTTTTTGTAAACAAACCGAAGATTTAGACTACCTACTCTTACTCTGTATAGTTCCAAACTATAAAAACTATTATGTCATACAACCTGGATATGCTTGTAGCTCGACCCTAGTAAAAACCAATAAAAAATAAATAAAATAAATACAAAAATAGCCTATTTCCATTGGCCATCACCGATATGCAGTCAGGAACCACCGACGGACCCTTAGCACTGCTGACCCAAAATGGAAATAGGCTATTAGGAGAACACAGAAAATCTACACAGTGTTTGTCGACCAATGGAAAAAGGCCTTAATCTGTACTGCTAAGTACGTTTACAGGACATTATATCGGGTTTATAAAGAACTGGATTGAGAGTCGTATGAACACTTAATATTCCATGAGGTTGGATTCGCCGAGTGATGATTATGGCACATTCAAACGAGTGGACTATTGTTTATTCACGATTCGAGTACAGTTCTTGATTTATCTAACCCATTTCATGTCCATTAAAATAGCATCGCAATATCAGAATAATTCAAATTACTTGGCAAATCTAGTTAGGAATCTCTGGAATCTTAAGCCAGTCAATTACGATGTCACCTCATATCATTCTGCCACAACCATGGTGTAGTATTGTCAGATTACATATGTGATTGTTGCGTATAATATCTTAATGTTGTTCCTATGGCTAAACTTATACCTGGGATGAGATAAATGCCAAGTGCTGCTATGATCTACCGCTTCGGGACATTATGTTAATGTTATTGAAACATACAGATCATAAAAATCCCCCAGCTGACCAGTAAAATATGTATGTCCGTTATATGCATGGTTTGGCGTAGAAACGGACAAGATAAGTCTATAAACAACATATATATATAAGAGGAAACCTATAAAAGTCTAGGGTCAGAGCTTGTATCCCATCGCGTTTGAATCGTGTAGTAATTCACAAGGTAGCGATTCAAAGGAGATGGGATTGAGCTCTGACCCTAAACTTTCATAGGTTTCTGAATCTATCCCACCCTTCACATTAAACAATTGTGACATTATCCCCCATTGGATATTTCTCCTAAATATCCCTCGGGCGTTTGATACGAGTTCCCAAAGTTAAATCTATGTAGAAAAAAAACCACCAGGGGTGAGATAAAACAGAATATAGTGTCGCATCTTAATATATGCAATACGAATCCAAAGTCCTTCAGGAGGTTGACATAATCCATATTACCTAAACACTGGCTGATCTCGAGAATTAATTAATCTGAGCTCATCCTAATCCCCCACCTCTCCCTACCCCGTACTGTGTCCTCCAGTGGCTGTCCAGGTCAATGACTGGTCCAGGCCCACCTTGCATAACCTGATTGGGTGGCATGTAAGTGGACTAGGTCAACCTATTCTGCTTATTACAGCAGCGGTCTATAGGCAGTGGCGCCATATGGCCATGTCAACAACTATTGCCTCCTCATCCGACATATTGGGGGCTGGTTTTAATACCCCTGTGGTTTTAGAGGATGTCAAGCTGAGCGTGCTGTGCATGTGAGTGTGATACACGTGGAACATGTAGATCGTTAGACTGCGCTTTGTGGCTGTTCAAGGTTTTGGTAAATGGCCCAGTGTAAACCTAACATTAAAGCCCTGACCTGACATACTCCAACAAGCATTCAGACATGCTTTCAACACTTTACGACACACAACTTTGAACCTTTCAACATGGCTATGATGCATGAATTTTGATTTATAGCCATGTCGGAGTGTATACCAAGCAGTTGGTGCCCGGCTTTTTCCCAGTCTTAAAACCTGCCCGGAAGTGATGCATCACATTCATAGTGTATGGGGCACATAGCTATTGCGTTAAGGGTACAACCATCTTGCCCCCCGACACCATCCAAAACAGCAAGTCGGTAGACAAATCATCATTGGATTTTATCAGAAATATTCTTGGGGCTTGCCATGGAGGAATTTTAGCCTTGTCTCAATATTTTCTTTTTTTCTTTCGTTTATTTATGCAGGCAACCCAAAATTAGGCTCCAGTTGGCCTGTCTTCCCTTTTGGCCAGGGTGCTTTCATTGAAGATTTTGGTTACTTTCAGATCCAGGCATAATATTGCATTTTTGCAAAGTGCGGTGGGCTTACTGCCCGGTTTCTAGATCTTCTGTGATACTTTGGTATTAGTGTGTTTATGGTAATGATGATAAAAGTTAGTGATGATCACAGTTTTATGTATAGACTATAATATGAAGAGACGTCACAAGTTTGAGTCTGGGTTTATTTATGTCACTCATTTTGTAAGCTCCATAGTTTCACGAGTCAAAGACGAGTGATATTGCAGAGCCCACAAAATGAGTGACATAAGTAAGCTCAAACTCAAACGAGTGGCGTCTAGATTTTATCCTACCCTGCTTCCATATTTTTTCAGTATCAAAAAGTAGTGGCATAAACAACACTCTATGTCACACTTGTGATATAAAGAAATCCCATGTTAAGCCTAAGGCATTTTTTATTAGGGGTAGGATAATAGTGGTTGTCCCCCGACTACAGTGGCGCTATCTTACAATTTCCTGGCGGATGATGAGGGAACTAGCAATCACTCTGTGTGCTATATAATGGTCCCGGCCATACTGAGTTCACTAATGAGCACTGGCTGGTGATAAATATACCTAACGTGCTCTGCTACAAGTAGGACCTAAAGATACAATACTGCCCGGGTCGAGATGTCGCCATCGTTATACGGTAATGGCGAGTGTCGGTATAACAAGGAACTGCATGAAGATCCGTTGTAGTTCAGCCGGCCATACACTCCTGCACGTGACTGTGCGCGCCCCCATATTATGTGATTGGCCACTAGACTGGAACGGTCATGGGCCGTGGCGTTTGCAGAACTTTGTCGTAGTTTGGCCGGCCTCACACTCCCACACATGACTGAGCGCGCCCGCATATTACGTGATCGTCCGCTAGACAATTTCCTGGCGGATGATGAGGGAACTAGCAATCGCTCTGTGCCCTATATAATGGTCCCGGCCATACTGAGTTCACTAATGAGCACTGGCTGGTGATAAATATACCTAACGTGCTCTGCTACAAGTAGGACCTAAAGATACAATACTGCCCGGGTCGAGATGTCGCCATCGTTATAAGGTAATGGTGAGTGTCAGTATAATAAGGAACTGCATGAAGATCCGTTGTAGTTCAGCCAGCCTCACACTCCCGCACGGGACTGAGCGCGCCCCCATATTACGTGATTGGCCACTAGACTGGAATAGTCATGGGCCGTGGCGTTTGCCGAACTTTGGCGTAGTTTGGCCGGCCTCACACTCCCGCTCGGGACTGAGCGTGCCGTCATATTACGTGATTGGCCACTAGACTGGAACGGTCATGGGCCATGGCGTTTGCCGAAGTCTGTTGTAGTTTGGCCAGCCTCACACTCCTGCACATGACTGGGCGCGCCCGCATATATCGTGATCATCCGCTAGACAATTTCCTGGCGGATGATGAGGGAACTAGCAATTGCTCTGTGCCCTATATAATGGTCCCGGCCATACTGAGTTCACTAATGAGCACTGGCTGGTGATAAATATACCTAACGTGCTCTGCTACAAGTAGGACCTAAAGATACAATACTGCCCGGGTCGAGATGTCGCCATCGTTATAAGGTAATGGCGAGTGTCGGTATAACAAGGAACTGCATGAAGATCTATATCCACTGACTATATGCCACAAGTTTTGTTTTGCGGAGTAATCGCACGAGGCAAATCCGAGTGATATTACGTAGCAATCCAAAATGAATGGCATGTTATTAGTGACGATGGATGAAGTGCGGTTTAGATTTTATCTCACCTCTATCACTGAGTAATTGGCTAGAATTTGTGATATCATCCCCCGTTGAATATTTCTCTACAATACTCCATGGGCGTTGAGAACGGGACAAAAAATACTAGGTGTGTGATAACAACCTATACGCTAGTTCGGAGTAACGAGTATAGAGAAAGTTGTTCTCACTATGCAATATATAGAGACATAACTAGTGTGACTGAATGGAATCTGTTAAGAGTTATTTTGGTCAGAAATACCCACTGAGTTTAACTGAGTTCAAAGAGCGAGGTGAGTATTTCTGACCAAAATATCGAGAAACAGATAGAATTCAGTCACACTCACTGTGTCTCTTTATTATTATATATCGTTATCAATGGTATGACAGTGGTCACGTGGTACGGAGGGACGTATGAATATTATTTCGTCACTCGGAGACGAACGGAATTTGTCCTCCTGGTCAGTAAAGTAAGACATTCACCTATAGGTATATAATAATAGTTTTTTTCTGTCTAAATACACCGCTTGTGCAGTAGACCTGTTTCACATTGTTAGGATTGGGGTAGTCATTTCTCTTTTGATTGCCATTTTCATTGCACCTCAAATTTGTTATTTAATTAGTCACATGATACCCATGTGTATGTATGTGTATCTGAGTGTTGAGTGTAGCATCGTATGTCCTATGTCTGTATATGTCTGAGTGTTGGGTGCAGGATCGTATACATAGACAATAATCGATGGTTTTGTGGACAGGCGGCCGTAAACCATGAGAGATGGACGTGTAGTAAGACACAAGCACTAGCACAAATGTGTTACGATGTCAACTTTGAGTGGTATACAGAGCCACCTGTCCACATAAACATCGTTTGTTGCATTTATTAGCCATCCTTTTAAACTCACTAATTGCCATATAAAAAGGTTTAACAACAGGGGCTATTTCTTTGCTCTACAGCACAAAGGAGCTATTTTCCCCATATACTATGGTTTTGAGGCTGTATACCATAGATATGAATCTGTATACCACAGTTATGGTATCTGACAGGTTTTATATAATGGGTCGTGGTTTACTGAGTTCCCATACATTTTCAATAGGGTCTTTGTATACGATGGATAATAAATGTCCTGTGTCTGTATGTGTCTTTATCCTACCCCTAATAAAAAAAACTCCATAGGCTTAACATTAGCAGACTTTATTTGGTCTAAGGTGCAGGAAAATGAAATTTATCGCTCTAGTGGGATACAGTTGTTAAATGACGTCATTTGAAAATCTACCAATGATTATCACTGATTATCGGTGAGTTTAAAGTTATTTTTTAATTTGCTGAAGTAATTTAGACGGGGTAGGATAAATTCTAAACCAAACTCGAGTTGGTCATGTTCTTTATCGCACTCCGGCAATGTCGCATATCACTGCACTCGGCTTTGCCTCACGCAGTAATATGCGACATTGCCGTCGTGTGATAAACAACAACACGACTAACTCAAATTTGGTTTCTCCTAAGTATAACACCCTCAGGAGATACCCGCGTATCGTACCATACAGGGTCTGGTGGAGATGGCATAATGAATACAGGGTGACAAGTAAAGCACTGCTGCGACCACTCCTCCTTCTCCAGCGGAGCTGCTCCCTCCTTATCCCTCCTGAGTGCTCAGTCTGCGAGCTGCTCCGAGCTTCAATGCAGTGACATCAATCTTCCTTACCCTCGCCCGGCACCACTGGGCAGAGCAGAATACCGCTCTCTATGCACGAACCTTGGCTTCCATATGGCTCCCTGCTCCGTGGTTCTACACTCATTACTGTAGGGATCTAATTACTACCGGCATAAAACTTCAAAGTGACAGGTAGAACTGAGGTCCCCAGAAAATAAACACCAAAGGATGGACTTGGATTCCGTAAATTGCATGCCCCAAGCACATTGGATCATGTTTAGAAGCGGTGAAACAGAAATACAGCCGATTATATCTAGAGGTATAGCCTCAGTAAGTGTTCTGAATGTATATATATCTATCTTTAGCAGATCGATTAGTGAAGTAATATTAGAACAACAACTACCTCATTAGTAATTGATCTATATCCAATTATTTTTGATCAATTAAAAAGCTATACTTACTTCAGAAATAGAAGATATTTAATTTATTTCTATCTAAGATTGACTCTGTATATGTTATTGAAGGACCCTAAGGCCCGGCGTCCACCTACTACGATATGGCACCGATATGGTCTACGATGCACCTCCCGATAAAAAAATCAAAATCGCGTCGGAAGGTTACTTGATATCGGGGCAGTTGACCACGTTTCTGCAATTAGACACCGATAAAAACCCCATACAACGCATGGTGAATTGGCTTGTCTAGACATATGTCTACGATTTTGCACCTTCCCGATATGGCACCGATTTTGACATTGTGTATCGGTGCCATATCGGGAGGTCTACGATTCTATCGTAGTAGGTGGACGCCGGGCCTAAATCTTCAATGGATATGTCTAAAAGCCATTTTCTTCAGGCTGACGAAAACAGTACCGATTAGTTGAGTTCTCCTAAAAGTCGGTCGGTGTTGGCCAGCAACTGCACGTCGGTATAACAAAATTGGTGAGGGTGCTGTGTATGCCCACTCTACCCCCAGATCTTTCGCGGCGCTAGCGCTGTGCTTAGTCTCTGCCCCAACCCAAAGCCTGTTCCCTGGGTATCCACAAAGGACAGGTGAGACCAGCGAACATTTCAGATTCAAAACAAGGCAACTGTCAAAAGTTATACAAGTCAAACAACTCACATATCATTAGTTAGGAAATATAGGAATTGTTAAATTGGGTTAACAGACAATCCAACTGTTTCTTTTTCATCTCTAAACCACTTTATGATGTGAATCTACTGTTGATTAGACTGCCCCTTCGAGTGAGCACATGTGTTATGTTGACAAACAAAACCCTGTAACACATGAGGTGCCTTCCAATGAAGAAAGTAATCCCTAAGACTATGCCTGATTTGATACAACAAATAACAGAAATGAGTGTAAATCATTTACCATATAAATATATGCATATCTATTTACATGTAAACCACAAAATACTGCCCAAAGCGCTAAGAATTTCGGATATTTCAAAAACTGGCATATGAGCCAGATTTGAGCCCAAACAGGCAGGTTGGGGCAGAGATATAAGCGGCCGCAGGAAGTAGAGCGCAAGATCTCTGCTGGGAGAGTGGTGTATGCCTTTTTTTTCTGCAGCAATTAACAGGTCCATTCTGACGGAATAGTCCTCCAAACTTAATGACCATCACCGAGGATTTCAAACCCCTTTGATTCTGTCGGTCGTTGACCAAGTCATTCGGTGGTGGCCTTATTGCATAATCTATGCACAATTAATCAGTGAGCACTTCTCTGCATGTCTGTTTCCATTTACCGATCTTGCGTCGGTGGTTCCTGACTGCAGATCGGTGCGAATAGTCGGCCAGTGGAAATGGCTTTAAGCCCAATACACATCTACCGATTCAGGGTTGAACGATTAGATCACAAATCATATAGGAGTCAGTGAACTTGTCACAGGCAAATTATGTAACCCCTCGGTCCGTGTTGGCCACCCAATCAGGGGACATTTACTAATGTTCCGTTGTCTGCGATTGGATTTATCAATATGTTGATAAACCTTTGCCGAGCAATTTATGAACATCGAACGACAAATGGTCAGCAACAAAAGAACATCTCAAGGAGGGGGTTCACTAATCATTGGCTGACCCTAGCCTAGCTGTCCTACATCTACCGACTAGGGCCGACTCCGTTAGGTTGCCTTATTTGAGACAAATTACCGTTCTTTTGTCGCAGACAAAGGTACATCAATATTCCGAAATTGGTAGATGTGCATTGGGCTTTATTACCCACCGATTACGGAGTCTCCATAGGAAATGTATAGAGCACCTTGAAACAGCTACCTGGAGATTCTGACATGTCAGAATCTACTGCAGGAGATTCCGGAAAAATAGTCCTGTCCATAATGAGGTTGAATCATAATGTACTTCGAAATAGGTTTCTTGATTGTTCATTCAATGTTTGTTATTTAGAATCAATCATAATAATCTAATTTTCCATCAGAAATCATTGTAATGACACCCTTTGCATGCTAAAAGTACAGGTTTATGGAGAACTATATTATTGGTGTAAGTCTACACCGAATTACTGCCATGCTTAACAATGCTGTGGTGTCTGGAACTAAATATATTGCAGAAACTTTTTAATTGCAATAGACTTGTTATTAATCTTGTAGGCTGGTAATAAATACAATAACGACTGGTTATGTATACGATTGACCGTAATCTCCTCGTAGTTGACGACGTAATATCATCAACTACTCGGAGATTACGGTCACTCGTACACAAAACCAGTCATTATTGCGTATTTATTAGTACTAGCGACTTCGTCGGGTCCGAGTTAGGGGGAAAAATATTTTTTTTAAACCCCGAAAAGTCAAAAGCCAAAACGGGCATCGAACTCCCTACACCCGCATCCCTAGCCAAACACTCTGCTGACTGCTCCACAGAGCTCGATGTCTGAGGTGGGTCAAATACTTAGAGTGGTAGCTGGAGTGGTGGTGGGTGGTGGGAGGTTGTCAGCGGAGTTTTGAAAGGGCTACCAGAACCATGGTAGGGAACCAGCTAAATGTAATCTCATTGGTTTCTCACGAGAAAGGTAGATTAGAAAACTACAGTTCTAAATCATGTTTTCAGTATGGCTAGAAACAAATCCTAAGGATAGAAGTACATCTGTGTAGACAAACACAAAAAAGAGTAGCAGGATTCAGTTAAGAACTGCACGAGATTCTCAATCTCGTGCCCTTTTCAATCTCCATGCCTAGGTCTGGTTCACTTTGTCTCTATGTACGGCAGCAACTCCAAGCGGATATCACAAAATTCTACCGTTTTAGATATAGTAGGTAAAAATATCTTCCTTACAGACTTATAGGATTTTGGCGGTGTGCGTGAGAAACAACGTTAAGAAATGTAGCTACCGTGGAAACAGATCAATGGCGAAGGCCGACCGACCACAGGACCGTGCGCTCTCCTCATAGGGCTGTTTCTTTACTGAGAGGCAGGAGTGGAGTTGTTCCCATGAGAACTTTAATCCACGTTTACCAACCAGCCATCGCATGCCACCAGGCAAAGGTCCCGGTGTGGGAAACTAACTGTGATAGTCAGTCACGAGACGGATTACAGTCTGGTAGGTCAAAGTTCGACCGAGACACGATTACAGATTTTTGGTTAATATTCTTTGTTTCTATTATGTAAAATTTGAGCTGTATGCCAGAAAGGAAACGATACATAAACACTGCTATATAAGAAAAATATAAAAAGAAGACTGAAGTAGTTTTATGTAAAACTGAAAGAAAATGTATGCGAAATTATGTCTCTATATTGGCCATCCATAAAGTACGTACGCACTGGGGGGTGGGGGGCAGTCAAAAATTTTGAAAATTTTGCGAAGGCTCCCTATTTGTTCTATTGGGTACAAGATCGGGAGGGGGTGTAGGGGTCCCCAAAATTTCAGAAATTCGGCGTACGTACTTTATGGATGGCCCCTAACAGATCTTTATAACATATTACATATCTTCTAACCTTGATATTGTACCATCAAATGTTATACCTATGTACTTCTAGATATATATGATAAAGACTGCTCATGTTAAAAAAACAGTTATTTGAGCTCATCCCTCTTTATTGTAAATATTTCAATTTGTAATTTCCATGTGATTATCTGCCGATTAAAACATGTGGAAACTCCACGTCGTTCCTACTTGTGACCATCATTTTGAGATTTCTACATGCTTCAATAATAAAAAAAAAAATCACGTCACATAGGACAGAATGCCCTGCCAAAGGAGGTTCAATATGGATCCCTTTACTCATTTAAGAAGTATATGAAAACTCAAGTTTTTACTTTAAAAGCAACGCATGTTGACAATTCTATCTAATCATACTTCATGTACCGTCACATCAGACTCATACTTATATATTCTGTGTAGTATTGTGTGACTAGTTAAATCCCAAGAACTATATGTAGCCATTCGCTGGACTGGCCATAAGACCTGCAATGCAGAGGCCATGATGTACTACGTATTATCCTACCCCCAATAAAAAACGCCATAGGGTTAACATGGGATTTGTTTATGTCACGGTTAGTGACATAAAGTGTTGTTTATGCCACTACTTTCTGATACTGAAAAAATACGGAAACGGGGTAGGATAAAATCTAGACGCCACTTGTTTGAGTTTGAGCTTATTTATGCCACTCATTTTGTTGGCTCCGTAATGTTACTCGTCTTCGACTCGTGAAATTATGGAGCCAACAAAAAGTGTGGCACAAATAAACTCAGACTCAAACTCGTGACGTCTCTTGATATTATTGTGCAAATGAAAAAATAAACAAAAAAACGGTCTATCTATGTTTCAATAGCTAACAGTACATTTTATCTTTGTGTTATTTTCTGTTACTCACCGTGTACACAATTAGTATAAATAGCCTGAATTTCATGTTCTTTGTCACATTTGTATTTATTGCCCTGAAGAAGGAACGTGTGTTCCGAAACGTCGGCCAGTAGTTTAAATACATACAGTCCACCTGGGAATTGAAACCGTTTATCAGTCTTTTTTTGTCTATTTGCTAAGTTCGGGGGTTCATTGGAATTATCAGGGACCTGTTTCACTAGTCAGTGACATGTCTAGATGGCGTCTAGATGGTGTGTCTGGTTTCATAAGAACTAGACATTAGACTTCGTTTTTCCCGTTTTTGCTTGCACAGTTGGTGCCGCTTTTCATATCTGTCTAACACTTTTGTCACAAAACTAGTGAAACAGGTCGATAATGTGTCTAGATTTGTCTAATTCTTATGTTTGGGGTCTGTATTTCCTAAAGGCAGCTACTTGTGGTGTCACGAAACTAGACAAACCCAATGTCTGTATGGTGTCACAGACATGTCACGAGACTAGTGAAACAGGTCCCACATCTAGTTTTTGATAAATTAGCATTGCTCAAATCTAGCAGTTAGCTTTAGACACTCCTCCCTGTTATATCTTCATTTTAGAGGTAAACATATTCACTATATTGTTTTCACATCACTGTCTGCTATAAATGGCATTATAATAGATGCCTCCCACAAGATCAAAGAACTATCAGAGGAGATTTAGCCATTACATCGCACTGAATAATTCTTTTGCAAGCAATGACTTCACAGCTGGTTTTTTATCAAAGTAGGCAAATGCCAACGAGAGGTCTCTACACCGCTTCAACGTTTGATCTAGAGATAACATCTTAAAGCACCTCATGCAAAAGACGTTTTTCTCTCTATTGCGATTAAATCAAGGCTACACATTAATATTGTAAAACGAGATCGATCTATGTGAATACAGGGAGCTAGTTTTAGAATGTCTACCATGAAACCGGAGACAGACCAAGCGAGAAATGCAGAGATTTCCAGAATCGCCAACACAGAATAGTGTGTGTGTTGAGTTATCATTTGATATTTCACCTGATTATTGCTTCAGGGAAGATAGATTATCGGTGGAAGATATAGTACCTTGAAATAAATACACAAGTAAGTGTAATTAAATAGAACTGAACGAGAGTTAGCCTGATTAGTTTTTATGCCACGACGGACAGGTCGTGTATTACTACACGAGGCGATAGCCGAGTGTAGTGAGTAGCAGACCTGACCGGAGTGGCTTGAAAACTTATCAGGCTAACTCGAGTTCGATTCTGTATTTATCTTACCCCGTCTCTACACTTCAGGTGTGAGTTCTATTTTTCCATTATTCTGTATCATGCTAGCAACATATGAATGGGCATTTTGAGTGCAACCGGAACTTTTTTCGTAGTAGCTAACATCCTGGTCTCTGATTGGTCAATTTCTTTTATTACTCTAGTGGCATAAAAAACACTTTATGTCACAGCATGCCACATAAAATTTGCCTATGTTAAGTCTATAGCGGCTTTTTATTAGGGGTAGGATAAAACGCGACAACTCCACGGCCGGTTGATGTTTAAAGATGTTTTATTGAGTAAGATAATAGATCATAATTAAACCTTGAATAACTTGACCTATTGTCAACGCTTCTTCAGGACACACAATACACAATATTGACTTGTTTCAGATACAGGAGACAGGATGCTCCGAGGAGTTGATGCGCAGTAATATGCGAGTGTATGCGAGGATATTGCGCAGAATCAACTCTGAGGAGCATACAACCGCTTTTATCTGAAACCAGTCTATGTTGTATTTATTATCCACCTTTTCCGGCCAAGTGGCATGTCGATATCAGTTCGTTTTAGTTTTGCACTATTTTTCCGTATGCACTATTTTCCCATATGCTCCACCCGGAGCATACAACATATCCGTATGCGCCGGGTATGTCCGTACAAACTCCGTATTTGTTTTCCATGGACACTTTGTATTAGGCGGATATATATATCTGTATGCTCCAGCTATGTCCATACAAACTCCCTATGTGTTTTCAATGGACACTTTGTATTAGGTGGATAATAATATCTCACATACACGCACATTTCTGTTGGCGATTCTGAATATCGTTGTCGTTACTCGTTTGATGAGTCCCCACCATGAGTAGAACCAGAAACACTGCAAACAAGTATGCAGCGATAGGAAACGGGGTAGGATAAAATCTAGACGCCACTCGTTTGAGTTTGAGCTTATTTATGCCACTCATTTTGTTGGCTCCGTAATGTCACTCGTCTTCGACTCGTGAAATTATGGAGCCAACAAAATGCGTGGCATAAATAAGCTCAGACTCAAACTCGTGACGTCCCTTGATACTATGGCATACAGAAAAGGGTCTACATGTACCATCCTAGATTATTGAATGAGGCCCAGAATCGCCAATGCAATATGGCAAGTATCTGAACTATTATTCTATATTGCGTTTCTAATTTCCCAGATGTCTGCATGGTTGTAGATAAAGATCTGCTTCCAGTTAATCTAAAAAATATGTGCAGTCATACTCGGGTTCGACTCACTAACGATACTCCTATTATTCTATATTGCACCTGATTATTGCTTCCAAGATGCTAAATCATATTACTATGAAAAACTATTTCACATATACACTATTTTGTATTGGCGATTACGGAAATCGCTGCATTTCTCGCTTGGTGTGTCTTCAGCTTTATGCTTATAGGCGGGCGTCCACCAACCGCGACAAGGCTACGACAAGTGCCGACATGAAAGTTCCAATTGCAGCCTTGTCGCAGCCTTGTCGGGCCGTGTCGTAGACTTCGGGGGTGCCGTAAAAAAGGCGTCCATGGTACCGACACACCACGACAGTGATATCGAGGAAACCACCACACTCCACGACAAGGGTCCAGTCGTGGGAAAAATCGAACATATTCGATATTGTCGTAGCCTTGTCGGAAGGCCCCCGACAGGCCCCCGACAAGCTTCCAGTCGTAGCCTGTCTTAAGGGGGTGCGTCCACCAACCACGACAAGGCTGCGACAACGACTTTCCGACAGGGTCCACGACAGCTCTACGATTAGAAGCCTTGTCGTAGCCTTGTCGTGGTTGGTGGACCACAGTTCCCGACAAGAGGCTACGACAAGGCCACGACAGGCTGCGACATGAAGCTTGTCGGGGGCCTGTCGGGGGCCTTCCGACAAGGTTACGACAAAATCGAACATGTTCGATTTTGGTGGCGTGTCGTGGCGTGTCGGGAGGTTGTCGCAGAGGTCTACGATAGAATATTTAGGTGGAGCGTGCACTTCCCGACAGGCTGCGACAAGGGTCACGACAGCCCCCCTTCTCACGACAAGGCTGCGACAAGGCTGCGATTGGAACTTTCTTGTCGGCGGGTGTCGCAGCCCTGTCGTGGTTGGTGGACGCACCCCCTAACACATGGAGAACACGGGAAACTTGGTGCCTTGTGTTCATCACGTACCAGAGGCCAGGGGGAGGCCGTGCGTCGTACAAGGCACTCGTTCCTATAATTGACACGACCTCCGCGATAATAACCATCGATGATTGGATTTGTAAATTGAGCTGGCCCTGACCCAGTTCACGTACCCAGGTCGAAGGAATGACCACCATCCGCAAAGTATGTACGCGGAATTTCTGAAATTTTATACCCCCTTCCCTCCCCCGTCTAAATCCTGTACCAATAAAACAAAGAAGGAGCCTACGCAAATTTCCAAAATTATTGACCCCCCCCCCCAACACCACCACCACCATCCCATACGTACTTTGGGAGCCTTCCAACAAGCCTATGACAACATCGAGCACATTTAATTTTTCCCATGACTGGACCCTTGTCGTGGAGTGTCATGGCGTGTCAGGAGCATGTCGCAGAGGTCTACGATAGAAAATTTTGGTGGAGCGTGCACTTCCCAACATGCCCCCACAACGCTGTCGTAAAATCCCCCTTCTAACGAAAAGGCTGCGACAAGAACCGATTGGATCTTTTTTGTCGTAGCCTTGTCGTGGTTCGTGGACGCCCACCTTAAGAGGGTGCGTCCACCAACCACGACAAGGCTGCGACACGCGCCGACAAGAAAGTTCCTATTGGCTCCTTGTCGCAGCCTTGTCGTGAGGAGGGGAGCTGTCGTGAGCCCTTGTCGCAGCCTGTCGGGAAGTGCACGCTCCACCTAAATATTCTATCGTAGACCACTGCGACATGCCACGACACGCCACGACACGGCTCCAAAATCGAACATGTTCGATTTTGTCGTAACTTTGTCGGAAGGCCACCGACAACCTCCCGACAAGCTTCGTGTCGCAGCCTGTCAGGGCCTTGTCGTAGCCTCTTGTCGGGAACTGTGGTCCACCAACCACGACAAGGCTACGACAAGGCTTCCTATCGTAGAGCTGTCGTGGACCTTGGAAAGCCCTTGTCGCAGCCTTGTCGTGGTTGGTGGACGCACCCTCTTAGTCTACAGCACATTCATCATGAAACTAGATTCTACAATCACTTGATCTAATGATGATGGGATGATAGGTGCAGGACAATCAGCTGAATATTTTCCCCACGCTATCAAGCAGTTCAGCATCTTGGGACAGCTGCTGTTGTTGCATACTCGTCATGTTTCGCCTTATTTCTTAATCATCAGATCTCGATTTATACAAAAATATGTGTAACTGCACTAATTCTTTGGAATGTGCAAATGGCATAAACATGTCAGTTTCCATGATTCTAACTTAGTTCTTTGGAATGTGCAAGTAGAATAAACATGTTAGTTTCCACGATCTTCACTTAGATTTCTGGAATGTGCAAATAGCATAAACATATTAGTTTCCATGATTGCAACTTAGTTCTTTGGAATGTGCAAATAGCATAAATATGTTAGGCCCGGCGTCCACCTACTACGATATGGCTCCAATATGGCCTACGATGCACCTCTCGATACAAAATCAAAATCGCGTTGGAAGGTCACCTAATATCGGTGTAGTTGACCACGTTTCTGCCATTAGACACCGATAAAAATTTCTATCGTAGTCGGTGGACGCAAGGCCTTAGTTTCTACGATCGTCACTTAGTTCCTTAGAATTTGCAAATTGCAGAAGCATGGTAGTTTCCATGACCGTGTTTTTATGGGAAATATGACAGGTCCTACATATGTATTTTCTATTAGTTTATAGCTTTGATGTTGTTTTCCCTATCAATATTTAACATTCTATATCTTATATCGAAAGGTAGATAGCCAAATGAACTCTATTGAATCTATCGAAAAGATAAGATTGAGACTTTCATAATTGTCTTTCTTGCCCCAATAAAATGGTATATTTACAAAGAAGCTAAACAATCTTTGAAAAATAGTCTATGATAATCCAAGCTTGTATGAATCGATGTGGATAATATGTTACAAAAATAGCGAGATGTCAAACTATAAGCCCTAGCGGACGTGGTTGTGTCTTGTCTTATCACCGCAGCATTTATCATCTCACCCCTGATAAAAGTTTAGCCATAGGAATAACATTAAATATTATACGCAATGACCTCCCAACTAAAGTGTCAATACTACGCCATGGTAATGAGGGAGTGATGGGAGATGATGTCATAACTGACTGGCCAATCAGCGGCCAGGATTTTATAAATTGGGGAACACATCAACATGGAGAATTATATGTTCCTAACTGGATTTGGGAAGTGATTTGAATTATTCTGATATTGTGATGCTATCGTAATGTCCATGAAAGGGGTGAGATAAACTAGAACCGCACTCGACTCGTAAAATAGACAATACTTCACTTCTTTGTATATGCGCTGTAATTGTCACTCGGCTTTGCCTTGATGATGATTGTGGCACATCTATTCTCATGGAGTATTGGCCATTTATATGATTCTCGATCCTGTTCTATAGGGCACATAGCCATTGTGCTATGAAGAATGCCATCTTGCCCACCGACGCCACCTAAAATATCAGGTGGCAGTACCAATTATCAAAGGATCTTATCAAAAATATTTGGGGGGGCTTGCCATAGAGGAGGTTTAGCTTTGTCTCAATATTGCTCTCTTAAAATCATACGTGAATCCCTTGTCAACAAAATCATACCAATATTGTTGAAAATATGCCAGATGCGAACAGTCGCTTGAGCAGATCTAACGTCTTTGAACAATATTATTGAAAAGCCTGACCTTCCCATTCTCCAAGTGTAAGCCAATTTCATGTCTTACCTCAAGGCAAAGGGCAACGTGCGTGGTAATACACAACCATACCTCACCCCATAACATTAATAAAATGTTCCGTTAACACTTGGCACCCCATATCGGCACCACACCCTGGAGTGTGTTGGGGAGGCTTCCAGGCATACCATTCTTCCAGGGCCCATACCTCCGGGGGGCGAGCGGGCCCCGCGCGGGGGGGCTGGGCACGGCGGGCCGGAGTCTGGCACCTCCAGTGTGGCAGGGACATACACATAGCAGCACCATTATTCGGCTCGATATTTTGTGAAGGCCATTTATAAATGCCTATAGAGAGAAGGTCAGCTAGGAAGACCACAGACGTGGTGAGAGGAGGATACCTCACCTATATACAAGACTGAGATTCTGATATACGTAGAAACATATATATATATATTTATATAGATATATTTATATATATATATATATATATATATATATATATATATATATATATATATTCATATATATATATATATATCCTTGTAGTTAATGCTACGCAGTACTTACTCGGAGTGTTACTACGCGTCAACTACGTGGAGAATGCAACCACGCAAATCCAAATCATGGAAATATTGTGTATACATGTATATACAAAAGAAGAAACCGACAAGATTTGGTTTAAGTCATTGCTCTCCATGATTTTGATGCGGAGTGATATGAACGAGGCAATGTATATCTTTATAGTATTATAGACAATTTTTACTAGCCTTTTCTGTTATTTGGTTAGAAATACTCAATATTTAATATTATTGTTACCACGGTAGGTTAGAATCCGCGAAAAGAGAAAACGGCATCTATTGGTGGATGAATATGTTCTGATTTGAAGGGAAATGTAGAATTCTCCAAAAATAAACGCAAAAGCGTCCGGTAATTTGAGTATGAGTTACAAGTCAAGTATCTTACCTCTAATAAGAACGAGTAAATACAATTTACGCAATTCTCACTGGGATTATTTCTTCAATCAGCCTCAAACCAGATTTCCTACAATTGAATCCTCCGCATACCTTTCTCTCTGTATGTAAAGTGGAATTCACACGGTGGGATTCATGTCCCCTAAAATTTTAGGGGTAAATGTCGCCATCGATTGAAGGTGGAAAAACATGTCTCAGGGAAATGGAGCCCTACAATCTAGATGAAGAAATTATGTTCTAGCACAGAATTCCAGGAGGTTTTGTCTCAGACAAAACACCCTGTGAGGACATGAATCCCACCGTGTGAATCCCACTTAACAGGGTACAGAATCTCAGCAAGATTATTCCCAGACAAACACCCTGTGAGATACATCAAATCGTGTGAATCTCACTTAACAGGATACAGAATCTCAGCAGGATTTTTCTCAGACAAACACCCTGTACATGAATCCCAACATGTGAATCCCACTTAACAGGGTATAGGATATCAGCAGGATTTGTCTCAGACAAACACCCTGTGAGGTACATGAATCCCAACATGTGAATCCCACTTAATAGGGTATAGGGTATCAGCAGGATTCTTCTCAGACAAACACCCTGTGAGGTACATGAATCCATGTGTGAATCCCACTTAAGTCAATCACCACCTTGATACACATTGTGCTTCGAACATCCTCAAACGATTCAAGGTGTGAACACTCCGGTAACTCTACACACTCCCCTTTCATGTCAACTCCTCAGTGTAAGGAGGAACAAAGTCTTACCCTCGGGTATCGATCGAGGGGCTTTCTGAGGTATACTTGGACTCAGAGAGTGTGTTTACAGTAGCATAGGTGCACTGTGTAAAGGGGACTTACACCAGCCCACGAGTACAACACTTCATCCCAACATCAATGACCTGGCAGAAATCGAGTCGGCAAAGCCATCACTATAGGCCTGTTTCCATTGGCCGACGAAAAAGGTGTTGATTTTTTGTGTTACCCAGAAGGTCTGTTGGTCGTGCCACCGACTGTGTGTCAGAATCGAAAAGCCGGCGAGGGTAGTATATTTCACTCAGTGACCAAGCTTTAACTCAGTGGTGGGTGGTGCCACATTGCATAATCTAACCAGAAAAAGTCTTGGGTAATTTCACGGGGTGGGTCGTTTCCATTGACCGATTTTGGGTCACCAGTACCAAAAGTCCATCAGTGGTTCCTGACTGTAGATCAGTTACAGGGGCCTAAATGTACTGCCTTTTGCGATACTCTTTAGATGGACCTTCACAACACTGCGGATCGTATCACTGTGAGTTAAATACAGCCTTATCTGATAGTTCAAATAACGATCCATGGTGGCACCACCAACCCCCGCCACTTGTTCTTTTACCTATAACAAATAGCAATCCAAACCATCAGATGTCAGATCAGTTTTAACTATTATGCCATCTGTATTTAATTAAAGAACTAATTAATCTTTCCCTGTCTCATTCAATATGTGGCCCTGAATTGTTGTGTCCCTATCGCATCGTAAAAAATAGTGATACTGCGGGAATATAGGGATACGATCCAATATTACAGGAGCAACGCCTTTTCAGTCGGATCCGAACATCCCTTAGAACGTTAGAATTTGAAAAATGTACTACTCATCTATACGTTGTAGAATGACATAGATATTAAAGAAAAATAACAAGTTTTGGTGAAAGTCATTGTTCTCCATGAGTTTAATTCGGAGCAATATGAATGAGGCGAAGCTGAGTGAATATTGGGTAGCGTTCAAACGAGTTGGAGGTTGATGGCTTTGACAAAATTGATTTCTGTATTTATCTCACCCCTGTATACACTATGAGAATGGACAACCGACATGATATAGACCATGAAGAACCGACTGCAATACTCATAAGGGCATGGAGAATGAGTTACCAATGTTAAGCCTATGGGACAAGAATACCAGGGGTGTGATAAAGGTATGGCTCCTTATTAACCATCATATACAAAGTCCCCATTGAAAATGTATGGGGACTCAGTAAACCACCACCCATTGTATAAAACCTGCCAGATACCATAACTGTGGTATACGGATTCAAACCTGTGGTATACGGCCTCAAAACCATGGTATACGGGAAAAATAGTCCCTTTTGCTATAGAGCAAAGAAATAGTCCCTATTTCTATACCCTTTAATATGGCAATTAATGGGTTTAATTCATTCGAAATGATGGATAATAAATACAACAAACGATTATTATGTGGATAGGAGGCTCTGTAAACCACTCGAGGTTGACGTCGTAATACACTCGCTAGCGCTCGTGTATTACAACGCGTGAACCTCTCGTGATTTACGGCCCCCTATCCACAAAACCATCGATTATTGCCTATATCTACAAGATAATATCCTACCTCTGCCCTTGGTCATGTCAACTAATACATGTGGATAGTAAGTAATACCCATATGCAGTGTCAGATTAAACTGCAGTTTAGCTCCAGGATCTCATTAATATGACTGAATATAAATACAGGACCTTGGTACCACTCAGTTTCCAAACACGATTCCCATGCGTGTAAACAAATCTGTGAATCTTTAAAAGAGCTTTGCCATACAAGAAGCAAGTCTCGGCAGGTACAAAAACCACCCTTTATCTCACCCCTGATATTTTCCCCCATTAGGCTTAGAATTGGGAATTCATTCTCCATGCCCCTACAAGTATTGCAGTCCGTACACTATGGTCTATATCCTGTGTGTCGTCCATTCTTTAAGTGTGTAAAGGGGTGAGATAAATACAGAAAGCAACTCGTTTTGGTTAAAGTCATTGTTCTCCAAATAGTTTGAACGCCAAGTGATATTCACTCAGCTGTCGCCTCGTTCATATTAAACTGCATCAAACTCGTGGAGAACGACGACTTTTATCAAAACTTGTTAGATTTTTCTTTAATACTAATTCTCATAAGGGCTAACTGGAAAAATTGGCGGTAATGCGATAATAGAGGATGGTTGCTACGGACTCCGACTCACGTGGTTCCGGTCACATGGTTCCGGTCACGTGACCACCCCACTCCACATCCCGTCATCGTTCACTTCAAACCTGGGACGCCAACCGAAAGGAACCACCCACCCACCATAACTAGGAGCAAATAGTATGTTCATCCTAGATGAATGAGCGTGCTATTATAAATGAATAACAATTAAAAGGTCTGTGTTAGATTTAGCCTATGGATAGTGTTCTGTAACCCAATTGCACCCAGTCAACTTGCAATTTCTGCATCTGCCTGAGTCTAGGATCCAAACAAATCAAGCACCAGTGGGTCTTGAGGTATTTTGGTCTTGAGTAATTGGTCATGGTCAGCTGGGCACGCCTCTAAGAGACTGTGACTCTGGATCCCTGCTCTGTTCTCAATATCACAGTGAATAGCACACAGATAGTGAAGGGATAATTTGTATGCAGGACCCTGAAAGTCTATATGGACCACTCTAAACTCTAGATGATGTATTTAGGGCGTGCAAGCACGCTCTAAAAAAAACCCTTTAATCTCCTCTCCTTAACTTCTAGGGCTTCTCAATAGCTCGTGACACTTCTCTTATATTCTAATTATATTTTACATTCTATGGACCTATAAAATTACCTCGTACTTCAAGTAAACTCAATAAATACTATAGCCATGACCGTGCTTCTGTGTTAGTCATTAGTAAATAATGCAAAGTTCAAATAGTATTATAGGGAAACTGTTCTCAGATCTCAGCCTTGTTATTGTACCGCGTTCAATCCCTTCCACAATGCGTGCAGAGTGCAGCACACATCACGTTCCAGCGGTAGTGAATGGCACCGATTACACAGCTATTAGCCTTGTTTGCCACTCCTTATTGTGCAATGGAGCTGCCGTAATACTCTTACGCCATCTAGCGGTATCTCCTGTCGGGTAACCGGTATAGCTGATACACAGTAACAGGCGCATTGCGATGAGATGATGGAATCACGTGGACACAGTCACCAGGCATGGTAGTTTTCCATTTTTCCAAGGAAACCTATGTTTTTATTTCTATTTCTTTTATGTCATTTCTTCTATGAAACAAAGATGATATAAATTGAGCCACATTCACGCCCATAATTAGTAGAAACCCAATAAAAGTTAGACTTGTCAGTGTTTGTGCCACGACGGGAAGGTCATGTATTACTACGCGAAGCATTAGCTGAGCATAGTGAGGAACAGACCTGCTTAGAGTGGCATGGACACTGATAAGTCTAACTCGAGTTTAGTTTTTTATCCTACCCCTAATAAAAAACTCCATAGGCTTAACATTGGGTCACTGTATTCGGTCTGGAGTTCAGAAAAATGAAAAATGTCGCTCTAGCGGGATGCACTTGACAAATGACGTCATTTGTTAATGTAGAAGTAATTTAGACAGGCGGGGTAGGATAAATTCTAAACCAAACTCGAGTTAGTCGTGTTATTATTCATCGCACTCCAGCATATTACTGCTCTTGGCTTCGCCTCGTGCAGTAATATGCGATCTTGCCCTCGTGCGATAAACAACAACACGACTAACTCTTGTTTGGTTTCTCCATAGTATTTATCCTACCCTGTCTCTACGACTTCATGATATCAATAAGGTCCGACTCTATTCCGTCTATGTTTGACAGCTGTCAGAATTTCTGCTCTGCAGCCAGAACTATGTGCAAAGGTGAATAATACCTGATCGCTGATTGGTCCATTACATCCACTGGAGGAGCCCAGGAGTAGGGTATAAGGTCCGGCGTCCACCTACAACGATATGGCTCCGATATGGTCTACGATGCACCTCCCGATAAAAAATCAAAATCGTGTCAGAAGGTTACCTAATATCGGGGCAGTTGACCAGGTTTCTGCGATTAGACACCGATAAAAATCCCATATAATGCGTGGTGGATTGGCTCGTTTAGAAATATGTCTACAATTTTGCACCTTCCCGATATGGCACCGATTTTGACATTTCTTATCGGTGCCATATCGGGAGGTCTACGATTCTATCGTAGTAGGTGGACGCCGGGCCTAAAGGTGAGTGGTGCATGGAGGAGCGCGGGGGAGATGCAGGGCAGGCTGCTGGAGCTCCCATTCCTCCAGCTGATTGTGCTACTTGTATCGATCCCGTCCAGGGGGGAGGGTCTTTGTTCGTGCTAGTATCGCTGTACATCCAGACTTTCCTGCATTAATAATCCATGTAGCCACGTTGGGCTTTCCAGAACGACGCTGGCTGAGATAGCGAACGGAAAACAATAATCCCAGCCTTTTTCCTACCCCCCATATAGATCTCTATAGACTTAACATGGTGTGACTGTGTGCCACGGTTATTATCCTACCCCTCATACTAATCTCCATAGACTAAGCATGGTATGACTGTATGGCACGGTTATTATCCTACCCCTCATATGAATATTAATAGACTTAACATGGTGTGACTGTGTGCCACGGTTATTATCTTACCCCTCATACTAATCTCCATAGACTTAACATGGTGTGACTGTATGCCACAGTTATTATCCTACCCCTCATATAAATCTCCGTTGAATTAACATGGTGTGACTGTATGCCACGGTTATTATCCTACCCCTCATATAAATCTCTATAGCCTTAACATGGTGTGACTGTGTGCCACGATTATTATCCGACCCCTCATACAAATCCCCTTAGAATTAACATGGTGTGACTGTATGCCACGGTTATTATCCTACCCCTCATATAAATCTCCGTAGAATTAACATGGTGTGACTGTATGCCACGGTTATTTTCCTACCCCTCATACAAATCTCCATAGAATTAACATGGTGTGACTGTGTGCCACGGTTATTTTCCTACCCCTCATATGAATCTCAATAGACTTAACATGGTATGACTGTACGCCACAGTTATTATCCTACCCCTCATATAAATATCAATAGACTTAACATGGTATGACTGTATGCCACGGTTATTATCCTACCTCTCATATAAATCTCTATAGACTTAACATGGTATGACTGTATGCCACGGTTATTATCCTACCCCTCATATGAATCTCAATAGACTTAACATGGTATGACTGTATGCCACGGTTATTATCCTACCTCTCATATAAATCTCCGTAGACTTAACATGGCGTGACTGTATGCCATGGTTATGCCATAAAATATGCATATGCCACAGGTGTCAAATGAAGTCAAAAACATGTGAAAGGGTAGGATAAAATCTAAACGCCACTCAATTTCATACGATTCTTTACATGGCATTTTTGTCTTCCGCTACAGATATCACTTAGCTCTGCTTTGTGATATCATTCTTTGAAGACAACTCGTGCCATATAAACAATCATATGACCTTGTTCCTTGGTGTTTAATGGTTTTTTTTCAAAAGAAGAGCTGTCTTGGAAGAGCTAAAGTCTATTTCCATTGGTCGTCACAGATCTATGGTCTAGAGACGGACCTTTATTACTGCTGATGCAAAATGGAAATGGGCTTTTAGGAGAACTCAAAAAATCTACACCATTTTCGTTAGCCAATGCAAATGGGGCTTAGAGGGCTGTCTAGTGCATATTCATCGGAACCACTCAGATCTTTTCAAACTGATGCTATACATAGAACAACGAACCACATTATTCCTTTCACCCAGCGGCGCTGACCAATATCAGCCGTGCTCTCTTAGACCATCACAGATTCTTTACTCTGTGCCTTACCTCTGAAGGTGGACGGTTCGTAAATGGACTAGTGTAAGTTGTACTGTGATTGGTTCAAACGAATATGCACTAGACTGTGATGTTAAGTCTGAGAATGTCGCCGGCGTTGCTGTTGATGGTTTTCTGTAGAAGATCCATGCTACAATAAGGCCTGGCATCCACCTACTACGATATGGCTCTGATACGGTCTACGATGCACCTCCTGATAAAAAATCAAAATCGTGTCAGAAGGTCACTTAATATCGGGGCAGTTGACCACGTCTCTGCAATTAGGCACAGAAAAAAAACCCTTACAATGTGTGGTGGATTGGCATGTCTAGATATTGCACCTTCCCGATATGTCCCCAATATTTACTTTTTGTATCGGTGCCATATCGGTAGGTCTAAATTTCTATCGCAGTAGGTGGCACCGGGCCTAAAGCCCAATGCCCATCTACCGATTTCGGAATATTCATGTACCATTGTCGGCGACAAACGGACGGTAATTTGTCTCAGGCGAGGCATCCTAACGGAGTCGGCTGTAGTCGGTAGATGTAGGACAGCTAGGCAAGGGTGAGCCACCGATTAGTAGACCGATTTGCTTAGGACTAATACCCACCACCCACCTTTACTCGATGTCCACCGGTCAAGCGAAGGGTTACGTAATTTGCCTGCGACAAGTTCAGCGACTGCTATACGATTTGCGAACTAATCGTTCAACCCATAATCGGTAGATGGGCATCAGGCTTTACGTTCATCAAGAAAGCCTCCTGTTACATGATGTATCATCATGAGGACTTTATTACCCCGCAGGCTCATCAGGAGTGTTTTAGTCTTCTTATAAGTATTGGACAACTGACTGGAAGCGGTTAACGAAGTATCCGGGCAATTGCTGCTCAGCAGGCTCCTTAAGCAGGCAGATGTTTGGTTAATGTCCGTTAACCATTTGCCTCCCATATTGACTAAACGAGAATAGTTAACAATATCTCAATTTCCCCTTGGTACTGCACATTAACCCTTTAAGGACGGCTGCCTGGGCTCCAGCTACTCCCATAAGGACGGATACTGGTGGCAGTCTGTCTGGCTAGTGGACGGCCATATAATAGTTAAAACTGATATCCAAGTTTGTAATCATGCAATGTGATACATAATCATAAATATTTTATTTCTTTTTAATAGAAATACTAAATATGATATTATATCTACATTTTCTGAAGATTTCATAAATATTGCTCTATTATTTCTTTGTTAAAACATGTTTCTTAATATTGGGACAATGATGCCTCAAGGCATCATGCGTCTTTAGTTTGGTGATGCCTCTAGGCATCACGCGTCTTTAGCGTGGTGATGCCTCCCGGCGTTATGCGTCCTTAAAGGGTTAAGTCCCGAGCAACATCAAACATGCAATTCAGTTAATTTCAACATTTTGTTATCCATCGTATACAAAGACCCCATTGAAAATGTATGGGGACCCATTATATAAAAGCTGCCGGATACCATAACTGTGGTATACAGGTTAAAATCTGTGCTATACGGCCTCAAAGCCATGCTATACGGGAAGATAGTTCCTTTGAATTTCCTTGCAAGATCGTGGCTTTCTTGAGTAGAGTGAAGAAATAGTCCCCATTGCTATATCCTTTGATATGGAAATTACGGGGTTAGATTTACTCAAAAAAGATAGATAATGAATTCAATTAACGATAGGTTTGTGGACATCCGGCTCTGTAAACCACTCGAGGTTGACGTTGAAATACACCCGGAAGCGCTCATGTATTACTACGTTAACCACTCGTGGTTTACGGCCGCCTGTCCACAAAACCATCGTCTATTGTCTATGTACCCTTCCCCCTTCTCCCTCGTCTCCTGCTCTAACGATTTAATGATTGCGAGTTTATCATACAGTTCCATCGGGAGCTGTGGAGGCTTAGGCCTGGCGTCCACCTACTACGATAGAAATTTAGACCTACCGATATGGCAACGATACAAAAAGCAAATATCGGGGACATATCGGGAAGGTGCAAAATCGTAGACATATGTCTAGACATGCCAATCCACCATGCATCACAAGGGGATTTTTTGGTGCCTAATCGCAGAAACGTGGTCAACTGCCCCGATATAAGGTGACCTTCCGACGCAATTTTGTTTTTTTATCGGGAGGTGCATCGTAGACCATATCGGAGCCATATCGTAGTAAGTGGACGCCTGACCTTAGAATACAATTCATTATCTGTATTAATGGTGTTTTTTAGCATTACCAATTTTTCATGGATGGATCAATGACCGATGAGTAAATGAGCTGTAAGATGAAAATTGTTTGCCTTCGTTAACCTATATACACAGACATATTGACATCCGAGAGAATTTAAATTTGCTGGAAATAGCCGAATGTAATCCAAGCTGTGATTTCTTAGATCGACATAGAATATGGATCGTGGGTGTGATTTAATTGCACTTCACGCACAACTAATGCTACAGTGGGTGGCAAGTTAATCCCTACCTTACAGGGAAATAGATCATGGTGGTATTAGTATTATGAATCTGACATGAAACTGCTATCTCTCTAATGGAATTATCTTGGCAATATCATGGATTGCTTTTACGTTATGTTCAGCCTAAATGCCTATTTGAAAGGCTTTTCACTGATAAGAGAAATATCGATTATTTTGGATTTATTTTCATTCTGGTTAGCTGTCGCATGTTTGAAAAAGTTCAAACGACACAGTAAATTATTTCACAATAATTCTCCGTATAATATACCAGATACTTATCATGGTCGATATCACCAACACATGTGGCCCTTCCCAAACTCAAACTTGCTTTTTCCTAAAATTCCTTAAATGAAGGTAAATGGTAAAACTAATATTTTGATCAGAATTCAGCTCGATGGCCAATTGGTAGGAGTGTTCGCCTTGAGCATGGGAGGTCGTGGGTTCAAACCCTGCTCGGGTCATACCAAAGACTTACACAAAAATGGTAACCACTGCCCTTTCGGTTTAGCATCCGCCATTAGAATGAGGAGTAGGGGCAAGGGCCCGAATGGAAGAACGGCTGTGTAGCAGAATTTGGTGATTGTGCACACAAATACTCCCTAATAGAAATTGCAAAAAAAAAAATATTGTCACGAACTGTACTGCCCAGATAGTACTTTTTTTGAGATGTGGGAAACGAATTCTGAAACCCATTTAAAACCCCTTATTCCTGGATATCAGAGAGGAGGCCAATACAATTTTATTGAATTTTATAGATACAATTCTGTTGACCTCATTAATTAGGGACTTTATAATTGCCATAAGAATTCGTTCTCTCACTTACTCCCCGTGGCCCGTGTGGGTCTGTCGGTGTGATATGTAGTTGAGATTTCTTTTATCACCAGTCTCTAGAGCTGGTGCCACGCTCCAATCCCAATTTTGAAAATAAATTTACGGAAATGGTTCCATGGGCTGGTCCTGCCGTCTGGACAGGGGTACCACTGCTGACGTCTGGTGGACCCAAATTCAAAACCATGGTATACGGGAAAGTAGTCCCTTTTTGCTATAGAGCAAAGAAATAGTCCCTATCGTTATATCCTTCAATATGGCCATTACTGGGTTTAATTCATTCGAAAAGATGGATAATAAATGCAACAAACGATGATTTTGCTATCGCTCGTGTATAACTACACGTCAACCCTCTCGTGGTTTACGACCGCCTATCCACAAAACCATCGTTTATTGTCTATATATACCGAGCGTCCCTGTTGATTCAAAGCAGGGCGATATTAGGGGATGTACATGTCTGCCCCGAGTGGTTCCGGCCCGGAAGGCCCTCTGGCGGCGATGCTCAGTACCGCTTCACGGCCGCTGGGCCGCTTCATGAGAACAAATGCAGCGGGTGAACACTACCCGATACATCAGGGCGGGCTTTATGGGCCTCGGAATTTACAACATCTTCTATGACTTGAAACCAGCTTGCATAAACCCTGTGGTTATCATAGCCCACTGTCGATACAACCACAATGGCGCGGAACCGCAGCAGCCGATACCGCACTGTGTTCATGCACGCGCCCCTGCGTTCTGCTCTGACGTCACACAATGACGTATTGTTCGTAGTACGTCCCGGGATGTGTTGTATGTATAGGGCACATAGCTATTGTGTAATGGAGGCGGCCATCTTGTCTCCATCCCAAGGCTAAACAAAACAAAACACCGCGACCGTAGAACAAAACACCAGGTGGCGGGTCCAGTTATCGATGGATTTTATTCAATATATATATATATATTCTTTTATAGCCTTGTCTCACTATTATCTATAGATTATGACAGCAGATAGGTAGTAGATGTCCTCCGACTACAGTGCCACTATCTTATAATTCCCTGGTGGATAATGGCAGAACTAGCAATTACTCTGTTCCCTACAGGGCACGTACCTATTGTGTAATGGAGGTGGCCATCTTGGCCCCCGACGCTAAACAAAACACCAGGTGGCGGGTCCAGTTATCAATGGTTTTATCTGAAATATTTTTGTGGGGTTTTATCCTTGTCTCACGATTATCTATAGATCATGACAGCAGAAAACAATGGTTGTCCCCTGACTACAGTAGGGCTAACTTAAAATCTCCTGGTGGATGATGGCAATCACTCAGCCCTATACCCTATACTTGTTGTTTTGTTTTAGCCTCGTCTCACGATTATCTACAGATACAGACGACTGCAGATGATGGTAGTTGTCCCCCGACAACACCAGTGCTATCTTACAATTTCCTGTTGGATGATGGCGGAACTAGCAATCACTCTGTGCCCTATACCCTAAATTCAAAATAATTTTTTTCGTTTTAGCCTCGTCTCACGATTATCTACAGATTACGACTGCAGAAAATGATGGTCATCCCCTGACTAGACTGGTGCTATCTTACAATTTCCGGGCGGATGATGGCGGAACTAGCAATCACTCTGTGCCCTATACGGCATATATCCTATGATCCATGGGCGCCGCCATGACGCCCCCCGAGTAGGTGTTCTTCACTAAAGGAGGTGAAAAAGTAGGTGTTCTTCACTAAAGGAGGTGGAAAAGAAGTGAGTGATAATTGGGAAATGTCACAACTTTAGCCTTTGCTCACATATTTATATAAAGTGTTCCATATGAAAATATCATTTCTTGGGTTTAGTTGTTATGTCATCCTGCTTTGGGATGGGTGTAGAGAGTCAAGGGAACCATGGTAAAATATTGAAAGGCAGTTGAATTTCATAAGAACAAAGAGCCATAATACAGGTCTGTCCCCTGACCACCTAGTGACTGCTTCGTGAACTAACAATCACTCTGTGCCCTATACGCGTGTCTGCACAGGGTGTGTGTGTGTGTGTGTGTGTGTGTGTGTGTGTAGGTGTAGGTGTGTGTGTGTGTGTGTGTGTGTGTGTGTGTGTGTGTGTGTGTGTGTGTGTGTGTGTGTGTGGTGAATCGGAATCGAGTCGGATGCACACAAAACGGTAGCGGCTGGCGGTTTTGGTGGCAGCTGGTGGAGGGGGTACCAGCAGTGCTGTGTGGGGCCAGCCGTAAGCGGCCACGATAAGTCCCCGCCCCTTATCGGTTCATACAGGGTGAGCCGAGATGCGGCCCGCCGCTATATCTCTCCGGGCGAACTGCACTAAACCTATACTGAACGATAGAGGCTCCTGACGTGTGCCACAGCCATTAGCGTATGCAATGGATTCTATGGGATTACCGATATTTTATGGTATATACTTCTAGGGCTTTTAAAATGAAGGATATTTCTAGATTGTTAAGATGGGTCCCACCACTATATCTCTGAAGGCGACCTGCACCAAACCTATACTGAACTATAGGCTTCTTCTGTGTGCCACAGCCAATAGCGTATGCAACTGATTCTATTGGGTATCATATTGTATATATTTCTAGGGCTTTTAAAATGAGGAATATTTCTAGATTGCTGATTTCCAAAATTCTCCCTGAAAAATTACTTTTGGTTGGATACCGGGTTTGGTTTCCCTTATGAATTTTTTAAAGGAAACTTTTATTCTAGATTGTTAATTGTTGGACTTGATATCTCACTACATTTAAGAAGGAGGTAAAAAGAATGTATTATATTGGAGGAAAGTGAAATTGCTGTTGGATTTAACTTATAGTTGTATAGTTCCTTCCTTTTGTTATCTTAACCATTATACATCATCATTTAAAATAATTTGCATCATTGAGTATGAATTGACGATGTCGAGTTGAACGGTTATTATTTCTATAGTAAGCAACACATGTTATCTAGATGTACAATTCTTGCTGGGAACCTGCCTCAGCAGTGGAAGATCTTTCATTTGAAAGAACTGTCTCTTATTTCTAAATTTAAAAAAAAATAGAAGTTTCATTATCATCTTAATTATTCATAGGTTGCCCGATCTGTGAACAACAGTACAGGCTAGAAATGCGGAAGTAACCTATAGGCTATATTTCAGTAGCACTACAATACGGAACCGATTAGAATTAAGGTCACTCTTCCTTAAATACTTCACCATGAATATTTGAGGTGGATTAGAAGGGAATTGTAGGTTGGACAGGTTAGAATTAAGGTCACTCATCCTAAAATAGTTTACCATGAATACTTTAGGTGGCTTAGAAGGGAATTGTACGGTGGAGAGTTTAGATTTAAGGTCCTTCCACCTAAAATACTTGAGGATTTCATGAATATTTTAGGTAGATTAGAAGGGATTGTATGGTGGACAGGTTAGAATTATGGTCCCTCCACCTAAAATACTTGAAGATTCTATGAATATTTTAGGTAGAATAGAAGGGAATTGTAGGTTGGGCAGGTTAGAACTGAGGTTACTCCACTTAAAATACTTGACTATTCAGATTTCAGGTAGATTAAGGGAATGTTAGGGTGGACAGGTATTGCATTGAGGAGTAGCTACTGGAGATTAGGAGGAGGAGGTGCAGTAAGACTTCTCCGTAGTTGGATTCAGGTCGCTGCTGCCAGCTCCCCTCCCCTTCACCCCCTTCCCTACCACGCCAGGCCCGGCAAGAGCTGCGAGACAGAAACAAGGCAATCATGATAGACCCTCCATCCCCCCAGCATCCCCCCCTATACTCTCCCCATCCTCCCCCACAATAACTCTCCCAAAATGCACACAAAAACCCAAACCTCCTCAGCGAATCTTCAGCCAACTATCTCATCCAGAGAAAGGGGTGTGCGACTAACCTGCATGTCCAGGCCCGTCGGTAAAGCGGGCTCACTCGGCTGCTACTGCTCGGAAGTGAACGGCAGCGCCCACGAGGTACTGGGCTCCAATTCCTGGTATAAAGGTAGTACACAGGGCCTGGCGCGGGGTGCAGAGGGGTGTGCGTGTGGGCGCCGGAGGCTGCTGCTGTATGCGTGCTTCTGGTGGTGGTGGTGGTGGTGGTGGTGCGCCCGCCCGACGCCCCTCCTACTGCTGCCCGATGATAGTAGCACCAGCACCACCGCTACCGCCCGCCGCCCCGCCGCCCGCCGCCCGCCGCCCGCCGCCCGCCGCCCGCCGCCCGCCGCCCGCCGCCCGCCGCCCGCCGCCCGCCGCCCGCCGCCCGCCGCCCGCCGTCCGCCACCGCCCGCCCGCCCGCCCGCCCGCCCGCCGCCGCCCGCCCGCCCGCCGCCGCCCGCCGCCCTCCTGTATCTTGTACAAGGGTTATCGTTTAATGACTTTTAAGTTTGTTTACTAAAGTGGGTGTTCCACCGAGCCGGTCGATGGCATTGTGGTGGCATTGTGGTCGTCAGCCTTTAGGCCTGGCCACTAGATTTGCTCCTCCGACAATAATCTAGGATGGTACATGAAGACCCTTTTCTGCACTTCATATAGTGGTTATCAGTTAAAGTTTGTTTGCTCATGCGGGTGTTCCACCAAGCCGGCGCTATCCCCGGCCAATGGCTTTGTAGTGGAATTGTGGGCGTCAGAAACAGTTGTCAGCCCAAATTGCTGATCTGCTGGGTGGAACAGCTCGTATAAAACTTCACGGCCAGCGCCGCCAACTGCCAGCCCATCCCCGGGTGTCCCAAACCCTGTCGCCGGCCAGCAAAAAGGCAATTTTGAAGCTATTCCACCAAGCACATTGAAGCAGGCCGGCCGGTTAATTGGTCGGCCCTTATGGGCCCAAACCTGTACAAAGACACCTGCAAAGCACCGCTGCCCAAAATCTATTTGAATAGATATCTAGTGGTGGCCAGCCTGCCGACAACGCCATGAGCTTCCCTGGTATCCATGTTAACCACTCACTCACATATATACCACAACACACATCATAAACATGGAATGGGCATCACCCGCGAGGGGCTATCTGGCGAACGGAGACCAAAAGTTTGGACCGTTTCGATATTTTGGGCAGAATTTCACCAGAGCGTGCCATACACATTCATAGCATCAACCCTTATCTTTATTTACCTTAATTGTTCGGTTAACCGCAGAATTCAGCAGATATTTGATGAGTTCTCATTGTTCCCATACAAATCCCAACACAGCATCACACTGCTCTGCTCAATATGTGGCTTTCGCAGATCCAAAGTGGCATAGTATATGAAGAAGCACTAGGTGCACCCGCTATTGTATGAATGGGGAACTCACCGAGCAGCCAAAGTATACCAGACAGCAGTAGCAAACCCGCTGCATGTTCATCACTACTCTGGCACCGGCCTGGCCACCAAGCTAGGTGGAACAGCTTCCTGGGCCTCCACCAAGGAGTCAGTGTGTGCCTTGTAATCGCCGGCCGCCTAGAATTAGGTGGGACGGTGGAACAGCTCGAAGAATTTACAGAGAAAGGGGGTGGCCAGGCGGCCAACCTGGTGAGCAACGTCTGCTAGAGGCTAAAAATCTGCCTGTTTGGTGGAACACACACTTTAGACAGTCTTTGCCATCGATAATGATGTCCATAAGTGTTGCATTAAGTTAAACCACATTGTCTCTGGTTTTATCTCACCCCAGATATTTTTTCTCCATAGACTTAACATTGGGAACTCGTATCTAACGCCCATGAGATATTTAGAAAAAATATCCAATGGGGGATTATGTCACAAATGTTAGCCCATTACTCAGTGTTAAGGGTGAGATAAATTCACCCATTCAAGTTTAGGATCAGGATCAGAGCTCAATCCCATCTCGTTTGAATCGCTACATAATTCACGCCGCTTCGCCTTGTGAATTACTACACGATTCAAACTAGATGGGATACGAGCTCTGACCCTAAACTTTCATAGGTTTCCTCTATAATCCTTGGCATAGAGAAAAGGGTCTTCATTTACAATCCTACATTATTCTACGAGCCCCTGGGGCCCGCTGAATAATCTAGGATCATAAATGAAGACCCTTTTCTGTACCTTGCAGGAGGATTGGTATTTAATAATCTTTATGTTCGTTCATTAAGACAGTATTAACCATCCATAAGGTCATCCATAAGTGTTGACCCACATTGTACCTGGGTCTCCTCTATAGCATACAGGAAAGGGCCTACATATACCACCCTATACTAGCTTATTAAACAATCTTACCGCTCTAGTAGCCCACACTGCAGGGGATGAAGCTGGGAGGGCTCAATGGGGAGTTGAGATTGCCTTCTGCACCAGTTTCCGGACAGTGCTGAGCAGCCAGTTAATGAAACCTCTCACCCCAAGAGACCGGATTCCCACTCTGCCCAACCCTAGTATTATCTGAGCCCTGGTGTTTTTGTACCACAGGTTTAACATTGAGAACTCGTTCTCCATGCCCCTATGAGTATAGCAGTCCGTTCTCCATGGTCTGTATTCTGTGTGCCGTCGATTCTTTTGGTGTGTACAGGGTTGAGATAAATACATAAAGCAACTGGTTTTGGTTCAAGTAATTGTTCTCCAACACATTTGAATCCTACATGATATTCACTCGGTTGTATCCTCGTTCATATCACCCCGCATCAAACTCGTGGAGGACAACGACTTCGACTAAAACTTGTTGTTTTCTTCCTTATTCCCATATCACCAACCTTCTTTTCACCCTCTAGTATATCGTGCGGGTCTATCGCTTCATTCCTCTCTTCCCTAAGGCGACTTCCCTTGGGTCCTTGACCTCCGCAACCCGTCCAACTCCCATCCGTCCCCACATCCCTTCTCATCTGAAGAGAGTGCACAGTTGCAGTCCCCAATACCCATACCATTCATCACATTCCTGCCCTAAAACGTCTACATCCCGTACATAAGAAAGAACAATTGATTCTCTTAAGAAAGAGCCCTCTTGCAGACCTTAATGTCCTATATTGATGTTACCATGGTAACTGGAACAGAAGCAAGCCAGTTTTTTCGTCAAATTTTAAGAATTGACCTTGAAATAAGTGACCTTGACCTTGGCTACAGGTCACGAAAGCTCTGGGGGATCATCGCCCTGTACACGCCTAGTAATTCTGAAAATTTTAGACATCCCTCTCAAAAACTGTTGAAACTAGATGGAAATGACTGAACTGCCAAAATTTGGTGATCTTTGACCTTTGACCTCTCCTAGCAACTTACCACTACCTCAATTTGACTTGACTAGTGGCCATGCATGATAGCCCAGAGTCTCTACTACCCAAAAGTAGTGAGACATTTTTTGTGTGAGGGGTGTCATGGATTTTAGCAAATTTCCATATCTGCTCCCCTACTATACAGCATCCGTAGCGGATTCCTTATAACTCGCACACCCCTTCATTCTCTCACCAATAATCTAATGTTTATCTCTCTCTAAAAATTTCAAAATGGAAGTCGGCGATTTGTTGCAATTCTGGGCGATGCATGATCTTAGCATCTACAACCAATGTAGCACTGCTTGTGTTGTCCAGTCTTGTATTGATTGTCCTACTTATCTTGTTCTAATTCTTATTTATGTTCAGGAATGCATATACTTCATGTACGTTAACTGAATTTATCCTACCCCTAATAAAAAACTCCATAGGCGTAATATTGGGTCACTGTATTCGGTCTGGAGTTCAGAAAAATGAAAAATATTGCACTAGTGGGATACACTTGACAAATGACGTCGCTTGTTAATGTAGAAGTAATTTAGACGACCAGGGTAGGATAAATTCTAAACCAAACTTATGTTAGTTGTGTTATTGTTCATCGCACTCCGGCAAGATCGTGTATTACTGTTCTTGGCTTTGCCTGTGCAGTAATACACAATCTTGCCATCGTGCGATAAACAACATCACGACTAAGGCCCGGTGTCCACCTAATACGATAGAATCGTAGACCTCCCGATATGGCACCGATACAAAATGTAAAAATCGGTGCCATATCGGGAAGGTGCAAAATCGTAGACATATGTCTAGAGATGCCAATCCACCACACATTGTATGGGGTTTTTATCGGTGTCTAATCGCAGAAATGTGGTCAACTGCCCCAATATTAGGTAACCTTCCGACGCGATTTTGATTTTTTTATCGGGAGGTGCATTGTAGACCATATCGGTGCCATATCGTAGTAGGTGGACGCCGGGCCTAACTCTTGTTTGGTTTCTCCATAGTAATCCAATCCTATTGATTATTATTCATCTATAATTGCCTGCCCATTCATCAATGATACATACTATTTGCTCCTAGTATTAT
Organism: Alentia gelatinosa; assembly: GCA_950022655.1. Classification (NCBI taxonomy): domain Eukaryota; kingdom Metazoa; phylum Annelida; class Polychaeta; order Phyllodocida; family Polynoidae; genus Alentia; species Alentia gelatinosa. Next base: position 10,523,912 of record OX465585.1, read on the forward strand.
TTATGTGACACATTCTCTCCTTCCAGTGCATATAGACTTCCTCATATAATATATACATGTCCATTACTTCAGATTAAGATTGTATCTGATTTTATATACATGTCGCGGTCGCCGGCTCTAACGTTCCGGGTGCTTACCCACGGATTAGATTCTATCTATCCCGGTGGCGAGACTATGCTGCCCTGTGTCAACTTACACACAGTTGTTATTTAGTTTTTATTATCCTTCGTATACAAAGACCCCATTGAAAATGTATGGCCACCCATTTTTTTTAAATTCTTTTTTCTAAATTCTTTATTTTCATTGGGACAATCGTAAGCGGTTAGCTGGTATGAGTGAGTCTCCCAACATTGGGAATTTGCATCGGAGTTTCACCTTCTATATATATAACAAATTTTAGTTGTCGTTAACAATATCTCGATTCCCCTTGGTACTGCCACAATTCAGTTAAATTCAACATTTTGTTATCCATCGTATATACAAAGACCCCATTGAAAGTGTATTGGGACCCACTCTATAAAACCTGTCAGATACCATAACTGTGGTATAAAGATTTAAATCTGTTGTATACGGCCTAAAAACCACGGTATATGGGAAAAATAGTCCCTTTGTGCTATAGAGCAAAGAAATAGTCCCTATTGTTATACCTTTTGATATGGCAATAACTGGGTTTGATTTATTTGAAAAGATGGATGATAAATGCAACAAACAATGGTTATGTGGACAGACAGCTCTGTAAACCACTCGAGGTTGAGTCCAGCCATGTTTGGAACATCGGTAGGTGATCAATGTTTAACACCCAGCTTTCCAGTATAGGGAGGGTTAGGATTGGGAGCCACTTGCTGCCTATATGGCACATAGCTATTGTGCTATGGAGGCGGCCATCTTGCCCCCCGACGCCAACCAAAACACCAGGTGGCGGGACCAATTATCAATAGCCGCCTTTCCATAAAACCATTGTTTGTTGTATTTATTATCCATCTTTTCGAAAAAATTAACCCAGGAATTGCCATATTTAAGAGTATAAAAATAGGGACTATTTCTTTGGTCTATAGCACAAATGGACTATTTTCCTGTATACCATGGTTGTGAGGCCGTATAAAACAGCTTTGAATCCTCATACTACAATTATGGTATCTGACAGGTTTTGTATAATGGGTCGTGGTTTACTCATACATTTTCAATGGGGTCTTTGTATACAATTGATAATAAAACAACTGATAAGAGTGGTTGTCCCCCGACTACAGTGGCGCTATCTTACGATTTCCTGGTGGATGATGGTGGAACTAGCAATTACTCTGTGCTCTATATATCCCCTACTTTCCTAACCATTCATTCCGTCCTGGACTGCCCACTGGGATCTTTCCCCCCAATCTGTATATCAGAGTCAAGTCTCGTCTTACGGGGACCCTTAGGCCTGACGTCCACCTTCTATGATATGGCTCCGATATGGTCTACGATGCACCTTCCTATAAAAAAATCAAAATCGCGTCGGAAGTTCACCTAATATCGGGGCAGTTGACCACGTTTCTGTGATTAGACACCGACAAAAACCCCATACAATGCGTGGCGGATTGGCATGTCTAGACCTATGTCTACGATTTTGCACCTTCCCGATATGTCTCCGATATTTGCTTTTTTGTATCGGTGCCATATCGGTAGGTCTAGATTTCTATCGTAGTAGGTGGACGCCAGACCTTAGACTTGCTCAAGTCTTTGATTATGAAAATTCAATAAATGATAACACTAAATCAAAAAGAAATGCATAATAATAAGTCCCCTTTCCCTGACTGGCCCAGGAATCAAGGTGAAGTAGGGTGGAGTAGGTGCATAGATCTATACTATCAAGAAACATCACGAAATTTCATACAATTGTTTATATGGCATGAGTTGTTTTCGCGGAATGATATCACGAGGCGGAGCTGAGTGATATCTGTAGCAGAAGACAACGAACGCCATGGAAACAATTGTATGAAATTAAGTGACGTTTAGATTTTATCCTATGTCACCTGTGGAATATAAATATAATATGGCATAACCGTGGCATACAGTCACTCCATGCTAAGTCTATGGAGATTTATATGAGGGGTAGGATAAAGGGACTGAAGTCAGTCTAGGGGACCCTCACTCCATCCCTCCTCCTCTCATAAAGCTATCTACAAAGCCATTCGCCCTCCGCTCTGCCGCCATTACCGGCAATGATCGTCGTGTGATGGTCACTCTTTACCAACTATCTCAGCCTGAAGTCACCGCCCGCGCCCAGAATCATTCTCTGCACACCTCTTTAGTAGCCGTTTATATGTTGTGCTCCCTCGAGTCCGGCCCAGTGTTATTCTTCAATTTAAAGCTGGTCCGAGACAGATTAAGAGTCAATCGTAGCTCGATTCTCACGTGATCTGTATCAGGCATTAAGTGGAGTCTCCAGGCATTAACACAGTGTCCCACCTCATCTCTGATCTCCAGGGCATCATCTCTGCTTTCAATGGGCATTTATCTCACCACTGGTATTCTTGCCCCATGACTTAACATTGGTACATTAGTAACTCGTTCTCCATGCCCCTACGAGTACTGCAGTCTGTTCTCCATGCTCTATGATGTGGTATATCCAGTGTATCGTCCATACTTTCTGAGCGTGGGAAATTGCGCTCATATACGTCATCTATAGGTTACAATGCTTTACACAGACTTTCAGCTGACTGCTAAAACCTATTATATCCCTTAACTATCCATGCACCAACTATAAAGGCCTGGTAAAAGGATCAGGTGCCCAGTATCCCTGCTTCACCACAACCCTGCCCTACAACCGATTTGGTTCCTAAAAATATATCATTTTGTTTTTAATCTTTTTGGGGATAAATGATTCCCCTGCCAATACATAACAAACACTTAGTTATGGATACTCTTGCCTGCTACTAGAAAAGGAAACTATCAGATGATGATAATGACTAAATGTGGTACTTACATTTTCAAATATCCTGGGACAGACCTAAATACACTATATTCAGACACACTGATATCTGATGGGACAGACTCCCTACATGGCACAGAGCCAGTAAACCTGTTTCACCAGTTATTCACCCTTGTGCTTTCAATGACCACAGGCAAAACCCTCCCCCTGCCCACTCCCACGCCCACCCCCACATCTACTCACTGACCTCTTCTACTAACAATCCAAATCTGATGGGACAGACTCCCTACATGGTACAGAGCCATGTAGGGAGATCGAATCATAATTTTATCTCACCCCAGATATTTTTTCTCCATAGACTTAACATTGGGAACTCGTATCCAACGCCCATGAGATATTTTGGAAAGATATCCAATGGGAGATTATGTCACAAATATTAGCCCATTAGTCAGTGTAAAGGGTATGATAGATTCAGAAACCCATTCAAGTTTAGGGTCAGAGCTCAATCCCATCTCGTTTGAATCATGTAGTAATTCACGCAGCTTCGCCTCGTGAATTACTACGCAATTCAATTAAATTCAAACTCGATGGGATACAAGCTCTGACCCTAAACTTTCATGGGTTTCCTCTATAATATGTATCAAATTAAAAATCTAACGAACCTTTCACCTATGACACTGAAAATGCGGTGTTGTAAAAGGATAGTGATCCAACATGAAAATAATGATACTACACGACACGATCCGACATTACCGGAGCAACGCTTTTCCCATAATTCTAGGAGCAAAAACCCCAGACCATATCGATATACAAGAACTTTTGTATGCCATAAAAATATCACATAACCCTCTGACATCTATAGAGGGTCTTCCTCTTTGTTAAGAACTATTTTCTGGTACTGCACCTTAGTCATCTTCTTGCACAATTCACTTCCAAACAGCCACTCCAACTCTAACCCCTAAATCTGTTATGTGAATTTTTTATGTGATCCCCCTGTCCTATCATTGAAGATTTTCCCAATAGAGTCCAGGGGCCCGTTTAATAATCTAGAACCGTACATGAAGACCATTTTCTGAACCTCGTAGAACGTTATTAGCATTCAATAATATTCAAGTTTGTTCAATAAGACAATATTACACGTACATAAGGTCGGCCATAAGTGTTGAATAAAGTTGACGGACATTGTCCCTAGGTCTTTATAGCATACAGAAAAGGGTATTCATATACGACCCTAGGTTACTAAACGGGACCCAGGTGAATAAAAATATTTTCATGACAACCCAAGACCATGTCGATATACAAGAACTATACAGCCCCAAATCCTCCTATAAGGCCCGGCGTCCACCTACTACGATAGAATCGTAGACCTCCCGATATGGCACCGATACAAAATGTCAAAATCAATGCCATATCGGGAAGGTGCAAAATCGTAGACATATGTCTAGACCTGCCAATCCACTACGTATTGTATGGGTTTTTTATCTGTGTCTAATCGCAGAAACGTGGTCAACTGGCCCGATATTAGGTAACCTTCCGACGCGATTTTGATTTTCTATCGGGCGGTGCATCGTAGACCATATCTGTGCCATATCGTAGTAGGTGGACGCCGGGCCATACATGCTGAAAGATCGTCCTGACAAACAGACCTTTTCCACGGTACTTTTGTCGGACAGGGACAGTCGCTAAACACCACCTGTCTGTGCGTGTCTTCTCCGGGCAGAGATCACGTTGCCATCCCTGGGGAGAAGAGGACGGAACAGACTGTGGGCTTGTAGCTGTGAAAACCTACAAGAATCGGCTTTTACCTGCCAGTCGAGGGACCCCCTCCCCTAGACGTGCTCAAGTCTTTGATCATGAACATTCATTAAATGATCGTTTGTTTTGTTTGTTTGGTTTGATTTTACGTCCAGTCAACCATTATAGGTCCTTTCCAGACTTTCTCAAGGTTCTTTTACACCTCTAGGGTGGTGATCGGATCTATGTGATGAATTCAGGTAGAAATCTCACTCCTACACATTTACCGAAGTGAGAGTTCTTTTACTTCCCACACCACATAGACATGGTATGAGAAGGATGGCCTTTGTTATAGCAGTAAATCTACCACTGCTGGGGGTGGGACTCGAACCATTAAATGATTAAACACAGTACGAATAAAGTTCCTTAAAGTGTGTATCTTTCTGTGACTGGCCTATGAATCAAAGACTTGTCCACTATGAACTGAATCTCCTGTTTATGGCCCCAAACCGCTCCCTGTAACCCTATACCTCCTCCTGCCCCTCCCCACTCCCCTTCTCCAGTTCCCTGGCCGCCTGTGTTGTCATAACTATAAATTTCCCCTGACTGTGACCCGATTGAGATCAGAGTGAGAGGGCATCAATCTCCCAGCAGATATCCTGACCAGTAGCCAGGATATCTGTATGGAGAGTGTTGGAAATACTGGAGCTAAACAGCGCCAGAAATCCAACACCATTACTGATTGTACCAGTCCCTGTATCCCAACAAAGAAATATCCATGGAATGCAGGGACTGGAGCCAGTCTACCCCTCCCCTTACCTCCTCGGTCTCGTTACGCCGTAAAGCATGGATCGGTTACGTGGGGTGACAACCTATCAGAGAACCAGGGCCCGTTTAATATCTAGGATCAAACATAAAGACACTTGTCCGTACCTTTGTACAAGGGTTATCGTTTGATGATATTTAATTTTGTTTACTAAGACAGTATTAGCCGGCCATAAGGTCATTCATAAGTGTTGAATAAAGTTGACCCACATCGTCCCTGGGTCTCCTTGGCGTACGGAAAAGGGTCTACATGTACGATCCTAGATTATTAAACGGGCCCTGGGCCCGTTTAATAATCTAGGATCAAACATTAAGACACTTGTCCCTACCTTTGTACAAGGGTAATCGTTTGATAATATTTAACTTTGTTTGCTAAGACAGTATCCGTCATCCATAATGTCATCCATAAGTGTTGAATAAAGTTGACCCACATCGTCCCTGGATCTCTATAGTATTATGTAGGACCCTAGATTATTCATGGGGCCCAGGGTAATTTAACCCTTTCACTACGCTGCATGACACCAAATACACCTCGAAATAGGCTGCAGGGACCTGTTTCACTAGTTTCGAGGGAAGGGTTGAATAGGGACCCTACTTTCATGGTCATTCATGCCGTCCAGGGACCTGTTTCACTAGTTTTGTGACATGTCTAGATGGTGTCTACATGGTGTGTCCGGTTTCATGAGAACTAGACATTAGACTTTGTTTTGTCCGTTCTTGCTTGCACTGCCGGTCGCTTTTCATGTCTGTCTAACACTTTTGTCACAAAACTAGTGAAACAGGTCCATGATGTGTAGATTTGTCTAATTCTTATGTTTAGGGTCTGTATTTTCCTAAGGGCAGCTATTGGTGTTGTCACGAAACTAGACAACCCCAAATGTCTGTATGGTGTCACAGACATGTCACGAAACTAGTGAAACAGGTCCCAGCAGTATCATTTTCACCCCTGTAGTACGCTGGCACTTTTCATGATATCCACAGTGACTTCATCATATCACACCTCCATGGAAATCCAAAATAATTAGGATGTTATATAATAGCAATGATATCAACTATGATACAGTTTTACATAGGTCAGAAAAACATTATCAAAATATTCACATTATTTCTTTAAAAAATAGCAATTAATTGAATTTCGGAAATGATGTCTCAAGGCATCATAGCGTGCTACACCCGGGAATGCCTGCAGGCATCATAGTGTACTGTACCCGGGAATACCTCTAGGCATCATAGTGAACTGTACCCGGGAATGCCTCCAGGCATCATAGTGTAGTGTACCCAGGAATGCCTCCAGGCATCATAGTTAACTGTAATCGGAATGCCTCCAGGCATCATAGTTAACTGTAATCGGAATGCCTCCAGGCATCATAGTTTCCTGTACCCGGGAATGCCTCCAGGCATCATAGGTAACTGTAATCGGGAATGCCTCCAGGCATCATACCGTAGCTAAAGGGTTAATATCTTGGCACAGTGAGAAGGATAAGAAAAATGATAAAATAGTTCTTGGTAGGACAATGACAAGGGGCCCGTTTAATCATCTAGGATCATACATGAAGGCCCTTTTCTGTGCTTGTACAAGGGTTGTCGTTTGATTCTCATTATCTAATGGCAAATAAATGTATTACTCAAATATGATTGTCATAATCTAGCCTTTCTGAAAAAGTTGAATATATTCGTATCTGCAATTACAAATTGATATTATGGTGAAATAATTCATTTTACTAATTCTGCCAAATGTACCTAAAAGTACTTCACAGTGGTGTTATTTATGATGATATTGCGCCATCCAACCCCACTTTTAGTCCACTATTTCAAACGAAGAGACAAAATGTCCATCCACCCACCTTCCAAAAGGTTGAATTTCCTGTAACTTCAAACCCTTTCTATGTATTTCCAATGTGCCTAACTTTCCTTGAACTCCTCCTAAATGCTACAAATTTATTCCCTGATTTTACAGTAATTGATCTTTTTTCGCATAAAATGTATCCGATATAATATATAATTGAATATATAATTTCAGTACTTAAAAACACATGGAGGTGTATCAAAATTGGCCAAATTTGATGGAATCTGAAAAGGTAATTGTGGAATCATTACGAAACGTGACATGTGGACCTAAAGTAGTCACTAAAGTTTCACTGAATTTATAAGTTAGTCTTAATTACTAATTTCCCTTCTCCCGATCACAATGCATGGATTTAAGAGTAATAGCCTCTGGGTAGACATTCATGGGGAATCCCCACAGCTTTTATTTGTGCTAGTTTGAATAGCTTGTTAGATTTCTATGCTCGGTATAAGCCCGTTTCTATTCGCCGATTATTGTGCATCAATCTACAGTCAGGAACCACCCACAAAAGATCAGGGACCCGTTTAATAATCAAGGATCGTACATGTAGACCCTTTTCTCTATGGCATAGAGACCCAGGGACGATGTGGGTCAACTTTATTCAACACTGTTGAAGGACCTTATGACGGCTATAACTTAAATATTATCAAACAGTAACCCTGGTACGAGGTACAGAGAGGGGGCTTCATGTACGCTCCTAGATTATCCTATGGGCCCTAGGCATTTGAAATGGTGACCAATTACTTTGGCGAAAGTTACGCAATGACACCACCAACCACCCCCTCATAAGATCTCACAAATTCTAAGTCGTACTCTGTACTCTCATGGAGAAGAATACTTTACGAACTAGGCTTAGAGCCTTGGGAATCCACTGGCCTGCGTCCCGTGCTAATGACGTACATCAATGCACCCCAAAGATCCCTATAATCTCAATGATACCACCTAGCGGGAATACTGTGTGCCAGTGTATTCTCAACGCCCTAAGCCTAGTTTGTTAAGAATTATTTTCCTATAGAACGCAGTGAGAACAGAATACGACTTAGAGAGTGTGAGATCTTATGAGAGGGGTGCACCCACCGCATCAGGGCCCCGTTGTTCTTGTTTTTGTGGTATCGCTAGCTATAATCAGATCGCAATTTTATTTTTACGATTACTTTAGCGATCCAACTAAAAAAGTGTTGCTCCATTAATATCAGATCGTATCGCTAAATATCTGTGGTATCGCTAATTTTTACGATGCGATTACGATACAACAATTCAGGGGCACATATTGAATGAGACAGGGGAAGATTAATTAGTTCTTCAATTAAATACAGATGGCACAATAGTTAAAACTGATCTGACACCTGGTGGTGTGGATCGCTAGTTCCTATAGGTAAAAGAACAAGGGGCAGGGGTTGGTGGTGCCACCATGGATCGTTATTTGAGATATCAGACAAGGCTGTATTTAACCTACAGCGATACGATCCGCAGTGCTGTGAAGGTCAGCGTAAAAAGTATGACTAAAAGCCATATTTTACGCGGCGGTGCGCCCATGCGATTGCGACACGATCCGCAAAATTTCTGGAGCAACGTTTTGGCCCTCGGATCGCTCTTCTGCGATCAGCAACTCTGTCGTATACCTGGAGCAACGGGGCCTTGTCGAGTCTCACCGTATTTCCATCAGTATGCACATGTGGAACGCGATTAAAACACGGTATCCACTGCACCCTCACGGATTATGTGTCACCGGCATGGAGTCGATGACCTCCACCGGCAGACTTTTAGGGTCTCCCAAAAAATCGATGCCATTTTCGTCAGCCAATAGAAACGAGCTTATAGGTGGTGACAGGTTTCAATTAATTAAGTAGATCATTTTTTTAATTTCAATGATAATAATGGAAGGATTCACTAAACTGGTTGGATCTGTCGTTGGAAGAATAGTTTGTTGCTGGCCTCTGATTTTGGCCAATATTCCAGGTGACAGCTGAGTCCAAGTTGTAGCATTTCATCCATGACATTAGGAGCGAGAAGGTCAAGAGCCATTGCCAATAAATCCTGATTGGACTGACTCCACTGATAAGTACAATAAATATAATTCAGCAATATGAGATAAGAAGAACAATGCTCACATCGACCTTTCTCTGAGTACCCGCTAACAAGAGCTACTCCTTCACAAGCCTTTCACGGATTCAAGGCATATCGGACAATTTGGCTTGAAATTTAAAACCCATGTAATTTTCCTGAAAATTTAATATCATAACCTCTAAGTGTTGTAGAACATATGTCTAACTTAAAAATCGGGGGTTACCATGCTAGTTTTTTTTTCATTTTAGACATTATTATCATGATAATTTTATAATATTATAAATGAAATTTCAAAAAGGTTGTTTTATTTTCCACATAGGAAAATCCATGTCACTTTCCTCAAACTGTCACAGAATATAGAAGATGTATAGTACTACACATTTAAGTTTTAAGATTCATAGGTCACTCTTCTTGTTTTTGAAGGAATTGAAGAAAACCATTGTTTTTAGTACATTTCTAATGTAAATCATGCAAATGTAAATTGGCATATTTTACCTATGAAGATTGCATAAACTGTACAATACCTTAAATTTACTCATATAGAATTAGAATAAATCACAAAGAACCAGATTTGAATGATGATTTACAAAGAAATCACTAGGTGGCGCTACTGTGAATCGTAGGGTTTGCCTTTAATGTGTACCTAACAGATTACGAGTTAACACTCTAGCCACTCTGTGTGGTTCCCAACTACGTCTACAGATAATATGAAAAATGAATGTCATAGGTAAATAAACTAGGGCAGAACAAATGAATGTTTGTCAAACTTTCACTCCAGTAGATGAAGGAAACTGGATTAAAAGGTAAAAAGAAGAAGAAGTAGAAGAAGAAGAAGAAGAAGAAGAAGAAGGAGAAAAAGGAGAAGGAGAAGAAGAAGGAGAAGGAGAAGAAGAAGAAGAAGTGAAGAAGAAGAAGAAGAAGAAGAAGAAGAAGAAGAACGGGTCGAGTTCTCCAAACGGGTCGAGTTCACCAATCGCGTCGAGTTCACCAATCGCGTTGAGTTCTCCAAACCGGTCGAGTTCTCCGAACGGGTCGAGTTCTCCAAACGGGTTGAGTTCTCCAAACCGGTCGAGTTCTCCAAACGGGTCGAGTTCTCCAAACGGGTTGAGTTCACCAATCGCGTCGAGGTCTCCAAACGGGTCGAGTTCTCCAAACGGGTTGAGTTCTCCAAACGGGTCAAGTTCACCAATCGCGTCGAGTTCTCCAAACGGGTCGAGTTCTCCAAACGGGTCGAGTTCTCCAAACGGGTCGAGTTCACCAATCGCATAGAGTTCTCCAAACGGGTCGAGTTCTCCAAACGGGTCGAGTTCTCCAAACGGGTCGAGTTCTCCAAACGGGTCGAGTTCTCCAAACGGGTCGAGTTCACCAATCTGGTTGAGTTCTCCAAACGGGTCGAGTTCTCCAAACGGGTCGAGTTCTCCAAACGGGTCGAGTTCTTCTACAGGGTCGAGTTCTTCTAATGAGTCGAGTTCTCCAAACGGGTCGAGTTCTCCAAACGGGTCGAGTTCTCCAAACGGGTCGAGTTCACCAATCGTGTCGAGTTCTCCAAACGGTTCGAGTTCTCCAAACGGGTCGAGTTCTTCCAATGGTTCGAGTTCGTATCGGGTCGAGTTCTCCAAACGGGTCGAGTTCTTCTAACGGGTCGAGTTCTTCTAACGGGTCGAGTTCTCCAGTGTACCTCCTGTCTACCCCCTCACCGTCACCGTCATTTATCTCCCCTCTTGACCAGCCTGATGTGCGGGCCTTATTTTCAATTACATCACAAGCTTCTGTCAAAGCTGCGAAGATCAGTTCCCTGATGACGACAAAGCACGTCAATTCGGATGGGATTTTTATTTCTGAAAAAGTATGGTCTTCACTAAATTCCTTTTTTTGTTTGTTTAAAAACCCAGAAACTGAGGAAAATGAGAAAAAAAACGGGAAAAAAGGAAATATATGAGTGTTGATCTGCGCCAAGCTGGAAGTATTTGCATAATGTCAGAGTTTAAGTTTTATGAGTAACAAATTTCATCTTCTAAACTTCGTGGATGATTTAAGAAATTAGAAGGAAACTAACAAGGTGATAATAACTTGGTCCATACTTCAATGAGTTTGACCACAAAGTAATTAAAGCGAAGATGAGAATTATATAGTGGTCAAGCAAGGTGGAGTGCAGACCAAGTTATTTTCATCAAGAGGGTTTTTGATTTTATCTCACCCCATATACCTGACCAAGAACATAATCAATCAATAAAATAACTCATCCAATTAGCCATTGAGTATTGGGTACATAGATGATTATGTGGACAGGGGGCCGTAAGGCACAAGGGTTATAACGAGTGGTTTACAGAGCCGCCTGTCCACATAATCATCATTTGTTGCATTTATTATCCATCTTTTCGAATAAATTAAACCCAGTAGTTGCCATATTATAGGGTATACCAATAAGGACTGCAAATGTATTTCTTTGCTCTATAGCACAAAGGGACCATTTTCCCATATACCCCAGTTATGGTATCTGACAGGTTTTATATAATGGGTCATGGTTAACGAGTCCCCATACATTTTCAATGGGTCTTTGTATACCATGGATAATAAACTTTATTACCTACCCAATACGAACTTTGGAGCCTCCAGATCGCTAAGTAGAATATTCTCCTAGGAGAATACGGCTTTTTCGGCCACCTGACGGGTATTATAGGAATTTTCTATATAAACAATGCACAACGCTTGCATCGAATTTCTAATTATTTACAAGATTGTTTTCCTAATAGTTGGTCGAAAGGTCAGTAATAAATACAACATTACCATGATTTCGATCTGTGTGGCTACATTGTCCTTGTAGATGACGCTATGCAATGCTCCTTGCTATCGATGGGAGTTTTACTTCGCATCAACTACGCGGAGAATACGGCCTCTCAGATCGAAATCATGATAATTAGAAGATGATGAAAATATTTTGGTCCGTACTCCACCGAGTTTGACTGTAGAGTAATTCACGAAGCGAAGCTGAGTGAATTACTCTGTGGTCAAACGAGGTGGAGTACAGACCAAGTTATTTTCATCGAGTGGGTTTCTGATTTTATCTCACCCCGTATAACATTAATTATTGATGAAATGAATCACCCAATTAGCCATTGAGTATTGGGTTCACGAACCTCACGGCCGTGGAGTACGAGTTCCTAATGTTAAGCCTATGGAGAAAAATACTGGGGTGAGATAATATTGTGTATACCTTCACGGCCGTATGAGTATAAGTTGGAGTATGAGTTCCTAACGTAATGCCTATATATCAAGTAAAATACCGGGGTGAGATAAAGTACCAATTCTTCACATACTATCGTAAAACTGGATGAGTTTTAATCTTGACCAGCGTATGCCACGACTGGAGTTTGGCATAGTGACTTCATGAGGGGAAGCCGAGTGAAGTCCGGAGTCAAAACACCAGGAGTGGCATGCGGTGGCAAAGATTAAAACGAATCAGGTTTTGATTTTATCATACCCTGTCTCCTCGATTTTGGAATATTACGTGATAAAAATTCTGTATGCCACTAGTGGCATATAAAACTCTGTATGCTAGTCAGCGTGGCATACGGAAACTCAATGTTAAGCTTATGGGATTTTATATTAGGGGTAGTATAAATTTGCCTGTACTACTCTTAGGAGTGTACGCGGGAGTCTTGGTTGTATTCACATGTGAAGGGCGTGACCTTCATTGCCGAGCCACTCTGAGTTATACGAGTCTGGGTCACGAAAACAGGCAAACCCGTAATCCTAATCAATTTTAGTCTCTCAGCCCCTCGCCCGGTCCGCCACTCTCCCGGCGAGGTGTTTGCCTGCCCGGGAAAGATGACGAACGAGATTTACTCGCCCGACCTCCTCCAAACGTAGCCATTTGTTATCAGGAGGGCCGATATCGGGGTCATATAACATGGAGGTGTGGAGCATGGTACGTAATTATATAGAACGACCTGACCATGCTGTACATGCTACAAAACGAGATGGGGAATTGTTTTTATCCTACTCCTAATATAAAATCCCATGGGCCTAACATTAGGTTTCCGTATGCCACGCTGACTGGTATACGGATTGTTATATGCCTCTAGTGGCATACAGCATTGTTATCACGTAATATTCCAAAATCGAAGAGATAGGGTAGGATAAAATCAAAACCTGATTCGTTTTAATCTTGGCCACCGCATTCCACTCTTGGCATTCCACTTTTGGCTCCGGACTTCACTCGGCTTCGCCTCATGAAGTCACTTTGCCAAACTCCAGTCGTGGCATACGGTGGCCAAGATTAAACCTCATCCAGTTTTACGATATTATGGAACGAGGCCCCAGGACGAGTTCCGTACAAACCGTAAATTGTTATCGGGTTCTGTGGCTTTTACAAGCATGGTGGGTTGTTCTATATTTACTATATACTCAAAATGGATAAAAATCATTTATTCATCTCAGCCTAACAATTAATATTTTAGTCAACGCGTATGGGGAAGTGTTCCGTATTTTCCCGTACGGAACACGGTATTTCTACGTTACATGGCGAAAGAGTGCGTATTTACAGTATATACTGCATTGGTGTATAGTAATTATATAGAACAACCTGACCATGCTGTACATGCTACACAACAAGATGGGGAATTGTTTTTTTATGGAACGACGCCCCAGGCCGAGTTCCGTACAAACCGTAAATTGATATCAGGTTTTGTGGCTTGTACAAGCATGGTAGGTCGTTCTATATTTTCTATATATTTACTATATACATGTACTCTAAATTGATAAAAATTATTTTGTGTCGGTGGTGCCACAGACTGCGTCGATATTGAAGGGTAGTAGATTTCAATCAGTGACCAAGCTTTTACTCAGTGGTGGGTGGTGCCACATTGCATTATCTAAGCAGAAAAAGTCGTGGGGCATTTCAGGACCTTGGTCCATTGACCGATACGTCTACGTTCGTCTACGCATTTTTAAATACACAAATACGCCCCAAAATGCCGCAAAACGTTGAAATACGTAAAGGAAAGTCGGAATGCGCCGAAAAACGCCACAATACATACAGAAGTGTAAATAAGCGTTGATGAACGTTGAGAAGCGTACTAAAACGTTAAAGCAAAGCAAACAGATACATTCCAAATCCGTAGCTAATATGTACTCCCCACCAATTTAAATACGTAGAAGAAACACCGAAATTTACGTCAGTGTGACTGGGGCATAAAAAAAGCAAAGCAAACAGATACGTTCCAAATCCGTAGCTAATACGTGGCCCCCACCAATTCAAATACGTAGAAGAAACGCCAATTTTTTACGCCAGTGTGACTGGGGCATAAATAAAGCAAAGCAAACAAATACGTTCCAAATCCGTAGCTAATACATGGTCCCCACCAATTCAAATATGTAGAAGAAACGCCAAAATTTACGCCAGTGTGACTGGGGCATGATACGTGGTCCCCACCAATTCAAATACGTAGAAGAAACGCCAAATTTTACGCCAGTGTGACTGGGGCATTAGTCAAACCTCCCATCGTGTTTGCCCATTCTCCAGACAGCAGAGAAGAGGCATATTTCACTTTCCTGGACCAGTTAGACTAAGTGGGGTATAGGAATGTGTCTGGCTGGAGATGGATATAGCCGAGGCTGTAGGTCGAGTGGGGCCGTTGTCTGGATATCGGAAACTGGAGGATTATGACCAGTGGGAAGTCGATGGACCACGCCCCTGTTAGAGTAACTAGATGTCTGTGGACAATGTCATAATACAACAAAACACAGTCTACATTCTGAATGATACCCCCGTGATCGTACCAAGCATGTGGTTAATAGCCAGATAGACTTCAGCAGAACTGAGGGTATTGTATTTATGGTGGCTTCAGTGGCAACCACCACAGACATCCATCAACTCAGTGAGGCAGCGGTGGAAGGGTATTTTCATGGAGATATTGCCTCAAACTGTTGTTACTTCACTTCTAAGTTGTGGCTGTGGCGAGACTTAATATGAGCTTGTCGTTTTTATCTAACCCCTGGTACAAGTATAGCCATAGGAATAACATAAGAAAAAAAACCCTCATCAATCACCCCAGTAAACTGGCAATATTACGCAATGGTCGTGGTGGAATGATGTGAGATGACGTCATATGCAATTGACAAATCAGCAGCCAGGATTTCAAAGAAGGGACAAGATATCAACATGGAGATAATTTGAATTATTCTGATATTGTGATGTTCTGCTAATGACTGAGAAAGGGGTGAGATTATGGAGAAACCAAACAAGAGTTAGTCATGTTGTTGTTTATCGCACGACGGCAAGATCGCTTAATACTGCATGAGGCGAAGCCGAGAGCAGTAATACCCAATCTTGCCGGAGTGCGATGAACAATAACACGACTAGCTCAAATTTGGTTTAGAATTTATCCTACCCCGCCTGTCTAAATTAATTCTACATTAACAAATGACATCATTTGTCAAGTGTATCCTACTAGAGCGATATTTTTCATTTTTCTGAACTCCAGACCGAATACACTGACCGAATGTTAAGCCTATGAAGTTTTTTTATTAAGGCTAGGATAAATTCCAGAACCGCACTCAAATCCTAAAATAAACAATACTCCACTCGTCTGATGCACTGTAATCATCACTCGCCTTTGTCTCGATGACGATTGCGTAGCATCCAAACTTGTGGAGTATTGTCTATTTAGACGATTCTTGATGCAGTTCTATATCATAAGTATGGTCTGGGGAACTCTGTATATATAGACAATAATCGATGGTTTTGTAGACAGGTGGCCGTAAACCACAAGAGATTAACGCGTAGTAATACACGAGCGCAAGCGATTGTATTACGAGGTCAACCGCGAGTGGTTTAGAGAGGCACCTGTCCATAAAACCATCGTTTGTTGCATTTACTATCCATCTTTTTGAATACATCATACCCAGTAATTGCCATATCAACGGGTATAACAACAGGAACTATTTCTTTGCTCTATACCAAAAGGGACTATTTTTCCCGTATACCATGGTTTTGAGGCCTTATACCACAGGTTTGAATCCATATACCACAGTTATGGTATCTGACCGGTTTTATACAATGGGTCGTGGTTTACTGAGTCCCCATACATTTTTAATGAGGTCTTTGTATACGATGGATAATAAAATGTTTGCAGCATGGTTATAGCTAGACAGACGCTGTTAGTAAATATTTGTCAATTGGCATCTAGGAAACGTTAGCATAACAGGTATCAACATGTTGATACTTGTATTTGGTCATTCTGATGTTTTCTATTAGCGCTATCGTATGACCCTATGCCGCTAAATGATTTTCACATCCCGAATTCATCTCCTGACTCAACATTTCAGGTGTTGTTTGTTGAGCATCGACTTTGAGTTTTTGATATCTTCCTACCTCAGATTGGTTTCTGGTCACCATGGTAACCATGGTGTGACTCGTAAAATATTACACGTGCAATATCATGTTCCGTCTGACACGCAATGAATTCCAGAAAGATTAATTCTCCGATTTGAGGGCACTGCTAAAATGTTTGTGTTTTTTTTGTTGTTTCCCCGTTTGTTTTCCATTCTGATAGAAATGCTGAGTAGGCGTGGCAGAACTCACATTAGTTGCTAATGTTAACAATAATTCTAAATCACAAGTCAGTTAGGAATTATGTATTATCTCACCCCGGTATTTTTCTCCATAGGCCTAATATTGGGAACTCGTACTCCACGGCCGTGAGGTTCGTGTACCCAATACTCAATGGCTAATTTAATGATTCATTTTATCAATAAATAATGTTATACGGGGTGAGATAAAATCAGAAACCCACTCGATGGAAAAATAAATTTTCATCTCGTGGGTTTCCTTCTTAGAACTGCATCGAGAATCGTATAAATAGACAATAGTTTGGATGGGCTGCAATCGTTATCGAGGTGCAGCCGAGTGACGATTATGGCCCAATCAAACGAGCGGAGTTTTGTGTATTTTACGATTCGAGTGCGGTTCTGGATTTATCTCACCCCTTTTTATGACATTAAATATCATCAAAACTTCACAATAATTAGAATAGACTTCTATTATGATGTTAATCCATATGACGCAAATCCATATGACGTTATCTCACATTCACTATGCCACGGTGTAGTATTGTCACCTTACAGGGGTGATCGTTGAGTATTTTTTCTAATGTTATTCCCATGGCTAAACTTGTACCAAGGGGTGAGATGATAGCTTAGCTTAGATACATTCGTGAGATCTAAACATAAATTTCTTTTTAAAAGGAGCAGAATAAAATGACCCCACCGAAGATGTAGATTCATAGGAACAAGTATTTCTTTCTGTGTTGTTAATAATGTAATTAATATTGAAATACTGTTTAATTTTCACTCTAGGGGATGCCAGAAAGGTGGCAATCCAGAAAACCCTTGTAAGTCTAATTGAGAAGTCAGCTAGGAGTAGCTCAATTCTTAAAATTAAAAGAAACTTTTCAAAAAGGGAGCAGAAGAAAATGACCACACCAAAGATCTAGATCCAAAGGAACAGGTCTGTCTGTGTTGTTGGAACGTGTACCACAGTTGTAAGAAATCTTATGAATAAACATGTTTTGCCTAAAAAAAACCAACAATCATTGAAAACCTGTATTGTATTTTAGTTTTTTTTGTATGAAATCATGTGATGTGACTATCAGTCCCAAATCGATGAGGTAGCATACATTCTCCAGTCGTTTGTTCTATTGACATCAGTCTATATTTTCGATCACGATAATGTGATTGAAGTATATATATATATATTTTCTTTATTGATTCAATTTAACATTCCATGGTTTTACACATAATTGAGATGGCTTGATAAAGTGGCAAAAGGCCTCAGTGAATAGTGACTGTTTTCATGGCCAAGCCATCCCTTGATGAGTTAATCACAGATAACTTGAAAATCTTTCATCCAATCGCTAATACTTGAAGATCAACACCTTTTGAGGGTTCATGGACGCCTTGAGCCCGGGACGATTTGAGCCCTGGACGCCTTGAGCCTTTCTGTGAACGCCTTGAGCCTACCCTGTGGACGCCTTGAGCCTACTCTGTTTTGGTGACCTTGAGCCTACCCTGTTTTGGTGACCTTGAGCCCCTAGATGTAAAAACTATGAAAAGTGCACTTATACTGGTTTATATTCATATATACTCAACCCTAACCCTTACCCAACCCTTTTCTAACCCTAACCCGCCATTCGGAACTAAAATGGGGTAGGCTCAAGGCGTCCACGAGGTGGGCTCAAGGCGTCCACGTTTTTGCCCTGACAGCGGGTTCAAACGGTAAAAGGCTCAAGGCCTCCAATTCCCCCTTTTGAGTACCTTTCTCACAGAGTGTAGTAACCACCAAACAGGTAAAGATGATCCTGAGTCTTTATCTCACCCCAGATATTTTTTCTCCATAGACTTAACATTGGGAACTCGTATCTAATGCCCATGAGATATTTTGGAAAAATATCCAATGGGGGATTTTGTCACAAATGTTAGCCCATTAGTCAATGTAAAGGGTGAGATAAATTAGAAACCCATTCAAGTTTAGGGGCAGAGCTCAATCCCATCTCGTTTGAATCGCTACATAATTCACGCGGCTTCGCCTTGTGAATTACTACGCGATTCAAACTCAATGGGATACAAGCTCTGACCGTAAACTTTCATGGGTTTCCTCTATAGTATGATATAGGGAGAAGATTATAGCACCATGAGGTGGGAGGATGTATCACTTCCATCCCTTTGTAAATACAGCTGGAACCTAGAATTATAGGTTGTCAATTGATTCTAGCAATATCACTGTGGTTAGGGATTTCAAGGTTTTGTAGTCCTCTGTGCTCCTAACAGCTACTGTTTGACTTTTCCATACGGATACTCCATATTCCTATATACCCACTTCCGAAACCTCTATAGTCACAAACCGCTGCTGGGGGTGCAGTTATTATAAGTTATGTAGCGAGGCTGATGTTTCGTCCCGGGCTAACGTTTTCGGCCCGGCCTGACCATGTGACATAAAGAGGAGCGGCTGTTTTTTTCTTTTATCTTTGTGAGAACTACACTGCTCTGTGTACCTTCTCACCGGCACTCCCGTTTTGGTCGGTGTCCCGGTCACTTACATCGCTTGGATAGACCCCAGGTTTGTATAATGTAGGTAAAATTTATTTCTCATGTGTGCGGTTCGTGATCTGACGGGATCTGTGAACGCTATCATTCGAAAACCGCACACATGAGAAACAAATTTTACCTATGTTATTCATTTATAATTGCACGCTCATTCATCGATGATGAACTATCTATTTGCTCCTAGTTCCTCCAGGGGGGGGGCCTCCTCCAGTGTGCCCAGCTCGGTTCTCCTGCACTGCGGCTCAAGGTACATGTGGTGGTGGGATGTATTGACTACAACGCAATACCTGATGGGATGACTCCGGTAAAAGGGGTCACGCCACACAGGCCAGTTTCGTCTATTAGGCTCTACAGTAGTCAGGAGAGGTCGTCTAGGTCCATGTCCATGCATGCTGGAGGCAGAGTGAAGGATCATTTCTCATGATTAAAGGGGGGCGTCCATCAACCACGACAAGGCTACGACAAGTGCCGACATGAAAGTTCCAATCGCAGCCTTGTCGCATCCTTGTCTTGAGAAGGGCAGCTCTGCGACAGCGTTGGCGGGGCGTGTCGTAGACTTCGCTGGATGCCGTAAAAAAGGTGTCCATGGTACCGACACACTACGACAGTGATATCGAGGAAACCACTCCACGACAAAGGTCCAGTCGTTGGAAAAATCAAACATGTTCGATATTGTCGTAGCCTTGTTGGAAGGCCCCCGACAGGTACCCTATAAGCTTCCAGTCGCAGCCTGTTGTGGCCTTGTCGTAGACTCTTGTCGGAACAAGGGTCCACCAACCATGACAAGGCTACGACACACTTTCCAATCGTAGGGCTTGTTGTGGACCTTGTTGGAAAGCCATTGTTGTAGCATTATTCTGGATGGATTCTTGCAGTAAGGCCTGGTGTACACCTACTATGATAAAACTTTAGACCTACCGATATGACACCCATACAAAAAGCAAATGTCGGAGACATATCGGGAAGGTGCAATATCGTAGACGTATGTCTAAACATGCAAATCCACCACGCATCTTAATGGCGGGTGTCCACCAACCACGACAAGGCTACGACAATGGCATTCTGACAAGGTCCACGACAGGCCTACGATTGGAGAACTTGTCGTAGCCTTGTCGTGGTTGGTGGACCCCAGTTCCTGACAAGAGCCTATGTTGGGAGCCTTCCGGCAAGGTTACGACAAGATCGAACATGTTCGATTTTTCCTACAACTGAACCTTTGTCGTGGAGTGTCGCTGCGTGTCGGGAGCATGTCGCAGAGGTCTACGATAGGTAATTTTGATGGAGCGTGCACTTCCCAACACGCCCTGACAACGCTGCCGTAAAGCCCCCCTTCTTACAACAAGCACCGATTGGAACTTTCTTGTCGGCACTTGTCTTAGACTTGTCATGGTTGGTGGATGCCACCTTTAAGTGGGATTCACCCGATGGCATGTACCTCACAGGACTCATAATCTCATGCAATTTTATTCCTTTTTAGGGGAAAATGTCTTTATCAATTACAGGGAGGAAAACATGTCTCAGGGAAATGAAACCCTATAATTTAGATGAAGACATTATGTTCGAGTACAGAATCTCAGCAGGATTTGTCTCAGAAATACACCTGTGAGGTACATGAATCCCATTTTAATGGTTTTTTTCGGTGCCTAATCGCAGAGACGTGGTCAACTGCCCCTATATTAGGTGACCTTCCGACGCGATTTTGACTTTTTATCAGGAAGTGCATCGCAGACCATATCGGAGCCATATCGTAGTAGGTGGACGCCAGGCCTCAGCTTCTAGAGTGACTGGAGAGGTCGTCTAGGTCCATGTCCATGCACGCTGGAGGGGAGTGGAGGATCATTTCTCCTGATTAATGCTGGATGGATTTCTGCAGTTAGTCTTTATAGAGGTAACCTATGTCGATTTAGGGTCTGATCTCGTATCCCATCAAGATTGAATAGCCTAGTAATTCACAAGGCGAAGCCGCATGAATTACGTAGCAATCAAAATGAGAAATCGAGCTCTGACCGTAATCTTGAATGGGTTTCTGCACTTATCTCACCCTTCACATTGACTAATGGGCTGACATTTGTGACATAATCCCCCATCGGATATTTTCCTAAATATCTTACTATATACCCATGCCGTATATACTATAAATACGCACCGTTTCGGCATATGACGTAAAAATACTGTACCACTGGTCCGTACACTAAAATATGGACCACCTTGCCATACACATTTATTAAGAAATTGGTCGTTAAGCCAAATGAAATTGATTTTTTTTTAAATTTCGGGCATAGAGTAAATATATAACATCCAACCATGCTTGTACAAGTCACAGAACTTGATAATTTATCGTTTGTACGGAACTCAGCATAAATGCCTTGGTCCGTACAAACCATAAATTACAATCTCGTTCTGTGAATTGTAAAGCATGGTCAGGACGTTCTATATAATTCTGGTTATGGTAAGACGATGGTAGATGGAGATGTTATATTACGGTAAGCATATTATCATGAAACATCACAAAATTTCATATGATTGTTTATATGGCATGAGTTGTCTTCGTGGAACAATATCACGAAGCAGAGCTGAGTGATGTCTGTAGCAGAAGACAACGAATGCCATGTAAACAATTATATGAAATTGAGTGATGTTTAGATTTTATCCTACCCTGTCATGTGTTTTTTACTTCATATGTCACCAGTGGGGTGGGATTTTTCAAACCTGCTAAATTACCGAAAACAGGGTTATTTAAGGCTAATGTTGTATAAACGTATCTCATCGATTTAAAAGTGGCATTTTTTGGTGCATCTTTAGATGATCTTTCATTCCAACATAGGGTTTTGTATAGCTCTGAGGAATATTTCCTTCCGAAAATCAACAAAAACTGTGATTTTCTAGTGTTTTCACTTTTTTTCAAAATCTTGGAGGCACAATGTTGAGCCAATTGTTTCTAGTAACTTGTTTAAAGCATATGTCATGAGAAGTGTAGACAATATAGTTTTGAAAATTGGTTAAAGTTTGAAAAAATATCAAAATGGTCAAATCTATCCAAGACCTTTAAATTTTCCAAATGAGAGCCCCATAGAGCATGTTGTCCGACACCCCAATTATGTGAGGATTGTACTAATGAGATATACAATGAGAAATGAATTTTTCTTTATAGTAAAATGTTGACCAATATCCTGACTGTGAGACCTGAAAGTTTCAACACAATCAGATTATCCATTCTGATATTAAAACATTGTGATTCCATGATGATATTTTTTCCAAAAAATGGGCTGTTGGACAATACACCTGTTAAAAGATGTATAGAAGAAATAATAATCATAATAGAATAACAAATACCCCTGTATATGTTCAGTATCCCTACCACTTATGAATAACTAGTTTACTTTTTTCCTAAATAAAGAAATGTACTTCTTGTGGTTAAAAAACTGAAGATGTGTTGTCCGACACCCCGGGGTGTCGGACAACACGCTCAGATAAAAGTCATGTATTTGGGGTTGTTTCTTATCAGTAATTGAGTGGTTTGCTTTGAAAAACGAAGATTTCTATCATTTGATTGAGAATATAAAGTATTATGGCCACAAATATTTTTTTGTCCATTGTTCTGAGTGATTTAAAAAACGTGTTGTCCGACACCCCTCGTGTTGTCCGACACCCCTGTGTGGCCCAACACCTAAATATGCTCATAGCTTTTGTTTCATATCTAATATGTGATAGAGATGTTTTGGGTCAAATATGACATATGTCACCATATAATATCAGTTTTTCTCAAATTATAACCTTTTATAAAGTTCCTTGAAATTTCAAATATTTTATGGGGGTGGACAACATGCAGTATTTTACACAATTTCAAAAGGCTCTAAAATCTGAACCATTTGTCTGATTTTGTTGGAATAATGTTTTTCTGGAAGGTACTTAGTAGGAGACTAATATAAAATATAAAAAGAAGTATTATTCTAAAATTATTTTTTGAGTGTAAAATCCCAGGAAGAAAGCGTAATTTAGCAGGTTTCAAAAATCTGACCCAGTGGCATATAAATATTTTATGGCATAACCGTGGCATACAGGCCCACCATGTTAAGTCTATGGAGATTTATATGAGGGGTAGGATAAATATATTATCATACATTACAGATGACACTGATACAGTACCTTGCTTTCTGATTCATTGATATGTTTGGAAACAATTTAGAATCTAGGATGGATATCCCTTCCCCTTTTTTCATACCTCCTGCGAGATATATAACTCATATCCTCCAGTCACCGCTCTATATCGGAAATAAGGTCTGGGAAAAACTACCTATCAACATCCAAGAACTAACCGATATCGCCTACTTTAAAATACAGATAAAGGAATACCTACTAAAAGATCGACTAGATGGATTAGGACATGGTTGGATGACTTGGGCTGGACACATCTCAATTTCAATTTATTGTATTCCACTTCTTTTTTTTTATCTTATTACTTTCTATATCTGAGAAATCACTGATACAAGATTATATAGAAGACTGAAGTATAATATCTCCTAATTTCCTTCTACACGTATTGTCCTGTCTTGTCAAACTCTCACCTATCTTGTCCTGTCGAATGTTCCAGGAATTACTTGTAAAAACGCCCAATTTGGGTGAATTGTATTTCCTTACTTGAATAAAAAAATAAAAAAATTCTTTATACGATCCACTCTCGGACATGTTCAATTCTTGCATATGTTGACAAAGAATACAAGAATGAAACTGAAAGCATTCAATATGTCTCGCAGCACTGGTGTCCGTAGTTATGATACTTTAGAAATTAAGTCCAATACACAACTACAGCAGGTCCATTTGTCTCACCAAAATGACCCTCTAAATGTTAAGTGTAATTCACACGGTGGGATTCACATACCTCACAGCCCGTTTGTCTGAGACAAATCCTGCTGAGATTTGGTACTGGAACACAATCTCCTCGTGTGAATGACAGGGTTCCTTTTTGCTGAGACAACATTTGTCTCTTGCAATTGTCAGCTACAATCACCTCTAACGAGGAACAGAATCTCATGAGATTTTGACTTTAAACAGGTTTAAAATGTAGAGGGACTTTTTGGTGAAACAAATGTATTTCACATGTCTCAGTGGTCTCAAATAACACCTATTCACACGGGAAGTACCCTGAGTCAGCGACTGGGTGCCCTGTGTTCCAAGTGTACCGTGTGTAGGGGTGTAGGGCTGAGACTATGTACCTGTTAAGTCTTCCCAATTTTTTAAGTCACCAATTTTCGAACAGATGTACTTTTAAACATTGTTTACGCCCTCATTTGAGTCCCAATTCACTGTTGTAGACATTCTTATTCTTATACATATATGCTCATTCTTGTACTTAATAAGACCCACATGACTAGAAAAATACTTGATAAAGGCAACTTTCTGCCGAAACGTTGTAACACTGCTGTTGAAATAAAAGCCACCATGAAACCAACATTCGGCAGCTGTCGAGTTGTACATGTCTACACCATTTTGATTTTTTTTTTTTTTAATTCGTTTATTTTACTGAAGTCGGCATCGGCGCTTAGCCAGTATGAGTGTTCATTCCAGCGGTTCATGTACAATATTTCATAGATACATATATCAAAATTTAAAGTGAAAGGCCTCTTCTCAATAACGGGAAGAGGCAACTTAGTATTGTCTTTCAGCATACAACTCGGATTCATTCTAATCAAGTGCATAGTTGTTGAGTATCGGCGTGTTCGATTGAGTTGCACACATATCTTATATCACAGTAGTTCATGGTTCATTAGCAGGTGTGAGAGTTTCTAGTGCTTCCATGTGCACTTTCTTATCGTCTGATAATTGTAATTATTGAACATATAATGTCAGTACAACCAAGAGCTCATTTGAGAGGCAAAAGACAAATGAAGTAAACGATATGCATTACAATATTTCACTCGATATAACCTATAAGTAGGTTTGAAGGGGTGGTATTATCGATCTTCTCACAGGTTGTTGTTTGGCCAATTTGTTGACAAGATTCTACATTCTTAACAAGGCTCTCAATTAAATTCCGTGATTACATTTTAACTATTGACATCATGTATGCTGTCTCAATGGGATGTCTAATTAGATTCAAATATCTGAGTGAAACCTTAATGAGTGCATATCCTACCTCCTACCAACGGGGAATTTCCACTTAGCTTGTCTACAACCTCGGACAAGTGACGTCAATAGCCATGGAATCGTAGCCCATGTTGTGCACAATAGATCTAACACTGGAAATATGATAAATAAGGCCAACATTTCTCTATACACTTCTACTTCTATGTCTTAGTGACTGTGGTACAAAACGTATCTCCCTTAATGCCTGATGATATTATTATATATCCATGTGCAAATGTTTTACTTTTATTGACCAGAAATACGCTAGCCTAATGCAGGAATTTTCCAATCAATTTTACATATATCGGGTATTCTGGTACTGGTCTTATTAGAGCGTGCTTGCACGACCTATATACATAGCCTAGAGATTAGAGTGGTCACATTGAACTTCCAGCATGCTTTCAAAAACCTATCCCTTCACTATCTGCATTCTATTCACTGTGATAGTGGGAACATAACAGGTAGCCAGTGTCTCAGTGTCTTAGAGGCACGCCCAGCTGACCATGACCAATCATTCAAGACCAAAGTACCTCAAGACCCACTGGTGCTTGATATGTTTGGATCAAAGATAGACAGTTACAGAAATGGCAAGTTTACTGGGTGCAAGTGGGTTCCAGAAAACTATTCATTGACTGAATGCTACCCAAACCTTTTAACTGCTATTCTTTTAAAATTGCACGCTCATGATAAACATACTTCATGTTCCTAGTTTTACTATTTGCAGTTACGAAAATCGGATGCAGTTCTATCTGATCATCATTTGACTATACGGCATACAGCCTATGATCCATGGGGGCTGCCATGACACCCCCGAGTAGGTGTTCTTCACTAAAGGAGGTGGAAAAGTAGGTGTTCTTCACTAAAGGAGGTGTGAAAGAAGTGAGTTATGATTGGGAAGTGTCACAACTCTAGCCTTGCTCACATATGTATATAAAGTGTTCCATGTGAAAAAAACTCATGTTCTAGGTTTAATCATTATGTCATCCTGCTCTAGGATGGGTGTAGAAAATCAAGGGAACCATGGTAAAACATTGAAAGGCAGTTGAATTGTGTAAGAACAAAGAGCCAGAATACAGGTTCTGTCCCCCCAAAGGGGCCTGCCATACTGCAGTCCCCTATACAATAGACCTATTCCAGTGTTCTGTACCAATTCGTAAGGAATATGCAAACCCCATCTACGGCACTGTCACTTTCCCCATTTATCACAATAAGACCATTTTTGAGGGTGCAGGCCATTTGCCCAGCCTCCCTGTGCCTCTATACTATAGCGGGCCGGGGCTTACTCATACCCCTCTAGACAAATCTGTCTCAATTGAGGAATCACCAGGCTTCGCATAGCAGGATCAGCGTAACTCCTATCGGGGGCACAGGCTTGCCATCGCTTCGGGGGATTCTGATGATACTTAATCCAACAATAGAAAGTCCTAAGCTCGTATCGTCCTGAATTGTATCCCCAATACTGCGGTGGAATTAATCAGCTTGGCTTAGGTCTTGTTGTAACGATATAACAGGGATCAGCATGAATTATAGGGGCCTTTATCCTACCCCTCATATAAATCTCCATAGACTTAACATGGTGTGACTGTATGCCACGGTTATGCCATATAATATTCATATGCCACGGGGGACATATGAAGTTAAAAAAAACATGATGGGGTAGGATAAAATCTAAACATCACTAAATTTCATACAATTGTTTACATGCCGTTCTATCGTAAAACTGGATGAGTTTCAATCTTGGCCACTGTATGCCACAACTTGAGTTTGGCATAGTGATTTCACGAGGCAAAGCTGAGTAAATCCGGAGCCAAAACTGCAGGAGTGGAATGCGGTGGCCAAGATTAAAACGAATCAGGTTTTGATTTTATCCTACCCCGTCTCCTCGATTTGAGAATATTACGTGATAACAATTCTGTATTCCACTAGTGGCATATAAATCTCCGTATGTCAGTCAGCGTGACATACGGAAACTCAATGTTAAGCCACAGATAGCACTCAGCTCTGCTCAATGCTATCATTCCGCAAAGACAACTCACGCCATATAAAAAATCATATGAAATTTCGTGATGTTTCATGATAGTATGCCCCGCTCTTGCTAACAATAGAGTGTCGTATTTACCATAGGATGCGTCGGAACTGCATTTATTATCTATGGTATACTAATTACCCATTGGCATTGTAGGGGGACTCAGTAAACAACTACCCATTATGATAAACCTGTCATATACCATAACTGTGGTATATGGATTCAAATCTGTGTTATACGGCCTCAAAGCCATTGTATACGGAAAAAATAGTCCCTTTGTGCTATAGAAAAAAGGTTCCTATTGATATACCCTTTAATATGGCAATTCCTTGGCTGCCGCTCGTGTATTAATATACGTCAACCTTTCGTGGTTTACGGCTGCCTGCATGCAATACCATCGAGTATTGTCTGTAAGACTGAATCTCCGAGATATCTGGACACAACGCTGCTTATAACCAGCATTTTTTTTTTTTTTTTTTAATTTCATGAGAAAAGAGGAATTATTTACATAAGACATTCTGCTGTCTAGCAGGTTTTGTTTGCCTTCTATGATCTTTTACATTCGTCAATCCGGGAACAAGTCGAAAATAGCATACTTGATGCAAATAATACATAAGTACAATTGTAAGGTGTACATGGTATGAGATGAGATGGTAAGTGAAATGACACAGGACATAACTATACATATACAATTACAATTAGGTTACCGTAGTCAGCGCCTTTACCTTCAACTTCACATATTTCTTATACTGATAGATAGAGCTATTCTGAACATCGATTGGTATTGCATTCCACAATGCCATACCTTGATACATGGGGTTTCGTTTATAAAAAGACGTTCTTGGTCTTTTTAATCTTAGCTGTCTTTAAACTTGTGATCGGGTTCTAGGGTTAGGACATGACAATACATTCTATGTGATTCTTTTCATGAGCATGATCCGATTCTTATCAGGCAAATGGTGAACACTACGCTACCTTGTGTACATCCAACGTATCAATTCGTGTAATGGGTTGAAAGTGATTCTGAATATGAAATAAATTTCTTTTCATTTTTTTCCCAATTTTTCTTTCAGGGTTATTTATTCATTTATTTAGGAAGGACTTGCAATTGTCCTAAGGCCCGACCGCATCTGGTCCCTCAGGAATCGGAACACTCTTACCAGCATGCTTCAGCAGTTTAACAAGTCATCTTAAAGACAAATGCGGGTAGGTATCGAAACGCCCCCTGGTTTAACACTGGTGCTGCCATCTGGGGCCATGGAAATATAGCAGTTTCTCATCGACACCAATAGATAAGCACTTACCTTCTTCAGATAGCCTTCCCATAGAAATTAGCATAGTGACATAGTATTTTTGCTTTAGCAATTCTCATTTGTACGTGTTCCCAACTATCATAATCCATAATTATTTGAAAATAGCAATAGAACATCAGTGTCATTTAGCTACAAAGTAAAAACATTGCATTTTCCCATAGACACCAATAGTTAAGCACTTACATTTTCAGATGGCCCTCCCATAGAAGTTAGCATGGTGAAATGCCATTTGTTTGCATTTCCTATTTGCTGATATATAGAACTTATATTATCCTGAGTTATTTGCAAATTTCAATAAAATTTAGAAATCACCACTTGTCTTTAATCATATTTTTTTATTGATTTTCATATTATTTATTTACGCTGCAAGGATACTTTATTTATACTGCAAAGATATCAGCAAGATTGATGTGATTCCATCAGTTGGTTGCTAGTGGTATTCCTTTCAGTAATCCTATCAATCTGGGGCAGGAAGACAGAACAATAACTTGACAGGATATTATACACTGCAGGATTCTTCACGACATTCCTCTTTCATTTAGCATAATCACTAAATTCTAAGTATAACAGCATTACTAGGAAGAGGACTGGCAATTGTGTTGAATAGTCTTTTAGGATATAACGAACAGTTGGCATTTGGACCAAAGGTTACTGAACTTTTAAAGCAGTATTTTCCCTGAGGAATTAATGTATGGAGACATGGTTAGTATGTCTGAATGAAACCACACTAAAGATGCATAATCCCTTGAGGCATAATTGTTCCAATATTTTCAAAATCTTTTAATAAAGAAATAATAAAGCAATATTGATAAAATCGTCACAAAATATAGATATGGCATCATACTTAGTATGTCTATTCAAAAGAAACAACAGATTTATGATTATATATCCTATTATGTGATTACAAATTTGAACTATGAGTTTTAACCATTATGTGCCTGTACTCTAGCGGGACAAACTGCCACCAGCACCTGTCCTTACAGCAGTAGCTCGGCTATAGGCACTCGTCCTTAAAGGGTTTATACCTCAACTACATTTGCCCATGTCCATAGTTCTGGCCATAGTCAGGACGTGTTCTTATTATTACATACCTTAATTCGATCTAGAAACGCCATATTTGAAGTTGTCGAATCACAACCCCTCCATGTTGACACTGTCTGCTACTAACCGGAAGTCCACTCACAGGATCTGCCCGTTGCGCAGGCACAACGATATGTAAAACAGCCTCACTCTCCGTATCATAATCCTAGATGCACGAGGCGATGTTCAAACCGATGGAATGCGGCGAGCGACTACGATAAGGAGAGTGACGTTAACCTAGATATCTTCGCGCATGCGAAATGGCCACATCTGGCCTGTCTGTGCATCGCCCGTTGCTGACCAGGGCGAGTTGTTACTATCGATGGATTTTGAATATTTCAGCTATTTAAACTGTTGTACGTGCAAGCCACACATTAGCTACCTCGATATTTGGCCATTACGCACTTGTAGTTGTTACGGGGGGACTGTATCACAAGTTTCAAGTCGCGATTCAACATTGTTTGCCATGTTGTTTTTGGTCACAATGACATCGATTAACCACTAACCGAATGGCAGACTCTAGGCTAGAAGCACAATATAATATTGCAGTGCGATGAAGCGCACCATAGTGGACCGTAGTCTGCGAATACTACACCCCCGTGAGAGGGTCGTATTTGAGTGACATTCATGCATGGGTATGAAATAATACATGAACTGTCATCAGTGAGGTCTGCTGGGGTGGACAGCAATTATCAATCTGTTCACCCTTTTGGTCGCCTCGCCTCCTCGTGGTGCAGACCGGATATGCTTGCATGCAAGCATAACAAATGCGACCGGGGTGGGGAGTTACCTCAGTGGTAAAGAGCACTGGACTTTCGGGTCCCACTGCAGCCACTTTTCTCCTTCACTCCCAGCAGTGGTAGATTTACTGCTATATCAAAGGCCAATACCATGTCTATGTGGTGTGGGAAGTAAACAAACTCTCACCTCGGTAAATGTGTAGGGGTAAGATTTCTACCTAAATTCATTTCATAGATTCGAGCACCACCCTTGTGATGTAAAAGAACCTTGAGAAAGTCTGGTGAGAACCATGTAATGGTTAACTGGACGTTAAATCAAAGCAACAAAAAAGTCATCAGTGTCTACCTCACACATAACCTTATTTTCACATGTCATCTCTTTAATTCATCTCATCTAGAGATGTGGCTTGCAGATTGTGTTCAGTTTATTTTATTTTAGTCCACTCAGTTGGTGGTCTATTGTAATTTGCAAATGGGATTTAGAAAGCCGTAAACTAGAGCTTTGTGGGGAGCTAACCAATCCTTTTGGTCGTTCGTGGCGAAGTACACCGACTTAAGTGTAGACTTTCTCAAGTCTTTGATTATGAACATTCAATAAATGATTAAAGAAAATCCGAATACAATTCATTATAGTATGTGTCCTTCTCTGACTGGCCCATGAATCAAAGACTTGTCCACTCTGACCTGAATCTCCTGTTTATGACCCCAAGCCACTCCCTGTAACCCTATACCTCCCCCTACCCCTCCCCCTCCCCTCCTCCAGTTCCCTGCCCACCTGTGTTGTCATAGCAATAAATCTCCCCTGCCCCTGACTCTGTCTCGATTGAGATCAAAGTGAGAGGGTATCAATCTCCCAACAGATATCCTGACCAGTAGCCAGACCTCTGCTTGGGGAGTGTGGTGCAAAATCGTGCCAGTCTACACGACCGATTACGGATGAGACCAGTCCCTGTGTCACTCAGAAGGGGTTGAGGGGTAGGATACAGGGACTGAGGCCAGTCTAACTTAAGTGCTGCAGTGGGCCTCGTACATTCTACTCTTAGTGTCCCCCTTCTAATCTTCCTCCTATTTCTCAATCAATGCGAACAAACAAACCCGGTTATAACCAGAGTTAATATGATCATTCTCCCTTAACACACCAGTAGCGCATACGAAGTGCAAATAAAACTACTGTACATTTCTCTAGAAGAAGATTACGGGAATCCCAAGCTGAATTGTTCATCAGGCGAGCGAACAAGAAGGAAAATGAGACACTATATAAAGAAAGCACACAATATTAACATGTTGTATGCAATACTGTACTTCGTAAAAAAACGTGATGTATTACCTACATCGAGAGATTTGTATCATGTTCTGAGAGGAATAAAAATTATCTTTTTAAAAAGTGCTAATTTCTTTGAGCAAGGGATAAAACGTATTACAAGACCTAGCACTAGAACTGCACATGTCAATAGATTCCGGTAGAATGCATCTGCTAGATCAATTGAAATAGTTTGTGTTATTCTAACTATGGCAATATTATATATATATGTAAATGTCGAATGTTGCTCTACAAAATTAGCACATATAGTGATTTTGTATTCACGCGATGGGAACGATTTTTAATATTGCTATATATTGGATACACATGAGGGTGTAGTTGCACATCCAATGCGCTGTACTAATTTCTGGACTTTCGAACAGACATTGCCCAGGTCCATATATGAAGATATTTTAAACGCCTTCCTTCCAAAATATCCTAAATCAGCATTCCTGAGGAATAGCAAATAACAACTCCAGGAAACTCCAATAAAAGTACTTGCTGGATAGAAAAGGGATATAATTCTTGATAACCATGAAGATTGATAGAACACATGATAAGTCAGAGTATGAGGTGTGCACTTGGACCTGGAAATAACAGAACTCCTATTACTAAGTTGGAAAGGGAATGTAAAATTGCGTCATTAAGTATACGGAGACGAGTCCAGCTTGGTTGGCTAATGTACAAGTATAGATATCGCACAGAATGGTTGGACTCAACAGACAGAATAACCAGGACCAATAAGAAAATCCTATTTAAAATTTATCTAACTAAGAGTACTTTAGTTATGAACAGTCCCTACCTACGTGTTGCAAGAATGTGGAACAGTTTGCCTCAAGAAGCACATCGGTGTAAAACAAAGGATGATCTGAAAAAACTGCTTTAAGTAACGATGCTGAGTACCATGTTTACAATTTTTGAACTAAGTGTATTTGATTGTTGTTGTGATGTTTCATTACCATCTCATCCCATACATTTATCTATTTGTTCTCTCTTGTACTTACTTATAATCTAGTGCAACCAAGTTGTTATTGGAACATTTCTGTACTTGCTCTGCGAGTGGTCTGAAAAACTCACTATATGTGAGATGACACTCTTTACTCAAAAAAAAAAAAAGATGTAAATGTGATTTTTTTTTAAATCTTTCTGCTTTATCTTAGCCTGGTATAAACGTCCATAAGCTCAACATTAGGAACTCGTACTCAACAGCATACGAGTATAGTAGTTCATACAAAACGGGCTATAAACAGATAAATCTGTCCAGGGTAAGATAAAATCAGAAACATATTCGTGTTTGGTCTGTGTCCCCATTCGCCATCTAATTTGGAGCGCTTCGGAATATTTACTCGGCTAGCGCCTCGTTCATATTGCTGTGCACTCCAAACTTGATGGCAAATAGGGACATAGACCAACCACTCATCAATTTCTTTCTTAACATCCTAAAATGTAAGATACGCTGCAGGTGATGTAAATGTTATATATATATATATAATTTTTATCTTTCTGCTTTCTCTGATGGTTTATCAGAGTTACCACATCAACAAAAACATCCTCCGAAAAGAATTACAGTGAGGCCAATGCCTGCTTTTGTAATCCCCACCTTGAGGCATGGGCCTAACTCTATTAGGTTAATTAATCCAAATATCTCTGAAAACAAGAACAAAAATCAGGAAAAACGCTTAAAAATAAATAGTCCATATGCCAATGGTAAAGAGTCCCACTTTTGGACATGCAACCGGCATGCGACAATATCAATACCTTTTAATATTTTCTCATGTGTTCGCATAGTCGCATGTATTCGCATAGCGCATTGTCGCATAGTCCCTAGAGAACTTTATGTGAATTCAGTTGCCTTAATGCCTTGAGGCATGGGCCTCAAGTCCAAAAGGTTAATTAATCCAAATATCTCTGAAAACAAGAACAAAAATCAGGAAAATTGCTCAAACATGAATAGTCCATATAACAATGGTAAATGAGTACCACATTTGGACATGCAACCGGCAATATGATGCGACAATTTTAATATCTTGTTCGCACGTTCGCATGTACTCGCATAGCGCATTGTCGCATGGTCCCTAGAGAATTCTATGCCTGCTTCAAATATACACATCTCGAGACATGTTCCCTTACTCTAAAAGGTAAATTAATCAAAATATATCTGAAAAAAAAAAAAATCAAGAAAATCCCTTAAACATGAATAATTAATATAAGAATGGTAAATTGTCCTACCTTTGGCTGTTCCGGGGACAACCCGACCCTGATCGTTCTGCTGGTAGGTAAACTTCCTCCGGATCGTCATTCTCTGTCGGCGGTGGTGGTGGTGGTGGTGGTGGTGTCGGTGGTGGTGCTCCCGTCGCTCCTCCGGTACCTGTAGCGTCCTCCTGGTGTTAGATGGCCAGCCTCGATCAGTCACACCTGGGTACAGGTAAGAAGAACACAGGTAAGAGGGGGCGTCCACCAACCATGACAAGGCTGCGACAACGGCTTTCCGACAAGGTCCACGACAGCTCTACGATTGGAAGCCTTATCGTAGCCTTGTTGTGGTTGGTGGACCAAGTTCCCGACAAGTGGCTACGACAAGGCCACGACAGGCTGCGACATGAAGCTTGTCGGGGGCCTGTCGGGAGCCTTCCGACAAGGTTACGACAAAATCGAACATGTTCGATTTTGGAGCCGTGTCGTGGCGTGTCGGGAGGTTGTCGCAGAGGTCTACGATAGAATATTTAGGTGCAGCATGCACTTCCCGACAGGCTGCGACAAGGGGTCATGACAGCTCCCCTCCTCACAACAAAACTGCGACAAGGCACCGATTGGAACTTTCTTGTCGGCGCGTGTCGCAGCCCTGTCATGGTTGGTGGACGCCCCCTCTAAAGCCCAATGCCCATCTACCGGTTTTGGAACATTCATGTACCTTTGTCGGCGACAAACGGACAGTAATTTGTCTCAGCCCAGCCATCCTAACAGAGTCGGTAGATGTAGGACAGCTAGGCAAGGCCCAGTGATTAGTGAACACTTGGTTTCTTTGGTTTTTGCCCTCCCCCAGCGATTAGTGGACCATACACCGATTTCATCAGTGTGCAGGTCGAGCAAGGGGTTACGTAATTTGCCTGCGCCAAGGTGACCGACTCCTATACGATTTTGGAACTAATCGTTCAACCCTAAATTGGTAGATGGGCATCCGGCTTAAGCCAGTTGCCCATCTATCGATTCAGGGTTGAGCGGTTAGTTTGTAAATCGCATAGGAGTCGGTGAACTTGTCGCAGGCAAATTACGTAACTCTTCGCTTGACCGGTGGACATTGAGGAGATGGGGTGGTGGATATTAGTCCTAAGCAAATCTGTCTACTAATCGGTGGCTCACCCTTGCCTAGCTGTCCTACATCTACCGACTATGGCCGACTCCGTTAGGATGCCTTGGCTGAGACAAATTACTGTCCGTTTGTCGCCGACAGAGGTACATGAATGTTTGGAAATCGGTAGATGGGCATTGGGCTTTAGGTGAAATTTACACGTGGGACAAATGGACCCGAGACTGGTGTACTTCACACCTTTGCACCAGTTGGCTACTATTTCCAGCTGGGTACAAAGTTTCACAGATTGGGGTTTTCTACAGTCTCAAGGTAACATGGCGGATTCAGTTCACATGGGAAGACTTACCAGGTACAAAGTCTCACCCCTACACCCCTACACAGGGTACCCAGTGTACATAGTCATCGACTCAGGGTACGTCCCCGTGTGAATGGGTGTTATTTGGGACAACTGAGACTCACAGATTGAGGGAGAACGTATGAAATACATTTGTCTCACCAAAATGCCCCTCTACATTTTAAACCTGTTTGAAGTCAAAATCTCATGAGATTCTGTTCCTTGTTAGGGGTGATTGTTGCTGACAATTGCAAGGGGAAAAAGTTGTCTCAGCAAAATGGAACCCTGTCATTCACACGAGGAGATTGTGTTCCAGTACCGAATCTCAACAGGATTTGTCTCAGACAAACGGCCTGTGAGGTATGTGAATCCCATAGGGTGAATCCCACTTAAAGTGCGATTTTGATATTTTCAACAGGAGGTGCATCATAGACCATATCGGAGCCATATCATAGTAGATGGACGCCAGGCCTAAGCTTTCGGGGGGAAATGTCATAATCTACATACCCAGAGCTTACAGGTATATCCACATAATAAAAAGTGTCCATAGAAAAAACATGGGTAACGTGTATCACCATACTCGGAGCATACAGAAATATATACTCCCAATAAAGAGTGTCCAAAGAAAACACTTGGGCAGCGTGTATAGATCTACATATCTGGAGTATACAGATATATCCACCTAATACATAGTGTCCATACAAAACACACGGGCATTTCCCCAAGGAAATCCTTGTTTTTATTTCCAGTTTTAAGAATTATCTTCTTGTATAAAACAATGCTGATATAAAATGAGCCTCATTCGCGCCAATAAAACAGTTTGAACCTCCCCACAGACCCCCAGCACTATTCTTACTATAGTGCTGAGGGGCTGACCAACGATATATGTTGCAAAAGAACCAGAAATTAATGTGAAAATGATTTTTTTTGTATAACGAAAGAAGCGTTTTCATCAAGGGCAGGGTAAGGAATTCAGCGACATTAGCCATATGGATGAATTTCTATAAAATGATATATTGATTTGTAGCTGAATACGGTTAATAAAGAAATTCATCAAAAAAGAAATTCATACATGTTATGTCAAAGGACGAGGATACAATGAAAACAAGAGAAATTAATACATACACAATATTGACTGGTTTCAGATACAAGCGGCCGTATGCTCCGAGGAGTTGACGCGTAGTAATATCCGAGCGTAGGCGACTCCGAGGAGCATGCAACCGCTTTAATATGAAACCAGTCTATATTGTATTTATTATCCGACTTTTCTGGACAAATGGCATGTCGATATCAGTACATTTAAGTTATGCACTATTTTCCCGTACGCACTATTTTACCGTATGCGCCACCCGGCGCATACAACATATCTGTATGCGCCGGGTATGTCCATACAAACTCCCTATGTGTTTTCTATGGACACTTTGTATTAGGTGGATAATAAGATGCACTATAAAACTATATACCCCTGGAGCCTGTGCGAGATATATCTCTAAGCCAAGCTCCCAAAACATTACTCCCTCCATTAGGAATTTGACAGGAGAGAGTCACATCCATTGCCGCAACATAAATTTATATAGTCTTTCTTTAAAATCAACTGTGTTGCCGATAGTAATTCGGTCAGACATCGTTGACACAACGGTTATTTCCCGGTGACTAAAACTCGACTCGACACAGTGTGGAGTTGTCTAATGAATTGCTCAATTAATACTCGATGACTCCCCTTTTAAATCACGCACTCGTTCAGCGATCACACCCTACCTCTGTCACTGTCACTGCGATGCTGGGCAGGTCCCTTCGTGGAATAACTAACGATCTTTCCTAATGACTTGGCTTGCATCGACTGATGAGAATCCCTCGTCCTAGCGCCTCGCGAGTTGCTCGTGTGTGTTTTGAGCAGCTCAATGTGGTAGTTTCACTCGCTCTAAAGATTCCAGTTTTCTCAAGTTGGCGCAGGGACTGAGGCTTATATAGGAGGGACTCTGGGCATACACCCCACCCCTATCCCTAACCCACCCACCTCACACTCACAAATATACAAATGCATATACACACCCTCCCCTCATCCCCCACCTCACACCCCTAAGCACTAATATACAAATACATATACCCCCCCCCCCCCCCACCACAGTGCATGTGATGCTTGTAGATGATTTATATTGCGCCTAGGACCTTGCGCATCCTGTTCCAGGAACTCAGTGAATCCGGACCAATAGGACGATTGGGAACTCTCACAACAAACAGGGGGTTGTTTTCTACACGTATACGCACTACTCAGGGCCCGGACTTGCTCAAGTCTTTGATTATGAATATTTACTGAATGATTAAACACAATCAGAATAAAGTTCATTATAGTATGCATGTTCTCTGACTGGCCTATGAATCAATGACTTGTCCAGTAGGAACAGAAGCTCCTGTTTATGTCCGCCAGCCGCTCCCTGTAATCCTACACCTCCTCCTGCCCTCCCCACTCCCCATCCGACAGTTCTCTGGCCACCTATATTGTCATAGCAATAAATTTCTCCTGTTATTGACTGTGACCCTATCAAGGTCAAAATGAGAGGCGGGATCTCCCAGCAGATATCCTGAACAGTGGCCAGGATATCTGTATGGAGAGTATTGAAAATACTGGAGCTTTGCAACACTAGACATCCAAGACCATTACCGATTGTACCAGTCCCTGTATCCCAGCGAGGAGGGTAGCCTAAAGGCCCATTTCCATTGGCCGATTTCCTGTCACCGATCTGCAGTCAGGAACCACCGAGGGACTTTTGGCACTGTGAACCCAATATCAGCCCATGGAAACAACCAAGGTCGTGAAATGCCCCACAATTTTTTCTGCTTAGATTATGCAATGTGGCACCACCCACCACTGAGTGAAAGGTTGGTCACTGAGTGAAACCAACATCCCTCACAGATTTTTCCCTACCGACGCACAGTTAGTGGCATCACCGAAAGACTTTCTGTGTAACTCAAATAGCAATTTTCGTCTGCCAATGGAAACGGGCATATGGATGCAGGGACTGGAGCCCGTATCCTAGTGAGGAGGGTAGCCAAAGGATGCAGGGACTGGAGCCTGTATCTCAGCGAGGAGGGGAGCCATAGGATGCAGGGACTGGAGCCTTATCCCAGCGGGGAGGATAGCCATAGGATGCAGGGACTGGAGCCTGTATCTCAGTGAGGAGGGTAGCCATAGGATGCAGGGACTGGAGCCTGTATCTCAGCGAGGAGGGTAGCCATAGGATACAGGGACTGGAGCCTGTATCTCAGCTAGGAGGGTAGCAATAGGATGCAGGGACTAGAGACTGTATCTCAGTAAGGAGGGTAGCCCACAGGATGCAGGGACTGAAGCCTGTATCTCAGCGAGGAGGGTAGCCATAGGATGCAGGGACTGGAGCCTGTATCTCAGCGAGGAGGTTAGCCATAGGATGCAGGGACTGGAGCCTGTATCCAAGCGAAGATGGTACCCCTTGGATGCAGGGACTGGAGCCAGTCTACTCAGGATCCAATGCTGGCTGTTGGTTCCGTCTATTATGCCAATTATAAAACTGTCTGTGATTTAGTGTTTTCCCAGGCGTGTACCTCCCGACCTCCAGTGTTAAGCGGAGACTCCGTACAAATCGGGCCCCGGGTAAACGTAAAGCGACAAGGAGTCTCAACATGAGAACATTTCTACTAAACTGTTCTGAGGCTTTTTCTGTATTGTTGGTATACAGCATACAGTGCATTGCATTATCTCACCCCTGGAATAAATCTCCATAGGCTTAACATTGGGAACTCGTTCTCCACGCCCCTACAAGTCTTGCAGTCCGTTCTCCATGGTCTATATCCTGTGTGTTGTCCATTCTTTTAGTGTGTCCAGGGGTGAGATAAATACAGAAAGCAACTCGTTTTGGTCAAAGAAGTCATTCTGCAACTCGTTTGAATGCTAAGTTATATTCACTCGGCTGTCGCCTCATTCATATCACTCTGCATCAAACTCGTGGAGAACAACGACTTTGGCCAAAACTTGTTGGTTTCTTCTTTATTATTTCCTTGTTGTCTTGTTCTCATATTTATCTGACTGTACACTCACGGCAGTCTCTTACACACATCTTTCGTCTTGCTCCCTTTTTTTGATATTTTAACTTTATAATTACATGGTTACCTGGTATACCTCTACCCCTTACTGGACTACAACCTTCAGGTCTTCCTATTCTAGATTGCCACCATTTTTCCAATTTACTACACTTCTGATTCTCCATTTATTTATCAGTCATTCAATATTTGATTTTCAGGGATACCCTATCTGTTCTCCTTAGCCTCCTTCTCCTTGGGTGACATTATCTGTTCTTTTTCCGTCACACCACGGAAACCTGCGTATTGATGCGACACTGTCCTTATGGTTGTACAAAGGTCAAGGATTAGGGTTAGGATTAGTGATTTTGTGAAAGAATCATGCTGATTGGTTCCCTCGGTTCCGGTTTTGTGTAAGAATCATGCCGATTGGTTCGCATGGTTCCGGTTTTGTGTAAGAATCATGCTGATTGGTTCCCATGGTTCAGGTTTTGTGTAAGAATCATGCCGATTGGTTCGCACGGTTCCGGTTTTGTGTAAGAATCATTCTGATTGGTTCCCACGGTTCAGGTTTTGTGTATGAATCATGCTGATTGGTTTCCACGAATACGCACGTTTCGGCATCGTAATACAAATATCAGTCCTTGAGTTTTGGAGTGGAAATCATTTTCAATAATTCACCATACCCAGTCCAGTCCATGACAGTGGACTTCAGCCTGTTATTTTGTCCGTCTAGTTTCACTATAGGTCGTGCAACCATATTGGGGACTGAAAACTAGTTATTTTTTACTTGAAATACAAAAATTCTTATAACTTAGGCTATAAAAAAGATACAGATTTACAAAGGATACCATATCAATCCAGAGATTGTAGGCTTATATATTTTGAATTTATTGAGGTGATTTATCTGTTTTCATTTTTGTCATATTTTCTCTGAAATCATGCTAAAAGTTAGGCAAAATGTTGGACTTTTAGAATATGAGTGAAGATTCCATAGAATTCCATATGGAAGCAAAATCAAAGCCCAGTTTAATCAAGTAGAGATTTCTTTGAGGATCATTTTGATAGCTTAACTTTGACTGTACTCATAGCAGAAGTCAAAATGGACTGTTTTGTTATCAAAATAGAAAAGTATCAAGAAGCCCCTTTTTGTGGTATGCGCCATATGTTATAGCATTGTCGTGGTAGGCATAAAATGGAGAAGCAAGGCTTGGTTGGAAATGATGCAATTTTTTTACATTATAATTTCAGACAATGTTTTCCTCTAGTTATTATTTACAAACAATTGCTTCCTTAATCTAATTAGATATGCAACACAAGTCAATCTATAAGAATTTTTAGGGAAACACTGTTTGAATCAGGACCCGACCTTTGTCCCTGATATGCCTTCCTGACCTATAGTTATCTCACCCCTGGTATTTCTGTCCCGTAGGCTTAACATTGGGAACCCGTTCTCCATGCCCCTACTAGTATTGCAGTCCGCCATTACTCTATGTCCTCTGCAACGTCCATTCGTTTAATGTGTGCAGGGGAGAGACAAATACAGAAAGCAACTCGTTTTGACCAAAGTCGTTGTTCTCCAACTCGTTTGAATGCTACGTTATATTCACTCCACCTCAAACTCGTGGAGAACGACGACTTTGACCAAAACCTGTTGGTTTCTTCTTTAGTACGTTTATAATTGAGCGCGGGAAATCGCGCTCATATACGTCATCTAGAAATTAGAATGCTCACACAGGCTTTCAGCTTACTGCAGAGAATCTAACACTTCGCTATCAATGTCCCAACTATAAAGGCCTGGGTAAATGAGCAGAGGTTCAGTATCCCAGGATCCCGTATCCCTGCCCCACTACTGACTTGGTTTCTTTTAATAGAACTTTCATAGTTGAGTGACCTTGTGTATGTGTGTGCAGTGTGGTGAAGCAAATCAACAGAAATTTGATATTTGATATCCTTTGTTATTCTCGTACATTTATTTGATGAGATTTTGGTATACCGCGCTCTTCCATTATGAATGGAAATAACATTTGCTCCTAGTTTGATGAGGTGACAGGGGTTGAAGGGGCATAAGAGGGGACGCAAAATCGGAAACGACTCTGGTTTGACATATGCCGAACTGAGGCCCCTGTACTGGAAGCCTAAATGTAAAACTATGTCATGGAGGTCTATAGTGAACACATGAATTAGTCGTGCGCCACCAACTTGTTGGGCAAAGCTTCCGGCAAAATCCGCCAGATGGCGTCGGTGCCGGTATTCCATTGACGTTGTGAACGGCCCAGTCACTCAACGTGCGGCCACAACCAACAAAAAAATGTACATTTGGGACTACACTCGAAGATGGATTAGCTTAGTATGATGGATCTGCAGCATGGCTAGGAGGAGGGGGAGGAGGGGGAGGAGGGGGAGGAGGGGGAGGAGGGGGAGGAGGGGGAGGAGGAGGGGGAGGAGGGGGAGGAGGGGGGAGGAAGGGGAGGAGGGGGAGGAGGGGGAGGAGGAGGGGGAGGAGGGGGAGGAGGGGGAGGAGGAGGGGGAGGAGGGGGAGGAGGGGGAGGAGGAGGGGGAGGAGGGGGAGGAGGGGGAGGAGGGGGAGGAGGGGGAGGAGGGGGAGGAGGGGGAGGAGGAGGGGGAGGAGGGGGAGGAGGAGGGGGAGGAGGGGGAGGAGGGGGAGGAGGGGGAGGAGGGGGAGGAGGGGGAGGAGGAGGGGGAGGAGGGGGAGGAGGGGGAGGAGGGGGAGGAGGGGGAGGAGGGGGAGGAGGGGGAGGAGGGGGAGGAGGGGGAGGAGGGGGAGGAGGGGGAGGAGGGGGAGGAGGGGGAGGAGGGGGAGCACCACAGTCGTGCAGAATTGGTTTATTCCTGTTGCCTTTGTTCATTTGGTATGGCATATACACACTTGATAGTGAGACACAAAAGCCGAATCACTGCACGAAACTTACCGCTTTATATATGAATGAATAGGGGGTGGTGTTGGCAGGTCGCGGGTGGCGGGTCAGTGTTGGTGCATCCTCTACCAACACCCACAGGACGGGGTGGGCGGCGGTTCACTTTTTTGGGGGGTATCATGTCTACGCCCGGTGTATATATATCGCGCAAAGCATGTTTTATCTTGGATACGCTAGGTGTGAAATACAGCCAGGTCGCTCACGTATACATAAGGAAACTGCCTCTTAGACGCCTCATACGCAGGTGCGGATTAGAGGTGTATACGAATGAAAACAAGTCAATATTCAGCCAATACGTGCGATGCCGCGATGGCGCATATATAAATAAAGCGGTAAGTTTTGTGCAGTGAATGGCATTGCGGAATTCAAAAGAGTGATAACGAAAAATGGTAACAACATAATACCTCGATGAAGAGAAACTTGTTGAACCTGTATATATTATCAATTAATAACCATCACATCTCATCCTCATCAATCTATTAATACCTTACCTTTTAGAGCGTGCTTGCACGCGCTAAATACATCATTTAGAGGTTAGAGTCGCCCACATAGACTTTCAGGGTACTGCAAAGAAACTATCCCTTCACTATCTGTGTGCTATTCACTGTGATATTGAGAACAGAGCAGGGAGCCAGTGTCACAGTCTCTTAGAGGCATGACCAGCTGACCATGACTCTCTGACCAATGTCGCCATACGCCTCCTTATGAGGCTCAGTTTCCAATTGGAATTTTGTAAAAAAAAAAATATATAAAAAAAAAAAAAAAAATCTATATCTAAGCTATAAAAGTATTCAGCCATTTTCCCGGTATGATTTACCCCTACAGCAACATAGTGGTAGTTCATTAGATATATGACAAGTTTTCACATTTGTTGAGTATAATCAAATTAATAGTATACCGAAAAACAGACAAATATTAAATATTTAGTTTGTGAAAATAAAATAAATGATTTCAAAAAAGTCCAAATATCATAGCAGTAGAAGTTCTTGAATAGCCTTCTTCTTCATCTTCTTCTATTGTATTGTGTTGTCACTTGTTCTGGACGGGTACTAGGAAGAACGCATATTGGCGATTGTACTTTGCCTTATTTCTCTGCCTGCCCGCAGAAAAAAAAGAAATTGGCAATTCACCTGGTCACAGATGACGCAAACATTCTGCAGTTCCCGGAACCTGCAGGCATGCATCTGCCGCTGGTTCTCCGCCTGTTTCTGTCATCATGACCTGCACAGCTGGGAACCAGTGATTGGAGAGCGCTGGGTGCACCACTCTCCTCCCAGATCTTTCCCGGCGCTAGAGCTTGTTTAATCTCTGCCTCAACCCAATGCTGGTTCCCTGGGTATCCATTAAAGATAGGGGAGAGCACTATCTATGAAATCTTCACAAAATGTAGATACGATATCATCTTCAGTATTTCTATTCAAAAGAAACAAAATATTTATGATTATATATTGTTTTAGGTAATTACAAACTTGAATTATGATTTTTAGCCATGAGGTGCCTTCCAATGAAGAAAGTAATCCCTAAGACTATGTCTGGTTTGACATGACATCTCTGTGCATCTCTATTTGCAAGGAAACCACAAAATAATCCCGAGAGTACAAAGAATTTAGAATATCTTAAAAACTGGCGGATGGGCCAGATTTGGGCCCAAACAGGCAGGTTGGGGCAGAGATACAAGCGGCCGCAGGAAGTAGAGCGCAGAATCTCTGCTAGGAGAGTGGGGTTGCACCTCAACAGGATCTGGCTGGCAGGGATTGTGGGGGGAGATTGACGGGGTTACAATCCTAGACGTGAGGGCAGGCGAAGGGAACGCAGGATGTCTAGACACAGAAGGGACCACCTGCCAGCATTCACGTACGAGGGATCATTTGTTATGGGGAGAGACAAGCAAACAGGTTCCACAGTGCGCAATCTTCGTCTGAGATTGTACTAGCATTGTCAAAACTAAGCAGTAACGTATATCCATAAATACATTATATAATTTACATAATGCACATATGTATCCAGTTTGTGACTGGTTATTGTATTCTTTTGTATTGCTAAAATCGGTAAACTGATATGATATGATATATAATGCATACTTCCAGTTTATGACTGGTTATTGTATTAGTTTGCTTTGCTAAAATTGGGAAACTGATATGGTATATGGGTTTTTATTTTCAGGAAATTGATTGTACTAGCATTGTCAAAACAAAGCA
This sequence comes from Alentia gelatinosa, assembly GCA_950022655.1. Classification (NCBI taxonomy): domain Eukaryota; kingdom Metazoa; phylum Annelida; class Polychaeta; order Phyllodocida; family Polynoidae; genus Alentia; species Alentia gelatinosa. The sequence continues at coordinate 10,568,812 of OX465585.1, forward strand.
GTAACGTATATTCATAAATACATTATGTAATTTGCATAATGTACATATATAATGCATACAACCATTTTATGACTGGTTATTGTGTTTTTTTGTGTTGCTTAAATTGGGAAACTGATATGGTACATGGGTTTTTATTTTCAGGAAACTGATTGTACTAGCTTTGTCAAAACAAAGTAGTAACGTATATCCATAGATACATTATATAATATACATAATGCACATATATAATGCATACTTCCAGTTTATGACTGGTTATTGTATTAGTTTGCTTTGCTAAAATTGGGAAACTGATATGGTATATGGGTTTTTAATTGCAGTAAACTGATTGTACTAGCATTGTCAAAACAAAGCAGTAACGTATATTCATAAATACATTATGTAATTTGCATAATGTACATATATAATGCATACAACCAGTTTATGACTGGTTATTGTGTTTTTTTGTGTTGCTTAAATTGGGAAACTGATATGGTACATGGGTTTATATTTTCAGGAAACTGATTGTACTAGCTTTGTCAAAACAAAGTAGTAACGTATATCCATAGATACATTATATAATATACATAATGCACATATATAATGCATACTTCCAGTTTATGACTGGTTATTGTATTATTTTGCTTTGCTAAAAATGGGGAACTGATATGGTATATGGGTTTTTAATTGCAGGAAACTGATTGTACTAGCATTGTTAAAACAAAGTAGTAACATATTTCCATAAATACATTATGTAATTTACATAATGGGTAACCCATGGCCTGTTGGTCAGGGGTGGTCATTGCACCCCCTGGTGACTCTCCCTCTCACTACTGGCGCCCCCTGCGCACCCCCTAGCGCTTCTCCCGCGCACCTCACACCAACGTGCGACCGCTCAGCACGTGTCTCGGTCTCATTTCTCGCTTCACAGTCACACCGTACGCACGTACATTTTTTCTTCCCACCCACCCTTTCCTATATAACCTACTCTATCCTCTCGTAGGGCTATCTTATTGTATTATTATTATAATACCTCATATAATAAGTTTACATTATTTCACTTATTGTATCAAATGTATGTCATTATTGACCACAACAAATACTATGTCAATTATTCATAACAACTTATTGATTATTCATTGTTTTCACTGTATTCACTTATTCATATCAATAAGAACTTACAAAATTCGAATTCACTCTCACTTTTATCCAGGGATAGGAGTAATGCACATATATAATGCATACATCCAGTTTACGACTGGCTGCAGTTGCAGAAATGGCAAATTGACTTGGTGCAAATGGGTTACAGAAAACGATACATAGACTGAATAATTACACGCTGAGTCATCGATGATGAAAATACTATTTGCTCCTAGCTTACCTCAACTTACCTTCTTCTATCCTTTCTTATTTACCACATTTTATATCCGGGTTTGATATTTATTCACAAACTCGGATGTTTAACAGGACTAGAGGAGTATAGCTATAACCAGGGACCTGTTTCACTAGTCTCGTGACTTGTCTGTGAAACCATACAGACATTGGGGTTCTGTAGTTTTGTGGCAACACAAGTAGCTGCCCTTAGGAAAAAACAGACCCCAAACATAAGGATTAGACAAATCTACACATCATGGACCTGTTTCACTAGTTTCGTGACATGTCTGTGACACCATACAGACATTGGGGTTGTCTAGTTTCGTGACAACACAAGTAGCTGCCCTTAATAAAAGACAGACCCCAAACATAAGAATTAGACAAATCTACACATCATATGGGAACTGTTTCACTAGTTTCATGACATGTCTGTGACACCATACAGACATTGGGGTTGTCTAGTTTCGTGACAACACAAGTAGCTGCCCTTAATAAAAGACAGACCCCAAACATAAGAATTAGACAAATCTACACATCATATGGGAACTGTTTCACTAGTTTCATGACATGTCTGTGACACCATACAGACATTGGGGTTCTGTAGTTTTGTGGCAACACAAGTAGCTGCCCTTAGGAAAAGACAGACCCCAAACATAAGAATTAGACAAATCTAGACATTATATGGGACCTGTTTCACTAGTTTCATGACATGTCTGTGACACCATACAGACATTGGGGTTGTCTAGTTTTGTGACAACACAAGTAGCTGCCCTTAGGAAAAGACAGACCCCTAACATAAGAATTAGACAAATCTACACATCATGGACCTGTTTCACTAGTTTCGTGACTAGATAGACATGAAAAGCAGCACCAACAGTGCAAGCAAGAATGGACAAAACAAAGTCTAATGTCTAGTTCTTATGAAACCGGACACACCATCTAGACGCCATCTAGACATATCGCGAAACTAGTGAAACAGGTATCTGGTCGACTTGTATTTCCCGGCGATATGTCAAGGACATTTGGGAAGCCTTGGATCATTTCCTGTTCACAAGAGAAGGATGATGGGATGAAGAATGTAGATCTCCAATGACAGAACTCTGACGAAGGAAGGCGGGCTGCTGACAAGGCTGAGGCATAGGTATAGACGTTGAAATGTTGGGATTTGTGAGTGCCATATTTCCTTAGGGGGTGCGTCCACCAACCACGACAGGGCTGCGACACGCGCCGACAAGAAAGTTCCAATCGCAGCCTTGTCGCAGCCTTGTCCTGAGAAGGGGGGCAGTCGTGACCCCTTGTCGCAGCCAGTAGGGACGTCCACGCTCCACCTAAATATTCTATCGTAGACCTCTGTGACAACCTCCCAACATGCCACGACATGCCACGACAAGGCTCTAAAATCGAACATGTTCGATTTTGTCGTAGCCTTGTCGAAAGGCCCCCGACAACCTCCCGACAAGCTTTGTGTTGCAGCCTGTCGTGGCCTTGTCATAGCCTCTTGTCGGGAACTGTGGTCCACCAACCACGACAAAGCTACGACAAGGCTTCCAATCGTAGAGCTGTCGTGGACCCTGTCGGAAAGCTGTTGTCGCAGCCTTGTCGTGGTTGGTGGACGCACCCCCTAATACATCAAAGACCGATCCCTTGTTATTTTTTACTTACCCAAGATGTATTTGCAGTTAATTGAATACTAGTTGCATAGAATGTGCTACAGATAAAATGATCATCTATAGGCCTCAGTATTGTTGTTCTTAATTCGTTATTCTGGGACTACCATAAAATAAGGCCCTCACCTATGTCATCATGATAGCTATTGGACCACGTTGAGTATCTATCAACATACACGCACTTGCATTGTTAGGCCTGGCGTCCACCTACTACGATATGGCTCCGATGTGGTCTTCGATGCACCTCCCGATAAAAAACCAAAATCGCGTCGGAAGGTCACATAAAATCGGGGCAGTTGACAACATTTCTGCGATTAGACACCAATAAAACACCCATACAAGGCATGGTGGATTGGCATGTCTAGACATATGTTTACGATTTTGCACCTTCCCGATATGTCTCTGATATTTGCTTTTTGTATCTGTGCCATATAGGTAGGTCTAAATTTCTATCATAGTAGGTGAACGCCAGGCCTTAGTTCTGTTAATATGATATGATATGATAACCTCACAGGGTGGCACTCTTTTTTTCTTTCTTTTGGTAGCAATATCTAATGTTTTTAAAAGGAATACATTCAGGCTCATTCTTTTTCGCAGAGGTTCTAAATATACACATACATAGTTCAAAAAGTATACGTAGATGTAAAAGACAGTGGTTTATTCACTGTTGCTCCCCCTTTTTATTGATGTATAAAAATAGAATGAAAAATTCTGGTGCTGATTCTTTCCGTGCGATATCGGGTTCCTCCCTTCAACTATCTGCGAGTTTATTCGGGAGGCATCATTTTCTTTAGGAAAGATTCTGGAATCCCCATTCAAATCGGTCACTAAGGCCCGGCGTACACCTACTACGATATGGCACCGATATGGTCTACGATGCACCTCCCGATCCAAAATCAAAATCGCGTCGGAAGGTTACCTAATATCGGGGCAGTTGACCACGTTTCTGCGATTAGGCACTGATAAAAACCCCATACAACGCATGGTATATTGGCTTGTCTAGACATATGTTTACGATTTTGCACCTTCCCGATATGGCACCGATTTTGACATTTTGTATCGGTGCCATATCGGGAGGTCTATGATTCTATCGTAGTAGGTGGACGCCAGGCCTTATTCGCTAGTCGCGTAGCCGCCCTGTCAACATACATAGAATGTAAAATTCTGTTCATTTCCATTTTATTTGTACAATGTCTCTGGTTAATTCCTAAACATAACGGATTCTCTTTGTCTCTTTATTGCATAATTTTCCGTTTTTTCAAAGTTTTTCATAAGGGTAATAATATTATTGTTAACTACAAGATAATACAGAGTAATTACAAAATGACATGTACAATATGATATGAGGAGAACAAGATTACAAGATCATGCTAAACACACTGTAAGACATTAGCTCTCTTTATTTTCAATACTTTTTCTTCAGAATGTGTTATACATGTGACTTTCCATCATAGTATACATGTGAATATTCCTCGTAGTTTACATGTGTCAATCCCACATAGTTCAAATTTGAGATTATCCATTGAAACTGTCTTTATTTCTTTGAATATCAGTTAAAATATAAAGTATAAAGTTTTTAGTGTGATGATAACCTAAGATTGCATATTATCATAGTAATGGTTGTTAACCCATTGACCGATATCACATATGGATTACATGATTACCTTGCTCTTATTGTTAAGCTTGCTCTATTTTGGTTTTGATAATAACATCACAATCACACTTATATAGCATCATGATTGGCAGGACAGGGTACAAACAGGTTGATGAACAATAACGATACAATACAGAGTGCTTATTACATACAAGAGACATCACAATACAATGTACAGATTACATACAAACATAGGAAACCAATGATAAAGCATTTGCCTGGATTGTGAAGGATGGGAAAAAAGTCCCTGACCTGGAGAAGGAAGTGGATGTTACCTTCACATGGAGGTGCCACTTAGAATTCTTAAGTACCTAGTATTGGGGTATCAAAGGTATTTGTACAGAGTGGTCAAAGATACCCTACATTCCTATATACCCATTATTGAACTAACTAGAGTTACATACCACTGCTGGGGGGTGCATTAAAAATAAGTTATGTGTCGAGGTTGACGTTTTCGTCCCGCTCTCATGTTTTCGGCCCGCTCTGACGTTTTCGTCCCGCTCTGATCACGTGATACAATACACCAGCAGGACGAAACAATAGCTGTTGTAGTTATTTGATAAGGGTGGCCATTTGCTTCGGAAGTGTTTCAGGTAAAGAATTAAGCATTTTTATCGATATTTGAAGGTATATAGGAATAGGGAAACCAAGTACCGTAAGCATTAGTCAAAGTTACTCGGTAAGGCTTGGAAAAATTACTGCCCGCAGCTGACGCCTTGGGCAGTAATTTTTCCAAGCCTTGCCTCGTAACTTTGAACTTTTGCTCACCGGAACATAGTTTCCATCTATTACCCCACGTCATGTGCCATTCCCAACATGCTTGAGACAGAATACAAGAAATGGCAATGACGTGGGCCGGTGTTTGTTATCATTACATGACATTTCCTTATCCAACATTTCCCTTTTACAGATTTATTTCCCACCACCAGCAGAAATAACATGAACAGAGGACGGACATTCTGACCCAATTTCTACGGATGTTATGTGAGATGTGCCTCGGAAGCTCGTCCTAATAGACAAATCGGCCGATTGCATGACCTCCCTTTTATCACAGCATAATGCATTGCGTTTTCCATCAACCAATCCCTCATGACTCTGAAGGCATGGCTTTGAAATGAGTATTTGTCGCGTTACATGCTGATACAATAAGACCAATGTGCAGATATTATTAATACATGAGCATTAAATGAGGCAATTAAATATTTTTCTTCATTTTTCTGTTCATGGAAGACCTGCCTTTGGCAGAATGAATAAAGATTTGTTTTAAAAATAAATAAATCTGTAAGCGCTGGTTCCAGTAACTCACAAGATATGGCAAGATTAGTCATGATTTGGTTGTCCTGCTAAATCTTGCTAGGTTTTGAATAATATTTGCCATGATGCATCTTGACGTGTCGCGATGGTGGAGCACCGAAGTATACATACGATATCATGAAAAAGTACACATATCATCGCGCACGACGTATCGCGACAAAGGAGGTAAGACATATCGCGACACTGTAAGATATGACAAGATATATACCACGGTGTATCCATCGTGCTGGTGAAATCAGCCCTTTATAGAGTAAACCTATCAAAGTTTATGGTCAGAGCTCATATCTTATTGAGTATGAATATTGTAGTAATTCACAAGGCAAAGCCGCGTGAATTACAAAGCAATTCAAAAAAGATGGAATGGAGGTTTGACTACAACCTTAGACACATGAATTATGTAGCGATTCAAACGAGATGGGATCGAGTTCTGACCGTAAACTTAAATAGGTTTCTGAATTTATCTCACCCCTCACATTGACTAATTGGATAACATTTGTGACATAATTCCCCCATTGATTATTTTTCTTAAATACCCCATGGGCATTGGGTACGAGTTTCCAATATTAGGTCTATGGAGAAAAACCAGTTGTGAGATAAAACCTAAAATTGAGGAGACAGGCACGCGGTATTAGGATAATCAAATAAACGAATTATCGGTAGACCTACTTATGTGTCTACCATCTAGAAAGGGTTATCATTCGGGATAAGACACCATATATAGACTAGATTCGACTATATCTGAAGTGCATTTTACGCATTCCATGTTATTAATCACAAGGTTTGGTTCGGAACCTCAAGATATTCTGGATTCGAAAACGAACTTTGTGATTATGGCATATAATCAAGACAGAAACTATGTTTTAATATACACCAAGGTAAGGTATCCATAGCCAGCTAACAAAAATACACGTTATTTCTGCATGTAATGCCCGGCGCTCCACCTAGTACGATATCGCTCTGATATGGTCTACAATGCACCTCCCGATTAAAAAATCAAAATCACGTCGGCAGGTCACATAAAATTGGGGCAGTTGACCACGTTTCTGCAATTAGACACTGAAAAAAACCCGATACAATGCGTGGTGGATTGGCATGTCTAGACATATATCTATGATTTTGCACCTTCCCGATATGTTTCCGATATTTGCTTTATGTATCGGTGCCATATCGATAGGTCTAAATTTCTATCGTAGTAGGTAGACGCCAGGCCTAACAAAAATACATGTTATTTCTCATATGTCTACATGTAAGTAAACAGACATCCAGGCCTCACCATCAGGACCAGCTGCCCACCAAGAATCATATCTGTAACTTTAGATTCCCAACTCTCTTCTGGCTGTGCATCTATGCATATGTAACCGCAATTCTGAAGCCCCCAGACGTCCGACCTGGTCTGATAGACAGGCTGCCAACAGGAAGTCAGCTAACGCGCAGACGTCTGATTCTGCGCACTGGCCCAGTTCCGGGAATCGCATGTCTGTGTGTGGCGGTAGGGAAGGGTGTTCCAGTGTAGAGGAGTGTGTGGGGGGGGGGGGGGAGGGAATTACTAACTGATGTTGCTAAGAGGCAGTACAACTGTCAAGGTAGACAGACCCGACAGGCTGCTGTATAGGTCAGCTGCACTGCACATTTCATAATTCTGGGTGCCTAGAACTTGGCTGGGAGAATGGAAAAGTAGGATTTATATTCATAATTGGGATAATATGTGGAAAAAAACTTTCTTAATCCGGATAATCGGGCCCCCGATTTTCGCCGATTTCACCGATTTTCTTGGAAATGTTTTAATTGAGATAAAACGTGCAAACGATAGATTAGAAAGAGAAGAGCCTACAGCTTTCTGAATTTTAGAAATTGGTTCAGTAGTTCAGAAAATATGGAGGAAGGTATGGTCAGATTTACGTTGAGTTAGATGAATCTAAAGTATATAGAAAACCATAGACATGGATATTGAGGGCACGGCACCCTAATTAGCACGGATTGACAGATTTATTACAATAAGGCCTGGCGTCCACCAACTACGATAAAAGTTTAGACCGACCGATATGGCACCGATACAAAAAGCAAATATCAGAGACATATCGGGAAGGTGCAGAAGCGTAGACATATATGTCTAGACATGCCAATCCACCACGCATTGTATGGGGTTTTTATCGGTGTCTAATCGCAGAAACGTGGTCAACTGCCCCGATAGTAGGTAACCTTCCGATTTTTTATCGGGAGGTGCATTGTAGACCATATCGGAGTCATATCGTAGTAGGTGGACGCCAGGTCTAACTCTCTAGATATTCATGATAGGAACATGAACTACACCAGACACTATCTGGGCAATGATCAGGCAGTTTTAGTGTTTGTTGATGAGATGCCAGGAAGTTGAACGATCAGAGATAATGTAACAGTGTAGCAAAATATAAAATCAACAGCCTATTGCTGTGACACAATTATCCTACCCCTAATAAAAAACGCCATAGGCTTAACATGGGATTTGTTTATTTCACGGGTGTGACATAAAGTGTTGTTTATGCCACTACTCTCTGATACTGATAAAATATGGAAACGGGGTAAGATAAATTCTAGACGCCACTCGTTTGAGTTTGAGCTTATTTATGCCACTCATTTTGTTGCCTCTGTATTGTCACTCATCTTCGACTCGTGAAATTATGGAGCCAACAAAATGTGTGGCATAAATAAACTCAGACTCAAACTCATGACGTCTCTTGATATTATGTCATCCCCGGTATTTTTGTCCCATAGGCTTAAATTCGGAACTCGTTCTCCATGCCCCTATGCGTATTGCAGTCTATTCTCCGTGGTCTATAGCCTTCTTTTTTGTAAAAAATTTCTAAAGGATTTTATTTCTACTGGAGTGGTGCTTGGGTGTACTAGACTCCCATCTTCCAGCAGCTCCAGTTCAAATGGTAATGCCTTTGCCTAGCTAATAGGCTCACAGCAGGCTGTGATAAGGTTGATACAGTACAAAGATTATAACATAAGAATTACCAAGTACAAAATTTGCTTATTATATTACTAATATGATTTTCGGGGAGGAAACCCAGAAAAACGAACTCCGATTTTATATCATGTGCCACGTAGGCTAGTATGGTCGGAGTAAACAAGATATCACAACACAGTTAGATGAGGCAAATTGGGGAACACAGAAATACAGTTAGTAATTTATTCTTGGGAGTTTCAGCTGACGTTTGAGTGTCGATTTTAGAGACTCGCGAGTGTTTAGGTTGCGTACATCGCACGGTAGGTTATTCCATATTTGACTGGTTGTATATTAGACAGATTTTTGATAACGATTAGATCGTATCGTGTCGGCTGATTTTAGTACAGGCGCATCATAAATATTTGTCTGGCGCTGGCCTTGCACAGTGAATGCGGGGTTTTGAGCTCTGTCATACGCTTTTTATTTTTTTTATCATTTCCTTTATTCATCAAAACATCACCATTTAGATACAATGTTCTTATTGATAAGGTGCATATGGATGAATAAAGGGGGCTTAGATCTCAGTCAGAGATGACTGATTTTAATGATCTAGCCGACCTGAAGTCAAGATGTCGTCCTGTAAGGCCCGGCGTCCACCTACTACGATATAGCACCGATATGGTCAAGATGCACCTCCCGATAAAGAATCAAAATCGCGTCGGAATGTTACCTAATATCGGGGCAGTTGACCACGTTTCTGCGATTAGACACCGATAAAAACCCCATACAACGCATGGTGGATTGGCTTGTCTAGACAGATGTCTACGATTTTGCACCTTCCCGATATGGCACCGATTTTGACATTTTGTATCGGTGCCATATCGGGAGGTCTACGATTCTATCATAGTAGGTGGACGCCGGGCCTTATACGCCGAGGTATAAGAATAAAAAAAAGTCCTTCACATGACCATATACCCCTTTGTCGTAAATGTAGAATAACCAGTAAGTAACAGCGGATACCAATGAGTTAATTAAATTGGGCTATAGACAATAGTTAAATACTACGAGTAAATATATGTTACTAGGAAAAAATAGAATACCTATATGTAGCATTTTACAATACAAGTTACCAGGGTGCATTATACAGGTCTTTCATATCCTCATACATTTCAATATATAGATACTGTAGCATTTAATTTTCTTTTTGTTAATGACTTAAATGCTTTAAAGTCGGGTGTATTGCGTACTATGGGCGGTTGATCGTTCCATAGTGAACCTCCTATATAATGAACTGACCTAGTGTATGCTGTGCAGTTTGGTTTAATTATCTGCGAAACAGGTGCCATAAATAGCCTTGTCTGTCTTCCACCCATGTTTACATTTATGTTCTTGATCCTTTTAAACATAAAATTCAGTAAGTGAGCCTGTCTCCGATCTTTGAGAAACGCTAGTGTTGTTAAGTGGGATGGCCTGCGTTGATTCAAGTAGTTGAGTTTACATTGACGGTGAATGTGGTTGTTTGAGATACGTTGGCCTTGTTCATGACAAACAACAAATACGTAGCCCTCGATTCTGGCATTTTTAAAATTTTATCCAGTGACTTGGCTGTAGCATTGTTGTATAGTACGTCGCCTGTGTGTCGTCCATTCTTTAAGTGTGTACAAGGGTAGGATAAATACAGAAAGCAACTCGTTTTGGTCAAATGAGTCGTTCTCCAACTCGTTTGAATGCTAAGTGATATTCACTCGGCTTCGCCTCATTCATATCACTCCGTATCAAACTAGTAGAAAGCAACAACTCTGACGAAAACTTGTTAGTTTCTTCTTGAATCTAAAAGGCTGCTTATATGTATCTCTGAAAACCTTCATTGTAAATGGTCAATTCAGCTAGAAATTCTCTATCTTGGCGGATATAAAAGTCTATGTTTCAAATATCTATTACCATTTAGTAATAAGATAAAGTACTAAATATCCATACTTAAATAAAACAAATTGGTTGGTATTTACTACTATTTTAAGACACAGAATCCCCCATATAACACTGAGACCACTGCTAAATAAATACCTGAGACATCAAAGCTCTTCACAAAGTCTTCTATCAAACAACAAGAAAAGTCGAGTATTTGCAATTGCTGTGGTTAGAGCAAAGCCACAATGAGAGAGCCTTGGTTGCCATTGTTAACATGGCTTGCCAAAGTGGGCCGAGGACACCGCTAGAGAAGATTCGTCTATTTGTCACGTTTACTGACCTTTAATAGCAACGGTCATATTTTTGTGTTGGTATTGAACGAAAACGTGCCGTTGCTGCCTGACTACCTGGATGGAAACTGAACTATGTTAATTAAAGATGAACGCTTTCACTTTAATCATTACAACCGTAGGAAAGAAGAAAGCCTCTTTAACCCTTTAATTGCAGCATGATGCCTCCAGGTATTCCCCTGGCTACTGCAGCATGCCTTCAGGCATTCCCCTAACTATTGCAGCATGATGCTTCCAGGCATTCTCCTGGCTATGGCAGCATGATGCCTCCAGACATTCCCCTAACTATGGCAGCATGATACCTTCAGGCATTCCCCCCGGCTATGGCAGCATGATGCCTTCAGGCATTCCCCTGGCTATAGCAGCATGATGCCTCCAGGCATTCCCCTGCACTGTGAGAAGACCACCAGTTTATTCATATATACCCCATCGCATAAATACATGTATTTTTGCTTTGAGACATTGCCCTGGCTATAGCAGCATGATGCCTCCAGTCATTCCCATGGCTATGGCAGCATGATGCCTCCAGTCATTCCCATGGCTATGGCAGTATGATGCCTCAAGACATTCCCCTGTCTATGGCAGCGTGATGCCTCCAGACATTCCCCAGGCTATGACAGCATGATGCCTCCAGTCATTCCCCTGGCAAAAGATGCCTCGAGACATTGCCCTGGCTATAGCAGCATGATGCCTCCAGTCATTCCCATGGCTATGGCAGCATGATGCCTCCTGACATTCCCATGGCTATGGCAGTATGATGCCTCAAGACATTCCCCTGTCTATGGCAGCGTGATGCCTCCAGACATTGCCCTGGCTACTGCAGCATGATGCCTCCAGGCATTCCCCTGGCTATGGCAGCATGATGCCTCCAGGCATTCCCCTAGCTACTGCAGCATGATGCCTCCAGGCATTCCCCTGGCTACTGCAGCATGATGCCTCCAGGCATCTTAGAGGTATCATTGATACTTACAAACAAAATTCAAATTTTTGAATTAATAGAAATTTCGACTAAGTATAATACCTATCTTGACCTTTGATTTGGTATAACAAAATATCATCAGCTACCAAGGTAAATTACTCAAATCACATGATACATCATGTGACATTGCTATTTCTCCAAAGAATGGTGCCTGCTGTAGCAGGGTTGTTTATGCCGGCAATGCCTGCCATGTAATGTTGAGCAGGGGAACTGGGTGCTGCGGGGAAAGGGTCAAAGGCTTAACTAAGGGACCTTTAGAGTAGAAAAGATGTATTCGTGGTGATTCAATGAGACAGGTAATCCGATCTAAGATGAACTATCCCTTTGAACAAATGATATGGTACAGTCAATACATTTTTGTGAAAGGTGTGTGTACTCAGGAGGTGCTTCAGGATAGCCTTCATTTATCTTTAATAATTCGTTTAAAACCATTGCAGTTATTCTGACCAATGGTTCCAACATTTCATTGTATTATGTATTATATATATTATATTTAAATTTTATATTGTAAATTACCTGAGGTTTTACCTCGTTTTCGTAACTATACATATATATATATATATATATATATATATATATATATATATATATATATATATATATATCACGTGGCGTAAGCAAATTATGTAAGAAGAATGCAGAACACAAAAGCCACAAAAGGTTTTATGGAAGATCGCGGACATGTACTGACGAATGATACCTGAATAAAAAAAGAAATTAACAAAGTGTTGGTCGGTAAAATGTCCGTCCTTGTTCGTATTGTAGCGGTCACCGGGTTAGGTCAGATTGACCATGATTATTGAACTAAACCTACGTTGGGTAATGTTACCCTGTGATCAGCCACATCACAGGTTGGCTCGAGGTCGTAAAGAACTGAAGGCCTTTCCACCCACATCAAGATATATCACGAGTACAGTAATTAAACAGTAAACTTTCGACGTCTTGTTATTTATGTATCTATTTTTGTCTAAATTGAACTCCATCCCTGTTCACCTCTTTTCTTCTACTCAATCATCACATCCCTACAAATTATGTTAATTTAACTACTGTGTGTTAACTAAACTCTGAAATCACGATTGTATGAGCGTACCGAGCGAAATGTAAGACCGTCAACTATGGCGAATTTTGTTCATTCAATGAAAAAAAAAAATATATATATATATATATAGAACGTCCTGACCATTCTGTACAAGTCACAGGACGAGATGCTAATTTACCGTTTGTACGGACCGAGGCGTTTACGCCGCGTTCCGTACAAACGGTAAATTAGCATCTCGTTCTGTGACCTGTACGAGCATGGTTGGACGTTATATATTTACCATATACCCGATATTTAGAGAAAAAAAACTATTTTTCTTAACAACCAAAATTTTAATAAATGTGTATGGCTAGGTGTCCGTATTTTAGTGTACGGACCAGTCATATGCCAAAAACTGTGCATATTTACATTATATACGGCATGGGTATATAGTAAAGAACTGAAGGCCTTTCCATCCACACCAAGATATAACACACAAGTAAGCCAACTCACCAATTTGTATATTGTAAAGTTTAGAGAGGCAATCCTTCACTGCTTACTGCTGATTCGTTATGTGTAATTCTTTAATAGTACTAAATATTTATATAAATATCAAAAGACTATGTATCTTCAAGACTGCTCTGTACCAGGACTGCTGTACCCTGGAAAACCACGAATTCTTGGTGAATTACTTGTTAATAAAAAAAAAGTACAATAATATGGAGAAACCAAACAAGAGTTAGTCGCGTTGTTGTTTATCGCACGATGACAAGATCGGGTATTATTATATACCTATGCACAAACTATATATAAATACTGACTGTTCCTAGGGTTACAGTAATAATATCATATAACCAAGGCACTCCGTCTAGCTTAGTACGCATCGCCTTTGGAATTGACATACAGAGTGCTTTGACTGACATACAGAGTGATTTGACTGACATACTGAGTGCTTTGAAAAATAACGCAATCTGATTGGTCGAGAGGCCAAAGAGCCCGGCTGGGCGGGAAATTCAAAAATGGCGGATGTCCTCGAATCGCGAGTTTGACAATGTGTTATAGGCGGGCCGGAATGAGTAAACGTGCGTACCGACTAGACATCGAGGCATCTAACGTGAGGCATTCACGTGATACAGTTTAGATAGCTTAGATATATGAAATCAATCGATATCAACAAGCACTGACAGTCCACTCCGATGCTCCGTGTTGTCAATGTCAAATTACGTTGGCTACCCTAGTTCCAGTGTCGGGATACTGTGCAGATTTATTTCATATATCTAAGCTATCTAAACTGTATCTAACTGTATATCTAAGCTATCCAAACTGTATCACATGATTGTATCACGTTAGGTACCTCAATATTTGGTCATTATACATTTTTAGACAAGTTCATGTTGACAATCTTCTCGGACGTTCGCTTCCGACGATGAACGACTTTTGCAGGTTAGGAACACACACTGTAAAACAAGGGGTCACAGCGAAATTATATGAACGTCACTCTCTGAATCGTAGTCTTTGGTATTCGGTAAGCATGGGTATAACAGAGGATGTGTTCGGAGAATGAGCAAGGCAATCGCCATAGTAACAGATCCAGCATGTATCCCAACATACACAACGTCTTTGGCAACACTGTCTTGTCGAGTGAGGGGTGTTCTATGGGCGATTAAGGTAAATTCTGAACATTGTAACACATTGTAAGGTATATGATAATAGAATAACAATGTTGGCGCTCGTGTATGGGAGCTGTACGCCTTGGTTTGTCTCACAGCCGTACTCACCAAGGCCGTAGGCCTTGGTGAGTACGGCCGTGAGACAAATCTCGGCGTACACCTCCCATACACGAGCGCCAACATAGTAGTTCTATATTACTGCGTGAGGCGAAGCCGAGAGCAGTAATAGGAGAAAACGCCCTAACTGTGGCCGAACTGTCTTAGTTCGAGGTCACCTATCGCCGACGTTCGCCCCGACACCGTAGGCGAAGGGGCGAAAGTCGGCGATAGGTGACTGAGAACTAAGACATAGTTCTGGCCACAGTCAGGGCATTTTCATATTATTACATACCTTAATTCGATCAGAAACACGCCATTTATTGAGTTCCTAAGTCACAACCGCTCCATGTTGACACTGTCTGCTACGAACCGGAAGTTGCGCAGGATCTGTGTTTCGCGCATGCGCGATAGGCCGTCACTCGCCTAGCGGATGTTTGGCCTCTATTTGGTACGCATGGGGTTAGCAGAGGATACGATTGGAGAGCGTTAGGCGTGTGTGGAGGCGTATATGCCAGGAACCAGCCACAGAGTTTCTGTGCGTCACCCGTTGCGGATCGTGTTGTTATTATCGATGAATTTCGCATATTTGAGCAATTTAAACGGTGTCAGGTGAGAGCCAAACGTTAGTTACCTCGACGATTGGTCATAAGGAACTTGAAGTTGTTACGGGGGGCATGTATCGCGAGTTTAAAGTCGTGATTCGACGACGTTCGCCATGTTATTTTTGGTCGCGATGACGTTGAATACGCACGCCTAGCGCATTGCGGCGAGTTAGTTACATACACGTTAGAATCTTACAGTGAGACGAAGTGCACCATAGTGGGCCGGAGTCACGATATACTACACCCCCGTGAGCGGGTAGTATTTCACTGACGTTCGCACATAGGTATGTAATAATATGTGAAACCATAGTTATGGTGACAATACGGGATAGATTTATGAGTTGTCTCTGCTAAATTCGTTCAGAACGAGCTGTTTACAGCGAGTTCTGAACGAATTTAGCAGAGACAATGAATAAATCTAGTCCGTATTGGCACCATCACTATGGTTTCATATTATTAGATACCTTAATTAGGTCTTAATTCGCTAAAACTGACCGTTATTCGACGTCGAAATCACTTTTTGCAACTCGCAAAGACGATGTGTACGTTAGCAGACATACCAGAAGTTGATAATCGGAAGTGATCACCGCGCAGTCGCTCATACATTATATCGCCGCATAAATTACCGCTCGATCACCCTGCTACGCTCGATCATCCCGTTGGATAGCTGTACTCGAGCGGCGCAGTGTATGACAGGGGTTTTGCGATTTGTTGACATCGACGAGTTGCCGGCTCGGCCCGTGAACGTA
This sequence comes from Alentia gelatinosa, assembly GCA_950022655.1. Lineage (NCBI taxonomy): Eukaryota > Metazoa > Annelida > Polychaeta > Phyllodocida > Polynoidae > Alentia > Alentia gelatinosa. The sequence goes on from OX465585.1 coordinate 10,585,101, forward strand.
TCGAAATCGATATTTCTTGCATATCTAAACTATCTAAAGTGTATCACGTAATTCGTTATCGTATTCCACCTCGAAGTTTGAATCTGGCACCTAGAATTCTGTTATCGGCCTCTCGGCCAATCAGATTGCGTTATTTCGTCAAAGCATGCAATCTGTCACCCAAAGCGTGCACGTAAGGTTCAAAGGATGCAATCTGTCACCCAAAGCGTGCAGTCTGTCACTATCCAAAGGCACCAGTACAAAGATTCACGGCGCACAGTGTATTCTGTGTACGATAACCCCCAGGAGTAGTACGTATTTACACTGAGTTAGTGCATAGGTATGTAATAATACGCGATCTTGCCGGCGTGCAAACCAAACAAGAGTTAGTCGTGCTGTTGTTTATCACACAACGGCAAGATCATGTATTACTGCGCGAGGCGAAGACAAGAGCAGTAATACGCAATGTTGCCGCAGTGCGATGAACAATAACATGACTAACTCAAGTTTGGTTTAGAATTTATCCTACCCCACCCGTCTAAATTACTTCTACATTAACAAATGATGTAATTTGTCAAGTGTATCCCACTAGAGCGATATTTTTCATTTTTCTGAACTCCAGACCAAATACAGTGACCCAATGTTAAGCCTATGGAGTTTTTTTATTAGGGGTAGGATAAATAGGTTTATTCACCATATCTTTGTATGTGTTTATGCTTGGTCACAGCTTGGTTGGGTACAATCAACTGAAGTTGAATAAACCTGACCCTTCTACTGAAAGAGTAAGGAAAATCTGCACTCCTTTGTGAGAATCGTGTAAATAATCTAGGATCTTACATAAATACATTTGTCTGTACCTCGGTACAACGGTGAACGTTTGATAATATTCAAGTTTGTTTGCTAAGACAGTATCAGACATCCATAAGGTCGTCCATAAGTGTTGAATAAAGTTGGCCCACATCGTCCCTGAGTCTCTATGGATACAGAAAAAGGGTCTTTATTTAGGACCCTAGATTATTCAACGGTGCCCAGGTCTGCACCTATCTAGACTAAGAGCAAAAAGTAAGTTCATCATAGATGAATGAGCGTGCAATTATAAACGTATATAACAAATAAAAGGTCAGAGTTAGATTTAGCCTATGGATAGTTTTCTACAACCCACTTGTACCCAGTCAACTTGCCATTTCTCTAACTGCCTAAGTCTAGGATCAAAACATATCAAAAACAGTGGGTCAATGAGGTATTTCGGTCTTGAGTGATTGCTCATGGTCAGCTGGGCACACTTCTCTTCAGACCCTGAGACACTGGCTCCCTGCTCTGTTCTCACTATCACAGTGAACAGCATGCAGATAGTTAAGGGATAGTTTTCTGGAAGCACACTGAAAGTTCAATGTGACCACTCTAACCCTGACTCTAAGCTCTAGATGATGTATATAGGCGTGCAAGCATGCTCTAAAAAGCAAGACGAGGGATCTGCCAGCCTAGCTGCAACCCTGACTATATATACAGTTGAGTTATGTCAGAAAGGGCGACCCCATAGCACCTGTATGCATGGGTTGAGCCTTGTTACTTGCAGCCAGGGGCAGGCACAACATGTCCTCTACCAAGGAAGAAACTTGTGTGTGAATACCTTGCACATTGAACTGATTATTCAGGAGTGATTAGTCAGTCCTGCAGCCATGTTCTTTTTATATATTTTTTTATTGGCATGAAGCTAGTCACAAACCAAACCACAGCACAATTGAACAGCAGTCACATTCAAAAGTGACATTCAAGAGCCACACATCATTCACTATGTACCCATACTATAGCAGGCACCAGAACCAATTTGGGCCTTTTCATGGCCGGCTTTTGTTGTCAATATTATTAAAAGAAATTACAAATTTAAAATTTTCAGTATATCTGAATTTTTTTATTAGAACTTTTCGATATTTTAATGACCTACTGGCAACATTAAGCATAATATCTCATGTATTTTTTATGATTCTCCGATAATTTTTCATGGTTGTGGTTCATCCATTCCATACGGGAATGCCATATGGCATTGTCCTGCCCTGGCCAGGGGAATGCCATGTGGCATTGCCATGCCAGAAAGGGGGACAATGCTTACATCGAGGTCTCCTATGTTGAGGTCCGGTTTGATTACAGTATAGTTCCCTCTCATGAAATTCCTGACAGATTAATTGGTGAAATACCCAACTTGAGATCTCTTTTTTTCTACTTCTATTTCCCCCCTTCTTAACAACCACCCCCATCCCCAAGCCTTTAACCCCCTAATATCAACTAGGTCACTTTAAAACTCTCCTCCTTAACCCTAACAGTCCAATTGAAAACGAAACAACGACATAAAAGACTAGCTGTTAATTGGTTACATTCCTCCTAAATATCCATTATTACAGCCTGGTTCTTTGCATCCTTCATCCTTATGTTTATCGTGGTCATTCAAATACTCACTTCTTTCTAATCCTTATGGCCGCTGAACCATTCCTATCTATTCAATGATGATCATTATCATTCCCTTTCATTTCTGTTTTCATTAATAAACTTAAACAGTTATCACAAAACTTCCCGATACGTTTACTTCCAGAGCCCCTCAGAACTGATCATATCTTACTTATCTTAATTTACTAAATTCTTGCACTAGTGTCCATATTTTTCTAATCATTTCCTGAATTTTCCATTTTAGCAACTTCAGTAAAACTTCATCCTTCTTTTAACAAAATTCTCCTCAGTTCTATACTGTCACCATGGCAACACACATGCTCGTGCAAGGTCAGCAATGACACCCGCATGCCAAAATGTGAGGCAGGGAAAATGTCATAAGGCCACCACAGAGGATGGACAGCCGTCACTTGACGATCAGCAAGGTGGTCTTTTTCTTCTCTGGATGAACGGTGACACCGCCGACCGCCGCTCAGCCCGACGGCCCATCCCTGTCTGCCATCACCGATTCTCCGGCAGACGGTTATAGATAATAACAAACCTTTTTCTGCCTTAACGGAACCTCCGAGACCCGGAATCTCAAACTTTCCCAGTTTGCGCCGCTACCTAAAATCGTTCGCATATGAGGCCCGTTTCCATTGGCCGTCAAAAAACGGTGTAGATTTTCTGTGTTCTCCTAATAGCCTATTTACATGTTGCGTCAGCCGTGATAAAGGTCCGTCGGTGGTTCCTGACTGTATATCGGTGATGGCTTATGGGAAAAAGGCTATTAGGAGAATACAAAAAATCTACACCGTTATCGTCAGCCAATGGAAATGGGACTTATCGGGGACTCTTGCATTGATTATTTAATTTAGGAGATCCACATTGTGGTCTCGGAGACAAATGTCGAGGTTAGCAGGTTTAAATGCTAAATCCTCCCCCTAGAAATTCTAATGAACTCCAGCCAGGAATAGTTAACACTAACGGGCGGCTCGCAGAGATTGGGAGTCCTGTTTCACAGTGACTCTGTTAGTGAGATGGTGTAGAGGCGACAAGCCGAGGGATCGAGGAGGCTCTGGTCTAAATATAGCACGTCGCCACCGCCTAACGAGCAGATTCGAGTTGCTCGAGCGAGGAAAGGTCAATATTGCTCAGGCCGCCGCATGTGGTGAACCCCATTTGGACATGTGTCAGAGAGGGAAGATTCTCAATCCTAAAGCCATAAGCTGAGGAGTGGAAATGGCATGACGATTTTTGGTTTGATATGCTTCAGCGGAGGTATGTTAAGTGGCGTTTACACTGGACAACTAAAGCGTGGCGACTGTAGATCAAATATATAGTCCCTAGTCTGTAGTCAGTCGTCAGGTGGTGCTCGATTACGTAATATTGACCGCAATAGTCATCAACCAAGAATTTCCTCAAGCGTTTACACTTTTTATATGTACCGATTTTTAACCATTGGCAGCTGAAAGACGAAAGGTGGTGCAAAGAAAAAATAGGTAGTTGTATATAGGTTTTAACCTAAAGCATTTTAAAATGTTGTTACATTGTTGGGGTGTTTGGTCCAGGTTTATGTCTCCTTTTCATCCTATGGACAACATCGGTTGAACAAGAATCTGATGTATTTCTTTTGTCATGTTGATGTAGATCACTGCGTGAAAACCACCAGTTTATTCATATATACGCCATCGTGTAAGTGCATGTATCGGCTGTATATTGACACGTTACCTCTTCTATACGTCAGCGTAATGGCTGTATTTGCAGCAAAGCGTATATGAATAGAAATATTGTGTGTGGGACATGTATACGCGGATCGTATACATTTTACACGTCTATAGATGAGGCGTATACACAACGGAAATTAGGACTACTTTGTATACGCAAAATCATACCTATATATGCCAGGTGTATACATATATAAATTGGTGGTTTTCGCGCAGTGGTTGTTTTCATATCAGACAAATAGTACTGGATACAGATGAGGATATTATGATGTAACCGAGCAACCTATAGTGTCTGCATTCTGAAGATAAAAGAGCAAAACCCATTAAAAAAAGGTTATGCCAAAGAAGAATCAGTTAGATAGGTGCCATCAAAATATCCACTACCTGGTGGTTGAACAAAATCCATTTAGCTCAAATGAAAATAAGGGGCACTTATTCATGAATTATTAGAATGATATTGCTTAGTTCAGTTACAATGAACCTCATCGAGAGATGATTTATAAACCAGACAGTATCTAATTCAAGTTAAAGAAGATTTTAAACCATTTTTTACTTTCAATTTAACATCTTGTCCATACGTGATTACAAGCCCCTAGAATAACGAATATGAAAAACAACGTGGTATGAATTATGCCTAACTTATCATGAGAATCTTCTGTTATATTCTCCGCGGAATCCACTGATAACGAATATGTAGTCTTGCTACTGCTACGTCTAGAATGCACTCTACAAAGTACGACACATACTATGGAAAGGTGTAATGCATATAAATCTTAGTAAACTAAAAAAAAAATGCACGCTATGGCGACCCCTATCTCATTTCTGCACCGTTGTCTTGATGTCTAAAGTACAATATGTTGCTTTTTTTCGAATGAAATGAAAAACTATTACCTGACATATTTTGTTGTCTATATCTTTTTGGTTTCTAGTTTCTTTTATAACCAACCATTCTTATTGTGTAACTTAAAAAGACATTTCAACAACATTAAAAATTTAGATGAAAAAGGAAGAAATCTATGCACCTCAAGACAAAATACTTTGTTTTCGTCATTTATTCTGAAAATAATGAAGCGAGTATCACAGCTGTGTTGTATGTATATCGCAATAGGTTAGAAGATAGTAGTGTGTGTAATGCTCGCTGTATATCAACTCATCATTACCTCATACCACCTTTGGATATATCATACATATTGTAATTAATTTTAAGAAGAGGTTATTTCTGTGCAGGAATTATATCGGATATCAGAATGGCCAGAATAAATAAATAAAGAAACTTGATAAGGAAGACCGTCTCAATAGATATGATTATCATATGTCCATATTTTTTTTTAGACAATTGTTTTTTTAGTGTATGACATACAGATAGGCCGTTGAGGTTACATTATATTCACATAACTATATTCATGATTTCATTTAGAGGAAAGTTACAAGGGAGGCATTATTATATTAAAATTGTTAAAGTAAAGATACGTACCAATATAACCCAACACGTTTCAAAAAGAAAATTTTTATATCCTGCACTGCACTAACACCATCATTTTACATGTGAATGTGCCAGGCGTATATGAGTAAGTATCTTGCGTATACAAGGTTGTCCTATTCCCCGTGTGTATACACCTCATCTGTAGGCGTATATAAGCGTCCAGTAAAGAGGCTTCACTGAGAGGGGGCGGGGGGATGTGGTGGGGGAGGGTTTCCTACTGAGGACACCTAGATACTTCTACCAACATAGAGGGGCAGGAGGCGGCGGGGACAGAGGGTATTTCCTCTCATATATGCCTGGTGTAAAATACAGCCAAGACGCATCCGTATATAAGGCCTGGGCATATATATATATGAAAACAAGTCAATATTCAGCCAATACATTCCAGCACTTCCATGATGGCGTATATATAAACTAGGAGCCAAAAGTATGTTCATCACAGATGAATGAGCATGCAATTATGAATGAATAACAATTAAAAGGTTTGAGTCAGATTTAGCCTATGGATAGTTTTCTGTAACCCACTTGCACCCAGTCAACTTGCCATTTCTCTAACCGCCTGACACTAGGATCAAAACATATCAAGCAGCAGTGGGTGAATGAGGTATTTCGGTCTTGAGTGATTGGTCATGGTCCGCTGGGCACACCTCAAAGATCCTGAGACACTGGCTCCCTGCTCTGTTCTCACTATCACAGTGAACAGCATGGGATAGTTTTCTGGAAGCACACTGAAAGTTTAATGTGACCAAACTAACCTGACTCTAACATCTAGATGATGTATTTAGCGCGTGCAAGCATGCTCTAATAAAATGGTGGTTTTCGCAAAGTGCTGGTAAATAGAGTATAATGGGTTGCCCATGGCCTTGGTCAGGGGTGGTCATTGCCCCCCCTGGTGAAGCACCTCTACACTAGCGCACCCCTGCGCCACCTACCCCCTGTCAGCCGCACCCCTTAAAATACATCTATCAACCTATATAGTAAGTGAATTGATGGTGTTAATCATCATCAATTCACTTACTATATACCTCATAACAGTATAACCATTATTGTATTAGTTTACCTGGATTCCCGTGGAAGAACTGTTTTGTAACATGACAGAATGGCAAAATAAACATCATTAAAAAAAAAATCTTTAAAAAAATCAATTATACATTTATTATTATTATTATTGATATTCATTGTATACCTTCTTATTCATACCAATAAGACCTATAAAATTAAATAAAATTGTATTAGCCCACATTGGCTTTCATCTTGTTTCATCCAGGGATATGGGGTAATGAAGGCACTGGGCTGATATATGAGGACCTGGATCTATTTATAGGAGTTTCTACCTTCGTTAATTGCTCCCACCTCGTCTCACCCTGATAGGGTTCAATCAATTATAAGGTGCAAACGGAAGCACTTTCTTTATGCTGAGCTCTATCCACCTCCCATAGGGCAAGTATTTGTTAACCTCAATGTCTGAGCCGGTAAATGAAAGCATTTCTTGCCTCAATACGCAAGATAAGAAATTGAGTTCAATTAAAAACAGAATGCACTTTCTATTGAAATGCCTTGCTTCAGGAGCAACATCGGGATCTTCTTTTCTAAAGCAGCGTAAAAATGAAAAAGCAAAAAGATGGACGGTTTAAAAAAAAAGTATTTTGAAAAAGAGACCTTCTTCGGTGGCTCAATCCTTCCATTGATCTCCATTCGGGGAGTCCATTATCTGGAGGGGTAAGAAAAGGATTATTTTATGTGTTGGACACGTGATATCAATTAGTTGAAGAATTGCATTTCTTTCAGGATGGGAAAGAGTTATTTCAATGGAGAATGGCCTCCAAGTGTAGTAATTGGGTATTGGAATCAAAGTCATGCCAAATGCGTGCAGTCAGTGTCTTTTAGAGCTACTCGCCTTATTTTGTCGTATTTATACAGAAACCTATGAAAGGTTCGACTTGTGAATTACTATGCGATTCAAAAGAGATGGGATCGAGTTCTGACCCTAAAACTTGAACAGAAACTTGGGAGAAAACCTAAAACTGTGTGGCGACAAGCATACGTTACTATGATGGTAAATTATAGGCTGGCGTCCACGTACTACGATAGAAATTTAGACCTACCAATATGACATATGTCTAGACATGCCAAATCACCACGCATTGTTTGGGGTTTTTAATCGGTGTCTAACCGAGAAACGTGGTCAACTGCCCTGATATTATGTGACCTTCCAACGCGATTTTGATTTTCTATTAGGAGGTGCATCATAGACCATATCGGAGCCATATTGTAGTAGGTGGACGCTGGGCCTAAAGGCTATGGGGAAAAATACCAGAGGTGAGATAAAGGCTTTTAATTCTATGTGGATGTCCTCGTAGAAAGTGCCTTGGGTGTGATGTTTAAGGGGGGCGTCCACCAACCACGACAAGGTTACGACAAGAAAGTTCCAATCGGGTTTGTAGCAGCCTTGTCTTGAGAAGGGGGGCTTTACAACAGTGTTGTCAGGGTGTGTCTGGAAGTGCACGCTCCACCAAGATTTCCTATCATAGACCTCTGTGACACCCTCCCGACATGCCATGACACTCCGTGACAAGGTTCCAGTCGTAGGAAAAATCGAACATGTTCGATTTTGTTGTAACCTTGTCGGAAGGCTCACGACAAGCTTCCAGCCGCAGCCTGTCATTGCCTTGTCATAGACTCTTGTCGGGAACTGGGGTCTACCAACCGCAACAAGACTACGACAAGCCTTCCAATCATAGGCCTGTCGTGGACCTTGTTGGAAAGCCATTGTCATAGCCTTGTCGTGGTTGGTGGACGCTCCCCTAAAAGCGGGCATCCACCAACCATCTATGTTCAATGAATAAGCATCTATCAGCCTCTGTTCAACTGAGTTCCTGTTGAACTATGATTAATTCGAGCAAAGTAAACTTTATACATTTTTCTTCCTTAACCAGGAAAATATACCAATAAATCTCTAAGAGAATGCGAGGTACATGTAAAAAAGAAAACACAACAAACTATCTATACATTAGCAGGTAGACGAGGCGTAACAAGTTGTGGTACACTTCTTCACTCAACGCTTTGTGACCACAGAATAGAGAGAAGCGGGAAATGGATCAGCGGACGACGCCGCTGTCACATCTGCATATCCCGAATGCGGCGTTTTGATTGGTTGAGAGCTGTTTATGTTGATTTTCAGGTCTCACGTCGGTGAATAGAACCGTGCGGCGTGCGAGTGCTTCAACTCGACCGTCGCTGGTTGGTTCTATGGGGAGCCAGGTGTTTCACATCTGGAAAAAGATCCCTATTATCAAGAGATCTTGTACCGGGAGAGATTCCAGTCCCAGTGGCAGATTTGTTCGTGCTGCCTGCCCAAATTTTTTTCCAACCACAGCCCCACTTAGGGGTTAACGGAACGAAAAAAGTTATACCAAAACTATCTATACATTTCCCAATTCAGTGGACAGTGTTGGTAATCCAGCTTTTTATGAATCCTAATTTGTAATATAAAATGAGATATATTCTAGCTAACCGGAAGTCATAGCCTCACTGTGGCAGAGGTGGTTATTTGCAATTCACGAGATACAAGAAATTGCTGTTTCCTAAATAAGGTGTCTGCGGTAGGAGGGTTGTTTCTACAGGCACTGCCTGCGGTGTCATGCTAAGCAAGGACATCGGGTGCAGCAGGGAAAAGGTAACTTAGATCCTTTCTTGCTGCGACACGAGCCGACAATGAGTCAGAACTACTTCAGGAGTCCATTTGTTCCGCATTATACGGAAATATACGGAGAGTAAGAAAAGGAACTCCTCACCTCGTCAGCAGCACCTGCTCCAGCCCCTAAAACAGGATCACATCCCCCCATCTCCCGGACACACTGCTCAACCCCTTCATCCCCGTTCTGACCTCGTTGGTCTGCCCATAACGTTTTATGAGAGACACCCAGCCAGTGCTCAGCCTGCTGATCATATCGGCGGTTATTGGAGATGATAAACCCGTGTTACGTTACTACACTCGGCATAAAACCGTCCCATAAGAGAGAGATATAGACACACGGTAGAGTAGGTGGTATGTTTACTAAAGGGATATAGATGGATGATAGTTTAGGTGGTTTGTTTACGAGGATATGGATGTATGGTAGTATAGGTGTTTGTTTACGAAAGGGATAAAGACATATATTAGCAAGGGTGGTATGTTCATTAAATGAATATAGACATACGGTAGCAAGAGTGGTATGTTTACTAAAGGGATATAGACATATGATAGAGCAGGTGGTATCTTTACAAAAGGATATATAGATGTATGGTGGAACAGTTTACTACGAGGACACAGTAGAACAGGTGGTTCATTTACCAAAGGGATATAGTGGTATGGTAGCGAAGGTGGTATGTTTACTAAAGGATATATAAATGTATGGCAGAACAGGTGGTTCGTTTACTAAAGGGATATAGAAGTTCAGTTGAGCACATGGTAAGTTTACTAAAGGGATATAGACGTTCCGTTGAGCAGGTGGTAAGTTTATTATAGTATGGTATATTTATAGACGTATAAAACAAGACCAATCACATTCTTCCAGTTCCTGGACACACTGCTCAACCCCTTTTTCCCTATTCTGACCTCGCTGGTTTGCCCATAATGTTTTACGCGAGACAAGGTGCTCAGCCTTCTGATCATATCAGCGGTTATTATAGATGATAAACCCGTGTTACGTTACTACACTCGGCATAAAACCGTCCCATAAGAGAGAGATATAGACACATGGTAGAGCAGATGGTATGTTTACTAAAGGGATATAGATGTATGGTAGTTTAGGTGGTTTGTTTACAAGAATATAGATGTATGGTAGTTTAGGTGGTTTGTTTATGAGGATATATATATATATGTATGGTAGCTTAGGTGGTTTGTTTACGAAAGGGATAAAGACATACGGTAGCGAGAGTGGTATGTTTACTAAAGGAACATAGATGTATGGTAAAGCAGATAGTATGTTTACTAAAGGGATATCGATGTTTGATAGAACAGGTTGTACTTTACTAAAGGATATATAAATGTGCGATAGAACAGGTGGTATGTTTACTAAAGGGATATACATATGGTAGCGCAGGTGGTTCATTTACTTAAGGGATAGACACATTTGGTAAAGCAGGTGGCATGTTTACTAAATGAATATAGGTGTAGAGTAGAGCAGGTTGTACATCTATGAAAGGGATATAGATGTATAGTAGCACAGGTGGTATGTTTACTAAAGGGACATAGATGTACAGTAGAAACCTTGGTTCGTCTACTAAGGGGATATAGATGTATGGTAGATTAGGTGGTTCGTGTACTAAAGGGATATAAACGTACGGTAATACAGGTGGTTTGATTTAAGTTTTAAGACCAATGTTAAAGCTGGAGCCAAACCAAGGCGTATATATATGAGACATTGTTTTATAGTAACATCTCCCACTGATAATTTAGCATCGCAAAAGCAATGATAAGGTGAAATATGAAATAATAGCTCACATACACGCAATTTCGTGTTGGCGATTCCGGAACCATAGCTGACCTTTCTTGTACACACTCTCCAACAGTGATACACTTCCTGTTTGCCACTTCCGGTTTGTTGTCCGCGGCGATGGGCCATTAGTCGGGTGTTATTTCATCTAGTCCGTAACCCTCTGTCCTTTGCATGTATTTACAATGTTTGTCTCAGACAAACACCCCGTGAGGTACATGAATCCCATCGTGTAAATCATACTATACATTTCAGTAGTGAGTTGAAAGTGACTGTCAGCGACCCTAAACTTTATCATCCACCTAATACAATGAAATCCTGCAACAGCAGATTTGTATGTTTGTGAAATTAAAAAAAGAGTCTCCATAGAAAACACACAGGGAGCGTGTATTGACGTACCCGGCGCATACGGATATGTTGTATGCTCCGGAGGACGCATACGGAAAAAAATGGAGTGCACGGAAAAATAGTGCATAACTAGAACAAACTGACATTGATATGCTCCTTGTCCCGAAATGGTGGATAAAAACTACAATATAGACAGGTTTCAGATAAAACCGGTCGTGAGACCTGGGACCTGTTTCAGTAGTTTCGTGACATGTCTAGATGGCGTCTGTGACACCATACGGACAGATCACAAGATTGCAATCAATGACACACAGAGTTGCACTCACTTCTCGTAGGAATTAAACAATGACACTTTAACATGAGTAGGTGATACATCTAATCTATAATCGTTCCAAATATGAAGAAGATTGGCCACTTCGATCTTCTGATATTTGCTAGTCTTTTTCTGCTGTTGCTTGCACTGTTGGTGCCGCTGTTGATTTCTGTCTAGGCCTAATGTCACGAGACTAGTGAAACAGGTCCCTGGTGAGCTTACTGGAAGAGTAAAATCAATCAACCCGCCACTGAGTCAGTCCAGCGAGCACATAGGCACGTCATCTTAACTTAAACATGACATATACCATAAGTCAGCCCAGCAGGTGTCTGGCTACCATAGTAACTTCCCGGAATACCGCAGAATCTAGGTCCGCGTAATGCGTTCGATCAAACAGGTGATGAATACCACACAGCGCATGGGATGACGGGGCAGAGGAGTCGTGGATGGTCGACCGTCATGGTCTTGATGTGGTGTGGTGAACATGTTGTAGGAATGTGGGTCTGATTGCTCTTTGTCTGATTCAAGGAGCACATTCCTGGAAACATGTCTCGCCAGAATTCACAACGGAATTAAACATTGCACTACGCTGTATGGTACCAGATGAAATGAAATTCAGTAGATTTTAAGGCAGCCAAACTCTGGAACGTGGGAGCGACAGCGATACGCAACACCATTAGGCCCGGTGTCCACCTACCACGATATGGCTCCGATATGGTCTACGATGCACCTTCCGATGAAAAATCAAAATCGCGTCGGAAGGTCACCTAATATCGGGGCAGTTGACCACGTTTCTGCGATTAGACACCGATAAAAACCCCATACAATGCGTGGTGGATTGGCATGTCTAGATATATGTCTACGATTTTGAACCTTCCCGATATGTCTCTGATATTTGCTTTTTGTATCGGTGCCATATCGGTAGGTCTAAATTTCCATCGTAGTAGGTGGACGCCAGGCCTTAACAAAGAGAACTTCAAATCAATCATGAAGAGTAGGCTGAAAAAAGGATGGGAAAACTATTAGCTGCTTGAATATCCCTGGGCTACCCCCAGACCAAATTGTATATAAGACGAACTTAAGTTACTCACTTTAAATCGAACCTGTTATAAGAATTGTATTATACCCCTGCTAGTGGCACTAGCTAAGAATGAACTCCTTTTTCGCGCGTTGTGACTGTAGTTGTTTGAATCCCACTCATCCCTACCATGTTCGCTGGGTGAGCCTCGTATCCTGTCTACCTTATTCTTATTTCTATTATTATTATTATCATTATCTCTACTATGATTATTACCACTACTATTTAAGCACGCACCAATCCGCCTGTAAGTCCAAATTCTGGACATTGCGAGATTAGGTTGTCACTTGATGAGCTGGAGCCTGTGGAAGATCGGCTAATGTTGGCCCAACAGATCACTCCAGGATAAAAAAAAAACTTATAAAAAAACAAAAAAAAACACACCCTGAAATACACTGCTGCAGTATCATTTTCACCCCTGTGGTACGCTGGCACTTTTCACAGTATCCACAGTGTCGTCATTATATCACATTTATTTTGAAATCCAAAATTATTAGGATGTTATATAACAGTAATGATATTAACTATGATATAGTTTTACATAGGTTTGAGAAACATTATCAAAATATTCGCATCATTTCGGAAAAGAAATAGCAATTACTTAAATTTCGGAATTGATGTCTCAAGGCATCATAGCGTACTACCCAGCGTAGTTAAAGGATTAAAGATATCATCTTTCACAATACATGTATATATTTACTCTGCCAATTCCTTGTTCTTTTTTTTATTTATTTTTTTTACGGACAGTAAAGTCACTGCGCACGCGGTGTTTTTCATTTAGTCAGAATATAAAACTGGGGTCCAACTTTCTAATATATGTATACATCAATCATATTGTAATCTTTAATTTCCATGTAATTCATTTAGGACACTACTTCATATATAGTCATATTATTGTCTACCAGAAATATAATAGAATAAAAGATAAAAAAATATAATAATAACCAGTTCATAGCTGGCATTTTGTGTCAGAGAAAATTGTGACAGGGCTTTCTCTGAAACAGCGCTATAATATGGAATTAGTTTAAGACCACTTTGGGTGACAAGGTTAATTTTATAATGTTAAAAAGGGACCCTGTATTTTTCATGGTCTTGGCTTTCTGGCCCTTGAGCTTGAGAAGTAAATTTTAGTGGGTTTTTTTTAAAGCGTACACGTACATTGCGAGTAACTTACTATTATCCTACCCCTAATAAAAAACTCCATGAACTTAACATTGGGTCACTGTATTCGGTCTGCAGTTCAGAAGAATGAAAAATATCGCTCTAGTGGGATACACTTGACAAATGACGTCATTTGTTAATGTAGAAGTAATTCAGACGGGCGGGGTAGGATAAATTCTAAACCAAACTCGAGTTAGTCGTGTTATTGTTCATCGCACTGCGGCAACATTGCGTATTACTGCTCTTGTCTTCACCTCGCGCAGAAATACGCGATCTTGCCGTCGTGTGATAAACAACAGCATGATAAATCTTGTTTGGTTTCTGCATATTCTCATTATTGAAAAGACACATGTTGCCACATATATATAATACAATTTTTTGGCGGTGGAATGTGCATATGTATTCATTTCAAAACTACGATTGATAAAAAGAGAGCGAAACTCGTAATAAAAAAGAAATCGTGCCAGAGAAAATTTTGAAACTGATTCAGGAATCCCTGTCATGCATGCGAGATGCTGATGTCGAGCATGAATATTTGGAGAGTTAAGCATTCAAGGGGAAAATATCATTTCAGCGTGGGCCACCCGTAAAGTATGTACGCAGAATTTCTGAAATGTCTTACCCTTCCTCCCCCTCCCAATCTTTTAACTTCGCCTCGTGAAATCACAACGTCAAACTCCAGTCTTCGCATACGGGAGTCCAGATTAAAACTCATCGTGTTTTAAGATAGTACGCAATACGAAGAGGCATTCGAAAAAAATCCGAAATTTTTACCCCCTCCCAACCCACTCAATGCGTACATACTTTATGGATGGCCCCCATGTTATCATTTTATTTTTAGACGTTTACGATTTTGTAAGTCACACCCAGGTGGCAGAACAGCACCGGCCGAGCCTGGAATCATATAAGAATTACTCAAGTCTTTGATTATGAACATTCATTATATGATCGGGATATAGTATGTTGCAGTATGACTTGTACCGATGCATTAAACTCATGGAGAACGATGAATTTGACTAAAATCAGTTTTTAAAAAAATTCCCAATGGGTACTTTATAAACTTGATGAAATCTCAGTATATCTGAGTGACTCAGTGAGTGAACTGGGATCTGCTCGTATGATCTGTGCGAGCAACTCACCCTACATCATCAATCTCTCCACCAACTGTCTGTCCCCCCAACGTCCCTCCCTGATCAATCTGCGTACAGTGCCTTGATTATCGTCCCCACCTGAATATCAAACTCGCCGTACATTCTCCTCACAGGCCGCTAGCTCCTCACCCGAGGCCTGCCTGCCAAGATACACTGATGTGTTAAATAGGTAAGTAGGTTGGTGGTGACAATGTAATGTATAGATGGACTGACAGTGATCAACACCTTTGACTTGTGGTGTGTGACATGTTGACTACGGGGATATTGTGGTGGATTGAGTACTTATTAGAGCGTGCTTGCACGCACTAAATACATCATCTAGAGCTTAGAGTCAGGGTTAGAGTGGTC
Source organism: Alentia gelatinosa (assembly GCA_950022655.1). Classification (NCBI taxonomy): domain Eukaryota; kingdom Metazoa; phylum Annelida; class Polychaeta; order Phyllodocida; family Polynoidae; genus Alentia; species Alentia gelatinosa. The sequence continues at coordinate 10,600,587 of OX465585.1, forward strand.
ACATTGAACTTTCAGTGTGCTTCCAGAAAGCTATCACTTCACTATCTGTGTGCTGTTCATTGTGATAGTGAGAACAGAGCAGGGAGCCAGTGTCTCAGGGTCTTAGAGGTATGCCCAGCTGATCATGACCAATCACTGAAGACCGAATTATCTCATTGACCCACTGCTGCTTGATATGTTTTGATCCTAGACTCAGGCAGTTGGAGAAATGACAAGTTGACTGGGTAAAAGTGGGTTACAGAAAACTATCCATAGGCTAAATCTATCTCAAACCTTTTAATTGTTATTCATTTATAATTGCACGCTCATTCATCTGTGATGAATATACTTTTGGCTCCTAGTAGAGAACTGCTTCGAGAATCGTATGGATAGGCGGTTCTGGATTTATCTTACCCCTTTCTATGACATCAGATATCATCACAACTTCAGAATAATCGAAATGTACTTAGCAAATCCATATGAAGTCATCTCAAATTCACTACGCCACGGCATTGCCACTTTATGGGGCTGATCGTTGAGTATTTTTTTCTAATGTCATTCCTGTGGATAAAATTGTACTAGGGGTGAGATAAATCGAAATATTGAATAGAATAGTCGATACGGCTCCACAGGGCTATAGGCTCGTTTCAATTGGCTTAAGAAAACGGTGTAGTTTTTTTTAGTTCTCCTGAAAGCCTATTTCCATTTTGCATCAGTAGTGCTCAAGGCCCGTCGGTGGTTCCTGACTGTAGATCGGTGATGGCCAATGGAAATTGGCCTTTATGAGAACTCGATAAATCTACACAGTTTTCGTTGGCCAATGGAAACGGACCTTAAGGCCTCCTAATAGTGTTCTCCTAATAGCCTATTTACATTTTGCGTCAGCAGTGCCCAAGGTCTGTCGGGTATCCCTGACTGTATATGGGTGATGGCCAAAGGAAATGGGGTTTTAGGAGAACACAAAAAAATCCACACCGTCTTCGTCGGCCAATGGAAACGGGCCTTGTGAGTATTATAAACAGAACAGAGAACACTTTGCTAATCCTGTAGAAATCCTGATATGCCATGGGTGATTAGACTCTCTGATGGGTCTGGTTGAAGGATCAAGGACTTAGTTTCACCATTCTCTACACTTGTTGGCTTCAGTCACAAAACTTTGCAAAGAGTGATGATTAAAATGACACAAGTAATGCTTTACGAATAATGATTTAGACCCCTGAACTTACTCAGATCTATCATACATGGTAGACGTTTAATATATTGTTTCAGGTTTTCTGCTCGATTTTGCTATAGTGGGGTAAAGACCCACAGTGCAGTACAATATAGCGAGAATTGTTTGTACAATCAGACGACACTCCCACACCAAATTGAATATATACATATTAATAAATTAAAATTAAAGTGTAGATGTCAAGGCTACAGAAATATAGACATTCACCTTTGTACATAGGGGGAAATCTTGGTCAAGGGGATAGATTTAAGATGAAAAATAAAAGAAGAAATTCAAAATTTCCTGATGGCATGAATATTGCAGATGTGATGGAAAGTAAGGTAAGAAGACCAGGGACCTGTTTCACTAGTTTCGTGACAAAAATGTTAGATAGGCATGAAAAGCGGCAGCATGAATGAATGCATGAATGGACAAAACAAAGTCACATTTCATAATGCATGTCACATCTATTGTCGCATGTTGTGTCACAATGTCGGTGTTGCGAACAGTGACACTACAGCGCCACTTGTGCCAGTGCTACTTGTGTTGTCACAAAACTAGTCAACCTCAATCTGTCTGTATGGTGTCACAGACGCCAACTAGACATGTCACGAGACTAGTGAAACAGGTCTCTGGTTGTTATGCTACTATGGTTCCTAAGAATATTGCAGAAAACTTGAACTTATGGGTGAATGGGTGAGAGCATGGCTGTAAAGTCCAGTGTAGTCTGTTGTATTCGTTTGTCGTCATGTACATTGTTTAACATATGGTCTCTCTTTGAATGTGCTTGAATAAAAAATACATACATATATTTATTCATCTTGACCACATTTTATCACAGTATATTCATCACCTACATGCAACACTATTTTTGTAATGTCTATAGAAGATTATTAGATATGAGTGCCTATGGGACCCCTTTCATATGACTCCCCTTAACGATACATAAAATCATATGAATATAAAACTGAATTACCTTAAGCTGCAATACATTTACATACATTGCCTATCTATGAGATTCTTGAAATGAAGATTCTTTAGGTAATTCCACTTGAATATTAGCCCTGCAGTGAAACTGCTTCGCCGAGCATTTTTTTGTGAGCACTGGCGATGCAAAGCTTACATACTATGAATAGCTTGCGCTGGGAGATGATTTTGTAACGTAATGGGAATTGAAACACAGTCGGCAATGTGAGGATAATGTATTTTATAACCTTAGACTCCGGGATTATGACCCGTGCATTGCTTTTAAATTAATATTTTTTACCTATACTGGATTTCTAATAGCTTCAGTGGCCATAGATGAAAATATGTAATCTGTTCGATCACGGATTCAACATTCTTCTAAAGCTTTTATTCATCCTGGATGAAGGATAGGCCATCTTTCAACAGCTCCAGTCAATGATATATGTTAAAATATCTATCAATGGGATGGCCATAAACCCCTCAACTTCAACATTAAATCACGACTTTGAACAAAGTTTGGGAAAAATGTTTCATGAAAGGTTTTATTCTCAGGTATCGCACATGGTCATATTCCCTAGGACTTGAGTGCTGTAAAACTGAATTAAGAACGGAAACACAAGAATTCTCACAGAATGGTCCTCAAACAACTAATGGCTAAATACACACGATGCGGTGATAACACGATGGACAACGAAACCTAAGTGATGTCTGACAAACTCTTACAATTATCACAAACACAGAGATGAAAGATGGAGTCAGCGACTGGTAATGCATGAGGTGAAATGAGGCAATTACTCACAGGTGGATGCGGGTGTACAGATCGAGACAACGATAGAGAGAACTTGAGACGACCGTCATGCAGCGTGGACGTTACCATTCGTGCGAAGGGGAAATCTGCCAAATCGTTGCTACAGTGTCTTACACAGTTCCGAATTACTTCACTACGATCCACATGCCTGCACCTCCTGGTCAGTCATCTCGCAGCGTTCCTTCTCTCTCTCCAGTCCTCGTCGGTCAGTCTCTCATCCAGGGTCTCTCGAATCCTGTTAATCCCACCATTTTATTGCATTTCTCAGTCTTTGTCTTGCTTCATAGGCCAATCGCCTCAGGACACGTTGGCCCACCAGAACTAGGGTTTTCAACATGTTGTACTCTTATTGGTTCCTTCCCAACGCGACCGTGTTCACTGACGTCACATTATTAGTTCCTTGGGGGATGCTTACCCTCCTGCCACCGTCCCTTATCTGGTGACTGGTGTCTCTGACTATGCGGTAACATTTATGGTATACCACAATTGCATTTTGAAACCCTACCTATACAATTCCAGCATGTCTTGTTAAATTTCAAACGGTGCTGACTAATACATACATGTATGCAAATGCACTCAGTCCTAGACTCTATGATACCTAACGAAATCTAAACGAAATCCTTGTAGCTCAACCACAATGTTTCACATATATAACGAATAGGCTTAGAATGGCTGCAAGTGAAATTTACATTTGGTGCAATAACAGTAGAACAGGAACAATGGTGGTGAGAAAATACAACGTAGTTGACGTAATATTCTCGCTAATCGCTTGGATATTACTACGCGTCAACTACTCGGAGATTATGGCCACTCGTTTACAAAACCAGTCATTATTGTTTTAAAAAAACACGATATCTAATGTAAAACAATTTTTTCGGGGAAATCGGGACCCGATTTACGAAGAATCGGGGCCCCGATTTTCCTCACGAAAGAATTCCCACAATACGATATCTAATGTAAGTCAAGAACACCCTCAAGGCTGACGTTGGTAAACCTATCCAGTGTGTTAAGTACAGCAGAATGGGTCCTGAGAACTGCAAATTGGCGTGTCACTCCCACGGCCCTCTTCTCCTTTATCTCCGACTGGTGCACCGACTGACCCCCTTCACAGCTCCCTCCGTAACACACGCCGACAGAGTGTAGATCAGGTGAGGAGCACTGAGCAGCTCAGGAGTAACTCATCTCGTTATAACATAGAGTTTACATGTAAACAGCTCTCAGAGGTCGTGAGCACTTGAGAAACGTCGTCATGTACTTCATCATGGGAGCCTGCCCTCTGCTTCCTGCTCTGAGTTAGGGCATTACTAAACCATGTGTAGGGCTAGAGGACTAGACTAGCTAGATGTAGCCCTGCCCCCAACAATGCCGATTCTGGTCCTGATAGACCTTACGATTGACTTCCCGACCAATTCTATCGTGAGGTCATGAAAAATCCTGGCAGTGGAACAGGTTTCTGCAATTCCGTCTACGACACCTCACGATAGGCTGCGATTGAAAAGGCCAATCGTAGAGGTCCTGATAAAATCCAACTTTTTTGTTGACTGTCATAGGGTATCGTAGCCTATCAGGAAGATATCCAGGTCATCGAGTCTGATTGACAAATTTGATCACGACAGAGGTCTATGATTCTGGGACCTCCTGATAGGCTATATTTTGGGCATTTCAAATCGTAGCCATCAGGAAGTATATCATAGACGATCGGCGTAGGTTGGGGCAGGGCTTTAGAGTAAAGGGGGGCATCCACCAACCATGACAAGGTTACGACAAGTGCCGACAACAAAGTTCCAATCAGTGCCTTGTCGCAGCATTGTCGTGAGAAGGGGGGCTCTGAGACAGCGTTGTCAGGGCGTATCCGGAAGTGCACGCTCTACCCAAATTTCCTATCATAGCCCTCTGCAACACGTTCCTGACACGCCATGACACTCCACGACAAGGGTCCAGTTGTGGGAAAATCGAACATGTTCGATTTTGTCATAACCTTGTCGGGAGGCCCCCAACAAGGTTCCAGCCTGTTGTGGCCTTGTGAGGAACTGGGGTCCACCAACCATGACAAGGCTATGACAAGCCTTCCAATCATAGGCCTGTCGTGAACCTTGTCGGAAACCCATTGTTGTAGCCTTGTTGTGGTTGGTGGACACCCCCCTTCAGGGAGTAAGAACTTAAAAACAAATGTGCTAGGAGCCTGCTATTAGGTATTACTATGAGTCAGAAACTGATTTTAATGACAGATTGTTCAGCTTATATACAAACAGCTGGTGGCATCCTGCTATAGATTGATGCTGCAAGCTCTGTGCTGAGGATTGACCGTCTCGTTACAGTCTGTCACACATGCCAGGAGGGCCGCTCATATCACTCGCAACTCAGGTGTCAGTGTCATGTCAGCGGCCCTGCCCCAATGTGGGCAGACTGGAAACTAGAACGGGCGATAATGAGGGTAAACATGCCATTCGCTACATGGCTGCCGTACGTTCAACATCAAGATGGGGGGAGCTGCTACAAATGGCGTCTGTCTTAATGCAATCATTTTGTTACTAATAAATACGGGCAACTTAGATGACTAATCTCACCACATGGAAATCAATATAATTGGTCATGATAGGGATTTAGACCAGAACTTTACATGTTGAAGCTACTCTCATGATAGTGTTTGGAGTTAAGGTTAGAACCTAGTAATTGGAAATGTTCCTACTGTCTGAGGTCCCCGACATATTATAAGGCCCGGCGTCCACCTACTACGATATGGCTCCGATATGGTCTACGATGCACCTCCCGATAAAAAGTCAAAATTGCGTAGGAAGGTCACCCAATATCGGGGCAGTCGACCACGTTTCTGTGATTAGACACTGATAAAAACCCCATACAATGCATGGTGGATTGGCATGTCTAGACAGATGTCTACGATTTTGCACCTTCCCGATATGTCTCCGATATTTGCTTTTTGTATCGGTGCCATATGGGGAGGTCTAAATTTCTATCGTAGTAGGTGGACGCCAGGCCTTATTTATCATATTTCAAGTGTTAAATCTCCTGTGTTCAACATGGGCTACGTTTCCATGGCTATTGACGTCACTTGTCCGAGGTTGTAGACTAGTGGAAATCCCCCGTCGGTAGGAGGTAGGATGTGCACTCATTAAGGTTTCACTCAGTGTAAGCAACTTTGTAACCAATGCCCGCCAATTTAATGCATTTTCTTCAGACTCAGTTTACACAGGTCCATAGCACATTAAACAGAGAACAATGTCTATAAACATGTATGAGGTAGGATCGGGTAAATATGTTAAAACCTGCCTATATCTGTACACATACTGCTCATCTATCAAATCCATATTTCTGAGGTTCAGGCTATACTCCGATTTGACGAACTGATATGAGGCCAGGGCTAAATAATTGATAAACTGCACGGCATGAACTTAATAATTGACATGATGCATGTAAGCCGATACTTTATTTCGATTAATAACAATATTACTGCATCGCATGTTACCTACATTCTGATACTTTAAAGTGTACATTCGGAAAACGCTGACATTACAGCCTGGGGGGGGGGGGATTGCGAGTGGTATACCTCAAGTCTTAAGGCGGGCGTCCACTAACCACGACAAAGCTACGACAATGGCATTCCGACAAGGTCCACGATAGGCCTACTATTGGAGGGCTTGTCATAGCCTTGTCATGGTTGGTGGACCCTAGTTCCCGACAAGAGTCTACGACAAGGTCACGACAAGCTGCAACTGGGAAGCTTGTCGTGAGCCTTCTGACAAGGTTACGACAGAATCGAACATGTTTTGTCGTGGAGTGTCATGGCATGTCGAGGTCTACGATAGGTAATTTTGGTGGAGCGTGCACTTCCCGACACGCTCCGACAACGTTGTCATAAAGCCCCCCTTTTTACGACAAGGCTGCGACAAGCACCGATTGGAACTTTTTTGTCGGCGCTTGTCGTAGACTTGTCGTGGTTGGTGGACGCCACCTTTTAGACTGGAGCTACCACGCTTGAAACTGTAGGTATGCCCAGTCGCAAGGTACACGCAAATGTGTGTGTAAACCAACCCAAGGCTTGTGACTGGACAGCTCGAGACTGGAGGTACCTAGATACGACCAGTCTCAGACTAGTGGTACCAAATAACAAACTTGTTTAATATTCAAAAAATTGCTTGCGATAGAGCATACTTGAGGTACCTTCCGTCTGAGACTGGAGGTACCTGCTATGCCCAGTTTCAGACTAGCGGAAGGTGGTCAGTTCACACTGTGCGTTTTGCCGCGATACGCACTCACAGGTACAGTGTACCTAGATACCTCCAGTCGCCAGTGTGAACTGGGCATTAAACAACAAATCTGTGCTAATTGATATAAACTTGGTGTTTTTCTATTTGCATATCCCCAGCAACATGCAATGATACATATGTCTGCCTGCTCCTGTGATGACCCAAGAGCCCGCTGAATAATCTAGGCTAGTTCATGAGGACCTATATCTGTACCCCGTACGATGGTTATCATTTGATAATATTGAAGTTCGCTCGTTAAGACAGTCTTCGCCAATCATAAGGTTGTCCATAAGTGTTGAATCATGTCAACCCACATCGTCCCTTGGTCTCTATGGCGTCCAGAAATGGATCTTCATGACGATCCTAGATTATTTAAGGTTGTCCATAAGTGTTGAATCATGTCAACCCACATCGTCCCTTAGTCTCTATGGCGTCCAGAAAAGGATCTATATGACGATCCTAGATTATTTAAGGTTGTCAATAAGTGTTGAAACACGTCAACGCACATCGTCCCTTGGTCTCTATGGCGTCCAGAAAAGGATCTACATGACGATCCTAGATTATTTAAGGTTGTCAATAAGTGTTGAAACACGTCAACGCACATCGTCCCTTGGTCTCTATGGCGTCCAGAAAAGGATCTACATGACGATCCTAGATTATTTAAGGTTGTCAATAAGTGTTGAAACACGTCAACGCACATCGTCCCTTGGTCTCTATGGCGTCCAGAAAAGGATCTATATGACGATCCTAGATTATTTAAGGTCGTCCATAAGTGTTGAATTATGTCAACCCACATCGTCCCTTGCTCTCTATGGCGTCCAGAAATGGATCTTCATGACGATCCTAGATTATTTAAGGTTGTCCATAAGTGTTGAATCATGCCAACCCACATCGTCCCTTGGTCTCTATGGCGTCCAGAAATGGATCTACATGACGATCCTAGATTATTTAAGGTCGTCCATAAGTGTTGAATTATGTCAACCCACATCGTCCCTTGGTCTCTATGGCATCCAGAAATGGATCTTCATGACGATCCTAGATTATTTAAGGTTGTCCATAAGTGTTGAATCATGTCAACCCACATCGTCCCTTGGTCTCTATGGCGTCCAGAAATGGATCTTCATGACGATCCTAGATTATTTAAGGTCGTTCATAAGTGTTGAATCATGTCAACCCACATCGTCCCTTGGTCTCTATGGCGTCCAGAAATGGGTCTATATGACGATCCTAGATTATTTAAGGTCGTTCATAAGCGTTGAATCATGTCAACCCAAATCGTCCCTTGGTCTCTATGGCGTCCAGAAATGAATCTTCATGACGATCCTAGATTATTTAAGGTCGTTCATAAGTGTTGAATTATGTCAACCCACATCGTCCCTTGCTCTCTATGGCGTCCAAAAATGGATCTACATGACGATCCTAGATTATTAGTAACCACCTAATACGGAGTCTCCATAGGAATAGCATTGGGTGTGGGTATTTTGCAACCAGGAGATTACTGAGGCCCGTAACCTCCTGCAGGAGATTACTGGAAATAGTTCCCAAAGCGTCATCGGGCCCCTAGCGAGCGAAACATGAACTAATACATGCAGTGACAGCAGCAGACAATCACACAACGTCACAATTAATGTAAACGTATGTTTACATGAATTAAATGAATTTATCTGTGGCAGTGTCTCCTAAACTCCATAATCTGTCAGATTACAGTTGACAATTTGTGAAATGAAACCATCATGGCGAAGGGATACAAACTAACTGCCACCTAACGGGCAATTTAGGAACAACATTATTATTAACGATAGGAGGCGCATCGGTCAAGTTTCAGAAGAGCATCGTAATTATTAACAAAGAACGGTGGTTAATAAATACAATATAAACTGGTTTCAGATAAAACCGGCCGTAATCTCCTCGGACTAGACTATACGTAATCACCTCACTATCGTTCGGAGATTACTACGCGTCTTGTCCTCGGAGATTACTGCCGCTTGTATCTGAAACCAGTTAATATTGTGTATTCATACGGGCCCCAGCATATCGGACAGACCACAGGATGCCTCATATTTCATTTCGGGTAGGCATGCACTAAGGTGAGCTGCACCGTGGTGTTCTAACTATGTCTGTTGGCAGTCGGTACTTTGGCCCTGCATGCAAACATAACTCCCCAGTCAAGAGGTCCACACACTGGTGCCGTGACCAGGCTCGCTGGAGCTGCCCTGGGTCATGTTCAACGCCTCTGAACTATGATCGCCTCATGCAAGCTTCTCCCGACCCAAACAGCAATTACACAGACACAGCGGTAGAGGTGGGCGACAATGGGGAGATAGGTGCACCCCTCTCATAAGATCTCACACTCTGTAAGTGGTATTCTGTACAAGGTTCTCACTACGCTCTATGGGAGAAGATTTTTACAGCCGTGAGAATCCATTGGCACACAGTATTCCCGCTAGGTGGATTCATTGAGATTATATGTACGTCTTTAGCATGGGAGACAGGCCAGTGGATTCTCAAGGCTCTAAGCCTAGTTCGTTAAGAATTTTCTATCATAGAGCGTAGTGAGAGTACTTATATAGAACGTCCTAACCATGCTGTACAAGTCACAGAACGAGATGACAATTTACGGTTTGTATGGAACGAGGCGCCAACCTAGTGGGTGCACCCCTCTCATATTATCCCACCACTAATATAAAATCCCATGGGCTTAACATTGAGTTTCCGTATGCCACGTTGACTGGCATACGGAGTTTTATATGCCACTAGTGGCATACAGAATTGTTATCATATAATATTCCAAAATCGAGGAGACGGGGTAGGATAAAATCAAAACCTGATTCGTTTTTATCATGGCCATCGTATGCCATGACTGGAATTTGGGCTCTGGACTTCACTTGGCTTCGCCTTGTGAAATCACTATGCCAAACTCCAACCATGGCATACGGTGGCCAAGATTAAAATTCATCCAGTTTTACAATAAGATCTCACACTCTGTAAGTGGTATTCTGTACAAGGTTCTCACTACGCTCTATGGGAGAAGAATTCTTAACGAAATAGTCTTAGAACCTTGAGAATCCACTGGCACAGAGTCTTCTCGCTAGGTGGCATAATTGAGATTATCTTTGGGTTGAATTGATGCACGTCTTTAGCACAGGAGGCAGGCCAGTTGCAGAATGCAGTGCATGCGAGGATATTGCTCAGAGTCAACTGGTGCACTAATATTTGTTCAATTAGGTGCACACAATTTTTCCAATTGCACTATTTTTCCGTATATGTCGGCTTTTGCAGCCCAGACCATACAACTTATCTGCATGCACACATCCCATGCGTTTTCTATGGACACTTTGCATCAGGTGGATATATCTGTATGCTCCGGGTATGGTGATACATGCTCCCTATGTGTTTTCTATGGACACTTTGTATCAGGTGGATATATCTGTATGCTCCAGGTATGGTGATACACACTCCCTATGTGTTTTCTATGGACACCTTGTATTAGGTGGATGATAAATATCCATATGCTCCAGGTATGTACATACATACTCCATATGTGTTTTCTCTGTACACTTTGTATTAGGTGGATATATCTGTATGCTCCTGGTATGGCCATACACACTCCTTATGTGTTTTCTATGGACACCTTGTATCAGGTGTATATATCTGTATGCTCCGGGTATGGTGATACACACTCCCCATGTGTTTTCTACGGATACTTTGTACTAGGTGGAAGATAAAATAGAAATTGAATATGGGGAAATATAAGACCTTGTCGCAGTATTGCTCACACCTCTCCGTAAACCCATACGTATATTACAATACGCGTCAACATCACCCAATACCAGCCTACACCACCTCCCAATCAGTGTCTTATGCGCCTCATCTTTCATCTTGGCAAGGTCTGCGGACAGATCAAGGATGGGGAACAGAACTTTGGTTCGTGTCCAAGTCCCGGGCAGGAGGGAAATAAACACACCTCGTGCCAAGTTTCTGACTAAAGAAGAGACCTCGGGTACTCAGAGACGAGAGGGAGAGAAAGAAAGAGGGAGGGAAAAAGAGGCAGCGGATCAGAGGCTTTAAGCTATTTTACACTGGCCGATTGTTGGCCGACTGTGTAGTCATTGGCCGCAACCAGCGGACTCTTAAGGGGGGCGTTCACCAACCACGACAATGGCTTTCCGACAAGGTCCACGACAGGCCTACGAGGCGTGTCGTAGCCTTGTCGTGGTTGGTGGACCCCAGTTCCCGACAAGAGTATACGACAAGGCCACAACAGGCTGCGACTGGGAAGCTTGTCGGGAGCCTTCCAACAAGGTTACAACAAAATCGAACATGTCCGATTTTTCCTACGACTGGACATTTGTCGTGTAGTGTCATGGCGTGTCGGGAGTGTGTTCCAGAGGTCTATGATAGTTTATATTAGTGGAGCGTGCACTTTCCAACACGCCCTGACAACACTGTCGTAAAGCCCCCCTTTTTACGACAAGGCTGCGACAAACACCAATTGGAACTTTTTTTGGGCGCTTTTCATAGTTTGTCGTGGTTGGTCGATTTAAGGAGACGTCTACGACGTCTACGACACACCCCGACAACCCTATCACAGAACCCCCCTTCTTACCACAAGGCTTTGACAAGAACTTTCACGTTGGCACTTGTCGTAGCCTTGTCGTGGTTGGTGGACGCCCCCCTTTAAGCCCAATGCCCATCTACCGATTAATGGTTGAATAATTAGTTCGCAAATCGTAAACTTTTCGCAGGCGAATTACGTAACCCTTCGCTCGACCAGCGACCATCAAGGAGAGGGGATGATGGGTATTAGTCATAAAGAAATCAGTTCACACTTACCGACAGATATACAATTGAACACTCCGGCCGGTGGCGTTAGGATTTGGGAACAGTGCCTTCAAGTGTCGTTTCGTTGTCAGTGACTAGATTTATCAACATGTTGATAAACTTATTGCCATCGATCAAGCAGCATAGAGATGACAACTTTTCAGCAACAAAATATCATCTGAAGGAGGTGGTTCACTAATCGTTGGCTGACTGTGGCCTACCTGTGCTACATCTACCAACTACGGCCGACTCCGTTAAGTTAGGATACCTCGCCTGAGACAAATTTCTGCCCATTTGTCACTGACAAACGTACATGAATGTTCCAAAATTGGTAGATATGTATTAAGCTTTAAAGCCATTTTACTGTCCGATAAAAACGGCACCGATTAATTGAGTTCACCGATCTGGCGTCGGTGGTTCCCGACTGCAGATCGGTGGCGAATGGTCGGCTAATGAAAGACGGCTTTTAGGAGAACTCAATTAATCGGTGCCGCTTTTGTCGGTCATTGGAAAATGGCTTGTGAATTGCATCTTCTTCAGTTATTCACATTTCTGAAGGTATAGTAATAGTTTGTCCAACGCTTCTTAAAGTTAGGCCCGGCGTCCACCTACTACGATATGGCACCGATATGGTCTACGATGCACCTCCCGATGCAAAATCAAAATCGCGTCGGAAGGTTACCTAATATCGGGGCAGTTGACCGCGTTTCTGCGATTAGACACCGATAAAAAACCCATACAATGCATGGTGGATTGGCATGTCTAGACATATGTCTACGATTTTGCGCCTTCCCGATATGGCACCGATTTTAACATTTTGTATCGGTGCCATATCGGGAGGTCTACGATTCTATCGTAGTAGGTGGACGCCGGGCCTAATGCTAGTGAAGCACCAGATGTGTTCCAAGATTGTATGAGGGGAGCAGTCATTTCTCATATATCTCCTGGGAAATGACAGCAACCCTTACTCCAGAATGCATTTCTATTGGGCAGACCAGGCCATTGTGATACAGAATCCTGATGAATTCTAATCTGACCTGTTTTTTTCCTTTCCTTGATACACTCATGAATAATGAACTAGCACTGCATGGGGCCTAGATCTCTTATCTAATCAGAGGGGATGTGATAAGTAGTAAATCGATGGAATGCAAGTCTGGATGTTATTCTTTCTTAGTACCATCGAGAATGTGCTTCCAATGCGTGAAAACCACCAGTTTATTCATATGTACGCCATATTTATCGGCTGTATATTGACACGTCTCCTCTTCTATATGCCGGCAAAATGGCTGTATTTGCCGCAAAGCATATATGAAGAGAAATATCGTGTGTGGGACATGTATATATACGCGGGTCGTATACATTTTACATGTCTATAGATGAGGCGTATACACAACGGAAAATAGTACTACTTTTTATTACCATTGTAATCTCCTCGTAGTTGACGACGTAATATCCTCGCTAATCGCTCGGATATTACTACGCGTCAACTACTCGAAGATTACGGCCACTCGTACACAAAACCAGTCATTATTGTGTATGTATACGCAAAATCACACCTATAAACGCCGGGTGTATACACATATAAACTGGTGGTTTTCGCACAGTGTTCAGTATAAGGCACAGAGTGACTCCTAGTCCTGCTATCATTCCCCGGCACCACTGTAGTCGGGGGAAAATCACTATTTTCTACTGTCATTATCTTGAGCTATATAATCTTGACCCAATGGCAATATGGCCACCTCCATAATACAATAGCTATGTGCCCTATAGTTATATATTCAAGCACCTTCAATGCCTTCTTGATTGTACATGTTTCTATCATTCACTTCTCCGTTAACCCTCCTTATGAGATTCCTGACCCATTTCGACATAATGTTTTATGAAACGAGTGTTCTTTACAAACTTAGACACTGACATTTTGACCAGATGAGAACTCAAGAATCTCTGCACGTGTCATGTCTTCTTGTGCATGACTTTAGAGAAATGCCAACAGGTTTACACTGTGGTTTGTGCGAACCTAGTTTAGGTTCCACAAGCAACCTCAAATAGTTCTGCTATATTCCTTATTTCTATATAACTGTGTGCGAATGTCTATCAAATACTGCCCGCTTCTAGGGGTGCAGTAATAATAATGTTCGTGCCCGCTATGACTACCACTTTATAAGTCATTAAAATAGAGTTTTTTCATCGTTTTTAGTTATATGATAATGAGCAATCGTCCTGACTGTGGACAAGACGATCTTGCTCTTGGCCAGTTGTCGATTTCAGTCTACCTTCCTCCTACGGCGTCAGGCAGTATGAAATCAACGACTGACCTCGAACAAGAACCGTTTCATACGCAATAAGGACGTTTCCTAATACTACTTTCTTTCATACTGATGATGCCACTTCAATGACCTATTTCGGGCACAGACTATTGTAGTACGATATCAGCTTGAAAAAATCTCAGCCAAATTATGTCCTAAAAAGGCATTCTAACACTGCGAGGTTCTTCAGCCGTATTTCCTCGTATTTGCTTCCTTAAGTGTTGTCTGTGGACCTTTTTTTTTTAATATGAGCATGGCTATTTTTTATTATCCTGAATTTTCCATGTACAGATACAACGTTTGTCCTTCTGGGATTACATACTCTTTTCCAATATTAACCCTAGATTTTGATACATGTGTTCTTTCCAACGCTGAACAATAGGGAAGCCCTACAGAGGTTGGCGGTAATGTGATAACAGAATAGTGGTCAGTAACTAAGGACGTCCCGCTCACGTGACCCGCACTGGTCACGTGCGCATCGGTCACGTGGGCACGTGGATGTATGGAGCGCCTGGAAGTTAGAGGTATCTTTTAACTCTTTAAGCCATACTCCAGGGTAAATGTTGAACAATAAACTCTCTTCCTATCATGATACAAGTGCACATTCCATTGTCGAACAACTCAACATTCAAAATTATCAATCAAAGAAATGCAACAACATAGTTGTGATAACAAAAAATGAATGAAAGGGTTTTGCTGTTAATTTTTGTTGTTGTTCTCCACATAGTTTGTTAATGTCCCATGCCTAATTTTGTAACCATATAATCTTTCCCCTTTTCTCTTCCTCTTTTTTATTACAAGATTATGAAATTAAGACCTTTAGAAGAATCGCAAGTCGGAAAATTATCCTGTTCATAATTCCTTTAAAGATCTTAGTTTCCGTAAAGGGTGGTGTTTTTCTTCTTTTTTTTTGGGGGGGGGGGGGGGGAATAGAAATAGGCATGATCTGTATACTGACGATCTAACTACAGAACTTTCAAGATCATGCATTTGTATGAAAATAATCGCCTTCTAGATGTATAACAAATATCAAGATCTCCATGAATTCCAACTTTGGCAACCGTGTAACTTCTATGGAAATGAAAGATACTTATCATAAAAAAAAAAATATGAAGCCGGTACCCTGCAGCTGGATACAACTCCTTATCTCAACCCTGGGATTTTTTCTCCATAGTCTCAACATTGGGACCTCGTATTCAACGCCCATTATATATTTAGGAAAAATATCCAATGAGAGATTATGTCACAAAAGATAGCCCATTAAATGTTAAGGGTTAGATAAATTTCAAAAATCTGGTAACCCCGGATGAACGAAAAGAATTACAAAAATAAATTCAGAAACCCATTCAAGTTTAGTGTCAGAGCTTGATCCAATCTCGTTTGAATCACTACGTAATTCAAACTCAATGGGATATGAGCTCAGACCCTAAACTCTCATAGGTTTCCTCTATAATAAGTATCTATTTCGCGAACAACTTCTTCTGGGTTAACATTCTGACTTGAGTTTGGACTATCCTCTAACAGACGGAGTCTGCCTTTGACTGATACGATGTCTTACCATTAATGATTAACCTCAATCATACACCCGATTAGGTAATGTCAGCCTAGCTGGAAGCTCTCTAGAGGAGAGGTCTGTTAGGTAAAGTCTCAGGCAGAACGTCCAACGGCGCAAGACTTATCCTGCGAGAACTAGGTGAAACGTCAGCCGAGTGGAGAACACATATACGATGAGATGATCTGGTAGCTTCACATGTATTAATTCCATATCGTTTGGTTAAGCCCAATGCCCATCTACCGATTTCGGAATAATTATGTACGTTTGTCGGCGACAAACGGAGGGTAATTTATCTCACCCAAGGCATCCTAACAGAGTCGACCGTAGTCGGTAGATGTAGGACCGCTAGGCAAGGGTGACCCACCGATTAGTGGACCGATTTGCTTGGGACTAATATCCACCACTACATCTCCTCAAAGTCCGCCGGAAGAGCGAAGATTTACGTAATTTGCTTGCGACAAGTTCACCAACTCCTATACGATTTGGGAACTAATCGCTCAACCCTGAATCGGTAGATGGGCATCGGGCTTTAAGCCCAATGCCCATCTACCGATTTCGGAATAATTATGTACGTTTGTAGGCGACAAACGGACGGTAATTTGTCTCAGCCAAGCCATCCTAACGGAGTCGGTAGATGTACCTGAGCGAGTAGTGAACCACCGCCTTCTGCCGTCCTTTTGTCGCCGACAAGTTGTGGTTTCAATGTTCCAAAATCGGTAGGGATCAGTTTATCAACATGGTGATAAATGTAGTCGGCGACAATGGAACATTGGGAAAGGAGGGTTGATAGGTTGGCAGACGCAGTAAATACAGTTATCGCTTGGTGAGGCTTGTAGGGGGGTGCCACACTCGGTTTCTTTGGTTTTTGCCCTCCCCTAGCGATTAGTGGACCATACACCGATTTCATCAGTGTGCGGGTCGAGCAAGGGGTTACGCAATTTGCCTGCGACAAGGTGACCAACTCCTATACGTTTTGGGAACTAATCATTCAACCCTAAATCGGTAGATGGGCACCTGGCTTCACATCAGATTATCTGACTAGGCACCACGTGACGACTATTGTTCATGTGACTATTTCAAGTGGGCTTGAATTACATGGGCGGCGATTCTGTGCTACCTTATAGTCGTCAGTGTAAACGCTCGGGTACATTCTGGCCCGGCGCTTACACTAGACGACTAAAGCCCAATGCCCATCTACCGATGAAGGGTTGAGCGAATAGCTCGCAAATCGTATAGAAGTCAGTAAACTTGTTGCAGGCAAATTATGTAATCCTTCGCTCAACCAGCAGACATCGAGGAGAGTGGTTGGTGGGTATTAGTCCTCAGCAAATCAATCTACTGATCGGTGGCTCACCCTTGCCTAGCTGTCCTGCATCTACCGATTACGGCCGACTCCGTTAGGATGCCTCATCTGAGACAAATTACCGTCCGTTTGTCGCCGATAAAGGTACATCAATGTTCCGAAATCGGTAGTTGTGATGACTATAGGTAGTCTAGCTTATAGGTGCAGCTTGATCACTATTGGCCGCAATAGTCGTCAACCCAAGAATTTCTTCAAGTGTTAACACTTTTTATACGTACTTATTTCTAGCCAGTGACAGCTGAAACTCGTCAGGTTGTGCAAAATTCAAGAATCGTCGCCTAAAATCGTCTAGTGTAAACGCCGGGTTCGGTCGACAACCTTTGTGGTGGACATTGCCACCACCTGATGACTATCAGCTTGGCGATCTACAGTCGCCACGTATTTAGTTGTCTAGTGTAAACGCCGGGCAAACGAAATCAATCCAGTATGATAACTAACAAGGCCCATTAAGCATTGCCTTCCTGTTCGCGGATGAAGGGGTAGTTTTAATATCATGATCAAACGTGTTGCGGGAGCTGGTGGTGAGGAATGGATTAGACGCAGACATGCCCCTGCCCGGTGCGGATTATGGGGACATTGCATGATGTCTCACATTTCTGAGGGTGCTCGGTACAATGCCGTATTATACCTGGCGGGTCGGTACTGCCCTCATCCGCTAGGTGCCAAACTGTACACAATGTGTACTCACTACTGTCCAATATACATGTTTCAGAACGTACCGCTTATTTCTATGCATAACATGGTGTATCACAACATCTAACTGGTCTTCTTATTAAAGTATTACAAGCTGTTATTCACTGTTAATAAACTTACTTGATTATGCCTTTAAAACGAATAGCTATACAAAATGCCCGGCTTATAGGAGAGTGGCTTTATGGAAAGGCCTCGATTTGGCAACACAAGGGCTACCTACTAAAAAGGCCTTTAAATATGCAATTAAAGGGAAAATTTATTTGCTAAATAGTGCTGGACCCTATTAGTAACGTTGTTTTCAACTTATCTAGCATTGAAATGGTAATATTTCTTATTTCCTGTCTACGTGTACCACTAGGTATCACTATTTATGGAAGATCTGTCTTATGACAGAATTGAATGACGTTTTGAAATTTAAAAAAAATCATATATTGAATAACACATTAATTTTCTTTCATCAAGAATTCATTGATCTCACTTAAAGGAATATCCTACAAAGACAATGGAGCCACCTGGTGATTTTCAAATGATGACAATTATCAATTAAAACAAGTTTCTTCGATTCATTCTAATACCAAATGAGTGAAGTATAACATATCATTGAGTTGACTTATTTACATAGGAAATGTACTGGAAAATATATTTTCCTTCAATTCAAAAGGATGGTGACCTATGATTTAGGAATCTTAAATGTTTAGTACTATACATTTCCTATAATCTGTGAAAGCGTTAAGAAATTGACATGTGATATTGACATGCATCCTAATTTTTAGTATAAATAAGAGTCTTAGAAAGAATAACAACTTTGTATTAAAAGTAAGAAAAGACAGGATAGAATTCTGCTAAGAACAACCTAAGCTCATCATACAAAGTATCTAGTGTAGACCAAGGCCTCCAGTGTATATTGGAGGCCTTGTCATGGTTTGTGGACCCGAGTTCCCGACGGGAGTCTATGACAAGGCCACGACAAGGCCACGATTGGAAGCTTGTCAGGAGCCCTCCAACAAGGCTACAAAAACATCGACCATGTTCAATTTTTCCCATGATTTTACCCTTGTCATGGAGTGTCGGGTGTCAAGTGTGTCGGGAGCATGTCCCAGAGGTCTATGATGCGAAATTTTGGTGGAGCGTGCACTTCCCGACCCGCCGCCGTTACGCTGTCGTAAAGCCCCCCCTCCTTACGACAAGGCTGCGACAAGTGCTGATTGGAACTTTCTTGTTGGGGCTTGTCATAGCCTTGTCGTGGTTGGTGGACGCCCGCCTTTAGAGTTTTCACTATGGCCACCAAATCCAATATGGCCACTGAGGCATTCTGGAATGAACAGTTTCTGTCATTTTCTAGGGTTAAACAGTAGAATCCTGATCAAATATGCAATCATTGTATAGTCTAGGAAGCAGAAGATGCTGATCAATCTATAGTTTATAGGCATTTTTAAGTCAAACATGTTCAATCTCGTTGGGAGGCTAGCGACACAGTGTTTGTGTCAGGACTGTGTCGGTGTGTGTCGCAAGCAGCGGGTGTCCGGGGACCCGTTAAATAGTAATTATATAGAACATCCTGACCATGCTGTACAAGTCACAGAACGAGATGGTAATTTACGGTTTGTACGGAACGAGGTGTTTACGCCAAGTTCCGTACAAACCGTAAATTACCGTAAAAACCGTAAATTACGAGGCGTTTACACCGAGTTCCGTACAAACCGTAAATTATCAGCGAGTTCTGTGACTTATATGAGCATGGTTGACGTTATATACATACTATATACCCGAAATTAAAAAGAACCCATTAATTTCATTTGGCTTAAAAACCAATATTCTAACAAACGTCTATTTCCCTGTACGGGCCACTGGTCCGTACAGTATTTTTACATTTTATGGTGAAACGGTGCATATTTACATTATATACGGCATGGGTATATAGCAAAGAACCGTACATGAAGTCCCTTTTCTGCATCTGGTACAAGGGTTATCGTTTAATATTTAAGTCCTTTCGCTAAGACAGTATTAGCCGTCCATATGGTCGTCAAGAAGTGTTGAATAAAGTAGGCTGATATCGTCCCTGGGTCTCGTTGGTGTACAGAAAAAGGGTCTACATGTACGATACTAGATTATTAAACGGGCCCCAGGTTAACACTCTCAATAGTCTATATTTCGGTGGTGAAATTTGATACATTTCTTGAGCGGGATTCGCACGATGGAATTCATGTACCTCACAGGGTGTTTGTCTGAGACAAATTCTCCTGAGATTCTTCACTCTAACACAATTGTAGGATTCCATTTCCCTGAAACATGTTTTTCACTCTGCAGTTGTTGGCCACATTTACCCCTAACAAGGAATAAAATCTCATGAGATTCTACATACAAGAATCCCAATATGTGAATTCCACGTGTGAATTGCACGTTTCTTTTCAATATCAAATATGATATTTCAGTTCCCTGTAAAATGAATATATATTGGGAAATTGTTATTTCTAAATTCCTAGATTAATGGTTGCGGATAAAGATCTGCTCCAAGTTTGTCTAAAAAGAATTTATATAGAGAAATTGACTTGATATTGTCAAGGTGATCAAGATTGGACCTTAGATTATAGATATTAACTTAATAAACAGAAGCAATTGCCTGGGTGCAAGTGGAAATATCAGCAATTGCCTGAATTACCTGGATCCGTCTGGTCCTAATAAGTTCATTAAGATAGATTGCAGCGCAAGGTATTGCACCACGTCAAAATGATTATCTGCATATACATCTTGATTATTATCTCGCACTTCATTTCGCGTCTGAAGCGAGTAATCAAGTGAATTAAAGGAGCAGTAATTTTGTTATTTCAGAAACTCTAGGTGGTATCATGGAGGAAACCTATGGGAGGTCGGAGCTCGTATTCTATCAACGTTGAATAGCAAATCGAGTTTGAATCGCGTAGTAATTCACGAGGTGAAACCGCATAAATTAGGTAGCGAATTAAAAAAGATGGGATCGAGCTCTGACCGTAAACTTGAATAGGTTTCTGAATTTATCTCACCCTTTCTTTTAAACATAATTTCTTTATTGGATCCTACTCATCATACATACAACATATTATATTCCCATGTGTCTTCCTTATATTACATATTCGGCCCAATAAAGGGGCAGTTGCCTCAATTGCAATAAAATTGGTTTTCTTGGCATTGCCAAACTTCACATTGACTAATGGGCTAACATATGTGACATAATTCCCTATTGAGTATTTTTTAAATACTCAACGGGCGTTTGATACCAGTTCCCAATGTTAACTCTATGAGGAAAAGATACCAGGGGTGAGATAATACATTGCACTGCACGAAAACCACCAGTTTATTCATACATACGCCATCGCTTAAGTGCATGTATCGGCTGTATATTGACACGTTTCCTCTTCTATACAGCAGCATAATGGCTGTATTTACCGCAAATCGTATATGAAGAGAAATAGCTGGTCTTTTATATTTTACACGTCTAGAGATGAGGCTTATACACAACAGAAAATAGGACTACCTTGTATATGCAAAATAATACCTATATACGCCGGGTTGTATACATATATAAACTTGTGGATTTCGCGCAGTGTTGGTAACTGAGCTCATTGGACTTCGCCTCGCCTATAGTGGTTTCAAATACCATTCAAATGTCAGTAGAGTAATTACCGAGGAGCAGGCAATTTACAATCATGTTCACACTAATAACGGGGGAGGGTCTGCCTCAGGATTAATTAGAAAAAGAAATCAAATAAAAATAGGCACGATCAAGAAAACAAAAATATAAACATCCAAGAAATGTCAATAATATTGGTCGCGATCCCACACCTGAACCAATGTGGCAATCTTATGAATTTCAAGCAGGGAACTGCAGATTGGGAGTTGACACTGGGTACAGGGGATTATTAGGACTATCTTCTTATATTCAAATCCATCCTAAAATTATAATTCACATAAAACTTTCACTGCACGAAACTAACGCCTTTATATATGTATGCGCAATCGCGGTATCGCACGTATTGGCCGTAAATCGACTTGTTTCCAT
Organism: Alentia gelatinosa; assembly: GCA_950022655.1. Lineage (NCBI taxonomy): Eukaryota > Metazoa > Annelida > Polychaeta > Phyllodocida > Polynoidae > Alentia > Alentia gelatinosa. The sequence goes on from OX465585.1 coordinate 10,622,589, forward strand.
TTGTATACGCCTGTAATCCGCGCCTGAATATGAGGCGTCAAAGAGACAGTTTCCTTATGTAGACACGCGCGACTTGGCTGTATTTCACACCTGGCGTATCCAAGATAAAACATACTCTGCGCGACATGTCGCAATATACAATCAAAAAGATTCACCCCCACCACCCCCCCCCCCCCAGTTGGTGTTTGTACAGGTATAGGTGGCCTCAGTAGATCAGTATTGGATAATGGCGTGAATAAACAGAATTAGGCGTATATATGACGTATATAATACCGCACCATAGACACGTATATACGCCACTAGATAAGGCGTCTACGAGACGGATAATAGGTCGAACTTGTAGACGCAAAATCGTACTGATAGACGCGTTTCGCATACATATGTTAAGTGGTAAGTTTCGTGCAGTGTTCTTTGCTGATTCTATCTGACCATTTTTTACCTAGGTAACATTTCATAAGATGTGCCTCATAAGGCTTGGAGGAAACAACGATGTAACTTCAGATCACTTAGGACTTAAACATATTGATCAATGACTTTATATGACTAGGTAAGGATGATTTACAAGTTCGTATCCTGCATGCCCCATTTGTCTCCCTCCATCACTCGATATATAGTACTATAGAGGAAAGTTAAGTGTCAGAGCTCGTATCCTATCGAGTGTGAATCGCGTAGTAATTCACAAGGCGAAGCCGCGTGAATTATGTAGCAGTTCATACGAAATGGGATCAAGCTCTGACTGTAAACTTTCATAGGTTTCTGAATTTATCTCATCCTTCACATTGACTAATGGGCTAACCTTTGTGACATAATCTCCCATTTGATATTTTCCTAAATATCTCATGAACATTGGATATGAGTTTCCAATGCTAGGTGCATGGAGAAGAAATACCAGGGGTGAGATAAAATATCATACATTCTGCTTTTAAGCTTCCATGATAAGAATTCTATACATTGATGTCCAGCTTAGATCATTTCTGGGGTTTATCTTATCAATAGTCCTCCTTATTAAAGAGGCAATTTATCAAGTCCAAGTCAGTTTTCTTATCCCAAATAGGATTTCTTCTGTAAAGAAGGGTTATAAAACCTCAATGAGGATATATACCCACCTCCACAAAAGTAAAAACAATTTCTATACCTATCAAATTCTTACCAGATGTAAAATTGTGCTTCCCTTATGATATCTTGTAGTAGATTTTTAGGAATTCTTAAAATTTGGCAGAGGCCTATTTGGGACATGAGCAATGAACCTGATCCTTTGGCATTTTCTATTCCACTGGTTTTCCACTTTTTATTTCTTTAATGAGTTTAAAATTTATACTCTGTAGTATCTACATCTAGATTTTGTACAGTCTTGATTTTGTACAGTCTTGAGGTCAATTTTCTGGACCATTGGTAGCCCATGGCCGTAGGGTCAGGGGCGGTCATTGCTCCACCTAGCGCACTCCCTCTGTACTCGCGCTCCCTGCGCGCCCACTCGTGCGAACCACGTGAACTATTAGGTCACGTGGTGAAGCACGCTCTCACAGTCTCTCTCACTCTCTTCTCGTGCTTCACTCCGTTCAGACGCACTCCAATTTTCTCCGCTATTTTTGGCCCAACATCGCTCGCGGCACCGGATACTCCACGAGTATCGGCCCGAGGTCGTTAAGGTTTAAAAGTACGGGTGATTGACCGCCAGAACAACGTGAGGATGCCGAAGACACGAGCAGGCCCCAGCACATCACACGCCGATGCAGAGGCTGAAGTCACGTCGGAATCAACCCAACGACCGTCGGAGGACCACGTGGACTCGGCCTCCGAGGTAGGCAGTGTGAAGACGGTCAGGCTCGTGGCCGTTGAGAAAGGCCTCGCCGACTTCAAGACTGACGTGAAAGATCAGATCGGGGGAGTCCTAGCAGCTATCAACCGGCTGGCGGAACAGAGGACCAACGACCGGGCCTCACGGCCACCAACCGTCCAGTCGGCCGTGGATCGACGCACCCAGGAGTGGGACGAGGACCAGGCCTCACGGGTCCTGCCCGCGCCACGTCAGCTGAGGGAGCGGTATGCGGCCGACTCCTACATCCAACGCGAGCTGGACCGTGAGGCCATCAGACACGACAGGACTACGGGTAAGCTCCATTCGGACTTAAACATCTCTAGGATGACCTCGAAGCCTTTTATGTTTGTTGACCGCGAGGGCGTATTTACATTGTCTCAGAAACTGGAGGTGCGGGGGTCCCTAGGGCCGATGGAATACGTTAGCGCGTTCCTCGGTCTGCTAGGGGACGACCGAGCCGTGGAGCCCGCCGACCGTGAACACATGTTCAAACATCTCCACCAAGTCTCCATCGATGCCCAGTCTCGACTGTGGGCAGGAGTTAGGCGATGGAGCCAGTTTGTGTTCGACCAAATCGAGGCTGGGAGGCTTAGCTGGTCCGACTACGGATTGATACAGGAGGAGCGAGTCCGGCTCGCTATGACGACCTCGACCCAGTCGGCCGGACCGGACAACGCAGGGAAGAACAAAGCGAGGGAGCTGCCTTGCTGGCAGTTTAACTCGGAGAGAGGGTGCAGGCATAGGAGCGGGCACGAGGACGGGCCCGTGAAATGGGTTCACATTTGCTCGTTCTGTGATTCGGTCGGGAAACAGTGCGGGCACTCGCTCCATGCCTGCAATCGTAAGCTGGGGTACACCATGGGCTACGAGTCCCAGCCGGTAGCCCCTCAGCCAACACGCCGCGGGCAGCATGCCGGATACACCCCGCAGGCCGGATACACGATGAGGGCGGCCGACCCTGGACCGGATGCCCTCTACCAACACGGACTTCCGCAGCCGGCAAAAAACGGGCATGGTGCCCCCCGGGAGTAACCGGAGCGCACCCGACTACAGGATGTTCACGTGTGCCCCCCACCCGGGGTCCCGGGGTCAAAGAGGGTGCGCGGCACGTGAGATCACAGAGCGGCCCACTGCTGAAACAACACGGGACAGGAAACCGCCCCCGGCCACGTGGGCCCAGGTGGTCAGCGGCCGACTCCGTGAGGCCGCCCGGACACGTGACATCACAGAGGGAGTGAGGATTCCCCCACGTGACAGGGAGGCGGTCCAAAACAACAACAACAACACGACTCCGCGGGACCACGTGGCCGTGCCGGTGGGCATCCCCCACCCGGGAACGACCAGCCACGGGACCGAGGGCGGGGCCAACCCTGGCATGCCCCCGGACTTCGCTAAGCTCGAGGAAGTGTGTCGGACCGGGATTGTTGCCGCCGGGACTCGTACGGACCCGGAGGCGTTCAGAGCACATCGGCACGCGGAGTGGCCGCGGATGCAGGACGGTGCCCCGCCGGCGCACGGCCACATCTACGAGGCAGTGCGGGCCTCGGGCTTGCCCAACGCGATGTGCAGCAAGATTACTCTCCCCACGGACCTACGGCTACGGGCGTGGGAGAAATACCTCACGGGCATGAGGGGGAGCAGGAGCTACTGGGCTTCATACGGTACGGCTTTCCCCTAGGATACCTCGGTCCCGCTACGGATACCAGAGGGGTGCCTAACCACCCCAGCGCCACCGGGTATCCGACCGAGGTGGGGCAGTTTGTGAAAAAGGAGCTGTCGTTCTCCAACCTGCTCGGTCCGTTCTCCGACGCCCCGTTCAGCCCGTGTTGCCACGTGTCTCCCCTGATGTCGCGGGAGAAGCGGGACTCCGAGGCCCGGAGAGTAATAACGGACATGACGTTCCCGCGGCAACAGAGCGTCAATGCCTTCGTGATGAAAAACTCGGTCTACGGGGAGGAAAGGGAGCACAGCCTCCCTACCATCGACGGGTTCGTCTCCCGCCTCCTGAGATCGGGCCCTGGGGCCTACATGGCCTCGATCGACATCGCGAGGGCATACAAGAACTTTCGCTGCGACCCCCTAGACTGGCCCCTCCTATGCTTCATGTGGGACGGCGGGTACTATTGTGATACGGCCATGCCGTTCGGTGCCCGCGCGTCCTCCTACCACATGCAGTGCGTAGCGGATACCATAGTGGAGATTCTGGCCGGCAAGGGGGTCGAGGGGGCGATGTACCTCGACGACCTAATCATCATCTCGCCGTCGAAGGAGAAAGCCGCGGCGGACTTCGCGACCGCCCGGGAGCTCTTCCGGAGCTGGGCCTCCCCGAGGCCCGGGACAAAGCTCAGGAACCGTCGCAGGTGGTCTGCTGGCTGGGAATTGACATCGATGCCGCGAACATGACGCTGTCGATCCCGGAAGACAAACTGCAGGATGTGCGGCAACACGTCGCGGCCGTCTCCCGGAAGCGGTCTCTCACGAAGCGGCAGCTACAGTCGGTACTGGGGAAAATACTTCACGTCGCGAAGTGCATCCGGCCGGCAAGGGCATTCGTCAGCAAGCTTCTCGAGGCACTGCGAGGCATGTCCGGATTCTACATCAACATCTCGTCGGACATGCGGCAGGACCTCGACTGGTTCTCGAGATTCGCTGACGGGTGGAATGGACGTGCCTTGATCCCCAGGGGCCCCCCGACGAAGTGTATCACCGTGGACGCCTGCCTCACCGGCGTAGGGGGCACCGACGGCCGCCTAGCGTACTCCGGTCAGGTCTGCCCGGTCGGGGACCCGGTGGAGCTCGGAGCTCGGAGCTCGAGGCCCTCAATACCATCTACGCCCTCAACACGTTCCTCACGGACCGCGATCGGGGCACGAGGGTGGAGGTGTTCTGCGATAATATGGGAACTGTCCAGGCACTCACGTCGGGGCGGGCACGCAACCGGGTCCTCGCCGAGTGCGCGCGCCAGGCCTGGATGGTGCAGGCGAAACTACAAGTGGACCTCCTGTACACCCATATCCCGGGGGTCCTCAACTCGGTCGCGGACGCCCTCAGCCGGTCGCACCTCACCTCCAGGGACAATGCTAGAGCTGAATATTACATGTCACTTCATAATCTCATGTCTGTCGTGCCTTGTAACCACGCCTCATTTGTGCCTGTCCTCCGGCTCTCCTGCAGATCCGGCGCTACGTTGTCTCCAGCAGAGGGCATCTGCGAAGCACCGTATCGACCTACATCGCATTCTGCCGGAGGATGGGCACGGATCCACAGCAGCCGTCGGTCAGCCTCGTCACGTCCTACCTGGAGTACGTCCGGGACCACGCCCCGTCGCCCGCGACCGTGGCCAACCACTTGTCGCACCTACGGTCGCACCTGCGTCTGTCCGGGGGCAACGTCGCGGCGACCGAGGACGCGAGAGTAAAGAGGGCCATCGACGCGATGAAGAGGGACAAGTCCTACACGCTAAACATCAAACCGCCCATCCCGATGGAGGCCCTCAGGGGCGTCCTCGGTGGACTAACGGCCACGCCCCTCGACCGGTCCACGAGAGCGGCCTGCCTGCTGATGTTCTTCGCGGCCCTGCGGCAGAGCGAGGTCGCCCCACCATCCGTCCGAGGATTCGATCCGGACAGGCACCTAACTCGCGGGGACGTGAAAGTCACGTCAGCTCACGTCACCGTGAAAGCAGCGAAAAACCTCCAGTGTGTTGGAGAGGAGAAGCACGTGACACTCCAGCCTTCTCCCGACCGGATGTCGTGCCCGCTGCGAGCCGTGAGAGAGATGATTGCGGCCGTACCCACGTCTAGCGACCGAGACCCATTCCTGATGAACGCCGATCGGTCACCGATAACGACCAGGTCGCTGACCAAGGAATGGGACAGACTTACGGCTCTGGCGGGGATCCCGGCGAAAACGTATACGTTGCACAGCCTGAGAAAGGCCGCGGCCACTCAGGCCTTCCAGGCCGGGTTCCCCGAACTCTCCATCCAGAGATACGGGGGGTGGCGCTCGAACGCTCACAGGAGCTACATCCGAGTGTCGAGTGCCACTCAGGTTAATGACTCTCTGATCAAGTCTATCAACAAGTGACTCGAACTTTTCTCCCACCCTCCACGCCACTTCCTTCATGGATTTTTGGCTATTTTATACACACTGTATATTCATATATACCATTATACTTTATACATGTATATCCATATGTATTATACTATTACATATCAAGATATGTAATACCTTATACCTTATCACGTATAACTATTACCATATATGTATCATATCTACCAATATGTTATCATATAACATAACATACCTTCCATATGTATATTGTTATCTTTAAGATATTACTATCACGTATTAATATCTTCTCTTCTCGCTCATAAAATTAAAATAAATTTTATTTGCCCAAACTATGCTTTCTACTTTTGTGTTGCGGGTTAAGGGGTAATGGGTAGCCCATGGCCGTAGGGTCAGGGGCGGTCATTGCTCCACCTAGCGCACTCCCTCTGTACTCGCGCTCCCTGCGCGCCCACTCGTGCGAACCACGTGAACTATTAGGTCACGTGGTGAAGCACGCTCTCACAGTCTCTCTCACTCTCTTCTCGCGCTTCACTCCGTTCAGACGCACTCCAATTTTCTCCCACCCACCCTCACCTATATCTTCCTACTCTCGTAGGGCTATTTTATACACACTGTATATTCATATATACCATTATACTTTATACATGTATATCCATATGTATTATACTATTACATATCAAGATATGTAATACCTTATACCTTATCACGTATAACTATTACCATATATGTATCATATCTACCAATATGTTATCATATAACATAACATATCTTCCATATGTATATTGTTATCTTTAAGATATTACTATCACGTATTAATATCTTCTCTTCTCGCTCATAAAATTAAAATAAATTTTATTTGCCCAAACTATGCTTTCTACTTTTGTGTTGCGGGTTAAGGGGTAATGAACTATCAACATTTCTTTCTAAACACCCGCGAAAGGACCAAATAAATAAAGGAAGGAATTGCTTGTTATAAAATCTATTTGTGTATCTGAAAGAGTAAATATTTGCAAGATTGATAAATTAAAGGATAAACATATAATTATATTATTGATAATATTGAAATGTAGAATTGAGAGATGAAATAATAAAAAGAGCTGAAGAATTATAGTTAAACGAAGATGTGGGTGGGTGGGTAAAATTAGGTTGAGATTTAAGTGGGTAGTCTGTGCATGTGTGGTGTGTTGGGTGGACGGGAGGTATGGAATTAGTCATTTGGATTGATTAGAGGGGGTGACAGCAATGCCACCGCTATGAAGTGCTGCACCAGAAACATTAACCCCATCTTTAGGCACAATAATTTCATTTATTGTTTCTTTTTTAAATCATTTATCGAAGCTGGTCAGGTTAAGCGCATTTATAGGCTGGTTTCCGTACCCGACCAGCATTGATTCATAACAATCCTTTTTGGCTTGTAGTCTATAATGTAGACAGTGTACAACATTTATCACTGAATTTACAAATTTAAAATGAACAACAGAAACATACAATTACGATGAGGGGTGCACATATGTACATGGTTGATACTGTGAACCAGAATCGTTTTGTATTAGCACAGGCTAATATGTAACAGGTCCCATATGATGTATAGATTTGTCTAATTCTTATGTTTGGGGTCTGTCTTTAAATAATGGCAGCTACTTGTGTTGTCACGAAACTAGACAACCCCAATGTCTGTATGGTGTCACAGACATGTCAGGAAACTAGTGAAACAGGTCCCATATGATGTGTAGATTTGTCTAATTCTTATGTTTAGTGTCTGTCTTTTCCTATGGCACGAAACTAGTGAAATAGGTCCCCGTTAACATATCGCACAACATCTGAGTGTCTTGTATAATTAGACAATTGGCGTAAACATGTTACAAAATAGTATCCCTGAGGGTGGCAGATCTAGTTACACTATTAACTAATTGGGATAGACCCGTTTACATAAGGCTGTATTTTACAGAAAGTATTCAGATCAAAGTATGTCCAGCTCTGTGGCTAAACAAACTCAAACTGATAGATAATAATTTTTTGTTATTTAGAAGAAGTAGCTCTCATAGTACATGAGTTTTTCAGTTACATTCAAATGGTACATGGACAAAGTAGATGGGCGATACATTTATAGAGTAATAAAAAAATTCTAAACAAGGCAACAATGGCAAATTAAGATGATAAGAGAAAGGATGAGTTAACAAGTTCAAAGGTCTGAAACCTTAGATGTCAGCTGGGAGAGAGTACTATCTATATGAATGGCTCAACCAGTTTTTTGAACACCGATAAACACTGAAGCTGGTGTAGCGATGCAGGAAGCGTTTCCCAGGCGCGAACTCCACGATAATGGGAAGAGTCGATGACAAGCTGACTTTGACTTGTATCAAGGTGGAATTTTATCTTTTCACTTGATCTAGCATGCCGACCTATCACATCACTTCGCCAAGAGCTATTACATTCATTACTAAACATCATGGTTGAAAGTTGCTTCTTCCAGCGTTTACATATGGTGCTAAGCCCACAGTCTGAATGCATAGGAGCCGATGACTAGCTCCTGCCGTGCTTGTTGACAACTATACGAAGACCACGATTGTGAAGACGCTCTAAACGCGATGTGCAGCAAGATTACTCTCCCCACGGACCTACGGCTACGGGCGTGGGAGAAATACCTCACGGGCATGAGGGGGAGCAGGAGCTACTGGGCTTCATACGGTACGGCTTTCCCCTAGGATACCTCGGTCCCGCTACGGATACCAGAGGGGTGCCTAACCACCCCAGCGCCACCGGGTATCCGACCGAGGTGGGGCAGTTTGTGAAAAAGGAGCTGTCGTTCTCCAACCTGCTCGGTCCGTTCTCCGACGCCCCGTTCAGCCCGTGTTGCCACGTGTCTCCCCTGATGTCGCGGGAGAAGCGGGACTCCGAGGCCCGGAGAGTAATAACGGACATGACGTTCCCGCGGCAACAGAGCGTCAATGCCTTCGTGATGAAAAACTCGGTCTACGGGGAGGAAAGGGAGCACAGCCTCCCTACCATCGACGGGTTCGTCTCCCGCCTCCTGAGATCGGGCCCTGGGGCCTACATGGCCTCGATCGACATCGCGAGGGCATACAAGAACTTTCGCTGCGACCCCCTAGACTGGCCCCTCCTATGCTTCATGTGGGACGGCGGGTACTATTGTGATACGGCCATGCCGTTCGGTGCCCGCGCGTCCTCCTACCACATGCAGTGCGTAGCGGATACCATAGTGGAGATTCTGGCCGGCAAGGGGGTCGAGGGGGCGATGTACCTCGACGACCTAATCATCATCTCGCCGTCGAAGGAGAAAGCCGCGGCGGACTTCGCGACCGCCCGGGAGCTCTTCCGGAGCTGGGCCTCCCCGAGGCCCGGGACAAAGCTCAGGAACCGTCGCAGGTGGTCTGCTGGCTGGGAATTGACATCGATGCCGCGAACATGACGCTGTCGATCCCGGAAGACAAACTGCAGGATGTGCGGCAACACGTCGCGGCCGTCTCCCGGAAGCGGTCTCTCACGAAGCGGCAGCTACAGTCGGTACTGGGGAAAATACTTCACGTCGCGAAGTGCATCCGGCCGGCAAGGGCATTCGTCAGCAAGCTTCTCGAGGCACTGCGAGGCATGTCCGGATTCTACATCAACATCTCGTCGGACATGCGGCAGGACCTCGACTGGTTCTCGAGATTCGCTGACGGGTGGAATGGACGTGCCTTGATCCCCAGGGGCCCCCCGACGAAGTGTATCACCGTGGACGCCTGCCTCACCGGCGTAGGGGGCACCGACGGCCGCCTAGCGTACTCCGGTCAGGTCTGCCCGGTCGGGGACCCGGTGGAGCTCGGAGCTCGGAGCTCGAGGCCCTCAATACCATCTACGCCCTCAACACGTTCCTCACGGACCGCGATCGGGGCACGAGGGTGGAGGTGTTCTGCGACAATATGGGAACTGTCCAGGCACTCACGTCGGGGCGGGCACGCAACCGGGTCCTCGCCGAGTGCGCGCGCCAGGCCTGGATGGTGCAGGCGAAACTACAAGTGGACCTCCTGTACACCCATATCCCGGGGGTCCTCAACTCGGTCGCGGACGCCCTCAGCCGGTCGCACCTCACCTCCAGGGACAATGCTAGAGCTGAATATTACATGTCACTTCATAATCTCATGTCTGTCGTGCCTTGTAACCACGCCTCATTTGTGCCTGTCCTCCGGCTCTCCTGCAGATCCGGCGCTACGTTGTCTCCAGCAGAGGGCATCTGCGAAGCACCGTATCGACCTACATCGCATTCTGCCGGAGGATGGGCACGGATCCACAGCAGCCGTCGGTCAGCCTCGTCACGTCCTACCTGGAGTACGTCCGGGACCACGCCCCGTCGCCCGCGACCGTGGCCAACCACTTGTCGCACCTACGGTCGCACCTGCGTCTGTCCGGGGGCAACGTCGCGGCGACCGAGGACGCGAGAGTAAAGAGGGCCATCGACGCGATGAAGAGGGACAAGTCCTACACGCTAAACATCAAACCGCCCATCCCGATGGAGGCCCTCAGGGGCGTCCTCGGTGGACTAACGGCCACGCCCCTCGACCGGTCCACGAGAGCGGCCTGCCTGCTGATGTTCTTCGCGGCCCTGCGGCAGAGCGAGGTCGCCCCACCATCCGTCCGAGGATTCGATCCGGACAGGCACCTAACTCGCGGGGACGTGAAAGTCACGTCAGCTCACGTCACCGTGAAAGCAGCGAAAAACCTCCAGTGTGTTGGAGAGGAGAAGCACGTGACACTCCAGCCTTCTCCCGACCGGATGTCGTGCCCGCTGCGAGCCGTGAGAGAGATGATTGCGGCCGTACCCACGTCTAGCGACCGAGACCCATTCCTGATGAACGCCGATCGGTCACCGATAACGACCAGGTCGCTGACCAAGGAATGGGACAGACTTACGGCTCTGGCGGGGATCCCGGCGAAAACGTATACGTTGCACAGCCTGAGAAAGGCCGCGGCCACTCAGGCCTTCCAGGCCGGGTTCCCCGAACTCTCCATCCAGAGATACGGGGGGTGGCGCTCGAACGCTCACAGGAGCTACATCCGAGTGTCGAGTGCCACTCAGGTTAATGACTCTCTGATCAAGTCTATCAACAAGTGACTCGAACTTTTCTCCCACCCTCCACGCCACTTCCTTCATGGATTTTTGGCTATTTTATACACACTGTATATTCATATATACCATTATACTTTATACATGTATATCCATATGTATTATACTATTACATATCAAGATATGTAATACCTTATACCTTATCACGTATAACTATTACCATATATGTATCATATCTACCAATATGTTATCATATAACATAACATACCTTCCATATGTATATTGTTATCTTTAAGATATTACTATCACGTATTAATATCTTCTCTTCTCGCTCATAAAATTAAAATAAATTTTATTTGCCCAAACTATGCTTTCTACTTTTGTGTTGCGGGTTAAGGGGTAATGGGTAGCCCATGGCCGTAGGGTCAGGGGCGGTCATTGCTCCACCTAGCGCACTCCCTCTGTACTCGCGCTCCCTGCGCGCCCACTCGTGCGAACCACGTGAACTATTAGGTCACGTGGTGAAGCACGCTCTCACAGTCTCTCTCACTCTCTTCTCGCGCTTCACTCCGTTCAGACGCACTCCAATTTTCTCCCACCCACCCTCACCTATATCTTCCTACTCTCGTAGGGCTATTTTATACACACTGTATATTCATATATACCATTATACTTTATACATGTATATCCATATGTATTATACTATTACATATCAAGATATGTAATACCTTATACCTTATCACGTATAACTATTACCATATATGTATCATATCTACCAATATGTTATCATATAACATAACATATCTTCCATATGTATATTGTTATCTTTAAGATATTACTATCACGTATTAATATCTTCTCTTCTCGCTCATAAAATTAAAATAAATTTTATTTGCCCAAACTATGCTTTCTACTTTTGTGTTGCGGGTTAAGGGGTAATGAACTATCAACATTTCTTTCTAAACACCCGCGAAAGGACCAAATAAATAAAGGAAGGAATTGCTTGTTATAAAATCTATTTGTGTATCTGAAAGAGTAAATATTTGCAAGATTGATAAATTAAAGGATAAACATATAATTATATTATTGATAATATTGAAATGTAGAATTGAGAGATGAAATAATAAAAAGAGCTGAAGAATTATAGTTAAACGAAGATGTGGGTGGGTGGGTAAAATTAGGTTGAGATTTAAGTGGGTAGTCTGTGCATGTGTGGTGTGTTGGGTGGACGGGAGGTATGGAATTAGTCATTTGGATTGATTAGAGGGGGTGACAGCAATGCCACCGCTATGAAGTGCTGCACCAGAAACATTAACCCCATCTTTAGGCACAATAATTTCATTTATTGTTTCTTTTTTAAATCATTTATCGAAGCTGGTCAGGTTAAGCGCATTTATAGGCTGGTTTCCGTACCCGACCAGCATTGATTCATAACAATCCTTTTTGGCTTGTAGTCTATAATGTAGACAGTGTACAACATTTATCACTGAATTTACAAATTTAAAATGAACAACAGAAACATACAATTACGATGAGGGGTGCACATATGTACATGGTTGATACTGTGAACCAGAATCGTTTTGTATTAGCACAGGCTAATATGTAACAGGTCCCATATGATGTATAGATTTGTCTAATTCTTATGTTTGGGGTCTGTCTTTAAATAATGGCAGCTACTTGTGTTGTCACGAAACTAGACAACCCCAATGTCTGTATGGTGTCACAGACATGTCAGGAAACTAGTGAAACAGGTCCCATATGATGTGTAGATTTGTCTAATTCTTATGTTTAGTGTCTGTCTTTTCCTATGGCACGAAACTAGTGAAATAGGTCCCCGTTAACATATCGCACAACATCTGAGTGTCTTGTATAATTAGACAATTGGCGTAAACATGTTACAAAATAGTATCCCTGAGGGTGGCAGATCTAGTTACACTATTAACTAATTGGGATAGACCCGTTTACATAAGGCTGTATTTTACAGAAAGTATTCAGATCAAAGTATGTCCAGCTCTGTGGCTAAACAAACTCAAACTGATAGATAATAATTTTTTGTTATTTAGAAGAAGTAGCTCTCATAGTACATGAGTTTTTCAGTTACATTCAAATGGTACATGGACAAAGTAGATGGGCGATACATTTATAGAGTAATAAAAAAATTCTAAACAAGGCAACAATGGCAAATTAAGATGATAAGAGAAAGGATGAGTTAACAAGTTCAAAGGTCTGAAACCTTAGATGTCAGCCGGGAGAGAGTACTATCTATATGAATGGCTCAACCAGTTTTTTGAACACCGATAAACACTGAAGCTGGTGTAGCGATGCAGGAAGCGTTTCCCAGGCGCGAACTCCACGATAATGGGAAGAGTCGATGACAAGCTGACTTTGACTTGTATCAAGGTGGAATTTTATCTTTTCACTTGATCTAGCATGCCGACCTATCACATCACTTCGCCAAGAGCTATTACATTCATTACTAAACATCATGGTTGAAAGTTGCTTCTTCCAGCGTTTACATAAGGTGCTAAGCCCACAGTCTGAATGCATAGGAGCCGATGACTAGCTCCTGCCGTGCTTGTTGACAACTATACGAAGACCACGATTGTGAAGACGCTCTAAATGCAGTTTATCCTGTATTTTCATACTTTCAGTTATAAAAGAACAATATTCAAAGAGGGGTACAATATTGGCCAGATAGATTTGTTTGGCCGCATCAAAAGTTAAGCAGTTTTGTAGCTTCGATAGTTTAAAAAGAGATCCACTAATTTTCTTCAACATTGAGTTAAGTTGTTTTGTCCAGGTTAGACAGCTATCAAAGTCCACACCTATATATCTATAATTTGAGCATGTAGGAATATTTACCCCTTGTAACTTAACTTTTAATGCTTGGGAATTGCTTATAACAGGCTGGGATCCAAACCACATCTCTTTTGTTTTAGCGACATTCACAATAAGAGCATTTGCATCACACCAATTTCACAGATTGATCAGGGACCTGTTCCACTAGTTTCGTGACATGTCTAGATGGCGTCTAGATGGTGTGTCGGGTTTCATAAGAACTATAAATTAAACTTCATTTTGTGCGTCCTTGCTTGCACTGTTGGTGCCGCTTTTCATGTCTGTCTAACACTTTTGTCACAAAACTAGTGAAACAGTTCCATGATGTGTAGATTTGTCTAATTCCTATGTTTGGGGTCTGTCTTTTCGTAAGAACTAGACATTAACAGTGCAAGCAAGAACAGACAAAACAAACTAGTTCTTATGAAACTGGATACACCATCTAGACGCCATCTTGACATGTCACAAACCTAGTGAAACAGGTCCCTGATCATCTGCATATAGTAGGTAAGAACAATGGTCGATACACTCACCCAAGTGTACGGAGTTGTCCCTCTCCCTTCACTGCCATATAAGGAATATAGAAGGCATGAATTAACCCAGCAGCCAATAACTGCATTCAGAGCAAACCACAACCTTCACCCTGAGCTCCTTACATAGTTTTAGTGGCACCTTGGGCCGGTTCTACAGTCTATAGTCGACCCGTATTTCTTGGGCCAAAACAAACCACACACAGAGTTGTTAGAGACACTTTGTATTGGATGATAAATATGAAAACATATTCACAAATATGTAATAAATATACGATAAGGTGTTTGTATATAGGACACGTCAGTTGACAAATGAAGGAAATATTTTGGTTGACTTTATAAGATATCCGATAGTCTCTGTGAGGGACGAGGCGTTCGATGTACGACCGCAATGATGTCTAGGTGAGTTTTTCCACTTTGAATTTGCGCTGGAAATCATATTTCCATTTCCAGATAGGATTCTCATTGGTTCTAGTGGCTGGCTGTCTATGGAGACATGTACACATTGATTTCTAGGCTTGTTATTGGTCCTCCCACAGGATGTGACCTGATTTGACCTGGCTTGACCCCAAGGTGGAGTCCAGGTGGATGAGATCTGTGTTGTTGTTGCCTGAAATATTTGTTTTTGTGCAGTTTCGCCGTCTCTCGGCTCGTCAGGTATGTTTTGGGGACTGTATTTAGTGTATGATTCACGGTAAACCAATAGTCCCTACCTTATATATGTTTGATGTGATGCTTCCTCTCATTTAATACATCTTAAGGGAAGAAAGCACCAATAGGATAGAGTCTATGAGATGAAAGCTCTGACCCTAAACCCTCATAGGTTTGCTCTATAGCATAGATGGCATTCATTCGAGGAGACGTGAATACAATATGCATTAAGGGCGTGCGTCCACCAACCACGACAAGGCTATGACAAGGGCCAACAAGAAAATTCCTATCGGGGCCTTGTCGCAGCCTTGTCGTGAGAAGAGGGGCTTTACGACAGCGGTGTGGGGCCGTGTCGTAGACGTCGTTGGTTGCCGTGAAAAAGGCGTCCATGGTACCGACACACTACGACAGTGATATCGAGGAAACCACAACACTCCATGACAAAAGTCCAGTCGTGGGTAAAATCGAACATGTAGGATATTGTCGTAGCCTTGTCAGAAGGCCCCTGACATTTTTTTATCTAGATGTAACTACTCCAGACTTATCAATTATGTACAGAATGTACTCGAATGTATCTGGAAAACTCGGCTACGACCGAAATATGCTTCTTACTAAAGAAAAAAAAAAGAAAAAAAAAGCCTCCCGACAAGCCTTGTCGTAGCCTCTTGTCGGGAAATGGGGTCCACCAACCACGACAAGGCTACGACACACTTTCCAATCGTAGGCCTGTCGTGGACCTTGTCGGAAAGCCTTTGTCGTAACCTTGTCGTGGTTGGTGGACGCCCCCCTTAATGCATATTGTATTCACGTCTCCTCGTATGAATGCCATTTATGCTATAGAGCAAACCTATGAAGGTTTAGGGTCAGAGCTCGTATTCCATCAAGTTTCAATCGTGTAGTAATTCACAAGGTGAAGCCACATGAATTATGTTGCGGTTCAAACCGGATGGGATCGAGCTCTGACCTTAAACTTGAATAGGTTTCTGAATTTATTTCATCATTCACATTGACTAATGGGCTAATCTTTGTGACATAATCCCCCAGTGGGTATTTTTTTCTAATATTTCATGAATATTGGATATGAGTTTCCAATGTTAAGTCTATGAAGAAAAAATACCAGGGTTGGGGTAAAGGGCCTGTATCTGGAGATAACTAGCTTCGTAAGCAATCGTCCAGAAAGAAACCATCAGTGAACTAATCCTCCTGCTACTGATTAAGTCTATTGACTCTGATCAATGTATTGTGCTGCAGTGTCCACCCTAACCATGCCATTTCTTTCATATCATCATTACTTATTTGTTATTTTTCATTCGTTTGAGTCTTAATACAGTTTCTTTCTTGTGGGAACGTATCTGCTTTTTGACTCGGGGTTGGGGGGGGGGGGGGCTTGTGGTCCCCAGTAGAAAAAATTTACTTAGTTTTCTTCCATTGCGTAAAGCCATTTTCCACTGGCCGACTATTCACCACCGATCTGCAATCGGGAACCTCCGATGCTAGATCAGTGAATGGAAATAGACATGCAGAGAAGTGTTCACCGATTATTTGTGCATAGATTATACATTGAGGCCACCATTGACTGACTTCTGTCGGTATGGACCTGTCAAATGCAGCAGAAACAAGGCATACACTGCACCCTCACCGATTTTTAGACACTGATGTGCAGTCGTTGGCCACCATAGACCGGCTATTAGGAGAACTCAATAAATCGGTGCCGTTTTGTGGAAAATGTCTTATGGAGATGCTCTCATGGGATTAATTGCTCATGAGAAAGTTAAAAGAACCCCTACAGACTGTTTTATTTCTGTAGATCCTGTCCCACATTTCCTGAATAAATCTGTATGCTAGGAAATGAATGTGATGGCAAAGTCATGCGATGATATTCATGGAATGCACCTTAGAACTGTAGGCAATAATACATATTCTATTGTTAGGAAACATACTTTACAGAAGGCCCGTAGGCATTGATATATATTCTACTGTTAGGAAAAGTTGTCGTCCAGTATCGGTCAGTAATCATGAATCTATATTAGATATTTATTCTAAACTATATATGACCAATCCCTTGGAACATGAGTGATATCCCTGCACAATGGAAATATAAAAGACTATGTAGCAAGACAAATAAAATAATTGATTCACAAGTAACAGGTACAAACAATAAACCAAAACCCTCGATAATACATACAACCAAATCTGAGTCCTTGAAATATGATATAAACCTCAAATAACAACAGATACCAGTTCCAAAGTAGTTGGTCAAACCCATAAATCGTAACTAGTATACAGTTCTAGTTACGTTCGTACTTTAAGGATGGCTTCTTACGGCTTTCACCAATAACTCACATGCGCTTAGAGCACGCGCCTTCAGGCGGTGTCAACTTGATACTCTCAGAGTACTGCTCCTTTTTTAGCGAAACACACGCCATGATGGAGAACATGTCCGCTGCCACTCAACTTATCAACAAAGATGCGCGTTAGCTTCCTCTTTTACAATATCCCACCGAGGTCAAAAATAGCAGTTCTTGTGTTGGTTATTATGACAAGTGTTTGTAATTTCTTCGTTCCGCTGGACCTGTCGAGGATCCGTGGTAGGAAAAAGCATGTGGTAGGAGAGAGACTCATACTTCAAGATACGCCATGTTTTTCCATATATTGGTTATTATGACAAGTTTGAGTAACGCTAAAATGTAATGGGTAAAGGATAATGGTGAAGGATAATGTGACATAGAACTCACCACAGTAATCCTCTATGAGTGTTTCATGAAAACTCTGTCTATAGTTCATCTTGAATATGTAGCAAGACAAATGAAATAATTGACTACAAGTAACAGATACAAACAAAAAAACTAGTCACCAGTTCTAGAGTAGTTAGTCAAACCCATAAATCAAATTAGTACATAGTACTAGTTACGTTCGTACTTTAAGGATGGCTTCTTACGGCTATCACTAATAACTCACATGCACTTAGAGCACGCGCCTGAAGGCGGTGTCAACTTGACACACTCAGAGTACTGCTCCTTTTTTAGCGGAACACACGCCATGATGGACAACATGTCTGCTGCCATTCAACTTATCAACAAAGATATGCACTAGCTTCCTCTTTTAAAACATCCTACAGAGGTCAAAAGTAGTAGTTCTCATGTGGGTTGTTATGACATGTTTAGATAACGCTAAAATGTAATGGTTAAAGGATAATAGTGAAGGATAATATCACGTAAAACTCACCACAATAATCCTCGACGAGCGTGGCACGATAACTCTGTCTATAGCTCATCCTGCTCGACTCATCCTACCCCAGACGACATTCCGATCCGTACAACTCCAAAAAGGCGGGAAAAATCCGTAAACCGTTGGAATTTCCATTCAAATCCAAACCGCCACTGAACGCGTGTGCAGGATCGCACACCACTGTCTGTGGGTGAAGGAGAGGGAGGCGCGGGCGTGCATGCCGACCTATTAGTGCCAGCTTTGGCTCAGATCCAACTTCAAAGTCCTTGCGCCGGACCGAGTGTGGGTAATTACCGTGGTTCCCAGTGCCTTGTGCGGAGATCAACACGCCAAAAAGGCAAAGTTCCATAATGAGGCTTCACCGATGACGTCACGGGATGACAACGGAACGCTGGGCTACCGTCAACGAGGATTGAATGTCTTCTTCTCTCGACCAGAACGGTGTCAAGACACAAACTCGCAGATTGAGGGAGATATAAACAATAGATAAGAAATTATTGGAAAGTGGCGTAAATACAACAGAATCAGGTTTACATATGACATATATATGACTGCAACCCTCATATACGCCTATAGATGAAGCGTATACACGATGGAAAATATGATTAACTTATTACGCAAAATCATAGCTATATATATACGCTGGACGTATATATATATATATGTAAATTAAGTTTTTTTTGGCGCTGTGTTGTGCCAGCACCAAACTCTAGGCCTTTTTAGAAGTAGAGTCAATGTCAATTGTACATAACAGCAATCCAGAATATAGGATGCTTGCAGACCAGATTTACCAAACATTATATCTTCAACTTCATTATCCATATTAGCTGCTCTCTGGAGCACTCTGAAACAAACGAGATAGAACTCATCAACAAAGGTCAAAGAAAGTAGGGGCAAAGGTCATTCTTCTCAAAAGTGAAACATCATTCGTTTCAAGGCGCTATGGTGCATGCTATAGGCCAGGAAGGCCTATTACAGACTATGGAGAGATCCGGACTCTAATAGTGTCCCCCTAAAAAATCATTCATTTGCGTTCTATATCTAATTAATTTAAGTAAACATCTGTTTATCTATAACAAATGAATGAGAAACATTTATTGAAATTAAGATATAAAATATTGAATTATTAACAACTAAGCCTTTTTTGTAATTTTTCGCATACCATGACAGTGCTTTGACAGATTTCAACAAAAAAGGCTGTTTGCTACTTTTCTATTTTGACAACAAAATAGTTTATTTCTGCTACTACTTTCTAGTCTATTTTTGTTTTCCTTCATCTATATTGATCACTGTTACAGTATTACGATAACTTCATTTATAGTCCAGTCCTCCCATTGACTGCTCACGAGAGCCCTCATTATCGACCTTCCCCTTCAGGGGGTTACACGTTTATTAGCTGATCCTTTCTATTGGCCTAATTTCTCACACAAGAAAAGCAGACATACAGATAATAATTGAATATACAACATAAAACATTTTTTCATGTTCAAAAATCGCTGGCAAGTATCTATTCTATACCATAGGGACATTTCTAATTTTCTTTAGAGCGATCTTGGACGCACTATATACATCACCTAGAGGTTATAGTGGTCATATTGAACTTCCAGCGCTTCCAGAAAACTATACCTTCACCATCTGCATGCTATTCACTGTGATAGTGAGAACAGAGCAGGGAGCCAGTGTCTCAGGGTCTTCGATACTTGCCCAGCTGACAATAACCAATCTCAAGACCAAAATACCTCAAGACCCACTCGTGCTTGATATGTTTGGATCTAAGATAGGCAGTTGCAGAAATGGCAAGTGGACTGGGTGCAAGTGGGTTACAGAAAACTATCCATTGACTGAATGTAACCGAAACCTTTTTATTGTTATTCATTTATATTTGCATGTACATTCATCAATGATGAACATACTAGTTTCTTTTGTTCAGTACTGTAAAGAGGTACATGTATCTAGTCTCTCTCTAGTCCCTGTGTGAACTGCAGACCTCTAGAATATCCTGACAATGGTCCCTGTCTGGGGTTTATTGCTCCTGAAAATTGTGGGAAAAGCGTTGCTCCAGTAATATCGGATCATGTCGCATGGTATATTACTTTCGTGATCTATCACTACTTTTTACAACACCACATTTTCAGTGACATAGGTGAAAGGTTCATTAGATTTTAAATTGAATATAGATGGCGACATATTTATGATGTGTTCCGCAAAGAATCGGGAGCTATTGTTTCGACCTCGGGTCGCTATTCTGTGATCCACAAAACATGGAGCAATGCCCCCTGAACATCCCAACAGTATCCTGCCACTAGACCGGCTCCAGTCCCTGCATCCTTTGGCTGCCCCTCCACCTACCTTACCCCTCCCCGCTGGGATACAAGATTCCTAGGTCAGTGAGGGACGGAGACATATCATAATGAACTTTATTCTGATTTTCTTCAATCATTTTTTTTGTTAAAACGAGCTTTGCTCTTCTTTATTTATCTTCAATGTGGATACATTGTACAGGTGAATAATCCAACAATGAAAAAATCTAGAATCTGCATTTGGCTGCATTTGGCCACATGTGTGTTATCACGATTACAATGTCTCCTAAATATATTTTAACATTTTGGTGGTAAGCCTCCTCATTCCATTGCCTCCCTATCCTATGTTGTAACTTTATGTTATTTCTATACTTCTGTTTTCTGCCCTCTATATCATGCTCCAATCCTTAATATATACACTAAACAGAAGTTAAGTATAACTCAAATCTGTGCGGTTTAATATTTCCTCCTTATCTGGGAAATTATGAAACATAACTCAAAAAAGGGAACTGGCTTTTATCAATTTGATGCTACTTACTTAAGATTTCTTCAATCATCTAATGGGTGACCCATGGCCTTTGGTCAGGGGTGGTCATTGCCCCTCCTGGTGACACACCTCAACACTCAGCGCCCCCGTGTGCTTTCTCTCCGCACCTCTCACTCACGTGCGCTCTCACCGCACTCACTGACCCCTCACACTTGGCTCAGTACTCACACCGTACACACGTACATTTTTCTACCCACCCACCCTCACCACTTTTCTCCTACTCCCTACACTTGTAGGGCTATTATATTATTACTTTTATTACCTACTTATGTAATAACTCATAATAACTATACTTATTATGTCATATTCATATTGTAATTAACATCAAACATACCACAAATTAACATCAAACATGCCACAAAAGAAGACCATCCTTGTGATGATTATGGAAAAAAAATAATTTTAAACCCAAAAAAAACCCTCTGTCAATTATCTTTTATTATTATTATCATTATTAATCTTCATAGTAATAATGTCTTATCACTTATTCATTTGAATAAGACCTTATAAAATTCAATAAACTTTTATTAGCCCACTCCGGCCTCTTCTTCTTTTATACAGGGATTTGGGGTAATGACTGTTCATAATCAAAGACTTGAGCAAGTCTATCCTGTCACTATCCCCTCCTATAAACTGTACACATCTACAAGATCCTGTTGTGGGGGCCTGTGTAGCCATATATCGTAACCGTATCCTGTCACTAGTCACTGCGTCACACGGTAATTCACTTGTTTCTGTATTTCTGCAGAAATGTCAGAATGGTTAACATTCAAAGGCACCAAACTGACATTTATAACTGGACCATTGATGCCAATAGAAAACAGGCAAATATTTTCAAGGATGCCTATCCTAATAAAATCATACCAAATAATCGTTTTCCTCTGATCTTGAATTGAGATCTATTTTCATATTTTTATTTTAATCAACCATCGGTGAATTTATAACAGAGCCACAGGTTTTAATATTAGGCAATAATAATATAGATTGCAAAGAGGCTCTTACAATGGTCGTCATATATAGAAAAATAATATGCAACGCTCATTATAAATCAGACATATAAAAAATAAAAACCGTTTAGAATCCTTATATAAAGTAATTGTTTAGCTACTATCAAAATGATAATTCACTAATTTAATACAAGTTTTTATTATGAGGGGTAAGCTCGGCCTGAGATTTCATGGAGAACAATTTTCAAATTTTGAACATTAGGAACTGCCTCAAAAGTTACCAATTGTATAAATAAAACAATACATTATTTATGCTGTATGAATGTGGCTCGGACCCTGACAATACTGGTCAGTGGACCGCTAAGTGGGATTCACACGTAGAGACTGATGTACCTGAGACTGGTGTACTTCACGCCTTTCCCCTAGTCTCAGACAAGTCTCCTATGGTACAAAACTCTCATGGTAACCAGTCTCAGGGAAAAATGGCGAATTCGATTAACATGGAAGGACGCACCTGTCTCGTACAAACACCCAGTGAGGTACATGAATCTCAGCAGGATTTGTCTCAGACAAGCACCCTGTGAAGTACATGAATCTCAACAGGATCTGTCTCAGACTAACACCCAGTGAGGTACATGAATCTCAGCAGGATTTGTCTCAGTAAAACACCCAGTGAGGTACATGAATCTCAGCAGGATTTGTCTCAGTAAAACACCCAGTGAGGTACATGAATCTCAGCAGGATTTGTCTCAGTAAAACACCCAGTGAGGTACATAAATCCCACCGTGTGAATTCCACTTAACAAGAAACAGATTCTCATGAGATTTTTAACCCTGTGAAGTACATGTATCCCACTGTGTGAATTCCACTTAACAAGAAACAGAATCTCATGAGATGTTGAACCCTGTGAGGTACATGTATCCCACTGTGTGAATCCCATTTCAGAATCCCTACAAGCCCGGGTCCGGCCACATTCTGCTGACTTGTCAGTTCCTCGGCGCCTGTCGACCTTATGTCGCAGTACCTTTTTCACGCACAAAACATTTAACTCTCTAAAGAAATGTCAAGGTACTGGTCCACCGACATTCGTCATAATACCTTTCTTCATGACTGCCTTCTTTGTCGAGTGATAAAAGGATGTGGGCATGCAAGGTGTCATTTATATGTCAACAAGTAGGGACGGCCAAGCAGTGATCTGATCCACGTTTCAGTAAGAATTGAGGATTATCAAGAATTAAGGATGATAATCTGAGGGTTGCTGACATTAACCTACAGCTTCCCATCCAAATGGGCAAATAGATTGTTCTCATTTTACCCATTATACTCGCATGGCCTCGGTTATTCATGTTAGTTTTTAAGTTTTTTGTTTTTTTTAAATATCTTTCTTTAATTATTGCCAACATATGAAATACATCAGTTCTTCTTTCTGTGCATTGGGAACTGCAGTAGTCTCTGAGTTATCATCTAGATAATTCGGCGAAAGATGAATTATGAGGGATGATTGTGATACAAGCAAGTTTTCCTTATATACCCTCAGGGTCCCCTGGGGGGTGTTGCATAAACAGGGAACGATAGATAAAACCATAACGAAAGTGTACAACGAACGTTAGTGTTGCATAAAGAACGAATTGAAATGCAATGTACCAACAACGAACGTTAATTTTCAAACCCCCAAAAATCACGGTGCATAAAAAGTCTTCGCTGTTTTATCGTTCTTTATGTTTTCGTTCGTCAACTTTCGTAATGTCACGTTGCATAAAGACAGATCGACCCTGAATTGAATTATCGTTCGTTAATACGAAAATTCGCAAGGTAATTTGTGTTGCATTTAAACATTTCGACCCTCTCGTATGTGATGAGAAATGGCAACAACGAACGATAACCTCGGACAAGTCATGAGTTGTCGTAGGTGTAACACTATTCAAAAGAACCGCCCAAAACTCAACCCGTCCTCCGTGTGTTCAATCCGCCACCCCCGCACAAGCCCCCTCCAGTGTCTCTTGCGGTTTTAAACGAGCAACATGGAGGGGTACGGTCTACCGAGGCGTCCGCGCCTGCCGAAGCATTTTTTTAATAGAGTCAACCCATTTGATCAGTTTACCGATGCAAAATTCCTCGAACGGTATCGTCTAGATAAGGAAACAGTGACCGAACTCTCAAGAGAGTTTGAGGATTCTGGGTTTTGTACGACAAGAGGGGACGATCGTGGCGGTGGCATTAGCATAAGGGAACGAGTGAGTATCTATCTTTGTAAGTAGGTCAAGACAACTTAGTCTAGAGTGCTGAATCAACAATGCTGACCTCAGCAGCTACACCCCACTCCAGTACGCATTCAATTTAGTGTCGATATCGTTGGGTGTACTGATTACTATTCACTATTATGTGAATTTTACATAGTAAGATATACCATGTAATTCCAAATTAGATAGTGTTATATGCATGTTAAATTGTTCTTTCCTTCTCCATGAACATAACTTAAAAAGTCAATTCCTCAACCAAATATCCATATTAACCACATCAAATGATATGAAAGTATCTTCATATAGTTACTATTTATATTTTTTAATTTCAGTTCTGTTTGGCTCTGCGATATTACGCCACAGGGTGCAACATGCGAGTCATTTCCGACTTTCAAGGGGTGCACAAATGCACCGCCTCCAGAGCTGTGAAAGAAGTTTCAAATTTCTTCTACCATCGTCAGCAACGTTACATAAAGTTCCCGTTCCAAGCATGTGAGAGGTTACAAGCTGCCCGTGACTTCCACGAAAAGTTCGGTAAGCCAGGCATGATTGGAGCCATTGATGGGACACATGTTGCCATCCGGCAACCCGCTCACGAGGATGGCTATATTAATCGGAAGGGATACTCCAGCATAAACGTCCTGGTGTGTACTAAATAATTACTTCATAGCTCATTTTAAATCTTTTCCGGTAGTTATTGAAAATATTTTGTTAGTTAGACATAATGTAGATATTTTGATCAGAAAAAACTCACCTTCTTTTGGGTTATATATATGTTTTATTATTATATACCTAGAAAAAATTAAGTATGCCATTTTATAACTCAATATCCAACGTAATTTCTAGGCCAATAACATTCTCCCGTAGGTATAATAAAATTTAAAAATTTGCTTTCCTTTTCAGATAATCGTAGATGCGAACTGTAAAGTGATCCGGGTAAATCCCTGTTGGCCGGGTTCGAGCAATGATGCTTTTGTCCTTGGGCAGGACGATATTTCGGACGTTGGCGACAATGGCGAGATGGGGGATTGTTTCCTACTAGGAGATTCCGGGTTAGTTTCGTAACTGTATATACCTAAATATCAAACAAAAACCTAGTAACGTATTATATATAAATTAATGTTGACTTTAATTTGTTGGCTATATTATATTAATTAGGGATGCAAGTTCGCCGACAATTGACGGAAATCAGAAACTTCTGCATCTTGAAATAGGATCATTAACAAAGTATTTAAACCTCCATAGGCCGTTAGCATTGACGCACACGCCGGGAAACCGAGACAGTCAGTACTTTGGCGGCAGTTAAACGCGCCAAGTGCCGAAATTTTGTTTGACGGCACGCCGCAGTTTTTTTTTGGTTTTTTTTCCGACTTTTTCATCAGTCCCGACTTTCATCCCTGATAAATGGTTGGTTTCAATAAAAATTGGTTCCCTTACTTACAATTGATTTGTTATCTTTACAGTTACCCGCTGAAACCTTATCTTCTCACGCCCGTTACCAACCCAAGAACGGAAAGTGAAGAAAACTACAATCGGTGGCATAGATCATCCAGAGCCATAGTAGAGCAGACAATTGGCCAGCTCAAACAACGGTTCAGGTAAAACATTTTTGACTAAACCTATTAAAATATAGAGTGTATTTTAATATTAATTCTATGGTGTGCATGTTTGCTCTTGGGTGTGGGAGTAGTATTTCTTATGCTCCGGTATCATAACCCGGTTTATACTTTGTGTTTACGAAAGATATGCATGATTTTATTCCTTAAACAAGCGTAAACTTCTGTGGTGGGTATACCTCATGTGCTTAAATTTCAATAATTTCCTTGTTGTCCAAAGAGCAAAATTTTCTCATGATTAAGGTAGGCATTATCGTACCTATATTAAAAAATTCTTATAGTCACTTAGATTATTCTTAAGATGGTGATTGCAAACAGTTCAATCTTGCAAAATTGTTATCATTATTAATCAAGTCTGAGTCAAATTTCATTTAGCATTTGTTTCTGAAAGGTGAATCATACAAAAACTTTTTTTTTCTAATATGAATTATCTATTTTCAGATGTCTAGACGGTTCAGCAGGTTACCTCTACCATGCACCACAGAAGTCTGGCAAAATTATTGTCGCATGCATGGCCCTACATAACGTGGCCAAAGATAAACGACTACCCATTCCACCTATGGATGAGGGCGACAACGATGCCCCCCGTGTACGCCGTCACAGAGGTCAACCCCCTCCCGATCCTGTTCCAAGGAATGCCAGGAACAACGCTCTTGTTCGAATGAACTTCATTGACACCCAGTTCTAAATGTGATTTTTCCTGTAGTTATATATATAGGAACGATGTCACTACATTAGTCATGAGTTAGCCACTACTTAGTATGCATTTAAAAGATCGTTGTTTGGGTACGTACCAACGAATATTTTGTGAGCATGTACGACTAACACAGTAATTTACTTTAAATAAATGTTTATTGCAAGTATATCAATCTTTCTCGTATATCAATCTTGTTATGATCGATAAACATTGAACAACAATTTGAGTGTTAATCACCATCAATTCAGTCTTTATATAGATTTCAAAGAACGTAACTATACATCTACTCTGTAGAAAAGAACAACGGACGAAAGTCACAAATGAAAAGAAGTGATGTTCAGCCAGCGATATCACATAGCACCCATCTGCTGAAAAACTTCTCTATAACGATAAAAACAGAAACGAATATACACATTAATGTAACGTAAAAAATCATAAATATACTCTGCGTTCTCCCGTAAACTAAATCATCTTCAAAAGGAAGATTTCTTTCAAAATGAAAAGGAAAAGTCTATCATAACCATCCTATTAAAAACCAAATATGAGAATAACAAGGTCTATCTACTGGTCAAAACGTGACCAAACTTTAAAACAGCGAAAAACAAAAAAAGAAAATTGTGCACATAAATATAGCTAACACTTTTAAAAAAACTATACATCTTGTAATGGACCACCTTGTCATACACATTTATTAGATATTGGTTGTTAAGACAAACGAAATTAATGATTTTTGAGAATTTTGGGTAGATAGTAATTATATAACGTCCAACCATGCTTGTGCAAGTCACAGAACTCGATGACAATTTATGGTTTGTACGGAAGTCGGCGTGAACGCCTCGTTCTGTACAACCATAAATTGTCATCGAGTTCTGTGACTTGTACAGCATGATCAGGACGTTCTATGTTAAAAAAAATTCTTTTTTTTTTCTGAACAATATACTATTGTAACCAAAAATCCTTATACTTAGCACCTACTGATTATGATTTCTTTTTATAAAGATATTATCACCAGTCATAGTCCAGCTTGAAAAATGTAAGTTAAATACAAATATTCAGGCATTAGAAACACAGTAACAGGGCAAACCTGTTGGAACTATCAAATTGTCATCACAAGGTATAGTCAAATGGACTATATATCAGTTCAAGTGCACATCGTCCTAGATAGGAACCCTAAAATTCAATGACATTATTGTGAGATCACAAATGTAACTTGCTTCATTAGCGAAGGAATATCTCAGTTTTTGGCATTCATTCATACAAAAATGTTCGTTCTCAAGAACTTTTAGGTGTCACAGTCCACTATTGTCTATTTTCCTTTTTTGGTCTTTGGTTTTCGCTTAGATTTTCGAGGAGTGAATGATTCAGAGTCTGTAGTTTCGGATCTATGTTTTCTCTTCTTTGGTGGCAGTTGAAAATCTTCATCATCCTCACGATCATTTTCTTCGCCGTCTGTATCAATGGCCGAACTGTCATTTCCTTTTTTGGACTTCATTTCTGTTGATGCTTTTTCAGCAGCCCTGACGGTTTCCTGGAGGGCGTGTACTGCCGGGACAACCTCGTGGTCCTCCGTTAGATTTTCTATAGTTGGTGGACTTTCGACTGTTGAAAAAACACATTAAACATATTAGATAATATAAAAACTTTAAATACCCTAAAAAAAGAATTTGGTATGATAGTCCACCTAAAACTGTCAACGGCTACTTGTGCTCTTTACCGCACATAATTGAATAACGCCTTTTTCTAATTCAAAAATATAATTGAAGGTGGGACACAAGGCTTTTGGCCAGCATGCATCTAATATATACTATAAATGTTTGTAATTGTAAAAAACATATATTGTATTGAAAAGCCTAATATATTTTTGGCAATATCTTTATTGATACTGTGTTATATAGGTCAAAATACAAAATTTGATTATGTGGACAGAGAATAAATATAAAAATTGCAACACATGTAACAACTTGAATCATATATAAAGGGTAAATACTCACTGATCACGGAGCCAACCTGTGATCCATTGGCCACGATTGGGACGCTACGCCTTGGTGTCTCTGTACGTTTTCCAACAGCGACGACATTGGTTGGTAGTGTATGACTGTGTTGGTTTCTCGAGAAGGATTGTTGTTTGTCCTCGCAAATACGATCCACCATTGTGGAGAGCACTGTTAAAAAAATACACAGAACATATAACGTTAAATATTGATTAAATGTTCTGTTTAATTTCAATTATAGTTTTCTCATTTTAGGCAATATTTTTTTAATCTACTGATCAAAGATGTTATGATTCTTTTAAGTTGTTATTTTTGTTTTTTTTATTTTCAGTACCTGTCAACGAAGGTTGAGTTTTTCAGGCACGTCTAGTTTAGATATTACAGATGAATATATGCTGTATAGACGAACTTAAACTAGTCTTTCTAAAGTATTCAAATAGCTAAGGTGAACTAACATTAGATCTAACGTGTTGAATATTCATAATTAGGAGCGGAGATTGCGTTTTATATAAGAGAGGATTTGACTATCCACCTTTATAATCAGGTGTATAAGATTGAAACAATATTCTATTTACCTACTGTCGTATTTTCATCATTGTGCATTCCTCTTTCCAGTATGTTTACCAGTTTGGCGCCAACGTCTTTACAACTGTTCGTTAGTTCACGTATCTCGGAGACTAGATCGTTCTTAACTGCGTGCGTCATTTCTGAGAACTCATTCAGAATGTCTCGTTTGACCTCCCGTAAGACTTCGGGTCTGAGAATCTCTCGCACCTGTTTCATTATCATAGATTCTATTTGGGATGACGACTGAAGGCCTGCTACTACTTGGTTTTCTTTTACAGATGCAGCTTTATCACTGGTATCGGGGCAGAACGCTTCTGCCTCTGGAATATCTCCTTCTATGTCAGGCAAATGGTCCTCCACCACAACGTTTATATCGTGCGGAGGGTACTGAGTACACAAAGACACTACTTTTTCCTTTTGTTTTGGAGGCGTGGCCTTTGCTAGGGCCAAAACATCATCTTCGATGTTAATTACCTCCTCCAATTGTGAACTAATGTCCGATTCTTCATTTTTCAAAGCCGCTTTTTTTTTCTCAGCTTCAGTTCCCTTGACTTTATTATGTTTCTTTTTTGGGCGACGTTTAGATCTACGATCATCACGGCCACGATGTCTATGTTTCGATCTTTTCTTATGTTTTCCTTTCCCTTTTTTTCCTTTTCTTTTCCTGTGACGTCTATGTTTCTCGCTTGACGACGAATCTCCTGACGACGAGCTAACATCACTCAAGTCGCTATCACTACTGCTGGTGCTACTGCTGTCAGTGTCATCAAGACTCTCTATATCAGATATGTCTTTTAGACTGTAGTCTGACTCCGAGGACGAACTGGCATTGTGGTTCTTTTTTTTCTTTCCCTTTCTTGAGACCTTTTCTTTCATTTTTGGCGTCCACAGCATCGTACCTTTCTTAGGCGTTGATGTTTTTCTCATGAATTCCTCCTCGGTACATCCTCGCGCTGGAGGAACATCCAGTCCTCGGATTCCTTCAGATAAGAGAAACAGTTCATTTAGGCAGGGTTTAAATAATTAATTATCACCAATATATTATATTGATTATACTGAAGTTATTTAATCGATTCATAATTATTCAGAAATTTTATAATACTTCATAATTTTTTCATAATATATATAACAAAATTGTAATTCTAGTAGTATCCGCTTGGAGTGTCTCACGCCCATAGAAAAAGAATAAACCAGATGACATAGGCACTAGACACGAGATTGAACTGGATTATGACTTTTTGTTTGGTTTTCACCTGCACAGATCTACTTCTAATCTTATTATTTCTTTTTAGCTTTATTGAAAAAATCATTACAAATTGTATTTTTCTGATCTCCTGTCCTTGCGAGATCACAATCTTTCGTAGGTGGCAATCCACATAGTTCTAATCACCAATGATCAGCTGAAGCATGTCATACAAAATTATAACTACAAATTGACGATGGTTTCCCGTTCACCTGCGAGAGGTTGTTTCTTCATAAAAAATATAAATCTCACCTAGAACGTTCGATTCGCCGGCATAGTCCAACGCCAGAACTTCTATGGGTGTCATACGGTCCTTGTCCTTGACCGCACCTGCTCCTGTTTTATTGTACTTCTTGGCGAGTTTACCATGCTAGAACAAATATTTAAAAATAAACATTAATGACAATTATTAATGATATTTAACCTGACTGGAATCTGTGAAATAAAGATGGTAACATTATGGCAATCCACATATGGTCTCTATTCAAAATTATGTATTACAACTACATAGCGAATTTTTCTATATAGTGCTGTGAATTATTGAAATAATTAAAGTAATGTTCTGACATAATTATACTATATCTTAATCCATAACTGATCTAATACAACTATCATATGCCTTTCGGGTATATATTATAAACAAACTTCTTGTAGTAAGTGTCGTTTGTGCTGTATAATCCAAGATTTAAAAAAATTTTACTTCTTGAGAAATATTGGAAATACCTTTGTTTTAACTTCCGATACGTAATGTTGACTTTTACGCTTACATTCCTCCGGGGTACGGTCAAACGGGGAAATAGAGTTGACCTCATCTAAGAATATGTAAACAATCTCCTATTAACAGCAGTAGCAAAACATTGTGAATCTATTAGTTATTCAAATAGTTTCATATATTGTAGGGTTATATACAAACTTTTAATACTTTAGTTGTACTGATGCTACGAAGAATGAAGTCACTAGTGACGATTTTAGTTGCACTCGTGAGTAAGAATACTTTTTTTTCGTGGTTGTAATTAAGATATAAAATTAAAGTGTATAATTACGTCACATACTATTTACATGAAATTAGACACTAAAAAATAGATTTCACAAATAACGTTTATATAAAGTGTTTAATCATCATTTATGATAATAATCTATATTAATAAACATTAGTCCTTATTATATATTGAATATTTCCAATAGCATTCCATT
This sequence comes from Alentia gelatinosa, assembly GCA_950022655.1. NCBI lineage: Eukaryota > Metazoa > Annelida > Polychaeta > Phyllodocida > Polynoidae > Alentia > Alentia gelatinosa. The sequence goes on from OX465585.1 coordinate 10,654,136, forward strand.
GTTACAGTTTTTTTTAACTTACCGGCCACTTGCTGCCATGCTCTGTCTTTTTTGGCCTTGCCGCCAGAGGCTCCCCTAAAGTTACACTTGAGGGCGTCCTTATGTTGGTTTATAGCCTGTAAAAGTGCTAAAGTTTCATCAGGCTGCCAGAATGGCCGTCGTCCTGAGGGTGTACCCTTCCTTTTTTCCCCACCAGGAGCTGGGGAGATCGACGATGAAGGACTCCGATCTTTGCGCATCTTTACCTTGTCGGTTTTCTGCCCAGCCGTATCCTTCGTACCATGAACATTTTCTTTGTTTTTTCTTCTCCGCGAAGGTGAGGGAGAAGAGTCAGACCACATACTGCACCCTGCTTTAGGGTTACTTGATACTTTCCCTTTTTTCTGGGGAGGGGGACTAACAGAAGAAGAACTAGATCGTTCACGTCTACGATGTTTCCTCGATTTTTCTTCCTTCCTTCTCTGAATAGTAAATAGAGATAGCGAGCCTTCAATATTAAACAATAATGTATATATAAAATCATCTAAAGTACCGATGTCTGCAGATAATGAACAAATTTAGTTGCACTCGTGAATTCTCGGGAGCGATGCCGACGTCACAAAGATACACTGCTTAGCTCAATGTTCTCGCTCTGCAGTTTATTTTCCCGAAAGTGGTCCAGTACACTCTCCTCATGTTGGATATTTACTGAGATATTACCAGAGACAAACAGTGAATTTAACATTGGTTTCAATGGGGTGAAAAGTTTTTTAACCCTTCGTGCGTGTGGGAGTGCACTGCACCATTTTCGGGAAAATAAACTGCAGAGTGAGACAATCAAGCAACGCAGTGTATCTTAGTGACGTAGGCTCCGCTCCCGAGAATTGATATATCTTGTTAGAAACCCATCGAAATACCTATAACTAGGTATATTAATCATGTACAGTGAGTTTAAACATCGATTTACGTTTGGTCGATCGAGCGATAATAACAGAAAGCTAGGGTGATCGAAAATGGCAATACCCTTTGCCCCAAGCGGTCGTGAAAGAAACTAAAGGTTTCTGTCCTGAGAATAGTGAGACTAGGACTGCCAGTGTGAATGGTCTGATACCCGTTTGGAACACATAGCCAATAGGTTGATTAAAACAGTTTGTTTTCTTAAATTTCACCATGAACTAGTAAAATCGTATGAACATACACAGTTAGGAAGCGTAGCAACGTATTGAAATTCGAGAAAGAGCGCATGTAGGTTAAATTTCGTAGTACGACAAGATAGGAATGATCAAATAATAGTATTACAACGTATTAGCAGCGCACAAGTGATAGACTACATGCGAATATGCTCTAGGAAGAGATCACACGAAAATCTAATGAGCGATAATGTAGAAATTAGCGAACACTGAAGATCGACCTGGAAATCTCGGTTAACAGGACAGTTTTAACAATCAAATACACGTCAAGCATGTTCAGCTGGTTCAAAACCTACCTTTGATCGACTCCGATCCATTGTTTGTTTCCTTGTTAATTGGTATTTCCGCAGTTGTGTGTCAATGCGAAGTTGCGTCGGATTTGGCTTACAAATGGCGGCAACACGGACTAGATCACGTGACATATGACGTCATTGGGGGGTTTCCTGGGAATTCCCGGGATTCCCCTGAGTCAACCGGGGTCCTCCGGGTTCCCTGCCTACTCTTGCTATTATCGTACGTTGTTACTTTCGTTGTGTCAACTCACGAACGATAACACAACGATGTGTTTTGTGCAACACGATGAAAAAAATTACGTTATATTTTCGTTGTACTATCGTTCTTCACCAAAATTTACATGGTTTATCGTTCCCGGTTTATGCAACACCCCCCTGGGACGTTAAACCACAAACAAACAAAGAAACAAAGAAGCCATTCGATGCTTTTACTGAGCTATCATTAAACGATTTCGTGGTAACTAATTGTATGTTAGAGTTCAGTAAGCTACCTATATTGTTATTTACCTATGGACGAATGCCTTATTTCAACTGACAAGGAAGATAAATTCCGCTCATCTCCGAGAGACGAAATAATATTCATACATCCCTTCGTACCTTGTCTTCCCTACAGATATCACTCAACGCCGCTTTGTAATATCGGAATGTGATGGAGAGACATTCCGAACCGTACAGGTCTTTAGAGCGTCCTTATGCGCCTATATATATTGCCTAAAAGTCAGAGTGCTCGCATGGACTTCCAGTTTGCTGCAAAAACACGTATCCCTTCACAATCTGCATGCTAATTACTGTGCTATTGTGATAGGGGCAGAGGGCCAGTGTCTCAGGGTCATTAATCATTATAGCAGCAAGGGGCGGGGCAGGTATAGAAGACCCAAACAAGCCCATGCACACCCTTGTTTATTGGTGTCTCAAATTATGCTGCAAAAAATGTAATCTATGTAATCTCCTCGTAGTCGACGACGTAATATCCTCGCTCATCGCTCGGATATTACTACGCGTCAACTACTCGGAGATTACGGCCACTCGTACACAAAACCAGTCATTATTGTGTATATATATAGTTCCCCATTACACTGTGTCTTAAGCATGTAAAAAAATATAAACCTTTGATTTATGATGATAAGTGCCATCAATATTATCAATTTTAATTAATCAACATCAAAGTAACCTTCCAGACATTGTATTTCAGTTGACCTCAAAATCTGGATGGACTAATTTTCCGGAATCTCCCTCCAGAGATTCTGACATGTCAGAATCTCCAGGTAGCGAATTCCAGGAGCCCTATACAGTTCCTATGGAGGTTCCATAATAGGTGGTTAATAAAGTCTATTCCTATATACCCATTATTGAACTAACTACAGTTACATACCGCTGCTGGGGGGTGCATTAAAAATAAGTTATGTGTCAAGTTGACATTTTCGACCCGCTCTCATGTTTTCGTCCCGCTCTGATCATGTGATACAATACGAAACAATAGCTGTTGTGGTTATTTGATAAGGGTGGCCATTTGCTTCGGAAGTGTTTCAGGTAAAGAATTAAGCATTTTTATTGATATTTGAAGGTATATAGGAATAGGGAAACCAAGTACTGGTAAGCAAAAGTCAAAGTTACGAGGTAAGGCTTGGAAAAATTACTGCCCGCGGCTGACGCCTTGGGCAGTAATTTTTCCAAGCCTTACCTCGTAACTTTGAACTTTTGCTCACCGGAACATGGTTTCCCTCTATGAAGTACCGAGCGACGATTAATTCACAGCAGTGCCTCTAATGGATGTAGTTTTAATTTTGACTTCAAGACCCACTCAGTGAAGCTGAGGCGGCATTTCTTGTCAGTCAAACCACTTTGTTAGCGAATTTTAGGAGGATAAGAATTGTCTTTCAGCGCTGCCATGTTTTGAGGTAATAAGCAGTCACCCCTCCACCCCTGTAATTAGGTCAGAGCTTATTATGATAATTAGGCTCTTAATTTCATCATTTCCGGAGTGAGGCAGGAGCAGTTTGCTGTTTATTACCAGGAATAAATAGGTCTTGCCAGAAATTAAAGTTGAAATCAGGAATTCTTTGAGGAGCATTCATTGGTTAAGTGCTCAGCTATTTTAGTGTTTGATTTTTTTTTAATTTGAGCTTAGCTCGCTTTATTTCGATCATTATTCCACAGAGTGTGTTGTACATGTGACTTTCCCTCTTAGTTTACAAGTAACTATCCCTCGTAGCTTACATGTGTCAATCCACCGTAGTCCAAATTTGAGATTATCCATTAAAGATTTTTTTTTTTTTTTTTTTTTGCAGCACTCTTCTTTATTCATCCTCATAATACATTTACAAAATTGTCAGTTCTTTCTCCATGTCCAAAAATACTTTCTCACTTCCATAATTCAGTAAAACCGACTGTGTAAACATGTGTTGACTCCAACGATGAACAATGGACTATCCTTTTGGCTACATGTGCACAATCCAACGTTGAACAAAAAACCTCTGAAAGAAAAACAAGGCCCGTTTCCATTGGCCGATTTCCCGTCACCGATCTACAGTCAGGAACAGTTCGTTTCAAATTAGTTTTTCTCTTGACCATAACTGGGAAGAACGTCCTTGGATGACAGTATGTGTTTGAATGTATTTCTATGTATTTATTTGAACTAAACAAAAAAAAACAAATAAACACTAACAGGTTTTTAGCACTGCTGACCCAAAATCAGTCAATGGAAACGACCCAGCGTGTGAATTGACCCACGACTTTATCTGCCTAGATTATGCAATGTGGCACCATCCACCAATGAGTGAAAGCTTGGTCACTGAGAGAAATCTACAACCCTCACAGATTTTCCGATACCAACACACAGTCGGTGGCACCACCAACAGACTTTCTGGGTAACTACAAAAATCCCCGCCGTTTTCGTCAGCCAATGGAAACGGGCCTTATGCGCACTTCTCCTAATGCTACGTGTCAAGACAAAACTGGGGGTCGTTTAATTATCCACCCAAATGATAATTGAAGGTCCCAGGAGAGGTCCTAGGAGGGCTTGGGTTTAATAATCTAATTTATTGTGTGCAAGGACAGTTGTGGCCGACCATGTTTATTTTGTTGCTTTTTTGACAATTTTTAAGGGAATACTGTGTTACACAATCACCGAATTCGGCTATATGGCCGTTTTTCCACTTGGGCCCTAGACCCCTGCTCCTCATTCTAATGGTGGTTATTAAGCCGAATGGGCAGTGTGTACCATTTTTGTGTAAGTCTTTGGTATGACCCGACCGGGGTTTGAACCCACAACCTCCCATGTTCGAGCCGAACACCCTGACCACTTGGCCAATGAGCTTGGTAGGGGCCAGTTTAATAATCTAGGATCATATATATGCAGACCCTTTTCTGTATGCCATAGAGACCCAGAGACTATGTGGGACAACTTTATTCAATACTTTTGGACGACCTTATGGATGGCTAATACTGCCTCAAATAAATTAAGACGACTTCAACCCTTTACATTCTGTTACAAGCACGGAAGAAACCTGACCACAACAGGTGAGAGTTGAGTCCAGCCTTGACGCGTTCAGAATCCGTGTCAGATCGTGTTCCCAATCCACACCTGAGGACGACTCCTACAAATAGCACCAGCTGCAACAAGTAGATGCTCTCTAATGGTGTCATGTTGCCAAGATGCCCAACTACCTCTTTGTCGCCAACTTCCAACATTCTCCATGGCACTTTAGATGCAGTACATTACGTGTAATGCCTATCGTTTGCAAGCCTACTATTCAACGATGGAATATTAACAAAACAATAACAAAAAAAGTACCGAGGGATCACAAAGGAAGAAAATAATCCTAATTGCCTGATGAAGTCCCATAAATTGGGACGAAACGTTGCATATAGATATTGAATTCCCCCCCCCCCCCCCCCCCCAATCTCGATGTTAAACAGAATCCCATAATATTCATACCCAAATCAGCTTGTTTGTTATTTTTGTGGATTTGAACCAATTTGATTTTTTTTTTTCAATTCCTTTATTGGTCTTATGGATACATCATTATCCTACCCCTAGTAAAAAACGCCATAGGCTTAACATGGGATTTGTTTATTTCACAGGCGTGACATAAAGTGTTGTTTATGCCACTATTTTCTGATACTGAAAAAATATGGAAACGGGGTAGGATAAAATCTGTACACCACTCGTTTGAGTTTGAGCTTATTTATGCCACTCATTTTGTTGGCTCCGTAATGTCACTCGTCTTCGACTCGTGAAATTATGGAGCCAACAAAATGCGTGGCATAATATTAAACTCAGACTCAAACTCGTGACGTCTCTTCATATTACAGCAGGTACAATTTTGTTTTCCAAGTTCAGGATGATATAACCAGCAAAGTGGCTCAGAACCTCAGCCAAATATGACTGGTCCTAATGATCTAGTAAACTACATAATTTTTTATTGTCGAAGATTATATAAAAGAAAATCGATCTGATCCCATAAACTTAGGAAGATCTACAATCAGACACAGCACAGGGGTTAAATAGAAAGTTAGATTGTGAGAAGAGATGTGAGCCAGTGTTTTAGGCCCGGCGTCCACCTACTACGATAGAATCGTAGACCTCCCGATATGGCACCGATACAAAATGTCAAAATCGGTGCCATATCGGGAAGGTGCGAAATCGTAGACATAAGTCTAGACATGCCAATCCACCACGCATTGTATGGGTTTTTTATCTGTGTCTAATCGCAAAAACGTGGTTAACTGCCCCGATATTAGGTGACCTTCCGACGCGATTTCGATTTTGTATCGGAAGGTACATCGTAGACCATATCAGAGCCATATCGTAGTAGGTGGACGCCGGGCCTTAGGGTCTTGGAGGTATGCCCGGCCGACCATGACCAATCATACAAGACCTACATACCTCAAGACCCGATGTTGCTTGATATGTCTGGATCCAAGATAGGCAGTTGCAGTAATAGCAAGTTTACTGGGTGCAAGTGGGTTACTATCGTAAAACTGGATGAGTTTTAATCTTGGCCACTCTATGCCACAACTGGAGTTCAGCATAGTGGTTTCATGAGGCAAAGCCGAGTGAAGTCTGGAGCCAAAACTTCAGGAGTGGAATGTGGCGGTCATGATTAAAACGAATGAGGGTTTTGATTTTATCCTATCCCATCTCCTCGATTTTGGAATATTACGTGATAACAAGTCTGTATGCTACTAGTGGCATATACAACTCTGTATGCCAATCAGCGTGGCATACGGAACGTAAACTCAATGTTAAGCCTATGGGATTTTCTATTAAGGGCAGGATAAAGAAAACCATCCATAGACTGAATGTAACTGAAACCTTTTAATTATTTTTCATTTATAATTGCACGCTCATTCATCATGAACATATTATTGGCTCCCAGTTTCTACATGTGCCAACATAGGACTAAGTTACACTAGTAAGAAGCTATAGATTGTACAATGCTTATATTCTCAGCAGTATCAACAAGATGTAGTAGCTAACTAGGCCTGACTATACGAATGCTCCATTTGCCCTTCTCAACAGGAGGCGCCACCCGCGGCGTTAGAACGGGTAGGTCTAGTGTAATCGTAAGATACAGCCACATCCGGTTTCACTATCTCGCCGTTCTGCCACCCAGGCATCATTGGCCTTGTTCCAGTAACACACACGGGTGTCAGGCAAACAACAGGAGGTGGGATCCTGTTTACGGCGGGGGGTTCCCCAGGGGAATCCCGGGGAACCCCCTCCTGGAGCGCCTCCTGGTACCCAGGCCCGCCAGTATATATGATGGCGTCTAATGTTATGCCAGTTGTGTAATAATTCCCACCTGTGAGTGAATATCTATTTCTTTGTGAGGAGATATTTTTCTAGAGAAACCTAGAGAATGTTAGAAATTGGATTAAGGCTGAGGTATTATCTTACTATACAATGATCATATCGTATGCCTTCCTTCTGTGAATAAAGGGACTACTTACAGTGCAATGTTCCTTACCCACTTTTCTTTGTTTTAAGACGTTTCTTTAATCTGGCATATGTTCAGCTTTGGTAAAAGCTGGTCTCAATGCAGTGCAAGCTCCAATCGATTATTACATCCAATTCTGGTCATTTCATGCGATCACAGCGCAACATATTTACAAAAAAACAATCAAAATTTAGATACTTTGAGCAGATCTGATTATCCGCATGCAGATTCAGGAGAGTGTGAGGCTGGAAAATCACAATAAAAGGACTGGTCCACCAAGGTGGGAAATTTCATCAATCAGTACCCTTAAGGAATGCACTTGGTGGTTGAGTTTGGGCTGTTTAACTCCAGTTAACTGCGTTCAACTTTCCCGTGATGCTACTTAGCACTCGGTGCTATGGGATGAAGATTCAGAATCAAGATTCGGCTCTCCCATTATCTCACCCCCGGTACAAGTTTAGTCATAGGAATAACATTAGAAAAAATACTCAACGATCAACCCCGTAGAGAGACAATACTACGCCACGGCCGTGGCGTACTGAATTTGAGATGCCGTCATATGGATTTGCTAAGTCTAATCTGATTATTGTGAAATTCTGATGATATTTAATGTTATAAAAAGGGGTGAGATAAATCTAGAACCACACTCAAATCATGAAATACACAAAACTCCGTTCGTTTGAATGGGCCATAATCGTCATTCGGCTTCGCCTCGATGATGATTGCGGCTCATCCAAACTCGTGGAGTATTGTCTGTTTATACGATTCTTGATGCAGTTCTATATAAGTCTGTAGATTGATACTGAGACTGTTTTATTGAAATTCCTTTTGTTTAGAGATCACTGACAGTCATGAAAGAGATCATCCACAAAACAGTCGTAATAGAAATCACCCATGAAATAGTCACAATAGACATCACCCACGAAAAAGTCATAATAGAGGTCAACCACGAAACAGTCAAAGAGATTAACCATGAAACAGTCATAAAAGAAATCACCCACGAAACAGTCATAAAAGACATCAACCACGAAACGGTCATAATAGAGATCACCCACGAAACAGTCATAATAGAGGTCACCCACAAAACAGTCATAATAGAGGTCACCCACAAAACAGTCATAAGAGAGGTCACCCACGAAACAGTTATAATAGAGGTCACCCACGAAACAGTCATAATAGACATCACCCACAAAACAGTTATAATACAGATCAACCTTGAAACAGTCATTATAGAAATCACCCATGAAACAATCATAATAGAGATCACTCACGAAATGGTCATAATAGAGATCAACCACGAAACGGTCATAATAGAGATCACCCACAAAACAGTCATAATAGAGGTCACCCACAAAACAGTCATAATAGAGGTCACCCACAAAACAGTCATAAGAGAGGTCACCCACGAAACAGTTATAAAAGAGGTCACCCACGAAACAGTCATAATAGACATCCCTCACGAAACAGTCATAATAGCGATCAACAACGAAACGGTTATAATAGAGGTCACCCACATAACAGTCATAATAGAGGTCACCCACAAAACAGTCATAATAGAGGTCACCCACAAAACAGTCATAAGAGAGGTCACCCACGAAACAGTTATAATAGAGGTCACCCACGAAACAGTCATAATAGACATCACCCACAAAACAGTTATAATACAGATCAACCTTGAAACAGTCATTATAGAAATGACCCATGAAACAATCATAATAGAGATCACTCACGAAATGGTCATAATAGAGATCAACCACGAAACGGTCATAATAGAGATCACCCACGAAACAGTCATAATAGAATTTACCAACGAAATGGTGATAATAGAGATCACCCACGAATGGCCAATGACGTCCGAGGCATTGAGCACTAAAAAGTAATTTACAAATAATTAGGTCATTAATCACCTATTCCTGAGGTATGACCGCCAGGAAATTAGGTGCCATTAGCTAGTACAACTAGAAGCAAAAGGTATGTTCATCATTGTCGAAAGAGCGTGCAATTTTGAATAAATAACAATTAAAAGGTTTGGGTTACATTCAGTCTCTAGATCGTTATCTGTATTACACATGCACCCAGTCAACCTATCATTTCTGCAACTGCCTAAGTCAAGGATCCAAGAAGATCAAGCATTATTGGGTCTTGAGGTTTTTTGGTCTTGTGTGATTGATCATGTTCAGCTGGGCGCACCTCTACGACCCTTAGACACTGGCACCCTGCTCCTTTCCCAATATCACAGTGAATAGCATGCAGACAGTGAAGGGATAGGTTTTTTTTGCAGCATGCTGGAGGTCTATACGTAATCACTCTAACATTCTGGCAACATATATAGCGTGCACAATTATAGTATTTCATAGTTCTTATGTTTCAACAGGATGTTGCAATTCGCAGCTGTATACCGCAAAAACTCTACCTGTGCCACTCGCAGTTCGGTTACTAGAAGGCTGCGGCACCAGGTAGATCAGAAGGTATACTGGAGAACTCGACCCATAACGAACTCCACTTGTAAAAACTCGACCCGTTACGAACTCGACCCGTTTTAAATCTTTCCTACTCAAGTAGCTAATTACAATTGTGGATAAATACTATATCTAGAAGTAAGTGTGTTATCTTGCATTCAAATTCGGTCTTCTCTGGAGAAGAAAACTAACAGAAAACCCTTGCCCTAAGCCTATCGCTAACCCTCTCCCTGTCCTATCTCTAACCCTAACCCTAACCCTATCCCTTGACTTAACCTTAACCCCACACCCAAATATATATATTTTCTAGTTTATTTCTCCAACAGCTAACTAATCAGACCTTTCCCTCTATATAAAAATGCCTTATTCATAAGTATCTGAAACGGGTTGAGTTCTCAAATCGATTTATCCAAAACGGGTCAAGTTCTCCTGACAACTACAGGTCAATTTCATTTTGGGTTGAGTTCTCCAAAATGAGTCGAGTTCTACTGACAACTACGGGTCGAGTGCGTTTCAGGTCAAGTTCTCCAAAATGGTTCGAGCACTCATGACAACTACGGGTCAAGTTCATTTTGGGTCGAGTTTTCCAAAACAAGTCGAGTTCTCCTGACATCTATGTTTCGAGTTCATTTTGGGTCGAGTTCTCCAAAACAGGTCAAGTTCTCCTGAGAACTATGGGTCAAGTTTGCTTCGGGTCGAATTCTCCAAAACGAGTCGAGTTCTCCTGACAACTACAGGTCGAGTTCGTTTCGGGTCAAGTTCTCCAAAACGAGTCGAGTTCTCCTGACAATTACAGGTCATGTTTGTTTCGGGTCGAGTTCTCCAGTAGCCATCAGGAGAACGCCCTCCAGATGGAGAGACCACTTGAGGGGTGAACTTACTCAGGCCTGGCGCGGGTTCCTGAGAGGTTAACAAATGGTCTGTCAGAAGCAGTCACGCCTGTCAGAGACCAGTGAAGTACCTGTTTAGACCGAACACAGTATCAGAGCCCAAAGTAAGTTTTGACCAAGTAGCCTATAATGATGTGACACAAGTCCAGATAGTGTTGGAGGTGTTTTTTTTATATAACTATAAAGTACGATGACATCCAAAGTACAGAGGAATATACCTCTCAGTATGGAAATACATTGAACATCCAAAACTTAATTAAAACCCTCTGAAAGAATAGTAAGTGTGTTTTTTGTGGGGCGGGTAGATGGTAAACATCGTTAAGTGTCTTCGACACCAAAAAGGTTTACATCATGTCCAGTATAAACATGTTTCTCCCAAATGGGGGAGAAAAAGCATCCTCTTTTTATTGTTCTTAGAAGAATGTACATTGTTGAGAAATGCGTCCAGCGCTTCAATTAGTACGAGACAGGATAAGAAATTAGTATAAGTGTGTTATATTGTTCTTGCAAATAGTTACAAGGATTCAATAAACATTAGTTGTGGTCAGAATGGTTTGTAGCAATGAATATTTGTGAATGAAAGTAACAAACAAAAATAAGTATCCAAAAATAAGATCTTAAGTAATTGCTAACATTTTATCATCATAAACAATGTTATCTACGTCCAGTACGGGGATTTCCTAAGATTATAATGTTTAAAAGGTCTTTATCTGATATTGATAAAGATCCACGTATGAGACATGTTTATCAATTAGAATTGCACCACATTGTTGACTAGTCACCCATCATTCACTGTACCTGTATTTACCTCAGGCAATTGCATTATTTGACCTCCCAGATGCCTTGCTTCTAGGCTTAACAAGTCTTTGCACTCTCATCTACTTAAGCACCTAAGCATCCCTCTCGCGACTCTCCTATATATAAAATACCCGTCTATATATACATCTATGTTTAGTCTGTTGTGTCACATTTTCGGTCGCTTTCCTCAGATGGTCCCAGAATAGAGATGACATGCCTTGGGTGATTACCCTACTAATTCAGCAAAATAACATGTTGCGTAATGGAACGCTCTGACGTCATCGATGTGTGTTCTGCATGTCGGTAGTTCTCGCTGGTTCCCGAGACTTTCACCCTCACGAGTAGTATGACGTCAGAACGGCCAGTGACGTCAATGGCCACGTGACAGACTGTCACTTGTGGCAATGCTGTGGTAAAAAGACCAGCTGAAATAGGATGAGCGTGTGAAAATTCGACCAGCTATCGAATTTGGATCTTGGTTTTCTTTCTTATTATCCACTTGATAGAATGTGTCCATAGAAAACAGAAAGGGAGTGTGTATCACAATACCTGGAGCATACAGATATATCCAACTTATACAAATTGTCCATAGAAAACATAGGGAGTGTGTATCACCATACACAGAGCATAAGAATATATCCACCTAAAGGGGGTGTTCCACTGGACCGACGGTAGCCGATTCCGTAGCTAGACAATCGCCGATTATTATCGGATGCCCTAGAATTTCTCAAATCTTTGCAAAATGGTCATTTATTAAACTATTATTATCAGAATTAAATGAATTACAATACGTGAGCTTCCTCTGAAGGGCCCAGGAACAATTGATCGGGTGAGAAATCGGCCTGGTGGATTCACCCCTTAATACAAAGTGTCCATAGGGAGTGTGTATCACAATACCTGGAGCATACAGATGAACCCATGTGATACAAAGTATCTATAGAAAACACAAAGGGAGTGTGTATCAGAATGCCTAGCACATTCAAATATGTTCACCTAAAACAAAGTGTCCATAGAAAATACATAGGAAGTCTGTATGTACATACCCAGAGCATACAGATATGTTGTATGCTCCAAGGCTGCAAAAACCAGAGTATACGGAAAAATAGTGTTTATCAGAAAAGAAGTTCGAACCTAAATGAATTAATATCAATACGCCACTTGTCAGGAAAAGGTAGATAATAAATACAATACAGACTGGTTCCAGATAAAAGGGATGGAGTTCCCTGAGTGGTGGAAAAGCGCACCACGTGACATTGCCGCATTTGCTTACAGACTCTATATTTTTGCTGTTTTGCATTGTATCTAACAAACTCTAGTTAATTATGGTTGTCAACCATTTTCCGTTAGGGTATTTTCTGTATGTCAGACATATCCTACAAGTTTTGTGTCTTAGACGAAATCAAGATAAATTCCTAGGCTGAATATCAAATAGTGTCAATGAATGTCAAATGGAAGCATGGTATCATGTCTGAATTATATCTATACGACCTATAACTTTGTATTATTGTCAAGGTTTAGTAAATTTTGCCGTGTGTACACTTTTATTTTTTTCAATTACTCATGTTGATCCAATAATTAAAAAGATTGATAAGCTGATGATGAACTAGGTTTCATGAGCATGACAATGAACGAGAATATAGGGTTTTTTTTATTCATAAACAAATATAACGACCAGTAATAGGCGGTCTTCCATTATAAGCCGAAACAGGACGAACAGGACAAACAAGACTTAACTGACATACACTACAAGGAAAAGAACGAAAAACACTGCACGAAAAACACCATTTTATTCATATATATACGCCATCGCGGAAGTGCATGTACTGGCTGAACAGGGTTTATATACGGACGCGTCTTGGCTGTATTTCACACCCGGCGTATATGAGAGGAAATATCCTCTCCCCCCTCTGCCTCCAACCCGTTTGTGTTGGTAGAAGTAAAGGTGTCCTCAGTAGGAAGCCCTCCCCCCGCCACCACCCCACCCCCGTCACCTCCGCCACCTCCAGCCCACTCTCAGTGAAGCCCTCATCACTGGACGCTTATATCCGCCTACAGATGAGGCGTATATACACGGGGAATAGGACGAACTTATATACGCAAAAGTCATACTTATATACGCCGGGCGCATTCATATGTAAAATGGTGGCCTTCGTGCAGTGAAAGATTACTACTTATGTGGGTTCTTCATCGATGATCTTATGATCAATATTACAGTCGATATTGTTCCTTGTATTTATATCACGATGTAAGTTAATAGATATATACGTATATAGTAAGCTTTACATCCTCATATAATATGAAAAGACGTCACGAGTTTGAGTCTCAGTTTATTTATGCCACACATTTTGTTGGCTCCATAATTTCACGAGTTGAAGACGAGTGACATTACAGAGCCCCCAAAATGAGTGGCATAAATAAGCTCAAACTCAAACGAGTGGCGTCTAGATTTTATCCTACCCCGTTTCAATATTTTTTCAGTATCAGAAAGTAGTGGCATAAACAACACTTCATGTCACACCCGTGACATAAACAAATCCCATGTTAAGCCTATGGCATTTTTTATTAGGGGTAGGATAACACTCTATCTTGATCTTATGATTAGTTTTATTAGATACCAAAATCTTTTATGGGGATCGACCTATATTTCTTATATGTTAAGCCACTTTTTGACATTTTCTTTATATACGGAAGTATTCTGTTCTTTTTTGTATTCTGTTCTTTTTGTTTCCATTTTGTCCTACAGTTGGTTTCCTGTGTATAAAGGCGAGTGTAAAAATTCAATGAGAACATCCAAGCTTTCAATATTCAAGGGGATATTATGAGAACGCGGGGCAGTATTGTTAATAGGAGACAACCCTCTGGTCATAGTGCCTACAGTTATTATCTCAGTGTTATTATCTGCTCTGATCCATTGTTCCTCCAACAGATGGCAGTATTGTGCCTCCTCCAGTGCTCACGACGCGCCATCTAGTTGCCATAACCATCACTAGCACTGCCGTATGTTACGGGTACATTCACCCAGCCGACCATTATCATCTCCCTTTGCAGCTTTTATCACCATGATGCTGTTACGATTTAAGATTTCCAATCAGTATTTATATACTGTTCACATTACCAGCATCAAATCACCATTGTTCAAAACATTGGCGATAATTTCATCGATGTTGACGCACTGTATACTGGAAGTAGTGTACTGGTTAAGTGGAAACCCTCTATTCATCTCTAAAAGGCATGAAAATGGGAAACTGGCGACAGACTGCTTCAACTTGGGTTACCTTACACTGGCCACCAGAGCAAACGCTTGCTACGCACGTTAGCTCTAGTCTGGTTAAATTCACGGTCACCTTGACCCAGTAGCTGTAATGTCTGACATCCTCCACGCAGGTATTTTGTCCTGCTTAGAGAGTGTCTAATTTCATACTCTTGAAGTTACTTTTTCATATTGGTATTTTCTATTGTATATATTATGTATAAAACTGCCTCGAAGCTAAACTTGATCATCAATTTGTAAAGTTATGAATATTTTATAATTTATATAAGCGCACACGGCAGACACTGCATGCGACTGAACCCAGCCAACCTCTCAGTATGAACTGAGTAGAGACAGAGTGGCGGCCAATATAAGGAGACCTCTTATCTCTTAAGCGGGATTCATACGATGGGATTTATGAACCTCACAGAGTGTTTCTCTGAGACAAATCCTGTTGAGATTCTGTACTCGAACGCAATTTCTTAGTCTAAATAGTAGGGTTCTATTTCCCTGAGACATTTTGAACACTGTGAGGTACATGAATCCAATCGTGTGAATCTCACTTAACAAGGAACAGAATTTCATGCGACTTTAAACCCTGTGAGGTATATGAATCCCCCCGTGTGAATCCCACTTAACAAGGGACAGAATCTCATGAGATTTTGAACCCTATGAGGTACATGAATCCCTCCGTGTGAATCCCACCTAACAAGGGACAGAATCTCATGAGATTTTGAACCCTGTGAGGTACATGAATCCCACCATGTGAATTCCAATTCAGACAAACACCCTGTGAGGTACATGAATCCCATCGTGTTAATTCCACTGTACACCTAGCTACACATTGCTTCTTCTCTTACTCACCAGATGGCGACACTGCAGTCAGTCTGCGGCTGCTGATATGGCCTCACATAGCATCAAGTCGATGTTGACAGATCGGCGTAAAGATCCTTATTGCTTTGGGTATAATCAGCCGAAATTCAAACCCTTTTGATCTATATTCTTGACACGTAATTCTGTCATTTCAGTAAGAAAGGACAATTTCTAATGAGTTTACTATATTCAATATAACCAAAGTGTAGCTAGGTAAGTCATTATGAATTGGTCTCAGAAACCATAATGTGCCCATTGTTTTTGTACCAATCAAGTCATCTCTACATATCTGTATTTTCTTAATAACAGTTTATATAACCAACTTTTATCTAGTGAAATCTGTCTTGAAGCTAAGTATATTTAGTCACTACAAAGAGTAAAGCTTCAACGGCAATAAGAACACGTAGAGCCCTACCTCTTTCTATAAGGAATAACGTAAGTAGTATATGGAAATGCGTACCTGTCACATCCCCCTACTTATATGGTCAACTTTAATTGTGAGTAGTACTAGGAAATGAATATATGAAGCAGGTGCAATATCGATTAAAATGCCATACGTGTACGTATCTTTTTTATTCTTTTTTTTGTATTGTGCCTCTCGTAACAATGAGTTATTCTGATAAGAAACCTCCATAAGCAAGGTAATTACAATTATCATCGTACATCCAGTCCATGAATGAAGGGAAAGAGTTTGAGATATTGAGTACAGTAAAACCCCGCTTAAGGGGGCCACCCTCCGTTCCGAGCAAATTGACTCCTTAAGTGGCATGTTCCCTTACGCGAGGTGTCCCAGAAGCGGGTTTTAATGTAGTTCATCAAAGTGTAAAAGAATAATGAATTTAGCTCCTGAATAGAGTAACCACACTTCATGTTGCAATGGTTATTCAAACATTTATTCATGGATAACAAAAGATATTTGAGACGAGATTTTATACAATCAGCTTATGACCTTTCTACATCAGAGTAAAGAACTGGGATGAATCAAATACGGAAACTAAATCAATTCCAGTTTAATTCCAAAAAATAAATGTGATTTGTTTCCAATAACAAATGTGATTTAGTACATAATGTTTACAAGGTGCCACAGTGTATTTTATACCATGCATAACAAAAAGAAATAACATATATGATTCAATTGGAACTAGGATCATCAGATCGGCAAAGGTGATGTCTTCAGATCATCGGATCTCACAGGAAATGCAATAGAGGAAAACTATGTTCCGGTGAAAGTAGATTAAGTTACGAGGAAAGGATCAATACTGCATTCTTAACCCTTTGAGGGACGAGTGTCTATGGCTGAGCTACCCCCATAGGGACTGCTGATGGTGTCTGTGTATACTCCTAGTGGACAGATACATTATTTGTAATAAGGTATAATTCGATGGTTTCATCACATGAGATTTTACATACTAGTAATATGATATATGATGTATATCAACATTCTCTGAAAATCTCATATCTATTCACTAATCGGTTCCTTCTTAATATATATAGATCAAATATTATTAGTCCCTAGAGGGTTATGTATGTTTTATAGCATTCAATTATTGTTTAATACGTTTCTACGACTATCGTATAATATAAAACCTGAGGTCAAAATATACATTTATTGTGGAAGATGTTTTACGAACCAAAGATAGCCTGATGTGATTCTGATGTACACAAACATTGCATTTAAGAAGAAACTAAGAGAAAAATGATTTACTATCCACCTAATCCAAAGTGTCCATAGAAAAACTATGGGGAATGTGTATCACCATACCCGGAGCATACAGATATGTTGTATGCTCCGGGTTTCAAAAACCAGCGCATACGGAAAAATACTCTATCTAATATCCTCGCATGCACTCGTATATTACTGCGAGTCAACTCCTTGCTGTAAATTATTGATCTATGCTTGACAGACATTTGATTGTGATAAACAATTACTATATCATTAAAGGTGTTCCCTTCCCTTATGTATACTGCTATAATCAAAATGATATTCAATACAATTGGATAAATATCAAATAGATACGTATCAAAAATATAAAATGCACCAGACTAGTTTTGAGCATGGAATTCAGTTGTATGTGCGAGTGTAATTTTTTTCTGGAGGAAAATATTCCTCATGTATCATCGCTAACTTTTGATATAAAATAGATTGTATCCGAATTTTAGTTAGAACAATCCTGTAGAAAGCACCAACAGGCACAAATAAATGATAACATAAATAATAGATAAACATGTAAAGTGGGATTCCCACATTATCTTAGCCTGGTATAAACGTCCATAGGCTTAGCATTACGAACTCGTTCTCAACAGGCTAGCGAGAACGATAACTCGTTCTCAACAGGTGATAAAGAGATAAATATTTCCAGGTTCAGATAAAATCAGAAACATATTTGTGCTTGGTCTGAGTTCCTGTTCACTATCTCGTTTGGAGTGTTTTAGAATATTCACTCGGCTATCGCCTCGTTCATTTTACTGCACACTCCAAATTCGATGGTGAATGAGGACACAGACCAAACACTCATCATTTAACTCTATGGGGAAAATATACCAGTAGTGAAATAAATTAGATTAACATGTACAAGTGAGCATCTCACCAAACTCAGTCACTCCTCAGAGAATTCACGAGTGTTAACGCCTCAGTGGTGTTAATGATATGCTCAATGGTTTGATCCATCATATCCCTAATCTCTGCCTCATACCACACCGAAGCTGAATTCTCCATCACACTCACGTCATAAATGTCCTCCTTCCCACTGATGACGTCACGATGCCTGACATATTCCCAGCCAAAACGAGGCGTGAGAAACTGACACAGCTTTGCACTGACCAGATAGAAGACACACAGTTCACCGACCTGCAAGCGCTAAGCTTTGAATATCGACCAATCAACAACATTCTTTACTGAACGCCAGCCTTCCCTTATGATGATGAATATTTGACGTAAACCTGAAAAGATTTCTGAATATATTTCAGCCCTCACATTGAATAATTGGCTAATATTTGTGACATAATCCCCCATTGAGTAGTTTTTTACTTAATACTCCATGGGTGTTGAGTATTAGTCCCCAATGTTAACTCTATGGGGGAAAATGCCAGCGGTGAGATATCTAAAATAAATAAACATGTTATTGAGTAGTCTCACCAAACTCAGTCGCTCCTCAGAGAGTTCAGAAGGGTTAACACCTCGGTGGTGTGAATAATATGCTCAATGGTTTGATCCGTCATATCCCTAATCTCCGCCTCATACCACACCGAAGCTGAATTCTCCATCACACTCACGTCATAAATGTCCTTCTTCCCACTGATGACGTCACGATGCCTGACATATTCCCAGCCAAAACGAGGCGTGAGAAACTGACACAGTTTGGCGCTGACCAAATAGAAGACGCACAGTTCACCGACCTGCGCGCGCAACGCTTTGACTGTCGACCAATCAACGACGATCTTACTAAACACCAGCCTTCCCTTATGATGACGTATATTTGAGAGGAGATCGAGATAAATCTCCTCTTCTTGTAACACCGCCCCTACGTCGCACTGTGGTGTGACACCATAACGCTCAGTGTTGCCCCTGCTTGTTATTCCCATATTGACAGGGTCATATTGGAGGTTGCCACATTGACCAGTAACATTTACATAGCTGTCAGCTTGACATATAGTGCTGATAAGACTGGCTTGACAGGACTTATTCGCTTGTTGACCTTCTGAGTCGGTGTTAGAAATGTCACCACTACACGCCCGATCCTGGGTCACGCGCGCGTTCCTGACGTTTACCGACCAATCAGAGCGCGTGTAAGTGCCAGCTCCGGCCGTGGTAGTCCGTATCGGTGATTGCGATTGGCTAGCCCTTATAGCAAAGCCCTGGCAGTCCCTGTGGTGGAGGTCGTTAGTCAACCTTGTTGCTATAGATACCATGTGCTCGTTCACTGCCCCTGTTAGGGCCCCGATGCCTGGCTCCCACTTAAGACCCTCTAACTCGTCGTCGGAATCCTCGTAGCTGAGCGAATCCGAATCCTCCTCAGCCTCCATTATATGAGTCACATTCCCATCTGCTCTCCCTACATTCACCAGCTCGAGCAACTCGTCACGAAGAAACAAACTCAGCTGCTGAGGAGATAAATCATCATCCGCTGGGATCACCATTCCAGAGCCTGATATATTAACCTCTTTATAAGGATTATCTACCCTTAATCCTGTATTGTTATTCTTAGGCTCACATGAGAATATTTGGGTATGATTCATTTCCACTCCTCCCTCGTTACTTCTAGGCTTACATGGTAATATTGGGGTATGTATCATATCCACCCCTCCCTCGTTACTTCTAGGCTTACATGGTAATATTGGGGTATGTATCATATCCACCAATCCCTCGTTACTTCTGGTCTTACATGGTAATATTGGGATGTGTATCTTTTCCACCCCTCCCTCGCTACTTCTAGGATTACATGGTAATATTGGGGTGTGTATCATATCCACCAATCCTTCGTTAGTTCTAGTCTTACATGGTAATATTGGGGTGTGTATCTTTTCCACAAATCCCTCGTTAGTTATAGGCTTAAATGGTGAATGTCTCGTAACTAGTTTTTTTGGGTGTATGTTTAAGCTCTCAGCACCAGCGTTTAATCGACGATTTCCTGCGTTTCCCTCACGTGGTTCCCCCACAGAGATCACGTGATCAGCCTGGCGTTGGGTCACATTACGCTGGTTACCGTTGAGAGCCGGCTGGGGTGTCTCGTTCAATCCCCCATCCTCACACTCCCCCACCACGCCACCGCCTGTGGTGCTGCCATCTGGTGGATCGATGCGTGAACTAATCCCGAGTCCTGCTGCCGCGTCTTCCTTAATAACAACGCTGGGGAATTCCCCGATTGATAATTCCGCTGGCGATGGGGCATCCCCAGCGGCGCCACTGCTCAGTGACCTGCCTTTGTTAAGGCCACCACCTCTGACCCTTTGCTTATTCCGCACCACCCTCTCCTCACAGAGCTGACTGGTGTAACTGAGGCATTTATCGGCGGCCTGTGGGGAGTTATCTGTACCCGTGACGTCATCATGGACGCTGCCATTACCGCGTCTGACGTCAGCGAGAGACGCCAGCGTCTGCTGCTCATCGGGGAAGGAAAGTTCGTGCTCCAACCTCAAAAGGTCGTATTTTAACTGGATTTCTTCAAGCGGATCCCTGTGGAGGGATTTTCTCATCGGTCTAGGGGTACCGAATGATTCCCCGGGGTCAGGCCCGTTGTGTTCTTCCTCATCATTGTCTTTTGTAGTTTCCTCCAGTTTCAACATGGCGGCTCTTAACTTGGACATCTGCTCCCTGAGGTGTCTACACTCGTGCACGTCTGACCACAGTGCAGAAGGATGGTCAACATCTCTGAGCATGCCCGAGTGTTGAACGACCTGCTTCCTATCATCCCTGTTGGTTCTTTCATCACCGATGCTGCTTTCATCAATCTGTTCTCTTTGCGTATTGTGTGGGTTGTAATTTTTCTTGTCCACTATTTCTATGGGAAAACAATCTTTGGAAAAACATTTTTTTGCACCTTGCTTACTGCCTTTCTCTTTGCTTTCATCTGAGTCACTAGTATTAAATTCTACACTCGTCCTATCATTGTCCTCCTCTTCATCCATATCACACTCAGTGTCCTTATCGCTACTCCTCCTACTAACACTTCCTCGCAGTTCTCCTATATTACACCAACCACTTGTATCCTCTCTCCACCTAAAGGTCTCACCTCCTACCTTCTCAATATCAAGCTCACCATTTCCTTGCTCTTTCCGATTAAGGTCCCTCTCTTCTAACTCTCTCATTTGAGTGTCAATATTTCTCCGCACCCTTCCACATGATGCACCTGATGTATCATATCCAAATTTAAAGCCACAGTCTCCGTTCACCATGCTACTTCCAGTCTCTATTGCTGCGGTGGTATCACAGTCTCTATTTGCACCTAACACACCCAAGTCCTTTACCTTTCTACACTGAAGGTCATTTGTGGTGTCCTTTGCTCCAGTCATATTATACTCACGATCCTCCATTGGTAGTGTGTTAATATCCGTAGATTTTAATCCCGAGGTCACGACGGGTTCTGCCATAGACTCCATCGTTTCTGGGTTACTATCATGCTCCATTGACGCAGCCATGATATCCATTGATGCAGAACAGATGTGGTTGCATTTCTCAATATCCGTCCCTGTATCTTTATCGTGGGTTATTTGCATCGAATACCCCTCGGCTCCTACCTGTTCCACCCTGGAGTGAACCCTGGAGTGTACCCTGGAGTGGACCGTAGAAGGGACCGTGCAAGGGACCGTAGATGGGACTATGGAGGGACCGCCGGATTCCTTCCTCCATTGGATCCTCAATGTGGACGACACAGCATCCACTGCAGGCGTCACGGTCCATGACTCCAGCCTGTAATTCTCCGTGAAGTGATCCATGACCATCTGCAGTTGGATGGGCAGCCCCATTCTGTACCCTGCATACAGGACCGGGGTGCGTACAGTGCCCACCCCTCTCCAGGGGTTATCAGTGATGATAACACGACCAGGGCTGTAAACCACGCAGATATAGACACAGAAACACAGGTGTGGGCGTCGATCCACCCTGGAGATGTCAGGTGAGACTCCAGTGCCTAGTACTACTCCACTACCAGGGGGGTGGGCATCACCTGGAGGCCTTGGTATTTCCTCCTGCTGGTCTGAGTTGGCGCACTCAGGTATGGCGTGGTGGGTGGTGGTCGTATCGTGTCGCTGGAGGTAGATCAGAAGTCCAGGTGAGGTGGGATGAGGGGTGGCGGTCTTAGGTGACTGGAGGTAGATTAATCCTTCAGGTATGGTGTGATGGTGGTGGTCGTATTGTGTCGCTGGAGGTAGATCAGAAGTCCAGGTGAGGTGGGATGTGGGGTGGTGGTATTAGGTGACTGGAGGTAGATTAATCCTTCAGGTGTGGTGTGTTGAAGGGTGGTGGGATAAGGTAGCTGGAGGTAGACCAGTAGTTCAGATGAGGTGTGGTGAGTGGTACGAGGTAGCTGGAGGTAGACCAGGCGGGCAGGTGTGGTTGGTCCACACACAGATACAGACACAGAGCAGCTCATAGACGAGTTGTTGATTATTAGCATGATGAGTCGTAGGTGGGTTTTCCGCTGGAGATACACATGCGGCGTTGTCGCTGAGGTAAGCAGTGAGGGGGAGTGGGGAGGATTTGTAAGGTGGGGGGAGGGGGTGAGGAGGTGGAGAGGTTGGGAAGGTAGGGAGGGGGAGATGGGAAGGGGTGGGGAGGAGGTTGGAGGGGGAAGGGGGAAGGGGAGGTAGGGAGGTGGGATGTGGAGAGGTGGGGAGGTGGGGAGATGGGAAAGGGAGGTAGGAGGTGGGAGGTAGGGATGTGGGGAAGTTGGGAGGTGGGAGGTGGGGAGGTGGGAGGTGTGGCCGTGGGGAGGTCGGGAGGGTTGCGAGGTGTTGAGATAGGAGAGGGGGTGGGGAGGAGGGCGGGGAGGTGAGAGGTGGGGCAGTGTGAGGTTGGGGAGGGTGGGGAGTTTGGCAGGTGAGGAGTTGGGAGGGCGGGAGTTGGGAGGTTGGGAGGTTGGGAGGTAGGGTGGTGGGATGGAGAGAGGGAGGTGGGGAGGTGGAGGGAGGGGGGTGTAAGGAGGTGGGAGTGGCTGTGGAGGTGGGGAGGTGGAGGGAGGGGGGAGGGGGGAGGTGGAGGGAGTGGCTGTGGAGATGGGGAGGTGGAGGGAGGGGGGAGGTGGGGAGGTGGAGGGAGGCGGGGTAAGGAGGTGGGAGTGGCTGTGTAGGTGGGGAGGTGGGGAGGTGGAGGGAGGTGGTGTAAGGAGGTAGGAGTGGCTGTGGAGGTGGAGGGAGGGGGTGTAAGGAGGTGGTGTAAGGAGGTGGGAGTGGCTGTGGAGGTGGGGAGGTGGAGGGAGGGGGAAGGTGGGGAGGTGGAGGGAGGGGGTGTTAGGAGGTGGGAGTGGCTGTGGAGGTGGGGAGGTGGAGGGAGGTGGTGTAAGGAGGTGGGAGTGGCTGTGGAGGTGGGGAGGTGGAGGGAGGTGGTGTAAGGAGGTGGGAGTGGCTGTGGAGGTGGGGAGGTGGAGGGAGGTGGTGTAAGGAGGTGGGAGTGGCTGTGGAGGTGGGGAGGTGGAGGGAGGTGGTGTAAGGAGGTGGGAGTGGCTGTGGAGGTGGGGAGGTGGAGGGAGGTGGTGTATGGATGTAGGAGTGGCCGCGGAGGTGGGGAGGTGGGGAGTTTGTGGGAGGGGGGAGGGGGTGGCGGGAGGTGGCGGGAGGGGGAGGTGGGAGGCGGTGAGGTGGGGAGGTGGAAGGTGGGGAGGTGGAGAGAGGTGGAGGTGTGGAGGTGGAGGGAGGTGGGGGTGGAGAGTTGGAGGGAGGGGGGAGGTGGGGAGTTGGAGGGAAGGGGAAGGTGGGGAGGTGGAGGGAGAGGGTGTAAGGTGGTGGGAGTGGCTGTGGAGGTGGGGAGGTGGAGGGAGGTGGCGGGAGGTGGAGGGAGGGGGGAGGTTGTGAGGTTGTGAGGCGGAGGGAGGTGGCGGGAGGGGGGTGAGGTGGGGAGGTTGAGGGAGGTGGAGATGCTCCGATCAATAGGATCTGTCGGGCCGCCCACTCATCAGCGTAAACGCCAGTTGTACCTGGGGTCGTACCTGAGTGGAAGCCGAGATAAACACGGGGGTCATGTCAGGGACGAATAACCCTTTAAGGCGGGTGCACACTCCTTCCCACACACTCCGACAAGGCTTACCACGCACTGCAACACAGACGACCGGTGTCGGAAGGGCTGTGTCGGAGTGTGTCCGAAGCGCAAGGGACACCCCCTTTAACAAAAATCATCATATTTACAGTGCATAAGGCTCTTTATATCTGCAATCTAATTCAAAATTTTCTGTTGAGTATCTCTCACATGAGATACTCAAGTGATTCTTTTGGATAACCAGTGGTGTCGCTGTGACAGAACCTTTCTACACATCACTTCTGTGCCGTAGTGTGTCAGGAACTCTGTCATAGTGTGTCGACTCTTGTAGGCACAGCCCTTTAAGGCATTTTCCACTGGCTTGCGTAAACGGCACTGATTAATTGAGTTCTCCTAAAATGTTATCTAAATATCGTTGAGGGTACTGTGTATGCCTTGGTTTTGCCGCATTTGACAGAACTGTCCTCCAAATGCAATGACCATCCCCAACGATTTCAAATCCCACCCGATTATGTCGGCCATTGACTTTGTCAGTCGGTGGTGTCCTAGTTGCATTATCTATGCATAATAAATCAGTGAGCACTTCTCTGCATGTTTGTTTCTATTCTCCGGTTTGGTGTCGTTATACCCTAAACTCGTTGAGTGGTTCCCGACTGTAGAATGGTGGCAAATTGTCGGCCAGTAGAAAATAGCTATGACCCTGTTTCCATTGGCCAACAGCATCCAGATTGTCTGAGTTCTCCTAAAGGTCTGTTAGTTGTGCCGCAGACTGTACATCAGTATCAATAAATCGGTGAGAGTACAGTGTATTGGCCCGTTTCCATTGGCCAATCTACAGTCACCGATCTACAGTCAGGAACCACCAACGGACTTTTTGCACTGCTGACCCAGAATCGGTCAATGGAAACGACCCAGCTCGTGAAATGACCCACGACTTTTTCTGCTTAGATTATGCAATGTGGCACCAGCCACCACTGAGTGAAAGGTTGGTGGCTGAGTGAAATCTACTACCTTCTATATAGACGCACAGTGAGTGGCACCACCGACAGACTCTCTGGGTAAGGCCCGGCGTCCACCTACTACGAAAGAATCGTAGACCTCCCGATATGGCACCGATACAAAATGTCAAAATCGGTGCCATATCGGGAAGGTGCAAAATCGTAGACATATGTCTAGACATGCCAATCCACCATGCATTGTATGGGGTTTTTATCGGTGTCTAATCGCAGAAACGTGGTCAACTGCCCCGATATTAGGTAACCTTCCGACGCGATTTTGATTTTTTATCGGGAGGTGCATCGTAGGACATATCGGAGCCATATCGTAGTAGATGGACGCCGGGCCTTACTCAGAAAATCTACCCACTTTTTGTCAGCTAATGGAAATAGGCCTTCTGCCTTGTTTCTGCTACATTTGAAAGGTCAATACCGACAGCAGTCGTTCAGTGGTGGCCTCCTTGTATAATCTATTCAGAATTAATCGGTGAACACTTCTCTGCATGTCCGTTTCCATTCACCGATTCGGCGTCAGTGGTTCTCGACTGCAGATCGGTGGCGAATTGTCGGCCAGTGGAAAATGGGTATTTCAATATTGTCTGTGATGATTCAAACCTAGGAGTAGATCATTAGAAATATCCAGCAGTGTACAGATATCGGCTGATGGCTATGTATCAGGCCAAAGTATTAGAATGATGCCAAAGGTAGAACGAGACTAATTGAGGTATTTCCTTAATAATCAACTAGTATGTGAAAATATCACAGACAAAATGAAATTCCATAGACCAATAAACAGATTCCTGACCGATATTTCTCAAGGCATGAGGCCAGATTTCTGTGAAGAGTATCGAAAGGCACTTTATACTACTACAAGAGTTTTAAAGTATTACTATATTCCCATGCCACATATAGAGAAGTGTTATAGTGTATTGGAAAAAAACTTACTCTGCTGTGTATTATCGTAAAACTGGATGAATTTTAATCTTGGTCACCGTATGCCACAACTGGATTTTGGCATAGTGATTTCATGAGGCGAAGCCGAGTGAAGTCCGGAGCCAAAACTCCAGGAGTGGAATGCAGTGGACACGATTAAAATGAATCAGGTTTTTGATTTTATCCTACCCTGTCTCCTCGATTTTGGTATATTACATGATAACAATTCTGTATGCAACTAGTGGCATATAAAACTCTGTATGCCATTTAGCGTGGCATACGGAAACTCAATGTTAAGCCTATGGGATTTTATATAAGGGGTAGGATAATACTATTCACGTACTAATGCCACATATATAATGTAAATATGCTCTGTTTCACCATATAACGTGAAAATGCCGTATAGAAGAACATTGTTCTGCACTGCAAAATACAAACACAATTCCGTACGTGATGACTAACTCGGGTGATGGGTCTTTACGCATGGTGTGAGCAGCTCACTAACGATTTTCCTGTCACTCTTCATCTGCTCTCGACCTACTCACAAGCGTGTTAACTTCGGTTAAAAATACATATATCTATACAGTTTGTATATCTATAAATAGAACCGTAAAATACACAGTACATACCTTCTTTGGTATGACTCATTATCTCACCCCTGGTACAATTTTAGCCATAGGAATAACATTAGGAAAATATACTCAACGATCACCCTGGTAAAGTGACAATACTACGCCACGGCCTCGGCATAGTGAATTTGCTAAGTATATTCTGATTATTCTGAAGTTGTGATGTTATAGAAAGGGGTAAGATAAATCCAGAACCGCACTCGAATCGTAAAATAGACAATACTCAACTCGTTTGGCTGGGCCGAAATCGTCACTCGGCTTCGCCTCGATGACGATTGCGGCCCAGCTAAACTCGTGGAGTATTGTCTATTTATACGATTCTCGATGCAGTTCTATATAAGTATTCCTGGAAATTAACCCCTGTGTAGTATTACACAGACAAAGGCTGCAAAATAGGTCTATCTATCCCCACCTATTAAAGAAGAAACCAGCACATCTTGGTCAAAGCTGTCGTTCTCCACAAGTTCGATGCGGAGTGTTATGAACGAGGCGAGAGCCGAGTGAATATCACGAAGCATTCAAATGAGTTGGATAACGACTTCTTTGACCAAAACGAGTTGTTTTTTGTATTTATCTCACCCCTGTACATACTAAAAGAATGGATGGCACACAGGATATAGACTATGGAGAACGGACTGCAATACTCGTAGGGGCATGGAGAACATGTTACCAATGTTAAGTCTATGGGGCAAAAATGCCAGGGGTGAGATAAATAAAAATACAGTTTTAGGTACCTACAAAGAAGCCTTACAAAGCCAGGGAAGCTGTTTAAAATCAACACGATTACGATAAATGTCTAGTATTCTATTGGTTTCCTTTAAATCCTAATCCCTCAGTTCCATAGAGTCAACAAACAGTCTTGCGCAAATATCCAAACCTCTTCGGAAATCCATTAGAGTCACAATTATGAAAATCGATGAGGTAAGTGAATCCATGGTCATCCAATCATGGTCCGTTTAAACGATTCTATTCTGAGTGAAAGAGCCTCGGGCGGATTTAGTAAATCCCAGTTAGAACAATGTGGGCAAAGCCAACACACCGGCCCGCCTGAAATAACAACTGCGCAACGATCTGACCCTTCCTATTCTGTCTAAGCAGAGGCAAGGCACAGACAAATATTTGTCTCTATTATTTGGGCAGCAAACAAAAGGAAACAATTTGTCAAGGCCCGACCTAATTTTCTTGGTTCCCAGCTCGGTTATTATTGAAATAATGATTCAGCTCTAGTGGGTACTTTTAAATTAGATCTCCACTGGAAACTTAATTAAATGTGATTGGCAGTTTACTATATACCCATGCCGTAAAAATATTGTACGGACCACTGGTCCGTACACTTAAATACGGACCACCTGGCCAAACACGTTTATTAACATATCGGTTGTTAAAAAATAAATTAATGTTTTTTTAAAGATTTTGGATATATAGTAAATATATAACGTCCAACCATGCTTGTACAAGTCACAGAACTCGATGATAATTTACCGTTTGTACGGAACTCGGCACAAATGCCTCGGTCCGTACAAACGGTAAATTACCATCTCGTTCTGTGACTTGTACACCATGGTCAGGACGTTCTATATAAATACTATAAATGCATAATTGGTATACACAATTTTGACTGGTTTCAGATACAAGATACAAGCGGTCGTAGGCTCCGAGGAGTTGACGCGTCGTAATATCCGTGTGTATGCGAGGATATTGGGCAGAGGCAACATTCAAGAGGTTACTACCACTTTTATCTGAAACCAGTCTATATTGTACTTATCATCTACCTTTTCCTGACAAAGGGGATACAGATATTGGTTGACTTTATTCAGCATTCATCATTTATTCATCTATTCGGTTTTATTTTGTATGAATGCAAATTGTCATCATTTCGATTTTGATTTTGATTAAATCTGAAATACAATAGTTAACTTATATTGTATTACAGGACGAAGTGTTGCCATGTAAGTAGAACAAACATCTTCTATCTGTTGTATACTGCCGTCTAATTGGAATTCACAAGATGGGATTCGCGTACCTCACAGGGTGTTTGTCAGACACATAGCCTGCTGAGATCCTGTACTCAAACATAAACTCTCCATCTGAATTATATGGTTCCATCTTCCCTGAGACGATTTTTTTCCCATGCAATTGTTGATGATAATTGGAGATTTTAATCACATTGAAAATCTGTAGGGGCTGATGGGAAAGTTTGTAGGGGCCGATGGGATTCATGTACCGCACACGGTATTTCTCTGAGACAAATCCTGCTGAGATTCTGTACTCAAACACTATCTCTTTATCGAAATTGTATGGCTCCATTTCCCTGAAACATGTTTTTCCTGCTGCAATTGTAGGAAACATTTACCCCTAAAAAGGAACAGAATCTTAAAGGATTTCGAACCCTGTGAGACTCTGTCCTGGGAAAGAATCTCTTCATCTGAAAAGTACGGTTCCATATCCCTGAGACATGATTTTCTCCTGCAATTAATGGAACACAATCTCATGAGGTTTTGACCCCTGTGGTGTACATTTAAAATCCCACCGTGTGAATCCCACTTAACAAGGAACAGAATCTCATGAGATTTTGAACCCTGTGAGGTACATGAATCCCACCGTGTGAATCCCACTTAACAAGGAAAAGAATCTCATGAGATTTTGAACCCTGTGATGTACATAAATCCCACCGTGTGAATCCCACTTAACAAGGAACAGAATCTCATGAGATTTTGAACCCTGTGAAGTACATAAATCCCACCGTGTGAATCCCACTTAACAAGGAACAGAATCTCATGAGATTTTGAACCCTGTGATGTACATAAATCCCACCGTGTGAATCCCACTTAACAAGGAAAAGAATCTCATGAGATTTTGAACCCTGTGATGTACATAAATCCCACCGTGTGAATTCCATTTAACAAGGAACAGAATCTCATGAGATTTTGAACCCTGTGAAGTACATAAATCCCACCGTGTTAATCCCATTTAACAAGGAACAGAATCTCATGAATTTTGATCTCTGTGAGGTACACAAATAAATTCCACCGTGTGAATCCCACTTAACAAGGAACAGAATCTCATGAGATTTTGAACCCTGTGATGCACATAAATTCCACCGTGTAAATCCCACTTAACAAGGAACAGAATCTCATGAGATTTTGAACCCTGTGATGCACATAAATCCCACCGTGTGAATCCCACTTGACAAGGAACAGAATCTCATGAGATTTTGAACCCTGTGATGTAAAAAAATCCCACTGTGTGAATCCCACTTAACAAGGAACAGAATCTCATGAGATTTTGAACACTGTGAGGTACATGAATCCACCGTGTGAATCCCACTCAACAAGGAACAGAATCTCATGAGATTTTGAACCCTGTGAAGTACATAAATCCCACCGTGTGAATCCCATTTAACAAGGAACAGAATCTCATTAGATTTTGAACCCTGTGATGTACATAAATCCCACCATGTGAATCCCACTTGACAAGGAACAGAATCTCATGAGAATTTTAACCCTGTGATGCACATAAATTCCACCGTGTGAATCCCACTTAACAAGTAACAGAATCTCATGAGATGTTGAACCCTGTAAGGTACATGAGTCCCACCGTGTGAATTCCACTTAACAAGGAACAGAATCTCATGAGATTTTGATCTCTGTGAGGTACACGAATCCCACCATGTGAATCCCACTTAACAAGGAACAGAATCTCATGAGATTTTGAACCCTGTGATGTACATGAATCACACCATGTATCTGAAAAACTCAGGACGCTGAGAGATGCTTATTCTAAAAAAAAAAAAGTTGAAAAAAAGTATTAAAAAAAGAAGTGAATCCCACTTAACAAGTAACAGAATCTCATGAGATTTTGAACCCTGTGAGGTACATAAATCCCACCATGTGGATCCCAATTCAACCTCGTGTATTTCCAAACACCACCGTTTCGGAGCGTAGCACATCCCTGCTCACATTGGACACGGACTGAATAGGTCGCAGGTTATTGTAGTCTCGACATTGAGGTCACGTGGTCCGTGATCTCGCGTGATTTGCGTGATGAAAACACTGGCCGCCAGGGGGACAGTGACCGCACCTGATGGCCGCTAGATGGAGCGACGATGGAGTTCGCTGGTGACTGCGGGTCTTAACGGCGAGGCAGACGACAAAGGCTAATGACAAGCCTCCTCCTATTCCAGTAAATGACCCCGTTTGGACGAAAACATGTTATTGTGGACACTCCTACATTATTTATCAGGTTCGTTCCCACCTAATTTGGGACGCATTTAAGGCTCCAAACGTACTTGAGGCCATGTTGGGGATATTTCTCTGTCGTTCACCTATATTTATGTATGCACACATATAATAAAAAATGATTATATTTATTTATTTTTATTTATAATTCCAATTTCTTCAACAGTGGAATACAGAAAATGCAGCATACAAAATTATGCTGTCTTCCGGCAATAACAGCCTGTACAATCATATACAAAAAGAGAAGCCCAAGCACTCTGTTGTAGCATTAGAATGTTGTCATTATGTTATCATTTATTATTATTTCTTATTACTTAATATTACTTCTATCTTTTGTTTGTATGATTGTCTGTCTATATTGTGTGGTTGATTAGTGTTGTATGTCTTCGCTAAAACTGGGAAGAACGTCTTTGGACGACAGTTGATGTCTGTATTTTCTCCTGAACAAAAAAAAGGTAGGAGAGGATTCGAGGAATAGGTGTATAACATGTATATATGTGTATGTGTGTAGACATCATTGCGCCATGGAATGACTACCCTAGAGATGTCTTCAGACATTGCCATATGGATATAAATGGAAAGTAAGGATTGAATTCCACAAATTGTATATCTATGGTTGCGGAATACGCTTTGAGTATCGTGCACATATCTTATAAATATTACCCTTCTGTGTAACCGGATGCTGGTATAAATCGCAATCCGTATTAATTGTCTTGACGGTGTATTTCGAAGTATATGTTTACCATCAGGCTCTAATAGTCCCATGTGTTCTATTATTTCTGTCTTCATACTTGCCATTTCCTATGTCCGATTATAGAGCATACTTTTGTTAAGGAGCATTTCTCTTTTTTGTATACAGAGAACATTGCAGTCAGAAGTAAAATTGGATAATCGCAGTGGGAATCTGGCTCGTGTTGCCTGGAAAGATAAATTGATTGAAATACCATAATAAAAACTGATAACGACAAAAAAGATTCCGTTCTTATAGTTTAGTCCTGCTTATATTTTTGTCTTGTCTCTGATTCCAAGAAGAGCCGGCATCACCAAATGTGGGACGATTTAGATATAAGATGAAAAAGAAGCTTTACTACAAGGGAAGAAACAACCGCATATATACGCAATATTGACTGGTTTTAGATACAAGGGGTCGTATTTTCGTAGGAGTTGACACCTAGTAATATCCGAGCGCATGGGAGGATATTTTGGAGAGTCAACTCCAAGGAGCATACAACCAATCTGTATTTATCATCCATCTTTTCCTGACAGGTGCGGTAGTCAGATAAGTTCATTTTAAGCACGTGCTATTTTTTCATAAGCACTATTTTTCCGTATACGCCGGGTTTTGCACCCGGGAGCATACAACATATTTGTATGCTCCGGGTATGGAGATACACGCCCCCCATGTGTTTTCTATGGACATTATGAATTAGGTGGATATAGCTATATAATACGGGTATTTAGATATATGCTTCCTATGTGTTTTCTATGGACACTATGTATTAAATGGATATATCTGTATGCTCTGTGTATGGTGATACACGCTCCGTATGTGGTATCTATGGACACTTTGTATTAGGTGGGTATATCTGTATGCTCTGGGTATGGTGATACACACTCCCTATGTGTTTTCTATGGACACTTTGTATTAGGAAGATAATAAGAAATAAAGCTTTTCGTACATTTTTTTCTTGACGGGTCGTGTGTATGCCCGTTCCTTGCTCTGATAACTTCAGCAGATGTTCTCAGAGCAGTGAAGTCACTGTATGGCCACAGAGATGGAGATGAAAGTGGGTGAAGAAGCTGAAGATCGACTCAGGACTTTGATGGGAGGAAACCTCCAAGTAACATCACAGCGCTCTACTTTGACAGAAATACAGAAAAAAAACACATAAGAAAATACAGTAGAACCCCGCCTAACGGATACCCCGCGTAAGCGGACACCCCGTGTAAGCGGACACTTTTGCTCGGAACGGAAATTGTCCCCTCTATTAGATGTTTAATTTAACCCCGCGTAAGCGCACAACCCGCGTAAGCAGACAGTTATTTCGGTACGAAAAGGGCTAAAACCCCGTGTAAGCGGACACCTCCAGCGGACACCCTTCCAAAAATAGATCAATCTGTGTCTTTTATGAGTGTGTTTGAAAACATTCATAGAAAATAATTTTATAATTCAAAGTTTAATAACTTCGCATTCAAAATTACACACAACATATAGCAGGTAATCTTGTTACTTTCCTAATTCCTAATTCCAATTGTTTTGGTTGAGCAAGGTTTTGGGCTCAAAAGTATTGCATGTAAATTTCCAGCCTGGAGCACTGTGGAAATAGGCACTCTTTTGAGCCTACAGAACCTCCAGAATAAATATTATTTATAAAAAAAAACTAAAAAAACATTAGGGTCTTTTACAAGGGGGGATGTGGACTGTCCTTGAATTCTCTGAATTGCTATATATTGTAACGGTTTCTTGAATGACAACAACAGAGTGAATTAAAGTGCCCAAGCGTTCAACTCGTTACATTGTAGCCATAAACATGTACAATAAATAGCCATCAACAGTCAAACAATCCTAACTGAGCTACACTACAACAGGGTACCGACGGTACAGACTGGTGACCTCGCCTCGAGAGCTGGTCCGCCAGACTGACTGAATTGAGATGCGCACGCTGTATTTATAGTAAAACATGACGTCACATGCGGCAACTCAGCGTCCACCGCAACGTAGTTCGGTGTAATTCGGTGTAATTCGGTGTAATTCGGTGTAATTCGGTGGGTCCATAATTTGGTAAACTTGACTCCAGAGGTAGATCCAGTGGACCCACCCCGTGCCCGCTACAATATATGTACAACTCGTTTCTGAAGAATTGGAGGTTTTTCTCTGATATGAGAGCTAACACCTCTCATATCACATTAAGGGGCTCTTCCACCAGCACACAAGATGAAACAACATTTGTCGCAATTAAGTTGACTTATTAAGTGTTGCTAGGTTTTTAGTAATCCCGTGCATTTTTGCCATTAAGCATCTGTATGATTAAGCACCTTCAGAGGTTTTTGTCGCGATAGATTGAGGTATGGCGCGGTATGTTGGGAATAAATCGTTAGATTGTTTTTTCCTTTTTTTCTTTTTTCTATTGGAAAAATTATTGGCATGACTGACATTGTTGCTATTTGCTCCTCACATTCTTCGGAATATCTTTCTGGTAATGTTCCATCGTTTTAATAAACAAGATTTTTTATATAAAGCTAATTGGTGATAAAAAATAAATGAGGCATTATCGTGGGGCATTACGATGGTGAAGCACCAAAAAATACACACATTATTGGGAAGAAACAACCACATCATCGGGTTCGACATATCGCGCCAAAGGAGATAAAACATACCGTAAAACTGTAAGATATGTCAAGATATAACACAGCAAACACATCCTGCTCACGGATCCAGCCCTTAAAGGCATATCCTACAATTCACAGTGGCACCACCTGGTGATTTTCACATATTGACAATTATCAATCTAACCCGGTTCGTTTTATACTAAATGAGGCAAATATAAGATATTATCTAGTTTGACCTAATCCAGTAGGTAAATTAATCCAATTTAGATTAGACTGATTTATATATGAAGTGTACATCAATTCTCTCGAAAACAAGGATGGTGACCTATAATTTTTAAAATCTATAGTACACCACATTTACTATATCCTGTGAAAGTTTGAAGAAAATGACATGGAATTTACTATGTGAAATTCAACTTTTTTAAATTCCTCTATATTCTATTATGATTTCATCATGATATCAATCTTGGGATCAAAAATTAGCACGCTGACACCCGATTTTTAAATCAGATATATTGTCTTTAACACTTACAGATCATTATTATATTGAATTTTCAGGAAAATGACATGGGTTTCAATTTTGAAGCCAAATTGTCCGATATCCCTTTAAGGTGTTTTCTGCATTTACTCACAAATAATAACACCTCTGTTTTGCCTTTGAAATACACACAAATAAACGCTTTTATCTGAAACCAGTCTATATTTTATTTATTATCCAGCTTTTCTGCACAAGTGACATGTTGATATCAGTTCATTTTAGCTATGCACTATTTTTCCATACACACCCAGAGTATACAACATATCCATATGCGCCGGGTATGTCCATACACGCTGCCTATGTGTTTTCTATGGACACTTTGTATTAGGTGGATAATAAATAATATACCCACGGATTAGATATGATGTAGATACCGAAATGGCTTCTCCATAGTCACTGAAAAAGAGGGAAGCAACAAGGATTCGGTAGTTCCAGACTGCAGGTTGCTGGCGGATATTCAGCCAGTGGAAAATGTCTTCATCTCTATGGATCTCCCTCGGTGAATGTTGGATCGGATAATAAATCTTAGTTCCTCTGAAGGCAGGTCCCACACGTCCATCAGTGTTAACTTAACCATAGTCGTCTGTAATATTAACTGTGCGCCGTGCCCCACCTGAAGGCGCCGGCCGATTTATGGCCTGGCCGTCAGAGTCTCGTGGTCCATTTATCCCGAGGAGGACGGCGACTGAGGGGGAGAGTGGTGGAGGGGGAGGGGGACTGAGGGGGAGAGTGGTGGAGGAGGAGGGGGAGGGAGGGGGAGAGTGGTGGAGGGGGAGGGCGACTGAGGGGGAGAGTGGTGGAGGGGGAGGGCGACTGAGGGGGAGAGTGGTGGAGGAGGAGGGGGAGGGAGGGGGAGAGTGGTGGAGGGGGAGGGGGACTGAGGGGGAGAGTGGTGGAGGAGGAGGGGGAGGGAGGGGGAGAGTGGTGGAGGGGGAGGGCGACTGAGGGGGAGAGTGGTGGAGGGGGAGGGCGACTGAGGGGGAGAGTGGTGGAGGGGGAGGGGGAGAGTGGTGGAGGGGGAGGGGGAGGGAGGGGGAGGGAGGGGGAGGGAGGGGGAGGGAGGGGGAGGGAGGGGGAGGGAGGGGGAGGGAGGGGGAGGGAGGGGAGGGAGGGGGAGGAGGGGGAGGGAGGGGGAGGGAGGGGGAGGGAGGCGGAGGGAGGGGGAGGGAGGCGGAGGGAGGGGGAGGGAGGGGGAGGGAGGGGAGGGAGGGGGAGGGTGGGAGGGGGAGGGTGGTGGAGGGGGAGGGCATTGGAGGGGGAGGGAGGGGGAGGGGGAGGGTAGTGGAGGAGGAGGAGGGGGAGGAGGTGGGAGGGTGGTGGAGGAGGAGGAGGGGGAGAGCGGGGAGGGGGAGGAGGGGGAGGGAGGGGGAGGGGGAGGGAGGGGGAGGGGGTGGAGGAGGAGGGCGAGGGAGGGGGAGGGCGGTGGAGGGGGAGGAGGGGTAGGAAGGGGGAGGGAGGGGGAGGGGGAGGGTGGTGGAGGAGGAGGGGGAGGGAGGGGGAGGGAGGGGGAGGGAGGGGGAGGGAGGGGGAGGGAGGGGGAGGGAGGGGGAGGGAGGGGGAGGGAGGGGGACTGAGGGGGAGAGTGGTGGAGGAGGAGGGGGAGGGAGGGGGAGAGTGGTGGAGGGGGAGGGCGACTGAGGGGGAGAGTGGTGGAGGGGGAGGGCGACTGAGGGGGAGAGTGGTGGAGGAGGAGGGGGAGGGAGGGGGAGAGTGGTGGAGGGGGAGGGGGACTGAGGGGGAGAGTGGTGGAGGAGGAGGGGGAGGGAGGGGGAGAGTGGTGGAGGGGGAGGGCGACTGAGGGGGAGAGTGGTGGAGGGGGAGGGCGACTGAGGGGGAGAGTGGTGGAGGGGGAGGGGGAGAGTGGTGGAGGGGGAGGGGGAGGGAGGGGGAGGGAGGGGGAGGGAGGGGGAGGGAGGGGGAGGGAGGGGGAGGGAGGGGAGGGAGGGGGAGGAAGGGGAGGGAGGGGGAGGGAGGGGGAGGGAGGCGGAGGGAGGGGGAGGGAGGCGGAGGGAGGGGGAGGGAGGGGGAGGGAGGGGGAGGGAGGGGGAGGGTGGGAGGGGGAGGGTGGTGGAGGGGGAGGGAGGGGGAGGGGGAGGGTAGTGGAGGAGGAGGAGGGGGAGGAGGTGGGAGGGTGG
Source organism: Alentia gelatinosa (assembly GCA_950022655.1). Taxonomy (NCBI): domain Eukaryota; kingdom Metazoa; phylum Annelida; class Polychaeta; order Phyllodocida; family Polynoidae; genus Alentia; species Alentia gelatinosa. Next base: position 10,691,294 of record OX465585.1, read on the forward strand.
TGGAGGAGGAGGGCGAGGGAGGGGGAGGGCGGTGGAGGGGGAGGAGGGGTAGGAAGGGGGAGGGAGGGGGAGGGGGAGGGTGGTGGAGGAGGAGGGGGAGGGAGGGGGAGGGAGGGGGAGGGAGGGGGAGGGAGGGGGAGGGAGGGGGAGGGAGGGGGAGAGCGGTGGAGGAGGAGGGAGGGGTAGGGCGGAACGGGAGTCGATGCACCACTTCCAGGAAAGCTAATCGATCTTCTGCACCATCTTCACTCCTGTCCCTCTTTCACAGCGTCCCCCTTTTGGTTGTTGTTCTTCTTTATCATTATCTCTTCATGCTTTTCCTCTTTCATCTTTTACTCTTTTTTTGAGGCCATCCATAAAGTATGTACCACTGCACGAAACCTACCGCTTTACATATGTATGCGAAACGCGTCTAACAGTAGGATTTTGCGTCTAGAAGTTAGACCTGTTATCCGTCTCATAGACGCCTTATCTAGTGGCGTATATATACATGTCCATGGTGCGGTCTTATATATACGTCATATATATTATATACGCCTGATTCTGTTGTATATACACCACCATCTAATAGTTCCAATCTTTGCAAGCATATGGTAGCATATTTCATTTGCCATTAACCATCCAAGTCTGTATTATATGGAAATTGCAATTTCATATTACCAATTTATTTTATAAAAACCTATTTAAGTATAAATTGATTAATTACACATAGTAAACCTTGCATTATGTTGTTTTTTTAATTGTTTTTCTAATAGATCTTACTTCCAAACACCATTTCAATGTGTGGACATTCAGGCTTACTATATAATCGCCTCCCCCCAGTATCTCTGTGCACCTGAAGTCCGACTCCCGACTCCGACTCCGCCCCTGCCTTGTGAATGCGGCCGCCACCCTCACAGCCACCTGCTCAGCCGCCCACCCTATGCGCCTCTGACTCAGGGCTGAAAACATCTTACACATGCTGAGCGGCCGCTAATCCCTCTACACACACTGCAGGGAGGCAGGGGTCGTGTCCCAGGGCTTCACTGTGGGTAGAGTGAGTGTAGGGTGGTGGGGTGGTGGGGTGTCGGGGGGGGCGGTAGTTTTTTTTATTTTTTATCATATCTACGCCTGGCATATATATCGCACAGAGCAAGTTTTATCTTGGATACGCCAGGCGTGAAATACAGCCAAGTCACGCGCGTCTACATATGGAAACTGTCTTGTATACGCCCCAAACGCAGGCGCAGATAAGGGGCATATACAAATATGGCGTATATACAGTAGAACCCCGCCTAACGGACACCCCGCGTAAGTGGACACCCCGTGTAAGCGGACACTTTTGCTCGGAACGGAAATTTTCCCCTCTATTAGATGTTTAATTTAACCCCGCGTAAGCGGTCACCTCGTGTAAGCGGACACCCCGCGTAAGCGGACAGTTATTTCGGTACAAAAAGGCCTTAAAACCCCTGTAGCGGACACTTCCGACGGACAACCTACCAAAAATTGATTAATCTGTGTTTTTATAAGCGTGTCTCAGTATATCTAATAGAAAATACATTTATAATTCAAAGTTAAATAACTTCAGATCCAATTAAGATATTGCAAAATGGATTTCAGATATACCATCCCCTCTGTCTCCCCTAGATATCGGTATATAACACTTCAATATTGGTCCGGGAGAAACTTGAAAACCCCTTGTAAGCGGACACCCCGCGTAAGCGGACACTTTAGCCCGGAACGGAGGGTGTCCGCTTACGCGGGTTTTTACTGTATATGTAAAATGGTGGTTTTCGTGCAGTGTACGCACTGAGGTGGGGTTAAAAAATTGCGGACATTTTGTACATGCTCCTTCTTTTCTATTGCGTACAAGATCGGGTAAAGAAATTCGGAAATTCTGCATACATCCTTTATGAATGGCCCCTTTTAATACGTCCCTTTCCTGCCTTCATCTCACCCCTGGTATTTTCTAGCTATAGGCTTAACATTGGGAACTGGTTCTCCATGCCTCTACGAGTATTGCAGTCCGTTCTCCATGGTCTATATCCTGTGTGTCGTCCATTTTCTAGTGTGTGCAGGGGTGAGATAAATAAAGAAAAAACTACATTTCGCTCTCTGTCTTCACGTTGTTGTCCTTCTTCCTATTCATCTTCTTCTCCCTGGTCCTCATCTCCTGCTTCTTCTCCTTCATCATCTTCTTCTTCTTCTTCTTCGTCGTCATCATCTTCTTCTTCTTCTTCTTCTTCTTCTTTATTTTCTTCTTCTTCATCTTCTTCTTCTTCTTCTTCATCTTCTTCTTCTTCTTTTTCTTCTCCTCTTCTTCTTCTTCTTCTTCTTCTTCTTCTTCTTCTTCTTCTTCTTCTTCTTCTTTTTCTTTATCTTCTTCCACTTCTGCTGCTCCTCTCCATAATCTAAATTCCTCTTTTTTTTTCTTTTTTTCTTCAAGTTCCTTTATTGATGCCATAAATCATGAGTTACAAGTAAACATCCTTGATTGTATTTACACAGATGAGTTTTCTTTTGACATCAATCAAGAGGCCAAGCGTATCAGCTTGTTATAAGCTGTTTTTCTTTACGCGTGCCTTCCACTGGGTCACAACAGACCTCTTGTCCTTTTTCTTCATGTCCTACCTTCTCCTCCATTTTTCTCTCTTCATTTCTTTTTACCTTGTACTATGCCATGTCCCTTTCCACCTCTACGATCCCTATTTTATGTGAAGGTGAACGTTGTTATTAAAATGATTGATGATTTGTCCTTAAAATGATAGATGATTGAAAAGTTAATTGTATTTATTGTCCATGTCGTCCATTCAATTAACGTAGTTCTCATTGCGGAAAGAGCTTCGAAGATCTACAGATCACCACTAGCCACCGAGTGCACCTTCTCGAATGTATATTACACAAATAAAGAACGGAATAGAGGTAATCTATGTTCCGGTAAGAGAAAGTCAAAGATACGAGGTAATGCTCGGTAAGATTACTGCCTGAGGCCTTGGCCATCAAATGCCAAACCAGATCTAACCTTATCGAGTAATTTGACACTCTATGTTTTCTGCGCTTTTCATATGAATTTTGTAAGAGACGATCTGTTTGGTCTAAACATCAACCTTTGTTAGAAAAGGTCAGCCTTGGGTAGTAAACATAAATTATTCCACCCTCGTAGCTTGGTGTAACCATAGAGTATTTGGCCAAAGGTAAAAAGAATTGGTATTCCTATAAACCTAAGACCAAACACTCTATGGTTACATCACGCCACTGGGGGTGGAATAACTTATGTATACTGTCCTAAATTGACGCTTACTACCCTAGGTTGATGTTTACTACCCAAGGTTGATTTTTCGACCAATCAGATTGTCTCTTACGAAATTCATATGAAAAGTGCAGTGGGGAGAAAATATAGAGTGTCAAGTTACTCGATATGGTTGGATCTTGCTTAGCATTTGATGGTGTGTAAGAAAATAATGCTATTTATCGTTATTAAACTACATTTGAAGGTATATAGGAATAGGAAAACCAAGTTTCCAGTAAGAGAAAGTCAAAGTTATTCGGTAAGGCTTAAAAATTACTGCCCGCGGCCAAGGCCTTGGGCAGTAATTTTTCCGAGCTTTACCTCGTAAATTTAACTTTCTCTCACCGGAACATAGTTTCCCTCTAATTCTACTACCCACCCACATCCTTCCTTTAGTTTATAACATAAGGAGAGAATTAGATTCCAATGTGGACGCGTATGGTTTCAGGTTTATGATGACCTACATATCTGTTGCTGAGGCTGTCGGTTGCAATTCACGCTTTCACTAATGGAGTTTGTCTCTGCTTACAATGAAAATACCGAGCTGTTATCGATCAAATGTCGGCAGCGACCTGCCTTAATTGACGGATGGTGTGTTCCTATCACGTCATTCAAATAAGACGTATCATGTTGACGCCAAAAGACAGAGTCAATATTTTACATTTTCGGACCAGTGAGCTCACCCGACGTTTACATTAGACGAATCTGGCCGCCGATTCTGGCATTTTTGTACCTCCTGACGACTTTCAGCTGTAGAATGATAGAAATCATCTAATGTAAATGCCAATCACTGCAGATCGGCTATTTACATCAGATTATACAATTTAGCACCACATGTCGACTACTGGTCACGTTCTTAAGCGCCGGATCCACTAAGGCGATTTTCCATGCGAATTTGGGTTCGCAGACGTTCGCAGACGTTCGCATGGATATGCGAATGCCTTGCGTCAATATCTAATATATTGAATATTATCGCATGTGATTCGCACAGTCGCACGGATCGCAGACGCATTCGCTTGGTCTCCTTAGTGGATTTGGCGCAAATTTGGGTTCGCAGACGTCCGCAGACATTTGCAGGCGTTCGCATAGACATGTGAATGCCTTGCGACAATATTCAATATATTGATTATCATCGCATAGGATTTGCACATTCGCATGGATCGCAGACGCATTCACTTGGTCGCCTTAGTGGATCTGGCGCTTAACGCCAGCAACTATTTCAAGCCTGTTTGGATAAGTCATCTCTAAGGGCTGCAATCCTGTTAAAACTTAGTCGTCAGTGTAAACACTTGAGTATATCCTGAAGCGCCAGATCCACTAAGGCAATTTTCCATGCGCCTTCACTGGCTCACTGGTTCACTGACGTTGGCAGATGTTCGCAAACGTTCGCATGGACATGTGAATGCCCTGCGACAATATTCAATATATTGAATATCATGGCATGGGATTCGCATAGTCGCATGGATCGCAGACGCATTCGCTTGGTCGCCTTAGTGGATCTGGCGCTTGAGGTTGACACCTTTTGCGGTGGACATTGCCACCACCTGACGACTACTGGCTTGACGATCTACAGTCGCCACATATTTAGTCGTCTAATGTAAACGCCGGCTAAGGCTTGTCAGAACCTGCTACATTTGAGCTATGGTGGTCTGAATGGTAATGCATCCTTTTATCAATACAGTTATTGGACACATATAGCATGAGTTAATGCAAGACAAACGGTTACTGGAGAACTCGACCCGAAACGAATTCGACCCGTAGTTGTCAGGAGAACTCGACCTGTTTTGGAGAAATCGATTGGAGAACTCAACCCATTCCAGGTGCACATGAATAAGACAGGAAATATAGAAGGAAAGGTCTGACTAGTTAGGGATTGGGTTAAGGTTAAGGTTAAGGATAGGTTTAGGGTTAGGGAAAGGGCTAGGGATTGGGTTAGGGTTAGGGATAGTGTTAGGGAAAGGATAAGGGTGAGGGATAGGGTTAGGAGAATGGTTTTCTGTTTGTTTACTTCCCCAGAGAAGACCAAATTTGAAGCTAAGATAACATACTTACTACTAAGTATAGTATTTATACACAGTTGACACACTTGAGCTGAGAAAATTTAAAACGGGTCGAGTTCGTTACAGGTCGAGTATTTAAAATTGGTCAAGTTCGTTACGGGTCGAGTTCTACAGTATTCAGACAAACAAGGGTGTCAAGTAAATGTCTAGGGAATAAATTCTGAACCAATGATTGAGGTACGTTGCAATGTATTATGTTTATTGGTACGCTGTATACAATCACCTTCATCTGAGGAATTATTTTTCTTGTAGATACAATATCCTGTAATTGCACTTCGATATCAAGAAAGAAACAAATGAGTGTCTGGTCTGTGTCCCCATTCGCCATCTCGTTAAGAGAGTACAGTAATATGAACGAGGCAATAGCTGAGTGAATTTACCCAAGTGCTCCAAATGAGATGGTGAACAGGGACTCGGACCAAACACGATTTTGTTTCTGATTTATCTTAGCCTGGAAATATTTAACGGCCATTGAGTACGAGTTACAATACTCACATACCTCTTGAGTACAAGTTCCTAATGTAAGGATATGGACGTTTATACCAGGCTAAGATATACTAACCATCCCATCCATGAAACGTATTGTCAATAGTAGAGGGGATGATGTATTTTTCTTGTGTTCAATCAACAATATTTTGATTTCGTCAAAAACCAATTTCAAAACCTAACCGTGTATTTGCAACATCTAAGTAAGCAATGTCAATGGAGGATATTATTGCCATCTCCATAATAATTCATTTTTTCCAGTGAATTGTTTACAAATAGCAACTTGGCAATGCATGACATAAGACAACATACAAGTCAGTATGCTAACTCTGCAACATGGGGGGAAGGGGACAATAAAAGGATGTTTCAGTGGAACGTAGTGCGAAGCATTCAATTGTTAAACTGTCTGTTCATACATGGCAACATTGTCAACATGAAAACTGCCCTGCTACCTTCCTTGGTCAGGAAGATCTCAACAGAGTGTCGGCATCAAGAGCACATAGATTGATGATTATTGAATGTCCACCTCAATGTATATACAGCGGAAAGTGCGAGCTCAACTGATCTCACCTCTGGTATTTTTGTCCCAGAGGCTTATCATTGGTACCCCGTTCTCCATGCTCCTGTGAGTATTGCATTCCGTTCACCATGGTCTATATCCTGTGCATCATCGATTTTTTTAGTGTGTACAGGGGCGAGATTGGTATTTTTGTCCCATAGACCTAACATTGGGAACTCGTTCTCCATGCCTCTACAAGTATTGCAGTCTGTTCTCCATGGTCTATGTCCTGTGTGTTGTCCGTTATTTTATTGTATACAGGGGTGAGATAAATACAGAAGGCAACTTGTTTTGGTCCAAGAAGTCATTCTCCAACTCGTTTGAACACTACGTGATATTCACCCGGCTCTCGCCTCGTTTATATCACTCCACATCAAACTTGTGGAGAATGACGACTTTTCCCAAAACCAGTTGGTTTCTTCTTTAAAACTGAACAGTACGTTTTCTCAACAGATAAAGCCAATAATTCAACCACAGAAGGTATGTGCAACCTTCAAATGTATACAGTTCCTTGCCAAAGAATTATGGGAATTCTATTTATTGGCATAGATTGATGACGTCAGTGGTGGATTCTGATTGGATGAATCAGGTTCAGGGCAAATTAAGGGAGGAAATAACAATGTTCAATAGCTGAAAGATCATGTTTGTCTCATTTGAAGCTACATAAGTATATTGATTTCTGGAGGCAATCGTAAACTAACATAGGTTTTCACTAAACAGCTGATCTTCAATTATATCTTGATAATTTATGACCTACTATTGGTGGAGGCACTCCAATAAATAACTAAAGTTCACACCTGATCATTCTTCAACAGATACTTATATCATTAACGATAACAAGTCAACATAGGGTACAGAGTCATTGCTAGTTACGCCATCATCCTCTAAGAAATTATTAAATAGCGCCACTGTAGTCGGGGGACAAGCACTATTTTCTGCTGTCACAATCTATAGATAATCGCGAGACGAGGCCCATACCCTTTTATGGCAAACCAAAAAAACAAATTATGAAATAAAATCCATTGATAACTGGACCTGGTCTTTTGTTTAGCATAGGGGGGCCATATGGCTGCCTCCATAACACAATAGCTATGGCCCTTTATATTTACTATAGATGCTTCAGGTTGGTCTAGAATTGCTGTGGACCGAACGGCAACCCCATCTATATTTCACATAATCCAAAATGTCAAATACAATATAATCAAGAACAGTGTTTTCTTTTGGAGCAATATACATAATAGTTTCTATAAAAGCATCTGGAGAATAGCTTTGTATTGATTAGGATTCACTCGGTTGCTAAGAAGCAGCCATGTCAGAAAACAATAAATAATCGTGTCCATTTGCTCCTCACACTTTGAGAACTCGATCATTTCCAGGAGAGTATTGCGGAACGAGACTGTAGCATGCCAGGGAGGTGGGGGTAAGGGTGATGAGGGCCAAGAGGGGTCACTTCTCTCCCATCGCTTGACCAGGCGCTGAAAGCCTTCCCTGGTGCAGAAAATACGACCTCGATTGCCGTAGCCTTGAAGGTCATGCCAGGCAGGAGGAGGCTGCAGTTCAAAGCTAGTGGATGCGTACGACGGATGTGAAGCTAAGTAGGAGACTGACATGCGAGCTGGAGGTGTCCCTCTCCAGTGATCCTCCTGTATCCTGCTCCAACAGCCACCCCTCTCATAAGATCTCACAGTCTCTCAGTGGTATTCTGTGCAAGGTTCTCACTGTGCACCCCTCTCATAAGATCTCACACTCTCTCAGTGGTATTCTGTGCAAGGTTCTCACTACGCACCCCTCTCATAATATCTCACACTCTCTCAGTGGTATTCTGTACAAGGTTCTCACTATGCACCCCTCTCATAAGATCTCACACTCTCTCAGTGGTATTCTCTGCAAGGTTCTCACTATGCACCCCTCTCATAAGATCTCACACTCTCTCAGTGGTATTCTGTGCAAGGTTCTCACTACGCACCCCTCTCATAAGATCTCACACTCTCTCAGTGGTATTCTGTGCAAGGTTCTCACTATGCACCCCTCTCATAAGATCTCACACTCTCTCGGTGGTATTCTGTGCAAGGTTCTCACTGCGATCTATGGGAGAAGAATTCTTAACAAACTAGGCTTAGAGCCTTAAGAATCCACTGGTAAACAGTATTCCCGCTAGGAGGGATGATTGAGATTATAGGAATATTTGGGTTGCACTGATGTATGTCTTTAACAGCGAGTGGTTTCTCAAGGCTTTAAGCCTAGTTCGTTAAGAATTCATCTCCTATAGAGCATAGTGAGAGTACAGAATACCACTTAGAGAGTGTGAGATCTTATGAGAGGGGTGCACCAACATATGGGGTCATTGCTCCTAGAAATGTGGGAAAAGCGTTGCTCCAGTAATATCGGATAGTATCGCTATTTTCATGTTGTGTGCTACGTTTTGCAACAACGCAATTTCAGTGTCATATTTGAAAGGTTCATTAGATTTTTAATTGGATATAGATGGCCACATAGTTATGATGCAATCCGCAAAAAATCTGGAGCATAGATTTTGACCTCGGATCGTTATTCTGTGATCTGCAAAACGTGGAGCAACAACCCTGGTGCCACGTCAACCTCAACATATTACTCACACCTGTTAGCACACAGTTCTTGCGCACTTATCAAATGCCACCAGTATTTCTCTCATATCAAATTAATTAATTTCTTAGTGTTATTCAATATACTCATATACTTTTTAGTATACAAATCCATTATGTAATCGATCATAACCATCACATATATATCCATCTGTAAATAGGGGTCTATTTACGTGATAAAGCCATTTTCCACTGGCCGACGAAAACGGCACCGATTAATTGAGTTCTCCTAAAAGTCGGTCGGTGGTGGACAGTGACTGCGCATAGGGATATAAAAATCAGTGAGGGTGCAGTGTATGCCTTGTTCTGCCGCATTTAACAGCTCCATACCGATGGAATAGTCCTTCAAACTCAGTGATGATCACCGATGAATTCATTCCCCTTTGAATCTGTGGGTCATTGGCCAAGTCGGTCAGTGGTTGCCTTTTTGCATTATCTATGCATAATATATCAGTAAACACTTCTCTGCATGTCTGTTTCCATTTACCAATCTGGCGTCGATGTTTCCTGACTGCAGATCGGTGGCGAATAGTCGGCCAGTGGAAAATGTCTTACAAGACCAAATAGTGTCCATTATTATCTAGCGCGTGTCCATGTCTTTCCAGCGTCATATTCTAGATAATCCAGCCATAATCACGACACAGTTCACATCCCCATCATGAAGTACCAATCAGTGAGGTAAGGTTTCATAAGTCTCTACACAGGTCTCCTTCTGAGAACTCCTAGATTACCATCCCCATCCTGCAGTTATAAGGCTCTGAGCGATAATATGAGAAGTACACCTTTGTTTGCAACCAACACCTATCTGCACTGAGCTACGATATAGGGGTTGGTCAGGTTAAGTCCCACACGGTATCCCTCTGTTTTCGCCTCAAAACCAGGTAATTTTGTCCTATGTATATTCAAAGAGCAGACATATTTAATATGAAATATTCATAGCGAACAAATTGATAAAAAAAAACAAGATTTATAAATACACCTTTGTTCATGGGGAGCATTACACTGGGAACCAGAGCTACACAATTAGTTCTGGTCAGCTTAAATAAGCGGCCCCCTTGACCCAGTAGTGGGACCTGTTTGTTACTCTCCTACCAGATCTTTCGCACTGCTTGGAGAGCGTTTTAAGTGATAGCCAATTTACCATTTTCTTCTTTCCTCTCCTGTATATTTTTTCAAAATATAACTAACATAAATCTTGGTTTCTTTATATATATTTTTTCGCAATGAATATTTAATGTTAAGTATATCTGCTTTGAGCGAATAAATAGAACAAAACTACTTGGTTTGAGGCGCACCCCGAGTGATCCCGTGTGAGATTTAACCCGACCAACCACAATATCATAGCTCAGTGCAGACAGGGGTTGGTTACCAAACTAAGGGAACGTCCACGGTTAAGGCACTAGATGATGCGCGAATCACAAGGCGAGAAGATTGTCACATGACTTTGTGGACAGCGTGCGTCGGAAGAAGCGATTGAATAACGTCTGCTTATCCACTGTGACGTCATGGAAACTGAGGCCTGGCATGCGGCGACTGCGCATGACCGGAAGTTGTGGCGTGGAGCTTCCGGGCCGCTCTGCACCTTGGAGATGGAGAACGAGGCGACTGAGGGTCATCATTGAAGTGGCAGGTGCCAGGGAGGGCAGCTCCAGGAGCTTCATATCGTGCTCCTTTGTTATACGCTCCGCATCTGAAAAGAGATAAAAAACATTTATGCTTATTGAAGTTGGTCTTTTTTAACATTTATTTATCCTGGGAATACGCACTCAGCCCTAGGGCTGGTTTCAATGTGCGCCCAGATACTATAGAGGAAACCCATGAAAGTTTAGGGTCTGAGCTCGTATCCCATCGAGTTTGAATCACGTAGTAATTCACAAGGCGAAGCCGCGTGAATTGCTATGTGATTCAAATGAGATGGGATCGAGCTCTGACCCTAAGCTTGAATGGGTTTCTGAATTTACGTAACCCTTAATATTGACTAATGGGCTAACATTTGTGACATTATCCCCCATTGGATATATTTCCTAAATATCTAATGGGTGTTAGATACGAGTTTCCAATGTTAAGTCTATGGAGAAAAAATATCTTGGGTGAGATAATATATAAAAAAATTCATTACATTCCAGATTTTATACGCGGAAAAGATACAGAATTAACATATATACAAAATAACCCATAATCCAGGCTTCTCACAGTCAAAATGTAACAAGCATGTCTACTGGAATAGGTATGGGTAGTAGTAACATCCAAATGGCATGTAACATCAGTCTCATACATATTTATACAAAGCAGTCGTAACTATGACATCAAATTTAGTGTCTGGGAAAAATTCAAAGAAAATGGGAAAGAGATGAGTCAATACAACATATTTTAACATAGTTAAGGGGCCAGGTATATCAGTAAGTCTTTTTGATATTTCTTGAATTCTTAAAGAGTAGGGATATTTCTTGTATCATTTGGTAGATTGTTTATTACCCATCTTATACGGAGTCTCCCTACCAAAGGTTTAGCAAGTAACTACCATGTCAAACTTCAACCAGTTATAAATAATAATGTTTTCTTTTTGTTGCTACTCAACTATACAGTATACTATGCACTTTGTATTATTGTATAAATGAAAGAGACTACAGAATTGATTTGATAATACCCGGACGGTTGAAAACCAAATGTATATTTGAACTGATGCCTTATAAAAAATGAAAAAAACCTATGGAGTCTACTAAAGAAGAAACCAACAAGTTTTGGTCAAAGTCGTCGTCCTCCACGAGTTTAATGCGGGGTGATCTGAACGAGGCGACAGCCAAGTGAATATCATGTAGTGTTCAAACGAGTTAGAGAATGACTTCTTTGACCAAAACGAGTTGTTTTCTGTATTTATCTCACCCCTGTACACACTAAAGGAATGGACAACACACAGAATATAGACAATGGAGAACGGACTGCAATACTTGTATGGGCATGGAGAACGAGTTCCCAATGTTATGCCTGTGGACATTTATTCCAGGGGTGAGATAAAGATCACTACTGTACATTCCCGAAAGCCAGAATTTACTCAGTAGAATATGGCTTTTTCTGCCACCTGACGGGCACTTTCTGACCTATTTTTTATAGTTCAAGTGGACTGCATTCAAGTCGAATTTCTAATAAGTTACAAGATTCTTTTGTAATGAATAGTTAAAAGGTGGGTAATAAATACAACATTTCCATAATGTTTACCTGTGTGGCCTGTAGTTGACACTATCATGAGGCGTCACGAGTTTGAGTCTGAGTTTATTTATGCCACGCATTTTGTTGGCTTCATAATTTCACGAGTCGAAGACGAGTAACATTACGGAGCCAACAAAATGAGTGGCATAAATAAACTCAAACTCAAACGAGTGGCGTCTAGATTTTAACCTACCCCGTTTCCATATTTTTCAGAATCAGAAAGAAGTGGCATAGACAACACTTTATGTCACACCCGTGAAATAAACAAATCCCATGTTAAGCCTAGGGCGTTTTTTTTTAGGGGTAGGATAATACGTTATACTGCTCGCTATCGCTTGGAGTGACTATGTGTCAACTATGCGGAGAATACGGCCACTCAGATCGAAATCATGATTATATTGTGCATATACATCAAAAGTATTGTAACTCTACACTAGGAGCAAATGGGATGTTTTTTGTTGATGAATGAGCATGCAATAATGAATAAATAACAATTTTCTGAAACCCACTTGAACCCAGTGAACTTGTCCTTTTTGCAACTGCTAGAGTTTAGGATCCAACGATATCAAGCACCAGTAGGCCAATGGGGTATTTTGGTCTGGAGTTATTGGTCATGATCAGCTGGGCATGTCTGGCACGCCTGTAAGAACCTAAAGGGGAGCGTCCACCAACCATGACAAGGCTACGACAAGTGCCGACAAGAAAGTTCCAATCAGCGCTTGTCGCAGCCTTGTCGTAAGAAGGGGGGCTTTACAACAGCGTTGTCGGGGCGTGTCGTAGACATCGCTGGTTCCCGTAAAAAAGATGTCCATGGTACCGACACACTCTGACAGTGATATCGAGGAAACCACGCCACTCCACGACAAAAGTCCAGTCCTGGGAAAAATCGAACATATTCGATGTTGTCGTAGCCTTGTTGGAACTCCCAACAAGCAGCCCAATCATGGCCTTGTCATAGCCTTGTTGTAGACTCTTGTTGGGAACTGGGGCCCACCAAACAGGACTATCGTAATCTCCAATCGTAGGCCAAACATGGACCTTGTCGGGAAGCCATTGTCGTAGCCTTGTCGTGGTTGGTGGACGCCCCCTTAACGATCCTACCCCTAATATAATTATATGGTAAGATTCCATGTGATTGTTCATATGGTGTGAGTTGTCTTCCGCTACAGATATCACTCAGCTCTGCTTCGTGAAATCAATCTGCAAAGACAATTCACACCTCGCAGCCTTCTCGTTAGAAGGTGGGCTTTACAACAGCGTTGTCAGGGGGTGTCGTAGACGTTGCTGGTTCCCGTAAAAAAGGCGTCCATGGTCCCGACACACTAGGACAGTGATATCGAGGAAACCACAACACTCCACGACAAGGGTCCAGTCGTGGCAAAAATCGAACATGTTCGATTTTGTCGTAACCTTGTCGGAAGGCTCCCGACAGGCCCCCAACAAGCTTCATGTCGTAGCCTGTCGTGGCCTTGTCGTAGCCTGTTGTCGGGAACTAGGGTCCACCAACCACGACAAGGCTACGACAGGCCTTCCAATCGTAGGCCTGTCGTGGACCTTGTCGGGAACCCATTGTCGTAGCCTTGTCATGGTTGGTGGACGCCCGCTTTAATGTTATGCTGAGATCGATGTATTGTTTAGTTTCTAACCGTATTACTTGAAGGAGGCTGTATCCAACTCTCCAAGGCCCTTCACGTATCGGAACGCCGGCCCTGCTGCTCCCCTCGTGGTAATAACACAGACTGGGGCAGACACGCGAGGCAGTGATCCCGGTTCAATAAGGTATAACCCGCCCACCCACTCTCGTGCTTCTAAACGATCGGCGGCAACGACATGTTCATATGAAACACATTAAAGGCATATCGGATAATATGCCTTGAAAATTGAAACCCGTGTCACTCTCCTGAAAGTGGGATATGATGACGTCAACGTGTTGTAGAACACCTATCTAACTTTTTGATAAAAACGGGTGTCACCGTGCTTGTTTTTGATGTAGACATTAGATTGATGATAATATTATAAAAGAATATGGCGAAATTCTTAGAGGTTGTTTTTTACATACGGTGACACCGCTTTTTAAAGTTCGATATGTTGTATAATATATCGAACTTTAAAAAGCGGTGTCAACGTGCTTGTTTTTGATTTAGAGACTGAAATGATGACGATATTATAGAGGAATATAGGGAAATTTTTAATAGTTTTCTTTCACATAGTAAACCCTGTCATTTTTTCATATAACTTTCATAAAAAAAAATAGCAAATGTGGAGTACTACACATTAATGTTTAAAGGATCATTGGTCACCATCCTTGTTTTTAAAAAGAACTGAAAAAACTACACTTTTCAGTAAATTTCCTATATAAACCAATCAAATATTAATTGGCCTAATTTACCTATTGGGTGAGGTCAAACTCGATAATAGCTTATATTTCAGTCATTTAGTAAAATAAGTCAGAGGAACCGGATTTCCTCATAGCTATTGATAAAATTATCATAAAATCAACCTCTAAATCAAAATCTAGCACGGTGACCACCGATTTCTAATTTTGTATACGATTTCTACAATACTATTCATCAAATTCAATTATCAGGAAAATGGCATTGGTTTTAGTTTTCATGGCAAATTGTCTGATATGCCTTAAAATCCAATGCACATCTATCGATTTCAGAACATTGATGTACCATTGTCGGTGACAAGGGAACGGTATTTTGTCTCAGGCGAGGCATCCTAATGGAGTTGGAGCTAGTCGGTAAAGTGGGGCTGTTAGGCCGACGAGCTGTCAGTCGGTGATCCAAAATCGCTTACCAATAGTTTATCAACATGTTTTTTTTTGTTTTCTTTTTGTTTTTTTTAATTTTCTTTGTTTATACTGAGTCCGATCAGTACTATTGTACTGGTTTGCGTACGGACTCAGTGAAAAATTTGATTACAAGTAATGTCTGTTCTGAATATCAAAAACAAAACTTATTCCAGATAACAGAATTATACAAAGAATTATAAATGAGTTGCTAGACTTACCTAGCATTTCTTTGATAATACAATAAGTACAAGTTAACACATAAATGAAGATAACACCTTGTACCAAGATAACAACCTAACCATCTGCTCTGTATACAATTCTCCTACATATGAATCCAATTATGATTGACTCGTGATTTAATCACAATAAGACTGTCAATTGATACACATCAGTTGTAATGATATCTTAAAACAACAGAAGGGGCTTACTCCTGTATTACTATTGAGAAGCCCAAGACCCTCCATACGGACTAATGGATGGGAACCACATACACAACCAGACCAGAGCAACTAAGAAGTAGGGAAAAAATTCATGTTACATATAACTTGGATAGTGCCCTCTTTTTTTAATACAGTTTAAAACCATCATAGTTATCGATATTTCTAGATTCGCTCGGTAGTGAGTTCCATAGCATTGCTCCTTTAAACAGGGTACCAGTTCTGTATTTTTCACATTTAGGTCTATTAACTCTAAATACAATAGCATCCGCTTGACGGGTACATCTCGATCTTATAACAGTTTTCTCAGGACAGCTTTTTTGGCGATACATATAATTAATTATATGCATCTCAACTCGATCAGTCAAAAATGGTACCTTGGTATCCTTATGTAGATCCAAAACATTTGATCTGCTATCTCTGCCCAGACACAATCTCAGTCCACAGTTTTGTTTGATTTGTAATTGATTTTTAAAGAATTGTGAACAGCCCGAAAGTAGTATGTCACCATAATCAAAAAATGGGAGAATCATAGTCTTATATAATTTCAGCACCGCATTTCTATTGAGATATTTACGAATTTTACCCAATAAATATAGCTTATTTGAAACCTTTTTTAGAGTATATTCAGCATGTTTGTTAAAATTTAAATATTGATCCATGATGAACCCAAGATACTTGAAATGAAACACTCTCTCAATTCTTTGGTCATCAAGAAAAAGAGATCTATTACGTATAACCGAAATTTTATGTGAGGAACCAAAGAACATATATTTCGTTTTTTTGACATTTACTGTTAATTTGTTCTCCTTACACCATTGCTAAATCCAGTCTGCAACAACAGAACATTGGAAATACCCCCCCGTTCTTGTGGCGATGACGGGTTATGTAATTTGTTTGCGACCGATGTAGTGCCAAAAACGGTTACCCTGCCAGAAATGGTAATTATCGCCCACCCAATACGCGAATGCATCTGCACACGCTCTTCCGGTCAGATTTCACGGACTATCGGACATACTACTATTTTGATTTGATTTTAATGTAAATAAATGAAAAGAGTAGTATTTAGACATGAGAATTACATGTCGTGATATGCTTAATTTCCACAAATTTCATCACTGCGTATGTTCGCGCATGCGCACAAGATACTAGTGGGCAATAATTACCCTTTTTGGCAGGGTAACCGTCTTTGGCACTACACAGACCACTATACGATTTGGGAACTAATCGTCAAAACCTTGAATTGGTAGGGGACCATCCATAAAGTATGTACGAACTGAGGGGGGTGGGGGGGGGGGGGGGTCAGAAATTTTGGAAAATTTGTGTATGCTCCCTCTTTGTTCTATTGCGTACAAGATTGGGAGAGGGGGTGGGGGGGTCCAAAATTTCAGAAGTTCTGCGTACGTACTTTATGGATGGCCCCCAGATGTGCACTGGACTTTATGAAGAACACACTCAGCTGAGTCCTTGCTATCTGCTACACTATCTGTCATACATAAAGGTATACATGTGTACCTGTCTTTTCTGCATCTGATGAATAACTTCCCGACCAGAGCAAGACGCCGCACGTGACGTCATATCCGGTCATGTGATCCAAGATGGCGGTGGTCCTCTCGAGAGGTGTCTCGGGATTATGGATTACAACCCACGCGTCCACGTCCTGAAGACTGCTCAAGTCCTGTCGAGATCAAAAAGCGAATGTCAATCAACAAGTCACATCAAAACTAGGAGCAACTAGAATGAACATCATTGGTGAATGAGCGTGCAATGATAAATGAATAACAATTAAATGGTTCGGTTATATTCAGTCTATGGATAATTTTCTGTAACCCACTTGCACCCTTTTCAACTTTCCATTTCTGCATTTTCCTGACTAGTATAGGATACAAACATCAAGCACGAGAAGGTCAATGAGGTATTTCAGTTTTGATTAGTCATTGTCAGCTGGACATGCCTCTTATACCCTGAGACACTGGCATCCTGCTCCGTTCACAAAGTTATTATACGGAAACAGGGTTAATGTGGCTGTGCGTGATAAATACGCAGAAAATTGACGATAAAACGAACCGATGCCGCAGGCAGAGTTTCGTTTTATCGTCATTCTTCCCATTTTCCCCATTTTTGACATGGGTAGAAGCGGGCCGTATGTGTAGGATAAACTGCCACAGGTTTATAATAATACAATGAATAGCACGCTGATAGTGAGGTTTTCTTTCGTACACTAGAAGTCTATATGTGACCACTCTAACCGTAAGGCAACATTTATAGACGTGCGAGCTCGCTTTAGCAGAACGAAGTTCTGTTTGTCTCATATGCTTTTGAATAGAAATATTCTCAATCCGACCTGTTACTGTTAGTAGCCGGTTATGATTGGGTTATTGGCTTCATGTAGACTGAGGCTTCAGTCTCTGTCTCCTGTGCTTACCCCTCCACCTACCCAACCACTCTTTGCAGGGACTCTGGGGCCCGTTTGATAATCTAGGATCGTACATGAAGACGCTTTTCTGTACCTTGTACAAGGGTTGTCGTTGATGATTTTTTTTTTTTTTTTTTTTTTTCATTCAAGCGAAAAAATAGGATACAGCGTTTACCTAGGAAGGCGTTCTTCCACGCAATTATCACAAACATATCATGACAAAAATACATTTTGGACTGGTTTTCTGATATCAAATTGACCACAGTGTGATACGTTTGTTGGATAAGACAGTATTAGCCGTCCATAAGGTCATCTACAAGTGTTGAATACAGTTGACCCGCATCGTCCCTGGATCTAATTGGCACTGTCTGTTTTGGTAGTTTAACGTCCAATATGTTCTATTAGACTTCTATATGGCATACAAAAAAGGGTCTACGTGTACGAGCCTAGATTATTAAACGGGCCACTGGTTCCTGGGCCTACCAGGCATTAGGGGAAGTCCAAACGTGTCACAATAGTGTATTTCCTTAATTATGTCCATGAATAAAGACATGAACAATTCTAGGTTTTGTGTTAGAGCATTGTTACATCAAGCAACGCTCCTTAGGGCAGAGGGACAATTAACAAAACCTTCAACAACAAGGTACGATCGTTTTAACGAGAAACTCTAGAAACGTCCTCATCACATGGCTCATGTTTGTTTAACGGTCCTCAGGATAGATCGAAACACTGCACGAAAACCACCATTTTATATATGAATGCGCCCGGCGTATATGGGTATGATTTTGCGTATACAAGGTTGACTCGGGGGCGGGGGGGGGGGGGAGGGTTTCCTACTGAGACTACCTATAACTCTACCAACACAAATGGGCGGGAGGCGGCGGGCGGCTACGGGGGGGGGGGGGGGTTTCCCGCTGAGACCACCTATACCTCTACCAACACAAACGTCCAGGAGGCGGCGGGGGCAAACCTTTTTTATTTTCTATCGGTACACATATTCACTTAGCGTATACAAGTCGCGCAGATGATATTTTCTTTCATTTACGCCAGGTGTGAAATGCAGCCAAGACGCGTCCGTATTTAAGAGGAATCAGTCTTGTATACGCCTCATACGTTGGCGTGAAATATGGGTGTATACCTATGAAACATGTCAATATTCAGCCGATACATGCACTTCCGCGAGATAGGATACGAGCTCTGACCCTAAACTTGAATAGGTTTTTCTCCCCCTTCACATTGGCTAATGGGCTAATATTTGTGCCATGATATCCCATTGAGTATTTCTTCTGAATACTCCATGGGCGTTGAATACGAGTTCCCAATGGTAAGTCTATAGGGAAAAATACCAGGGGTGAGATAAAAGCTTCAAAACGGTTGGATGGAACTACATGGCACAAATCCATATCATGATTTCCATCGGGAGCGAACATGGAAAATATGAAAGTCTGAGATATGAGCAGCAATCATACAGCAAAGAAAAAACGCAGACAATTTGTTCGGAAAAAGAACCCTGGACCTGTCCGTGATCAATATAGCATGCTTACAGCCTATCAAGTCCTCACTCCCTCTGAGCTTCTGGTTCTATTTTTTTTTGGTCCCTGATAAGCATGAATTAAACAGACCGAGGTACTGCACCCCCCCCCCCCCCCCCCCATTGTGTAAATAGAAAAAGTGCATGCTCAGCTGGTATTAGTGTAGGAGCCATGGACAGCGGGCTTAACCTGGTAGCCTTTATTCCCTCTTCTCACTTCAACCACGACATGTAGGTTTCTTAAAGACATATCCTACAAATCACGGTGGCGCCACCTGGCGATTTTTAAATAATGTCAATTGTCAATCAAAACTTGTTCCTTGGGATTCATTCTATTGCCAATTGACTAGATCTAACGTTCTATCCAGTTTATCCAATCTAAATTGGTGAAATAGGCCAATTAACATTTACTTGATTTATATATAGGAAATGTAGTCACTAATAAGACGACCAATGTGTATATCAAAATGTACTACCAAGTGTACCTACAATCTTGAGTAAGCTAGAAGAATCACTTCATCTCATCTCATTCCATTATATCAACCACAACGATACATAAGGTAGGAAGACACTGACTGAAAGTAATATAATAGCTCTATCTATCAAGACATGGAAGGAAAAGAGAAAAATATGCCACACCGATGTTTGGTAGAGTTTTCTCCCTCACAATATTACTTAAATTGATTAAAGGCTATGAGCAACAGATCATGAGATGCCATTTTCTATGGGACTCATTGATAACTGATCTTACATTATATTATTTACTAAAATAAGATCTGCCTATTTCACATGCATGTTTTATACTGATAAACAGCTAACGTAACCAGGTTTGGAAAATTTACAGAGGCTTGTATTAATTAACAGGTATTGTTCAACGTTGGAGTGCCCACTTGTAGCCCTTTGGATACTCGATTGTACAAAGATGGATAGCTCACATGTCATTTAATGTTGAATTCCGATGTATACTGTCTCAGTTCAATAAATAGAGCCAAGCTCGCTTTAAAAAAATATATATAATAGCTCTATTGGTGTCAACAACCCTGTAGTGATTAACAAATGTTTTCCTGTATAATCAAACGGTCCCAAGAGGGACCAGACGGCAGAACGGCTTCGGCTGAGTCTGGATCTCTGTACATGATTCGACCCTAATAAAATTAAACAAGAAAAAAGAAAAAAAGTGGAAAATACAGTTTACTTTGATCATCTCAAAAACAGGTATGGTGCCTTATGAATTTTAAAACTTAAATGTGTAGCACTTTACATCTCTGTATTCTGTATTATTTTAGTATGTAGAAAACACCCTTTCAGAATGTCTATATATATATATATATTATATATTCGTTTATGATATTATCCTAGTATTAATCTCTACATCGGAAACTAGCAGGGTGACCCCCCATTTCTAAGTTAGATATATGTTCCACAACACTTGGAGATCATCATACTAAATATTCAGAAAAAAAAATTACATGGGTTTTAATTTTCAACCCAAATTGCCCGATATGCCTTCAACCCAGTAGCCTTTCTTTCCACACTTCAACCACGACATTGGAGGTTTCTTAAGCTTCTGGCAGACATCACAGGAGTTCTCTGTCAGTCGGCCGACGTGCGTCTGCCAGTCAGCTCGTTTTTTTATTGTAAGCGGTGTCCGCTGGCCTACGGAACTCTCTGTGCCGCTGTCCAATACGAGGTGTAGGTGAATTGCTGTTAGACACGAACATACGGCACACGATGGCGCGGTCCTACTGCTCCGCGTATTGTTCGCTTTAAACCGTAACGCTGAGACAGTCAATAAAATCCCATACACATCTCTTGGTTACTACATATGTATTCATTCTACCCCTATTCAAGTTTACACTCAGTGAAAGTATTTTTGCACGACTGTAGCACATGATTCATTTTGACACAATCCATCAATAGGTAGCTGCCATATAATCCCAGCACTGTAGTCTAATATTTTATCCTACCACTCATATAAATCTCAATAGACTTAACATTGTGTGACTGTATGCCACGGTTATGCCACGGTTATGCCATATAATATATATATATATATATATATATATATATATATATATATATATATATATATATGTGGATCATAAAGCCTAGACTTTATGGACATATAAAATAGTAGTCCAGTAAAATCTCACCAGGGGACCCCAACGCTCATGGACCAGGGACCAACAACTCCGAGACCTGACACCGGAGGGTATTGATACCAGACCATAAAAGGACGGGCAGGACCAGGGATCGACCTCACTCAACAGGGATCCGTCACCGCCAACCCTCCACGCTTCAGATTTTTTTTCTCGACTTTGGTCGACTTTTCAGTGACTTTTGTCCGTTTTTGGTATACCTTTTGGTTACCATGCGCAAGTGTGACACT
Organism: Alentia gelatinosa; assembly: GCA_950022655.1. NCBI lineage: Eukaryota > Metazoa > Annelida > Polychaeta > Phyllodocida > Polynoidae > Alentia > Alentia gelatinosa. The sequence continues at coordinate 10,713,065 of OX465585.1, forward strand.
TGTGGTTTGGACTACGATGGTCGCTCACATAGAGAAGGCTGTCCAACCTGCAAATTCAAAGAGTTACAGATGTCAGTGCGAAGCACAGAGGAGGAATTGGGAGCGGTTGGAGACCAGGCAGAGGGCGGTGGCGGATCCCCGTGGCAAAAGCCTCCTTGGGTGAGTAACCTTTTGTTAGAGCATAGCAAACTAAAGAAGGAGGTCTCCTCTATTAAGTCTGATATACAGGTTTTATGTTCCAGTTTTCGAGACTTTGAGTTGAGAAATAGTACCGGGGAAGGTGCCGGCCAGTCTGAAGGGGTGCCACGTGGTGGCGATAGTGCAATGCCAAGCGCATTCACCCATGAAATTGTCGGTCAAGCTTCATTACCTCGGGGGTTACAAACCAACCCTAGTTTAAGACCTGTTTATCCTAATGCAAGAATATTTCTTCCACCGCACGTGCAAGGAAATGCACCAAATTGCACAGGCACTCATGCCTGTACAGAGAAAGTAAAACGTAAGTCAAAATTCTTTTCACTTACTCCTTTTCTACCTCCCAGTTGCGATAATCCGACTTTCGACCAAATCCTCAGCGCAAATATGGGGTTATTGAGAACTTTGTCTTCACAGGGTTTAAATACGGAAGGTCTAGCGGATCATATTTCGTATCTAATTGACCGCAAGCCAACACATACAGGGAAGTCCCTCGTTGAGTATGATTTGGCAATGCGAGAAAAAGCAGACAGTTTGGGCATGGAAGGTTTCGGCTTTTTAACAGAAAAGTTCCTTAATTATCAAACAACTTTCGCTTTCGTCAATCTTTCGAAAAAGTTAAAAGAATTGCAAGACAAGGTTGAAAAGAAATCAACCACTAAGCGTCAAGAAGGTAAGAACGAGGGGATTTGCTGGAAGTTTAATACTTCCAAGGGTTGTACTTTTCCTAACTGTCTTTATCGACATGAGTGTTCTTATTGTGGCCTGGGTCATCCGGTCCAGTCGTGCAAAAAAGGCTCAAAGGATAAATCAAATGACAAAATAGATCCTAAATAGGATAAGGTTTTTTCCCCTGAACGAATTGCAAATAAGGGGAAATATAATTATCTCAATGTGTACGGAAATAACGTTAGCACGGCTTGTATCGATTCTAATTCGATGGTGGGCGATGACTTATCTTCGCGTGGACCGCCGCTTGTTTCCTGCGCAGAGGTTTTTCCTGCTGCCCTACAGGATCAGATAGATTTTTCTTCTCATGAGAAGTTGGTTAATTTGTCTAATGGACTGTTTTGAATGCCGGCATGACTGGATTGGATGAAACAACGACACATATTGTTTCTTCATTGGGAACTGCAGCTTTGGATAAAGAGAATGATCCTGGGGTAGATGCGTCTAGACCCTTCGTTCGCCCTTGTGGTGAGAGATGCGATAATAATCATTTTATTGCAGGTAAGAGAAACCAGTTGAATATTTGTCGTTTTTATGATGAATGTTACTCAAAAACTTTTGATATTAATGCAGACTATATATTTCTAGGAGCCAGAGATGGTTTTTCCATTGTAGATTCAACTTTCGAAGGTTCCTATTTTTCTTATAATTACAATAGTATTTATTCTAGTGAATTCCGTAATCAAATGAACGATACCATTGCTCAAGAATTAATTGAAGATAAAGTTACTATTGTTTCAGATCCCCCCCAGTGTATTCACTCGCTGGGAGCAGTGAAAAAATCGTCTGGTAAACTTAGACCTATTACAGATTGTAAGAGGCCGCTGGACGATAGTATTAATAATTTTATGGACGAAGTTTGTTCAAAATTCAAGTATCTTCATATGGATACTGTTATGAATAACATTTCTAAAGGTTGTTATTTTGCAGTTCTCGACATTCAAGACGCGTATCGTAGTATTCCGGTTAATCCTGACCATCGGCGTTTTCAGGGATTTCAATGGGAATCAGATGATGGTAAAACTTTGTATTTTGAGTCAAACCGATTGGTATTCGGTCTCAAATGTGTTCCTTATATTTTTACCCAATTGACCGAGTTCATTGTGAGATCAATGGAACGTCGAGGGGTAGATAGAGTTTTTGGTTATCTTGACGATTTTTTGATAATCGGTAACACGTTTATAGAGTGTCAAGAAAAACTCAGGATTTTGATCAATTTCCTGAGGTCTTTGGGATTCGGTATAGCATGGCCCAAGGTGGTAAGTCCTACACAAGAAATCACATTTTAGGAATTGAATTGTCTAGTGTAGATATGCAGGTTCGTTTACCTATGGAAAAGTTAATTAAGTTGAGAAATTTAATTGATGTATACCTGTTTAAAGACACAGCGTCTTATCATGAAATGGCTGTGTTAGCAGGCTATTTAGCTCATGCTAGCACAGTGGTAAAGGGTGGCAGAACTTTTTCTAGGCGGGTGATTAATTTCGTCACGTTTATGAAAGACAGACTGATTCATTGCAAGATTCCAGATTGGTTAAGATTGGACTTGCAATGGTGGAAAGGTTTTTTAAAAATTTTTAATAGTAGTAAACACTTGTTAATTCCTAAACATCATGGTTTGGTAAAAGTACAAACAGATTCGTCTTTTTCAGGTTTTGGTGCAACTTTTGCTAATGATTTTCTAATCGGTGTATGGACTAACGTCTTACCTAGAGTCCCGTATGATCATACTCATTCCCATCATTGGTTCCATTGTCCCTTAGAATCGGTAGACAGGAATATAAATGTGTTGGAACTTTGGCCTGTGATGGCAGCTGTCCAGAAATGGGGTCATTTATGGGGAAATTATCATGTTCAATTAATTTCAGATAATACTCAAGTTATTACTGCTATTAATACTGGAAGGAGTAGAAATTTGCAAGTTATGAATTGGCTGCGTGAGCTTTTCTGGCTTAGCGTTTTGTTTAACTTTAAGATAACGGCTAGTTATATTAAATCGGAGGATAATATCTTACCCGATTTTTTGTCACGTCGTTATGATGTAAGGAATAAATCTATTATTCCATCGTTCATGTTTAATCAATTTTGTTGTTATAGGTCTTGAAGGCGAGATGTACAAGTATCAACAGAGTTGGATGTCCACGAATACGTCTATTACACGAAAATGCCAATGGACACACTATCTTCGTTTTTGTCAAGAATTTAAATTTCTGCCATTACCTGTTTTCAGTTTGGCAGGGGTTGGCAAGTGACAATATGACAAATTATCATAATAAAGAACGCTAATCATATTCTCAGCCAAACAGAAAGTCTTGTTATATATATTTATATATTGTATTTCAATATAAAATATTCATTGACGATATATTCCTATACTTTAATCTTCTATTCTTATCATCTTCTGGAACGTACACGGTTTATGTGGATCATAAAGCCTAGACTTTATGGACATATAAAATAGTAGTCCAGTAAAATCTCACCAGGGGACCCCAACGCTCATGGACCAGGGACCAACAACTCCGAGACCTGACACCAGTGGGCATTGATACCAGACCATAAAAGGACGGGCAGGACCAGGGATCGACCTCACTCAACAGGGATCCGTCACCGCCTACCCTCCACGCTTCAGATTTTTTTTAATTATTTTATTATTCGTTGCCAAGTGACAATATGACAAATTATTATAATAAAGAACGCTAATCATATTCTCAGCCAAACAGAAAGTCTTGTTATATATATTTATATATTGTATTTCAATATAAAATATTCATTGACGATATATTCCTATACTTTAATCTTCTATTCTTATCATCTTCTGGAACGTACACGGTTTATATATATATATATATATATATATAATAGTAGAACCCCGCCTAACGGACACCCCGCGTAAGCGGACACTTTTGCTCAGAACGGATATATCCCCATCTATTAGATGTTTAATTTAACCCTGTTTAAGCGCTCACCTTGCGTAAGCGGACACCCAACGTAAGCGGACAGTCATTTCGGTACCAAAAGGCCTAAAACCCTATGTAAGCGGCCACCCCCAACGGACACCTTATCAAAAAAGATCAATCGGTGTTTTTTATGGGTGTGTTTGAAAATATTCATAGAAAAAATGTTATAATTCAAAGTTTAATAACTTCGGGATCCAATTAAGGTATTGGAAAAATGGATCTCAGATCTACCGTCCCCTCTATCTCCCCTACATATCGTTATAAAACACCTGTCTAATAGCCCGGGGTAAACGTGAAAACCCCGCGTAAGCGGACACTTTTGCTCAGAACGGATATATCCCCATCTATTAGATGTTTAATTTAACCCCGTTTAAGCGCTCACCTTGCGTAAGCGGACACCCGACGTAAGCGGACAGTCATTTCGGTACCAAAAGGCCTAAAACCCTATGTAAGCGGCCACCCCCAACGCACACCTTATCAAAAAAGATCAATCGGTGTTTTTTATGGGTGTGTTTGAAAATATTCATAGAAAAAATGTTATAATTCAAAGTTTAATAACTTCGGGATCCAATTAAGGTATTGGAAAAATGGATCTCAGATCTACCGTCCCCTCTATCTCCCCTACATATCGTTATAAAACACCTGTCTAATAGCCCGGGGTAAACGTGAAAACCCCGCGTAAGCGTACACCCCGCGTAAGCGGCCGCCTTGGCCCGGAACGGAGGGTTCCGCTTACGAGGGGATTTACTTTATATACCATGGGTGACATATGCAATTAAAAACATGTGACCGTAGGATAAAATCTGGATGTCAATCAGATTCTTATAATTGTTCACATGGCGTTCGTTGTTTTCTGCTGCAGATATCACTCAGCTCCGCTTCGTGAAATCATTCCGCAAATATAACTCACGCCACATAAACAATTTTATCTCACCCCAGATATTTTTTCTCCATAGACTTAACATTGGAAACTCGTATCTAACACCCATTAGATATTTAGGAAAAATATCCGATGGGGGATAATGTCACAAATATTAGCCCATTAGTCAATATTAAGGGTGAGATAAATTCAGAAACTCATTCAAGTTTAGGGTCTGAGCTCGTATCCCATCGAGTTTGAATCACATAGTAATTCACAAGGCGAAGCCGCGTAAATTGCTATGTGATTCAAATGAGATGGGATACGAGCTCAGACCCTAAACTTTCATGGGTTTCCTCTATAATATGAAATTCCGTGTCGTTTCTTGATAATATATATCTTCCTTAAGAACGCTATAGGGAATAGAGTGTATGTGGGCTACAGGTAATGAAACACCGATGAAATATTAACACTCCTTACTCCAATTTCTTGAGCTGGTAATTTGAAATCTTATCTCTAGTCAGTTCCTATAAACATTTGCAATCTGAATGTATTAGTTTGTGATATCCACATTCTTGAAAATGATTGCAAGTACTGCATTTGTAACGCTCGTTATATGTGCTTCAATCCAGATAATAACACGTATGAACAATTTGTACTGAGCATAAAGAGTAATAAAAGGATAACAAAGAAAACTAATAGCTCAGAATTCTCTGCATTTTATAGATAATATCCTGGGACCTGTTTCAGTAGTTTCGTGACATGTCTAGATGGAGTCTGTGACACCATACAGACAGATCACAAGATTGCAATCGATGACACGCGGAGTTTCACTCACTTCCCGTAAGGATTAAGCAATGACACTTTAACGTGAGTAGGAGATACATATAACCTATAATCGTTCCAAATATGTAGGAGATTGGGGATTCCGATTTTCTGATATTTGCTAGTCTTTTTCCACTGTTGCTTGCACTGTTGGTGCCGCTGTTGATGTCTGTCTAGGCCTAATGTCACAAGCCTACTGAAACAGGTCCCTGGTGCATAATACAACGACGTCATCCAAACTAACGCCAGATTGTCTTGATTAGGAAGCTCTAAACATGACTTATTGACATCTGAAGTAGAAAAGAGGTAAAAAATGTCAATGATTGAGTCGCTCAAGCTTATGTCAGTCTTTTGTAAATTGCAAATTGGCTCATCAAAATCTCAATGAATCCTGAGAGTTAAAAGATAGAGTCCCTTTCGCTGACAATATTGGCGGCTAAGAAGTAGACAGCAGAATGAATCAGACTCCAGTAATGGGGATTCTATTGCTAATCTGCCTTTCCTTAGTGCAGCTATATGTATTATGCACCATATCGCTGACTGCTCGGCTGCCAATTAGACGTGTGTAATTAGACAGTCCTAGAAGTGCGACCACCGTGAGATTAATTTATTATTGATTTCCCCTGCTTCCTCTTGGTCCGGGTTTGATTTCCTAGAACGTAAAAGAAAATTCTTATATCATAGCTTGGTCCGGCTTTGATTTCCTAGAAGATGGTAGAGAATTCCCATATCAAAGCCCTGAGTAACGCCTAGGGATGTGGATTCTGTTTTACCACTTAGAAACAGACTTATCTGTAAGATGGGGGGGTTGCATTGGTTTTCAAATTATCGATTTACATTTTGTGTAAAATAGATACACATGGTTCTTTGTAATATCTATTGTTCAATAAATGACCTTCATTCGGACATTACCGTATATCCTTAAGAGGGGGCGTCCACCAACCACAACAAGGCTGCGACAATGGCTTTCCGACAAGGTCCACAACAGCTCTACGATTGGAAGCCTTGTCGTAGCCTTGTCATGGTTGGTGGACCCTAGTTCCCGACAAGAGGCTACGACAAGGCCACGACAGGCTGCGACATGAAGCTTGTCGGGGGCCTGTCGGGGGCCTTCCGACAAGGTTATGACAAAATCGAACATGTTCTATTTTGGAGCCGTGTCTTGGCGTGTCGTGGCATGTTGGAAGGTTGTCGCAGAGGTCTACGATAGAATATTTAGGTGGAGCGTGCACTTCCCGACAGGCTGCGACAAGGGGTCACAACAGCTCCCTTCCTCACGACAATACTGCGACAAGGCACCGATTGGAACTTTCTTGTCGGCGCGTGTCGCAGCCCTGTCTTGGTTGGTGGACGCCCCCTCTTAGTATGTACAATGGTAATCTCAGGTCTTCAGACCTCTCAGAATGTACATCAAATGCTACCTCCAGCTCATAACCTGCCAGAGGCCTGTTGAAGAGTCTAGGATCGTACATGAAGACCATTTTCTGAACGCCAAAGAGACCCAGGGACGATGTGGGTCAACTTAATTCTACACTTATAGGCGACCATAGGGATGGCTTAGACTGTCTTAGCGAACGATATTATAGAGGAAACCCATGAAAGTTTAGGGTCTGAGCCCGTATCCCATCGAGTTTGAATCACGTAGTAATTCACAAGGCGAAGCCGAGTGAATTACTACGTGATTCAAATGAGATGGGATCGAGCTCTGACCCTAAACTTGAATGGGTTTCTGAATTTATCTCACCCTTAATATTGACTAATGGGCTAACATTTGTGACATTATCCCCCATTGGATATTTTTCATAAATATCTAATAGGCATTAGATACGAGTTCCCAATGTTAAGTCTATGGAGAAAAAATATCTGGGGTGAGATAAAGACAAGTACGATCTTCATGTACGATCTAGGATTATTCAGCGGGCCACAACTGCATTCCTTTACTCGGTAATGCTTCCTCTAGTTGTTCACACATATCTTAACCTTATGTGATTTAATGCAATCATATCGCTTTTGACAATAAGAAAATTGAAACAAAGGAAGAAAAAAAAGGTGTAAGACGAGGCTGGACTACCGTGCGTATGGTAAAGTGTCACAACATATTTGATCCTGAATTTGTAGAATTGCAAAAATATATAAAGTGGAACAACTTAGATCACCTGGAGACTAGCACAAGACATCTCGTGTATTTTCAGCTGATATTCACCTTATATCGTTCTGTCACACTATTAGAAACTAAAACCATGTAAAGCATTGAGGCTGGTAGAACATTAAAACCAGCAATCTATATAGTGAGTGTTTACCAGGAAATATTAAGGAAATAAAAGAGAAAATATATGTATATCAAACATATTTATGCAGGCTTTTATCTTTCCAATTAACTCTTCCGTATTGTCGGGCTGCATGGCGGTACTAATTAATTCCATATAATATGAAACAATTAAGTTCACTTTTAATCATCTTCAGTCCCAAGATGTCAATAGCGAGCGCTATATCCTGGTTTATCCTGGACCTTTGTCTTTTAAACACCAGGAAGACGAAAGTTATGTGTGTAGGTACTGAGGCAAAATTGAAAAATACGGATAATCTGAGACTGTATATGAATGCAAGCCAATTGTCTGTATGCACAAAATATAAATATCTAGGTATCATCATAGACCATGCCTTGACTTGGATTCCCCATGCCAATGAAATTATCAAAAATGTGAGTAATAAGTTGTTTAAATTCTCTAAAATCCGATACTGCAGCTAGAAGCGTATATGTTGGAACTGTGATCCCTCACATGGAGTATTGTTCGTTTTTGTATCAGAGTTTTAGAAAGCGTGATCTGTATCAAATTGAAAAACTGCACAACAGAGGCTTAAGAATTCTGCTAGGACATACCTCCAGATTTAAATCTGTCATAGACATGTGTAAATTGTGCAACATTGACCCCCTTGAGCAAAGACGTAAAGTCCAATTGTATTGCATAATGTTTAAAAATAAAAACAACTTGGACTGGATTGATACAACCACCAGAAGAACTAGAACTTGGAAAAAAGACTTTATATAAGATATCGACATCACGTTGTGCTACAGTCCTCAACAGCCCATATCATACAGGTGCCAAAGCTTGGAATGCGCTGGATGAAGAGATCCACAATATCATTGATAAAGAGACTTTTAAAAAACAAGTTGAAATCAATCTGAGACATTAAAAAGGGGGTAATAATTAAAGAAAATCTTGTGAAAGACTGACTACAATCTTCATCTCATTATTACGCAAAACTCTATAATCTGTAATCTTACTTCTTCAACTGATGTACCCATGTGATGTACCCAATGTAAGAATGTTTTTCATTACGAGAGGTGCCTGAAAAACTTAACATATAAATAAAATATAAAAAAATGCTGAGACTACCTGGTGAGGGCAGGTGGGGGCGGTAGAAGGATCACGAACACCTGATCCTCTTCAGGTAACAATAACTCCCATTCAGCCATACAAAACTAGGATCTTATTACTGTATATATACTCCCCCACTTCTGGTGAAAGAAAAAGAAACTAGTGATTTGGGGAAACAAAATTTATTTTTGCATAGTTGATACATTACTGCATATACTCCCCCACTTCTGGTGACAGAAAAAGAAACTAGTGATTTGGGGAAATAAAATTTATTTTTGTATAGTTGATAAATCTTATGGTAAAATGTATGATTAAAATTTGTTTATTACAAATAGATAAAATTGGTAATAAGAATATACAGGTGATTGATGAATGTACTATGGGGGTTAGATAAATGGGCCAAGAAAATATTATATTGTGTGAAAGAAAGAGAGGGGGAGGAATGTATCATTAACAAGAATATTAATCAAGATATAAAGATACATATGAGTAAACAAATGAGAATTGATTACTTAATCAAACTAAGCTCTGGTATTAAATGTATCCTCAAGCCCTGCGTCCACCTACTACGATAGAAATTCAGACCTACCGATATGGCTCCGATACAAAAAGTCAATATCGGAGACATATCGGGAAGGTGCAAAAAATTTTAGACAAATGTCTAGACATGCAAATCCACCATCCATCGTAAGGGGTATTTATTCGGTGCCTAATCGTAGAAACGTGGTCAACTGCCCCAATATTAGGTGACCTTCCAACGCGATTTTGATTTTTGTTATCGGGAGGTGCATCGTAGACCATATCGGAGCCAATATATGGTAGTAGGTGGACGCCGGGATTAGTCCCTGACTCCATCGGTATTGGACCCGTATTCCACTTCGCCTGATAACGAGTTTCTCTCGATTCCAGAAGTTTTGTGGGGATAAAGATGATTGTTTGCGATCATGATCATACTTTTCTTTTATAAAAGCAGCTTTATTTCCAAGAATAAAAAAAACCTTTAGGTTGTAGAGGACTACATCTAGATCCCTCTCAAATTACATGAAAATCAATTAAATTCCTTAAAATAAGACATATTCTGAGTCAAGGTCCTTTGAGTTACATACAATGATTGCAGTGCCGCCTATAGTTTTTTTTTTGGGGGGGGGAGATCTATCTCCCTTCTGGTCATAGAGAAAGTAAGAAGGGAAATCTCATGATCATACATGTACTTTATTGTGGTGTCCCAATTTCACAACTCTACCTAGTTGTCAATATCACCATCCTGCAGTCTTATCAGCTTATCTCGATTGGCGAATTTGCACTACACCTATTACAACCCAAGTAAGGTGTCCCAGGTGGTCTAGTGGTTAGGATTCGGCGCTCTCACCGCCGCGGCCGGGGTTCGATTCCCCGTCTGGGAACAGACTTTTGTCCAACCCTTGGATGTTGTTCGTTTCTAATCCTTCGACATTTATTGAACTTGACGTATCGTTATGATATTCTATTAGGCCTCTGCATGTTTACCAGAGTGTTGACTAACACCCACACCTTTACCCCTGAATCTCTCTAATAAATATATATATATATATACACAATGTACAACAAAATTAAAGCACATGCCATGTAGCGAAAAGAGGTAAAGGAAGAACAGATGTTGAGAAGTATCAAGGAACCCGTTTAATAATCTAGGATCGTACATAAAGACCCTTTTCTGTACCTCGTACAAGGGCTATCGTTTAATAGTATTTAAATCTGTTCGCTAGAATAGTATTATTTGTGGTCCCTGAGGATCTATGTCATAGAGAAAAGAGTCTGGATGTAGGATCCTAGATTATCAAACGGGCCTCAGATTATCCAAATGTCATTTGAATTTTACATGATGTTTTACACAACCCTTGTGGTGTAAAAGAACCTTGAGTAAGTCTGGTGAGAACCTGCAATGGTTAACTGGACGTTAAATCAAACCAACCAACCAACCCACCAACTTGATGCAGTTCTATACTAGGAGCATATGTTATTTCCATTCATAATGGAAGAGCGCGGTATACCAAAATCTGATAAAATAAAAGTAAGAGAATATCAATAATTTGGTATATTTCTTTTGAGATGTTTGTCATTTGTTGGCTAACGTTTTTGATTTTGACTTGTGCCTGGTCTAGCATACCACAGATCACATTCAACTCGTTGTGGTTGTGACTGAATCTTTTATTTAGGGTCTTGGTCAACTGCCCTACTTCTCTGGCTAATAGGTCAGCTATGCCACTCAGTTTGCTCTTTGACACACGTTCACATGGTCACTCAGTCAGTTCTATTTAAAGGAACCAAGTCAGTAGTGAGGCAGGGATACGGGATACAGAGATACTGGCCACCTGATCCTTTTACCAGGCCTTTATAGTTGGTGCATGGAGAGTGAAGTGTTAGATTCTCTGCAGTAAGCTGAAAGCCTGTGTGAGCATTCTAACCTCTCTAGATGACGTATATGAGCGCGATTTCCCGCGCTCAATAAACTATAAACTACTACTATCTGTAGAGAATGCATGTACCGCCACTGAGAGAGGGGGTAAGTTAGGGAATATATAAATACACAATAGTGACTGGTTTCAGATACAGGCGGTCGTATGCTCCGAGGAGTTGACGCGTAGTAATATCCGAGCGTATGCGAGGATATTGCGTAGAGTCAACTCCGAGGAGCATACGACCGCTTAATACGCGCACTATTTTTCCGTATGCGCCACCTGGGGCATACAACATACCTGTATGCGCCTGGTATGTCCATACACACTCCCTATGTGTTTCCTATGGACACTTTGTATTAGGTGGGATTCACACGTAGGGACAAATGGACCTGAGACGGGTGTACTTCACACCTTTTCACCAGTCGCCGACTATTTCCTGCTGGGTACAAAGTTTCACAGATTGGAATATTCTACCGTCTCAGGTAAACATGGCGGATTCAATTCACATGGGAAGACTTACCAGGTACATAATCTCACCCCTACACCCCTACACAGGGTACACAGGGAACACAGGGTACACATTTGCAGACTCAGGGCACTTCTTAGTGTGAATAGGTGTAATTTTGGACCACTGAGACTCACAGATTGGGGGAGAATGTGTGAAATATAATATAAAATACATTTGTCTCACCAAAATGCCTCTCTAAATTTTAAACCTGTTTAAAGTCAAAATCTCATGAGATTCTGTTCCTTGTTAGGGGTGATTGTCGCAGACAATTGCAAGGGAAAAATTTGTCTCAGCAAAATGGAACCCTGTCATTCACACGAGAAGATTGTGTTCCAGTACCCAATCTCAACAGGATTTGTCTCAGACAAACGGCCTGGGAGGTACGTGAATCCCATCATGTGAATCCCACTTTAGGTGGATAATAAAATATGGGTTAAAGAGGTAACTGAGTTTTAAACTCACCTGAGTTGACGCGTGAGTGAAGGTGAGATAATACTCCTCTCCTTCTAGAGTCAAAAAGGCACTCTTCTCAGGCCCGTCATCATCTGGAAAAAAAACACATCAAGAATTCTCAGTGCACGGTTTTAGTTAGACCACAAATAGTCCAGTCAAAATTAGCGTAACCTTAGGAAACATATATTTAGCATTTTAAATCATGTTTATATCTTCATTCAAATCCAAATTAGGGTATTTTATAGAATTCGGTGAATTTACACTAATTTACTCAAAAGATATGATTTCACTTGTGATTTGTATTGATTCACCACCTCAGAAAACATATGTCTAGCACTTTAAATCAAGTTTCTAACTCAATTCAAACCAGAATTATGGCAAATCATATATTAGGGGTGGCCATATTGGATTTATGCTAATTTGACCTACTTCCACCACTTGGATTAATTTTGATTTTCATTCTGGTAATATGTAAGGTATTCTGAGATGAATGGCAGTGGAATTAAATCTATTGCTTTTTGTGGCCGGTTAGGCCCTTTTTTTGCTTATTTTGACTGGACTAAAAGTGGAAATACAGTAAATCATATGGTTAGCACCATTCCAGTTAGATCTGGGGCCCGTTTAATAATCTTAGATAGTACATGTAGACCCTATTCTGTAACTCGTACAAGGTTTATCGGTTAATGATATTTAAAACTGTTCGTTAAGACATTATTAGCCATACATAAGGTCGTCCATAAGTGTTGAATAGATTTGACCCAGATGGTCCATGGGTCTCCATGGAGTACAGAAAGGGGACTACATGTACGATCCTAGATTATTAAACGGGCCCCTGGTTGGTTCCCTTTTTTCGTAGGTATATACCTAGTTACTTCACGTCACTACTAAACAATGCAATTTTACTTCATAACTGTGTATGGCCGAGATGTATGGGGACTCTTAATCATTGTTTAAACACTATTATATTAGGGAAACTAGTTCACCTAATTGGGACGGCTCCTCGTACCGCGTTTCTTTCGCTAAATCTACCACATGAGCTCGTAGATTTAGCGAAAGAAACAAGGTACGAGGAGCCATCCCAATTAGGTTAACAAGTTTCACTTGTACTATACACCTCTAACTATCCGTAAAAATTCAAAAACTCACAAAAATGTGTCGATGTCAAACTCGAAGTGATAATCAAAGACGCCTGGGTGTGCGGAAGTGGTTTACAGAGTGGTTTTACTCTCCAACCAGAACCATTGAGCACAACGTATTGCAGAACACCCGGCTTTATCGAAATATTCATAGCCGTGATTTCGTATATAAAATTCAAACTCTTAGAAAAAAAATTTATGGCGAATATTAGTGTCATAATATTATCCATATATTTTCTGTCTGATTTTTTATAATTTATTTATAATTTATTTTGGTATTTCTGCTAGTACACAAATTGTGTTGCTATGTTCAGTGTTCACTGTTCCAGTGTTATTTGATAACTGTCGGCTATATGTATATCTTATTCACAAAAATATCATATGCTTCCGATCGACTTTGTTTACGATTTTCAAAAACCGTTTACGTGAGACATTGTGATGTCTGTGATATCACGCCATAAATAGGTCAGTTGATTTTCTAAACCAATCAGAATGAGTGTTCAACGTATGGTGGTATGGCGGCATACCGGCACAGTATGGTGGTACACCTCAACTACCACTTGCATAGCAGAGGTTGGTATTTGGAGTATTTTTAGGCATAGGTGTATAGAACATACCATAACCATGGTATACTGATTCAAATCTGTGATATACGACTTCAAAACCATTATATGCAGGAAAATAGTCCCTTTGTGCCACAGACCAAATAAATAGTCCCTGATGTACGCCTGAGTGATGTATCCTTCAATATACTTAGGAGAAACCAAACGAGAGTTAGTCAAGTGGTTGTTTATCGCACGACGGCAATGTCGTGTATTACTGCTTGAGGCGAAGCCGAGTGGAGTGATACACGACTTTGCCAGAGTGCGATAAACAACACGACTAACTCGAGTTTGGTTTAGAATTTATCCTACCCCATCTAAATTACTTTAGCAAATTAAGAAATAACATAAAACTCACCGATAATCAGTGATAATCATTGGTCGCTTTTCAAATGACGTCATTTGACAACTGTATCCCACTAGAGCGATAAATTTCATTTTCCTGCACCGTAAACCAAATACAGTCCGCTAATTTTAAGTCTATGGAGTTTTTTTATTAGGGGTAGGATAAAATTGTATACATAGGCTGATTAATGTATAACCTTTAGATATATATTTGTGTGTTTGAAGATATTAATGAAATGAATCTGTTTTTCGATTCGTTTGAGGTCAATAGAGATATACATGCATGTCTGCATAATCGATGACATTCTTCCATCTCCCGAGCAAGGCAAAGCTCGCCTTTTCCCATTGGCCATAAATCACGGAGTGTGCCATAACAAATAGCTGAGCCTTACGGAAATGGCCCTCGTTATGAATAGGGTCAGACAATGACCTAGTGAACGGCCTTGACCTCATCCATTTCTCCGCAGAAACTGGGCCAGCCAAGGTCATTTTGTACTTCCTGATAAACCTGGATCGGAGCCACTCACAGTGCAGCGCTCGTATGGACTCTCCATGTATTTATCATCCACCCAATACAAAGTGTCCAGAGAAAACACACAGGGAGTCTGTATCACTATACACAGAGCATACAGATATATCCACCTAATACAAAGTGTCCTTAGGGAACACATAGGGAGTGTGTATTTACATACCCAGTGCATACAGATATATCCACCCATTACAAAGTGTCCATAGGGAACACATAGGGAGTGTGTATCACTATACCCAGTGCATACAGATATATCCACCCATTACAAAGTGTCCTTAGAAAACACATAGGGATGTGTATGGACATTATCAGCGCATACAAATATGTTGTATGCTCCGGGGGCGCATACGAAAAATAATGCGTACCTAAATGAACTAATATCAGTACCCCACTTGTCAGGAAAAGGTGGATAATGAAATTTATTAAATATTATCTATTTGATAAAATTTATTATCCACCTTTTTCTTATAAAAATTAAATATAACATAGACTGGTTTCACATAAAGGTAGTTCTATGCTCCTCGGAGTTGCCTCTACGCAATATCCTCCCATGCGCTCGGATATTACTACGTGTCAACTCCTCAGATCATACTACCACTTGTATCTGAAACCAATCAATATTGTGTATGTACAACTGCTCCGTACCAAACCAATTCTAAGTACGCATTCCATACGCCTCTGTTTGGAGAGTGCCAGCCTTGTGAGTCACGTGTCTCGCGAGAACTGCGATGGGGACCACGTGACCTCGGTTAACATAAGATGGGGTTATCGTCGACCTTTGACTGGCCGCGTCACTGACTCATACACAGCAGGGTGTTGGCAAATAATCATAACGATAACATGTGGTCAGACTCGGCGCGGAGTGCTGCATAATGAAGGCCTGCTGGGTCGCTGGGGTCCCTCGATGGCGGCAGTTGAATAATGCAATTGGGAGAAGTGCAGATTGTCGTCAAGAGTATGAATGGCAATTGTTTGACCAATTTGTGACTGAATGGCGTATCTGCAGGCTTTATGGAAGTCAATATGGCATCCTCGTTAGTGTCAGCTGCCAGTGCTGGAAGGTTATGGTGAGTGTTGGTTGGTTGAAATGTGGTGATAAAGAAGAAACCAACAAGTTTTGGTCAAAGTCGGGATTCTCTACGAGTTGAAAAGGGAGAGTGATATGATGGTCATAAGATCAATGAGAAGGGCATGAATAAAAGTGTTGAGAAACTAAAGAAGAAACCAACAAGTATTGGGCAAAGTTGTCGTTCTCTACGAGTTTGATGCAGAGTGATATGAATGAGGCGACTGCCGAGGAAATATCACGGAGCGATCAAAGGAGTTGGAGAACAGCGACTTTGATCAAAACGAGTTGCTTTCTGTATTTATCTCACCCCTGAACACACTATAAGAATGGACGACACACAGAATATAGAAACCCTCATCGCAATCTGTAATTATGAGGTTTGGCACCCTTCTCCTTTCCTAAAATCACAGCGAATAGCACGCAGATGGTGAAGGGATAGTATTTTTTTGCAGCAAGCTGGATGTCAATATGTGACCACTCTAACCTTAAGGCAACGTATATATTGCGCTCTAATGAAACTATATACTGGGGTGACCTCACACTTCTCTTAGTTATCACTGCCTCAAGTAATGGGTGAATTCGATGTAACTCGAGGGATTTATTTCTCCCTCTCTCTTCCTCTCTCTCCCTCTCTCTCTTTCTTCCTCTCTTTCTTACTCTATCTCTTCCTCTATATCTCTCCCTCTCCCTCTCCCTCTCTCTCTTTCTTCCTGTCACTCTCTTCCTCTCCCTCTTCCTGTCCCACTCTCTCTTTCTCTCTCTCTCACTCTCGCCTTCTCTCTCTCCTCCTCTCTCTTCCTTCCTGTCTCTCTCTCCCTCTCTCTCTGTCGCCCTTCTCTCTATTTTCCTCTCTCTCCCTTTCGATCTTTCTCTCTTCCCTCCCTCCCTCCCTCTCTCTCTCTCTCTCTCTCTCTCTCTCTCTCTCTCTCTCTCCCTCTCTCTCTACCTCCCTCTCTCTCTCTTCTTCTTTCCCTTACTCTCTCCATCTCCATCTGACATTCTGTATCACTGTATCCCTTTCTTTCTTTCTCTGTCAAGTTAATCATACCGTCTAACACCAAATTGCTTTTTTTATATCGGGAATGTATTAAATCACTTGGCCCCACGTATGGTGCGGAGAGGTATTTCTTCACTATGACCACATTCTAATTACGTCTTTGTTACGGGAAACCATGCACATGCGGTTCGGAGGCTGGGAGATAAAACCTCAGATTAAGAGACTGCAACTGTTCTGAGGGCTCGAACAAGGCGAGACATGGATTAATTTACAGAGAAGATTAGTTTACTCAGTCCCGTATCTCACTAGATGCAGATCATTCAGACTCTATCCGTCTGCTCCGGATAAGAATTCTGATTAATGATAAGAATACTCCGACTTTAGAAATGGCATAACCATGAAATGAGAGAATTGTAATATACCGGGAGATTTATTTCTAGTGATATTGATATGAAACATTGCACTGCAATACTCATCTTTGCAATACACGTACAACTGCGGATCACTTATGGTAATGCCTGTGCGCTGGAAAGAGATGACTATAGAGGTTGTGAAGTGAATTAATAAAGGCCTGAACCCACTGTGCGATTCTTGTTCCTTTCCCTGCGATAAATGACCCCTCCATCTTGAATCGCCCAGTGGGTTTAAGCTTGTGAGTTATGGCCCTGTCATTCCGGTACCACCCCCCGCGTAGGGTACAATTTGTCGGTGAAGGGCCTGGAATCTCATGCGATAAAACTCAAACATGTCTTTCCTTTTTCCTGCGATTCTGTTCTTAGATTCCTGTACCCAACCAGGTGGCGGCTCCAGTTATTAATAGCTCTGATTGAAAAATTCTCTTTTAGTTTGCCATAAAAGGGTTTTAGCCTCGTCTGATAGATTATAATAGCAGTGGTTGTCCCAACACTACAGTGGTGCTATCTTAGAGGGAATCTATGTTCCGGTGAGCAAAAGTTCAAAGTTACAAGGTTAGGATTGGAAAAATTACTGCCCAAGGCCTTGGCCGCGGGCAGTAATTTTTCCGAGCCTTACCGAGTAACTTTGACTTTTGATTACCGGTACTTGGTTTCCCTATTCCTATATACCTTCAAATATCGATAAAAATGATTATTTCTTTTCCTGCGATAGCTCCCGAAAGATAGCCACCCTTATCGAGTAACTGCATTAGAAAACGTGAACCTCGACACATAACTTATTTTTAATGCACCCCCAGCAGCGGTATGTAACTCTAGCTAGTTCGATAATGGTTATATAGGAATACAATTTCCTGTCGGATGACGGCGGAAATAGCAATCACTCTGTGCCCTATAACATTATTTGAGAACGTATCTTCATGTCAAAACATACATGTATCAACAAGTTTTGTTCTTTCATGACTGCTGTACACTGCTTAACAGATTCTAAATTGTTGAATATATAAGAGCATTTCCCAGCAGGGAGAACCGACCTTAATCAGATGTTGTGAAGCTAAAACACAATTGTAACTTTGGCAAAGGAGCAGCTCGGAGCTGCTCGGGCATACAATGAGGCACCTTCACATGGTGCAGGTGTTGTTGTGTCCGGGAGTCGGATGTCCGTTCAGAACCCACCACTTAGCGCATTAGTGATGGCTTACACAGCATTCATCACACAATATTGATACAGGGACATTTCATAATGCCGATTACCTACCTAGTTCAGAGTCTCTATACTAAACCTATGAAGAATGTATTACCCACCTAATATGGAGTCTCTATACTAAACCTATGGAGTATGTATTACCCACCTAATACGGAGTCTCTATACTAAACCTATGGAGTATGTATTACCCACCTAATACGGAGTCTCTATACTAAACCAATGGAGATGTATTACCCACCTTATACAGAGTCTCTATACTAAACCTATGGAGTATGTATTATCCACCTAATATGGAGTCTCTATACTAAACCTATGGAGATGTATTACCCACCTTATACAGAGTCTCTATACTAAACCTATGGAGATGTATTACCCACCTTATACGGAGTCTCTATACTAAACCTATGGAGATGTTTTACCCACCTTATACGGAGTCTCTATTCTAAACCTATGGAGATGTATTACCCACCTAATACGGAGTCTCTATACTAAACCAATGGAGATGTATTACCCACCTAATACGGAGTCTCTATACTAAACCTATGGAGATGTATTACCCACCTTATACGGAGTCTCTATACTAAACCTATGGAGATGTATTACCCACCTAATACGGAGTCTCTATACTAAACCTATGGAGATGTATTACCCACCTTATACGGAGTCTCTATACTAAACCTATGGAGATGTATTACCCACCTAATACAGAGTCTCTATACTAAACCTATGGAGTATGTATTACCCACCTAATACGGAGTCTCTATACTAAACCTATGGAGTATATTTTACCCACCTTATATGGCCGTATTCCACTGAGTAAAATATGGCTTTCCGAAATCTACTCTATCAATAGCGATATGTAGACTACATAGGTTTAGTTTAGATGAAGACTCTGAATTAGGTGGTTAGAAAGGAAACCCACAGATGAAAATAGTTTGGTCCGTACTCCACCGAGTTTTACTGTAGTAATTCACGAAGCGAAGCTGAGTGAATTACTCTGTGGTCAAACGAGGTGGAGTACAGACCAAGTTATTTTCATCGAGTGGGTTTCTGATTTATCTCACCCCGTATAACATTAATTATTGATGAAATGAATCACCCAATTAGCCATCGAGTATTGGGTACACGAACCTCACGGCCGTGGAGTACGAGTTCCTAATGTTAAGCCTATGGAGAAAAATACCGGGGTGAGACACAGTGCAGCACGGCCTTATTTTATGTACTATAGGCTCTGTTCTAGTGCACCACGTTTACGTCGAATTTCTAATTAATTTGTCGAAAAGTGAGTAAGAAATACAACATTACCATGATTTTAATCTGAGTGGCTGTATCCTCCTTGTAATTGACTCGACACAATACTCCTCGCTATCGCTCGAGGTTTTAGTACGTGTGAACTACGCGGAGAATACGATCATGCAGATGAAAATCATGGTAATATTGTGTATTTATCCCGAGATATTAGGAACGTGACTATTCTAGCCTTCACATTCCCACTGCGTCGACAGGGATCAGATCACTCTGAAACCTATCAGCATCCAATATCCCGTCGTGGATCGCTGTACAGCGCGTGATTTTACAGAGTATTATATGGAGACATTGTTAGTGTGACCGAATGAAATATGTCCTGTGTTGTTTTTGTCGAAAAATATTCACCGAGTTCTAAGAACGAGGTTAATATTTCTGATCAAAACAACAATCAAAGATGTAATTCAGGTATACTCCCTATGTTTCCTTATTATCATATACCTGGAAATAATTGAAAACGACATTTACAACTCATTAAATAGCTGAATAACAGAATAACAGAATGGTCACGTGGTACGGAGGGACGTATGAGTAGTATTTCGTCACTTAGAGACAAACGCAATCTGTCCTCCTGGTTATTAAAAGTAAGTTATTGGCCCATAGGTATATAATAATAGTAATAATAATAATAGTAAGAAAAAGAAAAAGAAGAAGAAGAAGAAGAAGAAGATTGATATCCAGAGTTACTTAAAATATGCCATGAGCTATGGTTGCGGAGTAATCTACCGAGGCAAAGCCGGGTGAGATTATGTAGCAACCGAAATTGAGTGGCGTATCTTGAGTGGCCATGAAAAGGGTGCGGTTCAGATTTTATCTCACCCCTTTCATTGACTAAGTGGCCAATAATCGTGACATAATCCCCCATTGAGTAACTTTTCTAAATACACCATGGGCGTTGAGTACAAGTTCCCAATGTTAAGTCTATGGGGGAAATACAAGGGCTAAGATAAGATCTGAGGCCATTCTCAGAAAGTCTCTGCCAACTTTTTGTTTTCTAAAACTCCCTTTCTATAGGAATTCGCTGAAATATACGTCATTATTGAAGCCAACCAAAAACAACCAATAGAAATATTACACCCTGGTCCACTGAAATAGAAGAACTGATGTCTTTCTCGTTGTAAGTGAGAAGGGGCGAACACCAGGTGCACAGTCACCATCCTTTGCATTCACACCTGAATGGCAGTTCATTTTTATTCGGTTAAATTTTCCTGGCCACTCGAGTTTAGATTTGTAATAAGCCACTAAAAGGAGAAATTCAAAGGTGAGACTGCGGGCGGTGAAATTGCTCCAGGGGCCACGAATGTGAGCTATAAACAGGTAGAATTTGAGTAACGCACAAAACTGTGGTGATGGAGCTCATTACGAAACCTTACTTAAATGACTATTATCTGAGAATGACACAGGCAATCATCCTTAATTCTAATCATAAGTTGATTATTCATCAAATTTCCCATCAGTATCAGTTGGTGCGTAATTGTTTTGATTTTATATGTGTTTCGGTAATATTTCCATCACCCTTACTCTGTGTGGGTAGTTATTGTATTGTTTCTGAAGGAAAACGCTACACATGGATTATTTTATCTATTTAAACTTTCATACTGTATAACAGTGGGAAGCCCAACTGTCTGGCATATGGGGATAGCATATTAAAGTATTAAAGTATTAAAGAAGAAACCAACATGTGTTGGTCAAAGTCGTCATTCTCCGTGAGTTTGATGTGAAGTGATATGAACAAGGCGACAATATCATATGATGTTCAAGCGAGTTAGAGAACAACTACTTTGACCAAACCAAGTTGCTTTCTATATTCATCTCACCCCTGTACACACTAAAGAATGGGCAACACACAGGATATAGACCATGGAGAAAAGACTGTAATACTCGTTGGAGCATGGACCACCAGTTCCTAATGTTAAGTCTATGAGACGATAGAAATTTAGACCTATCGATTTGGCACCGATACAAAAAGCAAATATCAGAGACATATCGGGAAAAATCGTAGATATATATCTACACATGCCAATCCACCACGCCATATGAGATTTTATCAGTGTCTAATCACAGAAACTTGGTTAACTGCCACGATATTACTTGACCTTCCGACGCGATTTTGATTCTTCATTGGGAGGTATATATCATAGTAGGTGGACGCCAGGGGCCCGTTTCACAATCCAGGATCGTACATGTAGACCCTTTCCTGTACGTCATAGAGACCCAGTAACAATGCGGGTCAATTTCATTCAACACTTATGGACGACCTTATGGACGGCCAATGCTGTCTTAGCCAGCAGACTTAGATATTATTAGACGATAACCCTTCTACGATATACAGAAAAGATCCTTCATGTACGATCCTACATTATGAAACAACCCCCTGGCCTAAGCCTACGGAGAAAAATACCGAGGTGAGAGAATATCTTGTTTTCACTGATTATGTGCAGTCCCTGTCCCGGCTCTCCACCTCGTCCGTTATCTCCTGGAGTAGGAGTCCTATTTCCAGAAGGAGGATGCCATGCCAAGACTCATTCCCGTCTTTTATGTTAAGTACTCAGACTAGTGTGGCTCTGGGCACAAGGACTACCGTCTGGTCTGACTGTTCAGCTAAAGGCCAGTTTCCATTGGCCGATTTCCCATCACCGATCTGCAATCAGGAACCACTGAGGGACTTTTGGCACTGTGGACCCAATATCGGGCAATGGAAACAACCAAGATCGTGAAATGCCCCACAACTTTTTCTGCTTAAATTATGCAATGTGGCAACACCCACAACATAGAAAGCTTTGTCACTGAGTGAAATCTACCACCCTCAGCGATTTTTCTATACTGATGCATAGTCAGTGGTACCACTGACAGACTTTCTGTGTAACTCAAAAAGTCTAAGCAATCTTCGTCGGGCAATGGAAACAGGCCTTTAGAGCGAAGGTACTTGACGCTGAACCCATCAGCAGTAAGGTAGTTATAGGCCACATAGCTGGTGTGCCATGGAGGCGGCCATCTTGTCCTCTGATGTCAAGCAAAACACCAGGTGTCGGGTCCAGTTATCAATGGATTTTATCAGAAATATGATATTTGTTTGCTAAAAAAGGGTTTCAGACTCATCTCATGATTATCTGTAGATTATGACATCAGAAAATAGTAGTTGTCACCCGACTCTCCTGGTGAATGGTGATGGAACTAGCAACCACTGTGTGTCCTATAGATGGAATAAAAAAAGGTGGCCATTTTGACCACAACACTTGATAAAAGACCAGGTGGTGGGTCCAGTTATCAAAGGATTTTATCAAAAATATCTTATTTGGTTTGCCATAAGAGGGTTTTGGCCTCGTCTCACGATTATCTATAGATTATGACAGCATAAAATAGTAGTTGTCCCCTGACTATCTTACTATTTCCTGGTTGATGATGATGGAACTAGCAATCCCATTAGATATCCAGTGCTCTACTTCTTACGGCTACTCTGCCCCAACCTGCCTGTTTGGGTCCAAAACGGGCCCATACGCCAGTTGTCGAAGTATCCTAAATTCTTAGAGCTTTTTGGGGGTATTTTGTGTTCCACATGTAAATAGAGATGAACATATTTATATGGTAAATAAGATGCTTATTTATGTCAAACCAGACACAGTCTCTAGGATTACTTTCTATAGTGGAACGCACCTCATGTGTTGAAGGATTTTGTTTTGTCAACGATGCCCATGTGCTCCTAATCAACTGCTTCTAATCAACTCCGAATTCCCACTATAAAATGGTTTAAGTATGAAAAAGAAACAACCGAATTGTCTGTGAAGCTCCTTTAACAATTCCCATATTGCCATACCTATGATATGTGAGTTTTTTTATTTGTATAACCTTTGACAGTTGCCTTGTTTTTTATCTGAAATGTTCGCTGGTCTCCCCTGTCTTTAGTGGATACCCAGTAAACCAGCTTTGGTTGGGGCAGAGAGTAGCTAGCATCAGCGTTGCAAAAGATCTGGGAGGAGAATGACTAGGAATAACTCTGTGCCCTATAGATTGAATAAGAAAATGCGGACTAAGGAAACTGAGGAAACCGTGATCTCATATATACCCAAATACCTATTACCACTCCTGAGAATAAAGATGAACCACGCCTAACTACTGATACATATGATTTGGACCATTGGTTTTTATTATCACCATAATCCATAGTGTCCATATAAAACACATGGGCAGCGTGAATCTACACTCCTAGAGTATACAGATATCTTGTATTTTCCGGGCTGCAAAACCTGGCGTAAACGGAAAAATTGTGCGTATAAAAAAATAGTGCGTGCCTGGGTAATATCGGTTCAATATAGAATGGTTTCAGATGAAAGCGGTTGTATGCTCCCTGGAGTTGTCTCTGCACAATATCCTCGCATGCATTCGGATATTACTACGCGTCAACTCCTTGGAGCGTACGACCCATCGTATCTGAAACCAGTCAATACTGTTATCTATTCTTAGACCGGAAAGTCGCTCATATATCAGGAACTAAAAACCAAAATAAAATCTGTCAGATTTTGCAACTAGGTCAATATCATAAGCAAAGTAGGCTGTTTTTATTAGATCGTGCTTGTACACGCTATATAAACGCTAAATACATTGCCTAGAGGTAAGAGTGGTGACATATAGACTTTCAGCATGCTTCCAGAAAACTATCCCTTCACTATCTACATGTTATTCACTGTTATAGTGAGAACAGAGCAGGGAGCCAGTGTTTCAGGGTCTTAGAGGTGTACCCAGCTGATCATGACCAATCACTTGAGACCGAAATACCTCAGGTACATTCTAGCCTGATATGTTTTGATCCTAGACTTAGGCAGTTGCAGAAATGGCAGGTTGACTGGGTGAAAACTTTTGGGTTACAGAAAACTATCCATTGACTGAATATATCCCAAACCTTTTAATTGTAATTTATTTATAATTACACGTTCATTCATCAATGATGAACATACTATTTGCTCCTATTCCGAAGAGCCTCCGTAATTGAGTGGAAATAACGGTGGCAACTAATTTAAGGGTGAAAAGAAAAACTTAGATCTGAGAAAAGATATACATAGGTCACTGTGGATAGAAAATCTAAAACTAGAACAATAAAAGAGCAATATTGTGACCACATCGTTACGAATTGTTGTTTGGAATTATTTACAGGTTTTTTTTTAAACGTTGTAAAGATTTAAGATTGTATAAGGACCAAAAACTGGAACGAATGATGTAAACAAAAGAGAAATAAAAACTGATTGCAAAAAACATTTCTCCAACATTTCAGGAATTAGCGGCAGGAGGTGTGGAATCTGGAGCGGCCCCGCTGAGACCTATCATCCCTGGTCTTATCCGGTCAGCAGTGGGGAGCCCTGTTTAGACAGGGAGTGACGCAAGAGAGGTGCTTGTGAGGAATCGGAGCAGTCAGCCCGCAATGTTAGATGAGAAACATCCAATGCCAGTCAGGGAAGCCTCAGCTTTAATCTCTGCTTACGTTAGCAAGGCAGCACCAAAGCTGCCTCCGTATCTCACCCCTTGTATTTTTTCCCCATAGACTTAACATTGGGAACAACTAGCAAATGTCCATAGAGTATTCAAAAGAAATACTCAATGAGGGTTGCTGCTACAAATGTTAGCCAATTAGTCCTTCAGGCACGGCGTCCAGCTACTACGATATGGCTCTGATATGGTCTACGATGCACCCCCCAAAAAAAAAATCAAAATCGCGGTGGAAGGTCACCTAATATTGGGGCAGTTGTCCACGTTTCTGCGATTAGACACTGATTAAAACCCCATACAATGCGTGGTGGATTGGCATGTCTAGACATATGTCTACGATTTTGCACCTTTCCGATATGTCTCCAATATTTGTTTTTTGTATCGGTGCCATATCGGTAGGTCTAGATTTCTATCGTAGTAGGTGGACGCCAGGCCTAATAGGGGTGAGATAAAATTTGAACCGCATTTGATACATTACTGCTGAAAATATACCATTCATTTTGGTCTGCTACAAAGTCTCAAGAGGCAAAGCAGAGTGAGATTACTCCGCAACCAAAACTCATGGCATATTTTCATTATCTACGGGTCTCGATGCAGTTCCTTCTTAGAATCACAAATAAATCACCGAATTAGCCATTGAGTATTGGGTATACTACCTTCGCTGACATGAAGTATGAGTTAACCATATATTATCTCACCCCAGATATTTTTTCTCCATAGACTTAACATTGGAAACTCGTATCTAACACCCATTAGATATTTAGGAAATATATCCAATGGGGGATAATGTCACAAATGTTAGCCCATTAGTCAATATTAAGGGTGAGATAAATTCAGAAACCCATTCAAGTTTAGGGTCAGAGCTCGATCCCATCTCATTTGAATCACATAGCAATTCACGCGGCTTCGCCTTGTGAATTACTATGTGATTCAAACTCAATGGGATACGAGCTCAGGCCCTAAACTTTCTAAAGAAGAAACCTATGAAAGTTTGGGGTCTGAGCCCGTATCCCATCGAGTTTGAATCACGAAGCCGCGTGAATTACTACGTGATTCAAGCTACATTTATCACACCCTTCACATTGACAAATGGGCGAACATTTGTGATATAATCCCCCTGTTGATATTTTTCCTAAACATCTCATGGGCGTTAGATACGTGTTCCCAATGTTAAGTCTATGGAGAGAAAAAAACGGGGTAGGATAGAGCAGCATACGGGACTCCCCTATAATAAAATATGGCAACGAATAAATCTCATCAATCTCACATCACACAAGAACCGAGAAACTGACGTGTAGCGAAGGCACTGGTACGAAGATAAGAAAATCAATGCATAAGATAGTATATCAAACATTGGTATGCCATAGATAAGTGCAGGGAACAGGCTTCTACCACTGCACGAAACCATCATTTTACATATGAATGCGCCTGGCGTCTATAAGTAGGTATTTTGCGTCTACAAGATAGTCTTAATCTCCATGTGTATACACCTCATCTGTGGGCGTATATATAAGCGTCCAGTGAACAGGGCTTCACTGAGAGCGGGCGAGGGGAGGTGGCTGGGGGTGGGGGGGGGGGAGAGGGCTTCCTACTGAGGACACCTGTACTTCTACTAACACAAAGGGGCGGGAAGGGGTGTGGGCAGAGGGTATTTTCTCTCATATATACGCCGGGTGTGAAATACAGCCAAGACGGGTCTGTCGTATATAAGGCCTGGGCGTATATAAATGAAAACAAGTCAATATTCAGCCAATACATGCACTTCCGTGATGGCGTATATGTGAATAAAATGGTGGTTTTCGTGCGGTGTACCTGAAACACCAGGCAGAGGTATCTGCACGTTCACCCTCCACAAGGAATATTGGGGAATAAAAAATGGAGGTAAAAGCTTTTAACGGTGAAGTTACCAACTGACGAGTTGACAGGGGATCTTTAAAATTAGGTAATTCAGGTGGGAGCCTTTCCTGGACTTTGCATGAATTTTGGATGGAATCCAGAGAGCGTCTTTCTTAAGTTCAAATATTAGGTCACCAACCAACAGGACACAAATACCAAGAGTAATACCCGGCGTTTACACTTGCCGATTCTGGCCGGCGATTCTGGCATTTTGCACCTCCTGACGACTTTCAGCAGTAAAAAGCTAGAAATCG
Organism: Alentia gelatinosa; assembly: GCA_950022655.1. Classification (NCBI taxonomy): domain Eukaryota; kingdom Metazoa; phylum Annelida; class Polychaeta; order Phyllodocida; family Polynoidae; genus Alentia; species Alentia gelatinosa. The sequence goes on from OX465585.1 coordinate 10,740,640, forward strand.
TCTAATGTAAATACCAAACGTGTGGCGTCTGCAAATCATTATATAATTTGTCACCACCTGACAACTATTGGACATGCTCAGGGCCCCATTGCTCCACTTTTTGTGGTATCGCTAGCTATAATCGGATCGCAATTTTATTTTTACGATTACTTTAATGATCCGACTTAAAAAGCGTTGCTCCTGTAATATCGGATCGTATCGCTATTTTCACGCGGTATCGCTAATTTGTACGATGCGATAGCGATACAACAATTCAGGCGTGGACAACGGGGCCCTGATGCGGCGACTCTTTCAAGCGGTGATTCTGTGAAAACTTAGTCGTCTGTGTAAACACTCAAGTACATTCAAAGCCCAACGACTTTTAGAGTGGACATTGCAACCACCTGACGTTATTGGCCTGACAACCTACAGTCGACACGCATTTAGTCGTCTATAGGCCCGTTTCCATTGGCCGACAAAGATTGCTTAGACTTTTTGAGTTACACAGAAAGTCTGTCGGTGGTAACACTGACTGTGCGTCGGTACGGAAAAATCGCTGAGGGTAGTAGATTTCACTCAGCGACCAAGCTTTCACTCAGTGGTGGGTGGTGCCACATTGCACAATCTATGGAGAAAGAATCGTGGGACATTTCACCACCTTGGTTGTTTACATTGACCGATATTGGGTCCACAGTGCCAAAAGTCCGTCTGTGGTTCCTGACTGTAGATCGGTGACGGGAAATCGGCCAATGGAAACGGGCCTTAATGTAAACGCAGGGTAAGGTAACCCTGATGATGTATCTATGTATTACGCTGCAAGACCTCATCCCTCCTCAACAGCCTTTGCTGTAGATGATGATGATGATGATGGTGATGATGAGACACTGACTCACACTAACATCAATTTGCTCAATCAAGTAGACCAAGGGGGAACATTATATGTATTGTTTTATTTTTCGTTCCGTCGGAGTCTATTTCTAGTCTCCGTGGTTGGATTTTTTTTTTTTCCTATCCGTGGTCGCAAAGCGGTAGGAGTAGAAGGTGCACACAGCTACGCCTCGTATACAACCACGGAACATTATATGTATGCCTACATTTCTCAGCTAAATGGGTATACATAATAGAGTATACGAGTGACGAATACGACATCCCAAACCATCAAGGTCGAAAGTTCTGGGGCCCGTTTGATAATCTGGAATCCTACATTTAAACCCTGTTTTGTACCTCGTACAAGGGTTATCGTTTAGTGGTATTTAAGTCTGTTCGCTGAGACAGTATTAGCAAAACATAAGGTCGTCCATTAGGGTTGAATAAAGTTGACCCACATCGTACCTGGTTTTCTATGGCATACAGGAAAGGACCTACATGTACGATCCTAGATTATTAAACGGGCCCCTGGGCGATATTAGGGGAGGTACACGACATGCATCCTGACATAGACCGCATTAGTCCTGACATCATTTTGGTGCCAAACAAATCTAAACTCCGAGAAGCACTGCATATACTAGCATCGTAGCATAGTAGAGTTAAATATAATGTAGAATTTAAAAAATTGAGATGTCTAGGATTGCCGACTGCTGCACTTATGAAGGGATATCCCAATGTTTGGCACCAGAACGTAAGGGAAACCCCGCTCTCGGCAGGTCAAATCACGACACGCTAATACGGTCTATTACACTGCCTCCCAGCTAAAACCAGATATGGCCGCCCAACGTGGCATACCTTTGCTCTCCATTCGTAAATGTCTACTGAAAAATCGAGCTTTTAGTATGCTATTTACCTTAGGGGCTCTCTATATAGTAAACATGCACACAATTTTTCTGAAAATTTGCCCCCCCCCCCTTCCATCCCCTCGCAATCTTGTACTAAATAGAGCAAAGAAGGAGCAAACGGAAAATGTCCAAAACCTTTTACCCCCACCCCACCACTCCTCAGTGGGTACATACTTTATGGATGGCACCTGGTATAGAATGGTGAATATAAAGACAATAAACGATAGTTTTGTGAATAGGCGGCCTTAAACATCGAAAGGTTGACACGTAATAACACACGAGCGCTAGCGAGTATATTACGACCCCAATCTTTATTGTATTTATCATTCATCTTTTCAAACAAATTAACCCCGGAATTGCCATATTAAAGGGTATATAGACAATAATCGATGGTTTTGTGGACAGGCGGCTGTAAACCACGAGAGGTTGTCGCGGTGTGTTTCAACGTCAACCTCGAGTGGTTTACAGAGCCGCCTGTCTACAAAATCATTGTTTGTTGTATTTATTATCCATCTTTTCGAAGAAATTAATGCCAGTAATTGCCACATCAAATGGTATAACAATAGGGACTATTTCTTTGCTCTATAGCACAAAGGGACTATTTTCCCATATACCATGGCTTTGAGGCTGTATACCACAGATTTGAATCTGTATACCACAGCTACGGTATCTGACAGATTTTATAAAATGGATCGTGGTTTACTGAGTCCCCATACATTTTCAATGGGGTCTTTATATACGATGGATAATAATATGTATTTCCCTATTTCAATATTCAACGACGATAATATAAATAACATGCACAGATGAGGAACAGAATAGACAGAACTGGGTACGCTAGCAGCCCGTCTAGTACATACTTAGCCATGACGAGTGACTGATGCCGAGTCGAGCTGACTTAAGGAGCTTACTTTTTGGCGAGAATGTTTAAGTGTGGCGCGTGTGGCTTCCTCTTAGACTGCGGAGAGTGGCCGCTGGGCTCTACCGGTTTACATTAAGTCATTAGACCCTAAACGGACCGCCGCTCCTACCCGTCGGCACCCGCAGCGGATGACGCCGGTACCAGACATAAAAAAACACCTCCATACGTAGTCTGCACCCCTATCCTCCCGGAAACCAGCAGACGAGCAACGCCAGCACTCTCCTAGCAGAGATCGTGCGCTCGATTTCCTGTGGCTGCTTATATCTCTGTCCAATCCTGCCTGTTTGGGCCAAAAATCTGTCCCAGTTTTTTAGAATATCCTAAATAATTTTGGGAGTGTTTTGCGGTTTACTTGTAAATAAAGATGCACATATTTATATGGTAAATGATATACACTCATTTCTGTTATTTGCTATGTAAAATCAGACATAGTCATAGGGATTATTTTTTTCAATGGCAAACACCTCAATGTTGCTAGGTTTTGTTTGTCAAATTATTACATGTGCTCATTTAAAGGGACAGTCTTATCAATTATCCTACCCCTAATAAAAAACGGCCATAGACTTAACATAGGGAAATTTTATGTGGCAGGCCGTGACATAAAGTGTTTTTTATGCCACTAGAGTAATAACAATATTGACCAATCAGAGAGCAGGATGTCAACTACTATGAAAAAAGTTCTGTTGGTCGTTGACTCAATATTTATCGTTTTAACAGTAATATAAGCATAGACGGGGTAGGATAAATACGAAACCGAGCTACGCCTCGTGTAGTAATACGCGACCTTCCCGTCGTGGCATAAACATTGACAAGTCTAACTCTCGTTTGGTTTCTACTAAATGTGGATTCACACTACAAAGTGTCAAGTAATTTCTTCGTTCCTGTAGAAGGCCAGCGGCACTTCGAGGTTATAAAGTGGTTTAAAGCTAAAAAAAAAGAACCACTCCGATAGCTCTGAAGCTCATTTAATTTACAATTTCTATTTTTCCCATCTCATAATATATGAGTTGTTTGAGTTTCATAACTTTTGATAGACGCCTTGTTTTGAATCCGAACCATTGGCTGGTCCCCCTGTCGTTAGAGGGTACCCGGGGACCAGCGTGTGACGTCATTGGGTTGAGGCAGAGATTAGCGCTAGTGCCACAGAAGATCTGCTGGGAGAGTGTGAGTCGAGATCCATCACTAGATGTGGTAAAGAAAGGAGAAGGGATGGGATCGGGGGTAGACTTGCTCAGGTCTGTAATCATGAGCATTCATTGATTTATTAAAATAAATCAATGTGAAATGCATTACACTATGTAAGCTTCCTATAGCTGGCCCAGAAATCACCTGTGTCAACTGTAAACTGGAGAGAAGGGTGGTGGGGGCAAGCGAAGCAGTGGCGGCAGTGGCGGTAGGGGTAGGATGTAGGACACAGAGACTGAGGCCAGACTAGATTCGGGGATAAAACATGTGTAAAGTGGTAGAAGACTCGGAATGGGGAGGGTTTCTTTTTTTCTTTTTTTTTCCTTTTTTAAAATATTTTTTTTATTAGGATGTTGGTGCTGGCGGGGATGCATCTGATTTCAGGTAATAACAGTTTGTTGGCTGACAAGCTCGGTATGACTGTATAACGAACAGAAAGGTGGGATTGGTTATTAGGATGAAAGAGGACAAAGATTGGGGCATTCATCTTTGTCATCTGTCATCCCTTACATTGTTTTTCTTGTGCTCTATAACCTTTTCAGGGTGAATGTGGGGGGGGGGGGGACACATACTTAGATGGAAACTCATGAGATGAAAATAGCTTGGTCCGTACTCCACCGAGTTTGACGAAGCGAAGCTGAGTGAATAACTCCGTGGTCAAACGAGTTGGAGTACGGACCAAGTTATTTTCATCGAGTGGGTTTCCGATTTTATCTCACCCCATATAACTTCATTTATTGATAAAATGGATCACCCAATTAGCCATTGGGAGTTGGGGTACACAAACTTCACGGCCTTTGAGGATGATTTCCTAATGTTAAGGTGAGATAAATGTTAAGGGTCAGATAAATATGTATATATGTATGTGTGTATATATATACATATATATATATATATATACATATATATATATATATATATATATATATATATATATATATATATATATATATATATATAAATATGTATTCTTACATAAAAATCGTACATCTATAAAATCTATATAAAATGTGCTTATCGGGTATGTTACTATGTCGTCTATTATCATATACCCGTGTGCGAATGTCTGTCAAATACTGCCCGCTGCTAGGGGTGCAGTAATAATAATGTTCATGCCCGCTGTGACTGTGACTAAATAACCCATTAAAATGGCGTATTTTCATTTTTGAGGTATGTAATAATAAGCAAACGTCCTTACTGTGGATCAAATGGTTCTCATTCTCTGTCAGTCGTTGATTTTATACTGCCTTCCACCTATGGCATCAGGCAGTGTGAAATCGACGACTGACCTCAAACAGGAACCTTTTCGTCCACAGTAAGGACGTTTCCTAGTATTATGTCTCCACAACTATGTAAGTAAGCTGTTGGAAATCAGAGAGTAAACCGGGAGACAGGTTTCTTGGGAGTTGTGAATTCATACCCCGACGATGGTAATAACCACTCATGTATGGGACTACACCAAGGAACCACACATGACTACACCAAGGAACCACACATGACAAACAAGAAACAAGACATGGAAGAAACACCCACTCGGAAAGCGATAAGAAACAAGTGCAAGAAACCTAACTGCAAGTACTGTAAACTGATCAGCATGGACGGGACTCTACGATCAAGAACTACGGGAAAACAACACGACACAAAATGGAACGTCACCTGTAACAGCTCCAACGTGATATACTGCATCGAGTGCAAGAAGTGCCAGATGCAGTATGTAGGACAGACCAAGAGAAAAATCAAAGAAAGAATACGCGAACATCTGAACTGCATACGCAAAAACTCAAGCAAGAATGAAGTACCGAACCACTACAACCAACGCAACCACGAGGGAGTGAAAGATGTGAGAGTCCACGTACTGGACTACATATACAGACACCCCGAATCAAGAGAAGCAGCCCGCCTTCGAAACAAAATCGAATTCAACTGGATACATCGACTGAAGACGCATACACCAGACGACCTCAACACACTGGACAACAGGTACGGCTAACTCCACACAGCCGTCATTGCTATCCCACTTAACGCCACGTCAAAAAAAAATTTCCAACCGCAGACTCTGTAATGGCGTCTAATGGAACGAAAAAGTTACATCAATCAAGTCACGAGGTGGGATACATGGGCTAGCTGTCAAAGTTAGTACTACAAATAAAAGAGAGAACTTCACACCTCGAACGGTTGGGAAACATATCCACTTCCCGGACTGGTTCCGGGGGGAAAGACCACAGAAGAGTACCTACCACACTTAGTCTGATCAGACTGGATAACAGTCGAAACCACGAGAGAATACTGAGTGTAATCGCACTCGCTACGGCGGATTTCTGATGCGAAAATGTCAGACGAGCTACTCGGGTTGACTGGTTCAACAAGAGATAGCCCCTACCACACCGTGTGAACACGCGGTGTTAACATATCCGGTTGACGAAGCTTCAACAAGATAATGTACACAGTGACAGGACGTGACAGTGGGACTGTCAAGTCAAACACAACACCGGGCTGGCGACTCCCAGCAAGGTAAGAAGAACAACACTCACATTGGGTTTCCTCCATGTTCTGAACGAACTTGGCAGTGGGGTTTGCACAAACCCCATGTTTAGAGTTGTTCTGATCGAAAAACTCCACAGGAAATGCGTGGAAATACACGTAGTAACCCCCAAGTGAAGCCGACACGAACGGGCGATGTGCAAACATCGAACGCAGCCGGCCGTACAAACGACAACACGGGTCACATGACAATCACTTGACGCGCCGACCAATCAGAACGCCGCAACGGGTATGTTAATGAGGCCGCCGCAGCGTCCGCGGCCCATTTCCCGCTTCTCTCTATTCCATGGTCGCTACGTGGTGGGGAAAGAGCTCGATAATAGGCCCCGTTCAACACACACTCATGTATGGGAGTTTGGATTTGATTTGCTGTTTTACCTGAATGTCAAATGCCCAGGCATCATGTGCCATTCATAGTTATTTATCGGGTGTCCCATAGAACGTAAAACACATTCAATCTCTGGACTTGATAACACTAAAGCCCAATGCCCATCTACCGATTTCGGAACATTTATGTACGTTTGTCGGCGACAAACGCAGGGTAATTTGTCTAAGCCAAACCATCCTAACAGAGTCGGTAGATGTACAACAGCTAGGCAAGGCTACCCAGCGATTAGTGAACACTCGTTTTCTTTGGTTTTTGCCCTCCCCCAGTGATTACTGGACCATAGACCAATTTTATCAGTGTGTGGGTCGAGAGAGGGGTTATTTAATTTGCCTGCGAAAAGGTGACCGACTCCTATACGATTTGGGATCTAATCGTTCAACCTTAAATCGGTAGATGGGCATCCAGCTTAAGACGAAGATGGTATTTCTCATACACCTGCGCACGTCTGCCCTATATTTAGCCCTGGCATTCACCTACTACGATAGAAATTTAGACTTACCGATATGGCACCGATACAAAAAGTCTATATCAGAGACATATCGGGAAAATAATACACATGTGTCTAGACATGCCAATCCACCACGCATTGTATTGGGTTTTTATCGGTGTCTAATCGCAGAGACGTGGTCAACTGCCCCAATATTAGGTGACCTTCCGATGCGATTTTGATTTTTTATCGGGAGGTGCATCGCAGACCATATTGGAGCCATATCGTAGTAGGTGGACGCCGGGCCTTACTGAGCTCTGCATAGTATATAGTATACTTTTCATATTTCACCGTGGTCATGAGATATGATGTACGGCCCAGTGTGACATGTACGGCCCGCTTTGCAACTGCATATCTGGACCAAAACAAGCAAAATAGCACAGAAATTGAATAAATAAGCAGGAAGAAAATATACAGGTAATGACTCAATTTTTTGTATGAACATCATCCCCTGAAGAAATGCTCTAAAATAGCACGAAACGTCGTGTCCCCCTCGGAAACTGTAAATCACACTATAAGATTGTCATCTTGGTTGCAAGACAACAACTCTTTAGAATAAAATCTACTGTGTCTGGTTTATTGTGTTTTTCCACCACTTTAATTTTTATGAATATATTGACGGTATCAATCTTTTTAAACAGGTGTAAAATAATCAAGGTGTATGATAGAGGGAAAATAGACCAGGCTTTTAATCTGTGAATAAATACTCAGTCATGGACTTGAAAATACTGCAGAGTCGAAAATATTTGCAGAGCGTGAGATCATATTCATTCGCAGATCAAATGCCAGATCAGTTTTCCCACTTTACTTTCGCATGGTGATGCATTGAATATACAAATGTTAGGTTGAATATTTACATGTTAGTAACCCAAAGTTCCATAACAAATAATGGACTCGGAAGATTGGGTGTTAGGTGAACATGCTTTGAAAATGATTATTCTGTTGCTTTGTGGTAAAAAGCTCCTCTGAAAGATGGATGACTCTCATTTAAAAGTCTTGGGAGACGAACGAGGAGGTTGACTAATGGATGTGTTCTATAGAACGTGCAGGGGAAGTCAGGAAAGACCTATTATCTCACCCCAGGTATTTATGTCCCATAGGCTTAACATGGGGAACTCGTGCTCCATGCCCCTACGAGTATTGCAGTCCATTCTCCATGGCCTATAACCTGTGCATCGTCCATTATTTTAGTGTATACAGGGGTGTGATAAATACAGAAAGTATCTCGTTTTAGTCTCCAACTCGTTTAAATGCTCTGTGATATTCACTCGGCTGTCTCCTCAGAATTATCACGCCGCATTAAACGACTTTGTCCAAAACTTGTTGGTTTCTTCTTTTTTTATATATATAAGAGAGCTGAACTCCGTTTATTAATCCAGAAAAAAACAGGTACATAGCCAAAGTAGTAACCTGTCTATTCTGTACGAACATGTGAACAATCCATCAATGCACAATTGTATATCCAATAGACCACACTTGCTCCCTCCAACGATGAACAATAACTGGAAAAAGAACCTCGCACAAGAAAAGCAAATATAGAATGTTTGCATATAGTTCTTGCACTACCTTGAAAAACTCAGAAATAAATGCATAATAGATGCATAAAATGCAGCACCAAAAACACCTATCCACCGAGGCACAGGGTTCGTTGGTTTCTTCTTTGATAGGTAGGGGTAGATAGATTGTAGAGTTGCAAGGTAAATCCCTATTTGGCAGCTTTCGCCTGTCGTTGGCGAAGAAGGTGACTCAATCAATGGAAGCTACAGTAAATCGATGAAGAAATGACGGGGAGGGAAGGTGGGTTCAGAAGTCGACAAGGACATATCCTGACACAGACCATTTACCTAAACCCTTTAAGGACGGGTACCTGTGGCCAAGCTACCGCCTGGAGGACGGGTGCTGGTGGCACTTTATACCGCTAGGGGACGGGCACAGAGTTGTTAAAACCCATAATTCAATTGTTTAATCACGTGATATGATATATAATCTTAAATATTTCATTTCGTTTGAATAGAAATATTAATAATGGTTCCATACATACATTCTGTGAAAATTTCATAAATGTTCCTCCATTATTTTTTGTTGAAAAAGATTTTGTAGATTTTTGAGAAATGATGCCTCAAGGCATCATTTGCCCTGGGCTGGATGATGCCTCAAGGCATCATTCGCCCTTATAGGGTTAACTGTTAAGTAGCAATGATGGTCTCCCACTCTTTCCACTGATGGTCTGCTGGTTTAAGTGCCAAGCTAAATGCACTGTTGGGTAACTGATGGGTAGGGTCAATGGGTCATTGCTATTGCATTGGTCATAGACATGAAATACAAACCATGGCTTCAATGACGTATGGGAGGCAAGAAAAGGTTGATTCCTATATGCAAAATACTCTCATCAATACATACATGTTGTACTAACTTGAAAACACACCACTGCTATAATTATAGCCATTGTAGGAATACAGGTATAGCATACTAAATGCATATACAAATCTCGTATTCTTTATTGGGTTGATCACCTAGTTTTTCTCTATTGTTTTATACCTATAGCCGTATGACCTACATACACTGCCCGCTGCTACCTATGACGTATCTATGACTTCACACTGTGACGTACAGGGTATGACATCACATGACTAGGTAAAATTTCGCAATATTTAGGTATATGGTAATACGAAAACGGGCTGACTGTCTTAGTATGTCAAAATGATTGGCAAAATTATTTATCAGATATACCCCTCTACCTTAGACATCGGGATGTGTCTGATCCCAAAATTTCACCGCGTGTTTTTGACATACAAAAACAGTAAACCAGTTTCCGTATATTACTATACACCTATGGGCGAACATCTATGGGTTACTAACCGCTGCTAAGCATATCGTATAAATAACGTTCGGGCCCGCCGTGTAGTAGGATGTAGTGATTCCCATAGGCTTTACCATGTGAAAACGTACGTCCCGCTGCTACAGACACTACGTCCCGCTAACGTAAAATATCGCGATAGCGCGAGAGCAGTGTCCGTGTCAAAAACAAACAAACAAAATGGTAGTTCTCTCCCATTCATAACTTGAGAGACATTCTAAGACCTACCCGTAACAATTGGGAATGCGTAATGTCCAAATATCGAGGTAAATAACGTGCAGCTTTCACCTAAGACAGTTTGAATAGCTTAAATATGCGAGACTGATCGATATCAAAAAGTCCAATCGCATCCCGTGACGCCGCTTCGCGTTGTCGACGTCATAATAACGTTAGCTACCAGAGTTCCAGTACGGGCTCAGTAACCACGTTTTCTCATACTATTGTTATCTTCTTTGGACCAATTCTTGACCAATCAACTTGTGCGTAAGAGCCGGGTGGAGCCCTGTACTATGCCGTATGTAGTGCAGATGGCGGTTGTGGCATAACTCAAAGCTGACAGGCGGGGCTTCATGTAGATTGGCAACCAACCCCTGTCTGGGCTGAGCTACGATACTATACGGAAACTGGCTTATTGTCTTCGTACGTCAAAAAAACGTGGTGAAATTATTGGTCCCATACATCCCGATGCCGTAGGCAGAGGGATGTATGGGATCAATAATTTTACAGTCAGCCTGTTTTCGTATTATTATATACCTAAAAATGGTGAAATGTTACATAGTCACGTGATCACATACCCCGTACGTCATAGTGTGCCGTAAGGATATAAATACGCCATGGGTAGGAGCGGGCAGTATACGTAGTTAATACAGGCATAGGTATTTAATAATATAGAGGAAATTCGGAGCTCATATCCCATTGGGTTTGAATCACATAGTAATTCACATGGCGGAGACGCTTGAATCACGTAGCGATTCAAACGTGATGGAATCAAGCTCTGACCCTATACTTGAATGAGTTTCTGAATTTATCTCGCCCTTCAGATTGACTAATTAGATAGGCTAACATATGTGACATAATCTCCCCATTGGATAATTTTCCTAATTCTCTAATTGGCGTTGTATACGAGTTCCAATGTTGAGAAAGAAATATCGGGGGTGAGATACTAAAGAAGAAACCAACAAGTTTTGGTCAAAGTCATCGTTCTCCACGAGTTTAATGCGGAGTGATATGATTGAGGCGACAGCCGAGTGAATATCATGTAGCATTCAAACGAGTTGCAAAATGACTTCTTTGACCAAAACGAGTTTGCTTTCTGTATTTATCTCACCCCTATACACATTAGAAGAATGGATGACACACAGTATATAGACCATGGACAACGGACCGCAATACTCGTAGGGGCATGGAGAACGGGTTCCCAATGTTAAGCCTATGGGCATTCATTCCAGAGGTAAGATAAAGGGGTTGGTCGGGTTTAATCTACACGGTATCTGTGGTGTGCGCCTCAAACCAGGTAGTTTTGTTCTATATAGGCTCTAAAAGCAGAAATACTTAATAGGAAGTATTCATAGCTTAAGATATTGGTAGTAAAACCTAGCTTTATATTCCTATGTTTAACAAAAATACACACGAAAGGGAATAAGAAAATTTAAAATGGCCTCGAGGTTATGACCAGACACACTCTCCTAACAGTACAAAGATCTGGTAGGAGAGTAACAAACAATGAATATAGGGATACGATCCGATATTACGAGAGCAACGCTTTTATCAGTCGGATCGTTAATGTTATTGTAAAATTAAATTTTATCTATAGCCAACGATACCACGACAACTGGAGCAACGCCCTCAAGGCTAAGGTCGTGTAGCTCTGGCGGCTAGTGCAGGCTGTGTCACGTGTTGAGAGCCGCTGGGAGCTGTTAGAGGCTGTTGGAGGCTGTTAGAGGCTGTTGTTTCCGTGGAAAAGAAAACTCGATGGGTGTGATTGCGCATGCGTGTAGGCCGCGGCACATAGCTATAAATCCTCATTACATTCCACCCTTTGAACACAAGAACACACAGCTGTGCCCTCCCTCCCTGCCTTCAACCCAACAAAAAACTGCCCATCCAAGTATACCGCAGCTGGGTACCATACCTTCCTAGGTTGGCCTTTCCATATAGGCCAGTTCACACTGTGCGACTATGGGAAGGGGGTTTGCGAGCGGGTACCTCTAGTCTGAGACTGGAGGTACCGCGCTTGAAACTGGAGTTACGTCCAGTCGTAAGGCACGTGCAAATACTATCGTAAAACTGGATGAGGTTTAATCTTGGCCACTATATTCCACGACTGGAGTTTGGCATAGTGACTTCATGAGGCGAAGCCGAGTGAAATCCGGAGCCAAAACTTCAGGAGTGGAATGCGATGGCCAAGATTAAAACGAATCAGGTTTTGATTTTATCCTAGCCTATCTCCTCGATTTTGGAATATTACGTGATAACAATGCTGTATGCCACTAGTGGCATATAAAAATCCGTATGCCAGTCAGCATGGCATACGGTAACCCAATGTTTAGCCTATGGGATTTTATATTAGGGGTAGGATAAATGTGTGAACCACCCCTCTTGCGACTGGAGATACCTAGGTACCCCTAGTCTGAGACTAGCTGTACCAAATATCAAACATTTTGATATTCGTAAACTGCTTGCGCCTGGGTGTACCAGGTACCTCCAGTGTCTCTATACCTCTGTACCTCGTACACCCAGTCTCAGACTAGACGTACCAAGGTACCTCCAGTCGCACAGTGTGAACTGGCCATGCTACTTGCTCACAGGTACATCCAGTCTGAGACTGGGTATACCTAGGTACCTTCAGTCGCACAGTGTGAACTGCATGCTTCCCGCTAGCCTGAGACTGGGCGTACCAAAGTACCTCCAGTCACACAGTGTGAACTGCATGCTTCCTGCTGACCTGAGACTAGGCGTAGCGAGGTACCTCCAGTCTAAGACTAGGTGTACCAAGGTACCTCCAGTCTGAGACTAGGAGAAAATGCCCTAACTGTTGCCGAACTATGTCTTAGTTCGAGGGCACCTATCGCCGACGTTCGCCCCTTCGCCTACGGCGTCGGGGCGAACGTCGGCGATAGGTGACCTCGAACTAAGACATAGTTCTGGCCACAGTCAGGGCGTTTTCTTATTATTACATACCTTAATTCGATCAGAAACACGCCATTTATCGAGTTCCTAAGTCACAACCGCTCAATGTTGACACTGTCTGCTACGAACCGGAAGCCAACTTATAGGATGTGCTCGTTGCGCATGTCTCCACTTGCCCAGCGGATGTTTAGCCGCTTTTCGGTAAGGGCGCGCTTAGCAGAAAATACGATTGGAGAGCGTTAGGCGTGTATGGAGGCGGAGGCGCCAGGAACCAGCGTAAGTGTGTCTGTGCGTTCCCCCGTTGCGGATCGTGTTGTTATTATCGATGAATTTAGCATATTTGAGCAATTTAAACGGTTTCAGGTCAGAGCCGCACGTTAGTTACCTCGACGATTGGTCATTAGGAACCTGTAGTTGTTACGGGGGGCCTGTAACGTGAGTTTCAAGTCGCGATTCGACGACATTCGCCATGTTGTTTTTGATCGCGATGACGTCGAATACGCACGCCTAGCGCGTTGCGGCGAGTTAGTTACATACACATTAGGATCTTGCAGTACGACGAAGCACACCATAGTGGGCCGGAGTCGCGATATACTACACCCCCGTGAGCGGGTAGTATTTCACTGACGTTCGGCTACAGGTATGTAATAATAGGTGTACCGAGGTACGTCCAGTCTGAGACTAAGTGTACCGAGGTACCTCCAGTCGCACAGTGTGAACTGGCCATCACATGTGGTTTGAGCTGCTCAGCCCGCTGTGCTAATATGTACTGAGGGCATATGCTGTGTGCCAGTTGACTCACCAAAAAGCCGGCCAAGCCAACCCCCGCCCCTCCTCACTACTACCCGCTGCCAGAGAACAGCACCCACACAGGATAATCACCACACACTATCTCATGTGACCAGCTTGCAAGGTTTCTGAGTGATAATTTCATATCTTGTATCAATATTGTATTTCTGCATTAATCTCGTTTGCACTCTAGATTTCCCTACTAGAAAAGTTGAATATTATTAAGAAACGTCACGGAGTTCCATATAATTGTTAATCTGTAGCGGAAGATAATGAGCGCCATGTAAACAATTATATATGAAATTAAGTGATGTTTAGATTTTATCCTACCCTGACACATGTTTTTAACATCATATGTCATGCATGGCATATAAATATCTTATGACATAACCGTGGCATACAGTCACACCATGTTAAGTCTATGGAGATTAATATTAGGAGTAGGATAATAACCGTGGCATACAGTCACACCATGTTAAGTCTATGGAGATTAGTATTAGGAGTAGGATAATAACCGTGGCATACAGTCACACCATGTTAAGTCTATGGAGATTAATATTAGGAGTAGGATAATAACCGTGGCATACAGTCACACCATGTTAAGTCTATCTATGGAGATTAGTATTAGGAGTAGGAAAATAACCGTGGCATGCAGTCACACCATGTTAAGTCTATCTATGGAGATTAGTATTAGGAGTAGGATAATAACCGTGGCATACAGTCACACCATGTTAAGTCTATGGAGATTAATATTAGGAGTAGGATAATAGCCGTGGCATACAGTCACACCATGTTAAGTCTATGGAGATTAATATTAGGAGTAGGATAATAGCCGTGGCATACAGTCATACCATGTTAAGTCTATAGAGATTCATATGAGGGGTAGAATAAATGATCTTACAGTTGACAATAGTTTGATTTCACATTTTCTGTGCAGTGATTTCCCTAAAACCCCCTAAACTCTACCTCTAAAAATCTTCTCTGGAGATGCTAAGTTTGTGTCTCATGCGATATCCAAACAACACCTCACTGGCTATGGAACCCAGCCTCATCACTTTTTAACTCCCAGAATAATGACGCTTGAAGAAAACTATTGGTGACTGAATATGGGACTATAAATGTTAACAACGTCATTAGCGAAGCATCTATTTCGTCCTCGGTAATCGAGATGTATCCCTCTAATCAGGAGTTTGTACAGATATTCGAGTTCAGGAAGCGGCATAAGAACAAGGACTCTGGGAGGAAGATCGGAGGGAGATTTAGATTTATATTATTTAATAGTTCGTGACTTAAAATATGGAATGGTTATTATAAAGAAGTGACTGTTTAGAAGAAAGATTGCTTGTTTTCACTGAGACAAGGTTACTCAATAGATTGAAAATATGTTCGGATCAAGAACCTGGGAGTCACCTATACTGAGACTTTGAGAGACAAGAAGAAAAATTGTAGATATGGATGTGAGAACATAATCCCGAATATACATCCTATCGTAAAACGGGATGAGTTTTAATCTGGGCTCCCGTATGCGACGACTGGAGTTTGGCGTAGTGATTTCACGAGGCGGAGCCAAGTGATGTCCGGAGCCAAAACTCCAGTCGTCGCATACAGGAGCCCAGATTAAAATGAATAAGGTTTTGATTTTATCCTACCCCCTGTGAACGATGTTTTTATGTGAGGATGATAACAAAAAAACACGATAAAAACTTACTGAAGTCCTCTATATAGCTCTCCTTGCTGCTCTGAAGGCGCTTGGAACTACTTTCAATTTCCACTTGCGATTTTCCACCTCCCGATATGTCTCCGATATTTGCTTTTTGTATCGGTGCCATATCGGTAGGTCTAAATTTCTATCGTAGACATATGTCCAGACATGCCAATCCACCACGCATTGTATGGGGTTTTATCGGTGTCTAATCGGATAAACGTGGCCAACTGCCCCGATATTAGGTGACCTTCCGACGCGATTTTGATATTTTTATCGGGAGGTGCATCGTAGACCATATCGGAGCCATATCGTAGTAGCCGGACGCCGGGCCTAACTCTCCTCATAATTCTTGGACAAGGATTTGGAATAAACAGATAGATTGCAGGAAATGGCGCCCACTTTAGATCATCTGAAGGACATCCACATGAACCTTGGAATGTTTGCAGAAGGTGGCAATATCCGGCCAATAATCACCAGACCTGAGGGGATAGTACACCCTTCTAGGAGACCCCCCAGGATGTATTACATAACTCCCCTAACCACATAAGTACTCTAAAAGCTTTTACGATATTGCCATGAGACCAGTACTGACCCACGGAAGGTATGCCCATTGTATTTAAAGTGGGTAATATCGACGCGTGCAGCTATATTTCCTTTGTTTGCTGAATACTCTCAGGGCCAAGAGGGACACATTTTTGTTGTTTGGACTATACCAGAATTAATACTATAAATATCTATAAAATCTCAGGTTCATAGCTCTCTTTCTGCGCATATGTCTGATGCTTTATCTTAGCCCTGGTATGTTTGTGGCATAGGTTTAAATAAAGGGAACTTGTTCTTCATGCCCCTACAAGTATTACAGTTCGTTCTCCATGGTCTATATCCAGGGTGTTTTCCATGATGTGTGATTCAACAAAATCGGTCTTGTCTGGTGTTTGAACCCAGAACCTTCTGTATCACTGATTCTAACTTAGATTGGCCGCCACCTCTGTTTAAACTGTGTTCCAACTGAGAGGTTGGTAACGTTAAACGCTGGTTGTGTCCACGAATTATCACTCTCAGACCAAGTAGCTTTCTTTAATTTTTACTCGTAGAGCTGAGATACTCATTGTGAAATATTCATAGCTGACAAAATTGATAATAAAGTCTACCTTTATGTTTATTTGATTAAAAATACACAGAAAAGGAAATATAAACATGAAAAAATGGTTTCAAGAGTAAGAATTGAATACATTCTCAAACCATAGGGCCAGGTCACATAAAGGATCTGCTTGGAGAGTAAGAGACACATACAGGTAGTGGGTCAAGGCAGCCACGATTTAACACGACCAGAGCTAACGTAGTGTAGCTCTGGTGGCCAGTGTACTTCTAACTCGGCGCACCAACAAGCGCCCGGGGCAGACACATCGAAGAACCAATCACAGGAGGGCTTGCATCATGAACTGTCCTTCCGAGTGATTGAGGTAAACAGATGAACAATACAATATGGACAACACTTACTTAACGTGATGGCTCTCTCATACTGGGGCCCGTTTAATAATCTAGAATCGTACATGTAGACCCTTTTTTGTACGCCAAGGATACCCAGGGACCATGTAGATCAACTTAATTCAACACTTCTGGATGACCTTATGGACGGCTGATACTGTCATAACAAACACACTTAAAAATCAATCCATATTGAATACCAGTCAAAGGAATAATAACCAATACAACGAAATTTAAATACAATCTTAGTGTATCATCATATTGGAAACTCAGCTAGGCTTTCTATTGGAACTGAAATACTAAGAAATATAGAAATGTTTGATGGATGATGTCATCTTTGAACTATGTGGGATGACACATGTAAACTACGAGGGAAAGACACATGTAAACTACGAGGGAAAGACACATGCAAACTACGAGGGAAAGTCACATGTAAACTACGAGGGAAAGTAACATGTAAACTATGAGGGAAAGTCACATGTAGACTACGAGGGAAAGTCACATGTAAACTACGAGGGATAGTCACATGTAAACTACGAGGAATAGTCACATGCAAACTACGAGGGATAGTCACATGTTAACTACGAGGGATAGTCACATGCAAACTACGAGGGAAAGTCACATGTAAACTACGAGGGATAGTCACATGTAAACTACGAGGGAAAGTCACATGTAAACTACGAGGGATAGTCACATGTAAACTACGAGGGATAGTCACTTGTAAACTACGAGGGATAGTCACTTGTAAACTACGAGGGATAGTCACAAGTAAACTACGAGGGAAAGTCACATGAAAACTACGAGGGATAGTCACATGTAAACTACGAGGGAAAGTCACATGTAAACTATGAGGGAAAGTCACATGTGTAACACAATCTTCGGGAAAATACTGAAAATAAAGAGAGCTAAGCTCAAATTTGAAGAAAGAAAAATCATCAAACGATAATCCTTGTACGAGGTAAATAAAGGGTCTTCAAGTATAATCCTAGATTATTAAACAGGCCCCTGGCCATTCTCCTCCCAAGAACTCTCCAATCATTGTCCTTATCTTTCTCACTGTCCCCAAATATTAAACGGCCCCCAGGTTCCATTTCAAACATTCACCGTGAGTTTCATACTACTAGAATTTCAAAAGGTCATTTCAGGTAACAGAATATGACGTTTCAAAAGGTCATTTGAGGTAACGGAATCTGAAAAGAGTAATATGCTGTGATCGCTCCCATTACAGAGACCTCAATCACGAATATCGGCCGCACTTTACGGCAATTCAGCATGATGCATTTGACATGTAAACGCAATATCATGTGCTCATGGATCTGTCCGACCATGGTGGCTGTTTGAAGTGTCGGTTCTGACCGATCATGAGGCTTTTTGAAGTTTCATATCTGGATTCTGAAACAACATGCTTGACCTCTTTCCCTGAGGTTATCACTTTGCCTGACTACTTGAAGGTTTCTTTATGGTTTAAGAACCTTTGATGCAAATGTTTAAATACCACGCCTGAAGAGGGGTTTTAAACGGAATACTTTCTTATTATTTAAAACGGACACTTGAATTACTTTGATATGGCACATTTATAGAAATTCATTTATATTGTGTTACCATATCCAAACGAATGCTTACTACAACACAAAGAACAAATACCCTGATGCCACCTGGAATTTGTATAGAATCTGATTGAGAATCGTATAAATAAACAAAAATCCACGAGTTCGGATGCTATTTTCTCTATATCTACCTTAGTACAACAGAATTATTAAATCACAA
Source organism: Alentia gelatinosa (assembly GCA_950022655.1). Classification (NCBI taxonomy): domain Eukaryota; kingdom Metazoa; phylum Annelida; class Polychaeta; order Phyllodocida; family Polynoidae; genus Alentia; species Alentia gelatinosa. The sequence continues at coordinate 10,759,649 of OX465585.1, forward strand.
TGCAACCAGTTTGTCACATGTACGGCTAGAGAGATTCACATCTATCATCTATCCCTCTATTGGCGCATTTACCTGCAGTTTAGTTCACAATATTTTCAGATAATTTAGCAAGAACCCCTTTCTAGGATGTCATTTGAATGGGTTGTCCGCCCCTTTTCTTCATACAAATGTTTATGCTTCCCTTTTTTCCCTTTTTTTTCCATGTCTGTTTTTGAATGATTGATAACAGATTTATCCCCTCTGTCTCCCATATGTCTTGTCTCCCCCTGTGTTTGTCTTATTAGTTATCCTTAAGATTGATACTTCTGAATTTTTTTTAACCACACTGACAATGTACACTACCTCATATCATAAACAGCTGAAATGATTTAGTTCTGTAATACCCATGCTCAATAATGTATTTAGTTTGGTGAAGGATCTAAGTGTCTAAAAAATAAGCAGCGATGATTTCGTTATAACTCTTTATTGTTTGAACTGGAATGTGGTAATTGTTATTATCCTACCCCTAATAAAAATAGGTTCAACATTAACTCAATGTATTTGACAGAGCGTTGAATAAAGTGTTATTTATGCACCGAGGTGAATAAAAAAAAACGGACTAATCAGGGACGAGATCACGAAAGTAGATCCGGCAGCATTGATAAATGTGGCCATCCTCCGATGAGTGTCAACATGCTACTAACATGGATAATTACAAAATTTTCTCTGTATATCGGTGAGATGGGGTGGGATAAATACGAAACCGAACTCGAGTCAGGTCTGCTACTCACTACACTCGGCTAACGCCTCGTGTAGTAATACACCACCTGCCCATCGTGGCATAAACATTGACAAGGCTAACTCTCGTTTGGTTTCTACTAAATATCTGTTCCTCCTTTAGCGTCTTGTCAGGATATCTAATTGTAATTGTATCCTTTTTTATGTCAATAAACGTTGCTATTAAAGAAGAAAAAAACACCTTTCTTTTATATTCTTTTCGAATCCTGATTTTTCAAATCTGGTGATAGACAGTTCCAGAGGCTCAACCCAAAATATACTGCTGATTTCCTAAGTTTTAAGGTAGGTAATAAACACACAGAACCCCTTGCCTTGATAAGGTCACTCCCAAAAAAAACTTCTCATCACCGCGCGCATCAGAAAAAACGATTTTAGAATTTTTTTTTTTAGGGATGCATTAAACGTATAGCTAGCAAAGATCGGGAAACCCTGCGTGAGCGGACACCCCGCGTAAGCGGCACCCCGCGTAAGCGTACACTTTTATCCGGATCGGAGGGTGTCCGCTTATGGGGGTTTTGTTTTCTGTATGTCTGAAGCCCATTTTATGACACTTCAAAAGCCATCTTTGATCTAGCAAAAAAAAAAAAAAAAAAAAGAAGCGCCCTCGTCAGATTTTTCATGGTATTCTCATGGGCTCTGCTCAGGGGGAGTCATTGCCACCTCCGGTGTCCCCCTCTACCGCGCCTCCCGGGCGCCCCTCCTGCCCCCTCGCGGCTTTCTCACCCACCACGAGGTCACATGGTACAGCCCGGTCCGGACCCCGGCCTCACTTCTCCTTCAACCTCCCTGCAGTACACACGTACTACAGTACTTTTTCGTTATTCTTGGCCACGTGCTCGCAGCCTCATACTCCACGAGTATAGGCCAGCACACCATACACACGTGAAAGTACCTCTACGACTATAGGAGAATGGGTCCCACGACAAGAAATACTCCCGTGGCCAGCACCTCGAGGGCACCGGAGGTTTCTGTTCAGGTACAGTCGGATGGAACGCCGAGAGGGAGCGAGGCGGCAAACGATCAGATCGAATCCGTCTCGGAACGAGGATCAACGGTCAAGACGTCTCGTATGACCGCACTGGAGGCGAAGATGGACGCCATGATGGCCACCCTAGCAGCGATGTCCAGACAACGGTCGCCCAGCCGGGTCTCTCATCACCCGCCGACCGTGCGCGAGGCACGCACCCCGGCTGAGGATCGGACGCGGGAATGGGCCGAGGACCAGGCCTCGCGCCTCCCCGCCCCACGGGCCCTCCGTGACCGTTACCTACCGGAACATCACCTGCAGCGAGAGATAGACCGAGAGGCCATGCCCCACGACCGTACGGCCGGTAAGAGTACTACTGACTTTCATTCTAAAAGTATTTCGAAGCCGTATATGTATGTTGAGCACGAGGGTCTGTACACCCTCGCGCAGAAACTCGAGGTCAGGGGCACCCTCGGACCTATGGAATACGTCAGTGCGTTCCTCGTGATGATGGAGGACCACAGAGCAGTCCCCGAGGAACACAGGAGGGATATGTACAGGCATCTCTCACAAGTATCGGTGGATGCGCAGTCTCGACCGTGGGCCGGGGTCCGCCGTTGGTCCGATTTTGTATTCGACCAAGTCGAGGCTGGGCGGATTTACTGGTCGGATCACGTGCGGATCCAGGATGAACGTGTGCGCCTGGCCATGACGGCTACGACCACCACGACCAACGGCCACGACGGCAGCAAGGCCGGGGGGCGGGAGCTCCCCTGCCGAGCTTACAACTCAGAGAGGGGGTGCCGCCAACGGAACGGGCACCAGGACGGTAACATCAAATGGATTCACGTGTGCTCCTTCTGTGATTCCGTTGGCCGGATGTGCACGCACTCCATACACGCGTGCAACAGGAAGCTGATGTACGGTGGCGGGTATGAGAGTGCTGCCCAAACATCCGCACCCCCGACACACCGGATGCCGCACGCCGGACACTCGCTCCGCACCAGTGATCCTCAACCGCTGAAACAACAGGGGTCAAAAAACGGCCCGGACGCATCCCGCGAGTGAGTGTGACGCGTCGTACACCCCCTACCCTCAGGACGCCTGCACTCGGGGAGGGGGTACCAGGGAGCGAGTGCACGCAGGATGACGCAACACCCCACGTGACAACAACAACACGTGCCGCCCACGTGGGGGATCGTAGCAAACACAGGACCCCGCCCACCAACGACTCCACTCCCGTGGTTATGCGTGTTGGCGGGGAGCAGGAGCAATTGGCTCGGCAATTGCCCCGGGAGGAGGTGAACACCGGAATGGATATTGACTTCGCCGCTGTGAGGGAGGTATGCGAGACCGGGGTTCCCTCCCCCGGAGTCCGGACGGACCCCGAGAGGTTCGCCGGACACCGGCGGACTCACTGGTCCTCCTTCTCGGCCCCCGGGCCCCCGGGCCACGCCTACATCTACGAGGAGGTGCGGCGCACGGGCTTACCCAACGCGCTCGCGGCGCGCATCGACCTCCCCACAGACTTGTGTATCCCGGCATGGGAGCGGTACCTCACGGGCCTCCCCGGGAGGGAGGAGCTCCTGGGCTTCATCAGATACGGTTTTCCCCTGGGATACACCGGCCCCGTTAGCGATACGAGGGGCGTGCCCAATCATCCCAGTGCCACGGGATACCCTGATCAGCTGGACAGTTTCATCAACAAGGAACGAGGGTTCAGCAACCTCCTAGGGCCGTACGAGGCTCCCCCCTTTGAACCCTGGTGTCACATGTCGCCGTTGATGACACGCAAGAAAAGGGGGACCGATGACCGTCGTGTCATCACCGACATGACGTACCCTAAAAACGACAGCGTCAACAGTTTTGTGGTGAAGAATTCGGTGTACGGCGAGGAGAGAGAGCATGGCCTCCCGACCGTCGACAGTTTCGTCGGCCGCCTGGTGGCCTCGGGGACCGGAAGTTATATGTGCTCGATCGACATCGCGAGGGCGTATAAAAACTTCCGGTGCGACCCCCTGGACTGGCCCCTTCTGTGTTTCGCGTGGAGGGACGGGTACTTCTGTGATACGGCGATGCCCTTTGGTGCCCGTGCCTCCTCGTACCATATGCAGTGTGTCGCGGAGGCAATCGTCGCGATACTCGCACAGAAGGGGGTCGAGGCCTGCATGTACCTCGACGACGTCATAATCCTCTCACCCAACAGAGAGAAATCCGAGGCCGACTTCCGGACGGCCCGAGAACTGCTGACGGAACTCGGGCTCCCCGAGGCCCGTAGTAAAGCCCAGCCCCCAAGCCAGGTCGTGACGTGGCTAGGCATAGTCATCAACGCCGCCGAGATGTCACTTACCGTGCCCGAGGACAAGCTTCACGAGGTCCGAGAACACGTGAGGGCCGTGTCCATGAAGCGGTCTCTGACGAAACGCCAGCTTCAATCCGTCCTCGGGCGGGTACTACATGTGTCAAAGTGCATCAGGGCGGCACGCCCATTCGTCAGTAAACTCCTCGAGGCCCTCCGAGGCATGAGTGGGTATTACCTGAACATTAACTCTGATATGAGGCAGGACCTCGGTTGGTTCCTTCGCTTTGCCGAGGGATGGAATGGCCACGCCATTATCCCGCGAGGACCCCCGACCAAGTGCCTCATCGTGGACGCGTGTCTCTCGGGCATCGGAGGTACGGACGGCACGTACTGCTACTCCGGACAGGTCTGTCCGGTCAACGACCCGGTCGGCTGCATCGCTGAGTTGGAGGCCCTAAACACGGTGTTCGCGATGTGCACGTTCATCACAGACCGGGACAGGGGGTCTCGCGTGGAAGTCTACTGCGACAACATGGGAACCGTCCAGGCACTCACATCGGGGCGTGCCAGGAACCCCGTTCTGGCCGAGTGTGCCCGCCAGGCCTGGATGGTTCAGGCAAAAATGCAGGTAGATTTCATCTACACGCACGTCCCAGGAAAACTCAACACCGTCGCGGATGCTCTCAGTCGGGCCCATCTGACCTCGAGGGACTTCGATACGGCTTCGATGTTCAGAAATTTCCATTCCCTCCTCGAGGTCTTTCCCTGCACCCACGTGTGTTTTAACCCTGTCTTCCGTCTCGTCTGCAGATCCGGAGCTGCTCTTACTCCAGACGAGGGCATCTGCGCGGCAATGCGAGGCGCGTGCCCCCCGAACGGTCGCGAACCAGCGGAGTGCCGTCGCGACATACCTCGCATTCTGCCGGCGGATGGGTGCCGACGCCCAGAAACCCACTACCAGCTTCATCACGGCGTACCTCGAATACGTCTCGGACCACGCCCCCTCCCCGGCGACGGTCGCGAATCAACTATCCCATGTGCGGTCGCATCTGCGACTGACGGGAGGGGACGTTGCGCCGACAGAGGACTACAGAGTGAAGCGCGCCCTGGAGGCAATGAGGCGCAACAAATCGTACGTCCCAAATATCAAGCCTCCGGTCCCCATGGAGGTCCTCAGGGCGGCCCTCGCGGCCCTCACACACTCGCCGACCCACCTGGTGCTGCGGGCTGGGATACTCATCATATACTACGCGGCCCTGCGGCAGAGCGAGGTCGCCCCACCGTCGGCCGCCAAGTTCGACCCTGCGCGGCACCTGTCGCGCCGCGACGTGGTGGTCATGCCGACGGAAGTGACCGTCCGTATCAAGGCGGCCAAGAACCTACAACTGGTGGGGGAGGAAAAAACTGTGGTCATCCAGGCGTCCCCCGAGGTCGCAGCGTGTCCGGTATGCGCTATCACCGATATGATCGCGGCCGTCCCTACGACCAGCCCCGAGGCCCCGTTCCTCACCCTCGCGGCCGGGGACGTGGTCACCACGAGACTTCTCACCCGAGAATGGAAGGCCCTGCTGAAGGCAGCAGGCCAGCCTTCCACGTACACCCTCCACAGCCTACGTAAGGCCGCCGCAACTCAGGCATACCAGGCGGGCCTGCCTGAGTTGTCCATCCAGCGCTACGGTGGCTGGAAATCCAATGCCCACCGGGCATACATCAAGGCCAACGATGCAAAGGCCGTCAATCGAGCCTTGATCCAGTCACTACACAAAGACTAAAAACATTTCCCACCCCCCCTCTCCTTATCTTGCCTTTTTGGCTTTTTATTATTTATACAATTACCTGTATTGTATTTCATACAATTATCATGTGTATTGTATTTCATATTTTACTTATCATAATTGACTTCTATTCTACCTGTCAATTATCATTTACTTACCTTCATATTATCTTATCATTAATATGCTCGTCCAGTAAGGTCGACATAATTTTACTTACTATTATTCCATATTATTCCATAAAATTAAATAAAATTTTATTCTCCCAAGCCACTGCTTGTCTACTTTTATCCGGGGGTAGGGTAATGGTATTCTCATGGGCTCTGCTCAGGGGGAGTCATTGCCACCTCCGGTGTCCCCCTCTACCGCGCCTCCCGGGCGCCCCTCCTGCCCCCTCGCGGCTTTCTCACCCACCACGAGGTCACGTGGTACAGCCCGGTCCGGACCCCGGCCTCACTTCTCCTTCAACCTCCCTGCAGTACACACGTACTACAGTACTTTTTCGTCCCACCCACCCACAACCTTCTCTCTTCTCTCCCTACTCACGTAGAGCTTTTTATTATTTATACAATTACCTGTATTGTATTTCATACAATTATCATGTGTATTGTATTTCATATTTTACTTATCATAATTGACTTCTATTCTACCTGTCAATTATCATTTACTTACCTTCATATTATCTTATCATTAATATGCTCGTCCAGTAAGGTCGACATAATTTTACTTACTATTATTCCATATTATTCCATAAAATTAAATAAAATTTTATTCTCCCAAGCCACTGCTTGTCTACTTTTATCCGGGGGTAGGGTAATGGCTTGGTAATGAGAAACAAGTTGTTTTTTTGAGTGGCCTAAGATAGATGGCTTCCTGGGTTTGTATTCAGCTACGTCTAGATCAATAATGATCAATAATTAATAACTTTAATCAAGGCACCTCCTTCGGGTCGGGGTTAGAGATTCTTCCGTTCGACGAATCACGCTTCTGTCATTTTGGATTTTGAGCTTACTATCGCAAGAATATTTATCCAGAAAAAAAGAGCTGGCATTTTGATAATCCTTTGCACCTGTCACTGTCTTTTTGGCCCGCGTTCGTCCCTTCCGATATCTGTATCTCGGAATGCATTTCCAGCTAGGTATATCGCGATCACAAAACTGTGGAGCATTACGGTATATATAAGGCATATAGCCTATGATCCATGGGCGCCGCCATGACGCCCCCCGAGTAGGTGTTCTTCAATGAAGGAGGTGAAAAAGTAGCTGTTCTTCACTAATGGAGGTGTAAAAGAAGAGAGTGATAATTGGGAAATGTCACTTTTCTTGCCTTGCTCACATATGTAAATAAAGTGTTCCATGTAAAAAACATCATGTCCTGGGTTTTAGCATTATATCTTCCTGCTCTAGGATCGGTGTAGAGATTCAAAAGAACCTTGGTAAAATATTGAAAGGCAGCTGAATTTCGTAAGAACAAAGAGCCAGAATACAGGTTTTGCCCCCCGACCACCTAGTGACTGCTTCATGAACTAACAATGGCTCTGTCCCATATACGAATGGCATATATACCATCTCAATCCAGAGCTACACCATGGATCTATTGTTTATTCCAAATACTTGTTATTTCAACCCTTTAAAGGGGTATTTTGCAGAGCCCTGTTGGTCGGGGCGGGTACTTGGGACGGGTCGATTTTCGTCAGAACCTGGTCTAATCTGGGGAATGCCTCAATGCATTATCAAGTCTAAGCTGGGAATGCCTCAGGGCATTATCCGGTCTGGATACCGGGGAATGCCTCAAGGCATTATCTGGTGTATACTGGGGAACGCCTCAAGGCGTTATCCGGTCTATGATCGGGAATGTCTCAAGGCATTATCCGGTCTAAGCTGGTGAATGCCTTAAGGCATTATCTGGTCTATGCTGGAGATGCCTTAAGGCTTTATCAGGTCTATGATGGGGAATGCCTCGAGGCTTCATCTGGTCTACACTGGGGCAACAACTCAAGGCATCGTAAGGTCTATGCTGAGGAATGCCTTAAGGCATAATCTCGTGTATACTGGGGAATGCCCCACAGTATTATCTGGTCTATATTGGGGAATGCCTCAAGGCATCTGGTCTATGATGGGGAATGCCTCAAGGCATAATCCAGTCTATGTTGGGAATGCCTCAAGGCATTATCTGGTCTATGCTGGGAATGCCTCAAGGCATAATCTCGTGTTTACTGGGGTCTATGATGGGGAATGCCTCGAGGCATTATCCAGTCTATACTAGTAATGCCTCCAGGCATTATCCAGTCTATGTTGGCAATGCCTCAAGGCATTATCTGGTCTATGCTGGGAATGCCTCAAGGCAAAATTTGGTGTATACTAGGTGTATATGCCCCAAGGTATTATGTGGTCTACTCTGGGGATGTTATCATTTAGTCATGTTATTATTAAGTCTATGCTGGGGAATCCCTTAAGGCATTATCTACCCTGAACGGGTTCTAGGTCACAAACAGATGTTTATAGCTATTCCACCTGTTATTTACTTAGAGCTATTCCATAAGTGTAATCCTTTAATAATCAACGTTTAATTTAAACTGGATAATTGGAATGCAACGAGAAATGTGATTTGACGGGTGGTTGTCCAATTAGTGCAGTAAATAGTGGCGGAGAGACAGCGAAGAAAGCGCGACAACTCACAGATGTTTACTGATAAAGCCAGTAAGGTGTGGCTGTAACTTTTTGTCTTCGTGCCATAAATACCTTAAAACAAACAATGATTTCTAATGACGCCGAAGTGCACACAAATTTCCATCGTTGTCGATCGGAATACGTAATGAAATAAATTACTCTATTTTAATAATGCCCCAGACTCACTGGCGTAAAAAACGGCGTTTTTCCGTGTACGCACTTCTACGTTCTTCAACGCATTTTGAAATCTACAAATGCGCGGCGATGCGCGGGAAAACGCGGAGATGCGTAGACGCAAGCCGAAATGCGTGGACGAACGTAAACAAAACGCGGAAAAAACGCGGTTTCAGAATGAGTTTAAAATTTTTAAACTTATCTCTACGCATTTTAAATGCGTAAATGAACGCAGTAAAACGCCACAATGCGTACAGATGCGTAGACCAGCGTTGAGAAGCGTTGAGACACGTAAAAGAACGTACACTACAAGCTATGAAAATAGAAACGTTCACAATCCGTACCAAATGCGTCTAAAATACGTACTAGATACGCCAGAATTTACGCCAGTGTGACTGGATTGCGTACTAAAATATAAAAGCGTTGTATTTGCGTACCAAATACGCGGAACTCGCATCCTTTCAAATACGTAGAAGAAACGCCGTTTTTTACGCCAGTGTGACTGGGGCATAAATAGAGATAAAAGGAAATAGGGGACGTCCCATCGTGTTAGCATTAGAAGGAAATTCTGGAGATGACAATAACTTGGTCTATACTCCAACGAGTTTGACTGCTACATAATTCACGAATTTCGCTTCGTGAATTACTCCGTGGTCAAACTCAGTGGAGTATTGACCAAGTTTATTTTCATCGAGCGGGTTTCTGATTTCGTTATTCATTGATAAAACAAATTACCAAATTAGCCATTGAGTATTGGGTACACTACCTGCAAGGCAGTGAAGTCCTTATCTCACCCTTGGTATTTTTTCTCTATAGACTTAACATCGGGAACTCGTATCCAATGCCCATGAGATATTTAGGAAAAATACCCAATGGGGGATTATGTCACAAAGGTTAGCCCATTAGTCACCGAAAGGATGAGATAAATTCAGAAACCTATTCAAGCTTAGGGTCAGAGCTCGATCCCATTTCGCTTGAATCACAACGTAATTCGCGCGGCTTTGCCTAGTAAATTACTTCACGATTCAAACTTGATGGGATACAAGCTCTGACCCTAAACGTTCATAGGTTTCCTCTATCCTAACGTTAAGCCCTTGTAGAAAAATACCAGGGCTGAGATAATATAGAGGAAACCTATGAGAGTTTAGGGTCTGAGCTCGTATCCCATTGAGTTTGAATCAAGTAGTAATTCACAAGGCAAAGCCCCGTGGATTACGTAGTGATTCAAACGATATGGGGATCAAGCTCTGACACTAAACTTGAATAGGTTTCACAATTTATCTCACCCTTCACATTGACTAATGGGCTATCATTTGTGACATAATCCCCAATTGGATATTTTTCCTAAATATCTAATGGGCGTTAGATACGAGTTCCCAATGTTAAGTCTATGGAGAAAAAATACCAGGGGTGAGATAATATTCCGTATAGTATGTAGCACTATTGAAAGCAGCATAGGGAGGCTACTTGACAAACGTTTCCTTGACGACTGTGAGGCATTGCGAATGGAAGGTGATTACTCGCAGACATGGTAGCGCCGAGAGATCCGCGTCTGTTTGCGGTAAGGCTTCCCCAAGTCTCTGCTAGCTTTTGGTAGCCAGACAGTGCTGTAATCACCCTGCATTCACATCCCAATGAAATAAATCCACCAAGTATTCATGAGCATCTCAATTCTAGCATAACGGAAGATATGATTATGGCTTAAGTATCTATTCATGGTGGAAAAAACTTCAATCAGAACCAATTATCCCATTGAGAAATGCTAAGGGTTTCATGATTTATAGAATGAAAGAATCTACGGTCTATTACACCATTACAGAGGGATATCCTACTGACTGTCAGCAAAAAATCAATACTGCAAGCCATGCCTACAGTAGATGGACCTTGTCTGCAGGAATGTGTGAACTCTTCAATGTCTGCTTCGACAACAATTTGATTGAAATCCCATATTAAAGGCATATCTTATGATATACAGTTGCACCACCTGAAAGTTTTCATATATAAGGGATTAACAGTTCAAACCGTCTTATTTGACTTATTTTGATACCTAATGAGTGGAATATCAAGTATTATGAAGGTAAACCTAACCCCGTAGGTAATTTAATTTACATTTGATTGATTTGTGTAGGAAATATACTGATTAATAGGAGGTTATTTTCAATTCTCTCATAAACAAGGACGGAGACGTATAGTTTTAGATATCTGAATGTATTATACTCCACATTTTCTATATTCTGTGAAAGTTTAACTTTGTGAAAACCCACTTTTAACCCTTTAGCCACGCTATGCTGCCTGGAGGCATTCCCAGGCCTAGTACGCTATGATACCTGGAGGTATCATTTCCGAAATTTGAGTAATTGCTATACTTTAATGAAATAATGCGACTATATTGATAATATTTCATAGTAAGTATCATTGTTATGAAATAACATCCTAATTATTTTTTATTACTATGGAGGTGTGATGTATTGACGTCACTTTGGATATTGTGGAAGGCGCCAGCGTACTACAGGGGTGAAAATGGTACTGTAGTTCAGGGTATGTATTTGATAAAGGGTTAAGAATTCTTTTATATTATTTCATAATATTATCATCTTAATCTATGAATCAAAAACTAGCACGGTGACACTCAATTTTTAAGTCAGACATGTATTCTACAACATCTTGACATTATGATATCCAACTTTCAGGAGATTTAGGTTTTAATTTTCAAGTCAAATTGTCCGACATGCCTTAAATACTGTACAACGCTCTCTTTTCAACCTTTGTTTCTTTAATATAAGCTATGATGACAATTGGTCATGTTTTCTAAGACTCGTATTTTATTTGCTATCGTGTTCATTAAAGCAGGTCTGCAGCCAGTTGTCTTGCTGGCACACTAGAGGCGCTAAGATATTGACAGTCATTTGCGACTTGGAGTCATTTATTTCCCGGTAATTGGGCCGATGTGATATCAATTATTGAGAGGGGGAAACACTATGGGATGGCGCTCTATGGCAAGCCGTTATACCGCTGGGACATCCCTTTGAATTAGTGGTGGAATTCTTAATACTGTAACTTAAAATGGTGAAAGACACTTTGTCATGGCCAGCGGAAGGTTAGTCCACGAGTTGGGACGCGACGATTAACGATTATGGCCCATTCAAACGAGTTTATTTTACGATTTGAGTACGGTTCTGGATTTATCTCACCCCTTTCAGTGTTAGGGACGTTTAAATCGTTCGTCTTGTCTTCTCTCTGAAATCATGGCCGCTGATTGGTCGATCACCTATGACGTCCTCTTGTATTGACTACGCCACGACCATGGCGTAGTGTACGGAAACTGGCTTACTATCTTGTACGTCAAAAATAATTTTACCAAGTATTTTGACGTACGAAGATAGTCAGCCTGTTTTCGTATTATTATATACCTAAAAATGGCAATATTTTATCTATTCACGTGATCACATACCCCATACGGCACAGTGTGACGTACGGGTATAAATACCCCATGGGTAGGAGCGGGTAGTATACGCACTTTATACAGCCACAGGTATATAATAATATTGTCATTTTAACGGGGTGATCGTTGAATACGCCGATGTACAATCATATAAATATTTCATTACAGTAATTACTTGCTGCCGACTAATATAAAGGAGATAGAAAATTTACAGTTTAAGACCACTTTGGGGCCATCCATAAAGTATGTCCGCTCCAAGGGGGGTTGGGGGTGGGTCAAAATTGTTCGGAATTCTTGCGTATGCTCCTTCTTTGTTCTATTACGTACAAGATTGGGAGGGGTGGTCGGGGGTCAAAATTGTTGGAATTCTTGCGTTCATACTTTATGGATGGCTCCGTTCATATACATGTGTCAAGAGTCTAGTGCCGCTGCTCGGTATAGCGCAGCTATAAGTTTGGCAATTGACTCCAGCCACTCTCCTCCCAGATCTTTCGCGGCGCTAGCACTTGCTAATCTCTGCCTCAACCCAACGCTGGTTCCTTGGTATCTAAACAAGGACAGGGGAACCAGCTAAAATTTCAGATTCAAAACAAGGCAACTGTCAAAAGTTTTGAAACCCAAAGAACTCATATATTATGAGTTGTGAAATGTGGGAATTGTTAAATGAGCCTAATAGACAATCCTGCTGTTTTGTTTTTAGATCTAAACCACTTTGTTATGTGAATCCACAGTTGATTAGACTGCCCCTTTAAGGGATCACGAAACAAAACAAAACCCAATAACACATAAGGTGCTATCCACTGTAGAAAGTAATCCCAGAGATTCTATCTGGCTTTATATAAATAGTAACAGAAATTAGTGTATATTATTTACCAAAGAAATATTTTCATCTCTATTTACAAGAAGAATTAAACCCCAAATAAACCCCAAATCCCTGAGAATTTAGGATATTTGAAAAAAAAACTGGCGGATGGGACAGATTCTGTCCCAAACAGGCAGGTTGGAGCAGAGATACAAGCGGCCACAGGAAGTAGAGAGCGTAGGATATCTGCTAGGAGAGTGGACTCCAGCTACACAAATAGCGATGTTAACAGTTAAAAGATTTCCTATTATAGACATAATGTTACAGAAACAAATGGCTTTCCATATGTTTAGCCCTAACATTGAGAGGATTTTACTACTTTCGTGTAACTTATACATGAAGAAAATGAGGGGATAATAGCAATGACTAATGGTATTTTCATGTTATTTATTACATCATTACGTATGATTATTACCTCATTACGAATGACTCTTTGATAATGATATAGGATGATTTATGAACGTAAAGTCTTCGACACAATAATTAACAGTTTTTTTTTATAATTTGATCATGCAAATTTCCACTGTTAATTGGGGTTTAACTATGAAATATGCTTTTGTAAAGGCTATCAAAATGATGAATAATATAATTAACCTCAAAGGACAAGTAGGAATTTACAAAATGTAATACTTGTCCAACACCTTCATAGAAACTTTCATTATACATCTATGAAGTTTTAGTTTGTGTGAAAGTACCACCGCTTTTTTTACTTCCTACTAATCTATCTGCTATATACATGATTTATTCACAAACCACCCACCCACGTTTATCACCTCTACCACCCTATACCCATCACGATCTCATTATCTCTACTTATCACAGGACCTCACCATACTTACCCGCCCCTGTCTCTATCTCAAGGCCTTCCCTCTCTACACTAATCTCCCGCTCTTTCTCTTATCTAATGAACCCAATCTCTCAGGCACCGCTCATCTCTGTGTGTTCCTCTGTGCTGCCTAGCTGATCCATCCTCACTGACTTAAGGCCAGTTCACACTGTGCGACTGGGGGGGGGGGGGGGCCGCTTGCGAGCGGGTACTTCTAGTCTAAAGCCAGATGCCCATCTACCGATTTAGGGTTGAACGATTAGTTCCCAAATCGTATAGGAGTCGGTCACCTTGTCGCAGGCAAATTACGTAACCCCTCGCTCGATCCGCACACTGATAAAATCGGTGTATGGTCCACTAATCGGGGGGGAGGGCAAAAACCAAAGAAACCGAGTGTTCACTAATCACTGGGTAGCCTTGCCTAGCTGTCCTACATATACCGACTCCGTTAGGATGGCTCGGCTGAGACAAATTACCCTCCATTTGTCGCCGACAAACGTACATAAATGTTCCAAAATCGGTAGATGGGCATTGGGCTTAAGACTGCAGGTACCGCCCTTGAAACTGGACGTTCCAAATTTTGGAGCGAAATTGCAAGCTACGCTCAAATCTGTATACGAACCACCTCCATTCTGAGCACCCCTCTCATAAGATCTCACACTCTCTAAGTGGTACAAGGTTCTCACTGCCCTCTATGGAAGAAGAATTCTTAACAAATTAGGCTTAGAGCCTTGAGAATCCACTGGAACACGATAGGACGCATAGGTGGCATCATTGAGATTATAGGAATCTTTGGGTTGCATTGATGTACGTCTTTAGCACGGGAGGCAGGCCAGTTGATTCTCAGGGCTCTAAGCCTAGTTTGTTAAGAATTCCTCTCCCATAGAGCGTATTAAGAGTACAGAATACCACTTAAAGAGTATGAGATGGGTGCACCGGGGATGGGAGGCTTGCGAGGGGGTATCTCTAGTCTGAGACTGGAGGTACCGCACTTAAAACTGGATTTTCCAAAATCACAAGCTACACTTGAATCTGTATGTGAACCATTTCCCTCGCCCCTGGAACGCTTTCGATTAGAGGTTCGTTAGAACGCCCAGTCAGAGACTAGCGGTACCAAATATCAAGCATGTTTGATATTTGAAAAACACATGAATACTCCCGGTCTGAGAGTGGGCGTACCTATTATCCTACCCCTAATATAAAATCCCATAGGCTTAACATTGAGATTCCGTATGCCACGCTGACTGGAATACAGAGTTTTATATGCCACTAGTGGCATACAGGATTGTTATCACGTCATTTTCCAAAATCGAGGAGACGGGGTAGGATAGAATCAAAACCTCATTCGTTTTAATTTTGGCCACCGCATGCCACTCCTGGAATTTTGGCTCCGGACTTCACTGGCAGTTACTATGCCAAACTCCAGTCGTGGCATACAGTGGCCAAGATTAAAACTCATCCAGTTTTACGATAGTAAACCAAGTCTCAGACTAGCAGGAACCGTGCAGTTCACACTGTGCGTTTTGAGCTGCATAGGTACATCCAGTCTCAGACTAGACGCATCTATGTACCTCAAAACGCACAGTGTGAACTGGCGATAAGCTTACCATGTTACTTCTTATAGCACTCATAGCCCATATTATCTCACCCCTGGTACTTTTTCCCCATAGACTTAACAGTGGGAACTGGTACTCAATACCCATGGAGTATTAGAAAGAATATTCAATGGGGAATTATGTCAAATATGTGAGCCAATTAGTCCATGTGAGGGGTGAGATAAATTCATAAACCTATTCAAGTTTAGGGTCAAAGCGCGATCCCATCTTGTTTGAATCACTGCGTAATTCACGAGGCTTTACCTTGTGTATTACTACGCTATTCAAACTCAATGGGATACGAGCCCTAAATATAAACTTTCAATGGTTTCCACTGAAATATCCTTTGGTGGGTGTGTTGGGCGCATATTGATCGAGTACTAGTGCCAGAACGACCTTGTTGGCTACTGTAGACCAGTCAACAACAGTCCCCATTGCCTGCACACGTCGCTAGGTGTGTTTCATGTTACGACTTCTAATTCTGTAATAAAACAATCCCTCGTCTGGCATTACAGGAGGTTCCTGTCACCCAAATCCGGTACAACGGTGATGTATGATGTAACTAGTCAGCAGTATGATAATATCCATAGGAAAGATGAATAATGATATCCTTAACGGTCGACGGGATGAGTCATAAGTCCAAGATACTCATAGTTGAATTCGTTAACTCGTGCTAAAGGCTAACTATTTTTCGGTGTTTATTGTAAAAAAAAAGAATTCCTGACGATATGGATTGGAAATCATGTATACGGGTGTGAGTCTTGAGTTCTTTAATGAAACTTAAAAAATATAAAAGATACCTTCAAATATATCACTGTTCTCATTTTCTATCAATATTAGCTATTGATTTCCTCAGCATATAGAAAAGAATCCATGAAGGAGAGTACAACTTGACTCCACGGACGTTTCCAGGGAAGATCCGGGTACAACTAGGTCAACGGGAAGGGTTAAAGACAGGCTCTTCAAATATTTACAGGTGCCAACAACAAATCACTCTAGGATACCCCTTGCCAAGCAATTAGGCACCAAGGGAAAACTGTTGCTAAGCAACATGAAAAATTTAGTTGGTAAAGATTACTCGAAGTCTCGAAAGAACTCAAACACTGCTTTGATTATCTAGGTGGGCATGTGCTAATCATTTTACTTTTAGGAAGATTTGTTATACCACATATTACATTTATTATACCACATAAGCAAGCCTAGCTTGAATATGTTGTATTAGGCCCAGCGTCCACCTACTACGATATGGCTCCGATATGGTCTACGATGCACCTCCCGATAAAAAATCAAAATCGCATCGGAAGGTCGCCTAATATCGAGGCGGTTGACCATGTTTCTGCGATTAGGCACCGAAAAAATACTGTACAATGCATGGTGGATTGGCATGTCTAGACATATATCTACGATTTTGCACCTTCCCGATATGTTTCTGATATCTTCTTTTTGTATCGATGCCATATCGGTAGGTCTAAATTTCTATCATAGTAGGTGGACGCCATGCTTTATATGATCTGTTACGAGATGTCAGAAAGTTGGAGCTATGTTTTAATCAAGATGTAAAACCGCAGAGCAATGGTGAAGTTTGTCAAATAAAGCGAAGACGCAAAAGGATGAAATAAAATGGTATCGAGTGAAATGAACCAAAGCAAGAAAAGTACTTTCAATTTCTGTCCTTGTATTACTGAATTCCACATAAAATACAATTGATAAAATATCCAGCGGTTTTCCTGACATTTTATGCCCATCAAAAAGCTTAGTTGTTGACTTTGAAGCAACATTTGTGTACACTGAAATGAATGCAGCCTTCATTTCTAGAACTGCTGTAAATGTTTTATCTTGTTTTTGGTAAGCCAATCGACAGTAGATGGCTACATCGAGAAGCATATAAAATTACAATACTCCACGAGTTTGGATGGGCCGCAGTAGTCATCAAGGCAGAACCAAGTCACAATTACGACCCATTCAAATGAGTGGAGTATTGTGTATTTTATGAGTCGGGTGCGGTTCTGGATTCATCTCACCGCTTTCACTGTCATTAAATAGCATCACAATATCAGACTTATTCAAATTACTTTGTAAATCAAATTGGTTAATAGCGTATGACATCATCTCATATTCACTCCATAACGACTATGGCGTAGTAGTGTCACTTTACCGGGGTGATTGTTGAGTTGTTTTTCTAACGTCATTCCTATGGCTAAACTTGTACCAGGGGTGAGATAAAGCACCAGAACTTAGGCATGTAGAGAGAATAGGCAAGTGCGAGGGCGAACAATTGACAACAGGACAAAGAGCATAGCAGCCATGTACACTAAGGGCACTGCAGCAGGTGATGTCACACCAGGGACCTGTTTCAGTAGTTTCGTGACATTAGGCCTAGACAGACATCAACAGCGGCACCAACAGTGAAAGCAACAGTGGAAAAAAATTTGTCAGGTTTCAAAACGCATGTCACAGTTAATGTCAAATATCAGCGGATTGAAGCAGCCCATTTTCTTCATATTTGGAACGATTATAGGTTATATATATCCCTTGCTCGTGCTAAAGTTTCATTGCTTAATTCCTAAGCGGAGTTGCCTAATACTTTCAAAACCAGACACACCGTGTTTGGGGTCTGTCTTGTCCTAAGTCCCGCAATTTGTGTTGATCTGTCTGTATGGTGTCATAGACGCCATATAGACATGTCACGAAACTACTGAAACAGGTCACTCGGACCCTAGTTAATGCCTGTCTCGAAAGGCAGCTACCATTGTACATCAACTTTGCACCACAGTCACTTCCCATCCATACAAATGCCATTTCGGTTTATATATGGACTTACAGATATGTTAGCATACAAAATATTACAATAGACACACAGGAAAATTGTTTAATAATCTAAAACTGAGGCCATATTGGACACATATTTGATGAGCACGATAAATACCCAGAGAATTTGCGATGATATAGTGGCTATTTATCTCACCCCTGGTATTTTTCCACATAGGTTTAATATTGGGAACTCGTATCCATCGCCCATCGAGTATTTAGAAAAAAATACTCAATGGGAATTTAAGTAAAAAAAGTTCAATTTGAAAGCAAAGATTCAGAAGGGTAAAATTCAGAAATCTATTCAAGTTTCCAGTCAGAGCCCGATCCCATCTAGTTTAAATCAAAGGTATTTCACGTGGCTTCGCCATATGAATTACTACACGATTCAAACTAAATGGAGTATGATCTCTAACCCTAAGCATTCATAGGTTTTCCTCTATAGTACTGAATGAAGTAGGAGAATTTATGAATGGACAATCACTGAAATTGTAACTGTGATTAGTTGTTTTTAAAAAAATACATTGTATATGTAGATGGCACATTCGATTTATATGATCCATACTTCAGCCGAGGGATCTACACATGTTTAATCATACCTCCCTTTAATCATACCTCCCTTAGGCCCGGCGTCCACCTACTACGATAGAATCGTAGACCTCCCTATATGGCACCGATACAAAATGTCAAAATCGGTGCCATATCGGGAAGGTGCAAAATCGTAGACATATGTCTAGACATGCCAATCCACCATGCATTGTATGGGGCTTTTATCAGTGTCTAATCGCAGAAACGTGGTCAACTGCCCCGATATTAGGTAACCTTCCGACGCGATTTTGATTTTTTATCGGGAGGTGCATCGTAGACCATATCGGAGCCATATCTTAGTAGGTGGACGCCAGGCCTTACTGTATATGTAGATGGCACATTTGATTTATATGATCCACACATCAGCCGAGGGATCTACACATGTTTAATCATACCTCCCTTGGTATGGTCCAAAGTCCAGGTACACATCAATGACACAACACTCCAATACCAACATGGCATTTACACAGAACAATCTGAGCCACACATGCACGCCGCTGACAAACATGTCAACCCCACAACCTGCCGAGTGGTAGCACAGCACGAGGTGACAGAGGAGGTACACAGAGGCTCCTGGACTTGCTCAAGTCTTTGATTATGGACATTCATGAATAACAAAAATATAAGATAAAATATGATGTAGACTTGCTCAAGTCTTTGATTATGGACCTTCATGATTCAAGAAAATAAGATAAAAATATGTTGTAGACTTGCTCAAGTCTTTGATTATGGACATTCATGAATCACAAAAATATAAGATAAAATATGTTGTAGACTTGCTCAAGTCTTTGATTATGGACATTCATGATTCACAAAAATTAAGATAAAATATGTTGCAGTGTGCCTGGTCCAGGGATCAAAGACTTGTCCATTAGGAGCGAAACCCCAACCGCTCCCTGTAACTCCTCAAACCCCTACCCCTCTCGCTCCTCCAGCTCCCTGGGTGCTATTATATCAGAACAATAAAACCCGCCAGTTGACGGCCTTTAGGCTGTGTGTTAACAATTGAGACTCCTGTACTCCCCTCACTGAACATCCCCGACATGAATTGGAGAACAATCTATGAAGTTATGTAGATCATGTGTATCCCTGCAAGGAGGGTAGGAGTAGGTAGAGGGGTACAGGGACTGAGCCTCGGTAAACCTAGAAAATCCAGGATATCAAGCTCCAAGCAGATATCCTGATCAGTAGCGAGGAACTCTGCATGGAGAGTGCTGGACAAGCGTGGAGCTAACCAGCGCCAGAAATCGGACACCATAACCGATTGACCAGTCCCTGTATCGAGGAGAGGAGGGGTAGAGGGATACAGGGACTGTCCCTGCATTGAAGAGAGGAGGGGTAGACTAAGTGGAGGAATACAGGGACTGTCTCTGTATCGATGAGAGGAGGGGTGGGGTAGGTCGAGGGATACAGGGACTGTCTCCGTATCGAAGTGAAGAGGGGTGGGTAGGTGGAGCGATACAGGGACTGGGGCCAGTCTAAAAAGCTCCCACACTACGCGACACGGCGATTACGAGCCGCTCCGAGCAGTTCCGAGCAGTTCCGAGCAGCCCCGAGCCGCTCCGAGCAGCCCCGAGCAGCCCTTGCCGCCCCGAGCAGCCCCGAGCCGCTCCGAGCAGCTCCGAGCAGCCCCGAGCCGCTCCGAGCCGCTCCGAGCCGCTCCGAGCCGCTCCGAACAGCTCCGAGCAGCTCCGAGCAGCTCCGAGCAGCTCCGAGCAGCTCCGAGCACTTCCGAGCAGCTCCGAGCAGCTCCGAGCAGCTCCCAGCCCCTCCCAGCCGCTCCCAGCCCCTCCCAGCCCCTCCCAGCCCCTCCCAGCCCCTCCCAGCAGCTCCCAGCCGCTCCGAGCAGCTCCGAGCAGCTCCGAGCAGCTCCGAGCCGCTCCGAGCCGCTCTCCGCTGACAGTCCACCCCGCAATGCCCACACGGCTCTCACCGATCGACTCGTCTTTGCAGCGGCGTGCAAATATTTGCGGAGAGCTGCTGGCCCCTCGCTGGCCGCTCGTCTGGCGGTCGTCGCTCATATTTCATTAGATGTCGACGTCGGCTGTGTTTTATGTCAGACCTGGGCCGCGGCCTCGGTCTGGGCAATAGGTGGCTATAGCGGGATATAGCTGGCTGTAGCTGGCGGCGCGTCAGAGGCTATCGTCGACTGGTGGTTAGACAGGTACCAACGCCTACCAACAGGTACCAACGGCGGATTGGAATCATTGTATATCAGGATTGTAATGTGGATGAGCACACTTGTGTCATGATAACTCGACTACCGCAAATAAACATAATTTTTAAAAAACAGCCTATGTCACCCATCCAGTGCTTACAGCAAAGATAGGTATGCTGCAAATGACTACCAGCCTACTATTTGTCTGTTTTTATTCCCTGTTAATAATATTTTTTTTATCTATACGCTCATCCCATGACACTGCCCTATAGATGGCGCTGAGGTGCACCGGATGTCGTGATAGGGGAGTAAAGTAAATCCTTCAGGAATTGAGCGCGGACCGAGTGGGAGATAAAAACCGTAAAACGAGCGCCGATTAATAAGACGAGCTGTCCATTAAGCTTGAGTCCCTTCTTTATTGTCTGACTGTGTTTTTGTCTTCATCTGTCTGCGTAATGAAGGTGATATATGGGCTCGAGTGTGCCTGGTGGTATTCTATCAACTCGGGTAAGGCCCGTTTCCATTGGCCGATTTCCCATCAGCGATCTACAGTCAGGAACCACCGACGGACTTTTCGTACAGCTGACTCAATATCAGTCGATGGAAACGACCCAGTTCTTGAAATAGCCCACAACTTTTTCTGCTTAGATTATGTAATGTGGCACCACCCACCACTGAGTGAAAGCTTGGTCACTGAGTA
Organism: Alentia gelatinosa; assembly: GCA_950022655.1. Classification (NCBI taxonomy): domain Eukaryota; kingdom Metazoa; phylum Annelida; class Polychaeta; order Phyllodocida; family Polynoidae; genus Alentia; species Alentia gelatinosa. Next base: position 10,781,289 of record OX465585.1, read on the forward strand.
AAATCTACTACCCTCACTGGTTTTTTGTTACCAACGCACAATCAGTGGCACCACCGACAGACGTTCTGGGTAACTAAAATAATCTACACCCTTTTTGTCTGCCAATGGAAACAGGCCTATAGAAAAATAAACTCGGATTCAATTTTATTAGAGCGTGGTCATCCACGCTTTATTATCTTTGGTATACAAAGACCCCATTGAAAGTGCATGGGGACTCATTAAACCACAACCCATTCTATAAAACATCCATGGCTAACTGTAAAATGGGCGCCGATTAATAAGACGAGCTGTCTATTAAGCTTGAGTTCCTTCTTTATTGTCTGACTGTGTTTTTGTCTTCATCTGTCTGCGTAATGAAGGTGATATACCGGCTCGAGTTGGCGTAGTGGTATTCTGTCAACTCGGGACAGAAAAATAGACTCAGATTCCATATCATATTTCTAATTTGACAAAATATTTATATAGTTGGAGTTGGGCCTGGCGTCCACCTACTACGATAGAAATTTAAACCTACGGAAATGGCACCGATACAAAAAGCAAATATCGGAGAAATATCGCGAAGGTGCAAAATCGTAGACATATGACTAGACATGCCAATCCACTATGCATCGTAAGGGTTCTCTTTCGGTGCCTAATCGTAGAAACGTGGTCAACTGCCCCGATATTAGGTGACCTTCCGATACGATTTCGATTTTCCATCGGGAGGTGCATCGTAGACCATATCGGAGCCATATCATAGTAGGTGGACGCCGGGCCTTGGTCCCAGACAACCCTGGAAAAAGGCATATTTCTAATATCTATATTCCCGCCCAACGTATGCACAAACAAATTACCTGGATGCAAGGAGGTGTAAGCAAATTTTACGTTCAGGCACCCCATATAGGGGTGCTCTTTTGTGGGATAAGTTAAGTGCCAATGTCAGGAAGAGGTGGGCATCTATGAAAGATTTCAACAAAAAGATAACCAAACTGAAAACTCAGTGTATGAATAGCTATCGTAACCCCCATCCATCACCACACTACTAACCACCCGAAGATTAATTAATTGATCAATTAACCCGTTGATTGATTTGTTAATTAATCTGCCTTATCGTATCTATTATAACTATTTCCTTATGACGGTATGACTGTACTCGATGAATGTGAATCCTTATTTTTCTGATTGTACCTACAGTGGAAGAACATAATACCAAGAAAACTGATTTAGGGTTGAACGATTAGTTCCCAAATCATATAGCAGTCGGTCACCTTGTCGCAGGCAAATTATGTAACCCCTCGCTCGACCCGCACACTGATAAAATTGGTGTATGGTCCACTAATCACTGGGGGAGGCCAAAAACCAAAGAAACCGAGTGTTCACTAATCGCTGGGTAGCCTTGCCTAGCTGTCCTACATCTACCGACTTCGTTAGGATGGCTTGGCTGAGACAAGTTACCCTCCGTTTGTCGCCGACAAACGTACATAAATGTTCCGAAATCGGTAGATGGGCATTGGGCTTTATGTTAATTGTTTTCACAGAGTTAGAATTTTCTCTAATTTGAAAGAAGTAAATACCACACTGCACTCCACAGAGTGAGGGGTAAAAACTTTCCAAAAAAATCAAAACAATATAGAAAAAAATAAAACTCCAAAAAATAAAAAATCCCTACTATTTTGATCTATTTCAAGATCGGCTTTATCATCGTCTGGATGTACCACGAAAGGAAACAAGAGACGAGTAAAAGCAAATTCTGAAAACTTTATTTAGGAAACGGCACCCCGACCGACGAGGCCAATGACAGTGCGAACTGAGTCCGGCGAATTAGGCGGCCGAACCTAATGAACCCCTGACAACGCCCAATTGGCTTCAGATATTTTGTCATCATTAAAATTTAAAATTTCTAATTAGTACCTCAGCATTCTTGGGGATGTGACGTCTGATGAGGCAATCTATCATAATGAGTAATGAAATAGTGACTATACAATATGTTTAGTTGCATAAACTATAGAGGAAATCTATGAATGTTTAGGGTTAGAGCTCGTATCCCATCGAGTTTGAATCGCGTAGTAATTCACAAGGTATAGCCGCATGGATTAAATTTGTTTTTGGATTTGAAGGCAATTTTTCTTAAGGGAATATTATGTGTACAATCACCGAATTCGGCTATACAGCCGTTCTTCCACTCTGGCCCTAGCCCCCTACTCCTTATTCTGATGGCAGGTGTTAAGCCGAATGAGCAGTGGGTACCATTTTCGTGTAAGGCCCGGCGTCCACCTACTACAATATGGCACCGATATGGTCTACGATGCACCTCCCGATTCAAAATCAAAATCGCGTCGAAAGGTCACCTAATACCGGGGCAGGTGACCACGTTTCTGCGATTAGACACCGATATAAACCCCATACAATGCGTGGTGGATTGGCATGTTTAGACATATGTCTACGATTTTGCACCTTCCCGATATGTCTCCGATATTTGCTTTTTGTATCAGTGCCATATCGGGAGGTCTAAATTTCTATCGTAGTAGGTGGACGCCAGACCTAAGTCTTTGGTATGACCCGACCGGGGTTTGAACCCCTGATCTCCCATGCTCAAACCTAACATCTTTTCTACTCAGCTACTGAGCTTGGTGGCAGTGACTCAAACATGATTAGATTGACCTCTGACCCTAAACTTGAATGGGTTTCTGAATTTATCTCATTCTTCTCATTGACTTATGGGCTAACATTTTTGACATAATCTCCCATTGGATATTTGTCCTATATATCTTACAGGCGTTAGATACGAAATCCCAATGTTAAGTCTATTGAGAAGAATACCAGGGGTGAGATAATAGCGAGATGGCCATACAATACAACTGATGTAGAACGGTTAATAAAGCTGGAACGATTTTCAACATGTTGCCATTTATCCAGTTCGTTTTTTTTGTGCATACAATACAGGGTTTTAGTAGTATTTATAGTCTCTCTATGAATCATTTTCAATAATTTGAACATGACATTCAAACATATAGCTCTTATATCAAACACACAACTCATATATCAAATAAAAGAGTAAGCACAACTTTGCGTGCAGAAAGGCTATTGTCATAGCAGCAATAAGCAGAATAGAGTATCCGTTTATTTTTAGCCTCACATAATCGGCTGTTTTTCCTCGGGTAAGTAATTCGATATTGCTCTTGCATGGTGTCCCTCGCTGGGGTGACTAGGGATAAAAAGAACCCACACATCAACGTAAACATGACGGGAATGTCTTTCATCCATCCACTCTCCCAGCAGAGATCTTGCGCTCAACTTCCTATGGCCGCTTATATCTCGGCCCCAACTTGCCTGTTTGGGCTCAAATCTGGCCCATATGCCAGTTTCTAGAATATCCTAAATTCTTAGCACTTTTGGTAGTATATTGTGGTTAAATTGTAAATAAAGATGTACATATTTATGGCATGTATAATTATATCCAACATATTATCATACAGATATATATTTGTGGAGACACAGGAACACGCATTTGATGAATATTCATGAGGTCACATGATAGTTCACATGTTATTTCGCGGGCTCACATGCTCCGGGTCCGCCATTACGATCACTGGTCTCTAACACACTTGTCCAGTCATGGGATTACTTTCTTCAGTGAATAGTACCTCATGTGTTGCAGGGTTTTGTTTGTCAACATGACACAAGTGCTTATTCAAAGGGGCAGTCTAATCAAATTATAAAGTGCTTTAAAGCTGAAAAAGAAACAGTTGGATTGTCTGTGAACCCCATTTAACAATTCCCATATTTCCCAATTTATAATACATGAGTAGTTCGAGTTTCACAAACTTTTGACAAATTCCTTGTTTTGAATCCGAAATCTTGGCTGGTTCCTCCTGTCCTTAGTAATTACGCGGGGAACCAGCATATGACGTCACTTGGTTGAGGCAGAAATTAGTGCAAGCGCCACAAAAGATCTGCTGGGAGAGTGTCATCCGTCCTCTAGTATTGAAACTGCTTTCCTGGTAAACCTCTGCCCCCTGCATGCCCGCCCCCTACCGGCAAACCTCAGGTGCTTAGTCACGTGGTCAGGTGCCTTCGAGTCTCAACTGAGCAGGTGGGCACACGTTGAAATTTTGTTTCACTTTATTTTCACATTTATTATTTGGCTCGATTCAATAGTTCATGACTTCTGCCATCGTTACCCGAGTGACAGTTTTCTTTCCACACTTATTGTTTCACTGCCTTCCTCATATCTTATGTATAACAGAACAGAATAAAATAGAAATAATTGAAATAAGAAAACGAAATAAATAGACAATAATCGATGGTTTTGTAGACAGGCGGCCGTAAACCACCAGCGGGTTGACGCGTAGTAATACACGAGCGCCAAAACCATCCATTTCAGGAATTGCCATATTTAAGGGTATATAACTAGGCACTATATTTTTTGCTCTGGAGCATAAATGGACTTTTCCCGCGTATTCCATGGCTTTGAAGCCGTATACCACGGGGTTTTTTTTGGGTTTTTTTGGGGTTTTTTTATTTTGATAAATACAGACATTACAATCGCCCTGGTCGTGGGCGTTCTTCCTTGCGTCGTCCAGAACATATTATACATTACACAAGACAGAACTAATAAAGGACATTAACAACAGACATAACATAAACAGTACATCACAACACAACAACACAGAATTTTTTGCCCACCAGTAACATGTAGTCCGTTCTTCGGTATTGAATCCACCCAATCACACCACTAAATCATAATACTCACTATATTGTTCACACACAAGCCAGAGCATGTCATTTCTTAACTTTTTTCTTGTTTTACCTAATTTGATTTGATTTGGTTTGAATAACCCATTCATATTTATACATAGTAGTTTATTCAAATAAATCCCAGGTCATATGACTCCGAGGATACTCTATCAGGTCATATGACACCGATTTCATTGGCATATAGCCTGTACCTTTTCATAGATTTCTGGTTTCATTAAATAGATCTTGATCTCATTTTTAAACTCTTTCTTAGCAACTAATTTCTGCGTACTATGCTTTAGCAAGTTCCATAGCTCACTACCTTGGTAGAGCGGGGCTATGCTTGTATTTCTCTGTTCTTGGCCTCTTTATTTTTAGTTGGGATTTCTGGTTCCCACGAATATTGCAGGTTCCTCTCATTTCCAGTAAATTACCCGGTATCTTTTGCCACCAATGGATCATCATCAGAAATTGAATAGCTCTTCTGTAAAAAATGGGCCTAATGCGTACTTGATCATACAATTCCAGAACATGAACATCTGTGTTTTTCTTAACAGAGAGTGCGGTTCTAAGACAGTTATTGATTATGATCTGTAATCTATTTCTGTTTTTTGCAGATGCGCTGCAATAGATGTAACCCACATACTCTAACTTTGGCAGAATCATTTGTTTTACGATCTTTACCGCAGTGTCTGTATTCAGACAATATCTGATTTTTCGTAATTTGAACCACCTTTGTCGTACATCTCTGAGGATTTTCTCCACGTGGAGGTTATAGTTCAAGTTCTGGTCTATAAGTACTCCAAGGTAGTTATACGATTTCACTACTTTCAGCTGTTGGGTATCAACAGTACAGGTAAGGTCATCATGATTACATCCGATCCACATTAAGTTCGATTTTTTAATATTAATAGTTAGTTTTTTCTGTTTGAAAAATTCGCTCATAATGTCTATCTCCGTTTGCATTATGTTCTACTACCTCCGGGTTTTTACCACTGACTATTAAAATCAAATCATCTGCATACATAAATATTTGGGCCTGGTGTAAAATTTTGAATATGTCGTTTATAAAAATTACAAATAGCAGCGGCCCCAGGACCGATCCTTGGGGAACACCGTATTCAACTGGGCGTTTAGGTAAGTCTCCATTTTTGCATTTGATTTTCTGCATTCTGTCTTTTAAGTACGTTTCCAATAACGTTATTGTTTGCTTGTTTACAGTTTGAATCCGTATACCATGGTTATGGTATCTGATGGTTTTTAAACAATGGGTTTACTGAGTCCCCATATATTTCCAATGGGGACCTCGTACACCATGGGTAATAAAACTAAAAAATCCAGAGTCAGTGAGACCAGGAAGGCAGGGGCCCGTTTAATAAGCTAGGATGGTACATGTAGATCCTTTTCTGTATGTCATTGAGACCCAGGGACAATGTAGGTCTACTTAAGGCCTGGCGTCCACCTACTACGATATGGCTCCGATATGGTCTACGATGCACCTCTCGATAAAAAATCAAAATCGCGTCGAAAGGTCACCTAATATCGGGGCAGTTGACCAGGTTCCTGCGATTAGACACTGATAAAAACCCATTAAGATGCGTGGTGGATTGGCATGTCTAGACATATGTCTGCGATTTTGCATCTTCCCGATATGTCTCCGATATTTGATTTTTGTATCGGTGTCATATCGGTAGGTCTAAATTTCTATTGTAGTAGGTGGACGCCAGGCCTAATTCTACACTTACTGCCGAACTTATTGATGGTTAATACTTTAGCGAACAGAAGATCCGGGTAAGCTGTCTTTTAAGAAAGCTATGACCCGACAACTAACAGCCCCATAACTGTTTTCCTCTGTGTTTCTGCAGCATATCCCTGTTCCGGCTTACCCTGATGCCCTAAAGTTTCTCAACTATTCTTCCAATCCATCATTTCATACATTGCACCTTGTGTCTGACATAAATCCTACGTTGCCAGCCTCGGTTATTTGTTTGTCACCATATTCATGGAAAAGCTATATTTCATACATAATGGATAAAGCTTAACTTTGATTTTTTTTTTAAACACAAAAAAAACCCACAAATATCAATAAAAGACAACTCTTGTACGAGACACAAAAAAACACTTCATGTACGATCCTGATTATTAAACAGGCCCCAGGGTAGCTCATTTGCATACTAATTTGCATGAAATACGAGCCTGGGTTTTGATTTGCGGAGAGCAGGTGCGGCGCGGGCAGGTTGTTTGCTTGTTTGCATTCATGGTGGGTGGCTATCAGGAGTGTTTGCTCTAAAGTAGGTCAATGTTTGTTCTCCACATAATCGACTCATTTTTCACCAGGAGCTGCTCTCGTCCCCCGATATTCATCAGATATATATTCCTCACCGAGTTAATATTTACATAAAAGTGGGTCCAATATGTCAGCAAACTCCTGCTATCTATATTTTTTGTTCAGTAATGCTGAACCATCCTTTGTGCTTACATAGGGTTTTAGAACAATTCTATAATAAAAATTGATAATATAACATTGGATTTTCCCAAGCGAGTGAGAAAATACAAGTGAGTTGGTCGGTGAGCAGATGAAGAATGAGGAAATAACGGTTGTGAGTTGCTCACCGCCACGCGTAATGCCCCAGTCACACTGGCGTAAAAAACGCCGTTTTTCCGTGTACGCACATCTACGTTCTTCTACGCATTTTGAAATATACAAATACACGGTGATGCGCGGGAAAACGCGGAGATACGTAAATGAAAGTCGGAATGCGCCGAAAGACGCCACAATACGTAAAGAAGCGTAAATAAACGTTGATGAGCGTTGAGAAGCGTACTAAAACGTTAAAGCAATGCATACAGATGCGTTCCAAATCCGTTGCTAATACGTGGTCCCCACCAATTTAAATACGTAAAAGAAACGCCGAAATTTACGCCAGTGTGACTGGGGCATTACGAATTATCACCGTAGTCATCGCATTATCAACAGCAACCACCTGGACAACGGAAGTAGAAAATATCCGAGGTGAATAACAAGATACATTTCATTCGGTATTTATATTTATATATTATCATATATAATAATATATATGTAAAATGGTGGTTCTCGTGCAGTGTTATGCAATGTGGCACCACCTACCATTGAGTGAAAGCTTGGTCGCTGAGTGAAATATACTATCCTCTCTGAATTTTCGTTACCGAATCACAATTAGTGACACCACTGGCAGACGTTCTGGGTAAAAATCTGCACCCTTTTTGTCGGCCAATGGAAACAGGCCTATAGAAAAATGAACTCGGATTCCGTATCATTTGAGCGTGGTTACACGCACTTTATTATCCATCGTATACAAAGTACCCTTGAGAATGTATAGGGACGCAGTAAATGTTAGTATATAGAACTGTCAGATACCATAACTGTGGTATACGGATTCGATTCTGAGGTATACAGCCTCAAAGCAACATACATACGGGAAAATAGTCCTTTTGTGCTATAGAGCAAGGAAGTAGTCCGTACTGTTATACCCGTTAAAATGGCAATTACTGGGTTTAATATATTTTTTAAGATTTGAAGAACTCCCCTGTGGGAGAAATTGTGACAAATTAAATAAATAATAAAAAAGATGGACAATAAAACCAGCTACAAACGAATTGAGGTTGACGGCACTAGCGTCGCTAGCGCTCGTGTATTACGACGCGACAACCTCTCGTGGTTCACAACCGCCTGTCCACAAAACCATTGATTATTGTCTATATCTTCTCCATGTGTTTAATTCTCTAAACAAAATTGCTCCGCGGGGGCAGGTGCATTGCTGGTGGTGATGGTAATACATATTCTCGTAATGATCTATTTATATGTAGGATTCATATTCTATGAAGACAATTTGATAATAATGATAATAGAAATAGAACTAAAGAAGTCGTGCAATTTATTATTTGATATAACATCCCCTAGGAATGTTAAAAGCTACGAGGCAGAGAACATTTCTCATCACAACCGATGCTAGCTTAAAAATGACTGCTCCACGTCAGAACCAAACCCCAATGCAAACAAACAAAAAATAGAAAGAAATCCCTAAAGAATAACGAACATACATCTACTCGTACAAGATGGAGATGTTTCAACACTATTTATGTTATATTGCTAAGCCTTAGGGAAGATAACCCTTGCCTTATTTGCTCATAATGTGCAGTCATTCATGATCAGAAGCATCCCCTTTCCTACCTCTTAGATGCCTAGTAAGTGATGGTACTCCTCTGCACTGGGGAACTAAAGACATCACCATGCATCATCATCCATTCTCCTCATGAACATATAGTTATAATCACCATCCAGAGGTGTCCCCAAACCCATCCATTTCTGTGCCGTGCCGTACGCGGAAGTCACACTTGGGCCCCGTTGCTCCACGTTTACGACAGAGCTGCAGATCGCAGAATAGCAATCTGAGGGCCTAAATGTTGCTCCTGAAATTTTGAGGATTGCTTCATAATTGCATAGGCGCAACGCCGCATAAAATACGGCTTTTAGCGATACATTTTACGCGGACCTTCACAACACTGCGGATCGTATTGCTGTGGGTTAAATACAGCCTTATCGGATATTTCAAATGACGATCCATGGTGGCACCACCAACCCCTGCCCCTTGTTCTTCTACCTATAGGAAATAGCAATCCACGACACAAGGTGTCAGGCCAGTTTTAACTGTAATGCCATCTGTATTTGATTAAAGAACTGATGAATTTTTCCCTGTCTCATTCAATATGTGCCCCTGAATGGTTGTATCGCTATCTCATCGTGAAAATTAGCGATACCGTGGAAATATAGCGATACAATCCGATATTACGGGAGCAACCCTTTTTCAGTTAGATCGTTAAAGAAATCGTAAAAATGAAATTGCGATCCGATTATAGCTAGCGATACCACAAAAAGTGGAGCAACGGGGCCCTGGGCACCTAAAGTCATCACCATCCATCATCATCCATTCTCATCATAAACATATACACAATAATGACTGGCTTTGTGTACGAGTGGCCGTAATCTCTGAGTAGTTGACGCGTAGTATTATCCGAGCGATTAGCGAGGATATTACGTCATCAACTATGAGGAGATTACGGTCACTTGTACACAAAACCAGTCGTTATTGTATTTATTACCCACCTACAAGATTAATAACAAATTTATTGCAATAAAAATGTTTCTGTAAAATATTTAGTTCCAGACACCACCGCACTGTTGAGTGTGGCAGTAATTCGGTGTAGACTTACACTAATAATATAGTTCGCCATTAACCTGTACTTTTAGCATGCAATGTGTGTTATTACAATGATTTTTTTATGGTAAATGAGATTATCATGATTGCTTCTAGATAATTAACATAGAATAAACATTCAAGAAACTTATTTCGAAGTACATGATGATTTGACCTCATTATGGACAGGACTATTTTTCCGGAATCTCCTGCAGGAGATTCTGACATGCCAGAATCTCCAGGTAGCCGATTCCAGGCACTCTATACATTTCCTATGGAGACTCCGTATTAGGTGGGTAATAAATTCTTATCATCACCGTCCTGAGGTGTTCCCAAACCCATCCCTTTATGTCCATTGATATTTATATAGAACTGCATAGAGAATCGTATGAATACATAATACTCCACGATTTTGGAAGGGCCGCAATCCTCATCGAGGCGAAGCCGAGTGACTATTACGGCCCTTTTAAACGAGTGGATTGTTGTTTATTTTACGATACGAGTTCGGTTCTGGATTTATCTCACCCCTTTCAAGGTTAGGGGAGTTGAAATTTCTTGTCTTGTCTTGTCATCTCTCTGAAATCCTGGCCGCTGATTGGTCAATCGCTTATGATGTCATCTCATATTCACTACGCCACGACCATGGCGTAGTATTGTCACTTTACGGGGGTGAACGTTGAGTATTTTTTTCTAATGTTATTCCTATGACTAAACTTGTACCAGGGGTGAGATAATGCCTCGTCCCTAAACAAATCAAAGGAGCTATGAACCTCTGAAGTAATATATACCTGTAAACTCTAATTTTATCTATCATCCCGTCGACGATAAGTAGTTGCAAAATTACCAATTTATATGTAGAATGTCGATATGTTGGTGAACCTTTTGAAAATCATAATATAGAAAGACAAGGTTAACTAGTGTGTCTGAATGGAATCTGTTCAGAGATATTTTGGTCGGAAATACTCACCGAATTCGAAGAATGAGGTGAGTATTTCTGACCTAAATATCGAGGAACAGATGCAATTCAGACACACTCACTATGTCTTTTTATTATCATATACCTAGAAATCACTAAGAATGCCATTCTACAACTCACTAAATAGTAGAATGAATGGTCACATGGTACGGAGGGTAGTATGATACATATTACGCCATAGTGTGGACGAATGATATCATTACTACTAGGGCGTATACATGAGACATTCGTGCACCGGTATATAATAATACAACTTTGTTGTCTGGTTTGAACACGGAATTACCCCCCATCGCTCGTTATGTAAAATTACCGCCATTATGTATGATTCCCAGTCTATATTTCATTTTTGGCCAGGCAGCTACAGGAACACTGCGTAGTTAAAGGTGTGTTGGTTTGAATATACGATACATGAGGCACATTTGTGGGCATAATCGATGAATATCGATGAACTTATTGTCGTTTAATAATAATAATGATTTCCTCTCTCTCTATCCCTCTCTCCCTCCCTCTCTCTCTATCTCTATCTCTCTCTATCTCTCCCTCTCTCTCTATCTCTCTCCCTCTCTCTCTCTATCTCTCTTTCCCTCTCTCCATATATCTCTCTATCTATCTCTCTCCCTCTCTCTCTATCTCTCTATCTCTCTCTATCTCTCTCTATCTCTCTCCCTCTCTCTCTATCTCTCTCCCTCTCTCTCTATCTCTCTCTATCTCTCTCTCCCTCTCTATCTCTCTCCCTCTCTCTATCTCTCTCTATCTCTCTCCCCTCTCTCTATCTCTCCCTCTCTCTCTATCTCTCTCCCTCTCTCTCTATCTCTCTTTCCCTCTCTCCATATATCTCTCTATCTATCTCTCTCCCTTTCCTCTCTATCTCTCTATCTCTCTCTATCTCTATCTCTCTCTATCTCTCTCCCTCTCTCTCTATCTCTCTCCCTCTCTCTCTATCTCTCTCTATCTCTCTCTCCCTCTCTATCTCTCTCCCTCTCTCTATCTCTCTCTATCTCTCTCTATCTCTCTCTATCTCTCTCCCCTCTCTCTATCTATATATATATATATATATTACATTATTTATGCTCTCTATTACTGACACTCAATGCCCATGACATTTCCTCGTACATGTATGGGGGAAGTCGGCTATTACCTCGTTCGTCAGTGGCCTGAATAGATAGAAGCATTATGTAAGACAACCATCTCATTCCAATGCACAACGACCCCACGTTACGGTGTGGGAGTAACGGTTACCTAATTGGCAATGCTATTGTCTGAACAGAGGATAGATGACTTGTTGGCTTGAACACAAAGTTTAAAGGCGGGGACACAGCAAGCGAGAAACGCAGCGAGTTCCGTAATCGCCAACACAAAATGGCGTATATGTGAGATATCATTTCATATTTTATCTGATTATTGCTTCCAAGATGCTAAATTATAAGCAGGAGATATTCCTATGAAATAAAATCTCACATACACGTCAATTTGTGTTGGCGATTCCAGAGATCGCTGCCTTCACTTGCTTGGTGTGTCCCCGGTATCAAGCAACAGGATGTGACCGTTTTGGCAGTACCACACTAGAGGCAGTTATTTTTGGTTGCTGTAACCACTTCTATTGTTCTCATCATTGATTAAATCCATATGAAGTAGGTTAACTCTATTGCTGATAAAATGAGCATTCAGAAATGTATCATAGGATGAACTATACGGTAAGGCTATGCTCAAATCCATAGTTCATTTCATGTGAAGTAATACATAAAATGAAAAAAAGTAAAAAGCAAATTCTCAAAATGAACCGCAAGAATTCGGTATATTGTTGCTAATCATCCACCAGACACAAAGTGTCCATAGAAAATATTGTGAGTTAGGCCCGGCGTCCACCTACTACGACAGAAATTTAGACCTACCAATATGGCAACGATAAAAAAAAGCAAATATCGGAGACATATCGGGAAGGTGCAAAATCGTAGACATATGTCTAGACATGCCAATCCACCACGCATCCCAATGGGTTTTTTTTGGTGCCTGATCGCAGAAACGTGGTCAACTACCATAGGTGCATCGTAGACCATATCGGAGCCATATCGTAGTAGGTGGACGCCGGGCCTAAGGGAGAGAGAGACATATATATATGGACAGAAGGATGAGTCACCAACCCGATGAATTTGGTGAGATACTCATTTTCAGAATATACCACCTCTGGTCTCTCTTCTACTGACCAAAGTGCGGCCTGTATTAGGACAAAGCCCCTGACGCCTCGTGTAGCCCCCACAACGTGCCCCCCACAACGTGCCCCCAACAACGTGCCCCCCACAACGTGCCCCCACCACGTCCTCCCTCCCGGCATGGTGCGGTCAGATAAGGCCTGAGTCACTGCGAGCAGCACAGGAGGCCTGCAGAGAGTGACTCAGTCACAGATCAACCACTACAGTGGTCTATAGAGCACATAGCTATTGTGGTATGGCGGTAGCCATCTTGCCCCCTATGCTAAATAAAACACCAGGTGGCAGGTCCAGTTATCAGTGGAATTTATTGAAGAAATCTCCATAGTTTGCCATAAAAGGGTTTAAGCCTCGTCTCCTGATTATCTGTAGATTATAACAGCAGAAAATATTGTTGTCTCCCGACTACAGTGGCTTATAATCTCATAGTGGATGATGGCAGAACTAGCAATCACTAGTACAGATAGGTAATGTTCCCTGGGTGCCACCATTTTGCCCCCCCCCCCTCCCCAGTATATATTATTCACTTCTGAAGGTGAAAAAGTAGGTCAAAAGTAGTGTACTATTGGAGGGGCAAAAGAAAGTGAGTGAAAGTAGCGAACTGTCAAAACTTTAGCTCTGCTCACACATGTGCATAGGACTGCATGCGAGGAACAAACATATCTAGGGTTTAATCTTTAAATCATCCTACTCTGGGATGGGTGTTGAAAGACAAGGGAACAATGGTAACGTTTTGAAAGCCAATTAAAATTTCGTAAGAACAAAGACCCGTAATTCAGGTTATGTCCCCCGAATGGAGGTGCCATACTATGGACCAACTGGTGACTGCTTTAAGAACTAGCAAAATGACCGCCTCCATAGCACAATAGCTATGTGCCCTGTAGTATTCCAACCCCAGAGGATCTCAAAGAGTCTGGGTGTCTGATGTCTGAGTAGGGACTAAGCGTTTAGTGCACTGAATGGGGTATTGACCTCTGGGGACTGAGCCTAACTACAGAAGGATTATAGAGATAGGGGCAACTCATTGACCCTCAGTTCTTCGTATTGGGAAGGGTGAATTTTCTCATACATATTTCAGGGGTGTTCTGGGCGGTTAAGCCCAATACACATCTACCGATTCAGGGTTGAACGATTAATCCCCAAATCGTATAGGAGTTGGTGAACTTGTCGCAGGCAAATTATGTAAACCCTCGGCCCATGTCGGCCATCCAATCAAAAGCCATTTACTATAATTCCTTTGTTAGCGACTTGATTTATCAACACGTTGATAAACTTTTGGCGACAGATTTAGGAACATCGAATGACAACTAGTCGTAGACAAAAGAACACCTTAAGCGGGTGGTTTCACTAATCGTTGGCTGAACCTTGCCTAGCTGTCCTACATCTACTGACTAGAGCCGACTCCATTAGGATGGCTCACCTGAGACAAATTACCATTCCTTTGTCGCTGACAAAGGTACATCAATGTTCTGAAATCGGTAGATGTGTATTGGGCTTTACCGGAGAACTCGACCCGAAAAGAACTCGACCCGTAGTCGTCAGGAGAACTCGACCCGTTTTGGAGAACTCGACCCGCGAAGTTGACCCGTTTTAGATACTTATGGTTAAAACAGTTTCATATAAAAGGAAAGGTCTGTCTAGGTAGGGATAGTTAACTTTTTGAAGAATAAACCCGGGGATTTGGAAAATAAATCCAGATATGTTTAGGGGTAGGATTAAGGATAGGGTTAGGTTTAGGGTTAAGGTTATGGTTACGGTTAGGGGTATGATTAGGGTTAGGGACAGGGTTAAGTTAGAGTTAGGGTTAGGGATAGGGATAGGTTTGGGGTTAAGGGTATGGTTTTCTGTTTTACTTCTTTCCCAGAAAAGACCACATTTGAAGACAAGATAGCATACTACTAGGTATAGTATTTATCCAAATTTGTAGCGAAAAGATACTTGAGTTGAGAAGATTTAAAACAGGTCAAGTTTGTTACAGGTCAAGTTCTTCGAACGGGTCAAGTTCATTATGGGTTGATTTTTTTTTTTTTTACAAGTCAGATCGTTGCAAGTCAAGTTCTTCAAATGGGTCGAGTTTGTTATAGGTTGATCTTTTGTATGGGTCGAGTTTGTTATGGGTCGAGTTTGTTATGGGTCGAGTTCATTTCGGGTCGAGTTATCCACTATTCTTCTGGGCAATATAGAAGCAGCTGGAAGATGTTGACTCTGTTTTCTATCAGAATGATGGAAGAGGACTCCAATAAAGACATGGGCTCCAGATCCTCCTCAGCCCTAGACAGCAAATCCGCTGCATCTTCCCTAAGCCCTGACCACTATGTGGAGGATTTGTGTCAATTCTGTACACGCATTCTCTTGGCTTCTACAGGAGATGTCACTATCATCCCTCCCTATTATGACAACACTGCTAGATCTGATTAACCCCCTTGGTGCTGTGCCGAACTAAGGAAGAAACCAACAAGGTTTGGGCTGAGTCGCCGTTCTCCACGAGTTCAAACGCGGAGCGATATTCATGACACGAAGCGGAGTGAATATCGCGCAGCGTTTGAACGAGTGAAAAACGGCGACGAAGCATAAACCGAGTAGCTTTCTGTATTTATCTCAACCCTCCACAATTGAATGAAAATTTACACAGTATCACATATAAATGATAGTCACTGGAAATAGATGCCATTGTGAGTGACAACTGACGCTCTATCCAGCCGGGACTATATTACACTTACTACTGCGCGCTGATTGGTTAGCGAATTTGACGTCATAGCGTGGCGAATATTCCGTAATTCTCGTAGGGGTGTGGAGAACGAGTTCCCAATGTTTGTATGATGCCTAATCCTAATTGAAATTGGGTAATTTATTTTTTCAAAAGCTATCAAAACAGCCGAAACGTTGTGTACTGCTGCTTAATAAAGATCGACCTACAAACCAACTTGGGAAACACCATCTTTTACCCTTAGAATTTTCTTTGTTAATATTTGATTGAATTGGTATTTTTCACCAGAATCTATATAGTAATTCATATTGTTAATGTTAGCATATATAATTTCATCCCTCCAGATATTGGTCCACGGAATCGTTCAATTATTTCCTTTAAATGACTGATAGGAAAACTCTAGATTTACTTTTTTCACTTCTCTCATGGTTTCTAAGGACCTGGGGCCCGTTTTATAATCTAGGATAGCACATATAGACCCTTTTCTGTACCTCGTACAAGGGTTATCGTTTAATAATCTTAGCTAAGTCTGTTAGCTAAGACAGTATTAACAGTTCATAAGGTCGTCCATAAGTGTTGAATAAAGTTGACTTACATCGTCCATGGGTCTGTATGGCATACAAAAAAGGGTCTACATGTACGATCCTAGATTATTAAACGGGCCCCTGCATCGCATCTACCATCACACTAAGGCCCGGCAATACTACGATATGGCTCCCAATAAAAAATCAAAATCGCGTCGGAGGGTCACCTTATATCGGGGCAGTTGACCACGTTTCTGCGATTAGGCACCCACAAAAACCCCATACAATGCGTGGTGGATTGGCATGTTTAACATATGTATACGATTTTGCACCTTCCCGATATGTCTCCGATATTTGCTTTTTGTATCGGTGCCTTATCGGTAGGCCTAAATTTCTATCGTAGTAGGTGGACGCCAGTCCTATCCCATGCCTTACTGCACCCCAAAACAACAATTAAACACAATTCATAAATCACAAAGTGTGAAACGATGAATATTTTTTCGTAATACATGCAATGCGCTCAACCTTCCACACATGTTTACGTTTCCTAAAACTGAGGTGTTTTCTTTCCGCCCTAAAATATGCAAGAAGGAAGGGAAAAGAGAGCAGCTGCGTTGACGGGCCGACCTGTAATTAATGTTTGTGGTCCGTGCGCGAACAGGGCGGTCTGTGATCAAGGCTGGCAGAACTATAACTTATCGGATCGAAGCATGAGGTTGGGTCTAGATACCGACTCCTACCCACCCGGTAAAGGATGAGGCTCAGGGCAAAGGATGAGGCTCGCATTAAGTGGGATTCACACGAAGAGACTCATGTGCCTGAGACTGATGTACTTCACACCTTTAAGCCGGATGCCCATCTACCGATTCAGGGTTGAACGATTAGTTCCCAAATCGTATAGGAGTCGGTCACCTTGTCACAGGCAAATTACGTAACCCCTCGCTCGATCCGCACACCGATAAAATCAGTGTATGGTCCACTAATCGCTGGGGGACGGCAAAAACCAAAGAAACTGAGTGTTCACTAATCGCTGGGTAGCCTTGCCTAGCTGTCCTACATCTACCGATTCCGTTAGGATGGCTCGGCTGAGACAAATTACCCTCCGTTTGACGCCGACAAACGTACATTAATGTTCCGAAATCGGTAGATGGGCATTGGGCTTTACTCTAGTCTCAGACAATTCTCATTTGGTAAAAAATTCTCATGGCTAAGTACTTTTATCAGTCTCAAGGAAAAATGGCGAATTTGATTCACATGGGAGGACACACCTGGTACATAATCTCAGACATAGCCACAGTGACCACTCACCTTGGGACTCAATTACCCTTGATGTGAAGGGTGTTAAAAACATGTAATCATGCTTGCTGGCCTCCTATTGGCTAGGCCAGGTACATGGTCGCAGCAGGTCCATTTGTCTCACCAAAATGTCCCTATAGATTTTAAACCTGTTTTAAGTCAAAATCTCATGAGATTCTGTTCCTTGTTAGGGGTGATTGTCGCCGACAATTGCAAGGGAAAAAAGTTGTCTCAGCAAAATGGAACCCTGTCATTCACACGAGGAGATTGTGTCCCAGTACCGAATCTCAGCAGGATTTGTCTCAGACAAACACTTTGTGAGGTACATGGATCCCATGTGTGAATCCCACTTTAGGGGCAAAATGCCAGGAATATATCACAGAGCCGCTTGTCCGCAAAACCATCGCTTGTTGTATTTATTATCCATCTTTTAGAATAAATTAAACGCAGTAATTGCCATATTATAGGGTATAACAATGATGACTATGTCTTTTTTCTATAGCAGAAAGAGACTATTTTCCCGTATACCATGGTTTTGAGGCAATGTAACACAGATTTGAATCCGTATACCACAGTTTTGGCATCTGAATGGGTTTATAAAAGGGGTCGTGCTTTACTGAGTCCCCATACACTTTCAATGGGGTCTTTGTATACGATGGATAATAAAAATGCGGACTCTACCCACCCCGACAGTTTCCCATCGCCATGATGCCAATGGCAAAGGATGAGCTCACATTAGCGGCAAAATGCCAGAAATCCATGAGGGATAACAGAATAGCACTGACTCAGACATAGGAAATTGAGAGTGATATGGTGTGTGTGTTTTTTGTGAACCTGCTGGCTAGAAGTAAAATGAGTTCTTCATGTCGGGGGAAATCATGAGGGTCATTATTACAATTGGCAATATAATAAGCGTCGATGTATAATAATGCATTAGCATAATATGTGTATTAGGCAGGCTAGCTGATTCGTATTGCCTTTGTATAGCGAATGCGTCAGGAAAATATCATTCGTCTTTTTTTATATGTTCCATTACAAAAGGGAAGTTGCCCTGTCAGTTTCAAGCCATTACCGGCACAAAACGTCAGGATGCGTCATCGCATTCTCAGCAAAAATATTTTAATGGTCCTTTTTCTTTAGGAACAGATGTTACCTTCACTCGGAAGTCGTAAATTTTGTTTTATTCGCGCATTCATATCGCCAATATCTTTTAGAATGGGTTTCTCTGTAATTTCTGAAAGAGGAACATATGGTCCGTACCGTCAAATATTTCCTTAAAGCATCTGTATTTTCAATTCCTACAGAATTGGATTGTAGTATACTTTTGGGAATAGGCATTAAGTAAATAACTGAAAATGATATTTTAGTTAATTGTACTATTCATGAACATATATGTCCTAGAGATGTACTGTAGTGGCTTTTTTGCCACTCATATCACTGTAACCAATTATCTCCGTTATGAAACATCAAATCACTAGTATAACTGTCACCAAGTATCTACATAATGGTTGTATTGATGTGAAAAACAATTGAACCAGTCACCTATCCTCCCACGTCAAATGAATGAAAGAAGCTGTACTGAGAACATTAAGGATCCCAAAGAGCGACTATATAGAGAAATTATAATTTCACCTGAAAGAAATACTGATACAGAAGATACTCTAGAATGTAAAATCTGGTGAGATCACTTAACATCAAAGACACTCACCATGGACTGGCAGACTGACAGTCTGCGTATCTTTTGGTTCACCTAAGGCCAGTTAACACTGTGCGACTTAGAGGGCTTACGAGCCAGTACATCCAGTCTCAGACTGGAGGTACCGGCTTCCTTGTGACTGGGTGTACCGCATGTACCTCCAGTTGCAAGGAAATGCAGTTCACACTCGGCACTGCGTTCCTTGCGCTTCGTACCCTTGCGACTGGTGGTACCTGCTCGCAATTCCCCCCAGTCGCACAGTATGAACTGGCCATTAGTCACACTATAAATACTCACTGTAATGGGTGCTCCGAGACTGTGGACACGTTTAAAAGGCTGTATGGCTTAGGCCACTTAAAACAAGACTTGTTTATAATCACCGCGCGCATCAGCAAAAACACTTTTTGTATATTTCATTGGTTCTTTTTAAGATAAACCTTCATAGAAATCATCAACGGTATGTGTATGTGGTATCAAATTAAAGCTCCTGATGTCAGGGATGCATTCAACGTGGTAATACGTGTATCTAGGTATTCCCAAAACCGTGGTATCCATATCTCTCTTCATACCAACTACACAACCAATGGCTCTGTGTTGCCACCTATTGTCAAACTATACTGTGATACTTGTCATTTCAAAAGCCATCATTGATCCAAGCAAAGTGGTGATGAGAAACAAGTTTTTTGTTGTTATTGGCCTTATGTCATCACAGTATAAATAAATCTTTAAAAAAAGACAATTAAAAATTAAAAATTTTACGAAGCGTCTGAGTGACCTACCTACGAAGACGTCATCGTCATCGGCGTCCCCAAGCCCGATAAAGAGCTCGATCAGCTGCGACCGGAAGTCCTCATCCGCACTGATCATGGCGAGTCGGTAGGACGGCACGCTGACCGAGGAACCGGAACTGACGTTGAAGGTGCCGCTCGGGGTCAGACACCCCTCCCGCCCGCCCCCGTGCTCATCGTCGCCACTTCCGGTGCTGTTCACCGACGACTTCCGGTAGATCGAGATGGATCGCATGGAGTCGGCCAGGAAGGACATGCCCCCAGAGAAGAGCGGTGGGGTTCTCCAGTAGGGTAGAAGCATCCCCCCGTCCAGGAGATCGTCGTCGGGGGGTATTTCCGGTTCCGTTTCCGCCGCTGGTGCACTCTGGGAGCGGCGCTTCCCGGGAGACGATAAACAAGTGAGGGAGGAGCTTATATAGGCGCTGGCTAGTAACGAGTTCCGGTTCCGGCCTCCACGAGCGAGCGATCCGCGTGGGTCAAGTCTCATCTGAACCTCGCGAGATCGCGTGAGACTGTGACGGGCACCGCCGGGTTTGAGGAATCCTGATTCGGAGGAGGTGGTGGATTTGAGGTCGGCGATGGAGGCGGAGGGTGACGGGGAGAAGCCCGACCCCCGCGGGGATGCGCCGCCGCTCGCCGCGTCGAACTCGCTCCAGTGACGCCTCCTGTGCCGCCTCTCCATATGTACGTAGTCCGTGATGAGGCGCGTGTGCATCGCCGGGCGCAGCGAATCCGTCGTCGCCGACGATACCGACGTCCGCCCCACACTTCCGGTTCCACTTCCGGTTCCTCCACTTCCGGTCAGCCATGACGCAGGCGCAGTGACGTGCGCTGGCGCCGATCGTGCGTGACTGAGAATCTCCCACAGCGACCCCGTGGTAAATGCGCGTGCGCGGAACGCCGGTCGGGGACGCGGGGACGCCGCCGGAGACGCCGACAAGGACGCCGAGGCTGCTGACGTCATCGTCGTCGTGGTTACCGCCCCGCCGCCCGGCCGCTCCTCGGGCACTTGGAAGGTTACCGACACGGCCGACTTCTCCATGGTCGGTACTCCTACTTCCGGTGACCGGGACACTTATTCTGGTCCGGTACTTCTCCTTCCGGTGACCAGAGCCCTTCTTCCAGTTCGGTACTACTACTTCCGGTGTCCGGTGTCCCTTATTCCGGTTCGGTACGACTACTTCCGGTGTCCGGTGTCCCTTATTCCGCTCCGGCACTACTACTTCCGGTGTCCGGTGGCCCTACTCCCGGTTCGGTACTACTACTTCCGGTGGGCCTCCTTCCGGTAGACCCGGGGCCAGACGCTGTGACGTATATCGGCGGTGACGGCAGCGGCTGCTACTGCTGCGTCCCTCCTCACCCCTCGCCGCCCGGCTGACACTGACGGCCGCTAGTACCTGGCCGCACTACGCTGCGAACACAGGATCAATATGAGAACCAGCAGCCAGCACCTGAGCTGGTGCACGGTGATAGCGCTGGTTGTCTCTACCGAGTCTGCACAATTCCGATGGGTACCTGCCGCACCGGGCGGCCTCGAAGCCAAGAGGGCAAAGTTATTGTATTCATCCGTCCTCCCCCGATGGCCTGATTCCTGGACAAGTAAGGTGATGCTTTCAATATTCTCCAAATTCCGGCAAATTGAATTAAATCAAAACACTGCTCAGCATTCCTACTCCTAGTCTTTCCTCTCCAGATATGCTGTAGAATACTACAAGCACGGGCATGTATATATAGGGAAAGACTTCGTTTCAATTCCTCACTTATCACAACATTGGAGTGAGCCCTGAGGCATTTACTCGTATTGCCGGGGCCTGTAGAAGTCCCGTGGTTTCCTGAGCAACATACGGCGTGTTTTGAACAATGCTCCTACAGGTGGCGCTCCCGAGGCCATTTGGCAACATTGTGAGACACACAGACAGACGCACGGGTGGAGGGTGAAGCGGGAATGTGGGAGGGGGGGGGGGGGCTTCCGTATAGGTGCCGCCCTCTGGTAGCACGCACAATGGTCTACAACAATAAAGATCACGTGGTGTGGGGTGATTTGTATTGCTGGGTCCTGGTCCGTCCTCCTATGTATCCAGTCACGTTCCCGGTGGCCGTATAGCTTCCAATTAAGTCTAAAAATAGTTCGCTGTTCCTCCTCGAGTATTCAGAATTTGAACAAATTTTCTCTAAAATCCATCGAGAAGTTAATCTTGAAAACTTGATCAAGATTTTCTCAATCGTCGGAATAGGTCAAATAAACAAAAAATAATACATCTTCATATAAAGGCAGATGTACAAATCCCCATATTCACTCTGTGTATAAATGTTCAGGAAACTGCAAACAGATAACAATGATGATGATCAATAGGATAGCCTACATACACAATCCGCGGTCCTTGGCTATTGCACTGGCGAAGATATACGATGTACAAATTTCAATGATATCCCATCGTGACGCAGGGTTACGAGCTCCAGGCACAGGTTTCACTGATCACACATTGATACATCCTCCGCTGTGTATATCACAGACTCTGCTCGGAGACTGGTGAGACACGAGCGAGCCGACCGCGTTGTCTCCACGCGACTGCCGCGTGCGCTGCCCACGCTCCCGGCTCCCGGCTCCCGGCTCCCGGCTCCTCCTCCCGTCAACACGGCGTGCGCGGACCCACTCTCCGAGCAGAGATCCTGTGCTCTACATCCTGCGGTTGTTTGTATCTCTGCACTAATCTGCCTCTTTGAGAGGTAGTCTTCCCTATAGACCCTGTTGAGGTATCCCAGAATTCAGTCTGTTTACAAGTTCTGGTGTTCGCTGGTCGCCGACATGGTATGGTGATAGACCCTTGAACCGTAACCCACAATTATCCAGTTTAACCGTTTTCAGAAATCTACAACTTGAAATTCTGATGTCAGATATGGAATTTTCAGCTATTTCTACTGAATCTGAAATTATATTTAGTTTCTCCAATTATAGATAAGGGAATTGTGGTTCTTGCAGTCGTGGTGTGCCCAGTCAGTCGCGAGCGGAACTTGTATTTACCCTGGGCGATAATGGGGAGTTTAGTAACCTCTGGAGGGCGTATACGCCAGTTAGAGCGTGCGCTCTTCACTATCTGCTGCGAAATATCTGGGTAGAGAGTGCTCAGGACTTCCTGCCATATAGCACTCTCCGAGCAGAGATCCTGTGCCTTACTCCCTGCCCAGCTAGTATCTCTGCAGCAGTCCGCCTCTTTGGTGGGGTAGATCTGCCCGCCATACGCTATCGAGAGCGTGCTCGCACAGTATTTATCCTACCCCTAATATAAAAACCGCCATAGATTTAACATAGGCAAATTTTATGTGGCAGGCCGTGACATAAAGTGTTTTTTTATGCCACTAGAGTAATAACAATATTGACCAATCAGAGAGCAGGATGTCAGCTACTATGAAAAAAGTTTTGTTGGTCGTTGAGTCAATATTTATCTTTTAGTAATACAAAAAGCAGAGACGGGGTAGGATAAATACGAAACCGAACTCGAGTTAGACTTGTCAGTGTCTATGCCACTCTGGACAGGTCTGCTCCTCACTACACTCGGCTACGCCTCGTGTAGTAATACACGACCTGCCCATCGTGGCATAAACATTGTCAAGTCTAACTCTCTTTCGGTTTCTACTAAATACGTAGCCTAAAGGTTAGAGTGGTCGTACATAGACTTCCAGGGTGCTGCAAAAAACTATCCCTTCACTATCTGCGTGCTATTCACTGTGATAGTGAGAAAGGAGCCAGTGACTCAGTGTCTTAGAGGTGTGCCCAGCTGACCATGACTAATTACTTGAGACCGAACTTCAACAAGACCCACTGTGCTTGATATGTTTGGATCCCTCCCATTCACCCAGCGTACACAGACCCACTCTCCTAGCAGAGATCCTGCACTCTACTTCCTGCGGCCGCTTATATCTCTGCACCAACCAGTATTTGAGGTCCTACTTATAGAGATGCATATATTTCTACGGTCAATTATTTTCACTAATTTCTGTTATTTGTCATTTCAGAGCAGACACAGTCTCTGGGGTTACTTTCTTTAGCAGAAAGCACCTAATGTGTTATGGGTTTGGTTTTGTCAACATAACACATGTGCACACTCGAAGCGGTAGTCAAATCAATGTGGATTCACATAATAAAGTGGTTAAAGCTGAAAGAGTAACAGCTGGATTGTCTATGAAGCTCATTTCACAGTTCCCATATTTCACGTCTTATAATATTTGAGTTGTTTGAGTTTTATAACTCTTGACAGTTGCCTTGAAATGTTGGCTGCCCCCACCCCTTTCGATACCAGGAAACCAGCACTGGGTTGAGGCAGAGATTAGCCAGCGCTAGTGCTCTGAAAGATCTGGGAGGAGAGTGGCACAGATTGGCACGTGATACCAGAGAGGAGTCGTACGCAGCTCGGGACTTCCTGCCATAACGCACTCTCCAAGCATAGATTCTGCTCCTTACTCCCTGCCCTGCTCGTATCTCTGTACCAACATGGGACTTTTTGAATAGCGTCTCTCACCGAAAGGACAGGGTACAAGGTGCACCCGTCTCATAAGATCTCACACTCTCTAAGTCGTATTCTGTACTACGCTCTATGGAGAAGAATTCTTAACGAACTAGGCTTAGAGCCTTGAGAATGCACTGGCCTGCCTCCTGTGCTAGAGACGTACATCAATGCAACCAAAGATTCCTATAATCTCAATCTCAAATTCTTCTCCCATAGAGCGCAGTGAGAACCTTCTACAGATTACGACTTGGAAGTTAGAGAGTGTGAGATCTTATAAGAGGGGTGCACCCAGACCTTATGTTGAATGATGTTCAATCTCGTTCTGGTAATACTATTCTACCTGACCAGAGGTCCTCTATAAGTTAACAAAACAGGATTTATTCAATTGATATACAGAGATTATAAAACTCATAAACCTGCCACAATAAGATACAAACAGTTGGGCTAAGTCCCAAAATTTAAGGTACATTGATACAAGGAGGAACTACTTCAAATACTCATTGATGATTCCATCTGTACGAAGATGAATCGAGGAATCGGAGTGTAAATACC
Organism: Alentia gelatinosa; assembly: GCA_950022655.1. Taxonomy (NCBI): domain Eukaryota; kingdom Metazoa; phylum Annelida; class Polychaeta; order Phyllodocida; family Polynoidae; genus Alentia; species Alentia gelatinosa. Next base: position 10,806,490 of record OX465585.1, read on the forward strand.
GATTTACTACAGGTCTTTTCATGTGCGACCCTTAATTATGCAATGAGTCCCAGGCTGTCTCTTTTGGGGTCAATCTGCCCCATACACTCGTTAGAGCATACACTATACACTTTGCCTTAAAGACAAATGCGGGTAGTTTGATGATTTCTAAATTCTATTGCTTTTTGCAAATAACCCTGGATAATATAAGTTCCATATATCAGCAAATGAAAAATGCAAAAGAAATGGATTGTCACCATGCTAACTTATATGGGAGGGCCATCTGAAAAATGTAAGTGCTTAACTATTGGTGTCTATGAGAAACTGCAGTATTTTGACTTTGTTGCTATATGACACCGACGTTCTATTGGTATCTTCAAATAATTCTGGATTATGATAGTTGGGAACATGTACAAATAAGAAATGCTAAGAAAATACTATGTCACCATGCTTATTTCTATGGGAAGGCCATCTGTAGAAGGTAGGCGCTTATCTATTGGTGTCTATGGGAAACTCCTATATTATCATGAAACCAGATGGCAGCACCAGTGTTTACACAGGGGGCAGTGCGATACCTAACCGCATTTGTCTTTAAGTTTAGAGAGGTCACATAGACTCCCAGGATGCTGCAAAACACTATCCCTCCACTATCTACGTGCTATTCACTGTGATATTGTAAAAGGAGCAGGGTGCCAGTGTATGAGTGTCTTAGAGGCATGCCCAGCTGACCATGACCAATCACTCAGGATCGAAATACCTTAAGACCCACTGGTGCTTGATATGTTTGGATCAAAATATTCAGGCAGTTGGCTGGGTGTAAGTGGGTTCTATAAAATGATCCATAGAGTTAATGGAACTTAAACCCTTTAATTGTTATTTATTTATGATTGCACGCTCATTCGCCACGTCATTTGCTCCTAGGATTTTACATACATGCTGAATTCGGAGCACTTTTAGGAATACATGTAAAAGAGAGCTATACATAACATAAGATAAATGCTCTACTGTCATTCGTGTTATCTGTGATGTCTAATCAGGTATTTTCTCTGGGATTACTTTGTTCAGTGGAAAGCACTACCCCTAATAAAAGACGCCATAGGTTTAACATTGACCCATTGCATTTGACGGAGCGTTGAATAAAGTGTTACTTATGCAACGAGGTGAATAGAAAAACGGGCCAATCAGGGACAAGATAACGAAAGTAAATCCAGCAGTATTGATAAACGCGGCCATCCTCCGATGAGTGTCAACACGCTACTAACATGGATAATTACAAATTTGTTTCTGTATATCAGTGAAATGGGGTAGGATAAATAAGAAACCGAACTCGGATTATCCTTCTCAATGTTTATGCCACTCTGGTCAGGTCTGCTACTCACTACACTCGGCTAACGCCTTGTGTAGTAATATACAACCTGCCCATCGTGGCATAAACTTTGACGAAGGCTAACTCCCGTTTGGCATCTACTAATTATGTGTTGAAGGGATTTGTTGTGCCAAGAAAACACATGTGTTTCTTCGAATCAACTATGGTATGGTTTACAGCTGAAGAAGAGCTGAAGCTCATTTAATACTTCCAGTTTCCCTTATAATATATGAGTTTTTTTACTTTCATAACTCTTGACAATTACACTTTTTTTTTAATACGAAACATGAATTATGTCACTGGGTTGAAGCAGAGATGAGAAAGGCGGACGCCACGAAGCATCTGCTGGGAGATTGTATAGCTCCGAGCAAACACCGATGAGAAACCCCATCACGCAGATCTTCATTCTCCAGGGTTTTACCTGTAGTACGCTGTAGTGGTTGAGGCATCTCCAGAATCCGTTCCGAGCAAGGGTGTCCGTTAACGCAGGGTGTCCGCTTACGTGGGGATGTCCGTTAGGCGGGGTTCTACTGTACTTAAGATGGAAATATCTCATTGACCCACTGGTGCTTAAGATATCTGGATCCTAGACTCAGGCACTTACAGAAATGGCAAGTTGACTGGGTGCAAGTGGGTTGCAGAAAGCTATCCATAGACTGAATGTAACCCAAACCTTTTGATTACGATTCATTTATAATTGCACGCTCATTCATCGATGATGGACATACTATTTGCCCCTAGTAATTTGCGTGTTAATGAGAGTAATACGATACTACTGTTATTATTCAAATAACTTCTTGAGGCAATAATCAATGACTCTGTAAAGCTTCTCATAATGCACGGATAGGGCGATTACTCTTGTTGATATGTTCTGTCGTGTGAAATATTTTGCTTGGAAGAACAATAATATATCATCTAATGTGAAATAAAAACCTTAAAAAAAAAGAATGATGTTTGAGCCACTAACCAAAAGATACCCAAGTACTTTGACTTTGTTGTTCCCAAAATTTTATGGTTAAATTTGTGTTACAATTGGTTGGTTGACGATTTGTTTCACCTTTTGATTTGTCCAGCTAGTTTCGGCTTGTTGCCTTGTTGTCTTTTGGTTAGTGGCTCAAACATCATTCACCTTTAAAAAAAGTTATGCTTACGTAACCTCTCCAGTTTGGGCTGGAGAAGGGGCAGGCAGCAGGATTAACGATATCTCCTACGTCTTCGAGTACAGCTACACAATAGCATGGGCCCCGTTGAATAATCTAGGGTCCTGCATAAAGACCCTTTTTCTGTATGCCATAGACAGCCAGGAACGATGTGGGTCAACCTTATTCAACACTTATGGACGACCTTTTTGATGTCTGATACTGTCTTAGCAAACAAACTTAGATATTATCAAACGATAACCCTTGTACAAAGGTACGGACAAATTGTCTTTATATAAGATCCTAGATCATTCAACCGCCCCTAGAAGCCTGGGGCCCGTTGCATAACCTTGAATCGTACATGAAGACCATTTTCTGTACGCCAAGGAGACTCAGGGACGATGTGGGTCATCTTTATTCAACACTCATGAACGACCTTATGGAATGCTAATACTATCTTAGTGAGTGAACTGAGATATCATTAAACGATAGTCCTTGAACGAGGTACAGAAAAGGGTATGTCTTCATGTGCGAGCCTAGACTATTCAACGGGCCTTATGTGCTCATTCGAGCTATAGACCAGGGGCCCGTTTTATATTCTAGGATCGTATATGAAGACCCTTTTCTGTATGCCATAGAAACCCAGTTACGATGTGGGTCAACTTTACTCAATACTTATGGACGACCTTATGGACGGCCAAGACTGTATTAGTAAACAGACTTTAATATTGTGAAACAATAGCTCTTGTACAAGGTACAGAAAAGGGTCTTCATGTACGAGCCTAGATTATTAAACGGGCCCCAAGTAACACCTGCCATTTTCTGGTGGATTATAAGAAAAGTCTGCATTTTTATACTGGTTTACTCCCTAGAGGGCATGGCGAAATCTATTTTTTTTTAAAGAAACATTTCTGATAAGTTAATCAGCGACCAGATTGTCAGCTGCTCCAAAAAAAGTTCCGGTTGGCCTCAAAAGTTCCGGTTGGACTTTGGTTGGTCGTTCAATCGATATTTGTCTTTTAGTAATCCAAAAGAATAGAGACGGGGTAGGATAAATACGAAACCAAACTCGAGTTAGACTTGTCAGTGTCTATGCCACTCTGGTCAGGTCTGTTCCTCAATACGCTCAGCTAACGCTTCGCGTAGTAATACATGACCTTCCCGTCGTGGCATAAACACTGACAAGTCTAACTCTCGTTCAGTTTCTACTAATAGTTTAATGATATCTAAGTCTGTTCGCTAAGACAGTATTAGCCCTCCATAAGGTCGCCCATAAGTGTTGAATAAGGCCCGGCGTCCACCTACTACGATATGGCTCCGATATGGTCTACGATGCACCTCCCGATAAAAAATCAAAATCACGTCGGAAGGTCACCTAATATCGGGGCAGTTGACCACGTTTCTGCGATTAGACACCGATAAAAACCCCATGGAATGCGTGCTGGATTGGCATGTCTAGACATATGTCTATGATTTTGCACCTTCCCGATATGTCTCTGAAATTGACTCTTTGTATCGGAGCCATATCGGTAGGTCTAAATTTTTATCATAGTAGGCGGATGCCAGGCCTAAAGTTGGCCCACATCGGTTCTGGGTCTCTATGGCATACAGATATAAGATCCTGGGTTATTAAACGAGCCCCAAGATTGTGTCTGAAGTGCTGAGCAAATCCTCAAACATTATCGGATTCAGGGACCTGTTTCAGTAGTTTCGTGACATTAGGCCTAGACAGACATCAACAGTGGCACCAACAGTGCAAGCAACAGCGGAAAAAGTCCAGCAAATATCAGAGGGTCGGAGCAGCCAATCTTCTTCACATTTGAACGATTATAGGTTGTATATATCCCCTACTTGTGTTAAAATTTCATCACTTAATTCCCACGGGAAGGGAGTGAAATTCCGCGTGTCATCGATTGTAGTCTTGTGATCTGTCTGTATGGTGTCACAGACACCATCTAGACATGTCACTAAACTACTGAAACAGGTCCCAGGCTGATGTTTGAGGAGGGTGGACTGTGGATTACCACTTGCTGTAGGTACTAAAGGTCAAGGAGGGTTGTAGGGTGCTCCAGACTCCGTAGAGTAGTCTGAAGGGCACTGACAGACGTCAATATGGGAGCTATATGTGTGGGTGTGTATGGATTTGATGGGCATCTCGATCAATACGCATTAACGAGTGCGTGTGGAGCGTGTGGTGGTGGTGGGAGTGGCTTAATATCCCATGATGGGCAGGGTGAGAGTAAATGCGGGTCTACTGTGGGCTGAATTATTGGATCCGCTTAGATAAATATTCTGGATGGAGATGGGGTTCGTAAGGGTGACCACTGGATGTTGTAGCTGATTGGAAATAAATACAAAATTAATTCACAATATTACTATGATTTCGATCTGAGTGGCCGTATTCTCCGCGTAGTTGATGCGTAGTAAAACTCCGAGCTATAGCGAGGAGTATTACGTAGTGTCAACTACAAGGATCAAAATTATGGTAATGTTATATTTATTACTCACATTTTGAGTAATTATTAGGAATTTTTTTTGGGTAAATAATCAGAAACTCGACCCAAGCTCCGTTCATTGTTTATATAAATTAGAACCTATAATGCCCGTCAGGTGGCCCAAAAAGCCGTATTCTCCTAGGAGATTCCGGAGGTCCGTATTCTAATCAGTAGCGATCTGTAGGCTCCATAGGCTTAGCATGGAGACTCCGTAATAGGTGGTTAATGAAGTGGGTGTTGCTTGTTAGGAGTATTCATCTCACCACTGGTACTTTTTTCTCTATAGACTTAACATTAAGAACTCGTATCCAACGCCAATTGAATATTTAGGAAGATTATCCAATGGGGGGATAATGTCACAAATGTTAGCCCATTAGTCAATGTGAAGGGTGAGATAAATTAAGAAACCTCTTCAAGTTTAGGATCAGAGCTAGATCCAGTCTAGTTTGAATCGCTACAAAATTCACATGGCATAGCCTTGTGAATTACTACACGATCAAAAGGAGATGAAAGGTCTAACCCTACACTTTCATAGGTTTCCTCTATAAAAGGAGTGGTTTGAACCTCGTCACAGAACCTCAGCTCCATATTGTGGCTGCTACAGCGATTTTTCTATGTTTCATAGCTTCAACATGATTGGAGTTTTCATAGACAATAACCGATGGCTTTGTGGACAGGCGGCCGTAAACCCGAGCGGTTGACGGGTAGTAATACACGAACACTAAAGAGTATATTACGACGTCAACCTCGAGTGGTTTACAGAGCCGCCTGTCCACATAACCATCGTTTGTTGCATTTATTATCCTTCTTCTGGAATAAATGAAACCCATTTATTGCCAGATCAAAGGCTATAACCATAGAGACTATTTCTTTGCTCTATAGCACAAAGGGACTATTTTTCCCGTATACCACAGCTGTGATGCCGTATACAACAGATTTGAATCCGTTTACCACAGTTATAGTATCTGACAGGTTTTATATAATGGGTCGTGGTTTACTGAGTCCCAATACATCTCCAATGGGGTCTTTGTATACGATGGATAATAAATAGGTTCCCTCTATAGTAAACTGTAGGCCTGGCGGGGTGAATGGCTAGTGTTAATGTCAGCACCTAGATACCAGCTGCGAGTGTTGACCCGCTAGATCTGCTCAGGCCTCGCTGTCTGGACGTCTAGTTAACGGATAAGATTTCCTCTTATCTAATCTCCAGGCTGCATTCATGGAACTCCAGTGACTGCCTCTGGGAGCTGCCAATGGCAGGTGGCCCGACGGTCCTGGGGTGTATTTATTTTATATAGAACGTCCTGACCATGCTGTACAAGCTACAAAACGAGATGATAATTTACTGCTTGTACGGAACGAGGCTCTTTCGCAGACGGTAAATTATTATCGTTTTTTTTGGCTTGTACAAGCATGGTAGGTCGTTCTATATTTACTATATAACCGAAATTAAGAAAAATCATTAATTTATTTTGGCCTAATAACTAATATTTTAGTCAACGTATATGGTAAAGTGTCCCGTATTTTCCCGTACCATACACTGTTCCGTACAGTATTTATACGCTATATGGCGAAACGGTGTGTATTTACAGTATATACGGCATGGATATATAGTAATATAGAGGAAACCTATGAAAGTTTAGGGTCTGAGCTCGTATCCCATCGAGTTTGAATCACGTAGTAATTCACAAGGTGAAGCCGCCTGAATTACTACGTGATTCAAATGAGGTGGGATCGAGCTCTGACCCTAAACTTGAATGGGTTTCTGAATTTATCTCACCCTTGATATTGACTAATGGGCTAACATTTGTGACATTATCCCCCATTGGATATTTTTCCTAAATATCTAATGGGTATTAGATACGAGTTCCCAATGTTAGGTATATACTACATCATAGGTATATATACACAATATTGAATAGTTTCAGATACAAGCGGCCGTATGCTCCGAGGAGTTGATACGTAGTAATATCCGAGTGTATGCGAGGATATTGCGTAGAGTCAACTCCGAGGAGCATACAAACGCTTTTATCTGAAACCAGTCTATATTGTTTTTATTATCCACCTTTTCTGCACAAATGACATGTCGATATCAGTTCATTTTAATTATACACTATTTTTCCATACGCACTATTTTTCAGTATGCGCCACCCGGAGAATACAACATATCTGTATGTGCCTGGTATGTCCATACACGCTGCCTATGTCTTTTCTATGGGCACTTTGTATTAGACGGATATATCTCTATGCGCTGGGTATGTCCATACACGCTGCCTATGTGTTTTCTATGGGCACTTTGTATTAGGTGGATATATCTGTATGCGCCGGGTATGTCCATACACGCTGCCTATGTGTTTTCTATGGACACTTTGTATTAGGTGGATATATCTGTATGCGCCGGGTATGTCCATACACGCTGCCTATGTGTTTTCTATGGACACTTTGTATTAGGTTGATATATCTGTATGAGCCAGGTATGTCCATACACGCTGCCTATGTGTTTTCTATGGGCACTTTGTATTAGATGGATATATCTGTATGCGCCGGGTATATCCATACACGCTGCCTATATGTTTTCTATGGGCAGTTTGTATTAGGTGGATATATCTGTATGCGACGGGTATGTCCATACACGCTGCCTATGTCTTTTCTATGGGCAGTTTGCATTAGGTGGATATATCTGTATGCGCCGGGTATGTCTATACACGCTGCTTATATGTTTTCTATGGGCAGTTTGTATTAGGTGGATAAATCTGTATGCGCCGGGTATGTCCATACACGCTGCCTATGTGTTTTCTATGGATACTTTGTATTAGGTGGATATATCTGTATGCTCTGGGTATGTCCATACACACTCCCTATGTGTTTTCTATGGACACTTTGTATTAGGTGGATATATCTGTATGCGCCGGGTATGTCCATACACGCTGCCTATGTGTTTTCTATGGATACTTTGTATTAGGTGGATATATCTGTATGCTCTGGGTATGTCCATACACACTCCCTATGTGTTTTCTATGGACACTTTGTATTAGGTGGATATATCTGTATGCGCCGGGTATGTCCATACACGCTGCCTATGTGTTTTCTATGGATACTTTGTATTAGGTGGATATATCTGTATGCTCTGGGTATGTCCATACACACTCCCTATGTGTTTTCTATGGACACTTTGTATTAGGTGGATATATCTGTATGCGCCGGGTATGTCCATACACGCTGCCTATGTGTTTTCTATGGATACTTTGTATTAGGTGGATATATCTGTATGCTCTGGGTATGTCCATACACACTCCCTATGTGTTTTCTATGGGCAGTTTGTATTAGGTGGATATATCTGTATGCGCCGGGTAGGTCCATACACGCTGCCTATGACTATGTGTTTTCTACGGACACTTTGTATTATTTGTGGATAATAAAGTAATTAACTAGGCTGAAGGAGCAGCTCGCACAGTGAGGGGTTGGAGCTGGTGAGCAGATGGTCTAGCTCACTGTAAGGTGGAGATGTCAGTGGAGGGTGGTGCTCTCTGGACGTCTAGGTGCCTGGACTACTGACGGACGTGCCTCGTAATGCCCATCACTCCACACGAGGTGCTCAACACAGATGTTATGGGGTCTTTCTTGTTTCTGCGCTGAAGTAAATCTTTGAAGTTATTCTTTTCCCATTTAACTCACCCCTGGACCTCGAACAGGAACCGCTTAGTCCACAGTAAGGACGTTTACTTATATCACTGAAACACAAATAAAGTCAAAACAATTGTGGACAAACTTTTATCCTACCCCTAATAAAAAACTCCTAAAGGCTTAACATTGGGTCTCTGTATTCGGTCTGGAGTTCAGAAAAATGAAAAATATCGCTCTAGTGGGATACACTTGACAAATGACGTCATTTCTTAATGTAGAAGTAATTAAGACGGGCGGGGTAGGATGAATTCTAAACCAAACTCGAGTTAGTCATGTTATTGTTCATCGCACTCCGGCAAGATCGCGTATTACTGCTCTCGGCTTCACCTCGCGCAGTAATACACGATCTTGTCGTCGTGTGATAAACAACAACACGACTAACTTTTGTTTGGTTTCTCCATAATACTGATGGGTGATTTATTGAATAATATAAGCGGTAATTAGTATAAAGGGTGATTGTCTTTGTCATTCTCAGATATTATCTCACCCCTAGGCTTTTCCCCATAGACTTAACATTGGGAACTTGTATCCAACGCCCATTGAGTATTTAGGAAGAATATCCAATGGGGGATTGTGTCTCAAATGTTAGCCCATTAGTCAATGTGAAGGGTGAGATAAATTCTATAGCTATTCTTGTTTAGGGTCAGAACTTGATCCCATCTCGTTTGAATCGCTATGTAATTCATTCAGCTTCGCCTTGTGAATTACTACACGATTCAAACTCGATGGGATACGAGCATTGACCCTACACTTTAATAGGTTTCCTCTATAGTCTGGCCTGGCACCCCTTATTTCCACCTCTCTATCCTCTTGCCCTCTCCTTCGTCTCTGCCTTCTCTCACTATCTCGCTCTTCCCCGAGATTGTATGCCCTCCTCACTCCAATTCTGTCCTTCCTTCGGTTTCTGTCTATGCATTTCCCAGTCTTTCAGTCATTAACCTCTCTCTCTGGCTTGCTCTCTCAATTTGTCTCTTCCTCCTTCTTACACTGCCTTTTTATAAGGCCATCAGTCTCTTTCTCTGTTCTCTCACTTGTTCTTGTTTTGTGTTCTTTGTCTCTTTTCTCTTCCTCTTTCCTGTTTCCCGAACTTTTCTCTCGTTTCCTTCTCACCATATCGGCCACATTATCTCACCCCTGGTATCTTTGTCTCATAGGCTTAACATTGGGAACTCGTTTTCCATGCCCATATGAGTATCGCAGTCCGATCTCTTTGGTCTTTTTTATCCTACCCCTAATACAAAATCCCATAGGCTTAGCATTAAGTTTCCGTATGCCATGCTGACTGTCATACAGAGTTTTATATGCCACTAGTGGCATATGGAAATGTTATCACGTAATATTCCAAAATCAAGGAGACAGGGTAGGATAAAATCAAATCCTAATTCGTTTTAAGCATGGCCACCACATTCCACTCCTGAAGTTTTAGCTCCGGACTTCACTAGGCTTCGCCTAATGAAATCACTATGCCAAACTCCAGTCGTGGCATACGGTGGCCAAGATGAAAACTCATCCAGTTTTACAGTCATCCTCTGTGTCGTCCATTCTGTTAGTGTGTACAGGGGTAAGATAAATACTGAAAGCTACACGTTTGGATCCAAGTCGTTGTTCTCCGACTCGTTTGAAAGTTACATGATATTCATTCGGTTGTCGCCTTGTTTATATCACTCTGCATCAAACTCATGGAGAATACTGACTTTGACCACAACTTGTTGGTTTCTTCTTGAGTATCAGGTATCTCCTGTCTTGTACTGTCTAATTACAGTACGCGCTAAATACATCATCTAGAGTTTAGAGGGGTCCATATAGACTTTCAGGGTACTGCATACAAATTATCCCTTCACTATCTGTGTGCTATTCACTGTGATTTTGAGAACAGAGCAGGGAGCCACAGTCACAGTCTCTTAGAGGCATGCCCAGCTGACCATGACCAATCACTCAATACCAAAATACCTCAAGACCCACTGGTGCTTGATTTGTTTGGATCCTAGAAAGGCAGTTGCAGAAATTGCAAGTTGACTAGGTGCAATTGGGTTACAGAAAACTATCCATAGGCTAAATCTAACTTATGCCTTTTAATTTTTATTCATTTATAAGAGCACGCTCATTCATCTAGGATGAACATACTATTTGCTCCTAGTTCTTTATTCCCTTCGTTGAGTTATCGAGGCTACAGACGGCTTGGTGACTTTACACCCAGAGCAGCACCCCATGTTACCCCCACGAACTTCTCACCAGCGAGCCCACTGAGCAGCTAGTTTTGGTCAAAGAAGTCATTCTACAACTCATCAACATGCTATGTGATAGTCACTCAGCTGCTGCCTCATTCATATCCCTCTGCATCAGACTCATGGAGAACGATGACTTTAACCGAAACTTGTTGGTTTCTAAGAGAGAAACTGATGACTGTTTGGTCGATGTCCTCATATGCCATCGAGCTTGGAGCGCAAAGGGATATGAACTCGGCGATAGCGAGTGAATATCCTGAAGCGTTTCAAATAAAGGAAATGACCTTCGGGGACACAGACCAAATACGAATATTTTTCTGATTTTGTCTTAGCCTGGATATATATCACCCATTGAGTATGAATTACAATACTCACATACCTGTTGAGAACGAGTTCCTAGTGTTAAACCTATGGACATTTAAATGAGGCTAAGATAATTATCTATTCCCTTTATCGAGGCTACTGACTAGACTCAGAGCAGCACCCCATGTTCCCCCCGCGGGATGCACCCCTCTCATAACATCTCACACTCTCTAAGTGGTATTCTGTACTCTCACTACGCTCTAAGGATAATAATTCTTAACGAACTAGGCTTAGAGCTTATACACCCCTCTCATAAGATCTCACACTCTCTAAGTCGTATTCTGTACTCTCACTACGCTCTAAGGATAATAATTCTTAACGAACTAGGCTTAGAGCTTATACACCCCTCTCATAAGATCTCACACTCTCTAAGTGGTATTCTGTACTCTCACTACGCTCTATGGATAATAATTCTTAACGAACTAGGCTTAGAGCTTATACACCCCTCTCATAAGATCTCACACTCTCTAAGACGTCTTCTGTACTCTCACTACGCTCTATGGAGAAGGATTCTTAACAAACTAGGCATACAGCATTAAGAATCCACTGACCTCCCGTGTTAAAGACGATGCCACCTAGCGGGAATACTGTATGCCAGTGGATTCTCAACGCTCTAAGCCTAGTTCGTTAAGAATTCTTCTCCCATAGAGTGCAGTGAGAACCTTGTACAGAAAACTACCTAGAGAGTATGAGATCTTATGAGAGGGGTGCACATATATATATATATTTTTTTTTTTATTCAGGTAACAGTTTTTACGACAAGCGTTATTCGCACTTCAAAGCGGCGATCTTCCATAGCGAAGTCACATACATAACAATATCTACATTTACAGGACAATACATCATAAAGACAGTCATTTATCCAAAATTACATTCTCCACAATCTTTTGATCGTAGGTTAGAATAAGATCTTTTGACTTTTTTCAATCCATGTCCTCCTGGTTCAACAGTTCAGGTAAAATTTCTTTAACCTTCATTTCAAAATTATCACCACTTGGCAGTTTTTGTACCACATATGGATTCTATGTGTTGTTTTTACTTTATTCCCTTCGTTGAGCTATCGCCACCATGGACGGTTTGATGACTCTACACCCAGAGCAGCACCTCCTGCACTTCTCACCAGCGAGCCCACTGAGCAGCTCGCCTGAACCGCAAGCCGCAGGTCACAGGGTTCAGGTCCCACGTGGCTGATGATGGCTCCGCGGGGGGAGAGTGAGAACCGCTCGTAATCCACTCACACGAGCAGCGGCGAGCAGCGCGTCTTCACAGGAGCCGATTACGGGAGGAAGATGAGGGGGAGCTGGAGGGATGCCGGCAAGTGCGGCGGCGAGGGCTGGGTGTTTGTTTAATGGGAGCATCACTGTTGAGTTTTCTCACTATGCCTGAGTCATATGGGGCACAGAGTCATTGCTGGTTCTGAAATCATCCACCAGGAAATTGTGAAATAGCGCCACCGTAGTCGGGGAACAACCACTATCATTTGCTGTTATAATCTATGGATAATTGTGAGACAAGACTTAAACCCTCTATAGGAAACTAAAAGCCTGCCCCCACCTACCACGATTCTGGTCCCGATTGGCCTTACGACGGCCTTCCCCACACCATTCCGATTCTAGCGTGAGTCTGGCAAAATCGTGGTAGGTGGAACAGGTTTCTGCGATTCCGTTTCGTCAGCTCACGATAGGCTGCGATGAAAACGCCAATCTTAGAGGTCCCGATAATTTCCAACATGTTGGAAATTTCGTAGCATGTCGTTGGGTATCGTAGCCTATCGGGAAGATATCGTGGTCAGCGCGTATGATTCACCGATTGGATCACAACAGAGGTCTACGATTCGGGGACCTCCCAATAGGTCACGATTTCGCCATTTCAAATCGCGATCGGGAAGCATGTCATGGCCTATCGTGGTAGGTGGGGGTTCCCTCTTAAGAACATATTTTCGATAGAATCCATTGATAATTAGTCCCACCACCTGGTGTTTAAATTGGCATCAGGGGCAAGACGGCCTCCTCCATAGCACAATAGCTATGTGCCCTATCGAAAATAAACGGTGTTTTTGCGGACAGGTTGCTGTAAACCATGAGAGGCTACGTTGACACGTAGTAATACACAACCGCTAGCGAGTGTATTACGACGTCAACATTGAGTAGTATACAGAGCCATCACATAACTATCGTCTGTTGCATTTATTATTTGTAGATTTTTCTCACCAGGCCTGAGTCATATAGGGCACAGAGTGATTACTTGTTCTAAAATCATCCGCCAGTAAATTGTGAGATAGCGCCAGCGTAGTCAGGGCACCCCTCTCATAAGATCTCACACTCTCACTAAGTCATAATCAGTACACGGTTCTCACTGCGCTCTATCGAAGGAGAATTCTTAATGAACTAGGCTGAGAGCCTTGAGAATCCACTGGCACACTGGCATCATTGAGATTATAGGAATTTCTGGTTGCATTGATGTACGTCTTTAGCATGGGAGGCAGGCCAGTGGATTCTGAAGGCTCTAAGCCTAGTTCGTTAAGAATTCTTCTCCATAGAGCGTGGTGAGAGTACAGAATACGACTTAGAGAGTGTCGGATCTTATGAGAGGGGTGGTAGGGGAACAACCACTATCATTTACTGTTATAATCTATGGATAATTGTAGAACAAAGCTAAACCCCTCTATAGGAAACTAAAATCCATCGATAATTAGGCCCACAAGCTGGTGTTTAAATTGGCGTTAGGGGCAAGATGGCCACCTCCATATCACAATAGCTATGTGCCCCATACATCGACAATAAACGGTGGTTCTGTGGACAGGCGGCCGTAAACCATGAGAGGTTGTCGTGTAGTAATAGAGGAGTGCTAGTGAGTGTATTACGACGTCCATCTTGATTAGTTTACAGAGCCCTCACATGGTGCACCCTTCTCATAAGATCTCACGCTCTCTAAGTGGTATTCTGTACAAGGTTCTCACGACACTCTATGGGAGAAGAACTAGGCTTAGAGCCTTGAGAATCCACTGCCCCCCCTGGCAAAACACGTCGTCAATGCAACACAAAGATTCCTATAATCTCAATGATGCCACCTAGCGGGAATACCACCACTATCGTCTGTTGCATTTATTATGCATCTTTTCGAATGAATTAAACCCAGTAATTGCCATATTAAAGGGTATAAGAATAGGGACTATTTCTTTGCTTTATAGCACAAAGGGACCATTATCCCGTATACCATGGCTTTGAGGCTGTGTACAACAAATTTCATCCAATATACCACAGTTATGGTAGTTTTTAAACAATGGGTCGTGGTTTACTAAGTCCCCCGTACATTTTCATTGTATACCAGGGATAATAAGTGTACACATGAGGGGTCATGGTTGTGCAGCCATAGCAGCCACGGCAGGCCAGATGCCAGGCAAGATGGTACCCCCTGCGGGACTGGACGACCGTGTATCTTGTGACTGCAGTGCGACGCTGCCCTTCTGCCCCCTCCAACCCACCCTGCCCCCTCCCACTCAACCTGACCCTCCCACCCACCCTGCCCCCTCAAACCCATCCTGGTCCACTCTTCTCAAACCCACTGATCATGTTTTCTTTCTCAACTGTTGACAGAGGGGATAAAATTCCAGTATAAATAGAGTATATGATCAATTTCCCACATCTGTAAGATGTATTATTTAGTAAGCTATTGTGCTTTATACATCTGCAGTTCAAAATACACTCGATGCTTCGAAGGAGGGGCAGACTGGCATGGGAGATGGGACTGTGCCAACCCTTTAAGGCCAGTGTACTCTGTGCGACTATGCGCAAATATATGTGTGAAGTACCCTCATTGCAACTGGAACGTATGCCCAGTCTCAGACTAGCGGTACCAAATATCGAACATGTTTGATATTCAGAAATGCTTGCGACTGGGCGTAACGGAGGTACCTCCAGTCTGAGACTGGACGTACCCAGTACACCTAGTCTGAGACACTGTACACTTTAAGGTACATAGGTACGCCCAGTGTTAGTGTTTTGAGGTACATAGGTACTCCTAATCTCAGACTTGGGGTACCTATATACCTCAAAACGCACAGTGTGAAATGGGCATTGGTCGCAGCTCAGCGCAGACAGGGGTGGGTGGCCACTCTCCCTCCCTCCCTCTCTCCCTCCCTCCCTCTCTCCCTCCCTCCCTCTCTCCCTCCTTCCTCCCTCCCTCCCTCTCTCCCTCCCTCCCTCTCTCCCTCTCTCCCTCTCTCTCCCTCCCTCCCTCCCTCCCCTCTCCCTCCCTCCCTCTCTCCCTCCCTCCTTCCTCCCTCCCTCCCTCCCTCTCTCCCTCCCTCCCTCCCTCTCTCCCTCTCTCCCTCTCTCTCCCTCCCTCCCTCCCCCTCTCCCTCCCTCCCTCTCTCCCTCCCTCCTTCCTCCCTCCCTCCCTCTCTCCCTCCCTCCCTCTCTCCCTCTCTCCCTCTCTCTCCCTCCCTCCCTCCCTCCCCCTCTCCCTCCCTCCCTCTCTCCCTCCCTCCTTCCTCCCTCCCTCCCTCTCTCCCTCCCTCCCTCCCTCTCTCCCTCTCTCCCTCTCTCTCCCTCCCTCCCTCCCTCCCCCTCTCCCTCCCTCCCTCCCTCCTCCCTTCCTCCCTCCCTCCCTCCCACTCTCCCTCCCTCCCTCCCTCCCTCCTCCCTTCCTCCCTCCCTCCCTCCCCCTCTCCCTCCCTCCCTCCCTCCCTCCCTCCTCCCTTCCTCCCTCCCTCCCTCCCACTCTCCCTCCCTCCCTCCCTCCTCCCTCCCTCCCTCCCTCCTCCCTCCCTCTCTCCCTCTCTCCCTCCCTCCCTCCCTCCTCCCTCCCTCCTCCCTCCCACTCTCCCTCCGTCCCTCTCTCTCTCTCCCTCCCCCCCACTCTCCCTCCCTCCCTCTCTCTCTCCTTCCCTCCCACTCTCCCTCCCTCCCTCTCTCTCTCCCTCCCTCCCACTCTCCCTCCCTCCCTCCCTCCCTCTCTCCCTCCCTCCCTCTCTCTCCCTCCCTCCCACTCTCCCTCCCTCCCTCTCTCCCTCCCTCCCACTCTCTCTCCCTCCCTCCTC
Organism: Alentia gelatinosa; assembly: GCA_950022655.1. Lineage (NCBI taxonomy): Eukaryota > Metazoa > Annelida > Polychaeta > Phyllodocida > Polynoidae > Alentia > Alentia gelatinosa. Next base: position 10,822,782 of record OX465585.1, read on the forward strand.
CCTCCCTCCCTCCCCCTCCCTCCTCCCTCCCTCCCTTCCTCCCTCTCTCCCTCCCCCTCCCTCCCTCCCATCCTCCCTCCCTCTCTCCCTCCCTCCCTCCCTCCCCCCTCCCTCCCTCCTCCCTCCTTCCCTCTCTCCCTCCCTCCCATCCCGCCAGCCGGCTGGCAGAGTTGATGGCTCAGTTAAGCAGGCTGGACGCACACAGCCCTCCCTCCCTCCCTCTCTCTCTCCCTCCCTCCCTCCCTCTCTCCCTCCCTCCCACTCTCCCTCCCCCTCTCCCTCCCTCCCACTCTCCCTCCCTCCCCCCTCCCTCCCTCCCTCCACTCTCCCTCCCTCCTCCCTCCCCCCTCCCTCCCTCCTCCCTCCCTCCCTCCCTCCCTCCCTCCCTCCCTCCCCTCCCGCCACCCGGCCGGTAGAGTTGATGGCTCAGTTAAGCAGGCTGGACGCACACAGGCCTCCCTCTCTCCCACTCTCCCTCCCTCCCTCCCTCCCTCCCTCCCTCCCTCTCTCCCCCTCCCTCCCTCCCTCCCTCCCTCCCGCCAGCCGGCCGGTAGAGTTGATGGCTCAGTTAAGCAGGCTGGACGCACACAGGCCTCCCGGCCACCGGAACACGGCGTTTAGACGGCGACCAAACCGGAATTGACTCACTGCAGTGTGTTTGTCCGCTCCGGGGAGGGTGGGACGTGGGTGAACAGGGCCGTATGTGGTGTGGGGGTGATAATGACCGCTGCCGCGAGGAGTTGTGGGCCCCAACGTGGGCATAGGACGAACTGACGGTGGATTAAAGAGATTATAACAAAAGAAATTCTTGTTTCCCTTATCTTCTATAGAGGAAACCTATGAAAGTTTAGGGTCAGAGTATATTTGACATTTTTTCACGTTCATGCAATTTTGAGTAGGTAAAATAGACCAATTGACATTTGTTTAATTTACGTAAGAAATGTACTGAAAAATACGGTTTCCTTCAATTCTAACAAGTACACTGACCTATGATTTTCAAAACCTAAATGAGAAATACTATATATGTACTATATTCTGTGAAAGTTTTGAGGAAAATGAGTTTCACTATGTGAAAAAACACTTTTTACAGTTTCTATATATGAAATTCTGATATAAAATTTTTGATGATGGGTGTTCACCTACTGTAGCCCCTCATGCTGCAGCACTATAAAGGCCAGTTCAAACTGTGCGACTGGAGGGGCTTGTGAGCGCGTACCTCAAGTCTCAGACTGGAAGTACACCCAATAGTAAGTAAATACGCTTGCGATTGCAGGTATGCCCAGTCTCAGACTAGCGGTACCAAATATCAACCATGTTTGATATTCAAAAACGCTTGCGACTGGGCGTAACGGAGGTACCTCCAGTCTGAGACTGGACGTACCCAGTACACCTAGTCTGAGACACTGTAAGGTACATAGGTACGCCCAGTGTTAGCGTTTTGAGGTACAAAGGTACTCCCAATCTCAGACTGGGGGTACCTATATACCTCAAAACGCATAGTGTGAACTGGGCATTGGTCGCAGCTCAGCACAGACAGGGGTGGGTGGCCACTCTCCCTCCCTCCCTCCCTCCCTCCCTCCCTCCCTCTCTCTCTCTCTCCCTCCCTCCCTCCCTCCCTCCCTCCCTCCCTCCCTCCCTCCCTCCCTCCCTCCCTCCCTCCCTCCCTCCCTCCCTCCCTCCCTCCCTCCCTCTCTCCCTCCCTCCCTCTCTCTCTCCCTCCCTCCCTCCCTCCCTCCCTCTCTCTCTCCCTCCCTCCCTCCCTCCCTCCCTCTCTCCCTCCCTCACACTCTCCCTCCCTCTCTCCCTCCCTCCCTCCCTCCCTCCCTCTCTCCCTCCCGCACACTCTCCCTCCCTCCCTCCCTCCCACTCTCCCTCCCTCCTCCCTCCCACTCTCCCTCCCTCCCTCCCACTCTCCCTCCCTCCCTCCCTCCTCCCTCCCTCTGTCCCTCCCTCCCTCCCCCTGCCCCCTTCCCTCCCTCCCACTCTCCCTCCCTCCCTCCCTCTCTCTCTCCATCCCTCCTTCCCTCCCTCCTCCCTCCCTCTCTCCCTCCCTCTCTCTCTCCCTCCCCTCCCACTCTCCCTCCCTCCCTCGCTCCCTCTATCCCTCTCCCCCTCTCTCCCTCTCTCCCTCCCTCTCTCCCTCCCTCCCTCCTACTCTCCCTTCCCTCCCTCTATCCCTCCCTCCCACTCTCTCTCTCCCTCCCTCCCTCCCTCCCTCCCTCCCTCTCTTCCCCCCTCCCTCCCATTCTCCCTCCCTCCCACTCTCCCTCCCTCCCTCCCTCTCTCCCTCCCTCCCTCCCTCCCTCCACTCTCCCTCCCTCCTCCCTCCCCCCGCCCTCCCTCCTCCCTCCCTCCCTCCCTCCCTCCCTCCCCTCCCGCCAGCCGGCCGGCAGAGTTGATGGCTCAGTTAAGCAGGCTGGACGCACACAGGCCTCCCGGCCACCGGAACACGGCGTTTAGACGGCGACCAAACCGGAATTGACTCACTGCAGTGTGTTTGTCCGCTCCGGGGAGGGTGGGACGTGGGTGAACAGGGCCGTATGTGGTGAGGGGTGATAATGACCGCTGCCGCGAGGAGTTGCGGGCCCCAACGTGGGCATAGGACGAACTGACGGTGGATTAAAGAGATTATAACAAAAGAAATTCTTGTTTCCCTTAGCTTCTATAGAGGAAACCTATGAAAGTTTAGGGTCAGAGTATATTTGACATTTTTTCACGTTCATGCAATTTTGAGTAGGTAAAATAGACCAATTCACATTTGTTTAATTTACGTAAGAAATGTTCTGAAAAAATACGGTTTCCTTCAATTCTAACAAGAACGGTGACCTATGATTTTCAAAACCTAAATGAGAAATATATATACTTTATATGTACTATATTCTGTGAAAGTTTGAGGAAAATGACATGGGTTTCACTATGTGAAAAAACACTTTTTACAGTTTCTATATATTCTGATATAAAATGATCATAGTATTGATCTATATATCAAAAACTAGCATGGTGACCCCCAATTTATAAGTTAGATATGTGTTCTGGTATGATTTGAGAGGATGAAAAAGTTGGCAAAAAAATATGTGTGTGGTTGGGAATGCCTCCTACATATACAATCAGTATCTAAATATTCTCAGACTTGACTTGTGGTTGGAAATGCCTCCGATATGTACACTCGGTATCTCTTTTTTTTTTCAAACTCGACAAACTAAACTTTTTCCCTGCATGGGCTAGCTTATCACATGATATAGTTCTGAATGCATACCATTATCCTCTGTTGGGACATTGAAATTGTGAGTCATGGACAACCTGTTCTTTTCACATAAATTCCCCATAGATTTCTTAGTAACAATCAAAAGGATTCCGTTAGACTAACCAGGGGGCTGTTGAATAAACTACGAACGAGAAAAAAGTCTCCCACAATCGTCCTTGGGGCCATAGTGCTGTATAAAATAATGTGCTGTAAACAGAACATATTTTTATAATAATAGTAATCGAAACCTTTCACAAGGTGTTGTATACAAATAACTTCATTTAGAAAATACCTTTTCTTCTGCTATACAACACTAAATGAAAAAAACGTCCAACATGTCCTTGATCCTACCCCTAATAAAAAACGCCATAGGCTTAACATGGGATTTGTTTATGTCACGGGTGTGACATAAAGTGTTGTTTATGTCACTACTTTCTGATACTGAAAAAATATGGAAACGGGGTAGGATAAAATCTAGACGCCACTCGTTTGAGTTTGAGCTTATTTATGCCACTCATTTTGTTGGCTCCGTAATGTCACTCGTCTTTGATTCGTGACATTATGGAGCCACCAAAATGCGTGGCATAAATAAACTCAGACTCAAACTCGTGACGTCTCTTGATTTTATCGTTGGAGTTATCGTATCGTCCAGCACTGCACCAGAAACGAGCGAACTTTATTCAACAGCCCCCAGTATTGTAGGATCGTGTATGAAGACCCTGTTCTGTACCTCGTACAAGGGTTCTTGTTTAACATCAAGTCTGTTCGCTAAGAAAGTATTAACCATCCATAAGGTCCTCCGTAAGTGTTAAATAAATACACAATATTGACTGGTTTCAGATACAAGCGGCCGTATGCTCCTCGGAGTTGACGCGTAGTAATATCCGAGCGTAAGCGAGGATGTTGTGCAGCATCAACTCCCAGGAACATACAACCGCTTTTATCTGAAACCAGTCTATATTGTATTTATTATCCACCTTTTCCTGACAAGTGGCATACCGATATTAGTTCATTTCAGTTTTGCACTATTTTTCCGTACGCACTATTTTTCCGTACGCGCCACCCGGAGCATACAACCTATCCGTATGCGCCGGGTATGTCCATACAGACTCCCTATGTGTTTTCTATGGTCACTTTGCACTAGGTGGATAATGAAGAACAACATCATCCCTGGGACTTTATGGCATACATGTGCAAGCCTAGATTATTAAACGGGCCTCTGGGAAAGTACCGCGGGTAATCATATTAACCAATGTTGAGGTACTTGGAGTCTACAAAAAAAAGACTCTACGCTAAAATGTTTAGGTAGAACACAACGTGGAGCGAGGCAAGGCTGGAGAAAAAATCTAGATTTATTTCAGAGTGTAGGTCTGCTGGTCAGTGGGGTCTCCTTGGTAGCCTTTAGCAAAACCACGCCGACAACCAGTAGTAAATCAACGGTATGTGCCTACCCCTGGTGGGAAGTTAGTGAACTATGTAAATTGTTTATGTATATATTATGTTAGTTACTGTCTAACAGTTATCAGTATGTGTAGCCGGGCAATTGTCACTCTGCTTTCAGGTGCATTATCGCAACCCTGATATTTTCTTCCTCTAATCCGGCGTTTACACTAGACGATTCTATCCGGCGATTCTGGCAAGATTTAGCAGTAAAATGACTTTTTTCTCCACTTTTATTCGGGTACCAATTTTACAATCTTCCTGGCTCGCCTGGGCCGTTTTTCCGCCAGGTCCCGCTGAGATCACATAATAATTTCTTGTATATATAATAAGTGTAGCAACATGGTCATGCTTAAGATTCATAGATTCATAGATTCCATCACCACCCTTGTGGTGTAAAAGAACCTTGAGAAAGTCTGGTAAGGACCTATAATGGTTAGCTGGACGTTAAATCAAACCAACAAACAAACCAACAGACCACGCTGCTTGAGGCTTACACTGAAAGGAATTTCGTGCTTGGCTGTTCTAATTTTAGCACCAACCCGAGACTGGGAATACCACAATTCTAGCAAATTATAACTCTCCAAGCTGATTTACATGATACATGCACACTGAAAGCTACTCTAGAACCTATGCTTGAAGAGTAAGACACTGATTACTGGCAAATCACTCAGGTTAGCTGAGTCCCAGCAGAGGCAGGAATCCCTGACTCAAAATGGCGCCTCCTAACAGTGTTAGTTTGAGCCTGTGTGCCCTGGCCCCAGACATAACAGACTGTACTAGAATTTAATGTAAATGCTAAGTGCTTGGCGACTGCAGATCGTCTGGTTACATCAGATTATACAATTTGGCACCACCTGACGACTATTGGTCACGCTCTGCTGCCCGCAACTACTTAGTCAGTGATAGGGTTGAGATAATATATGATCCGCACTCGATACATAGCTAGTGAAAATATATCATTTATTTTATTTTGCTACATTATCTCCCTCAGCTTTGCCTCATGAGATTACTCTTCGAGAGAAACTCATGGCATATTTCCAGCGGCTATGGATCTCGATGCAGTTCCTAATTATTACTATATATACCCATGCGGTATATACTGTAAATTTATACGCACCATTTTGACATATGACGTAAAGATTCTGTACAGACCGCTGGTCCGTATACTAAAATACGGACCACCTTTCCATACACATTTACTAACATATCGGATGTTAAAATTTAAAATAATGATTTTTTTTTAAATTTTGGGTATATAGTAATTATATAACGTCCAACCATGCTTGTACAAGTCACAGAACTCGATGATAATTTATGGTTTGTACGGAACTCGGCATAAATGCCTCGGTCCGTACAAACCGTAAATTACCATCTCGTTCTGTGAATTGTACAGCATGGTCAGGACGTTCTATATAAATACTGGTTGGGGGCCATACATAAAGTACTTACGCACTGAGGGGGATGGGGGGGGGGGTCAAACATTTTGCGTATGACCCTTCTTTGTTTTATTACGTACAAAATTGGGAGGGAGGGTGGGGGTGGGTCCAAAATTTCAGAAATTCTGCGTACGTACTTTATGGTGGCCCCTTGCAAATTACTACCTCTCCGACTTACAATTACACCCTGCCTCCGTACGAACTGCTCTGCACCTATTACTGTACACTATGGATTGCTGAGTAGACAGGTATGGATCGCCTGGTACAGAGCGTACTTATGTAAGTAGACAGAATACGATAATGGAGGTTCCATCTTGGCTGTTATGTAATTATATAGAACGTCCTGACCATGCTGTACAAGTCACAGAACGAGATGATAATTTACTGTTTTTACGGACCGAGGCGTTTACGCCGAGTTCCGTACAAACGGTAAATTATCACTATTTAAAAAAAAAACAATTTCATTTTTCTTAATAACCAAATTTTTTATAAATGTGTATGGCTAGGTGGTCCGTATTTTAGTGTACGGACCAGTGGTCCGTATAGTATTTTTACGTCATATGCCAAAAACGGTGCATATTTACAGTATAATATATACGGCATGGGTATATAGTAAAAGACAATACGGCATCCTTTAACTGCTCCTCTTAATGGAGTTCTTGACCTTCAACACCCTTCATGTGTTTTCCAGACAGGAGTTCAATTTCGATATCCACGAGAAATTCTCCAAAAAAACATTCACCCACATTTACGTGTTTCAAAGTATAAAAATGGTGGAAATCATGCACACTTAGTTAACTAAATATCTAGAAGGGAACAACTTACTTACAAAAACCAAAGTGGATTTAGACAAGGACATTCAACAGCGCAGACAGCAGCTGATCTGACTGACGCTTTATACTCTGCAATAAATCACCCTTCCACATTACTAACTCGATCAAACATTAAAAAAATAAACGTAATATTAAAATAAAATAAAATAAATTTAGAAACGGGACAAGGCTCAGACGGCGTCAGACCTTGCCCACAAAATTTGTCACAGTTATATACTCAAAACATTAAGCACATCATAAATATTGAAGATCCACATTGGAAGTACCCGGGAGACACCAACAACACAGAAGAATGAAAACATGGAAAATCAAAAAATTGAAGAAAATATGACAACATCAACAATAATCCCAAGAGGGAACAGGTGCAATCTTGTCCCCACCAAGTAAAAGGAAATACAACAAACAAATGGACAAGGATATTAAAGCCAAATATTCAACAAAAACAGAAACTAAACATAGAAGAACACATAACACTGCATACCACCTCTCTCTACCATCTCACACAGAGCCCCATAGGAAGCACGCTCACCACAACAAAGAGATATAGCTATAGGAAAATTCACCAATCAGACCAAAGCTCTCATACAGCGACAGGATAGGAACCAATAGGAAACACCCTAACGGGGTCGGTAGGCCACCAGCGCGAAAATCGAACACGCCTGGGCCAACTCACTGCACTGTGGTCGTGATAGCGGTAGGGACAAGACATCTGCCACGTTCACCTACATTTGTCCATCAAGTTTTACGCAGACAATGCAGTTATATATATATACGCCAGTGCAGAAACAACAGCTGATATCAAAAACAAACTGCAAGATGACCTATATAATGTTGAGAAATGGTGTAGCAACAATAGGCTCACCATAAATGCGTGGAAAACAAAAGTAATGGTCTTTGGACAGAAAAAGAATCCAGACATTACCCTACCAATACAACTGACGCCCGAGAAAACAGAACTAGAGGTAGTAGATGAATTCTCATATCTCGGTATTACACTTGACAACAAATTGAAATTTGACACGCACATAAATAAGATGATACGTAAAAATACTATCTCACTTACGCAAATACTTAACACAACCACAGGTAATAAATACTTACAAAGAAAAAGTGCTGCCTTACCTAGAATACGGAAATATAATAATCCATAACATACACAATCAACTATTATCAAAACTACAACGATGCCAAAACCAAAGCCTCCGTATCTGCCTAAAAAGTGAACTGAGAACTCCCATCAATTACCTACATCTTGCTGGAAAAATGAATAAATTATAAGAAATAACAGGAATCCCACCTCTTAACATTGGCATACCTAAGATAAAAAAAACCCTAAATATACAATGGCTCCACTTAGACCCACCAGACAATTTGAAGGCCCGATCTTAAAGTTAGCAAATAATATAAACAGAAGAAGCTATTTTAAATCAGTAGAGTATAAAACATCAAAACTATGGAACAACCTCTGAGCAGAATTGCGCAACCTCCCAACCTTCGATGCCTTCAAAGGGTTTTAAGCCCAATGCCCATCTACCGATTTCGGAACATTTATATACCTTTGTCGGCGAAAAACGGAGGGTAATTTGTGTCAGCAAAGCCATTCTAACAGAGTCGGTAGATGTAGGACAGCTAGGCAAGGCTACCCAGCGATTAGTGAACACTCAGTTTCTTTGGTTTTTGCCCTCCCCCAGCGATTAGTGGACCATACACAGATTTTATCAGTATGCGGGTCGAGCGAGGGGTTACGTAATTTGCCTGAGACAAGGTGACCGACTCCTATACGATTTGGGAACTAATCGTTCAACCCTAAATCGGTAGATGGGCATCCGGCTTAAGAAACAACGACTGAAAACCCACTTGTACAGGTGAGGGGCTGTGAAGAAGTCCATGATTGAACTTCCGACTAATGTCTTTTCCTATACGCTCTGCTACATTGCACAGTCACCTGTGCTAACTAGTTTTAGCATAGCGATATAACCTACTATTGTGTTAGAGGAAATATTTTTAAGTAGCTGTACATTAGTATTTTAAGTCACACATATATGCTATTATTCAATGTGTATAATCTATATTAAGACCTGTCATGTACGCCTGCTAGCCGGCACGGACTAGGATCTGAAACAACTGGAGAGGGTGGAAGATAAGATTGCTTTATATGAACTATGTAAACAAGATATGAGAAGTTTATATATAGCAAGGCATAATGAATGTGAACCATTAGGGAACTTTGTATACATGTATAAGGGATACAATCCCAGTATTACATAGAAGAGGACAATGCTAAACGACTATGACCTGTCATCATTTCTCACCCGTATCATAAATGTTGTATAATTGTTGTCATTTTTGACCACTTATAGTTAATCTAATTGTCATCTGTTTACCTGTTGCCTAGTTATACTTTAAATATACATACAAGTGACAAAGTGGTAACATGTTGATCTAAAGTTATTGAAGAAACACTGTCACAGGGTAGCGATGGCAGATCGGGGTCTTGTACCAACGAATCGAACCCAATAAAAAATGTAAAAAAATATATAAAAAAAGCAAAATCTCGCTAAACCCTGACTCCAGTATAAATAAAAACCTTAAAAAATTGTTTTAAAAAAGGCATACAGAAAAAAGTCTTTATGTACGATCCTAGTTTATTAAACAGACCCCAGGACAGGCGACATTTTGCTATTGCTACTACGGCTGCAGTCGTTACCCACGTGACAAATCTCACCTTAATGGACGGTCCCTCATTGCGTATGCTCCTGAGCTGTTTTCTGCTCTTATCATTTGTATTCTTACATTTTTAATAAAGCCATTAGGTTCTAGCCCTATCATCTACAGCCAGACTAAATACACTGTCTCAGATGTATATATTCTGCATTATATTGCAGCAACTGCTTATGACAAATTTACTCAGTATATTCTCCATCAAAACTGTAATAACTGGAAAACATCTATCCTCAGGGACCTGTTTAACTAGTTTCGTGACATGTCTAGATGGCATCTAGATGGTGTGTCCGTTTTCATAAGAACTAGACATTAGACCTTGTTTTGTCCATTTTTGCTTGCACTGTTGGTGCCGCTTTTCATGTCTGTCTAACTTGTTTGTCACGAAACTAGTGAAACAGGTCCACGATGTGTCTAGATTTGTCTAATTCTTATGTTTGAGGTCTGTCTTTTTCTAAGGGCAGCTACTTGTGTTGTCACAAAACTAGACGACCCCAATGTCTGTATGGTGTCACAGACATGTCACGAAAATAGTGAAACAGGTCCCAGGATATAGAGAAAGAGACCGACAGATAGACTGACTGACAGACCGACAGACAGAGACGGAGAGAGACAGTCATTTATTGTGCAAGCTCCTCTATAACATCTCCTAGTAATACTGTTCATAAACAGCTTTCAATTATCCATATATCGGACTGATCACAATTAATCACAGACTGTATTTCAAGTCAATTCTAGCATGTAACAACAACTTCTATATTGAGTAACAAATTGGTGCTGAAGTGACTCACAGTCCCACTTCAGATTAACGAGTTCAATCATCAGATACACCTTGATGAAACGTTGAAAATCAATATCCTGTAACATTTGTCAATAAAAGCCAAATCAGAACAAATTGATACTAACTTATATAAGTAGGGAATACATCAGAAAATTTTGTGAAATAGGAGCTGATGAAGCAAATGGTATGTAAAAGATGGAGGCAACAACAATCCAGGGGCAGTTACCCCTCGGTCTCAATCAAAAAAGCAGTTTAAAAAGGTGAGGCCACGGAGCGCACTATATAAAAAAAATCCCCTATCTATAGAGGCGAAGAGTTATGGAATTTTCTCCGCAAGGAAATCTAAAAACTTCCAAGTAAATCCAGCTTCAAAAATGGGATTGCAAGTATGTCTGACCTGAATTAGTATTAGTTAAGAATATATATCCAAGTAACGCATTGCTCATTACTCATCATAATCATTACCATACCATTTTTTCTATCAGTCCTATTTATATAGGGATGTACAATTTCTTTAGTGGAATTTCAGATTTTCTATCTGTACCAAGTTTATGTCAATCATCCTAAACTGTGTCATGGTACTACCACTTCTCACTTGTAACCTATGAATTAACTCCCACTCATAACTGGGTACTCTATCTCAACTCCACTGAATTTTTGAAGTTTCATGTTTGTTGTCTTTATCTCTTAACACTAATTGTCAGTGTTTCATGTAATCTTGTGTGACTGGACACCCACCTTTGATATGTTGTATATTAGCCTGGATTTGCAAATCCTATAAGGGAAGACCACCTATGAAGGTGAATTATATGTGAATGAATAAACAAAAAAACCAAAAAAATTGGTGGACTCGATGTAGCTTTGTGTAAACTCTAAGGTGCACCTACTACGATAGAAATCACATTCTACATTGAAATCCTAAATGTCTGCTATTCGTTGGTTTAGGCCCGGTGTCCACCGACTACGATATGGCTACGATATGGTCTACGATACACCTCCTGATACATAATCAAAATCGCGTCGGAAGGTCACCTAATCCTAATATCGGGGCAGTTGACCACGTTTCTGAGATTAGACACCAATAAAAACCCGTACAATGCATGGTGAAGTGGGATGGCTAGACATATGTCTACGATTTTGCACCTTCCCGATATGTCTCCGATATTTACATTTTGTATCGGAGCCATATGGGTAGGTCTAAATTTCTATTGTAGTAGGTGGACGCCGGGCCTAAAGTGGGATTCACACGGTGGGATTCATGTACCTCACAGGGCTCAAAATCTCATGAGGTTTTGTTCCTTTTAAGGGGGAGATGTCTTTAACAATTACAGGGGGGAAAACATGTCTCAGGGAAATGAATCCTTATAATTTAGACGAAGAAATTGTGATCGAGTACAGAATCTAGCAGGATTTGTCTCAGGAAAACACCCTGTGAGGTACATGAACCTCATCGTGTGAATCCCATTTAAGATGATATAACAGTCGTGAATTCATGTGAAATTTATCATATTTACAGGTAGCTGTGTTCCAGGTGAATGTACCCAGTGTTGCGGGATGCACTGTTCAACGGGTGAAAATAAACATGAAAGAGGAGACTCCACTGCTGGCCAAAATGCCTCAGGTAACAGATGGTCCCTGAGTGTGTGCTTTCATAACCGCGGTAATAATAATAGGTATGTAATACTATATGCCTGTGTGCGAGCATCTATGAAATACTACCTGCTGCGCCTGTCGTCCCCAGCATTTGACTCACTGATGAAATTTATCGCGCTACCCGCGAGAGCAATATACAAATATATGTCCCTCCGACTGCAGCGTTGGGACATCTTTTTTTAATCAAATTACCTCAAACGGCCATCCATACAGGCTCAGTAACTACGCTTTCTCTTATCATAATATATCTGGCTGTATCTGTAACAGATACTGCATGCTCCTAGCCAAGTCAGATTTATGACCGTACAACACTTACATGGCGTACGGGGTATTAGAGGGTGCGTCCACCAACCACGACAGGGCTGCGACACACGCCGACAAGAAATTTCCAATCGGTGCCTTGTCGCAGCCTTGTCGTGAGGAGAGGAGCTCTGCGACAGCGTTGTCGGGGTGTGTCGGGAAGAGCAAGCTCCACCTAAATTTTCTATTGTAGACCTCTGCGACAACCTCCCGACATGCCACGACACGCCACGACAAGGCTCTAAAATCGAACATGTTCGATTTTGTCGTAGCCTTGTCGGAAGGCCCCCGACAACCTCCCGACAAGCTTCGTGTCGCAGCCTGTCGGGGCCTTGTCGTAGCCTATTGTCGGGAACTAGGGTCCACCAACCACGATAAGGCTACGACACGCCTTCCAATCGTAGAGCTGTCGTGGACCTTGTCGGAAAGCCGTTGTCGCAGCCTTGTCGTGGTTGGTGGACGCACCCTCTAACGTGGCATCATACGGGGTCTGTATGGTGGTGAAACCCCAAAAATCATCCAAAAGAGAAGGTATAAAATGGCATTTTTTAAGGTTTATAATGATACAAAAATAGGCTTATTTATGTGTATACAAAAACAGGATGTGATATCTATACTTGGTAAAATTGATCATTGGTTCACTTTAACGTCAACTTTACCGCGTATATATTTCGCACAGCCACAGTGACCCTGTTTCTGTATATTATCACTACGGTATTGCCACAACCCATAGACCCCATAGTGCATGTATAGTGTTCAGCTTATTGAAAGTCTATCCCTTCTGTGTAAATATTGGACCATTATCCCTCCCCTGGTACTTTGTCGCCATCCACGTAACATAGTAAAAAAAAAAAAAAAAACACCCAATGAGAGGCTGTCTGCCGTCAGTCACTTCAGCACCAATTTGTTACTCAATATAGAATTTGTTGTTACATGCTCCAGGGCATATTTTTTCTGCGTAACGTTGATGTCTTGGTGCAATGTAACGTGATTCAAACTGCTCAGATAATCACGACGATTCTCGGCTGCTATCTAAAGTTAAGGTTGTTTGTATAATCGATTAACATTATTAGTTTACTCAAAAAAAATATTACGAAAGAATTGCGAACTCTTAGATATATCAACAATCAGACCAAATTATGTTATCATGAAACATCACATAATTTCATATGATTGTTAGTCTTCCCAGAATGATATCACAAAGCGGAGATGAGTGGTATCTGTAGCGGAAGACAATGAATGCCATGTAAAGAATCGTATGAAGTTGAGTAATGTTTAGATTTTATCTTACCTGGTTATGTGTTTTTAACTTCATATAGCACCCGTGGCATATAGATACTTTATGGCATAACTGTGCGATACACCATGTTAAGTCTATGGAGAATTATATGAGGGGTAGGATAAATACAGATTCCCCTTCCATTCACAAGCTGGCATGGTGACAATATGCATTTAACAAGATGACAAAATGATCAATTGTACATAGTAGTAGAACCTCCTGAGTGCATTTCAATTGCGTTTGTTCACAGACGTGAGACCAATTCTGAACGCGGCGGTTTACACAATCTCACGAAGCTAATTCTCAACCAGCGTTTCTATCAGTATCCAGCAAAAGTACACTCTTTGAAGATTTTCTTGCAGCTATCAATTTCCTTGTCAGCAATTTTAATTTTCCAATCAGCGGAGAGGAAGGATTTGACGGGTACTAACAAAGTGTGCACAATATATCGTTTGCAACATTAATTTATAGATACAAGACCTAATTTTATTAATTGATATCACTCATTTTTCTTTTGTCATAAAACATACGTGAGCATGTGTCATAAATCTTGAGAAAGAAACTGATGAGTGTTCGGTCTGTGTCCTCGTTCGCCATCGAGATGAAGCGCGCAGTTATATGAACGAGGCGATAGCCGAGTGAATATTCCGAAGTTCTCCAAACGAGATGGTGAACAGGGACTCAGACCAAAAACGACTATCTTTTTTATTTCATTTTAGCCTGGAAATATTCATCTGTTCATTGCCAATTGAGTATGAGTTACCGTAATCGCAAGCCTGTTGAGTACGAGTTCTTAATGTTAAGCCTATGGACGTTTATACCAGGCTAGGATAAACGCTCGATTACTTAGGTTACTATCCGCCAGATTTGTTGCTGTTTCTCTCAGAGAAATTCTGTCAGTGTTTAAAATTCAGGGATGTTAGTGAGGATAAAATGACATTCGTTTCATTGAGGAGCAAAGTACAGCAAAACCCTGCTTCTGGGACACCCCGCTTAAGGGGCCATCCTGCTTAAGGGAACACCCCCCTTAAGGGGACAATTTGCTCAGAAGGGAAATGCACCCCTCCATTTAGTTTATTTCAACCCCGCTTAAGGGGACCCTTGATTAGGGGGACACGCCACATAAGGGGGACAATTATTTTGGTACAGAATGCTTCTTAATCCCACTTAAGGGAACACTTCGAGGGACACCTTATCAAATCTGATGGGACAGTGTGGGGACAACACTCCAAATTATCCTGATTGCTTGTTTATGGTGTGTGTTTGAGGCGGGTAGACTAGTGTCTAGACAATTAGACACTAGGCAACAGGCTGTGTAGGCCCCTGTAGGCATCAGGTACCTGTATACACATCGATAACATATCCATCAACAGACAGAAAACCCCACTTAAGAGGGTCACTCCGCTTCAGGAGACACCCCGCTTAAGGGGGACACCCTGCTTAAAGGGACACCCTGCTCAAGGGGACAGCCTGCTCAAGGGGACACCCTGCTTAAGGGGGCACTTTGCTTGGAACGAAGGATCCCCTTAAGCCGGGTTTTACTGTATGTTATGTTTAAGAGTTTTTTACGGGGACTGTACGTTCAACTGACAAGCTGCGATTAATAATGTCTGGCAGTGCATGGTCATTGCGACAGGCCAGTTTGAGAGTGATGGATAGCTGAAGGGTTTTATCTAATATTATTAAGTGCTCTGGTGCCCACAATGAAATACGGACATTTCATCTATCAAGTATGTGGATGGACTGATGAATTGGAGTTTTATGCTCATGACATCTTCTAATCATCGTCCTATTCGCCGCTCCCGCCATATCAATTCATTATTATCACGTGAATGGGCATCCACAGCAGTCTGCCACTCGAGCACGGTCAGTAGTTCCCGTATGGCGATTTGTCATGAAAAATAATTATGCAGATATCTTCATCAAGTTATAAAAAAGTTGTTTTCATATTTTCTTCATTAATTCGTTTCTAATATCCAGATATGTGATATGTCCACAAACGACGTTTTGGTCATTTAGTCGTGGATTTACCCCAGCGAATATTGCACTGTTTATTGTCTCTATCCTCACTGTTTGTTATCCATCGTATACAAAGACCCCATTGAAAATATATGGGGACTCAGTAAACCATGGCCCGTAATATAAAGCCTGTCAGATACCATAGCTGTGATGTACGTTATTCATACTTGTGGTATACGGCCTCGAAAATAGCCCCTTGTTGCTGTAGATCAAAGAAATAGTCCCTACTGTTATACCATTTTATGTGGCCATTCGTGGGTTTGATTTATTCGAAAGGATGTACTACTATACGCGTCACCCTCTCGTGATTTACGGCCGCCTGTCCACAAAACCATGGATTATTGTCTATATATGGGACATATCAAGTAGAAATAAAGGGATACAGCTTGAAGGGTGGGAGAAAGAGAAAGGGGGTCACAGACAGAAGGCCCTTTTTCATTGGCCATCGAAAACGGCGGGGATTTTTTTGAGTTACCCAGAAAGTCTGTTGGTGGTTTCACCAACTGTACCTCGGTATCGAAGAATCGGTGAGGGTAGTAGTTTTCACTCAGTGAACAAGCTTTCACTCAACATTCACTGTTTATAGAAGACTTTCTGTGTGGGCATACAACCAATCATTACTTTGACCTTCTAACATAAATGATTGAAATACAACAGTCGGTGGTGCCACATTGCATAATCCAAGAAAAAAAGAGTCATGGGTCATTTCACTAGCTTGGTCGTTTAAGGCCCTTTTCCATTAGTCGACGAAAATGGTGCAGATTTTTTGTGTTCTCCTAATAGCTCATTTACATTCGCCATCACCGATCTACAGTCAAGCACCACCTACGGACCTTCAGCACTGCTGACGCCTAATGAAATTGGGCTATTAGGAGAAATCATAAAATCTACACCGTTTTCGTGAGCCAATGGAAATGGGCCTTGTCATTGACTAATTTTGGGTCAGCAGTGACAAACTCCCATCGGTGGTTCTTGACTGTAGATCGGTGATGGGAAATCGGCCAATAAAAACGGGCCTATAGAGAGAAATCGCCTTGAGAAGAAAATAGGCTGAATCTCCAGGTGCCTGATCCTGTTTGAGAGGGGTTGATTTCTGCGGGATGATACATCATTCTCCAATAATGAACAAGTCATTCAACATTCATGTGATGCGTCTTTGGTCAAGAAAGATTGAGGTCGGGCAAACAATGGCGTCAGATGGGATACGGGACCAGGTGCAAGGCATATTTTATGTAAAAATCATTTCCAGGTAGTCGCAGGCTTTAAAGCCTATTATCTTGAAGAGTATTCCGAAAATATATCCGTCTATAGATTCCCAAGGCCACCTGTCACCATACAAAGAATACCACAAACACAGTTTATAAAAACAACAACAGTAAAGCCGGATGCCCATCTACCGATTTAGGGTTGAACGATTAGTTCCCAAATCGTATAGGAATTGGTCACCTTGTCGTAGGGAAATTACGTAACCCCTCGCTCGACCCGCGGCCCTCGAGGAGAGGGGCTGGAGGGTATTATTCCTCAGGAAATCAGTCTACACCTACCGACATATATACGCACACTGATAAAATCGGTGTATGGTCCACTGATCGCTGGGGAGGGTAAAAACCACAACTTGTCGCCGACACAAAGGACCTCTGAGGGAGGTGGTTCACTAATCGCTGGGTAGCCTTGCCTAGCTGCCCTACATCTACCGACTCAGTTAGGATACCTCGCCCGAGACAAATTACCCTCCGTTTGTCGCCGACAAACGCACATTAATGTTCCGAAATCGGTAGATGGGCATTGGCCTTAAGAATAACATCTATATATAACCACCAGCGTGAGATCGTGATCTCAGATGCTGATCTCAGGGCAAGGTTATCAGAAAACAACAACATTCAATTCTGTTTTCGGCATCGGCTGAAATAAATCATAAGATAAGAAGACCAGCCGAGTGTAGAGCTACAAAAAAGAAGAGCAGGTTTGAGTGTATCACTACACGAGATTCTCACTCTCGTGGCTCCTCAGTCTCCAGGCCTAGGTGTAGTTTACGTTATGGTTGATGATCTTTGTAAACTTTTAAGAAAGGAAAGTGTCTGCTCAAAGTGTTTCGTTGATCTACCTTGGTTTTTTTTTTTGGTTTTTTTTTTTATTCAAAAGACATGATTTACGACAGCGTTATTCGCCCACACAAGTTGGCGATCTTCCATGACGAGGTCACGAAGTAGTACGATACAGAACAAATACAGTACAGTTAGACAAGACAACCTAGCATACCAAATACAGAAACAACTGACTCTGTACATACATAATGATCTTTTGATCTCAGTGTTATTTGCTGTAAAGGTAGCTCACACCGGTGGCAAGACTGATTATCTTTACAGGATAGATCAAGGAAATTTAAAATTTAAAAAAAACTCTGTTTCTATGTGCGGGTAAAACTCCAAGCAGATCCGACAGAATTCTAATGTTTTATATATGGTAGCATGGTTATAAGCCTACCCCCCACTTCAGCAAAATGCTATTATCCTGCCACCCCCCATTCCCGCCATCCGCCCCCCCCCCCCCCCCCTACCCTCCAATCACAACTTTTTGTAGATTTCTTTCGGGCGTACTTATGAACGTTTCAATGAACTTTTGTACCAATATAGGATGTCACCTGTTATCTGACAAATTAACACCATTAAATGATTCACATTTGTATATATCTCTGTTATTTGGTACTTTATTATAGATTTGTACTGATTCTGGTTTTTCTCAAAAATCTTTTTTTTTTAAGATAAAAAAAGAAAAGAAAATAAGCCGAACCCTGACTGTGGCAATATTAAATTAACCGATTTTTTTCTTTAAAAAAAAATGGCTTATAAGCGGGGTTTTATGGTAATACATCATAGCAATCATGAGACATAGGTAAAAGAGGTATTCCATTGGCGGAGTTCAGGTCTTTTATTTGTTACTAGGCACTCTGAACGTATGGGGATTCTGTTTATCTCCCTGGCCTACCCTGACATATCCCTCGGGGCTCGGTACTGCTCCATCTAATTCATAATCCCCCACCCTTCTCCGATTATCTGTGAGTTCTCCCCGAGAGAATGCTACAAAGAGAACATGGCAGAGGTCTGCATGATGAAGCTTCTATCGTTAAACCTCAGGTCAAATCACTGAGCTTACTTTAGATAAACAATAATCTGTCTAGCATAACTATGTTTTATTATCCATCGTATACAAAGTCCCCATTGAAAATGCATGGGGACTCAGTAAACCACTACCCATTGTATAAAACCTATCAGACACCATAACTGTGGTATACGGATTCAAACCTGTGGTATACGGCCTAAAAACCATGGTATACGGGGAAAATAGTCCCTTTTGCCATAGAGCAAAGAAATAGTTCTTAATGTTATACCCGTTATTAGGGCAATTTCTGGGTCAAATTTATTCGAAAAGATGGATAATAAATGCAACAAACGATGTTTTTGTGGACAGGCAGCTCTGTAAACCACTCGCGGTTGACCTCGTAATGCACTCGCTAGCGCTCGTGTATTACTACGCGTCAACCTCTCGTGGTTTCCGACCGCCTGTCCACAAAACCATCGATTATTGTCTATATCCCTCATAATCCTAGACTACATCTATATTTGCAAATGATATAATCTTATTACATTTTTTTACATTTAGAGTCGCTGATGAGGTCATAAATTCGTGGGAAAAACAGTAACGCCAAACAAAGTATAAAGTTTGTGGTCCATGATAGCGTTGTATTGGAGCAGGTAAGAACACAAAAACTCAATGGAGATGTGTGCAGGGACCCGTTTCAATAGAAAGGGCGTCACTATCCAGTTAGTGACATGTTTAGTGACACCAATAGTGACAGGAATAAGGAGAAAATTAAAGTTTCATTTCATAAGGCATGTCACTGTTGGGGTGGTGTGTCAGTTCACTGTTGTGGATGTGTCCCTAGCTTGGGACAGCATAGCAGAAAAACATGTGGGGTACCCCATCTCACTTACTCATGTGCTACCGGGAACAAGTGCTATCAAGGTAAAGGTCGCTGTGGAAATTAGCGACTGGCTTGAGTAATCCTACACTGGCCACCAGACAAAATTCAAATGCGAATATCATTGGATTGCATGGGCCGATCTCCTTCATATATGGCATGTTTATGAGTTGTATGTGTACCTAACTGGGGTTAAATATTCATAGCTTAATTCCTACGGGAAGTAAATTTATGCATTTGTGACAATAGAAGCGAGAGGGTATACCCTCTCGCTATTATAGACACAACAGTGGCAGCAATAGTGACTGGACATGTTTCTTTTGAAATGGTACAGCCACTGTTTGTGTCTCTCTGAATTTCAGTGTCACTAAATGTGTTGTCACGAAACTACTGAAACGCGACCTGCCGCTATTGTGTCGCAAGGCCCAATAATGGACGTCCTACAGACTATTGAAACGGGTCCCTGGTTTGAAGGTACAGACTAGACTGACTAGAGAACGTCAGGACCTCTCTTTTCATTAGAGCGTGCTTACATCTTCTAGAGGTTAGAGGGGTCCATATAGACTTTCAGGGTACTGCATACATACCATCCCTTCACTATCTGTGTGCTATCCACTGTGATATTGAGGACAGAACAGGGAGCCAGTGTCACAGTCTCTTAGAGGCATGCCCAGCTGACCATGACCAATCACTCAAGACCAAAATACCTCAAGACCCATTGTGCTTGATCTGTTTGGATCCTAGTTAGGCAGTTACAGAAATGGCAAGTTGACTGGGTGCAAGTAGGTTACAGAAAACCACTATCCATAGGCTAAATCTAACTTATACCATTTAATTGTTATTAATTCATAAATGCACGCTCATTCATCTATGATAAACATACTATTTGCTCCTAGTTAGAGCATGCTTGCACAAAGGAGCAGGGTCTCAGTGTCTTAGAAGCGTGCTCAACTGACCATGACCAATCACCCAAGACCGAAATACCTCTTTGACCCACTGGTGCTTGATATGCTTGGATCCTAATCTCAGGCAGTTGAAGAAATGGCAAGTTAACTGGGTGCAAGTAGGTGACAGAAGGCTATCCATAGACTAAATGTAACCTAAACCTTTTAATTGTTATTCATTTATAATTGCACGCTCATTCATCAATGATGAACAGACTATTTGGGTGGTGGACAAACCTAGAGGATAGAAAAGCCAGGTGGTCAGATTATCACAACCTGTGAGGCTTTCCCAACACTGAACGTCCATAGGCTAGGGGAGTTGAAGATTATTAGTTTCCACATGCTGGGAACAGGGACCTGTTTCAGTAGTTTCGTGACATGTCTAGATGGCGTCTCTGACACCATACGGACAGATCACAAGATTGCAGTCGATGACACACGAAGTTTCACCCACTTCTCGTGAGAATTAAGCAATGACACTTTAACATGAGTAAGGGATACATATAATCTATAATCGTTCCAAATATGAAGAAGATTGGCCACTTCAATCTTCAGATATTTGCTAGTCTTTTTCCGCTGTTGCTTGCACTGTTGGTGCCGCTGTTGATGTCTGTCTAGGCCTAATGTCACAAGACTACTGAAACAGGTCCCTGGTCAGATATTAATTAACACTATCAGGAGGTGGTGGGTCTAATCTAAGTTATCAGACCTACTAAGGTCTAATCTAAGTTATCAGACCTACTAATACCATCTTGGTAAATCACAAAACAACAAGGAAAATACCTAGAGATTTATCAATAAAGAAGAAGTGCTATAAATCAGCACGAGACGTCGTGTCCACCTTTGAGACCCCTTATATCGCCACAACATTGTCATCTTGGTTGCAATACAACTTCCCTTTAAAAAGAACTGTGTCTGTTTTTTTGTGCTTTACGCCCTCTTCATTATCAATGAAGAAATTTTGAGGCGATCCTGGTGAGAGAAATATCTCCGAACTATATTAAGATGACTTCAGATCTTTACAAAAGAATCCATTAAAAACACTTGGCTCACACAAGCAGGGGTGATGACCACCTTAGCTTGAACCATGTAGGGAACATATTTCCAAAACTGTTTGAGTTGGGGAAAATAATGAAAAGGGACAAGTACCAGAAGATTACTGGTTCAACGATTGGAAAATAAATGTTCAATCCAGTCAGTATATACACCATAATGACACTACGAGGAGATTACGGTCACTCGTATACAAAACCAGGTGTTATTGTATTTATTAACAACCTACAAGATTAATAACAAGTCTATTGCAATTAAAAGGTTTCTGTAAGCCATTTAGTTCCAGACACCACATAATTGTCAAGCGTGGCAGTAATTCGGTGTAGACTTACACCAATAATATAGTTCGCCATTAACCTGTGATTTTAGCATGCAAAGTATGTTATGACAGTGATATCTGATGGTAAATGAGATTATAATTATTGATTCTAAATAATTAGCGTTGAATAAACATTCAAGAAAGTTATTTCAAAGTACATGATGATTCAACCTCATTATGGACAGGACTATTTTTCCTGCAGGAGATTCTGACATGCCAGAATCTCCGGGTAGCTGATTCCAGGCACTCTATACATTTCCTATGGAGACTCCGTATTAGGTGGGTAATAAATACTGCTCGGCTCATTTTCATGCGCTGTAATCATCACTCAGCTTTGCATCAATGACGGTTATGGGACATCCAAACTTGTGGAGTATTGTGCATTTACATGTATGTGATTCTCGATCCAGTTCTATATAGTCCATCACGATTGTCTAAAATCACAACTCTGATTAAAGAAAGTCAGTCTCATCAGAATCGGTAATTTGTATAGTTCCCTTGAGAATGTATAGACTTAACCCTTTAAGGACGGCTGCCTGGGGCCTAGCTACTCCCATAAGGACGGGTGCTGGTGGCAGTGTGTCTTGCTAGAGGACGGGCACATAATAGTTAAAGCTGATATCCAAATCTGTAATCATGCAGTATGATACATAATCATAGATATTCTTTTTCTTTTTGATAAAAATACTAAATGTGATGTTATATTTACATTTTCTGAAGATTTCATGAATATTGCTCTATTATTTCTTTGTTAAAACATTTTTATTAATATTGGGACAATGATGCCTCCAGGCATCATGCGTCTTTAGTGCGGTGATGCCTCCAGGCATCATGCGTCTTTAGTGCGGTGATGCCTCCAGGCATCATGCGTCTTTAGTGCGGTGATGCCTCCAGGCATCATGCGTCTTTAGTGCGGTGATGCCTCCAGGCATCATGCGTCTTTAGTGCGGTGATGCATCCAGGCATCATGCATCCTGAAAGGGTTAATGAATCTCATTAAAATGGACGATTATAAGCTTTGATTTTATAAATATTTATTTTACTGTTTTGGTATACAGATCCATTCAGTTTCTATTTGTGAATACAGACATGCTGTGTAAAGCAGGACAGCTTAATCATTCTTTTATTTTGATTTTACTTGTTGGCATCCCAATTGTATTGATAAAAAAAAAGACTTTAACATAAATCACATTTATCGGAACAGTCAGTCATTTACTGATTGAAAAAACTCCAGGCTCGCTCAGGCTCATGGTCATTTACTACAACAAAAACGTTTATAAATACAAATTAAAAAAAAGACACGCATTAAAAACCACGTACAACATGGCAGAGATGATGAACAGTTAAGTGCAGAAATTCTGAACACGACAGCCACCATCAGCCACAACACAAAGGAATGAAAGCCTTTGGAGAACCTCAATTCAGTTTCCATGAGAGTTCCGAGATTGATTATGTATGGGGGGCCGATCTGGACATTGTTATTTCGTGCCTATATTCTATCTTAAGCCTGATGCCCATCTACCGATTCAGGGTTGAGCGATTAGTTCCCAAATCGTATAGGAGTCGGTGAACTTGTCACAGGCAAATTATGTAACCCTTTTCTCGACCGGCGGACATTGAGAAGATGGGGTGGTGGATATTAGTCCTAAGCAAATCGGTCTACTAATCATTGGCTCACCCTTGCCTAGCTGTCCTACATCTACCGACTACGGCCGACTCCGTTAGGATGTCTTGGGTGTCTTGGGTGAGACACATTACCGTCCGTTTGTCGCCGACAAAGGTACATGAATGTTCCGAAATCGGCAGATGGGCATTGGGCTTTACGTCCAAGAAATACGCTCATACTCTAACGTAAAGCTAATGCCCATCTACCGATTAAAGCCCAATGCCCATCTACCGATTTTGGAACATTCATGTACCTTTATAGGCAACAAACGGCCTTAAACGGACTGTAATGTCTCCACCAAGGCATCCTAACACAGTCGGCCGTAGTCGGTAGATGTAGGACAGCTAGGCAAGGGTGAGCCACGGATTAGTGAACCACCTCCTTCAGATGTCCTTTTGTCACCGACAAGTTGTGGTTTCCATGTTCCAAAATCGGTAACTGTAGAGCTTAACTTAGGGCTAATACCCACCACCCCCTCCTCTCGATGTCCGCCAGTCGAGCGAAGGGTTACATAATTAGCCTGTGACAAGTTAACCGACACCTATATGATTTGCAAACTAATCGTTCAACCCTTAATTGGTAGAATGGTAGATCGGGCTTCAGGGTTAAACGATTAGTTCGCAAATCATATAGGAGTCGTTGAATTACGTAACCCTTCGGACTTCATAACCCGGCGGACATCGAGGAGAGGGGGTTGTTGGTATTAGTATTATAGAGAAACAGGCTTACTGTCTCCGTACGGATAAAATACGCGGTGAAATCGGCGATCAGATGAACCTCTGCCTCCGGCATCGGTTCATCTGATCGCCGATTTTACCAAGTATTTTATCCGTACGGAGACAGTCAGCCTGTTTCTCTATTATTATATACCTTAAAATATCCAATTTTTAACCTTGCTTCTGGGTGAGTTTTTGGATTTCGCCGCCGTACATGCCCCGTACGCCACATACATACCCCGTACGTCACCTAGGTGGCGTACGGATATCAATACGACATGGGTAGGAGCGGGCCGTATGTGTAGGATATACTACCACAGGTATATAATAATAGGACATTTGAAGGAGGTGGTTCACTAATCGGTGGCTCACCCTTGTCTAGCTGTCCTACATCTACCGACTACGGCCGACTCCGTTAGGATGCCTTAGCTGAGACAAATTACTGTCCGCTTGTCGCCGACAAAGGTACGATAAATGGGCATTGGGCTTAAGTACAGATTTCATGACCAAAAACCCATTTCGTGAGAAGAAGGGTAATTTCTTGAGAGAAAAAAAACATTTCGTGAAACCCATTTGGTGAAAAAAAATATATTTCGTGGACAGAAAGATCCATAGACTTAATATGGGTGTACTTCCGCGGACGAAATGAGTGGTATGACTGATTCCGTGGACGAAATGATTGATGGACCATATATGGAAATTTACTATTCATTGTATACAAAGCCCTCATTGAAAATGTATGACCCAGTGTATAAAACCTGTCAGATACCATAACTGTGGTATACGGATTCAAACATGTGGTATACGGATTCAAAACCATGGTATACGGGAAAAATAGTCCCTTTGAGCTATAGAGCAAAGAAATAGTCCCTTTTGTTGAACCCTTTAATATTGTAATTACTGCGTTTAATATATTTGAAAGGATGGATAATAAAAATAACAAACGATGGTGTATTTCTACGCTTCAACCTCTCGTGGTTTACGGCCGCCTGTCCACAAAACCATCGATTATTATTTATATATCTGTGTGGCATTCCGTAGACGGAATGATTTTGAGACTGATTCCGTGGACGGAATATGGACGAAATGACAACGTCCAGAACGGCTCGCCATAATTATGGATATTGCACATTTGACATCATCCGTTCCGCTGTCTGCGGGTAGAAAGAACAACGCTACTCACGCAATGATCTGAACGCAACGTGGCCGGCGTGATTGCGGGCAGCTATAAAAGGATCAGACTGCCTTTACTGGATGAGACCAATAACTCAAGGTCGATACAAAGATAATGGTGTGGTCCTGCCGTTTGGATCACTGCTGACGTCTGGTGGACAGAAAACTCACCACTCGCTCTCCACTCTCATCTCTCACTCTCACAACACATTCTCCTCCCATTCTTCACCACTCCTCCAACCATACAACACGTATTTTCATTTCCCACCCACCCACCCTCATCCTTCTTTTCTTTTAATCCCTACTTCGAAGGGCGGTTATTTACATATCTTATACAATATTTATCATATTATCTTATCTTCATAGTATTTATCATACTATTATACTTACCAATAATCTTATCAATCAATGTACTATTTCCAATTCATCATACTACATCTTATAACTCATGTATTGATAATTTATTATTATTTTATTTCATTATCATTATTTTATGTGATCATTTTATTATAATAATAATAATAATAATAATAATAATAATAATAATAATAATAATAATAATAATTAATTGATAACTCCAGCTGCCTCGTCATCTTATCTGTCCCTAGCTCAGCAGTGACTGTATAGTATCTATAAACCATTTCCACTGGTTGACTATTCGCCATCGATCTGCAGTCAGTAACCAACAACGCCAGATCGGTGAATGGAAACAGTGCTCACCAATTAATTCTGCATAGATTATGCAATTGAGGCCACAACAGAACGACTTCAGTGGGTATGGACCTGTCAAATGCAGCAGAAACAAGGAATACACTGCACCCTCACTGACCTTAAAGCCGGATGCCCATCTACCGATTTAGGGTTGAACGATTAGTTCGCAAATCGTATAGGAGTCGGTGACTTTCTCGCAGGTAAATTACGTAACCCCTCTCTCAACCCTGGGCCCTCAAGTAGAGAGGCTGGTGGGTATTAGTCCTAAAGAAATCGGTCTAAATCTACTGACATGTATACGATTATGCACCCCACCGACGGAGATAGGATTCGGGAACAATCGGTATGATACACTAATCGCTGGGGGAGGGCAAAAACCAAAGAAACCGAGTGTGGCAACCCCCTACAAGCCTCGCTAAGCGATTACTGTATTTACTGCGTCGGCCCATGTCGGCCAACCAATCAACCCTCATTTCCCAACGTTCTGTTGTCGCGGACTACATTTATCAACATGTTGATAAACTGATCCCCACCGATTTTGGAACATTGAAACCACAACTTGTCGGCGACAAAAGGATGTCTGAAGGAGGTGGTTCACTAATCGGTGGGTAGCCTTGCCTAGCTGTCCTACATCTACCGACTCTGTTAGGATGGCTTGGCTGAGACAATTTAACCTCTGTTTGTCGCCGACAAACGTACATAAATTTTCCGAAATCGGTAGATGAGTAGTGGCTTTTAGACACCGACATGCAGTCTTTGGCCACCATCAACCGACTATTAGGAGAACTCAATTAATCGTTGCCGTTTTTGTCGGCCAGTAGGAAATGGCTTTATGACAGTGGGTAGAGAATGATGATTGTTTAAAGCCGGATGCCCATCTACCGATTTAGGGTTGAACGATTAGTTCCTAAATCGTATAGGAGTCGGTCACCTTGTCGCAGGCAAATTACGTAACCCCTCGCTCGACCCGCACACTGATAAAATCGATGTATGGTTCACTAATCGCTGGGGGAGGGCAAAAACCAAAGAAACCAAGTGTTCACTAATCACTGGGTAGCCTTGCCTAGCTGTCCTACATCTACCGACTCCGTTAGGATGGCTCGGCTGAGACAAATTACCCTCCGTTTGTCGACGACAAACGTACATAAATGTTCCGAAATCGGTAGATGGGCATTGGGCTTTATAGTGGTCACGTTGTTACCTGTGGCAGATGTAATCCTTGGGCTGTTATGTTCATAGTTAGTTTTTACATGTCTTTATTTGCTCTAAATACTAGAAGCAAATGGTATGTTCATCAATGATAAATAAGCATGTAATTATGAATAAATAAAAGTTGAAAGGTTTTGGATATTTATTGTCTATGTGTGTCATTTTCTGTTGCCCACTTTTGCCCAGTGAACTTGCCCTTTCTGCAACTGCCTGAGTCTTACGCGGGGTGTCCGTTAGGCGGGGTTCTACTGTGTATATATATATATATATTTATAATAAAATACAAGAAAAAAGGGCCTTTAATAGAATCTACGCCACAGTGTAGATATGAATAAACAGAATCAGATAGTCAAGTACAACAACTCAACAACTTCCCAAATCTGGTTTTTGTGATTGGCTTTATTTGATGCAGCAGGTTACAATGTTTCGCCGTAAACAATCTCGAAGAATCGTCCTGTGAATGATATTAATACCGTTCATGTTACTGAAATTGCAAATATGGCGAATAAATATTGCTGCACTATCGCATCTCAGCTAACTCACGTATTTGAAAGTCGGCCCCACTTTTGAAACTCATTGCAACTCGAGCATCAGAAGGTAATAAAAGTCCAATAAGTGGAATGAATATTCCATGTTTATCGTCTCTAATGGCTTGTCAATTGAATTTGATCAAATACGTTGGGAACTAATTGAATCTACTCTTATCCAAAGTTAAAAGGAAATTCATGAAATGAAAATAATTTGTCCATACTACACCGAGTTTGACCGTGGAGTAATTCATTAAGCGAGGCTAGGTCAATTTTGTTGTTGTCAGACGAGGTAGACTGAGGACCAAGTTATTTTCATTGAGTGGGTTTCTGATTTTATCTCACCCCGCATAACATTATTAATTAGGTATAGGTAAACTGTATTTTAGGTATAACTAAAGTACTATTGAGGCATGTATGACACACCAAATTGGAGCTGGAATACTATAGTATACGATGCATCACTATCAATCATATAGAAATGATGTAGAGGGGTGATATAGACGTATTGCGCTCATACATTCAGTCATTCAATGCTAAAGCATACGTAGCCAGGTGTTTGTTTGGCTGCAAACATTGCGTACCCCAGCAGATAAGGTACGACAAGGGCCTGTGGAAAAAGGTCTATTGCCACTAGCTTATAGTTTGTTGTTAGCATGTATACATATATGAAGCAGTATGCATTAATCTAGATAGATGTTCTGGGCAGGTTCTCACTGAATTTAGAAAAGTTATTGATACATTATATTCCTTTTGAATATTTAAATTTCCTTTATCTCGTGAAATGATTTATATGAAACGACCTGACCGTGCTGTACATGCTACAAAACGAGATGGGGAATCATTGTTATTCATGGAACGAGGCCCAAGGCCGAGTTCTGTAAATAACATCATTTCACATCGAGTTTTGTAGCATGTACAGCATAGTCAGGTCGTTCTATATTTATTATATACCCAAAATTAGTGAAATCTTACCATATATTTGCATAGGAGACATGTCTACATGAAAGCCCACACACTGCTGATGTTTCAACGTGTTCAGTATAACAGTGTACTGCACATGGTTCAGTATACAACTTAAACTGCACAGGGAGCAGCAGTACGTAATTATCAAATATACTGCATGGGTATATAATAAACAATAAGACTGGAACAAACTAGGTCTGAAGTTCAGAAATACTTCTAAGTTGGCAAACCATGGTAATTCTATACGAAATGTATTTCTTTTAAAAAAATCGCCAAAAATCGATTTTATTGGAAACAAGACATAGATGTATCGTCTACCCGCTATTTATATGAAATGTATATATATCAATAAGCTAGTCGAGATCGAGTAAAGTAAATCAGGGCCTGGCGTGGAATTTCAAGAGTAACGGGGAAAACTGTATGTTTATTCTATTCAAATATAATCATCCCAATTTCACCGCTACCCCCCCCCCCCCCCCCCCACCCCATTCCCAGAAAAAATCCCTTTAATGCTAAGAGCGTTGAGCTGAGTTGATGCAAAGTGCCATAACTTACTTGAGGCTCTTTCCTCGTGGAAGGTTTTGGAATTGCGAAAATGTTATCTTCTAGCTGACCTTTCTCTAGATCCACTTCTAAAGGTCACAAAATGATCCCATATACCCGCTTTGTGATGTGGGGATTTTGGGGCTGAAGCAGTATGACACTCTTATCTCACCCCTGGTTTATTTTTCTCCATAGACTTAACATTGGGAACTCGTATTCAACGGCCATGAGATATTCAGGAAAAATATCCAATGGGGGATTATGTCAAAAAGGTTAACCCCTTAGTCAATTTGAATGGCGAGATAAATTCAGAAACCCATTCATGTTTAGGGTCAGAGCTTGATCCAATCTCGTTTGAATCGCTACATAATTCACATTGCTACGCCTTGTGAATTACTACGCCATTCAAACTCGATGGGATACGGGCTCTGACCCTAAAGTTTCATAGGTTTCCTCTATAGAATCGCCCTTTATTCCTGTTGGGTCTTCCCACTGGATGATTTTACTTGTTCACGTCAGATGGCAGTACCGTCTACCTAACTACTTCCACACAGATAATAAACCAATGCGAGCTCAATTATAATAAATAATAAACAATAAATAGGCCAGAAAGGCATAAAAGGGACTAGAGTGGGATAATGGAGTCAATGATGTTTCCCTAAAATATCTTAGATATCGACTTGTGCTGCATATCTGATTAGTTTAAATTAGCATTTGTCAAGTATATAATTATTGAAGGAAAAAAAATCATTCATTGAAATTACAACATTTCCAAGCACGATTTTTGTTCTCCACTCCTCACCTACGATGACGTTCATTTGACGTATGGCAGATTTCACAAAAAGGGTATTTTTGCTACTTTTCTATTCTTATAAGGAACAGTCCACTTAAACTTTTAATGTGAGTACAACAAAGGTTAAGGTATCAAGATGATTGTTAAAGAAATCTCTACTTTCTTAAACTGGTTCTCTTTTTTGCCTCTGGAATTCTGCAGAATCTTCAGTCATATACTAGAATTAAAACATATTGCCTATAACGTTTAACATGAATTCTGTGAAAAAATGAAAACAGATAAATTATTTGAATTTTTTTGTTTGATATGCCAGCTTTTGGAAATCTGTATCTTTTTCACAGCCTCAGTTATATACCAATTAAAAAAATAAGCAGTTTTTAGTCCCCAATTTACTTTTTTTTTATCGATATGGTTCGCTTGTACATTACATTGTGGTCTACTACCAAACTCATTGTATTGAATATGAAGGACAAAAATACATCCAGATATTGCTGGGCAAAATTGATGTTAGGAAACCTGTGATTGTGGTCGGCACCAAAAGAAATAATGCTTTATATATAACTGATGATAATCCCATGCTCATGCCTTGAACATCGACCCTTTCCGTGATAATAGAACTTCAGAAGTGTAGCATCAACAGAAGTCCGCTACCATCCAGTTCACAATGTATAGGGTATAACATAAGAGAAATGTTACTGGAAAAAAGCCAGTACAGTGGCGTGGTATGTAAAATGGGTTGATGAGAACGTAGTGGATAGACTCGGTGGTGCCACCTAGTGGGGCGCCGGCGAAGCACCTTCACAACTGAAGAATCTCACTGAGCGTTGCACAATAAGGCGATATACTAGAAATACACTGATGTGTGTTTTCTTAAGTTTATGTAAGACAAAAAGATTCGCGTTGCAGTTTGACTCCGCTTTCCCGGTGGGGTGTGGGACGTGTCCTGTTTCGCTTTTTTTTTCATTTTTTTTCCCCTGAAGTTTTTGTCTCATTACAAATGAGCGTTTGTTTCTTACAATATACATCTCTGAGAAGGTTTAAGCAAAAATATCTCTAGATTCTGTAAAATATCCATAGTTAAAGCCGTAGTCCAGAGATTAAAGATGATTAGTAAAGTAAAATAAAAACTGTATCTAGATATTCAATCCGGACCTGGGACCTGTTTCACTAGTTTCATAACATGTCTAGATGGCGTCTAGATGGTGTGTCCAGTTTCATAAAAATTAGACATTGGACCTCGTTTTGTCCGTTCTTGCTTGCACTGTTGGTGCCACTTTTCTGTCTAACACTTTTGTCACAAAACTAGTGAAACAGGTCCCAGTAGTATGTTGTGTTTTTGATGGAACATTTCAAAGCCATTTTTTCAACAAAACACAAGTGTTTCAGATATAGGTACGAGAAGACATCCCAAACAACTCAGTACAATGTACATGCCGTTTCATTAAAAAAAGATGATATTTCAAACGCGTAACGTTAATCCCAGGCAGAAATAAATAGTTGTGTTAATAATTGTTAAGATTTGAAACTAACATGGGTGTTTGATCGGTTTGTGCTTATTCTAGACCAAAACTCTTAATGTTTTTTTAAAGCATTTTATTCAATCCTTTTGCTATATGGATGTCCTTCGGGTATTTGTCTTTCGTTACAATCGTGATTAATTTACAGTACTATGAGAGTTATATCTCCTGCGGATAATCCTTCTTGAAAGTCAATTCAGGTCGACTGTATCCCTGGGGTCCGTTTAATAATCTAGGACCGTACATGAAGACCCTTTTCATTGCGCCAATGAGACCCAGGGACGATGTGGTCAATAATATTCAATACTTATGGACGACCTAATGGACAGCTAAAGTGCCGTTTCCACCACACTATTAAAGGTTTTATTGGAAAGGCTCTGGTCTCTTTGGAATTTATAAAAACCTTATCTTCTACGGTGAGTGTATTCGCAAGATAAATCGCATTAGCATCCGAAATTACCAAAAAAAAGTGCGCACTTCAACCGCTAGCTATTCTTTTACAATTTTTTTTCGATTTCTCCATTTTTTCGCGATCTCTATGTCGGCAAGCTTTGGTTGCTCGGTTGAATCAGTCCTTAAGACTGTCTTAGCAAACGAACTTAAATACATGCATTTTTAGACGATAATCCTTGAATGTACGACCCTAGATTATTCAACGAGTACGAGTGTTTGATAATCTAGGACCGTACATGGAGACCCTTTTCTGTACGCCATTGAGACCCAGGGACGATGTGGGTCAACTTTATTCAACACTTAGTCTTAGGCCTGGCGTCCACCTACTACGATATGACTCCGATATGGTCTACGATGCACCTCCCGATACAAAATCAAAATCGCGTCGGAAGGTCACCTAATATCGGGGCAGTTGACCACGTTTCTGCGATTAGACACCGATAAAAACCTCATACAATGCGTGGTGGATTGGCATGTCTAGACATATGGCTCCGATTTTGCAACTTCCCGATATATCTCCGATATATACTTTTTGTATCGGTGCCATATCGGTAGGTCTATATTTCTATCGTAGGAGGTAGACAGAAGGCCTTATGGACGACCTTATGGACGGCTAAAACTGCCCTAGTGGAGTTATAAGTCCCACCAAAAAACTTTAAGCAACGCTACAAGTTGGAAGATTATAAGTGACTCAAAGATCGTGAGGCAGACTAAGCCACAATTAAGAAATATATTTTATTTGTGTAACTTGAAAGGAATCTCGATGTAGTCCTCCACGAACTGACTGAAATCAATCTGGAAAACAAAGCTGCTTACAACAAAAACAAAACAAAAACTGCCCTAGCGAACGAACTTAAGTAGATGTATCATTAAACGATAACCCTTGAATGTACGAGCCTAGATTATTCAACGACATTATGAACAGCTGAGACTGCCCTAGCAAACGCTAACTCTTGTATGAGGTCCAGAAAAAGTTCTTCATGTAGGAGCCTAGATTTTTCAACGGTCCCCAAGGCTCCTCTAAGCCCCCTGTCATAACGAACGATCTTAAATACATGTATCATATTAAACGATAACCCTTGTCCGAGATACATAAGAAGCTCCACATGTCCGAGCCTAGATTATTCAACAGTCCCCTGCAGGCTTCTCTAAGCCCCCCTTGTTCAGTGAACCGGATCGGCGCAGACTTCCTTCCGCCACCTGAGTACAGCACTCAACACCCGCCTCCCCATCCCGAGGTGCAACCTTGATCTCACACCAAACCCCCGCCCGCCCCGAGGTGCGACCTTGACCTTACACCTCCCCCGCCCGCCCCCAGGGGCGACCTTGACCTTACACCTCGGCTCCCCACCCCGAGGTGCGACCTTGACCTCACACCTCCCCCGCCTGCCCTGAGGTGCGACCTTGACCCCACACCTCCACCCCGCCCGCCCTGAGGGTTGACCTTCACCTTACACCTCCGCTCCCCACCCCGAGGTGCGACCTTGACCTCACACCTCCGCTCCCCACCCCGAGGTGCGACCTTGACCTCACACCTCCACCCTCTCCAAGCCCGCAGCTGCCTGGAGGTGGGCGGTGTGTGGTTCTTTGAAGGTCCCGGAGAAGCCCCGGGGTTGACCTCTACAAAGCGGGCGGGCGGCGGGACGTGGCGGGGCAGAGGCCGGTCACACCCCGCCACACCCCGCCACTCATGAGTCGGTCTCCCCGTGTTGAGCGGCTCTCAGGCACCAGTCACGGGCGAGGGACGTGTATATAATGACGGGTGGACCCGGGGGAGTGGTACAGAACGTCTTACCTGTGACTGTGAGACTTGATACAGCGCCATGATTACCCTGGACGAGCCGACAGGATGTCTCTACATCCTGCACGACAGACACGACCCGCTACACAGGTAAACTGTTCTAATGATGATGGCATTCCTATATACATATCAGTGGTAAATACACTAAATGATATGAATTTATTCACACGAATTTAAATCCTTAAATATACCAATAAAGTGATGCATTTATTTTTTGTAATTTCAACTCGGAAGGCGTTCAGAACATGTCTATTGGTTTGTTCGTAAGAACGATGAACGATAAAGTTTTACTGTCCTAATTTGATGGCATTTCTGAATACATATCAGTGGTAAAGACACATTTGATATGAATTCCCACCAATTTAATTCCCCTGAAATATTAATAAAATGATGCATCATGTTCACGCTTAGAGAGCCAAAGCGTGCGTATTTGTGGGAACTAGCGATTCTGACACAAAATCCGGAAGTGCACTGAGTGCCCTTGACCTTCAATTTTGTCCTGTACAACCAAAAATGGTCACATGAATAAGCAGGTTTCCGTTGTGTATTTATTTACGCGGAAGGATGAATGTACAATCGAACAAAAGTTTACGTAATTTCCTAAAATAAATAGTACCTTAGACCAGAAGGTTCCATCCCGTAAGTGTCCAGAATAAAGCATTTTTCCATTGGCCGATAAACAATGTGTACAGTTCTCCTATTTATAGCCTATTTCCATTTGGCGTCAACAGTCCTTAGGTCCGTCGGTGGTTCCTGACTGTATATCGGTAATGGCCAATGGAAAAAAGCTATTAGGAGAACACAAAATATCTACACAATGTTAACGGGCTTTATGAGGGCTTTATGAAGGCTTACACGGGGTTCTACTGTACATGCATAGCATCAGCGACCTTTCAACGATCTACATAAAACAGTAACATACATAATACAATGTGGTTTTTTTTTATTCTCCAGGCATGAAGAGCTGCCAGCCCTGAATGGCGACCACTTCTACTCGCGGATAACTCAGGTCATCTTCTACGACGACAAGCCTCCACTGAACCGTAACCACCCTGCCCAGCAGACCGTGTCCGCCGACCACACCGAGGTGGCCGCTCTCATCGCCAAGATGGGCCAGCGTGTCGCCGACAACGGCTTCTACATCCCCTCACCAGAGGTCGCCACCGCCGCCGTCTTCACCTTCAGCGATCACCAGACCGTAACGGCGGCCCCGGATGACGCCGTCACGGATGAGCGCGTCGGGGAGGACGGGTTCTACTTCCGGTCTCCGGATTCACTGAACCGTGTCGTGTTTTTTAACGCTGAGGAGGGGCGTGGTCATTCAAGCGTGACCCCTGTGCCGGATGAGGCGGAGGCAGTGCGGGTGATGGCCGTCATGGGTGAGCGCGTCGGGGGGGATGGGTTCTACGTGCGATCACCGGAAGTGGCTGCCGACGATGCGCCCGTGTTCACGTTCTCAGTGCCCGACCGCCACCACGTCCCGGTTCCGGTTCCGGGTCACCGGCCCCCGGCGTCACACCCCACTGACTCCCGCCCGACGCCCGTGTCTCGCATCATTGCACTCAGGCACCACAACTACAGCCGTAGCTCCAAGACGTCGGGCCGGAGTAAACGTTGGGTGACCGGCGGGAAACAAGGCGGGCGGAAGTCGCGCGTTCCCGTGAATGAGAAATCGGCGGCGCATCTCCACTCCCCGACCGACGACCTGACGGGCGGACGCTCCTCCGACGATGACGTCATCACCACCACACGGTCCACATCCGGCGATGACGTCACACGGTCCGCGTCGTCATCCTCCAGTGAGAAAGTGGTCACCTCGGTACTACCTGAAACCAAGCTCAGCTTGGACGTCAGGTCTAGTGATCACGTCAGGAATACGTCACAGACTGATATCACCTCCAGTGATGACGTCAGGTACTCGTCACAGACTGACGTCGTCTCTAGTTATGACGTCAGGAACACATCACAGACTGACGTTGTCTGTAGTGATGACATCAGGAACACTTCACAGACTGACGTCGTCACTAGCAATGACGTCAGGAACACGTCACAGACTGACGTCGTCTCTATTTATGACGTCAGGAACACGTCACAGACTGACCTCGTCACTAGCAATGACGTCAGGAACACGTCACAGACTGACCTCGTCTCTAGTTATGACGTCAGGAACACGTCACAGACTGACCTCGTCACTGGCAATGACGTCAGGAACACGTCACAGACCCGACGCTCCGAGCGCGTCCGCTTACGCCGCAAAAAACGCCGTGGTGACGTCACCACCGCTCCGATGACGTCACCGACTTCTGCTCCTACTCCACGCTCATCATCATCATCATCATCCTCAACAGCGCGCGTCCCTCAAAAAGCAGACATCACGGTGATGACGTCAGCCGGAAGCAGACGACCTTGCGGCCGGAAGTCTCACCTGTGCAGCGTGTGTGGGCGTGGCTTCACGACGGCGTTCAGTCTGGTGCAGCACGGTCACACGCACACGGGGGCCCGACCGTACCAGTGTGACTTCTGTCCCCGGGCCTTCTCCCAGCGCTCCACGCTGCGCACGCACCGCCGCCTGCACACCGGCGAGCGCCCCTACCGGTGTGGTTACTGCGGGAAGCGTTATAGCGACTACTCGACGTGGAGCAAGCACGAGCGGACGCACAGCGGCACGCGGCCGTACGTGTGTGACGCGTGCGGCGCGGGCTTCACGCAGTCCGGGAACCTCACGCGCCACCAGAGGACGTGCCAGGCGGGCTGAGAGCCGCCGCGAAGCACCGACACTGCCGCCACCTGGCGTTTGATACTGTGTGATACTGGTGCCAAGCTTAGCCCTTTAAGGACGGGTGCCTCCGGCCGAGGTACCCCCTTAAGGACGGGTGCTGGTGGAACTTAATACCACTAGGGGACGAGCACAAAACACATAATTGACCAAGTGTGATACGATATATAATATGATAAATATGAATAGAAATACTTTTTTGTGAATTACAATCTGTGAAAATGCAACTAATATTGCTCAATTATTTCCAAATTTGTATATTTTTGAGAAATGATGCAGGCATCCTTCGCCCTGGACCAGTTGATGCCTCAAGGCATCATTTTCCCTGGACCGGTTGATGCCCCAAGGCATCATTCTCCCAGGGCTGGTTGATGCCTCAAGGTATCATTCTCCCTGGGCTGGTTGATGCCTCAAAGCATCATTCGCCCTTAAATGGTTAATGTGATGATTGCCATGTGACTGCATTATCCGGTCCTGTACAGTTGCATGCATTTGTATTCCTTAGAATAATTATTGAACCGAGTAAATACACGTGCTCCGGTCCAGTTCACATTGCTGGGCTAATCATTATTAAGTATATGTGAGTATTTTATAATTAGGTGAGATGAGATGATGGTTGCTATTCTCCAAGCTCATCGTGTGATATTTGCCATGTGATAACATTGATTCCACTGCATTAATTGTGGACTTTCGAGTTATGTAGTGTATTGCTTTGATAGAATAGTTATTATACCGGTGGTGGAATTGTTTCTTGTATTTCCTGCGAGTATTTATGTGTATTTTTAGTATTTATTTGATTTTAGTATCTTTTTGATAAATATTTATTGCATTGCATGCATCATCAGGGGCATATTTTCCAGCTGCTATGTGTATTTTTCGTATTTATGTGTATTTATGTACTATTTATTTACTCCCCTTCAGCTGCTATGCATATTTTTATAATACATTTTAATAAATTTTGTGTTTAACACCAGCCACAAACCTATAAAATGTGAGTCTGAGTTTTATTGGCTCTTTATACAATGGTACAATATTTTGGGATTTTTTAGCTAGCTTTGTGGCTGCATTTCGGTGCCGGGTGGCACATTCCTTATGAGATAGTTTTGAATGCATGAATAGCATGAAGCATAATTTCCAATACCAGCTGCCAGTCCTGATGAGATTACGAAAGTACCGAAACATAGTCCTGCTGTATTTATTATCAGCAGCAACAAATACATTTGAAAATGTTTGACATGTTTATTTTTAAACATCCATGAATGATTAATCAATCATGCTCAGCTACTTCAGGGTGCTTCTGACGTATATATGTAAGGGCATATAGCTATTGTGCTATGGAGGCGGCCATCTTGCCCTCCGACGCCAGCCATAACACCAAGTAGCGAGACCAATTATCAATGGATTTTATCAAAAATGTTTTTTTGGGACTTGCCATGTAGGAATTTTAGCCCCATCTCACCATTGTATCAGTTCGCAACTCATCTTAATTTCTTTATTGAGTAATTTGTAACGTTTTCATTCCCAATATACTAACATGGGCTTAACCGTAAACATTTTGAATCATGCTGGCTTTAATCGAGTCCCATAATACATAAGGTTTGTAAAGTAACAGCTATACAGTTTAGTAGTTCATTGTATATGTCTTTGTTTATAAAATGGTAGTAATGATGTTAGAGTTTAAGTTGATAAATAAAACATTAAACATTTTAACACCCACATCCTGGCCTTATCATGTGTTTATTTGCCACCGTTTGAATGTGCTGAATACACTGCACAGATCAACATAGGCAATTCACATTGAAAGAAACTATCAGCAACTAAGCCAATGGACCTGGGGCCATACATAAAGTATGTAAGTATCTTTTCTGGGATCTTTTTGGCCCGCCCTCCCAATCTTGTACGCAATAGAACAAAGAAGGGGCATACGCAAATTTAAAAGAGAAAAAATGTTATCCCCCTACCCCTTTCAGTACAGACCTACTTTATAGATAACACCCTATTTCACAATCGAAATCATCGCATTGTGCACTAGGTTTAGACTTAGGGCGACCGAACGCCGTCATTCTTTTTCATTAAAAATTAGAAACTGTTTATGCATATTGGGTGCTGAGAGTTGATTGTGAACTGGGCTCTGGTGGTGCAGCAGTGATAACAAAGGTTTATAGATTAGAGTAAAAGCGTAAGTGAGATGCTAATGTCAAGTATGGATGGTCGTACGACCATTAGGTACAGAACGGCAGTACCATTGTTAACACACAATCTTGATAACTTGTATCACATTGATTCCATTGTATTAATTGTGAACTTTCGAGTTTTTGTATTGTATTGTATTTATTTGGTTTTAGTAATTATTTGATTAATATTTATTGCATTGTGTACTTCAGGGGCATATTTTACAGCTGTTATGTGTATTTTTCGTATTCATGTGTATTTATGTAACTCTTCCTCGTGGATGATAATAGTGTTTTATATACATTTTGAATAAAATATGAGTCTTATGTGAGTTTTATTGGCCGTTTATACAATGGTACATGTTTTTAGGACTTTATAGCTAGCTTTGTGGCTACGTTTCGGTGCCAGTGTTCCATAAGGCCAGCTAATGAGATAATAGTTTTGAATGAATGAATAGCATGAAGCATAATTTTCCAATACCAGCTACCGTTCCTGATGAGCTTACGAATGGACCGAAATGTTGTCCCGCTGTATTTATGATCAGTAGCAACAAATACATTTGAAAAGAAACTTTCAAGCAGTTTTGACATGTTTATTTTTAAACATCCATAAATGATTTTAATCAATCATGCTCAGCTACTTCAGGGTGCTACACTCACAAGACGAAATGACACAGGTCCTCATCCAAAGACTATTTTATGAGAATTGAGATGAGAATTGAATTGTATTTTGAAGGGCGTCATTCTCTGTTACACATTAGTCTCACATCCGAACAAAAATAGGCAAAACAATGAACAATCCCATTTGACAATATTTCTTTATTTCATAAATTATAGTATAATATGTATATTTTGCTGGCTCTCCCGGTGTTTGAGTATTACTTAAAAAGTTGTAGGGGAAACTAATTAAGTTTCCTCGTCTCTAATATCCATGACATTTACACAATACTCTCTGCGTCCAGTCCAGGAGGTTATTTACAACAGTGAAGTTATTCTCGTTATATCATCACTCATGAAGACATCAAAACTCAACTTAACTGATATTCTCCCGGCTCAAAATCAACCCTAGAATATGATTTATATATTTATTTCTTGACATTTTCTTTTTGTAATTTGTAAGTCTCTTTTGTGCTGACGTACATATGTAAGGGCATATAGCTATTGTGCTGAGGAGACGGCCATCTTGCCCCCCGACGCCATCCAAAACACCAGGTAGCGAGACCAATTATCAATGGATTTTATCAAAAATATTATTTGGGGCTTGCCAGGCAGGAATTTTAGCCTCATTTCTTTATTGTATATATTTTATGACTACCAATAATAGTAGTTGCCCCCAAGTACAGTGGCGTTATCTTTCCTGGACTGAACTAACAATCAATCTGTGCTCTATGCATATCAGGTCGCAACTCATCTTTAATTTCTTTATTGAGTCATTATTTCTATGAAGATCAACTTGTAACGTTTTCATTTCCATTTGAATAACGTGGGCTTAACTGTCAACATTTTCCATCATGCTGGTTTCAACCAAGTCTCATGATACATAAGGTTTGTAAAGTAACAGCTAAACAGTTTAGTAGTTCACTCTCTATGTCTTTGTTTATAAAAAGGTAGTTTTATACAGTAATGATGTTAGAGTTTAAGTTGATAAATAAGACATTACACATTTTAACACCAACATCCTGGCTTTACTATGTGTTTTTCATTTGCCACCGTTTGAATGTGTTTAATATGTGCAATTTGCATTGAAAGAAAATATCAGCAACCAAGCCAATGGGCCTAGGTCATACATAAAGTATATAGGCATCTTTTCTGGGATCTTTTTGGCCCGCCCTCCCAATCTTGTACGCAATAGAACAAAGAAGGAGCATACGCAAATTTGAAAAAGAAAAAATGTTATCCCCCTACCCCCTTCAGTACAGACCTACCTTATAGATAACCCTCTATTTCACAATCGGAATCCTTGCATTGTGTATTATATTTAGACTTAGGGCAAGCACATTTCGTAATTTTTTTAAGATTAAGAATAAGAAACAGTTTACTTAGATTGGGTGCTTCGAGTTGATTGTGAACCGGGTTCTGGTAGTGCAGCAGTGATAACAAAGGTTTATAGTTTAGAGTAAAAGCGTAAGTGAGATGCTGATGTCAAGTATGGATGGTTGTATGACCATTAGGTACAGAATGGCAGTACCAATGTTAACACACAATCTTGGGATCTTTATCACTTCAATGAATCAAATTTAATCAGTCTTTGGTCAATAGTAAGTTGTTATGAGTGAGAAGTATATAATTTGAAAAAAATGTGGCCCATATCTGAACTGAATATGTATCTATTGCATCACTATTTATAATTATAATCGGTAAAATATGAATTATGATAAAGGTAATTTTGGAAGTACTTCACCTGACAGC
This sequence comes from Alentia gelatinosa, assembly GCA_950022655.1. Classification (NCBI taxonomy): domain Eukaryota; kingdom Metazoa; phylum Annelida; class Polychaeta; order Phyllodocida; family Polynoidae; genus Alentia; species Alentia gelatinosa. The sequence continues at coordinate 10,864,217 of OX465585.1, forward strand.
ATTCTGATACCTGTCATGAATATACATGACAAATCTTGGATAAAATATTTTTACTGAATAAATTCCAAATGCTGCATTTTTGTAGAAGGGATGATATTCACTAAATAATATACAAAATGGACATGTTCTGTATCTTTTCACAAGAATATATCAGAACTGAAAATGCAATACAGACTAATTTTTATTAAGATGTTGACTTCATATATTTTTTAGTGTTATCCAACATGTGAAAATCTGACGCAACACCATACAGCTAACAACCAAAGGTAACGTGATATAAATCAACATGTTAAGATGAAACAGGCACTGATGTCAACCCCTGCCTAACCAATGATGTCCCATGGCTAGTGAAAATGGTGCCTCAAGGTATCATTTTTACTTTTTTTGTTAAGATATCATTAATCCCGCGTATAGTTGATTGATTGACAGCTGATTAATAATTCTATAGTTATTACCATGGAAATATTGACAGACAACTTTAAGTACAGTGTAAAAGAACTAATTTTCTCAACAATTGTAACTTAGGCCTGCACTACAGAGGTGGTCCTGTGTCAGGCATGCTGCATTTAAAGACGTGCACCTGCGACCAGGGACCTGTTTTACTAGTTTTGTGACAAAAGTGTTAGACAGATATGAAAAGCGGCACCAACAGTGCAAGCAAGAACGGACAAAACAAAGTCATGTTTCATAACGCATGTCACATCTGTTTTCGCATGTTGCGTCACAATGTCGGTGTTGGGAAAAGTGACACTACAGCGCCACTTGTGCCGTCACGAAACTAGTCAACCCCAATATGTCTGTATGGTGTCAGAGACGCCATTTAGACATGTCACGAAACTAGTGAAACAGGTCCCAGGTCCGGTAAGAAAAGGGTTATTCATCCAGTTAACAATATAGACTTAAGCACATCTTGACGTTGACAGAAAATAATATCTATGGTAGGAAATTTGATTATTTATTGGCTCTAATATATTTTGACTCTAAAACAACCTGACAGTAGGCCTTTACACAACAGTGTGACGTTGGTACCAACAACAACTCTTGTTTATTTCCGATAAAAGTACTGTTATATTTTGGTCAACTTGGAATGTAATGAAATTGAATTCACAACTAAACGGCTGTACCTTGGAAATTTTACATTTACTTCATATCTTTAGAACTAGCATTCGACTGACCGAACTAAGGTGTTATTCCCTTTATAGATGCTATCAATCTTACTGGATTGTTCTTCTCTGAAGGACCTATCATTTGAAATTTACCCATTACATTTATCTACATAATGGTCAGAATACATATTTCCTGGATATAAAAACAAATAGTAGATTACGGTGTAGAATATGCATTGATACTTGGAAAAGCACATTTTGAAGTATACCCGGGGTTTGTTTTTTTTTCCACAAAAATAGATATCGGGAGACACCGTAGCACCATAAGATGTTGGCCCTTGTGATGATGAGTTGAGACTGGTGTAGTGCCAAAATCGGTTACCCTGCCAAAAATGGTAATTATCGCCCACCCAATACGCGAATGCTTCTGCACACGCTCTTCCGGTCAGATTTCACGGACTATTGGACGTACTACTATTTTGTGTGATTTTAATGTAAATAAATGAAAAGAGTAGTATTTAGACATAAGAATTACATGTCGTGATATGCTAAATTTTGGCAAATTTCATCACTGCGTATGTTCGCGCATGCGCACAATATACTAGTGGGCGATAATTACCATTTTTGGCAGGGTAACCAATTTTGGCACTACACTGGCACGGATGAAGCCTGACAGTGTACTGTAAATTACTGAGGGTTGTACAACACACAAGAAGAAGAAATGCCTTTTTAACTAGGTCTCAGAGAATATTTTCCACTAGAATTTGGTTTATTGTTCAACAGGTATTCAGTAGAGAAAGAGTCAACAGGGTTGAAAAAAGCCACTCACCCGGCGTTTACACTAGACGGCTAGGTGGAGCCCTCTCATGAGATCTTACACTCTCTAAAGGATATTCTGTATTCCAGTCCAAATAAAGCCACTAGGGCGCCAAGTACACAGTATTCCCACTAGGTGGCACCATTGAGATTATAGGAATCTTTGGGTTGCATTGATGTACATGTTTAGCACGGGAGGCAGGCCACTGGATTCTCAAGGCTATAAGCCTAGTTTTTTAAGAATTCTTCAGTGAGAATAGTGAGAACCTTGTAAAGAATACCACTTAGAGGGCGTGAGAGGGGTGCACCATATGCAGCGACTGTAGGTTGTCAAGGTAGTAGTCGTAAGTTGGTGGCAATGTCCACCGCAAATGTCGTTAACCTCAGAATGTATCTGAACGTTTACACTGACGACTAAGCTTTCACAGAATCGCCGCCCATCTAGATGACTAATTCAAGCTTGCTAGAGAAAGTCACAGGCATCAGAGCGTGTCCAACAGTTTCAGGTGGTGCCGAACTGTGTAATCTGATGTAACCAGACAATCTGCAGTCGCCACACGCTTGGTGTTTACATTAGACGATTTCTATCATTTACTGCTGAAAGTCGTCAAGCAGTGCAAAACGCCAGAATCATTGGCTAGGATCGTCTAGCGTAAAGGCCTGGTAAAGCCGGATGCCCATCTACCGATTTAGGGTTGAAGGATTAGTTCCCAAATTGTATAGGAGTCGGTCACCTTTTCGTAGGCAAATTACGTAACCCCTCGCTCGATCCGCACACTGATAAAATCGGTGTATGGTCCACTAATCGCTGGGGTAGGGCAAAAACCAAAGAAACCGAGTGTTCACTAATCGCTGGGTAGCCTTGCCTAGCTGTCCTACATCTACTGACTCCGTTAGGATGGCTCGGCTGAGACAAATTACCCTTCGTTTGTCGCTGACAAACGTACATAAATGCTCCGAAATCGGTAGATGGGCATTGGGCTTAAGAAGCTGAAACGTTGTAAAGAAACTGTTCAAATAAGGCCGTCATCAAACCGAATGGGGCAGCAGTCGAGTTGTACTTGTCATCCTATTTGGGTCTACATCGTTATTTGAATTTCAAGTAGATATATAATTGTGGGTTCATGTCGTAAATACCCAATCTAATAGAAATACCCTATATAACACAGGAGCACACATCTCTTTATAAATTATAACCTTATTCTACTTTGATTTCCACCTTAATTTTAGGTATAAACACTTTTGCCAATTTACACCTGTTATGCCTGCATGGAGCCATATTTTGTTAATAAACTGTGTAACTCTGTATTACGAATATTAACTTTCAATATAATATTAGTTTTAGTATGAATTGATTCATGAGCTTAGTTTACTAATATAATAATGTTCAATGTGCACACTTTAACCAGTGGAAACACATTCTAGATACAAAATGCTCACATTTGGATCATATGGCTTACATGAATGAATATAAGTAAAATATAAACAAATGTGACTACTTGCACTGACCCGTTTGAATTGTACGAATAAAGAGCAAAGTTCGATCAATTTTGTTTTCGGAGAGAAGAGATTTTGCTTCAACAAATATATGATACTTCAAAATTTGGAGGGAATTCTGTTATTTCACTGCCATATGATTCTAAATAAGAGGGCATTCACCGGTTTTCTATCTAATATGTCACCCAATTTATCATATTGGAACTCATGTCACACATCACAAATTTTTACTTAGCTATTCCATGGTACAGAGGAGTTCAACACCTTGCCATAGAGCCCTTGTAGGAGTCGCTACCCCTCCCTAAAGTTAAAAAGACCCAGTATTTAGACAACCTCCATGGCCATTTTGCTGCACAAAACTGCCATGTAGGACTTCTTGAAATGGGTAAAATTCTTAAAATGCCAGAATAACACATATACTTCAACATAAATCAAATGAATCTGTCGGGAACTCTAAATTCGCTAAAATACGGATTTCACTCGTCAGACCCCATTTCCACAGCTCCCATCAGTTTGGCATGGAATCTACAATGATAAATTGGGTCATATATATCTTAAACAATGTAATGCTTCACAGGGTTTCACATATTATGAAATACCTCTATTGTACAACATCTGTATACACCACACTCATGTTACTTTTGTGAAAGTCAAGCTAAACTCCGAGAAATAGATTGTTTCCAACCAGGATTTCCTTAGATTTCCACGGATCACAAAAATTACACTAGACTCCGAACACAGAACATGTGTTGGTACATCTCAGATGAAACGAGAAATTTACTGAAATTCTATAATGATAAGAACAATACGATACCCAATAATAGTGATTCATATACACAGAATATTTTTCTTTATTTCAGCAGGCGGGCACCATAGCAGCTTTTCCTATCAGAAATATGTTATGGTCACAGGGATCCATGTTATGGTAGGCCGTATAAAACATTTATATAATAAATACTGACGAAAGTAACATAAAGAAGGGGGGCCTAAGCTATGCGTCCACATTCCAAGTTATATAGCCACTTTTTATATATGTATTTGAAGGAAAACAACAGAAATTAGTTCAGTAGGATATCTATCCAACATTCATATTTTAATGGAAACATGATAGATGTACTATATCGTACCCTGGTAAATTTGGGACTGGTGGATAGACATCAACTTTATCCTACCCCTAATATAAAATCCCATAGGCTTAACATTGAGTTTCCGTATGCCACGCTGACTGGTACACGGAGTTTTATATGCCACTAGTGGTATACAGAATTATTGTTACGTAAAATTCCCAAATCCAAGAGATGGGGTAGGATAAAATCAAAACCTGATTTGTTTTGATCTTGGCCACCGCATTCCACTCCTGGGCCCTGTTTTTCAATCACGATATCCTCTTTGTAAGATATCTTACAGCTGTCAGTGTACTATAGATAAGACATCTTTGGAGATTGGCCAACGATTGTCCGTCAAGAGCACTTAGGCTGCAGTCAGGTGTACTATAGAAAAGACATCTTTAGGGTCACGTGGTTCCAAATGTCTTCCAAAGTGTCTTAGACCTAAGACATCTATGGACATGTCGTACAGAATGCGCAACTTCTCTTCCCGTAGGAATTAAGCAATGAAATTTTAACACGAGTAAGGTATACATATGACCTATCATCGTACCAAATATGAAGAAAAACGGCCGCATCGTTATGAAGTTATCGGCATGTGAAATTCGTCATACCAAATGTTGCTCTATCAGTGATCTAATTTATGCGGCGACCTTGACATCGACTGTGCTTATTTCACTCTCCCAGCAGAGATTCCGCGCGCTATACCGCGGAAGATCTGCTAGGAGAGTGCGTGTACGATATCCGATGGATAGCTCAATGTTTCATATTCAAACGCCGATAACTTCATAACTATACGGCCGTTCTTCTTCATATTTGATACGATTATAGGCTATATGTATCCCGTACTCGTGTTAAAGTTTCATTGCTTAATTCGTATTAGAAGCACAGGAAATCCTCTATATACGCACAGTGAGGTTTGATAGAACCTGAGACAGTTCTATACTTGAGACACTTTTAGCGGTGATCGAGCGCGCCGCACTGAGACCGTGTCTATAGCACAGCCGCCATTTTGTGTCTTCCAAACAGTCTTCCAATCGCAGAGATGTCTTAAGGAATCGTTGGCCGAATATGTCGTGACTGAAAAACAGGGCCCTGGACTTTTGGCTCCGGACTTCACTCGGCTGCGCCTCATGAAGTCACTATGCCAAACTCCAGTCGTGGGATACAGTGGCCAAGATTAAAAGTCATCCAGTTTTGCGATATTATGACGAGGAAATTATCTGGCCAGGGCTGGACTTGAGGTCATGTACTGGCTTTTGGTAGGTATAGTAAGAAGAAACACAGGACCACAGAGGTGCACGCCTAGAAAATACTCTAATTTTGAGTACTGTATATATATATTTCATCTACATATCACATTCCTATCTGTACAATATTTATATATGTTTATTGTGAACATTGACCCATGTACATATACAATTATTCAAGTATACGCGTCTGATAAAAAAAAAATAGTCTGCCACATTCGGTACCACCTAGCCTGCTTGGCGTTTATCTCACCCCTGGTGCAAGTTTAACCATGGGAATAACGTTAGAAAAAAATGCTCAATGATCACCCCCGTAAAGTGATAATACTACGCCACGGTCGTGGCGGAGTGAATATGAGATGACATCATATGCTATTAACCAACTGGATTCGCGAAGTAATTTGAATTTTTCCGATATTGTAATGCTATTTTAATGTCAGTGAAATCCAGAATTGCACTCGAACCGTAAAATACACAATACTACACTCATTTGGATGGGCCGTAATTGTCACTCGGCTTTGCCTTGATGAAGAATAATCATCACTCAGTTTCACCTCGATGATGATTGCTGCCCATCCAAACTCGTGGAGTATTGCGTATTTATAAGATTTTCTATGCAGTTCTATATAAGTACTTCCTCTCATCCTTCGACACACATTCCCGTCCTATCCGATACTAGCCTGGAAGCCTGGCCTATGTGTTCACTCACATACTAGGCCAGCTAACACCCTCCATTTTTCTGGTGCATCATGGGTAACAGTACACTGGCAACCAGAGTTACACAAAGTTAGCTCTGGTCGGGTTAAATCCAGATGTTGCCTTGACCCTTTGCTGGTTCCCACCTGTGTAGTACTTATACCTTCAGATAGGAATATGCCATCTGGTGAATATTGGCTGCATTACAGCGTAGGATATGTTTGTTATTCTACTGCCTGGCATTTTGTACTGCTTGGAGAGTGTGTTATGTCATAACCTCGAAGCAATTATCTGTTTTCTTATTTCTTTCCTGTGTATTATTTCGAAATATAATTAACACAAATCTTGGTGCCTTTATCAATTTGTAAGCAATGGATAATTCATTTTAAGTATATCTGCTTTTTTAATATAACAAAAGAACTTGATTTGAGGCTATCACAAAGGGATACCGTGTCGGATTCAACCCGACCAAACCCTATATCGTAGCTCAGTGCAGACAGGGGGTAGTTGCCAATCTAGGGTAACAGCCACCATTTTCACGCTTGTCGAACCACTAGAGGGCATGGCGAAATCTGCATCAATTACGTAGCAATTCAAACGAGATGGGATCGAGCTCTGACTCTAAACTATCATAGGTTTCTGAATTTATCTCACCCTTCACATTGAATCAAGGGCTAACCTTTGTGACATAATCCCCCATTAAGTATTTGTTCTAAATACCCTATAGGCGTTGGGTATGAGTTCCCTATGTCAAATCCCTGGGGGAAAAATACCAGGGGTGAGATAAAGAGTACCTAACGTTAAACCTATAGGCCTGTTTCCATGTGTTCTCCTAATAGTCTATTTACATTTTGCATCAGCAGTGCTAAAAATCTGTCAATGGTTCCGGACTGTATTTTGGTGATGGCCAATAGAAAAGGGCCTTTAGGAGAACACAAAAAATTCTACATCGTTTTCGTCAGCCAATGGAAACAGGCCTCAATAGGCAACTTACATTGGCTGTCACCGATCTACAGTCAGGCACCACCGACCGATCTTCAGCACTGCTGAGGCAAAATGTAAATGGGCTATAAGGAGAACTCAAAAAATCTACACCATTTTCTTCGTCCAGTGGAAACGGGCCTTAATAGCCAATTTATATTGGCTGTCACCAATCTACAGTCAGGCAAATTGGACATGGGAAATGGACATGGTTTTGTGTTCTCCTAATAGCCTATTTACATTGGCCGTCACCGATATACAGTCAGGAACCACCGACGAACCTTTGGCACTGCTAACGCAAAATGTAAATAGGCTATTAGGTGAGCTCAAAAAATCTACACCGTTTTTCGTCGGCCAATGGAAACGAGCATTATGGAGAAAAATACCAGGGTGAGATAATACAGGACAACAATCGGATGTATGACGTTCCTCCATTTAGCCACCACATGCGTGCCTTGAGATCTTCCCTCGATTCTTGGTAAATAATATCAGACGAAATTAACACAGGTGGCGTCTAGCGCCCACGGATGAACCAATCACAAAGCCAGCAGGTTCTCACATGACTTGTTCACATCATCTCGCCTTGGCAGGAGTCGGCGGAACAGTTCCAACAGAGCCTTCGGGAGGCAGCCATATTGCTTCTGATCAATCTGTACTCCGCATGACGTCATCCCGCCCGCAGCGTCCAAGCCTCGTTCTGGTCTCAACCGGATCTGACGTATGATTCCGACGAGAAGCTCGTCCACTTTGTGATTCAAGATGGCGGATACCTCGGTGTACTTACAGCCGTGTTTCTTTGCCAGTACGATGCCCTCTGCAATGAAATATCAGGATCTGATAATTAAAGGCATATCATACAATTTGCAGTGGCGCCACCTGGTGATTTTTATATATTCACATTTATCCACTTAACTCGGTTTCTTTTAGAGACAAATGCTAGTAGTTGAGTGATTTCTAAATTTTTATTGATTTTTGCAAATAACTCTGGATAATATAAATGAAGGCCATCTGAAAATGTAAGTGCTTAACTATTGGTGTCTGCAATATTTTGACTTTGTTGCTGAATGACACTGATGTTCTATTGCTATCTTCAAAAAATTCTGGATTATGATAGTTTGGAACATGTAGAAATGAGAAATGCTGAAAAAATACCATGTCACCATGCTAATTTCTATGGGAAGGCCATCTGGAGAAGGTAAGTGCTTATTTATTGGTGTCTATTGGAAACTGCAATATTTTCATGAAACTAGATGGCAGCACCACTGTTAAATTTAATAAACACAGGGGGCATTGCGATACCTACCAGAAATTGTAATTAAAGGCATATCGTACAATTTGCAGTGGCGCCACCGGGTGATTTTTAAATATTCGCATTTATCCATTTAAGTTGGTTTCTTCCAAAACCAAATCAGCAAAATTTTGGTTTTATCTGGTTTAACCTCACCGAATTTATAAAATATGCCTGTTTTTATTAGCTTGATTTGTATAGGAAAAATACTATAAATATGTTGGGTTTTTTCTTCAATTCTTTCAGAAACAAGGAAGGTGACCTATAGTTTTTAAGACTTAAATCTGTAGTATCATACCTTTACTACATTCTGTGAAAGTTTGAAGAAAATGACGTGGGTTTTACCATATAAAATCATTTTGGAATTTCTCTATATTCTATTATAAGGCCCGGCGTCCACCTACTACGATAGAATCGTAGACCTCCCGATATGGTACCGATACAAAATGTCAAAATCGGTGCCATATCGGGAAGGTGCAAAATCGTAGACATATGTCTAGACATGCCAATTCACCATGCGTTGTATGGGATCTTTATCAGTGTCTAATCGCAGAAACGTGGCCAACTGCCCCGATATCAGGTAACCTTCCGACGCGATTTTGATTTTTTATCGGGAGGTGCATCGTAGACCATATCGGTGCCATATCGTAGTAGGTGGACGCCGGGCCTAATGATAAAGTTATATCAACCTCTAAATCAAAAACTAGCACGGTGACCCCTGATTTTTAAGATAAATGTGTTCTATGATAGTTTGAGATCATTATATTCAATTTTCATGAAAATGCCATGGGTTCTAATTTTTAAGACAAATCATCAGGTATGCCTTTAAACTGAGAAGCAAAAACATGCCTTTAATTATAACAGAAGAGGCTGAAAGAGAATCCGTAAAGACTGGTTCTTATTTCGACCTCATATTAATTTCATCGCTGCTTGGATGTGGTTAGAACACTCATTCGCTGAAAAAATATCTTTAGGAAGGATTCTTTGGTAAACAAGATGACGTTGGTTTTGAACGTTTAGGTAACATTTGAAGGTTTTTCAAAAGAGTTCTACACCGATTGATGACTTGAATCCAAATACCACCCACGTAACTGTTTGTCCAACAGACTCAAATTGATTTTTTTCTCTAATTTCTTTTGATTAGACTGAGATGGTTGTCAGCGATAAGCCAGTATGAGTGACCCTCACAGTATTTCTTGGGTACTGCTATTGATCTAGTACAGACCTTCAAAAAGCAATTACAAACATCGTGCTTAAATCTCATTGGTGTACACAATACTGAGGAAGGCTACCGACTCCAAGTTGGGGGACTGGGAATTGTGTATATCTGAGTAAGTAACCGCTTCGGAAACAACTCTAAACGATGATTTTTCTTTTTCCATCAGGGGGCCATCCATAAGGTATGCACGCAAAGCTTTTGAACCAACCAAATTTGTGAAATGTTTGACCCCCCAACCTCCAACCCCCTCCCCCTCAGTACGTACCTACTTTAAGCATGGCCCACAGTCAATCGACGAATCGTGTTACCAAGATGGTAATTATCAGAAGTTATAATTTGAAAGATTGAATTAGTCAATAACAAGAAATATCATTTCCAATGAATTCCTGGCAAAAGCGCTTGTCTGGATAGTACCAGACTATTGACTGTTTCATTCCGGTATCCAAATGAGCCAGCAATGTAAAAATGATGGCATTTCTCATAAAGAGAGATTTGACCCTAATCACCAAATGCCGTCCAGTAAGTGATTCTCTTAGCGACACGTTACTGGTTTGTTGCAGCTGAGATGGACAATGACAAGTAAATCTTCGGTGTTAATTTTGCTGAGTCACTCCTATAGGCAGGTTTCCATTGGCCCGACGAAAACAACACCGATTAATTGAGTTCTTCTAAAAGTCGGTCGATGGTGCCCAACGACTGCACGTCGGTGTCTAAAAATTGGTATTGCGTATGCCTTGTTTCTGCTACATTTGAAAAGTCCACACCGATAGAACTGTCCTCCAAACACACTGACTATCACCAATGATTTCAGACTCCTTAGATTATGTCGATCATTGACCAAGTCGTTCAGTGGTGGCCTCATTGCACAATCTATGCGCAATTAATCGGTGAACACTTCTCTGATTCCTGTTTCCATTCACCCATCTGGCGTCAGTATACCCGCAAAATCGATCAGAGGTTCCAGACAGCAGATTAGTGGTGAATAGTAGGCCAATGGAAAATGGCTTTTAAGTTATTTTCCACTGGCTGATTATTCGCCACTAATCTGCAGTCGGGAACCACCGACGCCAGATCAGTGAATGGAAACAGACATGCAGACAAGTGCTCACCAATTGATTGTGCATAGATTATGCAATAAGGCCACCGCCGACTGGCTTAGTCAACGACCGACAGAATCGATGGGGTTTTAAATCGTTGTTGATGGTCATTGTGTTTGGAGGACTATTCCGTCAGTATGGACGTTCAAATGTGGCAGAAACCAGGCATACACAGTACCATCACCGACTTTTATGTTCCAACGCGCAGTCGTTGGCCACCATGGACTGACCTTTAGGAGAATTCAATTTATCGGTGCTGTTTTGGTCAGCCAGTGGAAAATGGCTTTAACTTTGCACAAGAAGATCCAAATTTGTAGGTTTTCGAAACAACTCTTGACTTCACAAATAACGATTTCTCATCAGATATTGGTGTTCAAGGAAAAACTTCTGAATCTCAAATCATTTCATAACATTCCCACATATTGTGGTACTAACTTAACATTGAATTACATGTAAACATCTATGTCCAGATAGTACATCATAAAGTCTGCTAAGTCATAGGTTTCTACCCTGCCGTCTTCAGAGGGGCGTCGCTCCATGTTTGCGATACCTTTGTGGTTCCCAGAATAGCGATCCGAGGGCCAAAATGTTGCTCCCGAATTGAAGTGGATTGCATCAATATCGCATAAGGCCTGTGTCCATTGACTGACGAAAATGGTGTAGATTTTTTATTCTCCTAATAGTCTATTTACATTTTGCGTCAGCAGTGCTAAAGGTCTGCCGGTGGTTCCTGACTGTATACGGCATATAGCCTATGATTCATGGGCACCGCCATGGTGCCCCCGAGTAGCTGTTCTTCACTAAAGGAGGTGAAAAAGTACCTGTTCTTCACTATTGGAGGTGCAAAAGAAGTGAGTGATAATTGGGAAATGTCACTTTTCTTGCCTTGCTCATATGTAAATAAAGTGTTCCATGTAAAAGACCTCATGTCCTGGGTTTTAGCATTATATCTTCCTGCCCTGGGATCAGTGTAGAGAGTCAAAGGAACCTTGGTAAAACATTGAAAGGCAGCTGAATTTCGTAAGAACAAAGAGCCAGAATACAGGTTTTGTCCCCCGACCACCTAGTGACTGTTTCATGAACTAACAATGTCTCTGTCCCCTATATCGGTGACGGCCAAAGTAATTAGGAGAACACAAATGATCCCCACCGTCTTTGTCGCCCAATGGAAACGGGCCTATAGCTGCATCACCACTTAAAATGTCGTGTATAGCGATTATTTGTATGTGGACCTTCAAACCATGGCGGTCCCTAGCAATTCGGGCTATTTGGTCAGAAATGGCCTATAGTCTGTTATCTCACCCCTGGTACAAGCTTAGCCATAGAAATACCATTAGAAAAAAATACTCAACGATCACCCCAATAAAGTAACTATACTACGCCACGGCCGTGGCGTAGTGTATGTGAGATGACGTCATATGGATTTGCTAAGTATATTTTAACGATTTTGATGTTGTGATGCTATTTAATGGTAGAGAAAGGGGTGAGATAAATCTAGAACCACACTCGAATCGTAAAATACAGTATTTATACGATTCTCGATGTAGTTCTATATAAATATTCTCAATACTGATATTTGGTGCTACTTCGACCCCCAGACTTATGATATCTTCAGCAAATAGCAATCCACACCAAAAGATTGTTTGTTTGTGGTTTAACGTCCCAGGGGACCCTGTGGGTAAACACACCACAAAATGTCAGCCCAGTCTTAACTATGATGCCATCTGTATTTAATTAAAGAGCTAATGAGTCTCCCCCTGTCTCATCCGATATGTTTACTTGAAAGTGCTGTATCTCTATCACATCATGGAAAAAAGCGATACTGTGAGAATATAGTGATACAATCCCATATTGTCGGAGCAATACTTTCCCAGTAGGATCATTAAAATAATCGTAAAAATAGATTTGAGATCCGATTATAGCCAACGATACCACAAAAACGGGAGCAACGATCCCCTGGGGCGCTATAAGAAATGTTACCCTGTACGTGACATAAATTGAGCCAATGAGGCTGGGAAAATCTATCAAGTCCTGCCTCTATTGTCCCATAGGATCTTGATCCATCTTATCTATTTAAATTCCCCTTGCATAACAAGTCTTTGATCCCACCCATCCCCTCCCCTTCCCTGTCTCCAGTGCGGTAACATCGTTAATTAATTATAGTCTAGAAATTAATCTAAAAGTCCTTACTTCACATCCTCTGTCAGACCAAAGGTCAGGGCTTGGGATTCAGTATCTCTACCGCAGCAGGCTTTGATAAAATTTCCCATAGCTGTAGCTCCCAAATCAATCAACGCGCTTTGCCTTTGACACTGCCAGCCTGAGCTCCCTGGCCGCTGTAAATAGCGCAGTAATTGTCGCCTAATTGGACGGCGTTTAGAGTTTTTGACATTTTACCTTCCTCGCAGATGTCGCGACTCCGCACCAGGTCCTCCTTGTTGGCAACGAGGATGACGATGCTGCCCCCTGGGGGATCCTCCCGGCATCGCACCTCCCGCAGCCTGGCCTCCGCGAAGCGGAAGGAGGTCCTGTCCTCCACGGAGAAGGTGATCAGGTGGGCGTCGATGCTGCTCTCGTCAGCTTCCTGCAAAGAGAAATAGAAAAGATTTTTATAGAACTGCATCAAGAATCGTGTAAATATACAATACTCCACGAGTTTGGATGGGCCGCAATCGTCATCTAGGCAGAGCGTCGATGCTGCTCTCGTCTGCCTCCTACATGGAGAGAATGAAAAAACCTTATATATGGTCAATTCTCCCAGATCGTGATCGATGGCCCACGTACGGTGACCTATAATTCAAAGGGTCGTTTTCATATCTATAAAACATTTTATAATATCAGAAATTATATTAGTGTCTGTAGAAATGACAGATCTACCAGGGGAACCCCACTTTCATGTACCTGTATCGATAAAAAAAATTGATAAACCCCTAAAATAGGCATTTTTTAGCTCAAATTCATAGGTGAAACCTATATAACCAGATTTTGAAGACCTCTTATAAATTTGTAACTATATATATTTATCTATTCTGAATGTGGGATACCCACAAATGTGTTGCAGAACATATAAATTATAATAAATATTGAGATGGGGAAGTCTATATATAGTCTAGGTGTAAAAAATCAGTGGTGAAGGGTATGTCACCGTACATGGGCAAGCCACATTAAAAGGTACAAAAATTATAGAAAAGTACTTTTTTGGGTACTTTTTAGTCCTTCAAGTAAAAGAGGTATGTGTATAGGTTTCATAAGATCTGGAGTGTATAAAGTAATCCTTCCATCAAATATACCACAGCTAAATGAACATGGGTGGTGAACTTTATTTGGTCACCGTACATGGGCAGAACTTATTAGGTTTTGCTTATGTAAGGAAGAAGATTTACAATATTATTGAATAATTTTTTATACATAAATAGAGTATAATGGAACCATTAACATCTGCAATTTGCAAGGACTTCAGGCATGTTAATGCCAAGAAACATATATGTCTTTTTATTTATGTCACCGTACGTGGGTCGGTCACCGTACATGGGCATTATGTTCTAAATAATATTATTCAACTTTAATTTTCTCAATATGATTAGAGATTCATTTTCTGATAATGAAAATCTGATTCTGCTAAAAATTAACAACCAATATTTACCCTAAACCTCATTGAACCCACTTGACCACGTACGGTGACCTATAGGTTATAAGGTTAAATCTATTCAGCTAAAAAAAATAATTTCCAATAAAGATTAGTGTTCCCAACATTTACCCATGTAAGGTATTGTCTCCTACTATATATTTCCACTTCTTTTATCAAGATATAACTAGTTTGAATTTTTGGTCACCGTACATGGGCATCGATCACGATCTGGGAGAATTGACCATATACAGAACTGTATCGAGAATTGTGTAAATATACAATACTCCATAAGTTTGGATGGGCCGCAATCATCATTGAGGAGAAGCGTCGATGCTGCTTTCATCGGTTTCCTATAAAGAGAAATAAAAAAGACTTATATAGAACTGCATCAAGAATCGTGTAAATATACAATACTCCATAAGTTTGGTTGGGCCGCGATCATCATTGAGGAGAAGCGTCGATGCTGCTCTCGTCCGCGTCCTACAGGGAGAGAATGGAAAAAACTTATATAAGACTGTATCCACGAGTTTGGATGGGCCGCAATCATCATTGAGGAAAACTTATATAGAACCGTATCGAGAATCATATAAATATACAATACTCCACAAGTTTGGATGGGCCTCGATTGTCATGGACGAGAAGCGTCAATGCTGCTCTCGTCCACCTGCTACAGAGAGAAAAGACTTATTTAGAACTGTATCAAGAATCGTATAAATATACAAAACTCCAAGAGTTTGGATGGGCTGCAATTATCATCAAGGAGAAGCGTCCATGCTGCTCTCATCTGCCTCCTATGGGGAGAAATAAAAAATACTTATTTAGAACTGCAAAAAGAATCATGTAAATATACAATACTCCACGAGTTTGGATGGGCCGCAATCGTCATCTAGGCGGAGCGTCGATGCTGCTCTCGTCTGCCTCCTACATGGAGAGAATGAAAAAACCTTATATATATAGAACTGTATCAAGAATATACAATACTCCATAAGTTTGGATGGGCTCTCGTCGGCCTCCTATAATGAGAAATAAAAAAGACTTATATAGAAATGTATCGAGAATCGTGTAAATAAACAATACTCAATGAGTTTGAATGGGCCGCAATCATCATCGAGGAGAAGCGTCGATGCTGCTCTCATCCGCCTCCTATAAAGAGAAATAAAAAAGATTTTTATATAGAACTGTATCGAGAATCGTTTAAATACACAATACTCCACAAATTTGGATGGGCCGCAATCGTCATCAAGGTGAAGCTTCGATGCTGCTCTTGTCCGCCTCCTACAGGGAGAGATAAAAAAACAACTTATATAGAACCATATCGAGAATCGTATAATCGTATAAATATGTAATACTCCAGGAGTTTGGATGGGCTGCAAGCATCATCAAGGAGAAGCGTCGATGCTGCTCTTATCGGCTTCCTATAAAGAGAAATATAAAAGATTTTTATATAGAACTGCATCAAGAATCGTGTAAATATGCAATACTCCACGAGTTTGGATGGGCCGCAATCATCATCGAGGCGAAGCGTCGATGCTGCTTCAGTTGGCATCCTCCAGGGAGAGAGAGAAAAAAACTTATATAGAACTGCATCAAGAATTGTGTAAATATACAATACTTCACGAGTTTAGATGGGCCGCAATCACCATCGAGGCGAAGCGTCTGCCTCTTACAGAATGAGAATGAAAAATATACTTATATAGTACTGTATCGAGAATCACATAAATATACAATACTCCACGAGTTTGGATGGCTCGCAATCGTCATCGAGGAGAAGCGTCGATGCTGCTCTAGTTGGCATCCTACAGGGAGAGAATGAAAAAAAAACTTATACAGAACTGTATCGAGAATCGTTTAAATAAACAATGCCCCACAAATTTGGATGGGCCGCAATCGTCATCAAGGCGAAGCTGAGTTTGTTTGTTTGTTTAGTTTAATGTCCAATTTGTTCAATTAAACTTACTTTGGGTTTAACCTAAACTATGAAATGAATTCAGGTAGAAATCTCACTCCCTACATTTTTACCGAGGTGAGAGTTCTTTTACCTCCCACACCACATAGACATGGTATGAGAAGGATTGGCCTTTGATATAGCAGTAAACCTACCACTGCTGGGGTGAAGGAGAAAAGTGGCTGCAGTGGGACTCGAATGAACACAGTCTGACAACCTTGGGATTAGAATTCCAGTGCTCTTTACCACTGAGCTAACTCCCCACCTCCGTCATTTTTGTTATGCTTGCATGCAAGCATATCTGGTGTGCACCACGAGGAGGCGAGGCGACCAAGAGGGCGAACAGATTGGTAATTCCTCTCCACCCCTGCAGACCCTGCATCCAGGCTAGGATGGTCCACAATCATCATCCAGGCGAAGCTGAGTGACTATTACCACCCATCTAAACTTGAATCCAAACTTGAATCCAAAACCAAAATTGAATCAAAAATTGAATTGTAAAACACACAATACTCCAATTATTTGGATGGCCCGTAATCATCACCCGGCATCGCTTCGATAACGATTGTGGCGCATCCAAATTTATAGAGTATTTATAGAGTATCTCACACCTTTCAATGACATTAAATAGCATCACAATACCAAACGATTCACATTACCTCACAAATCCAGTTGCTTAATAGCGTATGCTCCTAGAAGCGTTGCTCCAGTAATAACAGATTTTGTTGTGTGGTATCGTTACTTTTGCATTGTATCGCTGCTGCTTACAACACCACATCTTCAGTGTCATAGCTGAAAGGTTCATTAGATTTTTAATTGAATATATATGGCGACACAATTATAATGCGATCCGCAAAACATCTGGAGCAACGATTTCAACCTCGGATCGCTATTCTGCGATTCATAGAACGTGGAGCAACGACCCCTGGGGATTGTATGTACAGGTGACGAGATGATTAACTGTATTTCCTGCACTGTGGTCTAAAAGAAAAAGAGAAGTAGGGAGGAAAGTGCTTAATGCGTGTATATCACGAACTGCGAAGGGAATATATCGATTTGCAAAGGAGCGATGAAGGAAATTGTAAAAACTGTTTCACGTAATATTAGCGGGACTGAGGTGCCTTTCTACAGAGTAGAGCCTTTCGATTTGAGTGCTTCGCCGTATTTCGCTGTATTTCATGAGGATAAAATAGATCTACTAAAAACAGGGTGACAATAGAACAGCGTAACGCTAATGTTTAATGTGTAATTACTGAGGCTGCTCCTGTAGATGGAAATGCTCATGGCATCACAATCAGGTTATATTATCATAGGGCTTCAATTAGTCATCTATATGCATTTATTACCATTAAATAAACGTAATTCAAAATTTGCCTACCTAATTAAAACGAATTTAAGCGAAATATTCAGCCTTATTTATATCATGTTCGCTAGCCAATAGTACGGAAATATAGCAGAATGTTGTTTGACCCTTTAGATACGCCATGATGCTTGGAGGCATTCCCAGGCCTAGTGCGCTGTGATGCCTGGAGGCATTCCTGGGGATAGGACACTATGGTGCTTTGAGGCATTATTTCCGAAATTTAAGTGATTGCTATTTTCTAATGAAATAATGCGAATATTTTGATAATAATTTTCTAACCTATGTAAAACTATATCATGGTGGATATCATTACCATTATATAACATCCTGATTATTTTGGATTGCCATGGAGGTGTGATACAATGACATCACTGTGGATATTATGAAAAGCCCCAGCATTCCATAGTGGTAAAAATGGTACTGCAGCGGCGTATTTCAGGGTGTGTATTTGGTGTTGTGCTGTGTTAACTTTTACTTGATGAAGTATTTTAGGTGTTCTGCGCGCTTCCATTATCAATGCAAATGACGTTAAATCCTAGTTATTTTATATACTCTGGGTAACTTAAATATCCACCTCACAAGTCCCAATGAACACATCTGCGCAGGGCATCTCACTTTTCAGAAACAGTCTCCGAATGAGTAGAGTGATGTACCGGTCCATTACAGTAACACCAAAAACAAACCTCCACTATGTAACATCTGTGCTTAAATCAGGAAAAAAACTACATAAAACACATAGACACTGCTTCCATAATCTGTAGAGTGTTATCTGGACGTCCATTAGGCGTATATGATAACAGAGACTCCATTACCGGGGGAGATACAGAAAGTAGTGCGTTGTATCACAGATAAGGCATTCAATACTCCCCAAGAAACACCCCAGAAAGAGCAGATTGCTCACAAATGCTCGGCCTTGTAAACAGAACCAGATTTAATTTTAAAGGCATATCCTACGATTTGTAGTGGTGCCGAAAAGTGATTTTAATATATTGAAAATTTTATGTTCAAACTGGTTCCTTGTGACCTATTCTTATGCCAAATGATTGAAATATTAAGATTTATTCAGTTGTCATAACCCAATAGGTAAATTAGACTAATTTATATTTGTTCAAATTCTATAAGAAATGTACTGGAAAATACGGTTTTCTGTATTTCTTTCAAAAACAAGAACGGTGAATTTTGATTTTTAAAACTTAAATGCTTAGTATTATACATTTACTATATTCTCTGAAATCTGAAGAAAATGACATGGATTTTATTATGTTGAAAATAACTTCTTAGAATTTCTATGAATATATTCTATTATGATATTATCTTCCTATCTGTCCCTAAATCAAAAGGTAGCACGGTGTCCCCCAATTTTTGAATCAGTTATAAGTTCTATAACACTAGGGGATATTGATAAATTGATTCCAGGAAATGGACATATGCTTTGCTTTTCCAGGTAAATTGTCCCATGTAACTTTAATGCCTCAGGGGAGCATCCTGCAAACACTGATCCAAGCTACGGGGGAGATTGTGTCACGAAGAGAGAGATACATTGTTGGAATATACGGCTTTTTTATTCGTTTCCCCTTAAAGCAGCTTTTGTTATTTGGAGCGTACGTGCCTTGTTAAACGTCATAGACCTAACAAGATGAAGTGTATACACAACAATGGCCATCGGGAAAGCGTCACAGCTTAAGTCTATAAGACACCGAAATTTGTTCCCGATTCATCCCGACCATCGGCTCGGTGAGAGTCGGGAATAAAATTTCGGTGTCTTATACCTATAAGACATGGACATTCACTATTCCCGATTACACCTCCTCCTTTTATAACTTCATAAATCTACCCCGATTGAGATCAAAGAGAGATGCAGGGTAGCAGGGCCCTACTGAGCCCCTGGCCGGTGATAGGTCTATATAGGCAACAATGCAACATTTAATAACTTCTGTTCTATTTAAGATATAAAAAAGCTGTTTTCATATCTATAATCGCTTATGTCTCCCCTACAAATTGATATAAAGCACTTGTCGGACTGAGGGATAGATAGCAATTATTTTTAAATGGCATACTCAGAATCGGTAACGATCTGTGAAGTGCGTACACCGGAATCTTAAAGTCGGGCAGAGTCGGTCATATCTGACATGGTAGTAATACCCGACGCGTCAGGAAAAGCAATAAAATCGGGTCGGTGAAGTGCGTACATCGACCCGATTGATGCAGATTGTCACAGACCCGACGGATCCGTCGGGCAAAGGTGTGATCGGGCACAATGGTCGGGTCGGTGTCTTGTAGGCTTTATACCTTATGTCTTTTCTTAGGTCATCCTTCCCCCGACTAGGACAATATAGGGATGATGCGCGGAGGGCATCAGGAATGGAATGGAACCAAACTGTCCAGTGTAGCCTCTCCCACCACGTACCAATTAAGAGGTGATCAAATGTCAGCCGTATCCCTTTTCAAAGACCTTTGAATGCCTCTAGCAGGGCCGCAATTTACTTGACTCTGCTAAGGTTTAAAAGTGAGAGGTGTATATTGTGTTGAGCAGATTATAAGTTTATGACATTAAAGGCGGGCGTCCACCAACGATGACAAGGCTACAACAATGACTTTCCGACAAGGTCCGGGACTTGCCTACAATTGGAGGCCTTGT
Source organism: Alentia gelatinosa (assembly GCA_950022655.1). Lineage (NCBI taxonomy): Eukaryota > Metazoa > Annelida > Polychaeta > Phyllodocida > Polynoidae > Alentia > Alentia gelatinosa. The sequence continues at coordinate 10,884,847 of OX465585.1, forward strand.
CGTGGTTGGTGGACCCCAGTTCCCAACAAGACTACAGGACAAGGCCACGACGAGGCCACGATTGGAAGCTTGTTGGGAGCCTTCCGACAAAGCTATGACAATATCGAACATGTTCGATTACTCCCACAAATGGACCTTTGTTGTGGAATGTCATGGCGTGTCGGGAGCATGTCGCAGAGGTCTACGATAGGAAATTATGGTGGAGTGTGCACTTCCCGATACGCCCTGACAACACTGTCGTAAAGCCCCCCTTCTTGTGACAAGGCTGCGACAAGCGCCGATTGGAACTTTTATGTCGGCGCTTGTCGTAATCTTGTCGTCGTTGGTGGACGCCCCCCTTTATGCAGGGGCTCGAAATACATGCTGATACAGCACTAGAATGATGTATTCAGACTTTCAAACAAGCATCCGCAATTTATAATTATATGGGTTTATCATTTCCCACTTCGCACTTGGTCACATTCCATGACATTGGGTAAATTTATGATAGGATTATAATGTCAGGGCCCCATTGCTCCAGGATCACGACAGAGTTGCGTATCGCAGAATAACGATCCGAGGGCCAAAATGTTGCTCTTACCTATTCGAAATAGCGATCCAAACCCAGGTAGGCAAAAGAACAAGTGGCGGGGGTTGGTGGTGCCACCATGGATCATTATAATATCAGATAAGGCTGTATTTAAGATTAACCCACAGCAATATGATCCGCCGTGCTGTGAAGGTCCCTGTAAAAAGTATCACAAAAAGCAGTATTTTACGTGGCGATGCGATGTGATTACGCCATGATCCGCAAAATTTCTGGAGCAACGTTTAGACCCTCAGATCGCTATTCTGCGATCTGCAGCTCTATTGTAAGTGTGGAGCAACAGGGCCCAGATAAGGCTGTATTCAACCCACAGCAATACGATCCGCAGTGCTGTGAATGGCCGCGTAAAAAGTATCGCTAAAAGCAGTCTTCTACGCGGCGATGCGAATACAACGCTATCCGCAAAATTTCAGGAGCAACGTTTAGGCCCTCGGATTGCTATTCTGCGATCCACAACTCTGTTGTAAACCTGGAGCAACGGGGCCCTGGGGGATGATGAAATAAGAAAATACATAAAGTAAAACCTGTGACGTTATTTCCTAGTTCCCATAGGCATTGTTGTGTATACAATTAAACTTGTTTAGTCTATGACGTTTTACAAGGCACGTACGCTCCAAATATCGAAATTCTATTCTGCGATCCGCAACTCTGTCGTAAACGTGAAGCAACGGGGCCCAGGTGACATACAGTGTAGGCTGTGTGCTCCATCATGGCGGCCGTGTAAGTTCCTCCTCAGCAGGAATCACGATGACGCGACAGCAGTGCTGACATTTCACTAATTGCCAATACGAGCAGCTAAGTGTGGTGCCTGGATGCGAGCGGCTATATGGGTAATTTGAGACAGGGTTTGACATTAATGACAGATACAGTGCTGCGCGCCTTTTAATCTGGGAATGAGGTGCAGTTTCCTGAAGGAAAGCAGCTTGTGTGTCCCCGCAATAAGGACATGGGAGAATGAGATGAGTTTTATAGGATATAGTATAGTAAATCAGGCCACCAAATGTAATGGTGGAATTGATATGCACCTTTTCCGGTGCTATCTACGATCGGGCAGGTGAAACCACCACATAAACAAAGAGATCATTAGGATGGACGTTAGAGATATTGATCTCGACTCTCAGGAGTTACTATAAGTTAACCAGTAAATTGTTTAGGAAAACTTGAACAACGAACTCACTTATATATATTTTAACTGTTTTTGGAAATGATTGACTTAATTTTGTTAACAAGAAATCTAATGTAAAGATCAGTGTACGTGTGTACCAAATGACTGTGAGGTCACTCATACCGGTTTACAACCGATGCCCTCGCAGGATAAAGAAACAAATAAAAAAAATAAAAAAAGTAGTTTGCTACGTCATTGAAAGATTAAGGTATCAATTACCTATGCCGGAATTTTTCCTTTGAATACTTTTTTCTAAGTATAAAGTATCGAGCCGGCGGGGTTCTCTACTTACATAAATTATGTGTCAATCTTTTTTTGGTTTTGAAAAAAGAATGTCTATGCCAGAAAATACTGTAAATACCAATCTCTGTTAGAGAAGTGGTAGTTGACACATACCACCATACTGTGCCGGTATGGCAACATACCACCATACTTTTGATACGATTGGTTGCACTTAATTAGGAAATATGTAAATAAAAAAAGAAATTGATAATATAAGTACTAAAATTCATACAAAAAATTCAAAATAATATTATGATTATAAATAACGCTAAAAAGAATTTTCTAATACGTTCTAAATTTATTTACGAAAATGAGGTTGGGAACTTAGTTCCGAGTGATACCTCCCTGGTGGGGTTAGCCTGACCAAGGTATTTACATATTAGGACATGTTTGTGCTGTCATTTTGTCAGATGCACAGTGGGATATTATTATATAACGGTGCACGAATGTAACACTTTTACGCGATAGGAGAAAAAATTTCATCCATCCACACTGTGGCGTAATATATATAATACTACCCTCCGTACCACGTGACCACTCATTCTTCTATTTAGTGAGTTTTAGAATGGCATTCTTAATGATTTTTACATATATAATAATGAAAAGACATAGTGAGTGTGTCTGAATTCCATCTGTTCCTCGATATTTTGGTCAGAAATACTCACCTCATTCTTCGAATTCGGTGAATATTTCTTACCAAAATATCGAGGAACAGATTCCATTCAGACACACTAACCATGTCTTTCTATAGTACTATGGGTTCTAATATCCCCAAAATTCGAAAGGGAAGTCATCCATTTCCCCTAAACTTAACGGATTGGTTTAGGTAGTCAACAATAGAGCAGCATGGTTTACTATTCAATGGCGTCTGTTGTGTACGGTGGACATAAAAACATGAATGACTGAACTGAAATTCACTTTCACTTAAACTTGCACAGACTAATTAAATGATACCTGTTGGAAAGTAATCGAAATCTGCCTGTTTTTAGTGATTTATTTTATTAACTTTTGAAAGGTTGCCATTAGTTTATTGATATTGCCATTCATGTTAATAAGTTATTTGGGGGATTCCGTGAGAGGAGAGGCTTGATTTGCAAAGTTCAAGGTTGCTCAGAATATCTCTCTACTTGTCCTACTATTTGGACAGAGATTCAGTCTATGGTGGGTTTAAATATGTTGCCACCTTGACTTGCTATAGCTGTGAGTGTTTTTCACTTTCCCTGCAGTTTGTTTGTTTGTTTGTTGTTCCCAGGGAACCCAGAAGGTATAGGGACTATCAATCATTTAGCTTTTCACTTTCGTAGACTTATGTTTTCAAATATTTTATATACAATCAAAGATATTTGTCTCTTTCAAAAACATGACGATATCTTTCTTTGGAATAGTTTCAAAAAACATTTTCATGTTGTTACTCTTTTTCAAGTACTTTCTTCTATGTTCCTGTCCCCTTTTACTTTTCAGCAGGATATGCTGAACCATTATGGGTACATTGCATGCTTGGCATAATGGGGGATTTTCCCCTTTCAGGAGATATTCGTGTGTAAGTCTGGAGTGACCTATTTTCATTCCCTGCAGATATTTCGTATGGCTTGGTCCTGCGTATCTTTTATTTTTCTTGAAACTATTTTCCATGTTCTTATTGCCTTTCGTGTGTATTTTGAATTACAGGACCATAAAGGTAAACTTCATTGTATATTTTGTAAGCTATGAATATTCGGCTCTCAGAAGCAACGTAGAACAAAACTGCTTGGTCTAAGAGTGAGAATTCATGGACAAGGCTTGGATTCCACTGCACCAGTCTCTTAGTCGGATTAGAGTAGAGACTAGACGTGCTCAAGTCTTTGATTATGAACATTCATTAAATAATTAAACATGATCAGAGTTAAGTTCATTATAGTATCTATCCTTCCCACACTGGTCCATGCGAGGAGGGTAGCCATAGGATGCAGGGACTGGACCCAGTCTAAGTGGAGACAGAAATGGCACCAAATTAACACATGGAGAGGGATTCACATGAAGAGACTCATGTACCTGAGACTGGTGTACTTCACACCTTTTCTCTAGTCTCAGACAATTCTCGTTTGGTAAAAAATTCTCATGGCTAAGTACTTTTATCAGTTTCAAGGAAAAATGGCGAATTTGATTCACATGGGAGGACAAACCTGGTACATAATCTCAGACATAGTCACAGTGACCACTCACCTTGGGACTCAATTACCCTTGATGTGAAGGGTGTTACAAACATGTAATCATGCTTGCTGGCCTCCTATTGGCTAGGGCAGGTACATAGTCGCAGCAAGTCCATTTGTCTCACCAAAATGTCCCTATAGATTTTAAACCTGTTTAAAGTCAAAATCTCATGAGATTCTGTTCCTTGTTAGGGGTGATTGTCGCCGACAATTGCAAGGGAAAAAAGTTGTCTCAGCAAAATGGAACCCTGTCATTCACACGAGGAGATTGTGTTCCAGTACCAAATCTCAACAGGATTTGTCTCAGACAAACACTTTGTGAGGTACATGGATCCCACCGTGTGAATCCCATTTAACGAGCTAACGTGGTGGCCGTGAGGGGCTCCTTCATTTTACAGAATTGTAAATAATTCAGTTATAAACAATATAGTTTGGTCTACACGGGATAAAACGGGCTCCATACGGAGGTCTAATAATCGGTAACTGGACCGATGGCACCATGGACCCGTTTCACTAGTTTCGTGACATGTCTAAAAGGCGTCTGTGACACCATACAGACAGATGGGGTCTTACTCGTCCCGTGACAACGCAAGTAGCGGCACTTTGGACAAGACAGACACCAAACACGGTGGGTCCAATTCACTGTAACTACGATTAAGAATTAACCTAGTCTTAAATACTAAATCACAATACTCATGTCTTTATGCCTGTCAGTATAGCAATTGATGTGAATACAAGAAGTAAGCATGTTTCATTAATTTACCAAAGATTGGTACCATTGTATGTATTTATTTTCATTTTTTTACAATTCATAACCCATTAATTTTTTCTACAAAGTTGATGAATTTCTCTCTGAAGCCATGTAAGTCCAAAAAACTGGACAGAGGCGAAACAAAAGCTTATGCAACTGGAGCCAGCGGAGGATAGGCATTGCATTGCCAAGCTGTTTTTACTCCAGTATAAATAAAAACCTTTTAAAAAAAAAAGCATTGTTACTGCCACTGTTATGTGACGTGGTGCGAGACGGTCACAGAGGGCGTAGGATCCCACATGTGATACTAATTTGGACAAGAGATGTGACATAGGTTTTGAAACGAGACTTACTTTTTTCCCGCTCTTGCTTGCACTGTTGGGGACGCTTCTCATGTCTGTCTAGCACTGATGTCTAGAAACTATTGAAACGGGTCCCTGGACTGATTGTCCCTCTTTTCAGTTTCACCTGGGACCTGTTTCACTAGTTTTGTGACATGTCTAGATGGCGTCTGTGACACCGTACGGACAGATCACAAGATTGCAGTTGATGACACACAGAGTTTTACTCACTTCTCGTAGAAATTACGCAATGACACTTTAACACGAGTAGGGGATACATATAATCTATAATCGTTCCAAATATGAAGAAGATTGGCCACTTTGATCTTCTGATATTTGCTAGTCTTTTTCCGCTGTTGCTTGCACTGTTGGTGCCGCTGTTGATGTCCGTCTAGGCCTAATGTCACAAGACTACTGAAACAGGTCCCAGGACTGATGGCACCACTTGCCTAGACTTATGGGATCACCTCACTTTTTACATGAAGATGGAAATATGCAATAGTCATGTAATAACCGTGTTGCCAGTTTAGTTTTCAGGGTGTTTTTTCCTGATTTCTGAAAAAAACAACCTCATTGATTTCATGACCACTTGGCCACAGAGGCCACCGCTGCTACCTCTTTCTCTAATGAGGTGTGTTTGTTTAGAGATATTCATGATTCATGGATCTTCATCCAACCGAAACTGTGGAATCATTCTTATTTTGGAGGACAGATGATGAAAACAAATGTCATCTTTCAAAAACGTTTCACGAAGTCGTAAGAGTAAATGTCGTTACTGAGCTTTTAGAGATGGCAATTCGAGGTCTTTTGTACCATATCAAATACGTCCCAACGCCAAAGGCAGAGGGAAATATTTATGGAACAAAGAGCCAAGAATGGTATCCCTACGGACTCAGTCACTACGTTTTCTTATAGTAAAAGTACGCATAAGGGGCACCCTCCGTTCCGAGCAAACTGTCCCCTGAAGCGGAGTGTCCCTTTAAGCGGGGTTTTCAGTCCGGCGATTGTTAGGCTATGTAGTATATAATACCTTCATACAGTTGATACTATGGAATAGAGACACTGTTATAACCACACAGACACCCCAAAGACACCTACCTGACGCCTAAGGAGCATACACAGGCCGTTGCCTAGTGTCTAATTGTCTACCCCGCTCAAGGGGTCACCCCGCTTAAGGGGAAGGTTTGCTCGGAAGGAGGGTGGTCCCTTAAGCGTGGTCTACCCACCTCAGACACACATCATAAACCTAAAATACAGATAACCTGGAGTGTCGTCCCCATACTGTCCAGCAGGTTTGATACTGTGTCCCTCAAAAGTGCCTTCTAAGCGGGGTTTAGAAGCATTTTGTACCGAAATAACTATCCCCTTAAGGGAGGTGTCCCCCTTAAGCGAGGTTAAGATAAACTCTTATAAAGAGGGAAACATTTCCGTTCCGAGCAAATTTTCCACTTAAGCGGGGTGTCCCAGAAGCGGGGTTTTACCGTACACCAAAACCAGAGGGAAATACTCATGGCACAAAAGGCCAAGAATGTCATCCCTACGGACTCAGTCACTACGTTTCCCTATTGTCATATACCTAATATTGATGGGAAAAAGCCATTTCTTTCACTTACAAAGTCATCGCTTCATAGTCTATGCACTACATCACAGGGAGCCCGATGATTATTTATACTGCACCCCTAGCTGTGGGTAGTATCTCATAGATATTGCATTTTGCACGAGTATATTTTTGTACAGATATTTTGACTGCAGGTCTGGACTTCCAGGGGTAAGGAGTTCCAGTATATCATTCCTCTATACAAAGGGTCTTTCTTATAAAAATTAGTTCTTGGTCGCTTTAACTTTACAATCTATTTACCTTGTCTTCTTGTTTTAGGATCTAGAGGAGGGATGATATCATAAGTAAATCGTTTCATAAACAAGAGTAGTAAATACGTACAGGGGGCACAGCATAGCAGATACTTCTGAGCATGCTATAAAATCAACAAGAACTATGAAGACAAAATAAAAGATGGCCGGATAGAGAAAATGCAGATCACTTAAATAAAGAACATTCAATGCCTTTCTATGCCTTTGGAAAGGAGAATAGAATTTAATGTATCCAAAAGGAAGACGGGTTGACTTACAAAGAATGGAAAGCTAATGTGTTTCATGCTGTTATTGGTTACGTATAGGTTTACAACTAATAGACCCCATGGATAGAGTGTTAGGATGTTTGTCCAGGAGCTTATGTTATAATGCAGGTAGAATATGAGGTTGTTACATAATAAGAAATGGCTTACTTCCATGCCAATGATGACATGTTTATCATCCTCTCAATTACAAGGGTTCTTCGGTGTAGTCCATCTATGTAGTCAATTTTAAATTGGTAATAGTGTTTTACTTATATACTCAATGATATTATTATGTTCTTCTGATAAATACTTTTAAGGTAAGAAAAGAATGACTTTTTTTTTGTATTTGTATCATTTATACTGCAAAGACATCGGTGGTTAACCGGTATGAGTGCCCTTACAGTTTTGAAATTGGTACACCCATTTCCGTACAAATTCACAAAACAATTCTGTTTGGGCCTGCCAAAATAATAGCATCCCAATTTATCTTATTATAAACGCAAATATGTCCAACAACTTCAAGTTTTAGTGTATCATTAACTGTCTAATGTTTCGTTTTCCTTTAAGTTAGGCATATCTTTTGAAAGATCTTGATATACTTATCTATCCAGTCCATATTTCAAAACCAATAACTTGTTGCGGTGTTGATAACTTGTTGCGGTGCTTGTCTCTACTTCAAGATCGTAGATGAACTATTGTATTGACAATACCCTGTTATCAAGTCGAATTGAACGAGTTGGACGTTAGACTACCCAAGCAAACAAACCCTGTGATGCACCATCCGATGTGACAGTGTTTGACACCCAAAGATCGCAAAGATCCTGATTCACAGTTAAGTGGGATTCACACGTAGAGACCCACGTACCTGAGACTGGTGTATTTCACACCTTTCCCCTAGTCTCTCTTAGTCCCCTAGAAAAAAGGCGATTTGATTCCCATGGGAGGACACAACAGGTACATAATCTTAAGTGGGATTCACACGGTGGGATTCATGTACCTCACAGGGTTCAAAATCTCATGCGATTTTGTTCCTTTTTAGGGGAAAATGTCTTTAACAATTACAGGGAGGTAAACATGTAAAATTGAATCCATATAATTCATACGAAGAAATTGTGTTCGATTACAGAATCTCAGCAGGATTTGTCTCAGAAAAACACCCTGTGAGGTACATGAATCCCATCGTGTGAATCCCACTTTAAATGGGATTCACACGGTGGGACAAATGGACCTGAGACTGGTGTACTTCACACCTTTGCACCAGTCGGCTACTATTTCCAACTGGGAACAAAGTTTCACAGATTGGGGTGTTCTACAGTCTCAGGGGAACATGGCGGATTCAATTCACATGAGAAGATTTAACAGGTACATAGTCTCACCCCTACACCCCTACACAGAGTACACAGGGTACCCAGGGTACACAGTCGCCGACTCAGGGTACTTCCCCGTGTGAATAGGTGTTATTTGAGACCGCTGAGACTCACAGATTGGGGGAGAATGTGTGAAATACATTTGTCTCACCAAAATGTCCCTCTAAATTTTAAACCTGTTTAAAGTCAAAATCTCATGAGATTCTGTTCCTTGTTAGGGGCGATTGTCGCCGACAATTGCAAGAGAAAAAAGTTGTCTCTGCAAAATAAAAGCCTGTCATTCACACGAGGAGATTGTGTTCCAGTACCGAATCTCAACAGGATTTGTCTCAGACAAACGGCCTGTGAGGTACATGAATCCCACCGTGTGAATCCCGTTTTAGGGCAGATAAACAGTCGCAGCAGGTCCATATGTCTCATCAAAATACCCCTGTAAATTTAAAACGTGTTTAAATTCAAAATCTTATGAGATTCTGTACCTGGTTAAGTGGGATTCACAAGGTGGGATACACATACCTAGCAGACCGTTTGTCTGAGACAAATCCTATTCGGATTCGGAACTGGAACACAATCTCCTCGTGTGAATGACAGGGTTCCATTTTGCTGAGACAGCTTTTTTCTCTTGCAATTGTTAGCGACAATCAGGCCTAAAAAGGAACAGAATCTCATGAGATTTTGACTTTAAACCGGTTTGAAATTTAGAGGGGCTTTTGGTGAGACAAATGTATTTCACACATTCTCCCCCAATCTGTGAGTCTCAGTGGACCCAAATAACACATGAGATTCTGTTCCTTGTTAGAGGTGATTGTAGCCGACAATTGCAAGGTAAAAAACTTCTCTCAGCAAAATGGAACAAAACAATTCAGACGAGGAGATTGTGTTCCAGTACCGAATCTCAGCAAGAATTTTTCTCAGACAAACGCTCTGTGAGGTACGTGGATCCCATCGTGTGAATCCCACTTAAGTCTGGAAACCCAATGCTTGCGATATGGCTCACACATGGTTCCTGACCTTAGAATTATAATTTCATTACATCATGATCATCTATAGACCGCGAAACCATATTTGGGACTGAAAACTAGTTGGTTTTGACTTGATATACAAAACCCTCATAACTTAGGCTGTAAAAACGATACAGATTTGCAAAAGGTGCCATATTAAACCAGGGATTATAGACTTTATTGTCATATATGTTTTGAAGTTATTGAGGTAATCTATCTGTTTTTACTTTTACGTATTTTCTCAGAAATCATATTAAAAGTTAGGCAAAATGTTTGTCTTCCAGAATATGAGTGAAGATTCCATAAAATTCCATATGGAAGTAAAATCAAAATCTAGTTTAATCAAGAAGAGATTTCTTTTACAATCATAGCCTTAACTTTTGTTGTACTTGCAGTAGAAGTCAAAATGGACTGTTTTGTTATCAAAATAGAAAAGTAGCAATCTGCCATATGGTCAAGCACTGTCAAGGTAGGCAGAAAGTGGAGAATAAAGGCTTGCTTGGAAAGGATATATATATATTGTAATTTCAGGGAATCTTTTTAGTTTTGATATCATTTACAAACAAATGCTTACTGAAACTAATTATATATGCAGCAAAAGTCAATCTATAATATTTTTTAGGGATACACTATTTGAATCCGGATCCCTAATATGCCTTCCTGACCTATAGCACTAGTGGGTCAAACACTAGACTGGCCTCAGTCCCTGTATCCTCCCCCTCCACCCCTTCTGAGTAACACAGGAGAGAAAATCACATGCTATAATGAATTGTATTCCGACTTTCTTTAATCATTTAATGAATGTTCATAATCAAAGACTTGAGCAAGTCTAGCCAAACACGTACCTTCCAACAACCTCTCCTAACAATAGGACCCACAAAACTGACACTCATTTTATCGGAATAAACACACAATTGTGCCGATGTCCCCAGGGCAAGAAGTCACCGGAGTTGCAAGTAAATGTGCAAATTCCGTAACTCCTTTATCTCTTCTCTCCATATGGCCACCCACTCACGGGTATGGATAATACAGTCAGCGGAACCTGGCACAGCAATGTGAGAACCGCAGAGGAGCATAGGAGAGCCTGTAGTTACCTATAGTTACCTCCAGACCGATTACGTTAATGTTGCACTTGTAGCCTTGGCATTGTGATCCAATGGAATCTGCTCTTATTCACTGGTACCTTGGGCCCTGGCCATTTTAAGGGGTAACGTGTCATTTTTCTCCGTTTCCTACTCTGCCTTATGATAAAATGTCAGGTATGGGAATGGTTATTTTTGGAGGTGAGGGAAAGTATCTACACATTTAAAGCAAAGTTGCCATTTTTAAAAAGTAACGTGTCATTGCGGGTTTTTTTCTACATTTCTTTCTCTGCCTTTGGAATGCATACCTTGTGATAAAATTTAAAATAAGAGCATTAGTATGACCACATCATTATGAATTGTTGTTTAGAATTGTTTACTGTGTTTCTTTGAAAACGTTGAAAAGATTTAAGATTGTATAAGGACCAAAAACTGGAACAAATGATGCAAAGAAATGAAGAAAAAAAACTGATTACAAATTATGGGAATGTTTGTTTTTTGGAGGTGAGAACAGGTATCTACACATTTAATGCAAAGTTGCCATTTTTAAATAGTAACATTGCGGGGTTTTTTCCTACATTTCTTTCTCTGCCTTTGGAATGCATACCTTGTGATAAAATATCAATTATGGGAATGTTTGGTTTTTGGAGGTGAGAGAAAGTTTCTACACATTTAATGCAAAGTTGCCATATTTAAGGAGTAAGGTGTCATCGCGTGTTTTTTTCTACATTTCTTCCTCTCCCTTTGGAATGCATACCTTATAATGAAATGTTAATTACGTGTTTATGAAGGATGAGAGAACGTGTCTACACATTTGATATAAAGTCGCCATTGAAAAAATAAGGTTTTTGTGGTTTTTTTAAAATATATATAATAAATATATAAAAGGAAGTTCTGAAAAAGAAATTGGTAAAAAATTATCGTTGATTGCTTCATGAAGAAGTATTCACACATATCGAGATACTAAGGATTATGACTTATAACCCATTTCAATCAACAAGGAGAAGAAAAAACCAGAAAAAGTAAGGCTATGTTAGTAAATGACAAAGTCTGTCAGACCTGTACGGTTTACATACAGCGAAATAATACTATCGTAAAACTGGATGAGTTTTAATCTTGGCCACCGTATGCCATGACTGGAGTTTGACATAGTGACTTAATGAGGCAGAGCCGAGTGAAGTCCGGAGCCAAAACTCCAGGAGTGGCATGCGGTGGCCAAGATTAACACAAATCAGGTTTTGATTTTATCCAACCCCGTCTCCTCGATTTTGGAATATTACGTGATAATAATTCTGTATGCCACTAGTGGCATATAAAACTCCGCATGCCAGTCAGCGTGGCATATGGAAACTCAATGTTAAGCCTATGGGATTCTATATTAGGGGTAGGATAAAATATAATGCTGCACATATGCCTCGATTCCAGAACCATGGCCTGATAGGTTCAGTGGCATATAAAACTCGGTATGCCAGTCAGCGTGGCATACGGAAACTCAATGCTAAGCCTATGGTATTTTATATTAGGGGTAGGATGATCGTGCATACTCCATTTGTGATGAACAATACTGCCAGCAGTGCTCCTTGATCAGTATCTTTTTTTTCCTCTATCATATTTTTTCAGTCTCGTCTATGCTCCTACCTAGAGGGCGCGGCGGTCTTGTGATCCCTCTTTTTAACCCGGCGTGTAGGACACTAATGCGGCCCTGTGTGTAACTCCGATGATGCGGTCATCAGCGAGCGGTGCAGCAGGGAATATGAGGTGTGCTCACTGGCCCGCTTTCACCTGATATCCGCCCCCACACCGGCTTACATCGGGGTCCCATTTAACCCGCCAGGTAATACGTGAATGACCTTCAGCGGGAGTCATCAGAGCATCCCAGGGTCATGTGTGGATGCGGCTCAGAGTGTCCTCTAATCATTTATTATCCACCTTATACATAGTGTCTGTAGAAAACACATAGGCAGTGTGTATCACCATACCCGGAGCATACAGATACATCCACCTAATACAAACTGTCCATTGAAAACACATAGGGAGTGTGTATCACCATACCCGGAGCATACAGATACATCCACCTAATACAAACTGTCCATTGAAAACACATAGGGAGTGTGTATCACCATACCCGGAGTATACAGATACATCCACCTAATACAAAGTGTCCATAGAAATCACGTAGGGAGTGTGTATCACCATACCCGGAGCATACAGATACATCCACCTAATACAAACTGTCCATTGAAAACACATAGGGAGTGTGTATCACCATACCCGGAGCATACAGATGTATCCACCTAATACAAAGTGTCCATTGAAAATACATAGGGAGTGTGTATCACCATACCCGGAGCATACAGATACATCCACCTAATACAAACTGTCCATTGAAAACACATAGGGAGTGTGTATCACCATACCCGGAGTATACAGATACATCCACCTAATACAAAGTGTCCATAGAAATCACGTAGGGAGTGTGTATCACCATACCCGGAGCATACAGATACATCCACCTAATACAAACTGTCCATTGAAAACACATAGGGAGTGTGTATCACCATACCCGGAGCATACAGATGTATCCACCTAATACAAAGTGTCCATTGAAAATACATAGGGAGTGTGTATCACCATACCCGGAGCATACAGATACATCCACCTAATACAAACTGTCCATTGAAAACACATAGGGAGTGTGTATCACCATACCCGGAGCATACAGATACATCCACCTAATACAAACTGTCCATTGAAAACACATAGGGAGTGTGTATCACCATACCCGGAGTATACAGATACATCCACCTAATACAAAGTGTCCATAGAAATCACGTAGGGAGTGTGTATCACCATACCCGGAGCATACAGATATATCCACTTAATACAAAGTGTCCATAGATATCATATAGGGAGTGTGTATCACCATACCCGCAGCATACAAATATATCCACCTGATACAAAGTGTTCATAGAAAATATATAGGGAGTGTGTCTTGACATACCCGGAGCATACAAATATATCCACCTGATACAAAGTGTCCATAGAAAACACATCTAGGGAATGTGTATCACCATACCCGGAGCATACAGATATATCCACCTAATACAAAGTGTCTGTAGAAAACAGATAGGAAGTGTATAGCACCATACCCTGAACATATCGATATATCCACCTAATACAAAGTGTTCATAGAAAACACATAGGGAGTGTGTAGCACCATACCCAAAGCATACAGATATAACCACCTAAAAGAAAGTGTCCATAGAAAACAGGTAGGAAGCGTGTTTCACCATACCCAGAGCATACAGATATTTCCACCTATTACAAAGTGTCCATAGAAAACACATAGGGAGTGTGTATCACTATACCCAGAGCATATAGATATATCCACCTAATACAAAGTGTTCATAAAAAACACATAGGGAGTGTGTATCACCATACCCGGAGCATAAAGATATATCCATCTAATACAGGGTGTCCATAGAAAACACATAGGGAGTGTGTATCACCATACCCGGAGTATAAAGATATATCCATCTAATACAGGGTGTCCATAGAAAACACATAGGGAGTGTGTATCACCATACCCGGAGTATAAAGATATATCCATCTAATACAGGGTGTCCATAGAAAACACATAGGGAGTGTGTATCACCATACCCGGAGTATAAAGATATATTTACCTTATGCAAGGTGTCCATAGAAAACACACAGGAGCATGGAACTACATACCCAGAGCATACGGATATGTTGTATTCTCCGGGGGTTGCATACGAAAAAAAAGTGCATACGGTAAAATAGTGCGCACCTAAATGAACTAATTTTGGTACGCAACTTGTTAAAAAAAGGTGGATGATACATATTGACTGGTTTCGGATAAAAGCAGTTGAATGCTCCTTGGAGTTGACTCTATGCACTAGCCTCGCATGCTCTGGGATATGACTACGCATCAACTCCTCAGAGCATAGGACCGCTCATATCTTAAACCAGCCAATATTGTCTATTTATTACTCACCTAAAATATAGTCAACATTCCAAACCTATATAGCCTACATATCGTTAGTGAGTAGAATACGGTAAGTCGTATTCTACTCTGTGGAATACAGATTGGCCACCACCTCTGTCTCCAACTCCGAGGTTGGTCAGGCCCGATCGCTTTATAGACCATAATCTCGATACAAATATCACGAACCAGAGTACAAGTTTGGATATCGTGAAATATAAACTATAATAACTGATAATAAGACATAATTAGCTTATTAGCTCTATTGCAGAAATATTACAGTAAAAGTAATATGAAGATAGTTGAAAGAGAACACTCTATGTGCGTTGTTTACACAAAACCGGATCCCACTATCGTATGGAAGACCAATATGAAAACATTGAAAACAAAATGAAGGTATCATATAAAAAAAAGTAAAGTAGGGAACTGTTACATCGGAATTTCGGGATATTCGGTTTCATTTGACCATGGGGAACTCCCTCGAGGAAATCGGGGTGCCGATTTCCGTAAATAGGGCCCCGATTTCTTCGAGAAAAATAAATTCTTCAAAATATTTTTTTCACTACGACTCACTTGGCTCGCCATACGTCTCACTCCCACTCGGTCACGGCCGGATGTCACCATCACGCAGGCGCACTGCAGCCGCGCCAGCCCCACCTGGCGGAAGCCCTGCGAGGCTGGGCGACCGCAGCACACCTGGCGGCGGTGTGGCTGGCGGGGGGCACCCATTAGGGGCGGGATTGATCCTATTAGAGAAACGTGTAGAAGGCCACAGGGTGACACTGGCCAGCCTCTTCACCTCTATGCCAAGCCGTGTGTTTCACAAACCGCGACTTCCTATGATCGATATTGTCCATGTCTGACAATTGATACAGTGTATGGTACTACTCGAGTTAACATAGAAATTGTGATGTGTAGATAATAGGGTTGTACTGAAGTAGGTGTGGGGATAATGAATGTATCAAATCCATATTTGTGGCATGTAAGGCAGTACTGAAATATATACATATATGAGTATTGATATTACAAGGAATACTCCTCTTTAAAGAGTTCAAGTCGATAACCAAAGAAAATCCTATATGAAACAATTCCCACTGGAAACTAATGTAACCTACGGTGATGAAACGGATCTATTTAGAAACCTATTTTATTGGTCTTTTGCTGCATGGAGTTGTCCCCCTACATTAACTACCATATATGGAATAGAGTAGACCCAGTAGCCAATGACTGCATTCGGAGCAAACCACGACCTTCACCCTGACCTCCTTACATGATAGTTGACCTAAAATCTAGTGGGCCACAACCACCATCTTTGACCAAGACTGCTTATACAAGAAACAAACATTTTATTGTTTAAGGTCTCCAGAACCACCATGTAGTTTTGTACCACTGTTGTCAAGCTAGGTCTGTATTGCGATACATAGTTCAACTGAATGATGTAACCTTGGAGATCCATTATTGACTGACTATATCAATTCACCAATGAATGTAATGAAATCTTGCTACCCATGTGAACTATTGTATAATGACACTGATGTAAGATGCTCAACCTACAGGACTGATTGCTGTTAAAATTCTGGTGGCCAACGAAAACCAGCCATTGGCTGATGGCCAAGCCAGTTTATTGGCCTATTGTGTCTAGCTATACTGGATACTGTAAACAACGGAAAAAAGATAAGCCAATAAAGAATGATGAAAAAATAAATATATATTTGAGTATGATGCACCTGATGATATTACTGGTTTTATGTGAAATTTAAAATAAAACTGTATAGGGACGATTATAAAGACACGGAGCTTTGACATGGTTTTTTTTGGGGTTTTTTTTATAATATTTATTCTGGAGTGATACTACTAGCACATACCCGTCCTATTTTCAGTAGGCTCCAGGGCCAGTTATGTTTGCCAGGATAGAATGTTTACTATATTTGTAATTATATACATCTAGATGATTACGAATACAGATGATTTATATAGTTCAAACATTTGTTATGACTAGGCATATTAAAGAATGGTATATACAATGATATTATAACAATATATTCAGTTGTCTCAATGTAGGTAGGGTCTGGGTCGGAGTATTGTTCATGCTTCCAAACTATGGACAGATGAGTTAGTGTCATTCTTATGCTTGATAAGCAAGTTGTCTGGCAATGAGATTTGCTTTGTTCTCCTCTTTAAAGGCTTTGTAGGTATTAATTAGTCTCAAATTAGAGGGGAGAGTGTTCCATAATTTTGCCGTCTTATATCGAATGCTTCGCCTATATGATTCTGTTTTGAATGCCTTTTGTGTTAGAATTGTTGCATTTTTTATTTTATTTTTTTTATATTTTGAGCAGCACTTTTCTTTATTCATCCTCATAATACATTTACAAAATTGTCAGTTCTTTTTCCATGTCCAAAAATTCTTTCTCATTTCCATAATTCAGTAAACCGACTGTGTAAACATGTGTTCACTCCAACGATGAACAATGGACTATCCTTTCGGCTACATGTGCATAACCAACGCTGAACAAAAAGCCTCTGAAAGAAAAACAAGGTATCAAGAGATGGCTCTTTCTGGCACAAATGCTTATTCACTGACACATACAATATACCATGAATTAAACCTATTTGGTTGTTGAGTAATCAATTATCTTCAAGCTTGCTCTCTTTTTTTCTTTTTTTTCTTTTTTTATGAACATGTATATTGTGATATTCCCCATTTTGACCCCCAGAATCCTCTCCCTTCCGTTCATTGATCACAAAGAGATGTACATTTCGGAGTATCTACCACAAAGAAACCTGTAAGCATTATTCCATTTTGCAAGAGGTATACTCTCCGATGCTGTTTAGGGATGTTATTGAAAAAATTGTTAAATCTCTGTATGCCTAAGGCAAGCATGTCAATCCAGATTGGCATTACTACTAATATACAACCTAATTACCCTAATTACTTATCTTAATACAAGCTGTCTAAGGTAAAATACCTAACTACTAAAGTCCTTAACTGTTACCTGAAATGAGCTCCCCTATTTCCCTCCTTTCCCCAAAACAACTCAGAGGAGTCTGTTCCCAATCCCAGTACCGCTGTTTATTGTCATGTCTATCCTTGTGGTATGGAGTCTTAGACAAAGCCTACCTTTGAGCTCTTAAGACTAATAAGTGATCTTAAATTTAAATACCTAAGACTCCAAATCTTCACATCATGCGTTTTATGATGTTGCATGATTTATTCAACGTCATTACATAAAAAAGTCTATGTCATACCCTTATATCCCCACCCTTAAATCTATAAGTATAACGACCATCCCCTTTTGACTTCATACTTGCACTTTTAGTTCTGGTAGTTGCATTACCACTGTCCCCTGCATTAAGATATCCCTGTTTTTGGCTTCTTCTGTAAGCTATGTTTATGATGTGTGCTTCCTGTCTTTCAGCTAGTAGGTTTAAGTTACAATTTTTGTGTATTAGGCTTGTACTAGTTCTTTATGGGACCTTCAGGCAAATTTTTAACGCTTTGTTTTGCATTCTTTGTAGTTTTTCCAGTAGGGTAGGGCTGCAGTTGTGTACAAAGACATCTCCATATTAAAAAAATGGGAGTACAAACGCCTTGTAGATTCTATTTGCCTGAGGTACTGTCAGGAACTTTCTAATTAGTGTTAATAAGTGCAGTTTGTAGCCAGCGTTTTGTATTTGGTTATGGATGTGGGCATTGAAGTTGAGGTTTTCATCTAATTTAACTCCTAGGTAATTGAAGGTTTTTACCATTTCCAACTCTTGTGTGTTGAGCGTAACTTTAGGTGTTTCCCCTCCCTTTAGTTTCTGGTAGGTGCCAAAGTGCATTAGTTTAGTTTTATTAATGTTGATGGTCAATTTATTATTGGTACACCACTTAGAGAGTCCCGTTAGGTCATTTTGTAGGGTTAGATGGGCTACGTATGGGTCTGTATGAGAAGTGTACAATACGGTGTCGTCTGCGTACAATTTTATTTTACAGTTTTCTATTTTCGCAGTAATATCATTTATGTAAATGAGGAAAAGTAGGGGTCCTATGGTGCACCCTTGAGGTATACCATGTGTTATTTCTCTTGTTGTCAAGTATTTTCCATTTGTGGTTGTGTATTGTCTCCTGTTATTTAAGTAATTTCGGATCCAGTCGCAGGTTGTTTGATGTAGCCCATATGTCTCAAGTTTCTGGTTTAGTATATTATGATATACTGTATCAAACGCTTTTGGGTAATCTATATATACTGCTAGTGTAATCTGCTTATTGTCCATGTTGTCAAAGAGATCATCTGTGTATTCCGAGATGGTATTGATGGTGGATTGATTCGGCAGGAATCCCCCCTGATCTTTGTTTAACAGTTCCCTTTCTAGTAAGTGGTTAAGTATGTTTTTGTGTATTATCTTCTCAGTAATTTGCCTGGAGGAGGCGTTACGATTGTGATGTAACAGGCCCATTTGACTTGTAATGCTGATGTACATTATCTTATCTTGTTTCTATTTAAATCAACACATGAAGTAACAAACAAATAACTACCCTTGAAGCCTACTAAAAACAGGCCTGTCTGGCAACCTAGTAGCAACTCTCCAGAATAATTAAAAAAACTATCAAATAAGAAACCCTTTATTGAATATAGGACATATCGTTTTTAATATAGAGGGATATTTAAATTTAAATGATTTCAGTAAATTAGAATGTATCATATTTTATATCCATCTCAAAGTAGGTTACATTCCTTCCACCATTCGATATCTTATAGAATCGTTCGCGCCGTGGCATGGCCCTAACAGTATACTGTAATGTACTGCGGAGACCCTAGTCTGTCGTTCTGATATATGGAGATAGGATATAAGGCTGACTCAAAGATTAGATGTTGTGTATATTTGCCTTTAGACGTACCGATTTCAATGAACGAGGCTTTGTTTTAGCATAAACGTCCATAGGTGTAACGATATAAACCTGTACCCAATAGCCTTACGAATATGGTACCTCATACCTACGAGTATAGAGATACTCATTGCTCATACTCAATAGGCAATAGACATAAATATTCCCAGGTTAGTGACCTCAGGATAGAGGCTAGTTAGGTTTCTTAGAATGTTAGACTTTTCACTCCTCCATATACCAAAAATTTTAAAAAATGAGAGCAATGGGCCACAGATGAAAATGTAATCCATTGTAAGGACTGAGACTACTTAAGTATAACGCCTATCTACGATTGTAGTCAATGAATGTGAATTGAAATAAACTGCTCTTAAAAAAATATATATATATATTCCCAGGTTATAAGACTAGGAGCAAATAGAATGTTCATCATTGATGAATGAGCGTGCAATATTAAATGTATAACAACTAAAAGGTGTGGGTTACATTCAGTCTATGGATCGTTTTCTGTAACCACTTGCACCCAGTAAACTTGCCATTTCTGTAACTGCCTGAGTCTATCTATAGGATGCAAACATATCAAGCACCAATAGGTCAATGAGGTATTTCGGTCTTGAGCGATTGGTCATGGTCAGCTGGGCATGCCTCTCAGACCCTCAGACACTGGCACCCTGCTCCCTATCCAATAGCACAGCGAATAGCACGCGGATAGTGAAGGGATAGATTTTTCTCAGCACGCTGAAAGTGTATGTGACCACTCTAACCTTTTATAGGCAACGTATATATTGCGTCAGAGCACGCTCTAATAAAATCAGAAACATATTGGTATTTTGTGTGACGTAACAGACGAAGCACTCATCCCCTCCCTCCCAATATCTCACCAATTTCTTTGTTAATCTAAGCACGGGGATTTATCTCCTTTTGTCTCCCTCACCCTTCATTTACACTAGACGATTCTGGCCTACGATTCTGGCATTTTGTACCTCCTGATGACTTTCAGCAGTAAAAAGCTACAAATCTTCTAGTGTAAATGCTAAGCGCGTGGCAACAGTAGATCGTCTGATTACATCAGATTATACAATTAGGCACCACCTGACGACTATTGGACATGCTCTGATGCCCATGACCATTTCAAGCGGGCTTGAATTAGTCATCTACACGGGCGGCGATTCTGTGAAAACTCAAAGTCGTCAGTGTAAACACTCAGATAAATTCAGACGTCGACGACTTTTGCGATGGACATTGCCACCGCCTTACGACTATTCGCTAACAATCTACAGTTGCCACATATTTAATCGTCCAATATAAACACCGTGTCACCCTGTCTCCTTATTAGGCCTACATATCTAATCAAATTTAAAAAGCCGTTTTGATACTTACGGATTTGATTGAGAGCAAGTCACGTGGTACAGATGGCCAAACTCTACTGGTTTGTTAATAAGTGACGAATGAAATCCATATAGCTGACAATCAAATTTATCACATTAGTGCACAGGTATAAATAACACCAATATTCTCATATCATGTTAGCATTAATGTGACCATACACTGAAGAACCTACATCTCCTATATACCTATGAGCGAACAAGCTATGATTACTTAACGCTGCCGGGGGTGGAATAACTTTTGTTTACTGCCCAGGTTGACGTTTACTGCCCAGGTTGATGTTTACTGCCCAGGTTGACGTTCAGAGACGTTCGGTTTTTATCGATATTAGCCAACAATTGAAGGTATATAGGAATAGGGAAACCACGTACCGGTGGAAATAAGTCAAAGTTACTCAGTAATGCTTGGACAAATTACTGCCCAGGCATAACCGCTAGCAGTATTTTTCCAAGCCTTACCTCGTAACTTTGACTTATTCCCACCGGAATAGAGGGAAACTATGTTCCGGTGGGCAAAAGTTCAAAGTTACGAGGTAAGGCTTGGAAAAATTACTGCCCAAGGCGTCAGCAGCGGGCAGTAATTTTTCCAAGCCTTACCGAGTAACTTTGACTTTTGCTTACCGGTACTTGGTTTTCCTATTCATATATACCTTCAAATATAGATAAAAATGCTTAATTCTTTACCTGAAACACTTCCGAAGCAAATGGACACCCTTATCGAGTAACCACAACAGCTATTGTCTCGTCCCGCTGCCGTATTGTATTACGGGATCAGAGCGGGACGAAAACGTCAGAGCGGGACGAAAACATGAGAGCGGGACGAAAACGTCAATCTCGACACATAACTTATTTTTAATGCACCCCCCAGCAGCGGTATGTAACTCTAGTTAGTTCAATAATGGGTATATAGGAATATAGTTTCCCTCTAGCATATGCAGTTTCAAAATGTAGCTGATTGTGTATGCTTCACTATTGTTGTTGTGAGCATTACCATTTGCCTCACACAGTCTTATAGTGAGTAGCATAGCAATACTAAATGGTCACATGCAATAGGTTCAATAAATACCTCAACATTAATGGAGATTGAGCGATGTGCGAAGACTGAACTTATTACTCCTGTCTCGCATAATACCTCTACATTCCCTCATTCGGATATTCGACACTATCTAATCAATAGGCTTTCCATATTGCTCAGTGATCTGGAGGTAATAGGTTTTTACCTGGGGCAGTGTTCCCGTAGCGGAGGACCTCGTGCGACCTGCTTATAGAGCTGCTCAGAGAGTCACTCACACAGCAGCGGCAATTTTCCGCCGACTGCCACACACGAGGTACATCTGAGGTTCTATTATTCACCGTCAGTGGCTAATTTTAAAGGACACTACTAGTACATGACCTCATTCACACACACGTATCGTCTCCCTACCTCTCTCTCTTTCTCTCTCTCTTTCTTTCTCCCTCTCTCTTCTCTCTAACTCCCTCTCTCTCACTCTACCTCCCTCCCTCTCACTCTCCTTCCCTCTCTCTCACTCTCTCCCCCTTCACTCTCCCTTTCTTTCCCTTCCTGTTCCTCCCCTCGCTCTTCCTCTCTCTCTCTCCCCCCCCCTCTCACTGTCCCAGTCCCTCCTCTATCTCTCTCTCCCTCTCTACCCTCCCTTTCTTTCACTCTCCCCATCTCTCCCTACCTCTCTCTCTCCCTCCCCTCTTCCTCCCTCCCTCTCTCTCCCTCCATCCCTCCTTCTCTCTCTTCCTCTCCCTCTTCCCCTCGCTCTCCCTCTTGGTCTCCCTCTGTATCCCCCCTCCCTTCTCTCCCTCCCTCTCTCTCACCCCAACTCTCCCTCTCTGTCCCTCCCTCTCTCACTTCCCCTCCCTCTCTCTGTCCCTCCCTCTATCTCTCTCCCCATCTCCCTCCCCCTCTCTCTCTCCCTCTTTCTCTCCCCTCCTCCCTCCCCCTCTCTCTCCCCTCCCTCCCTCCCCCTCTTTCTCTCTCCCTCTCTCTCACACTCTCTCTCTCTGCATTAATGCGAACATCTTCAAGATTATAATACGTTCATCTTGTTGTACCACTGACTAGACATGTAAGCAAAAAATTCAAACACGAAGTAGTCTCTTTTTCAAGAAATAAAGGCTGCACAAGGAGAAAACACATCTCCAATTAATCCTTGTTTACTATTAGTGACGTCAGTAATACAGTGCATCGATTGTTTCGGGCATTTTATTGATTTACAAGTAAGGTCTGGCATATAAAAAAAAGTTCATCACTCTGGGTGCTATCTTCCCAACAGATATAAAAGGAGAAATCTATAGTAAATCAATGAAAACTACGTTCCAGGGGTAAAACAAAGAAAGCTTCGTTGCACTGCTATACTTCAAGAGGATAGCTGCACACAGGAAGATATTGATACAAAGCAACGAGGGGAACCTTTGTAAATATCATGTATAATCAGAGTATCAGTCGAAACCTGGGGAATGGAAGCTAGATATTAACTTAAAAGGTCACCTACTAATTTAAACACGAGACGATGACAATTGAAATCTGAGAGGTTCGTGAAGGAACTAAGGGAACAATATCAGCTAGCAGATAACTTAAAAGAGCTCAGAAAGCTAATATAACAATATTGGCATTAGAAGTTTAACCAACATCCGCTTCACTATTAACACTTAACCACTTTCGTCCTCGTTCCTTGACCATAACCGCAGTGGAATAATCTTTTTCGTGGGTTTAATTTTTTATTTGCTAAAACACCGTTGTTCAGCATTCATATTTAGTATCTCAATAAAACTTAGGGTGCCAATACAGAAATTTAACTTTAAGTAATGTGTTCGGTATCCACACCACCCAATATTGATCCAAGATCCCATCGCCCTGATACTTTTATAGAACTGCATCGAGAATCGTATAAATAGACAATACTCCACGAGCATTCGTCATCGAGGCGAAGCAGAGTGACGATTACGGCACCACCAAAAAGTGGCGTATTGTGTATCCTATAATTCGAGTGCGGTTCTGGATTTATCCCACCCCTTTCTATGACATTAAATATCATTACAACTTCAAAATAATCAGAATATACTTAGCAAATCCATTTGACGTCATCTCAAATTCACGACGCCACGGCTTTGGCGTATTATTTTCACTTTACGGGGGTGATCGTTGAGTATTTTTTCTAATGTTATTTGTATGCCTAAACTTGTACCAGGGGTGATATAACTATCTGTACAGCTCTATAGTGCGTACTGAAAAATAGTGCATACAGACAAATAGCGGGTACCTAAAATGAATTAATATCGGTATGCCACTTCTCAGGAAAAGATGGATAATAAAGTCAACATAGACTGGTTTCAGATAAAAGCAGTCGTATGCTCCTCGGAGTTGACTCCGTGCAATATCCTGATGCCTATAGAGGAAAACTATGAATGTTTATGGTCAGAGCTCGCATCCCATCGAGTTTGAATCACATAGTAATAAGATAAAATGTATATACCTTACTGGTACAAACTCACATACCGCGTTTCTTTTGATAAAAATATTCCACGAGCTCGCAGAGCGAGTGGAATATTTTTATCAAAAGAAACAAGGTATGTGAGTATGTACCAGTAAGGTAATACATTTTTATTTTATTATATACCTTCAAGTATAAGTATTTCATGAATTACATAAGGAAATCTGCTGTCCAAGCTGGATTCAAAGTGTGCTGGTATATCTGTTGACATCTTAGTGAAAGTCAAGCACAGAATATGCTCTAAGCACATTTTTTACTCTTTTTTTCCCTTCAACTCCTGTGATCCTTTGCACACATAAATTAGCGGTGTGCTGCAAGTCACTGCCAGCATTTCATAAGTAGGTCAATGCATTTTTTTTCAGCCAATCAGAATTTGTATTCAAAGTAGGGTGGTACGTCATTTTATACCACATACTGTGCCGGTATATATTTAATACCAATACCCTAGCAGAGGTTGGTATTTGTGTAACATACTGGCACAGGTATATAATAATTTACAAGGCGAAGCCGCGGGAATTACAGTAATTCAAACGAGATGGGATCAAGCTCTGACCGTAAACTTGAATGGGTTTCTGAAATTATCTCACCCCTCACATTGGCTAACATTTGTAACAGACTCCCGCTTTGATTATATTTTTCTAAATACTCCATGGGCATTGAGTACGAGTTCCCCATGTTAAGCCTATGAAGAACAAAATACTGGGGGTGAGATAAAGATCTGTACCCTGCCTACACTGGTGGTCATTGCTCCTAGAAATGTGTTCAAAGCGTTGCTCCGGTAATATCGGATCGTGTCGTGTAGTATCGTTATTTTCACGTTGTATCACTTCCTTTTACAACACCGCATTTTCAGTGTCATAGGTGAAAGGTTAATTAGATTTTTAATTGAATATAGATGGGGACCTAATTATGATGCGATCTGCAAAAAATCTGGAGCAACGCTTTCGACCTCGGATCGCTATTCTGCGATCCACAAAACGTGGAGCAACGACCCCCTGGGACTGCGGTTGGTCCCACCCTGACCGCCCCTCAGCTGGGACTGACGGGTCAGCTATGACCCCATTATCAATACAATTTTCTGCCAGTGCCCTCTCTCTTCGGGTGGCGGCATTGCCAAGTCCACACTCAGCAGAAAGATGAGTTGATTATGGAAACTGCCGGACCTATAAGGAATGGTTCTCGTGTCTGCTGTATAGGTTCTCCATTCAGTACCCTCCGGTGACTGCATACCAAGATGACCGGATTCCTCTATATTATTACATACCTATGGCCGAACGTCTATGAAATACTACCCGCTGCTAGGGGTGCAGTATAAATAATGTACGGGCGCACTGCGCCCGTAGTAAATATTCGGGCGCTATGTGACTATCAGGTCAATTGGTACATTTAATAAAAATACAGAATGGCGGTTTTTTTTAATATTTAGGTATTTAATAATATGAAAACGTAGTGACTGAGCCTGTAGGGATGCCATTTTCGGCCTTTTCATGCCATAATTACGTCCCTCCGCCTGTGGCGTCGGGACGTATTTATGGCATGAAAAGACCTCGAACAGCTATCCCTTCAGGCTCAGTAACCACGTTTTCTCTTATTATTTTATCCTACCCCTAATACAAACGGTCCATAGGCATAACATAGGCAAATTTTATGCGGCATGCCATGACATAAAGTGCGATTTATGCCTCTAGGGGCATAGAAAATTCGACCAATCAGTGACCAATCTGCTCCGAAAAAAGTCCGAGTTGGACTCAAAAGTTCCGGTTGGACTTCGGTTGGTCGTTCAATCGATATTTATATTTTAGTAGTCCAAAAGGGTAGAGGCGGGGTAAGATGAATACGAAACCGAACTCGGGTTAGACTTGTCAGTGTTTATGCCACTCTGGTCAGGTCTGTTCCTCACTACGCTCAGCTAACGCTTCGCGTAGTAATACACGACTTTCCCGTCGTGTCATAAAGATAAACACTGACAAGTCTAACTCTCGTTCTCGTTTCTATTAAAAACACCCATGGGCGAATGTCTATGAAATACTGCCCGCTGCTAGGGGTGCAGTATAGATAATGTTCGGGCTCACTGAGACGTAGTAGATGCGGTAGAATGGCGTTTTTTTCGGTGTATGTTGGAAAGAAAATGTAGTGACTGAGCCGTAGGGATGTGATTCTCGGTCTTTTGTAAAGTAGAAACGTATTATGTGTAATACAAAAGACCTGAAGCGGCCATACCTACGGGTTCAGTTAACACGCTTTCTCTTATCATCCACCTAATACAAAATATCCATAGAAAACACATATTGAGTTGCTATAGACATACCCAGATCATACAGATATATCCACCTAAAACAAAGTATCCATTGAAAACATATAGGTAGTGTGTATCTACATACCCAGAGCATACAGCTATATCCACCTAAAACAAAGTATCCATTGAAAACATATAGGTAGTGTGTATCTACATACCCAGAGCATACAGATATATCCACCTAAAACAAAGTATCCATTGAAAACACATAGGTAGTGTGTATCTACATACCCGGAGCGAACAGATATATCCACCTAAAACAAAGTATCCATTGAAAACACATAGGTAGTGTGTATCTACATACCCAGAGCATACAGATATATCCACCTAAAACAAAGTATCCATTGAAAATACATAGGGAGTTGCTATAGATATATCCGGCGCATACGAATATGTTGTATTCTTCGGAGGGCGCATAAGGAAAAGAAGTGCCTACGGAAACATAGTACATTACTAAAACAAACTGATATCGACAAGCCTCATGCCCAGAAAAGGTGGATAATAAAAACAACATAGACTGATTTTCAGATAAAAGCGGTTGTATGCTCCTTGGAGTTGACTCTACGCAATATCCCCGCATACGCTTGGATATTATTGCGCATCAACTCCTCGGAGCATACGGCCGCTTGTATCTGAAACCAGTCAATATTGTGTATAGACACACCAAGCGAGAAACGCAGCGAGTTCCGTTATCGCCAACACAAAGAGGCCTATATGTGACCTATTATTTCATATTTCACCTAAATATTGCTTCCAAGATGCTAACTTATAGGCAGAAGATATTCCTATGAAATTTTATCTCACATACATGCCAATTTGTGTTGGCGATTCCAGAGATCGTGGCCTTTCTCGCTTGGTGTGTCTCCAGCTTAAGGATTAAATAGCTATGGTAGCTACACATTCACATTGGAAGAACCTATGAAGCCGAAGACACACCAAGCGAGAAACGCAGCGATTTCCGTAATCTCCAACACAAAAAGGCCTATTTGTGAGCTATTATTTCATATTTCGCCTGATTATTGCTTCACAGATGCTAAATTATGAGCAGCAGATATTCCTATGAAACAATATCTCACATATATGCCATTTTATGTTGACGATTCCAGAGATCGCTGCATTCACTCGCTTGGTGTGTTCCCGGTATTCGCCACCTGTACAAAGTAATTCCGTTTTTTTTGGTTGTTTTTTTTAATATTTCATTCTTTAGACTACATGAACATCAGTCAATAGAGGCTGGTTTTAGTGTCCATGCAGTGGACAGTATACAGTAGCAGTTTCGATTGCATTTTGCTTCTAATCCCCAGGTAACCATGGTATACCACTGGTACCCAATACACTTGCATAAAATACAGAATATTAGCTTTGGCACACTTTCTAGGAAGTCTATAAGGATAAATTTGCTGTGGTAGGTCCACATTCATATTGGAAGAACCTATAATGGCCGAAGCCCTTCTCCAACATCCCATCTCCAAAAATACAGAGAGGTCATACCAGCAGACCATCCTTTTCTTAGCGGAGGTGGAGCTTACAGTATGGAGACTGGTGGTGGTGCCAGTGCGTGTTTCTACTTCAGGGGCATTAGTGTTAGGGAAAGGAGATTTATGTATTAAAGGCGGCTTTGTGGCTGGGGATTCGTTTGGTGGCGATGGCGAAGGGTCAGAATCAGTGGGACTTGGTAAGGACTGGGAGGTCAGAGGTTAATGGGGTCAGAGAGGAGGCTGAAGGACCACTCTGAACATCAGGACATGACCAGCCTGTCCCTGCGCACTTATATTTTATCCTACCCCTAATAAAAAACTCCATAGGCTTAACATTGAGTCACTGTATTCGGTCTGGAGTTCAGAAAAATGAAAATTATCGCTCTAGTAGGATACACTTGACAAATGACGTCATTTGTTAATGTGGAAGTAATTTAGACAGTCGGGGTAGGATAAATTCTAAACCAAACTCGAGATAGTCGTGTTATTGTTCATCGCACTCCGGCATGATCACGTATTACTGCTCTCGGCTTCGCCTCGCGCAATAATATGCGATCTTGCCGTTGTGCGATAAACAACAACACGACTAACTCTTGTTTGGTTTCTCAATATTATCCTATCCCTAATATAAAATCCCATAGGCTTAACATTGGGTTTTCGTATGCCACGCTGACTGGCATATGAAGTTTTATATGCCACTAGTGGCATACAGAATTGTTATCACGTAACATTACAAAATCGAGGAGATGGGGTAGGATAAAATCAAAACCCGAAGTCCTGGAGTTTTGGCTCCGGACTTCACTCGGGTTCGCCTCGTGAAATCACGATGCCAAACTCCAGTCGTGGCATACGGTGGCCAAGATTAATCCTCATCCAGTTTTAGGATAGAACTGGACTGAGAATCGTATTGCTACACAATACTTACGAGTTTGGATGCGCTGCAATCATCATAGAGGGAAAGCTGAATGATGATTATTCTTCATCAAGCCAAAGCCGAGTGACAATTACGGCCCATCCAAACGAGTGTAGTATTGTGTATTTTACGGTTCGAGTGCAATTCTGGATTTCAATGACATTAAAATAGCATTACAATATCGGAAAAATTCAAATTACTTCGCGAATCCAGTTGGTTAATAGCGCATGATGTCATCTCATATTCATTCCGCCACGACCGCAGCGTAGTATTGTCACTTTACTTTATTGTTTTGTATAGCGTGCTTGCATGCCCTAAATACATTGCCTAATCGTTAGAGTGGTCACATATTCACTTCCAGCGTGCTTCCAGAAAACTATCGTTTCACTATCTGCATGCTATTCACTGTGAGAGTGAGAACAGAGCAGGGAGCCAGTGTCTCAGGGTCTCAAAGGCATGCCCAGCTGATCATGATCGATCACTAGAGACCGAAATACCTCATTAACCAACTGGTACTTGATATGTTTGGATCCTTGAATCAGGCGGTTGCAGAAATGGCATGTTAAAAGGATGCAAGTGGGTTACAGAAAACTATCCATAGACTGAATGTAACACAAACCTTTTATTGTTATTTAATCATAATTGCACGCTCAATGAATGATGAACATGTTATTTGCTCCTAGTTTTATGATTCAAGGGTGGTTCTGGATTTATCTCACCCCTTTCAATGACATTAAACAGTATTGTAATATCAGAATAAATCAAATTACTTCGCAAATCCAGGTAGGAACGTTTCTCTGTCGATGTCGTGTCTTTTCTCTGAAATCCTGACCACTGATTGGTCACTAGCATATGACGTCATCTCACATTCACTCCACCACCGCCATGGCGTAGTATTTTCACTGTACTAGAGTAATCGTTGAGGTTTCCTTGCTGATGTTATTCCTATGGCTAAGCTTGCACCAAGGTCAGATAATTCATTGTCTCACCCTGGTAGGCTTAACGTTAGGAAATGATTCTCCATGGCCGAAATTATATAGAACTGCATCGAGAATCGTATAAATAGATAATACTCCACGAGTTTGGATGCCCGCATCGTCATCGAGGCGAAGCCGAGTGTCGATTATGGCACATCCAAACGAGTGGAGTATTATGTATTTTGCGATTCGAGTGCGGTTCTGGATTTATCTCACCCCTTTCTATGATGTTAGATAGTATCAGAATATCAGAATAGCTCGAATATACCTAGCGAATTCACTACGCCACGACCGTGGCGTAGTATTGTCACTTTACGGGGGTGATCGTTGAGTATTTTTTCCTAATGTTATTTTTATGGCGAAGCTTGTACCTGGGGTGAGATAAAGGTAGTGTGCCTAATATTCAATGACTAATTGGGTGATTTATTTCATTAATTAGTAATGAGCCACAAACGCGTGAAAGGCAGTTAGATGAGTTTATTTAACACCTAGAAATTGATACTTTGGTATGGTATCTGAAAGGTGAAAATATGTAATGACAGAAAAAGAGACCTAACCCTTTTTTTTTTTTTTTTAAATGTAGGGTGGGAGGGTGGAAAAGTTTTATCACTTGAAAGTCTTCAGGAGCGCTGATCTGTGACGTCAGCACGAGCGGGAGCCGTCAGAGGGCGTGGGATGATTCCAGGAGCCGTCAGGTGGCGGCACTGTCATGTTTCCCGCTAGGACTCATTACACCTCCAAACGTCGGCCACAATGAGCCACAAACGCGTGAAAGGCAGTTAGATGAGTTTATTTAACACCTAGAAATTGATACTTTGGTATGGTATCTGAAAGGTGAAAATATGTAATGACAGAAAAAGAGACCAAACATGGAATGTTCTGACATTAGGGAAGGTAGGTAAGAGAAAAAATACCAAACATGGAATGCTCTGGTATACCATGAAGTTGGTCAGAAAGAGGAGCGAGGGGTCTGGCGACTGCCCGGGGGTAGTGCCCTATAAGATCCCCACGTCCCAGTGAAGGCAGCGAGGTGAAGGCAGCGAGGTGAAGGCAGCGAGGTGAGCAGCGAGGTGGAGAGCTCTGCTTGTGGCGAGGAGAGTGCCGCCGGAGGTGTGGAAAGAGCCGCGGTAGGCATGGTGAGAGCCACGGGAGGCGTGGAGAGAGCCGCGGGTGGCATGGAGAGGGCCGCAGGTGGCATGGCGAGGGCCGCGGGAGGCGTGGCGAGGGCCGCGGGTGGCATGACGAGAGTCGTGGGAGGCGTGGAGAGAGCCGCAGGTGGCATGGAGAGGGCCGCAGGTGGCGTGGCGAGGGCCACGGGTGACGTGGCGAGGGCCGCGGGAGGCGTGGCGAGGGCCGCGGGTGGCATAACGAGAGCCGCGGGTGGCATGGAGAGAGCCGCGGGTGGCATGGAGAGGGCCGCAGGTGGCGTGGCGAGGGCCACGGGTGACGTGGCGAGGGCCCCGGGAGGCGTGGCGAGGGCTGCGGGTGGCATGGCGAGAGCCACGGGTGGCATGGAGAGAGCCGCGGGTGGCATGGAGGGGGGAGCAGGTGGCGTGGCGAGGGCCACAGGAGGCGTGGCGAGGGCCGCGGGTGGCATGACGAGAGCCGCGGGTGGCATGGCGAGAGCCGCGGGAGGCGTGGAGAGCACCACTGAGGGCGTGGAGAGCACTGCTGAGAGCGTGGAGAGCACCGCTGAGAGCGTGGAGAGCACCTTGGGAGGCATGGAGAGCACCCAGGGAGGCATGGAGAGAGCCGCTGAGGGCGTGGAGAGAGCCGCTGAGGGTGGTATTTGGCGGGGAAGAAGGGAACCCAAAGCCGTGAGCCCCATCTGGTGGGGAAACTGGGAACTCATGAGCATAGGCTGTATAGGCGAGGGCATAGGCCGCTATTAACACCACTCCTGCCAGGTATACATGATAGAGAATTGCAATGAACATGCGGGAAAAATCAGTCTTACCCTGAGAGGGCATTAGAAACCGGTATCGTCAGGCTCCACGAAACTATCGATGTGTCGAAAGCTGCTGCATCCCTGGGGATCCAGGACCAAAAATGCCGACTTGCATCTCATCGCTCGGCCGCCGATTCTTGGCAGGCGAGTTCCAGTTAGCACGATCTCATTTCTTCGACTTGAAGCCTGAACCTGGATACTCTGATGCTATGCGGCGAAATCGGGATACCGGGAGCCATCAGGGAGTCAAAATTGGTGAAACCGTGAGAAACAGGCTTGATAACCCAAGAGCGAAAAGTTTTATCACTTGAAAGTCTTCAGGAGCGCTGATCTGTGACGTCAGCACGAGC
The DNA here is from genome assembly GCA_950022655.1 of Alentia gelatinosa. Classification (NCBI taxonomy): domain Eukaryota; kingdom Metazoa; phylum Annelida; class Polychaeta; order Phyllodocida; family Polynoidae; genus Alentia; species Alentia gelatinosa. The sequence goes on from OX465585.1 coordinate 10,917,445, forward strand.
GGGAGCCGTCAGAGGGCGTGGGATGATTCCAGGAGCCGTCAGGTGGCGGCACTGTCATGTTTCCCGCTAGGACTCATTACACCTCCAAACGTCGGCCACAATGTTATACGGGGTGAGATAAAATCAGAAATCCACTCGATGAAAACAACTTGGTCCGCACTCCACCTCGTTTGACTACAGGGTAAGTCACTCAGCTTCACTTCTTGAATTACTCTGCGGTCAAACTCGGTGGAGAACAGACCAAGTTATTTTCATCTCGTAAGTTCCCTTCTTTGTGTCCGAGTAGGATCAAAGGAACACTGGAGGTAACACAGTTTGTAAGTGGATGGATGCTATTGACAATCAAGATGTGGTAAAAGTACAAAAATGCCTCAATTTGCCAGTTCTCTCAAGGGTGTGTAGACGTTGGGGCCCACCACCTGAAACTTAGGACATTACACTGCACAAAACTAGCGCCTTTATATATGTATGCGCAATTGCGGTATCGCATGTATTGGCCGTAAATCGACTTGTTTTCATTTGTATACGCCTGTAATCCGCACCTGCGTATGAGGCGTCTAAGAGACAGTTTCCTTATGTAGACGTGCGCGACTTGGCTGTATTTCACACCTGGCGTATCCAAGATAAAACATGCTCTGCGCAATATGTATACGCCGGGCATAGACATGATACCAAAAGAAATTGCGACCCGCGGCCCGCCCCGTCCTGTGGGTGTTGGTAGAGGATGCACCAACACTGACCTGCCACCCGCGACCTCCCAACACCACCCGCCACCTCCCCCCCGACACCCCACCACCCCACCACCCTACACTCACTCTACCCACAGTGAAGCCCTGGTACACGACCCCCGCCTCCCTGCAGTGTGTGTAGACGGATTAGCGGCCGCTCGGCATGTGTAACTATTGGAACTATTGGATGGTGGTGTATATACAACGGAATCAGGCGTATATATGACGTATATAAGACCGCACCATGGACATGTATATATACGCCACTAGATAAGGCGTCTACGAGACGGATAACAGGTCGAACTTCTAGACGCAAAATCCTACTGTTAGACGCGTTTCGCATACATATGTAAAGCGGTAGGTTTCGTGCAGTGTTAGGGCCCACCCTACTCTTGGTGTGAAAGCTTCAGTCGTGTTTAGTCACACCGTGATGCCGGGAGGGAGAAATAGCAGAATTGGACATTAGGACCCACCTCACAAACGGTCAATGTTCAATATCTCTGTTAATATTTGGACTATGGCCTTCAATCAAATTAATTTAGGCTTCTCACAAGTCAGTGCTGGGTCAGACATTCGCCTATTTCACCGATTTTCAAAGGTGGGCCCCCGATTATGATCGGTGGGCCTAACATCCCGAAAGGTGGGCCCTAACGTCCTGACTTTCAGCTGGTGGGCCCTAATGTCCTGCAGTCCCCTCAAGACACTCCTCTCATAAGATCTCACAGTCTCTAAGTCATAATCTGTACAAGGTTCTCACTGCGCTTTATAGAAGAAGCATTCTTAACGAACTAGGCTTAGAGCCTTAAGAACCCACTGGCACACAGTATTCCCGCTAGGTGGCATCATTGAGATTATAGGAATCTTTGGGTTGCATTGATGTACGTCTTTAGCACAGGAGGCAGGGCAGTGGATTCTTAAGGCTCTAAGCCTAGTTCGTTAAGAATTCTTCTCTTCGCGTATTGAGAGTACAGAATACGACATAGAGAGTGTGAGATCTTATGAGGGGGGTGCTCAGGGAGTTCTCGTGATCGGTTTCAGGAAGCCACCCATCGTCTGCTCCAGGGGTGAAAAGGGCGGGAATCTTATTTGTTAGAACCGATCCGATCAATTAGAGTATTTATGTGGCCATCTCTTCCGCTTGTCCGAGCTCCAATTGGTCAGCTCAATTCCACCGGATTTCTGAGAATGTTTCTGGTAATGGTAAAGATTCGTGCTCTTGTTTCTGTTAATCGGGTATTGTGTTCTCAACTTAAAACGCCCTGGTTGATGGACACAAGGGGGGCAGAATCAGGGAAATGGTAAACGTGATATTACACCCAGGCGCGAAATTACCAGTAATTTACAATTACTCTCCAATATATGCACAAATCCTCGGTGAACGCTTCTCTGCTTCCATTTACCGATCTGGTGTCAGTGGTTCCCGACTGCAAATAGGTGGCGAATAGTCGGCCAGTGGAAATGGGTTATACCCATACAAATTAAGCAAGGTTCAGTATGTTATGTCTCATAGAGTCTTCAGCGAGAGAGAGTTTCTCATATATGACGATGAAATAACTCATCTTCGGTTATTCTTTGCTGTTAACCCATTCAGGGCGAAAATGCCTGCAGGCATTATGTACATGGGGGGCGAAAATGCCTACAGGCATTATGTACACAGGGGGCGAGAATGCCTTGAGGCATTCTGGATATATTCAGATATGTCTGGAAATCAATACAGTTTGTAAACTGTTTAAAAAAATAAAAACTATGGCAATAAATAAGTTCCCTAGGTCACATGACAAGTGAAACTTTCCTGAATGCCTCAAGGCATACTCGCCCCCAGAGACATACAGCCCAGGGGCATCCTGGCCCCTGCAGCTACTGGTACCCACCAACATGTTCGCCTGACTGTGCTGACTGTGAGGAAGAAATAAGAAGCATATATACAACGCTAACGACTTTGCATATGTCAATGCAAAGGTCCCTTCCTAATCGTGACTCCTGACGTTCCCCCCTGGTGTTAGTAAAGAATGTAAGCGTGTTTTGCATCGAAAAAGGAGGAAGTAAAAAGAACCATAGAAGTCTAGGCGTTTAGGCTTGAACCTTTGTTTGTTTGTTTGGGTAGTTTAACGTCCAATTTGTTCAATTAGACTTACTTTGGGTTTAATCGAATCTATTATATGAATGTGGGTAGAAATCCCACCCCTACACATTTACCGAGGTGACAGTTCTTTTACTTCCCACACCACATAGACATGGTATGAGAAGGATTGGCCTTTGATGTAGCAGTAAATCTACAACCTCTTCCCATCGGTATTAGTCAAATGTATTTAGATATATAGATAGCAAATATATACATCTTAATATATTCCGCAGGATATGAATATTCTTATTGAAAACGAGAGTACTCATTTAATGATAGTTTCTCCGATAATTCGGACAACTTATAAGAGCGTGCTTCACGTTTATATTCATTGCCTAGAGGTTAGAGTGGTCACATACACACTTTCAGTGTACTGCAAAGACATCCCTTTACTATCTGTGTGCTATTCACTGGGATATAGTGAAAGGAGCAGAGGGCCAGTGTCTCAGGGTCTTAGATACATGCCCAGCTGACCCTAACCAATCACTCAAGACCGAAGTAGCTCATTGAACCACTGGTGATTGATATGTTTGGATCCTAAACAGTTGCAGAAAGGGCAAGTTGGCTTGATATTCATTCGTAATTGCAGGCTCATTCATCAATAATGAACATTCTATTTGTTCCTATAGTCTGCGTAACCATATTGGGGACTGAAAACTAGGTTTTCTTTACTTGATATACAAAAAACTTCATAACTTAGGCACTAAGAAATATACAGATTTGCAAAAGGTACCATATTAAACCAGAGATTATGGGCTTTATTGTCATATGATCTTTTAGGAAAACACTACTTGAATCCGGATCCCTAATATGCCTTCCTGACCTATGATGTAGTTGTGTGGAAAGAACGTAGATGAAACTACGATATACAAGACACCTAAGAAAGCGTTGTTCCTTAACTGATTTTCGGTAAAACACCGAACTGCGACCGGATAGTGTGGTGCATGTTGCGTTATATCATTTCTACGGTCCTTATTATTCATCATTACCTGCCCATCAATATAGAAAACATCATTAAAACATAAAAAGGGTTTCTAATATCAAGCGCATCTTACAGGCAATGGATTCATATCTTTATTACCTTAACAGTATTAGAGGAAAGCAAATAGAATTTCTTTTTAACAAAAACTGCAATAAAGATCTTAATGAGAAGTACAAAGGACAATTTCTAGGCTTAAATGAAGGACTTTGTTATCTATATGACAGTATTAAACTACTGGCTACACTTTATTAACTTCAAGCTCGTTATAACGTCGTCTGAAGTATTGAAAATGACCGTCTCACACGAGTTTCCTAATGCTCAATAAACGTTATTCTCACAAAGCATTGTTATGATATACGAGCAGTGAGGATATCATTGTAAATGGCATATAGCCTATGATCCATGGACGCCGTCATGACGCCCCCCGAGTAGGTGTCCTTCACTAAAGGAGGTGAAAAAGTAGCTGTTCTTCACTAATGGAGGTGAAAAAGAAGTGAGTGATAATTGGGAAACGTCACTTTTCTTGCCTTGCTCACATATGTAAATAAAGTGTTCCATGTGAAAAACATCATGTCCTGGGTTTTAGCATTATATCTTCCTGCTCTGGGATCGGTGTAGAGAGTCAAAGGAAACAGGGTAAAGCATTGAAAGGCAGCTGAATTTCATAAGAACAAAGAGCCAGAATACAGGTTTTGTCCCCTGACCACCTAGTGACTGCTTCACGAACTAACAATGGCTCTGTCCCCTATAGATACTATAGAGGAAACCTATTAAAGTTTAGGGTCTGAGCCCGTATCCCATCGAGTTTGAATCACATAGTAATTCACAAGGCGAAGCCGCGTGAATTACTTTATGATTTAAATGAGATGGGATAGAGCTCTGACCCTAAACTTGAATGGGTTTCTGAATTTATCTCACCTTTAATATTGACTAATGGGCTAACATTTGTGACATTATCCCCAATTGGATAGTTTTCCTAAATATCTAATCGGCGTTAGATATGAGTTCCCAATGTTAAGTCTATGGAGAAAAAATATCTGGGGTGAGATACAGTGTAGGACCATATTGAAACTGAAGACTACGGATGTAATGCACTGCTAAACATATGACCCAATTGATTGACACATTTCATACAATATGGAATATATGGAGACATGATTCGTGTGACTGAATGGAACCTATTCAGAGTCGGTTTGTCGGAAATATTCACCGGGTTCGAAGAACGAGGTGAATATTTCCAACCAAAACAACAAGGAACAAATGTAATTCAGACACACTCACTATGTCTTCTTATCATTATATACCTCAAAATCATTAAACAAACATTTTACAACTCACTTATCATTGTCTCAACAAGTCACGTGGTACGGAGGGACGTATGAATATTCATTCGTCACTCACTGACGAACTGAATCTGTACTTCTGGTCAGTAAAAGTGAGACATTCGCACATAGGTATATGATAATATGGTGAATGTGTATTGATAGATGACGTAAGGAAAATAAAAGAGCTATGCTCATATAGATAAAAAGTAAATTAAAAGAAATCGCGTTCATTGAGGAATTAGCATTTCTATGGATTATGGAGCAAGAAATAAGATGTTCATATTTGAAAGAGTATCCTTTATCGCACCTCTGGTATTTTTGTCCCATAGGCTGAACATTGGGAACTCATTCTCCATGCCCCTATGGCTATTGCAATTCGTTCTCCATGGCCCATTTATCCTGTGTGTCGCCCATTCCTTTAGTGTGTTCAGGGGTAATACAAAATAAGAAAATAACTGGTTTTGGTCAAAGTCGTTCTCCAACTCGTTTGAACACTATTTGATATTCAATTGGCTGTCGCCTCGTTCGTTTTACTCCACATCATATCATGGAGAACGACGACTTTGATCAAAACCTGTTGGTTTCTTCTCTAATTATCGAAAAAGACAGCATTTCATCAGATCCTATTTTGACGAAATCCTTATTCTCCAAGTATTGGGATTTGTCTTATCAACGGCAACGTAAAAGGGGTATCCCACTATCACGATTTGAGCCTCCGACACACTACGATAGCCTTACGACAAGCGTTCCGATGAAAAAAAATGAAATTTTTATCGGAAGGAACGGGTCCATCGTGAAAGCTAGACTCGTTCCTTCCGATAAAAATTTCATTTTTTTCCATCGGAACGCTTGTCGTAAGGCTATCGTAGTATGTCGGAGGCTCAAATCGTGATAGTGGGATACGCCTTTAAAGGAGAACTACAACTCTGCATGGAGAACAGTGAATCCCTGCTTTCCTGTAACAGAACCCGGTGGGTGTACTAAACAAGTCCTCCTCCCCTCTGTTCGTCTTTTCCAGTGAGAATAGATCAAACGCTGCTCGTTGTATGTGCTCGGAGCCACCCTCGACTCCTCACACGGCTCTAAGGATCCAGATGCACCGCAGTTCTGAAACCTCTGGTAATTCGCCTCCGGTAATTCCATTTGATGCCAATTCCCCCTTTAGGCCCAGCATCCACCCGCTACGATAGAATCGTAGACCTCCCGATATGGCACCGATAGAAAATGTCAAAATCGGTGCCATATCGGGAAGGTGCAAAATCGTAGACATATGTCTAGACAAGCCAATCCACCATGCATTGTATGGGTTTTTTATCGGTGTCTAATCGAAGAAACGTGGTCAACTGCCCCGATATCAGGTAACCTTCCCACGCGATTTTGAATTTTTTCGGGAGGTGCATGGTAGACCATATCGGTGCCATATCGTAGTAGGTGGACGCCGGGCCTTACGCACCACCCGGGGCTTGTTCGGTCTATATAAAGTGCTGATTCCACCAACATAAAGCATTTGCCGTGTTATATTTTGGTATTATTGTTATATCTTCCATTGTTGCGATATATCTTACCTCCTTTGTCGCGACACATTGCGCGTGATCATATGTGTACTTTTTGGCGATGTTGTGTATATTTTGGTGCTCCACCACTACGATGCCTCAAGATCTATTGCCGACATATCACGGCGAATCATGACAAGAATGCGGCCAAGGTGCTTAATCAGACTAATGCTTCATGGCAAATATGCACGCAATTATTCAAAACCTAGCAAGATCAACTTATCAAAACAACCAAATCGCGACAGATCTCGCTACATCTTGCGTGTTGGTGGAAGAGACCCTTTATGGCCATCCATAAACCACAATGATGACTCAGCAGAGTTATCTATCTAAAGACACCGGCTTACCACAGCCCGCAGAATGGTGTTCGTATCGCGAGCTCTTCAGTTTTTTTTATATTACATTCCTGTAATTAAAATCTCTTAGAATCTCATAATTGGGAGCATTACGTATGGTTTCCGTGTCGCTCCCTGTTTGCAATTAAGACATGCACGGGGTGATTAAACTAGGTTCATTAGGAGGGGTACTAATTACTCCATATGGGATTTATCGGGTGGTTTCCTCGTAATCAACGGTGCACTTTGCCACAATGTCCTTCCATATGCTGCAAGTCTTAAACTTTATGTTCTGTACACTTTCCTCCATCTCCTACTATTCATCTTACATTATGAAGTTGTGTGATGGGAACTGAAAGGCTCTTGATATTGGAAAGTCCTAACAAGGTTCCTTTGCATCCTCTTTAAGTATACGTCTAAATTATAGTAATTTGAAGTCTACTAATGGGATTTTTATATCAATAAGTACATCTCGTCTGTTTAAGCTTTATATTATTCTACTAAATACACATTTATTTGTCCCTCAGGCTATCATTTGTGCAACACGAACAATGTACAGATATCTCATTTTACAATGCTAACACATACTACAATATACAAATAATCATTTTCTTGCAGCGCCATGAGCCTGCGAACCACAAGTGACTTTTAGGTCACAGAACATTTTTATGTTCTATACTGTGATACAAGACATTATGTAAATATTTTATACTGAAAGGATACCAATGTAATGAAACTCTGTTAGAAGCTGTAAGGACATTCAAACAGGCTGATTAAGCTTAAGTCCTTGCAGGATAAATACTCAAATAAAAAAAATAATGATAAATAATAGTTACATATGTATTATTTCCTCTTTATAAAACCGCTTTTTTTCATTATAGCAGCGTTTAGATATTCTCGGAAATGTTTTGGACAGAATACAAAGGATACAATTGATATTAATATATGACTTTGGTCATAGGAGAAAAGTGGTTGAATAGGGTTGCTGCTGTGTTTTTTGGGGTACAGGTAGTCCTTTCTCTTATATATGTAATAGGTCTTTTATTATTTCCATAGAATAATCACTAATCGTAAAAGAGAAATTAATGCTTTCTATATCCCTTTTTCCCCGATTCGCTATCATCCTGAAGATGCTAGATAGCGACCCTACCATCAAACATTGCATCACACTTCTCATCCATCGCAGCTTACAGAACACTCACATAATGGCCCTGGTTGGTGGGGATATTGACATGTGATTTGACAGCTCCTTAAGCCCAGTCTGGTAAATGGGCCTTGCGTGGCTTCCATGGAAAGCTTTCTTCGATGATATAAGGCTGGATACTGTGTGGCTGGTGTGACGTGTTGAGTGAATGAAACCCACCAGTAGGCAGAGAGAGGAGGCCTGTACGCCACTCACACGGCTGACACCCACATCCTCATCATCGAGCCGGGGACTTCCACTTGAATAGATTCTTTCTGGATAAGTTTCCTCTCAGTTTGTTTGCAGGAGGTGGTGTCTTATACATGCCAGCATACTTCATAATCTCTTATCCGGTATATTTCTCAGCTCTCCCAGGCTTTAGCAACACATTATGATGTATACACAATATTAACTGGTTTCAGATACAAGCAGCAGTAATCACCGAGAATCAGATGCATAGTGATCTCTGAGCGATAGCGAAATGATTCCGTCGAGTCTGGTATGGAGTTTATATTGTATTTATTAACCACCGTTCTTCAAAAATCATGAAGGGATAGTCACTTGTAAACTATGAGAGATAGTCACATGTAAAACATAATTATCGAAAAAATACTGAATCTAAAGAGAGCTTAGATCAAAATAAAAGAGAACACTGTATACATCGTTGCAGCATAGAACCACTGTATACATCGTTGCAGCATAGAACCACAACCCATGACTTTAACTTGTTAACTAAACTGCCAAGAAGTGCAACTCTGTACGCCACTCACACGTCTGACACTTACATCCTCATTATCAAGCCGGAGACTTCCACTTGAATAGATTCTTTCTAGATAAGTTTCCTCTCAGTTTGTTTGCAGGAGGTGGTGTCCTATGCCTGCCAGAATACATCATCATCTCTTATCCGCTATATTTCTCAGCTCTCTCAGGCTTTAACAACACAGGATGATGTATACACAATATTAACTGGTTTTAGATACAAGCGGCAGTAATCACCGAGAACCAGATGTATAGTAATCTCTGAGGGATAGCGAAATGATTACGTCGAGTCTGGTACGAAGTTTATACAGTATTTATTAACCACCGATCCTCGCAAACTATGACTGGATAGTTACTTGTAATCTACGAGAGATAATTACATGTATAACATAATCATCGGAAAAATACTCAATCTAAAGAGAGCTTAGGTCAAAATAAAAGAGAACACCGTAAACATTGTTGCAGTATTCCTGGCACTCACAAGTGGTAGTAATCGCCAAATACCAGACGCGTAGTAATCTCTGAGCGATAGCAAAATGATTATGTAGAGTCTGGTATGAAGTTTATACAGTATTTATTAACCACTGTTCCTATGACTGGATAGTTACTTGTAATCTACGAGAGATAATCACATGTATAACATAATCACTGGAAAAATACTCAATATTCAGAAGAGAGCTCAGATCAAAATGATAAAAAAATGCTGTATACATTGTTGCAGCATAGACCCACCACCCATGACTTTAACTTGTTAACTAAACTACCAAGAAGTGCATCCCTATGGGAAGTCTGAATGCCACTCACACGTCTGACACTCACATCCTCATCAGCGAACCGGAGACTTCCACTTGAATAGATTCTTTCTGGATAAGTTTCCTCTCAGTTTGTTCACAGGAGGTGCTGTCCTATACCTGCCAGTGCATGTCATGATCTCTTATCCGGGCTGCTTCTCAGCTCTTCTAGGCTTTAACAACACATTATGATGTATACACAATATTAATTGGTTTTAGATACAAGCGGCAGTAATCTCCAAGAACCAGACGCGTTGTAATCTCTGAGTGATGTGATTATGTAGAGTCTGGTTCGAAGTTAATATTGCATTCATTAACCACCGTTCCTCACTAATAATTTCTAGACCCTTCCATTTTTTCCAACATTTTGCTTTGTTATGTTGGATTGGTTCATGGAAGAACGTCCAGACTTGATGAATGTACTCATTCCTATTTAACGATTAAAAAGACGCACACACAAAAAATATCTCGTTTTGTACCTTGTATAGCATGGTCAGGTCGTCCTATATAAATACCTAAATCTCGTGTTCCCTTCTCAGGCCTCGTCCCACTGCCTGATGTAAACATCACCTTACTCCCGTGAGTGATGTGTAAACTGAGTGAGCCGCAGGACTTAGGTTATAAGTTGACTGATGGGGGAAGATCCCATTCTAGACTAGCGTCACGACAGCCGTTCCGCCAGTGTATACCGGGTCAGTGGCCAGTGTGGTGGTCCAAGTGTTTCGCAATATCGTAAAACTGGATGAGTTTTAATCTTGGCCACCGTATGCCACGACTGGAGTTTGGCATAGTGATTTCATGAGGCGAAGCCGAGTGAAGTCCGGAGCCAAAACTCCAGGAGTGGCATGCCGTGGCTAAGATTAAAACGAATCAGGTTTTGATTTTATCCTAGCCCGTCTCCTCGATTTTGGAATATTATGTGATAACAATTCTGTATGCCACTAGTGGCATATAAAACTCTGTATGCCAGTCAGTGTGGCATATGGAAACTTAATGTTAAGCCTATGGGATTTTATATTAGGGGTAGAATAATAAAGGGAAACCATGTTCTGGTGAGAGAAAGTAAGGCTTGGAAAAATTACTGCCCAAGGCCTTGGCTACGGAGAGTGATATTACAGAGCATTTCCGAGTAACTTTGACTTTCTCTCTCTGGAAACTTAGTTTCCCTATTACTATATATATACCTTGAAATGTAGTTTTATAATGATAGATAGCGTTATTTGCTTACCCGCTATCAAAGACAAAGCCTGATCCAACCCTATTGAGTAACTTGACACTCTATGTATTCTCCCCACTGTGTTTTTCATATGAATTTTGTAAGAGACGATCTGATTGGTCTAAAAGTCAACCTTGGGTACTAAATGTCAGCCTTGGGTAGTAAACGTCAGCCTTGGTTAGCAAACGTAAATTATTCCACCCTCAGTAGCATGGTGTAACCATAGAGTGTTCAGCCATGTAGATATGTAGGAATGACGTTTTCAGCCTTAGATGTTACATACAACTTTGAATTGTACATGATCCTCACCTGTTCAATAATTTAGGATCGTACATGTAGACCCTTTATTGTACGCAATAGAGACCCAGGGACGATGTGGGTCAACTTTATTCAACATTGGCGGACGTCCTGATGGATGACTAAGACTTTATCTCACCCCTGGAATAAATGCCCATAGGCTTAACATTGGGAACTCGTTCTCCATGCCCCTGAGAGTATTGCGGTCCGTTCTCCATGGTCTACATCCTGTGTGTCATCCATTCTTCTAATGTGTATAGGGGTGAGATAAATACAGAAAGCAACTCGTTTTGGTCAAAGAAGTCATTCTGCAACTCGTTTGAATGCTACATGATATTCACTCGGCTGTCGCCTCGTTCATATAACTCCATAATCAAGCTCGTGGAGAACGACGACTTTGACCAAAACTTGTTGGTTTCTTCTTTAGTATTAGCGAACAAACTTGAATCTTATTAAGCGATAACCCTTGTATGAGGTACCGAAAAGTGTCTTCATTGTACGAACCTAAATTACTAAACAGGCCCCTAAGTTGCATTTCTAAGGTATTCTGATGAGAAGTATGGTTAACAACAACATACGTAAAATTGTAGCCAATATCTATGGCCTTGAACCAGGATCCCCAAGGGAACTTTATTCGCTAGTTTGAAAACCTTCTTGAATGACAATCATTTTTAAAGTCAAAGATTTGATACATGATTCGGTCACAATTGGGTTTAAAAGAGATTTTCAGAAGCCCAGTTATGTTCAGGTGGGAATATTGGGTTCTGCAATTAGATACTGGGATTGAAACGCATTATAGAAGGGCACTTAATAATTAAGATACTTCAGCAATGAGTCTCGGATTTCACGGCACTGACTCTAGAAGCTTCGGCAAGCTCAAGCATCAATTATTTGCTTGATTTAGATCGAACCCAGCTTAGGGACCTTGATTGTTCAGTTTTAAGCCTCAGGTAGCTTTGTGAACCGCAGGTTGTTAAGAACTAAATGACATCATATCGTAAAACTGGATGAGGTTTAATCTTGGCCACCGTATTCCATGACTGGAGTTTGGCAAAGTGACTTCATGAGGCGAAGCCGAGTGAAGTCCGGAGCCAAAACTTCAGGAGTGGAATGTGGTGGCCAAGATTAAAACGAATCAGGTTTTGATTTTATCCTACCCTATCTCCTAGATTTTAAATATTACGTGATAACAATGATGTATGCCACTAGTGGCATATAAAACTCCGTATGCAGGTCAGCGTAGAATACGGAAACCCAATGTTAAGCCTATGGGATTTTATATTAGGGGTAGGATAATATCAGGAACATCATGAAATTTCATATGATTGTTTATATGGCATGAGCTGTCTTCACGGAATGATTTCACGAGGCAGAGCTGGGTGAAATCTATAGCGGAAGACAATGAATGCATTGAGGCTAATTGGAAATTGGCAGTAATTATACGGGAGGAATGTGTGGCGCCACCTAGCGCTTACGCGATCACGTCGCAGATGCGCACAGTACTCCACAGAGGGCGCCTCCAGCGATCGTCAAGACAGCGTTTGCTTCGGATGCTAATTTAAGACCTCGCTCAAATCACTCGCAAAGATGGGTAAAAACACTCCAAAGCGAAGGACGAAGGATCAAACGAAGGTAGTTGAAGACCAGGAAAACGACGATGTCGTTTTTAGCGACAAGTTCGCGAGCTTTGATAGGAGGTTTAGTGTTTTGGAGACGGCACTCGCGGAGATAGCGGCAAAACTCAATGGCAATGGCGCCTGCTCAGATCCAGGCACCTCAGCAAATACAGTCAATTCGCCTCCTTCGATGCAAGCGCCGACGGCCGAGACACTCCAGCCTCGAGTCCTCCAGGGCATCACTAACGGTATGGATAATGCTTTCATCGAAAAAGTGGTGGCCTCGGCACCCGCACAACAAGGAGGAGTCCCGGCCGCCCTGGCATCCTACGCGGGAACGTCAGCCGCTACGCTGGGCCCCATGGCACCCGACAACACGGCGGCAGCGCTCGCACGGCCGGCATCCCAGGGCACCACACTCCAAGCTGCACTCTTGGAGCAGAGGCGGGCCGCAGCCTTGGTACCACCTATGACCGTTAGGCCGGGTAGGCCCGACGACGAGGTCGAGGACCAAGTTCGCAAGATTCTGGAGACCACGGCCTCGAGGGTCACAGAAGCCGGTAAATATAAGTTTTTCCCACATTTATATGTGCATCGAGGCCCGGAGAGAGCGAAGACAGGCCTGAACGAACTCACATTGGCGGAGTATGCATGGGCATTGTTACGAATTATTAATGACGATGATTTCCCCCCCCAATACGTGGCACCGCTGGTGGTACACCTGGAGGAGGTCCTCGAGGACGCCCGGGAGTTCGACTTTGCACAGGTCCGGAGGTGGTCAGAACGCATATTTGCAATGGTCAGTGAGGGCCGCCTACGCTTAGGCTGGCTCGAGGACACTCGCATTCAGCTCCTCAGGGTTGCGATCTCGCAGGTCTATGCAGGCCGCATAGCTTATGCAGTCGATAATGTCAAGGGGAAAAAGGCTAGGGACGACACAGCGAGGCCGTGCCAGCCGTTCAACAAACCGGGGGGGTGTGATAAGCCCCCCGGGCACGTGGAAGGAGGCATTCGCATGAACCACATCTGCGCTTACTGCTCGGTCTATACGGGGGCATCCAACGGCCATTCGGAGGTAGCATGTAGAGTTAAACAGAGGAATCTAAGCGCGGCAAGTCCCGCAAGCGCTTCACGGATCCCGGATCAAGTCTCCACCCCCCCCCCCAGGTTTTTCGTCGATAGGCGAGGCGACTCATCACCCGTCCCGCCTCACTTCAGCCGACAATGTACAAGAGTTATTTGTTTGTTTACCTGCGCCTACGGCCTACACGTTGCCTACGGCCGATGAATGTGTTACGGGGGGTCGTGGCCGTCGCTGTCCCGGCGCGCCCTCCCCCACTGATTACTATGTTGAAAGTACACTCCATGTCCACGACGGAGGCGCGTTCAGCACCTCAGCAGATGAATCGCTAGAGGGCGCCACAGGCGCGACCCCAGAGAGGGCAGGTGGCGCCGCAGGCGACGGCGAGGACGCGGCAGGTGCCCCCCCGGTTCCTCGGGTTGCGCCCCTACGGTGTGGGCCTGCCGCCTACGCAACGGTTGTGAAATCCATATGGCCGCGCCCTTCTCCTGGAGTGTGGGGGGGGCACGAGGCAATTGAGAGGGCCTACAGCGAGGTCCGGGTCTCGGGCCTCCCGAACTACCTCGGGGCTCGGATACCCGTTCCCTCGGGCATGCGGATCGATGCATGGAGGGCGGCCCTAGTCGACTACCACGATAATCAGGTCGTCGAATTTCTCGAGTACGGCTGGCCGTTGGGATTCACGGGCGCTAGCCCCCCCACCTCCACGCTACGCAACCACGCCTCCGCGGAGACTTACCCCCGCCACGTCGCGGCCTACCTGGAGAAGGAGCTCGGGGAGGGGGCTATGGTAGGCCCGTTCAGGGACCTCCCCTTCACCCCGTGGTCGGCAGTATCTCCCCTCATGACTCGCCCAAAGAGGGGCTCCTCCAGTAGGAGAGTAATAGTCGACATGTCCTTCCCCCCTGGGGGCGGGGTCAACGCGGGCGTGGAAATGGGCCCCCATCTGCCGTACGCCCAGACATGCACCCTCCCTACGGTCGCCGACCTCGCGGAGAGAGTTCGGGCTCTGGGAAAAGGGGCGTGGCTGTGGAAAGCCGACATGGCCAGGGCTTACCGCCAACTACGGGTGGACCCCCGGGACCTCCCCCTCCAGGTCGTCGCGGCCGAGGGGAGGTACTACATTGACCCGTGCTGCCCGTTCGGCGCCCGCCTCTCGGCCTCGGCGTGTCAGAGAGTCACACGGGCGGTAACCTTCCTCCTGGGCCGCGGGGGCCACCACGCGTTGTCGTACATCGACGACTTCGCGGGCGCCGAGGCCACGCGCCAGGAAGCGACGGATGCCTACACCGCCTTTGGGGGCCTCGCGGCGCGCTTGGGCCTGGTCCTCGCCGCTGATAAGTGTAGCCCGCCGGCCCAACGAATGGAATGGCTAGGCATTGACATAGATACGGTCGCGATGACCCTGCGCATCCCGGAGGATCGGCTGGCCGACGTGGTAAGGGAGTGCAAGGCGTGGATCGCCCGTAAAGCCATCACCCGGGCCCGCCTCCAGTCCATCGTCGGCCGCCTCATATACGTCGCCCGTTGCGTATCACAAGCCCGCAAGTTCGTCGCCCGTGCTCTCGCCTTCCTACCTCGAGTCCCGGGAGTGGGCGTGGCGACCATCCCAGCGGCGGTAAAAGAGGACTTTCGCTGGTTTACACGTTACGCAACGGCCGCCAACGGAGTAGTCTTGGTCGCCCCACACAGAGAACCGTTCAGTATCTTCGTGTCTAGCAGGGACGCGGTCATCGCCGCTGAAACGGCCACCGCAAGCTTGCGCCAGGAGGCGCCCGGCACCGCGGCCGCCCTCGGCCCCGGGTTCCGGTTCCACGCGGTAGCCATTCTACAGGGCATTGCTACCCTCGGCGCGCGGGCGCCAACCGGGGCGGCCGTCGTCGTCCACACGGATGACATGGCGCCAGTTGAGGCCCTCGCCTCAGGCCGAACTAACGACCCGGTCGTCTCGGCCGTGGCCCGCGAGATCTGGTTGGCCGCCGCCTTGTGGGATGTTGATGTCAGTTTTGTGTACGCGGCCGTTGCGGAAGCCATCGCTCCTGGCGGCCGTTCCTCTGTAATTATCAACCCCGTATTTGACATAGATGTTTTTGCTTCCATCCTATCTAGGCACCGGCACCCCCCTGCATGCCCAGATGATGGCATCCCTGGCGTCGGCTGAGGCCCCCTCGACGCGCCAGAACCACCTCATTCAGGCCCAGGCCTACGTGCGTTTCGCCGTCTCATCAGGATTCGACCCTCGCTGGCCGACCGTTGCCTACGGGGCCCTCTACACCCAGGCCCTAGCCAATTCATTTCGGGCCCCGGCAACGGCCGCCAATTATCTATCAGGAGCCCGGACCTGGATACGCCGCCATGGCGGGGACCCGGCACCGCTCTTTGCGGACGAGGTCCTCGCGGTTCAGCGCGGTACCAGGCGCCTCTCCACCCACATCCCGGCACCCGCCCCTGCAGTTCGCCTTCCAGAACTCCGGCACGTGCTTCTCTACTTATCCAGGGCCGGGCCCTCGGCCCTCGTCCTCCGGGCGGCACTACTCATTGCGTATTTCACCTTTCTACGGGCCTCGAACCTCGTGTCCCCGTCGTTGACCTCGTGGGGCGGCCCCCACACCCTACAGCGAGCGGATATACAACCCCAGCATGGACTCCTCAGGATCCACGTGAGATCGACTAAGACACGGTCACGTGCGGCCCCCCCTCACGTGGTCGATCTCCCGTGCTTGGCGGATCCGCTGATCTGCCCGGTAGACGCCTATACCAACTACGTCGCGGCCGTTCCGGCCCCTCCACGGGCGCCAGCGTTCATCCTCTCATCATCAACACCTTTGACCTCTCGGCCGTTGTGCGCCGTCATGCGCGCTGCCCTGGCGGCCGTGGGATTCCCGGCGGCCGAGAGAGTGACACTCCACTCCTTGAGGAGGGGGGCAGTCCACGATGCCGTGGCTGCGGGGGTTCCCCAGAGTGTCATCTCCCATCATGGCACCTGGAACAGTGCCACGGGCATTAGGCCTTACTTACCCCCGTCGGGAAGGACGTCGCTCCCTTCCTGACTGTAATAATAAGTTTGGCATTTATGCCTATGCCCTTTGGCATGATTTCTCACGTTTGAGAACATTTTCTATTTCAGGGCTATTTACTACGGACACTAAATACTCATGACTTTTCTAAGATTACGATGTTCACATTCCATGTAATCTACAGTTCTATGAACGTGTCTTACTGAAATAAATCCCCTGTATTCCAATTCCGCCTCCGTTATAATTGAGGCTAATTGGAAATTGGCAGTAATTATACGGGAGGAATGTGTGGCGCCACCTAGCGCTTACGCGATCACGTCGCAGATGCGCACAGTACTCCACAGAGGGCGCCTCCAGCGATCGTCAAGACAGCGTTTGCTTCGGAACCCGCCCACCCGCACCGTTTTCGTCAAAGACTCACGTTCTAGGGCATTTATGCCTATGCCCTTTGGCATGATTTCTCACGTTTGAGAACATTTTCTATTTCAGGGCTATTTACTACGGACACTAAATACTCATGACTTTTCTAAGATTACGATGTTCACATTCCATGTAATCTACAGTTCTATGAACGTGTCTTACTGAAATAAATCCCCTGTATTCCAATTCCGCCTCCGTTATAATTGCAAACAATTACATAAAATTCATTGACGTTTAGATTTTATTCAACTCCGTCATGTGTTTTTAACTTCAGATGTCACCCGTGGCCTATAAATATTGTATGGCATAACCGTGGCATATATATACAGTCACTCCATGTTAAGTCCTATGGAGATTTATACGAGGGGTAGGATAAACAGCTGTTTCTGAACCGAAACTGGAGCATAAGAGGGTGCGTCCACCAACCACGACAAGGCTGCGACACGCGCCGACAAGAAAGTTCCTATCGGCTCCTTGTCGCAGCCTTGTCGTGAGGAGGGGAGCTGTCGTGACCCCTTGTCGCAGCCTGTCGGGAAGTGCACGCTCCACCTAAATATTCTATCGTAGACCACTGCGACACGCCACGACACGCCACGACACGGCTCCAAAATCGAACATGTTTGATTTTGTCATAACCTAGTCGGAAGGCCCCCGACAGGCCCCCGACAAGGTTCACGTCGCAGCCTGTTGTGGCCATGTCGTAGACTCTTGTCGGGAACTGTGGTCCACCAACCACAACAAGGCTACGACAAGGCTTCCTATCGTAGAGCTGTCGTGGACCTTGTCGGAAAGCCGTTGTCGCAGCCTTGTCGTGGTTGGTGGACGCACCCTCTTACTGGAGCATATTTTCTCCTTATATTGACTATATTGATATGTATTGTTTTTTTGAATGATCAAGCCTTTATTTCTTTAAAAATTCCTCAACCATTCAAAATCATTTGCGCGACATTCAGTATGATTGGTTTTTCAATGATTGCTCCATCTTATGCTTTTTAGAATAAAACTAGCTGAATAAAGCTACGACTATGGTTATATTTAGCTTTGAATAACAAGATAAGTCGAAAGGTGAGTAATGAATGCAATATAACCATGATTTTGATTTGCGTGGTCGTATTCTCCTTGTAGTCGCAATACACCTCGCAATACACTATCACTCAGAGTATTATCGTAAAACCGGATGAGTTTTAATCTGGGCTCCCGTATGCGACGACTGGAGTTTTGGCTCCGGATATCACTAGGCCAAACTCCAGGAGTCGCATACGGGAGCCCAGATTAAAACGAATAAGGTTTTGATTTTATCCTACCCCCTGTGAACGATATTTTTATGTGAGGATAATAACAAAAAACACGATAAAAACTTTCTGAAGTCCTCCATATAGCCCTCCTTGCTGCTCTGAAGGCGCTTGGAACTATACTTTCAGCTGCTGATCTCTGATTGGTCCATTTTTTGTAGGCGCCTAGGAGCGATTTTTTATCCCTATGCGACATACGGGCGCATACGGAAAGTCAATGTTAAGCCTATGGGATTTTATATTAGGGGTAGGATAATACTACGCATCGACTACGCGGAGAATACGACCACGCAAATCCAAATCATGACAATACTGTGTCTAAATACACAAGATAGCAGGTAGATGGGTAAAGTCATGGATATGAAGCGCATTCCTGCGGAAGTAAATTGCATCGACTTTGACAAATATTTTAAAGTTTCTTTGGGTGTTGATATTCTAGGGCTAGAATGAGACCAGAGCCCTCGTCCAGATCAGTTAATGAGCATTTTTTCCGTCGGGTAGGCGTGCAGATAGATCACCCTCGCCCACTGCTCGGTTAATCGCACTAGCAGCCTACCTGATGCCAGAAGGGAAGGTCCGGCGTCCACCTACTACGATATGGCTCCGATATGGTCTACGATGCACCTCCCGATAAAAAATCAAAATCGCATCGGAAGGTCACCTAATATCGGGGCAGTTGACCACGTTTCTGCGATTAGACACCGATAATAACCCCATACAATGCGTGGTGGATTGGCATGTCTATACATATGTCTACGATTTTGCACCTTCCCGATATGGCACCGATTTTGATATTTTGTATCAGTGCCATATCGGGAGGTCTACGATTCTATCGTAGTAGGTGGACGCCGGGCCTTACTGGAGAACTCGAGCCGAAACGAACTCGACCCGTTGGTGTCAGGAGAATTCGACCCATTTTCGAGAAATTGATTGGAGAACTTGACCCGTTTCAGATACTTGTGAATAAAACAGTTTGATATAGAAGGAAAGGTCTGATTAGTTAGCCTATAGACAAATAAACCAGCGGATTTGAAAAATAAGTCCAGTTATATTTATAATTCACGAGTCGAAGCTGAGTGAATTAGGTAGCCGTCATACATGGTGGAGTTCAGACCAACTTATTTTTATCGAGTGGGTTTCCGATTTTATCCCACCCCGTATGTCACTGTCAATTGATAAAACAAATCGCAAAACTAACCCTTGAGTATTGGGTACAATATCTCTACGGCCGTGGAGTATGATTTCCTAACGTTAAGCCTATGGAGAAAAACACCGGGGTGAGATAAAAAAAATCTTATACGATTCTGTTCCTTTTTAGGCCTTCGCTTTATATTAATAAGGCGATATAATAATTGTATCGCATTTCATAAAATTCAATAAAGTTTTATTTGCTCAACTCCATCCTACTCTCTTTATCCAGGGATAAGGGGTAATTGTTACTCCAGTCTAGGTTCCAGCCAGACTCTGGTAGAATCTAGACCTCCCTTAAGGAACATAGACAACTCCTGTGCTGCTCGCACTCGAAACACCCGCTGTCTGCTACTTACCATTGAGCAAGATATACTTCCTTCTCCCACGTGATCTTCAAAGATACGATTTCCCCGTTGGCTCCAGTGATCATTCATCTTTCCCAGTTAAATGACTTCGTTACTAGAAAACTGTTCTACAAAAGCCAGCTGAAAAGTGTTCACTGATCAAAGCAGACCTGTCATTTAGAGGCCCCTCGTCCCTGTTGCTAACGGATACAGTAAGCCCCTTGTCAATTCTTCTTGTTACATACTAATTATGATCAGAGCAATACGCCGTGTGAAAAGAAATATCACGTATGATAACAGCCAGCTCCGGGTTCACTAAAAAGCAGCGTGTTTAAACAGTACGTGGGCGTCATTATCGTTTGACAAAATACCACTCTCTTAGACAAACACTTGTGAAGATATATTCCCGTTAGAAAACGAGTGGGCTACTTGAAATTCATCAATTCACGATACGCTGTATTTGTCTTTCATTATAACAGGGATTCTAGTTTTTAATGTTTCCATTGAAATTCATGTTTTCATTTTGAGAATATAAAAGATTATGACAAACGCGAAAAGAGGGTGGAGTAATATTTGAGGTTTATTGAAAATATTAATTACGGAAATAGATTACGAGTCAAGGGGCTTGAACCACTGGCCTTCGATATCGCTACCACTGCTGGGGACGAAGGAGACAGGTGGCTGCACACCACACCACATGGTATAAGAAGGACCGGCCCTTGATATAGTAGTAAGTGTACAGCTGCTGGGGATGAAGAAGAAAGGTGGCTGGATACCTCATCACATAGACATGGTATGAGGAGGACTGGCCTTTGATATAGCAGTAAATCTACCACTGCAGAGGATGAAGGGGAAAGGTGGCTGCACACCACACCACATAGACATGGTATGAGGAGGACTGGCCTTTGATATAGCAGTAAATCTACCACTGCAGAGGATGAAGGGGAAAGGTGGCTGCACACCACAACACAAAGACATGGTATGAGGAGGACTGGCCTTTGATATAGCAGTAAATCTACCACTGTAGAGGATGAAGGGGAAAGGTGGCTGCACACCACACCACATAGACATGGTATGAGGAGGACTGGCCTTTGATATAGCAGTAAATCTACCACTGCAGAGGATGAAGGGGAAAGGTGGCTGCACACCACACCACATAGATATGATGTTAGAATAACTGGTCTTTGATATAGCAGTAAGTCTACCACTGCTGGGGATGGAGGAGAAAGGTGGCTGCACACCACACCACATAGACATGGTATGAGAACGACTGGCCTTTGATATAGCAGTAAATCGACCACTGCTGGATCTTTATAAGTAGGCATTTTAGCCTTCCATGCTATTCCCAATATCGAAATATCTCTAAGTGGGTGAATTTCCATCCGTTACTCTTCAGAAAAACACTCATCCAAGTGACGCACAAATTTCAGATCTAAAAGGGACGAATGGGGACTCTTTCTGCCCACTTGGCGCCCCGACCAGACACAGAACGGAGGTTTGAGGCGTCATTCAGACGGGAATTATGACCGGCTCTGGTGGAGACAAGTGAGAAGACTGCAGATTCCCTGATGGGGCTGTCTCTCGCGGTTCTCCAGTCTTATTGAACAGCTGAAAGCGCTTCCAATCCCCAGATGAACGTCTTTAACCCATTCACTGCGGGGGATGTCATATGGCATCAACTGTGCTGGGGCGGGTGATGCCAAAATGCATCATTGTCTTAAATTTACAAAATTTCGTTATTGTGGAATAAAATCGGAAATATTGGATATATAACCATGGAATTTTCACAGAATATAGATGTAACACCCAGGTAATGAAATGGATATTAAGATTAATGATTGTATATTCTATAACGTCCTAAACTATAGAACTATCACAATAGGCCTGAGAACTCCCGCCCTCTGGCGATATACATTAGCACTAGTACCCGCCCTTTACCACATACTATTGTCATAGGTATCCGCCCTTAAAGGGTTAAGACCTGACGCCCAATGGTTGGCACCTATCTATATGCAAAGTCCCTTCTGTTTTTTCTTTAAATTTGAGCTTAGCTTTCTTTATTTTCATTATTCTTGCTGCGGAGTGTATTATACATGTGACATTCCATCATAGTATACATGTGACTATTTCTCATAATTTACATGTGTCAATCCCACATAGTCTAAGTTTGGGATTATCCATCGAAAGTTTCTATATTTCTCAGTATTTTAGTTAAAATAAAAAGTCTAGCTGAGTTTTTGATGTTAGCCTAAAATTGCATATAATCTATCTCTTTTTTTTAAACGTTTATTTAGGCTGGGATATACTCAGCACAAGTGCTCGTTTCAATGTGTTCCCAGACATATATTTCGGGTTATACAATAGTCTTCACAGTGTAGTTTATACATAATGGTTTTTCCATTCTATTATCATGCACAGTATTAAACTCAGATTTATGTACTTTCGATGTGGTATTTGAGTCCGTTTCTTGGTGGTTTTTTTTGTTGTTATGGTTTTATTGCTAATTGGAGGCACTCGTGATGTGAACTGTAGCGGAAGCTACCACCCACCTGTACAAGATTTTTTAATAGCTTAAATACAGAGATGACGAGTTGAGGTAAAAGGTATTTATTACTAATTAAGGCCCGCGGGGCATGTATGAGTAAACCCATGAGTAATGTATGCGTATACCAAGTCATACATAATGACAGTTAACATAACAATAACATAGTGTAAAGTTCTGGCCTATACATGCCTATCGTGGCCAAGTAATATTGGTTCCTATGAGAAAAAAGTAAATATCTATATTACTCCTAATTATTGAGAAACAAATTGACTGAATTTGAATAGTCTCCATTTTGGTCAGTATCCTCCTCCCTGATGTTTACAGTACGGCTGCCATGCTTTGAATGGTATATAAAACCCCTATTATCGCTCAGCTCTAGTTCCCAGTATGTCCACATGGGAGCAGGTCACTCTACCAATGACACTTTGAGTTGATCAGTGTCATGAGCGGCCTCCTGACATGTGCGACAGACCGGAACGGGCGCTCAACCAGAACAGATTTGGTCATCCCTATTAGCTGTTGGTACAACAGCCAATGAGAGCGCAGAGCTCACAGATGCCAAGCCTGCATAATGACAGTTAATATTACAATAGCATAGGTTAAAAGGTAAGGTAAATATAATCATAGATTATTAGTCCATCATATTGTAATCATCTGCGGCACAGTCTATGTATGCTCAATCCTAACGTTAAGTCTGTCTGGGAGGCAGGGAGGGAGGCGTAGGCGTGCTGCTAGCTTGTGCACATGCAGGCGAGTGACCAGGGGTGGGGCGGGTCACACTAACCATCCCTTGGACTGAGGCGCATATAAAATCTCTTCATATAAAATCCTAGATTTAACTTTGATCTTTCTATTGACAATTACCACATTATAGCTCTCATTATGTTACATATGACTCTAATACCTTAGTTTCCGCTTTGGCTTTGGGAAGTTTACGATTTGATGTTTAGGGACATCTACAACCCCAATTCTAGAAACAAAAATTCACGAATCCTTTAACACCCAATCATGAATACGTGATTATACTTTCTAATACGCGATCATAAAGGAAGTGCTAACATACTATGATAGGGAGGGCTGTATTTTGTATAGCATTCTTTTCAGGTGGATATGTCCCATTATTGCCTCCCAGTACGGAGTCATACTAAGCCTATGGAGCCTACAGATCGCTACTGAGTAGAATACGGAAAGCCATGTTCTCCTAGGAGAATACAGCTTTTTCGGCCACCTGACGGGCATTATAGGAACCATTCATATAAACAATGCACGGCGCTTGAGTCGAATTTCTGATTATTTACAAGATATTTTATCCTAATAATTAGTCGAAAGGTGAGTAATGAATAGAACATTACAATAATTTCGATCTGAGTGGCCGTATTCTACGCGTAGTTGACGCGAAGTAATACTCCTTGCTATAGCTCGGAGTTTGTAGCTAGATCATTGTAATATTGTGTATTTCTTTCAGAAGATCTAGCTGCTTCTGGTGCTAAAGATCTGGATGAAGTATAAATGCGATACCTAAGGTCAAATGCTAACAACGACCATGAAGTAATTCACGAAGTATAGCTGAGTGAATTACGTAGCGGTCAAACGAGGAGGACCGCAGACCAAGTTGTTTTCATCGAGTTGGTTTCTGATTTTATCTCACCCCATATACATGATCAGGAACATTATTATTTAATAGAAATAACTCACCCAATTAGCCATTGAGTATTGGGTACACTACCTTCACGGTCATGGAGTATGAGTTTCTAACGTTAAGCCTATGGAGAATAACACCGGGGTGAAATAAAGATGGGATACCTAATACGAAATGCCAACAAGGCAATACAGCGAGGCTGAACGACCCTGTTTGACATTTACTGCAGCCCTAGAGGAAAACAAACGCACTTTATCGGCTCTCCTACATCATAGGACCGAGTATAAAGACATGGACAATAATCGATGTTTTTTCTTGGACAGACGACCGTAAACCACGAGAGGTTGACGCGTTAATAATACACGAGTGCTAGCGAGTGTATTACGATGTCAACCATGAGTGGTTTACAGAGCCGCCTGTCCCCAAAACGCCTGTTGCATTTATTATCCATCTTTTCGAATAAATCAAACCCAGCACATTAAGTATCCTTCTCACTATATTAAGTCTCTTTATTTAATCAATGCCTAACAGTCATATTTTATCTTGCATGCAGTATGCAGAGGAGATGTGTCATAGGACCAAACCATACTATGCAACTAATACAAAACTCTATGCTGGAGATGCTACAGTTTGTTTAAATCAGATTGACAGCTTTTGTACAAAACTAGGAGCAAAAGGTATGTTCATCATTGATGAATGAGCATGCAATTACAAATGAATAACAATTAAAAGGTTTAGGTTACACTCAGTCTAGTGATAGTTTTCTGTAACCCACTTGCATCCAGTCAACTTGCCATTTCCGGAACTGCCTGAGTCTGGGATCCAAACATATCAAGCACCAGTAGGTCTTGAAATATTTCGGTCTCAAGTGATCGGTCATGGTCAGCTGGGAATGCTTTTAAAGACCCTGAGTCACTGGCACCCTGCTCCTATCCAAATACCAGAGTGAATAGCAAATTGATAAGAAGGGATAATTTTTCTGCAGCATGCTGGGAGTCTATATATGACCATTCTAACCTTTAGGCAATGTAAACAGCACCAGTGAGCACGCTCTGATAAAACACAATCCTTGAGGATAGGACTTAGCAATACTTGAAACCTATACGATATGGGCCACCCCCTTGTTCCTTTGTACCGCAGTTATCGTTAGAAAATAGGAAAAGGCAACCTGTTGGCTGCCTCCTTGATATGGCCATTTAGTCATTGACTACTCCCAAGCAATATGCGCAGATACCTGTATCTATCAAAATCTGAGATTGTAATTACCTTCCAGTGGCTGAGTCTCTACATCTTTGGTTTCGTTTGAAGCCAATTAGAACAGAGTATGGATTTCAGCACATCATGTATCGATATCTTGATTAAACTCTTGGTGTATGTTCGCAACTCACTGAAAAACATTAGTATTAAAACGAAACAGCCCCATCTACATCTCCGCTTTCCCAAAGAATACTGGACCCTTAACGAACTCGACCTGTGAAAAACTCGGACCGTTTTAAGAACTCGACCCGTTTTTGATTTTCTCAACTCAAGTGTCTCAACTGCAGAAAAATACTATATTTAGTAGTAAGTATGCTATCTTGGCTTCAAATTTGGAAGAAAAAATAGAAAGCCTTCCCCTAACCCATACCCTTTCCCTAACCCTAACCCTAACCCTAACCCTAACCCTAACCCTTTCCCTTACTCTTTCCCTAACCCTAACCCTTTCCCTAACCCTAATACTGCTCCTTCATCTATGACAGCTCCGTGTTCAAGATAAACTATTGTTATCCATGACCAATGCTCTCTACTACCATTATAGAAAAGACGAAAAAAACAACTTCTTGTCCAAATGTATTCATAAAAGTGATCACTGGCCTAATAATGGACGAATGAACTATATTAAGTTTTCGTTATTGCACTTTATTTTCATCTTCATCCATCCTACCTTCAATACCACTGTATCATATTATGTTTAACTGTTTTGAAAGCTAATGATTATGAGCTGTATCAAGATGCATTTATTGATTGTTACAATTTGTATCTGAAAAACTCAGAGATGAGAGATGCAATAAACTACTTTTAAAAAATCTTTTAAAAAAACCAACCCTAACTCTTTCCCTAACCCTAACCCTAATCCTTTACCTAACCCTAACCCTTTCCTTAACTCTTTCCCTAACCCTAACCCTAATCCTTTACCTAAACCTAACCCTTTCCTTAACTCTTTCCCTAACCCTAACCCTAATCCTTTACCTAACCCTAACTCTTTCCCTAACTCTATCCCTTTCCCTAACCCTAACCCTTTCCCTAACCCTTTCCCTAACCCTAACCATATCTTTAACCCTAACCTGAACCCTACCCCCAACTAGTCAGACCTTTCCTTCTATATGAAAATAAGTAACTGAAGTGGGTCGAGTTCTCCAATCGATTTTTCCAAAACGGGTCGAGTTCTCTTGACAACTGCGGGTCGAGTTCGTTTCGGGTCGAGTTCTCCAGTAACCTCCCCAAATCCATTACATAAGAGCAACATACACATCAATGTGGGAGGACAAGGAGAGCACCAACACAATTCTCCACTCTTTAAAACCCATATCAGGTTGATGGTAAGAATGACCTGCTAAGTGTAAGGCCGTCTAAATACACAAACATGGCCTTGGACATGGCAGCCCCAGGAAGCCAGTTGTTAAGTTTATCCTACCCCTAATAAAAAACTCCATAGGCTTAACAATTGGTCACTGTATTCGGTCTGGAGTTAAGAAAAATGAAAAATATCGCTCTAGTGGGATACACTTGACAAATGACGTCATTTGTTAATGTAGAAGTAATTTAGACGGGCGGGGTAGGATAAATTCCAAACCAAACGCGAGTTAGTCATGTTATTGTTCATTGCACTCCGGCAAGATCGCATATTACTGCTCTCGGCTGCACCTCGCGTAGTAATATGCGATCTTGCCGTCGTGCGATAAACAACAAGAAGTCTAACTCTTGTTTGGTTTCTCCATATTACTGCAAAAGGAGTACAGGCAATATCTAGGCAACCTTTCTAAACCTTTTGAATTAGAGATAGAGTGTTGCTGACGGGAAGCCATCTTTATTGAGCGACTGATAGTAATTGCTGAATACCAAGATTGTAAGAACATATCTGTAACACAAACTGATCAATAAAGAATTGTCTAAAAAAAGAGTTTATCTTACTCTTTTGTATCAACAGGTTGTGTTTCAATCCGTAAAAATCTATATCAAATTTGGGGTTGTTTGCAGTTGACATTATCTCACCCCCCCCCCCCCCCCCTCAGGACACAGCAGGTAACAAAAATTTAGGAATTCCAGTGTAAGCAGTTTCATCCCCTTATATGGGCATGCATTGTCATTTGACATCTAGGATTTTATTTAAATGTGCTCTAGCCGTAGCCTCATTTTTACCTTATATAGTTGTATAGACACGACTGTGATCTTTTGACCACCGGAGGATAATCCTCAGGAGGTAAATAGCTCCTGTATTGCATTGACGAGGGGCTTTACATTTGCTATGCAGATCTTCTATGGTAAGCCTGCTAGCAATACTCTTACTAATGTCATGCTATCATATATTATCTCACCCCAGGTATTTTTTCTCCATAGCCTTAACATTGGGAGGTCGCATCTAACGCCCATGAGATATTTAGGAAAAATACCCAATGGTAGATTATGTCACAAATGTTAGCCCATTGGTCAGTGTAAAGGTTGAGATAAATTCAGAAACCCATTCAAGTTTAGGGTCAGAGCTCAATCCCATCTCGTTTGAATCGCTACATAATTCACGCGGCTTCGCCTTGTGAATTACTACCCGATTCAAACTCGATGGGATACAAGCTCTGACCCTAAACTTTCATGGGTTTCCTCTATACTATCTCGAAGCTTCTGTTACTAGGGGGCCGTTGCTCCACGTTTAAGATACCTTTGCTGATCGCAGAAGAACGATCCGAGGGCCATACTTATGTTCCCAGAATTTAGCGGATCACATCACGATAGCATGGCCGCATCGCAGCTTAAAATGCAGCTTTTAGCAATACCTTTGAGATGGACCTTCATACCAGGGCGGATCGCTGGCAGATAGCATCACTTTAGACTATTTGGTTAAAAACCGCCTAGTCTGATATGTTCACTAACGATGGGAGGTGGCATCACAATACCTCCCCCCTTGATCGTCTTCTACCTTCAGCAAATAGCGATCCACACCGCCAGATGTCAGGCCAGTTTTAACTGGGTTGCCATCTGTATTTAATTAAAGAACTGATGAATCTTACGCTGTTTCATTCAATACTAAAGGAGCAACGGTTTTCCAGTCGGATGGTTAAAGTACTTGTAAAATATTAATTTGCGATGCGATTATAGCCAACAATTGGTTGGTTGGTTTGATTTAACGTACAGTTAGCTACTACAGGTTCATACTACTTTCTCAAGGCTCTTTACATCACAAGGGTGGTGATGGAATCTATGTAATGAATTTAGCTAGAAATCCCACCCCTACACATTTACCGAGGTGAGAGTTGTTTTATCACTTCTCATATCACATAGACATGGTATGAGGAGGATTGACCTTTGATATAGCAGTAGATCTACCACTCCAGGGGGTGAAAGAGAAAAGTGGCTACACACTACACCATATAGACATGGTATGAGAAGGATTGGCCTTGGATCTAGCAATTAATCGACCCCTTCTTGGGATGAAGGAAAAGAGTGGCTGCAGTGGGACTGGAACACACAACCTTGGGGCTACAAGTGCAGTGCCTTAACCACAAAGCTAACTCCCTAACCCCATAACCAACGATACCACAAAAACAGGAGCAACGACACCAAGTCACATATAGATGAAGCCCCTGAAAGATTTACAGGGGAGACAATGCTCATTACAACCAGCTATAAGAACAATTCCTATTTGTCATTGACCATGCTGTCAGTGGCTAAGCTGTTATCTACTATCCTTTCTAAATAATATATGCTCTTGTCTTACACAATGAGTTACGTACGACAACGAGGCAGTAAACAGTATACATAAATATCGGTTTGCCGAGGGCACTAAACTAATATGGCCTGACTAGCGATGAAAAGTCTTTAGGCGACAATTATAGATTCAATTGCGTCAGAATATATTACAGCATGGGTATATGACGTCATAAAAGATGATGTGATTTCATTGGGTGACATAATGGTCATCAAATCTGCACTTCTGGCAAGAGTTACGAAGATTGACGTAGAGGCTTTGCTCTAAGTACTTTCTCAGAAATTATCTTCGCAAAGAGATGCTAATGTTATTGGCCGAAATGTTACTATGCCGTGGATATACTTTCCTGATGGCACTTTCATAAGGCAACTATTTCCTGATCCTTTCCCCTTCCAATTTTTCTCCACCCTCATTTTGATATTCATATTCAATTCAATCTTAGAGCGTGCTTGCATACCTATATATGTTGCGTAAAGTTTAGAATGATCACATATAGGCTTCCAGCCTACTGCAAAGACACTATTCCTTCACTATCTGTGTGCAACTCACTGTGCTACTGGCAAAGGAGCAGGGTGCCAGGGTCTCAGTATAGTAGAAATGTACACACTTGACCATGACCAATCACACAAATATCGAAATACTTGACCTATTGATGCTTGATATATATGGATCCTAGACTTAGGCAGTTGAAGAAATAGTGAGTAGACTGGGTGCAAGTGGGCTACGGAACACGATCCATATATACTGAATGTAGCCCAAACCTTTCAATTGTTATCAATTTATAATTGCACACTCATTTATCAGTGATGAAATACGCTTTACTCCTAGTCTTTATCAGGAACCAGGAGGGCAAAAATAGTTTTGGAATTTTTGTTTATGAGCAAAAGCTCTATTCATTCATTTGACATCAAATTACATGTGACTTTCCCTCATCCAAAATTTGCTTCTTATCGGAGTCAATGATTTAAATATCTGAGATAGATTTTTCTCTGTTAAAAATATAATGAGTGTTTTGCTCCCTTTTTTAATTTTATGATGAAAAAAAGAACTATTCTTACATAATGTCTGACCGATCATTTCTTTCAGTAGAAAAGGTATAAATTAATCTTTAGTCCATAATCTTTTCATGTCTGATACAGTCATTTCTAGCATCATAAATGAAAAAAACCTCAGGGTGCTGAAAAAACACACCATCAAATATAGATCGCTTCAAAAACTATATACAGCATTGTTCATATATCTATCTTCTGTTTGTTGTAGCTCTTAATACTTAAGCCAGCCTGGATCTGAGATCAAAAGTTTTTATACCTTACATAGTCTTGCTACATTACAGATTTAACCTTAGCCACTTCAAGAGAGAGTCTTAACACATGTTATCTTAGTTTGGGAACTTTGGAGGGAAAACAATTCCTTCTTTCCAAATAAATGACAGGTATAAACCAGGTGTGTTTGGTATACTGGTATTAAATCTAAAAAAAATCTAAATCCATACCATAGAGTTCATGGAACACGAGTTAGAAGTGATACAACACTTCTTGGAATCAAACATGATTATGTAGAGTGGTATTACCTTTCCCTAATATTGCCATAAGATGTGGTCATAAGGCTGTCGAACAACTGGCTGCTATGGTTATTATGGGCAATGTGGATGTCATGTAAGTGACACTTCTCACCATCATCATCATCATTAATGCACTTGTTTACTGTCTGGACGGTTACTGGAGAACTCGACCCGAAACAAACTTGACCCGCAGCTGTCAGGCGAACTCGACCTGTTTTAGAGAAATCGATTGGAGAACTGGACCCGTTTTAGATACTTATGAATAAGACTTTTTCATAAAGAAGAAAAGGTCTGATTTGTTACCTTTTAGACAAATTATATACCAGCGGATATAGAAAAAAATGCCCAGTTTAGGTGTAGGGTTAAGGTTAGGGATATGGATAGGGTCAAGGTTAGGGTTAGGGATGGGCTTAGGGGAAGGGTTTTCTGCTTGTTTTCTTCCCAAGAGAAGACCAAATTTATAGCCAAGATAACATTCTTATAACTAATCTCAACATTCATCCACACTTGTAATAAGATACTTAAAGATTTAATACGGGTCAAGTTTGTTTCGGGTCGAATTCTTAAAATGGGTTGAGTTCTTAAAATGGGTCGGATTTGTTACGGGTCGAGTTTGTTACAGGTCGAGTTTGTTACGGGTCGAGTTCTTTAAACGCGTCGAGTTTTCTACGGGTCGAGTGTTTTTACAGGTCGAGTTTGTTACGGGTCGAGTCTTAAAATGGGTCGAGTTCGCTACGGGTCAAGTTCTCCAATATTCGTCTGGACTGGAGGACTATGTACAACTGCAAACTGCTATTTGAAGAACTCCTGATTCCAGGAGAAATTGTAATAAACACGTCAAATAACCCCCAAAAAAACTGTCAATGTCCAAGCTTCCCATACATTTTTATTTAACCCATCCACTTCAGTTTGAGAGTCTCCTAAGATCTAGCTCTGTAGATGATTGACTGGGTAGATTCCTGCAGTCTGTCGTTCTCGTAACTCAGTTAATTTTCTCAGTGTGCCGCATGCCTCAATACATCACCTTCACGTAGGCAATGAACCAGCTCTGAAGGTGGGAATAAACAGGGAACCTGGAGTCAATTACAAAGATCAATCATTTATAAGTACTCGTCAAAAGGAATTTATGTTACTACCGGCCTAATAAAGGAGATGGATTCCCTTTTCCTTGGAGGTATAAATATCTCCGTATAACAGCGCTCATAAATTCTTCAAGCAACGCGCGAAGCTGATCGAAAAGAACAAGAAATACTCATGCAATAAAATGATGTAATGAGTATTGGGACATTTGTACCTTGGAATCTGCATAATTTTTCAACCTTATTTAAGATTATGAGGGGTGTAGAATATAGAGTAGAAATTAGAAGTTTTATCTAAGATAATAATTAATTGATGGATGGAGTATCGTCAACAAATTTTAGAACTAGCTCCTTGTATTTCTTTAGAGCGTGCTTGCATGTGCTTTATACATCGCCTAGAGGTTAGAGTGGTCACATTGAAATTCTAGCGAACTGCATGAAAACTATCACCTCACTATCTGCATGCTATTCACTGTGATAGTGAGAACAGAGCAGAGTGCCAGTATCTCAGGGTCTTAGAGGCATGCCCAGCTGACCCTGACCCATCACTCAAGTGGGTTACAAAAAAACTATCCTTGACTGAATGTAACCCAAACCTTTTAATTGGTATTCATTTATAACTACACACTCGTTCATCAATGATGAACATACTATCTGCTCCTAGTTTTATATTTCCTATACACTTCCAGGAGGTTGCTCTCGTTTGAATACAAAATCCATGGTTTACGAAAAGGATATCTCTACCTTTGCGGTATATTGATCACCCCTCTCATAAGATCTCATACTCTCTGGTATTCTGTACAAGGTTCTCCCTATGCTTTATGGGAGAAGAATTCTTAACGAACAAGGCTTAGAGCCTTAAAAATCCACTGGCACACAGTATTCCCGCTACGTGGCATTATTGAGATTATAGCATTTTTGGGTTGCATTGATGTAAGTCTTAAGCACGGGAGGCAGGCCATTGGATTCTCAACGCTCTAAGATTAGTTCGTAAGAATTCTTCTCCTATAGAGCGTAGTGAGAGTACAGAATGCCACTTAAAGAGTGAGAGATCTTATCGTAAAACTAGATGAGGTTTAATCTTGCCCACCGTATTCCACGATTGGATTTTGGCAAAGTGACATGAGGTGAAGCTGAGTGAAGTCCGGAGCCAAAACTTCAGGAGTGGAATGTGGTGGCCAAGATTAAAACAAATCAGGTTTTGATTTTATCCTACCCTTTATCCTACCCCTAATATAAAATCCCATAGGCTTAACATTGGGTTTCCGTATGCCACGCTGACTGGCATACGGAGTTTTAAATGCCACTAGTGGCATACAGCATTGTTTTCACGTAATATTCCAAATTCGAGGAGATAGGGTAGGATAAAATCAAAACCTGATTCGTTTTAATCTTGGCCACCGCATTCCACTCCTGGCGTTTTGGCTCCGGACTTCACTCGGCTTCGCCTCATGAAGTCACTTTGCCAAACTCCAGTCGTGGAATACGGTGGACAAGATTAAAACTCATCCAGTTTTACGATAATCTCCTCGATTTTGGAATATTGCATGATAACAATGCTGTATGCCACTAGTGGCATATAAAACTCCGTATGCCAGTCAGCGTGGCATACGGAAACCCAATGTTAAGCCTATGGGATTTTATATTAGGGGTATGATAATATCGTAAAACTGGATGAGGTTTAATCTTGGCCACCGTATTCCACGACTGGAGTTTGGCAAAGTGACTTCATGAGGCGAAGCCGAGTGAAGTCCGAAGCCAAAACTTCAGAAGTGGAATGTGGTGGACAAGATTAAAACGAATCAGGTTTTGATTTTATCCTACCCCGTCTCCTCGATTTTGGAATATTACGTGGTAACAATGCTGTATGCCACTAGTGGCATATAAAACTCCGTATGCCACGCTGACTGGCATACGGAAACCCAATATTAAGCCTATGGGATTTTATATTAGGGGTAGGATAATATGAGAGGGGTGCAATTGATAGTTAGACAGTGAATACCTTATAGTGAGTTGCCAATCCTTGTCCTCAACAATTACTTCATATCTGAGATTACTTGAGCATTCTTACTTATTGAGATTACTTGAGCATTAGGTACATGGTTAATATCATTTAAAAAAACGAGGGTTCTGACGATTAGCAATATTGTAAAACTGGATGAGTTTTAATTTTGGCCACTGTATGCCACGGCTGGAGTTTGGCATAGTGATTTCACGAGGTGAAACCGAGTAAAGTCCGGAGCCAAAACTCCAGAAGGGGAATGCGGTGGCCAAGATTAAAACGAATCAGGTTTTGATTGTATCCTACCCCGTCTCCTCGATTTTGGAATATTACGTGATAAAAATTCTAGTGGCATATAAACTCAGCCAGTCAGCGTGGCATACGGACACTCAATGTTAAGCCTATGGGATTTTATATTAGGGGTAGGATAAATGCTTTAACCTGTTTTTGACATGACATATGTATCTATTGATTTGTTCCTTTTGATATTTTCACCACTCGTTCCATGGGTTCACCTACCTGTCACACATAAACCTTGTAGTATGTGGGTGTGTTACCTAAGCCTGCGGTACTGTCTTTGTGATAACGTATTGTTGCCGATTGATTATCAAATAAACTGGAGTATTAGGTCAAATGCCAGCATCAAATTCACATGTTATTAAAGTAATTTTACAACGAAATGTTAGAAATGTGATAGCTCTCTTAACAGTGAATAGGCTTTCAAGTACCAATTATATTCGTAACAGTATATTTCATTATGATAAATTGAAATAATGCAAGGTTGACCTTGGTAAAATGATCTCACTGCCTATGATTATCTGCCGTTTGAAAAGGTCTTATTAGTATTTGATTGGGACTATAAGGGTATGGCTGTTGTTAGCTTTCATTCTGTAGATCAAATATCAAACCCAGAATGAATGGAGAGTATGATGATGGGAACAGAGATTCAGTTCTCGGAAACCAATTACATCTCCCATGTATCAGCCAACGGAACACTTTTGTGATGCATACTCTTCGCGTTACTCCTATTTGAAAGAAAAAAAATCACTAGAAATCATTCGATTCAGGTCGAAAGAGGAAGCTGGAGCGAAGGTGGCCAATTCTTTTTTTATGTCAAATCTAACAGTAATTTGCTATTGGCAATGGATATAGGGCAGATATATGAAGATTAATATTGTATTTCCTGTGGATATCGAATAGCAGTTTCTAGTATTGTAGAGGAAACCCATGGAGGTTTACGGTCAGGGCTTGTATCCCATCAAGTTTGAATAGCGTAGTAATTCACAAGGCGAAACCACGTGAATTACGTAGCGATTCATACACGATGGAATCGAGATCTGACTGTAAACTTGAATAGATTTCTGTATTTAAGTCACCCCTTTCAATGACTACTTGGCTAACTTAGAGGAACATATGAAACCAGTCTATATTGATAACCCACCTTTTCTGAACAAGTAGCATGCCTATACCAGTTCGTTCTAGTAGTGCACTATTTTCCTGTTGGCACTGTATTTTTCGTATGCGACTCCTGGAGCATACAACATATCCGTATGCTCCGGCTATGTAGATACATGCTGCTTATGTGTTTTCTATGGACACTTTCTCTAAGGTGGATATATCTGTATGCTCTGGGTATGTCCATACACACTCCCTATGTTTTTTCTATGGACCCTTTGTATTAGGTGGATATATCTGTATGCTCTGGGTATGTCCATACACACTCCCTATGTGTGTTTTTATGGACACTTTGTATTGGTGGATATATCTGTATGCTCTGGGTATGGTGATACACACTCCCAATGTGTATTCAATGGACCCTTTGTATTAGGTGGACATATCTGTATGCTCTGGGTATGGTGATACACACTCCCAATGTGTATTCAATGGACCCTTTGTATTAGGTGGACATATCTGTATGCTCTGGGTATGGTGATACACACTCCCTATGTGTTTCCCATGGACACTTTGTATCAGGGTAATGATAAAGCTGAGGACCTTGCCTTTAACCTCGGCACTAATACCATATTAAGAAGGACAGATATGCAGTGTCACCGCTCAACCTGCATGGCCTGAGCATTGAATAATAGATAAACTAGTCGTCTAACATTATGTCATCCTCTTTTGGTCTCTAGCCGCATTTAATGTCTTATGCATATCTACCGATTTCCAAACATTGATGTATTTTTGTTGGCGAAAAAGGAACAGTACTTTATCTCAGGCGAGGCATCTTAACGGAGTTGGCCCTAGTAGGTAGATGTGGGGCAGCGAGGCAAAAAAAAGGTCAGCCAACGATCAGTGACCCTCCCTTCTTGAGATGTTCTTTTATCGGCGACGAGTTGTCGGTCGATGTTCCTAAATCGCTCGCCAAAAGTTTATCAACATGTTGATGAATCCAGTCGCCGACAACAGAACATTGGCCACTGGTCGAGCGACAGGTTACATAATTTACCTGTGACAAGTTCACCGACTCCTTTACGATTTGGGCACTAATCGTTCAACCCCGAATCGGTTGATGTGCATTAGACTTAACATAGATTCCCACGTTGTTGTATCAAGAGTCGTTAAGTGGTGCTGTCTCCGTGGAAAATGGCTTTTATGAGCACCTTACGGGTGGCGAGATACTTGCCTCACCCCTTCTCCCACCTTACCATCTCCTCTCACCATCCTTCATTCTCTTTACTTCATCCTTACGACTGGTATTTTGGTCCTTATTTTCAAAATACCAGTTTTATTTATTTTTCAATACAACCCCTTCTTACCCATTGTAGATTTTTTTTAATTCAGACATAAATTTAACAACCATACTATCGTCCTACAGTAGACAATCTTCCATACTGTGGTGCTATATGTCGTAGATAACCGAATCGACCAATAAGTCTAATACTACTTATATTGTTTATAGGTATGTGTTTTTATTTTTTATGTGCTGCAAAGCTAATCAAGTCAAAAGAACCATTTAATTTCCTATATTGACCCTTCAGCAATGAACACCTGAAATATAAAAAGAACAGAAGTGAAGATGACACTGAGTCGTCCTACCTCTGGTATTTGGTTGTCGTATATGAACAGGACCGTTTCCTGGTCGTCCAGCACCACGGTCACTCGGTCGTCCGTGTTGTCTTCTGAAAAATGTAAAACAAAATATTCGTCAATCCTCGATAAAATCATTAAATGAAAATATGTTATGACAGGTGTTGGTAGTATAGACAAGACTGTACTATAGAGGAAACATATGAAAGTTTAGGGTGAGAGCTTGTATCTCATCGAGTTTGAATCACGTAGTAATTCACAAGGCGAAGCCACGTGAATTACGTAGCGATTCAAATGGGAGAGGATCGAGCTCTGAACGTAAACTTGAATAGGTTTCCGAATTTATCTCACCCTTCAGTTTGACCAAAGGGCTATCATTTGTCACATAATCCCCCATTTTGTGTCTTCTCTAAATACTCAACGAGCGTTGGATACGAGTTCCCAATGTTAAGCCTATGAGGAAACATACCAGGGGTGTATTAAAGAATGTTTCTTGACGATGCTGTTTAACAGAAGTCCATCTAAATCCATAGGATATCTCTCCATATTACCCATTTAAACAAGTAGCAAATAAACATCGGTCATTGACGGAACAGCGCCGATGCAAAAAGTATGGGGAAAATATACTACTGTCTCACAAAACTACTATATTGCACAACATCCAGAAGCACCTAAAAGCCGATATCAGTGCTTAATACCGGGTCATCGCTGGTGGAAAAGCGGGGAACGGTTGCACCACTGGCAACCAATAGTGGGTGACGTTAGTGCTCAGGTATTCCTTTGAAGATTTGGCAAAGCCGACAGGTCCTCTAGAAGCCCCTATGTATAACATGCCATGACATGCCATGAAAAATATAAAATAAAGTATTTGTCAATCCTCGATAAAACTATTAGAGGAAAATCATAAAAGAAATGCAAAGAACCCATCCTTTAGGACTTACGAAAAACTTTGTATGGATAACCGTTTTGTTCCCTGTTCTTTTGTGTGCCCCTTGACGGGATCGACTGAAAATGACATACATTTATATGAACCATTCTGGTCAATAAACAAATTTTTCAACAAAAAAAGAATGCCTTAATATTTTCAACGATTCCTCTTGCAATTTACAGTGACAATTGGAAATAGTCGATGTCAAAAGGAAGATGTCAATAAGAACATCCCTTCGTTGCTGATTCATCACCTTATTTTTAGCCTTCAACCCTTTCCGAGGGAAAGCCATTAACTTCATGTTTTATTGTTGAGCTCAATTGTAGTCTATGGAAAGCCTTTCGTGCTCAGGTAGAACACAAAAAAGGAAATCCAATATGAAAGTATGCAACGCTTTATGTGGAAACGAATCATCTATAATGAAACAAAATGAGGTAATACATATACGCCCCCCACCTAGATGCTAGCGGCGTTTTGTGCCACGTCTTGCTTGTCAAAGGTGTCTCACATGACTGACATTACAAAGATATCCCCATCACTCCCAGCATGAAATAACAATTAGACGTTAATACAGCTATCAGCACCAGTGCATTCATACTGCTTTGGGCAGATACCTTCGTCTAAATTGCATTGTTGCTTGACAATGCTGTAACCAAAAAGACAAGAGATTGGGATTCCTTTTGACACAAAAACATTTTCATTACATACCTATGGCCGAAGTCTATGAAAAACTACCCGCTGCTATAGGGGTGAAGTATAAATTTTGTTTGGGCTCACTGATATGTATTGAATCAGATATGAAGCGATTACTTTGTCAGTGAATAAAATGTTTTTTCTTCAAT
Source organism: Alentia gelatinosa (assembly GCA_950022655.1). NCBI lineage: Eukaryota > Metazoa > Annelida > Polychaeta > Phyllodocida > Polynoidae > Alentia > Alentia gelatinosa. The sequence goes on from OX465585.1 coordinate 10,956,283, forward strand.
TTTAGGGATATAATGATAAGAAAACGTAGTAGCTGAGTCTGTAGGGATGCCATTCTTGGTCTTCTGTACCAGAAATATGATTATATGGACTAGAAACAAACTAAAACAACATTCGCGATTGGATCAGTACCATATCTATGCCCATCATATTATTCAACCGACTGAGGGTGTGTGTACTGTAACTTTATATACATCCTGGACTCCTATGCCTTGATGGAAGACTGGCTGTTTAAGTGAATTGCAAGCTAATGAAATATAATTTAGAAAAAAAAGATTTTATTCTCCATGTCTGCCTAGGCCATTGAGGTACACCCCTCTCATAAGATCTCACACTCTCTAAGTGGTATTCTGTACAAGGCTCTCAATACGCTCTCAGTTGGGAGAATTCTTAACGAACTAGGCTTAGAGCCTTGAGAATCCACTGGCACAGAGTATTCCCGCTAGGTGGCATCATTGAGATTATAGGCATCTTTGGGTTGCATTGATGTACGTCTTGAGCACGGGAGGCAGGCCATTGGATTCTCGACGCTCTAAGACTAGTTCGTTAAGAATGTTTCTCCCATAGAGCGTAGTGAGAGTACAGAATACCACTTAGAGAGTGAGAGATCTTATGAGAGGGGTGCAATTGATAGTTAGACAGTGAATACCTTATAGTGAGTTGCCGAACGTTGTCCTCAACAATTACTTCATATCTGAGATTACTTGAGCATTCTTACTTATTGAGAATACTTGAGCATTAGGTACATGGATAATATCATTAAAAATAACGAGGGTTCTGACAATTAGCAATATCGTGGGCCAGTGGACACCTAGTTCGTTAAGAATTCTTCTCCATAGAGCGTAGTGAGAGTACAGAATACAACTTAGAGACTGTGAGATCTTATGAGAGGGGTGCACCGAGAGGGTATCCTGCCATGACCTCGGCTGGGATCACTAAGTTAGGTTTAGCCAATTGCCAGTGAAAATGGAAGAGCTGATTTGCCACGTGGAGATCGAAGAGTTGATCACTGAGGGGAGACGAGGACATGACATCATCTCACCCCGCTATTTTTCTCCATGGACTTAACATTAGTTATATAGAACTGCATCAAGTTGGTGCGTTGGTTGGTTGGTTTGATTTAACGTCCAGTTAACCATTGCAGGTTCTCACCAGACTTACTCAAGGTTCTTTTCCACCATAAGGGTGGTGATCGAATCTATGTAATGAATTTGGGTAGAAACCTCACCCCTACACATTGACCAAGTTGAGAGTTCTTTTACTTCCCACACCACATAGACATGGTATGAGAAGGGTTGGCCTTTGATATAGCAGTAAATCTACCACTGCTTGGGGTGAAGGAGAAAATTGGCTGCAGTGGGACTCCAATCAACAAAGATCTAACTCCCCACCCTGGTCGCCTTTGTTATGCTTGCATGCAAGCATATCCGGTCTGCACCATGAGGAGGTGAGGCGACCAAGAGGGTGAACAGATTGGTAATTGCTGTCCACCCCAGCAGACCACTGCATCAAGAATCGTATAATTACACAATACTCCACGAGTTTGGATCTGCCGTAATCGTCATAGAGGCGAAGCCAAGTGACGACTATGGCACATCCAAACGAGTGCAGTATTGTGTATTTTATGATTCGATTGTGGTTCTGGATTTATCTCACCCCTTTCTATGACATTAAATAGCATCGCAATATCAGAATAATTAGAATATACTTTATAAATCCATGTGACATCATTTCACATTCACTGCATCACGGCCATGGTAAAAGTATTGTTACTTAACGGGAGTTGTCGTTGAATATTTTTGTCTAATGTTATTTCTATGGCTAAACTTGTACCAGGGGTGAGAAAAGAACTCATATTCCACGGCCGTGAAAGTAGTGTACCCAATACTCAATGGCTAATCGGGCGAAATTATTTCATCAATACTAATGTTCCTGATCATTTGTATGGGGGAGATTAAATCTGAAACCCACTCGATGAAAATAACTTGGTCTGCACTCTACCTCGTTTGACCGCTTTAAAATTACTCTGCGGCCAAACTCAGTGGAGTACGGACAAAGTTAATTTCATCTCGTGAGTTTCCTTCTAAATACACAATATTGACTAGTTTCAGATACAAATGATTGTATGCTCCGCGGAGTTTACGCCTAGTAATATCCATGCGATATGATATTGGGCAGTCAACTCCGAGGAGCATACAACCGCTTTTATCTGAAACCAGTCTATATTGTATTTATTATCAACCTTTTCCTGACAAGCAGCGTACTGATATTAGTTCATTAGTCCGTAATCCACCGAGGTTGACCACGGAGTAATACACGAAGCGAATCATCTCATGAGTTTCCTTTAAATTATTGTAGAATTAACTTAGAATGATGAATATTTCTCCGGCATTACACACTCGACTCATTGACATTCTGATATCTCAAATTCGAGAAATTCAAAACCATGAAAATGTAATAACCTCAGCCGAAGTGTTACAGTTACCACTTAGGAGAATGCTTCCATCATGGGAAGAAGAGTAAAACTGCGAAAATTACACCAAATAGGTTCACGCAACGATCAGGACTACATTGCTGACGTGTAAGCCGGAAGGAGATCGATCGCGTAGGATCTGCTTGGTGAGTGATGATAATGACGATAATACAAATACTGGAGAACTCGACCCGAAACGAACTCGATCCGTGAAAAACTCGATCCGTATATAACGAATTCGACCCGTTTTGAATCTTCTCAACTCAAGTGTCTCAACTGTGGATAAATACTATACTGAGTAGTAAGTATGTTATCTTGACTTCAAATTTAGTCTTCTCTTGGGGAAGAAAACACACCGGAAACTATTCCCCTAACCCTAACCTTATCTCTAACCATTCCCCTAACCCTACCTCTAACCCTTTCCCTAACCCTATCCCTAACCTTATCTCTAACCATTCCCCTAACCCTACCTCTAACCCTTTCAGACCCTATCTCTAACCATTCCCCTAACCCTACCCCTAACCCTTTCCCAGACCCTATCCCTAACCTTATTTCTATCTCTAACCATTCCCCTAATCCTACCCATAGCCTTATCCCTAACCGTTTCCTAACCCTTTCCCTAACCCTAACCACATCCTTAACCCTAACCATAACCCTATGCCTAACTAGTCAGACCTTTACTTCTATATGAAAATATCTTATTCATAAGTATCTGAAACGGGTCGAGTTCACAAATCAAATTCTCCAAAACGGGTCGAGTTCTCCTGACAACTACGGGTCGAGTTTGTTTCGGGTCGAGTTCTCCAGTAACCATCTATTCCCCGCAGCTCCAAGCAGAGCCATTTCAGTGATGATACAGATTCGGATGTGTTCCCGGACGGTCATGTGGTATTGCTAATGCAAATGCAATCAAAGAGGCGTCGTTAGCTGTAATTTGGCCATTGATCCGCTAGAGTGGCGTTACGACTCGGAGCGCATTCTGTTCCCGTTTGGAGATGCTCTTTGAGAAAAGTCGTCTGCTTATTATGTGTCACGTCGCGCCTTTTATTAAACCGCTTAAGCCCAATGCCCATCTACCGATTTTGGAACATTTATGTACGTTTGTCGGCGACAAACGGAGGGTAATTTGTCTAACGGAGTCGGTAGATGTAGGACAGCTAGGCAAGGCTGACCAGCGATTAGTGAACCACCTCCTTTTATCGCCGACACATCGTGGTTTTTCCCTCCCCAGCAATTAGTGGACCATACACAGATTTTATTAGTGTGCATACATATGTCGGTAGGTGTAGTCTGATTCCTTAGGACTAATACCCACCAACCCCTCTCCTCGAGCGCCGTGGGTCGAGCAAAGGTTATGTAATTTGCCTGCGACAAGGTGACCGATTTCTATACGATTTGAGAACTAATCATTCCACCCTAAATCGGTAGATGAGCATCCGGCTTAATATGAACTGTCCATAGTAAACACATGGGCAGTGTGTATCTAGACACTCAGAGCATACAGATTTATTACCAACCCAATAAGGAATCTCCATACTAAGCCTATGGAGCCTCCAGATCGCTGATAGTACTACTGAGTAGATTACTGAAAGTCGTATTCTCCTGGGAGAGTACGGCTTTTTCGGCCACCTGACGGGCATTATAGGAACTATTTATATAAACAAAGCCCGTCGCTTGCGTCGAATTTCTAATTATTTACAAGTTTTTTCCCTCATAATTAGACGAAAGGTGAGTAATAAATTCAACATTACGATGATTTCGATCTGTGTGGCCGTATTCGCCTTGTAGTTGATACTTCGCGTCAACTACGCGGAGAATACGGCCACTCAGATCGAAATCATGGTAATATTGTGTATATACCCGGACCATACAGATATATAATACATAGTGTCCATAGAAAACACATGGTTAGCGTGTATCTACATACCTGGAGAATACAGATATGTTGTATACTCCGGATAGCAAAATAGGCGCATACAGAAAAATAGTGCGCATAAAAAAATAGTGCGTACCTAAACGAACTAATATCAGTATGTCACTTGTCAGGAAAAGGTGTCCATAGAAAACACATGGGCAGCGTGTATCACCATAACCGGAGCATACAGATTTATCCACCTAATACTTACTGTCCATAGAGAACACATAGGCAGCGTGTATCCATACATACTCGGAGAATACAGATACAGAAACACTTCAGGCAAATAGGTTATGTTCGACTACAGAATCTCAGCTGGATTTGTCTCAGATAAACACCCTGTGAGGTACATGAATCCCACCATGTGAATTCCACTTTACAGGGTACAGAATCTCAGCTGGATTTGTCTCAGATAAACACCCTGTGAGGTACATGAATCCCACCGTGTGAATTCCACTTTACAGGGTACAGAATCTCAGCTGGATTTGTCTCAGATAAACACCCTGTGAGGTACATGAATCCCACCGTGTGAATTCCACTTTACAGGGTACAGAATCTCAGCTGGATTTGTCTCAGATAAACACCCTGTGAGGTACATGAATCCCACCGTGTGAATTCCACTTTACAGGGTACAGAATCTCAGCTGGATTTGTCTCAGATAAACACCCTGTGAGGTACATGAATCCCACCGTGTGAATTCCACTTTACAGGGTACAGAATCTCAGCTGGATTTGTCTCAGATAAACACCCTGTGAGGTACATGCATCCCATCGTGTAAATCCAGCCTAAAGTGGGATTCATGTACCTCACGGGGTGTTTTTCTGAGACATATTCTGCTGGGTTTCTGTACTCAAACACAATTTCTTCATCAAAATTATAGAGTTCCATTTCCCTGAGACGTGTTTCCCCCCTGTAATTGTTAATGACATTTCCCCCTAAAAAGGAATAGAATCGCATGAGATTTTGAACCCCGTGAGGTACATGAATCCCACCTTGTGAATTTCACTTTACAGGGTACAGAATTTTAGCTGGATCACTGCACGAAAACCACCATTTTACATATGAATGCGCCCGGCGTATATAAGTGTGACTTTTGCGTATATAAGGTCGTCTTAATCCCCGTGTGTATACGCCTCATCTGTAGGCGGATATATAAGCATCCAGTGAAGAGGGCTTCACTGAGAGCGGGCGGGAGGTGGCGCGGGGTGGCGGGGGGAGGGCTTCCTACTGAGGACACCTGTACTTCTACCAACACAAACGGGCGGGAGGCAGCGGGGGGGGGGAGGATATTTTCTCTCATATATGCCGGGTGTGAAATACAGCCAAGACGCGTCTGTATATAACCCTGGGGAGTATATATATATATATATATATATATATATATATATATATATATATATATACATATATATATATATACATATATATATATATATATATATATACATATATATATTAAAACAAGTCAATATTCAGCCAGTACATGCACTTCCTTGATGGCGCATACATGAATGGTGGTTTTCGTGCAGTGGATTTGTCTCAGACAAACATCCTGTGTAGTACATGAATTCCACCGTGTGAATCTCACTTTACAATTCGGACGAATAGATTGGGTTTGAGTTCAGAATCTCCGCAGGATATATCTCAGACAAACACCCTGTGAGGTACATGAATCCTACCGTGTGAATTCCACTTTACAGGGTACAGAATCTCCGCAGGATATATCTCAGACAAACACCCTGTGAGGTACATGAATCCTACCGTGTGAATTCCACTTTACAGGGTACAGAATCTCAGCAGGATATATCTTAGACAAACATCCTGTGTGGTACATGAATCCTACCGTGTGAATTCCACTTTACAGGGTACAGAATCTCAGCAGGATATATCTCAGACAAACACCCTGTGAGGTACATGAATTCTACCGTGTGAATTCCACTTTACAGGGTACAGAATCTCAGCAGGATATATCTCAGACAAACACCCTGTGAGGTACATGAATCCCACTGTGAGAATTCCACTTTAAAAGATACAGAATCTCAGCAGGATATATCTCGGATAAACACCGTTTGTGGTACATGAATCCCACCGTGTGAATCCAGCCTAACATGTAAAAGTGCGTGAGGAATATCGCATAGACATCACCTTAATTAACCGGACGAAAAACAAGGCTATTTAATCACAACCCCGACTATCTGCTGGAGGTGATTGAGAGCCCGCATCAAGGTGATAATTATCACTGAGGCCGGATTGGGTGTTTCAGAAACCCCATTTAGAGCAGGCATTCAAAGTGATGATGAGCTGCCGATTCAATAGAGCAGACAATTTTAGACCGCTCCATGAACAGGAGGTGCAGGATATTTGATATTGTTAAAGCATATTGAGTGTAATGAAAGGATTGAATTTTAATTACTTCTCTGTATCTCACCCTGGGTAATTTTTCCCTATGGATTTAATATTGGGAACTCGTATCCAACGCCAGTTAAGTATTTAGAAATGATACTCGATTGTTGATTATATATTGATTCATATATCCTTTGCTATAGGCTAAACTGTTTAGGGTATAGAAGCTCAGTTGTTCTAGCCTATACTACTTTATCTCACCCTGAGGGTTTTCCCCATAGACTTAACATTTGAAACTCGTTCTAAACGCCCATGGAGTATTCAGAAACAAATATTCAATGAATACATGCATGTCACTAATGTTAGTCCATTAGTCAACGTGAAGGTTGAGATGAATTCAGAAACCTATTCAAGTTTACGAGCAGAAATCGCTACGTAATTCACGCAGGTTCTTCTTGTGAATTACTACGCAATTCAAACTTGATGCGATACGAGCTCTGACAATAAACATTTATTAGTTTCTCTATAATATTCAGCGGAAGAGGAAGCAGCTTCGCGCTAGTGTAAATTACCCAGCATTGTGTGTGCAGATATGTGTGTCTTCAGGGCATGACTGTTGCACAGCAAGTTCAACCTCAGTGTCCAAATGGGCAATATTCGCAATATAGGATGCCTTTTCAGAATGACAATATCTTCATTAACATTGGGAATCATCTGATATTAGAAAAATGCTCTTGACCAGTATTTGCTATGATATCCTCAAATCTTATTTTATTATGTTTATATAGGAACATGCCAAACTGTGATAGGAATTAAAGTTAGAACCAATACCACTCTAGTTGTATTGAAGTTCATACTGTAACTCTCGCCTGATTAATGAAGAGGCAATGAGCATGTTTGTGTATTTACGGGAAACTCACCAAGATGGTCTCTCAACGCGTGGCCTATGCTAACTATTCACATTAAAGAATTAAAACCGATCACTGGAACAAAAACATCACTTATAAAGCATCCCTAAATTGAAAATGACAGGAATCAACCCATAGACTATCTGACAAAAGCAATGTATCCTAGGCCCTGGAAACATTAAAAAAAAATTTGGGACTGGAGCTTACTTATTTTTCTACTCAGTATACAAAGTTTCTCATAACTTAGGCTCTAAACGAAATAAAAATTTGCAGAGTGTAGCATATTAAACCTAGGATTATGGGTTATATTGCCATGCATATATTTAATCTATTTAGACAGTTTATCTCCTTTTCATTTCTGATGTATTTTCTCAGAAATCATGTTAGAAAAAAAGGCTTAGTTGGAAAGATGCAATATTTTGGTATCATGATTTCAATGAATGTTTTTCCTTTAGTTGTTATATATACAGTCAAATACTTACTTAAAGTAGCTAGATTTGCAGCACAAATCAATCTATATAATCTTTTAGGGAAACACTATTTGAATTCACATCCCACCATAGTCACTAATATACCTACCTGGCCAAAAGTTGAGAATTGTATGAACAAAATAATAATAATGGAAAAAAGGGAGCAAAAGGGAGCAACCTTTTAATTACCACAAAAAAGAATATGGCCAATGCTGCAATCATCGTATGTTTTGATAGCATGTAACGCACTGCAATCGAACAATAAGAATTTTGCTCAAAAATTGAAAATAAAAAGAATTGTGCTGTCCCTGCAGGGGAACATTGGCGAGTATTGTGCTGGGTAATGTGGCTTTATTTATTTTTTATTTTTTAGTTGTTTATTGCATCTCTTGTAATACAAGTTTTTCAGATACTTTATTAAGGATGCCATCACCTGCATCATATAGATTAATACCTGTACTGGAGGGATAAGATTTTCGACTAGGGTTATACCCAACGAGAGATCCTTTGTTTATCCAGTCAACTCTCAGCTATCAGATACTTCCTGCTTTTTTTCTTTATTTCCCAATCCACCCACGTCTCAGTTTCTTCTTCTACCCATCACCATCGCTCTTTTTCTCCCCTACTCTCTTTATCAATTCTTTCATCCTGTGCCAAACCATTTCCTACTCCGTTTTCTTGCATACAATTTGTTCAAATCAAAGGAAATTACCAAAGAAAATTTCCCACAAAAATAATCTATATCAAGGCCACTGACAATTGAAACAATATGAGACTCGATTTTGTGTTTGAGCCCTCTGGTTAATTTATAAAAGCCATTCTCCTTTCCGACTGAAGTCGTTCGGTTGTGGCCTCATTGTATAATCTATGCACAATTAATCGGTGAGTACTTCTCTGCATGCCTGTTTCCATTTACCGATTTGAAGGGTAGGAAAATAACCATGGCATACAGTCACACCATGTTAAGTCTATGGAAATTTTTATGAGGGGTAGGATAATAACCATGGCATACAGTCACTCCATGTTAAGTCTATAGAGATTTGTTTGAGGGGTAAGATAACAACAGTGGCATACAGTCACACCGTGTTAATTCTATGGAGATTTATATGAGGGGTGGGATATTAACTGTAGCCTACAGTCACACCATATTAAGTCTATGGAGATGTTTATGAGGGGTAGGACAATAACCATGACATACAGTCACACCATGTTAAGTCTATGGAGATTTATATGAGGGGTAGGCTAATACCTATGGCATACAGTCACACCATGTTAAGTCTATGGAGATTTATATGAGGGGTAGGACAATAACCATGGCATACAGTCACACCATGTTAGGTCTATGGTGATTTATATGGGGGTAGGATAATAACCGTAGCATACAGTCACACTATGTTTATACCTTTGAGATTTATATGAGGGGTAGGATAATAACTGTGGCATACAGTCACACCATGTTTAGTCCATGGAGATTTCTATGAGGGGTAGGATAATAACCATGGCATACAGTCACACCATGTTAAGTCCATGGATATTTGTATGAGGGGTAGGATAATAACCATGGCATACAGTCACTCCATGTTAAGTCTATAGAGATTTGTTTGAGGGGTAGGATAACAACAGTGGCATACAGTCACACCGTGTTAATTCTATGGAGATTTACCTATGAGGGGTAGGATAATAACTGTGGCATACAGTCACACCATGTTTAGTCCATGGAGATTTCTATGAGGGGTAGGATAATAACTGTGGCATACAGTCACACCATGTTTAGTCCATGGAGATTTCTATGAGGGGTAGGGTAATAACCATGGCATACGATCACACCATGTTAAGTCCATGGAGATTTGTATGAGGGGTAGGATAATAACCATGGTATACAGTCACTCCATGTTAAGTCTATAGAGATTTGTTTGAGGGGTAGGATAACAACAGTGGCATACAGTCACACCGTGTTAATTCTATGGAGATTTCTATGAGGGGTAGGATAATAACGTAGCATACAGTCACACTATGCTAAGTCTATGGAGATTTATATGAAAGTAGGATAATAACTGTAGCATTCAGTCACACCATATTAGTCCATGGAGATTTATATGAGGGGTAGGATAATGACTGTAGCATACAGTCACACCATGTTAAGTCCATGGAGATCTATATGAGGGGTAGGAAAATAACTGTGGCATACAGTCACACCATGTTTAGTCCATGGAGATTTCTATGAGGGGTAGGATAATAACCATAGCATACAGTCACACCATGGTAAGTCCATTGAGATTTCTATGAGGGGTAGGATAAGGTATTTTCCGCAGAGCATCATCATCTAGACACATGCCCGATGAGGCCGTTGTAAGTAGGTACACGGTCTATTTCGGTCCCTTCATTAAGCACGTAGCTCCAGCTCCCGCTGTATTCATATTCGCCTCAGCGCTGATTTAGATTCAAATTGTCTCGTTTTATATTTCCTTTCATGTATTCAAGTCATTTTCATTAGCTGTAGCTGTTCTTTTGAATCCTTGCTCATATGAAATCAATGTGTACTGCACTTAAAGGCATATCGGACGATTCACGCAGGCGCCACCTGGTTATTCTTAAACATTATCAATTATCAGTAAAAAATGGTTCCTTGGGATTCATTCTAATTCTTAACAAATAAATTTAACGTTTTGTTCAGTTTATCGAATTTTAAAAGGCATTATAAGTTTATATAATTTGCTTGATTTACATAGAAAATGTACTGAAAATACGGTTTTCTTCAATTCTCTCAAGGAAGGTTTTCAAAACTTAAATATGTAGTACTATACATCTACTATTTTCTGGGAAAGTTTGGGGAAGCTGATTTGGGTTTGTCGTAGTATCTAGCTCTAAATCAAGAACTAGCATGGCGACCCCCAATTTTTAAGTCAGATATGTGTACTAAAACACTTGGAAATCATCATATTCGAATTTCATGAATTTGTCCAATATGTCTTTAGCATTGGTTACTCATGGCCTTTGGTCAGGGTTGGTCATTGCTCCTCCTGGTGTACCCCTCTAACGCGCCTCACAGGCGCCCCTCCTGCCCCCTCGCGGTTTTCACACATATTCTTACATATCTTCATATTAATAATTCTCTATTAATATGCCGTCCAGCAAGGTCAACATAAAACTTTTACTGCATAAAATTCAATAAAATTTTATTTTCCCAGCTTCTGCTTCTCTCCTTTCATCCAGGGGTAGGGTAATGCTGCAATTATCAGCTTAAGCTATAACCGAGTGGCTATTGGGATTAAACACTAAATTCATGACGGTTTTATCGTTCTACATTTGGTTACCAGTAGCCACAGTGGCTTCATGTTAGAATATTCATACGGAGAAAAGATTATCTGGGTACTTTAAAGGAACGGTATATAACTATATAGTAACGGTAGTAAACATCACTTGATCATATTCATAGATCTAAGCACTTAAAAGCATATCATTCTCAAGCTTATGAATTTCATTTTAATACATGACATGTATTTGCTATTTCTAATTCTGCTCAAGGATTCTGCAAGGCATGTTCTTTTTTTACCTTTTTTTAAAGCAGCATTTATTGACATCCAGAAAAACCAAGTACAATCAGATATCATGATAACATTTCAGCAAGAATTGAAAGGATGAACAGTTAATAACACCTACCACATACCAGTTCAAACAATGAAGAATTATTCAATGATGAAATTATTGCTGCTTATTTTGATGGACATTTAAATCATTCACCCTACAAAATACAGCATAAACATAAGTGCTACAGAAGTACTATATTTCAGGTATCACGTGTTTTTGCTTAACATGGATTACATATGGACGGATCATATTTCAATTTAATCAAGCAAATGCATATTTACCACTAATAGGCAAAAGATTAAAAGTATATGTTTTCCAACACAAAGCCCTGCTCCTCAGATTGCTTCAAATGTATGCGAAGAATGATAATTGGCTCGCTATATTTGTTCCGTCGGCAATACGGGAGGCAAGGAAGTCTTTTATTGCTATCACTGAGTCCGATATAATTCGAATGGTGCCGTGGGGGGTCTGTCTCCCATCGCTACATCCACTCAGTGCCAGCTTTTGAGCAATAATCTCTCTACAAGGATGGATTCCTCCTCCTCTTGCTTACTGCCCATCATTAGGCGCCAAATCCACTAAGGCGATTTTACATGCGAATTTGCGTTCGCAGACGTTCGCAGACGATCGCAGACCATCGCTGAGTCGCATGAAATTCGCATGAAAAATCGCTATAATGGATCACGCCATCGCATGGAATTCGCACGATGATCGCAGACCATCGCAGACCATTGCTCAGTCGCATGAAATTCGCATGAAAAATTGCTATAGTGGATCACGTCATCGCATGGAATTCGCACGTTTATCGCATGGCTCATGCGAATTCGCATGGACATACGAATGCCTTGCGACAATATCTAATTTATTTGATATTATTGCATGTGATTCGTACAGTCGCATGTATTCTGTACTGTCGCAGTAGTGGATCTTGCGTTTGCACGGCGCAACAATCGCACAGTCGCATGGATCGCAGACGCATTCACTTGAAAATTCTGTTGCCTTAGTGGATTTGGCGCTTTAGGCCACTAGAAAAAACTTGTTTCTCATCACCAAGCAATGAAAAAACATAACAAATTTTGCTGGATCAAATAGGGCTTTTGAAGTATCATAGAATGGGCTTCAGACATACTTATTCAGGTCCTATTTTGCACTAGTACTAAACTCCGAATTTCTCATTCATACCTGGGTTTTGGGACTACCTAGATACACATGATACCTCTTTGAATGCATCCCTGACATCAGGAGCTTTAATCTGATACAAAATAAACATACCTTTCATAATTCCAATCAAGTTAAAAATAAAACAAAATAAACATCTATTAGAGGGAACCGTCCCTAGCAATGTGGTCCGTTACCGCGGGGTGTCCGCTTACGTGGGGTGTCCATTAGGCGGGGTGACCGATTACACAGGGAGTCCGTTAGACAGGGTTCTACTGTACTTTCCTTCTCTTCCTTCTTAACCCTTTAAGGACGGCTGTCTGGGGCCTAGCTACTCCCATAAGGATGAGTGCTGGTGGCAGTTTGTCTGGCTAGAGGACGGCCACATAATAGTTAAAACTGATATCCAAGTTTCTAATCATGCAGTATGATACATAATCATAAATATTTTATTTCTTTTCAATAGAAATACTAAATATGATGTTATATCTACATATTCTGAAAATTTCATGAATATTGTTCTATTATTTTTCTGTTAAAACATTTTTGTAAATATTGGGACAATAATGCCTCAAGGCATCATGCGTTTTCAGTGCGGTAGTGCCTCCAGGCATCATGCGTCTTTAGCCCGGTGATGCCTCCAGGCATCGTGCATCCTTAAAGGGTTAAAATCCCTCATCCTCACACCTATTGTTTCTTTCCTGACCATGTCTCTAAAGTCCAAGGATGTCAGTTGGGGTCAGGGACAAATGTGGACACATTTTTCATGTGGCTTTTTCTGCCTCGGAGAGACAGGGACAACTTGGATAATATGTCCTTATCGGCCATGGCATGGGGCTGAGGGTCAGTGGGGAAGTTCAAACCACTGTTTTATTGGCGTAAATGAGGCTGAATCAATATTATCTTTGTTTTTACGCAAGGCAAGGCAATTACATATACTGAATATGAAAAAGTGGACTTCCACGGAAAAACGAAAAAACCGACATCTCTGAGTATCCATCCCTCTCCTCCTTATGAATAAAGGCTGACTTTGGATGCTGTTGTAGGAATTCATAATTAACGAAGAAACCGAAAAATTATCATCAAAGTCGTCATTCTCCACGAGTTTGATGTGGAGTGATATGAACAAGGCGACAGCCTGAATATCATGTAGCATTCAAACGAGTTGGAGAACATCTTTGACCAAAATGAGTTGCTTTCTGTATTTTATATCACCCCTGTACACACTAAAAGAATGGACAACACACCACATATAGACCATGGAGAACGGACTGCAATCCTCGTGAGGGGGCATGGAGAACAAGAGTTCCCAATGTTAAGCCTATGGGACTAAAATACTAGGGGTGAGATAATGTGATAACTTGTTATTGCCTTGTAGATATAGGTCTAACACCTGTATTTAATGTTTTTATTTTAAATCTGTGACATCCATGTGGACGATCGCCAGGATGCTGGTGGACGTGTTGTACTATCGTTAAAGAATTTGAAATCTAAAAAAGAAAGAAAAAATGTCCTATACACTCTGTGTTTTCTGTCCCAACCCCATCTCCTTTGTCTCAGTCTCCTCCTTCATTCTCTCTCATTCCGGCATCCCCTGCTACTTTCTGTATCTCTTTATCCTCTCTCCATCTCTCCCTGGGCCACCATTCCCTTCCCTTCCCCTCACCACTAACTGCACGGCGATGGGGCCTGCCTGGATTGCAGCTATTTGCGGAATTAGCCTACAGGGGTCCCTTACGACACAGGTAGCGATGATTATGTTTAGAGGCAATTAGCGATCGCATTTCCAAGCCTCGGGCAAAGACGCCTAATTGTGCTATTTACCTGGAGCCTAAGGCCAGTGGGCACGACTTTGAGTCTAAATGATATCGTGAATGAGGCTGAGGAATAATGGGATTTTCCTGTCTTTGAATGCCACTCCCGCCCCTACAACGACTAGATTTGAGCCAGGTTGGCATTTAGGGGAAGGGAATGTTAAATGGTGCAGTAGCAAAGCCTCTAGACTAATGATACAAATAAGACTTCTACGTTAAATCAGTCCACGGATCGTCCCTGTGCCTGTGCCTCATGGATTATATTCGTAAATTTCTATTGTCTATTTTCCAATATCTGAAATATATATATTTATACATCGATATTTATCACTTGAAACCCCCTGCCTCACACATATATTTGTGTTTGTATGCCTCTCATTTTGCTTGTTTCCCTCTCTTCATTCCCTTTCGTTTCTTTCAATTTATCAAAGACTGGAATAAACATCCATAGGCTTAACATTAGGAACTCGTACTCCACAGGCTTGCGAGTACGGTAAGTCATACTGAACGGGTGATAAACGGATAAATATTTCCAGCTAAGATAAAATCAGAAACATTTTCGTCCCTATTCACCATCTAGCTTGGAGTGCCTCAGAATATTCACTCGGCTATCACCTCGTTCATATAACTGCGGGGAACGAGGACAGACCAAACACTCATCAATTTCTTTCTTAGTCCCATCTCAGATTCAAACCCTGTTTAAAGCCTCTTAAGTCCTTTACTAGCTTAAGAAAAGACGGCTATATAATCAGGGGGGATTCCGTATTCGAGTCACACACTACCTACGAAAGTCTCGTGAAAAGTGTAGTGGATTTATACCCCTCCATATGTCTCTTGTATTATTCAACATATCGAGACAGGAGTGATGCAGATCATCAATTTTGTGACACAAGGTGAGGGCAGAAGGCAGAGGAAGATTTATTATAATTAAGAGCTCCATCAGTAGCAACATTTCTACTGATTACATACACACTATTACCATGATTCTGATCTGTATTTCTTTTTTCATTTTTATATCAAGAGCTTTATTGAGCAAGTTTGATAGATTTGGAGCGGTAACCATCTTCACTCTCCATTACTCTGACCCCAGTACTGTGCAGCCGAATACTGGAGAACCCGACCCATAACAAACTCGACCCGTTTTAAGAACTCGACCCATAACAAACTCGACCCGTTTTAAGAACTCGACCCGTAACGAACTTGACCCGTTTTAAGAACTCCACCTGTAACAAAATCCACTCGTTTTAAGAACTCGACCCATAACGAATTCCACCTGTTTTAAGAACTCGACCCATAATGAACTGGACCAGTTTTAAATCTTCACATTTATAAAGTATCCCAACTGTGGATAAATATTATACTGAGTAGTAAGTATGTTATCTTGGCTTTAAATTTGGTCTTCTCTGGGGAAGAAAACAAACAGAAAACCATTCCCCTAACCCTAACCCTATCCGTAACCCTTTCCCTTACCCTTTCCCTAACCCTTTCCCTTACCCTTATCCCTAACCCTAAGCCTTTCCCTTACCCTTATCCCTAACCCTAAGCCTTTCCCTAAGCCTATCCCTATCCCTTTCCCTTTCCCTAACCCTTTCCCTAACCTTAACCTCATCACTGATCATAACTGGACTTATTTGCTGGTTTATTTGACTAAATTCTAACCAGTCAGACCTTTCCTTCTATATGAAAGTGCCTTATTCATAAGTATCTGAAACAGGTCGAGTCCTCCAATTGATTTCTCAAAAACAGGTCAGGTTCTCCTGACAACTACGGGTCGAGTTCGTCTCGGGTCGAGTTAACCAGTAACCATGGAGCCCAAGACCGGTTCCATGACTACGCCTCCCCCCATATAATTACCCACTCGTCTGCCTCCATTTTAAGGTTCACCCTGACTGCGGTCTGAAAGGTAGTGATTCAGCTGAGGTACTTATCTAATCTTGGGAAACCCTTGTTGGAGAAGTACTTAGTCAATGTGGTATCAATTCCTTTCAAGATCTGATGACCATGATTATGAGAACATTTGTTAAAGTGGAATTCATATGGTGGGGCTCATGTACCTCACAGGGTTCAAATCACAAGAGATTCTATTCCTTCTTAAGTGGAATTCACACGGTGGCATTCATGTACCTCACAGGGCTCAAAATCTCATGAGATTCTGTTCCTTTTTAAGTGGAATTCACACGGTGGCATTCATGTACCTCACAGGGCTCAAATTTCATGAGATTCTGTTTCTTTTTTAGTGGAGTTCACACGGTGGGATTTATGTACCTTACAAGGTTCAAAATCATGTAAGTTTCTGTTTCTTTTTAAGTGGAATTTACACGGTGGTATTCACGTACCTCACAGGGTTCAATAATCTCATGAGATTCTGTTCTTTTTTAGGGAGATAAATGTCACCAACAATTGCAGGGAAATGAAGATCCACCTTGGCTGCTGTCTGAAAGGTAATAATTCAACTGAGGTAGCTTTCTAATCATGGTAAACCCTTGTTGGAATTGGCCTGAGAAGTACTCGATCAGTTTGGTATCAAGACCCTTTGATATTGGATCATCATGATTATGAGTACATTTGCTAAAGTGGAATTCATATGGTGGGATTTATGTACCTCACAGGTATCAAAATCTCTGTTTCTATTTAGGGGTAAATGTCGCCATAATTTGCAGGGGGAAAACGTGTCTAAAGTGGGATTCACACGTAGAGACCCACGTACCTGAGACTGGAGTACTTCACACCTTTCACCTAATCTCGGGCAATTCTCGGTTGGTACAAAATTGTCATGGCAAAGGGTTTTTATCAGTCTCCAGGAGAAATGGGGGATTTGATTCACATGGTAGGACACACCTTGTACATAATCTCAGACATAATCACATTGAACAATCACCCTGGGTCTCAAGTACCCTTGAGGTGAGGGGTGTTAAAAACATGTAATCATGCTTGCTGGCCTCCTATTGGCTAGGGCAGGTACATAGTCCCAGGACGTCCATTAGTCTCACCAAAAAGTACCTGTAAATTTCAAACGTGTTTAAAATCAGAATTTCATGAGATTATGTACCTGGTTAGGGCTAATTGTCCCAGGGAAAATAACTTGTCTCAGGGAGATAGTACCCTGCAATTCAGACGAGGAGATTGTGTTCCAGTACACAATCTCAGCAGGATTTGTGTCAGACAAACACCTTGTGAGGTGCATGAATCTCATCGTGTGAACCTCACTTCCGGGAAATGGAACCCTACAATTCAGACGAAGAGATTGTGTTTGAGTATAGAGTCTCAGCAGGGTTTCTCTCGGACAAACACCTTGTGAGGTACATGAATCCCATCGTGTGAATCCCACTTAATGAATGATAACAAAATTTTCAACCTTTTCGAAACGGCTTTAATGCTGGAATGTCCACCTTTCCAAACTTTCGATATGGCTATGATGCATGAATTCAGATTTTTAGCCATGTCTTGTTTGATTTGCTGCGTAGTTCACATGGAGTCGCCTTGTAAATTACTGCGCGATTTAAACTCGATGGGATAGGAGCTCCCAGCCCATGTTTCCTCTAAAGTACATTCTAGCAGCGCCTGTACTTACAACACCTGTTATAATAGATTTTCCTTTAACAATTTTGTTTCCTCTAATTAGTTATTCTCTGTAGCACTATACACATAGTAGTTACTGTAAAACTGGAATATGTATAAATGAACATTGTTTGGTTTGATTTAACCTCCAGTCAACCATTATAGGTCCCTACCAGACTTTGTCACGGTTCTTTTACACCACAAAGGGTGGTGATGGAATCTATGTGATGAATGTAGGTAGAAATCTCACCCCTACACATTTACCGAGGCGAGAATTCTTTTACTTCCCTTCTCAAATCAACAAAGTTTGACAACCTCGGGATTATAAGTCCAGTGCTCTTAACCACTGAGCTAACTCCCCACCCTGGTCGCTTTTTTTATGCTTGAGTGCAAGCATATCCGGTCTGCACCACGAGGAGACGAGGCCACCAAGAGGGTGGACAGATTGGTAATTGCTGTCCACCCGAGCAGACCTATAAACGAACAAATAACTATACGATTCATTATAGTAGAACAGTGATTGTAACTACTGCCTCGGCAAATTAATTGCTCTATTCAGCTTTTAACGTTGTCTTTTGTTATCAGAGAGGGTGCCTGTGTAATATTATCTGTCAGTTGATAAATTGCTACCACCAGCTACCAAAATACTTCAATCGTTAGTTTTATTCTAGCTCCCATTGATCATGAAAGGTTTCGTTTGCCGTTTGTATTTATCAATGAGCCAGTCTAATAACCTATGTTTGTTTTTGTTTGTTTGGGTAGTTTCAGGTCCGATTTGTTCAATTAGACTTACTTTGGGTTTGACCGAATCTATGGGATGAATTTAAGTAGAAATCCCACCCCTACACATTTACCGAGGGTACTTTTACTTCCCACACCAAATAGACATGGTATGAGAAAGATTGGCCTTTGATATAGAAGTAAATCTACCCCTGCTGGAGGTGAAGGAGAAAAGTGGCTGCAGTCGCTTTCGCTATGCTTGCGTGCAAGCATATTCAGTGATCTTACATGAAGACCCTTTTCTGTACGCCAAGGAGACCCAGGGACGATGTGGGTCGAGTTTATAGGACACTTATGGACTGCTAATATTTTCTTAGAGAACTACTTCAATATCATTAATCGATAACCCTTGTACGAGGTACAGAAAAGGGTCTTCATGTACGATCCTATATTATTAAACGTACCCCAGAGTCTCTAGTTCCAGGGCGTTTCCCTGAATTGAGTTTCATTTTCGCAACTTTATAATCATAAGCTGAAATTCGAACTTGAAAGTTGTATTATTAGCCGAAATTGAAATTTATAGCACATTTGTGAACAAGTGATGGATAAAATAAATATGGCAAAAATCATTCCATTTGTTCAAAACAACAGAATTGATTCATGACCCAGACCGCCAATTACTCCAAACGCTTTGAAATTTTCCTCGTCGTATTCAGTCAATTATTCTCATATCCATTTGGTGAGTTTTGCAGCCATGACCAAGCTCTTCTTGAAGTGCTTGTATTCATCACCACCTGCAGTGTCTCCCGGAGATACTAGGTGAGATTCTGTCAGCCATCTAGACGTGAGCTTTAAAGGCATATCCTACAATTCACAGTGCAGCCACCTGGTGATTTTTAAATATTGTCAATTATTAGTCAAAATTGGTTCCTCGGAATTGTTTTAATGCCAAATGAGTAAATTAAACATTTTGTCCAGTTTAGCCAATCGTAAAAGGCAAATTAACATTTGCTCGATTTACGTAGGAAATGTACTGGAAATATGGAATTCTTTAATTTTTTTCAAAAACAAGGATGGTGACCTATGAATTTTAAAACTGAGATGTGTAGTACTACATAGCCACTATATTGTGCGAAAGTTTGAGGAAAATGATGTTGGTTTTACTATGTGAAAATCAACTTTTTAGAATTATTATATTTTCTATAAGAAAAATATCTTAATATCTATCTTCAAATGAAAAACCAGCATGGTGACCCGAGTAGTATACATAGACCCGCGATTAGTAGCTTATATATGTGTTTTACAACAGGTAGAGATCATCATATTCAAATTTCAGGAAAATGACATGTGTCTTAATTTTCAGGCCATATTTATATAGAACTGTATCGAGAATCGTATATAAATAAACAATACTCCACGAGTTCTGATGGACCGCAATCGTCATCGAGGCGAAGCCGAGTGACGATTATGGCACAGCAAAGCGAGTGGAATATTGTGTATTTTACAATTCGAGTGCGGTTCTGGATTTATCTTACCCCTTTCTATGACATTAGATATCATCACAACTTCAGAATAATCAGAATATACTAAGCAAATCCTTATGACTTCATCTCAAATTCACTACGCCACGGCCGTAGCGTAGTATTGTCACTTTACGGGGGTGATCATTGAGTATTTTTTCTAATGTTATTCTTATGGATGAACTTGTACCAGGGGTGAGATACTATCGTAAAACTGGATGAGTTTTATTCTTGGCCACCGTATGCCACGACTGGAGTTTGGCAAAGTGACTTCATGAGGCGAAGCCGAGTGAAGTCCGGAGTCAAAACTCTAGGAGTGGAATGCGGTGGCCAAGATTAAACCGAATCAGGTTTTGATTTTATCCTACCCTCGATTTTGGAATATTACGTGATAACAATTCTGTATGCCACTAGTGGCATATAAAATTCCGTATGCCAGTCAGCATGGCATACGAAAACTCAATGTTAAGCCTATGGGATTTTATATTAGGGGTGAGATATTGTCGGATATGCCTTTAACAGGTACTGCAAAGAAATGGCGCCACGCTTGCAGCAGGGACTCCTTTGTCAAAGTAATCCTAAAGATTCATCTCACACAAAAGGAAATCCGGCATCTTCTAAATAATGAACTCCCTTCTCTTTCAATTAGCACGATGGGAGGCTTCAAGAGTGTCGTCTTGACAGGTGGCGGTCTTGTTACAATGCTTTAAAGGCTTTTTTGAGAATAGATTGTCACTACTTCAGACCACCTGCACATGAAGAAGGAAAGCCGTATGTTTCATGACTGTTTAACCCTTTCTGGCAGGACTAAGAAAGAAACTGATGAGTGTTTGGTCTGTGTCCTCGTTCGCCATCGAGTTTGGAGTGCGCAGTAATATGAACGAGGCGATATCCGAGTGAATATTCTGAAGCACTCTAAACGAGATGGTGAACAGGGACTCAGACCAAGCACGAATATGTTTCTGATTTTATCTTAGCCTGGAAATATTAATCTCTTTATCACCCGTTGAGAACGAGTTACCGTTCTCGCAAGCCTGTTGAGAACGAGTTCGTAATGCTAAGCCTATGGCCGTTTATTCCAGGCTAAGATAAAATGCCATATGGCATTCCCTTAGCCGTGCCAGGATAATGCCATATATGGCATTTCCGTAGGCATGGAAGAAAAATGCTGTATTTATTTCTTTGTAAATTTTTGGGAAAAGGTTATCACAGAATTATGAAAATTGCATGACACATTAGGCTACGTGTTGCATGTAGCTCTCTAGAGACGGTGGAGGATAGAAGCATAAGCTTCAAACCGCAAACTCCAGTATAAATAAAAAGCTTAAAAGAAAAAAAAAAATCAGAATAAATACAGATTTACTGGTAGTTTGAATTTTTTTTTTTTTGTAGTTTAACGTCCAATTTGTTCAATTAGACTTACTTTGGATTTGACCGAATCTATGCGATGAATGTAGGTAGAAATCCCACCCCTACACATTTACCAAGGTGAGAGTTCTTTTACTTCCCACACCACATAGACATGGTATGAGAAGGATTGACCTTTGATATAGCAGTAAATCTACCACTGCTGGGGGTGAAGCAGAAAGGTGTACATACAGTGGGACTTAAATCAACAAAGTCCAACAACCCTGGGATTACAAGTCCGGTGCTCTTTACCACTGAGCTAACTCCCCACCCCAGTCGCTTTAGTTATGCTTGCGTGCAAGCATATCCGGTCTGCACCACTAGGAGGCAAGGCGACCAAGAAGGTGAACAGATTGGTAATTGCTGTCCACTACAGCAGACCGTAGTTCTTTTAAACACAATTGGATACAAAAGCCAGCCATACAAACGCCACAGTTGGTTCTGGTGCCTACTGTAGTATGGGTACATGGTGAATGATGTGTGGCCCTTGAAGGGTTAAGTTCGACGAATAATGGTGAGCAATTACAGAAGGTAATTGGAGTCGCCGACTTGAATTACGTTTTCTTAATTTGGAGCCGTAGCCTTGAAAGACTTCCTGTTTAAGGCGTGCCATCCATTGCAGAAAGTCAGGTTGCTATAGGTAAATAATGCGGGCTATATTTAGGGAGGAATTTCCCTACCCCGTGTGAATGTTGATAGGGGAGGTGGGATGTTTCTTGTTAGGGGTGCCATTTTATTACCCACCTAATACGGAGTCTCTCTGCTAACCATTGAGTCTTCATACGCACCTCATCCCCCAAAGACAGCTAAGTAGCATTTCGCATGTGGTAAGAATACTAAAGAAGAAACCAACAAGTTTTGGTCAAAATCGCTGTTCTTCACGAGTTTGATGGGGAGTGATATGAACGGGGCGACTGCCGAGTGAATATCACAAAGCATTCAAACGAGTTGGAGAATGACTTCTTTAACCAAAACGAGTTGCTTTCTGTATTGATCTCACACCTGTACACACTAAAAGAATGGACAAATACACAGGATTTTAACCATGGAGAACGAACTGCAATACTTGTATGGGCATGGAGAACGAGTTCTCATGTTAAGCCTATGGACATTTATTCCAGGGGTGAGATAAACCCTAAAACAGGTAATATAGAATCACAGCGGCTTCGATATATCGCCATGGTAGCTTTTATTATCCACCTAATACAGGGTGGCCATAGAATCACAGAGGGAGTGTGTATTGACATACATGGTACATACGGATATGTTGTATGCGCATACAAAAAAATAGTGCCTACAAAAAAAAAGTGCATACCTTTAAAGAAACTTATATTGCATACTATCTGTCCAGAAAAGTCGGATAATAAATACATTATGAGCTTATGACAGATAAAAACAAACAAATGCTTCTTGGAGTTGACTCTACGCAATATCCTCGCATACGCTCGGATATTAAAACGCATCAACTCCTCGGACCATACTGCCGCTTGTATCTGAAACCAGTCCATATTGTGTATTTATCAATTAAAATCATATATACACTAGCAACTTTATTCCTTTCCTATTTTCTTAAGTATTTTTTTATATGAATTTGAGATGAGTATCCCATGGCTTCCGTTTTGCGCCTGTGAATGACAAATAGCACCAATCTGTAAGGATTCAGAAATCTGCATATTGATTACGAGATTATGATTGTGATACCTGGGAAGCACCTGCCAATCTCGATATCCATAATCTATGAAAATGAACCTAATTAACGACTGATAATGAGAGAAATCTACAAATTAACCACAGACGAGTGCTATTACCCTGATTAACAGATTTCAGACTCCAGTTAACCAGAGTGTTATGCTGGAGACACACCAAACGAGTAACGCGGCGATTTCCGGAATCGCCAACACAAACTGACGTCTATGTGAGCTATTATTTCATATTTCACCTGATTATTGCGTCAGAGATGCTAAATTATTGGTGGAAGATATTATTATGAAATAATATCGCACATACACACAAAGTTTTGTTGGCGATTCTGGGGATCGCTGCCGTCACTTGCTTGGTATATCCCCGGCATGAAGGCCCGTTTTCATTTGCCGATGAAAACGGTGTAGATTTTTTGTATTCTCCTATTAGCTATCTCCATTGGCCATCACCGATATACAGTTAGGGACCACCGACGGACCTTCAGCACTGCTGACACAAAATGTAAATGGGCTATTAGGAGAACACAGAATATCTACACTGTTTTTGGCGGCCAATGGAAACAGGCCTTTAGTCAGAGAGGATGGTGCGGTAGATTAACCCGCCACTTACACTAGACGACTAAAGCTGTGATGACTGTAGATTGCCTGGCCAATAGTCTTCAGGTGGTGCTCAATTACACAATATAATTATCAAGAATTGGCGAGCCAAGAGACGCATCAAGGGTTTACGCTAGACGAATTATATTCATTCAAATGAGAAACATGTTCCTTCCTGCGGTTCACCTAAGATGGCCTTTGTACTATTATTGGTGATGATTCCTTATGCCCCAGTTACACTGGCGTAAAAAACGGCGTTTTTCCGTGTACGCACCTCTACGGTCTTCTACGCATTTTCAAATATACAAATGCGCCGCAATGCGCAAAAAAACGCGGAGATGCGTAAAGGAAAGTCGAAATGCGCCGAAAAACGCCACAATACGTACAAAAGCGTAAAGAAGCGTTGATGAATGTTGAGAAGCGTACTAAAACGTTAAAGCAAAGCCAACAATACGTTCCAAATCCGTTCCAAATCCGTAGCTAATACGTGGTCCCCACCAATTCAAATGCGTAGAAGAAACGCCGTTTTTTACGCCAGTGTGACTGGGGCATTAACGTTAACCCTGCCTAAACTACAGGAGAATGTATCTATTTGCAGTTGTAAAATCACCACTAGTATTGCAGTCTTTATCTCACCCCAGATATTTTTTTCTCCATAGACTTAACATTGGGAACTCGTATCTAACGCCCATTAGATATTTAGGAAAAATATCCAATGGGGGATAATGTCACAAATGTTAGCCCATTAGTCAATATTAAAGGTGAGATAAATTCAGAAACCCATTCAATTCTAGGGTCAGAGCTCGATCCCATCTCATTTGAATCACATAGTAATTCATGCGGCTTCGCCTTGTGAATTACTATGTGATTCAAATAAGATGGGATTCGGGCTCAGACCCTAAACTTTCATGGGCTTCCTCTATAGTTCTCCATGGTTTATATCCTGTCCATTGTCTGATCTGTTAGTGTGTATTATCATGAAACATCACTCAATTTCATATGATTGTTTATATGGCATGAGTTGTCTTCGCGGCATGATATCACGAAAAGCAGCTGAGTGATATCAGTAGTAGTAGACAACGAATGGCATATAAATAATTATATGAAATTGAGTGATGTTTAGATTTTATCCTACCCTGTTACATATTTTTAACTTCATATGTCACCTGTGGCATATAAATATTTTATGCCATAGCCGTGGCATACAGTCATACCATGTTAAGTCTATGGAGATTTATATGAGGGGTAGGATAAAGTAATAAGAAAAATACAGAAAGCAGCTAATTTGGTCCAGGAAGTCAACCTCCAACTAATTTGAATGTTTCGTGATATTTACTCGGCTGTCGCCTCGTTCATATAACTCTTCAAGAATGACGACTTTGACAAACTTTTTGGTTTCTTCTTGAGTACTCTCACCACATGCAAAATGCCACTTAGTGTATTGGCTGCCTCTAGGTGATGCAGTTCATCAAAAATAGGCCAAGGATGGAGATGGATTCTTATGATAATTATGCTGAGCAGGTTCTTGAAGGTCTACATAGACAATGAACGATGGTTTTGTACAGCTGCCTGTTCACATAACCCTCGCTATCCATCTTTTTGAATGAATCAAACCTGGTAATTGTAATATTAAAGGGTATTACAATAGGAGGGCGGTTGTGGCCCATTAGATTGTAGGTCATCTCTCGACTGATGTCTACGTCCCAAGGCGCTAGAAAATATCATGTAAGGAGGTCAGGGTCAAGGCCGGGTTTGCTGCGAATGCAGTCATTGGCTACTCGGTCTACTTTATTCCTTATATGGACTTAGTGTAATGGGACAACTCCATGGTGGAGGGGACCATTTCTTTGCTCTATAACACAAATGGACTATTTTCTTGTATACCAGGCCTGCTGGGAGTTAGCTCAGTGGTAAATAGCACTGGATTTCTAATACTGAGGTTGTCAGACTTTGTTGATTCAGGTCCCACTGTAGTCAATCTTTTCCTATATTCCCAGCAGTGGTAGATTTACTGCTATATCAAAGGCCAATCACTTCCCATCAAGCTCGTGGAGATTGATGGCTATGACCGAAACTTGTTTGTTTCTATTTTAAAGGTTTCATGAGCCATCGCCTGTTAAACCACCGTGTGACCACCGCCGATGTACATCCTCCAGTCTACGAACTGCCATAACCATCTGCCAAATAGTCACTGTCTGATGTCTGTGCGGCTGCCGTATGGCTCTCATTTATGGTCGTTGAGTCAGCGCAGTGGAACACCCCCTTAAGCCGGCTTTACACATACACAAAACATTAAACTAACCACTACATAGTGTTGGTGAAAGCAGTTGAACCATGAGGCGAATAAATAATTTGTAGGCATGTTTAATGCTGATCCATTACATACTTAAGAAGAAACCAATACGTTTTGGTCATCTCCTATGAGTTTGATGTGGAGTGATATGAACGAGGCGAAACCGATTGAATATCACTTAACGCTGTCAAAGCCTGCTGACAATACTGCAACATAACATGCTGCGAATATTTTTGAGAGCATGTTGTTTACAACTCGACACACCTGCTGTAACCTGTAACACCATGTTTTGTTTGTTTTGGATGGTTCATGGAAGAGCGTCCATATAAGGATGAATGTGCTGTATCCACTTTTTCAACTGAACAAAAAAAACACCAAAAAAAAACATGAGCATAATGAAAAAGGAGAATAATGAATTTGACTGAAAAGAGTTGCTTTCTGTATCTATCTCATCACTGTACACACTAAGAGAATGGATGATAGAAAGGATATTGACAGACCATTTAGAACAGACTGCAAGACACGTAGGACATGGAGAACGAGTTCCCGATGTAAAGCCTTTGGGGCAAAATTACCAGGGGCGAGATAAATGTGCAAACCTGGAATGGTGGGTCAGGCATCAGTATTGCCTCACCACCCCTAAAAGGACTACATAATCACACCATAGGAAGCTTGGGGTTTAATCAGGAAGAATTATGGAAGTCCCTAAGAAATTTATTTTTCTAATTTGCAACAGCCTAGGAGAAAATTGAATATAAGATTTTGCATTAAAGTTTTATTTCCCCTTAGGATGAGGTTATTTCAATGATGGTTATTCTC
Organism: Alentia gelatinosa; assembly: GCA_950022655.1. Lineage (NCBI taxonomy): Eukaryota > Metazoa > Annelida > Polychaeta > Phyllodocida > Polynoidae > Alentia > Alentia gelatinosa. The sequence continues at coordinate 10,983,564 of OX465585.1, forward strand.
ATCATAACATATACCTAAGGCAATATGTTCCCGCGTTATAATGAAGGTATTAAGAAATATGATATATGCCAGGGTTTGCTGAGAAGTGCTGAGATAGGGTAGGTGTTTTTGTAGATTTGATTTTAATAAAAAAAGACCTGTGCTGTACTGATAGACCTTTCCATATGTACATATATTCTCACAAGCTCGCACTAATTGAATTAAAAGATATCTCTGCGAATGTCATGAGTATATATGTAGTTTCTTTAGCTCAACCAACATTAATATATCACGGTGCGGATGTGTCATTTTTAATTTTCATTATGTTTTTCTTGTCAATAAACATTAAAAAACAAAAAATCAATGACATTGCTGTTCATATATGTAGCAGTTGACAAGTGTAGCCTAATTCATCAGACATAATGCAGCTCAGTTTCCATTTTTCCTTCGCTCTAACACTCACGAAATATCTCAATTTTCCTTTCAACGTAACTTCTAACTTATTTCAACTTGTGTCTGCAATACCTTGTAGAATTGGTTGTATCCTTCTCAGAGTTGACTCTCCGCAATATCCTCGCATGCTCTTGGATATTACTTCGCATCAACGAAGCATATAATCGCTTAAACAAGAAACCAGTAAATATTGTGTATTTAGAAGGCAACTCAAGTAATTTTCATCGAGTGGGTTTCTGATTTGATATTACCCCGTATAACATTATCAATTAATGAAATAAATTTCCAAATTAGGTATTGAGTATTGGATAAAGTTCCTTCAGAGCCGTGGAGTATGAGTTCCTAAAGTTAATTCTATGAAGAATTAGGAGCAAATAATATGTTCATCATTGATGAATGAGCGTGCAATTTTAAATGAATAACAACTAAAGGGTTGGGATTATATTTAGTCTATGGATAGTTTTCTCCAATCCACTTGTACCCAGTCAACTTACCTTTTCTCTAACTGCCTGAGTCTAGGATCAAAACATATCAAGCACCAGTCGGCCAATGAGGTATTTCGGTCTTGAGTGATTGGTCATGTTCAGCTGGCCATGCCTCAAATACCCTCAGACACTGGCACCCTGCTCCTTATCCAATAGCACAGCGAACAGCATGCAGATAGTGAAAGGATAGATTTTTCTCAGTACACCGAAAGCGTGTGTGACCAGTCTAATTTTTTATAGGGAACGTATATATATAGTGTCTGCAGGCACGCTCTAAAAATACCGGGGTGAGATAAGTACATCAGAAGCCTTACTATAGACTGGCTCCGGTCCCTGCATCCTATGGCTACCCTCCTTGCTGGGATATAGGGATTGGTACAATCGGTAATGGTGTTGGGTTTCTGATGCTGTTAAGCTCCAGAATTCTCAATATTATCCATACAGATATTCGGGCTACTGGTCAGGATATCTGCTAGGAGATTGATATCTTCTCTCTTTGATTTCAATCGGGTCACAGTCAGGAGCAGGTGAAATTTATTGCTATGACAACACAGGCGTCCAGGGAACTGGAGGAGGGGGAGGTGTATGGTTTCAGGGAACGACAGGGGGTACACATACAGGAGGTTCTGTTCCTACTGGACAAGTCTTTGATTCATGGGCTAGTCAGAGAAGGATACATACTTTAATTAAATTTATTCTGATTGTGTTTAATCATTTAATGAATGTTTATAATCAAATACTAGAGCTAGTCTGGCCTTACTAGTGAGACCAGTCTAACCTGTTATCCTACCCCTAATAAAAAAAACTCCATAGGCTTAACATGGGATTTCTTTATGTCACGGGTGTGACATAAAGTGTTTTTTTATATCACTTTTCTGATGCCGAAAAAATGTGGAAACGGGGTAGGATAAAATCTAGATGCCACTCGTTTGAGTTTGAGTTTATTTATGTAACTCATTCTGTTGGCTTCGTAATGTCACTTGTCTTCGACTCGTGAAACTACGGAACCAACAAAATGCGTGACATAAAGAAACACAGACTCAAACTCGTGACGTCTCTTCATATTATGGGGAACGTATATAGCTCGTGCAAGCACTCTCTAAAAATACCGGGGTGAGATAAATATACCAAATATACCAACTACGGAACAAACAAAATGTGTGACATAAACGAACTCAGACTCAAACTCGTGACGTCTCTTCATATTATGGGGAACGTATAGAGCTCGTGCAAGCACGCTCTAAAAATACCGGGGTGAGATAAGTATACCAAAGGCCTTACCAGTGAGACCAGCTGGGGTGGTTTACTGATACGGCCACGTAAACGAAGCTGTAAGGCCATACCACCGTAACTGATAACACCCCTCGTTTATCAACCCCAAGTAGAGTCCTACATTTACCCATATCTCCAAGAGTTGGGAATGAATCACTCTTCATCAGTAATTAGAGCCCTGCATGCCTATCTTTTAAGGTGCTTATCTAGAATTATTAATTCTGAAGTATCTATAAGCTTGCAGGTGTGTACATGGTGGTATCAGTTCGCTTCATCCACCGCTCCTACTTACCCGGTGTTCACACTAGACGATTCTTGGAGCTGTTTCAAAAGTCGAGTGAAGTCTCGCCAGCGGCACATCGCATTTCAAAGCGAGAGGCCGCAACAGCAAGCGGCACTTTGAATCAAAGCGGCAGCAAAACCGCTACCAATACCCAATAGCGAGCGGCACCTCCACCTCGACAGCGACGCTTCAAGTGCCATTGTTAACTCTCGCTTTGGCGGTGAGTACTCTCGTTTAGCACCCTCCCGACTTTTGAAACAGCTCCCTGGCCTGCGATTCTGGGACCTGTTTCGTGACTAAAGTGTCAGACAGACATGAAAAGCGGCACCAACAGTGCAAGCAAGAACGGACGAAACAAAGTCTAAGGTCTAGTTCTTATGAAAGCGGACACACTGTGTTTGGGGTCTGTCTTGTCCTAAGGGCAGCTACTTGTGTATTCACGAAACTAGTCAACCCCAATCTGTCTGTATGGTGTTACAGACGCGAACTAGACATGTCACAAAACTAGTGAAACAGGTCCCAGGTATTTTGCGCCGCCTGACGACTTTCAGCAGTAAAAAGCTAGAAATCATCCAATGTAAACGCCAAGTGCGTGGCAACTGCAGATTGTCTGGTTACATAAGATTATACAATGAGGCACCACCTGACGACTATTGGTCATGCTCTGGACATGCCCGCGACTATTTCAAGAGGATGTGAGTAAGTCGTCTAGATAGGCGGTGATTCTGTGAAAACTTTTAGTCGTCATTGTAAACTCTCGCGCACATTCTGAGGTGGACGACTTTTGTGGTGGACATTGCCACCACCAGACGAATATTGCCTTGACAATCTACAGTCTTCATATTTTTATACGTCCAATGTAAATGCTGGGTAACACTGACAACTATACGTTTTCACAGAATTGTTGCCCGTGTAGACGACTATTTCAAACCGGCTTGAAATAGTCGCTTGAAATTGTCACAGTGTGTCCAATAGTCGTCAGGTGGTGCCAAATTGTATAATCTGATGTAACCAGACAATCTGCAGTCGCCACGCTCTTGGCGTTTACATTAGAAGATATTTACTTCTGAAAGTCGTCAGGTGGTGCAAAATACCAGAATCGCCGACCTTATTATAATCGTATAGTGTAAACGCCGGGATGCTATGAGCCGCTCGGTGTAGATGTCCTGAAGGCACAGCTGCCACTCCAGTTCTCTGATTAATTCTCTCAGAATCTAAAAGTTTTTTTATTTATAAAGAAGTCTACAATACCAGAGGGAAATTAGGTTGCAAATTAATTTGCCCTAAGATACTGCAAAATACGACGTAGTCTTGTATATCTTTCTACCGTGTAATCCATCCATTGCACTGTCATATATACTCACTTATTAGAGCGTGCTTGCACACGCTAAATACATCATCTAGATGTTAGAGTCAGGGTTAGAGTCAGAGTTAGAGTGGTCACATTGAACTTTCAGTGTGCTTCCAGAAACCTATCCCTTTACTATCTGCATGCTGTTCACTGTGATAGTGAGAACAGAGAAGGGAGCCAGTGTCTCAGGGTCTTAGAGGTGTGCCCAGCTGACCATGACCAATTGCTCAAGACCGAAATACCTCATTGACCCACTGTTGCTTGATATGTTTTGATTCTAGACTCAGGCAGTTAGAGAAATGACAAGTTGACTGGGTGCAGGTGGGTTACAGAAAACTATCCATAGGCTAAATCTGACTCAAACCTTCAAACCTTATAATAGCACGCTCATTCATCTGTGATGAACATACTTTTGGCTTCTAGTATACAACACTACACTGCACCTTCCTTATTTGTAATATCTATGTAATCATGCCTACTCTCAACAGAAGTAATACAATTATTAGACGGTGGATGGAACACATGTCAAATACTTTGAAGCAACGAAATTATATGTACCATACTTATGATCAATGAATAGAGTTAGGCCTGGCAACCATCTACTACGATAGAAATTTAGACCTACCGATATGGCACCGATACAAAAAGCAGATATCGGAGACATGTATCTAGACATGCCAATCCACCACGCATCACAAGGTTTTATTCGGTGCCTCATCTCAGAAACGTGGTCAACTGCCCCGATATTAGGTGACCTTCCAATGCGATTTTGATTTTGTATCGAGAGGTGCATCGTAGATCGTATCGGAGGCATATCGTAGTTGGTGGACGCCGGGCTTAAAGCTCGCTTTATATAGAAACAAGATAAAGATAGTGGTCTCAGGGATTATACGCAATTTCATTACATTAGCTCATGTTTCTAATCCTACAATGAAGAGGTAAGCCCAGGTGTTTCTTATGTAAGGAGCCTGGGATTATCTGATAATATATTTAGTCTGGGAGAACACGCGCCTATTGTGTTTCATGTCCTTTTTCATTCCCACTCGCATCTTAGATGAAGAGCCACTGTATAATATTGATTAAATTTTCTTTGCGTGTAATACATATTACCCAATCTCTATAGCAGTTATGTGGAGATTCTAGTGCTATATCTGCCTTTTCGGAGCGCTATACTAATTTTCTGTTTTTAATCAATTTTGTCTTCACATATATGCCAGTGTAAGTAACATCTAGAACATAGGCAATTTCCCCTGACATGATATAAGCCGTACATCTTTATACATTTCCTCTTGACCTTTTACAGATTTATGCAGATTATAAGCCTGTTTCCATTGGCCGATGAAAATGGCAGAGGTTTCTTGAGTTCCCCTAAAAGCCTGTTTCCATTCGTCCATCGCCCGTCATCTAAGTCACCGTCGGACCTTTAACACTGCCGACACAGAATAAGTCAAAGAAAACAGATTTTTAGGGGGACTCTAAAGATTCCTCCCGTGTTCGTCAGCCAATGGAAACAGGCTTCTTTTGTACTCCTATAGGCCCGTTTCCATTGGCCGACGAAAACGGTGTAGATATTTTGTGTTCCCCTAATAGCCTATTTCCATTGGCCATCAACAATTTGCAGTCAGGAACCACCCACGGACTTTTAGTACTGCTGACACAAAATGTAAATAGGCTATTTGGGGAAGACAGAAAATCTACACCGTATTTGTCAGCCAATAAAAAAAGGCCTTATGTTGGACAGACAATGATCAAATATTTGTCTTAGTTTATAGTCCTTCTGTGCAAGAGCAAAACTGCTGTGTATCAGGTTTTTGCCAGAGGTGTTTCTTTGTCTGCTAGAGTGTCTTTTTTCTCATGTTCCAGTAGCAGGGATGCTAGTGGGGATCAGGAAAAATTCCTACATGGGGACTGAGGCCAGTCTATGTATCACCTAAAACGCACATGGTGTGTGGGGAATCCCCATCACTCTCCTAGGAGATCCTTGGGCATGGACTGGCAGTATAGGATAGCTAGATATCTGCTATGAGAGTGGGTATATGTGTAGTTCTGCACTAAATGTGGTACTCAAAAAGAAAGAAAATCATTTAAGAAAGATTACCACACACTATAAGTTTTATATTCTGCAGAATATCTTTACAAGTTCATTAGGCATTCCTCCGATATTTTCTTTTAGACTTGGTAATGCTATAGTAATTGCTATTCTCACAGGAAATATTTTGAGCCAATCAGATGTCAGTATACAAGTTTGCCCTTATCCGTAGGAGCATTACCCACAAGAATCCGACCATCCTACAGCTGTAGGTTGGAGCACTGGGATCAGTAAGCCCTGTAACTGAGTGTGCTGGGGGTAGCTGAATTCAGAATTTTGAAAGATTACAGAAAAGGTTTATCTAAGATTTAGATTTTAGGGAACCTGGAGTCTATATTGTTCTCACAGCATACAATTTACTACAGACTAGCATCCCTGCAGTAGTAGTCTTCGGGACCCACCTTGCGTATAACCTATTCCCTTTGATATCTTGATTCCAAATCCTATTCATGGAGGAGTCATTTGTGTCAATATGCATGTTATTTATCCTGAAAGAAAAACCACATACATTTGGCAGCTAATCTCATGACAAATGTTCCATACCTCTCTGAAATTCAAGGCCTAACACACCTTCAGCAAAATGATGAATGGGATAGTAACACGGTCATGAAAATATCCAAACATTCACGGAAACGAAACTAGATTAAATCTAAGAAGGATTTCATGCGGAACAATTTTCGAAAGTGCAATGGTTTGTTATGATACTTGTACTTGATTTAAGACTGTCAAGTTGACAAAGTGAGGATTTCACTAGATTTTCTGAAAAGAGGCCTCTATAATTTTTTGTCTTTTGTCGTGCGTTTCCAATCAATTCATATTTCATTCCATGATTTTCTGCCTGGTGGATTATTATGCAAACTCATCCATTAATTACCATTTTTATCCTCTAAATCAACATTAGAAATAATGGACGAATCAAAAATTGATATGGGGGTCGAACCATTCATTATAAGGCTAGCGTTAAGTGTAATGTCAACACAAAACTTGCTAAATTATGAAATCATTTTATTTCCTATAATTATAGTCATACATGTTTTTGACTGTTGCATTGTATTGTACTGCTTGTGAGTGAGGTCTATCCCGACTAGGTTAAGTACCTTCATATACTTCTCATAAATTGTCTCGTCAGCGCTTTATACATGCGTGAGGCCAGGCAATGAAAACCAGCAGCCACAATAGCAGCTGATGCCATGGCCACTTTATTGGCACCAATCCGTTTGGAAAATGTACTATACAGATATCTTTGTACTTCTTTCATGTCAATAAAGAAATTCCTAAAAAATTAAAAATTAAAAAGAATGTCTGATGGTAACATGTTATGGAGAAGGAAAATAATCTGGTTAAAGGCATATCGACAATTTTGCTTGAAAATTAAAACCCATATTTTTTTTTCTAAAACTTGAATATGATGATCTCTAAGTGTTTTAGATCACATATCTAATTTAAAACTTGGGGGATACTGTGCTCGTTATTGATTTAGAGATCAATATTGTGATATTGTTTTATAAGAGAATATATATAGAAGTTACTTTTCACATAGTAAAACCTATTTTATTTTCCTCAATTTTTCATAGAATATTATTGATGTATAATAATTCATATGTAAGCTTAAAAATCCATAGGTTACCGTCCTTGTTTTTGAAGGAATCAAAGAAAACAACATTTTCCAGTACTTTTCTCTTTTGTAAATCAAACAAATATTAATAGGCATATTTTACCTATATAAGGTTGGATAAACGGAACATAACATTAAATTTGTTTATTTGGTATTAGAATAAATCCCGATCTACGAGTTTTTGATTGATAATTGACAATATTTAAAAATCACCAGGTGGCGCCACCGTGAGTTGTAGGAGATGCCTTTAAAAGCTTACATCACACAGGGTTGTTTTCCTGGTGGAATCCTCTGAATGCTTGCAGCTGTCCTGGAGGCATCCTACAGTGATTAACCTAATTCTCGGCGGCCATATATTAATCATACATGTTTTAAGACCCAATATTCATCTCAGCTAATTCATAACTTGAATAAAAATATATCATGTTTTATCCTACCCCTAATATAAAATCCCATAGGCTTAACATTGAGATTCCGTATGCCACGCTGACTGGCATACGGACGTTTGTATGCTACTAGGGGCATACGGAATTTTGATGATTTTCATCTATGATTTTGATATTAAAATATTGTAGAGAGGGGTAGGATAAAATCAAAACCTGATTCGTTTCAATCTTGGCTCCCGTATGCCACTCCTGAGTTTGGTTCCGGGTACCACTCGGCTCCGCCTCGTGATATCACTACGCCAAACTCCAGTCGTGGCATACGGGAGCCAAGACTAAAACTCATCCGGTTTTACGATAGAACTAAACGAAGAGGCTTGTTTGTTTGGTTAATATAAGGTCCAATATGTTCAATAAAGGCCTGTTTCCATTGGCCGACGAAAGGTGTAGAGATTTTTTGAATTTCTTAGAAAGTCTGTCAGTGGTTCCACTGTTTGCCACTAAGCTAACGCCCCACCCCAGTCGCTTTAGATATGCTTGCATGCAGGCATATCCAGCCTGCACCACGCGCAGGCAAGGTGAACGAGAGGGTGAACAGATTGATCATTGCTGTCCATCCTAGCAGGCCAAAATAAAGAGCCATCACAATTACTAGATCAGAGCTCAGGTCCTCCACTGTGAAATTTATATATTCTGTTAATGACGGGAAAACATGATAACTAGTCACATCCCATCCAATCACCTTTATACTGTATACTATTTTTGCTAAGAGTGTTTAAATATATGTTGTTTATCCATCTTTATATTACCCCTAATATAAAATCCCATAGGCCTAACATTAAGTTTCCGTATGCCACGCTGACTGGCATACAGAGTTTTATATGCCACTAGTGGCATACAGAATTGTTATCACGTAATATTCCAAAATCGAGGAGACGGAGTAGGATAAAATCAAAATCTGATTTGTTTTAATCGTGGCCACTGCATTCCACTCCTGGAGTTTTGACTCTGGACTTCACACGGCTTCGCCTTGTGAAATCACTATGCCAAACTCCAGGTGTGGCATATGGTGGCCAAGATAAAAACTCATCCAGTTTTACGATAATATGCCTCTCATCTTCAATGCTCATCAAAAGGTCAAATGAGCGAAATCTATGACAGGTAGGGTGTATAGTAGTTATAATATATTCCTCATATAATAGTGTTAATAGGATTTTTAAAACATGTAGCGTCCTATTATTGACAAGCATAGATCATGTTAACACCTTCAGGATAAAAAGATAGGGGACTGAATGAATCCACCTTAACGAAGTGTGCCTTTATATCTATGCATATCTATAGAATCTTTCCCTTGCAAACCTCTAATAACCTTGCGTTCAAAAGCAGACACAGTTTCAATCCATTGTCTGCGTACATAAAGAGTGACACTTTCAGATAATGTTGGTGTGAGGTAGCGGCCTCTCACTGCATTTACACTGGACGATTCTGGCTGCCGATTCTGGCATTTTGCATCGCCTGATGACTTTCAGCAGCAAAAAGCTAGAAATCATCTAATGTAAATGCCAAGCATGAAGTGACTGCAGATTGTCTGATTACATCAGATTATATACTTAGGTGCCATCTGACGACTATTGCACAACTGCATGGGTGGGAATGCTGTGAAAACTTATAGTCATCAGTGTAAACGCTGGGGTACATTCTGAGGTCGACAACTTTTGCGTTGAATATTGCCACGACCTGACAACTATTGGCTTGACAATCTACAGTCGCCACATAAACGCCAGATTAGAGATAATGTTGGTGTGAGGTAGTGGCCTCTCCCTGCATTTACATTACACAACTAAATACTTGTTGACTGTAGATTGTCAGGCTAGTAGTCATCAGGTATTGGCAATGTCCACTGCAAAAGTCGTCAATCCCAGAATGTACTCAAGCGTTTACACTGACGACTAAGTTTTCATAGAATCACCACCCATGTAGGCGAGTAATTCGGCTTGAAATAGTCAGGGCATCAGAGGATGTCAAATAGTTGTCAGCTGCAGGTGGTGCCAAATTGAATAATCTGACATAATCAGACGATCTGCAGTTGAAACATGCTTAGCATCTATACTATTTGACTTCTAGATTTTTAAGGCTCATAGTCATCAGCCAGTGCAAAATGCCAGAATCGCGGGCCAGAATCGTCTAGTGTAAATGCCCGGATAGGCCGCTACCTCACGCCGACATTATGTAAAAGTGTCACTCTTTATATTCGCTGACAATAGATTGAAACTGTGTACGCTTTTGAATGCAAGGTCATTAAAGGTTTCCAAGGTCTGTCGCACAATGGTGGCGGGAGTCAGGGAGCAGAGATTACAGTCGCAATCAGGATATTGTCAGGTGGCTGGAAGTGTTAATGGCGTCATCACGCGTGCGTCTTAAGGGATATTTTAATTAGACTTTTAATCAGATTCGGGTTGCTTCTTAATGAGATGATGCCAGATGCATGACGTCAAGCGGGGATCAGTACAGGAGATCGGATAGGGATCTGTAGAGGATTATTACCTCAACAAGCAGATATTACACCGCCTGTAATCAATCTAAGAAGACCCTGGCACTGGAAGAACTGTGCATGAAGATAAAGAAATATCATTAGATTTCTTGAAGTGATGTGATCATTTTTTTGGCACTGGGAGAACTGTGCAAGAAGATGAAGAAATATCATTTGATTTCTTGAAGTGATGTAATCATTTCTTAATATTTTATCTCACCCTTGGTGTTTTTGTCCCATAGGCTTAACATTGGGAATTCATTCTCCATGCCCTTATAAGTATTGCAGTTCGTTCTATATGGTCTGTGTTCTGTGTGTCATCCATTTTTTATGTAAAGTATATAAAGAGATGAGATTAACACAGAAAGCGACTCGTTTTGGTCAAAGTCATTATTCTCCAACTTGTTTGAATGTTACATGATATTCACTCGGCGTCACCTTGATCATATCACTCAAACTCTAGAGAACAATGACTATGACCAAAACTTGTTGTTTCTTAAATCACCTTCAGATGTGGATAGTTCTATTTTTGATAAAACACTAATAGACTGCATGTTATACACGGAATGAGGTATATGTTAAGAATATCAACTCTGACCTTGGTCAGGACCACAGTGAGAGCTATGAGAGTTGTGAGATCTTCATGATACAAAGATGAAGTATACATTCGTACATCAAAGAGTGTGTCGGAAAGTAAACCAGAGTGAAATAAGGTCATATCTAAATGACGGGGTCTCAGTGAGGCGATGTTGAAGGGTCATGTGTCAACATGAGTGAAACGGGAGAAGTCAGTGCTGTGGGTGAATTAATATTTCACCATAGTGTATTAACGTACCGGCGGAAATGCCCTTTCCGCAGAGAGTCTTTGCAGTCTTTAATGCTTCCTTCCTTGTGTGTGAGGCCTCGGTTTATATCCCTATTGCCCAACTGTCGGCTCAGGATAACGAGGAACTGTAGCATTTCCCGATGCCATATACTACATGACTAAGGCCTGGCGTCCACCTACTACGATAGAAACTTAGACCCACCGATATGGCACCGATAGAAAAGCCAAATATCGGAGACATATCGGGAAGGTACAAAATCGTAGACATATGTCTAGACATGCCAATCCACCACGCATTGTATGGGGTTTTTATCGGTGTCTATTCGCAGAGACGTGGTCAACTGCCCCGATATTAGGTTTCTTCCGACGGGATTTTGATTTTTTTATCGGGAGGTGCATCGTAGACCATATCGGAGCCATATCGTAGTAGGTGGACGCCGGGCCTAACAGAAGTATTATTTTGTTTATATATATGTATATATATATTTTTTTCTAATCCATTCATTTATCCTGTAAAGGTACTGGTGGTGCTAACTCATTGTCAATTATTTCAAAGGTCAGTGGTATCGAGGATAATTTGATATCAAATTTCTCATCGATGGCAAAAAAATATATCAAGGCAGCTCCTTTCCAGACCTCCTCACAGTTTGAAGTCTTTGCAATCATTGATTTCTCCAAAGATGTTCAAGGGCCCCTTGGAGGAGCAAGGAGAGTTCTGATAAAACTTTCCCTTATAATATAACTTTATAACTTTTCGCAGATTTGGTTTCCCTGAGGGAGGCCAGGGGCCTGTTTTTTAGTCGTGACCATTTCCTATAGTGACCAGTTAGTGACCGTTCGGAGACCTTTGGGTTCCAGAGAAAGTCGTCATAACATGTGCGACCATTTAGAGGGGTAAACTGTCGTGGTCACTGTTTTGGGTTCCAGAGTTGTGACCAGTTGGTGACCATTTAGCCCAAATGGTGGCATATTTCATTTTATACACTTCCACTGTATCAAATGAAAACATATTTACTGCGATGAATTATCTATATCTGTTTTATCTAATTCCCAAATTTCACAATTTTCTGTTGAGTAATATATACTTGTGAGACATGCTTTTGTTTTTGAATGGGCCTTGGACCAACAGTGATCATAAAAGCTGAACAGTGACCAGGTCTGAGGAACACTTTTTGGTCATGATCACTGGTTTGGTCGCCCAACTGGTCACTCTTTTGTGATCACTACAAATAAAAACGTCGCTGTCTGAAAAGCAGGCCCCAGGATTTCTTTCTTATAAGTGTTTTGAAATACACTGTACATAGACGTTGTACCTTTCAGATACTTGTCTTTAGCTCTTTTGTTGCCTGACAAGATAGCAAGAGATGGTTCACTGAGAAAACCACGTGAGGGGAAGTCTAACATTTTCTTTCTCAGGGAACATCCTAGTATGAGTTCAAATTTGGTTTCTTACTGCCGTTTCGTAGTTCTCCGTTGCGAAGACATCACGGTTGGATGATTCGAAAAAAAATGACGATGTGTTCAGATAATAATTCTCCAAGAACGACTTGGGCTTCCTCCGATGACCGATTTACAGTCCATTAGGCTGGGAAAAGTCACTGATCATTGCTGAGATTTATCATCACAGGTATCTTTTCAGCATAAAGCACATTTTATCAGGCCCTCCCAGCTTCAACCATGCAGAAATAAACTCGCAGGAGGATTATTTGTGAGGCATGATAACAGGTCACTTAACATGTCACACTGCTCCGTTATTATCTCACTTTGGCAGCTTTCTTTATTGAAATAAGGGGGATGCTACAATAGACTAAGCCCGTAGTCGTCAGAAGAGGAGATGGCAGGCGATAAAGACCTGGGACCTGGGGCACAGGTGTCCAGGGTTATCGAGGAAGGTGCCAGAGGGGCAATTAACGTGTCCAATCAGGACCCACCATCCAGGTTTATGAGGCGGCATAAACATAATCCGCCCAGAAATGAAGGTGTAAACCCCCGCCTAGCAGACCGTAAAACCCTGTCTGCGCTGAGAAATAAAAGGTCGAAGCATCGCAGCCCACCCCCGTGATGATGCCAGGGCATTAAGATAGGAAATGCCTGAGACGCGTTGGAAAACAATGCCACCAGCACCAATCTTGCTGAGTCATAAACCACGAGGCGTTGCGTCAGAGGAGAAAGTGGTGTGGTGATTAAGCGTTCATTGGCATTATAACATAGGGCTTTATATGAACACATGGCCGCTACTCCGCTCTCCTTTATCATACACTCCTGATGCTCGACTTAATCAGCGGGCCATTTTAGCACAGTACAGGCAGCACGCTGTATCAGTTAAAGAGCGATTCAACATACATGGCGAGAAAACTCATACTCAATGAGAAATAAACAGATATTTGCAGGCTAAGATAAAGTCAGAAACATATTCCTGTTTGGTCTGAGTCTCTGCTCGCCATCTTGTTTGGAACTGTTCAAATATTCACTTCACTATTACCTTGTTCATGTTATTCTATCTACCAAATTCGATGACGAAGGCAACACAAACCAAACACCCATCCATTTCTTTCTTAATCCTCCTGAGTTATAAACCACGAGGCGTTGCTTCCAAGAAGAAAGCGGCTGTGGTGATTAAGCATTCATTGGCATTATTACACAGGGCTTTATATGAACACATGGCCGCTACTCTGCTCTCCTCCGTCATACACTCCTGATGCTCGGCTTAATCAGCGGGCCATTTTAGCACAGTACAGGCAGCACGCTGTATCAGTTAAAGAGCGATTCAACATACATGGCAAGCAAACTCATACTCAATGAGAAATAAACAGAAATTTGCAGGCTTAGATAAAATCAGAAACATATTCCTGTTTGATCTGAGTCTCAGCTCACTATTTTGTTTGGAGCTGTTTTCGATGGCGAAGGGGATACAAACCAAACACCCATCCACTTCTTTCTTAATCTTCTAGAGTTATAAACCACGAGGCGTTGCTTCCAAGAAGAAAGCGGTTATGGTGAATAAGCGTTCATTGGCATTATAACACAGGGCTTTATATTAACACCTGGCCGCTACCCGCTCTCCTTCATCATACACTCCTGATGCTTGGCTTAATCAGTGGGCCACATTTTGATAACACTTAGCACATTAGCACACTTTCAGTTAATGAGAGATTGGACAATACATGGCAGCAAAGCTCATACTCAATAGGCAATAAGCAGATAGATATTTGCAGACAAAGATAAAATCAGAAACATATTCGTATTTGGTCCCCATTCACCAACTTGTCTGGAACTGTTCAGAATATTCACTTCACTATCACCTCGTTCATATTATTCTATCTACCAAATTTGATGACGAAGGCGACACAAACCAAACACTCATCCATTTCTTTCTTAATCTTCCTGAGTTATAAACCACGAGGCGTTGGGTCCATGAAGAAAGTGGTGTGGTGATTAAGCGTTCATTGGCATTATAACACAGGGCTTTATATGAACTCATGGCTGCTACCCCACTCTCCTTCACCATGCACTCCGCTCAGCTTAATCAGCGGGCCATTTTTTATAACACTTAGCACAATACCGGCAGCACGCTTTCAGTTTAAGAGCGATTGGACAATACATGGTGGGAAAGCTCATACTCAATAGGCAATAAGCAGATAGATATTTGCAGGCAAAGATAAAATCAGAAACATATTCGTATTTGGTCCCTATTCACCATCATGTTTGGAATGCTTCGAAATATTCACTTTGCTATCATCTCGTTCATATTACTCCATCTACCAAATTTGATGGCGAGGCGACTCAAACCAAACACCCATCTATTTCTTTTTTAATATTCCTGAGTTATAAACTATGAGGCGTTGCGTAGGTGAAGAAAGTGGCTATGGTGATTAAGCGTTCATTGGCATTATAACACAGGGCTTTATATAAACTCATGGCCGCTACCCCACTCTCCTCCATCATACACTCCTGATGCTCAGATTAATCAGTGGGCCATTTTTGATAACACTTAGCACAATACCGGCAGCACGCTGTCCCAGTGGAGATATCAGTTAAAGAGCGATTGGACAATACATGGCGGAAAAGCGATGGGAGATACCTTCTGGAATTTCCCATTAGGGGACTCTGTCTTCCCTCATACATGTGAGATTATGATCTGTAATTACTACTGTCACAGCAGTAATGTTTCCAGGGGATGGAGGAGAAACAAAGACGCTTTGTCCTCTGATCTTAACTTTCTACTTTGTATACATCAAGATATGAGGCACAGATGAAGTTCATTTAATCTTTTCGTCGGAGGATGCCACTTCTTTGCTAAGTAGTTTGCTTTCCTGCTTATTCAATATGGACACAGTGAGAGCGCCTACAGTCTCAGAGGTAAATTAGATACGTTTGATACACTCATAACATGTCTGGAAAGCTTGCTGGTCTGGATTTTCGATTTTCCGTTTTTCATAATGTGACATTATTTTCCTGTGTGACATTTTTTCACCAGACGTCCACGAATTTTATCAGAACGTGCTTGCACGCCCTATATACATTGCCTAATGGTAAGGGGTGTCACATATAGACTTCCAGCGCACTGCAAGAATCACTCAAGACCGAAATACCTCAAGACCCACTGGTGCTTTGGTCCCTACATTCAGGCAGTTGCATAAATGGCAAGTTGACTGCAAGTGGGTTACAGAAAACTATTCATATTCTGAATGTAACCCAAACCTTTTAATTGTTATCTATTTGTAATTTCATGCTCATTCATCACTGATGAATACACTATTTGCTCTTAGTTCTTATACTGAGTTCAAAGGCACACAGAAGGGGCCAACACTTATATAGAACTGCATCAAGAATTGTACACAGAAGGGCTGTTCAAGCTTCACAGTTGATGATTTTCTAGGTCTTAATTTGGAAAAAGATGAGCAAATTATAACTAGACCTGCCAATGTGTCATTGTGTAACCAGTTTCTGTGTTCCTGTGTTATCTAAAGTATATATAACGTATTATTCACTGCACGAAAACCAGCACGTATCGGCTGTATATTGACACGTTTCATCTTCTATACATCAGCATAATGGCTGTATTTGCTGCGTCTATGAAGAGACATATCATGTGGGGGACATGTATACGCGGGTTGTATACATTTTACATGTCTATAGATGAGGCGTATACACAACGGAAAATAGGAATAGCTTCTATACGCAAAATCATACCTATATACACTGGGTGTATACATATATAAACTTTTTTGCGCAGTGTATATTGTGTTGATTAGAGGATTTTTATCAGAATGTCCGCTTTTTTTTTGGTAAGACAAGCACCTCCTCTATGTGTTATCTTTGTATTTTTTTCACATGAAGCTGGAATTTCACTGTTACATATATTACTAAAACAAAAAATCTATTTTCTTAAGATAAATTATGTTATCTTATACCTTTCCAATGAATGATATTTCCTCATAGACCTTCTCCATGACTTATGTACAGACATCACCATCAAAGAAGTAATGATACAGAGAAATAGAAATGATGATATCCAAACGTCTAGTGTCCAGGGCCCTGTTTTTTAGTCACGACCATTGTGTGGCCAGGAAGGCCCAAGACCAACCAGCGATTTCACGACAGGTTCGACGGCAAAAGATGGCCGGTGTGCTATAGACGGTGTCTTAGTGCGCACGGGAGATCGCCGCTAAAAGTGTCTGAAGTATAGAAGTGTCTGCGGTTCTATAAAACCTCATTGTGCGTATATAGAGGATTTTTCCACTTTCCGACAGAATTAAGCGATGAAGTTTTAACACGACAAGGGGATACATGTAACCTATAATCAAACTGAATATGAAGAAGGTCGGCTGCACCGTTCTGAAGATATCGGCATTTGAATTTGAGTACGGGAAGTGGAGTTGCTCATTCTGTACGACATGTCCATAGATGTCTTAGGTCTAAGACAGTTTGGGAGACAAATTGACCCACTGACCTTACATGTCTCGTGACTATAGCACACCTCAGACCACCCTAAGTCTCTTAGAGCAGTGATAGTTACCCGACCCCCTAAACTATCGCGACTATAGTACACTGACAGCAAAAAAATGTCGCCCGTAACGATGGTCGTCACTAAAAAACAAGGCCCAGTACACCGATAAGACATTTTCTCTTTCTACTTCCCCCCCCCCAAACGCACCCCTTCCATAAGCTCTCACACTCTCTAAGTCGTATTCTGTACTCTCATTACGCTCTATGGAGAAGAATTCTTAAAGAACTAGGCTTAGAGCCTTGAGAATCCACTGGCCTGCCTCCCGTGCTAAAGACGTACATCAATGTCACCTAGCGGGAATACTGTGTACCAGTGGATTCTCAAGGCTCTAAGCCTAGTTTGTAAAGAATCCCATAGAGCGCAGTGAGAACCTTGTACAGAATACGACTTAGAGAGTGTGAAATCTTATGAGAGGGGCGCCCCTCCATGAAAAGAAGAGGTGAGGTAGGCTTGGGATAATTAAGTTTTATTACTTGATTGATAAGATATATCATAATGGTGGTATATACGTTGGGTGTATACATATATAAACTGGTGGTTTTCGCGCAGTGATCGAGGCATCGGCTATGGTTTAAAGTTGACTTTCCAACACGATATCAAGTTTGTGTCTGGAGATGCATCATTAGGCCTATCGGAGTGTTAGAAGAAACCAACAAGTTTTGGTCAAGGTCGTCGTTCTTCACGAGTTTGATACGGAGTGATATGAACGAGGCGACAGCCGAGTGAGTATCATGTAGCATTAAAACGAGTTGGAGAACAATGACTTTGACCAAAACGAGTTGCTTTCTGTATTTATCTCACACTATTAGAATTGAAAACACACAGGGTATTTACTGTCGAGAACAGACTTCAATATTTGTAGGGGCATGGAGAACGAGTTCCCAATCTTAAGCCTATGGACATTTATTCCAGGGGTGGGATAATATGGGGACTCAGTGGACGACAGGTCTTACTCCGCAGTTGAAGTCAGCGGTGCACAGTCCATGTTATTTCCATCTCATGAGTTTCCTTCTAAGTATCCAGAGACAGAAATCAGACCTCGTACGTTATACATAAATCATCCAACTGTTTATTGGTTTGATTTAACGTCCAGTTATCCATTACAGGTTCTCACCAGACTTTCTCAAGGTCCTTTTACACCACAAGGGTGGTGATGGAATCTATGAGATGAATTTAGGTGGAAACCTCACCCCTACACATTTACCGAGGTGAGAGTTCTTTTACTTCCCACACCACATAGACATGGTATGAGAAGGATTGGCCTTTGATATAGTAGTAAATATACCACTGCTGGGGATGAAGGAGAAAGGTGGCTGTACACCACACCACATAGACATGGTATGAGAAGTACTGGCCTTTGATATAGCAGTAAATCTACCACTGCTGGGGATGAAGGAAAAAAGTAACTGCACATCACACCACATAGACATGATATGAGGACTGGCCTTTGATATAGCAGTAAATCTACCACTGCTGGGGATGAAGGAAAAGAGTAACTGCACATCACACCACATAGACATGGTATGAGGACTGGCCTTTGATATAGCAGTAAATCTACCACTGCTAGGGGTGAAGGAGAGAAGTGACTGCACACCACACCACATAGACATGGTATGAGAAGGATTGGCCTTTGATATAGCAGTAAATCTACCACTGCTAGGGGTGAAGGAGAGAAGTGACTGCACATCACACCACATAGACATGGTATGAGACGGACTGGCCTTTGATATAGCAGTAAATCTACCACTGCTGGGGGTGAAGGAGAAAAGTGGCTGCAGTGAGACCCGAATCATCAAAGTCTGACAACATTAGGATTACGAGTCCAGTGCTCTTTACCACTAAGCTAACTCCCCACCCGGTCGCTTTTGTTATGCTTGCATGATAACAAGTTGTTTTTTTGAGTAGTAATTGTCTTTGTGTTTGAGTATCAAATCTGTATTTAATATTATACTAGTCAAATTGTTATTTTTTGAGAAGTAGATAAAGGACTGAAAATATGAAATAATGAATATTTAGATTCTGAGTCACATGACCAGATATACATATATGTTTACACATATGTCAAATAATTTTCTACTAAAAGCAAATAAGCTCAGATTTGTTAACTTGTGCTACTGTATCTGTCTTGTTGAACTGTACAAGGAAAAACGCCGCGTTGGTGATTGTATTTTGTTCCATCTGAATAAAAAAAATAAAAAAGAATATCCGGTCTGCACTTTCCAACGCGATGTCGATGCATCATTAGGCCTATCGCAGTATATCTGGAGCTTAGTGGACGCCGGTCCTTACTCCGCAGTTGAACTCAGTGGAGTACAGTCCAAGTTATTTCCATCTCATGAGTTTCCTTCTAAGTATCCAGAGAAAGAAATCAGATATCGTATAATATACATAAAACGTCCAACCTCCTCCGACTACAATACGTAGGCGTGCAGACCCCTGTCGACCTGCCACCAACCCATTATCACTCACTCACCACTCCCCCCCGACATGCCGCCAGTAAACCACCCTCACCTCCCCACACCATCACGAGCCCGCCAATCATATCCCACTTAATATGCCACATCTACGTGGTCCTATATCGGGCGCCAGTCCCGCCTCTCCTCCTCTTTCTTACATCAATTTCCGGCACCAGGAAATACAATAAGTATGGATCACTAATGAATGAGGGTGCATTAACCCACGGCCACCTCTCAGCCCGGTGGGTATTGTGCGTACGACAGGGTATTATGTAACATTTACCTGAGAGCCTCATTATGGCTGACATTTGTATAACTTCTCACCTGTATGAATCTTTCACTCTAAAAGGTCATCAACTAGAACAACTGGATCCTGGTGGGAATTGTTTTTCTCATTATTATCATTATTATTATCATTATTATTATTGTTTTTATTATTGTTATTATTATTATTATTATCATCGTCATTTTTATTATTATTTGACACAACAGTTTTCACAAGAGTGAGATATTCCACCAACGATAATCTTTAAAATCACCTGTACAAATCCTCCCCTCTAAAAGGACATCAACTGGACCAACTGGATACTGGTGGGAATTGTTTTCTTATTATTATCATTATTATCGTTATTATTGTTTTTATTATTGTCATTATTATTATCATCATCATTATTATTTGACACAACGGTTCTCACATGAGTGAGATGTTCCACCGAGGGTTATCTTTACAATCTCATCTACAATTATAATCTTTTGGATTAACATCGTAATTCAAAACAGGAGATACAAAATACATAAAAATAAAGCATATATATATATATATATATATATATATATATATATGGAATGAAATGAAGGTAAAATAAAGTCAGATAAAGTTGAGTTTATGTGTCTCTTAGTAAGGTATACCCAATTCACCTCCAATCATTAACTGACAATCTTGATTTCATCACCTTGTTGACTTCCTTGTAGGTTTATAGTATTTGGTGCTCACGGGCAGTTTATTCTGAAACGGTCCAGCTATATGGCAGAGATGAGTTATGTTCCCCGAGGGATATCATTTTGCCCAAAAGTAGATCTTCACTGCTGGAGGTGAACAAGTAGTTGTTCTTCACTACTGGAGGTGCAAAAGTAAGTGAGTTATAATAGAGTACTATGACAACTCTAGTCTTTCCCAAGTATGTTCCATCTCTGTACTTAACATCTATACATCTTTAACTTACATAAATGACTTTATCCTACCCCTAATAAAAAACGCCATAGGTTTAACATGGGATTCGTTTATGTCACGGGTGTGACATAAAGTGTTGTTTATGCCACTATTTTCAAATACTAAAAAAATATGGAAATGGGGTAGGATAAAATCTAGACGCCACTCGTTTGAGTTTGAGCTTATTTATGCCACTCATTTTGTTGGCTCCATAATGTCACACCTGCACTACCATTGGAAAATCTGCCTTAAAGTCTAGATATCGAAAGTTTAATAATAAAAGGAATACGTCTGAATTTTATGTGACATTGATACTGAGTTATCCACCAAATATTCCTGTCGTAATACAATTCCTGAATAAAAGAAAACATTCTAACCTTGACGATCCACATACACTGGTCCGGAGGATCCCTTTGCAGGACAGTGAATATGATATTACATATCAGTGGTCGATGAATAAAGAATGAAGGTTGTTTTCCCGGCTTCACGATGCCTCCTTGAATGTGTAAGTGGATATTCCCTTGGCTCCACCGTGTATCCTATAATCTCAGGATCACGTTGGGCAAGCCTCTTACAATAAATGTATATGTAAAGTGAGGAGAAAATCTAACCCATATCCGTCTTTAAGAAGTAGGGAGTTGAAAGCTTATCATTTATTGGAAAGCGAGCAGTGGTAACAAACCAGGGTTGAGTTTTTAAAAGGAAGAGAGATACTGAATCAATGATTATGATTCCGATTTATATGGGCCATACTGGGAAAGATCTCCTTTCAGTTGCGTTATCTAAATATGTTCTTATTGTTGAAGCCTGTTTAATTGTAATGGAGGACAATACCTTGTGCAAAAAAACACTGAACTAGTACGAGTATATATAATAGAAGCGGATTATATGAGCAAGAACTTAAAGGCCATCTTTATAGTATGTACGCAAAATTTCCGAAATGGTTGACCCCCACCCCCCCCCCCCCTCCTCCCGACCTTATATGCAATAGAATAAAGAAGTATAAGCTAAATTTCCAAAACTGTTGACCCCCCTCAGTGCGTATGTACTATATGCATGGCCCCTTACTGTTTACTAATATTGGAAATATGAGAATATGTATGTAAGGATATATCCCTTATCGTCTTGTAATACCATCTTCCATAAAGACTGGTCAAGAAAAAACTCATTCTATGTGGTGTGGGAAGTAAAAGCACCCTGACCTCGGTAAGTGTGTAGGGGTGAGATTTCTACTTAGATTCATCTCATAGATTCAGTCAAACTCAAAGTAATTCTAATATTGGATGGTAAGCTACCCAAACAAAGTAGTTTACCATCCAATATTCTATTAGAATTACTTGAGTTTGACTGAATCTATGAGATGAATCTAAGTAGAAGTCTCACCCCTACACACTTACCGAGGTCAGGGTGCTTTTACTTCCCACACCACATAGACATGGTATGAGAAGGATTGGCTTTTGATATAACAGTAAATCTACCACTGCTGGGTGAACAAGAAAAGTGGCTGCAGAGGGACATGAACATATTCAAACTCAGACAAACTTATGAGTCTAGTACTCTTTACCACTGAGCTAACTCCCAACCCCAATCCCTTTAGTTATGCTTGCATGCAAGCATATCCAGCCTGCACCATGTGGAGGTAAGGTGACAAAGAGGGTGAACAGACGATCATTGCTGTCCACCCCAGCAGGCCAACTAACCAGGGAGCTGTTTCAAAACGTGGGTTAAGTCTTTGGTTTTGAAACAGCTCCCAGCTCTCAACACACACAACATATTCCCTGTTCCCTCCCTACGCGGTCCTAGTGCAAGTAGACTCCTGCATTTAGCAATCATTTTAGAGGGGTAAAGTACCCCCATATATACAGGATCTACAGATCAATAGTGACCCTTCTCTGATTCCCCGAAAGCATGTGGTCCGCTATTTACAGAAAGCTTCAGTAGGGATCATTTGAACCAGCACAAAATTTCTCTCCTACCAGAATTGTGCAATCTCCTAAAAAGGCCATCACCTTTTACAAGTCGATTCAACACCTTCAAATGTTTCTAATTAATAATGGATTACCTGTAATCGCAATTAAAAGTACAATTGGGTATGCAAAGCTGGTCTGTTTATACTGATATGGCCCAGAGACCTGTTTCACTAGTTTTGTGACAAAAGTGCTAGACAGACATGAGAAGCGGCACCAACAGTGCAGGCAAGAGCGGACAAAACGAAGTCATGTTTCATAACGCATGTCACATCTATTGTCACACGTTGTGTCACAGTGTCGGTGTTGCCAAAAGTGACACTACAGCACCACTTGTGCCAGCGCTACTTGTGTGGTCACGAAACTAGTCCAGACCAATCTGTCCGTATGGTGTCACAGACGCCATCTAGACATGTCACGAAACTAGTGAAACAGGTCCCTGTTATGCCTATGCAGATGTGGGGTGGGGGTGGGGGTGGGGGGTTCCTCCCCGTTTTTTATATTTTTATAGCATAGATGTATTCATGAATAGAAATGGCGGGATTTCTCGTTTATCTTTTCAGGCATATTTATTCTAATTCTATGCTTTTTGGTATTTGTGCTTTTGATACGCATTCACGGCCCAAGGCCTGGAGTGGCAAAGCGGGCCGAGCATGTTACACCGGGCCGTACATGATATTTTTTAACCAGTGCGAAATCTGATTTATTTACGATACACTGAGCAGAGGTCAATAACCGTAACACAGCTATGCACTCTTGTATAATACAAGGCTGTCACTTGGGGTCAGTGTAAAAGGTGGAAATATTTTCATGTGGATATTTTGCCTCAGAGAGACCGGGAAAACTTGGACAATATGTCCTTGTTGGCCATGTCATGGGGAGGTTTAAAGCACTGCTTTTTTGGCGTAAATGAGACTAGATCAATATCATCTTTAGTGGAGGTATAATCACAAAAAACAGGCACATTTTCTTTTATTAAAAGTTGTTGCATTGTCCAAGATGACAATAAAAATAGTGTCAATAATATCAATCAAAGAAACAAAGAAATAAATTATATACTGAATATGTAAAAGTGGATTTCCACGAAAAAATGGAAAACTGAGCCCAGATAAAACAAAATACATGTGCCATGCGCTCTTGAGTCCCGACCAAAGACATATAGCGCAGTGTAAATATGTTATGACTTCTTGCACATTCTAATACTAGAGGGCAAATGGTATGTTCATTAATGATGAAAGAGCTTGTAATCATAAATGAATAAAAATTAAAAGGTTTGCCTATGGATCGTTTCTGTAACCCACTCGACCCGTAACAAACTTGACCCGTTTTAGGAACTCGACCCGTAACGAACTCGACCCGTTTAAATCTTCCCAACTCAAGGATCTGAACAGTGAATAGATACTGTACTTAGTAGTAAGTATATCATCTTGGCCTCCAATTTGGTCTTCTCTGGGTAAGAAAGCAAACAGGAAATCGTTCCCTTAATCCCCATCCCTAACCCTAACCCTATCCCTAAACCTATCTGGACTTATTTTCTATACCTGCTGGTTTATTTGTCTAAAAGCTAACAAATCAGACATTTCCTTCTATATGAATATATCTTATTCATAATTATCCTACCCCTAATATAAAATCCCATAGGCTTAACATTGAGTTTCCGTATGTCATGCTGCCTAGCATACAGAGTTTTATATGCCACTAGTGGCATACAGAATTTCTTTCACGTAATATTCCAGAATCGAGGAGACGGGGTAGGATAAAATCAAAACCTGATTCGTTTTAATCATGGCCACCGCATTCCACTCCTGGAGTTTTGGCTCCGGACTTCACTCGGCTTCGCCTCAGGAAGTCACTATGCCAAACTCCAGTCGGCCAAGATTAAAACTCATTCAGTTTTACGATAGTATCCGAAATGCGTCGAGTTCTCCTGGCAACAACGGGTCGAGTTAGTTTCGGGTCGAGTCCTCCAGGAACCATGTATACAGTGCGTACAGGCACGCTCTAACAACTTACGACAATACTCGTAACAGTACAGTAATAATATCACAACTACTTACGGCGGCCGCCATGTTGGAGAACTGGCCGGAAACCTGATGTAGGTCGTTTGGCCTGCAATGTCTCTCAGACATTCACTATTTGGGGCCATACTACAAACACATTGCGTGCTCCTGAGCTCGTTCTAAATGCCTGCAGAGTGGACGAACCTTGTTCAGCCGGAAGTGACTGATGGCTGCCGTAGAGCATGCGCACACACGAGGCCGACTTACATCAACGTTTATATTTGTACCAACACGCTTTCAAGATGGCAGCCTCCATGGTTGGAACTTACAAGTTATATAAAGTATGTCGATGATACATACAAAAAAGTGTTTTTAAGTTTTTATGGAATTTTATTATATTGTTGATAAATAGGATGACAGCTTTTCTGGGCTTACCAAAATAATCATTTTGTTCTTCTTTATACATGTTCTTTATTCATCCTGCGAGGGTATCGTAGAGTAACCGATGAGTAACCCCAACAGTAATTATATACATTTTTGCAGTAGAGATATTTCTCTGGCTATGAAGGAATAATGTAAGAGATGGACTTATCTGAGCTCATGTAGTCTGATTATTTGTTTATGTAGTTTTATGTCTCGGTAGGCTAGTTACGTCCTTTTGAGACTGAATCATTGGTTGACCTATCTGGTTCTTGAAAGGTATACTAACTCAACTTTGGTCTGCTTGTAGCAGTGGGACCCCATGCCCGTTTTATAGTGCTGCCTCACTGAAGGGCTGTGCCGCAGACCATTGACACAACACTCTGACGGTCACATTGTAGTCTAAATACTTTAGAGAGAACAGGTTGTTCAGTATTGTACAGGGTACTAGGTCTGAGTTTCACTTTATATATTATTATATACCTGTATGTGAATGTCTATTAACTACTGCCTGCTGCTAGAGGTGCAGTAATAATAATGTTCGTGCCCGCTGTGACTGTGACTTTATAAGTCATTAAAATGGAGCTTTTAATTATCTTAAAGTATATAATAATAAGCAAACATCCTGACTGTGGGCGAAACTTTTATTGTTCTTGGTCATTTTTGGTTTTTCGTACGGCCTTCCGCCTACGGCGTCAGGCCGTATGGAAAACCAAAAATGACCACAAGGAATAAAAGTTTCGCCTCCAGTTAGGACGTTTCCTAATATTATTTCCAGTAGTTTTCCTTATAGACAGTCTTGTTGGTGGGTAGTGTTGTGCGTATTCTTATATACCTATAGGCGAACACTCTATAGTTACATCACGCTGCTGGGGTGTAATAACTTGCGTTGACGTTTTCTTACCTACCTCAACCTTGGGTAGTAAATGTCAATTTTGGATAGTAAACGTCAGCCTTGGGCAGTAAACGTAGGTTACTACACCCCCAGCAGCGGGATGTTAGTGTTGAGTGTTCGCCAATAGGTAGATAGAAGGCATGGAATATCCATGCTTTATTAGTTTTCAACTTCTATTTCATTAGATATATTTGTTTCACTGAGGAAATCTAGTATGTTTTTCCTATAATTCTTTATAAATGTATCTCACACAGATATACAATTTCCCGGGTGTTTTCTTCGTCTGTCATCTATTTCATTAGAGTGAACAATGAGAGGCTTGACTGTGAGGGATCCATTCTCTACAGTGGGCTTTCTTCACCCGTCAGGATGTGCTAATGTGTCAGTCTTTGTTTGGGTACTTTAACGTCCAATTTGTTCAATTAGACTTTGTGCCAGTCTGGTGTAAACAATGTTTAGAGGTAACTGGACCGGTGGCACCACAGACTGATGGTACCTCTTTTCAGGTTTATCTGGGCTAATGGCACCATTACCAGGGACCTGTTTCACTAGTTTCGTGACATGTCTGTGACACCATACAGACAAATTGGGTTGTCTGGTTTTGTGACAAATCAGGTAGCTGGCCTTGGGAAAAGACAGACCCCAAACATAGGAATTAGACAATTCTACACATCATGGACATGTTTCACTAGTTTTGTGACAAAAGTGTAAGACAGACATGAAAAGCGGCACCAACAGTGCAAGCAAGAACGCATAAAATGAAGTTTAATGTATAGTTCTTAT
Organism: Alentia gelatinosa; assembly: GCA_950022655.1. Lineage (NCBI taxonomy): Eukaryota > Metazoa > Annelida > Polychaeta > Phyllodocida > Polynoidae > Alentia > Alentia gelatinosa. The sequence goes on from OX465585.1 coordinate 11,010,571, forward strand.
GAAACCGGACACACCATCTAGACATGTCATGCCATCTAAACATGTCACGAAACGAGTGAAACAGGTCCCTGGACTGATGACACCACCTATTTTTGTTTACCTGGACTTATGGGCACCACTTAATTTATGTTCAGTTTGAGTTTAAAGTTTAATGATTCCACATTACAAAATTCCATATTTAAGGTAAGAAATTGGATATGTATTAGAATGCGGCTGCGCTAATAGCGTCGAGTGGGCCACATTCTCCTTTATGTGAATCTGATAAAGTTGAACTGTGATATAGACAGTATAACCCGGCAACAACCATCAATCTAAGTGAGTGGTGCCTTCAGTCTAGGTAGTGGTGCCATCGGTCTAGGAAAAATGTTGCCATCGGTCCGAGTAGGTGCCATCAGACCAGGGACCTGTTTCAGTAGTCTTGTGACATTAGGCCTAGACAGACATCAATAGCGGCACCAACAGTGCAAGCAACAGCGGAAAAAGAAATATCAGAAAATCGGAGTGGCCAATCTTCTTCATATTTGAAACGATTAAGGTTATATGTATCCCCTACTCATGTTAAAGTGTCATTGCTTAATTCCTACGAGAAGTGAGTGAAACTCCGTGTGTCATCGACTGCAATCTTGTGATCTGTCCGTATGGTGTCACAGACGACACCTAGACATGTCACGAAACTACTGAAACAGGTCCCAGGTGCCACCAGTCCATGGTGCCATCAATGTAGTAGTCTCCTTAGTTTGTTGGTTTGATTTAACGTCCAGTTAACCATTACAGGTTCTCACCAGACTTTCTCAAGGTTCTTTTACACCACAAGGGTGGTGATCGAATCTATGAAATGAATTTAGGTGGATACCTCACCCCTACACATTTGCCGAGGTGAGAGTTCTTTTACTTCCCACACCACATAGACATGGTATGAGAAGGATTGGCCTTTTATATAGCAGTAAATCTACCACTGCTGGGGGTGAAGGAGAAAAGTGGCTGCAATGGGACGCAAATCAACAAAGTCCTGTGATTTTTACCACTGAGCTAACTCCCCACCCCAGTCGCTTTTGTTATGCTTGCATGCAAGCATATCCGGTCTGCACCACGAGGAGGCGAGGCGACAAAGAGGGTGAACAGATTGATGATTGCTGTCCACCCCAGCAGACCAGTCTCCTTAGTCAGGTCAACTTCACCTGTTCACAACTTGCAGCCTGACAAATGTTCCAGTCTGCTTGCCAGTCATATTTCATTACTTTCCTAATGAGAGGGAATAAATCTGTTTGTGAACTGATGAGTTGTGAGTTCTCAGGTGAGGAGCTGTCTCCGCAGCTTTGTCTACTTCCTCATTTCCATTTATACCTACACGGCTTGGTAACTAAGAAAGGAACTACATTTCTGCAAGCTTCCGTTAGTCTAGCAGTTATTTGGCGAATGTCTTTTATAATTGGGTTGATAGGTGCCTAATGACAAACAACTTCTAAGCATGCTCTATCTTATTCCGTGAGACTCTAACCCACTAACACACGTACAATTGCACCAGCCGCTTCAGTGGATATGGATGATGTTTAATGCTGACCACACACTATGTTCTCTTAGAACATGTTTGTTTGTCTGTTTGGGTAGGGCAATGTGTTCTATTAGACTCACTTTGATCAAATCTATAGGAAGAATTTAGCTAGAAATCTCACTGCTACACATTTACAGAGGTAGGAGTTCTTTTACTTCCCATACCACATAGACACTGTATCAGAAGGATCGACCTTTGATATAACAGTAAATCTACCACTGCTGGGGGAGAAAGAGAAAAGTGACCTCAGTGGGACTCAAACCCACAAAGTGTTATAACATTGGGATTACGAGTCCAGTACTCTTTACCACTGAGCTACTTGGGGGGGGGGAAATTTTATTAGGGTCGAATCTTACAGGTAATTAAGACCCGCTCGAGGCCGTTCTGCCGTCTAGTCCCTCTTGGAATCGTATTCGTTTCATGTAGCTCCAAGAATTTTGCAACAGGGTAGCTAGACACCATAACAAGTTATAATTTGTCAGATATTTCTAAGTCTAAGGAGCATAGCATCGTCGTTATTTGTATGGGATGAGATGAGATGAGATGGGTGTTGATTTACAACATGATTACAAGGTATTGTAGGTAATTTAGCTTATTAACCCTTTAAGGACTGGTGCCTGTGGCCAACCTACCACCTGGAGGACGGATGCTGGTGGCACTTTATACCGCTAGAGGACGGGCACACAGTCATTAAAACCCACAATCCAATTGTTTAATCACGTGATATGATATATAACCTTAAATATTTTATTTCTTTTGAATAGAAATACTAATAATGGTATCATACACACATTCTGTGAAAATCTCATTGATGTTCCTCCATTCTTTTTTGTTAAAAACGATTTTGTAGATTTTTGAGAAATGATGCCTCGAGGCATCATTTGCCCTGGCCTGGATGATGCCTCAAGGCATCATTCGCCCTTAAGGGGTTAAGAATCCACGGGTCTGTATACACCAGAGACCCTATTTGGCAACTTTACGGTCCCACAGTTTTCCTTAATATCAATATCTTCAAGGGATTTGAATGTGGAGGCAAGGCGCCCAAGAGGTTGAACAGATGATCTGTTGGTGTTAGGAACCAACAGACTGAAGAACTGAAAACTAAAAGATTTTTTTAAAACGCATATGAAAAACCTGTTAAGGATTGAAAATGATTGTGGTACTTGATGATATCTTTAGAAAATATTGCTGGAATAAGACACAATGAGTACATTAGGCATGTCTTGTCTAACAAACGTTACTATTCTTGAGCCTAGGGGCAGATGTAACCCAGAGAGTGTATGTTGTTTCACCTCATGTCATCATTTATTTTTCTTTTATTTCTATTTCATATTCGTTTAATAGTAGTAGTTTATACCACACATGCCGGTTATTTGTGAAAGTGTGCCATAACACACATGGTCGCTTACAATGTATATCGCAGGGATGGAGCTGTGTAACCCAGCAAGCTGTAAAACCCCCAACTCTGGTGAAGTTTGTTAATAAAAAAAAAAAATTAATAAAAAAAAAGATCATTGCTGTCCACCTCAGCGGGCCAACTAACCAGCTCTCAACACACACAACATATTCCCTGTTCCTATTGGAAGTAGACTATCACATTTAGTAATCACTTTAGACAGGCACCCCCTATATATACATGTACACAGGATCTACAGATCAATATTACCCCTTCCGCCAATCCCGAAAGCGTGCAGTCCACTAGTTAGCATAGCTTCAGTATGACTCATTTGAACCAGCAGGAAATCTCTCTACTCCCAGGTTGTGCATTCTTCTTAAAAAGGCCACCACATTTTACAAGTCTATTATACTCCCAGGGTGAAGGAGAAAAGTGACTGCCGTGGGACTCAAACCTACAAAGTGTGACAACCTCAGGCTTACAAGTCCAGTGCTTTTAATCACTCACAGGGCGTGTGTATCTACAGAGATACCGATACAGATGGCCTAAAGAGTCGGCTACCCAAGTCGCAGGACATGTGTGTAGATAAAAACCTGGGACCTGTTTCACTAGTTTCGTGACAAAAGTGTTAGACAGGCATGAAAAGCGGCACAAACAGTGCAAGCAAGAACGAACAAAACGAAGTTACGTTTCATAACGCATGTCACATCTATTGTCGCATGTTGTGTCACAATGTCGGTGTTGCGAACAGTGACACTACAGCACCACTTGTGCCAGCGCTACTTGTGTTGTCACGAAAAACTAGTCATATATGTCTGTATGGTGTCACAGACGCCATCTAGACATGTCACAGAACTAGTGAAACAGGTCCCAGGTCCTTCTATTAGTCTCCTACATAATTATTGTCATGTCTAAAGGCATTTGGAGGGCTGGCTGCTTTTTTTGTCTTATGTAAATCAAATATAACCTAGGGTCATGTGAACATGACACATGCTTCAAATGTTTACCCAATGTAAGGTGCCCATCAGTCCGTACCTCTACGGAAATAACTCCAGTAACATCCATTGAGTGACCCCAGTACTGCCTGTTTACTTATCATTAGCCAAACCTTGTTCTGTACGATACCATATAACACTCTTCTAGTGCAATACAGGACAGTTGCAATGTGGCAATGATAACAGAAACTGTATGACGCATGAAAACGGGATATATGTAAAGTAGAGTAGATGTTGAGTCTAGATATAACATAATAGAACTGTTTAAGAAAGAAAAATACAAGGATGGCAATTTTTTATGTTATGAAACCTGTAACTGGGAAAGAAGTAGATACGAAACTATTTCTTTTATTAAAAAATGGACCGTGATCACTATTGGCCAGAGTTTCACATTAAATGGTTATTGTTTTGTCTTTGTATGTTCTACATTTCTCGTGCTTGATGACCAAAGGGAGTACCTTTGTATTGAAGAAACGAAATAAACGTCATCGCTCAAAAAAAGAAGAAAAAAGGTGATAATCTCTAACTTTGCATGTTTGCCTGCTTTGTTTGATGTAGTGTATTTATTACTTCAACCTCACTTTATTGATAAAGCCGGAGACACACCAAGCGAGAAACGCAGCAATAAACAGAATCGCCAACACAAAATAGCGTGTATGTGAGCTATTATCCTACCCCTAATATAAAATTCCATAGGCTTAACATTGGGTTTCCGTATGCCACGCTGACTGGCATACGGAGTTGTATATGCCACTAGTGGCATACAGCATTGTTATCACGTAATATTCCAAAATCGATGAGATAGGGTAGGATAAAATTAAAACCTGATTCGTTTTAATCTTGGCCACCACATTCCACTCCTGAAGTTTTGGCTCCGGACTTCACTCGGCTTCGCCTCATGAAGTCACTATGCCAAACTCCAGTCGTGGAATACGGTGGACAAGATTAAACCTCATCCAGTTTTATGATATTATTTCATATTTCACCTGATAATTACTTCTGAGACGCTGGATTATCGGTGAGAGATATTACTATGAAATAATATCTCACATACTCGCTATTTTGTCTTGACGTATCTGGAGATCGCTATGTTTCCGCTTGGTGTGTCCCCAGCATGAGGCAAGTCCTTATAGCTACAGTGTCAAATACATTGGAAAAGAATACTGTTCCAATCACATAAGACCTCTTTCAATTGGCCGACAAAAAAGGTGTAAATTTTTGTTGTTCTCCTAATTTACCTATTTACATTTCGCGTCAGTAGTGCTAAAGGTCCGTCGGTGGTTCCTAACTGTATATCGGTGATAGCCAATGGAAAAGGGCTTTTAGGAGAACACAAAAAATACCGTTTTCGCTGGCCAATAAAACGGGACTATAGATGTATCAATGCCACAAATAACACTGCTTTTAGTTCAAATTCTCCACCTGTATCATTCTCTGCTACCATTAAACCACCACGATAACTCAAGTCAACAGTAAGCCTTATTGAATGGTCTTTAAGATAAAAGCCAGACTCCAATAAGGAAGAATGGTAATCGAGGCTGGTCCTGCTAGGAGACCCTGGGGAGAGGGGCGGCCATATTGGTTTGTATCTGATTGGTGATGACTCTCCCCTCTGGTTCGCGGAAAGGCCGGGTGGGGTCGCTGGAGTCGCGGCGGCGGCGGACGTGTGATCACGTGGTCAGTGCCCAGCCACGCCATTGGTGGAAACATATCACCTGCAGCAGTGGCGTGGCGCATGCCCAAGCATTTAGCCCCAGCGCCGCTAGAGGTCATTACCATCTCGTGCAGGGGCCCTCTGGGAAGAGCAAAGAAGCGGAGGGAGGAGCAGGGTGGGGTGGGTTAAGATGGATCGCCGTGCATCTCCACCAGATAGCCTTCCGTTTTTCTTTTTTAAATTTCGTTTATTGTTCTCTCACCCCTGGAATTTTTTTCATCCCATACACTTTTTTTTGTTATTTATTGATTAAAATAACGCGAAAGTTGGCGACGTAACATTTTGCTCCTTAAGCTCCAGGTACTTGATTGTATATCTTGTATGTTATATATTTACTATATACCCGAAATTAAAAAAAATCTATTTAAAAAAAAATCTATTTCAATTTTTTAAATAAATGTGTATGGCCAGGTGGTCCGTATTTTAGTGTACGGACCGGCGGTCCGTACAGTATTTATACGTCATATGCCGAAACGGTGCGTATTTACAGTATATACGGCATGGGTATATAGTAATTGATTGTACATATTGTATGTTCGTTTTGTAATAGACGGAAACTATGTTCCGGTTGGAATAAGTCAAAGTTACGAGGTAAGGCTTGGAAAAATTACTGCCCAAGGCTTAGCCTATGGCAGTAATTTTCCCAAGCCTTACCTCGTAACTTTGACTTATTTCAACTGGTACGTGGTTTCCCTATTCCTATATACCTTCAATTGTCGACTAATATCGATAAAAACCGAATGTCTCTGAACGTCAACCTGGGAGGAAAACGTCAACCTGGGCAGTAAACAAAAGTTATTCCACCCCCAGCAGCGTTAAGTAATCATAGTTTGTTCGCTCATAGGTATATAGGAATTATCAATATTATATATGCTAAATACAATAGTGATTAACGTAGAAAGGCTGAATATAGGTATAATATGACATAATATAAACAAGACAGTTTGAATATAAATATGAATAGGTATAAATAGATTATAGGATTGACTTTTAACGATTTCGTTTTCACCGTATTTCATTATGTTACTGGCGTCCATCTTGGTCTAGTAAGTTCTTCGTAAGAACTTACTAGACCAAGCTAGATGGACGCCACTAACATTGGCAACACGTTCTCCATGCCCCTGCGAGAATTGCAGTCCGTTCTCCATAGTCTATATCCTGTGCATCGTTCATTATTTTAATGTGTACATGGGTGAGATAGATACAGAAAGCAATGTTTTTTGGGTAGTTTAACATCCAATATGTTCTTATAGACTTGTAGGCTTACTTTGGGTTTGACCCTATCTATGAGATGAATGTAGGTAGAAATCTCACCCCTACACATTTATCGAGGTGACAATTCTTTTACTTCCCACACCACATAGACATGGTATGAGAAGGATTGGGCTATGATATAGCAGTAAATCTACCACTGCTGGGGGTGAAGGAGAAAGGTGGCTGCAGTGGGACTCAAATCAACAAAGTCTGACAACCTTGGGAATATAAGTCTAGTGCTCTTTACCACTGAGCTTACTCCCCACCTGAAGACTGGTAACTTAACTAGAATGCAAAAAAGACCACGATAAGATCGATTTTGTTATCACTCTTTCTTTTAGAAACACCCTCAGAACTGTTTTATATAGAACGTCCTGACCATGCTGTACAATTCACAGAACGAGATGCTAATTTACGGTTTGTACGGACCGAGGCATTTATGCCGAGTTCCGTACAAACGGTAAATTATCATCGAGTTCTGAGACTTGTACAAGCATGGTTGGACGTTATATATTTACTATATACCCGAAAAAAAAATTAAAAATCAATTTCATTTAGCTTAACAACCAATTTCTTAATAAACGTGTATGACAAGGTGGTCCGTATTTTAGTGTACGGACCAGCAGTCCGTACAGTATTTTCACGTCATATGCCGAAACGGTGCATATTTACAGTATATACGGCATGGGTATATGGTAAACTATGTTTTCTGTAATTAAACGAGCATGGCCACAACACAGGTCTCTTTTAATCCAATCAGTGTTGGGGGAGAATGCACGCAAAATAACAGACGCAAGCTATGAATTATGTATACACTTAAAACAAGAAGGACACGAAGAGAAACGAAGAAAATCATTGTAGAATTCGCTATATTGGTTCTCACAATACATACAAGGGACATGTTTCCTTTCTTACTTATAGGTATATAAGAAAAGTCAACCTAAATATTATCTTTCTTATTTCGGAGGCTGATGGTTCGATTTTTTAGTTAGAATATTTTGAACAGTAGAAAATTACATATTGTTGGTTCCAGCTACTTACTTGTGGCACGTTCTAGCACACATGATAACGCAACCTTCTCGCTGTTTATACTAGATAAATGCAATTTCCAAAAACCTTTATAAGAAAAATTTATCTTGCTAAAGTCCAGTTTGTTTTGGTCGATGAAAATCGTGGAGATTTTTTTAGTTACCCAGAAAGTCTGTCGGTGGTGCCACCGACTGTGCGTCAGTATCGAAAAATCGATGAGGTACGTAGATTTCACTTAGTAACCAAGCTTTCACTCAGTGGTGAGTGGTGCCACATTGCATAATCTAAGAAGAAAAAGTCGTGGGTCATCTCATGAGCTGAGTTTTTTCCATTTACCGATTTTGGGTCAGCAGTGCCAAGAGTCCGTCGGTGGTTCCTGACCGTAGATCGGTGACGGGAAATCATCCAATGAAAACGGGCCTTATATGCACAGGGACCCTGCCAACGCAGAGCTATATCCAACTGAATGGAATACGACTGACCAATAAGAGATCAGCTTTGAAAAGTAGCACAGAGGTGAGCACCAAAGAAACCTCTTGGGCCCTTACAAAGAGCAGTATCGAGGGTAGCGTCACTGCCGATTTGTCGGAGGCCATGCCTCGAGATATCAAATAAACTCTCAGGAGTAAAGAAAATCATACCTTTACATTTTCGTACCACAATAAATATATAGGGAACTAGACCTATAGAAGCAAAGTCACCAGTCCTGAAAATCAGGGCCAATTCAAACACAATTCATCTAGCAGGATTATTCAGATTTATTTAATATTTCCTAAGTTATAGTATATTTCAATATTAAAACTCTGCCTGAAATCTACATTGATACACAGATTTCATCGCAAGCTTGGTTTGTTTTTAGTCCTAAAAAGCCATTCCGACGGTCTACGATTTAGACTCATGTCCACGATTTGAATAATCGGGGACCTAGCGATAGGCTACGATTTTGAAATTTCAAATCATAGCCTATCGGGAAGTCTATCCTAGACCACCGGTGTTGGTGGGGGTGAGCCTTTAGGCCAGTTTCCGTTGGCCGATTACCTGTCACCAATCTATAGTCAGGAACCACCGACAGACTTTTGGCACTGTGGACCCAATATCGGTCAATGGAAACGACCCAGCTCGTGAAATGACCCACGCCTTTTTCTGCTTAGATTATGCAATATGGCACCACCCACCACTGAATGAAAGCTTGGTCACTGAGGGAAATTTACTACCCTCAGCGATTGTTCTATACCGAGCACAGTCACTGGCACCACCAACAGACTTTCTGTGTAATTCAAAAATCTAATCAATCTTCGTCAGGGTATGTAGACGTTAGGGCCCATCACCCGAAAGTTGGGACGTTAGGGCCCACTCATCGGGATGTTAGGGCCTGCCTAAAGCCAACCTAGGGTTAGGGTTAGGGTTAGGATTAGGATTAGGGTAAGGGTTAGGGATAGGGTTAGGGATACTTACTTATATTTACTACTAAATAAAGTATTTGTTCACAGTTGAGATGCTTGAGTACGGAAGATTTAAAATGGGTTGAGTACCTTACAGGTCGAGTATTTTATGGGTCGAGTTCTCCAGTATTCAAACATTAACCAATTATGCAAAATTAGGTGGGCCCTAACGTCTATTTATGCTACATCTCCCTCCCGGCACCACAGGTGCGACCACGGCATCGCCGTGCGGCCGAGGCGTGACTGAGGCTTTCACCCCCCCCCCTGGGGTACGGTGGGCCCTAACCTCCCGACTTTAAGTTGGTGGGCCCTAACGTCCTGCAACCTTCACAACCCCGGTGTAGGGTGGGCCCTAACGTCCCGACTTTAAGGTGGTGGGCCCTAACGTCCTGCAACCTGCGTCGGCCAATGGAAACAGGCCTTTTACTGGATCAAATCCTGGCTCTATTGTTAATGACTACATCCACGATCTATGGTAGTGTAGTCCGTCCACTATGTCCGTTAAGTGGACGTATTGAGCGTTAGTGCTCACAAATCTCGTCCTGAACCACGCGGACGAGGCTCGGTCATGTCCCCGTGATAAATAATTGGTGGTGGGGCTTGTCCTTGCTGCTTTACTGCGGGACAGCCTCATTAGGTGGCTCTTGTGTGGTCTGCAGAATGAACTTTGCTCTAACTGTAGATCTACATCATACAGTGTTGCGGACAGCGAGTAGAATTCAAGCTTGTCGAAAAGTAGTGCTCCCAGCAGTGACTGCAGCACTACTATAGAGAAACTGTATTCTTGTGAAGTAATCTTCTGGTTCCCGAACAGGTTTCGCTGGAGGTTTAAACCTCTGGAGAAACGTGTGGGGTACCAGACGATTACGTACACAGGTTTACTATAAACCCATGCCATATATACTGTCGTGGCATACGGTGGCCAAGATTAAAACTCATCCAGTTTTACGATAGTATTTTATCTAGTTTGAATCGCTACGTAATTCACGTGGCTTCGCCTTGTGAATTACTACGCTATTCAAACACGATGGGATACGAGCTCTGGCCGTAAACTTATATAGGCTGCTGAATTCATCTCACCCTTCACATTGACTAATTGGCTCAACTTTGTATCATAGTCCTCCATTGAGTTTTTTTTTTTACTAAATACTCTATGGGCATTGAGTACGAGTTCGTAATGTTAAGTCTATGGGGAAAAAATATCAGGGGTGAGATAAAGGAGTTTACTATATACCCATGCCATATAAACTGTAAATACGCACCGTTTCGCCATATAACGTAAAAGTACTGTACGGACCACTGGTCCGTACAGGAAAATACAGACTACCTTCCCATACACGTTTATCAAGATATTAGTTGTTAAACCAAATGAAATTTTGTTTTTTTAAGTTTCGGGTATATAGTAAATATAGAACGACCTACCATGCACGCCATTTCGTGATGGTGATTCTGTTTATCGCTGCGTTTCTCGCTTGGTGTGGCTCTGGCTTCAGGCTTCATGCTGGAGACACACCAAGCGAGAAACGGTAGCGATCTCTGAAATTGCCAATATGAAATAGCATTTACTATATACCCATGCCGTATATACTGTAAATACGCACCGTTTCGGCATATGACGTAAAAATACTGTACGGACCGCCGGTCCGTACACTAAAATACGGACCACCTGGCCATACACATTTATTAAAAATATTGAAATTGATTTTTTTTTAAATTGATTTTTTTTTTAAATTTCGGGTATATAGTAAATATATAACGTCCAACCATGCTTGTACAATTCACAGAACTCGATGATAATTTACAGTTTGTACGGAACTCGGCATAAATGCCTCGGTCCGTACAAACTGTAAATTATCATCTCGTTCTGTGAATTGTACAGCATGGTCAGGACGTTCTATATAAATATGATATCATTTCTGAATAGCATGTCTCACCAATGATGTTGCGTCTTACCCGGCGTTTACACTAGACGACTAAATATGTGACGACTGTAGATCGTCAGCCAATAGTCATCAGGCGGTGGCAATGTCCACCGCAAAAGTCGTCGACGTCAGAATTCACCTGAGCGTTTATACTGACGACTATGGCTTTTCCCAGAATCGCCGCCTATGTAGACGACTATTTCAAACCGGCTTAAAATAGTCGCCGGGGTCAGAGCGTGTCTTATAGTCGTGAGGTGGTGCCTTATTGCGTAATCAGACGTAACCAGACGATCTGCAGTCGCCACGGGCTTAGCGTTTACATTAGACGATATCTAGACTTTTACGGCTGAAAGTCGTCAGGTTCAAGAATCGCCGCCTATAATCGTCTAGTGTAAATGCCGGGTAAAAAACAATAATCAGGTGAAATATGAAATAATAGCCATTTTTTGTTGTTGTGTCTCCGGTGTAAGGGAATATGCCACTTGGTACTGGGGGCCTGCGTTGTTGTTTTATGCACCACTCTAGGTTTTGAAAACTTAAATGTTAACCGAGTCCCTTGCCTACTACTCCCTACACGGGAGCCACGTCAGTCTGACCTTTACAATGATCTCCGGAGACTAAAATGGTCCTGTGTGTCTCATGTAGACTACCAGGTGTTTACAGATAAGCCAAGCACCCCTGTCATAAGATCTCTCACTCTCTTAAGCCGGATGCCCATCTACCGATTTAGGGTTGAACGATTAGTTCCCAAATTGTATAGCAGTCGGCCACCTTGTCGCAGGCAAATTACGTAACCCCTCGCTCGATCCGCACACTGATAATATTGGTGTATGGTCCACTAATCGCTGGGGGAGGGCAAAAACCGAGAAACCAAAGAAACCGAGTGTTCACTAATCGCTGTGTAGCCTAGCCTAGCTGTCCTACATCTAGCGACTCCGTTAGGATGGCTCGGCTGAGACAAATTACGCTCCGTTTGTCGCCGACAAACATACGTAAATGTTCCGAAATCAGTAGATGGGCATTGGGCTTAAGTGTTATGCTGTACTCTCACTATGCTCTATAGGGGAAGAATCTTTAACAAACTAGGCTTAGAGCCTTGAGAATCCATTGGCCTGCCTCCCATACTACAGATGTACATCAATGTGTGTCTCATGTCGACTACCAGGTGTTTACAGATAAGCCAAGCACCCCTCTCATAAGATCCCACACTCTCTAACTGGTATTCTGTACTCTCACTACACTCTATAGGAGAGGAATTCTTAGCGAACTAGGCTTAGAGCCTTGAGAATCCATTGGCCTGCCTCCCATACTAAAGATGTACATCAATGCAGCCCAAAGATTCCTTGTGCCAGTGGATTCTCAAGGCTCTAAGCCTAGTTCGTTGATAATTCTTCTCTCATAGAGCATAGTGAGAACCTTGTACAGAATACCACGTAAAGAGTGTGAGATCTTATGAGAGGGGTGCACCCAAACCATCCGATCTAGCCCTATTGTAAAGCAATACATTTAGCGATGAGTAGGTTAGAGTATGCATAATGACAGTTTACCAGATGATTTTCATGTTGTTAGGTCCGGTGTCCACCTACTACGATTTGGCTCCGATATGGTCTACGATGCACCTCCCGATAAAAAACCAAAATCACTTCTATTACCTTGTACCCTTTGACAGCTAAGTAAGATATGCTGAGCAGTTATGGGCACATTGCATGCTTGGCATTTTGGGGGATTTTCTCCTTTAAGAAGGTATTCTGGAGTGACCTATTTTCAAACAGTAAACTTCACCTGTTTCTCTTCCCAAATACAGTTGGATGAATGGTATGCAGTTTGTTTCTTATTTGTCCTTGTTGGCTCTTAATATCACCTTCGTGTAGGTTTTGTACATGTCATACTAATACTTCTGGGGAAAATCTCTCTCGTGATGGTTACATAATATTCATAAGTTAGTTTTCTTCTAATAAGAACGCTATATTTACCACTCCAAGTCATAGTACGACACAATTGATATATTGATATTGCGTCTCCGAGAATTTAGAAGATATAATCACTTGCAAGCATCTGCTAGGTATCAAATATGTGTTTCCCATAATAGTGGTCCAAAAAGCCTTGTGGAAATTATTGCTATCAGCAAACACTAAATCAGCTCCCAATAATTAAAGTAAATAGCTTTTGATATCAATACTCCCGACAATACCATATTTTCCCACTCCCTGCATATCACAGTTAGTTATTTTCCACTGGCCGACTATTCGCCACCGATCTGCAGTCAGGAACCACTGACGCCAGGTCGGTGAATGGAAACAGACATGTAGAGAAGTATTCACCGATTAATTGTGCATAGATTATGAAATAAGACCTCCAACTGACTTGGTCAACGACCAAAACGGGATTTGAAATAGTCGGTGATGGTCATTGCGTTTGGAGGACATTTTTATCATCATTTAAATGCGGTAGAAACAAGGCAGAAGGCTCTTTTCCATTGGCCGACGAAAACGGTGTAGATTATATGAATTCTGCTAATAGCCTATTTCCATTGTGCCTCAGCAGTGCTAAAGGTTCGTCCATGGTTCCCAACTGTAGATTGGTCACGGCCAATGGAAATGGGCTTTTAGGAAAACTAAAAAAATCTACAACGTTTTCGTCGGCCAATGGAAACGGGCCTATACACTAAACCCTAACCGATTTTCAGATCCGACGTGCAGTCTTTGGCCACCACCAACCGACTTTTAGGAGAACTCAATTAATCAGTTAGGTTTTTGTCGGCCAGCGGAGAATGGTTTTATGAAGGTTAGGTGTCTTTAGCATAATGCCGGGAACGTGATGCTGGAGGCCCTTCAGTAACATGTGAAAAGTCACTTATTATAGTGGGTCGAGAGGTCAACTCGGCAAACTGCCTGGCACCTGGGACCTGTTTCACTAGTTTTGTGACATGTCTAGATGGCGTCTAGATAGTGTGTCTGGTTTCATAAGAACTAGACATTAGTGCCGCTTTTTATGTCCGTCTAACACTTTTTCCATGATGTGTAGATTTGTCTAATTCTTATGTTTGGGGTCCGTCTTTTCCTAAGGGCAGCTACTTGTGTTGTCACAAAACTAGACAACCCCAATGTCTGTATGGTGTCACAGACATGTCACGAAACTAGTGAAACAGGGACCTGTTTCACTAATTTTGTGACATGTCTAGATGGCGTGTCTGGTTTGTCCGGTTTCATAAGAACTAGACATTAGACTTCGTTTTGGCCGTTCTTGCTTGCACTGTTGGTGCCATTTTTGTCACGAAACTAGTGAAACAGGTCCATGATGTGTAGATTTGTCTAATTCTTATGTCTTAGGTCTGTCTTTTCCTAGGGGCAGCTACTTGTGTTGCTACCAAACTAGACAACCCCAATGTCTGTATGCTGTCACAGACATATCACGAAACTAGTGAAACAGGTCCCAGGTCCATGATGTGTAGATTTGTCTAATTCTTATGTTTGGGGTCTGTCTTTTCCTAAGGGCAGCTACTTGTGTTATCACGAAACCAGACAACCCCAATGTCTGTATGGTGTCACAGACATGTCACGAAACTAGTGAAACAGGTCCCTGGATGGCTGTGGTAATACGCCGATGTTCATGGTACTTTCCTGTTACATATTATCACAATCAAAATTGACATGGTCACTGCCAAATGTGAGTAAAGTAAACCAAAGCAAGTCTAATTGAACAAATTGGACGTTAAACTACCCAAACAAACAAAAAACCTATCTGTAGATCGGTCAATCGTGTCAGCTCACTTCTTGTCAGAGCTGTATTGTTTAGCTGTGTAACGTATACTATAATGTGACAGGTAGTTACAGGCTGGGAGGTTGAAATCAATAGAGGGACACAGGGACTGTGTTTACAGTTGTATATCAGGTTACGATGTAAACAGATCTCAAGTAACCTAATGTTCCTTCTAAGGGACCGATGAAGGAGATTAAAGAGGAAGCTCGTGATTCATGGTATAGAACACGAATTTTCAATTAAGTCCCGGAGTCCACCTACTATGATATGGCTCCGATATGGTCTACGATGCACCTCCCGATAAAAAATCAAAATCGTGTCGGATGGTCCCCTAATATCGGGGCAGTTGACCACGTTTCTGCGATTAGACACCAATATAAACCCCATACAAAGCCATGGTGGATTGGCATGTCTGGGCATATGTCTACGATTTTGCACCTTCACGATATGTCTCCGATATTTGCTTTTTGTATCGGTGCCATATCGGTAGTTCTAAATTTCTATCGTAGTAGGTGTACGCCAGGCCTAAGAATAACAAAGAATATCCATGGCCCACATGTACTATTCAAAATGTGTTACGATGAGCGTATAATGTGCCATATTAATGACGGACTGAAGTTGGTGTTTCAAGAAGAAATATCATCCGTTGGTATGGCTGGCTGACAATCCCTGACATTATCTATAAGTTGCGTGCTTTCTTATCATTGCTGCAGTGACTAAAAGAGGAGACAGAAGACATAGACAATAATCAATGGTTTTCTGGGCAGGTGGACGCAAACCAATTATTACAAGTCGTTGACGTGTAATACTACTCGAGCGTTAGCAACCGTGTGATTTACTGAGCCGCCTGTCCATAAAACCATCGTTTATTGTATTTGTGCAGTTATATATATATAAACAATTATTGTATTTATAAAACAAAGTAATTAAACAGGAATTGTCATATCAAAGGACATATCAATAGGGACTATTTATTTGCTCAATAGCACAAAGGGATTATTTTCCCGAATACAATGGCTTTAAGGCGTTATTATCCATCGTATCCAAAGACCCCATTGAAAATGAATGGTGACTCAGTTTTTGAATTTGTGGACAGGCGGCTCTGTAAACGTGTATTACTACACGTCAACCTCTCGTGGTTTACGGCAGACCGTTCATAAAACCATCGATTATTGTCTATGTATGCAATGGATTTGAATCCGTATACAATTGTAATGTAGCCCAGCAGTATACATAGGAGGTAGTCATGTATAACCATTACTGCAAAGCTCAGAACATAAATCAATGGATATAAAAATTAATAGATGAGGGATTAATTTGTATAAAATGAGGTTATATCAGTAATTACATAATCAACAGGTCCTCATCTTTGCTCACTAAATATTACAATATGGATAAGTAAGAAGTTTTCATCAAAGACATTTCCGAGAACTGACTTCTACTTATTCTGCTCAGAAGTAATCCATATTAAAAATCACTTATAGATTGTAAAGAGATGCAAATTACTTTCATCGCAGAGAGTTGTATTACCTTTACGAGATAGTCTCAGCTCCATCAAATAATTCACTTTCAGTGTAGGGCGCTGCCTGCGCTACGGGAGTGTGATTAGGCACTACCACACGCCACATCTACTGCCAGGAGAGCATCATTGCCTCTAGACTTGCTCAAGCCTTTGATTATGGACATTAAGAGGGGGCGTCCACCAACCACGACAAGGCTGCGCCAACGGCTTTCCGACAAGGTCCACGACAGCTCTACGATTGGAAGCCTTGTCATAGCCTTGTCGTGGTTCGTGGACCACAGTTCCCGACAAGAGGCTACGACAAGGCCACGACAGGCTGCGACATGAAGCTTGTCGGGAGCCTGTCGGGGGCTTTCCAACAAGGTTACGACAAAATTGAACATGTTCGATTTTGGAGCCGTGTCGTGGCGTGTCGTGGCGTGTCGGGAGGTTGTCACAGAGGTCTACGATAGAATATTTAGGTGGAGCGTGCACTTCCCGACAGGCTGCGACAAGGGGTCATGACAGCTCCCCTCCTCACGACAATACTGCGACAAGGCACCAATTGGAACTTTCTTGTCGGCGTGTGTCGCAGCCCTGTCGTGGTTGGTGGACGCCCCCTTCCATGATTCAGAAAAGTTAAGATTTTTGGTTTGGTTTGGTTGATTTAACGTCCGATAATCATAATTAAGTGTTATCAGACTGCTGTGGTAAAGATATAGTATGTTGCAGTGTGAATGGTCCAGGAATCAAAGACTTGTCCATTAGGAACGAAACCTCCTGTAGACTCCAGCCGCTCCATATAACCATACACCTTCTCCTACCCCTCTCCCTCCTCCAGGTTCTTGGGTACTATGCTATCAGAGCAATAAATCCTGCCTGTGGACAACCTTAAGACTGTGTGTTTACAATTAAGACTCCTGTAACCCCTCCCCTCACCGAGCGTCCCCGACATGAATTGGAGAACATCAATCTCCAAGCAGATATCCTGCCCGGTAGCAAGGAACTCTGCATGGAGAGTACTGGACAAGCGTGGCGCTAACCAGCGCCTGAAATCTGACACCATTACCGATTTGACCAGTCCCTGTATCGAGGAGAGGAGGGGTAGGGTAGGTGGAGGGATACAGGGACTGTCCCTGTATCAAGGAGAGGAGGGGTGGAGGGATACAGGGACAGTCCCTGTATCGAGGAGAGGAGAGGAGGGATGGAGGGATACAGAGACTGTCCCTGTATCGAGGTGAGGAGGGGTGGAGGGATATAGGGACTGTCCCTGTATCAAGGAGAGGAGGGGGGAGGGATACAGGGACTGTCCCTGTATCAAGGAGAGGAGGGGTGGAGGGATATAGGGACTGTCCCTGTATCAAGGAGAGGAGGGGGGGAGGGATACAGGGACTGTCCCTGTATCAAGGAGAGGAGGGGGGGAGGGATACAGGGACTGTCCCTGTATCGAGGAGAGGAGGGGTGGGGTAGGTGGACGGATACAGGGATTGGAGCCTGTATTCCGGTGAGGAGGGGTGGGTAGGTGGACGGATACAGGGACTGGAGCCTGTATCGAGGAGAGGAGGGGTGAGGTAGGTGGAGGGATACAGGGACTGTCCCTGTATCGAGGAGAGGAGAGGAGGGGTGGGGTAGGTGGAGGGATACAGGGACTGTCCCTGTATCGAGGAGAGGAGAGGAGGGGTGGGGTAGGTGGAGGGATACAGGGACTGTCCCTGTATCGAGGAGTGGAGAGCAGGGGTGGGGTAGGTGGAGGGATACAGGGACTGTCCCTGTATCGAGGAGAGGAGAGGAGGGGTGAGGTAGGTGGAGGGATACAGGGACTGTCCCTGTATCGAGGAGAGGAGAGGAGGGGTGGGGTAGGTGGAGGGATACAGGGACTGTCCCTGTATCGAGGAGAGGAGAGGAGGGGTGGGGTAGGTGGAGGGATACAGGGACTGTCCCTGTATCGAGGAGAGGAGAGGAGGGGTGGGGTAGGTGGAGGGATACAGGGACTGGAGCCTGTATCGAGGAGAGGAGGGGAGGGATATAGGGACTGTCCCTGTATTGAGGAGAGGAGGTGTGGGGTAGGTGGAGGGATACAGGGACTGGGGCCAGTCTACATTGCCTCTTCCCCCTCCTCCCCCCCCCCCTCCTCCTGGCAGCAGCAGCGCAGTGCTAGAGAGTGCACCACGAAGGTGATAACTCACTCCCGTCAGATTACTCGCGCTTTTTTTCCCGCGGGAAGCAGTGACTCTCCCGCCAATTACCACAGAGGAAATCCGGAGTCGCCAGACGACAATTAACCAAGTGAAAACACCTGCTCTTGATATTCTCTCTCCTGATCGATTTCGGACGTGGATGCCTCCCATCCCCCACTGGGTCCGCTAGGATCATCCCTCTGGGTGTATGGAAAGTGGGTCTGCAAGGAATGCACTGCGGATGTGATCAGCAAAGTATACTTAAAGTGGAATTCACACGGTGGGATTGATGCACCTCACAGGGTTTTAAATCTCATGAGATTCTGTTCCTTGTTCAGTGGACTTCACATGTTGGGATTCATGTATCTCACAGGGTTTAAGATCTCATGAGATTCTGTTCCATGTTAAGTGGAATTCGCATGGTGGGATTCATGTAGCTTACAGGGTTCAAAATCTCATGAGATTATATTCCTTGTTAAGTGGAGTTTACATGGTAGGATTCATGAACTTCACACGGTTCAAAATCTCATGAGATTCTGGTCCATGTTCAGTGGAATTCGCAAGGTGGGAATTATGTAGCTTACAGGGTTCAAAATCTCATGAGGTTCTGTTCCATGTTAAGTGGAATTCACACGGTGGGATTCATGTATCTCACAGGGTTCAAAATCTCATAAGATTCTGTTCCCTTTAGGGATAAATGCCGCCGACAATTGCAGGAAAAAAACAGGGAAATGGAACCATATAATATAGACGAAGAATTTGTGTTCGAGTGCAGAATCTCAGCAGGATTTGTCTCAGACAAACACCCTGTGATCACGTACATGAATCCCATCGTGTGAATCCCACTCCATGTATGCTCGATTCCCACTAGGTGATTTTGGGGCATGTGCGTCTTCAGTCGTTGACTATGAGCAGAACTTTGTTTTAGGAATCTTCCATGTCGCTAAGTGGGAAAGCAAAAATGCAAAATCGTCGGCAACTCTTGCCCCGCCTTCTGTGGTGCGTGCATGAGTTGCCGACTCAAGTCCATCCCCAAAAGGCACTGATCTCTTACGCTTTGATTTCAAACATGATTGAAATGTTTGGGCCGCTAGTTGCCGACTATGCCTTCCCGCCCACTGTACAACTGGCGTTTCCCTGCGACTATCCCAGCATGGAGTTGTCCCATTTCACCAAGTCCATATAAGGAATAGAGTAGACCGAGTAGCCAATGACTGCATTCGCAGCAAACCCCGATCTTCACCCTGACCTCCTTACATGATATTTTCTAGCGCCTTGGGACATAGACATCAGTCGAGAGTTGGCCTCGAATCTTAGGGGCCACAACCACCCTCATACCGATCACCAGTTTCTGGGGCAAGAATCTCCTAGTGGGAATTGGCCTTCCCTAGCGAAAGACCAGTCTTCTCTAGAGTGAGAACCAAAGTGATTGCTATTATCTGCATTTTGTAGATTCTCTTACCCCGGAAACAGACGGACACTCTTGTCAATCACTCATGGAAAAATCTATTATTGTGGGTCCAGGAATGGAAAGTCGTTAGAAGTTTAACGGATCGATCAGAGAAAACCTAATTGCTCGGCCTGGATGGTAATGGAGAGCCAGATGTGCAGCTCCAAGGCCCCGTGGCTTTCTGTCCTCATGATGATGGTAAATTGCTATCCTACTTGGATACCATGGCGTGTGTGATAATAGGTTCCTTCTCTAGCAGATGAGGTGGGGAAAGTGTTTTTAACATGCTTCAATTCATAGTACAGAGACAATCATTCGATCAGTTAGAGGCCTACTTAATATATAGAAACAGGATTCCTGTGTTGTAAGTTTCCGGATTACGAACTCGTTTCACCGAAGGTTTAAACCAAGGTTTATCTGCTCATTGTTCTTTGCATAAAAATTGAAATTGACAGGCAGGTTCTTTTCTTTGAACAGAGTGTTGGGCAGCGTGCTGGGCGGTAAGAAGACCTTGACGGCCAGGTCGCTGGAGATGAAACAGTTGGGCGGGATCATCAGCACCTTGTTGTTGACCTTGAGCGCCAGTTTTTTGGAATTTTTGCCCTCATTACTGCGCTATGGGTACTATATTTACGTCACTATATAACTTATTATATATATATAAATTAATTAACCGCCTAACCTCGAAGGACTCGGCAAGTCTAGCTCAAGTATATTATACGCATCAGCTGGTTGTCGGGTGCGTGTATCTAGGTTGCGGGGTCACCAAGGTCTCGTGTGACGTTACGTTCTCCGCAACGGTTATTCCGCTGCCTCAAATCAACAACACGAGTCGTGTTTTAAGTCTTGTGTACGGTTATCGGTGTTTTTGTCTTGATTAGACACCGAAGATGGGTCGTCCGAAGAAGAATAAAGCAGGGAAAAGATCTAATTCCTGTATAGAAGATTCCCAGAACTTTGACAACTCATTTGAGGATGTTTCTGGAGGTTTGAGAGCGGAATGTGAGGCTACAGTCGTGGAGGTTTCACTTCAAGACGGGGTGCGGGAAGCGGAGACGGTACGTTCTACATCGAGACCCAGCCGTCCGTTGATGACTGAAGGATGTCAGGAAGGATTTACTTCAACCAGGACTTCTGCCCAGCAGCTTAGTGAAGGATGTCACTCGGATTATAACTCTTCGAAAGTTGATGAACGGTTAAACGGACTAGAATCTTCACTCTCCACTATAATGCAGATGCTGTCGACATCGCGTCACGAGACTCGCAAAGACGTTGTCAAGACCAAAAGGACTTCCGACAGACACTCCTCTAGTTCAACAATCGAATCGGTCAGTGTCTCAAGATCACGTAGTAAATCACGTCATACAAGAAGAGGTAAATATGATCACTATCACTTTGTGGACAAGGACGAGAAAGTCACGTCTTTTGAGGGTTTAACACTTGTGAATTTGAAACTGTTGCGCGAATTATATGAGCAGGGCAGAGACTTGACAGGCCTTATCGATCATATGATTTTACTCGCCGAGAAGGCTAAAACTAGGGTATTCCAATATGAGGCGTTAGTCAGATATGATATTTCAGTGAAAACTAGAGCTGGCAAAAAAGGTTTGGCTGCTATTGATACCATAGACCCAAGTGACATTATCAAGTTTCTGTCATACGACGGAACTTTGAGCGCAAAAAATGCGAAGTTAGGTTCAACTAAGCAAAGTGGTACTGGTGTTGTCAATACCTGTCACTCTTTCAACAAGACGGATAAGGGTTGTAGTTTCAGTGCCTGCAAATACCGTCACGCTTGCAATATTTGTAGTTCAAATAGTCACGGGGCCCACAGCTGTACGTCAGTACAGAATCAAAAATGATGCCAAATGTCAAATTGTTTTGATCAAGGGTTGGTCAATGATAGTAAAAACACTGAGGTTTTTGAAAGTTGCATTGACACTAGCACTAGGAATTTTTCTTCCTCGATTAATTGCGTTATTTCAAATGCAGATGTTATGGTTGAAAATGTCAAAACAATTTGTGATCCTTATGGAAAAAAAGATATCGCTGTCCAAAGTATGGGTGAAACAAGTGATGTCTCCATTAATGTTGCTATTAGCACTAGTGTGATTGATAACGAAACTAGTTTTGATTCTGGAAATGGTCTACATATTGAAAATGTTGAATTGTGTGATGATACTGAATTTGAAACTTCTGGTTATGGTCAAGATATTGATGTTGTAAATACTGAGGTTGTAATCCTGGATATTGATTGTATTGGTATTGACAGTGACACTGAAAACAGTGCCCCCAAGGTTTCAAATATAGTTGATATGGGGAAAAACCTCAAAACAATTAACAAATCCAGTGAAATTGATGATATTCCTTGCAAAAGTGCTAGGGAACCGGGTAATAACTCATGTACTATTGAAGTAAATACATGTGTTGTTTTTGATAGACCAGACTTTAATTCTGGTGATGATTTTCATGAAGAAAATGTAGAATTATGTACGGACAGTGTATACAGCCCTATCTATACTGTTGATAGTCGTACTGTTGATGACAAATCTAGTTTCGTTTCTGGAAATGGTTTACATATTAAAAAGTTTGAATTTTGTGATGAAACTGAATTTAAAATTGCTGGTTACGGTCAAAATATTGAGGTTGTAAATACGGATGTGAATGTGAACACTGATTTTTCTCCCATTTACACTGTCAAAAGTAAAGCTGGCAAAATTAATATATACAATGAGTGTATCTTGAGTAAATGTGATTGCACATTTTTTATTGGGAACTCACCAGTCCAATTAAAACCATGTCGTAATGCTGCTTATCTCGGTTTTGAAAATGCTGATACCATGTTGAGTGAATATGACAAAGAATTTATTTGGGATGGTTTGACTGTAGGATTTCAGATTTTAGATAATGACTACGCGTCTGATTACTCTTGCCCAAATTACAACTCCATTTTGGAGGATAGTGGGTGTCAGGAGATGACTGAATTAATAGAGTCTGAGTTGTTGAGCAGTAAAGTCTCCATGGTTGTAACATGTGCTGTTCATCTTACAGACATCGAATTGGATGGACTGAGGGTAAAACAAGATAAAATTCTGGATTCATGTCTATCTTTCAACACTAAACAGGTCAGGACAAAGCAGCTTGAATGTTATTTAAAATTTACAAGTCTTAGGTCATGGCGGCCTTTTCCGACCACTTCTGACTTTTTGTCAGTGTATTGTACTTACTTGACAAGTTTTCTTAAACCATCGTCCATAAGGAACTATCTGTCAGCAGTCAACTTCTATAACAAACTGTATGGTTATCAGGATATGTCAACTGACTTCAAGTTAAAGATGACTTTGAAGGGTATTGAAAGACTATTCCATGTAGACTCTACTACACGTTATCCGATCTCTGTTAATGACATGAAATTGTTATTTTCCAAGTTGGATATGGAATCAGAATCAGACAATGTTTTCTGGTTATGCCTACTCTTGGGCTTTAGGGGACTTCTAAGGAAATCCCATTATACTTTCTCTTCCCACACTATTAAGAGGAAGGATATCTGTGTTTACAGTGACCACATCGAGCTAGTGGTTCGTACATCTAAAACGGACCAGTTAGGTTCCAGGAAACAAATCTTGAGATTTGATGACATTGATTCTTCTCCATTCTGTATGAAACCATATCTAAACAATGTACTTCAATTTCAGAAACCGGTTTCAGATGATTATCTACTCAGATTCAGGAGTGGAAACACACTCCTACCTCTGACCTATCAGAGAATAAATAATAGGTTAAAAAGCCTTGCTAGTGATATAGGTTTTGGTGTTGGCTCAGTTACATGTCACTCTCTTAGACATGGCGGAGCAACTTTTCTAAAGGACCTGGGTCTGCCTACATCAGACATTAAGGTCAGAGGTAATTGGGTGTCTGGTGTGGTGAACACTTATCTACACCAGACTTCTGCCACTGTAAAGTATTCTGATCGGTTGGCAGCGAATCACTTGAAATTATTGAATTGATCTCTCAATTGTGGCTGGCGGGTTTTTGCCCATGTTTATATATATTTACCGCCATCCCTGTTTCGTGTTCAATCCATTCACCCATTTATTATAGGTTAATATTATTTATGTCACTATATAACTTATTATATATATATAAATTAATTAACCGCCTAACCTCGAAGGACTCGGCAAGTCTAGCTCAAGTATATTATACGCATCAGCTGGTTGTCGGGTGCGTGTATCTAGGTTACGGGGTCACCGAGGTCTCGTGTGACGTTACGTTCTCCGCAACGGTTATTCCGCTGCCTCAAATCAACAACACGAGTCGTGTTTTAAGTCTTACCTTTAGGCTTAGCCTATTTTATGTATCGATCTAGATGTTCAGGTTTATTGTAAATGTGTTAATAAACCCATGTTTATATATATTTACCGCCATCCCTGTTTCGTGTTCAATCCATTCACCTATTTATTATAGGTTAATATTATTTATACACTGGAATGTGAATATGAATATTCGGAATAATATAGAAAGACATGGTTAGTGTGTCTGAATGGAATCTGTTCAGAGATATTTTGGTCAGAAATACTCAACGAATTCGAAGAATGAGGTGAGTGTTATTGACCAAAAATCGAGGAACAGATGGAATTCAGACACACTCACTATGTCTTTTTTATTATTATATACCTAGAAATCATTAAGAATACCATTCTACAATTCATTAAATAGTAGAATGAGTGGTCACGTGGTACAGCGGGTAGTATTATATATGTATATTACGCCACAGTGTGGACGAATGAAATCATTACTACTGGGGCATAAACCTGAGACATTCGTGCACCGGTATATAATAATATACGGTTAGTGTGACTGAATGGTATCTATTTCGGTCAGAAATATTTACAGAGTTCGAAGAACGGGATGAATATACATATCCGATCAAAATATCGGGGAACAGATGCAATTCAGGTATACCTACTATCATTGTTATTGACCGAGAAATGAATGCCATTTTACTATTTGACAACTGACTTTTTCGAGATTGAAAGTTGTCACGTGGTACGAAGGGACGTATGAATATTCTTTCGGCACTCAGTTGCGGACGGAACCCATACTTTTGATCAATAAAAGTGAGGCATTCGCCCTATGTATAATAATATATAGAGACATAGTTAGTATGACTTAGTATGACTTAGTATGACTGAATGGAATCTATTTTGATCAGAAATACTCACCGAGTTCGAAGAATGAGGTAAGTTTTTTTTACCAAAATATCAAGGAACATATGGAATTCAGTAACACTCACTGTGTCTCTTTATTACCATATACCTAAAAATCATTAAAAATGCCATTCTACAACTCACTAGATAGTAGATTGAATGATCACGTGGTACGGAGGGACGTATGGATATGGCCAGATGTCATGGACCATCGTCAAATGGGCAGGGGCAGGGGTCAAAAATAAAGTTAGGAGTATGGTTAAAACCTTTTGTATGTGAATAGTACAGTGGGTGGGGAATATGTTGAATGTATGAGGGTAGGTTAAATACCTATAATAAACATACACCACAGAGCCAAAGTTTGGTAGTACATATGCTATTCGGAAACGATTGACTCCCTCTTTCTAAACACTGCAAAGATTATACTGATAAATTTAATTTTGAAGCCTAATTATCCAATTTTTTTTTAAGCTCCATGACTAGTTTGAGTAGGTATTCTTTCTTTTTGTTCTGAACCTTACTAATGGTAATATCAGCTAGGGGGTCAATCGTTTCCACAGGGAGTCAATCGTTTCCACATCCCCAGATATGGGTTCATAACTATGTGCAGGGAAGGAGTAAAAGAAAGCTTGTACCATGTGAAGTTACCTTGATATTAGGGGCTATTTATATGAAATGGACAAGAGTAAAATATTAAATACATGTTAGCTATCACTGTAGGGTGGGAGTCAATCGTTTCCACACAAAAACTACACAAACCAAGGGAATAGGCTCCCAGTCCTATCATAGTATAGTTAGATATGATTTCTTTTCATATATACATAGGTACAGGTTAAGGCTTACCAGGATATATTTTATTCCTGTCTGTGCTTTATGTAGATGTTGGGAGGGTTCCTTCTTTAGGGAGTCAATCGTTTCCACACTAAAACTACACATGTACATTTTGCCATGAAGACAGTATACTACCCTCCCCAAAAATGTGTAAATGGTCAAAAAAAATTCCTTAACCTATGGGGACCCAGTTAAGAACAATGATTGTCAACATTTTATACTCTTTCTACTAATGCTAACTATTGCAATTATGGTATAGTCATTTTATCATGAAAAAACATCCTGTTTTAGGTAGTTTGGGCCTTCTATCTCCGTTATTTATGATCCCACATAGGCAAAACCATGGTTCCCCTGTAAGATCCGATTGGGCCTGACCAGGAAACACAATAAAATAATAGATATCTATTAAATTTAGCGTATTATTAAATGGAGAAGCAATAATGGTTATTTGACGACGATCCGTGACATCTGGCCATATAGTAATATAGCCTCGACTGCATTGATGTTCTAGCCTTTAGTTGGGAATAGGTAACACGAGAATATACATAAACATATGAATCATAGTCATAAACAGCAGTGTGGATGATATAGACAATAATCGATGGTTTTGTGGACAGGCGGCCGTCAACCACGAGGGGTTGACGCGTAGTAATACACGAGCGCTAGCGAGTGTATTACGACGTCAACCGCGAGTGGTTTACAAAGCCGCATGTCTACAAAATCATCGTTTGTTGTATTTATTATCCATCTTTTCAAACAAATTAAACCCAGTAATTGCCATATTAACACGTATAACAATAGGAACTTTTTCTTTTGCTCTATAGCAAAAGGAACTATTTTCCCCGTATACCATGGTTTTGAGGCGGTATACCACAGGTTTGAATCCGTATACCACAGTTATGGTATCTGACAGGTTTTATACAATGGGTCATTTTCAATGGGGGCTTTGTATACGATGGATAATTAAAACATGGATACAACGCCTTTCATACAACACACACCTGTTATATACTTGCTATATTTCCCCTTATTTCTTATTTTCCCCCTTTATAATGGCAGCGTTTATTGACATCAAGAAGATTCAATGGATAGCCCATGGTATGTATATCCTGTATCATATTCTCCAATATGTTATACCTTTCATACCATATTTACAAATATGTTCTTTCATATCATATCTAACATATGGATATGCTTATCATTTACATATTTCTACCTTGTATAAACATGTTTGGTTCATAAAATTAAAATAAGTTTCATTTTCCCAACTCTAGACTCTCCTTCTATTGTGTTCAGGATACAGGGTAATGACACCGAGATACCCATGATATTTTCTCTGCAAGATGTTTAAAGAAGAACAGTTAAAAATACGAGACTTGCAGATGCACCTATTGTACATGTTGATCGCCCAAATGGTATGGCTTATACAAGATCGGTAACTTCTCATGGTGGTGTGGCTTGGAATAATCTTGTCCCTATAGTACGTGACACTGAATCATTGACCATGTTTAAAGCATTAACCAGAGCCAATATGAAGGCCAAAATTTGGCTAGACTAGTTGTTATTGGTAATACTAAATTGTACTACAAAATCATTGTCTCATTATGACTACTCCTGACTGATCTATTATTTATTTTGTTGTTCGTTCTTTCCGTTAATTACTATAGCATGTTATAAATGAGCTAATAACTGTAATTCTATGGCTTGGCCTTCTGCCTCTTTATTGAGCTAATATGTTCGTAAGACAACAATGTAAAAAAAAAACGTGTATCGCTTCTTGACTCAATAAAGAAATTAATAAAAAACAAAAAAACTACCACATATCAGTTCACACTATTTCTGAAGTCAGGGATTGAGACCAGCATGGGATAAATCGATTAATACAAAAATGAATGGATTAAGATGACTCACTGACTATTCCACGATGCACTTCAAGCTACTTCTTACGCTTTCTAAGGGTTAAAATTGTGTGCTGATCAAAAACATAAGTTTTGACAGAGGATTGTTTGTTTGTTTGTGGTTTAACGTTCCAGGGGAAACCTATGAAAGTATAGGGTGGGAGCTTGTATCCTATCGAGTCTTAATCACGTAGTAATTCATGAGGCGAAGCCACGTGAATTACGTAGCGATTCAAACGAGATGGGATCGAGCTTTGACCAAACACCTGAATGGATTTCAGAATTTATCTCACCCTTCACATTGACTAATAGGCTGATATTTGCGACATGATCCCCCGATTGAGTATATTTTCTAAATACTCCATGGGCATTGAGTATGAGTTTTCCATATTAAGTCTATGGGGAAAAACTACCAGGAGTTAGATAAACCTGTCCACTTGCCATATTTCCCCTTATTCCTGAAGTCATGGTTTAAGATAAGCACGGGATAAATATATATCCCGAAAATCCCGAATATATATTTGAATCACTGACTCCGATATGGAAGAAATTATTGATGAGGGAAAGTCACATGTAATTTGATGTCAAATGAATGAATAAAGTTTTAGCTAAAAAAAAAAAAAGTTATTGCTTATAGATACCATCCTGCCCCCATGATCCCACACTCCCAGCTGTTATTACGTTGCCTGACACGGATCTGGTTTGAATCTGCTATTCATAGGACCCGGTGAGAAATGTGAGCGTAGAAATACCAGCCCGTGGTTGAGGCCATGCAGGAAGCAGGTTGTCTGACTCCGGCGAAAATAAGATGACGCAGATGGCCGGCATTCAGAGGATCTGCCTGGAGATTTCAACGCAACCTTCCGAAAACGTAACCAAACGGGTGTAAAATGTAATGGCGGATGTCAACGATGCTTAAAGGCATATCGGACAATTTGGCTTGAAAATTAAAACCCATGTCAATTTCCTGAAAATTTAATATGATGATCTCCAAGTGTTGTAGATCACATATTTGACTTAAAAATCGGGGGTCACCGTGCTAGTTTTTGATTTATAGATCAATATTATGATAGTTTTATATTAGAATATATAGAAATTCTAAAAAGTATTTTTTCACATAGTAAAACTCATG
Organism: Alentia gelatinosa; assembly: GCA_950022655.1. Classification (NCBI taxonomy): domain Eukaryota; kingdom Metazoa; phylum Annelida; class Polychaeta; order Phyllodocida; family Polynoidae; genus Alentia; species Alentia gelatinosa. The sequence continues at coordinate 11,039,830 of OX465585.1, forward strand.
TCATTTCCCTCAAACCTTCACAGAATATAGTACATGTATAATACTACTCATTTAGGTTTTGAAAACCATAGGTCACCATCCTTGTTTTTGAAAAAATTGAAGAAAACCATATTTTCAATACATCCCCAATGTAAATCAAGCAAATCTAAATTGGTCTGTATTTCCTATAAAGATTTAATAAAGAGGACAAACTTTTAGAATTACTCTAATAGAATTAGAAAGAATCCTAAGAAACCAGTTTTGACTAATAATTGACATTATTTGAAAATCACCAGGTGGCGCCACTGTGAATTGTAGGATATGCCTTTAAGGGCCTCCAGCCAGGATTTTGCTTGCCTTATTACTGTAGATTCCGTCGTGGATGTCCTTATGATTAAAACTTATGTTTTATCAGATTTTCCTTTTCTCCCTATTATCTCACCCCGGTATTTTTCTCCATAGGCTTAAGGTTAGGAGCTCATACTCCACGGCCGTGAAGGTAGTGTACCCAATACTCAATGGCTGATTGGGTCACGGACGGTGACTTGTGATTTTCATAACTGACATGTGTGGTACTTACACATTTACTCATTCTGTGGAAGTTTGAAGAAAACAACAGCGGTTTTAGGCCTGGCGTCGACCTACTACATAGAAATTTAGACCTGCAGATATGGCACTGATAAAAAAGCAAATATCAGAGACATATCGGGAAGGTGCAAAATCGTAGACATATGTCTAGACATGCCAATCCACCACGCATTGTTTGGGGTTTTTATCGGTGTCTAATCACAGAAACGCGGTCAACTGCCCCGATATTAGGTGACTTTCCGATGCAATTTTGATTTTTTTATCCGGAGGTGCATCGTAGTAGGTGGACGCCGGGCCTTACTATGTAAAAAACAACTTTTTAGAATTTCTTTATACTCTTTTATAAATAATACCATTTATCATGACATTTATCTCTAAACCAAAAACTAGCACGATGAGCCCCACTTTTCTAAATTATTGACATAATCAATAACACTTGGAGTTCTGATAATCAAGATAAATTATCCGATATGCCTTTAAACGTTACCTGGAAACATAAAGGGTTGCGTTGTGTGACATATCTAGTATTCCCGCTGGGTGGCATCATTGAGATTATAGGAATTTTTGGGTTGCATTGATGTACGTCTTTAGCACGGGAGGCAGGTCAGTGGATTCTTAAGGCTCTAAGCCTAGTTCGTTAAGAATTCTTCTCCATGGATAGAGCATAGTGAGAGTACAGAATAAGACTTAGAGAGTGTGAGAACTTATGAGAGGGGTGCCGGACTCCACCAAGTTTGACCGCGGAGTAATTCACTTCGCTTCGTGATTTGTCCGATATGCCTTAAAACATTAATCCGGAAACATAAAGGGTTGCGTTGTGTGACATATCTAGTATTCCCGCTGGGTGGCATCATTGAGATTATAGGAATTTTTGGGTTGCATTGATGTACGTCTTTAGCACAGGAAGCAGGTCATTGGATTCTCAAGGCTCTAAGCCTAGTTCGTTAAGAATTGTTCTCCATAGGGCATAATGAGAGTATAGAATACGACATAGAGAGTGTGAGAACTTATGAGAGGGGTGCCGGACTCCACCAAGTTTGACCGCGGAGTAATTCACTTCGCTTCGTGATTTGTCCGATATGCCTTAAAACATTAATCCGGAAACATAAAGGGTTGCGTTGTGTGACATATCACGACCATTCCTACATGTCCTCAATGTGCCTGTTGATCACAGATTAACCCTGGTCAGTGTCAACGATCGAAGTGCACCACTCCAAGGTCATATTGATTACTTCCCGTGGTGACTAACTGGTGGTTTACACTGCTGATGGGTTACGAGCGGGAGAGGTATTTTAACGTGGGCGTGTAGATTCTTTAATGGATCTTAAGCCGGATGCCCATCTACCGATTTAGGGTTGAACGATTAGTTCCCAAATTGTGTAGGAGTTGGTCACCTTGTCGCAGGCAAATTACGTAACTCCTCGCTCGATCCGCACACTGATAAAATTGGTGTATGATCGACTAATCGTTTGGGGATGGCAAAAACCAAAGAAACCGAGTGTTCACTAATCGCTGGGTAGCCTTGCCTAGCTGTCCTACATCTACCGACTGGCTCAGCTGAGACAAATTACCCTCAGTTTGTCGCCGACAAACGTACATAAATGTTCCGAAATCGGTAGATGGGCATTGGGCTTAACTGGTGGCTTACACTGTTGGTGCACCCCTCTCATAAGATTTTCACACTCTCTAGGTCGTAATCTTTACAAGGTTCTCACTACGCTTTATGGGAGCAGAATTCTTAGCAAACTAGGCTTAGAGCCTCGATAATCCCTGGCACACAGTATTCCTGCTAGGTGGCATCATTGAGATTATAGGAATTTTTAGGTTGCATTGATGTAGGTCTTAAGCACAGGAGGCAGGCCAGTGGATTCTCAAGGCTCTAAGCTTAGTTCTCCATAGAGCGTAGTGAGAGTACGGAATAGAGGGAAACTATGTTCTGGTGAGCAAAAGTGCAAAGTTACCAGGTAAGGCTCGGAAAAATTACTGCCCAAGGCCTTGGCCACGGCTAGTAATTTATTTGAGCCTTGCTGAGTAACTTTGACTTTTGGTTACCGGTACTTGGTTTCCGTATTCTTATATACCTTTAAATATTGATAAAAATGATTTTTTTCCCCCTGCTATAGCCCCAAAAAGATGGCCACCCTAATCGAGTAACTGCAATAGCTAAGTTTTTGTCCCGCTGCTCTTTATGTCACGTGGTCAGGCCGGGACGAAAACGTCAGCCTGGGACGAAAACGTCAGCCTCGCTACATAACTTATAATTACTGCACCCCCAGCAGCAGTATGTAACTCTAGAGGTTTCAGAAATGGGTATGTAGGAATAGAGGGAAACTATGTTCCGGTGAGCAAAAGTTCAAAGTTACAAGGTAAGGCTTGGAAAAATTACTGCCCACGGCGTCAGCCTTTTGCTTACCGGTCCTTGGTTTCCCTATTCCTATATACCGTCAAATATCGATAAAAATGCTTAATTCTTTACCTGAAACAAATGGCCACCCTTATCGAGTAACCACAATAGCTATTGTTTCGTCCCGCTGCTGTATTGTATCACGTGATCAGAGCGGGACGAAAACATGAGAGCGGGACGAAAACGTCAACCTCGACACATAACTTATTTTTAATGCATCCCCAGCAGCGGTATGTAACTCTAGTTAGTTCAATAATAGGTATATAGGAATACGAGTTAGAGAGTGTGAGATCTTATGAGAGGGATGGCTGGGGGGTTACGAACGTTGAGGTATTTTAACGTGCCGTGTAGACCAGCCTCTAATGGATTCCCTGACAGCACCCCGTTTCCTTGTGTATACATCCGTTAAGCTACGAGCTTCACTTTGAAGGCAATTGGCTCTCAGAGCTAAGCAACTTCTACTGTTTTAGTAGTTGGACAACTATTTATTTTCTAAATTCAGATAAGGGGAATACTATTAGGCACCAACCGACCACCCAAACTGCCCCAACTGAGGACGATGGTGGATGGGAATGATGCTATTGACGGTAAAGGTCACTGGTTAGCTTTTCTTTATCCAACAAGCAATTGACGACGTTACATATTCACTAGAATTATATACCTGTGGCTGTATGAACTACGTATACTGCCCGCTCCTACCCATGGTTTATTTATACCCGTACGCCACACTGTGACGTACGGGGTATGTGATCACGTGACTAGGTAACATTTCACCATTTTTAGGTATATAATAATACGAAAACAGGCTGTCTGTCTTCGTACGTCAAAATACTTGGTAAAATTGTTGATAACATCTTTGCGTACGGCAACGGGATCAACAATTTCACTGCGTATTTTTGACGTACAAAGACGGTAAGCCAGTTTCTATATATTCCTGTATATTTATGGCCGAACAATATATAGTTACACCCCGTTGCTGGGGGTGTGGAAATTTGGGTTTACTGCCCAAGCTGAAGTTTACTACCCAAGGTTGACGTTTACAACCCGAGGTTAACACATTACCAAAAGCTACAACCGGTCTTTTTTTAAATTTGATACATAGTACTATACATCCACTTTATTCTGTGAAGGTTTAAAGAAAAAGGACATGGGTTTTACTACGTGAAAAGTAACTTCTTTGAATTTCTATATATTCTATTAAAAAAATAATCATAATATTGATCTCTAAATCAAAAACTAGCACGGTGACCCCCGATTTTTGAATTATCTATGTGTTCTACAACACTTATAGATCATTAGATTTAAATTTCAGGAAAATGACATGGGTTTTAATTTTCAGACCAAACTATCCGATATACCTTTAAATGGAAATTACACTATGAAAGATGGTGCATGAGAGGGTGTACGTAAAGTAAAATCTAAACAAATCATCAGTTTTCAGCGCGAGGAACATGTGCCTCACCTCCGTGCATTCAAAGCTCCTGAAGCACCATATGCTCTTTAGGCTTACATGGAAATACATAATCCTATCATTTTGAAATGCATAGGAACTGAGAGGAGAATCTCAGTGTTTGCACATTAGCTATTGTCAGCAAAATTTGAATAGGACATGAAAAGATGAAATAAGCCACCTTGCCGTGGGGATACATTTTATGCAGCTGCTGTTGTGTCAAAATAAGAGCAATTTTCATAATGCCCTGCATACATGGCAAAGCGATATAAGATTGTGCCCATCCCAGATTTTATTATATACCCATGACGTATATATATCGTAAATACGCACCGTTTCGCCGTATAACGTATAAATATTATACTGCCCCGGGTTCCGTATAGCAGTGTACTGAACACATTGAATGCACGTTGCTATGTATACTGAACATATTGATGCCTGTTGCTATATATACTGAACACGTTGACGCACGTTGCTATGTGAATTGAACACGTTCACACACGTTGCTATGTGGATTGAACCGATGTTCATAATTGAACAGTACACTCTTATAACCGTATAAGAGTGTACTGACTACGTTGCGCTATCGGTGGATTTACGAATTCAACGTTATTCTTGTATTTACAGTAAGTTCTGGTTAAATTTTAACATTTACGGGTATATAATAAATATAGAACACCCTACCATGCTCGTACATGCTACAAAATTCGATGAACATTAACGGCTCTTTCCGTTAATGTTCATCTCGTTTTGTAGCATGTACAGCATGGTCAGGACGTTCTCTCTAAATACATATTAAGCTATGGCACGATGCTATGATCTACATTACTTATTTCTGTGTCACTGATTGTACACTTGGTTGTAGAGTTCTGGGACCTGTTTCACTAGTTTGGTGACATGTCTGTGACACCATACAGACATTGGGTTTGTCTAGTTTCGTGACAACACAAGTAGCTGCCCTTAGGAAAAGACAGACCTCAGACATAAGAATTAGACAAATCTACACATCATGGACCTGTTTCACTAGTTTTGTGACAAAAGTGTTAGACAGACATGAAAAGCGGCACCAACAGTGCAAGCAAGAATGGACAAAACGAAGTCTAATGTCTAGTTCTTATGAAACCGGACACACCCTTTAGACGCCATCAAGAAACTAGTGAGACAAGTCCCTGGTCTCTATATCACTATTGTGACCGATAATATTGGTTTCTATGGAATGAATCAGTCATCTCAATAGTCCATGTTAATCAGTACATCAAAATGACTGCATTAAGACAGTTCCAGGAGTGAGATAAAGTGCGAGTAAAAATCGAGTATTTCCTCACATTAATACGTCACTTGTGACATGGTGCTGACAATAGAACTATGTCTAGATCTCAGGGCTTTCAGTAATGTTGCAGTATGGGGCATCCAGGTAATGTGAGCCTACGTATCATCCCATTTATCATAAGAAGTAGCGTGGTTGATCTGTCATATTCTAGAACAGCAGTGTCAGCACATTACCATGCAGAACCTTTCAATAATCCTAAGGCAAAAATTATCTCTGAATAAATACAAGTCGGAACAGTAAGCCGTAAGTTTGATCTGAGTCCATTCGTATTTAGGTCTGCTTCTGCAAGCGTTAGGTTTAGATCACCAGTCACCCCCTCCATTCACCAACAGATGTTGGGATATGAGAAATAAATGGATCCCAACGCAGCTGAAATGACAGCTTTTAAAAACTATACTGATACTAGTATCATACTAGTCTCTGGAATGAAGAAAGGGCATTTACTGCTGCTAAGGCTGGGCTGTGCTGGTGATGCAGGAGAACACCTATGCTATTATTTTGTTATCGTACTATACACCTATGCCTTAAAATACCCCAAATACCACCCTCTGCTATGCAAGTGGTAGTTGAGCCATACCACCATACTGTGCCGGTATGGCGCCATACCACCATGCTTTGAAAGCTCGATCTCATTGATTAAGAAAATCAAGTGACCTATTTATGACGTGATCAAAATTCAGACAAAAAAGTCAAACAGGAAATTAATAGAGAATATTATGAGAATATTAATACCAAAGAAAATAATTTTAAAACAGTTTAAATTTGATTACGAAATCACGGCTATGAACATCGTACATGGTGTGTAGCAGAAAACAACTTCCGCCCTCCCAAGCGAGTTTGATTTAGGTTTCGAAGTTGACTAATTTTAGTAAGTTTTTTAATATTTACAGATATTTAGAGGTGTATAGTACAAGTGAAACTTGTTAACCTAATACAGTTAACGAATATACAACCGATGGTGTTACGAAATGGTGCACCAGTTCAGAGAGCTGAGCAGGCTACATGCATTACACAAAGCGGAAATCCCACCGTGTGAATCCCACTTAAGACAAATCTTGCTGAGATTCTGTACTGGAACACAGTTTCTCCATCTAAATAGTAATAGTCTAATAGGGTTCGATTTCCCTGAAACATGTTTTCCCCCTGCAATTGTTGGCGACATTTACCCCTTAAAAGGAAGGGAATCTCATAGGATTTTGAAGCCTGTGAGGTACATGTATCCCACTGTGTGAATTCCACTTAAAGTGGAATTCACACGGTGTGATTCATGTACCTCACAGGGTTAAAAAGCTCTTGCGATTCTGTTCCTTTTTAGTGAGAAATGTTTATAACAATTACAGGGGGTGGGGGGAAACATATCACAGGGAAATGAAACCCTATAATTTAGATGAAGAAGTTATGTTCGAGTACAGAATCTCAGCAGGATTTGTCTCAGAAGAACACCCTGTGAAGTACATGAATCCCATCGTGTGAATCCCATTTCACAAGAAACGGAATCTCATGGGATTTTGAACCCTGTGAGGTACATGAATCCCACTGTGTGAATCCCATTTCACAAGAAACGGAATCTCATGGGATTTTGAACCCTGTGAGGTACATGAATCCCACTGTGTGAATTCCACTTAACAAGGAACGGAATCTCATGGGATTTTGAACCCTGTGAGGTACATGTATCCCACCATGTGAATTCCACTTAACAAGGAACAGAATCTCATGGGATTTTGAACCCTGTGAGGTAAATGTATCCCACCATGTGAATTCCACTTAACAAGGGACAGAATCTCATGGGATTTTGAACCCTGTGAGGTACATGAATCCCACCGTGTGAATCACACTTTAGCAGGTTCTATGTGCAGCTGTAGGGCATGATTACAAGCTTCTTCAACAACAATATGCTATCATTACATGTGTACTATGTAAGTAGGTCAGGGTAAATTGTTGTTGTTTGTTGGTTTGATTTAACGTCCAGTTAAACATTGCAGGTTCTCACTTTCTCAAGGTTCTTTTACACCACAAGGGTAGTGATCAAATCTATTAAATGAATTTAGGTAGAAACCTCACCCCTACACATTTACCGAGGTGAGAGTTCTTTTACTTCCAACACCACATAGACATGGTATGAGAAGGATTGGCCTTTGATATAGCAGTAAAGTTTGCTTCGAATGCAGTCATTGGTAGTTGGGTCTACTGCATTCCTTATATGGCAGTGAAGGCAGAGGGACAACTCCATGCACCATATTTACCGCCATAGTGCACATGATTTTGGCTCAGAGATACTTTAGGTAGGTAGAATTCGTCAGTATTGAGCGGTAGCTTTATGTTCTCTTGGATCTGTTTCTCCAGCCCTTCTCCCAACCATAAATGTTGCCAATTACATACTTCAAAGAGATACATTAGAGGATCGAAGGTCAAAACTGGATCACATGTGAAAAGACCAAGGTTATACCCATCAGATGACTGGATGGCCATGAAAACCAGCTGTGAAGAGAAGCTGCGCTATGCCAAGCATATATAAAAGTCTTAAAAAATACATACAGTAATGATTAGCTCTAATTTGTTTGTTTGTTTGAGTAGTTTAACGTCCAATTTGTTCAATTAGACTTACTTCGGGTTTGAACGAATCTATGAGGTGAATGTAGTTAGAAATCTCACCCCTACACATTTACAGTGCACTTTACCACTGACCTAACTCCCCACCCTGGTCGCTTTTGCTATGCTTGCGTGCAAGCATATCCGGTCTACACCACTAGGAGGCAAGGCGAACAAGAGGGTGAACAGATTGGTAATTGCTGTCCACCCCAGCAGACTGATTAGCTCTAGATGTCCTTTTCAAGTTCAACACATATTTCAATACGTTTGATCTTGATATACTTTCTTTTTATTTCATTATATAAAAACCTTCAAAACGAATGCGGAATCCGGTATTACAGTATGTAGATTTCGTACACTGCAGTGTGAAATAAAGAGGAATACAATCCAAACAAATGTAACTTACAGTTTTCGAATTGCCGAAAATATCAGAGGTCCTAGGGATATGCATATAGAAGTAATGTTCATACTAAAGAAACCAGAAGGTTAAGGGTTTATTCACTTCTTTCAGTTTGGAAGATCTTCCAGTGAATACTTATATAGAACTGCATTTATATAGAACTGCATTTATATAGAACTGCATTGAGAATCGTATATATAAACAATACGCCACTGGTCTGGAAGGGCCCCAATCGTCATCGAGGCAAAGCCGAGTGACGATTATGGCACATCCAAATGAGTGAAATATTGTGTATGCTACGATTTGAGTGGGGTTCTGGATTTATCTCACCCCTTTCTATGACATCAAATAGCATCAGAATATCAGAATAATTAGAATATACTTAGCAAATCTAAATGACATCATCTCAAATTCACTATGCCACAGCCGTGTGTAGTATTGTCACCTTACGGGGGTGGCCATTGGGTATTTTTTCTTAATGTTATAGCTATGATTGAACTTGTACCAGGGGTGAGATAAACGAATTCATGAAATGTTGGTCTAAATATGTAAATGAAGAAAAATCCACACTTCTCCACAGGGGATGAGAAAAAGAAATACAAAAACTGAGAACTGAGAAATATAAATGTACCGCCTTCTGTGATGGGTGTGAAAATTAGGACTAATTGCTGAGTGATGTGCAATATTTTACCAATATTAGTAAATACGAGAGTAGAGTAAATGTAGATTTATTTGGGTAGTTCTTCGTCCAATATCTTCGACACACAAACATCTGGGGTTTTTCATCAATGTAGGATATGCAGAGCTCCCCCTGCTAGCTTAGAGGGGGCGTCCACCAACCACGACAGGGCTGCGACACGCGCCGACAAGAAAGTTCCAATCGGTGCCTTGTTGCAGTATTGTCGTGAGTAGGGGAGCTGTCGTGACCCCTTGTCGCAGCCTGTGGGGAAGTGCACGCTCCACCTAAATATTCTATCGTAGACCTCTGCGACAACCTCCCGACATGGCTCCAAAATCGAACATGTTCGATTTTGTCGTAACCTTGTCGGAAGGCCCCCGACAGGCCCCCGACAAGCTTCATGTTGCAGCCTGTCGTGACCTTGTCGTAGCCTCTTGTCGGGAACTGTGGTCCACCAACCACGACAAGGCTACGACAAGGCTTCCAATCGTAGAGCTGTCGTGGAACTTGTCGGAAAGCTGTTGTCGCAGCCTTGTCGTGGTTGGTGGACGCCCCCTCTTATACTTACTTTGGTGGGTCGTGATCTATGAGATGAATTCAGGTAGAAATCTCGCCCCTTCACATTAACCGAGTTCAGAGTTGCCACACTGCATACCATGGTATGAGAATGATTGGCCTTTGATGTAACATTATGAATTTGTCATGAGAAAATCAATCTGTATTCTTTCACTTACCGACTCGTATTTTAGTGTTACTGTGACTAAAGCACTGGGTGTGGCCTCAGTAATCAGTGGGTTTAGAACTGAAACTATCACAACGTTATAATCATAAAACAATAGATTTTGATGCATTTGCATTTTATATCAGAGAAATGAGATTGGCTGATTGACACACATTCATATATATCATAAATTGTGTATGAGTATGCCTAAATCCGATCTGGGACCTGTTTCATTAGTTTCGTGACATGTCTGCGACACCATACAAACATTGGGGTTGTCTAGTTTCGTGATAACACAAGTAGCTGCCCTTGGGAAAAGACAGACCTCAAACATAAGAATTAGACAAATATACACATCATGGACCTGTTTCTCTAGTTTTGTGACAAAAGTGTTAGACAGAAATGAAAAGCGGCACCAACAGTGCAAGCAAGAATGGACAAAACGAAGTCTAATGTCTAGTTCGTATGAAACCGGACACACCATCTAGACGCCATCTATGATCTAGACATGTCACAATACTAGTGAAACAGGTCCCTGGTCTGACATTAAACTGACAAGTGCAATACCTTTTCAACCACCTTTCATATTTAACCTTCCCTATTCCCTATCCATACTTTGCTTCACGACTTGACAGCCCACAAATAATTGTCAGAAATTCAATGATTTAAAAACCACTCTCCTTTGTCAAAATACGAGAAACGAATGCAGATGAACCAAACAGCCCATGATTTCGATCTCATTTGAAAACCGGAATCTATCGGTGTTATTAATGTGTATTGAAGAGGAAAATAATTCGAAGATTTATTTCAGGAGCGAGACCTTATCGTCTGTGAGAGCTGACTAAATCCTAGTGGGAACAGTCCACCAACCACGACAAGGCTACGACAATTGCTTTCCGACAAGGTCCATGACAGCTCTACGATTGGAAGCCTTGTCGTGGTTGGTGGACCACCATTCCTGACAAGAGGCTACGACAAGGCCACGACAGGCTGCGACATGAAGCTTGTCGGGGGCCTGTCGGGGGCCTTCCGACAAGGTTACGACAAAATCGAACATGTTCCATTTTGGAGCCGTGTCGTGGCGTGTCGTGGCGTGTCGGGAGGTTGTTGCAGAGGTCTACGATAGAATATTTAGGTGGAGCGTGAACTTCCCGACAGGCTGCAACAAGGGCTCACGACAACTCCCCTCCTCACGACAATGCTGCGACAAGGCACCGATTGGAACTTTCTTGTCTGCTCTTGTCTGCTCTTGTCGTGGTTGGTGGACGCCCCTTCTAAAGGTCTGTTTCCATTGGCTGACGAAAAGGGCGTAATATTTTTGACTGTAGATCCCCGATTACATCAAATTATTCAATAGGCCTTTTTCCGTAAGGCGGTGTCGCACCTTATCTGCTTAGTTGCCCCACGACTGAAGCCAAACATTCACCTGGCAACGTATACTTTAGCATTGGGTCACTCAGTGTATGTGTATAATAGGTCCATAGTACCCATCTACATTATTTCCAGGGAAATAATAATGATTGCATCGTATTCTGTGGTATTCCAGCTCAAATCTGGTATGTCATACATACATATTGGCTCAATAATACTTTAGATATAGCATAGATAACACAGGATCACCGAAATTGAATATACATTAATACATTGGCAGGCCTAGCTATTATGGGCTTATCGTTCTCCAAGTTAAACCAGAACAATTATCAACTATAAAGTTTAGACAGCTCAGACTCGTTGGTACAATACCCTAGTTTGCTCCAACAATTTAATCTGTCAAAAAACAACACTCCTGTAATCACACCCACCGTTCACACTTTAGGTGTGATTACTGTGTGGCTCTACGGGCATGTGGCTGGAGTCGGACGTGTTTGTCCGAGCGGCCGCGTTACTACACAGTGGGCCGTTAGGCGGCGCTGAACGGCAACACCTGTATTTAGCACCACCTGACGACTATTGGTCATGCTCTGATGCCCGCGACTATTTCAAGCGGCCTTGAATTAGTCGTCTAGATTGCCTGTACTGTGTACTAGCCACCTTAGTGTTGTACGGACAGTACACCACTATAATCTGTGGTCACCGTAAAGGCCCGTTTCCATTGGCTGACGTAAATGGCGGAGAGATTTTGAGTTACCCCGAAAGTCTGTCAGTGGTGGTACCGACTGTGCGTCGGTATAAACAAATCGATGAAGGTAGTAGTTATTCACTCAGTGACCAAGCTTTCACTCAGTGGTGGGTGGTGCCACATTGCATAATCTAAGTAGAAAAAGTCGTGGGCAAAGGAGAAAAGTGGTTTCCATTGACCAATTTTGAGCCACCAGTGGCAAAAATACGTCGCTGCATGGTTCCTGACTGTAGATCGGTGACGAGAAATCGGCCAATGGAAACGAGCCTATAGTAGACAAGAGAAAGCAGACTGTCAGGCCAGAATGTGATCAGTCAGGAGTGAAGACAAGCCAGACAGTGGTCCGGTGTCTGGATACCCCGGCCCTCGGGTATCCCACTACTGGACTCCCCCCTCCCCCTCCATTCATGTCAGTCCCCATGAGACCCCGATCACGCATGCGCCTTCTTAATGGCCCTCAGGGTCGTGGGTAACCTGGAAGCCCAGCTTAAACCTGGTTCCCACAAGGTGATTTTGGGGCATCCAGAGGGCACTCATTGGCGATTATCAGCCAGAATTTCTAGAAATTTGCCAAGTGGGAACCCAAAATGGCAAATTCGTCAGCGACTATTGCCCAATCCCCTGTTGTCTGGGCTTGAGTCGTCGACTGGATTCCTTCTGAAAAGTGCACTCGTTTCTTGCGATTCAATTACAAACATGTTTGAAATATATCATGACATAGTCGCTGACCCCCTTGACTGAGTCGCCGACTATGTCCTCCCATCCTCTGTGCGACTGCCGTTTCCACGCCATTATACCCAGCAATAGTCTCAGGGGCAAGAATGGCCAAGTGGGAATGGGCCTTTAAACAACTAGAAGGCAGACTGTCAGGCCAGAATGTGATCAGTCAGGAGTGAAGACAAGCCAGACAGTGGTCCGGTGTCTGGATACCCCGGCCCTCGGGTATCCCACAACTGGACTCCCCCCTCCCCCTCCATTCGTGTCAGTCCCCCATGAGACCCCGATCACGCATGCGCCTTCTTAATGGCCCTCGGGGTCGTGTCTAGCCTGGTTCCAAACATTCCACAAATGTGATGCCATCAACCATCAAGCCTTGGGTCTTCATGGCATACAGAAAAGGTTCTACATGTACGATCCTAGATTATCAAACGGAGCCCTGGGTCTCTATGGCATACAGAAAAGGGTCTACATGTACGATCCTAGATTATCAAACGGGCCCCTGGGTCTCTATGGCATATGGAAAAGGGTCTACATGTATGATCCTATATTATAAATCGGGCCCCTGGGTCTCTATGGCAAACAGAAAAGTGTCTACATTTATGATCCTAGATTATCAAACGGGCCCCTGGGTCTCTATGGCATACGGAAAAGGGTCTACATGTACGATCCTATATTATCAAACGGGCCCCTGGGTCTCTATGGCATACGGAAAAGGATCTACATGTATGATCCTATATTATCAAACGGGCCCCTGGGTATCTATGGCAAACAGAAAAGGATCTACATGTATGATCCTATATTATCAAACGGGCCCCTGGGTCTCCATGGCATACAGAAAAGGGTCTACATGTACGATCCTAGATTATCAAACGGTCCCCTGGTGCGCGCGCGCATGCGTAGGGCTAGCGGAGTGATTTGGCGGGAAAAACAGCGGAAGCATGGCCAGTGCGGAGAGTAATGCTTGTAAATGGGCGGGAGGCGAGGGGCTGAGAGGCCCCGGAGAGGGAGACTAGCAGCAACAGGCGACAGGCTGGCGGCGAGGAGGGGGCGGGAGGGGTAGAGTGTAGGCCAGACCCAGATGCCTGCGTCAACATAGCGTAACGAGACAAACACAGAGATAGGGGCCAGACAAGGTGCAGACCGTCCGTCAGGTCTGTTTCCGTGTCCGGGGCAGGACGTCCGCATAAGGCCCATTTCCACTGGCCCATTTCCCTTTTTTTTTTTTTTTTTTTTTTTTTAATCATTTATTCAGGCTGGTTCAGGTTCAGTACATACATGGACTGGTTTTCGTACCCGGCCAGCTCCGGTTTGACATTTTCCTTTTCAGTCGTGGATTATAGGGTAACAGGTTAACAACAAACAACCACATGGGAAAAACAAAAAAAAAGAGAAACAATTCACAAAGAGAGAAACCTGCATAACTCATCGATCATATCCCTGCGTCGTTCAGTACAATTGGGAAAGTGTACATGTAGGCCAAGAAATGGCAATCAACACCTGAGTAATTGTTGTGGTGTATTTGAGCTCAATAAAAGTTTCATAACTTTTTTAAATTCATCTTTTGAGTCGATATTCCTAGTGGTCGATGGTAGCTGGTTCCACCATTTAGGACCATAGTATGGTAGAGAATTCAGGTATGCTGTGCAGGTAGGGTGTTCTTGCTTGAAAGTAGGAGCAGTTGACAATCGTGTAGCGACAGTTTTTTGGCTTATCAAATTGACATTTTGTTTATGGTTAAACATGTGGTTGAGTACATGAGCTTGGCGTCTTTCTTGAAGGAGTGGGAGACCTGCGCTTCGGTGTAGAATAGTTCTTGGAGTTCGTGGATGTAGTCTGTAGGTGGTTCTTAGAGCTTCGTTTTGAAGGACTTGTAACTTGTTGGTTTGATTTATCGTCCAGTTAACCATTGCAGGTTCTCACCAGACATTCTCAAGGTTCTTTTACACCACAAGGGTGGTGATCAAATCTGTGTAATGAATTTAGGTAGAAACCTCCCGCCTACACATTTACCGAGATGAGAGTTATTTTACTTCTGTATGAGAAGGATTGGCCTTTGATATAGAAGTAAATCTACCACTGCTAGGGGAAAAGGAGAAAAGTGGTTTCCATTGACCAATTTTGAGCCAGCAAAAATACGTCACTGAATGGTTCCTGACTGTAGAGAAAAGTGGCTGCAGTGGGACCCGAATTAACAAAGTCTGACAACCTTGGTATTACAGTCAGGATTGTTTTGTTTGTTTGTTTGTGATTTAACGTCCCAAGGGACCCTGAGGGTATCTAAGGACCTTCCATGATTTAGCTCTTTACTTTCGTAAATTTATTTCAGTCAATTATTTTCAACGTTTTCAAATATTTTATAAACAATCAAAGAGATTTGTCTCTTTCAAAAACTTAATGATGTCTTTCTTTGAAATAGTTTCAAACAATATTTTTATGTTGTTAGTGTTTTTCAAGTACTTTCTTCTGCTTTTTTTGTACCCTTTTACAGTTCAGCAGGATATGCTGACTGCTGACCCAAAATCGGGCAATGGAAACGACCCAGTTCGTGAAATGCCACACGACTTTTTCTGCTTAAACCCAATGCCCATCTACCGATTTCGGACATTCATGTGCCTTTGTCGGCGACAAACGGACAATAATTTGTCTCAGCCAAGGCACCCTAACAGAGTCAGCCGTAGTCGGTAGCTGTAGGACAGCTAGGCAAGGGTGAGCCACCGATTAGTAGACAGATTTTCTTAGGACTTATATCCACAAATCCCATCTCCTCAATGTCCGCAGATCAAGCGAAGAGTTACGTAATTTGCCTGTGACAAGTTCACCGACTCCTATACGATTTGCAAACTAATCGCTCAACCCTGAATCAGTAGATGGGCATCAGGCTTCAGATTATGCAATGTGGCACCATCCACCATTGAGTGAAAGCTTGGTCACTGAGAGAAATCTACTACCCTTGCCTATCTTTCGATACCAACCGACAGACTTTATGAGAACTAAAAAAAGACCGACACCCTTTTCGTCAGCTAATGGAAACAGGCCTTTACCCGGCATTTACATTACACCACTTAATACATGGCAACTGTAGATCATCAAGCCAGTAGTTGTCAAGTAGCGGTAATGTCCACCGCAAAAGTCAACCTCAGAATATACTCGAGCACTTATATTGACGACTATTTTTTCACATTATTCCCACCCAATATTGTGTCCAATAGTCGTCAGGTGGTGCTGAATTCAGTAATCTGACATGATCTGCAGTTGCCACGCTTGGCGTTTACATTAAACAATTTCTGCCATTTTACTGCTAAAAGTCGTCAGGAGGTGCAAAATGCCAGGGGCCCGTTTAATAATCTAGGATCCTACATGTAGACCTTTTTCTGTATGCCACTGAGACCCAGGGATGATGTGGGTCAACTTAATCCAACACTTATGGAGGATATTATGGACGTCTAATACTGTCTGAGCGATTTAGATGATATCAAATGAAAACCCTTGTACCAGGTACAGAAAATGGTCTTCATGTACAATCCTAGATTATTCAACGGGCCCCACAATCTTCTAGTATAAACGCCAGGTAACATGAATACACAACATATCGTATCACCCAGGTATTTTTCACCATAGGCTTAACATTAGGAACTCATACTCCATGACAGTGAAGGTAGTGTACCCAATACTCAATGGCTAATTGGGTGATTTATTTTAATCATTAATAACCTCACCTGAAGAAGCTGATTAAATATCAGCCAAAACGTCGATACTCACTGCCCACCATCTATGGACCACTTGGTTCCATAAATACTTTAAGAAAATAATACGATGTCTGATTTGTTGTGTTCACCACCATTTTGAAAAATCAAGAACATCATAATGGGTGAGATAAAATCAGTAACCCACTTCATGACTAGGAACAAATAGAATGTTCATCTGTGATGAATGAGTGTGCAATTATCAATGAATAACAATACTAGGAGCATATGTTATTTCCATTCATAATGGGAGAGCGTGGTATACCAAAATCTCATAAAATAAAAGTGAGAGAATATCAATACTTTTGTATATTTCTTTTGAGATGTTTGTCTTTTTCTGGCTAACGTTTTAGATTTTGACTTGTGCCTGGTCTAGCATACCACAGATCACATTCAACTTGTCATGGTTGTGACTGAATTTTTCATTTAGGGTCTTGGTCAACTGCCCCACTTCTCTGGCTAATAGGTCAGCTATGCCACTCAGTTTGCTCTTTGATAGCCCCTTAGCGCTTGATGCACTCAAGTTTGTTTTGCTTGAAGGTATTTGGAGTACTAGTGCCCTTGGTGGTCCTCTTACTAACATATTTGTCATCTGTTTTCCTTCTACTTCTAAGAGTTCTTCAGATGGGGTATCATCTGGAACATCCATATATTTGGCACTATTATCATAGTCCATTGATATGTGATTTCTGTCCATTGATATGTGATTTCTGCTGATTTGCTACACCACAATGCACACACTCTCACATGGTCACTCAGCCATGAAAGTTCTATTTAAAGGAACCAAGTCCGCAGTGGGGCAGGGATACGGGATACTGGGATACTGGACACCTGCCCATTTTACCAGGCCTTTATGATTGGGGAATGGATAGTGAAGGGTTAGATTCTTTACAGTAAGCTGAAACCCTGTGTGAGCATTCTCAACTCTAGATGACGTATATGAGCGCGATTTGCCGCGCTCAAAAATGTTTCAGTTACGTTCAGTCTATGGATAGTTTTCTGTAAAACACTTGCATCCAATCAACCCATTTCTGTGACCGCCTGAGTCTAGAATCCAAACATATCAAGTACCAGTGGGTCAATGAGGTATTTTTGTCTCTAGGTATTAGTCATGGTCAGCTGGGCATGCCTCTGAGACCCTGAGACACTGGCCCCCTGACCCTTTCCCCCTATCACAGTGAATAGCACGCAGATAGTGAAGGGTTAGATTTTTCTCAGCACGCTGAAAGTGTATGTGACCATTCTAACCTTTAATAAGCAACGTATATAGGGAGCGCAAGCACACTCTAAAAATATCTTAGTCTGCAATCCATCTCGTTTGACCGCAGAGTAATTCACTAAGCTTTGCTTCGTGCATTACTATGCAGTCAAACTCGGGCAGTACAGACCATGTTATTTTCATCTCATGAGTTCCCTTCTAAGTATGGGATAAGGTTTCTTCTAGACTGATTAAATGTGAGTATAAGGAGATATTGATTTGGCTCGCTAGTTTTACTTTAACCATCATATCATAGCAGTACAGTCATTCAATAGGATGGCTACCGTAACCTGAGAAATTAATCTTCGTAAATACAGGATTTTCCTGTCAGATATACCATCATGGTGCTTTGATTAACTTAGTACTTTTGTATACTAAGCGTCGTCTACCTGCTCATATAAATGGATACTGCAATTATAGTGGATATGAAGCCAGACACTCTTTTATGAGAATTGTGCACAAGTTTGTTTGTTTGTTGGTTTGATTTAACGTCCAGTTAACCATTGCAGGTTCTCACCAGACTCGAATCTATGAGATGAATTCAGGTAGAAATCTCACCCCTACACATTTACCGAGGTGAGAGTTTTTTTACTTCCCACACCACATAGACATGGTATGAGAAGGATTGGCCTTTGATATAGCAGTAAATCTACCACTGCTGGGGGTGAAGGAGAAAAGTGGCTACAGTGGGACCCGAATCAACAAAGTCCAGTGCTCTTTACCACTGAGGTAACTCCCCACCCCGGTCGCTTTTGTTATGCTTGCATGCAAGCATATCCGGTTTGCACCACGAGGAGGCGAGGCGACCAAGAGGGTGAATAGATTGATAATTGCTGTCCACCCCAGCAGACCTCTGCACAAGTGGTCACCATATCAAATTGAATATTGTTCGTATATTTCTGATTTGATATGCTTTTCCAAAACGAGTTGTGTCATTGGTACTCATATAAAACCCATCCGTAGGGGGAATTTTACACAATAATGCAATAACACCAACGACTCTGCCCATCTTGTGTCTGAGGCATTCATGTCTTTTGAATTTTGTAATGAAATGCTAGAATAATGGCCAGGTCATTGGAGTCAGATGAAAATAGGCACTAAGAGCTTACTTCATCCTCCGGTCAAAATGTAGGTTTAAATATTGAAAAGGTATGGAATACCTTTACGGGTTTGGCACTGCAGGTGGTGCCACTATTACACATTAAGCAATCTTTAAGCCATTTTCCACCGGATGATGAAAATGGCATCAATCAAAAATCGGTTAACCGTGTATGCCTTCGTTCTGTCGCATCCATACTGACAGAACTGTCCTCTAAACACAATGACCATCACCGGCCTTATTGCATAAACTGTGCGCAATTAATCGGTGAGCACTTGTAAACATAAACAACAAGGAAGGCATGCAAAGGTGGCTGAAAGCAAAGTTAAAAATTAAATGACTGATGATTATAACTGATGATCAATGACCTATAAACACTGTGTTAGCCAAAACGTGCCATATAAACTATAACAGAAAACATGCTAATGTCAGACTCCACTAATTAATGTGAAATCCATTGAATGACATACTGAAATATCTCAGAGTTCTTATTCTTCTTACTGTACCACTACTTCCTACTGTACTGAATGATATACTGCAATGTGTTTATGTGCATAACCAGGCAACTACTGTATCTATTCTGTGTTACACATCCTGTAACTACCTACTGACACATCAATATCAATATGTGATTGCCCGTAAACTGGGTACAAAGCATTCTTAGGATAATTTTTTTCTACTGGAGCCTGTGGAAGATAGGATTTCTTAGATCCTAACAGTAACTCCAGGATAATAAGAGCTTTAAAAAAAATATTCTCTGCATGCCCGTTTCCATTCGCCGTGTTTCGCGACTGCAGATCGGTGGTGAATAGTTGGCCAGTGGAAAATGTCTTTCACGTCTCTGACCATATTCGACGGAATACCATCGCAAAACTGGATGAGTTTTAATCTTGGCCACCGTATGCCACGACTGGAGTTTGGCATAGTGACTTCACGAGGTGAAGCTGAGTGAAATCCGGAGCCAAAACTCAAGGAGTGGCATGTGGTGACAACGATAAAAACTAATCAGGTTTTGATTTTATCCTACTCTGTCTCCTCGATTTTGGAATATTACGTGATAACAATTCTGTATGCCACTAGTGGCATATAAAACTCCGTATGCCGTAACAAAGTAGAGATAATCATGCTGGTGCGTGAATACAAAACATATCCTTAGTTATACATGGGTGACGTACTTATCATAAACTTAACGAGAGTTAGTAGTGTTAGTGTGTATTACACAACGGGCAGGTCGCAAATTACTACGCGAGGCGTTAGCCGAGCGTTGTGAGAAGCAGACCTGACCAGAGTGCGATAAACACTAACACTACTAACTCGAGTTCAGTTTGGTATTTATCCTACCCCGCCACCAATAATTCATTTGGTACCTGCGTGCAATGAATAACAATTTACTGCACGCTCGTCCGAATACAGTGACCCAATGTTAAGCCTATGGCGTTTTTTATTAGGGGTAGGATAAATTCAACTTCAAACGAGCTTATGTTTGTTTGTTTGTTTGTGGTTTAACGTCCCAGGGGACCCTGAGGGTATATAGGGACTATCAATGATTTAACTTTTCACTTTCAGACTTATTTTGGTCAGTTCTTTTCAATGTTTCAAATATTTTATATAAAATCAAAGAGATTTGTCTCTTTCAAAAACATGCTGATATCTTTCTTTGGAATAGTTTCGAACAACATTTTCATGTTGTTACTGTTTTTCAAATGCTTTCTTCTATTCTCTTGTACCCTTTTACAGTTCAGCAGGATATGCTTGACAGTGATGGGTACATTGCATGCTTGGCATATTGGAGGATTTTCACCTTTCAGGAGATATTCGTGTGTAAGTCTGGAGTGACCTATTTTCAGACGGGTTAACTTCACCTGTTCACTACGACTTAATCCCCTACAGTTTCTCTTCCCATTCACAGTTGAGTGAATGGTATACGAGCCTATGCAGAAACACAAGCTACCAACAGGTGTACAAAGGCGTGTATACGGCCCACGACCATACGTTAACGGCAGCAGCCATAAAAACGTAGAGGCGTGCATCTGAAGCCACAGGTGCACTTGGATCCCACCCAGAATGTAGCAGTCACTCAGCAGATAAGGTTTCGCGTGTTTGGTAAAAAGTGACAGTGGCTTAGACTACTGACGGAATATTGATTTATAAAACACCCAGATGGTCGTATACTACATGTGTTTTGACAGTAATTGCTTGATGTTTGATATCTGAGTCTTTTTACACAACTGTCTTGACATGTCGGTGCTTTCGTTTTTTTCAGTATGATAAACCAGGGGAGGAAGATTTGACGTTCAAAACAGGTATTCGGCAGCGCTGGCTGACTTTATAAGCTATAAGCCAGGAAGACATATTAGGGACTATGGTAAGATCCGGATTCGAATAGTTTTTCTTTAAGAAATCTTATAGATTCACTTGTGCTGCATATCTAATTAGTTTAGATAAGCATTTGTTTGTAAATGATATCTAAAGGAAAAACATTAACTGAAATTACAATATAAAAATATTGCATCATTTCCAACCAAGCATTTTTTCTCAATTCTCTACTCACCATGACAGTGCTTTGACATATGGTAGATATCACAAAAAGGGGCTTTTTGCCACTTTTCTATTTTGTTAACAATACAGTCTATTTTGACTTCTACTATGAGTGCAACAAATGTTAAGGTATCAAAATGACTGAAAAAGAAATCTCTACTTGATCAAACTGGGTTTTACTTTTGCTTCCATATGGAATTCTATGGAATCTTCACTCATATTATAGAAGTCAAACAGCCTAACTTTTAACATGCTTTCTAAGAAAAATACATAAAAAAACAGATGATCTCTCTCTCTCTCTCAATAACTCAAAGATATATATCACAATAAAGCCCATAATCTCTATTTCAATATGATACCTTCTGCAAATACCTATCTCTTTTACAGCCTAAGTCATGAGAATCTTTGTATATCAAGTAGAAAATAACTAGTCCCTAATATGGTTGCGCGGCCTATAGTGAGTGGGTGTTATCAAACATCGGCGTAAGACACGTATCAAATTATCCCAATCAATCGACCAGGGGTGAGTTTTTCGCGTGTTCCTCCTTGTAAAGGTCTTTTAAAACAAAGACCGATTTTGAATCAACGACTACGATTACTATCGACATGTGCGATACTGGATACGATATACTTGTAGTTTCCTTATTTAAAAGGGATGCAAATGTTGAAGCCTGGTGTGCTGTGGTATTCAATGGTAGAACGCCGCCTTGGCTGGCGAATTGTGAATCGTCAAGTGTTATCAATAAAAAACAATGATGAAGGACAGCCCTTTGGGAAAACAATCCGAAATTGGTATGAGTAGACAATAAAAGCTGTATCTTTATTCTCAAATACTTACTGATTATAGATAGTGAATATTATGAGTATATGTTAAAAGTGAACCACCCCTACTATAAAGACAGCACAACCAAGACCACGAAAAGATTATCTTTTTAATCGCTCTTTAAAACTAGGAGCAAATAGTATGTTCATCATAGATGAATGAGGGTGCAATTATTATGAATAACAATTAACAGGCTTCAGTTAAACTCAGCCTATGGATGGTTTTCTGTAACCCACTTTCACCAGTGTCTCAGGCATTTAGAGGCATGCCCAACTGACCATGACCGATCACTCAAGATCGAAATAACTCAACACCCATTGGTGCTAGATACGTTTTAATCCTAGTATCAGGCCGTCGCAGAAATAGCAAGTTGACTGGGTGCAAGTGGGTTAGAGAAAACTATTCATAGACTAAATGTAACCCAAACCTTGTAACCCAAACCTTCGCCAGTCATTCATCACTGATGAACATACCTTCTGCTCCTAGTTTATTCTGGCTGACAGCACTGCTAAAGAAGTCACTAGGAAAATAGGATTGTTGTTACCATCTAGTCACAGATTTATCTATTTTTCGTTTTCGGGAGCCGCTCATTGGCTAAACCCGCCGGCCCGTAGGTCACCGTGGTTTAGGAGCAAGCCTCCGCTTGGAGACTGGACCACACGTACCCTGTCGCGCGTTCCACCTGCGTCTCGGTGACCTAAGTCGATTGCGCTCTCCACCCTTCACCCTAGACTGGCTTCTCTCCCTCTACCCCTCCACCTACCCCACCCCTCCTCACCGTGATACTGGTGTCAGTCCCTATACCCCTCCACCTACCCCACCCCTCTTCACCGTGATACTGGCTTCAGTCCCTGGACCCCTCCACCTACCCCACCCTCCTCCTCACCGTGATACTGGCTTCAGTCCCTCTACCCCTCCACCTACCCCACCCCTCCTCACTGTGATACTGGCTTCAGTCCCTGGACCCCTCCACCTACCCCACCCCTCCTCACCGTGATACTGTCTTCAGTCCCTGTACCCCTCCACCTACCCCACACCTCCTCACTGTGATACAGGCTTCAGTCCCTGGACCCCTCCACCTACCCCGGCCCTCCTCACCGTGATACTGCCTTCAGTCCATGTACCCCTCCACCTACCCCACCCCTCCTCACTGTGATACTGGCTTCAGTCCCTGGACCCCTCCACCTACCCCACCCCTCCTCACCGTGATACTGCCTTCAGTCCCTCTACCCCTCCACCTACCCCACCCCTCCTCACTGTGATACAGGCTACAGTCCCTCTGCCCCTCCACCTACCCCATCCCTCCGCACCGTGATACTGGCTACAGTCCCTCTACCCCTCCACCTACCCCACCCCTCCTCACCGTGATACTGGCTTCAGTCTCTCTACCCCTCCGCCTACCCCACCCCTCCTCACTGTGATACTGGCTACAGTCCCTGTACCCCTCCACCTACCCCACCCCTCCTCACTGTGATACAGGGTTCAGTCCCTCTACCCCTCCACCTACCCCGCCCCTCCTCATCATGATACTGGCTTCAGTCCCTCTACCCCTCCACCTACCCCACCCTCCTCATCATGATACTGGCGTCAGTCCCTCTACCCCTCCACCTACCCCGCCCCTCCTCACTGTGATACAGGGTTCAGTCCCTCTACCCCTCCACCTACCCCACCCTCCTCATGATACTGGCTTCAGTCCCTCTACCCCTCTACCCCCTAAAGAGCACGGGAGTTTGTTGATTCGGGTCCCACTGCAGCCACTTTTCTCCTTCACCCCCAGCAGTGGTAGATTTACTGCTATATCAAAGGCCAATCCTTCTCATGCCAAATCTATGTGGTGTGGGAAGTAAAATAACTCTCACCTCGGTAAACTGGTAGGGGTGGGATTTCTCCTGCATTCATCTCATAGATTCGATCAAACCCAAAGTAAGTCTAATTGAACAAATTGGACTTTAAACTACCAAAACAAACAAACTAATCAAAGTGGTCCAGTGCACAAAGGTTAGGGTAATAAATACAATAACGACTGGTTTTGTATACGAGTGAACGTTATCTCCTCGTAGTTGACGAGCGGTTAGCGAGGATATTACGGCGTCAACTACTCAAAACCAGTAATTATTGTGTATGTAACCAGACGAAACCAGACGATCTGCAGTCGCCACGCGCTTGGCGTTTACACTTGACGAATTCTAGACTTCTACGGCTGAAAGTCGTCAGGTGGGGCAAAAAGCCAGAATCGCCGAGTGTAAACGCCGGGTAAGCCGATTGCCCCCTCCACCAACCACCCCTCACCTCCACCGCCCTCCCCCGGTCACCCACCGCCAGGGGGCGCTGCGGCAGATCATGGCGTCACGTGGGGCACACTCTCCTCCCCGAGGCGTCAGATTGTGGCCGCATGAGGGCACCACTGTGTTTTCAATTTCCGCTTCCGACTCTGCCAAGCCGAGGCTGTCGGGAGTGGGTGGCCTTTTTTTGTTTAGCACAGGCTTCGTCAGCGCCCGAGGGTACAGACAACCCAGGCGCCAGGCATGTGTCAGGTGGGTAGGGGTGGGGGCAGGGTGGAAATAAAGTTTACTTCCCTGATCCGATCCTAAAAAGGTCACCGGGTCGATAGGATTATTTATCTTTTGAGAATTTGACGTTGACGTGAGTGAATTTTGGAAAATGCCCGGTGATGCAGTTGAAATGATAAACATTTTGGTGATTTGTGCACATTCTGGAATGTTTCGCTGAATGTCGGATGAAGAAAATATTGAAATTGAAAGAATCAATTGAATTTATGTTGTTTTGATATGGGAGCTGATGCTTGGTCAGTTGTGAATGAATGGAAGTGATATCGGAGTTCTTAAATTTCAGAGAACCACGGAATTGAGGAGTGAAATAAAGGAAATTTCTTATAAAATACAAAAATTCAGCTTTCATTAATTTATTCAGAAGTAACACGTTTTGCTCTCCTATAGTAGAAAGAAATATTGTAGACTCCTCACATAGCAATAAAGCTCACGATACGATAAGTATTTTCCTTTGATGGACAAAGAAGGTAGAACCATGTGTCAAGAGTGTGTAGGTGAGGAGTATATCTGGTTGTTGACTAAAACTGCTGGGTGATAACTGGATATAACCAATGCAGTCATTCTCCTTTTTACTCATGTTACCGAAATAGTGATTAGAATCTGTAAACACACAGACAAGCATGATTACTACGCGTCAACTCCTCGGAGCATACAGCCGGTTGTATGTGAAACCAGTCAATATTGTGTATATACAATCCCTATATGTTTTGTATAGACACATTGTATTAGAGGGATATCTGTATGCTCAGGGTATGGTGATACACACTCCCTATATGTTTTCTATGGACACTTTTCTATTATACGGAAACTGGCTTACTGTCTTCGTACGTCAAAAATACGCGGTGAAATTATTGGTCCCATACATCCCGATGCCGTAGGCAGAGGGATGTATGGGATCAATAATTTTACCAAGTATTTTGATATACGGAGACAGTCAGCCTGTTTTCGTATTATTATATACCTAAAAATGGCGAAATGTTACATAGTCACGTGATCACATACCCCGTACGTCACAGTGTGCCGTACGGATATAAATACGCCATGGGTAGGAGCGGGCAGTATACGTAGTTAATACAGGCATAGGTATATAATAATAGGTGGATATATCTGTATGCTCAGGGTATGGTGATACACACTCCCTATATGTTTTCTATGGACACTTTGTATTCAATGGATAATAAAAGCAACTAGCAGCCACGGAGACTTGAGTAATTGTAGCCCCATTCAATGTTATTCATTAATTTTTTGACGGCCAGCTCATCAACTTATTAGTTACCGATATGACGGTTACCGATACACCTGAGCTGAAATTAAACGGCTAGGAACCCGATACCCTGCCACAGCATTGAACTTGTTTCACATCGGAAAAGCTAACAGAAACATGCCACTAAAAACGATCAATGATGAAGAGATGGAATTCAAAAAGCAAATTATTGCTATGAGATCTCTAAAACGAGGCTTTTCATAAATGGATGTATCATAAATGGATACCTCAATGCTATAAGTCTCAATTTCCAATGAATAAACATCAGTTGTATTAAATCTCCAATCATTTTGAATGTAGTTTTATTCAGATATTTTGATGAGAGGCATTAGGACTCAGGCAAAGGATATAAATATCAGTAATGCACAACATGGGAATTCTAAAATTGTCTCCATAAAATTCATCCAGGTAGTTTGTGAGGCTATTTCACTCCTCTGCGCTTTCTGGGCGTGCAATAAAATCCCAACACCTCACATCTCAAGAGAAGAATTCTGTTGGAAAGAGAAAGATATAGTGCTTGTTCTACTGGATACAAATAGAAGGTCTTACATGTATCCACATGTTATAATTACTGAACATTTATCCTACTGTATTTGGTCGAGCGGGCAGTAAAGTGTTATTTACTGCACGAGGGTAATGAAGAAAATTGACAAATCAGCAGCCAGAATATAATCAACGTCACGCAAATATGTTTTATGAAATGATGACGTCCTATGGTCGTACCTGGCAATGAGCAGCTGCAAGTTTCACGCGAGAAACTTGGAGGAACTAAAATGGCTAATTACCATTCTTAAGTCATGCAGACAGTATAGGATGAATGCTAAACTAAACTCAAGTTAATAGTATCACACTCCGGTCAGGTCGGCTACTCACTGTGCCAGGCTAACGCTAAGGCTAGTGACGCGACCTGCCCGTTGTGCAACAAACTAGTATAGTAACTCTCGTTCAGTTTCTACTGATTATGTACAATAAGGTCACCTGAACGTTGCAATGTTAAAACAATACGATACAACAGAAACATGAATACATATATACAATTTCCAAGTACATATATCCAATTCTAAACAAATACTGCCAACACATTGCTTCTAATTTGGAGTCCTATCCAAAAGCTATAAGACAGATTCTGTACACCAACGAGACCTCCCATATCAATAACCTCGATCTAATCAATGATTCCTCTTAAATCGAGTCTGGCTCTGTACATTGGACGATTGTATTCACACACTATACACGTAGCAGGTAACTTGATCGACGAGGTCACGCAAACCCTCTCATGAGACCTTGAGCATGAGAGAGGCTTCACACCACCGCTACTTATCTATGGATTGATAGATTCTCTTTGTAACATGGAGATGTGTATCGGATGAAGATAATCCAGCCACACCTAATGGTGCAGCAGTAAACAGGTGACATGTCACCCTGGAGATGATTGTTTTGTTTGTTTGTGTAGTTTTACGTCTCGGTAGGCTAGTTACGTCCTTTTGAGACTGACTCATTGGTTCACCTATCAGGTTCTTGTAAGGTATACTAACTCAACTATGGTCTGCTTGTAGCAGTGGGACTCTATGCCCGTTTATAGTGCCGCCCCACTGAAGGGTTGTGCCGCAGACCACAGACACAACACTCCGCCGGTCACATTATACTGACAACGGTAAACCAGTCGCCCTGAAGATGATAACTGACATGCACTACATACATAATACACGATCAGAGGATGACGATTGTATTACAACGTCAGCCTCGTGTGGTTTATAGAGCCGCCTGTTCACATAACCATTGTTTAATGCATTTATTATCCATCTTTTCCAATAGATCATACCCAGTTATTGATATATCAAAGGGTATGAAAATAGGAACTATTTCTTTGCTCTATAGCATATATTTTCTCGTATACCGTGGCTTTGATGCCGTATACCATAGACTCAAATCTGTATACCACAGGTGTGGTATCTGACAGGTTTTATATAATGGGTCGTGGTATACTGTGTCCCTATACATTTGTATACGATGAATTATAAAATAATGGGAATTGAATATTGCTGTTGGTCTACTGCTTTGTCCCAAGGAATCAGACATGCATAAAGCAACACATTGATTTTACTCCAAGATGTCAGTCGCAGCACCATACCTGGTGTGAAGTGATTTGCAGTGTGCAATACTTACAAGCAATCAATGTAATGGATCTGAGGGATGGAACATTTCCTAATTATCAGTTCACATTTTAGACAGTGGTGTATCTTGAGACGGTTTTATGCAATTGTTTTTTATACCTTGCGAACATTGTTGTCTCAAAATCGTATTGAATAAAAAAAAACAAAAAAAATACCTTGCGTCGACAGTTTATGGACGGCTCGTCATTGGAATACTGTACAATGCAAACAACAAATTGCAAATTCATATTTATGAGGCAATTTCCTTCTAAAACCTCATGGCTTATTAGTTTGAATTGATGACAAATGTTATGTTAAAAAGGAGTCCCTCAACGATTTTCAAACATGTTCGAAAATTGAAGAGTGTGGGAGCACAACGTGAGCCTATTTGACGGAAAATATGTATGAAATTTCGGAATGCAGTAAGAAGCATATAGATATGTAATCACCAGAATATTTCCAGAATAATACATTATAGTATTATTTGATTATTTGATATTAGAACGCTACCTAAAGCCGGAGACACATCATGCGAGAAAGGCAGCGATTTCTGGAATCGCCAACACAAAATGGTGTGTATGTGAGCTATTATTTCATATTTCCCTTGATTATAGTATCTGATACGCTAAATTATCGGTGGGAGATATTACTATGAACAGATATCTCAGATATATGCTATTTTGAATTGGCAATTCCAGAGATCGTCATGTATGTTAGGCTGATTCGTGTGTCCTTTTATAAGAGAACATGTTACTAAAGTCCAGAAATAACTGAGATTCTAACATTCCTACTGCCACTGATCTCTGCACATCACAATCACACTTATATAAATATAGCATCATGATTGACAGGACGACAGAAACAGGTTGATGAACAAAAACGGTACAATGCAGAGTCCTTATTACATACGCGAGACACCTTGCACATTATCCTCCCCCTCATATAAATCTCCATAGATTTAACATGGTGTGACTGTATGCCACGGTTATGCCATAAAATATTTAAACGCCACTGGTGACATCTGAAGTTAAAAACATAAGGGTAGGATAAAATCTATTATCCTACCCCTAATAAAAAACTCCATAGGCTTAACATTACAGTTACAGTTGTCAAATGACGTCATTTGAAAAGCGACCAATGATTATTACTGATTATCGGTGAGTTTTATGTCATTTTTTAATTTGCTGAAGTAATATAGACAGGCTAGAATAAATTCTAAACCAAACTCGAGTTAGTCTTGTTGTTTATCGCACTCCGGCAATATCAAGTTCACTGCACTCGGCTTCGCCTCGCGCAGTAATACGCG
Source organism: Alentia gelatinosa (assembly GCA_950022655.1). Taxonomy (NCBI): domain Eukaryota; kingdom Metazoa; phylum Annelida; class Polychaeta; order Phyllodocida; family Polynoidae; genus Alentia; species Alentia gelatinosa. The sequence continues at coordinate 11,069,563 of OX465585.1, forward strand.
ACATTGCCATCGTGCAATAAACAACACGACTAACTCTTGTTTGGTTTCTCCTAAAACATCACTCAATTTAATGTAATTGTTTCTATGCCATTATATGCCATCCGCTACATATATCACTCAGCTCCGCTTCGTGATATCAGGCTGCGAAGACAACTCATGCCATGTAAATAATTATATGAAAAAAAAAATTCCTTCAAAGGTTACTGTTAACATTAAAAGAATAAGACAAAATTATCAATTTATAAAATCCAAACGAACTGATTATAGATAATTTATATCAATATATTTAACTTAAGAAAAATAATGAATAACATTTTTTGATACAAACAGGGGAGGACAAAGTGATGGACCGTGAAAACTTTTATTATCTCATCAAATTACTATACCGCCAGTCAAAGTGCTCTCAAAATGTACATCAGTGCTAGTATAAGTATGTGGGAGACAAGGCTGGAGTCCAGTTGAACCAAACGTAAACACTACCACAATGACGCCGATCGCAGTCTCTGTCCGCTATGGCTTTGTTCCTGATGCCTCAATCTGATTGGTCGAGCGCCGCCGCATACGAGCTCTCCCATTGGTTGCTAATGACGCTTTTCTCCGCATGCCTCACAACCCGACCACTGTCGGCGTGTTCTGCGATGTTCGGCGTGTGCCGCGCGGAGCAATCATTTAGGCTTTGGAGGGCCAGTCATTAACGGGGGGCGGTGGGCGAGAATTTAATCTTTTTGTACGTGAAGATCTTTTTTCTTCGCGTTCGCCTACCGCTGAGGCTTTGGGATTGTGGTTTCGAATCTATACTGAATTCTCGTCAGGTGTCGTAAGGTATGTACGGGTTGTTGTTCCGTCATTTTTGACCTGATTTGGGTATTTTGACGGGCAGAACGTCACAGCAGTATAAGTATAAGTACATGATTCACACCTGATGAAGGCTGTCTAATAGGCGAAACGTTGTGTCAAAACCATGATGAAAAATCCAACAACAATTTTTGAATAAAAAAACAGTATATTTGGAATCTGGTGTTTTGTTGGTTATGTGAGTAATCTCTAAGAATAATCATATGAAATTTTGTGATGTTTTATGATATTCCTATTTCTAATCTCACCGCAGTCCTGAAACAACATCATGTATATACCGTTTACTACTGTGTGGGAGAAAAACGTGGTATGAAAAATGAATACCAAGTGCTTTTGACGGACTGCTGTGGCATTTCATCTGGAGTCTGACAGACTTATTTCCTCTGCTCGCCTTACATTACGACTATCGATTCCAATCCGGAAATGATGGTTTCAATCACATATGAGGCGAAAGTAAGCTATTAAAATGAAGCGAATTGTTAATCTCCAGACCATGTTTTTCACTGTTTGTTTTCTCCGGACCGCTACTTATATTCCAGGAACAGGGAAGGGGAATAAACAGAAGTTTCAAGTTCAAGTTATAAATATCGTCGTCTACAGTGATCCTTTTTTTCTCGAGTTAAACAGAAATTGCAATGCACCACCCACCGTTTTCTCAATATTCAAGATTGCTCATAGCTATATCTTTTACAAAATAAAGATACTATTTCAATTATTTTAATGGATCAATCGTCAAATTCTTACGAATAATACAAGCAAAGCGTTGTCTTTTTACACCAAAGTTTTGAAAATCTTATAAGATCTATGTTAGCTTTGTCTGTTTCTAAGATTCAATAGGGGTACCATATAAAACCTGCTAAAGCAATCGCATTGCTGATACGATATTAAAAAAAAATTATCTGGAGTACAAAGACACTGGAAATGTTAATGTATATGGATATAGGGAATACGTTTCAGTACCCAATAAAAGTGAATAAAAATATATATAAAAAAGTGTCAAAATGTCTTGTCAAGTAGAGAAAGTTAAATGGTGGTCACCTGAAGCATAGTAAGCAGACAGTTATGCTTTTTGAACATCATCTTAGCTAGTCAATATAATACCAAAATTTTCAAAAAAACAATCATGGGAGCTTGAACACAGACCACCTGACACACACAATGTGAGCAAATCATGTATAGTAAAGCCCGGCGTCCACCTACTACGATATGGCTCCGATATGGTCTACGATGCACCTCCCGGTACAAAATCAAAATCGCGTCGGAAGGTCACCTGATATTGGGGCAGTTAGCCACATTTCTGCGATTAGGCACCGAAAAATACCCATTGCGATGCACAGTGGATTGGCATGTTTAGACATTTGTCTACGATTTTGCACCTTCCCGATATGTCTCCGATACTTCCTTTTTGTATCGGTGCCATATCGGTAGGTCTAAATTTCCATCGTAGTAGGTGGACGCCAGGCCTTAAGGTATAACCAAAGGAAACGAATTGTTGTATAAGGCCTGGCCTTCCGACGCGATTTTGATTTTGTATCGGGAGGTGCATCGTAAGGCATATCGGAACCATATCGTAGTAGGTGGACGCCGGGCCTTAAGCCTATAAGACACCGACCCGACGGCTGTGCCCGATTCTACCTTTCCCCGACGGATCCGTCGGGTCTGTGACAATCTGCATCAATCGGGTCGGTGTACGCACTTCACCGACCCGATTTGATTGCTTTTCCCGACGCGTCGGGCAATACTACCATGTCAGATATGACCGACTCTGCCCGACCTTAAGATTCCGGTGTACGCACTTTCACCGATTGTCACCGATTCTGAGCATGCCATTTAAAAAGCGTTGCTATCTATCCCTCAGTCCGATTTACAAGTGTCTTTTATCGATGTGTAGGGGAAAAACAACCGATCAAAGATCTGAAAACCGTTTTCTGACATTTGAACTAGACCAGAAGTTATTAAACTTTGCATTATTGCCTATATATACTTATCACCCGGCCCGGGGCCCAGCCGGGCCCGGCACCCGGCCGCTCTCTTTGATCTCAATCGGGTTGTTTTACGAGGTTAGAAAGGCAGGAGGTGTCGTCGGGAAGAGTCATCGTGTCGGTGTCTTATAGGTATAAGACATCGACATTTTATTCCCGACTCTCACCGAGCCGATGGTCGGGATGAATCGGGAAACAATTCGGTTTCTTATAGGCTTTATACAAATGAAAATAAAAACTTGCTACCATAAAAAAGAGGAGTGGATAGCCCTCGACTGTCAACTCTCCCTGTCTGCTTCAACACCCTACTCCCGAACATGACCATCTAAATGTCACTACACTTGTTATCGGGTGCCACGTCGATATTAGCTCTGCCGTCGGATGCCAGGCATTCCGTGAAGGTCAAGATGTGACGTTGACACCCTTTCAGAATTTGGCCACACATAAAACCAACACATACATACCTCTGCTGTGGTGCACCAACTTTCCCTTATGTAGCGTGTATTATGATTAGTTTGTTTGGGTAGCTTAACGTCTACTTTGATCAATTAGACTTACTTCAGTTTACTTTACTCAAATTTGCATATCCTGTTGGAATAACAAGGTATGCTGCCTGGTGGATTCAGGCATTTTACTTTTCTCAATCATATCTTATCGAAAATCATGCTTTGCTATTTTACTATATACCTGTGTGCGAATGTCTAGAGGGAAACTATGTTCCGGTGGGAATAAGTCCAAGTTACGAGGTAAGACTTGGAAAAATTACTGCCCAAGGCATAGCCGAGGGCAGGGTTTTTTCGAAGTCTTACCGAGTAACTTTGACTTATTTCCACCGGTACGTGGTTTCCCTATTCCTATATACCTTCAATTTTCGGCTATTATCGATACAGGGATGAAAGTCGAGACTGATGAAAAAGTCGGAAACAAAAACACACAAAAAACTGGGGCGTAATCGGGGGGGGGGGGGGGGGGGGCCCCCCGTGCCGTCAAACAAAATTTCGGCACTTGACGGAACTCTGACGGCAGTGTCAACGGCCCTTGGCGCGTTTAACTGCCGCCAAAGCACTGACTGGAGGTTTATACGCCGTTGGTGAGAGCCTGCTGCCAGAATTTCTTGGAATTTAATTTAATTTTATGATTTTCATACTTTGTTAATGATCATATTTCAAGATGCAGAAATTTCTGATTTCCGTCAATTGTCGGCGAACTTGCATCCCTGTCGATAAAAACTGAACGTCTCTGAACGTCAACCTGGGCAGTAAACGTCAAACTGGGCAGTAAATGACAATCTGGACAGTAAACAAAAGTTATCCCAGCAGCGTTGGTTCACCATAGTTTGTTCGCTCATAGGTATATAGGAATATGAAATACTGCCTGCTGCTAGGGGTGTAGTATAAATAATGTTCGCGCCCGCCGTGACAGCGGGCTGTAGTGAATGGCAGTGGCTTTGTATGTGAACGAGGTGTGCATTGCAAAGCAGATAAGTTAGTGAAATAGGTTTTCAAATGATTAGGAGGTATATAGTCATAAGAAAACGTAGTGACTGAGCCTATACGGATGGCCGTACTCGGTGAATTGATGAAAAATATGTCCCTCTGCCTGTGGAAGATGGACATATATTTTCTCCAAATGACTTAGAAAAGTCTGTTTGTTTGTTTGTGGTTTAACGTCCCAGGGACCCTGAGGGTATATAGGGACTATCAATGATTTAACTTTTCACTTTCATAGACTTATTTCAGTCAATTCTTTTCAATGTTTCAAATATTCTCAAATATTTTATATAAAATCAATGAGATTTGTCTCTTTCAAAAACATGATGATATCTTTCTTTGGAATAGTTTCGAACAACATTTTCATGTTGTTACTGTTTTTCAAATGCTTTCTTGTATTCTCTTGTACCCTTTTACAGTTCAGCAGGATATGCTCGACAGTGATGGGTACATTGCATGCTTGGCATATTGGGGGATTTTCCCCTTTCAGGAGATATTTGTGTGTAAGTCTGGAGTGACCTATTTTCAGATGGGTCAACTTCACAAAGTCATCCATATGGGCTCAGTAACCACGTTTTCTCATAGTACCATCAGGGGTCTGTAAGCTGCAGATAGGTCTACTGGTCATACCCCCGTACAGGGCACAGAGTGATTGCTAGCTCTGCCATCATCCGCCAGGAAATTGTAATATTTTATAGATAACATTGAGACTAGGCTAAAAGTCCTACATGCCAGGCCCCAAAAAATATTTTTGATAAAATCCTTTGATAATTGGTCCCGTCAACTGGTGTTTTGGATGGCGTTGGAAGCAATATGGCTGACTCCATAGCACAATAGCTATGTTGCCTATACATACATCATGATCGGCTTTATGTGGCGTTTCCACCTGCCGACGAAGACCCTACTGATTGTGTGTACGCTGTACAAAAATCAGTCGGTGATCATACTTGAGAATTAATCTGTGCTAACCCCAAATCACTTTTTTTTTACCGGGCGACTGATCATATGTGCCCTATGCACCGATTATTCAATATGTATAGCACGTGACAAACCATGACGAAATTGGTGGCGTTGAGAAAATACGCTGTTTTTAGACTGAAATGAACGTGGACACCGTCTGATTTTTGTTCGACACCACCTATTATTTGAACATGGTTTGATTTCGTCGGTGGCCTAGCACAAAAGTGGATTGGTGGTGCCATATTGTGTAATATCGGAGTGAAAAATCGTTGACCATTTTTATTTCTACCTGACGATTATTGCACAAAAAGTATCACATAGCTAGTCGGCGGTGCTAAATGCAGTAATCGGTGGTCATAGTTGCCAGGTGGAAACACCACATAAAACAGGATCCTTGTTAAGGTATGTTTCCATTGGCCGACGAAAACGGTGTAGATTTTCTTTGTTCTCCTTATAGACCTTTTCCATTGGCCATCAGTAAAGGATCACACAAAAATCTAAACCCTCTTCTTCAGCCAATGGAAACGGGCCTATAGTTTGGCAACCAACCCCTTCTACGATACAGGGATTGGTCCGGTTAAATCGGTATCAGTCGGGGTGCGCCTCAAACCAAGTAATTTTGTTGTTTATAGGCTCTAAAATCAGAAATGCTCGATAGGAAGTATTCATATCTTACCAGATCGATAAGAAATCTAGCTTTCTGTTGGTTCTATTCTAAAATGACACACAGAAGGAAATAACAAAACGATAAATTGGCTTCGAGGTTATGACCTAAAACACTCTCCAAGCAGTATGAAAGATCTGGAAGGAGAGTCTCAAACATGTACCGCTACTGGGTCAAGGCGGCCACTTATCTAGAGACAAATGCGGGTAGGTATCGAAACGCCCCCAGGTTTAAAGCTGGTGCTGCCATCTGGGGCCATGAAAATATAGCAGTTTCTCATAGACACCAATAGATAAGCACTTACCTTCTTCAGATGCCCTTCCCATAGAAATTAGCATGGTGACATTGTATTTTTTTAGCATTTCTCATTTGTACATGTTCCCAACTATCATCATCCAGAATTATTTGAAGATAGCAATAGGACATCAGTGGCATTTAGCAACAAAGTAAAAATATTGCATTTTCCCATAGACACCAATAGTTAAGCACTTACATTTTCAGATGGCCCTCCAATAGAAGTTAGTATGGTGACAAGGCATTTTTTTTGCATTTTCTATTTGCTGCTATGTAGAACTTATATCATCCTGAGTTATTTGCAAATCTCAATAGAATTTAGAAATCAGCCGACTACAAGCATTTGTCTTTAACCCGACCAGAGCTAATTTTGTGTCGCTCTGGTCGTCAGTGTAACGGGCCTATAGATGGATCCCAGTGAAAACAGAGGGAATCCCTCGACAGGTGGCGCGGCTTCTTAGTGGCGGAAACGAGGCGCTATGAACGCCATCTTGTTAACACCTTGGTGGCCCGGGGAGAGGTCACGTGACCGGGTGGTTGAGACTCTAGGAGATTGTAGCCGCCAGGGATGGAGGGAGCCACCCCCACCTCCCCCGTACCACAGCCCTCCATCTTCAACCACCACCACCACAGTGCACCCAGCCTGGGATTCTCTGTGATGATGGAGGTCTTTAAAGGCATATCCTACAATCCACACACTGCACGAACACCATCATTTTACATATGGATGCGCCCGGCGTATACGGGACAGAGCTTGTTTGTTTGTGTAGTTTAACGTCTTGGTAGGCAAGTTACGTCCTTTTGAGACTGACTCATTGGTTGACCTATCTGGTTCTTGAAAGGTATATTAACTCAACTTTGGTCTACTTGTAGCAGTGGGACCCTATGCCTGTTTTATAGTGCTGCCTCACTGAAGGGCTGTGCCGCAGACCATTGACACAACACTCCGCCGGTCACCTTATACTGAAAACAGCAAACCAGTCGCTGCAACATACTAATCGGACAGAGCCATTGTTAGTTCATGAAACAGTCACTAGGTGGTCGGGGGACAAATCCTGTATTCTGGCTCTTTGTTCTTACGAAATTCAGCTGCCTTTCAATGTTTTACCATGGTTCCTTTGACTCTCTACACCGATCCCAGAGCAGGAAGATGTAATGCTAAAACCCAGGATATGATGTTTTTCACATGGAACACTTTATTTACATATCTGAGCAAGGCAAGAAAAGTGACATTTCCCAATTATTACTCACTTCTTTTGCACCTCTATTAGTAAAGAACAGCTACTTTTTCACCTCCTTTGGTGAAGAACACCTACTCGGGGGGCGTCATAGCGGCACCATGAATCATAGGCTATATGCCGTATATAAGTAGGTATTTTGCGTATACAAGGTCGTCCTATTCCCCGTGTGTATACACCTCACCTGTAGGCGTATATAAGCGTCCAGTGAAGAGGACTTCACTGAGAGCCGGCGGGGGAGGTGGCAGGGGGTGGTGGGGGTGGGTGGGGGGAGGACTTTCTACTGAGGACACCTGTACTTCTACCAGCACAAAGGGGTGGGAGGTGGCGGGGGCAGAGGGTATTTCCTCTCACATACCCCAGGTGTGAAATACAGCGAAGACGCGTCCGTATATAAGGCCTGGGCATATATGTATATGAAAACAAGTCAATATTCAGCCAATACATACATTTCCGCGATGGCGTATCCATGAATAAAATGGTAGTTTTTGTGCAGTGATAGTGGCGCCACCTAGTGATTTTTGAATAATGTCAAATACTAGTCAAAACTGGTTTCTTGGGATTCATTTTGATTCTACATGAGTAAATTTAAGGGTTTTGTCCATTTTTTTTCCGATTCAAATAGGTAAAATAGGCCAATTTACATTTGCTTGATTTACATAGGATATGTACTGAAATATATGGTTTTCTTTAACTCTCAAAAACAAAGCCGGTGACCTATGATTTTTAAAATCTAGACAATACATCTAGTACTATACATGTATATGTACTATATTCTGTGAAAGTTTGAGGAAAATGACATGGGTTTTACTATGTGAAAAATACTTTTTAGAATTTCTATATATTCTAATATAATATTATCACAATATTGATCCATGAATCAAAAACTGACCCCCGAATTTTACGTCAGATATGTGTTCCACAACACTTGGAGATCGTCATATCAAATTTCAGGAAATTGATATGGGTTTAAATTTTCAAGCCAAATTGTCCGATATGCCTTTAAGCGTCAAATTGTGTGGACTAGAGGTGGGAATCGTGAGGGTATGCTTGGGGGTTTAAAGGTGTGCGTGTTTGTTTCTCTGGGTAGTTTGTGACGCCATTTCATTCCTCTGAACCTTCTGGGCGTGCAAGAAAATACCTCACATGTCAAGAGAAGAATCCCGTTGGGACTAGAAAGATACAGTGGTTATTCTACCGGTTTGTTTCTTTCTTTGGGTAGTTTATCGTCCAATGTGTTGTATTACAATTACTTTGGGTTTGACCAAATCTATGAGATGAATTTAGATTTACACATTTGACGGGGTGAGAGTAGTTTTTACTTTCCACTCCACTTAGACATGGTATTGGCCTTTGATATAGCAGAAAGTCTACCACTGCTTGGGGTGAACGAGAATGGTAGCTGTACACCACACCTCATATACATGGTATAAGAAGGACTGGCCTTTGATATAGCAGTAAATCTACCACTGCTGGGGTTGAAGGAGGAAAGTAGCTGCACACCACACTGCATAGACATGGATTGAAAAGGACTGGCCTTTGATATAGCATTACGTTTGCCACTGCTTGAGATAAAGGAGAAAGGTGGCTGTACACCAGACCTCATAGACACGGTATGAGTTGCTGTAAGTCTACCAGTGCTTGGGGGGGAGGGGGGGAGAAAAGTGTCGGATGTTTGTTTGTTTGTGGTTTAACGTCCCAGGGGACCCTGAGGGTATATAGGGACTATCAATGATTTAACTTTTCACTTTCATAGACTTATTTCAGTCAATTCTTTTCAATGTTTCAAATATTTTATATAAAATCAAAGAGATTTGTCTCTTTCAAAAACATGATGATATCTTTCTTTGGAATAGTTTCGAACAACATTTTCATGTTGTTACTGTTTTTCAAATGCTTTCTTCTATTCTCTTGTACCCTTTTACAGTTCAGCAGGATATGCTCGACAGTGATGGGTACATTGCATGCTTGGCATATTGGGGGATTTTCCCCTTTCAGGAGATATTTGTGTGTAAGTCTGGAGAGACCTATTTTCAGACGGGTCAACTTCACCTGTTCACTACGACTTAATCACCCACAGTTTCTCTTCCCATTCACAGTTGAGTGAATGGTATGTAGTTTGTTTCTTATTTGCTTGTTCCAGTCAGATTGCCATTTATTCATTGTCATTTCTCTTAGTGGAGCTGTCATATCCGTGTGTGGAATTTTCGCTGTACCGGGATGCAGCTTCAGAGCTTTGTCAGAGGATATAGTGCCTCAGGTGTTTGCCTCTTTGTCAATATGAACAGCTTTCAGACATAAACCTATAACAAAAAGCCATTTTCTTTATAAAACTTCTAAAGATGAATTTACGGGAATTTGTCTTGTGTTACTCTTAGAGATCTAGATAAGTGAGGGGATAGAGATTGTGAGTTTGATCAGCCAATGACAATTTCCTGAGAATTGTATATGATGATCTCCAATAGCTTAAAAATCGAGGTCAACATGCTTGTTTTTTTATTTAGAGATCATTATGATTATATTACAAAAGAATATATAGGAATTTTAAAAGGTTGATTTACACAAAGTAAAACTCATGTTACTTTCTTCAAACTTTCACAGCATATATCAAATGTGTAGTGCTACATATTTAGATTTTTAAAAGCATAGGTGACCGTCTTTGTTTTTGAGGGAATTGAAGAAAACTATATTTTTCAGTACATTCCCAATGTAAATCATTCAAATGTAAATTGGTCTAATCCACCTATCGCCCAAACTCGATAATATATGATAAAACGCTCATTTGTAGTTAGAAAAATTCAGAGGAGCTGGTCTGAAATGATAATTTTCAGTATTGGAAAATCACTTGGTGACGTCACTGTGAATTGTCTGATATGCCTTTGATATGAACAGCTTTCAGACACGAAATCATGACACAAAGCCATTTTCGGTGTAACGCAAAGATAAATTTGGGGGATTTTGTCTTGTATTACTCTTAGAGATCTAGATAAGTGAGGGGATAGAGATTGTGAGTTGGAGCAGTCTGCTTAAAGGCTTCCCCAGTCTCCAAGGTCGGGTATCCACGTACATGTTGCTTTTTACCCAGTCCAGTAATCCCATACCCAACTCAATGACAAGCCAATATTCTACGCTGCCAGGTTTCAACTATGTCCACCTTAACAAGGTCTCCACAGTCCTAATCCTTCACAATCTAGAGCGGCCACAGGGGTGCGCTACAAACACAGCCCTCCCAGAAGCCCCGGCTCGTCAGGGATCAAGTCACCCAACCCCTAACCCGGGAGAGGCTCACCAGCGCCATCTATCAGCACAAACATCCGCGCCCGCTCTATTTATCGCTAGGCACCTGGTCCATGGGGCGACAAATTAGCGGACGAGGGCCCTGCCGGTACCCAGCCATCTATAAAAGAACGGACCGTAGATATCTCGGGTATCAGCTACGGACGAGTTTCCGGTTTCTGGTTGTCGTAATTCAGCGAATTTTCTTGTGTATAATTGGGATGCTTAATGGTGTGCATGAGTGAAGATGAAACGGAATCTTTCTTGGTCACATGAAATGTTTGTTTGTTTTGGTAGTTTAACGTCCAATATGTTCTGTTAAACCCAATGCCCATCTACCGATTTCGGAACATTTATGTACGTTTGTCGGCGACACAATTTGGGCTGAAAATCAAAACCCATGTTGTTCTCCTGATCATTGAATATTATGACCTTAGAGTGTTGTAAAGCACATCACGGACCTATGTCCGTAAGCAAATATATATTTTGATAATCAGGGGGGACCATCCTAGGTTTTCAAATCAATATTATAATAATTTCATAAAATAATATAATATGTATATATAAATTCCGGTATACCCCTTGTGTCTTTTTCCCAATAGACTTTATATAGGAGACTTGTACTCAACGCTTGTGGTGTATTGTAGAAAAGATACTGGAGAGGGGATGATGTCACACATTTGAGCAAATCAGTCAGTGATAGGGGTGAGATAAGATTTGAATATCACTGATCCATAACTACTTGAAATATGCCATTCAGTTTGGTTTGCAACATAATCTCACGCGGCAAAGCCGCGTGAGATTACTCTGCAACCAAAACTCATGGCATATTGTCAGTGGCTATGGATCTCTATGCAGTTCCTTATTAGTACAGATCAGAAAGTATAAACCACCCTCTCACCCTACACATAAAATGGTTGTAAGACTTCCCTTTGAATTTCATCGCTATCATATGCTATCATGCATGGTTATACAATTCCACGGATATAGATCTTGTATTGCACAAAAAGATATTTTGAAATGTATAAAATTCTCCCAGACCATATCTACATTTTTCAAGCGTTATCTTTATTAATGAACCAACCACATCTTCGTTCAACGATAATGTTAAAAAAGAAGACAAATACAGACTGGTTGCAACGCAAAACACGGGTCACAAGACTCTCTGAACATTTTTTATTTAAAATACAAAACACTCGGAGTAACTATATCATAATTAGCCCTTATCTTAGAATTCCCTATTGGAAGAATGCCAGCAATCTATAGAAACAGATAGTTTCAAGAACTGTTTAAAATCACGTCCAAAATGTACCAGGAACCGATGAAATAACTATGAAGCGGAATCTGTATTGACATCTATTGAATAGGTAATACTACTGTTTCATTTCACTCATCTCAATCTACATGGGTATCCTCCATTATCTTTTTACAAACAATTCCACTAATTGACTTCTACTGTTGTTACGCATGTCATCTCGATGTACACTGTCTCCATATCTATGTATCAGAATAACTCTTAAAAACGGGAGATATTTAAAATAAACTCAATAAGAAAAAAAATAAAAAAATTCAATTATCAGGTATACCTGCCTTATACGTATAAGCTACATGGAAAGATTGAATATTGCAATAAATCCAGGACATAATCATACTCTCTATCACATAGAAATTACACCCATAGAAGCATCTTACATTTATACATGGTTTGTATATATATATACACAGTATCTACTTTGGTTCGTGTTTCGAGGAAAGATTGAAAATAGCCCCCTTTAGAAATCAGCTTTCAAAGGGACGTATCCTACATTGAAAGGCTTTCCGTCACGGACGTAATATGTTGAGCCCTGGCCTGATGCTATACAGCGTAGACGGATTCTGCCACCAGGTCTCTCTGGTACCCTGCCCCCAGCCTAGTCCGCTCTGTACGTGAATCAAGACAAAATACTTAAAAGGATTATCCCCGAGGGGCAGGGCGGCATATGTATGCGTATAAGTAGAAAGTAAGGGATTGTCGAAAGGAAAGGGAATACTATAACGGTGAGATTTAAGGATGGGACGGATGCGATGAGAAATAGAATAGGGAGGAGAGAGGCTGAGATAACGTTATGAAGGAAAACGTATTCCATGTAAATGGATTTTATTGAATAAGGAAAGCTGGGTGGAGGATAAGATGAAAAATAACAAAGAAATGGGAAAATGGATGGGTTAGAATCTGTGAGGGGGAATGAATACATTCATGAGTGTGCGATGTCTTTTTTCGGTTTGCAGCGTAGACTGCGGGTTATGTTCCTGTGTTTAGGTCTATTCACACCTGCCGACAAAATGGTCGCCGTTTCTTTTTAAATTAAGAGCCACTTGTTTAAGTATGCAAATAATTGGAGGCCCACATGATTGCACCCCTCTCATAAGATCTCACACCTTTTTTTTAGTTGAAGTGTTTATTGTCATTTTCTCCCTAAATTTGGGAGTTCTTCCAATTGTACATAGTTGAAGCAGAATAACATATGAGTGAACCATTATGTCCTTCCACAAGAGGGCATAGGTGATTGATGTAAGATGATAATGAGTAAATGGGGTGTTCCACTGGACCGATGGTAGCCGATTCCGTAGCCAGACAATCGCCGATTATCATCGGATGCCCTAGAATTTCTCAAATCTTTGAAAATAATCATTTATTAAACTATTATCAGAATTAAATAAATTACAATACGTGATCTTCCTCTTAAGGGCCCAGGAACAATTGATCGGGTGAGAAATCGGCCTGGTGGATTTTGCCCTTAAGGTACTATAGACAGTGATTATATTTGCTATCTCAGCTCCGGCTTCCAATTCAATATAGATAGAACAATGTCTCTTGGTTACACTGATACCAATGAATTAGGATAACGACATCGAGCTTTTAATAGTGTTGCACAGCAGACAGACACGTGGTTAGTTGCCTCGCCGCCAGATCCACCCACTCATATGCTCTCCTACCCGGCGTTTACATTGGACGACTAAAAACGTGACGACTGTAGATCGTCAAGCCAGTGGTGGCAATGTTCACCGCAAAAGTCGTCGACGTCAGAATATACCTGAGCGTTTACACTGACGACTTTAAGTTTTCATAGAATCGCAGCCCATCTAGAAGACTAATTCTAGTCTGCTTGAAATAGTCGTGGGTATCAGAGCATGACCAATAGTCTTGAGGTGGTGCCTAATTGTATAATCTGATGTAACCAGACGATCTGCAGTCGCCATGCTCTTGGCATTTACACTAGACGATTTATAGCTTTTTACGGCTGATAGTCGTCAGGTACTACTAAATTCAAGAATTGCCGCCTATAATCGACTAGTGTAAACGCCGGGTAAGTGGTATTCTGTATTCCAGTCCAAATAAAGCCACTAGGGCGCCAAGTACACAGCATTCCCGCTAAGTGGCATCATTGAGATTATAGGAATCTTTGGGTTTCATTGATGTACGCCTTTAGCACGGGAGGCAGGTCAGTGGATTCTCAAGGCTCTAAGCCTAGTTCGTTAAGAATTCTTCTCCCATTGAGCGTAGTGAGAACCTTGTACAGAATACCACTTAGAGAGTGTGAGATCTTATGAGAGGGTGCACCGCAAGCATATCCGGTCTGCACCACGCGGGGGCAAAACAATAAAATAAAAACCGTGTTGAATTGATCAGCGATGGTTTTTTTTGTCGGGAAGTGGTGCCAAAGAGCGCCAGATATCGGAACATAGATTGGTTGCATAGATTTCATAATTTTCTGTTGACACTTGCCAATCTCTGACAAAAGAAAAAAAAGGTTTTCGGTGGTAGCTGGCAGATTTGTTGGACGTCAAAGGTCGTCAGGTGTACATTGGCGTCATGAGTTATATTGATGCGTTTCCGACATTCATCAAACTAAGCTATTAGTTTCTTCTGACAGTAATGTGACCTTGGTTATCACAATGGGAGTAAAATACGATACTGGCAATCTTCCCAATTGACAAAGGGCTTGCTGATCTCTGTACTACAAAACGAGCGGTTGAGTGGGTACTTGTAAAGTTTTTCGCATTCTATACGGGCGGCTGAGTAATAATACCAGGCCTTATCGTAGCCTGGTATAAACGTCCATAGGCTTAACATTAAGAAGTCGTATTCAACAGGTTTACGAGTACGGTAATTCATAATCAATGGGGGATAAACAGATAAATATTTCTAGTCCAAGATGAAATCAGAAACATATTCGTGCTTGGTCTGAGTCTTCCTTTCCCCATCTCTTTGGACCATCACCTCGCTCATATCACTGCGCACTACAAACTCGATGGCGAACGAGGACACTGAACAAATACTCATCAATTTCCTTCTTAATACCACATTCATCTGTGTTGTCAGGCGTTAGATCTTGCCTTCAATAGCTGAGGACTGAGAGCAAAAATCACATGAGGTAAGGAAAGGAGTCGGGAAAACTAAAAATTTATTTTTACCTTTGCTTTACAGAATGTGTTACACTTCCTTATACAAGAGAACTCAAGGTGCTATGACTGCACAACTTGTTAAAGGTATCGCCGGAGTAGAGGGAAACTATGTGCCGGTGTGCAAAAGTTCAAAGTTACTCGGTGATGACCGGAAACATTCCGCGGGCAGTATTTTTTCTGGTCCTCACCGAGTAACTTTGACTTTTGTTTACCGGTACTTGGTTTCCCTATTCCTACATACATTCAAATATAGATAAAAATGGTTATTTCTTTACCTATGATGTGTAGATTTGTCTAATTCTTATATATGTTTGGGGTCTGTCTTTTCCTAAGGGCAGCTACTTGTGTTGTCACGAAACTGTCTGTATGGTGTCACAGACATGTCACGAAACTAGTGAAACAGGTCCCTGGACGATTTTTTTCCATTCAGTGTTGTATGATAAAACAGAAGATATTTTGTAAATGAAAGTATTTGAATACAACACCTTATATGACCTCTAGGTTACTCTTATAATCAATACATCAGGGACCTGTTTCACTAGTTTCGTGACATGTCTGGATGGCGTAACATGTCTGGATGGCGTAACATGTCTGGATGGCATCTAGATGGTGTGTCCGGTTTCATAAGAACAATACATTAAACTTCATTTTGTGCGTTCATTTTGTGCTTGCACTGTTGGTGCCGCTTTTCATGTCTGTCTAACACTTTTGTCACAAAACTAGTGAAACAGGTCCATGATGTGTAGATTGACTAATTCCTATGTTTGGGGTCTGTCTTTACCTAAGGGTAGGTACTTGTGTTGTCACGAAACAAGACAACCCCAATCTATCTGTATGGTGTCACAGACATGTCACAAAACTAATGAAACAGGTCCCTGGACGATTTTTTTCCATTCAGTGTTGTATGATGAAACAGAAGATATTTTGTAAATGAAAATATTTGCATACAACACCTTATATGACCTTTAGGTTACTCTTATAATCAATACATCTGATGCTTGCAACACATTCTAGGATATTTTTGTGTTGTTCGTAGTTTATTCAACGGCCCACAGAATCGTCTAGTGTAAATTACTGTCTGAGGTTATGTCTAAAAAACATCATAGAACAAGCGTATATGTACTACACAAAGAAGCAGAAATGCCGATGTTATATGAGAGACGAAGATGCCATATGAGGAATTTGATGTACACTAGATCCAGATGTCCTGTAAATATCGATCCTAATACCCGGAATACCCGTCTATTATAGGGACCATTATCCTACCCCTAATATAAAATCCCATAGGCTTAACATTGGGTTTCCGTATGCCACGCTGACTGGCATACGGAGTTTTATATGCCACTAGTGGCATACAGCATAGTTATCACGTAATATTCCAAATTCGAGGAGATAGGGTAGAATAAAATCTAACCTAATTGTCAAAGCTATATGAGAAGCGTAGAGTACGCAGGAGAAAAGAATGGAACGCACTTAAGCCATTAGTTCGTAATACACCGTCCATTCAGATGGTTAAATCTCTTACCAAAGCTATTATGAACGAAAACATACCTGGGAAAAATTTATGTATAATATTAACCACACTTGTATCAATACCAATATCATAAGTATATCAATGCCATCCGATATGTAAATGGACATGGTGATCTCTACTCATGGAAATAGGTAAAGGAGTCTTTAAAATGCTTGTTATATACTATTTAGTAATGGCGCCTGAAGAAAACCAGCAAACGGAATATCCAATGCTGACAGGCCGCCATCCTTTGTTGGCAATTACCCAGATCGATATGTAAAGACTGAAATATTTGTAACTGATGACTTAAATGCGAATAAAGGAATTTGAAAAAAAAACAAAAAAAAACGCCGGGTTATGGGCTTAAGGTGAGGACAGCTTATGATGGTGTACTGTCCGTACCACAATAAGGTGACAGGACGGAGAACGAGAAGGTCAATACTCATCGCGCCGCCTCACACTGTGAGGAATCCGAGACGCCGAGGTGCGCGTTTATAACCAAGCAGACGACAATTTCTCACATCCGGGCCATGAAATCCAGAACGAGGCGCGGCCTTCGTCAGCGGCAGAGGTCGTGGAACTGTAGCCACGGCTCAAACTACAGTAAAACCCCGCTTTCAGGACACCCCGCTTAAAGGCATACCGGACAATTTACCTTGAAAATGAAAACCCACGTTAAGTTCCTGACAATCTGATATGATGATTTGATAACGTTATACAATACTTCACCAGTTTAACAGATTGGGCGTCACCGTGCTCTTTTTTTTTAATTAATAGATAAATATAATGATAATTTTGAAAACGAATATATAAAAGACCGATTTTTACATGTGAAAACCAATGTCATTTTCTTCAAATCTTCACAGAATAAAGCAAATATATAGTAGTACATATTTAACTTTTAATAAATAAAGGTATTTTAACCCTACCCCACCCCAACTTCCAATCTTGTACACAATAGAACGATGAGGGAGCATATGCAAATTTCCAAAATAATTTACCCGCCCCCCCGCCCCGGTGCGTACATACTTTATGGATGGCCACCTGTATAGATATATCAGATACTACATAGCCTAACCATCGATAGACTGAAAACCCCGCTTATGGAGGGTGACCCCTAAAGCGGGGTTTTACTGTAATACACAGGGATGTCAGTTGGAGTCAGAAAAAAACATTGAAATATTTGTTATGGCAATAAAGGGGTTACACTTCACATATTTGCCTTAAAAAATAACGAAATTTAGATTGTTAATTTTCCCACTTATTTTTTAGTTGTAGGAGCCTATGAGTCTTTGCAGGGAGAACAGGGTTGGTTGATTCCTAGACCAATAAGATCCCCCCCCCCCCCCTCCCCAAAATGAATATCGTTGCCACTGTGCCAGTGCTAAGTTCATCAACGATTATTTACGCTTCTGTATGCATTGTGGTGTTTAACCACATTCATCTACGCATTAGAAATCTATAGGAATAAGTTTAACACTTTTTGGGTTGGGTAAAGTAATATTGAAATGAGTCCACAAGTACAGTAGAATAACACCTAACTTTCACCCTCCAATTTTCGTTTATGTATATCCGATTTTCGCGGCGTTTTTCAACGTCCCCTATTATCGCTCAATGTGTCTATGTGGAAATTCATGGTGAATTAAACAATAAAAACACCAGCAGCTGCTGCTGTTGGTATTGGTTTCAATATATGTGTGATAATTACTTACATTATTAAGCTGAAACTGTGACTATATACCATCTTAAGAGAATTGCCATGTCTGCAGTTCTTTTGTCTGCTTATCTAAGATGGCGGCTTCCATAACAAGCACCACATGGGTTGGTGTCAGCAGTAAATTATTCAAATTCAAAAATATAAGAGACTCTTTTTCAGAAATTGTAATCATTAAACACTGAATGGTGTATTAATTAGGATATGTACACAAATTTTATACACATAGTGGGGTTTAGTTAGGTCTATCATTGAATAAAACTTGTCACTGAATTTTGACCAATCACAGCCATTGTCTGTTTTCAAACCCTGAGCCCCATTGAACTGCTCACAGGGGACTGGGAGAACTTTGAAAACGGCAACCGCATGAGGCTGAGGGTATGTGGGGATGGAAAGGGTTCTCAGTGAGTTGGGTTTTCAAGGCATCAGGGGAGAGATTTCAATTTTTACATGGTTATTTGGGGATGTTCAGTGTTGGAAACATGGGCCTTGGTTGAATTGGGTAATTACGGATTTTATTGTCGCTATTATTCAAGGAAATGGACTTTTTATTCACTGAAAACGAAAACATGAATTTCAATGGAAACATTGAAAACTGGCATCCCTGAATACATTGTCTTACCATCGACAGACTGAAAACCCCCATTCACGGGACACCCCGTTTAAGGGGACAGTTTGCTGGGAATGGAGGGTGTGTCCTTAAGCGGGCTTTTACTGTACTACATAGTCTTACCATCGACAGACTGAAAACCCTGGTTCAGGGGACACCCCACTTAAGGGGTCACTTTGCTCGGAATGGACGGTATCCCCGTAAGCGGGGTTTTCCCGTACCACTTAGTCTAACCATAGACAGATGGAAAACCCTCATTCAGGGGATACCTCGCTTAAGTAGACACTTTCCTGAGAACAGAGGGTATTCCGGTAAGAGGGGTTTAAATGTAGGTGACAGAGGAGAAGGACACACACTTCCCTTTTGCGGGGTTTGCCTGTAGGTGACAGAGGGGACACACACTTCCCTTTAGCGGGGTTTGACTGTAGGTGACAGAGGGGACACACACTTCCCTTTAGCGGGGTTTGACTGTAGGTGACACAGAGAATGACACACACTTCCCTTTAGCGGGGTTTGACTGTCGGTGACAGAGAAGACACACTTCCCTTTAGCGGGGTTTGACTGTAGGTGACAGAGGGGAGGACACACACTTCCCTTTAGCGGGGTTTGCCTGTAGGTGACAGAGGGGAGGACACACTTCCCTTTAGCGGGGTTTGACTGTAGGTGACAGAGAAGACACACACTTCCCTTTAGCGGGGTTTGACTGTAGGTGACAGAGGGGAGGACACACACTTCCCTTTAGCGGGGTTTGACTGTAGGTGACAGAGGGGAGGACACACACTTCCCTTTAGCGGGGTTTGACTGTAGGTGACAGAGAAGACACACACTTCCCTTAAGCGGGGTCTGACTGTAGGTGACAGAGAAGACACACACTTCCCTTTAGCGGGGTTTGACTGTAGGTGACAGAGGGGACGCACACTTCCCTTTAGCGGGGTTTGACTGTAGGTGACAGAGGAGGAGGACACACACTTCCCTTTAGCGGGGTTTGACTGTAGGTGACAGAGGGACGCACACTTCCCTTTAGCGGGGTTTGACTGTAGGTGACAGAGGGGAGGACACACACTGCTGCTTTCTGTCACTCCCCATCTCCCTGCTCACCTGCACGCTCCTCGCCGCTTGTCGAATCCTGTTACATGGACGTGCTAGAGAGGTGCCAGCGGGAAATGCAAAGCTTTGCTCACGCGGCAGTATTGAATATCCAGGGGCTCATCTGATAATCTAGGATTGTACATGTAGACCCTTTTCCGTATGCCATAGAGACCCAGGGGGCCATTGAATAATCTAGGATCGTACATGTAGACCCTTTTCCGTATGCTATAGAGACCCAGGGGGCCATTGAATAATCTAGGATCGTACATGTAGACCCTTTTCCGTATGCTACAGAGACCCAGGGGGCCATTGAATAATCTAGGATCGTACATGTAGACCCTTTTCCGTATGCTATAGAGACCCAGGGGGCCATTGAATAATCTAGGATCGTACATGTAGACCCTTTTCCGTATGCTACAGAGACCCAGGGGGCCATTGAATAATCTAGGATCGTACGTGTAGACCCTTTTCTGTATGCCATAGAGACCCAGGGAGCCATTGAATAATCTAGGATCGTATATGTAGACCCTTTCAGTATGCTATAGAGACCCAGGGGCCCATTGAATAATCTAGAATCGTACATGTAGACCCTTTTCCGTATGCTATAGAGACTGACCCAGGGGGCCATGGAATAATCTAGATTCGACATGTAGACCCCTTTCCGTATACCATAGAGACCTAAGGACGATGTAAGTCAGCTTTATTCAATACTTATGGACGACCTTATGGACGGCTAATACTGTCTTAGTGAACAAACTTAAATAATGTTAAACGATAACCCTTGGACAAGGTACAGAAAAAGGGTCTCCATGATCAATCGTAGATTATTAAAGAGGCCCCTGGGTATCTCTGAATGGTCTGTGAATGTTTAAGGTATGCCATGTAAAAAAGTATACACATTCCTGCTGATTTAAGTGTGCGTGAGAGGTAGATCCGTGGGCTGTAAAAAGGATGCAAGGTGGTCCTAGATTTGCATAATGCATAAAGCAAACTGAACATCACTCCATGCATGTTTTCCGAACCTGCAAACTTAAATCAGATTCAACAGCATTCCCAACTGCATGCAATTCAGATCAATCACATTTCTTATACATAAGGATGTTGAAAAAGCGATCGTTTCGCGGAGAGAATTATGGAGCAGTAAAATAAGAATGGATGGTCGTAAATTCACCACGGTTCCGAATAAATCAGAAAGGACTTTAAACACTGCTCTGAGAAAAAATATAGAAAAATATCAAAACTAAGGTATCAATTGTTGAAATGCACAAACTAATTGGTTTGGAAGTGAAAGATTTCATGTGGATGGAACTAAAGAGAGGTCACTGTATATTATTGCCAATAGTGCAATAATGTAGATGAAAATAGAAGTGTGGGAACTCTCTTGGAGAAAATCGACACCCACATTTTCGTAAATCGGGCCCCGATTTTATCCCAAAAAAACCGAACCAATTGTGTGAGGGAAGAGGCAGGCCCAGAGGCCTATATCCGAGTTGAGAAAAAGAAACCTTTGAATACTTTACTAGGCCCGAAAAAAGGCAATTTGAAACACGGTTCTGAATAAACCAGAAAGGACTTTAAACACTGCTCTGAGAAAAGTGAATAATATAGAAAAATGTCAAAACTAAGGTATCAATTGTTGAAATGCACAAACTAATTGGTTTGGAAATGAAAGACTTCATGTGGATGGAACTAGAGAGGGGTCACTGTATATAATTGTCAATAGTGCAATAATGTAGATTAAAATAGAAGTGTGGGAACTCTCCTGGAGAAAATCGACACCCACATTTTCGTAAATCGGGCCCCGATTTTATTATAAAAAAACGAACCAATGGTGTGAGGGAAGGGGCAGGCCCAGAGGCCTATATCCGAGTTGAGAAAAAGAAACTTTTGAATACTTTACTAGGACCGAAAAAAGGCAATTTGGTGATTCCTGCACAGATATCAAAGTTATTGAGAAAGAAGTCCTCTATACAGGGATCTATATTATGGAACAGTTGACTAAAACAAATGCAACTAGGCGATAGCCAACTTCACTTTAAAAATGCATTTTATGTGTGTAGGTTTGTGTACATAGACAAAGAAAATATCGTTGTAGATTATTTCTTAGAGTTAATATTTATACTGGAGTTGCTCATAAGATTAATTGGGAACATTAAGTAGAGCTTTTGGGGAGATACATAATAACTAATTATCATACAAAAAAACAGGAAATGGTGTGTTGGTGGAATTAACACAACTATTAATTTTGTTCAAGTATCAATAAGCCCAATGTGTCGATATCCAAACATAGCAGTACCTACTATGATATCATCATAGTTATGATATCGTTGTTATATTTACAAGCCTAGATACTATTGATCGGGAAATCAATGTAACACAATTTAGATTAACCCATAAATTATACTGAAAGAGTGCCTGAACAGTTTCCAAGCGCGGCAACGCTTGTGACGCCCTCTGTGACCAATATGACGAATTACTTCCCCAGACCTGGGACCCGTTTCACTAAGTTTTGTGTTCATAGCGAACGGAAGGCCGAAATAGCGGCAACAATAGCGGAAAAAATAGCGGAGAAAGTAGAGTCTCGTTTCAGAAGCTTTGTCGCTGTTAAGATCCCAGTCGCTATGCCAGCATAGCAAACAGAATTTTTTGACAAATCGATATTTGATGCATACTTTGATAATTCCAAATTATTCCCCGTGTCTTTATCCACATTTCCGTTTTTATTTGACGTCCCTACGTGCATTTCCGGCTTAGTTACGGGACCAACACTATATAGGTCTCCTTTGTTAGAGCTGGAAGTGATAGCGTATGGTCGAGCGTTGCAGTAGGTCCCGTGTGAGAATGGGCTGAGTGATGCAGTGCCTCCAATTCGTGGTTTGAATGGAATAATGCTTCACACAAAAGAGTTGACCATAAAGAATTATGAAAATCGGTATACAGTTAAACAATAAATGTAGAATTCTTCGCTTGTTTTCCTTTACTTAAATATGTCATAAAATCTGATAAAATATGTTTTAGAAATTGTTGTTATGGTCAGTATGAGAGGGTAGACCTTCTCATGAACAGTGTCAGTACAGTGGAAGTAACAGCGAACGGGAATTTCACTATGATACGGTTACTGACACCGTTAGTGCCACCCATGTTCAAAGTACCGCTCGCTATGGCGTCCATAAACTATTGAAATGCAAACTGCCACTTTGGTGCCTCTGAGACCAACAACAAACGGATTTTCAACTAGTGAAACGGGTCCCTGGTCACGTGATATGTCGCTCCAGTAGATTCAAACCTTAAAACACGTTTTGCCTCCCAATATCCCTACAGTAAAAAGATATGGGGATATATATCGACATATAGAAAAATTGTCAGATACATGTTTGTGGGTCCACATTTCAGTGTCACGTAATTCATTATATAGTTTTACAAGTGTATGTGTGTGTTTTATATAGTTTTCACTTGAGAACCTTGTAGATATGTCCAAATCTCAACTCAATAGAAAGAAATATAAAGCGAAATGCCAATCAACAGGTGTTACAGTAACATGGATAAATCTGGTCCTTTTAAGTGGAAGAAGCATTATCTCGAGTCAATAATTGTGGTTTCCAAACGAATGTTTGTTGGTTTTGTTTGTTTGGGTGGTTCATCGTCCAGTATGTTCTATTAGACTTACTTTGGGTTTAATCGAATCTATGTGATGAATTCAGGTAGAAATCTCACCCTTATACATTTACCGAGGTGAAATTTCTTTTGCTACCCACACCACATAGATATGGTATGGGAAAGACTGGCCTCTGATATAGTAGTAAATCTACCACTGCTGGGGGTGAAGGAGAAAAGTGGCTGGAGCGGGACTCAAACCCTCAAAATGTGATCTTTTGATTAGTATTGGTTTTTTTTTGTAGTTTTACATCTTAGTAGGCTAGTTACGTCCTTTTGAGACTGACTCATTGGTTGACCTATCTGGTTCTTGGAAGGTATATTAACTCAACTTTGGTCTGCTTGTAGCAGTGGGAGCCTATGCCCGTTTTATAGTGCTGCCTCACTGAAGGGATGTGCCGCAGACACAGCACTCCGCCGGTCACATTATACTAACAACGGCAAACCAGTCGCTGCACCTTACGAACCCAGTGCTCTTTACCATGGAGCGAATATCTAGAATTGAGCATTGATATGTTATACAGCCATTAGTTCGTCTGAAATATTCAAAATTAAGTAGCTCCATAATTGTAAGTGCTTACTTTATTTTTGTAGCAGGTAGTTCACACTCTCTGTGATGCATGCTTAGGTAACTTCTCTGATATTTCTCAGAATTGAAGTCCTAGACGATGTAACTCTGTCTGCCAACGCTCCCAGTCTGTGAACTTTAATGGATTGTATAACTGAGGTCAGAAACGCGTCTTTTCAGGTGATATAAAACCGGATTCACTCAATAAAGTGTCTTTCTGTTCTAATAGAAGTGAAGAAGCACCCCTTAGGTACTAATTAAACTCGGATAAACACGCATATATATATATATTTCTTTTCTTTCAAAAGTTATGAAAAATAGCGATCGACAAGTGACGATGGCTGACATACGGCAATCATCCATTTGGATTGGATATTACCGTAAAACTGGATGAGTTTTAATCTTGGCCATCGTATGCCACAACTGGAGTTTGGCATAGTGACTTCATGAGGTGAAGCCGAGTGAAGTCTGGAGCAGAAACTCCAGGAGTAGCATGCGGTGACCAAGATTAAAATAAATCAGGTTTTGATTTTATCCTACCCCGTCTCCTCGATTTTGGAATATTTCATGAACACAATTCTGTATGCCACTAGTGGCATATAAAACTCCATATACCAGTGAGCGTGGCATACAGAAACTCAATGTTAAGCCCATGGGATTTTACATTAGGGGTAGGATAATGAACTGTACTCTCTGGCGATCAACAAAGAAATTTGAAAAAAATATCCAGCAAGGTTCTATTCTGCCATAATTTCAGGAGATTCGGGAAGGAAGCCATATATATTTGGTATTAATCTTCAGATGAAATGTAAAGAGAGGGAAGCCACACCATTGTATCCTACGATATTTCAGCTTTCATTCGGTGCTTGACAGGCTGACAGGTGACATTCTCATGGGCACGTTGAAGTCATCTTGGAAAACTGCGAGGTTTTTTATCATTTGGAAATGATCTGGCAGTTGGTAATAATAACGCTAGACCTCCGAGATCAGGAAAACATTAACGTACATGTATACCCATCCACTGTACTGAAAGGATTAATTTTAAATCAAAGGCTGCTTATGGGTATGGACATTTCTGTTGGGATGAGCTTTTCCATCACCGGGAACTACTGAGTATTATTTCACATCTCTTGAGGGATAAATTGGTAATATGATGTCTTAGATATAATGAGATCTGAAGTGTGAAGGCCTGGCCGTCATATCGTTTAGCATGATCAACTTGTATGTGGCTAGGTATTTGCAAGTATTTCGCCTGTGTCTTACATGCAATTTATAGCGTAACGATTCTATACAAATACATAAATGAAAGATATTTTTCTTGGGTACAGTTTCTTTTTTGGGTTAATAGCAGTTACATAAAGCTTTGATTGTTCTTTCATCGTTGCAGTACATTAGTTTCAATAAATTTGCAAAAGTTTCAATTGACTAACTTGGTTTTCATGTCTGTAACTTCTGTGGACATACACAATAATGACTGGTTTTGTATACGAGTGGCCGTAATCTCCGAGTAGTTGACGCGTAGTAATATCCGAGCGACTAGCGAGGATATTACGTCGTCAACTACGAGAAGATTACGGTCACTCGTATACAAAACCAGTCGTTATTGTATATATTACCCACCTACAAGATTGATAACAAGTCTAATGCAATTAAAGGTTTTTTGCAAGACATTTACTACCAGACACCACAAAAATGTTAAGCATGGCAGTAATTCGGTGGACTTTCACCACTAATATAGTTCGCCATTAATCTGTACTTTTATCATGCAAAATATGTTATTACAGTGATTTCTGATGGTAAATGAGATTGTTAATATTGATTCTAAATAATTAACATTGAATGAACATTCAAGAAACTTATTTCGAAGTACATGATGATTCGACCTCATTATGGAGAGGACTATTTTTCCGGAATCTCCTGCAGGAGACTCTGACATACCAGAATCTCCGGGTAGCTGTTTCCAGGTGCCCTATGCATTTCCTATGGTGACTCCGTAATCGGTGGGTAATAGATAAAAATATCCCAGAGAATTACAAAGGAAATATCGAGTCACCTCCATCCCGTCATAATAGAAAAGTATTGAATGAGCAAACAACAAATATTCATAACGCTAACTAAATCATGGATCTGTATCTCTCTGCAGATGAATAACTGCCTGCCTTCATATAGATTCCTGTCCACAGATGCGCCCAACCATCCAGTAACCTTTGCTCCTTGAAATGTCTGCAGACAGCGTGGCAAATGGCTGATGATGGTGGGAGTCTAGTTACTCTATAGATCGAGATGTATAATGGATGACACTTTATCTTACCTCCTCATATCAATCTCCATAGAATTAACAGTGTGACTGTATATATGCATACGAATATATGCCATGAAATATTTATATGCCACGGGTCACATATGAAGTTAAGAACCTGTGACTGGATGGGGTAGGATCAAATCTGAACGCTTAATACTCAATTTCATATAATTGTTTACATGGCGTTCGTTGTCATCCACTACAAATATCACTCAGCTCCGCTTTGTGATATCATTCTGTGAAGATAACTCGCGCCATTTAAAGAAACATATGAAATTTCGGGACGTTTCTTGATAATACTGGCAGGTATACCTGTCACTTGGTCCATTCCCAGGTATATTGTCGTATAATGACCTATTACGACAATCACTACACATTGGATGAAAAAATATTACGAATTTTATACGGTGGGTATTGAAGTTGACATGGAAAAAAATCCCTGGGGACCCTGAAGGTATATAGGGACTATAATAAAAGAATTATCACTGCACAACATCATTATTTTACATATGGATGCGCCCGGCGTATATAAGGAGGTATTTTGCGTATTCAAGGTCGTCCAATTCCCCGTGTGTATACACCTCATCTGTAGGCTATATAAGCATCCAGTGAAGAGGGCTTCACTGAGGGCTTCCTACTGAGGACACCTGTACTTCTACCAGGCGGGAGAGGATATTTCCTCCCATATACGCCAGGTGTGAAATACAGCCAAGACGCGTCCGTATATAAGGCCTGGGCGTATATATATATACATATATATGAAAACAAGTCAATATTCAGCCAATACATACACTTCCGCGATGGCGTATATATATGAATAAAATAGTGGTTTTCGTGCAGTGTATCCTAAGAGTTTGTACCAACAGAACTATCCCCTTGATACCGTAACCTGTAAGTGCAACTGTTGTAACTCAATCTGCAAATATCTGTACCAGCTTAATACGTACCTGTTATTCTCTTTACCGTAATCTATAGCTGTATCTACAGTAATTGCTCATGTAGTCCCTGTACCTGTCACGGTAATAACTGAGCAACTCTGTAAATGGGGCACCCACTTAAGAAATGAAATGGATCATGTATAAGTATTCTATTAATCAATAAGAGGCTATTGTAGCTGGATCTACCAATATTCGTGCCACTAAATAAGTGCCAACAAGCAAATATTAGTTACCGACTGTTGTAACTGTACCTGCCAGTACTGTACCAGTTTTACCTGTACTTTTATTCTTCTTTCCGTTTTGTTTGTTTGTTTGTTTTGGTAGTTTAACGTCCAATATGGTCTATTAGACTTCGTCTTACCGTAATTAGTACTGGTACCTATACCTGTATGTGCAGTATCTGTATCCGGAACTATAGTAACTGTACCTGTCACTGTTTTTGTTTGTATGTTTGTTTGTGGTTTAACGTCCCAGGGGACCCTGAGGGTATATATTGACCATCAAAGATTTAGCTTTTCACTTTCATAGACTTATTTCAGTCAATTCTTTTCAATGTTTTCAAAAATATTATATATACAAT
Source organism: Alentia gelatinosa (assembly GCA_950022655.1). Lineage (NCBI taxonomy): Eukaryota > Metazoa > Annelida > Polychaeta > Phyllodocida > Polynoidae > Alentia > Alentia gelatinosa. The sequence goes on from OX465585.1 coordinate 11,097,736, forward strand.
CAAAGAAATTTCTCTCTTTCAAAAACATGATAATATCTTTCTTTGGAATAGTTTCAAACAACATTTTCATGTTGTTATTATTTATCAAGTACTTTCTTCTATTTTCCTGTATCCTTTTACAATTCAGCAGGATATGCTCTAATTACTGTAGCTGCAAATATCTGAAGTGTAGTAATTGCAATTCTATCTACCTTCTCATAATAATTTTCAAAGCACTGTGGAATACAGGTGCTTTAATATCTAGCTGTACGAGGCAAATAGTTATATTAATCTTAGTTAGTTGCACACTCTCTATGTCATCCCATCCCATCTCATACCACTATGAGCTTTTTGTAACTCTAACGACAGAGGGACCATATTATATACTTTCATCATTTTCGCGCACTACACATTGGGTGGTGGGTCTAATATCATAATATGTTATATATCATAGTGTTATACTATATGAACCGCTTACATATAATATGAATCTTAATCTAAATGCAGGCATGGAAGATCATCCCTGTCATAAATTAATGTGCTAGCTACCGACCCTCCCCCCCCCCCCCCAAAAAAAAACAAAACCAAAAAAAAAAACCAACACGAATGGACACATGCTGAGTTCGGCATTATTTCCTAATAAAACTTTTAAAATTTAGAAAAAAAACCTGCTTCACGCCTATAAAATCTTACAGCTAGATGTTCCTCTGTTTATTAATAACAAGTCAGAGCGACGGTGTTCCTGTCACTCCGCTCTGGTGTCCAATCAGCGGGCAGTTTACACATTCTCATGGACTGTCCTTCCACTCTGGTGTCCAATCAGCGAGCAGTTTACACATTCTCATGGACTCTCCTTCCACTCTGGTGTCCAATCAGCGAGCAGTTTACGTATTCTCACGGACTCTCATTCCGCTCTGGTGTCCAATCAGCGAGCAGTTTACACATTCTCATGGACTCTCATTCCGCTCTGGTGTCCAATCAGCATGCAGTTTACACATTCTCATGGACTCTCATTCCGCTCTGGTGTCCAATCAGCATGCAGTTTACACATTCTCATGGACTCTCCTTCCACTCTGGTGTCCAATCAGCGAGCAGTTTACACATTCTCACGGACTCTCATTCCGCTCTGGTGTCCAATCAGCGAGCAGTTTACACATTCTCATGGACTCTCCTTCCACTCTGGTGTCCAGTCAGCGAGCAGTTTACATATTCTCACGGACTCTCCTTCCGCTCTGGTGTCCAATCAGCATGCAGTTTACATATTCTCACGGACTCTCATTCCGCTCTGGTGTCCAATCAGCATGCAGTTTACACATTCTCATGGACTCTCCTTCCGCTGTGGTGTCCAATCAGCATGCAGTTTACACATTCTCATGGACTGTCCTTCCACTCTGGTGTCCAATCAGCGAGCAGTTTACACATTCTCATGGACTCTCATTCCGCTCTGGTGTCCAATCAGCATGCAGTTTACACATTCTCATGGACTCTCCTTCCGCTGTGTTGTCCAATCAGCATGCAGTTTACACATTCTCATGGACTGTCCTTCCACTCTGGTGTCCAATCAGCGGGCAGTTTACATATTCTCATAGTCTCCTCCATAACAATGGCTCAGCACTACATAACGTGCGGGCCCTGGTTTAGTAAGCCCGTGCCTGGTATCATGTCCTGTAGGTTTATGCCCTGTCTACCAGTCTGCGGTCTACGCCTGTCATGCACGTAACATCACGTGAGGGCTTCACGTTTTTCTGCTCATTAACCCCGTGTGGACTCAGTGAGCACGTGACCCCAACCCGTAGCCGGGTAGCAGAGAAAAGCGGATTATCCCCGCGGGTCGTGGATATGACGGCCACGGAGTAAGAGGATTAGTGTATGGGGGTATTCACCAGAAACGGCCTGACAAGGGATCCTCTGCCTATTGTTATCGACCTTATACAAAGCGTTCATAGATATCATATAGGGAGTGTGTATCACCATACCCGGAGCATACAGATATATCCACCTTATACAAAACGTTCATAGATATCATATAGGGAGTGTGTATCACCATACCCACAGCATACAGATATATCCACCAAAACAAGGTGTCCACAGAAAGAAAATAGGGAGTGTGTATCACCATACCCATAGCATACAGATATATCCACCTGATACAAAGTGTTCATATATTACATATAGGGAGTGTGTATCACCATACCCATAGCATAAAGATATATCCACCTATTACAAAGTGTCCATAAAAAACTCATAGGGAGCGGTATCACCATACCCGGAGCATACAGATATATCCACGAGTTTGTTTCGGGTTGAGTTTGTCACAGGTTGAGTTTGTTTCAGGTCGAGTTCTCTATTATTCTCCGTCCCCCATTCTCCTCTGATACCTGACAGGTACCAGAGCGCGCACGCTGATGAAATATGTATGCTACGGGTCGAGTTTGTTATGGGTCAAGTTCTTCTAACTGGTCGAGTTTGTTTCAGGTCGAGTTCTCCATAATTCTCCATCTCCGTTTTTCCTCTGATACCTGCCAGGTACCAGAGCGTGCAGGCTGATGAATCATATATGCTACGGGTCGAGTTCGTTTCGGGTCGAGTTCGTTTCGGGTCGAGTTTGTTTCGGGTCGAGTTTTCCATAATTCTCCCTCCCCCATTCTCCTCTGATACCTGACAGATACCAGAGCGCACAGGTTGATGAAACATGTATGCTACAGGTTGAGTTTGTCCGGGTTGAGTTTGTCACAGGTCGAGTTTGTTTCGGGTCGAGTTTTCCTTAATTCTCCCTCCCCCATTCTCCTCTGATACCTGACAGGTACCAGAGCGCACAGGCTGATGAAACATGTATGCTACGGGTCGAGTTCGTTTCGGTCGAGTTTGTTTTGGGTCGAGTTTGTTTCGGGTCGAGTTTTCCACAATTCTCCCTCCCCCATTCTCCTCTGATACCTGACAGGTACCAGAGCGCGCAGGCTGATGAAACATGTATGCTACGGGTCGAGTTCGTTTCGGGTCGAGTCAGTTTGGGTCGAGTTTGTTTTGGGTCGAGTTTGTTTCGGGTCGAGTTTTCCACAATTCCCCCTCCCCCATTCTCCTCCGATACCTGACAGGCTGATGAAACATGTATGCTATGCGCCATCCCGGGGATTCCCACAGAGACCTTTTTTCCTTTGCGAGGCCTGACGCCAAATCGCGCCGGCTTCAAATGGTCCAATCTCCTCAGTAAAGGCAACTAAAACAGGGCCCAGTTTTTCTTCCTATCAGAATTAACCTAAAACCAAAGCCTTGCACAGAAGCAGTCAAACATCGGTGTTTGGAGACCTCTCTTGTAATACTGGGGAAAATTAAATGGGAAGCTGAGGTAATGGGGAAGCGTTAGCGGGATCGTCGGAGTATGAATTGTTTAGCGGGATTCACACGATGAGATTCATGTACCTGACAGGGCGTTTGTCTAAAGCGGGATTCACACGATGAGATTCATGTACCTCACAGGGTGTTTGTTCAAGTGAGATTCATATGACAAGATTCTTGTACCTCACAGTTTGTCTAAAGTGGAATTCACATGATGAGATTCATGTACCTAACAGGGTGTTTGTTTAAAGTGAGATTCATATAACAAGATTCTTGTACCTAACAGGGTGTTTGTCTAAAGTGGGATTCACAGGATGAGATTCATGTACCTCACAGGGTGTTTGTTTAAAGTGGGATTCATATGACAAGATTCATGTACCTAACAGGGTGTTTGTTTAAAGTGGGATTCATATGACAAGATTCATGCACCTCACATGCAGGATGTTTGTCTAAAGTTGGATTCACACGGTTGGATTCATGTGACTCACAGAGTGTTTGTCTCAGACAAATCCTGTTGAGATTCGGTACTGGAACACAATCTCCTCGTCTGAATTATGGAGTTCCATTTTGCTGAGACAATTTTTCCCCTTGCAATTGTCCGCGACAATCACCCCTAACAAAGAACAGAATCTCATGAGATTTTGACATTGAACAGGTTTCAAATTCAGAGGGTAATTTTGGTGAGACAAATGGACCTGCTGCGACTTTGTACCTGCCCTAGCCAATAGGAGGCCAGTAAGTATGATTACATCTTTGTAACACCCTTCACATCAAGGGTAATTGAGTCCCAGGTTAAGTGGTCACTGTGACTGTACCTCACATGGTATTTGTCTCAAGTGGGATTCACACGATGAGATTCATGAACCTCACAGGGCTCAAAATCTCATGCGTTTTTGTTCCTTTTATGGGGGGAATGTCTTTAAAAATTACAGGAGAAAAACATGTCTCAGGGCAATGAATCCCTATAATTTAGGATATGCTGAACAGTTATTGCTACATTGCATGCTTGGCATAATGCACACTAAACATCGTCCCATCACAGATAAGAGAATTAAACCAAGCTCGCTAAGCCACGTTAATGCTTTGCACCTGGACGTCCTTAATTGGAACAGATGCTGGTTTTAATTTCTCCCGTCTAAAGGTTCCCAGCTACTTATTCTCACAAATATCAAATGACATAAAAATATCAACGTGGGAATCCAACCGGCCAGGGGACAAACCACAAAAAAATATTTTGAACCGATCCTATTCAACTCACATGTCAAAGGCCTATTGATCAATGATGAATTTTCTACAAAAAATATGCCGAAAAGGATAATTATTCCATTTCAGTGCTAAAAAGTAACAATCACATTACTGGTGTTTTTTTGGCATGATTCCTTGCATGACTGGCATTCCTGACGACTGACATGGCACCTGTAGAGGTTTTGCCTGCCAAACATCTCATCAGAAAGAAATCATTTGAAACTTTATCAAGATCCAATCATGCGATGGCAGCAATTCTCTACTTCTTTCACTGAGCAGAACCTTGAGACAACAAATTCAGATTCATTGTAGGTCTGTATGATTATGATACCTTTATTATTTATTATTATATACCTGTGGTAGTATATCCTACACATACGGGCCGCTCCTACCCATGTCATATTTATATCCGTACAACACCTAGGTGACGTGCGGGGTATTTATCCCACCCCTAATATAAAATCCCATAGGCTTAACATTGAGATTCCGTATGCCACGCTGACTGGCATACGGAGTTTTATATGCCACTAGTGGCATACAGAAATATTATCACATAATATTCCAAAATCGAGGAGACAGGGTAGGATAAAATCAAAACCTGATTCGATTTAATCTTGGCCACCGCATGCCACTCCTGGAGTTTTGACTCCGGACTTCACTCGGCTTCGCCTCATGAAGTCACTTTGCCAAACTCCAGTCATGGCATACGGTGGCTAAGATTAAAACTCATCCAGTTTTACGATAGTATGTTTTTTTGTTTTTTTTTGTATAAGCAGTTTATTGATACAATCTACATATTATTATATACCTATGACCGTATGAACCACACATACTGCCCGCTGCTACCCATGACGTATGTATAGCCGTACGTCACACTGTGACGTACGGGGTATGTGATCACGTGACTAGCTTTAATTTCGCCATTTTTAGGTATATAATAATACGAAAACGGGCTGACTGTCTTCGTACGTCAAAATACTCGGTGAAATTATCAATCAATCTATACATCCCTCTGCCTTCGGCATCGGGATGTATCTGATCAATAATTTCACCGCGTATTTTTGACGTACGAAGATAGTAAGCCAGTTTCCGTATAATACCAATGACTTATACGACACGTATATATTGTGCATTTGGTATATTGATGACATTGCATGAAGTACAAGTCCCTCATTTATTAGGGTAAGTGACTAAATATATACCTTATATATGAGGTTTTTTAAATTCTTTTACTTTTACTGGTCCCATTTTAGGCTCGCAGGCCTGTCTTCCTTCCGGCCAGTTTGTAACAATTTCTTAGAATAGACATTCTTAGATGCTATGATGCTTGGATATTAGATGATGTAGGAGTAGGTAATCTACTTCTATAAACGATTCTGAAATTCTAATGAACATTTTACCTATATCACTTAGAATGTAGATTTGTAAAAAAGGGCAGTACAACATGAAAAAAAACCCGATGCAGCACGACACAATCTTATATTACTGGAGCAAGACTTTTCCCACATTTGTAGGAGGCCCCTGTGTGATTAAAATAAATTAATAGCATCATCACAAATCGCCCGTCTAAAACTGTTGTTGCCACAGCTATAGAAAATCAGCTCACAATAACCATGAGGAAGGAGCAATCTCCCGTTACGAAAATGTTAAATTTATCAAACGTCTTTTTCTTCATGTTGCAATTGTTTGTGAGGTATGTAGTGTGAATACCATGTAAAATGTTCTTCTTTGTTGAAATAAAACAAAACAACAACAAAAAAGTAGGATTTGTGATGTACAAACGAGGTGAACAAAGTAGAATTTCGACCTAAAGGAATTGGAATTGAATGAACCGCTTCAATACAAAGAAAATCATCTCTGGTCCCGGTCTATGGCAGTCCGAGTTATGCGTTTAAACTGCGAAAATTGTTGAGATCATTATTATCTAGGGTTTTTTGGTGTTCATTCTATTTAGGAAAAATAAAGTATGACATCCAGTTCACCATCACTGGGTGTTTTTAGATTTAGTCTAGTATAGTATAGTGTCCTGAAGAAGTTACAATCGTAACGAAACGTTGACTCCAGTAGTCCTTACCTAATGTTGTACCTGTGATCAGATGTTGAAAAAAAGAATTTAAAAAGTACTTTCGAGGAGTTGTGGTGTTTATTCACTTACCGCTAAATATAGTCTCAGTTAGACTTTTTCTTCTTTTTTTTCTAAATTTTGAGCAGCACTCATCTTTATTCATCCTCATAATACATTTACAAAATTGTCAGTTCTTTCTGCATGTCCAAAAATACTTTCTCTTTTCCATGATTCAGTAAAACCGACTGTGTAAACATGTGTTCACTCCTACGATGAATAATGGACTATCCTTTTGGCTTCATGTGCACAATCCAAGACTTAATGATAGAGATATATAAACGTACAAATTTTAAGTAAACATAGTTTTGCCAATAAAACGGTTGATAATCTCGATTTAACCTCAATTGTATGGGTTAATCTATCCTGGTTTCACTTCATGACCACAGGCACGGACAGAATATAAGATAAGGGGTTGGGAACTCCCTAGGGAGAGAGTGACAGCACAGTAGACATATCGCTGTAAAGGGGAATGCGCAATTCAGTGGACAGGATAATAGATGAGGGTCAGAGCATCGAGCTGTGTGTTTAGGTTGCCTCATTACCACTGAACCGTCAGTGAATCGTGTTCACCTCATTACACACAGAGCTATGCCTACAAGGCAACCTGATACGAGGACGAGTAACCTTTAAAGCCAATGCCCATCTACCGATTTTGGAACATTTATGTACATTTGTCGGCGACAAACGGGCGGTAATTTGTCTCAGGCAACCCATCCTAACGGAGTCGGTAGATGTAGGACAGCTAGGCAAGGCTACCCACCGATTAGTGAACCACCGCCTTCAGACGTCCTTTTGTCGCCAACAGGTTGTGGTTCCAAAGTTCCAAAATCAATGGGGATCAGTTTATCAACATATTGATAAATGTTGTTGGTGACAACGGAACGTTGGGAAAGGAGGGTTGATTGGTTGGCCAATAAGGGCCGACGAGGGACCTTCAATAATCGCTTGGTGAGGCTTGTAGGTGGTGCCACACTTGATTTCTTTGGTTTTTGCACTCCCGCACCAATTAGTGGACCTTGAAGGCACTGTTCCCAAATCCTAACTCAGTCGGCGGGGTGCATAATCGTATCTCTGTCAGTAGGTGTAGACTGATTTGCTTAGGACTAATAGCCTCTACCCCCTCTCCTCGAGGGTCGCGGGTCGAGCGAGGTATTACCTAATTTGCCTTCGACAAGGTGACCGACTCGTATACGATTTGGGAACTAATCATTCAACCCGAAATCGGTAGATGGACATCCGGCATTAAGGGTGGACGTCTCTGTTTTCAGGTCTGAATGATGATTTACACTGCACGAAAAACACCATTTTATTCATATATACGCCATCGCGGAAGTGTATGTATTGGTTGAATATTGACTTATTTTCGTATATATATACGCCCAGGGTTTATATATACGGACGCGTCTTGGCTGTATTTCACACCCAGTGTATATGAGAGGAAATATCCTCTCCCCCCGCTGCCTCCCGCCCCTTTGTGTTGGTAGAAGTATAGGTGTCCTCAGTAGGAAACCCTCCCCAAAGCCGCCACACCCCCCCCCCCCCCCCGACCCCACCCCCTGCTCTTAGTGGAGCCCTCTTCACTGGACGCTTATATCCGCCTACAGATGAGGCGTATATACTCAGGGAATAGGGCGACCTTATTTACGCAAAAGTCATACTTATATGCGCCGGGCGCATTCATATATAAATTGGTGGTTTTCGTGCAGTGTTATTATCTACACTATATAAAGACACCACTGAAAACGTATGGGGACTCAGTAAACCACGACCCAGTATATAAACTTATCAGATACCATACCTGTATATACAGATTCAAATCTGTGCGGTATACTTATTTGTTTGTTTGGGTAGTTTAACCTCCAATTTGTTTAATCAGACATCTGTGGTATACGGCCTCACAACTGTGGTATACAGGAAAATAGTCCCTTTGTGCTATAGAGCAAAGAAATAGTCCCTATTGTCTTATTCTTTTATATGGCAATTCTTTGGTTCAATTAATTCGAAAATATGGATAATAATTTCAACAAACAATAGTTTTGTGGACAGGCGGCTCTGTAAACCACTCGATTTTTCGTAATAGACTCGCTAGCGCTCGTGTATTACTAGGCGTCAACCTACGCGTTGTGGTTTACGGACGCCTGTCCAAAAAATCATCGTTTCTTGTCTATATATTCTCCCGAACTGCAACGTACAATAGGCTGTAGTTGACACTTGCCGAGATAAGCAGACATTTATTTCATACTAGTGTGGCGCCATACAGAGACAGAAGGAGAAGATAATAACCAAATATTAATTACCACTGCTGTGATACAGAACTAGAAGTGATACTGACATTTAACGCTTTACAGAGGAGTAAACGTTAATAACAGTGGTGGGCGGGGAAGTTATACGTAAGCGTGGCTCTTTGTAATCAGAACTTCAAATGTATACCTCAGTCTGTAGGCGTATGGGACAAAATAGGTGAAAGGCACACATGAAGCCATTTTCCATTGGCTGATTTTTAAGCACCGATCTGCAGTCGGGAACCACTGATCGATATTTTGTGTAAACCGACGCAAGGTCGGCCAGCCTGTTATTTGGAAGGTCACCGATTGAATTAATTGTGCATAGATTATGCAATAAAGCCATCACCAACTGACTTAGTCAATCACCGATATAATCAAAACGCTTTGATTATACATCGACGAGGCTCAAGGTTTCAGCATGAACATTGAGTCGGTATGGGCATGTGAAATGCAGGAAAAGCAGAGTTTACATAAAGCCATTTTTCACTGGCTGACTATTCGCCACTGATCTGCAATCAGGAACCACCGATAGATTTTTCGGGAATACCGACACCAGGGACTTGTTTCACTAGTTTTGTGACATGTCTGTGACACCATACAGACATTGGGGTTGTCTCGTTTCGTGACAACACAAGTAGCTGCCCTTAGGAAAAGACAGACCCCAAACATAAGAATTAGATAAATCTAGACATCATGGACCTGTTTCACTAGTTTCATGACAAAAGTGTTAGACAGACGTGAAAAGCGGCACCAGCAGTGCAAGCAAGAACGAACAAAACGAAGTCTAATGTCTAGTTCTTATAAAAACCGGACACACCATCTAGAGACACATGCAGAGAAGTGTTCTAAGTGTTCTAAGACTTTAAGACGAGTACAATAACCGTTTTCGTCGGCTAGAGGAAGATAGCTTTATAGCGCACCTTGAAGGTAAATCAAACCAGTCAGTGTTCAGGCTAAGAAAGAAGAGAATAGCAATTAGCCCGGTCTTAAGTTACCACTTCTGATCTAGACTGGATACCAGTACCATTAAAAATTAGGAAAGGTATCGTGTTCTGACGAGTCACCTTGAAGTTTTCAAATCAAGCCTCAGTTTAAAATGAATCGCAATACAAAATGGGATAATGTCAACCTTTCAAAACAAAATATTTCAAAATGCGAGCATTAGACTACCTCGAAGAGTGGCTATGGGCTCCTCGAGTGTGACAAGTTCCAGTGCTCGTACAATGAGAACAGGTTCAATCATTGATGTTTTTTCGTATCCACTCAACACATTTGACACCTTTGGTCAAAAAAGTATCACTTTCTTGTTTGATACCAAAACAAAGCAACTTGGCAAAGGAAAAAGTAAGTGTCAACCTATTGGGATTTGAGAATAAGAAACTCATGGAAACCTTTTGTGCTGATGAGAGTGCAGAGCCAGCGTGATACGACATTTGTTTGTTTCTTTGTTGGTTTGATTTAACGTCCAGTTAACCATTGCAGGTTCTAACCAGACTTTCTCAAGGTTCTTTTACACCATAAGGGTGGTGATTGAATCTATGAAATGAATTTAATTGGAAACCTCACCCCTACACATTTACCAAGGTGAGAGTTCTTTTACTTCCCACACCACATAGATATGGTATGAGAATGATTGGTCTTTGATATAGCAGTAAATCTACCACTGCTGGATGTGAAGGAGAAAAGTGGCTGCAGTGGGACCCGTATCAACAAAATCCAGTGCTCTTTACCACTGAGGTAACTCCCCACCCCGGTCGCTTTTGTTATGCTTGCATGCAAGCATATCTGGTCTACACCACGAGAAGGCGAGGCGACCAAGAGGGTGAACCGATTGATAATTGCTGTCCACCCCAGCAGACCTGTGATACGACAATTCACCAGAGAAATGGTGGACAGTATCTGAGTAAATATTTGTTCACAGGCCAGGATTCCAGGCTACTTCCGGTCCAGCTTGTTTGTTTGTGTAGTTTTACGTCTTGGTAAGCTAGTTATGTCCTTTTGAGACTGACTCATTGGTATCTGGTTCTGGAAAGGTATACTAATTCAACATGGGTTTGCTTGTAGCAGTGCGACCCTATGCCTGTTTTATAGTGCTGCCTCACTTCGCCGTCGCATTATAGTGACAGCGGCAAACCAGTAACAGCCATTAGTTTCAGGCAGGATTTTGACATACACAGATTTTCGTCTGTCAGTACCAGGTCTAATATGCTATCAGTAGGATCATGCTTTTAGTGCATTAATACGGAGAAATTTCAAAACATCTAAGTACTATGGCCTAGATTTCCCCATCATAGCTAGTGATATTACTGTAAACATTCTATGAAATTTGAAGATTCGCGGTAATTTTGAGATTCTCAACAATTAAGGAAAAGGTCTAGGTAGAACAGTCAGGGTAGGCGGGGATTTTGTTTGGATAGTTAAACGTCCAATTTGTTCAATTAGAGTTAGTAGTCAGGGAGACGGTACAGGTAGCTTATTGCCAGCGGAAATGCCTTTCGTGCTGTAACTATAAAACTAAAGTAACTAAAGGGCTGAATAACATCACTGTGCAAAATTTCTCGCTGTTTGGTCCTGATTTGTGCGGATCAGTTTCCAATTGGATTTTATTTATCAATCTAAGTAACGACATTGCCTTATCATTGTATACCTGAATGTCAAGAAAAAAAAGCAATTTTGTGCACATCCTGACAGCGCGCTTGTAGACTATTTATACCTCAGCCCCAGCAGCGTATGGTATTTCATAAAGGTTTGTGCACAGCTATATGATAATAGCAATAACGTCTGCCTTAATTTGTTTATGAATTAATTGAGAGAGTTGTGGATTTGACCTTTGAGTTATTTTGCCATGGTTACAATCTCTCTCTAAATATACATCTACCCCATTAAGGAACGATAGGAGAAACAATGAGCGGTGAACATATGAGAATAACTATTGTTAGTGTCAATAGAAATGACCATTAATCTCTGAGTAATGGATATCATTCTATTGCTTTCATACAGCTTTTCAATTTTGCTGATTATAACTCATCCGTACCGAGACATTTGTGGCACAGACTCTAAATATCTATTTGGCTATCAGGCTAAATGCTATCGGGCTAAATGGTTGTCATAGGAATAGTCACATGAGATCTGCCATTTTCATCTTTTAATTATGAAATGCATAAGGATTTAAAAGTAACTTTATACAATAGATGTATGGATCACATCATCCCTTCCTAACAAAAGCTGGCAGATCCTACATTCAGACTTCATTACGTAGAATGTAGAAATTTTAGCAACAGTTCCAAGATTTCATTAACCGCCTATTACGAGGTTACCATAGGAAATGTACAGGGCACCTTGAATTCGCCTGCCGGAGACTCTGACTTGTCAGGATCTCCGGGAGGAGATCCCGTAAAAATAGTCCCTACAGATATTTAGGTAAACTAAAAGACAATATCTGGAAGTTCACTTTGATATTAATGAATTAAAATTAATAAAATTGATCTCATTTATCATCATAAATCAAAGAAAAAAAAAGTCTTTTTACATGCTTTAGACATAGAGTAATGGGGAACTCTATACACTGCATAAGAACCCACAAAATTACTGCTATGCTTGATTGTAGCCTTATCGAATGTCTAGTCCTCCTATATGTTGATACATGGTCCATTCTTGTTATTAATCGTGTAGGTGGGTAATAGATACAACAATAACGACTGGTTCTGTATTATTATCCTACCCCTAATAAAAAAGGTCCATAGGCTCAACATAGGCAAATTTCATGTGGCTTGCGATGACATAAATCGAGATTTATGCCGCGAGGGGCATAAAAATATCGACCAATCAGCGCGCAGCATTTGAAAAAGTAGTTCTGAAGCGATCTATTAATTAAGACACCACTCTGAAATGGATATAGAAGGTGGGCAGTTGCCCGTTTGGGGGTTGTTGACAAGCGAATTACGTGAAATGATATACGAAATCGCAGAAGAAGTGCTAGATGAAGAGAAACAGTTTGTTCAACAAGAGCAAATTACCTTTGATTTGATGTGTGAGGAGTGCGATCAACTTGTATGTGTAGAAACCGATGCGAAGACGAGTGGTTCCGAAATTTCGTCTGCTGCAGCGATAGATAACCTTGAACTTGGCCCACAAATGTATCATGCCAACAAGCAGTTTGTTTATTTTCTGTCACCTCGAAAATAAAGTTCTTCCAGTGTGAAATGTAGAGAAATTCTTAAAGGTCGTTTTTCACATAGTAGAAGCCATGTCATCTTCTTCAATTTTTTACAGAATATAGCAAATGTGACGAACCACACTTTTTTAAAGTTTAGAGTTTTAAAAATTACAAGTCACCGTCCTAGTTTTTGAATGGAGTTTTAGAAAACTATATTTGGGTTTGGTCCAACTATCTTATATGTTGTACTTCACTCTTTTGGTATCAGAAGAGGTTAGAAGAAACCGGAATGAATTGATAATTGCCCGTTTTGGGTAATCACCAGGTGGCGCCACTGTGCATTGTAAGATATGCCTTTAACTCGCAAGTACTCGGTATATCACTTTGACATGTAAATGCGACAGATCTGACTCCCACTGGAGCCTTTGTGATCGTGTTGACAGGAATGTAAGGACATATATCACAAGAGGTTGGGAGTGTTGAACGAATGGGTCAAGGTACGTGATGCCAACTGAGCGGCCTTGGCACCATTCAGTGGCTGTTCTCTGACACGGCGTTTACATTAGACGACTAAATAAGTTTTGTTTGTTTGTTTGTTTTGGTAGTTTAACGTCCATTTTTTTCAATTAGACTTACTTTGGGTTTGATCGAATCTATGAGATGAATTCAGGTAGAAATCCCACCCCTACACATTTACCGAGGTGAGAGTTCTTTTACTTCCCACACCACATAGACATGGTATGAGAAGGATTGGCCTTTGATATAGCAGTGAATCTACCACTGTTGGGGGGTGAGGGAGAAAAGTGGCAGCAGTGGGACCCGAATCAACAAAGTCCTGTGCTCTTTACCACTGAGGTAACTCCCCACCCCGGTCGCTTTAGTTATGCTTGCGTGCAAGCATATCCGGTCTGCACCACGAGGAGGCAAGGCGACCAAGAGGGTGAAGACTAAATAAGTGGCGACCGTAGATTGTCAAGCCAATAGTCGTCAGGTGATGGGAATGTCCATCACAGAAGTCGTGAATGTACCCAAGGGTTTAAATCGACGACTTTAAGTTTTCACAGAATCTCTGCCCGTGTAAACTACTAATTCAAGCCCGCTTGAAATAGTCGCAGGATCAGAACATGTCCGATAGTCGGCAGGTGGTGCCGAATTGAGTAATATCGTAAAACTGGATGAGTTTTAATCTTGGGCACCATATGCCACGACTGGAATTTGGCATAGTGACTTCATGAGGTGAAGCCGAGTGAAGTCTGGAGCCAAATCTCCAGGAGTGGAATGCTATGGCCAAGATCTAAACGAATCAGGTTTGATTTTATCCTACCTCGTCTCTTCAATTTTGGAATATTATGTGATAACAATTCTGTATGTCACTAGTGACATATAAAACTATGTATGACAGTCAGCGTGGCATACGGAAACTCAATGTTAAGCTTATGGGATTTTATATAAGGGGAAGGATAATCTGACATAACCTGACGATCTGCAGTCGCCGCACGTTTGCCGTTTAGATTAGACGATTTCTGTCATTTTACTGCTGAAAGTCATCAGGAGGTGTAACATGTCAGAATCGTCGACCAGAATCGTCTAGTGTTAACATTGGGTGACGTGTTGTGTAAGTGTGGCATCTAGAAGGCCTCTTTCTTCTAAATCATAGTTCGTGGATATTGAGAGAATGCTGATTGTAGATTTTTTTAGCTCTCCTAAAAATCTATTTCCATTGGCCATCACCCATCTACAGTCAGGAACCACCGACGTCGGACCTTTTGCACTGCTGATACAAAATGGAAATGGGCTTTTCGGGGAACTAAAAAATCTACACCGTTTTCATGTGTCAATGGAAACGGGCCTTAAGTCGTTCATGTATAGCGATCAATCGCTCACTGACTCTCTCTTTCTAACTCAGTCTTGTTTGTTTGTGGTTTAACCTCCCAGGCGACCCTGAGGGTATATATTGACCATCAAAGATTTAGCTTTTCACTTTCATAGACTTATTTCAGTCAATTCTTTTCAATGTTTTCAAATATTGTATATACAATCAAAGAGATTTGTCTCTTTCAAAAACATAATGATATCTTTCTTTGGAATAGTTTCAAACAACATTTTCAAGTTGTTACTGTTTTTCAAGTATTTTATTTTCTTGTACTCTTTTACAGTTCAGCAGGATATGCTGAACAGCGATAGGTACATTGCATGCTTGGCTCACTCAGTCAATCTCTTTCTTTTTTGTGGCTTTGTTTCTCTCTCTTCCCCTCTCTTTCTTCCTTTCTCTTTACAAATAGTTCTGATATTGATATATTACCTGTCCTCCTATCGTCTAGGTGTAGGTCGCTGTCTTTCTCTGCCTGTCTTATCACTCTGTGCCACATTCTCTCCCTCCCTCTCTGTCATCTTATTTGTGACTATATCTGTCTCTTTCTCTCACTTCACATAGATGCTCACGTTTATACATTTAGGACTTGGTTTCCCTGTACTCCGTCCTTCTTCATCGTTCTCTTTTATTTGGTAAAATCTCTCTTCGCGTGCACTCCAGCTAGGTGTGTATTTAAAAGTATATCGGACAATTTGGCATGAAAATTAAAACCCAAGTCATTTTCCAAAAATTTAGATATAATGATCTATACGTGATGTAGAACACATTATATTATCTAAAAATTGGGGGTCACCGTGCTCGTTTTTGATTTAGAGATCAATGTTATGATAATTTTATAAAAGAATATACAGAAATTCTAAGAAAGTACTTTTCACATAGTAAATACCATGTAATTTTCCTCAAACATTCACATTAACAGTAGATCTATAGTACTATTTATCCACGTTTTAAA
Source organism: Alentia gelatinosa (assembly GCA_950022655.1). Classification (NCBI taxonomy): domain Eukaryota; kingdom Metazoa; phylum Annelida; class Polychaeta; order Phyllodocida; family Polynoidae; genus Alentia; species Alentia gelatinosa. The sequence goes on from OX465585.1 coordinate 11,113,687, forward strand.
AACCATAGGTCACCGTCCTTGTTATTGAATGAATTTAAGAAAACCATATTTTTCAATACATTACCCATATAAATCAAGTAAATGTATTATAAATTGGCCTATCATACCTGTTAAAATTGAGTAATCCAAACAAAGCATTAAATTTACTCATTTAGAACTAGGATGAATCAATTTTGATTGATAATTGAAAATATTTGAAAATCACCAGATGGCGCCTGAGTGAATCGTAGGATATGCCTTTAAGAAGAAATTCACATCGCTCTCTCTGTGCCTCTCTGTTTCTCTGGATGGTTCACTATTTCTTACCACGTTTTTTTTTAACTCTAAAAGGATTGCTTTCGATTGCTTTAATTTGGTGTATTATTCACTTCATCATGACCAGTCTACCGTATGCTGATTTGTATCAATGCCCTGGAGGAAAAGCCAGTTACGGCTTGAGATTTGGTTTGGTTTGGTTTGGTTGATTTAACGTCCAATAATCATAATTAACTGTTATCAGACTGCTGTGGTTAACACTTTTCTAAGTAGGCCCTAACTGAAGTGTAGGGTCTATTGCCTGGAAGGACCAGGCAATGGTTTTTATAACTTTTCAAAAATCTTGGACTCCCTCAGGCATTCAAGAATTTCTTTCTTGCCAGTGTTGTGGAACACACTGTGCATTGATGTTGCATTTTTCAGGAATGTTTCCCTGCTTTTCCGAGTTACCTGACAATGAAGCATGAGATGCTTTACACTCAAAGGAGTGTTGCATGGTTGGCACACAGGTGCTAAGTCACCTCTCAAGAGGTGTCCATGTGTCAGACTGAGAACCAAAAGTAGCTGAAATCACATTATTTCAATCCTAATCAGTCTATTATCTTAGCCTGGTATTAAAGAAGAAACCAACAAGTTTTGGCAAAGTCGTCGTTCTCCACGAGTTTAATGCGGTGTGATATGAACGAGGCGACAGCCGAGTGAATATCACGTAGCATTCAACCGAGATGGAGAATGACTTATTTGACCAAAACGAGTTGCTTTTTGGATCTATCTCACCCCTGTACACAGTAAAAGAATGGGTAACACACAGAATATAGAACATGGAGAACGGACTGTAATACTTGTAGGGGCATGGAGAACGAGTTCCCAATGTTAAGCCTATGGACATTTATTCCAGGGGTGAGATAAAAAGTCCATAAGCTTAACATTAGAAACTCGTCCTCAACAGGCATGTGAGCACGGTAATTCATACTCAATGGGTGATAAACAGATAGATATGACTGCTTAGTCTGTTTCCCCGTATGCCATCGAGTTTGGCTCGCTCAGGGAAATAAACGAGGAGATAGCCGAGTGAATATTCTGAAGTTTTATCTCCTCGTTCCGGCGGCGGGGGAAGGTTTCCCACTGAGGACAGCTACTTCTACCAACACAAACGGGCGGGAGGCAGGATATTTCCTCTCATATACGCCGGGTGTGAAATACAGCCAAGACGCCTCTGTATATAACCCCTTGGCGTATATATATGAAAACAAGTCAATATTCAGCCAATACATGCATTTCCGCGATGGCGTATATATATATATATATATATATATATGAATAAAATGGTGGTTTTCGTGCCGTGGAAAGGGTTAAGAAGGAGAAGTAGAGGTTGACATACCTGGGTAGTCGTTGTTGCCGAGATAGTCCGACGTCTTCAGTTGTTCCGTGAGCGCCGTTTTGCCCACACCGGGACTCCCGGAAATAAGCACCCTGTAAGTGTCCACCTTTTTCTCCTCCACCTCAGGTATGTCCGGCTCTAGAGAAATGTCCTCCTTAGACACTATGGACTCGGCGTCAGAGCGTCCGTCCGGTGACGTCACCACAATGACGTCAGGTTCCTTGTGACGTGGACGACGCTGGTGTGCGGGGGAGGTGCGGATCTTGAAGCTGTCGCCATGTTTGACGATGCCTTTAGCAGTGGTGGTGAAGCTGCGCACCCGGTATATCTCCACCTCCCCGTCACCGAAGATATTCGGCGTGGTGAGCGATGAATGCCGCGCCACCGGGGTTTTAAACACGTGCGCTGCACTTCCGGAACGCGGCCGACCCGACCCGTCCTTCCCCGACGCACTTCCGGTTCCGCTACCACTTCCGCCGACGCTAGGTCGCGGTCTAGTGCGTGGTTTACACGAATAGGAGCGCCCCAAGCGGTTAACATTGGGCTGAGCTACCAACCAATTCCGGCTGGCCATTGGGCTTTTATTCCCCCGCTCCGTAGCCGAGCGGTTGCGGCTGATTGACCCTCCCCCGTAATCCCCGCCCTCGCGCCCGGAGCGGCTCCGTGCGCTGCCGGCACGCTTCAGTAGCTTGGCGTCCTCCGTGGCCGAGCCCCCGGAGTCCGGGTCCTCCTGGTTCTCCTCCGTCATGGTGGTCATGTAGCCGTCCTCCCGCAGGAGGAGCTCCATGCGTGACGACCGCCGCTGCCCGGCCCCCGCCCCCGCCCCCGCCGCCGCCGCCCCCGCGCCCGGCACCTCCACGCGGCGGTTCCGGGTCGGGAGGCTTTTCGTTGACGTGACTTTACGCTTAGACCCGCTGTAAGCCTGGGTTCTGAACCGCTCAAACTCGTCCAGTTCTATGCTCTCTCCTCGCTCCATCATGATGGTTAATCAAAGAGGGACTATGTTGTATGATTGTTAGAGCGTGTTTGTACTGGCTATATACATCGCCTAAAGGTTAGCTAGTCACATACAGAGGTCCATCGTACAGCATGAAAACTATCCATTCACTATCTGTATGCTATTCACTTTGATATTTGGAAAACCACAGTTTGGTTTGTTTGTGGTTTAACGCCCCAGGGGAACGAGGGTTTATGATTAAACCTTTCACTTTCGTAGAGTTATTTCAGTCAATTCTTGTCAATGTTTTCAAATAATTTATAAACAACCAAAGCGATTTGCCTCTTCCAAAAACATGATATCTTTTCTTGCAGGGTGCCAGTGTCAGGATCTTAGAGGTGTGACCAATCACTCAAGACCGATATAGCTCAACACCCACTGGTGCTTGATATATCTGGATCGTAGTCAGGCAGTTGCAGAGATAGCAAAGTTGACTGCAAGTGGGTTACAGAAAACTATCCATAGACTGAATGTAACCCAAACCTTTTAATTGTTATCCCTTTGTAATTTCACGCTCATTCATCAATGATGAACATACTATTTGCTCCTAGTCTTGTATGAGAGTTGGTTGTCAACCCAGCAGTTCGGTTCCCATGACTGCCTGTAACGATTAGCAAACGCTATACGCTTTACGATCCGTACTTTTTGCTGCTTTTCATTTCAATAATTCCTGAAGTATTCTCACTTGAAAATCTTCCTAAGCCATAGTGAGAAACACGAGATCTTTTTAATGTTCAGATTGTATAAGAAAGTTCTTTTAATCAGCACAATTCAAAGGCTCTCAGAAAAGTCACCCTGCTTTCTGCACTATTTTCCACGAGAGGATATGGTATCAATTTCACTTCCATAAAATCCAGACTGAAATCTTCGTGTTTGTCTCAGAATTATATTCATGTTAATAAGCACCACTCTCTTCCAAATCACACCCCTGCTACCTCACACTCACCGTTGGTATTTGCCAGTAGCATCAAGGCAATTCAAATAAAATCCTCCTCTCCTGCGCTATTGAAGCTGTTTTGGCGACAAACGTGATCGTGAAATTGGCATCTCAATTACCTGATTCGCACAAGTTATTGCTGTCCGTGGCAGCTCCTGACAGTATTTTCTGGCGATGCACCTCCTATCGCGACCTGTCCCTGAAACGAGTGACTGGTGGGATAATCCTCGGAGCAGCTCGGATTATATGATAACCGCGCAGAAAGGTGGCACTTTGAAAGCTGACGCCTCGTCCGTGGGGTTCTTTCTACACTGTCCGCCGCAGCTCAACAGGTGGCACTGACACAGGGCTCTGCTGCTGCCCTCTGGTGATGGCCCCCCACCTGCAGTCTCCACATGGGGGGCAGAAATGGGGAGTGCGCGTGTGAGGGAGTCAGTGAGACTTAGTAGGGGAAGAGAGAGAAAAATGCACCACTCCCACTCAGTGATGCTAGTCAGACTACGTTTTGCGCGGCGAGCAGAGTGTGGTATGGTTTAAGGGCCGTTTCCATTGGCAGACGAAAACGCCGGAGATTTTTTTGTGTTACCCAGAAGTCTGTCGGTGGTGCCACTGACTGTTCATCAGTACCGAAAAAATCAGTGAGGGTAGCAGATTTCACTCAGTGACCAAGCTTTCACTCAGTATTGGGTAGTGCCACATAACAAAATCCAACCAGAAAAAAAGTCATGGGTCATTTCACTGGGTTGTTCCGATTCACCGATTATGGGTCAGCAGTGCCAAAAAGTCCATTCGTGATTCCTGACTGTAGCTCAATGACGGGAAATCCGCCAGTGGAAATAGGCCTTTAGTGTACAACTCGAGATGAGCATGTCGATACACACAACACCTCAGCATAGCGTCATCCCTAGAGCCTGCCGTGTCTACTGGTATCCTCCCAGCCCCAGGCGTGCTGCACACACACACATATATATGTACCCTCCAGGGTTGCAGGCAATGAGTATGTCCTCAGCCGCTGGGTGGAGTGTGGTGGTTCCCCCCTCGCGGGGGATGGCGCCACACACACGGGCAGAGACGAGCACGCTGTGAGCGGTGTCGTTGCCTGGTGACGCTATCCCTGCACGTGTAGCCCGTACTGCCGCTACTCATCGTCTGCCGGGGCTGCCCGGGACGCCGCGTCTCACACAGGAACGCGCGCCAGGCGTCGCCCAGCGTCTCCACCGACGACTCCCCGCGAGGCCGCTGGTGGCGCCACCGTCGCAGGGCACTGGAGAGGGAGAGAGGGAAGAGGTAGTACCTCTGTGTCCATTCTTTGTTTGTTTGGGTAGTTTAACGTCCAATTTGTTCAATTAGATTTACTTTGAGTTTGATCTATTCATCTATGTGATGAATTTAGGTAGAAACCCCACCCCTACACATTTACCGAGGTTAGAGTTCTTTTACACCTTATAGACATGGTATGAGAAGGACTGGCCTTTCATATAGCAGGCAACAAAAAGCCTTTTTCCACAGGCCAGTGTCGCACCTTATCTGGTTGGTTACGCTATGCCTGTTGCTAAACAACCCCCTGGCAACTCCAATTTGATGTGCTATACACCTCAATGATACTTTAGATATACCTTAGATAACACACGGACACCAAAACTAGATACACGCTAATACATTGGCATGGCTAGCTATATATATATACACCCTTATACTATGCTTATCCTTTTCCAAGATAAAACCAAGCCAATCATCAACTGTGAAGTTTAGACAGCCCAGAACCGTCAATGCAATACCCTAGTTTGTCCCAGCAATTTACTCTCAGAATTTGTTTGTTTGTTTGGTTTGATTTTACGTCCAGTCAACCATTATAGGCCCTTTCCAGGTTGCCAGGCGCATGTCTGGCCGTGCAGTTTCCGGTTGCAGAACATTTATATATGTTTGCATTGTAGCCTTAGTTTATTCGTTGTCCATCTTGTATGTTTTGAGGTTGAAATCACCTGTCAACTGACAAATACCCCTATTTTCGCTCAGGTGGCCCTAGATCTAGTGCACATAAGTATTCAGAGATGCTAATTTAACTGGAGCGTTTACATTGTATATAACAATATATGTATATAACAAACATTAATCAATTCTGCAAACGTAGGTGGGCCCTAGCATCCTGCAATCACCCAAACTGCTAGTTTTCCCTTATTTATACCAGAGACTAGTAGAGTATAGGGTAAGACCAGTCTGACTAATTTCTAACTAACCCTAACCCACCCTAGTCTAGTCAAGCGACAATACCAGAAAGCTAGGATCTCCGAAAGTGGCAAAACCCTTTGCCAGCTAGAGGACTTTTTTCTTTTTGAACGCTCCACTCCCGAGAATAGTTAAATCCAACATGATCTTGATGAAATGCAAAACTTCCGAAATTCCAGTCTCTCAGGCTAGGTTATGATCTACAATATTGATATTACCCTATATAATGTATATCAAGATCAACAAAATCTATAATTACATGGAAATCCATTATTCTGATCACTTTTATTTTTATAATGCCAAATTACAGGCCTATGATATAGATAACTGAGAACCTGTTGTTTGATATGGTACTATTACACCTCAAATGGCAAATTATTTTTCTTTATATTCTTTTTTTCATGTTTTCTTTTCCTAATATGGACCGCCTGCAATTTTTGGCATTGAGGGTATTCAAGCGATTTACTATGCTCTTTAATTTCTTTTATAAGAAAGATGTCAGCCCAAGGAGAGTCAATCCTCTCTTTTGCTAGTATCAACAAACTGTCGGCTGCAAAATTGAAAGATCTTTGCATGCAGTACAGCATTGGACTTCAGCATGGCAAGACCGCAAAGGTGTATCAACCTGTGGTGGCGCTTCTTCTACATTCTTTCCAAGAGAGTCAAACTCTAGCTTAAACTACAAGCAGCACCAGAGAATTCTCCCTTCTGACACCTGGGGTGGTGGACGGCTTGCACGGCTGGGAGAAGACACTAAACAGCTGTACAGAAATTGAAGATGCCACGGTGAAAAGGTACCCAATTTTTCACTAACATTTTCTTCATGATCATGGTACAGTACAGGGGTGTGTTTTTCAGTCAAAACAATCATAGGTAACGATCGTGCACCTGTAGCGTAAAACAGTTTGTGTGTTCCGTTTTAACTGTCTGCCGGCTCTACGTTGAGGGAGCCGTGATTTACCTGTATTTCACTTATTATAATTCTCTAGGGGTCAACCCCTTTTTGTATGGTGGCATAGCAAATTGAAGTGTGTGGCCGACAGTGATGAAGACACTGCTTTTTTTTTTTTTTTTTTGTTTGTTTTGGTAGTTTAACGTCCAATTTGTTCAATTAGACTTACTTTGGGTTTGATCGAATCTATGAGATGAATGTAGGAGAAATCCCACCCCTACACATTTACCGAGGTGAGAGTTCTTTTACTTCCCACACCACATAGACATGGTATGAGAAGGATTGGCCTTTGATATAGCAGGAAATCTACCACTGCTGGGGGGTGAAGGAGAAAAGTGGCTGGAGTGGGACCCGAATCAACAAAGTCCTGTGCTCTTTACCACTGAGCTATCTCCCCACCCACCCCCCGGTCGCTTTAGTTATGCTTGCGTGTAAGCATATCCGGTCTGCACCACGAGGAGGCGAGGCGACCAAGAGGGTGAACAGATTGGTAATTTCTGTCCACCCCAGCAGACCGAAGACACTGCAATGAGACTTAGAAACATCCCCTTTATTCTACTGTTAGTGTCGTTATTTTGTCCCATATCTGCATCTTTACCTAGTAGTTACATAAGACTTCAATGCAGAGTTGTCACTCTTAGATTAATAATCATTTTTTTACTTTTCATGTCAGATACCTTCTTGATACTGACATCATCCCAAGGACTTCATCAAGGACATATCTACTGAGTCGTCCATATCAACTTGATTTTTTGTTTGGGTAGTTTAACATCCAATTTGTTCAATTACACTTACTTTGGTTTACTTTACTCAATTTTGAATATCCTGTTGGAATAACAAGCTATGCTGCCTGGTTGATCCAGGCATCTTACTTTTCTCAATCATATCTTATCGAAAATCTTACAGTCCCTGAGGAAGTCAAGTATTTCTTTCTTCCCAGTGTTATGGAAACCACCGCGCAATGTTCTAACATTCTTTAGGAATTTCTTCCTGCTGTCGTTGGTGGCCTGACCGTGTAGCATAAGATGTTTTACACTCAGCGGAGTGTTGCATGTCTAGCAAGGTGCCCAGGAGGTGCCCATGTGTCAGTTTGGTGTGACCAATCCGCAGACGGGTCAGTTTCACCTGTTCGTTTCGTGTCAGGTTGTCTTTCTTAAAGTTTTGGCTAGTAGCGACTACAATTTCTCATAGTTTTCTTGTCTCTGTTGCAGTTCCAGAGTTCTGCCAAGCTTATGAATGTGCTCCTTAGCCATTGGTTTCAGGTCTGTATGTGGAACCACGTGGGCTCCAACTTCTCTGCTCAATCCATTTTTGGCTGCTTGATCTGCAGCTTCATTTCCTTCGATTCCGATATGACTCGGCAGCCAACACATGGTCACCTCTTTGCCATGTTCTCTCTTTAGTTCTTTGTCTGAGAGTTTGATGTCTCTGATGACAGCATTCTTTGGATCATGCTGTCCAATGGTTTGTAGACAAAATTTAGAGTCTGAGAAGACTATAAATTTCTTGTGTTGTGACATTTTCATCCAAGTCAAGGCATGCAATAAAGCATTGGCTTCAGCCGTGAAAATGCTGCTCTTGCCATGGAGTCCTTTCTTCAGGTCTTATTCAACAGATAGAAAGCAAAAATTGAAAATTAATAACGGCGGATTAGTGTCGGCGGAAACCAGTATAGATTTCGGTGTCCCCTAGGGGTCGGTCCTTGGACCACTGCTTTTCGTTATGTTCGTGTAGCGGTTACCCTCTAGTCGCTGAAAGTGTGTTACCACTCTCCGCGATCGTCAGCCAACCAGAGGTTCCGAGACTAGTCGCTACCCTGTACTTTCCGTGCCAATACAGGTGGGTTCGGCTTTACCCACTGGAGAAGGGAGGGAGATCCGAGATCTACCAACTACCACTTAACCGCGAATAGAAAACCAGACTCCGGACAGTTTCAGTTTACCGTTCCTTTATTACTGGAAGTAATACACAATTCGTTGATGCTACGGGGCACCAACTAGCGCGGGAAGAGATACTGGTCTCTTCAACGTTGAAAGGTGTTTCAACACAACCTAACCAACTCGTGAGGCTTCAGACGTTCACTCCATAAAGAGGCACCGTGAGAAGTCCTATCAACCCGCTGTGGACTCGACCTTATATAGCGGCCGAGTTACGTAATGCGGGTGAACCCGCAGCATTTACATACTGCGGGTCTGCCGGCCATACCGCACAGCAAGGATCGGCTCTCGCGCCACCTAGTTCTAAAGTGAAACAACGCTGCTCGACTGCCCTGACCCCTACATTACCCCTCCCAGCTTTTACGAAGGGGGGACCGGCAACCATTGCGTTGCAAAGAGGACATCCCGAAAAAGTTTAATAACTAAGTCGAGCAGTTCTGAATACGTGTCTAACCATTCAACGTTCACAAAGAATCTTTTTACTGATACCGATGTATAATAAGGTTGAGATGGGAAAGTAAAATTTACACATTTTCAATGCTGAAAGAGGAAGACATAAGGGTAATACGGTATATAAAAAACGGAGTAGCCTCGCTACCACCCTGGTAATAAATATAAACGTAACAATATCACCCGTCTCGCCGATGTTGTTGGCTTTTCCCTGGCTTCCTTGAGTATCGGGCGGAGAGGACTCACCTGCTCGGACCTACAAGGGGTCAGCCCTCACTAATGAGCACTCCGCCTCCCACTGTTCCGGAGTTGTAAGCCAGGGATAACATAATATCAGTGTCGAGCTTGGCAGACCCGTCAGCGTGGGGACCTACTCGATCCAGCCCCCTGCTTCCGGGCGCCAGGCTTCCTACTGTCTTCCCAGCACAGCTCCAGCGTAGTTAGGGGGAGCAATTCCGCGAACCCCCCCCACCTTTTTGACTTCACATGGCCCGTCCCGCAGGTCATCGTTGTGAAGAGAGTAACATGTGTATAAGGAGAAAGAAAAAGATAGCCAAGCGCGTTTTCTTCTCCGTGTAGGAGTTCTCATCTCCGTAAAAAGTTGGTATCAGCGTCCTTATAGCGTGGCGCGCTATATCCATCTCTTGGATAGGAGTTGCAGGAACCACTGAAGGCCCCAACCCCTATCCACGCGGTGATTCACACTTCCCTCACTGGCAAAAGACCAAGCGAGTCCAGCGTGAATTACCCCACAGGGAACTGAAACCACTTGCCGAAGCCGGGTCTCAGCCCCATCTCTTACCTTCGCTTTCCGCGGTGTTAAACCGGAGTATAACCCGTGAAAAGCACCACAGGCCGGAGGGTTTCGCAATGGGGCCCTACAACGGGGCTACCATCGAGAGACCCTTCAGCCTTCTGAAACTCAAGTTGTGCAGCGAAAATTCACCACGGGGGTGATTCTCCACGGCCCAACCCGAGATCGCTTTTCTATTTTGATCCACCTGTACTACCCCTCCCAGCGACCACGGGGGCCGCTGATTGAAGCACCACTTATATGGGGGACCAAACCAGTCACCCTCTCCACCTGAAACTGAATTCAGGCGTGGGTGATCCCCAGGTAAGAACTGCTTGAGTTAATATCTGAGGAGCCGGCGGACGGACAGGCACAGACAACTAGGGTTGAATATGTCGATCCATCCTCTGTGGCAGGAGTCGTCCTGCCTCTCTCCATCCCACAGTGATACCGGGGAACCTCCGGGGGTTCTCTAGATTCAGCGTAGGATGGACTGATGCTGCCTAGCTACAGGCCCTTCAGCCAGCCGGCCTCTCGCCGGAACAACCGGGTTGTTCATCGGCGGGGGCTTCAGCTGGAGGGGCAACTGTAGATGACGGGGTGGCGGGCCTCGTCGCGGCAGCTTGCTGACCAACATTTGGTGGTGGACTAAGCGGGTCTGTGACCCGGAACCTAGACATCACCGCATTCAGGTCAGCCGTGCTGATGTCATCAGCGATGTCGGGAGAATCCCACGTCACCGTTGATGTGAACGGCAACTGGGGGAACATAGGTCCTAATTCTTCCAACTCCCGGCCGAACGGGACTTGCTGCTGCCGGGGAGGCACGCTAGCTGGTCTCGTTCCGACACGGGTCACTGGCGGCGGCTGCCTCAGAGAAACCTGTGGAGATTCCGAGGAACTTCCACCGGTGCTCTGAGACCGGTTGCATGGAGCAGTCTCCATGGCCGAAGCCTGGGACGACTGTCCGTCTAGGGCGTAATCCCTCTCGGGACCCCAATCTAACAATGCGCCTGCTTGCTGCATTGTCAGGGTTGGAGTAGACACAAAGTCGAGATATCGGCCCCTTCGATGCTGATGTAACAACCAGGCTGCTTCCGCACCTGCGATGTTAGACGGTTCAACATCGAACATGCTCACCCCCATTACAGTGCGACATTTGTAGTCGTACTCCTGCAGGGCAAGCTCGGAACGCGCCAATCGCGCCTCAACCCCTGCTAGCTTTGCAGCCATGTTTTCCAACGGCACTTGCAAGAGGCTAGACATGCGCTGATGAGCGATGACGCACTCGTACTCCGCTACCCGCATCTGTGCTACCCTAAACTTGTTAGCATTGATAATCGACTGTTTATCAACGCGGTCCAAGTAGGTTTGCATATGATACGGGCGCCAATCTGTCTTAGCTATAGTAGCCAGTGTCAGATGTTGTTCGCCGGAGTACACATCAACCTGTTCCCCGTGTTTACCAGGCTTAGTCTCTTCCGCGGGCGGAGGTCTAGGCTGGCTCACTACCTTAGGGGCAGGGCGCAGTGGTGGGGGTAGAGGAGGGTACTCCTCTTCTCCACCACCTTCTGCACCACTTTCCTCGCTAGGTTTGGGGACTTTTGCTTTCTTCGGGCGAGCACCAGCAGTGCTAGTCGACGCCGAAGCGTCAGACGAGACCGCTGTCTTTTCAGAACCCTTAGAGGATTTCTCCTCTTTAGGCGCACTCGACCCTTTCCGGCCAGGCTTTTCCTTCGCTGGGCCTGTCTTTGAGGAATTGAGAACATCCCCCAAAGTTACAGAGCCCGGTGTCTGGCTTCGCACTGACCGGATCGACTTCGAGTCGTCGTCTGAGTCACTACTGGACTTAGACGAGCTCTTAGTCTTATTTGCAGCAGGCTTGCGGTTCGTGGAGTCTACACTCCGGTCCCGTTTCGCGCTGCTACCACGCGCGGTGTCACGCAAGTGCTTCATCCGTTCCATATCCGGTGAGCTTATCCGCAGAGTCGTGCCGAAGCTACGATTCTGTTTCCAAGACACGGTATATTTCCCGTCAATAGCCTTGCGCTTAGGTTCGACACCCTTAGGACAGGCTTCGGGAACTAACCCTACGAACTTATTAAAAAGCCGCATTGTCCTTTCCCTACCCCGAACAGCACCGATCCCGTGTTCGTCCAACATGTGACGAATCATCCACGACCGGCGCGACGAACCCGAATCAGCTGAGCACCGTCCTGCGTTACAACGGTACCAGGGGAACTCAGCTAAATGCATCTCTACGAGATGCCGCGCGTACAACCTTTTTGTGGCGTAGGCAGGTGATGTTTTCACATCCCCGCCCTGGCAACACAAAAAGACACAGTGCCCTCCGACAGTAAACTGTCGCAACGCAAAGTTAAACTTTTCCTTCTGGAGGATGTTGTACTTTTGGTTGGAGGCACTCTTGACTCCTTCTACACGGGTGATATACCACGTGTTTGCAGAGCCCTCGTCCTGAAGCCACTCTTCGTCATCAGACACGCCATCTTCTCCTACCGGTTCTGGTAGCCAATGGCGGTCTTTGACGTGGAGGTCTTCTAGACACTTCGCTTTGCGCCCAACCAGACAGCTCGGCAGCTTGCGGGCCACCTTACGCTTCTGAGCGCGCTTAGCACCGGGAATAAAATCACCGGTCTCACTGTCGGCGTCGGAACCATGGGCAAGACGTTTTGCATCCATGATCTTGTCCCAGTCTCCAACCCGACCACAATTGTCCACCACAGCAGATTCAGATTGTTCATCTGAATCTTGTGATGCACTCTCGTGCGGCTGTCCAGCTGACGTAGACGCGGGTTTCTCCGAGCCTGAAGACCCGGCCCCCTTCGTCTCCTTGCTGCCACCAGGTTTAGGATCCGAAGATCCCTTGCCTTTAGCAACAAGCTTGCCAGCACTGGACTTTCCAACTCCCTTACCCTTTCCTCCCTTGTGGGAGGAACTGGAGCTAGAGCGCTCATCGCGGGCCGCTTTGTCCGCTGCAGCTTTCGCTGCAGCGGCTTCCCTGGCCGCGCGAGTCTTGCGTCTACCCCTACGGGCAGCGGAGCTACTTACTGGCTTTTCAGCCGGTTTATCTTCCACGGAGTCAGGTTCCGTCGACTTTTTAGCCGGCTTCGCCTTCTCCGTGGCACGCCCTTCAGCGGCCTTTGCTCCTTCCGAGGAAGTAGCTGGCTCCACTGACTCCATGGAAGCACCAGGGGTTTCGTCAACCTCCATAGCGCTCTCCGTAGTGGCGGGCGTATCTTGGCTAGTAGCCGGGGCCGGAGGTGCTACCACCAGGGCTTCAACCCTTGAGGGGGATACCACCGGTACAACATTCTCCGGGCCCTGACTAGCAACCCATCGATCCACTAACCCCTTCATAGCCAAAGCGCGTATGTCGGGATCAGGGATGTTCTGAAGTTCCCGGGTCCACCGGTCCCATGGACTGGCTGGAATACCCCCGGGAGCAGGAGGATCAGGTCTGCTAATTGGTCTCCCGCGGCCGCGACCAACGGGAGTCAACTCAGCTCGCTGAGCATCTCCTTTCTTCTCCGCTGCTTTCACCGGCGTAAACGTCGGTTTCGGCAAACGGGAAGCCTTGGGCTTAGCAGGAGTAGTTGAAACTGACTTCTGCCCGTACCCAGAGCTTTTCACATGGGAAAGGTCTAGTTTCCCACCTTTCACGGAAGCAACTCGCCCAGAGCTTTCAGCCGAAACTGATGTCTTAGGCGAACCGGGTCCTGCCTCTGCCACCGTAGTGGAAGGGTTGGACTCTCCGTGCTGTGCTGACTGGGTGTTGTCTGGACCGGAATCCAGAGCACCCGAGTCACCACTGTGACTACCCCCTAGGGAGTCATCACTGCCCAGGCCGACAGACGCACTGTCTCCCGAGCTCGCAAGGCCCTCGGCCGGAGCCGAGTCCTGCGGGACCACCTCTTCCTCCGTGGGAAGGGTGGCCTCCTCTTTGCGTTGCTCAGCCAGGCTGAACGCAGCAATACACTCCAGGGGCGTCACTGGGACGCCACTTGGCCAGAGTGATCTGTTCTCCGAGAACAATGCCTTATATACAGGCTGTTGACCCCAATTAAAAGAGGTCATGTCCTCGACCAATGAGAGGTGTTGAGACGTTCATCATCCGAGCGACTCCATGCCCCCTCGACCGCGAACTGATCAAAGACGCCGTTACGTGTCATTTGATTCGTTCTTTCACACTCTCCCAGCGGGTACAGACACCGGCCACGCTTCACTGCGCCAAGCCGAATCTATGCCCGTGGGGGTTTCCATTTCCATCTGACCACCATTACTCATCTCAAGAAGGTATAAGTTGATGATCGAGAGATTAAAAACCATCAAATTAGAACGTTATGGCGAATAATGCAGCCTCTGGAGGGCACTCTACAGGGAATCCCTTCGAGCAACGTCGGGACTGCTGCCATAAGTCCGTCTTTTATCAGGTTTCAACCGTCATCGCGTTCAATCAACCAACCCTAGGACTCGCAGGTTTGGTCAGCGTTTACTTCTCGTTGTGTTATTTTCGACAACAATTACGCACCACTACTCTTTGTAGCTGACCGCAGCTTTGCCGCGTATTCGGGCGCTGCGGCGGGTGGTTGAATTGTTTTCCAATTCTATTTTCATTTTTACTGATCTTCCATGTTTCGTATACATAGAACGATCAGTAGGGCCTTTGTAGTCCTCCGCTTCGGGCTTCAAATCCTCCCAGTCTTTCTCTCTCGAGTCAGACGGGGGTATCTTTACCTTACGCAGACGACCAGGGCCCTGTTTTTCAGTCGAGACGATCTCAAGCTGATATCCACTGAGATCCATGAGCGATCCTGAGACCGTTTGGGAGATCAATGGCTGCAGGTGTTTTTCAGTCATGGTCTCAGTGCGCCACAGCGGATCTCAGGACGATCTCAGGTTGTGATCGTTTTGGCTGAGATCATTTCTGCCAGGTACAAGATACTGCACTCAGAATTTATTGATTTGAGATACTTATACTTATTCAAATTAGACCATATTTACGAATAATTGTCCATGTCCATCTAATTGGATCCTAAGATTTCATAATTTTCTATTGAATATTTCAAGAGTAAGACATGTTTTTCTTTGTGAATGGGTAATGTTGTTATTTATAAATATGGAGTGACCTTGACCCTACCCTGCTCAAATAACATCGAGCATCACAGTAGGTATACACAAGCTGTTTGAGTGGGGCAGTGACTGCATCTTTAAGATTTCCAGACAAATGTTTATTACAGTCTTAATAACCACAAGAAAACTATGAAATTTCGGATATAGGTATGTCAGATTAGCAGAACCCTTCGCTCTAAATATTTTCTAATTTGAATAAGTGTAAGCACATAAAAAATAAGTTATGACTAGTATCAACTGGTCTCAGGTTGAGACCGTTTGAGAGATCATTTCACTTGAGATCCCTTTAGATCATCACAACTGAAAAACACTGAAATCATCCAAAACAGTCGCATCTCAGTCTTAGGCTGAGATCCCCAGAGATCGTCTCAACTGAAAAACAGTTTGGCTTCGAAACGGTCTCAACTTGAGATCGTCTCGACTGAAAAACAGGGCCCAGGCTTCTGCCGTGTTGGCGGAGGGCCCTTGCAACTCTTACCGGCTTTGACCCGGGACTTCCCTGCCCTGCGAGTTGGCTTCGCTGAAAGCGGTACCGGCTGGGGCGGGGACTCCGTGTTATCAGAGCCAGCTCTATTGCGCGTACAGTGCCATGTTCTCAATCGAGCAACATGCGACTTATAGCGCTTCCGTGTCCATTCATCTTCGATGACTACTGTCATTTCTGACAGCACTTCAACTATAACAAACGGACCATCCCAGTTTGGGGCGAGTTTTACATTCACTAACGGTGAGTGATATCGTATTACTCGGTCTCCAACCTGGAACTTTCTCGGCTTTAGTCGAACATCATGTCCCGACCTTTGCCACTCCGCGGCTTTCTCTAGGCCTCGCCTTGCTCGGTAATAAGCCTCCACAAAGCGTTCCCGAAGTTTTTCCACGAACCCTATAGGGCAGGGTATCTCAGCGGAGACTCCCGGCACCCCATAAACAATGTCTGCGGGCATCACAATCTCTTCTCCGAAGACAAGTAGATTAGGTGAACACCCCGTACTAGAATGAATAGTACCATTGTAAGCGTGTGCTATAAAGGGTGCTAACTCATCCCGGTTACTGCGGCTTTCATTGACCATCGTGCGCAAGCACTGTATCAACGTTCGATTGAACCGCTCTACCATCCCATCTGATTGAGGACGATACAGGTTGGTGCGTGTTTTCTTGGTCTCTAATATTCTACACATTTCCTGCCAAATTTGAGACTCAAATTCTCTTCCCTGGTCGGAGTGTAAAATACTCGGAGCTCCGAAACATAGCACCCAATTCTTCACAAGTGCTTCCGCGCAGGTAGCAGCTTTGTTATCTTTCATGGGATAGATCTGCACATATTTTGTGTAGTAATCCATCACCACCATCATGCAGGTATTGCCGTCATCGGACTCATCGATACCAGAAATGATATCGAGAGCAATGCGGGCAAACCGGACTCCAAATAGCTCTTGTTGTAAGGGCATCTTCCCTATGCCTTCGCCGGGCTTAACCCTACAACAGACCGCGCATTCTAGAATCCATCGCTCTATGTCGGCGTTCATTCCGGGCCAGTAGTAATGTCGCTTTATTTTAGCGGCAGTCCTCTTTTTCCGAAATGTGCCGAACTTCTATGCTCATGACACAGAGTCAAAAGTCCAGGACGCAGTGCTATGGGTACAACCAACTGTAAATGTCTCCTTACTGGACACACTGTGGTTCTCATCCTATATAGCACGTTATCCCTCACAGTCAATTCCGTCCATTGACTACAGAGTATTTGGAACTCCCGGTTCTCTATTGAGAGTTCCTTTCCTCGTGGTCTATGGAGGCCATTTTTTACCAGTTTAATCAACCGGGACATATCCGGATCACTCTGTTGAGCTTCTCGGGTCTGTTCCAGTGTCCACTGATAAAACGCGGGATCAGGATTACCCATCTGGTGCAACGCAGCCAAGATAGCATCATGTTCCCCACAGTCTACACAGTCGGGTCGCCCACACTTACGCAATGGTCTCCGGGAGAGGCTATCCGCGTTAATGTGTGATTTACCGGGTCTGTGTTCTATCTGACAGTTCTTAAATCCGAATTCGGATAAAGCTGCCAGCCATCTTCCGATCATTCCTTCGGCGTCTTTAAAGTTAAAGAGCCATTTCAACGAGGAATGATCCGTACGTAACGTGAAATCTCCACCTCCGAGGAAGTGTCGATATTTCCTTACGTATACTACTACAGCGAGAAGTTCTCTCTTTGTAGTACAGTAGTTCCGCTGTGCCTTATTCAAGCTATTACTTGCAAAAGCAATGGGAACTTCTACTCCGTTCTGTATCTGAGACAGTGCCGCTCCAATACTGTCATTGCTCGCGTCGGTATCAAGGATGAATCGACCCTGAGGCAATGGATAATGGAGGACCGGAGTCTCTTCAAACTTTCTTTTTAGTCCCGAGAACGCTTCCTCGGCCGCGGAATTCCATAGAATATCCTTCGACTTTCCGGCTTTGTCCTGGACTACATACTGTTGCAAAGCATGGGCAGTTTCGGAAAAACCCGGGATAAAGTCACGATAATATGAACAGAATCCGAGGAAAGATCTTACTTCTTTTATATTCCGGGTCGAGGCCATTTGGCCACTACTTCCAACTTGGATGGGTCAGCGCGGATACCATCACCCGCAACTATCCTACCCAAGTACTCCACTGATCGTTTGAACAGTTTACATTTCTGAGGTTTGAGTTTCAAGCCGTAAGACTATACGTTCAAAGACCTCCGCTAGGTTATTCAGACATTGTTCCACGGTTTTCCCGAAAACAATTATGTCGTCTAAATAAACCAAACATTTCTTCCACTGCAAGCCTCTCAGCATCTGATCCATCATGGATTCAAACGTAGCCGGGGCATTGCAGAGGCCAAAGGGCATTACTGTAAATTCATACAGCCCTTCGTGGGTAGTGAAGGCAGTTTTCGGCTGATCCTCACTAGCCATCTTTACCTGCCAATATCCGGATTGGAGATCCAAGGTACAAAACCATTGGTTCCCCCCGAGAGAGTCGAGACTCTCATCGATCCGTGGTATTGGATAGGCGTTCTTTCGGGTGATACCGTTCAGTTTTCTGTAGTCAATACAGAACCGGCAAGTACCGTCCTTCTTAGTAACCATCACCACAGGGCTGGCCCAAGGGCTTTCGCTGGGTATGATCACATCTTGAGAAAGCATTTTCCGTAACTCCTCTTCCAAAGCTTCCCGCTTTATGGGCGGTAGTCTCCGGTAGGGTAGTCTAAATGGAATGTTTCCCTCTGTATCTATGTGGTGCTCTGCACGATCAGTTCTACCCAATGGGTCTCCTGGCCGCGCAAAGATCTTATTCCACCTTCCTAGCATAACTCTTAATTCTCGTTGCTCCGCGCTTGTTAGGGCATCTGCAGCAGTGATCAGAGTTTCTAGGGTCTCGTGCAGAACTGTAGACCCGGGATCTTTTTCCGAGTTTGTGTTCACGCACCCAATCCTCTCTTCTCTCGGGTCGTTGTCGATAGATGATATACCTAGAGGACGGATCTCCACTGTATCTACGGAGTTAGCCAATATTACTCGGCCAACAACGTCATCTTTCTTCTACTATCCTCCCCGTAGTATGATTACTCACGGGTATAGATCCGATCCGAGCTCCATCCATAAGAGTGTCCCAAGCCTGTAATCCTTTGTCTGGAAATAACATCGGATCAGGCTCAAATATAGCATCTGCCAACGGCAAGTCACCTTCCCCAGCTATTAGCACATTTACCATCTGCTGAGGGGCGATGCTTACATCCTGCCTGACAGAGACCACTGAAGAAATCCGTCTACAGGAACATTCTACTTCCAGCTGTTCCGGGTGTTTAATCCGAAGCAGGCCTTGCTGAAGGTCCAATGACACTCCATACAACGCTTGGAAGTCTATTCCAATTATTCCATTCTCTTCGATATCACTGAGTATGGGACTCCACACTAATTCAGTGTTACCTACTGAGATCGGGATAATCACTTTGCCGTAGCACTTCAACGGAGTACCATTAGCAGCCCTTGCACTTGCTTCCGAAACTTTACATTCCGGATCAAATTCAAAAGTCTTATATAAACTGTGGTTCAACACAGAGCGGCTTGCTCCCGTATCAACCAACAAATCTACCTTCAACCCCTGAATTCTCACAGGCACATACCACCGTCTCCCCCCCAGAGGAGAAGGCTGCTGAATAAACCGGGAAATACCATCGAGGGTCCCGAGGTCCCATCCACGCTGGCATAACCATTGTAAGCAGGGATGTCTCGGAGATAGATAGCGAGAGCAAATTGTAGCAATCTGACTGAAAATCTCTTCCTCTCTGGTCCGAGTAAGATTCACTTTACTCGCTGGTTCTCCAGTTTGTGTACTCAGGCGTACAGTTGCAGGGGCTACTGTTTCGCCACTTACCGTAGCCCGTTCTAGTTTACCGGATCCTCAGGTGGGGAAGGCAAAGCTAGAGGGCCGTCTGTGGTTTCTACAGCAGCCAGCTTCTGGGGACATTCCGGAGAAATGTGCCCAGTCTTTCCGCACTGCCAACAACGTCGAGTATCCAATTGGTTTTTCTCCAATTGCGATAACCTTTCGTTGATCTGCAGCAACAATTCCGTAACAGTAGGTGATTCCTTGGAATCTTTACCCACGGCCTGTTCTGTCACCTGAGGGTTCCCATTTCTGGGCCTCCCTGGATTCAACCGGCCACGGCCCCTACCGCGGAAACCACGGCGTCCGAGTACCATTGACCGCACTGCGGAGAGTACATCCTCCATTTTGGGGTCGCTGGTTTCTTCGGTCGCCAACTCATCCTGTTCCCAGGATGGCTTTAGCATGGCAACCCGGGTTTTACTCGCAGGTTTTCCATACTGTCCAAACAGAGCACACCTTTGTTCATAGGCGTCCACTATTTTCAACACCTGTATAAGGGTCATACCAGGCTCCCATTTCGAGACCACCTCTGTGCGGATGTCCTCGTCTCTGAGACCCTTCACAAACTGAGTTTGTAGATCCTCATGCAGTGCCGGTGAGTCCAGTCTAGTACCGGGGTAAACCTCCATCAGCAATTGCTGTAAGGCTAACCCGTAAGCACGGGCGGACTCGTCTTTACCCTGTATCCGACTTAGAAAAGTCGAACGAGGGTTCAGCGTTACTAGTTGCCCACAGTAATAGGACGCCACTTCTACAAGGGCATCCCATCCATGTGTAGTCGAACGCCGGTAGGCACGTAAAGCAGCCTCGCCAGGTCCATCTCGCAACGCTCTCATGAGGTACGGCAATGCATCCGTAGTACTCCATCCATTGCACTGGACATCCTCACAGAACCCGGCAAACCAGTGTTCCCACACCATTCCTTTACCAAAAGGCTTCGGAATAATGGCGTTACGTCTGGCCGTTTCTGCCGGTCTCACAATCGGGACATCTCTAGCCTGTGCTAGAGATCGATTGAACACCCGATCCGCGTTACTCTCCGCAAGTACAGGGTTAAGTCCTAATTCAGCTATCGCGGAATTAGACAGTACTCCCCTATCACTAGCATGCGTAGAGTCTTTCAGAGAGTCCGTTGGGGAAGCGAAGTTCACCATCGGAGGTATCCGATCTATCCGTGGCGGAGTAAACACACGAGGACCCGTTGCATTCCCTTGTGGGGAGTATACGTGATCCTTGGTCACACTCTGCCAACCTGGCGGTGGAGTCCTATACTTTAAAGCATAGTCTGCCTCTGCGCGCTGTGTGCGCGCCATTACCGCCTTTTCTTGATCCTCGGCCAAAGCAAGCTGTTCTTTCTGCACTCGCAGTGACTCAGCGGCTACCTTGGCCCGAGAATACACATCTTGCAACATCAACTTAGCAGTATCTTGCTCTTCGAGTAAACGCTGCTTCGCTTGACGTTGCTCGGCTTCATGATCGATCCGAGAATCGATCTTAGGCCGGTTTAGTGGGGTTTCCCCACGTTCAGGACCCTCTTCGGAATCGCCTATTCGGCTTACTCCTTCCAGGTCTTTTTCTTCCATGGAGTCCGCTCTAGGGGTCCCCATGTGGAGCACGGTTGAGCTTAGTTGCTCAGCCACGTTCCTCGCAGCCTTCTTCCGCGACTGGCTAGCAGCTGCCACTGGAGTACGGACATCTTGTGTCTTCTCCGGGCTGGCTACGCCTTCTGCGGCAGGGCTCTGTCGGCGATCTTTGACCGGGTTTTTACACCCGGCTTCTCCGCCATCCTACCTCTCCAGTGATCTTCGGCTGTGCAAGCAGCCAAAGATCCTGGTCACGGCACCAATGTAGCGGTTACCCTCTAGTCGCTGAAAGTGTGTTACCACTCTCCGCGATCGTCAGCCGACCAGAGGTTCCGAGACTAGTCGCTACCCTGTACTTTCCGTGCCAATGCAGGTGGGTTCGGCTTTACCCACTGGAGAAGGGAGGGAGATCCGAGATCTACCAACTACCACTTAACCGCGAATAGAAAACCAGACTCCGGACAGTTTCAGTTTACCGTTCCTTTATTACTGGAAGTAATACACAATTCGTTGATGCTACGGGGCACCAACTAGCGCGGGAAGAGATACTGGTCTCTTCAACGTTGAAAGGTGTTTCAACACAACCTAACCAACTCGTGAGGCTTCAGACGTTCACTCCGTAAAGAGGCACCGTGAGAAGTCCTATCAACCCGCTGTGGACTCGACCTTATATAGCGGCCGAGTTACGTAATGCGGGTGAACCCGCAGCATTTACATACTGCGGGTCCGCCGGCCATACCGCACAGCAAGGATCGGCTCTCGCGCCACCTAGTTCTAAAGTGAAACAACGCTGCTCGACTGCCCTGACCCCTACATTCGTAAATGACTTGCCATCCGTTGTAACCAAATCCAAATTTATTCAATACGCAGATGATCTGGTGCTGTACTATTCAGATAGTGACCCGAAAGAGGCTAGCAGGGTTCTTCAGACGGATGTCGATAGTGTCGTAGAATGGTGTTCGACTAGTGCTCTAACGTTAAATGCGAAAAAGACCAAAAGCATGTGGTTCGGGGCAATAAAGAAAATTTCCAAGATTGGCAAACTTGAAATCGAGGTAAAGGGAGAGGTAATCGATGAAGTGTCTAGTTTTGAATACCTGGGTGTAACCCTCGACTCCGATCTATCCTGGTCACACAATGTTAAACGAGTATCAAAAATTGTTCACAATAGGTTATTTAAATTTAGCAAATTAAGGTCCCTCCTGACACAAGATGCTGCAAGACAAGTGTACATATCCACGATTGTTTCGATCATTAATTACTGTGGATTCCTAAATGGATCGTACAAATGGAAGGATCTAAAGGCGCTACATGTATTGCATAATCGAGGTATGCGACTGGTACAAGGCAAATCGATCAGGGGGCAATCAATTGCGGCGCTGTATTCAGCTTGTCGTATAAAACCGTTAGAATTGCAGTGGAGGAAACAACTCCTAGTACAGATACATAAACTGGCCACGGATCCCGAGAATGTGGAAGGGGCTCGATACCCGACCAGAGGAAGCGAGGGTATTAAGCTGAGGCAGCGAAGGCCTAGAACATCACTATACCAGAGAAGTCCAATGTGGAGAGGAATCAAAGACTGGGAGAAACTGCCACCAATAGTCCAGAGACTGCAAAAGAGAGAACACTTCAAAAACATAATCTAGGATGTTAGTGGCTATTTACCACGATCGATAAACCTTTTGCTAACCAACTGTTCATCTCATTCATCCCCATATACATCAAATCACCCATCACCAACTAACACTCTTGTGGAAATGTTTTCTGTAATCGATCTGGTTACACAGATACAAATTATTGCCCAGAAGAACTTCTTGCATGGAGAAAGGCCAATAAAGTTAACTAAAAAATAAAAAAAAGAAGAAATCATCAAAACAAGCTTGACAAAACCCAAGATTTGGAAACGATACATTGACGATATTTTTGCGATCTATGACTGCACAGAGGAAGAACTACTAACTGAAATGCAAAGACTGAACACCTTACACCACAGCATAAAATTCACATTTGAATACAGCCATACACAAGTCAACTACCTAGATACCACAGTATATGTAAAAAACAAAAAGCTCCACACCAAAGTATATAGAAAACTGACAGACTCAGGGCTCTATCTCCACCACACCTCATACCACCCGCCAAGTCAGAAGAATAGTATAGCATATAGTCAAGCCATCAGATACCGACTAATTTGTTCAGAAGAAGTTGAATTCCATGACGCATGCAAATATCTGCTAAAGAAATTAACCATCAGAGGACACCCCCACAAAAAGGTAAAAGAAGCAATCCAACGAGCACAGGGAGTACCAAGAAAAGACTTGCTCAAAACCACCAAAAGGAAAAATCAAAATGTCATTCCATATTTAATACAACACACCCCCGATAACACCCGAGCACAACAATACCTAAGAATCGCCAAAACAATGATTGGACCATCACCACTACTACAATGTATTAGGAACAGCAAAATCACCATGGCTTATAAACGACCACCAAACCTACGAGATCTACTCACCAAATCGGCCTTCCCGTATGAACCGACCAAAAATCAAAGCCAACCTTGCAATTTACTCAGCTGTAACCACTGCCAAAACATCAAAAGATGCACTGAAATAAAGGCACACACCACAAGAAAAACTTTCAAAATAAGAGGCAACAATAACTGCCAAACAAGAGGAATAGTATACTGCATCTCCTGCCCAGCATGTGGCAAACAATACATAGGGGAAACCGGCCTAAGAGCAGCAGACCGGATAGGAAACCACAAAAACGATGTCAGAGCACGCTGACAAACAGAAGTACAACAACACATGCAAGATCACAATGTCGAACCCCACCAAATAATATTCACATTACTAGATTCATCACCGAACAACGCCAATATCCGCAAAAGACTAGAAGAGGCCTATACCCGCCTAATGCGCACGATCCGCCCAGAAAGAATCAACGGGAAACTTTGAATAAAAAGTTACCCTAACAACGCGTTGTCAACGACAACGCGCTACTCCGCAACCACCCAAGCAACCACGCGAATTGATACAATGTTACGTCACCACAATCAAATGACGAAAGAACCACCCGATCCGTAAAACGGACCTAACAACAAAGTAAAACGATTAGCAGACACGATAAGAGGAAAAGATGTCATTTTTCAGCAAAATGACCTGTGATCTTTGCTCAGCAACGATAGAAAACACCAAAGACCACGCCCAGACCCGAGAAATAACCATTACGAACTCAAAAAAGCTACTTTATTCAATGTATACAGACTACTGCAAGATATAGACATCAGAGTAGCAGACGATTACTTCAGGATCCTACAAACATACCAATACGCGAGACAATAACCAACCTCCATGCTTGCATGAATTTGTTTAAAAATCAATTCAGTATGTAAATAAGTACCCAACAACACTATGGGACATTGAAACCATTGACTAATTGAAGAATCATCATATCCAAGCAACTGTAACCAAGTAATTGAAAAAAATCATAACAAAAACGATCCTAAAAATGTACCTAAGGACCACAGAAGAACCAAATATTCAACAACCTGATTGCCTGAAGAAGTCCCATCAATAGGGACGAAACATTGCAAAATAATTTATGAATCTCCCCTCCCCATTTCGATGTCAAATGAATCCCACAATAAAGTTTTAATACCAAAATCAGCTTGTCTGGTTTTTTGTGGACCGTGAACCAATTTGATTAAAATATATTTTAAATCTTACTTCACCTACCTTGTCATCTTTTCTCACTTCCAGAAGTATTTGTATGTAGATATAATCAATCATTGTCCAGCAATCGATTTAAAAGTTAACTCCTCCTGGAGATGTCAATGCTGAATAGGCACAAGTCGATTTTTCTGAATTCAATATATGGCCAGATGTCATGGATCGTCGTCAAATGACCATTATTGCTTCCCCATTCAATAAAACACTAAATTTGATAGATATCTATTATCTTATTTTGTTTTCTGGTCAGGCTCAATCAGACCTTACAGGGGAACCATGGTTTTGCCTATGTCGGATCATAAATAACGGAGCTAGAGGGCCCAACCTACCCGAAACAGGGTGTTTTTTCATGATAGAATGAATATACCATACTTGCAATGGTTAGCATTAGTAAAAAAATATATTTATGTTAACAATTATTGTTCTTAACTGGCCCCCTTAGGTTAAGGATTTTTTTCAGACCATTTACACATTTTTGGGCAGGATAGTAAACTCTCTCAATGGCAAAATGTACATGTGTAGTTTTAGTGTGGAAACGATTGACTCCCCAAAGAAGGAACCCTCCCAATATCTACATATAGCACAGACAGGAATAAATTATATCCTGGTAAGCCTTAGCATGTACCTATGTATATATGAAAATAAATTATATCTAACTATACTATGATAGCACTGGGAGCCTATTCACTTAGTTTGTGTAGTTTTTGTGTGGAAACGATTGACTCCCACCCTACAGTGATAGCTAACAAGTATGTTATATTTGACTATTGTCCATTTCATATAAATACGCCCTAATATCAAGGTAACTTCACATGGGACCAGTTTTCTTGTACTCCTTCCCTGTACATAGCCAAGATACCATATCTGAGAATGTGGAAACGATTGACTCCCTGTGGAAACGATTGACCCCCTAACTGATATTACCCTTAGAAAGGTTTTAAACAAAAAGAAAGAATACCTACTGAAACTAGTCATGGAGCTTAAAGCCATATTGGACAATTAGCCCTCAAAATTAATTCTATCAGTATAATATCTGTAGTGTATAGAAAGAGGGAGTCAATCGTTTCCACATAATAAATGTACTACCCTACTTTGGCCCTGTAGTGTATGTGTATTATGGGTATTTAACCTCAGCTTAGATGTCATTGGACGACAAGACCAACTGGCTCCGGATGACATCAGGGGAAGAAACTCTGCAGCCTCCGCCTCCCCCGCCACCTCCCAAAAATCAGCAGCATTTGTGGAACCTGTGATGACGGAAATTAGAAATACTCTGCTAGAAGCGAGGGAACAAATTAGTCAAGTCTCTACCCGCATCGCCACAAGAGAGGAACCTAGTGAGCGAAACGCTTTCATGAACTGGGTTAAGGGGGTATGTCGCATGGTAACTGATGATGAATTCCTCGAGTTTGAGGATTTATTTATCAGACTGAATAGAGACTGGAAAAGACGCAGGCGAGAGCAGCAGTCGCAACAGCAGTCGCAACAGCAGCCGCAACAGCAGCTGCAACACCAGCCACAGCACCATCAGCTCCAGACTGTGTCGCAGTATGACTATCAGCCGATGCCGCATCAATGGAGACAAACCACCCCCACCATGCAGCAGGGCTTTCTGTGGGGGAGTCAGTCTCCGGCATTAATGTCAAAGTACATGCAGCTACCTCTTGTGTCACAGTCGCCGAAGCAGTCGCAGCAGTCTCTGTCGTCCCAGTCACAGGAGTCTCTGTCGTCCCAGTCGCAGGAGTCTCTGTCGTCCCAGTCGCAGCAGACACAGAAGAAGACACAGCAGGTACAGCAGCAGTCACAGCCGTCAGAAACTTCATCACAGGACATTAGCAACACAAGCATCATGATCAACTCAGCATTGCTCACACTTGAAAATTCTCCTCCCCCCTTCAACACTTGTCTGAATCTCTCCGGTTTCTCACTGCCCACACCCGGTGGGCCTGACACAAGTGCTACAGATATCATTGGAACCCCCCCAGCACCAAAATGAAACTCATGAACTGTTTATGCTGTACATGTATGGTCGAAAATCACGAAATTGCAGCAAATGGGCTATATTTTGAATATCTCAAAAAATCTTTCTTGGAAAATAGTTTCAATGGTTTTCACACATCTAGGGCATTGTATGACACAGTCCAGGGCCCTGTTTTTCAGTCGAGACGATCTCAAGCAAAGATCAGCTGAGATCTGTGAGCGATCCTGAGACCGTTTGGGAGATCAATGGCTGCGGGTGTTTTTCATACATGGTCTCAGTGCGCCACAGCAGATCTCACGCTGATCGCCGCTAAAACGATCACAACTTGAGATCCCTAGCGATCTGTATAGAATGATCTCACGTCATCCAACAGGCCTAAGTCTCAGCTTTCTAAAATTTTTTATTCATCAAAATCGGACTACTATTAAAAATGCAAACACCTGAGACAGCCAGAAATAAGTTACAGGTCTTAGCCACACCCCCCTCTAATTTATGCAGCAACCTTGACATTGACTGTTTGTTCCCAGTTTTGCCATTATGAACATATTCAAACACCCGTTTGTGGGAGAACTGACTGACTGTCGGAATGGTGTGACCAAATCTTATGATATTTGAATGTGCTTTAGTCCACACCCTATTCTAACTGTCCTATGAATTACAAATCGAAACTCACATGAAAAGTGTGCATTTGTTCCCAATTCATTCCGACCATCGGCTCAGTCAGAGTCGGGAATGATGTTTCAAGCATTACAGTGGCTATGCACTAGCTGGCTGAGTGGTGCAGTGCCTGCATTTGTCAATTTTGTTCAAATGTTTCTCACAGTCATAACAACCACAGGAAAACTATGAAATTTGGGATATAGGATTGTCAGATTATTAGTACCCTTCGCTCCGAATATTGTTAGATTTGAATAAGTTTTAACACCTGAAAAAATAAGTTATGACAAGTATCAACTGGTCTCAGGTTGAGATCGTTTGGGAGATCAATTCACCTGAGATCCCTTGAGATCATCACAACTGAGAAACACCCATAGCACCCGAAACGGTCGCATCTCAGTCTCAGCCTGAGATCCCTAGAGATCATCTCAACTGAAAAACAGTTTGCCTCTCAAACGGTCTCAACTCGAGATCGTCTCGACTGAAAAACAGGGCCCAGGACCTTAGAACTACACCTAACTCCAATATTTATGCAAACTATCATTAAAAATGTGAGGGCGTCACGTTACGACACCAGCTTAAAATCGGGCATAAAATAAAATTAAAAATTGCCAGAAGGCAATGAGTTTCACTGTTTTTAATAGCTCACATATATGCATCTTTCCACCATAAAAGGAGAGGCCTATATGGCTTCCTTCATACTGAACTCAATTTGTGCTATTTTGGTGTAGTTTAGGCAGTCACGTTACGACACCCACTAAACTATTAATAGTTCGGGTTCACTATATTAGTAATAGTTCTTTTGAGACATCAAAGGGCAGATATATAGCTACACAATGCCGAAAAAATGAAGTCTCTAACTTTATTAGAAAAAAAGTTATCAGCCCCAACGTATTTTTTCGTCACGTTACGACACCGTCACGTTACGACCCCGTCACGTTACGACCTGCAGTGGGTCACCTAAGGTCAGGAAAAAGGTAGAAATACCTGTGTTATAGAAATACCAGTCTACCTGTGTTGGGTACATATATACCCATAGAATGGCAAAAGAATGAAGTTGTTATCTTTATTAGAAAAAAAGTTATGAAGCCCTACATATTTTTGCGTCACGTTACGACCCCCGTCACGTTACGACCCCCGTCACGTTACGACCCCCCGGTGGGTATAAGTCCAGAGAAAGCAAAAAAACAATGAAAATGCATTCTCTATGGATCAAATCAATTTCACCAGTGTCAGCCTAGTCCCTGGTGGGGGTATGGACACAGCCTTTAAATATGAGCCAATTTGGGGGTGGGGGGGTCGTAACGCGACGTTTTTATTTTTATATTAGCCCTGTGCTAAAGCTAATTATGGTAGTTAGTGTTCCCAATTTCGCAGATGACTCTTTTAATGTGTAGAGATGATATTTGCAAAAGGAATTAATGATACTCTCAGATTTGATTTTTTTGGTAGTTGCTGCAATTTCGTGATTTTCGACCGTATATACGTTGCTATCTAGTTGAGTTTCCCGGTTTCTGACTGCATACACCCAGTGGGCCTAAGACAAGTGTTCATGAAGGTTTTTATCTAGTTCAGTTTTCAATAAAGTTGTTTTAATCAAAATTGTCTGTGTGGCTCTTTATTTCAGTACATAGTAATAACTAGAAGATAGAGACAATAGTAATGCCAGACCCAATAGTAATACCATGGAAAGTAATGGAAAGAAAGGAATTTTTTAAAGAAAGAAAAGAAAAAGTAAAAAAAGAAAGAATAAAAAAGAAAAGAAAAAAAGAAAAGAAAAAAAAGAAACGAACAAAAAAAGAAAAAAAAAAGAAAGGGAAACAAAAACATAGAAAACAAAAATTATAAAGTAAAAAGCCTGAGATTTGACCAAAACCTTTGTGAACAAAGGGGGTCCTGAAAATGACCGTTGTGTTGGCCCTGAAAATGACCGTAGTGTTGGCCCTGAAAAGGACCGTTGTGTTGGCCCTGAAAAGGACCATTCTACACATCATCTTCTCTTGCCAGGGGACCATGCCAGCAGGTGAGTTTGTCCAGTGTTTCAGGAGATTGCGCAATTTCTTCCCTTCACGGTTGTCCCGGTTGTGACCTTGTACGGTGATACAGTCTTCCATACACCGCCCATGTCTCCACTCTCAAGGAATAATGTTATTATCATTGTCCTCCACATCCAGTAGATGGTTCTGTATGCAGGGGTAATGTATCCGCATCAGATTGTGAAGAACCATGAAGGTCCATGCTCCATGGTTGACATCAGCACCTGGAACCTGTTGGCCAGAATACCGAAGGCATTTTTCACCACACGACGGGCACGGGAGAGATGGTAGTTGAAGATACGTTCTTCCCGATCAAGACCTCTCAAGCTGAAAGGCTTCTGCAGATAAGTCCTTAGACCGAAGGCATCATCCACCACAATGAAGTATGATACATCCTCCGTGTCGTTTGGCAGTGGATCTGGGTCCGGGAGCTCCATCTCACTAAGGTCTATGGACATTTTCAGTTCAGACTCATTCCAAATCTGTGCATCGGATGCTGCACCACGGCCACCTATGTCTGCCCAGACAAACTTGTACTCAGAGTCCACAAGTGCTAGAAGAACTATGGAGAAGAACTTCTTGTAATTGAAGTACGTAGACCCAGACCGCGGTGGACATTTGAAGTAGATGTGCTTTCCATCCGAAGCACCAAGGACATGCGGCAGGTTCCATCGTTCATAGAAGCCATCTGTGATATTGGACCAGAACTCCTTAGTAGTTGGCAGGGGCATCACTTCAGGAAGGAATTCATCTACAATGGCCTGGCACACCTGTAAAGACAAAGATAGCATTCAGTAACAGGAAAACATTATTATTATGATCAGTATTATTAGAGGTAACATTTATATAATGTAATATTAGAGGAATATAATTACCTCTGGCACAAAGACGGAGATGGTGTTGTGGGGAACACGCCAACCATACCGCATATCCGAGTACTTGGCACCAGATGTTAGGTGTCGCAGTGCAATGGCCACTTTCAGCCCTGGTTCTAGTGCTTTCCTGTAGTTGGTGCTTTCCTTGGACAATCCATTGGACAGCATGATGCAAAGAATGCTGTCATCAGAGACATCAAACTGTCATACACAGACCTAAAGAGAGAACATGGCAAAGAGGTGGCCATGTGTTGGCTGCCGAGTCATATCGGAATCGAAGGAAATGAAGCTGCAGATCAAGCAGCCAAAAGTGGATTAAGCAGACAAGTTTGAGCCCACACGGTTCCACATACAGACCTGAAACCAATGGCAAAGGAGCACATTCACAAAACTTGGCAGAAACTCGGAAACTGCACCAGAGACAACAAACTACGAGA
This sequence comes from Alentia gelatinosa, assembly GCA_950022655.1. NCBI lineage: Eukaryota > Metazoa > Annelida > Polychaeta > Phyllodocida > Polynoidae > Alentia > Alentia gelatinosa. The sequence continues at coordinate 11,144,492 of OX465585.1, forward strand.
AATTGTAGTGGCACCTGTGTGCCAGACATGCAACACTCCGCTGAGTGTAAAACATCTCATGCTATGCTGTCAGGCCTTCAAAGAGAACATTTGGGTTGTCTTTGTACATTTGTTGATTTTCTTTGAAAATCAAGTTGTAGGCTGGGTTTCTTGGGTTGGCCCTAACTCTCATAGAGTATTGTAGAGACAGTCCCTCCTGTCACAGATGGAGTGGGGGGATTCCTGCTTCTACATACAGGCTTTGGGCAGGTGTTGTTCTAAATGCTCCTAGGCACAGTCGTAGACCTTGGTTCTGGACAGGTTTTAACCTGTCCAGGTAAGATTTTGCCGCTGACTCATACACAACTGATCCATAGTCCAGTCGTGATTGGATGTACATCTTGTACAGAGTCAGCAGTGTTTCACAGTTAGTTCCCCAGTCAGGGTGACTGAGGACCTTCAGAAGGTTCATGGCTTTCTGACATTTTCTTCTCAGGTACTCGATATGTGGTTTGAAAGACAGTATTCTGTCAAATACCAGTCCGAGGAATTTGACATCCTCTTGGACTGTCAGTTCCTTGTTCTGGAGACTGAGGGAAGGTTTGTCCACGCATCCTCGTCTACGACAGAAGTGAACTGCACATGTCTTGGTCTCAGAGAATTTGAAGCCATTTTTGTCAGTCCAAACATGAAGTTTGTCTAGAGTTTGCTGCAGTTTTCTTTCGACTGTGTGCATGAATCTGCCCTTGTAGCAGACGACAACGTCATCTACATAGAGGCAGCAGTTGACATCCTTCTTTAGTTGTTTCGCTATGTCGTTGATCTTAATGCCAAATAGGGTGACAGAGAGGACACAGCCCTGGGGTACACCCATTTCCTGGTTGACTCTCTGGGAGATGGCACTTCCGAGGCGAACACTGAACGTCCTGTTAGTCAAAAATTGTTTAATGAACCCCGTCAGTCTTCCTCTCAAACCCATATGCTGGATGTCCCTCAGGATGCCCTGCTTCCAGGTGGTGTCATGTGCCTTCTCCAGATCAAAAAAGACTGCAACCACTTGTTCTTTGTTGGTAAAACCCTCACGGATCCAGCTTTCCAGACGGACTAAATGGTCAGTGGTGCTGCGTCCTTTAGGGAAGCCTGACTGATAGGGAGTCAACAAGTCGTTGGACTCTAAGTACCATACCAGTCATGAATCAATTTTCATATATTTACAGGTTATAACACGATTCCAGACATATATGTTGGAGGCCCACCTGGACAATCTAGCTATTGAGGCAGTAGAACCAACGAAGTTAGCGAATTATATCGCCAACTTCCTTCTGTCTGTGCGAAAGGTGAATGGGAACGAGTGCGAACCCGACAGTTTAACGTCGTTTCACTACACTTTTGAAAGGTGATAATCATTCCCTAATTAACGAATAATAAATCTTGATAATTATAAATACGTGATATATTACTGCTCTCTGCTTCGCCTCGCACAGTAATACGCGATCTTGTCGTTGTGCGATAAATAACAACACGACTAACTCTTGTTTGGTTTAGAATTTATCCTACCCCGCCCGTCTAAATTACTATAACACGTCATTTGTCAAGTGTATCCCACTAGAGCGATATTTTTCATTTTTCTGAACTCCAGACCAAATACAGTGACCCGATGTTAAGCCTATGGAGTTTTTTTATTAGGGGTAGGATAAATGAGCGTATACAATTAATTGCGAATTTATGATTAAAAGCCACAGCGTCTTCATGTTAAATATAGGCTGAATCTAGTAAGCAAATTGTTTAAATCTTTTTTCAGACATCTTCGCGATAAGGGATATGAGTACAGTCTGCTTCGCTCCGACGAATTCTTAGCCTGTAGGAATGTGCTAGCGAGCAAGAGGAACGCACTAAAGCAGCTAGGACTCGGTAACAAACCCAATGCTGCCCAGGCCTTAACGGTAGAAGACGAGGACAAGTTCTGGACCCTGGGCCTACTAGGCGCTAACTCCCCGTAGTCATTACAGGACACGTTGATTTATTATTTCACAAAAGCATTCGGCTGGCGAGGGTGCGATGAGGCACGCCAGTGTTGTTTTGGCGATATCAAACTAGAAGAAGAAAACGAAAGGGAGTTTCTGATGTGGAACGAAAGATCCACAAAAACAAGGAAAGGTGTAAAAGGTTCTGAACCTCGGGCTTTCAGTCCGAAGCTGTGGGCGACGGGGGGATAGGTGCATTGTCAGCCTGTACAAATTGTTTGTGTCGAAATGGCCTAAGTTAACATGTGTAGATAACTTTGCCCTCTTCCTTACCGTCAAACCAAAAACCACACTGAATGATACCTTATGCTATGTAACTTGTGTCATGGGGGTCAATTATCTAGCGAAAGTTGTCCCAAATATTGCGAAAGCAGCTGGGTTGAAGGGAAAGTACACAAAGCATTCTTTGCGAAAGACAGTATGCCAGACACTCCAAAATTGTAACGTCCCCCCCAACCTGATCTGCCAGCTAACTGGTCATAAAAATGTGAATAGTCTCAACAGATATGCAGTTGCAAGTAAAGAGCAGCAGCAGGAAATGAGTAATATCCTCACCTTGTCAACAAAACATCCATCAACTGCCGCAATTTCGGTAAATCCAGATAAATCCAGCGCAACATGTGAGCTGCTTCCGCTGCCAGCGAAGGTGCCGGCCGTTGTGACTGGAGTCAGTGTAGATTCCCGGTCCGAATTCACACGTGCGGTAAGCAGTATGTTTCAAAATGCAAACATCAGTGGTAACATAAGTGTAAATATCCATTACAATGTATCGTCAACAACTTCCCCACACTCCCAGAATCAAGTAAACTTGTCTCCTCGACTGCCGGTCGAAGATAACTGATGTGCCGCTAGAATAAAGTTACGAGGCTATACTGTACATAAGGCTAGAATAGACGTGTTGTGTTTCGGTTCGAGACTATGCTCTAGCTGACCTAGAAGCGGTAACCAAGGAAATTCCTCTTGTTGATATTTTGAATAAACAACCAAATGAAAGGTTATTAGTTGAAAATAAAGGTGTTATTGTCTTTAAATCTTGTAGTGAAACATAAATGTAGATGTAAGTTAGTTAGATTCCATAAAATTTAAACGTGTGCAGTTAACTCGACCGGGATTATATTCTTGACCTGACCTCGACCGAACAACTAATGCAAAATCTGTTATTTACTACGCATATCGCTGAACGCGGCGATAGACAGCAGAGTTACTAGGGGGGACCAAAATGGATATTTACACAATTTCTTCGGGATATCGGTGAGTGTTTGCATATTTTCTAATTCTGTTAAGTAGTCTAAAAGGGGTAGGATAAATAGTAAACCGAACTCGAGTGAACCTTGTCAAACTTTATCTCACTCCGGCTCGTCCTCCAAGATTACCACGCTCGGCTTCGCCTCGCGTAGTAATCTCGTCGGACCAGCCGTCTTGAGATAAAGTTTAACAAGGTTCACTCTCGTCGTTCGGTTTCTCCTAATTATCCTACCCCTAATATAAAAGCCCATAGGCTTAACATTGAGTTTCCTTATGCCATGCTGACTGGCATACGTTGTTTTATGTCACTAGTGGCATACAGAATCGTTATCACGTAATATTCCAAAATCGAGGAGACAGGGTAGGATAAAATCAAAATCTGATTCGTGAAATCTCTATGCCAAACTCCAGTCGTGGCATACAGTGGCCAAGATTAAAACTCATCCAGTTTTACTATAAGATTATTAAACGGGCCCCTGGCAGGTAGCGGTATTTAGGTATTGGAGGGAAATAGTCGTGATGGGGATCTATGATTGCCGTAATGGAGGAGAGCGGAGGTGGGTTGGGATGCGCTTAGAGACACTGATTGTGTGCATCGAGGGAAGGGTGTGAGTGGAGGGGATGAAGGCAGCACAGTTGCACCACTCTAAGCTGAATGACTGCCAGATTCACTGCCTGAATTCATCACTCGGCTAGGTCTTTCTCTGCACGCATTCCGAGCAACCATCACCATGTACTCTGACTGCTTGGACGGGTGTGCCTGTAACAATGACAATGTAGATACTGCGCCTCATGTGGTATGGCTATCACCCGATACAGTAAAACCCTATTTAAGGGGACAGCCTTAGTTCCAAACAAACTGCCTCCTTAAGCGGGGTGTCCCCTGAAGGGGGGTTTTCGGTCTGCCGATGGCTAGCCTATAAAGCATATAACACCTTCATAAAGGTGATACTATGGCATAGAAACATTGTAATAACCACACTTACGCCTACAGTAGCCCATGCAGGCCATGTCTATTTGTCAAGACACCAGTCTTCCTGTTTGTGGGTTTGATTTAAATTTTAACGTCCATTTAACCATTGCAGGTTCTCACCAGACTTTCTCAAGGTTATTTTACACCACAAGGGTGGTGATCGAATCTATGTAATGAATTTAGGAAGAAATCCCACCCCTACACATTTACCGAGGTGAGAGTTCTTTTACTTCCCACACCACATAGACATGGTATGAGAAGGATTGGCCTTTGATATAGCAGTAAATCTACCACTGCTGGCGGTGAAGGAGAAAAGTGGCTGCAGTGAGACTTGAATCAACAAAGTCTGACAACCTTGGGAGTACAAGTCCAGTGTTCTTTACCACTGAGCTCACTCCCCACCCTGGTCACTTTTCTTATGCTTGCATCCAAGCATATCCAGTCTGCACCACGAGGAGGCGAGGCGACCAAGAGGATGAACATATTGGTAATTTCTGTCCACCCCAGCAGACCACAAGTCTACCTGCCTCACATTTGTTTGTTTGTTTGTTTTGGTAGTTTAACGTCTAAAAGCCTGTCTCCACTGTGCGATTTGGGGGGCTTGCGATCCAGGGCCCTGTTTTTCAGTAACGACATCGTTGGCCAACGATACCGTACGATCATCCAGCGATTCCACGACAGTTTTGAAGACACAATATGGCCGCTGTTCTATAGACACGATCGTAGTGCGCCACTGACGATCGCCGCTAAAACTGTCGGCCGTCACGACAAGTATAGAACTGTCGTAGGTTCTATAAAACCTCACTGTGCGTATATAGAGAGGATATTTCCACTTTCCGACAGAATTAAGCAATGAAATTTTAACATGAGTAAGGAGTACATATAACCTATAATCGTACCAAATATGAAGAAGAATGGCTTTGCGGTTCCGAAGAAATCGGCATTTGAATTTGAAACATCGGGCTATCGATCGGATATCGTACAAGCACTTTCCTAGCAGATCTTTCGCGGTATAGCGCGCGGAATCTCTGCTGGGAGAGTGAAGTAAGCGATCACGTGATGGTAGGGGTACACTGGCCACCAGAGCAGTATTTGCTATGACAAAATTCAAACGTCGATATCTTTGAAACGGTGCGGCTGATTTTCTTCATATTTGGTACGATTATCGATTATATGGATACCTTACTCGTGTCAAAATTTCATCGCTTAATCTCAAGGGGAAGTGAAGTTGCGCATTCTGTACGACATGTCCATAGCTGTCATAAACCGACGACAATTTGGGCGACATTTTCAATCATGTGACCCCACGATTGTCGTGACTGAAAAACACGTCTGGACGCCCTGCGACTCTTACACTCACCACATATCGCCTATTCACTATAGTGTCGTGTCTATCGAACACTGAAGGCAAAAACACGTCGCCCATAACGATTGTCGTGACTGAAAAACAGGGCCCTGTACATCTTGGAGGTACAGGTTTGCAAGCCCGATGTTCCATATAGCTGGCGTTCCGGGGTACATGTACCTTGGATCGCAAGCTAATGCAGGACACACTGTGTGTCGCGTTCCTTGCGATCCGTACCCTTGCGAATGGAGGTACATCCGGTGAAAAAGCGGAGAAAAAAAATTGGAGGAGGAGTGGTTTTCGCTGGTTTGTTTGTTTGTTTTGGTAGTTTAACATCCAATTTGTTCAATTAGACTTACTTTGGGTTTGATCGAATCTATGAGATGAATGTAGGAAGAAATCCCACCCCTACACATTTACCGAGGTGAGAGTTCTTTTACTTCCCACACCACACAGACATGGTATGAGAAGGATTGGCCTTTGATATAGCAGTAAATCTACCACTGCTGGGGGTGAGGGAGAAAAGTGGCTGCAGTGGGACCCGAATTAACAAAGTCCTGTGCTCTTGCATTACTTTTCATGGCAGATGACTCAGATCTGCTGCTAACTCCATTCCCAAGCAAAGAAAGTAACTGTGAATTGAAACATGCTTTGGAAGGAACAGGAAAATCCCAGAAAAAGAAGAAATCTAAACGGAGGTGGTGGGTGAAACCATGGCTTCAGAAACGGGAGGCAGCCGACAATCGGTACACCATGTTCACCTTGCCAACGGAGCTCATAGCGGTAGGTAATATGTTAAATATATATTGTGTATAGTACAGAAATGACTAATATAGAATAAACTGGCGTATATTTATGGCCATACTTAACACCAGATAGGTCAAAACAATTATAGAGAACAGTTGCTGTTGTGTATGGGGAAAGGATAGTCCGTCTTTATATGGTGTATTGTTCTCCGGTTATAATTATTTTTTAAAACGGTAAATTTTGGCACCTGTTCTATGCAGCACATATATATTATTCTTAAAGAACGTATCCAAGTTGAAATAAGCGTATCATCTTAGGTTAATAACGTATACATCAGTATTTCATGAGCTGGTTATCGTACATCAATGACTTGGTGGCGTAGTGGCTAGGCCATCCGACTGACGCACTCAGTGTCGGGAGTTCAAATCCCTGCTAGTACGGTTGTTTTTTTTCTATCACCAATGAAAAACTTCATTGAGTGGTAAAAGTAAGTACAACAAAACAAATTCAACGAAGGTGTAGTATTTTTTGGGGATTAAAATGTAAGTCAATGTTGCAAAAGCCAATACTGGGCAAGTGACAAGTATAATGGCTCTCCTAAACCATGGTGGTCGGGAACCTGGTGAAAAAACTGTCAGAGCAGTACTTATTATATAACTAGCGACTTCATTGTTGCCATGTGTGTCCTACTCCTAATGTATGTGAAAGGGAAAGTCCTTACAAAATTAAAAGAAATAAACATTTATGCACATACAGCTCGCTGAACCCAGGCCACTCTAAATGAAAAAAATTAGTAAAAATGAAAAGTCCAACAGTGGGGATCGAACTCCCGACATTGCGATTGTGAATGCGATTATATATAAGTCCAGTTGCATGTAAGGTGTAATTACTGTGCATTATTTGTATGTTTTAGGGTCATTGTTAATGATGTTAAATAAAAAAAATAGGGAAAATAGGCCAATTCCCATGTGCTTGGTTAACATAGGATATAAAACAATTTTTTTTTTCATATGTTTTTTATCATATAAAATGTGCAGGAAAGAAAGACATGGTGTTAATTTTAAAGCCAGTTTGTCATGTATGACTGTGTTCATCTCTTTATACATATGGATGATACAGCCGAATTTAGGGCCTTGCTACGCATGGACAGCAGGAGTTTCTCTATGTTGCTGGAGAAAGTAAGGCCTTTGATAACACATCGGAGCACCCAAATACGGCGACCAATAAGTGCAGAAGAGGGGTGATTATAACATTGCGATTTTTATCCACTGGTAAGTGAAATTTAAATGGTGCAAAAAAATTGGGAAAGAAATGTGATGAAGCTTAAGGGTGTAGTGAAAATTAATCTGTGCTGTTTAAATCCCTTTGTCCGTCTTCGAGGGCCATGTAAACAAAATATAATCATGTGTTTCATAATCTAATGTAATGAAATGGTTGACTACAATGTCCGGCTAGGATGGACAGTATTGTAATTGACAAGGTAATTAATTGAAGCACTTAATAAATGAGGGTTATATTCTCGAGTTGACCTTCATTACAGGTGCAACAGGGGTGTCGCTGGCACATCAATTCCGTGTGGGCCGTTCCACCATCTACAAGATCATCCGGCACACATGTCAGCAGATCTACGCTGCTCTGAAGGATGAATACCTAATGGTAAGTGGATCTCACAGATATATGTGAAGTGCAGCGCATAGAATAAGATAAGACTGTATCCAGCATGACACCCAATCCAACTTTGTAACATGCACCTACAGTAGTTGCCTGAAATTTGAGTTTGCTCTCCCCATTTCAGAATGTTTTATCACCCTTTCGTTATGATGCTAACAAATTAAAAACGATTTTCATTCCAGACACCCACACACTCTGCAGCTTGGCATTCCAGTGCGCAGCTCTTTTGGGAGAAGTGGAACTTTCCAAACTGCATAGGTACTTTGGATGGGAAACACGTCGCCATTTACCCTCCTGCCGGTTCGGGGTCCACATTCTACAATTACAAGGGCCATTTTTCTATTATCATGTTGACTCTAGTCAATGCCAACTATGAGTTGCATGTTAGACTCATTGTTGCAGATGATGCTTTCCGTCTAACACCAACACTCATGAAGCCCTTTTCACGAAGGAACTTGACGATACGTGAACGCATCTTCAACTACAGGTTATGTCGGGCCCGAAGAGTCTCTGAAAATGCTTTTGGTATTCTGGCCAACAGATTTCGTGCTTTTCTTCAACCTCTAAACCAAAGTGCAAATAGTGTAACAGACACAGTCCTGGCCAGCTGCACATTGCACAATTTCCTGCGGCATGAAATCGGGGAAGGATACTTGTGCCTGACAAATGTTGGTCAGGAGGTCCTCCTTGCACACGAAGTATTAGCTGAAGGCCTTCACAATCTGGAGGTTTCACAGAGCCGGAACCCAGGGAAAGAGGCGAAGCGCATTCGCGAGACCCTGGTAGATTTTTTCATGTCCGATGCTGGGTCTGTCTCTTGGCAAATGGCTAGTGTGGGATATTAAGTAGGAATACAAATTTTTTACCAACTGCAGATGAAGAACTTTAAATTTAAGCAAGGTATATTGTTCCGGGGAGAGATAGGGTATAAGTGTTTGTATATTTATAATAATTGTTTGTGGTTTTTTTGGTGGTTTTTTTATCAGCTTTTATTAGGGGTAATGATTTGTACATTATCGTCACCGAGTTCAGCAACATTGCCGTTCTTCCACTCGGGCCCTCTTAAGTTTGTTAACATAATCGTACAGAGTCTATTGATGAGATGAATGAGAATGAGATGAGATACTTTATGTCAGGTTGTTATTTACTATAACCTAGGTTGATCGCAGGTTCGTTGTACCCAGAATTTTTTTTTTATATAAATATATAACACTTCTCTATAGTCCACAATTGTTCTAGTTGTAGCCTCGATCTTGTGATATACCGATATACCATTTATCGTTTTCAGCTTACCAATTTGTAGTGATACAGTGACAGCAATATAATACATCAATGCAGGATCAATTGCAAACACAATGGTATCTGGGGGTAATTACAGTGGTAGTAGCATGATATAGCTAATGATCGATCAGTTGCAAACACAATCTGATATCAACCTATTCGTTCAATTATGAACTTATTTGAATCAATTTAGTATTGTACAGCATCAGTGATCCAATAACAGCGATATAATATAGCAATGCAAAATCAGTTGCAAACACAATCTGATATCCAACTTTGTAACATTGGTAGTAGTATGATATAACCTATGCTCGATCAGTTGCAAACACAATCTGATATCTAACGTATTGTTTGATTTAATTAGTTGCAGTCACAATCTAGTTTCCTGGACCATATTTGTGGGATTAATTGTAATTTATTTGATATAAACAGTTTGGATAATTTACCTTTATTTGTAATTTATAATCCTTTAACGTTGTAATATTTGTATATTCTGGTTTTAATAAGTTCCAAATTTTTATTCCACGTATAGAGAATGACTTTGGAAAACCATTATAGTTTGATACAGGTAAAATGATTCTTCGGCCATCATTCCTTCTTGTAGGGATATTTCTAATATCTCTTATTGTTGGGATAGATAATAAGTTATACGAATAATATAATTGTTTGTTTGTGGTTTAACGTCCCAGAGGACCCTGAGGGTATATAGGGACCATCAATGATTTAATGTTTCACTTTAATAGACTTATTTCAGTCAATTCTTTTCAATGTTTCCAATATTTTCAAATATTTTATATAAAATCAAAGAGATTTGTCTCTTTCAAAAACATGATGATATCTTTCTTTGGAATAGTTTCGAACAATATTTTCATGTTGTTACTGTTTTTCAAATGCTTTCTTCTATTCTCTTGTACCCTTTTACAGTTCAACAGGATATGCTCGACAGTGATGGGTACATTGCATGCTTGGCATATTGGGGGATTTTCCCCTTTCAGGAGATATTTATGTGTAAGTCTGGAGTGACCTATTTTCAGACGGGTCAACTTCCCCTGTTCACTATGACTTAATCCCCCACAGTTTCTCTTCCCATTCACAGTTGAGTGAATGGTATGTAGTTTGTTTCTTATTTGCTTGTTCCAGTCAGATTGCCATTTATTCATTGTCATTTCTCTTATTGGAGCTGTCATATCCGTGTGTGGAATTTTCACTGTACCGGGATGCAACTTCAGAGCTTTCTTTGCTACTCTGTCTGCTTCTTTATTTCCATCAATTCCTACGTGGCTTGGTAGCCAGCATAGAACTATGTCTTTCCTTCTTTTCTTCAAAATGGAAATCCTCTCTCGAACTTCTCTTACCAAAGGGTTTGTCGGAGAGTATTGGAGGATACTTTGAAGACATGACTTTGAGTCAAAATATATGATGAATTTATGATGGTGCGAGACACTTGCCCAGTGTAGGGCTTTCAGTATTGCACTGGTCTCTGCAGTGAAAATACTGGCCTGGCCAGGTAATCCTGCGGTCAGGTTACCATATGGTGTATGGACAGCAAAGCCCACTTTTTGTCCTTCTTTCGACCCATCAGTGTATATGGGAATGTACTCTTTTTGGTCCTTCTCTATCTTTTCCAGTTCAGTTTTGAACTGGAAAGTGCTAGTTTCCCCTTTTTTGTTCTTACTTAGATCAAGAATAATCCCAGGTTTTTCCTCCAGCCAGGGAGGTGCACTTGGTGGAGGTTTGTTTTCTCCAAGAGACTTCTGATAGAAGTAGCATATGGTGAGGCTACTCTTGGTTTATTCTCAAATAGTCTCTGGTTATTCTTTTTGAATATTGTCTCATGTGTTGGGTTTCTCGAGTTTACCTTTGTATTGATTGCATACTGTAGAGATAATGTCTCTCTGCGGAGCTCAAGTGGTGGTATCAGAGCCTCTATTTCCAAACTCTTTTGGGGAGAGGTTCGGAATGCACCAAGACCAAGTCTAAGGCCTTGGTTCTGGATTGGTTTCAGTCTGTCCAGATAGCTTTTGCTGGCTGAGCCATACACTATGGATCCAGTCTAATCTTGATTGAATGTAGGCTTTGTAGAGAGTGATCAAGATCTCTCTATCGGCCCCCCAACTTGTATGGCAGAGGACCTTCAGTAAATTCAGGGCTTTTTGACATTTTCTCCTCACATATTCTATGTGTGGTTTGAAAGATAGTTTGTCGTCAAAAATCATTCCTAGAAATTTCACCTCAGTTTTCACAGACATGTGCTCGCGGGTCTCGCACCTGGTGCTCGCAGGTCCCGCACCTGGTGCTCGCCGCTCCCGCACCTGGTGCTCGCGGGTCTCGCACCTGGTGCTGTATGACATCATTTCAGACCCCCTGAGGAGTCTGCAGGCCATGCAGCATTAGCTCCATTTCCAGAGACACGGTAAGGATACATGTTCTATATTAACTCCACATATGTATTTCATACGAGTCTATCCGTTACTTGGTCTATGTATGTGATATTGTGTTTGGCTTCCCTTATATTTCTAATACTTCATTATAATATGTCAATTTTTTATTGGTTTAAAAAATATTCAAAATATTTTCGAAATTATGTTTTCCAGTTCTGTTTATATTTCTGTTGTTCACAGGAGTTATTCCCGAAGGAAACTGCTAACTCCTTCAAGGGCACCAACACGTCGCAGTCCGGCCTTTAAGTGGTGCCAGGGAGAGGCCTGGCGTACCCGCGGGTGTGTCCCTTCTATGAGAGGGAAGGGAAGAAGGGGAAAGAGGGGACGCAATTAATGTACTCACATGAGCAGTACGTGATGGAAGATAAATGTTGGACCAGTACATGAAGATAAGTGTTTGATAAACATATTGATTTGCCCAATCGTAGATACACATTAAGACTATATATATGGCATGCTGCTAACACTTGGTTAACTGATACAGATAGGAAGGCCATTCGAGGAGGGAATACCAGAGTTAATACTGTACTGAGGACTGGTGCGATGCAAGCACAGTAAGGAAGATCAGTGTTATGCAATTAGGTGAAATGATACCAGTGCGTTGCAAGTACAAGAAAAGAAGAGCACTCATGACTATGCAAGTAGATGAAAGGAAGGCCAGTGTGAAAGAAGTACATGAAAGAAGAGAAGTGTAAGGCATGTACGTGAAAGAGGAGAAGTGTGATGTGTAATAAAAAAAAATGTGCCAGAAGTATGGTACTGGAGACCAGTGTGATGCAGGTACATGAAATGAAGAAGAATGTGATGCAAGTACATATCTAGGGACAAGTGCAATACAAGTAGAGAAATGAAAACCAGTGTGATGCAAGTATGTGAGTGAAGAACGATGTTGGACCTTTACATGTAGGTAGGGGGATGGGTGTTGCACCAGTGCGTTACTGACGAACGATCTTAGACCATTATGTGACAGGAGATTGGTGTTGTAAGAGTGCTTGAATGAGGATAGATGTTGAACCGGTATGTGATTGAGGTAAGTGAATTAATATCTGTGTTGGACTGGTATGTGATTGAGGTAAGTGAATGAAGATTAGCGTACCCCAGACGTGACAGAAGACAAATGTTGGACCGACCAATACATACAGATTAGTCTTTAATAAACATATTGATATGTTTATAAAACGAAATTTGCCCACTGGTAAAGAAGGAAGGCCATTAGAGGAGTATTTGTGTGTGATATAAGTAAGGTAATGAAGAGCAGTGTAATGCAAGTACAGTAATGAAGGGAGGTGCGATGCAAGTACATTACATTACAAGTACAAGACCAGTGTGATGCAAGTAAGATAATGAAGACCGAAGTGATACAAGTATGGTACAGATTATAATTACAGTATCAATACGTTAATGGAGTGAAGTGTGATGCAAGTACGGTCATCGGTGGCCCGAGAGATCGGCATGAGCCGGAATAAGATCTTCCCTGTAAAGGAAAGCATCTCTTGGGCCAGGAAAGCGGAGGCAGACAGGAAGGCCTGCTTGGTTGAGGCCTTCTTGCGGCAGGACATAAACAGCTATATCCTGCCAGGGGTGCGTGATTGCACGTCGGTGAAGGGAGCCGAGGGAAAGATACTGCGCTCAGGCCAGTATCAAGGACCTCGTAAGTCTCCCCACATTTTGTCGGGCAAGGCCTGCAACCGTCCAGCTTTTCAACACCATGAAGAGGCAGTGCTGTCTGTGCAAGGACCACGCCAACATGGCTTACATGTGCCAGGCAGTACGGGACCTTCCTCGGTCCACCTCCTCACTGGTCAAATTGTCGGACAGAGATAGAGATGAAGATACGGGAACATCCATCTGAGTACATGAAGTACATGGTTTGGGACAAGGTGCTGCCCATGGAAGCCGACCAAGAGGCACTTTCTGGGGCACGGTTGTACCAGAGGATCGCCCACAAGGGAGACTTCCTTAAAATGATACAGTGTGCCATTGCACCCTTTCGGGCGCACTTGGGACGTGTTGAGAATCAACACAAGGAAGTCTCCTGATTCACCATGCTGTAGTCCAGCTGTACTACGCGGAGAAACGGGGGGCCAGTTACATGTTGGAGATTCAGCAGGCATATTACAAACGGCCTGCGGTCACCGTGCATCCCATGGTGGTAAAGATTCAGGACTTCGCCACCTACGACGGGCTTTCGCGTGGACAGGACACCCTGTTCCACTACAACTTTGTGGGAATTTCGGACGAGGCTTCCCACCGGTTTGCTACAACATTCTCTTTCATAGAGAAACTCGTGGGAAGTCTGAAAGAGAGACACCCCAACATTCTTCATCTCTGGTTTGTGTCGGATTCACCCTCTTCCCAGTACCGGAACCAGTATATTTGCCAATTAATAATGGACTTTCCGGTACTGTTCCGTCTCACGGCAGCCTGGACATGGCTAGAGGCCGGTCATGGAAAGGGCCCGTGAGATGGAGTCGGGGGAGCGGTGAAACGATAGGCCAACAGTTTGACCAAGAAGGAGGCCATCATCCAGAATGCGGCCGATTTCGTAAAAGAGGTGCATTCTGAGAAGATGGTTCTCCTTCACCTCCCAGAGAATGAAGATGAACCGTGGCTGGTGCAGCAAAAAAACTGTACCGCCCGTCCCAGGAATTATGAGCGTTCACCAGTGTGTGGCGAGGGACGGGCATCTTTTCACTCATGACCTCTCCTGCTTTCCACCCCTGCTGCATGCGCGAAGATGGGAGAACGCTATGCGCATGTGAGGGCTGGAAGAGGCACACAATGGAGGCAACAAAACATGCCGAATTTGTGTGCTTCGGAGAGGACCCCAGTACCAGTACCAGTACCGTCCCGGAGCAACAGTTGCTCCGGGAACTTTCATTCCTGGACGAGGTAGGGACCGAAGCCTCTGGTGGGGTCGAGGAGACCCCAAACAGCGGTTTGTCAACCGTTTCGTTTTTCGAATTACGTCCGACTGCAGTCTTTGGCACGGAAACGTAAGGTGAGGGAGCGGTTGGGTCTTCAGTGACCGGTCCGCCCCTCCACCTTTCATTTCAAAGGGACGTGGTTTGGATGACATTCCGTTGGTTGGGAAGGGGGATAATAACATTGGATCCCCCGGGGTGAAGGGGGAGCCTCAAATCCTCCCAGGGTACGGGGGAGCCTCACGTCCCCCAGGTGAGGGGGGGAGCCTTAAATACCCCCAGGGTACGGGGGAGCCTTACGTCCCCCCGGGGACCCATTTTTCAGAGGGGAAAATCTTTATTAGGAAACAATTTTTGGGATAGATTTGAAAAGAATAATTATCAAGGATGAAATTTTGCTATTAATGATTATCCCGTCTGACAAATGGGTCCCCCTTGTATGTGGGAGGGGGGGGGGGGCCTTATATTCCCCCCCCCCCAACTATGTGTAAAGTTATTTTTATTATATTGGTATGATATAGTAATTATCTGAATAGCATATTGAATTATAATTATATGTAAGAGAAAATCAATGCAGACATTCAATATTACAGAAATACATTTTAATTGTTGCTGCTACCAAGTGCGTTTCAAATAATATGAACATTTATTATTACAGAAATACATTTTCATTTCATTTCATTTGCGGTAATATTAAGTTTTGATATTGCAGAAATGCATTTTTGATGGCTGAAGCCTAAAAGTGGCTTAAAAGAAAAAGTGTCAAATGAGATTCCCAACATATTTATATTTCCACAGGCTTTAACGAGTTTTTAAAATGTGAAGACAGTAGATGCTTATATTTATTACTGCAGATTGTGTTGAGTGCATTATGAGCTTCCTGTAATTTGACCATTTAACCCTTTAACCGCCGCACTCCAAAACGAGGCAGGAAATGAACTGCCGCACCCCTATGCTATTCTTATATACTACCGCTGCAGGCTTCTACCAGATGCACCCCTGAAACGCCGGCCCAACTTGTCCATATGCCAGACTTAATCTTTGCATTATTTTGGTTTTCTCCGAGTTCTATTCGCAAATAAACATCACCATGGCACTATTTAAACTCAAAACACACAAATACATTGTTTCAAAACTGCTTTATTCAAGTATGGACAATTTCTAACCCTTTCGTGCTTAAATGAATTTGAGAAAATGAATTTGAAAAAAATCCAAATTTCGCACAGGAATGCCTGGAGGCATTATGCGGCGGTAGCCATGGGAATGCCTCCAGGCATCATGCGGCGGTTCGCCCGGGAATGCCTCCAGGCATCATGTGGGAGTGAAAGGGTTAATATTACAGAAATACATTTGAATTGCCACATGTGCAGTGGATTAAAATAAAAATTGTACTTTCACCATTTCATGCTAGCAAAAAGTGACTAAGCTTATTAACTTTGTGAAAGAAAAATACCTGAAATATACACAAGTTTTATGCTGGGCTGCAGTTTGCCATTCTACTGCTGTGTGAAACTCGTCTATATAATATGAACATCTTTATATTACAGAACTACCTTTTGATACCGGCTGCCTCCAAGTAGGTTTATGTGAGAATTGCCACATGTGCATGCTCATAAAAATGTACTGATATGTAGAGATGTTTTATACTGAGAACCCATGACAGGATGCTATTACTGCCTGTAAAGTAAGGGAAGTGGATTAAAATAAAAATTGTACTTTGACCATTTCATGCTAGCAAAAAGTGACTAAGCTTATTAACTTTGTGAAAGAAAAATACCTGAAATATACACAAGTTTTATGCTAGGCTGCAGTTTGCCATTCTACTGCTGTGTGAAACTCATTTATATAATGTGAACATCTTTATATTACAGAACTACCATTTGATACCGGCTGCCTCCAAGTAGGTTTATGTGAGAATTGCCACATGTGCATGCTGATAATAATGTACTGATATGTAAAGATGTTTTATACTGAGAATCTATGACAGGATGCTATTACTGCCTGTGAAGTAAGGGCAGTGGATTAAAATAAAAATTGTACTTTGACCATTTCATGCTAGAAAAAAGTGACTAAGCTTATTAACTTTGTGAAACAAAAATACCTGAAATATACACAAATTTTATGCTAGGCTGCAGTTTGCAGTTACTTTGCGGTCAAAGCCATGTAGGAGAATAAATTAAAAGATAAGGTAGCTTTCACTATACACTTGTTATGACATGACTTCATTTCCAGTAATTGTATCAACGATGGATGCCCATGTGTAGTTTTTTCCAGGAGAGTGAGCTAGCCTCACAATTGTATACAGCGTTGGATGTTCGCATGTACATTTATAATATATTAATTCTTCAGTAATGCTGCATTTTAGTAAAAGTAATTGCAAAAAAAAAAAAAACTTTAGTATTAAATAAAATATGTGCCATAAGTTTGTGTGTTTGTGTAGTTTTACGTCTCGGTAGGCAAGTTACGTCCTTTTGAGACTGACTCATTGGTTGACCTATCTGGTTCTTGAAAGGTATATTAACTCAACTTTGGTCCACTTGTAGCAGTGGGACCCTATGCCCGTTTTATAGTGCTGCCTCACTGAAGGGCTGTGCCGCAGACCATTGACACAACACTCCGTCGGTCACATTATACTGACAACGGCAAACCAGTTGCTGCAACATACCAATCGGGTCAGCAAGCTGACTAGTATGAGGCTGCTCCCTGTAATTGGCTACAGGTCAAGCCGGCTGACAGTTTTTGCTAACCTGCTGTACCGGACAGTTTTGGCCATGTGCCATAAGTATGTGACACTCATATAAGTATATATTTGTCTTGTGTTTGGTTGATTTATTTGGGGAAATAGATAATATCAGCTACATTTGCCTTGGTTTGCTAAAAAAAACTATATGACCACATTCCATTAGGTAAGACTACTTATGGCTCTATATGATATTTAATTTAGATAAAGAAAGATTAAAATATATTACTATATACCGGTGCACGAATGTCTCACTTCTACGCAATAGGAGAAAAGATATCATTCGGCCGCACCGTGGCGTAAAATATTTTTACGCCACACTGTACCACGTGACGTGTTGTCACAGACGTACGCAAAACATAAACAAACAAAATGGCGGACGTTCACCTCGATTCGGAATGATAATTGGCTGTGTAGTTGCATTAAACCAACCAAAGTATCGATTAAATACATATATCAACAACAATATCAAATAAATTATGATTCAATTCATATAAACAATGGCTTGACACTGTCGATGTATTAAATGATCAACTTACTGCGATGCGGCGAACTCCGGAGGTCAACCGGAAGTGACCCTGCAAAATGTAAACAAGAATTACGAAATGTCGATTTTACGGTAAATAAAGACAAGTAAAGCAATATTAATATTAATTTTGTTATTTTAGGCCGATTATTTAGGTATTCTAATAAAACAACATTGTACTTTAAATAAATTAATAGATTCTTTAGCGTTGCTAAGGTGATACATGCAATCGATACTACAACGTCATAGTCGCAAACCAAAATGGCCGATGCGGACGTAGTGCGCATCGTAGAGATTAATAATGACAACTTTGCGGTAGAAAATGACACAAATTCCAGTGAAAACGAAGAGAATTACGTGGAGGCTCCCACAGACGAATTACTACGCGAATATATTGACAGCAAGAAGTCGTTAGAAACTCATAAAAGTAGGTGATGAACGTGGCGTTGGCAGTCGCGACTACTGAGCAAGTGACCGGGTGTTCGGATGGGCGCCGCGTCAGTGGCCGCAGAGCCGCGAAAATACCTTACAAAACCATTCTGATTGGTTCAGCAGTAAACAAATTCAGTGTCCGTCCTCCTAATTGGTCTTGGACACGTCTCATTATGTATGGGGGCGTCCTGTACCAATTAAAACTTACCTTGCAGGTGAGTTTGGAGGTAAATCCATGTTGGCAGTGTCCCAGTGGGGAGTGTGCTGCCATCTGGTGTGGGATTTTGGGACTGGTCTCCTGCCACTCTGGGGCAGGGGCTGGTTTTATAAACAAGGCTTTCTGTAGGAAAGCTGTCGGGGAGCGCTTTTAATTTGTTTGAAGGGCTTCCCGTCACTCAGTAGTTTCGATTATGAAAATCTCGTCAGGCGTAGGGCCAAGGCCCCCCCGGGGGGTTTTCTTTTTGTTTATGTGTGATTGGTATTTTTGCTTTATGTGCTTGCCGGTCACTGCTGGTCACTGGGATAGGTGGTCGGGTTGCGGTTAAATTTTATATAAAAAATATATATCTCTCTAGCACTGACGTCCGTGTCATTGACATAACAAAATTTATGACGTGGCGTTGGTGGACCCCTATCCGTACCTGCTGTCCATGGTATTTAGACCTTGTGGAGCCTGGGTGTGTAACCTGTGGATCCAGTTGTATTCAATCGTGTCCCTCAACTTCCCAGCCCGTTTGCTGTTCGGATGCTGGTATATAAAGTCAAGGATTCTGACTGACACATTGTCAACCCCCTGGTGGTTTGTTTGTTTGTTTGTTTGGGTAGTTTAACGTCCAATTTGTTCAATTAGACTTACTTTGGTTTACTTTACTCAAATTTGCATATCCTTTTTGGAGAAAAAGTTATGCTGACTGGTTAATCCAGGCATCTTACTTTTCTCAATCATATCTTATCGAAAATCTTACATTCCCTGAGGAAGTCAAGAATTTCTTTCTTCCCAGTGTTATGGAAAACACTGCGCATTGTTGGCGCATTCTTAAGGAATTTCTTCCTGTTCTCTTTGAAGGCCTGACAGCATAGCATGAGATGTTTTACACTCAGCGGAGTGTTGCATGTCTGGCACACAGGTGCTACTTCACCTCTTAGGAGATGCCCATGTGTCAGTTTGGTGTGACCGGTCCGCAGACGGGTCAGTTTCACCTGTTCAGTTCGTGTCAGGTTGTCTTTCCTAAAGTTTTGGCTAGTAGCCACTACAATTTCTCGTAGTTTGTTGTCTCTGGTGCAGTTCCAGAGTTTCTGCCAAGTTTTGTGAATGTGCTCCTTGGCCATTGGTTTCAGGTCTGTATGTGGAACCGTGTGGGCTCCAACTTGTCTGCTTAATCCACTTTTGGCTGCTTGATCTGCAGCTTCATTTCCTTCGATTCCGATATGACTCGGCAGCCAACACATGGCCACCTCTTTGCCATGTTCTCTCTTTAGTTCTGTGTATGACAGTTTGATGTCTCTGATGACAGCATTCTTTGCATCATGCTGTCCAATGGATTGTAGACAAGATTTAGAGTCTGAGAAGACTATAAATTTCTTGTGTTGTGACATTTTCATCCAAGTCAAGGCATGCAATATAGCATTGGCCTGAGCTGTGAAAATGCTGCTCTTGCCATGGAGGGCTTTCTTCAGGTCGCCGTATGGTGTATGGACTCCATAACCAACACGGTTACCGTCTTTTGAGCCATCGGTATACACCGGTACATGGTCTTTGAAACATTTCCTTATGGTCTCATAGTCCTTCAGAAAGACACTTTCAGGGGTGTCACCTTTCTTGTTTTTTGCCAGGTCAAAGAGGATCGAGGGAGTTTCCTGGTCCCATGGAGGGGTTTCAGGTGGCCGCTCACCTCTTATTCTTTTCATTGGGATGCCTGCTTCTCGGTATTGAGCTCGTGCTCTGACCGGGAATGGTTTTATGGCATTTGGGTTGTCTTTGTACATTTGTTGATTTTCTTTGAAAATCAAGTTGTAGGCTGGGTTTCTTGGGTTGGCCCTAACTCTCATAGAGTATTGTAGAGACAGTCCCTCCCGTCGCAGATGGAGTGGGGGGATTCCTGCTTCCACATACAGGCTTTGGGCAGGTGTTGTTCTAAATGCTCCTAGGCACAGTCGTAGACCTTGGTTCTGGACAGGTTTTAACCTGTCCAGGTAAGATTTTGCCGCTGACTCATACACAACTGATCCATAGTCCAGTCGTGATTGGATGTACATCTTGTACAGAGTCAGCAGTGTTTCACAGTTAGTTCCCCAGTCAGGGTGACTGAGGACCTTCAGAAGGTTCATGGCTTTCTGACATTTTCTCCTCAGGTACTCGATATGTGGTTTGAAAGACAGTATTCTGTCAAACACCAGTCCGAGGAATTTGACATCCTCTTGGACTGTCAGTTCCTTGTTCTGGAGAGTGAGGGAAGGTTTGTCCACGCAAGTCGTGTCTCTAGAAATATATATCCCCATAATAAGGGATTAATTATACATGCTATAAAAAATTTTGGAAACTGTTTGTGATAATCAATATGAAAGTGTATATATTAAGGTATACGATACTGGAGTTGATTTATCTAAATAATTTTTTTCCTATTGTCCACAGTGATCGTTATATTAGAAATTGCTATAAATATACTTTCTAAAAGTTGAAAAATTCTTAATTGGGTAGGTATGGTATGTAAAATTGAAATTTAGCCATTGAAAAACCCATAAATTCACTAATGACACTCAATATTCAGATTATAAACATTTCAAATTATATAATAATGAAAATTTATTGGTTTGCTATTAGTTACTTTAATTTCGGTAGCCCGGTCACGCTGCAAGACCACTTTTTCATATACATATGTTATAAGGTGCACCATGGCCGGTCTGCTGGGGTGGACAGAAATTACCAATCTTTTCACCCTCTTGGTCGCCTCGCCTCCTCGTGGTGCAGACTGGATATGCTTGCACGCAAGCATAACCAAAGCGACCGGGGTGGGTGGGGAGTTAGCTCAGTGGTAAAGAGCACCGGACTTTGTTGATTCGGGTCCCACTGCAGCCACTTTTCTCCTACACCCCCCAGCAGTGGTAGATTTACTGCTATATCAAAGGCCAATCCTTCTCATACCATGTCTATGTGGTGTCGGAAGTAAAAGAAACCTCACCTCGGTAAATGTGTAGGGGTGGGATTTCTTCCTAAATTCATTTCATAGATTTGATCACTACCCTTGTGGTGTAAAAGAACCTTGAGAAAGTCTGGTGAGAACCTTCAATGGTTAACTGGACGTTAAATCAAACCCACAAACCCACAAACAAAGCACCATGGCCACATTTATAATATTTAACTAATAGTTTTCGAGGGAAAGTTGGCCCACCCGGTAGAGATTAGCACCACAAAAAAAATTTTCAACCTCCTCCCAAATTTTTTTTTTCCCCAAAAAAATCCTACTTGCACTGGTTCTATGAGAATGACCCTCGATCGAGTGCGTAAGATGCAAAATACAATATGTAGGACAAACCTCAAATACTCTCTCCATCAGGATAACACAACACGTACACGATATCCGACTCGCGGCAGAATTCTAGCCGGTAGCCGGCCATTTTAGCAGATCTACACACAATGCCGATGACGTCACGGTTTCCGTGGTCGATTGTGCACAAGATCTCAATACTCGCCTCCGATTGGAGGAGGCGTGGGTGACGTTGCTAGGCACGCGTCATCCGAACGGATTGAACCAAATGTACTGAATCATTACAATAACATTGACACACGCTCAAGAACAACATGCTGAGCCAGCTATATCCATGCGGTGACTGTGTGAAAATCTGTTTAAATCGATCATCGTTACGGAGACATTGTACCATCGCCCATTTACCGCACCTCCGACGCTTCCCATGCGAGCTTTGCATGCATTCGTTTGTCACTTCAACAAACCTTCGCCGACACCACCGCGACTGTCACCCCAAGTCGTCCCGAGAAGATCTCGGAAGTGAAACTATGAGCAAGATGTATCTGCCAGCCTGGGCCCTGTTTTTCAGTTGAGATCGTCTCAGCTTGAGATCCGCTGAGATCGATCCGCGATCTTGAGACCAACTTTGAGATCAATGGCGGAAAGTGTTTTTCAGACGTTGTCTCAAGTCTACACAGCCGATCTTAGGGGATCTCAACTCCAAGGATCTCAAGTTGAGATCTCTAACCCTCAGTGTAGAGCTATCTCAAGTTCTATAGTGATCTTCCTGTGGTTTAAGTAAACCTGAGCCTCTAAATTGCCTATTGTCGCCCCAAATTGTTATGTCAAGTCCCTTGCGATACCTTTTGTGAACCAATGTCAAGTTGAGACCGATCTCAAGTTGAGATCGATCTGAAGTTGAGACCAATCTCAAGTTGAAACTGACTTTGAGCATTACAGTAGGTTCAGCACAAACTAGCTGAGTGGTGCAGTGCCTTGTTTTTATGTTGCTTATCAATTGTCTCTCATGGTCATAATAACCACAATAAAACTATTAAATTTGGAAAATACGTTTGCCAGGTTATCAATACACTTTGCTCTAAATATCTTTAAATTTTGATAAGTTTTAGCACCAGATAAAAAAGTTGAGACAAGTATCAACTGGTCTCAAGTTGAGACCGAAGTTGAGATCCTTTCACTTGAGATCCCTGAGATCATCTCAACTGAAAAACACCCAAAGCACCCCAAACAGTCTTATCTTAGTCTTAACTTGAGATCACCTCAAATGATCTCAACTGAAAAACACTTTCGATCTCAGTGGATCTCAAGTGGACATGATCTCAACTGAAAAACAGGCCCCTGGACTCTCGCTAATACAGAGTCACCGCAGACTGTAAGTAGCAATTCAATTTCTTCTGATGAAGTGATCAGTATCGGCAGCTCTACCTGTACGTCAGATGTCCCTATTATCAGTTTAGAAACGCCTTGTAGCCTGTCAAAGGACCATTATAACACTGATTTACCCATTGTGACACCCCTAACCTGCCACGTTGACATGCCCACCTCACCAGGGCCTTGTTTTTAAGTCACGACAATCGTT
Organism: Alentia gelatinosa; assembly: GCA_950022655.1. NCBI lineage: Eukaryota > Metazoa > Annelida > Polychaeta > Phyllodocida > Polynoidae > Alentia > Alentia gelatinosa. The sequence goes on from OX465585.1 coordinate 11,167,884, forward strand.
ATTGCCGACATCTTCTAGGCGTCAGTGTGCTATAGAGCCACGATCTTAGACCCTACGACAAATATGTGGTGTCCACGACATCTAGAGAGCTAAAAGGTGTGCTATAGTCACGACAGTCGGTGGCCAATGGAGCGGAAACAGGGGTCATAGTGTCGGATATCTAAGACCATTCTGAACATGTCGTAGCGAATGCTCAACTATACTTCCCGTTTGAATTTAGCAATGATATTTCAATACGACTAAGGTATACATATAACCTATAACCGTACCAAATATGAAGAAAATCGACCGCACCGTTATGAAGTTATCGGCGTTTGCATTTCGTCATAGCAATCTCTGCTCTGGTGGCCAGTGTAGCCCTATGCTTACGTGACCCTAATTTATGCAGTGACCTCGACATTCACTGTGCACGGGAGGTGGGAGGGTGCAATGGCCACCAGAGCAGACGTTTGTTATTACGAAATTCAAACGCCGATAACTTCGGAACGCTATGGCCGTTTTTCTTCATATTTGGAACAATTATAGGTTATATGTATCCCTTACTCGTGTTAAAATTTCATTGCTTAATTCTGTCGGGAAGTGGATAAATCATCTATATACGCACAGTGATGTGTTATAGAACTTAAGACAGTTCTATACTTGTCGTGACGGCCAACACTTTGAGCTCCGATCATAGGCAGCAGGCTACGACACCGTCTATAGCACGGCGGCCATTTTGTATCACCAAAAAGTGTCTTGGCCTCAAGCTACGATCTTAGGCCATCGTGGATCCACGATATCATGACTAAAAAACAGGGCCCTGAACTACTACCGATCTGTGACACTGACGATTCTGACCCGCTGAGTGTATCTTTGTTCTCTGATTTAATCACGATTGACCCTGTGATTTTACAATCGCTGAATTTCACCAAATCAGACCCATGAAGGTTGACATCGAACAAAAACAGACTGACACTAATGTTACGCCGGGAAATACGACAACGAAAAAATCGAATGGCGATAATTCAGGTGCGATTGAGGAGGATAATGATTCCTCGTCTCTACCCGAACTAGACTCTGTCGATGCCTTCCTCCAATCACCTCTACAAAACCTGCCTCCACAATAGGATCTACATGAACGCATCAATGGCTATTTGAATAATGATGTGACGTCGGACGTATCTGACGCTGCCAGTCAAACATCGGAGTCTTCTTTTGATGCTGTGCCTAAACCGGACCCGGACCAGGAAATATGATGTTCTAATCTGCGATATTATTTCTCTAGTCGAAAACCGTGCCCCAGAGAAAACGGATATCGCTAAACTGTGTCGAAATATTGCCTTCTATAGGATCAACTAACTGACGTTAACTTGTGAACCGGTTAGGCCCTCATGAGCCGTCTCACACACCCTCGCTTTGTAACTATGTTACTGGAGTTTTATTGACTTATTATTCTGCTTGCTTGTACACACTGTATGGGATCTACCATTCATTATTGAGACCATTTGGTGTCTTTTTACTGTTGAACTATTTTTGATGTTGTGCTGAACCCACATATTACGTTGGACCTTCGCATTCTGATACCTAAATATGGCACACTGCATTATGGTGATATTGAACATTCCAGAGACTCTTATTCAGACCACCCGGTTACGAAGACACCCAGTTATGGTGACCGTAATTATACTATAAATATATGTGTTTCTTGTTCTATTAATTCATTAGTGTCCTGATGAAGGCCTGAAAAGGTTGAAACGTTGACGTATGGAATAAAGTGTCAAAGTTATACTATTTGAGTGGACAGCCATTTATTTCACGGGGAGAACGAGTTTGATGGGACATCACTTCAACATTTGGTCTATTTCTAAGATGAAATTTTTTCTAGAGGACGCAAAACCCACACCCCCACCGGGAACGGGAAGAACGCAGACAGGAAAAGATTTGGAACCACTATTTCTAAGATGTTCCCGGCTGCTAAGCCTGCCTACAAGGTTGCGGCCCCAGATGAAGGGGCTATGGAGGTTTTTCTGCAAGAGCTCAGCCAGATGGACCTAAATACGGGCTTCGAGTGGGTTCATAGACCAGAACCAGGTCCACCCTGTCTACCTGTATCAACATTCAATGACATTCTCCAAAGAGAGACAGCCTTAGCACCTGAGAACCTTCAACTGAATGTGCTTCAGGTAAGAACTCAATAGCCAAGTTCATCAGCTGTATATTTTTTTGGGGGTATTTTTCCATATGGAAATGGTTATACATTTTTGCACATCCATCCATCCAACTCCTAAAAGAATGACCCACAGAAAATGCAATGTAAAGGCCAGTCCGATCTCCCCGGGGGCCATCCTCACTCCAATCTTTCAGGGGGCCGCCCTCACCCCGATCTTCCAGGGGGTGAGGGGGACTGGTGTTCCAGGGGCCCCATTATCCTCTAGCCATATACTGCTTCTCCAACTGCCACCTCTCTGAATTATTCAGTCATTAATTATTTCCCAAATTATAGTATATATTATTAACTGGACCGATGGCACCTGGACTGATGGCACCTCTTTTCAGTTTCACCTTGACTGATGCCACCACTTGCCTAGACTGATGGCACCACCTCACTTTTTACCTAAATATGGGAACCACTTGATATATATATAGTATGTAATTGGCAATAATCATGTCATGACAGGGTTGCCAGTTTAGTTTCCAGGTTTATTTTTTCTGATTTCTGAAAAAAAAATTAAATAATCGGATTCTTTAAATAGTTCTTTTTTATCTTTCTGATATCCTTATAGTGATATCTTTATTGATATCCCTATAGTATGTATACCAATATTAATTCATATTTAATGCAAATAATCCAGTAGAGAATTGTAGAGAAATAGGGGTTTCAATAATTCCATGTTTGTTTTCAAACCTCACTGTATTGTATTGCATCCCTGTATTGAGTTTATTACTCACCAAACATGTTCAGTAAAATCTTTTTCTATTGCAATGTAACATATTGTATGATCAATAAAAATAAAGCATTGCCCATTATAAAAAAATATATATATTTTTCATCAGATGCATTTACAATTTTTACTCCAGTCACTGCCTTTAACAGAGAAACAGGTGATGCAGGTTGCGAAGATCTCCATAGGTCAGCGGACCAATCCTAACTGGTGTATCTACCGAAAGGGCCGCCTCACCTCCAGCTGCTTCGGTGATGTTCTTGGGGCAATCAGGAGAAAATCGAGTCCTGTGGTATATACCTCGATCAATCAGGCACATTAGGTGCCTCACCTGACAGACTGTTAAATGATGATGGACTGCTAGAAATCAAATGTCCATACACACAGCGTGATACAGGTGGGATGTCAACATTTGGAAAGAAGGGTTTCCCCATTATTCCTGATGGTGAGGGAACATTCGAAGTCAACAAGAGCCATAAATATTACCATCAAATACAGGGTCAACTGTATCTGACAGGGGCCCGTTGAATAAAGATCGTAGGTTTTTACTGCTAAACGATAAGACTAAAGTGACGATGCACGACAATTCAGACGATTTATCATCCGCCGCGTTGAATAAAGCATGTCGTAGGAATTATTCATTGTCATTCGTAGAATCTAGCGTGTAATTGACCTATATCGGACGATATGACAATTCCGCTGACGTAAGGGAAGGGGACCTGTCAAATACATCATTTTTTTACTTCCGGGACACGCAGCGCTGCAAATTCAAAGGAAGATCAAAGAATCACTCAAGTTATTTCTAACAAGAAAAACGGTAAGTAGTGCTCAACTAAAATGAAAGAAACTGTAGCTACTCTTTAAGTAAGGCATATAGACAAAAAATATTGTAAGCATAAGAACATATATAGAGATCTTCTTTAAAAATAAAATAAAATTATATGACGTAATGTTAACAAGGTGTATTATCGCTCAGTGTCTTCCGCAGATGTCAATCGTTAAAAAAATCTAAATGCACTTGTTCCCATACGGCATTCACTTATAATGTATTACATATTACGTTGTTATCTTTTTTTCTCATAGTGTTAGTAATGGAAAATCAAAAGAGGAGGCCAATCTGGCGCCAAGACGAGGTGGAGGCACTTATTGAGGTAGCAAAAAGGGAGAAACCCATTTTGAAAGGCAACTTCAAAGGATCAGGGGGAGGGGGTCGAGCCTCAAAAGAAGAAGCTTGGCAGCGAGTGGCAGGTAGGATAAAAAACTAAGGGTTTTATTGGTATATAAACAATATGGCGATATAAACAAGTCTATTACTCAAATTACGGACATTATACCAAGAAACAAGTAACTGATACACCTGATGAAGGCAATCACACGCTGAAACGTAGTGTCATAATAATAGTTACTATCTGTACAAACACAAACAAGTTCTAATAAATTTGTTGAAGAGAGAAAAAACTGAAAAAGAAATTACTGATGTTGTTGGTTTTGTGAATAAATTCCTTGAGATATTTATTACAATTCCTTCACTAACGCATCTTGATAAGATCCCAACACATCGGTTAATACACCATAGTGTAGTTGAGGGATATTAATTTTACAAAAATCCCAGAAACCGGACAAGAGTCCCTCGGATATCCATAAAAGGATCCTACACCATGAGTTCTACTAAGAAACGCCCACAGAAAACCAAGGATAACACACCTAAAACCAAAACCATTAAAACTTATACTAAATGGACGTAGACGACCCTAACAATATCAATTGTTTGTTTGTTTGTTTGTGGTTTAACGTCCCAGGGGACCCTGAGGGTATATAGGGACTATCAATGATTTAACTTTTCACTTTCATAGACTTATTTCAGTCAATTCTTTTCAATGTTTCAAATATTTTCAAATATTTTATATAAAATCAAAGAGATTTGTCTCTTTCAAAAACATGATGATATCTTTCTTTGGAATAGTTTCGAACAACATTTTCATGTTGTTACTGTTTTTCAAATGCTTTCTTTTATTGTCTTGTACCCTTTTACAGTTCAGCAGGATATGCTCCACAGTGATGGGTACATTGCATGCTTGGCATATTGGGGGATTTTCCCCTTTCAGGAGATATTCGTGTGTAAGTCTGGAGTGACCTATTTTCAGACGGGTCAACTTCACCTGTTCACTACGACTTAATCCCCCACAGTTTCTCTTCCCATTCACAGTTGAGTGAATGGTATGTAGTTTGTTTCTTATTTGCTTGTTCCAGTCAGATTGCCATTTATTCATTGTCATTTCTCTTATTGGAGCTGTCATATCCGTGTGTGGAATTTTCACTGTACCGGGATGCAACTTCAATACACCAACCACAAGCGATGAGGTTCCGCCTAATAACCCTAGACCCAACCACATACCCATGGAAGCAGTACCGTATTTTGGGTGTTGGACAGGGTCAGGTGTGGTTGCTGAACAGAGTGGGGTGTGGGTGTTGCACAAAGTGAGGTGTGACTCAAAGTGGGGTGTGGGTATTGGACAGGCTGGGATGTAGGTTAAAGTGGGGTGTGGCCCTTGGTAAGAGGGGGGTGTAAGTGTTGGGACAGAGTATGGTGTTGTACATAGTGAGCTGTATCACATTAATATAATTATAACATTACTCTATTACAGGTTCAGATAGCTCTGAGATACCTAGCCACTGGAGACTTCCTGCGAGAGGCTGGTGATATATATGGCCTTCATAGAGTGACAGTCAGGCGCTAAATACACTCTGTGTTGGATTTCCTCTGCACGCTGGCAGAGGAAGTGATTGTTTTCCCGAAAACAAGGTAATTATTACTACAGTGAAACCACTCTTATGGGTATACCCTCAATTTTACAATTTTAAGCAAGGTTTCCCCATAAGTAGGTTTGTTTGTTTGTTTGTTTGTGTAGTTTTACATCTCAGTAGTTACGTCCTTTTGAGACTGACTCATTGGTTGACCTTTCTGGTTCTTGAAAGGTATATTAACTCAACTTTGGTCTACTTGTAGCAGTGGGACCCTATGCCCGTTTTATAGTGCTGCCTCACTGAAGGGCTGTGCCGCAGACCATTGACACAACACTCCGCCGGTCACATTATACTGACAACGGCAAACCAGTCGCTGCAACATACAAATCAGGTCAGCAAGCTGACCAGTATGAAGCTGCTCCCTGTAATTGGCTACAGGTCAAGCCGGCTGACAGTTTTTTCCAACCTCCCGTACCGGACAGTTTTGGCCACTAAAAGTTCTCCTTTGTTCATTTCTATAGCTTCTCGAAAATCTTTGTTTCACGAAGAAACTTCAGAATTTCTTTCTTGCCAGTGTTGCTGAAAACACTGGACATGGATGTTGCACATTGAATGTACTTATCCCTGCTTTTCTTTGTTGCTTGACAGTAAAGCAGCAGGTGCTCAATGAAAAGAGGCAACTGACAACGCTGGCATATGGGTCGTTCTTCACCCTGCATGAGGTGCCCATGTGTCAGCAGTGAGTAACCTATCCGAAGACGGGTCAGTCTTGTCACTTCACTTCTTGTCAAGCCTGCATAGTCTTGATTTTTTCCAACTGATGGTTCAATGGCATATAGTTTCTTGTCCTCGCTTGTGCTCCATTGGCCCTGCCATTCATGTTTAGTGTACTCTTTGGAGACTGGGACAAGGTCTGAGTCCCGGGTTTGGTGCCTGGAAGCAAAAATTGCAGAATTTGAGGTAAGCCGCCTCCATGGTGATGCCACGCCGGCCACTACCTAAACAACAAATAAATCGCGTGGTAGGGGCCGCCCAGTTAAGTGGATGCGGCTCTTCAAGGCGCCCGAGCCTGAGTCAACCTCCCCGGAACCAGAGTCCATGCCATCGGAAAGCGCCAATAGACTGCTCCATGGCTTGGACCTGGATGCGTCAGTCCGTGCCAAATTAAAGAGGAAGATCCTCCCGATCATGGTTGTACAGACACAGGTTGCAGGATTACCACCCCGAGAGAAGGCCCAACGGTTCTCGTGGGCCAACCTGAGCCCCGCTTTCCAAGAAACCGTACCATATGGTGTAAAATCATCGGTGGCCCGAGGGATTGGCATGAGCCACAATAAGGTATTTCCTGCAAAGGAGAGCATCTCTCGGGCCAGGAAAGAGGAGGCAAACAGGAAGGCCTGCTTGGTTGAGGCTTTCTGGCAACAGGACGAAAACAGCTATGTCCTGCCAGGGGTGCATGACGTCTGCAAAAGGAGCCGAGGGAAAGATTCAAATGGGGGGTCCTAGCGGACACCCTTCAGAACATTCACCCTCGATACTGCGCTCAGGCCAGTATCGAGGACCTCGTAAGCCTCCCAACATTTTGCTGGGCAAGGCCTGCGACTGTCCTCTTATTGAACACCATGAAGAGGCAGCGCTGTCCGTGCAAGGTCCACGCAAATATGGCTTACATGTGACAGGGAGTATGGGACCTTCCCCGGTCCACCTCTTCACTGGTCAAATTGTCGGACAGAGATATAGAGATGAAGATATTGGAACATCAATCCGAGTACATGAAGTACATGGTTTGGGACAAGGTGCTTCCCATGGAAGCCGACCAAGAGGCACTTTCTGGGGCACGGTTGTACCAGAGGATCTCCAGCAACGGAGAGTTCCTTAAAATGATGCAGTGTGCCATTGCACCCTTTCGGGCACACTGTAGTCATGTTGACAATCAACACAGGGAAGTCTCCGCACTGAAGCTGTGCCTCCAGATTCACCATGCTGTAGTCCAGATGGACTACGTGGAGAACTTGGGGGCCAGTTACATGTTGGAAATTCAGCAGGCCTGTAATCATTTATTGACTACAATATATGATGCTTGCCGCTTAGGGACTTGACTTTTCAGTGTTTGTTTTCACTCTATGTGCAATCATTACAATATTTGCTATGCAAATAACTCTGAAGAGAATACATGTTTCCATATAATTTCAACTGTATATGATTTGTATAGGTAATATTTCATTTAAGGAAAAATACACTCATCATGTTCCTTTTTTTCTTTCAGTGGTGGTGTAGGCGGCGACTGGCCTAAAGGGCCGGTAAAAAACTGCACAGACCGACACATCCCGTGGTCCCGGATGCCACAGAGCCGTAAACTTCAAAAGGAAAAGGAAGAAGCTGACCGGCTCTGGGCACTGGAGGCCAAACGGGTTTGGTGCCTGGAAGCAAAAATTGTGGAATTGGAGGTAAGGCATCTCCATGGTGATGCCGCGCCAGCAGCTACCTCAACAAAACAATCATGGGGTAGGGGCCACCTAGTTAAGTGGACGCAGCTCTTCAAGGCGCCCGAGCCTGAGTCGAACTCCGCGGAACCAGAGTCCATGCCATTGGAAAGCACTGATAAACTGCTTCATGGCTTGGACTTGGACGCGTCGGTCCGTGCCGAATTAAAGAGGAAGATCCTCCCCCTCATGGTTGTACGGACACAGGTTGCAAGGATGCCAGCCCGAGAGAAGGCCCAACTGTTTTCAGGGGCCAACCTGAGCCCTGCTTTCCAGGAAACAGTACTTTATGGTGTAAAATCATCGGTGACCCGAGAGATCAGCATGAGCCACAATAAGGTATTTCCTGCAAAGGAGAGCATCTCTCGGGCCAGGAAAGTTGAGGCAGACAGGAAGGCCTGCTTGGTTGAGGCTTTCTTGCGACAGGACGAAAACAGCTATGTCCTGCTAGGGGTGCATGACTGCACGTCTACGAAAGGAGCCGAGGGAAAGGTTCAAGAGGGGGGTCCTAGCGGACACCCTTCAGAACCTTCACGCTCGATACTGCGCTCAGGCCAGTATAAAGGATCTCGTAATCCTCCCCACATTTTGCCCAGCAAGGCCTGCGACTGTCCTCTTATTTAACACCATGAAGAGGCAGTGCTGTCTGTGCAAGGACCACGCAAATATGGCTTACATGTGACAGGCAGCACGGGACCTCCTCACTGGTCAAATTGTCGGACAGAGATATAGAGATGAAGATATGGGAACATCCATCTGAGTACATGAAGTACATGGTTTGGGACAAGGTGCTTCTCACGGAAGCCGACCAAGAGGCACTTTCTGGGGCAAGGTTGTACCAGGGTGGCATATTACAAAGACATTATGGCCAGCATTATCGCCAAATGGGCGAGTTTGGAGATCGGTTGGCCAGCGAGGCGCATTACTAAGAAATTACGCCTGTAAATGGCCAGCCAATATGGCCAAAGTTTGGCTATAGTGTTTGAGCACGTCCTAAGAAGGTTTAATATCTCCAAAATAAAGATGGCAGCCTACATTGAAGCAGCAGTAGTAGTGGTAGCAAATAAAAAAAAAGAGAAAAGATAGGGTTTTTTGGCCACGGATCGACAGGCTACTGATAGATGACAATGCAGCTGTGGTAGAGAGACTCAGAATGTCAACAGATAATTTTCAAATGCTATCAGAACGATTTTCCACATCTATCTATGCCAGAAGAATAGAAAGAAGCCACTCACCTTCACCCAGCATTCAAGTAAGTCTTTCCATATCATTAATCTATGCATATTTCATGAGTTTCATGTCTTTTTTCATGTGCCAAACAAGACAGAGATCGTAGTAGACGCCTGTTCTTTGTAAAAACGGAAGTGGTGGAGTTGGTGTATCATGAATAGTACTTCTATTAAGGTTAAGATGGAGCTACACAAGAACCCACCAAAAACGGGAACCTGTAGGGGGTATGAGTTGTGGAAACCTTGGGGGGAAGGGGCTTATATTATATAATAAATCCCTAAGTAATTAATATATGAACTCCAAATAAATATTAGTAGGTGAGGTATGTCTTAGTATGCACCTTTGTGCGAGTTTGTGTAAATGTGCACATAGGGGTCACCACTGTTGCTTTTTTTATTTGCCATTAGTCTTACAAGTCTGGGGGCCATTTCACTAGTAGGGGGGTTAAAGCGAGAGGTAGGACTGCAACAGTGCCACCAACAGTGATACCAACAGTGTCAGGTTCAAATTCGCGTTTCATCAGTGGTCTCGCTGTTGAGGTTTGTTTGTTTGTTTTGGTAGTTTAACGTCCAATTTGTTCAATTAGACTTCGCTGTTGAGAGTGAGAGTTGGTCTCGCTGTTGAGGTGAGACCAACTCTCACTGTTGGCACAGGTCTCGCTAGGCACACCCGTTTGATGTTCAAATTTATTCATCTACTGGCCGGGATGACGTTGAATTTCACCCCTTCCCATTAGGATTAAGCAATGAAACTTTTACACGAGTTAGGTATATATATAACCTATAATCGTATATAAAGAAGATCGGATGAAGCAAATCGGCGTTTGAACTTCGTCATTGCAAACGTCTGCTCTGGTGGTTGCTGTTCTTTTTCCCTCCCTCCGTAGTGCGGCGGGGTTTCGGCCGTTCTTTTTGTCTCCCCCCGGAGGGCAGCGGGAAAGGTTTGGTACACTGGCCACCAGAGCACTATTTGCTATGACAACTTCAAATGGTGATATCTTCGGAATGCTACGGCCGATTTTCTTCATATTTGGTACGAGTATCGGTTATGTGTACCTTACTTGTGTTAAAATTTCATTGCCCTTCTCTGAGATAAACGAAACTCTAAACCGCAGTCCTGTTTTTTAGTCGAGACGATCTCAAGCTGAGATCCACTGAGATCTGTGAGCGATCCTGAGACCGTTTAGGAGATCAATGGCTGCAGGTGTTTTTCAGTCATGGTCTCAGTGCGCCACAGCGGATCTCACGCTGATCGCCGCTAAAACGATCTCAACTTGAGATTTCTAGCGATCTGTATAGAATGATCTCAGGTTCTATACTCATTTTCCTGCCAGATACCAGCTTCAGTGTAGAACAGCATGTAAACCGCCTTTCATCGCCCAATTCATTTATAATCTGATCCCCCCCCCTTACTTTTTTACCTGAGATCCATACTGATCATTTCCTACCAGGTACAAGATTCTGCAATTTGAAATTATTGATTTGAGACACTTATACTTATTCAAATTAGACCATATTTACAGCGAGTAATTTTTCATGTCCATTTGATCCAATCCTAAAATTTCATAACTTTCTGTTGAGGCGGAAATAATGAATGGTCCACTACGGAGATAATGTATGAACTTCCAAACCAGGGCGGAACGGACTCCTGTCAAATGAAGAACATATCAATATAAAAACCGACCATACCAAGATCCATGAGGGTGGCAATCTTTTCCAAAATTAGATATAGCTAGCTAGTAATATTACTATTACAAAAAAAAAAAAAAAAAGAGAGCTTGCAAATGACCACCAAGGTATCATAAGGCCTAAAGAAAGGCTGAATCCTTTGTAATGTTGTTGGAATTTGTGTACTTGTGTTAAACTGTTGACGATAATAAAACTGCTCCAAAATTAAAAAAAAAACTTTCTGTTGAGGATTCCATAAGTGAGACATGTTTTACTTTTTTAATGGGTGTTGCTATGTATAAATATGGAGTGACCTTGACAAATAAAACTGAGTATTGGAGTAGGTTATATACAAGCTACCTGAGTGGTGCAGTGCCTGCATTTTTCATATTTCCAGGCAAATGTTTATCATGGTCTTAATAACCACAGGAAAACTATGAAATTTGGGATATAGGTATGTCAGATTATTCAACTGATCTCAGGTTGAGACCGTTTGGGAGATCATTTCACTTGAGATCCCTTGAGATCATCACAACTGAAAAACACTGAAATCACCCGAAACAGTCGCATCTCAGTCTCAGCCTAAGATCCCCAGAGATCGTCTCAACTGAAAAACAGTTTGCCTTTCAAACGGTCTCAACTTGAGATTGTCTCGACAGAAAAACAGGGCCCAGGTTATGACATTGTGGTTCAAACAGGGGCAAGAATGATGGCGCTAATATTATTTCCAAGTACCCCTTCCTAAAGGCTCTAACATGTATCAAAAGGAAAATTTAATATGTTTTGTGGAGCACATATCTAACTTAAAAATCGGGGGTCACCGTGCTAGTTTTTGATTTATAGATCTATATGATGATAATTTTGTATAAGAATATATAGAAATCCTAAAAAGTATTTTTTCACATAGTAAAACCCATGTCATTTTCCTCAAATTTTCACAGAATATAGTACATATATAGTGCTAGATATAGATAGAGGGACTGGGGCCAGTCTAACATATAATTAATGATGTGGTGCTACCGGCTTCCCACACACTTTCCAGGCGTTGTACTTATTCTAATTGGTTATTATAGTTTGGCAGAGGGTGGCGGAGGTACCCTCCGCGGGCTTCACGGAGGAGGTCGCGGAGGACTGCGGGCGAGCCATTAGGGGGCCCCACGGGCACTGGAAAAAACGTCCGCGAGTTCCTATATAAACCTCCGTGGGCGCCTCCACAGACAGTTGGAACTCAGACTCCGACCTGTACGGACCTCCACGAACCCTTCTTGAGACCTCCGCAAACCCTCCGCGAGACCTCAGCGAATCCTACGCGAGACCTCCGAGAGTCCTCCGCAAACCTCTGTGTGCCTCCGCACACCTCTGTGTGCCTCCGTGGGCCTCCGCACACCTCTGTGTGCCTCCGTGGGCCTCCGCACACCTCTGTGTGCCTCCCCGAGCCTCCGCACACCTCCATGTGTCTCCCCGAGCATCAGCACACCTCTGTGTGCCCCCGTGCGCCGTAACGTTGGACGTTAGGAGATCGATAAGGATAGACATTATATCGGAGACCGTTATCATGAGACTGAACTAGCAAGTTGTACTAGCACGGGGCCTCTTGTGAAGAAGTAAAATATGGATTATTGCTTAGGTTTAGGTGAAAATAAATCAAATAATTGTATTTTCCAGCATTGAATTAGTGTCAGTGACACAGATCATTTGGGGTGCAGTTCAAAGTGGGGTGAGAGTCTTTGACAGAGTGAGGTGTGGGTGTGAGTCAGAGTGGGCTGTGGGTGTAGAATAAAGTGGGGTGTGGGTCTTGAACAGAGTGGGATGTGGGTGTAGGACAGAGTAGGGTGTGGGTGTAGGACAGAGTAAGCTGTATCACCTTAATACAACTTATACAATTAATCCATAACTTTATTACAGCTTCAGATAGCACTGCGATACTTGGCAACAGGAGACTTTCTGAGAGAGGCTGGAGATATCTATGGCCTCCATAGAGCAACAGTGGGTCGATACATCCACGCAGTTATAGATTTCCTCTGTACACTGGCCTCAGAAGTAATTGTTTTTCCCAAAACAAGGTAATCATTATTACAGTAAAACCACTCTTCAGGTATTACCCTCAAATACCGTGAATTGGAGTTAAAGTTACGAATCAGTTACAGTTAATCAAACAATACCATCTTGAATTGAGTTTAGTAGATTATCCTACCCCTAATAAAAAACGCCATAGGCTTAACATTGGATTTGTTTATGTCATGGGTGTGACATAAAGTGTTGTTTATGCCACTACTTTCTGTACTGAAAAAATATGGAAATGGGGTAGCAGATATATTGTTGGCTCCGTAATGTCACTCGTCTTCGACTCGTGAGATTATGGAGCCAAAAAAATGCGTGGCATAAATGAACTCAGACTCAAATTTGTGACGTCTCTTCATAGTATTCATATAAATGAACAGCAGATGTGATGATATAATCCAGTTTAACCCATTCATTTTCACTTTGTGTGCATCATTATTGCAGAGCTGATGCTAGGGTTGCGGCCCAACATTTCTATTAGGTGGCTGGGATGCCCAGGGTAGTCGGTTGTGTTGACGGTACACATACTAACATTAGGGCGCCAACAGTAGACGAGGCCGCCTACATGAACTGGAAGGGGAGGCACAGCCTCAATGTGCAGGTTAGTACTGACTGGGTCTCCTCGGTATGCCAGCTCTTCTGCAAAAATGTTGTCTAGGATCTTATCAGAATAGGGCTGGCCTGAACACCGGGTTTTATACAAGGTAGGTGATGTCAGCTCCAGTGTGATATGGGTCCTCTGGAGACTGATTTCCCCCCAACTAAGGCGGGGGGAGGGGGGGGACGACCGACACCCACTACCACCTTCCACAGTATTTACAGTTGATTACCCACCTAGTAGAGATTCTCCATTCTAAACTTTTTGAGCTGACAGATCACTACTGAGTAGAAAACGGACCTCCATAATCTCCTAGGAGAATACAGCTTTTTCAGCCACATGACGTGCCTTATAGGAACTAATTCATATAAATAAAGCATGGCGGTAGGATCAAATTTCTACTAGATTATTTTTCTAACAGTTACTCGAAAGGTGAGTAATATATACAACATTACCATGATTTCTATCTGTGTGGCTGTCCGTATTCTCCCATGTAGTTGACACTATGTGTCGTGCACCTAATTTTCAGGAATGTAAATATTCCTTTGTTTCTGTGTCAGGTCATATGTGATGCACAGCTACGCATAATGGCTGTTGATGCTCGCTTTCCCGGGAGCAGCAATGATGCTTTTGTCTTTCGGGTGAGTAGGTAGCATTGAATAATTGTATCGAAATCAATATAATACAACACAAAAGAATTGTTTGTTTGTTTGGGTAGTTTAACGTCCAATTTGTTCAATTAGACTTACTTTGGTTTGCTTTACTCAAATTTGCATATCCTGTTCGCATAACAAGCTATGCTGCCTGGATGATCCAAGCATCTTACTTTTCTCAATCATATCTTATCGAAAATCTTACATTCCCTGAGGAAGTCAAGAATTTCTTTCTTCCCAGTGTTATGGAAAACACTGCGCAATGTTCTCACATTCTTCAGGAATTTCTTCCTGCTCCCTTTGGTGGCCTGACAATGTAGCATGAGATGTTTTACACTCAGCGGAATGTTGCATGTCTGGCACACGGGTGCTACTTCACCTCTTAGGAGGTGCCCATGTTTCAGTTTGGTGTGACCGGTCCGCAGACGGGTCAGTTTCACCTGTTCAGTTCGTGTCAGGTTGTCTTTCCTAAAGTTTTGGCTAGTAGCCACTACAACTTCTCATAGTTTGTACTCTCTGGTGCAGTTCCAGAGTTTCTGCCAAGCTTTGTGAATGTGCTCCTTAGCCATTGGTTTCAGGTCTGTATGTGGAACCGTGTGGGCTCCAACTTCTCTGCTCAATCCATTTTGGCTGCTTGGTCTGCAGCTTCATTTCCTTCAATTCCGATATGACTCGGCAGCCAACACATGGCCACCTCTTTGCCATGTTCTCTCTTTAATTCTGTGTATGACAGTTTGATGTCTCTGATGACAGCATTCTTGGGATCATGCTGTCCAATGGATTGTAGACAAGATTTAGAGTCTGAGAAGACTATAAATTTCTTGTTTTGTGACATTTTCATCCAAGTCAAGGCATGCAATATAGCATTGGCCTCAGCTGTGAAAATGCTGCTCTTGCCTTGTTTGTTTGTTTGTTTGGGTAGTTTAACGTCCAATTTGTTCAATTAGACTTACTTTGGTTTACTTTACTCAAATTTGCATATACTTTTGGGAGAAAAAGTTATGCTGACTGGTTAATCCAGGCATCTTACTTTTCTCAATCATATCTTATCGAAAATCTTACATTCCCTGAGGAAGTCAAGAATTTCTTTCTTCCCAGTGTTATGGAAAACACTGCGCATTGTTGGTGCATTCTTAAGGAATTTCTTCCTGTTCTCTTTGAAGGCCTGACAGCATAGCATGAGATGTTTTACACTCAGCGGAGTGTTGCATGTCTGGCACACAGGTGCTACTTCACCTCTTAGGAGATGCCCATGTGTCAGTTTGGTATGACCGGTCCGCAGACGGGTCAGTTTCACCTGTTCAGTTCGTGTCAGGTTGTCTTTCCTAAAGTTTTGGCTAGTAGCCACTACAATTTCTCGTAGTTTGTTGTCTCTGGTGCAGTTCCAGAGTTTCTGCCAAGTTTTGTGAATGTGCTCCTTGGCCATTGGTTTAAGGTCTGTATGTGGAACCGTGTGGGCTCCAACTTGTCTGCTTAATCCACTTTTGGCTGCTTGATCTGCAGCTTCATTTCCTTCGATTCCGATATGACTCGGCAGCCAACACATGACCACCTGTTTGCCATGTTCTCTCTTTAGGTCTGTGTATGACAGTTTGATGTCTCTGATGACAGCATTCTTTGCATAATGCTGTCCAATGGATTGTAGACAAGATTTAGAGTCTGAGAAGACTATAAATTTCTTGTGTTGTGACATTTTCATCCAAGTCAAGGCATGCAATATAGCATTGGCCTCAGCTGTGAAAATGCTGCTCTTGCCATGGAGGGCTTTCTTCAGGTCACCGTATGGTGTATGGACTCCATAACCAACACGGTTACCGTCTTTTGAGCCATCGGTATACATGGGTACATGGTCTTTGAAACATTTCCTTATGGTCTCATAGTCCTTCAGAAAGACACTTTCAGGGGTGTCACCTTTCTTGTTTTTTGCCAGGTCAAAGAGGATCGAGGGAGTTTCCTGGTCCCATGGAGGGGTTTCAGGTGGCCGCTCACCTCTTATTCTTTTCATTGGGATGCCTGCTTCTCGGTATTGAGCTCGTGCTCTGACCGGGAATGGTTTTATGGCATTTGGGTTGTCTTTGTACATTTGTTGATTTTCTTTGAAAATCAAGTTGTAGGCTGGGTTTCTTGGGTTGGCCCTAACTCTCATAGAGTATTGTAGAGACAGTCCCTCCCGTCGCAGATGGAGTGGGGGGAGGGTAGAGCTACCAGAGGAGCATTTGCTATGACGAAATTCAAACGCCGATATCTTTGGAATGGTTTTCTTCATATTTGGTAAGGTCTGTATACCTTACTCGTGTTCAAATCTCATGCTAAATTCTAACGGGAAGTGAAGTTGCGCATTCGGTAGGACATGTCCATAGATGTCTTAGGCTTAAGACAGTTTGGGAGTCAAATTTACCCACGTGACCTTCCATGTGTCATGACTATAGCACACCTCACACTGCCCTACGTGTCGTAGAGCGGCGATGATTGTCTGACCCCCTAAACTATCGCGGCTATAGTACACTGACAGCAAAAACATGTTGCCCGTAACGATGGTCGTCACTAAAAAATAGGGCCCTGGTTTCCAACTCAATGCTGTTTTGGCTGCATGGTCTAAAACAGCATGCAGCCTCGTTTCCCTCTATGCCGATATGGCTGGGGAGTCCAAGGCAATAAAAGCTTATTATAAAAAAAAAATGGCATCCCTAAATTATTGAGTATTTCCTCTTCATATATTACTCCCCTACCTTTCTTCTTTTGTCTCTCCCCCCCCCCCTCCCTTTCCACTCCCCACCCATATCTCTTCTTCTAATTCACCCTCTCTACTCCCCTCCGTTTCTATCTCCCACAGGCTCTCTCTCCTCTGCATGTTTTCTTCCCTTTTTACACTTGTCATTCATTAATATCTGCATAATGGCTCCCTTCTCGCTGTTTTGATCCTGTTTTTCTCACCCTTTCTTTCTCTCCCTTCTGTTGTTGGCTATTATTAGCATTCCCCTTTTGCAGTGTTTTCCCGTCACCTCCTATTTGTTCACTCTCGTCTTATTTCTAGTTACCATCAATGTTCGTTTCAAGATTCGATGCATCCTCTCTTGTTCTTCCTTTCTGTCTTCTTCTCTGGCTCTATCTATCTCCACTGAAGAGATGGTCCATAGAAGTTTAAGTCCCCCTAATGTGGTCACATCCAGAGGCTCAGGATACCCGGCGTGGTAACACTAGGCAGTTCCCAAAGTTACAAACCACGGCCCATTGTTCTGTGGTTAATTAGCAGTTTCCATCCATTTGATTCCTCCTTGTAAAGGTACCTAATTAGTTTTTTTTCTAACTTTGACCCAGGGTAATTAGCAGAGCAAGCTCATGATCTGATTCCTGTGTCGTGCCACTGAAACGTTAGGAGGTTTCTCTAGATTAAAGTGCCGCATATATTTTTTCTGCTATTGTGCTGCACGCAAAGGTTAAGATGAGTTATGAATTATATAGTCTTTCTGGCATGTTTCCATGAATACCTTGACCGAAATCTAGAACGTACAGTTAGGAAGCCTTACCCTATTGTCCCGTTCTGGCCCCATTTGGCTAGATTTTTTATCTATAGATACTGGAGTGGATGTCTATGGCCTGATGTCCCTATTTTCCCCACATTAAATAAGCAGTTTTTGCGAGTACAGGCGAGTGACGGTCCCCGTATTGGGTGATACACGGTCACACACCGTTGACTGTCCTGGCACACCTAACATCTACTATTTAAACTTATATATAGTTTATATAGCTCCAACAAAATCATGATGGTCCTTTGCACGAGATGTTTTACCGTTGTTAAATCTGAATGGTTATAGGGTCCATACTACACATTACATTTACATGTATTCTGAGAATGTTCTCAAGTACTGCAATCATAACAAACTTGTGAGAATATAATAACAGGGACAGGGTTCAATCACAACTGCCACACCAACCCATCTACCGGTTTCATCGCATATCATGTTCAAGTCATGTGATCATTGGTCATTTGTCTGTTTGGGTAGTTTAACATCCAATTTGTTCAATTAGACTAAGATTTGTTTACTTTGCTAAATTTGCATATCCTGCTGGTTTGTCAAGCCGGCTGACAGTTTATTTGAAAACCTCACAGAGCTAGAGAGCTGGGGCTTTTTTATGGACCCAGGCACAGTTCGGGCGTTTCATAACCCTAAATACCATACGCAGATATTAGTCTTATACCCCTTTAGTCTGGTAGCATAAATGAATTCAGTTAGTTTTAATGGATGACGATCCAGTTGAAACTACACAAAGCGGCACATATTCCCTTCGGGTGGGCCACTCTCTGAAATATTATAATGTAATAACATAGACATACATCTTCGAGTCCAACATCTGTGCCAGGTCCAAGACCGATATCCCAAAAGGGACAGGGTATACCACTCGGGAGACGTATATAGGAGTGAAGTAAGAGCTGCTCGACGTAAATGAGACACGTGCAGTTCTGTGCAGGCTTTTCCCACTTTGATGAATACCTTTTCTCCATGCCTTCGGGTGAGGTTCATGTACACAAGCAGAAATTATCAAATCCATAAAAAATACATCATTTTGCCAGTATACAGTCAGAAGGTCATAAATGTTACCTATGAAATATGAGGCTGATGTATCATTGTTCCGGTAGGTATCTTGAATAAACAGATATAACTTGTAGAAACGATTCTAAGAGGATATGTGAAGAACATTTATGCCGGTGATCTGATGATCTGCAAATTATTTTTTCTCTCCTAATTCGAAACTACATTTGTCAAATGTGTCATGGTTATGCCCTGTTCTCTAAGGAATACATTAACCTCCCGACCATTTCTCTGTGATTTAACACAGACAACTGATTAAAGGCGGTTTGAATTAATTGTCTAGACACTTTTTGATTCTGTAAAAAATCAGTCATCATATATTTCTATCAAAAGTCGTTTAGCGTAAATGCCTTAGGGAATTCTTTGGTCAACGACTTTTTTGTTTGTTTGTTTAGTTTAACGTCCAATTTGTTCAATTAGACTTACTTTGGTTTAATTTACTTAAATTTGCATATCCTGTTGGAATAACAAGCTATGCTGCCTGGTTGATCCAGGCATCTTACTTTTCTCAATTATATCTTATCGAAAATCTCACATTCCCTGAGGAAGTCAAGAATTTCTTTCTCCCCTGTGATATGGAAAACAATGCGCAATGTTCTCACATTTTTATTAAAGAATTTCTTCCTGCTCTCTTTGGTGGCCTGACAGTGTAGCATAAGATGTTTTCACTCAGCGGAGTCAATGACTATTGTGTTATCAGAGATTACGTTTGTTTGTTTATTTGTTTGTAGTTTAACATCCCATGGGACCCTGAGGGTATATAGGGACTATCAATGATTTAGCTTTTCACTTTCGTAGACTTATTTCAATCAATTCTTTTCAATGTTTTCAAATATTCTGTCTCTTTCAAAAACCTGATGATATCTTTCTTTGAAATAGTTACAAACAACATTTTCATGCTGTTACTGCTTTTCAACTCCTTTCTTCTATTTTCTTGTACCCTTTTACAGTTCAGCAGGATATGCTGAACAGTGATGGGAACAGTGATGAGTACATATAGCGAGGTGAGAGTTCTTTTACTTCCCACACCACATAGACATAGTATGAGAAGGATTGGCCTTTGATATAGCAGTAGATAAACTAGAGATTCACTCACATCAAGGCGACAGAACAGTTGGCACAGAGGAAGCCAAATATTCTAAATGTCGATCCCAGTATGAATTTTACACTGATTACAGGGTAAATTCATTAACTCATTGACTTTTTCTCTAGCTTTATCTGTAATTCTCGCTAGCACAACCCAGGTGGTGACCACTCTGTAAATACCGTCAAAGGTGATAGGAAATGGTTCCAGGTGCCACTCAACATGTTCTCCAAGTCAGCCCAGCCTGTCTCTCCTTCACGACCGCCGAACCACTCCGACCTGGCAATTGGAGGCAATAATCTGTGATTAATCGCCAATTACATGGGCGTGCAAGCCCAGTCTGCCTCACACTGAGGACACCCGTAAGTAAATCAAGCTTAAAACCGGCCGCATTGCTTCTGCCCCATCCCATCCAATTCTCCTAGCGGCCATTGACATTTGTCTCAATTTCAAGATGGCCAAATTTTCGGTTCATATAAAAGAAGATCAACAAAAAAGCCGTGAATTTTAATTTCTTTAAATCACCATATTTTCAGTGGAATGACAGTAATCAATGTTGGGAGTGAAAATGAAGGGTGTGTGAAAATGAAGACGGTAATGAGTTTGGGGTTATAGTCCATCTTGATCTCAAATATTGGTTCAGATTTCGCTATGACGAGGCAGGTGGTCTGTTTCATCTCCAGCAGTGTCCTATTGAGAGTCGTCTCATTGCATTAGGTGGGCCCATAATGTACGGCGGCCGGCCTATTCCAGGTAGTAATCCATGACCCGCTTTAGATCTCGTTCTCTAGTGTTCTGCTTCTGCCTCTACCTCTCGATTTCGAGTTTAGCACCTTCTCTACCGCATCCAAACCATTTTACCTAGCTCAATAATCTATTTCATTTAGGTTTGGAAATGCTCAAAGTTCTTACCCCATACAATGTATTACTTCTAGAAAGCTCGGCTGCATAGCTGAAATATTTGCCTAGATATATATGTTCGGTCTGTTTAAAATATTTACTGGAGGAAATTTCATCATACCTGGCATTTCTTAGTGATGTTTACGGTTCCAGAGCATATGTTTCAACCCTTTAGCTATGCTTTGGTGCCTTGAGGCATCATTTCCGAAATTTAAGAAATTGCTATCTTTTTAATGAAATAAAGTCTTTTGATATATTTCCAACCTATGTAAAAGTACATCGTAGTTAATACCATTACTATTTATTTAACATCCTAATTGTTTTGGATTACCATGGAAGTGTGATATAATGACGTATTGTGAAAAGCACCAGCATAATACCGGGTTAGGAATGGTACTGCAGCGGCGTATTTCAAGGTGTGTATCTAGTTTGTTTGTGGTTTAACGTCCCAGGGGACCCTGAGGGTATATAGGGAATATCAATGATTTAGCTTTTTACTTTCGTAGACTTATTTCAGTCAATTCTTTTCAATGTTTTCAAATATTTTATATACAATCCAAAAGATTTGCCTCTTTCAAAAACATCTAGTACTATGCTTGTTCTTGTTTGTTTATTCTGGTAGTTTAACTTCCAATGTGTTCAATTAGACTAAGCTTAGTGAAAGGGTTAATTTAAAAACCCAATCTAGGAGTTTGGTTTGGTTTAGTTTGGTTGATTTAACGTCCAATAATCATAATTTACTGTTATCAGACTGCTGTGGTTAATACTTTTCTATTGCCTAGAAGCACCAGGCAATGTACTGGTTTTTATAACTTTTCAAAAATCTTGCACTCCCTAAGGAATCCAAAAAAAAATTTCTTGCCAGTGTTATGGAACACACTGTGAATTGATGTTGCATTTTTCAGGAATGTTTCCCTGCTTTTCCGAGTTACTGACAATGAAGCATGAGATGTTTTACACTCAAAGGAGTGTTGCATGGTTGGCACACAATCTAAGAGTAAATCACAAACACAAAGACCCAGTTTTTAGACATAGGTAACCAGAGCTTCAGTGCTTCCCATGCCCTAATTACCAAGGCCTCTGAGCAGCTCCCTGTCATTGTGACTGAAGGCTGGAGCGTCCTCCAAGAGGGCCATTGCGTGTCGAGTGTTTACTTCCCATTGACATTAAATGCCAGTCCAACAGTAGCTGTGCTCCAGCTTAGGTGTCACAGTCCCTGCGTGTTCGGGAATCTGGCTCCACTCTGCAACTGGATCTCTGCCATGGGGCGTGTCAAGGCCTCTGTGAGATTTGGTGTCACGTGTACCTAGTACACCACCATCTACCTGAGTAAGAAACCTGAACATGTAACGCATGTATTGCCATCAAATCCAATACGGGAGGTTGTTGCGTCATATTTTTTCTTACCAGATTGGCTGGTTAGATGTAGGTGGAGGGTATGAAGCTCTTTTGATAAATTCTTACATAGAAATGCCTGTTTCTTTGTTTTATCTCAGAGTCAATCCGAAGTGTATTAAACGTAGAAAAGTGCAAAATAGCTATAAAAGACTACAGGGTAGATTTCAACATTGGCCTCATACGAAAGCCTATTAAGAGACGTCACAGTACAGAAATCCTTATGTATTATGTGTTTGTGTAGTTTTACGTCTCAGTATGCTAGCTACGTCCTTTTGAGACTGACTCAATGGTTGACCCATCTGACATTTGAAAGACATATAATCTCAACTCCTAGCGGTCTCAGAAACGCTATCTGGTTCTTAACTACAAAATGTTTCAGGATGAGGGGGGGGGGAGAGGTATTGAATGAGTTTGTTTGTTTGTGGTTTAACGTCCCAGGGGACCCTGAACGTATATAGGGACTATCAATGATTTAACTTTTCACTTTCATAGACTTATTTTAGTCAATTCTTTTCAATGTTTCAAATATTTTATATAAAATCAAAGAGATTTGTGTCTTTCAAAAAACATGATGATATCTTTCTTTGGAATAAATTAACCTATATGACATTTAAACGTATATTGGCGTATATATACGCAATGCTATCCCCATTCTCCCCCCTTTGGACGCAGGAAATCCTCCTATTCAGTTACCAGTTTGAAATAAATATTTTAAAAAAAATATTTTTAAAAACCCAGCCGTATCCGCATAGGAGGAGGGAGGCCTTCTAGTGAGGACTGTGGCCTGGGATAGCACTCAGGTATTATGCGGCAGTCGAGAGGCGCAGGTCAGGCCTACCGGCTGTCTCTGACAGCAAAGGGGCTTATGTTAAAACGCTCTGAGCAGCTCAGAGAAACTCGCAGCAGCAGGTAGAGACAGAGAAGCGTCTATAACTAAACTAACACATTTACCTCAGAGAAATAACGTGATAGTGACAAATTAGCATATAATATAGCAATCTTCTAATAGGGACTGATCGTTCGGTTTTTAGAGGATTCGTCTGTTCGGGTAGTTTAATGTCGTATTTGTTGAATTTGAATTTTTGCTACTAACATGTAACAGGAACGGCAACCGGGGGCACCCACCGTATCAAACCGATGCAGCCAGGAGCGAAAGCCGTGGCTCACAAGGGCAGCGCCCTACAGGCCTGAGCCGCCGGGAGCCTATCGCCAGTTAACTCACCGGCACAGGAAATATTCAAAACTTACTTGGTGCTTAAAGATGCTTTCATCAGCCAAAACCTCAGTAACTTTAAGCATCCTCACCTCCTAACTTTTTCACTTTTCACCAGGAGGCTGTTTCCCTCCATTAGACACTGGTGTCGGAACAGGGTATATCCAATGGGGTGTATAAGTCCCAGCCGACTTCACCAGACACTACTATCTAATTGTTTGAACTCTCGATAATCGACACCTCATTAGACTAAAATAGGTGTATGCTTCAGCTTCTTCAAAATTTGAAAAGATGGAGTCAGTATTTAAGACTAGTCAATTGGCTTAAAAGGATTATCTCATACCATGTATCTTAGTTTTATAGAATGCACTTCAAAAGCCAAAGGTTCCATTTCAGTCATATATACCTGGTGTCATTGGGAGGTACCCTATACACCCAGATACTTAGTATGAGATGAATAAAAAGGATTTAAAGTAACGAAGTGCATTCTCAATGAAGGAGGACGGAGCACGGCTATTTTAATGTAGAAATCACTGGTAAGGTGCTGAGGCGTTTACTGTTACCTGTGGGCGTTCCCCTGAATCCAATTTGCCCTCCATTAGGGATGTGGCCTGGCTCCACCTGGTGGCAGCACGGGCGGCTGCTAGTAGCGCCACCACCGGTGGTTCATCTAATCATGGGGCCATTCTGCTTCAAGTAGTCCTTCCCGCCATGCAACGTAATGGGGTAAGAGCGCATGCGCGGCACGGGAAAGCAGCCTTCGTATTTCATTCCTGTCTCACGTGGAGACGTGAAACGTGGGTGTTAGGTGTGGAGAAGGATCCGTGAGCAGTGGGATGGGGCAGATAGATTCATCAGTACTAGATAATATAGATATAGAATCATTAAACTATTTCTTATGATCTTAGAAATATACTCACTCATACCTTGATATGAATTGACATGTCTAGAAATTATATAATAATAGCGTGTTTCACGCGGGTGAGTTTAGAGCGTGACATCGCCGTTTTCGCACTCACTGCAAGATACGTAAGGGAAAACGGCAAATTACGAATTGATCAGAATTTAGACTTACTGACTGGTATCCTCATGTAATTAGCTAATTATTATATACCTGTGTGCGTATGAGACGTCTATACTACCCGCTGATAGGGGTATATTAATAATATGATACGTGAAGGGTGGAGCGTATCAGTGCATACGCTCACAGTGTGACCGTATTACATCGCATGCGCAGTAGGATCTAACGAGTCCAAAAAAAATGGCGGCTGTATTACGTCAATTCGATAAACGGTAAAGTGAGCGACTTTAAAACGGGAACTAAGGCATGTAAAATATAGAAAATAAGAATACAGTAGTGGATTACGAAATTACAGTGAAATATTAAAGGATTCCTAAAAGAAACGGTTTTAACTTACATTTTGAAGACGGCTGATAGCTCGCTATGCGTTAGCGGAAGCGAGTCTGCAAAATGTAAACAAAGTGTAAAAATGTAAACAAAGCACGATAAACACGTTTTTTTAGCATAATAATTCTTTCAAAGGTTTAAAAATAAATAATAATGTGTTACAATACAAATTTAACGAAAGAATGAAAGTATTACGTGTAAATATGAAAGCAAATGACAGCGAGAGTAATAAAAGAATGTGTGGGGAACCAGCAAAGTTGTACACGTCACGTTGACAACGTCGTCTGCTACGTTGTCAACATAGAAGAGGACGGCTGGTTTAATATAAACACGTCTTTATTTGAGACCAATATGGCAGAAGAAAACGAATAAACGAGACTGAAAAAAAAAACCGGAAAGAGATATAAAATCATTTGAGAAATGGTTGATTGATAATCGCGAGCATCGTAAAATAGAAGATCTAGGACATAGTACATTGAATTTGAACATTCCTTATGCAGGCTACCCGGAAAGATGGCACAAATTTTGAACCTCAGTCTCTCTCCGGAATTTTTGCTAGTTTAAGTGTTATTTGGATTTCAAGAACTACGGAGTAAATATTACGACCTCGGATGAATTCCGGACAGCCAGAGAAGTGTTGAGCAGTAAGAAGAAAGACCTTAAATCTCTCGGTATGGGAAACAAACCTAACAAGGTGAGTTCTACTTTTAAAAGAAATATATATATAAAAGCTACATTCCGGAATATATATTTAAAATCATAATAAAAAATTAGGTAAAGAACAACAAATGATGATATGAAATATTACTTGATATATTTAACATTTGAAAATAAATAATGACATATTGTTCTTTGCTTTTGTCTTTGATACAGTGTGATAGCCTATCCCCTGAGGACGAAGAAAGAATTTGGAATGCAAGAGTTTTTTCTGTAAATGATCCAAAAGGACTCAGAAATTCGCTTTGGTTCTTAACAACAAAAAGCTTCGGATTAAGAGGACAACAAGAGGCCCGCCAAATGTCTTGGGGTGATGTTAAGATAGGAGTAAATACAGAAGGAGACGAAGTAGCAACTTTTTCAGAACAAACGACTAAAACTCGCCAAGGGGACGTAGCGAGTTCTCGTCACTTCGTACCAAAAATGTTGGCAAATAAGAAAATACCGGATAGATGTCCAATAATGCGACTAAAGAAATACGCTACACATGGGCCTCTTGATACACTAGGGGACGAGACACCCTTTTATCTATGTATAAACTACCTCAGACCCTCCACCAGTAACTGCTGGTATTCTTGTATGGCAATGGGAAAAAATGAGCTAGCGAAATAATGCGAGAGGCGGCAGAAAAAGCCGGAATTAGAGGAAAAAAATTAACGAACCATAGTGTTCGTAAATCCACCTGTACTAGCCTAATACATGCGGGGGTTCCGCCCACCTTGGTCGCGCAGTTGACCGGACACAAGAATGTGCAGTCGTTAAATTCTTATGCTGTGGCTTCAGGTGCTCAACAAAGAAAAATGTACGAGATCTTGAACGAAGGAAGAACAAGTTTCAGCTTACCTCAAATTCCGGTTCAGGTATGTAGAAAGTAGATCCTTGTCTCCAACGCAGAACATTGACTTAAATCCAAATGGCACAATAATTTGATATTCAATGAAGATTTAATATATTGCACATTTTTCCTGTGTTCCTAAGTAACACGTGAGTAGAATTAGTAATATAAAGCTTGTCTCCAACGCAGATCATCAACTTAAATCCAGATTGTACTGTTTTTCTTGAATTCAGATTTTTTCATAATATATTCTGGTTGGTAATATAGATGAATTGTGCTTCTATATTTTATGTAGGCTCCAGCACTTCCACAGACAGATGTTCTTGGAGATATGACAGTGGCCTGTGTGACGCCGCCCGTACAGAAGAGACCAGTAACAGCGGTCGTGACAGCAGCAGTTGACGCGCCCCCACAATCAAAGATACCCGTTCCAGTCCGTACTGAGGTGAGTAATAATTCCGAAATGTGAGTAGAATAGCTTGAATTCCGGTGAGATAACATAGTTCTGTGGATATACTCTGGTTATTAATATCACTGTCTTTTCTTTCTGTACTCGTCAGAGAAATGCGGTGGATATGACAGTGGCCCGTGTAGACACGCTGCCCGCAGATATGGGAAAGAAGCGGCCAGTGACAGCAGCAGAGGGGATCCCGCCTAAACGACTCGCTCTGGAACAACTTGAAAAATTATGTATAAAGCGAGTAAAAATTTATTTATTTATGATTATGATTTTTTTCACCTTTCTTATATTTCCAGGACGAGTTGACACAAGAATTCTTCGCCGACTTAGACGAGGAGATGGACTTGGGAGCTGTTTCACTAGTAGGGGGGTCAAAGCGAGAGGTAGGACTGGAACAGTGGCTCCAACAGTGGCACAAACAGTGGCAGGCCCAAATTTGCGTTTCATCAGTGCTGTCGCTGTTGAGGTGGGACTAGCTGTCACTGTTGGCACAGCTCTCGCTATGCACATGCGTTTGACATTTGAATTTATTTGTCAACGGGCCGGTATGACATGGAATTTCACCGCTTCCCATAAGAATTAAGCAATGAAATTTTTACACGAGTAAGGTATATATATAACCTATAATCGTACCAAATATGAAGAAAATCGGCTTAGCCGTTCCCAAGTTATCGGCGTTTAAATTCTGTCATAGGAAATACTGCACTTCCCGCCGGTCTCCGGGGGGGGGGGACAAACAGAATAGCCGAAACCCCGCCGCACTATGGAGGGAGTGAAAAAAGAACAGCGACTAACGCAATCGCACAGAGGGAGTAAAAAGTTCAAACGCCGATAACTTCGGGACCGCTTGGCCGATTTTCTTCATATTTGGTACGATTATAGGATATATGTATATCTTACTCGTGTAAAAATTTCATTGCTTAATTCTAACGGGAAGTGGGTGAGAGTATTCTATACACGTAACAAACGACAGGGTAGACCCTGTCACTTACAGAGGCTCCACAGTGACACTAACAGCAACACCGATTTTACTGATGAAATGGTCACTGCCACTGTTGGTGTCGCTCCTTTCCCGAGTGCCGTTCACGCTTGAGTGCACCTCCTAATGAAACGCATACTGTCGCTGTGGTGCCACTATTACAGAGAGCGACACTTGCAGCTGCTAGTGAAACAGCTCCCAGGTCCCTGCGAGGCACGACCGTCAAAGCCCCAGCCAAACTGTGAACTCGATGTCGAAAACCAATGTGATTAGAGGATTCCTTGCAGGAGCAAACATTAGCAGAGGAAATTTCACATTTAATATCAAGATGTAAAGATTTTGTTTTGTAACAGGTCGTACTTTGTAAATATAAAAATCTGTTGTGGTCCTCTAAGAGTTTCTAGTGAATGGTCCACCCGCGCAAAGTTTGCGGAGTGAAATAAAAAATAGAATTGATGTTGAAAAAAATGTCTTCCGGCCGTTTAAACCTCAGTCTACTACGACCGAGGTTTAAACGGCCGGAGGACAGGGGTGAGGTAAAATGAAATTCAAACACAGGAATACAGTTTTCTCATATTACTGGGAGCTGTTTCAAAACCATAGACTTAACCCACGTTTTGAAACAGCTCCCTGGTCTTTATCTTTTCTTTCTACATCATGTATTCACGGAGTGAATCAAGTGAAACATTAATTTCAGGTATCCCTGATACTGATTTGCTCTACTTGTGCATACTGCATAGTGCATAGTGCCATACTGCATTCAGTTGAGGAGTTTCTTTGTTTGTTCTTTGTTTGGGTAGTTTAACGTCCAATTTGTTCAATTAGACTTACTTTGGTTTACTCAAATTTGCATATCCTGTTGGAATAACAAGTTATGCTGCCTGGTTGATCCAGGCATCTTACTTTTCTCAATCATATCTTGTCAAAAATCTTACATTCCCTAGGGAAGTCAAGAATTTCTTTCTTCCCAGTGTTATGGAAAACACTGCGCAATGTTTTCACATTCTTTAGGAATTTCTTTCTGCTTTTGGTTTGGTTTGGTTGATTTAATGTCCAATAATCATAATTTACTGTTATCAGACTGCTGTGGTTAATACTTTTCTAGGTAGGCCCTAACTGAAGTGTAGGGTCTATTGCCTGGAAGGACCAGGCAATGTACTGGTTTTTATAACTTTTCAAAAATCTTGCACTTCCTAAGGAATCCAAGAATTTCTTTCTTGCCAGTGTTATGGAACACACTGTGAATTGATGTTGCATTTTTCAGGAATGTTTCCCTGCTTTTCCGAGTTACCTGACAATGAAGCATGAGATGTTTTACACTCAAAGGAGTGTTGCATGGTTGGCACACAGGTGCTAAGTCACCACTCAAGAGGTGTCCATGTGTCAGCCTGGTGTGACCAGTCCGCAGACGGGTCAGTTTCACCTGTTCCAATCTTGTCAGGTTTCCTTGTCTGAAAGTTTGGTTGATAGATGGTATTATCACCCGTAGTTTGTTATTTCTAGTGCCATTCCAGGCACTCTGCCAGCTTTTTTGCAAAAACTCTTTCGTCATTGGTAGCAGATCAGTTTGGGGTTTGTGGGTTTGATTTAACGTCCAGTTAACCATTGCAGGTTCTCACCAGACTTTCTCAAGGTTCTTTTACACCACAAGGGTGGTGATCGAATCTATGAAATGAATTTAGGAAGAAATCCCACCCCTACACATTTACCGAGGTGAGAGTTCTTTTATTTCCCACACCACATAGACATGGTATGAGAAGGATTGGCCTTTGATATAGCAGTAATTGTTCGTTTGTTTGTTTGGGTGATTTTACGTCCGGTCAACCGTTACAGGTCCTTTCCAGACTTCCTCATTATTTACAGTCATGGATTCATCCAATTGTTTGTATACTTACTCAACTTTGGTCTACTTGTAGCAGTGGGACCCTATGCCTGTTTTATAGTGCTGCCTCACTGAAGGGCTGTGCCACAGACCCTTGACACAACACTCCGCCAGTCACATTATACTGACAACGGCAAACCAGTCGCTGCAACATACCAATCGGGTCAGTAAGCTGACGAGTATGAGGCTGCTCCCTGTGATTGGCTATAGGTCAAGCCGACTGACAGTTTTGGTCTACCTCCCGTACCGGACTGGGTTTCCAAGATATAGCAGTAAATCTACCACTGCTTGGGGGTGTAGGAGAAAAGTGGCTGCAGTGGGACCCGAATCAACAAAGTCCTGTGCTCTTTACCACTGAGGTAACTCCCCATCCACCCCGGTCTTTTGTTTGTTTGTTTGTTTTGGTAGTTTAACGTCCAATTTCTACAATTAGACTTACTTTGGTTTACTTTACTCAAATTTGCATATCCTTTTGGGAGAACAAGTTATGCTGCCTGGTTGATCCAGGCATCTTACTTTTCTCAATCATATCTTGTCAAAAATCTTACATTCCCTAGGGAAGTCAAGAATTTCTTTCTTCCCAGTGTTATGGAAAATACTGCGCAATGTTTTCACATTCTTTAGGAATTTCTTTCTGCTTTTGGTTAGGTTTGGTTGATTTAATGTCCAATAATCATAATTTACTGTTATCAGACTGCTGTGGTTAATACTTTTCTAAGTAGGCCCTAACTGAAGTGTAGGGTCTATTGCCTGGAAGGACCAGGCAATGTACTGGTTTTTATAACTTTTCAAAAATGTTGCACTTCCTAAGGAATCCAAGAATTTCTTTCTTGCCAGTGTTATGGAACACACTGTGAATTGATGTTGCATTTTCCAGGAATGTTTCCCTGCTTTTCCGAGTTACCTGACAATGAAGCATGAGATGTTTTACACTCAAAGGAGTGTTGCATGGTTGGCACACAGGTGCTAAGTCACCTCTCAAGAGGTGTCCATGTGTCAGCCTGGTGTGACCAGTCTGCAGACGGGTCAGTTTCACCTGTTCCAATCTTGTCAGGTTTCCTTGTCTGAAAGTTTGGTTGATAGATGGTATTATCTCCTGTAGTTTGTTACTTCTAGTGCCATTCCAGGCACTCTGCCAGCTTATTTGCAAAAACTCGTTCGTCATTGGTAGCAGATCAGTTTGGGGTTTGTGGGTTTGATTTAACGTCCAGTTAACCATTGCAGGTTCTCACCAGACTTTCTCAAGGTTCTTTTACACCACAAGGGTGGTGATCGAATCTATGAAATGAATTTAGGAAGAAATCCCACCCCTACACATTTACCGAGGTGAGAGTTCTTTTGCTTCCCACACCACATAGACATGGTATGAGAAGGATTGGCCTTTGATATAGCAGTAAATCTACCACTGCTGGGGGGTGTAGGAGAAAAGTGGCTGCAGTGGGACCTGAATCAACAAAGTCCTGTGCTCTTTACCACTGAGGTTTACTCCCCATCCACCCCGGTCTTTTGTTTGTTTGTTTGTTTTGGTAGTTTAACGTCCAATTTGTTCAATTAGACTTACTTTGTTTTACTTTACTCAAATTTGCATATCCTTTAGGGAGAACAAGTTATGCTGCCTGGTTAATCCAGGCATCTTACTTTTCTCAATCATATCTTATCGAAAATCTTACTTTCCCTGAGGAAGTCAAGAATTCCTTTCTTGCCAGTGTTATGGAAAAAACACTGCGCAATGTTGGCGCATTCTTAAGGAATTTCTTCTTGTTCTCTTTGGTGGCCCGGTCGCTTTAGTTATGCTTGCGTGCACGCATATCCGGTCTGCACCACGAGGAGGTGAGGCGACCAAGAGGGTGAACAGATTGGTAATTTCTGTCCACCCCAGCAGACCTTTTCCTTCATTCCGAGTAATGTTAAACAATGGGAGTGTTCTGGAAATTTATAACTATGTGGGGAAATCTATGACACCTCTTCATCAGGTTCAGTCGGTGCTGTCAAGGAATTCCATGATCGGAAGTCTCAAAACATTATACATGTGAGAAGAATCTTAAAAACATTCCAACAGAGGAAAAAACAAATATGACTAACATTGAAGAAAACCTGAGTTGCCAGTTGCTGGAAAGGAAGCCAATGAAGATCATAATTAAGGTCTGAAGTGTCCCATCACAGATTCTGCCTGTATTTCAAAATTCCTGGAAAATGAAAATATCCATTCAGAAGCAAAAGAAGTAGATGAACTCAAACAGAAAATCCATGAAATGAAGAACAGCCATTACAGTGATCATAGGAATCTCATGAAAAAGGTGAAAAGACGGGATCAACTTCAAAATAAATTAAAATAATTTTGAAAAAGTAAAGATGGATAGTGAAAGAAAGCTCAGGGAAAGCCAAGATCGAGTTGACAAAGTAACAATGGAAATAAAACAGAAGAAGTTAAGCATTTAAAGAAAAAGAAAAGAGCTATTCAGACCAAGTGCTGGCATCTAGGAATCTTCAAGAATCAAAAGGGATTTCTGCGGCTGTGTTAAGAAGCGTATGTGCCTTGTATTCTTAATTTTAAAAGAATCAAAAGGGAGGTGATGATGTAATTGCAAATTTGCACCAGGTGATTGAAAACCAAGAAGAAGATCTCCGTTACTTCCAGGACTTGACAAAGTACCTCACTGGAGACTTTTCAGAATGGGAAGTATATCAATAAACAGCGACAGACCATTATGATCCTTCTAACTGAGTGTAATGTAAGTATGTCCATCGCATCAATTCAAGTTGCCGAGTCCATGCTGGAAAATGCAGACCCACAAGGTTTATCAGGACATGTGCTTCATTCAGATGGGAAAACAAAACATCATTGGCACGATGAAAGTTTCCAGGTTTCTCTTCCCAGTGGGAAAACCATGTCCATTGGCATCAGTGAGACTGCTAGTGGAAACACTGAAGAACTGACGGAGGCTTTTCTAGACACCATCAAAGAGCTCTCTGAGGCAGTGAAGAATGGCCAGGAAAACAATATTGCCCAACTTGTAACATCTATCAAACACACCATGTCGGATCAAGGTTCTGTAAACCCAACATTCAATGCAGCTCTCTAAAAAGCACGATCTGAGTTCCTGGATACAGTGATAAAAAACTGGGAATCATTGTCTCCTGATATTCAAGATAAAATGAAAGAGATGACCAACTTTTTCTGCAAGATGCACATTGTCATCAACTTTGCAACAGAGGCAGATAAAGTTTTGAAGCTTTTTGAGGGCTCCATTGCATAAGGGAGGAATCCAGATGCTCTACGCACAGCTGAATGTGGTGCAGTTCAACTTGTCCTTACCGCATGCAAATCTTTCACCAGCAGAGGATGTGACAAGTCAGTAGAGCACAGTTTGTGGAAAGTGTTTCTGGATGAAAAGAAGACCCAAAATAAGATGGTTACGTTCAAAGGGAATAGGTTCAATATCACATTCTACGATGGAGGTGCAGTGTACTATCACAAGGATGAGATCCACAAATTCATCACATCCCTCTCAGACCCAAACAATCTATTGGAATCAGTCAACTTTGACATCCAGGAGCCTGCATACCTAGCAGGAATTAGGGCTCTCGGAGTCATTGACATGGTCATCACTGGTCCCTACTGGAGGTTGCTGGAACAAGATGGTGGTATCTACACCCTCAATGACCACCTTCTTCAGATGAAGACAACTATGGAAAACTGGTCAAGAGATGCATCTCCCCTTCTAACAGTTGATACACCTCTCTTCAATGATGATGTAGCTGAGATTCATAAAGATGAAATTTATTACAAACTTTTGGAACCATCAACACCTGTAATCGACTCCCTGACGCAGTTGGCTTTAGAAGTATTGATGTCAAGTTTTCTCATCATTCTTGAGAGGCAAGCCAAAGACAATCTTCCTGGTGGTAAACATTGGAGTCCAAGTGATACCCAGAAAACTTCTGCCTGTCATGTCCCAATAACCAACACATGTTCAGAAAGAGATGTTGGATATTATCATCCAGAACAAGCCAACAGCAGGTTTTGGAAGTCAGTGTGACAACAAGACAGCAGATTGGCTGATACATCTGGATCATACAAGGAAAACTCAAATCTTTTATCAGGCAAGAAAATCATTTCCATTAATGAAAAAGAAGTTGAAGGAAAGACAGATTCAGCAAAAACAAAAGCAGCTACTGAAGTTGAAGCAGAGGCAAGCCAAGATAGAAGCAGTAGATCAAAAACAACATGATAACCGTTTCAAACTAACAAACAGGATAACAGAAGCTGGAGGACTTTGGAAGCTGGATCAAGTTGATGAAAATATTGAAGCTCTGACCCATGAGAAACAGGAGAAAGATGCACAGACCACCCAACTTCATTTCCATAGGAATGTTCTCTGTGCCAAGGGCCCAAGACATCTATTTCAAAAGTGCAGTCCAATTTGTTCAATTAGACTTTATTTCAAAAGAGCCAGAAGGATCACCAGTATAGTGCTGATCAACTGACAACCCATTTGAAAGAAGTCTGGACTCTAAATCCTGTCACAGAGTCCCAACAGGGAAGTTCTGGCCTCACATATCATAACAGAAGTAACAGCACTGATAGGAGATATGTAGGTTTCTCTCAATCATCGCTTGAAGGAAGAAAGACAGAAGCGCCAGATCAATTCTACGAAGTCAAAGCTTCCCCTCTACGCAGGTGAACCTGAAAGAGTCTACAAACAGAAGTGACCACACTGGTAGGAGATATGAAGGTTTCTCTCAATCATAGATTGAAGGAAGGAAGACAGAAGCACCGGATCAATTCAACCAAGTCAAATCTTCCCCTCTATGCTGGTGACCCTGCAAGATTATAAGGCAGAAGATCCTCCATCGCTGTCTTGAAGATCATGAAAATAAAGTCAACTGGTATGATGTGCAATGTTAAGGATACACAAGAAGACTGTTGACCCTCTAAAAACAGTATACTTTGTTCGCTATGAAGACAACCCAGATGCAGAGTGGCACTTCCTGCTTCTTCAAGACATGAAAAAAGGAGATCTTAATCTGCTCTAACAAGATTGACATAACTGAACTGGATCACCTTTGCTGTTTAGACCCTAATAGAGTTGCTAGTCTCAGGATAAATCAACTGTTC
The DNA here is from genome assembly GCA_950022655.1 of Alentia gelatinosa. Lineage (NCBI taxonomy): Eukaryota > Metazoa > Annelida > Polychaeta > Phyllodocida > Polynoidae > Alentia > Alentia gelatinosa. Next base: position 11,202,829 of record OX465585.1, read on the forward strand.
TGATCCTGGTGTTCCCCCGGTGGCAGACAGTTTAGGTTAATCTTATTAAATTCTTCCCATCTTGACCCTGGCATTCCCCCAGTGGCAAATGGTGATATGCTAATTTTCTAGGATGCTTTTCTGTTAGGGTAATGATAGGACTTGAACTTTTTACTTGAGGTTTAGGACCAAACAACTGGCTGTGATGTACATATTCTGCACAACTGAATTGATAGTCTTAAGATATGCAGTGGTGCCAGATCATTCTGGAAAACTATTTTTCTCTGATTCAAAGGCGCATTAAAAGTACAGATTTATCTGAAAAACATGTACCTCTATTAATGCTTCAAAATTACTCTGAAAAGTATTCATGCAAAAGATTTTCCAAAATTAGGCTGGCAACATTTACAAGCATGTACTAGATAAGTTTGATTTTAATTGAATCATAATGAACAATGTATTTATATATACCTAAGTACATCAAAAAGAAATTTCACCTAAATCTATATTCTGTATATATATTAATTATAATGGATAAACTATCTCCATATACCTTAGCATAGCAAATGGAAATGCTACCCAAATCTATATATTGTATTTATATCAAATATAATAGATAATGTATTTACATATATATCTAAGCATAGAAAATGGAAATTCTACCTAAATTTATAGAATTTGTTAGATGTGTAAGATTGAATTAATGGTTTTCCTTTTCTGTATTCACAATTAGACATTATGATTATACATGTATACTATCATTTTGATAGTTGACTCATGCTCAACTCCTGGCCTGGACTAAATGCCTTTTTAAATTTTCAGAAATGGCTAGTATATTGTTGACAGGCAATTCTATCCTGCTTCATGTGAGGCATCAGAAGATGGAAGTCCGTTTCCATCCAGGGGTTACCATCGACTGCCTCACCAGGAAACTCCAACGGATGGAAAGGGAGTATCGACATTTTCCATTCATAATTGTTAATATACGGACCAATGACCTTCACCAAGGCATGGCCTACTTTCAGGGCAAGTATGAAGAGCTAGTGCTGTTCATGAAGGTGACCTACCTACAATATAGGATCTTCTTCAGCAGTTTCTTGCCATGCCCTAGAGACCTACATACACCGCAGTATGAGATGGTCGAGGTCGCAAACACCTTCATTCACAGGTGTGTGCATCACTATGATGCTGGAGAGGTGTTTTTGTTTGTTTGTCTGTTTGTTTATTTAGTTTAACGTCCAATTTGTTCAATTAGACTTACTTTGGTTTACTTTACCTAATTTGCATATCCTGTTGGAATAACAAGCTATGCTGCCTGGTTGATATAGGCATCTTACTTTTCTCAATCATATCTTATCGAAAATCCTACATTCCCTTAGGAATTGTTTGTTTGTTTGTGTAGTTTTACGTCTCGGTAGGCAAGTTAGGAAGTCAAGAATTTCTTTCTTCCCAGTGTTATGGAAAACAATGCGCATTGTTGTCACATTCTTTAGGAATTTCTTCCTGCTCTCTTTGTTGGCCTGACAATGTAGCATGAGATGTTTTACACTCAGTAGAGTGTTGCATATCTGGCACACAGGTGCTACTTCACCTCTTAGGAGATGCCCATGTGTCAGTTTGGTGTGACCAGTCTTCAGACGGGTCAGTTTCACCTGTTCAGTTTGTGTCAGGTTGTCTTTCCTAAAGTATTGGCTAGTAGCCACTACGATTTCTCGTAGTTTGTTGTCTCTATTTGTTGTCTCTAGTTGTGTTACAATGATATCTTTTCAAATTTGATGTTGTTCATGTTATTTCACTTGCTGGATTGAAATTGAGCCTTTTCAAAGATTGTTTGTTACACAAGAAGCAAATATGGAAAATACTACTTCAATGCATCTGACAGGATATCCTTCGTATTCAAGGGCTTTAGGAATAACAACAGACACTATCAACGCTCAAAACATTATACATGTGAGAAGAATCTTGAAAACATTCCAACAGAAGAAAAAAACAAAGAAGACTGATATTGAAGAATACTTGAGTTGCCAGTTGCTGGGAAGGAAGCCAATGAAGATCATAATAAAGGTCTGAAGTGTCCCATCACAGATTCTGCCTGTATTTCAAAATTCCTGGAAAATGAAAATATCCATTCAGAAGCAAAAGAAGTAGATGAACTCAAACAGAAAATCCATGAAATGAAGAACAGCCATTACAGTATTCATAGGAATCTTATGAAAAAGGTGAAAAGACGGGATCATTGTTTGTTGTTCGGGTAGTTTAACGTCCAATTCAACCTAAAAATGAATTGAAAGATAAATTTGAAAAAGAAAAGATGGATAGTGAAAGAAAGCTCAGGGAAAGCCAAGACTGAGTTCACAAAGTAACAATGAAAAAAAAACAGAAGTCCAGCGTTTAAAGAAAGTGAAAAGAGCCATTCAGACCAAGTGCTGGCATCTACAAAGCTTCAAGAATTGATGTGCCTCGTACTATTAATTTAAAAGAATCAAAAGGGAGGTGATGATGATGTATTCGCAAATTTGCACCAGGTGATTGAAAACCAAGAAGATCTCCTTTACTTCCAGGACTTGACAAATCAGATGGAAAGTACCTCACTGGAGACTTTACAGAATGGGAAGTATATCAATAAACAGTGACAGACCATTATGATCCTTCTAACTGATTGTAATGTAAGTATGTCCATCGCATCAGTTCAAGTTGCCGAGTCTATGCTGGAAAATGCAGACCCACAAGGTTTATCAGGACATGTGCTTCATTCAGATGGGAAAACAAAACATCGTTGGCACGATGAAAGTTTCCAGGTTACTCTTCCCAGTGGGAAAACCATGTCCATTGGCATCAGTGAGACTGCTAGTGGAAACACTGATGAACTGACGGAGGCTTTTCTAGACACCATCAAAGAGTTCTCTGAGGCAGTGAAGAATGGCCAGGAAAACAATGTTGCCCAACTAGTAACATCTATCAAACACACCATGTCGGATCAAGGTTTTGTAAACCCAACATTCAATGCAGCTCTCTAAAAAGCACGATCTGAGTTCCTGGATACAGTGATCAAACACTGGGAAACATTGTCTCCTGATATTCAAGATAAAATGAAAGAGATGACCAACTTTTTCTGTAAGATGCACATTGTCATCAACTTTGCAACAGAGGCAGATAAAGTTTTGAAGCTTTTTGAGGGCTCCATTGCATAAGGGAGGAACCAACATGCTCTACGCACAGCTGAAAGTGGTGCGGTTCAACTTGTCCTTTCCGCATGCAAATCCTTCACCAGCAGAGGATGTGACAAGTCAGGAGTGCACAGTTTGTGGAAAGTGTTTCTGGATGAAAAGAAGACCCAAAATAAGATGGTGACGTTCAAAGGGAATAGGTTCAATATCACATTCTACGATGGAGGTGCAGTGTACTACCACAAGGATGAGATCCACAAATTCATCACATCCCTCTTAGACCCGAACAATCCATTGGAATCAGTCAACTTTGACATCCAGGAGCCTGCATACCTAGCAGGAATTAGGGCTCTCGGAGTCATTGCCATGGTCATCACTGGTCCCTACTGGAAGTTGCTGGAACAAGATAGTGGTATCTACACCCTCAATGACCACCTTCTTCAGATGAAGACAACTATGGAAAACTGGTCAAGAGATGCATCTCCCCTTTCAACAGTTGACACACCTCTCTTCAATGATGATGTAGCTGAGATTCATAAAGGTGAAATATATTACAAACTTTTGGAACCATCAACACCTGTAATCGACTCCCTGAAGCAGTTGGCTTTAGAAGTGTTGATGTCAAGTCTTCTTCTTTTTTTTTTATTGATCCAAATTGTGTTCGATGATACATACAACCTTCTTCCGCACAATCAATTTAACAAACTCTTACATATTACAAAATAGACAGGTTACATACCCACCACCATTACACAATTACCACTGCTAATTGCCTTATATAAATACTATACAACGGTTGCATCTCATACTATAATCTTATTTTACATATTTAGTCACTCCTGTAGATATAATAAGGAAGTCCTCCAATCCAAGTTAGTACTAAAATCATAGATCATCTTATTGTATCATTTGCATTAAACCTATTACCAGACAGACACATTCAAATCATTTTCCTTCATTCTAACAATAAACGTACCCACCTACAAAGGTTCTGACTTTTAATATCTTCCCAACTTATAAGAATTGCTATTTATTACTAGACAGAAATTCGGTAACCTTTTTTGTTACTCCCCTTTTGAACATGTCCTTAGAATTGGTCAATTGAGTCTCTCTATCCAACGAGTTCCAGACACTGCAGCCCTGGTAAATTGAGGATATACGAAACTTTTCAGTTCTCGGTTTCACTAAAATTATATTCTCTTTGACGTTTGCCCTTGTAACCGCCCCTATGCCACCCCTGTTGATTTGCATTTTCCCAAAAAGATGAAGACCTTAAACGTTTGTTGTTTGTTTGTGGTTTAACGTCCCAGGGGACCCTGAGGGTATATAGGGACTATCAATGATTTAACCCTTACTTTCATAGACTTATTTCAGTCAATTCTTTAGTCAATATGTTTCAGTCAATATGTTTCAAATATTCTATATAAAATCAAAGAGATTTGCGTATTTCAAAAACATGATGATATCTTTCTTTGGAATAGTTTCGAACTACATTTTCATGTTGTTACTGTTTTTCAAATGCTTTCTTCTATTCTCTTGTACCCTTTTACAGTTCAGCAGGATATGCTCGACAGTGATGGGTACATTGCATGCTTGGCATATTGGGGGATTTTCCCCTTTCAGGAGATATTCGTGTGTAAGTCTGGAGTTTGTTTGTTTGTTTGTTTGTTTGGGTGATTTTACGTCCGGTCAACCGTTACAGGTCCTTTCCAGACTTCCTCATTATTTACAATCATGGATTCATCCAATTGTTTGTATACTTACTCAACTTTGGTCTACTTGTAGCAGTGGGACCCTATGCCCGTTTTATAGTGCTGCCTCACTGAAGGGCTGTGCCGCAGACCATTGACACAACACTCCGCCGGTCACATTATACTGACAACGGCAAACCAGTCGCTGCAACATACCAATCGGGTCAGTAACCTGCAAATGTCTTTGTCTCAGAGAACTTGAAGCCGTTTTTGTCACTCCAAACATGAAGTTTGTCTAGAGTTTGCTGCAGTTTTCTTTCGACTGTGTGCATGTATCTGCCCTTATAACAGATGACAAAGTCATCTACATAGAGGCAGCAGTTGACATCCTTCTTTAGTTGTTTTGCTATGTCGTTGATCTTAATACCAAACAGGGTGACAGAGAGGACACAGCCCTGGGGTACACCCAATTCCTGGTAGACTCTCTGGGAAATTGCACTTCCGAGGCGAACACTGAACGTCCTGTTTGTCAAGCATCGTTCAATAAACCCCGTCAGTCTTCCTCTCAAACCCATTTGCTGGATGTCCCTCAGGATGCCGTGCTTCCAGGTGGTGTCATATGCCTTCTCCAGATCAAAGAAGACTGCAACCACATGTTCTTTGTTGGTAAAACCCTCACGGATCCAGCATTCCAGACGGAATAAATGGTCAGTGGTGCTGCGTCCTTTACGGAAGCCTGACTGATAGGGAGTCAACAAGTCGTTGGACTCTAAGTACCATACCAGTCTGTTGTTCACCAGTCTTTCCATGGTCTTTGCCAGCTGTACAGCTGGTCATAGCTATTGGCCTGTAGCTCGAGGCGATGCTGGGATCTTTCCCTGGTTTGGGGATTGGTATCACAGTTGCCTCAGACCAGGATGGTGGATATTTGCCAGTTGTCCAAATGTTGTTGAAAACCTCCAGGAGCAGGTTGAGAGCATCATCTGGAAGATGTTTTAACATTTGATAGTGTATGTCGTCAGGGCCAGGGCAGGAGTCCCTTGCCTGGGAAATGGCATGTCTCAACTGTCTCTGATGTCATTGTTGAACCGGCGGAGAGCTCTCCGGCGTTCTCTCCTGGCTTCACGGCATTTGTCGTTAAACCAGGGAGGGGGTCTCCGCTTATTTCCTTGGGAGGTTTTTCCCATGCACATACTACTTACTTCCCTGAGGGTTTCTGTAAAGTACTGTGCCGGGTCTGCCTCTCTTTCTTTTATTAGTGGCCATGAACGGAAGGAGGTGTCACACAGGCCTTGAAACTGTTCCCAGTCTGCCTTGTGTATCTTCCATCTTGGTGGTCTTTCCGTATCGTTGCCTCTTTTTTCTGTTTCCAAGAATATTGGAAAGTGATCACTTCCACATAGGTCATGGTACACTCTCCATTCATAATCTTGGAAGATTGTGGGGTCAGTCAGTGTCAGGTCGATTGAGGAGAAAGTGCCAGATGCCGGGTGGAGATATGTTGGTGTTTTGTCATTGAAAAGACACAAGGATTTGCGGTCAATGACCCTCTCCACCATTCTCCCCTTTCCATCTAGTCGACTATCACCCCATACTGTGCTATGGGCATTGAAATCACCCATCAGGATGTATGGGGCAGGAAGTTGTTCTATCAAGCCTGTTAGGTCTTTCTGTGTGACTCTCTGACTTTCGTGGTAAGTACAGGGAGCACACTGTCACAGGGGTGTTAATTGTGACACAGGCTGCAACAGCTTGAAGCTCTGTATTTAACGAGATTACACGCTGTGGATGCTGAGGCTTTACAAATAAGGCCATTCCACCAGCAGGGAATTGACCATCAGGGATTTTTGAGTATACATTATACCCTTTGATCTTTAATTTCTTTTGTTCTTGTGTTTTAATTTCCTGGAGGCATATGACAACTGGGTCGGACTCCCTGCTTAATAACTGCAGGGATTCCAAGTTTGCCATAAAACCTCTGCAGTTCCATTGTATGATTCTCAGTTTACTTGCTGTATTCATCTTGTAAAACTGAAAACTTATTTGAACATGTAAAGGTCCTTGTTTGGATGGGGCTATTTCTAGCTCCATCACCTGTTTTTGTTCTTTGTCTTACCAAGACAACTTTTCCCTTTTTTAATTTTTCTGGTGTTGATGTTTTTGAAGGACTTGCCTGAGGACTTTTCACAGCCGAGACCATGACATCCCTGAGGAGGGTGTAGCCATGGTAATTGTTGAAGGTTCCTCAGCCTCCTTGTTTAGGTTCCCATTATCGGAAGCAGCAATCTTTTCCTGCTGTTTGCTACAGCCAGATGTAGAGGCCTCTTCCTTTCCTTGGCTAACAGTGTCCTTAGAGCCAGAGCCTGAAGCTTTACCCTGGTTGACGACTTCTGGGGTACGGGCCTCTCTCTGCTCTTGGACACCATTATCAATGGGACCAGTGCCGTCCTTCATTTTCTTCTGTCTCTTTCTAGTCTTTTTGTTTGCTTTTTCTGGCTGGTGTTTACTGCCGCCAGAGGCAGGGACATTTTTGTTAGGCTGGAGTCCATCAGCCGAGTTTGATGCTCTTTGTTTTGGCTGTTCTGATTTGCTGCTTGTTTTCACAGCCACAGCATATGATTTCTGGGTGGCGTATTACTAAGATCGATCGCCAACCTTATCTCCAAACCTACCTTGGACATCGATTTTGGCGATCGTGGCCATTTTGCTATACCCCCTTGACCATTGCTATATATATCTCCACTCTGTAAACATAGGCATCCATGCAGATTGCAGCAAAACATGTCTCAAGTGTTAACTCCTTTACCAAATTTCATCAAACTTTGGAATTAAGCAAAGTATAATTGGACAATCCCTCGCTGTAAGTTTTGGCTCTTTTCATATAGTATTAGTATCCGGAATTTGGCGTGACGTTTCATTTTCGCGGGTGAGCGTCCAGAGGCACCCGATTTTCAAGCCTTTATTATCCCAATATTTCAACTTCAAACGCGAATAACGGTTCACTACATAAGCCTATATTCTTCATATTTGGAATAATCATAGCTTATATATTCCTCTAACTCGTGAGCAAGTTTCCTGACTTAATTCTTATGAGAAGTGGAGAAATCACCCGCTCAGACCCTATGCCAGTAATCGCGAATGCGCAGCCACTCATAGACAACAAAATAATCTGTACACATCGCGTCATAACGTCGCGGAAAATGATCGTAGAAGCTCGGGATAAAAAGCAGTCGATAGCTAGAGACATGTAGAAGCCATAACGTGAGTTTATATTTTTATTACTGAAAGGGAACATATTATTATTTGCCATTTCCCGATACACAGTTTGCCGCGAGTGCGAAAACGATACCGCGAAAAACGGCCGCTGTCACGCTCTGAACCCACCCGCGGTAAACATGTCAATACGGGTATCAGACCATTCGCACTGTCAGCCCATTCGCACTCCACGTTTCGCACTGTAAACAAGCCCATTCCCACTGGAATTCAGAACAATAACAAAGCACGATGCTTCGCAATATCCAAATTATCTTATATGTTCCCTTGCGTGAATTTTAATATAAACTGTCCGACTGTTTCTGACATGAATTTAGTTCATTCCCATTCCTTATTTTGGGTTTCTACGTCCAGTATTCATAGAAATATCACTGAGACTGGGTTTACGTTCTTCTTGGCTGCTGTCGGCCGTTTTCGACTTTCTCGTGATAGAATTACCAGAATAATACAAAGATTTTGTCAAAAATGGTATCAAATAAAAACCTATACTTTCGCTAATACTAGCTCCTATATCGGTTGCAGTTTATGTTCGCGGGTGAACATCAAACTGCACCCGTTTTTCAAGCCTTGATGTTTCCAATTCAAACGCATATAGAGTTGGATTGAATTGGCCAATGTTCTTCATATTCAGAAAAATTATAGCTTATATATTGCCCTACAACTCCTCTACAAGTTTTATGTCGTAATTCCTATGAAAAGTGGGTGTAATAACCCGACCAGATGTGGCCGGACTGCACCCGTGATCTTGCCGTTGTGCGATAAACAACAACACAGCTAACTCTTGTTTGGTTTCTCCATATCATTAAATTAAGTTATACTACAACACCCCAGACTTCATGTTTTTTTTTTTTTTGCACCTTACCCATCACAGTTGACTGCTTTAGGCATTCTGTAGGCCTTCTGTAGGCATGTGCAGTGTTGTGTAGGCATTCCGCATGTGGGGGGGGGGGATTTTTCCTGAAATTTTCTGCAAGATAGGGTGGCACTTTAATCCTTTCACTACGATGCATGACACCAAATACATAGCCTTTGAAACACTGCTGCAGTGGTACTAATTATGATGTAATATATTAACTCTTGGGGGCGTCAGAACTTTCTGATAGTGAAGGGGGGGGGGGAACTTACAAATTTTTCTTTGTATGAACTCAGACTTTGAAAACTCAGGTGAAGACTGGTTAAGAGAGGGACGGAGGCCGTTTTGGTAACAGGTATTTGGAAGTGGCATTCACTCATACACCAAATATGTCATTTTCATGTATTTATCCTTATCTACCACTGAAGACTAATTACATTCTTTTGCCTGTTTTAAGGACTTCACCCTGCCAGAACTGGAGCTTCTGGTCTCTTTTGGGGAGGAATCCCCTAGGGTTTTCGACAGAAAACTCAAGGGGTTCCTCGATCGGTCCAAAAGAGACCAGAAGCTCCGGGAGCTGGCGGACAGCATGGCTGCCGTCGGGCCGGTACCCCGGAGCATCGAAGAAATAAACAAGAAGAGAACCAGCTGGTTTTCCAAAGTGAAAACTAAGGTCTGTAAAATTATTTGTCATTTTTATTATTGTATTTCATGTATTAGTGTCAGCAAGATATTTTTTTATACAAACTGTACCTCGTGGTAGTAATTAAGGCCTATTCTCTACTCCCTACCTACCCATCTCCCCATTAGAGATGTAATTACAGTGGAATACTAATGAATAAGCATAATATTTGTCTTCATAAAAAACTTATTCATAATTTTTTTTTCTATCTATGAATCCTTATCCCATGTGTTCTAATTTTATTTGCATAAGGTAAGAATAATTAATATTTCATCATGAGAGCAATAATAATTATAACTTTCAACAGGCGTTGGACATAAAAAGAAAACTGGGGAGGACTGGGTCTGCACCCGTCGCGGAGGAGCTGTCCGAGCTTGAGGGGCGGGTGTGGGCCCTCATACCCGAGGTTAAGAAAACCGGTATGTATTGTACATGAGGAAATAGTCATTGGTTGTGTCTTTATTCATATGTTACTATTTTTAAATCAAAATAGATAAAATCTACAACTTATTGACCTTATGGAGACTCATCCTATATATACTGACTGACCCAGAATGCCTCTGTGGTAGTCGCCGCCTGTCTAGCAGGTTGGATTACCCCAATCCGGAACGCTAGTTCCAGGCACTCACGTAGGTTGGTTCGGTTTTCGGTTAGTTTGGACAGACCTAATCACACACAACACAACAACGTCATTTAATAAACAGGGATGTTTATTAATCACTTACTTCCCGGAAAGATCTGGAAGATCTTCCCCACAAGTACAGTACCCTAACACATGGGTGCTAGGTAACGCTGGATAGGCTAATCCGGAAGATTCGCCTAAGCACCAGGAAGGTTACGAGAACCCGCCTGCAAAGTGAGGGCCCAAGGGTCCGTTCCGTAGAAGAGACGCGCGAGGACAGCCTGTCGACCTACTGTGAACGCTGAGTATATATACTAAGCGTTACGTAATCCCGGTCTCCGCCGCGCCACTCTCGTTTGCGGCGTTGCCCGGAATCACTACACAGTAAGGATCGGCATATCGCACCACCTTCCATTGAAACAAACGAACACTGCTGGATTCCCATCCCACTACACCTCTAATGAGCTGGACTTGGTGTATTTATAGTGGGTTGATGATGTCACAATCTGCCACCCAGCATCACCCGCACTCCAGTGCGGTGGATGTGTACTGCAGTGGCGGCATACTATGGTACATAAATGTAAAGTTATGTATGCTTACAAATTTACCAATATAAAACACTTCTGTAAAATATTATTGTCATTATCCACCATCTCTCCATTCGTTTGCCCATGAGAGTCATGTACCTTATGTAGAAAGGCCCTCCATAGGCTAAGGATACTTGAGATTTAATTCAAATGCCATTGAAATACCCAGTTTCAGACCACAGTGACTTTGCAACTACCTGGTATTGATTTTCTTAGTTAGTTACCACTTTTGTTTCCAAAATAATGTCATTAACCATTCCTTTATCAGACTATTAACACTAAATTTAAACATCACTTTTGCTGATAAGGTCAGATCCACATGAAAAGCATATGTTACTTTGCATTTTCATATAGGAATTTCTGGAGGGATGGCAGTCGGATTCGCCACACCATGTAAGATTGTTTGTTTGTTTGTGGTTTAACGTCCCAGGGGACCCTGAGGGTATATAGGGACTATCAATGATTTAACTTTTCACTTTCATAGACTTATTTCAGTCAATTATTTTCAATGTTTCAAATACTTTATATAAAATCAAAGAGATTTGTCTCTTTCAAAAACATGATGATATCTTTCTTTGGAATAGTTTCAAACAACATTTTCATGTTGTTACTGTTTTTCAAATGCTTTCTTCTATTCTTTTGTACCCTTTTACAGTTCAGCAGGATATGCTCGACAGTGATGGTTACATTGCATGCTTGGCATATTGGGGGATTTTCCCCTTTCAGGAGATATTCGTGTGTAAGTCTGGAGTGACCTATTTTCAGACGGGTCAACTTCACCTGTTCACTACGACTTAATCCCCCACAGTTTCTCTTCCCATTCACAGTTGAGTGAATGGTATGTAGTTTGTTTCTTATTTGCTTGTTCCAGTCAGATTGCCATTTATTCATTGTCATTTCTCTTATTGGAGCTGTCATATCCGTGTGTGGAATTTTCACTGTACCGGGATGCAACTTCAGAGCTTTCTTTGCTGCTCTGTCTGCCTCTTCATTTCCATCAATTCCTATGTGGCTTGGTAGCCAGCATAGAACTATGTCTTTCCTTCTTTTCTTCAAAATGGAAATCCTCTCTCGAACTTCTCTTACCAAAGGGTTTGTCGGAGAGTATTGGAGGATACTTTGAAGACATGACTTTGAGTCAGAATATATGATGAATTTACGATGGTGTGAGACACCTGCCCAGTATAGGGCTTTCAGTATTGCACTGGTCTCTGCAGTGAAAATACTGGCCTGGCCAGGTAATGCAGCAGTCAGATTACCATATGGTGTATGGACAGCAAAGGCCACTTTTTGTCCTTCTTTCGACCCATCAGTGTATATGGGAATGTACTCTTTGTGGTCCTTCTCTATCTTTTCCAGTTCAGTTTTGAACTGGAAAGTGCTAGTTTCACCTTTTTTGTTCTTACTTAGATCAAGAATAATCCCAGGTTTTTCCTCCAGCCAGGGAGGTGCACTTGATGGAGTTAGCTCCCTCAGATCATTGAGAGGGAGGTTTGTTTTCTCCAAGAGACTTCTGATAGAAGTAGCATATGGTGAGGCTACTCTTGGTTTGTTCTCAAATAGTCTCTGGTTATTCTTTTTGAATATTGTCTCATGTGTTGGGTTTCTCGAGTTTACCTTTGTCTTGATTGCATACTGTAGAGATAATGTCTCTCTACGGAGCTCAAGTGGTGGTATCAGAGCTTCTATTTCCAAACTCTTTTGGGGAGAGGTGCGGAATGCACCAAGACAAAGTCTAAGGCCTTGGTTCTGGATTGGTTTTAGTCTGTTCAGATAGCTTTTGCTGGCTGAGCCATACACTATGGATCCATAGTCTAATCTTGATTGAATGTAGGCTTTGTAGAGAGTGATCAAGATCTCTCTATCGGCCCCCCACCTTGTATGGCAGAGGACCTTCAGTAAATTCAGGGCTTTTTGACATTTTCTCCTCACATATTCTATGTGAGGTTTGAAAGATAGTTTGTCGTCAAAAATCATTCCCAGAAATTTCACCTCAGTTTTTACAGATATTTTGCTGTCGTGTAAGAGGAGGTTTGCTTCATGCTCACATCCCCTCTTTCTGCAGAAATGGACACACATGGTTTTGGTTTGGGAGAATCTGAAACCATTTTCAGTGGTCCATGTTTCCAAGTGATGTAGTGCTGTCTGTAGTTTTCTTTCCACTGTCGTCACGCTTTTAGATCTGTATCACATGACAAAGTCATCAACGTACAGGCTGGCATTGACTTCAGAGGGCAGATTCTTGGTGATCTCATTTATCTTTATGCCAAACAGAGTAACAGAAAGTACGCAGCCTTGAGGCACTCCCATTTCCTGGTCAACCCGATCAGAGGATGTTGTACCTACACGTACAGTTAAAACCCTGTTGGCAAGGAAGTTTGAGATGAACTTAGTCATTCTTCCACGCAGACCTAGTCTATGTATGTCTTGCAGAATACCATACTTCCACGTGGTATCGTAAGCTTTCTCTAGGTCAAAGAATATGCCAATCACATGTTCATTTCTGGCAAATCCTTCTCTGATGAAATTCTCCAAGTAAACAAGATTGTCACATGTGCTTCTGTTTTTCCGGAAACCTGCTTGAACAGGGTTCAAGTGGTTACCAGACTCCAGAAACCAGGGCCCTGTTTTTCAGTCACGACAATCGTTATGGGCGACATGTTTTTGCCATCAGTGTTCGATAGACACGACACTTTAGTGAATAGGCGATATGTCGTGAGTCTAAGAGGCGTAGGGCAGCCAAACGTGTTTTTCAGTCACGACAATCGTGGGGTCACGTGATTGAAAATGTCGCCCAAATTGTCGTTGGTTCATGACAGCTATGGACATGTCGTACAGAATGAGCAACTTCACTTCCCCTAGGAATTAAGCAATGAAATTTTAGCACGAGTAAGGTATACATATAATCGATAAATGTTCCAAATATGGAGAAAATCGGCGACACCGTTCCGAAGTTATAGGCGTTTCAATTTCGTCATAGCAATTGTCTGCTCTGGTGGCCAGTGTATTTTCCCGACGCCTCCGCTAATTTATGCAGCGCCCTTGACATTCTTTGACTTGACTGCCATCGGGAGGTGGGAGGGGGTGACTGGCCACCAGAGCAGACGATTCCTATGACGAATTTCAAACACCGATAACTTCGGAACGGTGCAGCCTATTTTCTTCATATTTGGTACGATTATAGGTCATATGTATCCCTTACTCGTGTTAAAATTTCATGGCTTAATTCCGTCGGGAAGTGGGAAAATCCTCTATATACGCACAGTGATGTGTTATAGAACCTAAGACAGTTCTATACTTGTCGTAGCGGCCGACATTTTTCGCGGCGATCGTCAGTGCCGCACTACGATCGTGTCTATAGAACAGCGGCCATTTTGTGTCTTGAAAACTGTCGTGGAATCGCTGGACGATCGTACGGTATCGTTGCCCGACGATGTCGTTACTGAAAAACAAGGCCCAGGTCAGCCGATTGTTTACCATTCTCTCCATGGTCTTGGCAATGCAACTTGTCATGGCTATGGGTCTATAGCTTGATGGAAGGCTATGATCCTTTCCTGGTTTCGGTATAGGGATTACAGTTGCCTCCGACCATGATTTTGGGTACAGGCCTTGAAGCCACAGTTTGTTTAAGATACTCAACAATAGGTCTAGCTGCTCCCCTGGTAGGTGTTTTAACATTTGATAATGAATATCATCTGGCCCAGGGGAGGAATCCTTTGCGTCATTGAGGGCATGACTCAGTTCCTCAAATGAAAAGGGTAGGTTGTAGTCCTCTTCATTGTTGGAGGTGAAGTTAAGTTGAGTCTGCTCTTTTGCTTCTTTGTGTCGTAGAAAGCCAGCCTATCTAACAATGGACACCACCTGTGTAAGTTCTTAAAGTATTTCATAGACATTCGTACACAGGTGTATAATAATTAATTTCTCTTCTGTGTAATTGACCTAGGCGGACAAGCTGTCCAATAAGTACAACTACATTGGAAAAAAGAATGTCGGATGTCAAGCTGTAATCACTACAATAGACATAAGGATATTCTTGCACCAGTAATTATTGTATTTGTAATTCTTACTTTTTTTAAAAATAATTATTCATTTCAGTCATGTCGAAGGCCTCTACTGTCAAGCCTGTGGATACCAAGGTGAGAAAGAAATACTTAGAAGTTATGGCCTGAAGGACCATACAGGGCCCTGTTTTTCAGTGGCGACAAACATTCTGAAAAACTCAGCTTGAGATCGTCACAACTGAAAAACAGGGCCCAGAATCGTGGTGGGTAGGACCCCGGCTTTAGTGTGGTCTGAGGTGTGCTTATTGTCCATTTCACATAAAATCGTTAGCAGGGTGTTGCATCAATATTCTGTGAACATTTCATTATTATGTATCAAATATATTCTGTTTTATTCCACAAAAACTATTTTTCGTATCATTCTTATGGGTAGGTCTCACCAGGCAATCAATCAGAGCCAACAGAGGGTAAATACACTTTCTCTTCTGTGTAATACTCCGAGTATCACATTCTATGAAATAATTACTGTAGAGAGACATAGTGTGACCGAATGGTTTGGTTTATCGTCAATTTTACTATGAATAATCTAACGTTGCTGGGTGTTGACTAACTTCTGGTTACTGTTGCGGTTGACTTTTACAGCCCCGTTTGACATTTACTGCCTAATTTGAGGTTCAGACATTTCCGGTTCTTATCGATATAAGCTTATAATTGCAGATATATAAATAGGGAGATCACATACTGTTGCAGAGAGGATATAAAATGAGTATGTAAGGCCTTACCTCCTAGCTTTGCCTTATTCCCCCAGAACATAGTTTCCCTCTTATATATAAGAAAATAGAACTGTAAGGCAATGGGTTTTCTGTACAAGATTTATTCACACGTTTGCTTTATAGATATCAACACTTTTACTACTCTCATTGTCATTAAGAAAATATACATATAATTAATGTTGCACCACTTATTATTAAATGGAAGGTCTTAGTGTTCTGTACATCATTGAGGCTAATTGGAAATTGGCAGTAATTATACGGGAGGAATGTGTGGCGCCACCTTGCGCTTACGCGATCATGTCGCAGATGCGCACAGTACTCCACAGAGGGCGCCTCCAGCGATCGTTCTGTCCATAATTACTCAATATAACTCTGTTAGATAAATACATAGAGCTGTACTAAGAGAAAACGTGGTTACTGTGCCCGAAGGGATGGCTGCTCGAGGTCTTTTTATGCCATAAGTATGTCCCGACGCCGCAGGCGGAGGGACATATTTATGGCATAAAAAGGCCGAGAATGGCATCCCTACGGGCTCAGTCACTACGTTTTCTTATTATTACATATCTAAATACAAAAAAAAACGCCATTTTAAATACTTATGATATCTACCAATTGACCCGATGGTCACAGTGCGCCCGAATATCCAGTACGGGCGCAGTGCGCCCAAACATTATCTATACTCCACCCCCAACCAGCGGGTAGTATTTCATAGACATTCGGCCATAGGTCTGTAATAATATACTAGAGTGCCGACTCACGATGTTTGCCGTAGGCTGTGCGAACTATGTTGAGTTTGAGTGAAAGCTGCGCATCTTACTGTGCTATAACATCTGGGGGGTGTTTCACTCGTTATGTACGATACGATGGCTGGACGATACGAGCTATCAAACGATGTACGAGGTTTGCCACGATCCATGGCCAATGTCGTTACATAAAGCACATCGTAGCCAAACACGGGATTCGTTCGTAGAAATTATAGTATATTTGACACAGATCGTACGATACGACAGGTTGGACGACAATCGTTTAGAACAGGGTAAGGTGCCCGTATATTGCCGAACTCTCCGTTCACAATTCTAGTTCCGGTAAACACGTAGTGTGTCCATTCTCTCTTCGACTACGCTTCGCACGAAAACGCATTCTGCAAATTCGGTAAGATTAATAATATTACTCATATATTATGACTTCCTATAGCTTAATTACACATCATAGAATATAAATTGGAACTTAGATATAGTTGTCATCGCGTAATATGTTAGTTGTTCGATGATTTTTTATTTGAAAGTGCAAAATCCCCTTTTATCGTCCATTGGTTCGTAGCCTATGGCTTTTACTGTGGGTAGTTATACTTTCCTTACACTTTACGTTGTATTCACAGAGATGTCCGGAAACAAAGAACATAACCCCAAACCTCCACCACCATCGGCTGCAGTTAATACGAAACGTCGTCCTGTGTGGCGACCGGACGAGGTACAGGCATTAATGCACGCCGCTATTCGTGATCGAGTAATATTGAAAGGCAACTTCAAGGGTCCGGGCGGTGGACGTATTCAAAAAGAAGAGGCTTGGACGCGTGTCACTGGTAAGCATATATATATACTTTATTTAATAATATTTATAATGAATATATATTAATATTATAAATTTTAAATGGTATTAAAATATAGCCTGAATTATGGCTAATTTTATGATATGATGGAATTTTAAAATGAATTTCCCCACATATTTTATATATAATAATTTCTGGCCGATCCCAATTAACCTTGTGGTATTTGTTTATCATCCAGTATTAATCTCACCCATGTGTTTCAATATATATACTTTCAGATGCAGTTAACAGTGCCTCTAGGTACGTCCGTTCTGATGTGGAATGCAAAAAGAAATTAACACACTTTGTGTCCGAGTGCAAATCACATGTAAGTATTTTAAATTAAATAAATTGTATTAAAAATTAATTTTTTATCATCACCTATTGTAAAGTAAATAGAGGATGATTTTATTTGTAATCCATACAGTTAGGATCTCAGATTATCACCTCAAGCACATGAGTAATGTTAAATAATAACCACAAAAATACATATTATTAGCCGTTCACTGGCAATGCACCCAACAGCTATTAGAAATATTAGGGTCTAGGGTGAGAGGGAATAGTAATTTAAAAATTCATATACTATCTATATATAATTTAACATTTTTCTCTTTTAGAATAACAAACTGAAAACCCTTTGGAATACGACTGGTGCTGCTTCCAATGACGATATTGGGCCTCTCAATGAGCTTGAGGAGCTGTGTTTGGAATTCGCTGGGGAGGAAACAGTCAATGGTATGTATATAAATTACCAGATAATTATGATATAAAATCACAATAATGTAATCAATTAATGTGTATTAATCTAAGAAATAAACATATATATAACCAGTATTGCAGCGTTAACATTTATCTCTGTATATCAACAATATTAAATACAAATTGTCGCCCTTATGTGTAGAATAAGAAAGGATCATTCATTTCTAACCAGTCTTCCAACGGGGAGTAATATTTTCTTGGGTTTATTTTTAAATGTAATTATATAATGGATAAATATTTATTGAGATAACAATAAAATTAAATGAAATACCATATTTCTTACACTTCATTTTTAGGTATTCAGGGTGGTGTTGAGACTAATGCCATGCAGTGCAGCGAAAATATAGAACCCAGTCCGTTGAAAAAGATAATCAACAATCTACTAAGTGTCGCTGTAGTCTCCTCAGGGAAAAAAATTCCGTCTGCAACGGTCAGTGTACCTCCTAAGGATAATGATGAAGAGACGTCCTCGGTTAAGATACCCAGAAAAAAAAAATCGTCTGCTACACATTCCTCGTCGCAGATTATGGTGGAGGCCGATGTTCATAGTCGTGATGCAACGCCGAGTGAAGCCTCTTTTGTATCTAATGATGAGATTGGTACTATTGAACCAATCTCTAACGTCCTCAGCATAGATACTTCTCTGCCATACATGGAAGGATGCAAGGTGTATGGTACATATATTTTTTTTTTTATATAATGGTGCACGATTGTCTCAGGTTTATACCCCAGTAGTTATGATTTAATTTAATTTCAGACCTTGATATTTTTCTCTGAAATACTCGCCTCATTCCATTCAGACACACTAACCATGTCTTTCTATATTATAAATATATATAGGATTAAAAATATAAATCTATTGAAGCATATTAGATTTTCTGTAGATCCTGTGGGTGTTAGGTTTTCTCTCCACACCAGCTAGATTCTGTCATTTGCTCGATAGCCGTCTTATCTAAATATATTGAATTTATTTGGTTAAATTTTTTATTTAGATCTGTCACTGCCATGGGACAAAGATTTAGATATGCCGAAAATCAAAACACCTGAAAATGATGCTATGACAGATTGTCTCCTGACGATCTCCACATGCCAGCAGCAAATCACAAACACCATAAAGTCGGTATCAACTACAAGTATGGAAGGTGAATATATATATTTTATTAACATAAAAAAAATATTTTTATTGGCTATATAATGCTTATCATATATCAGCTCAATGTATATCACAGTAAGCCTGTCGCCAGAGCATCTACACTTATTTTTGAATACCCTTCTCAGCGTCAATTGCAAAAACAAATAGTCTATAAAAAAATTTATATTATATCATATTTATACAGTGACACAAAATCTTCAAAAGATGGAGACTAATTCGGGAGAATTGCAGCGTGAGACCTTACAGACGCTCAAGATGATACAGTCAAACACCCTAAAGATTGCCGAAGTACAGGATAAAATGCTGACAGGTATTAACAAAATATATATTTATATAATCACATAATCTATATACAATATATATGAGAAAAATCGTAGTTAGATCTTAGATAAATAAAATGGGAATTATAATCCACAAATTTCGTACTTTTTTTCACTATGAACCACAAGTCAGCCAACTAAATTAATAAATATCATAACATATCTTTTATTTCTTTTAGTTTTGCAGTCAATGACCTCAACAAAACAGTACAAGGTGATCCCCCAGGAATGCACGACTGTAGAAATCGAGGATCATACAGAAGTAGATGAAGATGAGAAAGATTCTATCGCTGAACAGGATGATGGGGAAAGTAAGCGATCTTCTTCACCCCCACCGACACCATCACGCAGATCCAAGAGATCAAAGAAGAATGTGACCAAAGTGAAAAATGTTTAAGTTATTGGAGTATTTAGTTAGATGGTAAAAACATTTTGTTTTTTCAGAGATTATCCTATATTAAGTGTTACAATGTTATTTAGAAATGTTCAGTGATGTATCTTTGACGTTTGGCATGTGCTACACGGCCAACAGGATCATCATTAACTCTAGGTGGTGGTTGTTGTCTATTTCTTGCACGAGGCCTTTCCATTTCGTCTACTTCATCTTCTAGATGGGGCAGTTTGCGATCAATGCAGATGTTGTGTAATACACAACAAGCAACGATTATTTGTGATGCCTTTTTTGGGTCGTGAATTAGGTAGCCAGCACTTGTATCAAGGCATCTAAAATTAAAAAAAATTTGAGATTATTTTTAATGTTATTTTTCATAACTGTAGTTAAGCATGATATCACTATAAACAAATTAAAACATGTAGTGGTAGGCATTTCAGTAAAGATATTTTTATTGTTGGCGTGCATTATTATTTTTTTAAGGATATAGACGTATAACCTTATTTTTCTTGATGAAAAATTGATTAATATTTTGTTAATGTTTCCTACCTGAAACGTTGTTTCAACAAACCAAACGTTTGTTCAACAATCGCTCGGGTGTGCATATGCCATTCGTTGAAACGGCGCGTTTGATCATCTTGTGGGTTAAGTATAGGAGGTATGAGGTACTCCATCACGGGATATCTTAAAGGAAAATAAAAAGTAAATAATCACTGTTAGGGTTATTGTTTTAACATAGAAGGATGTTTGAAAAGATTGCCAAAAAAATTAATTTATAAATATCATAGTTAAGTTGTGTTTTGGGCATACTGTTGTGAAAAAAAAATAAGTTCAATAAAATCATTGTTTGAACACAGTCAATGGTTATTGTGGATTTATAGTATACATTTAGAAAATTTTATATATAATTACCCAGAATCTCCTAGTAGGAAGTAGTCTCCGAAGTTGGCCAATTCTCCTAATGTGAATATGTCTGAGTTCTTGAATACATGAGTATCATGGCAACTCCCCGGGAAACGTGCATTTACAGCAGTGATTTTCCTATTAGCATCAGCGATCATCTAAGGAAGAGATCATAAAGATTAGATTATTATAACTACATTAAATAGATATAAAATAAATATATTTCATATAATTTTGTCTATATAAAAATGCTATCATACATATTTTAACCTTAGATTTTAATATGTCTTCAAAAATATATTTTTCTTACCATAACGTTGAGGCTACTGTATCCTTTGCGATTTATGTAGTTAGCCTGAAGCTCAGGAGGCGATTTTACCGCAATGTGTGTTCCATCCACACATCCTATACAGAGTGGTTTATTGTTGAACTTCTCGTAGAAATCACCAGCGATTTCTTGCTTTTGCTCAATACTTCTTGGCCATATAATAAAGTCATCTTTTATGGAAAGCAAATAATCCACGACATCTTTCACACATCGAGATACTGTAGCTTTTGATACTCCTTGGGCATCTCCCACAACGCTAAAGTTTGCACCTGTAGCTAGATACCTCAATCCAAGACAGAACTGAAAAATATAAAAAGCAATTATTATAGTATAAATAGGCGTGATCCACTCATAAATATGTAATATGCTATATAATAATTATCTAATGACATAAGTGCAATCCTAATAACATATAAAATTGTTAGATAATAAATAGATAATAAAAATAATACTTATATATTAACAAATTATTTACTTACTCTTTCCTCGGCAGAAATACATCCCCCACGACCAGTGAGTTGGCTTGAACAATGTTCAGACTGTGCATAGTCTGCAGCTAGGGCTTTCACCGTCTGTTTATCTAAACGAAATCGTCTGATAAAGGACCGGTCCTCGTAGCTATCGATTGGATTCGTACGAGGATGAAACTGTCGAATTGCACGTCCAAGTATATCGCGACCTGCCATGTTTCTTAAAAGACGCTTATACCTACCCATTCGGAATAAAAACACAATCAACTCTTAGAGTACAAGCAAAATCGTACAAGGCCTACGACACCCCCTGGACATGTCTTACGTTACGAGAATTTAGGACGATGTAAGACGATTTAGACGATGTAGGTCACCAATCATGTAACGAGAATGGGGCCTGAAATTTTATCTTATCGTATGAATCTCGTTGATCAACGATACGATGGTCCATGTAACGACAATGGCCCTACGACCATCGTGGGACTTTTTATGTGATCTTACGATGGTCGTACGATCCTTATGTAACGGGGCCCTGGTTCTGTCAGTATGAACGCGAGTAGCACTTTCAGCTCTATGAGAAGTAGCTGTATCTAAGTTGTTGTTCTGAATTGATTACTGCTATCTGTAACGAAGCACACCAAGATAATTACCTAGACAGTCGTGTGTTCTTTATGCATTGTCATGTTCCAATGATAATTTACAGTGTTCGATGATAATTTACAGTGTGTACCGAACTCCGCGTAAAGGCCTCGTTCCGTACACACCGTAAATTATCATCTTGTCCTGTGACTCGTACAGCATGGTCAGGACATTCTATATAAGTATTTGGGGGCTTGACGCGCTGAGGCCGGGCGCGCCGAGAGGCTGGACACGCCAACACGGCCGGTGGACGGACACGCCATGAATAGGGCTGCGATAAATGGCCGACCCCCTAAGATGTCGCATCTATAGTACACTTGCAGCAAAAACATGTCGCCTATAACGATGGTCGTGATTAAAAAACAAGGCCCAGGGTCGCGCCTCCAGTCTAGTACAGCTCTATGATAGATACAAGTACTACGTGCTTCTGTAGAATGAAGAATGGTAGAAAAATTGCCCAAAGTACATTTGTCTTTACAATGACACATAAACAGCCTAATATAAATAAGGATGCTGCATTCCCCTATAAGTTATGCAGCATCCAAATACAGTATGGGATTTCAAGAAACAATTTCATCAGTACTTGAAAGGCGCGATACATCTAAGACCTTTGCATATGAAATACATGTCTGCTAAAAGAATTGTTAACTACATGTTGTGAAGCCTACATTCCAATTTACAATCTAAATATACAAATTGGCCCTTTTCAAAACATCCAGTCCATTATGTACATGGTAAAAAAACGTGGAAATGATAATTTACAGTATATACAGTACAAAAAAATTAAATTACGAAAGTTTAAGAAGAACTTGTTTTGAAAGGGTTACAAGCTCCCTTAAAAGAAGATTTTGCTCCTCCTGGAGCCGCTCCATAGTTTTGAAATGATTTTGGTGGAGGATCATCGATTCATTATGGGCCGCCTCCCAGGTCAAAGACTGTAATATGAAGCAGTACATTAGATACAAGATTAGTATGCTATTGTAGCAAACAGTGATGAAAAAGGAAAAGGAGGAGATGCACTAAAAAATGTCATTGGTTGTCTGATGAGGAGCTTAGAACTCAATTTTGTTTATATTTCAGATTTCCATTGAGGAGGTGGAGCAGATGGACGGAGCAGGGAGGAAAAATTGATGATAATATACCTATTGTGCATAATAGTAATGGCCTTCATGGCCCTCAGTACTGCGGTCATGTCGCTACTTTATGGCGTTTTGGGCCATAAATTCTAAGTATCTCTTACTCACCTTGTTTGCCACAGACTTTGCTTTAGAGCGCTTGGGCGAGACTGAAATGTATAATTATAACGGAGGCGGAATTGGAATACAGGGGATTTATTTCAGTAAGACACGTTCATAGAACTGTAGATTACATGGAATGTGAACATCGTAATCTTAGAAAAGTCATGAGTATTTAGTGTCCGTAGTAAATAGCCCTGAAATAGAAAATGTTCTCAAACGTGAGAAATCATGCCAAAGGGCATAGGCATAAATGCCCTAGAACGTGAGTCTTTGACGAAAACGGTGCGGGTGGGCGGGTTCCGAAGCAGACGCTGTCTTGACGATCGCTGGAGGCGCCCTCTGTGGAGTACTGTGCGCATCTGCGACATGATCGCGTAAGCGCAAGGTGGCGCCACACATTCCTCCCGTATAATTACTGCCAATTTCCAATTAGCCTCAATTATAACGGAGGCGGAATTGGAATACAGGGGATTTATTTCAGTAAGACACGTTCATAGAACTGTAGATTACATGGAATGTGAACATCGTAATCTTAGAAAAGTCATGAGTATTTAGTGTCCGTAGTAAATAGCCCTGAAATAGAAAATGTTCTCAAACGTGAGAAATCATGCCAAAGGGCATAGGCATAAATGCCAAACTTATTATTACAGTCAGGAAGGGAGCGACGTCCTTCCCGACGGGGGTAAGTAAGGCCTAATGCCCGTGGCACTGTTCCAGGTGCCAAGATGGGAGATGACACTCTGGGGAACCCCCGCAGCCACGGCATCGTGGACTGCCCCCCTCCTCAAGGAGTGGAGTGTCACTCTCTCGGCCGCCGGGAATCCCACGGCCGCCAGGGCAGCGCGCATGACGGCGCACAACGGCCGAGAGGTCAAAGGGGTTGATGATGAGAGGATGAACGCTGGCGCCCGTGGAGGGGCCGGAACGGCCGCGACGTAGTTGGTATAGGCGTCTACCGGGCAGATCAGCGGATCCGCCAAGCGCGGGAGATCGACCACGTGAGGGGGGGCCGCACGTGACCGTGTTTTAGTCGATCTCACGTGGATCCTGAGGAGTCCATGCTGGGGTTGTATATCCGCTCGCTGTAGGGTGTGGGGGCCGCCCCACGAGGTCAACGACGGGGACACGAGGTTCGAGGCCCGTAGAAAGGTGAAATACGCAATGAGGAGTGCCGCCCGGAGGACGAGGGCCGAGGGCCCGGCCCTGGATAAGTAGAGAAGCACGTGCCGGAGTTCTGGAAGGCGAACTGCAGGGGCGGGTGCCGGGATGTGGGTGGAGAGGCGCCTGGTACCGCGCTGAACCGCGAGGACCTCGTCCGCAAAAAGCGGTGCCGGGTCCCCGCCATGGCGGCGTATCCAGGTCCGGGCTCCTGATAGATAATTGGCGGCCGTTGCCGGGGCCCGAAATGAATTGGCTAGGGCCTGGGTGTAGAGGGCCCCGTAGGCAACGGTCGGCCAGCGAGGGTCGAATCCTGATGAGACGGCGAAACGCACGTAGGCCTGGGCCTGAATGAGGTGGTTCTGGCGCGTCGAGGGGGCCTCAGCCGACGCCAGGGATGCCATCATCTGGGCATGCAGGGGGGTGCCGGTGCCTAGATAGGATGGAAGCAAAAACATCTATGTCAAATACGGGGTTGATAATTACAGAGGAACGGCCGCCAGGAGCGATGGCTTCCGCAACGGCCGCGTACACAAAACTGACATCAACATCCCACAAGGCGGCGGCCAACCAGATCTCGCGGGCCACGGCCGATACGACCGGGTCGTTAGTTCGGCCTGAGGCGAGGGCCTCAACTGGCGCCATGTCATCCGTGTGGACGACGACGGCCGCCCCGGGTGGCGCCCTCGCGCCGAGGGTAGCAATGCCCTGTAGAATGGCTACCGCGTGGAACCGGAACCCGGGGCCGAGGGCGGCCGCGGTGCCGGGCGCCTCCTGGCGCAAGCTCGCGGTGGCCGTTTGAGCGACGATGACCGCGTCCCTGCTAGACACGAAGATACTGAACGGTTCTCTGTGTGGGGCGACCAAGACTACTCCGTTGGCGGCCGTTGCGTAACGTGTAAACCAGCGAAAGTCCTCTTTTACCGCCGCTGGGATGGTCGCCACGCCCACTCCCGGGACTCGAGGTAGGAAGGCGAGAGCACGGGCGACGAACTTGCGGGCTTGTGATACGCAACGGGCGACGTATATGAGGCGGCCGACGATGGACTGGAGGCGGGCCCGGGTGATGGCTTTACGGGCGATCCACGCCTTGCACTCCCTTACCACGTCGGCGAGCCGATCTTCCGGGATGCGCAGGCCCAGGCCTACGTGCGTTTCGCCGTCTCATCAGGATTCGACCCTCGCTGGCCGACCGTTGCCTACGGGGCCCTCTACACCCAGGCCCTAGCCAATTCATTTCGGGCCCCGGCAACGGCCGCCAATTATCTATCAGGAGCCCGGACCTGGATACGCCGCCATGGCGGGGACCCGGCACCGCTTTTTGCGGACGAGGTCCTCGCGGTTCAGCGCGGGTACCAGGCGCCTCTCCACCCACATCCCGGCACCCGCCCCTGCAGTTCGCCTTCCAGAACTCCGGCACGTGCTTCTCTACTTATCCAGGGCCGGGCCCTCGGCCCTCGTCCTCCGGGCGGCACTCCTCATTGCGTATTTCACCTTTCTACGGGCCTCGAACCTCGTGTCCCCGTCGTTGACCTCGTGGGGCGGCCCCCACACCCTACAGCGAGCGGATATACAACCCCAGCATGGACTCCTCAGGATCCACGTGAGATCGACTAAAACACGGTCACGTGCGGCCCCCCCCTCACGTGGTCGATCTCCCGCGCTTGGCGGATCCGCTGATCTGCCCGGTAGACGCCTATACCAACTACGTCGCGGCCGTTCCGGCCCCTCCACGGGCGCCAGCGTTCATCCTCTCATCATCAACCCCTTTGACCTCTCGGCCGTTGTGCGCCGTCATGCGCGCTGCCCTGGCGGCCGTGGGATTCCCGGCGGCCGAGAGAGTGACACTCCACTCCTTGAGGAGGGGGGCAGTCCACGATGCCGTGGCTGCGGGGGTTCCCCAGAGTGTCATCTCCCATCTTGGCACCTGGAACAGTGCCACGGGCATTAGGCCTTACTTACCCCCGTCGGGAAGGACGTCGCTCCCTTCCTGACTGTAATAATAAGTTTGGCATTTATGCCTATGCCCTTTGGCATGATTTCTCACGTTTGAGAACATTTTCTATTTCAGGGCTATTTACTACGGACACTAAATACTCATGACTTTTCTAAGATTACGATGTTCACATTCCATGTAATCTACAGTTCTATGAACGTGTCTTACTGAAATAAATCCCCTGTATTCCAATTCCGCCTCCGTTATAATTGAGGCTAATTGGAAATTGGCAGTAATTATACGGGAGGAATGTGTGGCGCCACCTTGCGCTTACGCGATCATGTCGCAGATGCGCACAGTACTCCACAGAGGGCGCCTCCAGCGATCGTCAAGACAGCGTCTGCTTCGGAACCCGCCCACCCGCACCGTTTTCGTCAAAGACTCACGTTCTAGGGCATTTATGCCTATGCCCTTTGGCATGATTTCTCACGTTTGAGAACATTTTCTATTTCAGGGCTATTTACTACGGACACTAAATACTCATGACTTTTCTAAGATTACGATGTTCACATTCCATGTAATCTACAGTTCTATGAACGTGTCTTACTGAAATAAATCCCCTGTATTCCAATTCCGCCTCCGTTATAATTATACATTTCAGTCTCGCCCAAGCGCTCTAAAGCAAAGTCTGTGGCAAACAAGGTGAGTAAGAGATACTTAGAATTTATGGCCCAAAACGCCATAAAGTAGCGACATGACCGCAGTACTGAGGGCCATGAAGGCCATTACTATTATGCACAATAGGTATATTATCATCAATTTTTCCTCCCTGCTCCGTCCATCTGCTCCACCTCCTCAATGGAAATCTGAAATATAAACAAAATTGAGTTCTAAGCTCCTCATCAGACAACCAATGACATTTTTTAGTGCATCTCCTCCTTTTCCTTTTTCATCACTGTTTGCTACAATAGCATACTAATCTTGTATCTAATGTACTGCTTCATATTACAGTCTTTGACCTGGGAGGCGGCCCATAATGAATCGATGATCCTCCACCAAAATCATTTCAAAACTATGGAGCGGCTCCAGGAGGAGCAAAATCTTCTTTTAAGGGAGCTTGTAACCCTTTCAAAACAAGTTCTTCTTAAACTTTCGTAATTTAATTTTTTTGTACTGTATATACTGTAAATTATCATTTCCACGTTTTTTTACCATGTACATAATGGACTGGATGTTTTGAAAAGGGCCAATTTGTATATTTAGATTGTAAATTGGAATGTAGGCTTCACAACATGTAGTTAACAATTCTTTTAGCAGACATGTATTTCATATGCAAAGGTCTTAGATGTATCGCGCCTTTCAAGTACTGATGAAATTGTTTCTTGAAATCCCATACTGTATTTGGATGCTGCATAACTTATAGGGGAATGCAGCATCCTTATTTATATTAGGCTGTTTATGTGTCATTGTAAAGACAAATGTACTTTGGGCAATTTTTCTACCATTCTTCATTCTACAGAAGCACGTAGTACTTGTATCTATCATAGAGCTGTACTAGACTGGAGGCGCGACCCTGGGCCTTGTTTTTTAATCACGACCATCGTTATAGGCGACATGTTTTTGCTGCAAGTGTACTATAGATGCGACATCTTAGGGGGTCGGCCATTTATCGCAGCCCTATTCATGGCGTGTCCGTCCACCGGCCGTGTTGGCGTGTCCAGCCTCTCGGCGCGCCCGGCCTCAGCGCGTCAAGCCCCCAAATACTTATATAGAATGTCCTGACCATGCTGTACGAGTCACAGGACAAGATGATAATTTACGGTGTGTACGGAACGAGGCCTTTACGCGGAGTTCGGTACACACTGTAAATTATCATCGAACACTGTAAATTATCATTGGAACATGACAATGCATAAAGAACACACGACTGTCTAGGTAATTATCTTGGTGTGCTTTGTTACAGATAGCAGTAATCAATTCAGAACAACAACTTAGATACAGCTACTTCTCATAGAGCTGAAAGTGCTACTCGCGTTCATACTGACAGAACCAGATGTTATAGCACAGTAAGATGCGCAGCTTTCACTCAAACTCAACATAGTTCGCACAGCCTACGGCAAACATCGTGAGTCGGCACTCTAGTATATTATTACAGACCTATGGCCGAATGTCTATGAAATACTACCCGCTGGTTGGGGGTGGAGTATAGATAATGTTTGGGCGCACTGCGCCCGTACTGGATATTCGGGCGCACTGTGACCATCGGGTCAATTGGTAGATATCATAAGTATTTAAAATGGCGTTTTTTTTTGTATTTAGATATGTAATAATAAGAAAACGTAGTGACTGAGCCCGTAGGGATGCCATTCTCGGCCTTTTTATGCCATAAATATGTCCCTCCGCCTGCGGCGTCGGGACATATTTATGGCATAAAAAGACCTCGAGCAGCCATCCCTTGGGGCACAGTAACCACGTTTTCTCTTAGTACAGCTCTATGTATTTATCTAACAGAGTTATATTGAGTAATTATGGACAGAAAACAGTTTCTTAAATCCAAATTTTGGTTGCAATTAAGCCTAATTCAGGGGTGTCAGAATGTTTTGAAAGTGGGGGGGGGGCGAACTGAAAAATTGCTGACTTTTTTCTTGGTATGAAATCAGACAATTGCCTGTTCCTCTGGATTTACTGTAAATCTGCGAAAAGTCAGACTTTGACACTTTTCCACAGTGAAAAGTCAGGACCTAGCCATCACTGCATACTAAACAGTCAGATTTTGACATTTTTCCACAGTAAAAAGTCAAGACAGGTTTTACACACGTTTGAGTAAAATTTGAAGCTGCTGACTTTTTTGGGTTAGCAAAAAAGTGGGGGGGCAGTCGCCCCCCTTGCCCCCCTATTCTGACGCCACTTTAATTGTATACAGTCCATGGTGCCAAAGCAATATCTATACACACATGAGAGACTTCATATTTTCCATGGTGTTAGGTAATACAGAAAGACATGGTTAGTGTGTCTGTATGGAATCTGTTCAGAGACATTTCGGTCAGAAATACTCACCGGATGCGAAGAATTAGGTGAGTATTTCCTACCAATATATCGATGAACAGATGGAGTTCAGACACACTCACTATGTCTTTTTATTATTATATACCGAAATTCGATTATAATGTCATTTTTTACTTCTACGTGGGGCTACTGACACTCGCCTCTATGTGAAAAATTGTTGGGTTAGGCCCTGGCGCACAAGATGCCCTGCGGCAGCAGCTGCAGCATCTACCACAACCTCATCAATCTGATTGGCGTTGTTCCCTTCCGCCATGTCTACATCAGCTGTAACAGAGATTTTATAATCAGTATTCATATAGAATGTCCTGACCATGCTGTACAAGTCACAGAATGAGATGGTAATTAACAGTTTGTATGCACAGAGGTGTTTATAATCAAGTTATGTGACTTGAACAAGCATGGTTGGATGTTACAAGTTAACTATATAACTGAAATTTTAAAGAAATCATTAATTACATTTGGCTTAACAACCAATATTTAAATAAATGTGTAAGGCAAGGTAAATATGCGCCATTTAAGGTAGCAATACTGTAAGGAACACTGTTCCGTATGAGGAATTATGGAATACTGGTCCACACATGTTGACTAAATATATATGTGTAAGGGCCTGTATATACATTATTGATAACATTCCTTTAGCAGTGTGTTGTATTCGGTATAAATGTATTCATGGTGTCTACACTCACCTACAGAGACCACCATGTTGTGCAGCACAGCACAGGCGATTACCAACTTACTGGCCCACTCTGGGCACATTTGCACTGTGCCCCCACTGTGATCAAGAACCCTACATAAACAAAAACATGCATGTAACTTCAGCAAGGGTCACTTGATATCAGTCTATAGGAGGCTATGGGTGAGATGGTAACTATATGGAAATAGTAAAAAAAATCTCAATATTAAATATCTTGATTTTCCATGTCTTGTTATATGTAAATCCCTTAAGTTTAGATAACCAGACATGGAAAATTAAGATTTTGAAAATATTCCCATATTACCAAGCATTAATAACCTATTTCATCAATGATTTTAACAGTTTTTCTAAATAGAACAGTAATGGTTTTTATAATATAAAAAAGTGTTATTTGGTGTCTGTCCATCACTAATGTTTTAAGACCAATAACAGATTTTTTCAGTTTACCTAAAACGCTGTTTCAGAACACCTATTGTCCTCTCTACCGTTGCCCGGGTAACTTTATGTGCGATGTTGAACCTGCAGATATATAGCAATACAATGTATTAGCGTAGTTCTGATGTTACATTAGCTATTTCATTTTTCAGGATAACGCCTTAGTTAAGATGTGGTATGTTATGGGTATTTATTTATTATACTGTAGCACTCAAGATTAGCATATAGTTGACTACCAGTATGTAGTAACAATCATTATCTCACCCCAGTAGTTTTTTCCATAGGCTTACATTAGGAACTCGTACTCCATGGCTATGAAGTTTGTGTACCCAACTCAATGGCTAATTGTTACATTCATTTTTATGAATAAATGATGTTATATTGGGTGAAATAGAATCTGAGACCCACTTCATGAAAATAATTTGGTCCGCACTCCAACTCGTTATACCCCAAAGTAATTCACTCAACTTTGTTTCGTGAATTACTCTGCAGTTAAACTTGGTTGAGTACGCACCAAGCTTGTTTCATTGTATGGGTTTCCGTCTAAAAGTTATACTATCATTATGATACATCGCTTGTTACAGAAAAAGACTTTTGCTTCTGAGCTTCACATGTCTCTAATAGCTATGAAAACCAATAAAGGATTTGTCTCTAAATCATGTGGCCAACTACGTTGTGTTTTTTACTCTCTTGGTCTTTTTAACCCAAGCTAATTGCATAATCTATAAAAAAAAATAAAAGAACGCCATAAATACCTTTCCTGTGCGTGACTTCCCGGGTTGAGGTAAGGCGTCATGCACGACGGTTTAAGGCCATAACCACTGTCGCCCAAAAGATAGAATGGCTCGACAGCCCTGAGTGCTGCCGCTACTCCAGATTCCTGTAAAGTGTACAGAAATATGCACCATCCTGTATTACTTTCACTAAGATAATGCTAGGGTAATAGAAAAGCATAGAGACAGTATAGGATAAATACAAAAAGTCTAACTCAATTTCGGTTTCTACTACTTGTGTTGAATTGGATCCAATTATTCAATGTTATCTACTTACTCTGAAGATGAAAGCATCATTGCAACTCCCGGGATATCGGGCATCTATTGCCAGTATGCTCAATTGCGCATCACATATGAGCTGGGGGAAGGAAGGATTGTTTGTTTGTTTGTGGTTTAACGTCCCAGGGGACCCTGAGGGTATATAGGGACTATCAATGATTTAACTTTTCACTTTCATAGACTTATTTCAGTCAATTATTTTCAATGTTTCAAATACTTTATATAAAATCAAAGAGATTTGTCTCTTTCAAAAACATGATGATATCTTTCTTTGGAATAGTTTCAAACAACATTTTCATGTTGTTACTGTTTTTCAAATGCTTTCTTCTATTCTTTTGTACCCTTTTACAGTTCAGCAGGATATGCTCGACAGTGATGGTTACATTGCATGCTTGGCATATTGGGGGATTTTCCCCTTTCAGGAGATATTCGTGTGTAAGTCTGGAGTGACCTATTTTCAGACGGGTCAACTTCACCTGTTCACTACGACTTAATCCCCCACAGTTTCTCTTCCCATTCACAGTTGAGTGAATGGTATGTAGTTTGTTTCTTATTTGCTTGTTCCAGTCAGATTGCCATTTATTCATTGTCATTTCTCTTATTGGAGCTGTCATATCCGTGTGTGGAATTTTCACTGTACCGGGATGCAACTTCAGAGCTTTCTTTGCTGCTCTGTCTGCCTCTTCATTTCCATCAATTCCTATGTGGCTTGGTAGCCAGCATAGAACTATGTCTTTCCTTCTTTTCTTCAAAATGGAAATCCTCTCTCGAACTTCTCTTACCAAAGGGTTTGTCGGAGAGTATTGGAGGATACTTTGAAGACATGACTTTGAGTCAGAATATATGATGAATTTACGATGGTGTGAGACACCTGCCCAGTATAGGGCTTTCAGTATTGCACTGGTCTCTGCAGTGAAAATACTGGCCTGGCCAGGTAATGCAGCAGTCAGATTACCATATGGTGTATGGACAGCAAAGGCCACTTTTTGTCCTTCTTTCGACCCATCAGTGTATATGGGAATGTACTCTTTGTGGTCCTTCTCTATCTTTTCCAGTTCAGTTTTGAACTGGAAAGTGCTAGTTTCACCTTTTTTGTTCTTACTTAGATCAAGAATAATCCCAGGTTTTTCCTCCAGCCAGGGAGGTGCACTTGATGGAGTTAGCTCCCTCAGATCATTGAGAGGGAGGTTTGTTTTCTCCAAGAGACTTCTGATAGAAGTAGCATATGGTGAGGCTACTCTTGGTTTGTTCTCAAATAGTCTCTGGTTATTCTTTTTGAATATTGTCTCATGTGTTGGGTTTCTCGAGTTTACCTTTGTCTTGATTGCATACTGTAGAGATAATGTCTCTCTACGGAGCTCAAGTGGTGGTATCAGAGCTTCTATTTCCAAACTCTTTTGGGGAGAGGTGCGGAATGCACCAAGACAAAGTCTAAGGCCTTGGTTCTGGATTGGTTTTAGTCTGTTCAGATAGCTTTTGCTGGCTGAGCCATACACTATGGATCCATAGTCTAATCTTGATTGAATGTAGGCTTTGTAGAGAGTGATCAAGATCTCTCTATCGGCCCCCCACCTTGTATGGCAGAGGACCTTCAGTAAATTCAGGGCTTTTTGACATTTTCTCCTCACATATTCTATGTGAGGTTTGAAAGATAGTTTGTCGTCAAAAATCATTCCCAGAAATTTCACCTCAGTTTTTACAGATATTTTGCTGTCGTGTAAGAGGAGGTTTGCTTCATGCTCACATCCCCTCTTTCTGCAGAAATGGACACACATGGTTTTGGTTTGGGAGAATCTGAAACCATTTTCAGTGGTCCATGTTTCCAAGTGATGTAGTGCTGTCTGTAGTTTTCTTTCCACTGTCGTCACGCTTTTAGATCTGTAGCACATGACAAAGTCATCAACGTACAGGCTGGCATTGACTTCAGAGGGCAGATTCTTGGTGATCTCATTTATCTTTATGCCAAACAGAGTAACAGAAAGTACGCAGCCTTGAGGCACTCCCATTTCCTGGTCAACCCGATCAGAGGATGTTGTACCTACACGTACAGTTAAAACCCTGTTGGCAAGGAAGTTTGAGATGAACTTAGTCATTCTTCCACGCAGACCTAGTCTATGTATGTCTTGCAGAATACCATACTTCCACGTGGTATCGTAAGCTTTCTCTAGGTCAAAGAATATGCCAATCACATGTTCATTTCTGGCAAATCCTTCTCTGATGAAATTCTCCAAGTTAACAAGATTGTCACATGTGCTTCTGTTTTTCCGGAAACCTGCTTGAACAGGGTTCAAGTGGTTACCAGACTCCAGAAACCAGGTCAGCCGATTGTTTACCATTCTCTCCATGGTCTTGGCAATGCAACTTGTCATGGCTATGGGTCTATAGCTTGATGGAAGGCTATGATCCTTTCCTGGTTTCGGTATAGGGATTACAGTTGCCTCCGACCATGATTTTGGGTACAGGCCTTGAAGCCACAGTTTGTTTAAGATACTCAACAATAGGTCTAGCTGCTCCCCTGGTAGGTGTTTTAACATTTGATAATGAATATCATCTGGCCCAGGGGAGGAATCCTTTGCGTCATTGAGGGCATGACTCAGTTCCTCAAATGAAAAGGGTAGGTTGTAGTCCTCTTCATTGTTGGAGGTGAAGTTAAGTTGAGTCTGCTCTTTTGCTTCTTTGTGTCGTAGAAAGCCAGCCTCACAGTTTTCACTGGACGAGGTCCTGTGAAATTGGGTGCAAGAGCATTGGCGATCTCTGTTTTAGTTGTTTTGATGTTTCCATGCATTTTCAGATGGTGTACTGGTGGGTTTCCTGATTTTCCATTCATTTTTCTCATAAAGTTCCAGACTTTTTTCATGGGTGTGGTTTTAGTAATGGAACTAACATACCCTTGAAAAGAATCCCTTTTGGAGGTTTTATAAATTCTCCTTGTTTGGGCATTGGTCTGGAGATAAGCAGTAATGCTTTCTGTGGTGATGTTTTTGCTCAGTCTCTTTCTTGCTCTATTTCTTTCCCTTTTGGCTCTCTGGCAGTCTTCATTGTACCATGGTTTGGATTTCTTGGAAGGGGTACGAGAGGACTTTGGAAGGCATTTCCCAGATATCTCTAACAGGGTATCTGTAAAATACCTCATTGGGTCGTCCTCCATGTCTACTACCTCCCAGGAGAGAAATCGCTCATTGCAGAGCCTTCCGAACCCTTCCCAGTCTGCCTTGGAGAGATTCCAGGAGGGATGTTTTTCATTATTGGTGTTTAGTTTGTCTGTCTCTAACATTATAGGGAAGTGATCACTTCCACAGAGATCAGTATATACTCTCCATTTAAAGTCTGCAAACAGGGTCGGATGGCATAGTGACAGGTCAATAGAGCTGTATGTACCTGTTGCAGGGTGGAGATATGTTGATGTTTTCGTGTTAAATAAGCACAGTGAGTGTTTATCTAGGAATTTTTCAATCAGTCTACCTCTTTCATCAATCCTGTTTGAGCCCCATATGGTATTATGGGCATTAAAGTCACCCATAATGATAAATGGGGTAGGGAGTTGGGTGATGAGGTTTTTCAGACTTTTATATTTTACCCTTGGTCCAGGAGGTAGATATATGGAACAAAGCGTGAGAGGGCTGTTAACTGTCAGTTTAACAGCCACAGCTTGGAGTTCCGTTTCCAAATGTACCTCAGACTGGGGGTATTTGTTATGTGCCATGACTGCCACTCCTCCAATAGGGTTCTGTGGGTCTGGCACCTTGATATATGTTTTATATCCTTTCAGAGAGATGTTTTTCTCTTCTTTACATTTGATCTCTTGGAGGCAGAGTGCAACAGGGGAATGGTCAGAACAGATGAGTTCTATTTCTTCCCTGTTGGCTCTGAAACCCCGGCAATTCCATTGGATGATGGTCTCCATCATTTCTTGACTGGTGTCTTTTGTTTGGTCAGCACCACCATAGATGTTGTTTTGGTAGGTGGTGATCCAAACCTCTTGGCAATCTCATCATTTTTCTTTCTGATGTTTTCCCTGTTGATTTTGGGCATTGGCTTTTTTGCAGCCTGTGGTGGTGATGTTGCTTTCTTGGCATATTCACCATCCAGATGTTGCCCATTTGGTGGTGACCCTGATGGTTTTGGGTCTTGTTCCTTGGAACCTGATGGTACTGGTTCCAAGGGTTTCCCCATAGCTATGGGAATCTTAGAGACAGAAGTCTCTGGAGCAGGCTCATGGGCTTGCCCAGTGGTGTTAGGGGCCTTTTTGTTTAGCTGAGGCCTAACAGCTTTTTTCAGACTTTTGGTCTGAAGAGCAGAGTTTGTTTTTCTCTGTGGAGCTATGGAGCTTGGTGTTCTCTTGGCTATTTCAGCATAGCTCACAGAATATGTGGGAGCAGAAGTTGCTCGCACAATTAATCTTGCTTCTTTAAAGGAAATCTTGCGTTCCATGCGGACTTTTTGAATTTCCTTTTCCTCTTTAAATCTTTTACAGTTTTTTGAGGAGGCAGGATGGGTCCCAGCACAGTTTGCACAGTGGGGATCATACTGGCACTCCTCAGTCTTGTGAGCTCTTGAGCTACACTTTCCACATATTTCCTCATTGGAGCATTTCTTAGAAGTGTGGCCGAAACGCTGGCATCTATAGCAGCGCATAGGGTTTGGCACATATGGACTCACCTTCAGCACCTCATAGGCACATTTGATCTTTTCAGGTGGGTAAGGTGTGTCAAAGGACAAAACATATGTGTTTGTCTCAATGACCTGGCCATTCCTTTTGATCTTGATTTGTGTGACTTCCGTCACTCCATGTGTGGCCAAACCTTCTGCTATTTCAGCCTCAGGTGTGCCTTCCAGATCTTGCCATCTTATGACTCCCTTTGAGCAGTTAAGGGATCTGTGTGGGCTGACCTTCACAGTAATCCCATTCAAAGTGGTTGTCTTCAAGAGGCTGAGGCTCTGATGTTTCTTGCCTACTTGTACCAGCAAATTACCTGCTGCCATTTTTGATATTTTTATCTCTTTGTCATCCTGGGGGTTTATTGCCTTATGGATGACAAATGGAGATACTCTTTTGAGACTCTGCTCTGATTCGATTACGAGGAATCTTGGCCAGTTGTGGTTGTTGTAAACCTTTTGGCCCTCTTTTGCTTTTTTGTTGGCATGGGAGGCAGAGGTTTCCCCTGTGCTCTCACGCCCTCTTTTACTACCAGACTGGGTCTGGTCTGTTACATTTATTGTGGCACTGCCACTCTTGATACCCTCAGTTGTCAACTTGCCGAGCTCAGCCTGAGGTAGCACTGAGTCACGCGGGGGTTGTTTTCCCTGAAGCCCCGATCCAGCCGAATTTGGTTTATGTTGTACCATCATTTAGTTTTTTGGACAAAGTACCATAAGGAGGTTGTCCAACTTCCTCCTATGGGGATGATGCTTTGGTTCCCT
Organism: Alentia gelatinosa; assembly: GCA_950022655.1. Lineage (NCBI taxonomy): Eukaryota > Metazoa > Annelida > Polychaeta > Phyllodocida > Polynoidae > Alentia > Alentia gelatinosa. The sequence continues at coordinate 11,240,008 of OX465585.1, forward strand.
GGATCATCCTACAGGGGGGTCGCTTTAGTTATGCTTGCGTGCAAGCATATCCGGTCTGCACCACGAGGAGGCAAGGCGACCAAGAGGGTGAACACACTGGTAATTGCTGTCCACCCCAGCAGACCGGGGAAGGAAGGAATAGTCACATTGCTGACAATTAGTTGCATGATGCAGGCCACATTGAGTGTGGTAAAGCATAAATACAACATATTACCATGATTCCAATCTGAGTGGCCGTATTCTCTGTGTAGGTGATGCATGGTGTAAATTGGAGCGATAGTGTAGCGTCAACCACAAAAGGGGCCCATATCTCACTGGATCTGACGTTACCTGCCATGTACATAATCTCGTGTTCAGGCCAACCCCATTCCGAATAAAAGATTTCAAAAGACATTTTGCTGGAAGGGCTGGCATGCCTAGGACACCCAGTCAGTACTAACCTGTACATTGAGGCTGTGCCTCCCCTTCCGGTTGAGGTAGGCCGCCTCGTCTATTGTTGGTGCCCGAATGTTAATGTGTGTACCATCCACACACCCGACTACCCTGGGCATCCCAGCGACCCGATAGAACCGCTGGGCTGCAGCCATAGCTTCAGCTCTGAAATGATAATGCACACATAGAGAACATGAATGAATTAAACTGGTATATATAGACAATAATCGATGGTTTTGTGGACAGTGGGCCGTAAACCAAGAGGGGATCGACGCATAGTAATACACGAGCGCTAGCGAGATTATTACGACGTCAACCCCAGGTGGTTTACAGAGCCGCCTGTCCACAAAATCATCGTTTTTGTATTTATTATCCATATTTTTGAATAAATTAAACCCAGTTATTGCCATATTAAAAAGGTACAACAATAGGGACTATTTCTCTGCTCTATAGCAAAAGGGACTATTTTTCCCGTATACCATGGTTTTGAGGCTGTATACCACAGTTATGGTATCTGACAGGTTGTATACAATGGGTCATGGTTTACTGAGTCCCTATGCTTTTTCAATGGGGGCTTTGTATACGATGGATAATAAATTATAAAATCTACTGTTCATTTGTATGAACACTCAACTAATTTCATTTTGAGATGGTATTGTTTGATTAACTGTAGCTGATTCCTAATTTTTACTCCAATTGATGGTATTTGAGGGTATTACCTGAGGGTTTTTACTATAATATATGGAGACATATATAGAGACATAGTTAGTGTGACTTCGAAATTGGTGAGTATTTCTGGTCAAAGTATCAATTAACAGATGGAATTCAGTCACACTCACAGTATCTCTTTATTATTATATACCGTACCTAAAGATAATTGACAATGACATTTTACAACTCAATATATAGCAGAATGAGTTGTCATGTGGTATAGAGGGACGTATGAATATGCTTTCGTCACTCAGTGACAAACAGAACCTGTACTACTAGTGAGTAAAAGAGAGATATTTGCACATAGGTATTTAGTAATAATAATTACCGTGTTTTGGGAAAAACAATTACTTCCTCAGCCAGCGTGCAAAGGAAATCAAGTTTTGTTTGTTTGTTTGTGGTTTAACGTCCCAGGGGACCCTGAGGGTATATAGGGACTATCAATGATTTAACTTTTCACTTTCATAGACTTATTTCAGTCAATTATTTTCAATGTTTCAAATACTTTATATAAAATCAAAGAGATTTGTCTCTTTCAAAAACATGATGATATCTTTCTTTGGAATAGTTTCAAACAACATTTTCATGTTGTTACTGTTTTTCAAATGCTTTCTTCTATTCTCTTGTACCCTTTTACAGTTCAGCAGGATATGCTCGACAGTGATTGGTACATTGCATGCTTGGCATATTGGGGGATTTTCCCCTTTCAGGAGATATTCGTGTGTAAGTCTGGAGTGACCTATTTTCAGACGGGTCAACTTCACCTGTTCACTACGACTTAATCCCCCACAGTTTCTCTTCCCATTCACAGTTGAGTGAATGGTATGTAGTTTGTTTCTTATTTGCTTGTTCCAGTCAGATTGCCATTTATTCATTGTCATTTCTCTTATTGGAGCTGTCATATCCGTGTGTGGAATTTTCACTGTACCGGGATGCAACTTCAGAGCTTTCTTTGCTGCTCTGTCTGCCTCTTCATTTCCATCAATTCCTATGTGGCTTGGTAGCCAGCATAGAACTATGTCTTTCCTTCTTTTCTTCAAAATGGAAATCCTCTCTCGAACTTCTCTTACCAAAGGGTTTGTCGGAGAGTATTGGAGGATACTTTGAAGACATGACTTTGAGTCAGAATATATGATGAATTTACGATGGTGTGAGACACCTGCCCAGTATAGGGCTTTCAGTATTGCACTGGTCTCTGCGGTGAAAATACTGGCCTGGCCAGGTAATGCAGCAGTCAGATTACCATATGGTGTATGGACAGCAAAGGCCACTTTTTGTCCTTCTTTCGACCCATCAGTGTATATGGGAATGTACTCTTTGTGGTCCTTCTCTATCTTTTCCAGTTCAGTTTTGAACTGGAAAGTGCTAGTTTCACCTTTTTTGTTCTTACTTAGATCAAGAATAATCCCAGGTTTTTCCTCCAGCCAGGGAGGTGCACTTGATGGAGTTAGCTCCCTCAGATCATTGAGAGGGAGGTTTGTTTTCTCCAAGAGACTTCTGATAGAAGTAGCATATGGTGAGGCTGCTCTTGGATTGTTCTCAAATAGTCTCTGGTTATTCTTTTTGAATATTGTCTCATGTGTTGGGTTTCTCGAGTTTACCTTTGTCTTGATTGCATACTGTAGAGATAATGTCTCTCTACGGAGCTCAAGTGGTGGTATCAGAGCTTCTATTTCCAAACTCTTTTGGGGAGAGGTGCGGAATGCACCAAGACAAAGTCTAAGGCCTTGGTTCTGGATTGGTTTTAGTCTGTTCAGATAGCTTTTGCTGGCTGAGCCATACACTATGGATCCATAGTCTAATCTTGATTGAATGTAGGCTTTGTAGAGAGTGATCAAGATCTCTCTATCGGCCCCCCACCTTGTATGGCAGAGGACCTTTAGTAAATTCAGGGCTTTTTGACATTTTCTCCTCACATATTCTATGTGAGGTTTGAAAGATAGTTTGTCGTCAAAAATCATTCCCAGAAATTTCACCTCAGTTTTTTCAGATATTTTGCTGTCGTGTAAGAGGAGGTTTGCTTCATGCTCACATCCCCTCTTTCTGCAGAAATGGACACACATGGTTTTGGTTTGGGAGAATCTGAAACCATTTTCAGTGGTCCATGTTTCCAAGTGATGTAGTGCTGTCTGTAGTTTTCTTTCCACTGTTGTCACGCTTTTAGATCTGTAGCACATGACAAAGTCATCAACGTACAGGCTGGCATTGACTTCAGAGGGCAGATTCTTGGTGATCTCATTTATCTTTATGCCAAACAGAGCAACAGAAAGTATGCAGCCTTGAGGCACTCCCATTTCCTGGTCAACCCGATCAGAGGATGTTGTACCTACACGTACAGTTAAAACCCTGTTGGCAAGGAAGTTTGAGATGAACTTAGTCATTCTTCCACGCAGACCTAGTCTATGTATGTCTTGCAGAATACCATACTTCCACGTGGTATCGTAAGCTTTCTCTAGGTCAAAGAATATGCCAATCACATGTTCATTTCTGGCAAATCCTTCTCTGATGAAATTCTCCAAGTTAACAAGATTGTCACATGTGCTTCGGTTTTTCCGGAAACCTGCTTGAACAGGGTTCAAGTGGTTACCAGACTCCAGAAACCAGGTCAGCCGATTGTTTACCATTCTCTCCATGGTCTTGGCAATGTAACTTGTCATGGCTATGGGTCTATAGCTTTTCTAGACACCATCAAAGAGCTCTCTGAGGCAGTGAAGAATGGCCAGGAAAACAATGGTGCCCAACTGGTAACATCTATCAAACACACCATTTCGGATCAAGGTTCTGCAAACCCAATATTCAATGCAGCTCTCCAAAAAGTACGATCTTAGTTCCTGGATACAGTGATCAAAAACTGGGAAACATTGTCTCCTGATATTCAAGATCAAATGAAAGAGATGACCAACTTTTTCTGCAAGATGCACATTGTCGTCAACTTTGCAACAGAGGCAGATAAAGTTTTGAAGCTTTTTGAGGGCTCCATTGCATAAAAGAGGAATCCACATGCTCTACACACAGCTGAAAGTGGTGCAGTTCGCCTTGTCCTTATCGCAAGCAAATCCTTCACCAGCAGAGGATGCGACAAGTCAGGAGTGCACAGTTTGTGGAAAGCATTTCTGGATGAAAAGAAGACCCAAAATAAGATGGTGACGTTCAAAGGGAATAGGTTCAATATCACATTCTACGATGGAGGTGCAGTGTACTATCACAAGGATGAGATCCACAAATTCATCACATCCCTCTCAGACCCAAACAATCTATTGGAATCAGTCAACTTTGACATCCAGGAGCCTACATACCTAGCAGGAATTAGGGCTCTCGGAGTCATTGACATGGTCATCACTGGTCCCTACTGGAGGTTGCTGGAACAAGATGGTGGTATCTACACCCTCAATGACCACCTTCTTCAGATGAAGACAACTATGGAAAACTGGTCAAGAGAAGCATCTCCCCTTCTAACAGTTGATACACCTCTCTTCAATGATGATGTAGCTGAGATTCATAAAGATGAAATTTATTACAAACTTTTGGAACCATCAACACCTGTAATGGACTCCCTGACGCAGTTGGCTTTAGAAGTATTGATGTCAAGTTTTCTCATCATTCTTGAGAGGCAAGCCAAAGACAATCTTCCTGGTGGTAAACATTGGAGTCCAAGTGATACCCAGAAAACTTCTGCCTGTCATGTCCCAATAACCAATGCATGTTCAGAAAGAGATGTTGGATATTATCATCCGGAACAAGCCAACAGCAGGTTTTGGAAGTAATTGTGACAACAAGATAGCAGACTGGCTGACAGATCTGGATCATACAAGGAAAACTCAATTCTTTGACCAGGTCAGAAAATCATTTCCATTAATGAAAAAGAAGTTGAAGGAAAGACAGATTCAGCAAAAACAAAAGCAGCTACTGAAGTTGAAGCAGAGGCAAGCCAAGATAGAAGCAGTAGATCAAAAACAACATGATAACCGTGTCAAACTAACAATCAGGATAACAGAAGCTGGAGGACTTTGGAAGCTGGATCAAGTTGATGAGAATATTGAATCTCTGACCCGTGAGAAACAGGAGAAAGATGCACTGATCACCCAACTTCATTTCCATAGGGATGTTCTCTGTGCCAAGAGCTCAAGACATCTATTTCAAAAGAGCCAGAAGGATCACCAGTATAGTGCTTATCAACTGACAACCCATTTGAAAGAAGTCTGGACTCTAAATCCTGTCACAGAGTCCCCACAGGGAAGTTCTGGCCTCACATATCATAACAGAAGTAACAGCACCAGTAGGAGATATGAAGGTTTCTCTCAATCATAGATTGAAGGAAGGAAGACAGAAGCGCCAGATCAATTCTACCAAATCAAAGCTTCCCCTCTATGCTGGTGAACCTGGAAGACTTATAGGGCAGAAGATCCTCCATCGCTGTATTGAAGAACATGGAAATGAAGTCAACTGGTATGATGCCCAATGTTGAGGATACACAAGAAGACTGTTGACCCTCTAAAAACAGTATACTTTGTTCGCTATGAAGGCGACCCAGATGCAGAGTGGCACTTCCCGCTTCTACAAGACATGAAAAAAGGAGATCTTAATCTGCTCTAACAAGATTGACATAACTGAACTGGATCACCTTTGCTGTTTAGACCCTAATAGAGTTGCTAGTCTCAGGATGAATCAACTGTTCTGATCCTGGTGTTCCCCCGGTGGCAGACAGTATAGGTTAATCATATTAAATTTTTCCCATCTTGACCCTGTTGTTCCCCCAGTGGCAAGTGGTGATATGCTAACTTTCTAGGATGCTTTTCTGTTAGGGTAATGATAGGACTTGTACTTTTTACATGAGGTTTAGGAGCAAACAACTGGCTGTGATGTACATATTCTGCACAACTGTATTGATTGTCTTAAGATGTGCAGTGGTGCCAGATCATTCTGAAAAATTGTGTTTCTGTGATTCAAAGGCACATAAAAAGTACAGATTTATCTGAAAAACATGTGCCTTTATTAATGCTTCAAAATTACTCTGAAAAGTATTCATGCAAAAGATTTTCCCAAATTAGGCTGGCAACATTTACAAGCATGTACTAGATAAGTTTGATTTAAATTGAATCATAATGAACAATGTATTTATATATACCTAAGCATATCAAAAAGAAATTTCACAGAAATCTATATTCTGTATATATATTAATCATATTGGATAAACTATTTCCATATACCTTAGCATAGCAAATAGAAATGCTACCCAAATCTAAATATTGTATTTATATCAAATATAATAGATAATGTATTTACATATATATATATCTAAGCATAGAAAATGGAAATTCTACCTAAATTTTTAGAATTTGTTAGATTTGTAAGATTGAATTAATGGTTTTCCTTTTCTGTATTCACAATTAGACGTTATGATTATACATGTATACTATCATTTTGATAGTTGACTCATGCTCAACTCCTGGCCTGGACTTAATGCCTTTTAAAATTTTCAGAAATGGCTAGTATATTGTTGACAGGCAATTCCATCCTGCTTCATGTGAGGCATCAAAAGATGGAAGTCTGTTTCCATCCAGTGGTTACCATCGACTGCCTCACCAGGAAACTCCAACAGATGGAAAGGGAGTATCGACATTTTCCATTCATAATTGTTAATGTACGGACCAATGACCTTCACCAAGGCATGGACCACTTTCAGGGCAAGTATGAAGAGCTAGTGCTGTTCATGAAGGTGACCTACATACAATATAGGATCTTCAGCTGTTTCTTGCCATGCCCTAGAGACCTACATACACCGCAGTATAAGATGGTCGAGGTCGCAAACACCTTCATTCATAGAGGTGTGTGCATCACTATGATGCAGGAGAGGTGTTTTTGTTTGTTTGTTTGTTTGTTTGGGTAGTTTAACGTCCAATTTGTTCAATTAGACTTACTTTGGTTTACTTTACATAATTTGCATATCCTGTTGGAATAACAAGCTATGCTGCCTGGTTGATCTAGGCATCTTACTTTTCTCAATCATATCTTATTGAAAATCTTACATTCCCTTAGCATGAGATGTTTTACACTCACTGGAGTGTTGCACGTCTGGCACACAGGTGCTACTTCACCTCTTAGGAGATGCACATGTGTCAGTTTGGTGTGACCAGTCTGCAGATGGGTCAGTTTCACCTGTTCAGTTCGTGTCAGGTTGTCTTTCCTAAAGTTTTGGCTAGTAGCCACTACAATTTCTCGTAGTTTGTTGTCTCTAGTTGTGTTACAATGATACCTTTTTATATTTGATGTTGTTCATGTTATTTCACTAGCTAAATTGAAATTGACCCTTTTCAAAGATTGTTTGTTACACAAGAAGCAAATATGGAAAATACTACTTCAATGCATCTGACAGGATATCCTTCGTATTCAAGGGCTTTAGGAATAACAACGGTCACTATCAACGCTCGAAACATTATACATGTGAGAAGAATCTTGAAAACATTCCAACAGAAGAAAAAAACAAAGAAGACTGATATTGAAGAAAACCTGAGTTGCCAGTTGCTGGGAAGGAAGCCAATGAAGATCAAAATAAAGGTCTGAAGTGTCCCATCACAGATTCTGCCTGTATTTCAAAATTCCTGGAAAATAAAAATATCCATTCAGAAGCAAAAGAAGTAGATGAACTCAAAAAGAAAATCCATGAAATGAAGAACAGCCATTACAGTGATCATAGGAATCTCATGAAAAAGGTGAAAAGACGGGATCATTGTTTGTTTGTTTGGGTAGTTTAACGTCCAATTCAACCTCAAAATGAATTGAAAGATAAATTTGAAAAAATAAAAATGGATAATGAAAGAAAGCTCAGGGAAAGCCAAGACTGAGTTGACAAAGTAACAATGAAAATAAAACAGAAGAAGTTCAGCGTTTAAAGAAAGAGAAAAGAGCCATTCAGACCAAGTGCTAGTGTCTACGAAGTATCAATAATCAAACGGGATTTTTTTTTTTTTCCCGCTGTGTTAAGAAGCGTATGTGCCTCGTATTAATTTTAAAAGAATCAAAAGGGAGGTGATGATGATGTAATCGCAAATTTGCACCAGGTGTTTGAAAACCAAGAAGATCTCCTTTTCAGAATGGGAAGTATATCAATAAACAGTGACAGACTATTATGATCCTTCTAACTGAGTGTAATGTAAGTATGTCCATCCCATCAATTCAAGTTGCAGAGTCCATGCTGGAAAATGCAGACCCACAAGGTTTATCAGGACATGTGCTTCATTCAGATGGGACAACAATTCATGATTGGCACGATGAAAGTTTCCAGGTTACTCTTCCCAGTGGGAAAACCATGTCCATTGGCATCAGTGAGACTGCTAGTGGAAACACTGAAGAACTGACCGAGGCTTTTCTAGACACCATCAAAGAGCTCTCTGAGGCAGTGAAGAATAACCAGGAAATAATATTGCCAAACTGGTAAAATCTATCAAACACAGCATGTCGGATCAAGGTTCTGTAAACCCAACATTCAATGCAGCTCTCCAGAAAGTACGATCTGAGTTCCTGGATACAGTGATCAAACACTGGGAAACATTGTCTCCTGATATTCAAGATCAAATGAAAGAGATGACCAACTTTTTCTGCAAGATGCACATTGTCGTCAACTTTGCAACAGAGGCAGATAAAGTTTTGAAGCTTTTTTAGGGCTCCATTGCATAAGAGAGGAATCCACATGCTCTACGCACAGCTGAAAGTGGTGCGGTTCGCCTTGTCCTTACCGCAAGCAAATCCTTCACCAGCAGAGGATGCGACAAGTCAGGAGTGCACAGTTTGTGGAAAGCGTTTCTGGATGAAAAGAAGACCCAAAATAAGATGGTGACGTTCAAAGGGAATAGGTTCAATATCACATTCTACGATGGAGGTGCAGTGTACTACCTAGCAGGAATTAGGGCTCTCTGAGTCATTGACATGGTCATCACTGGTCCCTACTGGAGGTTGCTGGAACAAGATGGTGGTATCTACACCCTCAATGACCACCTTCTTCAGATGAAGACAACTATGGAAAACTGGTCAAGAGATGCATCTCCCCTTCTAACAGTTGATACACCTCTCTTCAATGATGATGTAGCTGAGATTCATAAAGATGAAATTTATTACAAACTTTTGGAACCATCAACACCTGTAATCGACTCCCTGACGCAGTTGGCTTTAGAAGTATTGATGTCAAGTTTTCTCATCATTCTTGAGAGGCAAGCCAAAGACAATCTTCCTGGTGGTAAACATTGGAGTCCAAGTGATACCCAGAAAACTTCTGCCTGTCATGTCCCAATAACCAACGCATGTTCAGAAAGAGATGTTGGATATTATCATCCGGAACAAGCCAACAGCAGGTTTTGGAAGTAATTGTGACAACAAGATAGCAGACTAGCTGACAGATCTGGATCATACAAGGAAAACTCAATTCTTTGACCAGGCCAGAAAATCATTTCCATTAATGAAAAAGAAGTTGGAGGAAAGACAGATTCAGCAAAAACGAAAGCAGCTACTGAAGTTGAAGGAGAGGCAAGCCAAGATAGAAGCAGTAGATCAAAAACAACATGATAACCGTGTCAAACTAACAAAGAGGATAACAGAAGCTGGAGGACTTTGGAAGCTGGATCAAGTTGATGAAAATATTGAATCTCTGACCCGTGAGAAACAGGAGAAAGATGCACTGATCACCCAACTTCATTTCCATAGGGATGTTCTCTGTGCCAAGAGCTCAAGACATCTATTTCAAAAGAGCCAGAAGGATCACCAGTATAGTGCTTATCAACTGACAACCCATTTGAAAGAAGTCTGGACTCTAAATCCTTTCACAGAGTCCCCACAGGGAAGTTCTGGCCTCACATATCATAACAGAAGTAACAGCACCAGTAGGAGATATGAAGGTTTCTCTCAATCATAGATTGAAGGAAAGAAGACAGAAGTGCCAGATCAATTCTACCAAGTCAAAGCTTCCCCTCTATGCTGGTGAACCTGGAAGACTTATAGGGCAGAAGATCCTCCATCGCTGTATTGAAGAACATGGAAATGAAGTCAACTGGTATGATGCCCAATGTTGACGATACACAAGAAGACTGTTGACCCTCTAAAAACAGTATACTTTGTTCGCTATGAAGGCGACCCAGATGCAGAGTGGCACTTCCCGCTTCTACAAGACATGAAAAAAGGAGATCTTAATCTGCTCTAACAAGATTGACATAACTGAACTGGATCACCTTTGCTGTTTAGACCCTAATCGAGTTGCTAGTCTCAGGATGAATCAACTGTTCTGATCCTGGTGTTCCCCCGGTGGCAGACAGTTTGGGTTAATCATATTAAATTTTTCCCATCTTGACCCTGTTGTTCCCCCAGTGGCAAGTGGTGATATGCTAACTTTCTAGGATGCTTTTCTGTTAGGGTAATGATAGGACTTGTACTTTTTACATGAGGTTTAGGAGCAAACAACTGGCTGTGATGTACATATTCTGCACAAATGTATTGATTGTCTTAAGATATGCAGTGGTGCCAGATCATTCTGAAAAATTGTGTTTCTGTGATTCAAAGGCACATAAAAAGTACAGATTTATCTGAAAAACATGTGCCTCTATTAATGCTTCAAAATTGCTCTGAAAAGTATTCATGCAAAAGATTTTCAAAAATTAGGCTGGCAACATTTACAAGCATGTACTAGATAAGTTTGATTTTAGTTGAATCATAATGAACAATGTATTTATAGCATATCAAAAAGAAATTTCACAGAAATCTATATTCTGTATATATATTAATCATATTGGATAAACTATTTCCATATACCTTAGCATAGCAAATGGAAATGCTACCCAAATCTATATATTGTATTTATATCAAATATAATAGATAATGTATTTACATATATATATATCTAAGCATAGAAAATGGAAATTCTACCTAAATTTATAGAATTTGTTAGATGTGTAAGATTGAATTAATGGTTTTCCTTTTCTGTATTCACAATTAGACATTGTGATTATACATGTATACTAACATTTTGATAGTTGACTCATACTCAACTCCTGGCCTGGACTAAATGCCTTTTTAAATTTTCAGAAATGGCTAGTATATTGTTGACAGGCAATTCCATCCTGCTTCATGTGAGGCATCAAAAGATGGAAGTCTGTTTCCATCCAGTGGTTACCATCGACTGCCTCACCAGGAAACTCCAACAGATGGAAAGGGAGTATCGACATTTTCCATTCATAATTGTTAATGTACGGACCAATGACCTTCACCAAGGCATGGACCACTTTCAGGGCAAGTATGAAGAGCTAGTGCTGTTCATGAAGGTGACCTACATACAATATAGGATCTTCAGCTGTTTCTTGCCATGCCCTAGAGACCTACATACACCGCAGTATAAGATGGTCGAGGTCGCAAACACCTTCATTCATAGAGGTGTATGCATCACTATGATGCAGGAGAGGTGTTTTTGTTTGTTTGTTTGTTTGTTTGTTTGGGTAGTTTAACGTCCAATTTGTTCAATTAGACTTACTTTGGTTTACTTTACATAATTTGCATATCCTGTTGGAATAACAAGCTATGCTGCCTGGTTGATCTAGGCATCTTACTTTTCTCAATCATATCTTATTGAAAATCTTACATTCCCTTAGCATGAGATGTTTTACACTCACTGGAGTGTTGCACGTCTGGCACACAGGTGCTACTTCACCTCTTAGGAGATGCACATGTGTCAGTTTGGTGTGACCAGTCTGCAGATGGGTCAGTTTCACCTGTTCAGTTCGTGTCAGGTTGTCTTTCCTAAAGTTTTGGCTAGTAGCCACTACGATTTCTCGTAGTTTGTTGTCTCTAGTTGTGTTACAATGATATCTTTTTAAATTTGATGTTGTTCATGTTATTTCACTTGCTGAATTGAAATTGACCCTTTTCAAAGATTGTTTGTTACACAAGAAGCAAATATGGAAAATACTACTTCAATGCATCTGACAGGATATCCTTAGTATTCAAGGGCTTTAGGAATAACAACGGTCAATATCAACGCTCAAAACATTATACATGTGAGAAGACTCTTAAAAACATTCCAACAGAAGAAAAAAACAAAGAAGACTGATATTGAAGAAAACCTGAGTTGCCAGTTGCTGGGAAGGAAGCCAATGAAGATCAGAATAAAGGTCTGAAGTGTCGCATCACAGATTCTGCCTGTATTTCAAAATTCCTGGAAAATGAAAATATCCATTCAGAAGCAAAAGAAGTAGATGAACTCAAAAAGAAAATCCATGAAATGAAGAACAGCCATTACAGTGATCATAGGAATCTCATAAAAAAGGTGAAAAGACGGGATCATTGGTTGTTTGTTTGGGTAGTTTAACGTCCAATTCAACCTCAAAATGAATTGAAAGATAAATTTGAAAAAATAAAAATGGATAATGAAAGAAAGCTCAGGGAAAGCCAAGACTGAGTTGACAAAGTAACAATGAAAATAAAACAGAAGAAGTTCAGCGTTTAAAGAAAGAGAAAAGAGCCATTCAGACCAAGTGCTAGTGTCTACGAAGTATCAATAATCAAACGGGATTTTTTTTTTTTTTTTCCGGCTCTGTTAAGAAGCGTATGTGCCTCGTATTGATTTTAAAAGAATCAAAAGGGAGGTGATGATGATGTAATCGCAAATTTGCACCAGGTATTTGAAAACCAAGAAGATCTCCTTTACTTCCAGAACTTGACAAATCTGATGGAAAGTACCTCACTGGAGACTTTTCAGAATGGGAAGTATATCAATAAACAGTGACAGACTATTATGATCCTTCTAACTGAGTGTAATGTAAGTATGTCCATCCCATCAATTCAAGTTGCAGAGTCCATGCTGGAAAATGCAGACCCACAAGGTTTATCAGGACATGTGCTTCATTCAGATGGGACAACAATTCATGATTGGCACGATGAAAGTTTCCAGGTTACTCTTTTCAGTGGGAAAACCATGTCCATTGGCATCAGTGAGACTGCTAGTGGAAACACTGTAGAACTGACGGAGGCTTTTCTAGACACCATCAAAGAGCTCTCTGAGGCAGTGAAGAATAACCAGGAAAATAATATTGCCAAACTGGTAACATCTATCAAACTCAGCATGTCGGATCAAGGTTCTGTAAACCCAACATTCAATGCAGCTCTCCAAAAAGTACGATCTGAGTTCCTGGATACAGTTATCAAACACCCGGAAACTTTGTCTCCTTTTTTTTTTTTTTTAAACTTTCCTTTATTGACATAATCTGGTACACAATTCCAATTTAACATAGATTGTGTGAGGATAGTAATACTTGTCAACAAAGAGGGCGGTGGCAATCAGCTATGCTACAGTAATAGCTGGTTTTCATTGTCTTGCCCTGTACAATAGCTTTTTTAGTCTCACACATCTGATTCCACAATTTATTTGTAATATTGCTTATCCTACAATCACTGGAGAACCAGTCAAGCCCCCATTTATCTGTTTTAGAAAATGATTCAGCTTACACAGAGAAAACACGGGGTTCACACCTCCCATACAATTTTGTGACAGAGAAGACAACTTTGGTTCATATAATCAACTGAGTTGGTTAAGGATCAGGCAAGACAACACTCTAGACATATCATAGGCATGTAAATAAGATTAATATTCCAGTTACAATTTCGGTATTTGTTCCTTTAATAGTGTTTTAGTCAGATTTTTGAAGTACACGTAACTTGGAGTATTTCGAACCAGTGGCGATAACTGGTTCCATAAGGTTCCACCTCTATATTCAATAGATCTTTCATACGACAAGCAGTTTGGTCTATGTAATCTGATGAGGGGCGCATCATTTGCACGAGTTGGTGCACGTATATTTAACACGCAGTTTGTTTCGTGTGCTCTCTTATACATAAAGTTTTTAAGGTGCATTTGGCGCCTGTCCTTAAGGTACGGTATTTTTGCTACTGCATGGAGAATATGCACTGGAGTTCTTCTATGGAGTTTTAGGCACACACGAATACACTTATTTTGATAAGTTTGGAGTTTTTTTATAACATGGAGATTTGCCGACATATACAATATATCACAGTAATCCAAGTAAGGAAGTATGCAAGCTTTATATAATCGTAGCGCAGCATGTTTTGTCATGTATGGCCTCATCTTTGTAAGTTTATATAGTTTATGAGATAAGTTTTTATACAGACGTTGTATATGACATTTAAAATCCAAGGTTGGAGACAAAATAACACCGAGATAATTGTAACTAGGTACATTTTGCAATAAAGTGTCACCTAGGCTATACACTGGTTCGTGTCTTTCCCTTTTCCTATAACCTGAATGAAAGGACATCGCTTTGGTTTTTTTCTTATTTAAAGACAGCTTGTTTTGTAAACACCATAATTCTACTTGGTCCAGATCTTCCTGTAGTTTCAATTTAACGTTTTGCAAGCAGTTGTCTGATAGGTAAAATACCGTGTCATCGGCATAAAGGCCAATTTGTGAATGTTTCAATATCTTTGTTAGGTCGTTTATATAAATTAAAAAAACTGCGGACCCAAAATAGAGCCCTGAGGGACTCCGCAGATAACCGTATTTGCTTTGGAAATTTGATTATTTACTTTAACAGTTTGGCTTCTTCCAGATAAGTAATTTTTAAACCATGCATAATTTTCGCCAATCCCATAGTAGTATAACTTATTTAACAATATATAGTGATTTACCGTATCAAACGCCTTGGCAAAGTCAAGGAATATGGCGCTAGTTTCTTTGCCAACGTTTCTGTCTGCGAGGATATTATCTGTTAATTTGGCTATTGCTTCAGTTGTTGAATGTCCTTTTCTAAATCCAGCTTGGTTTTTAGTTATTAAGTCATGATTATTTAGAAATTTGGTCAGTTTATTATGCACAACTCGTTCTATTGATTTTGCAACTACGGGCAGTAACGAAATTGGTCTAAGGTTGTTAACTAGTCTGGCATCTCCCCCCTTGGGGATAGGCACAACATTTGAACTTTTCCAGCTGCTCGGTAGGTCATTTTGCTTAAAGCAATTTGTAAACAGTTCTACGAACCTGTTCGGTATCGCTAACATAGTGTCACGATACACTTTTGTAGTTATCCCTTCAATCTGTGAATTTTTTGAGACCTTTAGATTTTTAGCAATTTCGATTATCTTGGCGTTGTCAGTTGTAAATTTGTCCATTTGTGTTAAGTTTGTCTCATCATACATCATCCACGGTACATACATATAGGAGGCTAAATCTGGGCCGACGCGGGTGAAGTAATTGTTTATAAAATTTGGTACGTCGTCTACAATGTTTTGATTTTCATCTTTAAGTTCAATTTTGTATGGATCCTTGTCGTTGTCAACATTTGGCAATATGTTATTTACTGTTCGCCAAAATTTACGGTGATCAGATTTTGTTTCATCAAGTTTTTTTATTATGTATGTTTGTCTCGCCTTTTTTATTTTTTTGTTTGCCTCGTTTCTAGCCAAGCGTGCCCTGTCCCAGTCCTCTTTCAACCCAGTCCCTCTTGCTATACGTAGCAGCTTGTTTTTATCCCTGGTTATTTCTACCTCTTCAATTGTGATCCAAGGTTGGTTTTTTGTTTTTACTTTAAACGTGCGGTATTTACAGTGTATGTTTAGGTAGGCATCAATCGCTTGTTTTTGTTTGTTTGTGGTTTAACGTCCCAGGGGACCCTGAGGGTATATAGGGACTATCAATGATTTAACTTTTCACTTTCATAGACTTATTTCAGTCAATTCTTTTCAATGTTTCAAATACTTTATATAAAATCAAAGAGATTTGTCTCTTTCAAAAACATGATGATATCTTTCTTTGGAATAGTTTCAAACAACATTTTCATGTTGTTACTGTTTTTCAAATGCTTTCTTCTATTCTCTTGTACCCTTTTACAGTTCAGCAGGATATGCTCGACAGTGATGGGTACATTGCATGCTTGGCATATTGGGGGATTTTCCCCTTTCAGGAGATATTCGTGTGTAAGTCTGGAGTGACCTATTTTCAGACGGGTCAACTTCACCTGTTCACTACGACTTAATCCCCCACAGTTTCTCTTCCCATTCACAGTTGAGTGAATGGTATGTAGTTTGTTTCTTATTTGCTTGTTCCAGTCAGATTGCCATTTATTCATTGTCATTTCTCTTATTGGAGCTGTCATATCCAATCGCTTCAGTCAAGTGGTTCCATTTTTCTGTGGTATTTTTTGTTTCGCAGAATTTTTCCCAGTTCCAGTTTAGTAGATGGAGTCTTAATTGGTTTGGGTTATAATTTATATATGATCTTGCTCTATACTCTTTGCTTTTTCTGTGGGGTTGGGTTTTTTTCTTTATTATAAATATGGCCTTATGATCACTGAGAGCAAGGTCTAATACGCCCGTTATATTTGTATCATTTGTATTGGTAAAAATCAAATCTATTGCAGAGCTATTTTTACTGTATCTAGTATGGTTTTCAATTTGTTGTTGAAATCCTAGTTGCTTCATATCGGCTAAAAAGTTTGTCACTTCGGGTGTATGTTCTAGTATATTTATATTAAAGTCTCCCATGATTAATAACTCAAGGTTTTTTTGTTCTAGGTCAGTAAATTGTTCCATTAAAAGGGTTTTAAATAGGTCTTTGTTGCCTCCAGTTGGTCTGTATACATTTAGAAAAACCACATCTTTTGCATGTTCTCGTTCTAATTTTATAACCTGCAGTTCTAAATGTCTATTGCTCATGTTGAGGTACTCGTAGCATTTTACATCGACTTTTATACCCTGTTTCACATAGATCCCTACTCCTCCACCAACTTTGGGTTTCAGATCTGTCTCTTTCTCTTTCCAGGAGCGATCTACTCTGTAGAAACTATAACCTGGTAGGCTGTATTCTTCCATGTCATCATTTTCAGTTAACCACGTTTCGGAAATAGATACCAGGTCCCAGAACCTATTCCGATTTTCAAGTAACATAGAATCATACTTAGCTCTCAGGCTACATAAGTTTGCATGGAAGAATTTCAGTCCCTTCCTTCTCTCTATGTCCTCAATATTATACATACAAATCATAGTTATTTATACAGATATCATACAGCTCAACACTGACCTCTTCATGATCACAACAACAAGCAATCTTTAAAGTTTCTATATGTTCTTTAGGTGTGGACTTATCCATGTTTTCAGGTAAACGTAACGGAAAGTGAAGATTGAAACTAAATATCAACATAACAATAAACATAAGTACTGATATCGGCTTTTTCGCCATCAGCAATATGAACATAAGTAATTAAGTGGTTCCTACCATATAGCATCAGTAGGAGGCAGCACTCCTAATATTCAAGATCAAATGAAAGAGATGACCAACTTTTTCTGCAAGATGCACATTGTCGTCAACTTTGCAACAGAGGCAGATAAAGTTTTGAAGCTTTTTGAGGGCTCCATTGCATAAAAGAGGAATCCACATGCTCTACACACAGCTGAAAGTGGTGCTGTTCGCCTTGTCCTTACCGCAAGCAAATCCTTCACCAGCAGAGGATGCGACAAGTCAGGAGTGCACAGTTTGTGGAAAGCATTTCTGGATGAAAAGAAGACCCAAAATAAGATGGTGACGTTCTAAGGGAATAGGTTCAATATCACATTCTACGATGGAGGTGCAGTGTACTACCACAAGGATGAGATCCACAAATTCATCACATCCCTCTCAGACCCAAACAATTTATTGGGATCAGTCAACTTCGACATCCAGGAGCCTGCATACCTAGCAGGAATTAGGGCTCTCGGAGTCATTGACATGGTCATCACTGGTCCCTACTGGAGGTTGCTGGAACAAGATGGTGGTATCTACACCCTCAATGACCACCTTCTTCAGATAAAGACAACTATGGAAAACTGGTCAAGAGATGCATCTCCCCTTCTAACAGTTGATACACCTCTCTTCAATGTTTTGTTTGTTTGTGGTTTAACGTCCCAGGGGACCCTGAGGGTATATAGGGACTATCAATGATTTAACTTTTCACTTTCATAGACTTACTTCAGTCAATTCTTTTCAATGTTTCAAATACTTTATATAAAATCAAAGAGATTTGTCTCTTTCAAAAACATGATGATATCTTTCTTTGGAATAGTTTCAAACAACATTTTCATGTTGTTACTGTTTTTCAAATGCTTTCTTCTATTCTCTTGTACCCTTTTACAGTTCAGCAGGATATGCTCGACAGTGATGGGTACATTGCATGCTTGGCATATTGGGGGATTTTCCCCTTTCAGGAGATATTCGTGTGTAAGTCTGGAGTGACCTATTTTCAGACGGGTCAACTTCACCTGTTCACTACGACTTAATCCCCCACAGTTTCTCTTCCCATTCACAGTTGAGTGAATGGTATGTAGTTTGTTTCTTATTTGCTTGTTCCAGTCAGATTGCCATTTATTCATTGTCATTTCTCTTATTTCTCTTCAATGATGATGTAGCTGAGATTCATAAAGATGAAATTTATTACAAACTTTTGGAACCATCAACACCTGTAATCGACTCCCTGACGCAGTTGGCTTTAGAAGTATTGATGTCAAGTTTTCTCATCATTCTTGAGAGGCAAGCCAAAGACAATCTTCCTGGTGGTAAACATTGGAGTCCAAGTGATACCCAGAAAACTTCTGCCTGTCATGTCCCAATAACCAACGCATGTTCAGAAAGAGATGTTGGATATTATCATCCGGAACAAGCCAAGAGCAGGTTTTGGAAGTAATTGTGACAACAAGACAGCAGACTGGCTGACAGATCTGGGCCCTGTTTTTCAGTCACGACAATCGTTATGGGCGACGTGTTTTTGCCGTCAGTGTTCGATAGACACTAGTGAATAGGCGATAGGTCGTGAGTGTAAGAGGCGTAGGGCAGCCAGACGTGTTTTTCAGTCACGACAATCGTGGGGTCACGTGATTGAAAATGTCGCCCAAACTGTCGTCCGTTCATGACACCTATGGACATGTCGTACAGAATGCGCAACTTCACTTCCCTTTGGAATTAAGCAATGAAATTTTAACACGGGTAAGGCATATATAGCACCTATAAACGTACCAAATATGAAGAATATCGGCCGCACGGTTACGAAATTACGGCCGTTTGAATTTTGTCATAGCAAATACTGCTCTGGTGGCCAGTGTATGCCTACCATCACGTGATCTGATTTATGCGGCGACCTTGACATCGACTGCGCTTACTTCACTCTCCCAGCAGAGATTCCGCGCGCTAAACCGCGAAAGATCTGATAGGAGAGTGCTTGTACCATATTCGATCGATAGCCCGATGTTTCAAATTCAAACGGCCGTAACTTCGTAACCGTGCGGCCGTTCTTCTTCATATTTAGTACGATTATAGGTTATATGTACCCCTTACTCGTGTTAAAATTTCATTGCTTAATTCCATCGGGAAGTGGAAAAATCCTCTATATACGCACAGTGATGTGTTATAGAACCTAAGACAGTTCTATACTTGTCGTAGCGGCCGACATTTTTAGCGGCGATCGTGAGTGGCGCACTACGATCGTGTCTATAGAACAGCGGCCATTCTGTGTCTTCCAGAATGTCGTGGAATCGCTGGACGATCGTACGGTATCGTTGCGCGACGATGTTGTTACTGAAAAACAGGGCCCTGGATCATACAAGGAAAACTCAATTCTTTGACCAGGCCAGAAAATCATTTCCATTAATGAAAAAGAAGTTGAAGGAAAGACAGATTCAGCAAAAACAAAAGCAGCTACTGAAGTTGAAGGAGAGGCAAGCCAAGATAGAAGCAGTAGATCAAAAACAACATGATAACCGTGTCAAACTAACAAACAAGATAACAGAAGCTGGAGGACTTTGGAAGCTGGATCAAGTTGATGAAAATATTGAATCTCTGACCTGTGAGAAACAGGAGAAAGATGCACTGATCACCCAACTTCATTTCCATAGGGATGTTCTCTGTGCCAAGAGCTCAAGACATCTATTTCAAAAGAGCCAGAAGGATCACCAGTATAGTTCTTATCAACTGACAACCCATTTGAAAGAAGTCTGGACTCTAAATCCTTTCACAGAGTCCCCACAGGGAAGTTCTGGCCTCACATATCATAACAGAAGTAACAGCACCAGTAGGAGATATGAAGGTTTCTCTCAATCATAGATTGAAGGAAGGAAGACAGAAGCGCCAGATCAATTCTACCAAATCAAAGCTTCCCCTCTATGCTGGTGAACCTGGAAGACTTATAGGGCAGAAGATCCTCCATCGCTGTATTGAAGAACATGGAAATGAAGTCAACTGGTATGATGCCCAATGTTGACGATACACAAGAAGACTGTTGACCCTCTAAAAACAGTATACTTTGTTCGCTATGAAGGCGACCCAGATGCAGAGTGGCACTTCCCGCTTCTACAAGACATGAAAAAAGGAGATCTTAATCTGCTCTAACAAGATTGACATAACTGAACTGGATCACCTTTGCTGTTTAGACCCTAATAGAGTTGCTAGTCTCAGGATGAATCAACTGTTCTGATCCTGGGCCCTGTTTTTCAGTTGAGACGATCTCAAGTTGAGACCGTTTGAAAGGCAAACTGTTTTTCAGTTGAGACGATCTCTTGGGATCTCAGGCTGAGACTGAGATGCGACTGTTTTGGGTGATTTCAGTGTTTTTCAGTCGTGATGATCTCAAGGGATCTCAAGTGAAATGGTCTCCCAAACGGTCTCAACCTGAGACCAGTTGATACTTGTCATAACTTATTTTTTTAGGTGCTAAAACTTATTCAAATTAGAAAATATTTAGAGCGAAGGATACTAATAATCTGACATACCTATATCCCAAGTTTCATATTTCTCTTGTGGTTATTAAGACTGTGATAAACATTTGTCTGGAAATCTGAAAAATGCAGGCACTGCCCCACTCAACCAGCTTGTGTATACCTACTGTAATGCTCGATTTTATTTGAGCAGGGTAGGGTCAAGGTCACTCCATATTAACAAATAACAATACTACCCATTCACTAAGAAAAACATGTCTGACTCCTGAAATATTCAATAGAAAATTATGGAATCGTAGGATTCGATAGGATGGACACGGACAATTTTCGCTGTAAATATGGTTAAATTTGAAAAAGTATAAGTGTCTCAAATCAATAATTTCTGAGTGCAGTATCTTGTACCTGACAGAAATGATCTCTGGGGATCTCAGCTAAAAAGATCACAACCTGAGATCACCCTGAGATCCGCTATGGCGCGCTGAGACCCTGACTGAAAAACACCAGCAGCCATTGATCTCCCAAACGGTCTCAGGATCGCTCACAGATCTCAGCAGATCTCAGCTAGCAATCGTCTCGACTGAAAAACAGGGCCCTGGTGTTCCCCCGGTGGCAGACAGTTTAGGTTAATCATATTAAATTTTTCCCATCTTGACCCTGTTGTTCCCCTAGTGCAAGTGGTGATAGGCTAACTTTCTAGGATGCTTTTCTGTTAGGGTAATGATAGAGCTTGTACTTTTTACATGAGGTTTAGAAGCAAACAACTGGCTGTGATGTACATATTCTGCACAACTGTATTGATTGTCTTAAGATATGCAGTGGTGCCAGATCATTCTGAAAAATTGTGTTTCTGTGATTCAAAGGCACATAAAAAGTACAGATTTATCTGAAAAACATGTGCCTCTATTAATGCTTCAAAATTACTCTGAAAAGTATTCATGCAAAAGATTTTCCAAAATTAGGCTGGCAACATTTACAAGCATGTACTAGATAAGTTTGATTTTAATTGAATCATAATGAACAATGTATTTATATATACCTAAGCATATCAAAAAGAAATTTCACAGAAATCTATATTCTGTATATATATTAATCATATTGGATAAACTATTTCCATATACCTTAGCATAGCAAATGGAAATGCTACCCAAATCTATATATTGTATTTATATCAAATATAATAGATAATGTATTTACATATATATATATCTAAGCATAGAAAATGGAAATTCTACCTAAATTTATAGAATTTGTTAGATGTGTAAGATTGAATTAATGGTTTTCCTTTTCTGTATTCACAATTAGACGTTATGATTATACATGTATACTATCATTTTGATAGTTGACTCATACTCAACTCCTGGCCTGGACTAAATGCCTTTTTAAATTTTCAGAAATGGCTAGTATATTGTTGACAGGCAATTCCATCCTGCTTCATGTGAGGCATCAAAAGATGGAAGTCTGTTTCCATCCAGTGGTTACCATCGACTGCCTCATCAGGAAACTCCAAGAGATGGAAAGGGAGTATCGACATTTTCCATTCATAATTGTTAATGTACGGACCAATGACCTTCACCAAGGCATGGACCACTTTCAGGGCAGGTATGAAGAGCTAGTGCTGTTCATGAAGGTGACCTACCTACAATATAGGATCTTCAGCTGTTTCTTGCCATGCCCTAGAGACCTACATAAACCGCAGTATAAGATGGTCGAGGTCGCAAACACCTTCATTCATAGAGGTGTGTGCATCACTATGATGCAGGAGAGGTGTTTTTGTTTGTTTGTTTGGGTAGTTTAACGTCCAATTTGTTCAATTAGACTTACTTTGGTTTACTTTACATAATTTGCATATCCTGTTGACATAAGAAGCTATGCTGCCTGGTTGATCTAGGCATCTTACTTTTCTCAATCATATCTTATTGAAAATCTTACATTCCCTTAGCATGAGATGTTTTACACTCACTGGAGTGTTGCACGTCTGGCACACAGGTGCTACTTCACCTCTTAGGAGATGCACATGTGTCAGTTTGGTGTGACCAGCCTGCAGATGGGTCAGTTTCACCTGTTCAGTTCGTGTCAGGTTGTCTTTCCTAAAGTTTTGGCTAGTAGCCACTACGATTTCTCGTAGTTTGTTGTCTCTAGTTGTGTTACAATGATATCTTTTTAAATTTGATGTTGTTCATGTTATTTCACTTGCTGAATTAAAATTGACCCTTTTCAAAGATTGTTTGTTACACAAGAAGCAAATATGGAAAATACTACTTCAATGCATCTGACAGGATATCCTTCGTATTCAAGGGATTTAGGTATAACTACGGTCACTATCAACACTCGAAACATTATACATGTGAGAAGAATCTTGAAAACATTCCAACAGAAGAAAAAAACAAAGAAGACTGATATTGAAGAAAACCTGAGTTGCCAGTTGCTGGGAAGGAAGCCAATGAAGATCAGAATAAAGGTCTGAAGTGTCCCATCACAGATTCTGCCTGTATTTCAAAATTCCTGGAAAATGAAAATATCCATTCAGAAGCAAAAGAAGTAGATGAACTCAAAAAAGAAAATCCATGAGGTGAAGAACAGCCATAACAGTGATCATAGGAATCTCATGAAAAAGGTGAAAAGACGGGATCATTGTTTGTTTGTTTGGGTAGTTTAACGTCCAATTCAACCTCAAAATTAATTGAAAGATAAATTTGAAAAAATAAAAATGGATAATGAAAGAAAGCTCAGGGAAAGCCAAGACTGAGTTGACAAAGTAACAATGAAAATAAAACAGAAGAAGTTCAGCGTTTAAAGAAAGAGAAAAGAGGTGTTTGAAAACCAAGAAGATCTCCTTTACTTCCAGGACTTGACAAATCTGATGGAAAGTACCTCACTGGAGACTTTTCAGAATGGGAAGTATATCAATGAACAGCGACAGACCATTATGATCCTTCTAACTGAGTGTAATGTAAGTATGTCCATCCCATCAATTCAAGTTGCAGAGTCCATGCTGGAAAATGCAGACCCACAAGGTTTATCAGGACATGTGCTTCATTCAGATGGGACAACAATTCATGATTGGCACGATGAAAGTTTCCAGGTTACTCTTCCCAGTGGGAAAACCATGTCCATTGGCATCAGTGAGACTGCTAGTGGAAACACTGAAGAACTGACGGAGGCTTTTCTAGACACCATCAAAGAGCTCTCTGAGGCAGTGAAGAATAACCAGGAAAATAATATTGCCAAACTGGTAAAATCTATCAAACACAGCATGTCGGATCAAGGTTCTGTAAACCCAACATTCAATGCAGCTCTCCAAAAAGTACGATCTGAGTTCCTGGATACAGTGATCAAAAACTGGGAAACATTGTCTCCTGATATTCAAGATTAAATGAAAGAGATGACCAACTTTTTCTGCAAGATGCACATTGTCATCAACTTTGCAACAGAGGCAGATCAAGTTTTGAAGCTTTTTGAGGGCTCCATTGCATAAGAGAGGAATCCACATGCTCTACACACAGCTGAAAGTGGTGCGGTTCGCCTTGTCCTTACCGCAAGGAAATCCTTCACCAGCAGCGGATGCGACAAGTCAGGAGTGCACAGTTTGTGGAAAGTGTTTCTGGATGAAAAGAAGACCCAAAATAAGATGGTGACGTTCAAAGGGAATAGGTTCAATATCACATTCTACGATGGAGGTGCAGTGTACTACCACAAGGATGAGATCCACAAATTCATCACATCCCTCTCAGACCCAAACAATCTATTGGAATCAGTCAACTTTGACATCCAGGAGCCTGCATAGCTAGCAGGAATTTGGGCTCTCGGAGTCATTGACATGGTCATCACTGGTCCCTACTGGAGGTTGCTGGAACAAGATGGTGGTATCTACACCCTCAATGACCACCTTCTTCAGATGAAGACAACTATGGAAAACTGGTCAAGAGCTGCATCTCCCCTTCTAACAATTGATACACCTCTCTTCAATGATGATGTAGCTGAGATTCATAAAGATGAAATTTATTGCAAACTTTTGGAACCATCAACACCTGTAATCGACTCCCTGACGCAGTTGGCTTTAGAAGTGTTGATGTCAAGTTTTCTCATCATTCTTGAGAGGCAAGCCAAAGACAATCTTCCTGGTGGTAAACATCGGAGTCCAAGTGATACCCAGAAAACTTCTGCCTGTCATGTCCCAATAACCAACGCATATTCAGAAAGAGATGTTGGATATTATCATCCGGAACAAGCCAACAGCAGGTTTTGGAAGTAATTGTGACAATAAGATAGCAGACTGGCTGACAGATCTGGATCATACAAGGAAAACTCAATTCTTTGACCAGGCCAGAAAATCATTTCCATTAATGAAAAAGAAGTTGAAGGAAAGACAGATTCAGTAAAAACAAAAGCAGCTACTGAAGTTGAAGGAGAGGCAAGCCAAGATAGAAGCAGTAGATCAAAAACAACATGATAACCGTGTCAAACTAACAAACAGGCTGGCAACATTTACAAGCATGTACTAGATAAGTTTGATTTTGATTGAATCATAATGAACAATGTATTTATATATACCTAAGCATATCAAAAAGAAATTTCACAGAATTCTATATTCTGTATATATATTAATCATATTGGATAAACTATTTCCATATACCTTAGCATAGCAAATGGAAATGCTACCCAAATCTATATATTGTATTTATATCAAATATAATAGATAATGTATTTACATATATATATATATATCTAAGCATAGAAAATGGAAATTCTACCTAAATTTATAGAATTTGTTAAATGTGTAAGATTGAATTAATGGTTTTCCTTTTCTGTATTCACAATTAGACGTTATGATTATACATGTATACTATCATTTTGATAGTTGACTCATACTCAACTCCTGGCCTGGACTAAATGCCTTTTTAAATTTTCAGAAATGGCTAGTATATTGTTGACAGGCAATTCCATCCTGCTTCATGTGAGGCATCAAAAGATGGAAGTCTGTTTCCATCCAGTGGTTACCATCGACTGCCTCATCAGGAAACTCCAAGAGATGGAAAGGGAGTATCGACATTTTCCATTCATAATTGTTAATGTATGGACCAATGACCTTCACCAAGGCATGGACCACTTTCAGGGCAGGTATGAAGAGCTAGTGCTGTTCATGAAGGTGACCTACCTACAATATAGGATCTTCAGCTGTTTCTTGCCATGCCCTAGAGACCTACATAAACCGCAGTATAAGATGGTCGAGGTCGCAAACACCTTCATTCATAGAGGTGTGTGCATCACTATGATGCAGGAGAGGTGTTTTTGTTTGTTTGTTTGGGTAGTTTAACGTCCAATTTGTTCAATTAGACTTACTTTGGTTTACTTTACATAATTTGCATATCCTGTTGACATAAGAAGCTATGCTGCCTGGTTGATCTAGGCATCTTACTTTTCTCAATCATATCTTATTGAAAATCTTACATTCCCTTAGCATGAGATGTTTTACACTCACTGGAGTGTTGCACGTCTGGCACACAGGTGCTACTTCACCTCTTAGGAGATGCACATGTGTCAGTTTGGTGTGACCAGCCTGCAGATGGGTCAGTTTCACCTGTTCAGTTCGTGTCAGGTTGTCTTTCCTAAAGTTTTGGCTAGTAGCCACTACGATTTCTCGTAGTTTGTTGTCTCTAGTTGTGTTACAATGATATCTTTTTAAATTTGATGTTGTTCATGTTATTTCACTTGCTGAATTAAAATTGACCCTTTTCAAAGATTGTTTGTTACACAAGAAGCAAATATGGAAAATACTACTTCAATGCATCTGACAGGATATCCTTCGTATTCAAGGGATTTAGGTATAATTACGGTCACTATCAACACTCGAAACATTATACATGTGAGAAGAATCTTGAAAACATTCCAACAGAAGAAAAAAACAAAGAAGACTGATATTGAAGAAAACCTGAGTTGCCAGTTGCTGGGAAGGAAGCCAATGAAGATCAGAATAAAGGTCTGAAGTGTCCCATCACAGATTCTGCCTGTATTTCAAAATTCCTGGAAAATGAAAATATCCATTCAGAAGCAAAAGAAGTAGATGAACTCAAAAAAGAAAATCCATGAGGTGAAGAACAGCCATAACAGTGATCATAGGAATCTCATGAAAAAGGTGAAAAGACGGGATCATTGTTTGTTTGTTTGGGTAGTTTAACGTCCAATTCAACCTCAAAATTAATTGAAAGATAAATTTGAAAAAATAAAAATGGATAATGAAAGAAAGCTCAGGGAAAGCCAAGACTGAGTTGACAAAGTAACAATGAAAATAAAACAGAAGAAGTTCAGCGTTTAAAGAAAGAGAAAAGAGGTGTTTGAAAACCAAGAAGATCTCCTTTACTTCCAGGACTTGACAAATCTGATGGAAAGTACCTCACTGGAGACTTTTCAGAATGGGAAGTATATCAATGAACAGCGACAGACCATTATGATCCTTCTAACTGAGTGTAATGTAAGTATGTCCATCCCATCAATTCAAGTTGCAGAGTCCATGCTGGAAAATGCAGACCCACAAGGTTTATCAGGACATGTGCTTCATTCAGATGGGACAACAATTCATGATTGGCACGATGAAAGTTTCCAGGTTACTCTTCCCAGTGGGAAAACCATGTCCATTGCCATCAGTGAGACTGCTAGTGGAAACACTGAAGAACTGACGGAGGCTTTTCTAGACACCATCAAAGAGCTCTCTGAGGCAGTGAAGAATAACCAGAAAAATAATATTGCAAAACTGGTAAAATCTATCAAACACAGCATGTCAGATCAAGGTTCTGTAAACCCAACATTCAATGCAGCTCTCCAAAAAGTACGATCTGAGTTCCTGGATACAGTGATCAAAAACTGGGAAACATTGTCCCCTGATATTCAAGATCAAATGAAAGAGATGACCAACTTTTTCTGCAAGATGCACATTGTCGTCAACTTTGCAACAGAGGCAGATAAAGTTTTGAAGCTTTTTGAGGGCTCCATTGCATAAGAGAGGAATCCACATGCTCTACACACAGCTGAAAGTGGTGCGGTTCGCCTTGTCCTTACCGCAAGCAAATCCTTCACCAGCAGAGGATGCGACAAGTCAGGAGTGCACAGTTTGTGGAAAGCGTTTCTGGATGAAAAGAAGACCCAAAATAAGATGGTGATGTTCAAAGGGAATAGGTTCAATATCACATTCTACGCTGGAGGTGCAGTGTACTACCACAAGGATGAGATCCACAAATTCATCACATCCCTCTCAGACCCAAACAATCTATTGGAATCAGTCAACTTTGCTAGCAGGAATTAGGGCTCTCGGAGTCATTGACATGGTCATCACTGGTCCCTACTGGAGGTTGCTGGAACAAGATGGTGGTATCTACACCCTCAATGACCACCTTCTTCAGATGAAGACAACTATGGAAAACTGGTCAAGAGATGCATCTCCCCTTCTAACAGTTGATACACCTCTCTTCAATGATGATGTAGCTGAGATTCATAAAGATGAAATTTATTACAAACTTTTGGAACCATCAACACCTGTAATCGACTCCCTGACGCAGTTGGCTTTAGAAGTATTGATGTCAAGTTTTCTCATCATTCTTGAGAGGCAAGCCAAAGACAATCTTCCTGGTGGTAAACATTGGAGTCCAAGTGATACCCAGAAAACTTCTGCCTGTCATGTCCCAATAACCAATGCATGTTCAGAAAGAGATGTTGGATATCATCATCCGGAACAAGCCAACAGCAGGTTTTGGAAGTAATTGTGACAACAAGATAGCAGACTGGCTGACAGATCTGGATCATACAAGGAAAACTCAATTCTTTGACCAGGCCAGAAAATCATTTCCATTAATGAAAAAGAAGTTGAAGGAAAGACAGATTCAGCAAAAACAAAAGCAGCTACTGAAGTTGAAGGAGAGGCAAGCCAAGATAGAAGCAGTAGATCAAAAACAACATGATAACCGTGTCAAACTAACAAACAGGATAACAGAAGCTGGAGGACTTTGGAAGCTGGATCAAGTTGATGAAAATATTGAATCTCTGACCCCTGAGAAACAGGAGAAAGATGCACTGATCACCCAACTTCATTTCCATAGGGATGTTCTCTGTGCCAAGAGCTCAAGACATCTATTTCAAAAGAGCCAGAAGGATCACCAGTATAGTGCTTATCAACTGACAACCCATTTGAAAGAAGTCTGGACTCTAAATCCTGTCACAGGGTCCCCACAGGGAAGTTCTGGCCTCACATATCATAACAGAAGTAACAGCACCAGTAGGAGATATGAAGGTTTCTCTCAATCATAGATTGAAGGAAGGAAGACAGAAGCGCCAGATCAATTCTACCAAATCAAAGCTTCCCCTCTATGCTGGTGAACCTGGAAGACTTATAGGGCAGAAGATCCTCCATTGCTGTATCGAAGAACATGGAAATGAAGTCAACTGGTATGATGCCCATGTTGAGGATACACAAGAAGACTGTTGACCCTCTAAAAACAGTATACTTTGTTCGCTATGAAGGCGACCCAGATGCAGAGTAGCACTTCCCGCTTCTACAAGACATGAAAAAAGGAGATCTTAATCTGCTCTAACAAGATTGACATAACTGAACTGGATCACCTTTGCTGTTTAGACCCTAATAGAGTTGCTAGTCTCAGGATGAATCAACTGTTCTGATCCAGGGGGCTGTTTCACTAGGAGCTACAAGTCTTGCTGTTTATAACAGTGGCAGCAAAGCGGCAGTTTGCGTTTCATTAGAAGGTGCGGTCAAGCGTGAACAGCACCTGGGAGACAAGCGGCACCAACAGTGGCAGTGACCGTTTCACTAGTAAATTGGGTCTCGCTGTTAGTGCCACTGTGGAGCTGCTGTAAGCGAGAGGGTCTACCCTCTCGTTTGTTACGCGTAGAGAATACTCTCACCCACTTCCCATTAGAATTAAGCAATGAAATTTTTACACGAGTAAGGTATATATATATAACCTATAATCGTACCAAATATGAAGAAAATCGGCCACGCCGTTCCCAAGTTATCGGCGTTTGCACTTTTTCCTCCCTCTGTGCGATTGCGATAGTCGATGTTCTTTTTCACTCCCTCCGTAGTGCGGCGGGGTTTCGGCTATTCTTTTTGTCTCCCATGAAGTTAAACGAGGCGTTTAGTGTGCGCTCACTACTGCAAGTAACTTGGGATTCTCTCGGGAGGCGACATGTCGGCTTCTCCCGCCTGCATCCTATGTTTTCATTGGTTTAGACCGTGCATGTGACTGTGTGGTTCCATGTCGTTGCTCTCCTTCACATCTTGGTTCGTGTCCTTAGTGAGAACTTGTGTGTGGAGAGTGTGTCTCACCTCACGGCTCCGGGTGTTACCCTTGCGCTCTGTGAGAGTTGTGTGGCCATCTAGTGAGTTAGGAGGGAACTAACTTCATTATGGACACTGTATGGGGTTGCCATCTGGTGAATTGATTTTGAGTCATCTCAGGTCAGTTTTGGCTCTGTGTCACTGTGCTATCTTATTTACCAACGTTTTTAGGTTTTGAACAACCTTATCACTCGCAGTTTCGACCCTATTTCGGAGGTCTCATCAGGTGAGGTGCGTTTACACTCATTTGGGTTTTCAATACCTACTATGTCCGTTTTTAGTAGGTTTTTCAGGATGCAGGTAATGGAGTATTCTGTCTCATGGAGATAGAACCTGTTTCCCAAGTAACTCAGTAGCGTGTAATAGTTCCCAGTATTGATCATTTGGTAAAAAATTCTTTATTTCGTTCAGGGAAAGCACCTGTCGGTGATTCCTTGTTGGAAAAAATTTTTTGACGTGGCTTTTCGATGGGAGCTATTACTCAGCCGTATCTATTGTCCAGGGTGTTAAGGCCTTTTGGAGCTTGAGTTCTTAGTTTGTGGATCCAGTTGAACTCTATTTTGTGTCGGAGGTTTTGTGCTCGCTTGCTCTCCGGGTGTCTATGAATGAAGTCTAGGACACATATTTCTACATCCGCTGTGCCCTTGTGGCAGTTGCGGTTGAAATGTGAAGGGACATCATTTTTTCCGATTCCCTTGCGTATGGTTCGGAGATGTTCTGATATCCTGTCCCTCAGTTTCCTTTTTGTTTGTCCAACATATTGCATGCCGCATCTCTTGCAGTTGATGCAGTACACTAAGTTGGAGCTGTTGCAGGTTACTTGTTTCTTCACCTCATACTTCCGTTTTGTGGTATTGGAAGTGATTGATCCTCCTCGGTTGAGGATCGTGCAAATGTCACAGTTTGGTTTGTGGCATTTGTTTTCATTCTCAGCCACAGTTGTGGCTGTGATGTCTTTCTCTTTGGGGCCGTGTCCCCTTGCGGTTTCGTCTGTTCTGTAATCTGTTCTCGCCCTTACCAGATGGTCCTTAAGATTTTTTGGTCTCTTATGGCCTCTGGTCAGTTTTTTGTGGTGTAGGAATTTGGTACTTGTAGACCTGGCTAAAAGGTCCCAGTTTTCCTGCACTACTTTGCTTACACTATTGTCGTTCGGCCTGTAGGTCGAGATGAGAAACAGTTTTTCCTCATTGGTCTGTTCCTCGGATTTCGTCGGGTGTAGGATTTCATTCCTGTTTCTGTTTCTGACCTTTTCGCGACAATCCTGTAACAGTTTGTCCGGATACCCTTTATCTCTGAACTGGTCCAGTTTCTCACATGCGTGTTTCTCGAAGTCGCTTTCTCGTTTGCAAATTCGTTTTATGCGCAGTAACTGCGAATAGGGGAGGCTTCGTTTAGTGGCTGGGGGGTGGGCCGAATCGTAGTTGAGATAAGTGTTCACATCGGTGGGTTTTTTGTACAGGTCAGTGTACAACAGCTGGTGTGTTTTGTCCATTTTCACCGTGGTGTCTAGGAAGTTTACCTCTACTTCCGAGTGTTCTGCGGTGAATTTTATGGTTGGATGAAGCCGATTAATTTTGTCCAACCACTCTTCGAATGCAGTTTTCCCCTTCGTCCAGACGAAGAAAATGTCATCTATGTATCTCCACCAGACTTCAGGTCCTGGTGTGAGGGGTTTGATAATGTTTTCTTCTAGTCTTTCCATGAACAAGTTGGCATATGATGGGGCCAATCTTGTTCCCATGGCGGTGCCGCTTATTTGTAGGTAGTGGTCGCCATTGAACTGCAAGTTGTTGTTTCTTAGTACTAGATCCAGCAGTTCTGTTATTGTGTCGTTGCTTGGGTTCAATCTGTTGCTCCTTGTTTGGTGCAGTTTTCTGCGGATGGAGTCTACTCCCTCTGTATTGGGGATATTTGTATAGAGGGAGCTTACGTCCAGGGTGCCTATGATGGTGCCACTCGGGAACTTTGGAAGGTTCTCTATTTTGTTGACAAAGTCATTTGTGTCCTTCACATATGACTTTATTTTCGGAACTAACGGTTTTAGGAAATTATCCACAAAGGTGGATAGTTTCTCTGTTGCACACTCATTGGAAGACACAACTGGTCTTCCAGGGGGTGGATTTTGTTTTTTGTGGATTTTGGGGAGAAAATATATATGTGGGGCTCTTGGTTTGTTGGTTTTTAAGGCCCCACACATTTTATTGCTGATTTCTCCGCGTTCACAGAGCTCATTTAGTTTGTTTTCTACTTGTTGGTAGATTTGAGCTGTTGTGTCTTTTGATAGGGGTTTGTAGACTTTTTGGTCTTGGAGCTGTCTGTTAGCTTCCACAACGTACGCCTGTGTGTCCATGATCACAGTGGCTCCCCCCTTGTCTGCCGGTTTGATTGTTATCTTTCTATCTTTGGCCAAACCCCTCAGGGCGGCCTTTTCCCCTTTGTTGAGATTTGGTTTCATCCCCTTATTGGGTCTACTATTTGATAAGTGGACTTCGTTGATGTTGATGAAACCTTCTAAATTTTGTGAGCCCTGTGGTGGGCACCACTTCGACTTACCTTTGAGTTTGCGGATGAGATCTCCGTTCTCGTAGGGGAAGTAGTTACCATTGTTGTTCGGTGCCTTGTTTTTGTTGTTGGTCCCAGTCTCTGTCTCTTCTCCAAACCTTGGTCTATTTTTGCTGCTGTCAAAGAAAAATCGGGTTCTAAGACTTTTGTGGAAAAGATCTAGTTCTATTTTCTTATCGCCTTCTTGGTCTGCGTTAATAGTTGGGCAGAAATTTAGGCCCTTTTCTAGTAGACTGGTTTCTTCCTCAGTTAAGACCCTACTGGAAAGGTTAATTACAGAGGATTTGGTTTTCTCCGTTTTTGATTTAGTACCCTTTTGATTCAGATCTGGGACAGGAGAAAGCTTGGACCGCTTATTTTTTCGCCTTTTTTTTGAGCCGCCTGATTTATTTAGTTTTTGGGTGTTTGGTTTCCCCCTATAGGCCTTGCCCATGGTTTCCAAGCAAGTTTTATGGGTCGGTTTTGTTCTAGATAGTGTGTCTGAATGAGGTTCATTGGTTGTTGTTGTTCCGTTTGGAACCCTAGAGTGATCAACTGTAACGCAGGAAGAACAGTTCAAACCTTTATTTCGAAGAGCACCCTTCACCTCGTTGCCCTCTTGGGGCTTTAACATGGAACACGAACTGGGTGACACATTTAAATCGTCTGTGTCTGATAATGTGGTACCTGGAACAGTGGTACCTGAGTTTACAAAAGGTAACAAAACATTTTCAAAAGAACATAATTTCGCCCTGAAATGTAGTTCATCATTTTCTTCCTGTTTGGGAAGGACACCGGAATGAATCGAGCTTTTTACCATGCAGGCTGGGTCATGGTTGACCCGGTCCTGCGGAATCTTATCGCTAGAAACACATGACATAGTAACAGTAACTGAACTGGTAACGTCTCCGACATGGAAACAACAAAAAACGTTCGTTGAGTTTGTTTGTTCACCACTCACTGTTTTGGAAAGTCTCTGCCTCGACCTCGTGTTGGACCTCTGCCCCTCTGTGTCCAGGGGCGGCGGGGTCTTCCACCTTGTTTGCCGCGATAGTTCTGGTTGTATCGTGGGTCTCGGTTTTCCCTTTCCGCTTGGCTCCCCTCCTGAGTAGGCAGACTCGGGGGTTTGCGAAAAGGGGGCTGTGCTGGCTCTGGCTTGTCAGACACCTGCTGTTGTTCATGTGTCTTTTTCATCGCCTTTCGGATGCACCTCGCTGGATGCGTTACGTCTGCATCTTTAGGACCACTTTCGAACAAGCGATCCATTCGTTGTTGGAGTTCTTCTCCCACCGTTTGTTCCTCCTTCTTCCATTTGCGTTCTAGATAGCGATCTAGCTGGACGAAGCGAACTTCGGCTCCCTCGTTTGTTTGACGTTCGTAGGTATCGTCTTTCAAGGACTCCATTAGTTCATCAACTTTAGATCTGGCTTCGATCTCTTCATCTTTTAGTTGACGTAGGACGACATGCATGATTTGTTTAGCCGAGTCCTTGCGTATCTGAGTTATCTCGCGTGTGTATATTTCATTTCTCTCCGTGTACACCGGGAGATCCTCCAGTCCAGCGGCCCACCCAGTGGTTAGGCCGGAGTCGATGACCTCTTGAAGCCAGTGAGACCTCAGATTAGCCCTGACTGCTTCAATCCCCTTTGTCCTGATTTGCCTCCATTTGTCTTGTTGGGTCTCGTGGAATAGTTGGTCCACATCCTGAAAAGACATGGAAAGGTCGAAAGGATCACTTTCTTGTGTTTGGTTTGTTTTCTTTAAGGTCATATCTATGTCTGTAATCTCATTTACGATGCTGCCTGTGGTCTCATTTACAAGAGAATTAGGATCTGTGAGAATCTGGGTGAGATTATTCGTGGGTTTAGATATGTGGTTATCCGTACTGTCAAGTGTGTCTGTTCGACTGTGACTGATGGATAATTTACGCTTTGGTTTGCGTGTATTTGGAGTGCGTGTTTGTGTATCACTCCCCACCCTTTTGTTCGTGTGTTTCATGTTACCTGACCTAGTTTCTGTCAAAGTGCCAATGGGTTCGTGTTGGGTGTCAAGGTCCAGTAGGATAGACAGGGTATGGTCGGTTTTGGTTCTGTCAGTGTTTCGTTGTGTTAACTTGAAACCATAGTCTAGTAGAGTACAGCGTTTGGGGCGATGTTCTTTGCTATTGTTTATACTTTTCACTTGTGTCGGGTCAGTAGTCGCTGACCCAGTGCGTGAAAGTGTGTCAAAGTCTACTAGAGGCTGTTTTTCAGCGTGTAAATGTGTGTCAGGCAGTGGTCCGTCACATATGGTCAAGTGACCGCTTTCGGCGGTTGTGGCATTCGAACCCAATGATTTTGTTTTACCCCCTGTACTGTGTGTGGAAGAAAAATCAAAACGTGGTTCGTACTGAGCTTCCAGGGCCACATGTTTGGTTGTGGTCCCTAGACCTTCCCCAGTTCTACACGGGTGGGGAATGTTGTTGTTCACACCAAACGTTGCGCAAAATGAATCGGCAAATTTGGCATGAGTGTGTGCAGTCTCCGCGTTGACAGAAGCCTGCATACCGTGTGTGGTGGTGGTTATTTTGTACATACAATCTGCGTCGCATTTGGTGACCGCATTGTCTGTAAGTGTGTGTTTACACAGAGCGCTAGGTGTTCTGTGTGAGTTGTGTATTTTCTGCGTCTCCGAAAGCGGATTTGCTGTAACACATTGTGTATCGATGTCATTCAAGCAAACAGTGTCAATTGAATCAATCGAACGTTGAAAGCTTGTGGTACTTACTTTGTCTTTAAGGTCGACTTCTTCACGGGGAATGAGTTCCCCTCGCTGACGACGGAAAGGGTTGTCGGTGATCTGACTCGGGCCTCTGCCTGCACGGCAGCCGCTCAGTTCTCTCTCCGCCTTTCGTCTGCGTTTTTCTTCCTCCAACTCTTTTTGTAGTTGGTTCAGGGCTGCCAGTCTCTTTTGATACTGGCGCTCTTTCTCTCCCTCGTCTATGGGTTTGTCTGTTTTTGGTGCGACAATCTCCATAGGTTGCTCGTGAGTTACCGGCTGGCTGTCGGCCCAGTCGGCTTCCTCACCGTTGTTTACGCCATCGGCGGGACGGCGTCGTTTAGCCTCAGGCTCGGACATTATACGGCGTGCTGTAGGTAAGCTATGAAGTTAAACGAGGCGTTTAGTGTGCGCTCACTACTGCAAGTAACTTGGGATTCTCTCGGGAGGCGACATGTCGGCTTCTCCCGCCTGCATCCTATGTTTTCATTGGTTTAGACCGTGCATGTGACTGTGTGGTTCCATGTCGTTGCTCTCCTTCACATCTTGGTTCGTGTCCTTAGTGAGAACTTGTGTGTGGAGAGTGTGTCTCACCTCACGGCTCCGGGTGTTACCCTTGCGCTCTGTGAGAGTTGTGTGGCCATCTAGTGAGTTAGGAGGGAACTAACTTCATTATGGACACTGTATGGGGTTGCCATCTGGTGAATTGATTTTGAGTCATCTCAGGTCAGTTTTGGCTCTGTGTCACTGTGCTATCTTATTTACCAACGTTTTTAGGTTTTGAACAACCTTATCACTCGCAGTTTCGACCCTATTTCGGAGGTCTCATCAGGTGAGGTGCGTTTACACTCATTTGGGTTTTCAATACCTACTATGTCCGTTTTTAGTAGGTTTTTCAGGATGCAGGTAATGGAGTATTCTGTCTCATGGAGATAGAACCTGTTTCCCAAGTAACTCAGTAGCGTGTAATAGTTCCCAGTATTGATCATTTGGTAAAAAATTCTTTATTTCGTTCAGGGAAAGCACCTGTCGGTGATTCCTTGTTGGAAAAAATTTCTTTTTGTCTCCCCCCCGGAGACCGGCGGGAAGTGCAGTATTTCCTATGACAGAATTTAAACGCCGATAACTTGAGAACGGCTGGGCCGATTTTCTTCATATTTGGTACGACTATAGGTTATATATATACCTTACT
Source organism: Alentia gelatinosa (assembly GCA_950022655.1). Taxonomy (NCBI): domain Eukaryota; kingdom Metazoa; phylum Annelida; class Polychaeta; order Phyllodocida; family Polynoidae; genus Alentia; species Alentia gelatinosa. The sequence continues at coordinate 11,276,703 of OX465585.1, forward strand.
CCTGTGAAAATTTCATTGCTTAATTCTTATGGGAAGCGGTGAAATTCCATGTCATACCGGCCCGTTGACAAATAAATTCAAATGTCAAACGCATGTGCATAGCGAGAGCTGTGCCAACAGTGAGAGCTAGTCCCACCTCAACAGCGAGAGCACTGATAAAACGCGAATTTGGGCTTGCCACTGTTTGTGCCACTGTTGGAGCCACTGTTCCAGTCCTACCTCTCGCTTTGACCCCCTTACTAGTGAAACAGCTCCCTGGTGTTCCCCCGGTGGCAGACAGTTTAGATTAATCATATTAAATTTTTCCCATCTTGACCCTGTTGTTCCCCCAGTGGCAAGTGGTGATATGCTAATTTTCTAGGATGCTTTTATGTTAGGGTAATGATAGGACTTGTACTTTTTACATGATGTTTAGGAGCAAACAACTGGCTGTGATGTACATATTCTTCACAACAGTATTGATTGTCTTAAGATATGCAGTGGTGCCAGATCATTCTGAAAAATTGTGCTTCTGTGATTCAAAGGCACATTAAAAGTACAGATTTATCTGAAAAACATGTGCCTCTATTAATGCTTCAAAATTACTCTGAAAAGTATTTATGCAAAAGATTTTCCAAAATTAGGCTGGCAACGTTATGATTATACATGTATACTATCATTTTGATTGTTGACTCATACTCAACTCCTGGCCTGGACTAAATGCCTTTTTAAATTTTCAGAAATGGCTAGTATATTGTTGACAGGCAATTCCATCCTGCTTCATGTGAGGCATCAAAAGATGGAAGTCTGTTTCCATCCAGTGGTTACCATCGACTGCCTCACCAGGAAACTCCAAGAGATGGAAAGGGAGTATCGACATTTTCCATTCGTAATTGTTAATGTACGGACCAATGACCTTCACCAAGGCATGGACCACTTTCAGGGCAAGTATAAAGAGCTAGTGCTGTTCATGAAGGTGACCTACCTACAATATAGGATCTTCAGCTGTTTCTTGCCATGCCCTAGAGACCTACATACACCGCAGTATAAGATGGTCAAGGTCGCAAACACCTTCATTCATAGAGGTGTGTGCATCACTATGATGCAGGAGAGGTGTTTTTGTTTGTTTGTTTGTTTCGCTATGAAGGCGACCCAGATGCAGAGTGGCACTTCCCGCTTCTACAAGACATGAAAAAAGGAGATCTTAATCTGCTCTAACAAGATTGACATAACTGAACTGGATCACCTTTGTTGTTTAGACCCTAATAGAGTTGCTAGTCTCAGGATGAATCAACTGTTCTGATCCTGGTGTTCCCCCGGTGCCAGACAGTTTAGATTAATCATATTAAATTTTTCCCATCTTGACCCTGTTGTTCCCCCAGTGGCAAGTGGTGATATGGTGATTTTTTAGGATGCTTTTCTGTTAGGGTAATGATAGGACTTGTACTTTTTACATGAGGTTTAGGAGCAAACAACTGGCTGTGATGTACATATTCTGCACAACTGTATTGATTGTCTTAAGATATGCAGTGGTGCCAGATCATTCTGAGAAATTGTGTTTCTGTGATTCAAAGGCACATAAAAAGTACAGATTTATCTGAAAAACATGTGCCTCTATTAATGCTTCAAAATTACTCTGAAAAGTATTCATGCAAAAGATTTTCCAAAATTAGGCTGGCAACATTTACAAGCATGTACTAGATAAGTTTGATTTTAATTGAATCATAATGAACAATGTATTTATATATACCTAAGCACATCAAAAAGAAATTTCACAGAAATCTATATTCTGTATATATATATTAATCATATTGGATAAACTATTTGTTTGTGTGTTTGGGTAGTTTAACGTCCAATTTCTTCAATTAGACTTACTTTGGTTTACTTTACATAATTTGCATATCCTGTTGGAATAACAAGCTATGCTGCCTGGTTGATCTAGGCATCTTACTTTTCACAATCATATCTTATTGAAAATCTTACATTCCCTTAGGAAGTCAAGAATTTCTTTCTTGCCAGTATTATGGAAAACAATGTGCATTGTTGTCACATTCTTTAGGAATTTCTTCCTGCTCTCTTTGGTGGCTTGACAATGTAGCATCAGATGTTTTACACTCACTGGAGTGTTGCATGTCTGGCACACAGGTGCTACTTCACCTCTTAGGAGATGCACATGTGTCAGTTTGGTGTGACCAGTCTGCAGATGGGTCAGTTTCACCTGTTCAGTTCGTGTCAGGTTGTCTTTCCTAAAGTTTTGGCTAGTAGCCACTATGATTTCTCGTAGTTTGTTGTCTCTAGTTGTGTTGCAATTATATCTTTTTTAATTTGATGTTGTTCATGTTATTTCACTTGCTGAATTGAAATTGACCCTTTTTGAAGATTGTTTGTTACACAAGAAACAAAAATGGAAAATGCTACTTCAATGCATCTGACAGGATATCCTTTGTATTCAAGGACCTTAGGAATAACAACAGACACTATCAACGCTATACTGGCAAAAGATTTTCCTTCATTCCGAGTAATGTTAAACAATGGGAGTGTTCTGGAAATTTATAACTATTTGGGGAAATCTATGGCACCTCTTCATCAGGTTCTGTCGGTGCTGTCTAGGAATTCCATGATCGGAAGTCTCAAAACATTATACATGTGAGAAGAATCTTAAAAACATTCCAACAGAGGAAAAAAATAAAGAAGACTGATATTGAAGAAAACCTGAGTTGTCAGATACACATGCGAACCAGCGAACCAGCATGGCGTGATTTCACTGCTCTCCGACAACAGCATGGAATAACGCCAAAAGTAACGCAGGGAAGCCATCTAAAAACCCACAAATACTACAACTCGGCCGCCGCACCTAACATATAACACACAAGGTAAGAAATACATATAAATACCGAAGCGACAACACCCCAAACAGTGGATAGGAACACAACACACATTAATGCCACCCGCCCGAGTGGCGGGAAAAGCGCGGGTGTGCTCCATAAGAGAATACACACCCGAAACCATTACAAAACACACCAGGAAACAAAACAAAACATACCCTCCGACAACACAACACACCACACAAGCCAGCAATGGCCTCTAACACCAAAAATACAGACACAAGTGACAACACCGACACATCCATAGAGATGGAAATGGACAACACCATCACAATAGTAAGTGAGCATGGACTCACACAATCAGAAACTGAAAACGAACACACACAAAACACAGATACAGAAAGCGACTCAAAAGAATCATCAAACCAAAGGAGAAGCACCAGAAAGAAGGAAACAAAAGATTACGCACAAATGGTGAAAACAAAGAAAACAAAACAGGACAACACACAGACAAATACACAACAGGAACCAACACAAAAAACACAACAAACAGAAACACAACAGAAAAACCCACAACTACACAAAAAACAACCACAGCCACCCAACACTGAGAACAAAAGCTGCCTCAACTGCACAAAGTTGAAAAAAACTATAGAAGAGCTGAAAAAACACATAGAAACAAAAACACAAGAGGCACACAAAATGGTGGAAACCCACTGCAGACAAACACAAGAAACAAAACTACAACAGGAGTCTAACACAACAAGAATTGACCTCCTGGAAAAATTGATCAAAGAAAAAAATACATCTATCCAAAACCTACAAAAAATGGCCAAAACAACAGAAGAAAAACTGAACCAATCCAAAGACAAGGAACAGGGCTTAAAAGACAAACTTCAGACAGCAGAAGCCACATTAAACGACCTGCTGCAACAAAGTATAACAAACTGGGAGGAGCAAACAAAAACAGACAACACCCCAAAACAACAACAAACAAAACAAAGGGTGCTGATACTGGGGGACTCAAACACAGCCCCGATCGCACAACTGCTGAAGGAACACCCAAACCTAGCAGTCAAACAAGAGACAATATTCACAGCAGGCGAACTGAGCATCATCTCAGGCCAAAAAACTGACAACATAACAAAGGCCCGACCACATCCTCCTCTTGGTAGGGACTAACGACATCAGACAAAACAAACACCCAAAGACAATTCACGATAACATAATGAATGCGGCCACAAACATACAAACAAATACAAAAGCCATAGTGGCCATCATTACCCCACCCCCATTCGAGACCGAACAAAGACACAGCACAAACAGAAAACTCATCCAAAGAGCCCTACAACAACAGAAAAAACACAGAAACCTCAACATACTTGAAGAAGCCAAGCTATTTCGAGATGGATACCACCTTGACCACAACAATCTGACCACACAAATCAAATCACTAATTGACTACATCTACAACCCCGACCCCCTACCGGAAACACAACCCACACACCCTGCACAGCAGAACCCCACCCACCCACCACAACCACACCCATGTACCCAAACCCAGACAACACAACACACACCCCAGCCACAACCACAACCACACCCGAGCACCCTAACCCAGGCCCATCCACAACCCCCAACAGACACAAGCCCCTGGAAAACCCCCAATAAAGACCACACAAGTGCCCAACCCCAACCCCCACCACAGCCCCAACGGGACGAAAACCCCTGGATAACACCTAACAAAGGCCAATCAACCAGAACACACCCACGTGACCAAAACAGACCACACCAACCAAGCCCAACAAGGGAACAGAGGGGTCGTGAACCCAAACACACAACAACACACCCACACACCACAGGAGGCATCGAAACAGAGATCGCCAAATACAGACCAGAAGATGTAAGACACATCATCGGGAAAGGGGGAAAGACAATATCAGCAATCACCAAACAATATGACGTAAGGATTGATACAAGTGACAGCCACCGAACTGACGGAGGTAGGATAGCAATCACAGGACGGAGGGACGACATAAAAGACACAATAGACCACATAAATAGAATCCTTGACAGCATAAAACACAAAACACGCAGCTGGGACCAGTCACCCACGAGGTCGGCTAGTCCCGCTGACAACCCGACCGCCCAACTCAGAGGAAGAGACCACAATCAATACTCATACCAACCAAGGCAAATGACAGACCACAGGATATGAAACACCGGCCAACACCCCCAAGCAACACAAACACACATGAACAAACAGAAAGATAACAACATAACAAACAAAGACCACACACAACAACCAAACAAAACAAACCAAAAAAAAGGAAAAAGAAAAAGGAAAAGACCTAGAAAGAAGCACCCGCCAATCAAAATACTCTATACAAATATCAACGGAATCACAGGGAAAAAACAAAGCCTCCAAACAGCCCTAAAAACACACAACACAACCATAGCAATCATCAACGAGACCAAAACAAAGAGACCACCCCTAATAGAGGGGTACTCATGGTACCACAACCCGAGAAAGGACAGAGGAGGGGGAGGTGTAGGAATACTAGTAAGCAACCAGATCAAACACAACACACAAGAAATCCAGACCACAAAACACACAAACATAGAATCCCTGTGGATAAAACTCAAACAAGCACCCAGAACAATAATCATAGGCACCTTCTACGGGCCACAAGAGAGTTCGAACATAGACAATGTACAAAACATCTACGAGGAACTAACAACACAAATCACAAACAACAAACACATCGGGGACATGCTAGTCATAGGGGACTTCAACTCGAAGCTCAACATCAACCAAACACACATTAAACAGGAAAAAACTAGAAACGGCCAGTTACTAGAGGACATGCTGGTAACCACGGACCTTGAGGTCCTAACGACCCAACCTGACATAACCCAATGGACAAGGGTCAATAGGAAAAATCCCACACAGAGATCGATCATCGACTACGCTATATGCACGAAAGGTATGTCTAGAACCATAAGCGAAACTAACATAGACCATCAAGGAACCCTAGATTTGTTTGTTTGTTTGGGTAGTTTAACGTCCAATTTGTTCAATTAGACTTACTTTGGTTTTCTTTACTCAAATTTGCATATCCTTTTTGGAGAACAAGTTATGCTGACTGGTTAATCCAGGCATCTTACTTTTCTCAATCATATCTTATCGAAAATCTTACATTCCCTGAGGAAGTCAAGAATTTCTTTCTTCCCAGTGTTATGGAAAACACTGCGCATTGTTGGCGCATTCTTAAGGAATTTCTTCCTGTTCTCTTTGAAGGCCTGACAGCATAGCATGAGATGTTTTACACTCAGCGGAGTGTTGCATGTCTGGCACACAGGTGCTACTTCACCTCTTAGGAGATGCCCATGTGTCAGTTTGGTGTGACCGGTCCGCAGACGGGTCAGTTTCACCTGTTCAGTTCGTGTCAGGTTGTCTTTCCTAAAGTTTTGGCTAGTAGCCACTACAATTTCTCGTAGTTTGTTGTCTCTGGTGCAGTTCCAGAGTTTCTGCCAAGTTTTGTGAATGTGCTCCTTGGCCATTGGTTTCAGGTCTGTATGTGGAACCGTGTGGGCTCCAACTTGTCTGCTTAATCCACTTTTGGCTGCTTGATCTGCAGCTTCATTTCCTTCGATTCCGATATGACTCGGCAGCCAACACATGGCCACCTCTTTGCCATGTTCTCTCTTTAGGTCTGTGTATGACAGTTTGATGTCTCTGATGACAGCATTCTTTGCATCATGCTGTCCAATGGATTGTAGACAAGATTTAGAGTCTGAGAAGACTATAAATTTCTTGTGTTGTGACATTTTCATCCAAGTCAAGGCATGCAATATAGCATTGGCCTCAGCAGTGAAAATGCTGCTCTTGCCATGGAGGGCTTTCTTCAGGTCGCCGTATGGTGTATGGACTCCATAACCAACACGGTTACCGTCTTTTGAGCCATCGGTATACACCGGTACATGGTCTTTGAAACATTTCCTTATGGTCTCATAGTCCTTCAGAAAGACACTTTCAGGGGTGTCACTTTTCTTGTTTTTTGCCAGGTCAAAGAGGATCGAGGGAGTTTCCTGGTCCCATGGAGGGGTTTCAGGTGGCCGCTCACCTCTTATTCTTTTCATTGGGATGCCTGCTTCTCGGTATTGAGCTCGTGCTCTGACCGGGAATGGTTTTATGGCATTTGGGTTGTCTTTGTACATTTGTTGGTTTTCTTTGAAAATCAAGTTGTAGGCTGGGTTCCTTGGGTTGGCCCTAACTCTCATAGAAAATTGTAGAGACAGTCCCTCCCGTCGCAGATGGAGTGGGGGGATTCCTGCTTCTACATACAGGCTTTGGGCAGGTGTTGTTCTAAATGCTCCTAGGCACAGTCGTAGTCCTTGGTTCTGGACAGGTTTTAACCTGTCCAGGTAAGATTTTGCTGCTGACTCATACGCAACTAGTCCAGTCGTGATTGGATGTACATCTTGTACAGAGTCAGCAGTGTTTCACAGTTAGTTCCCCAGTCAGGGTGACTGAGGACCTTCAGAAGGTTCATGGCTTTCTGACATTTTCTCCTCAGGTACTCGATATGTGGTTTGAAAGACAGTATTCTGTCAAACACCAGTCCGAGGAATTTGACATCCTCTTGGACTGTCAGTTCCTTGTTCTGGAGACTGAGGGAAGGTTTGTCCACGCATCCTCGTCTACGACAGAAGTGAACTGCACATGTCTTGGTCTCAGAGAATTTGAAGCCATTTTTGTCACTCCAAACATGAAGTTTGTCTAGAGTTTGCTGCAGTTTTCTTTCAACTGTGTGCATGAATCTGCCCTTGTAGCAGACGACAAAGTCATCTACATAGAGGCAGCAGTTGACATACTTCTTTAGTTGTTTCGCTATGTCATTGATCTTAATGCCAAATAGGGTGACAGAGAGGACACAGCCCTGGGGTACTCCCATTTCCTGGTCGACTCTCTGGGAGATGGCACTTCCGAGGCGAACACTGAACGTCCTGTTAGTCAAGAATCGTTTAATGAACCTCGTCAGTCTTCCTCTCAAACCCATATGCTGGATGTCCCTCAGGATGCCGTGCTTCCAGGTGGTGTCATATGCCTTCTCCAGATCAAAGAAGACTGCAACCACATGTTCTTTGTTGGTAAAACCTTCACGGATCCAGCTTTCCAGACGGACTAAATGGTCAGTGGTGCTGCGTCCTTTACGGAAGCCTGACTGATAGGGAGTCAACAAGTCGTTGGACTCTAAGTACCATACCAGTCTGTTGTTCACCAGTCTTTCCATGGTCTTTGCCATACAGCTGGTCATAGCTATTGGCCTGTAGCTCGAGGCAATACTGGGATCCTTCCCTGGTTTGGGGATTGGTATCACCGTCGCTTCAGACCAGGATGGTGGATAGTTGCCAGTTGTCCAAATGTTGTTGAACACCTCCAGGAGCAGTTTGAGAGCATCATCTGGAAGATGTTTTAACATTTGATAGTGTATGTTGTCAGGGCCAGGGCAGGAGTCCCTTGCCTGGGAAAGGGCGTGTCTTAACTCCTCCATGGTGAAAAGCCTATTATAGGTTTCCTTGTTATTGGAGGTAAAGTCATGTCTCCTTGCCTCCTCCCTCCCTTTGTGCTCTAGGAAGGTTTTTGAGCAGTTATTTGATTAGGAGACATTGCTGAAGTGGTTCGCAAGGGCATTTGAACCCTAGACATAAGGAATACTAACAAAACACAAACAGACCACAACACCATAACACTGAACATAGTAAACAACCCACACCAAACTCATACAGAACAAAGAAAAACATGGGCAAAAGGCACCAAGGAGAAATGGAACGCCTGCAACCAATACCTGAGTAAAACCCTAAGGGCTAACCCCCCAAAAAACTACACAGAATACCAACAAATCCTAATAAATACACTTCAGAAAAACCTGGGAACAATAACGGTCAAAAACATACACAAAACACCAGAACCGGACAATATAAAAAAACTAAGGACAGAAAAGAGAAAAGCCAAAAACGAATACAACCGAGCATGTAGAACAAAAGACCCCACTAACATACATGAAACTAGTGAAAAATACAAATATGCCACCCGAGCACTGAGAAACGAACACGAAAAACAGGATAAACGGACAACAAGACAGAAATTACACACGCTAATAGACCAAGGGGGGGTGAAATCCAACCTCTTCTGGAAAACCAGGAAAAGACTCATAGGTAGAACGAACGACGAATACGACGTAATTGACGAACAAAACCAAACAATAAGTAGCCCCACTGAAGCCAAGGAACACATTGCTAAGTACTTCGAAAACCTATACCAAGCTAGGGAGGGAAACAAAAACTATGAATCATGGTCCAAACACATAAAACACACAAACGACAACATCAGGGATCTGGAACCTCACAGCAACGAAAGGATGCAACCCTTCACCCTGAAGGAAATCAACCAAGCAATAAAAACACTAAAAAACGGTAAGAGCAGTGGACCCGACAGAATACCAAACGAACTCATCAAAAACCTCAACCACAACAACAAACTAGACCTCCTTGAACAACTAAACAAAATAAGCAAAACCAAGACAATACCACAACAATGGCAACACGGGACAATAACTAGAATATACAAGGGTAAAGGTACAAAAGGGCAGTGCAAAAACGAAAGAGGAATCACAGTAGCGAGCAACCTAGGAAAACTCTATGAGAGACTCATAAACAACAGAATAAAAAATGAAATACATATAACACAAGCACAACTGGGGGGAAGAAAAGGAGCAGCAACAACAGACCACATCATAACTATAAAGGACATAATACAAAAAAACAAAGAAGCCAAGAAACCAACTTACATAACATTCCTCGATGTAACAAAAGCCTACGATAAGGCATGGAACGACGCAATAATGTACAGCCTACAGAAAAAAGGCATAACTGATAGCACCTGGAGCATAATTGATAAACTAAACCAAGGCCTGACAGCAACGATAAACACCAAACATGGACCAACACGAAGAATAAAAATAAAGGACAGCATAAGGCAAGGGGGTGTCCTCGCAGTAACACAATACTCAACCCTCATGGACGACATAAACTTTACCATAGAAGAACTCAACCCCAAACAAACAGACACACACCATACACCCACCTGCCTACTCTGGGTCGATGACGTAGCGATAATCACCAACAACGTAGAACAACACAAACAACTCCTAAATATCACAAACGAAGTAGCAAGCCGATACAGGATTGAATTCGGTGAGGAAAAATCTAAAACCCTAATCATTGGCAAAGGAGAACAAACTGAAATGACCCTAGGCGACACAAAACTCCAACACACTAAACACTACAAATACCTAGGAGAAATTATCAACGAAAAGGGCAACCTGGAAGACCAAATACAGGAAATAAAAAGAAAAACGGAAGTGGCATTCCAGACAATCCTATTCCTTGCAAAGGACACAAACTTCAGAGGGATAGAAATGCAGACAATATGGAAACTAATCGAGACATGCATAACCCCGATCACCACCTACGGCGCAGAAACTTGGGAACCAAACAAACAACAAATAAAACAAATAAACAAAATCATGGACAACATAATAAGGAGAACACTTAGAGCCCCATCAACAACTCCTTGAGAAAATCTCTACCTAGAAACAAAACTTAAGGACCCTGAAACAACCATGAAAACAAAAAGAATCCTACACTACTGGAAAACCCAAAACGGAAAAACCATCACAAACCATCACAACCGAACAACTGATTACAACACTAGGAATAAACCCAACGGCATCCAGAACCACAACCAAATCCCAATGGAATAGGATAACCCAGAGAATCATAAACAACGACTGGTTAAAACAAGCAAAAACAGTAGCAGAGAAAAAGAGCAAAGTAAAATACATCCTAAACAGAACAACAGAGGAAACAGAGAGGAGACCTACATACCTAACACTAATGACAAGAAAACAAGCAGAACAGATCTTCAAACTAAGGAACAGGATGTTCCCTACCAAGGACAACTTCAGGACAATGCACCAAACGGACACATGCAGGGGGTGTGGCCAAACACAGGAAACAATACACCATGTCCTAAACCAATGCACAACCTTCCACCCAACGGACGCCACCAAAACATACCTAAACCAGGCTTTTGACCACAACTTACAAACCCTAAAAAATATAGCAAAAGAAGCAACCAGGATAGAGGAAATACTTAAGGCTAACTCACAAACACAAACAACCACACACAGATCACAAATAGCACAGCTCGCCACTGACACAAGTATGGGCTTGAGCGACCTGGCAATCCAGGAAAGTGCACGTGAATGAATGAATGAATGATGCTGGGAAGGAAGCCAATGAAGATCAGAATAAAGGTCTGAAGTGTCCCATCACAGATTCTGCCTGTATTTAAAAACTCCTGGAAAATGAAAATATCCATTCAGAAGCAAAAGAAGTAGATGAACTCAAACAGAAAATCCATGAAATGAAGAACAGCCATTACAGTGATCATAAGAATCTCATGAAAAAGGTGAAAAGACGGGATCATTGTTTGTTTGTTTGTTTGGGTAGTTTAACCCTTTCATGCCGGGGACCTCTGACAAAGCAATGTCAGTAAGGGTTTCAGTATATACCGCCATGGGACGGGGTCTTTTCAGGCCAATTATGATAATTTCACCTTTGATCACGTGATAAAACAAGTGGTCTTTAATATTATTTTATGAGTATTTCAAAATCGTAAGGTTAATATTATACCAACATCCTGTAAAAATTTCATCATTATTGATCATTTATTTACAAAGTTATTACACATAAACTATGATTTTGTAAGTCTTAGAAAATGATGCCTTAAGGCATCATCCAGCCACACACTGCGATGCCTTAAGGTATAATCCGGCCACGGGCGGCGATGCCTTAAGGCATCACCCGGCGCCAAAGGGTTAACCTCCAGTACAAACTCAAAATTAATTGAAAGATAAATTTGAAAAAATAAAAATGGATAATGAAAGAAAGCTCAGGGAAAGCCAAGACTGAGTTGACAAAGTAACAATGAAAATAAAACAGAAGAAGTTCAGCGTTTAAAGAAAGAGAAAAGAGCCATTTAGACCAAGTGTTGGCGTCTACGAAGCTTCAAGAATCAAAAGGGATTTTTTTTTTTTCCCCCGGCTGTGTTAAGAAACGTATGTGCCTCGTATTCTTAATTTTAAAAGAATCAAAAGGGAGGTGATGATGATGTAATCGCAAATTTGCATCAGGTGATTGAAAACCAAGAAGATCTCCTTTACTTCCAGGACTTGACAAATCTGATGGAAAGTACCTCACTGGAGACTTTTCAGAATGGGAAGTATATCAATGAACAGCGACAGACCCTTATGATCCTTCTAACTGAGTGTAATGTAAGGATGTCCATCCTATCAATTCAAGTTGCCGAGTCCATGCTGGAAAATGCAGACCCACAAGGTTTATCAGGACATGTGCTTCATTCAGATGGGAAAACAAAACATCATTGGCACGATGAAAGTTTCCAGGTTACTCTTCCCAGTGGGAAAACTGCTTGTGGAAACACTGAAGAACTGACGGAGGCTTTTCTAGACACCATCAAAGAACTCTCTGAGGCAGCGAAGAATGGCCAGGAAAACAATGTTGCCCAACTGGTAACATCTATCAAACACAGCATGTCTGTAAACCAAACATTCAATGCAGCTCTCTAAAAAGCAAGATCTGAGTTCCTGGGCCCTGTTTTTCAGTCAAGACATAATCACCCAACGATACCCTAAGATGTCTCCACGATTGGAAGACAATTTGCAAGACACAAAATGGCGGGTGTGCTATAGACACGGTCTCAGTGCGGCGCGCTCGATCGCCGCTAAAAGTGTCTCAAGTCTAGAACTGTCTCAGGCTCTATCAAAGCTCACTGTGTGTATATAGAGGATTTCCCGTGCTTCCCATGCGAATCTAGGAATGAAATTTTAACATGAGTAAGGGAGACATATAACTTATAATCGTACTAAATATGAAGAAGATGGGCCACACCGTTTCGAAGATATCGGCGTTTGAACTTCGTCATAGCAATCGTCTGCTCTGGCCTTTGCACCCTCCCACGTCCAGAGAACTGGAGGTCACTGCATAAATTAGAGTCACGTGAGCGTAGGGGTACACTGGCCACCAGAGCAGAGATTGCTATGACGAACTTCAAACGCCGATATCTTCGGAACGGTGCGGCCGGTTTCTTCATATTTGGTACGATTATAGGTTATATGTATACCTTACTCGTGTTAAAATTTCATTGCTTAATTCCTACGGGAAGTGAAGTTGCGCATTCTGTACGACATGTCCATAGATGTCTTAGGTCTAAGACACTTTGGAAGACATTTGGAACCACGTGACCCTAAAGATGTCTTATCTATAGTACACCTGGCTGCAGTCTAAGTGCTCTTGACGGACAATCGTTGGCCGATCCCCAAAGATGTCTTATCTATAGTACACTGACAGCTGTAAGATATCTTACAAAGAGGATATCGTGACTGAAAAACAGGGCCCTGGATACAGTGATCAAACACTGGGAAACATTGTCTCCTGATATTCAAGATCGAATGAAAGAGATGACCAACTTTTTCTGCAAGATGCACATTGTCATCAACTTTGCAACAGAGGCAGATAAAGTTTTGAAGCTTTTTGAGGGCTCCATTGCATAAGGGAGGAATCCACATGCTCTACGCACAGCTGAAAGTGGTGCGGTTCGCCTTGTCCTTATCGCAAGCAAATCCTTCACCAGCAGAGGATGCGACAAGTCAGGAGTGCACAGTTTGTGGAAAGCGTTTCTGGATGAAAAGAAGACCCAAAATAAGATGGTGTTTGTTTGTTTGTTTGTGGTTTAACGTCCCAGGGGACCCTGAGGGTATATAGGGACTATCAATGATTTAACTTTTCACTTTCATAGACTTATTTCAGTCAATTATTTTCAATGTTTCAAATACTTTATATAAAATCAAAGAGATTTGTCTCTTTCAAAAACATGATGATATCTTTCTTTGGAATAGTTTCAAACAACATTTTCATGTTGTTACTGTTTTTCAAATGCTTTCTTCTATTCTCTTGTACCCTTTTACAGTTCAGCAGGATATGCTCGACAGTGATGGGTACATTGCATGCTTGGCATATTGGGGGATTTTCCCCTTTCAGGAGATATTCGTGTGTAAGTCTGGAGTGACCTATTTTCAGAATAGGTTCAATATCACATTCTACGATGGAGGTGCAGTGTACTACCACAAGGATGAGATCCACAAATTCATCACATCCCTCTCAGACCCAAACAATCTATTGGAATCAGTCAACTTTGACATCCAGGAGCCTGCATACCTAGCAGGAATTAGGGCTCTCAGAGTCATTGACATAGTCATCACTGGTCCCTACTGGAGGTTGCTGGAACAAGATGGTGGTATCTACACCCTCAATTACCACCTTCTTCATATGAAGACAACTATGGAAAACTGGTCAAGAGATGCATCTCCCCTTCTAACAGTTGACACAATCTCTTCAATGATGATGTAGCTGAGATTCATAAAGATAAAATTTATTACAAACCTTTGGAACCATCAACACCTGTAATCGACTCCCTGACGCAGTTGGCTTTAGAAGTATTGATGTCAAGTCTTTTTTTTTTTTATTGATCCAAGTTGTATTCGATGATACATACATCGTTCTTCCGCACAATCCATTTAACAAACTCCAACATATTACAAAATAGACAGGTTACATACCCACCACCATTACACAATTACCACGGCTAATAGCCTTATATAAATACTATACAACGGTTGCATCTCATACTATAATCTTATTTTACATATTTAGTCACTCCTGCAGATATAATAAAGAAGTCCTCCAATCCAAGTTACTACTAAAATGATAGATCATCTTATTGTATCATTTGCATTAAACCTATTACCAGACAAACACATTCAAATCATTTTCCTTCACTCTAACAATAAAAGTACCCACCTACAAAGGTTCTGACTTTTAATATCCACCCAACTTATAAGAATTTCTATTTATTACTAGACAGCAATTCGGTAACCTTTTTTGTTACTCCCCTTTTGAAGTCTAATTGAACAAATTGGACGTTAAACTACCCAAACAAACAAACAAACAAACCCAAACTCCCCTTTTGAACATGTCCTTAGAATTGGTCAATTGAGTCTCTATCCAACGAGTTCCAGACACTGCAGCCCTGGTAAATTGAGGGTTTACGAAACTTTTCTGTTCTCGGTTTCACTAAAATTATATTCTCTTTGACATTTGCCCTTGTAACCGCCCCTATGCCACCCCTGTTGATTTGCATTTTCCTGATACGATGAAGACCTTTAACGATTCCTAATAGTAACATTAATCTACGTTCCCTTAGATTCGATACTCCGCACCTCAACATAAGATTTGCGTTGCTTATGTACTTTCCCTCTCTAAACGCTTCCCTCCCTATAGCTATATGTAATGCCCTCAGAAAGCATTTATCCAATTTCCTCTGATTTTTTTGCGGTGTACCCTCCAACAAGAAGGAGCATTTCAAAGTCCCCTTTTTACTTTGTCGCAATTTTCTAACTGAGCCTTGGTATACTACCTTTGTTTTTCTTACATTTATCGTCAAGCGATTTGCGGTAAACCAGTTCTCCATTTTTCAGATAGCTAGTCTTAGTTTTTCCTCAGCAGCCCCTACATCTTTATCACTAGCCAGCACCACCAAATCATCTGCATACATGAAATAATCTACTATATCTTCATCTTTTAACAAATCATTAATATATATAAGAAATAGCAGCGGACCCAAAATGGATCCTTGGGGATCATCATTCTCGAGAGGCAAGCCAAAGACAATCTTCCTGGTGGTAAACATTGGAGTCCAAGTGATACCCAGAAAACTTCTGCCTGTTATGTCCCAATAACCAACACATGTTCAGAAAGAGATGTTGGATATTATCATCCAGAACAAGCCAACAGCAGGTTTTGGAAGTCATTGTGACAACAAGACAGCAGACTGGCTGACAGATCTGGATCATACAAGGAAAACTCAAATCTTTGATCAGGCCAGAAAATCATTTCCATTAATGAAAAAGAAGTTGAAGGAAAGACAGATTTAGCAAAAACAAAAGCAGCTACTGAAGTTGAAGCAGAGGCAAGCCAAGATAGAAGCAGTAAATCAAAAACAACATGGTAACCGTGTCAAACTGACAAACAGGATTTGTTTGTTTGTTTGTGGTTTAACGTCCCAGGGGACCCTGAGGGTATATAGGGACTATCAATGATTTAACTTTTCACTTTCATAGACTTATTTCAGTCAATTATTTTCAATGTTTCAAATACTTTATATAAAATCAAAGAGATTTGTCTCTTTCAAAAACATGATGATATCTTTCTTTGGAATAGTTTCAAACAACATTTTCATGTTGTTACTGTTTTTCAAATGCTTTCTTCTATTCTCTTGTACCCTTTTACAGTTCAGCAGGATATGCTCGACAGTGATGGGTACATTGCATGCTTGGCATATTGGGGGATTTTCCCCTTTCAGGAGATATTCGTGTGTAAGTCTGGAGTGACCTATTTTCAGACGGGTCAACTTCACCTGTTCACTACGACTTAATCCCCCACAGTTTCTCTTCCCATTCACAGTTGAGTGAATGGTATGTAGTTTGTTTCTTATTTGCTTGTTCCAGTCAGATTGCCATTTATTCATTGTCATTTCTCTTATTGGAGCTGTCATATCCGTGTGTGGAATTTTCACTGTACCGGGATGCAACTTCAGAGCTTTCTTTGCTGCTCTGTCTGCCTCTTCATTTCCATCAATTCCTATGTGGCTTGGTAGCCAGCATAGAACTATGTCTTTCCTTCTTTTCTTCAAAATGGAAATCCTCTCTCGAACTTCTCTTACCAAAGGGTTTGTCGGAGAGTATTGGAGGATACTTTGAAGACATGACTTTGAGTCAGAATATATGATGAATTTACGATGGTGTGAGACACCTGCCCAGTATAGGGCTTTCAGTATTGCACTGGTCTCTGCAGTGAAAATACTGGCCTGGCCAGGTAATGCAGCAGTCAGATTACCATATGGTGTATGGACAGCAAAGCCCACTTTTTGTCCTTCTTTCGACCCATCAGTGTATATGGGAATGTACTCTTTGTGGTCCTTCTCTATCTTTTCCAGTTCAGTTTTGAACTGGAAAGTGCTAGTTTCACCTTTTTTGTTCTTACTTAGATCAAGAATAATCCCAGGTTTTTCCTCCAGCCAGGGAGGTGCTCTTGATGGAGTTAGCTCCCTCAGATCATTGAGAGGGAGGTTTGTTTTCTCCAAGAGACTTCTGATAGAAGTAGCATATGGTGAGGCTACTCTTGGTTTGTTCTCAAATAGTCTCTGGTTATTCTTTTTGAATATTGTCTCATGTGTTGGGTTTCTCGAGTTTACCTTTGTCTTGATTGCATACTGTAGAGATAATGTCTCTCTACAGAGCTCAAGTGGTGGTATCAGAGCTTCTATTTCCAAACTCTTTTGGGGAGAGGTTCGGAATGCACCAAGACAAAGTCTAAGGCCTTGGTTCTGGATTGGTTTTAGTCTGTCCAGATAGCTTTTGCTGGCTGAGCCATACACTATGGATCCATAGTCTAATCTTGATTGAATGTAGGCTTTGTAGAGAGTGATCAAGATCTCTCTATCGGCCCCCCACCTTGTATGGCAGAGGACCTTCAGTAAATTCAGGGCTTTTTGACATTTTCTCCTCACATATTCTATGTGAGGTTTGAAAGATAGTTTGTTGTCAAAAATCATTCCCAGAAATTTCACCTCAGTTTTTACAGATATTTTGCTGTCATGTAAGAGGAGGTTTGCTTCATGCTCACATCCCCTCTTTCTGCAGAAATGGACACACATGGTTTTGGTTTGGGAGAATCTGAAACCATTTTCAGTGGTCCATGTTTCCAAGTGATGTAGTGCTGTCTGTAGTTTTCTTTCCACTGTTGTCACGCTTTTAGATCTGTAGCACATGACAAAGTCATCAACGTACAGGCTGGCATTGACTTCAGAGGGCAGATTCTTGGTGATCTCATTTATCTTTATGCCAAACAGAGTAACAGAAAGTACGCAGCCTTGAGGCACTCCCATTTCCTGGTCAAACCGATCAGAGGATGTTGTACCTACACGTACAGTTAAAACCCTGTTGGCAAGGAAGTTTGAGATGAACTTAGTCATTCTTCCACGCAGACCTAGTCTATGTATGTCTTGCAGAATACCATACTTCCACGTGGTATCGTAAGCTTTCTCTAGGTCAAAGAATATGCCAATCACATGATCATTTCTGGCAAATCCTTCTCTGATGAAATTCTCCAAGTTAACAAGGTTGTCACATGTGCTTCTGTTTTTCCGGAAACCTGCTTGAACAGGGTTCAAGTGGTTACCAGACTCCAGAAACCAGGTCAGCCGATTGTTTACCATTCTCTCCATGGTCTTGGCAATGCAACTTGTCATGGCTATGGGTCTATAGCTTGATGGAAGGCTATGATCCTTTCCTGGTTTCGGTATAGGGATTACAGTTGCCTCCGACCATGATTTTGGGTACAGGCCTTGAAGCCAAAGTTTGTTTAAGATACTCAACAATAGGTCTAGCTGCTCCCCTGGTAGGTGTTTTAACATTTGATATTGAATATCATCTGGCCCAGGGGAGGAATCCTTTGCGTCATTGAGGGCATGACTCAGTTCCTCAAATGAAAAGGGTAGGTTGTAGTCCTCTTCATTGTTGGAGGTGAAGTTAAGTTGAGTCTGCTCTTTTGCTTCTTTGTGTCGTAGAAAGCCAGCCTCACAGTTTTCACTGGACGAGGTCCTGTGAAATTGGGTGGCAAGAGCATTGGCGATCTCTGTTTTAGTTGTTTTGATGTTTCCATGCATTTTCAGATGGTGTACTGATGGGTTTCCTGATTTTCCATTCATTTTTCTCATAAAGTTCCAGACTTTTTTCATGGGTGTGGTTTTAGTAATGGAACTAACATACCCTTGAAAAGAATCCCTTTTGGAGGTTTTATAAATTCTCCTTGTTTGGGCATTGGTCTGGAGATAAGCAGTAATGCTTTCTGTGGTGATGTTTTTGCTCAGTCTCTTTCTTGCTCTATTTCTTTCCCTTTTGGCTCTCTGGCAGTCTTCATTGTACCATGGTTTGGATTTCTTGGAAGGGGTACGAGAGGACTTTGGAAGGCATTTCCCAGATATCTCTAACAGGGTATCTGTAAAATACCTCATTGGGTCGTCCTCCATGTCTACTACCTCCCAGGAGAGAAATCGCTCATTGCAGAGCCTTCCAAACCCTTCCCAGTCTGCCTTGGAGAGATTCCAGGAGGGATGTTTTTCATTATTGGTGTTTAGTTTGTCTGTCTCTAACATTATAGGGAAGTGATCACTTCCACAGAGATCAGTATATACTCTCCATTTAAAGTCTGCAAACAGGGTCAGATGGCATAGTGACAGGTCAATAGAGCTGTATGTACCTGTTGCAGGGTGGAGATATGTTGATGTTTTCGTGTTAAATAAGCACAGTGAGTGTTTATCTAGGAATTTTTCCATCAGTCTACCTCTTTCATCAATCCTGTTTGAGCCCCATATGGTATTATGGGCATTAAAGTCACCCATAATGATAAATGGGGTAGGGAGTTGGGTGATGAGGTTTTTCAGACTTTTATATTTTACCCTTGGTCCAGGAGGTAGATATATGGAACAAAGCGTGAGAGGGCTGTTAACTGTCAGTTTAACAGCCACAGCTTGGAGTTCCGTTTCCAAATGTACCTCAGTTATGTATTTGTTATGTGCCATGACTGCCACTCCTCCAATAGGGTTCTGTGGGTCTGGCACCTTGATATATGTTTTATATCCTTTCAGAGAGATGTTTTCTCTTCTTTACATTTGATCTCTTGGAGGCAGAGTGCAACAGGGGAGTGGTCAGAACAGATGAGTTCTATTTCTTCCCTGTTGGCTCTGAAACCCCGGCAATTCCATTGGATGATGTCTCCATCATTTCTTGACTGGTGTCTTTTGTTTGGTCAGCACCACCATAGATGTTGTTTTGGAAGGTGGTGATCCAAACCTCTTGGCAATCTCATCATTTTTCTTTCTGATGTTTTCCCTGTTGATTTTGGGCATTGGCTTTTTTGCAGCCTGTGGTGGTGATGTTGCTTTCTTGGCATATTCACCATCCAGATGTTGCCCATTTGGTGGTGACCCTGATGGTTTTGGGTCTTGTTCCTTGGAACCTGATGGTACTGGTTCCAAGGGTTTCCCCATAGCTATGGGAATCTTAGAGACAGAAGTCTCTGGAGCAGGCTCATGGGCTTGCCCAGTGGTGTTAGGGGCCTTTTTGTTTAGCTGAGGCCTAACAGCTTTTTTCAGACTTTTGGTCTGAAGAGCAGAGT
Source organism: Alentia gelatinosa (assembly GCA_950022655.1). Taxonomy (NCBI): domain Eukaryota; kingdom Metazoa; phylum Annelida; class Polychaeta; order Phyllodocida; family Polynoidae; genus Alentia; species Alentia gelatinosa. Next base: position 11,296,952 of record OX465585.1, read on the forward strand.
TTGTTTTTCTCTGTGGAGCTATGGAGCTTGGTGTTCTCTTGGCTATTTCAGCATAGCTCACAGAATATGTGGGAGCAGAAGTTGCTCGCACAATTAATCTTGCTTCTTTAAAGGAAATCTTGCGTTCCATGCGGACTTTTTGAATTTCCTTTTCCTCTTTAAATCTTTTACAGTTTTTTGAGGAGGCAGGATGGGTCCCAGCACAGTTTGCACAGTGGGGATCATACTGGCACTCCTCAGTCTTGTGAGCTCTTGAGCTACACTTTCCACATATTTCCTCATTGGAGCATTTCTTAGAAGTGTGGCCGAAACGCTGGCATCTATAGCAGCGCATAGGGTTTGGCACATATGGACTCACCTTCAGCACCTCATAGGCACATTTGATCTTTTCAGGTGGGTAAGGTGTGTCAAAGGACAAAACATATGTGTTTGTCTCAATGACCTGGCCATTCCTTTTGATCTTGATTTGTGTGACTTCCGTCACTCCATGTGTGGCCAAACCTTCTGCTATTTCAGCCTCAGGTGTGCCTTCCAGATCTTGCCATCTTATGACTCCCTTTGAGCAGTTAAGGGATCTGTGTGGGCTGACCTTCACAGTAATCCCATTCAAAGTGGTTGTCTTCAAGAGGCTGAGGCTCTGATGTTTCTTGCCTACTTGTACCAGCAAATTACCTGCTGCCATTTTTGATATTTTTATCTCTTTGTCATCCTGGGGGTTTATTGCCTTATGGATGACAAATGGAGATACTCTTTTGAGACTCTGCTCTGATTCAATTACGAGGAATCTTGGCCAGTTGTGGTTGTTGTAAACCTTTTGGCCCTCTTTTGCTTTTTTGTTGGCATGGGAGGCAGAGGTTTCCCCTGTGCTCTCACGCCCTCTTTTACTACCAGACTGGGTCTGGTCTGTTACATTTATTGTGGCACTGCCACTCTTGATACCCTCAGTTGTCAACTTGCCGAGCTCAGCCTGAGGTAGCACTGAGTCACGCGGGGGTTGTTTTCCCTGAAGCCCCGATCCAGCCGAATTTGGTTTATGTTGTACCATCATTTAGTTTTTTGGACAAAGTACCATAAGGAGGTTGTCCAACTTCCTCCTATGGGGATGATGCTTTGGTTCCCTGGATCATCCTACAGGGGGGTCGCTTTAGTTATGCTTGCGTGCAAGCATATCCGGTCTGCACCACGAGGAGGCAAGGCGACCAAGAGGGTGAACACACTGGTAATTGCTGTCCACCCCAGCAGACCAAAACAGAAGCTGGAGGACTTTGGAAGCTGGATCAAGTTGATGAAAATATTGAAGCTCTGACTCGTGAGAAACAGAAGAAAGATGCACTGATCACCCAACTTCATTTCCATAGGGATGTTCTCTGTGCCAAGGGCCCAAGAAATCTATTTCAAAAGAGCCAGAAGGATCACCAGTATAGTGCTTATCAACTGACAACCTATTTGAAAGAAGTCTGGACTCTAAATCCTGTCACAGAGTCCCCACAGGGATATTCTGGCCTCACATATCATAACAGAAGTAACAGCACTGATAGGAGATATGAAGGTTTCTCTCAATCATCGCTTGAAGGAAGGAAGACAGAAGCGCCAGATCTAGTCTACCAAGTCAAAGCTTCCCCTCTATGCTGGCGAACCCGCAAGACTCATATGGCAGAAGATCCTCCATTGCTGTATTGAAGAACATGGAAATGAAGTCAACTGGTATGATGCCCAATGTTGACGATACACAAGAAGACTGTTGACCCTCTAAAAACAGTATACTTTGTTCGCTATGAAGACAACCCAGATGCAGAGTGGCACTTCCTGCTTCTATAAGACATGAAAAAAAGGAGATCTTAATTTGCTCTAACAACATTGACATAACTGAACTGGATCACCTTTGCTGTTTAGACCCTAATAGAGTTGCTAGTCTCAGGATGAATCAACTGTCCTGATCCTGGTGTTCCCCCGGTGGCAGACAGTTTAGGTTAATCATATTAAAGTCTTCCCATCTTGACCCTGGCATTCCCCCAGTGGCAAATGGTGATATGCTAATTTTCTAGGATGCTTTTCTGTTGGGGTAATGATAGGACTTGTACTTTTTACATGAGGTTTAGGAGCAAACAACTGGTTGTGATGTACATATTCTGCACAACTGTATTGATAGTCTTAAGATATGCAGTGGTGCCAGATCATTCTGGAAAATTGTGTTTCTGTGATTCAAAGGCACATTAAAAGTACAGATTTATCTGAAAAACATGTACCTCTATTAATGCTTCAAAATTACTCTGAAAAGTATTCATGCAAAAGATTTTCCAAAATTAGGCTGGCAATATTTACAAGCATGCACTAGATAAGTTTGATTTTAATTGAATTATAATGAACAATGTATTTATATATACCTAAGCACATCAAAAAGAAATTTCACAGAAATCTATATTCTGTATATATATTAATTATAATGGATAAACTATTTCCATATACCTTAGCATAGCAAATGGAAATGCTACCCAAATCTATATATAGTATTTATATCTAATATAATAGATAATGTATTTACATATATATATCTAAGCATAGAAAATGGAAATTCTACCTAAATTTATAGAATTTGTTAGATTTGTAAGATTGAATTAATGGTTTTCCTTTTCTGTTTTCACAATTAGACGTTATGATTATACATGTATACTATCATTTTGATAGTTGACTCATGCTCAACTCCTGGCCTGGACTAAATGCCTTTTTAAATTTTCAGAAATGGCTAGTATTTTGTTGACAGGCAATTCCATCCTGCTTCATTTGAGGCACCAGAAGATGGAAGTCCGTTTCCATCCAGGGGTTATCATCGACTGCCTCACCAGGAAACTCCAACGGATGGAAAGGGAGTATCGACATTTTCCATTCATAATTGTTAATGTACGGACCAATGCATGGACCACTTTCAGGGCAAGTATGAAGAGCTAGTGCTGTTCATGAAGGTGACCTACCTACAATATAGGATCTTCTTCAGCAGTTTCTTGCCATGCCCTAGAGACCTACATACACCGCAGTATGAGATGGTCAAGGTCGCAAACACCTTTATTCATGTGTGCATCACTATGATGCAGGAGAGGTGTTTTTGTTTGTTTGTTTGTTTGGGTAGTTTAACATCCAATTTGTTCAATTAGACTTACTATGGTTTACTTTACATAATTTGCATATCCTGTTGGAATAACAAGCTATGCTGTCTGGTTGATCTAGGCATCTTACTTTTCTCAATCATATCTTATCGAAAATCTTACATTCCCTGATGAAGTCAAGAATTTCTTTCTTCCCAGTGTTATGGAAAACAATGAGCATCGTTGGCGCATTCTTAAGGAATTTCCTCCTGTTCTCTTTGGTGGCCTGACAGCATAGCATGAGATGTTTTACACTCAGCGGAGTGTTGCATGTCTGGCACAAAGGTGCTACTTCCCCTCTCAGGAGATGCCCATGTGTCAGTTTGGTGTGACCGGTCCACAGATGGGTCAGTTTCACCAGTTCAGTTTGTGTCAGGTTGTCTTTCTTAAAGGTTAGGCTAGTAGCCACTACAATTTCCCGTAGTTTGTTGTCTCTGGTGCAGTTCCAGAGTTTCTGCCAAGTTTTATGAATGTGCTCCTTGGCCATTGGTTTCAGGTCTGTGTGTGGAACTGTGTGGGCTCCAACTTGTCTGCTTAATCCACTTTTGGCTGCTTGATCTGCAGCTTCATTTCCTTAGATTCCGATATGACTCGGTAGCCAACACATGGCCACCTCTTTGCCATGTTCTCTCTTTAGGTCTGTGTATGACAGTTTGATGTCTCTGATGACAGCATTCTTTGCATCATGCTGTAGACAAGATTTAGAGTCTGTGAAGACTATAAATTTCTTGTCTTGTGACATTTTCATCCAAGTCAAGGCATGCAATATAGCATTGGCCTCAGCAGTGAAAATGCTGTTCTTGCCATGGAGGGCTTTCTTCAGGTTGCCGTATGGTGTATGGACTCCATAACCAACAAGGTTACCGTCTTTTGAGCCATCGGTATACACCGGTACATGGTCTTTGAAACATAGGTCTAAGACACTTAGGGTGGTATGAGGTGTGCTTATTTTCCCTTTCACACGAAATCATTACCAGGGTCTTGCATCAATATTCTGTGAAAATTTCATGATTATATATCCAATACATACTGTTTTATTCCACAAAAACTAAATTTCTTATAATTCTTATGGATAGGACGCAAAAGGCAATCAATCAGAGCTATCAGAGGGTAAATACTCTTTCTATTCTGTGTAATACTCCTAGTTTCACATTCTATGCAATAAGTACTACAGAGAGACATGGCCAGTATGACTGAATGGAGTCTGTTCAGATAAATTTTGGGCATAAATACTCATGAAATTCGAAGAATGATGTTAGTATTTCTGATCGAATTATCATGGAACAGATAAAATTCAGTCACACTCACTATGTGTAATCAAAATTAAGTAAATAAGGCATGTATGAATCCCCGAATATTCACCATGCATAGGGTGGGATCCTGCCTGGAACTAGCGTTCCGGATTGGGGTCATCCAACCTGCTAGATAGGCGGCGACCACCACACTTCTATATACCTATGAGCGAACAACCTATGAATTATCTATGTGTTGAAAAACTTTCGGTTACTATTGCGGTTGACTTTTACTGCCCCAGTTGACGTTTACTGCTTAGTTTGAGGTTCAGACATTTTCGGTTTTTGTCAATATAAGCCTACAATTGCAGATATATATAAATAGGGAGAGGACATACTGGTGCAAATAAGTCATAATTATTAAATGAGTCTGTAAGGCCTTACCTCATAACTTTACCTTATTCCCTCGGAACATAGTTTCCCTCTAATACATAAGAAAATTCAATTGAAAGGCAATGGGTATTCTGTACAAGATTTATTCAAACTTTGGATTTATAGATTTCAACACTTTTACTACTCTCATTGTTATTCAGAAAATTTACATATAGTTAATTTTGCATCACTTATTACTAAATGGAAAGTCTGAGTGTTTTATAAATCATCATGCATTTCAGTCACGCCCAAGCCCTCTACAGAAAATTCTAGGGCAGCCAAGGTGAGTAAGAGATACTTAGAATTTAAGGCCCTTCGGGTCATGAGATGTAGACACGAGACCGCGGTTCTGAGGGCCATAACGTGTTTATTATATGCACAATAAGTATATTTTAGGTAATGATAACTATTTGATACTGTATATAAGAGGGATTATGCATTATTTTTTCCTCCCTGCCCTATCCATCTCCTCCTCCTCAAGGGAAATCTGAAATATAAACAAAAGGGAGAAGCTCCCCATCAGACCACTAATGACATTATCAGTGCATCTCCTCTTCTTTTTCTTATCACCTTTTCCAACAATATCAAACTAATCTTGTATCTAATGCTGAATGCATAATCAAACCGGCTAATCACTATATGTACATTCTAGGATAAATAAAGTGTTTTTAAAAATATAAATTAAAAAATGTACCCATTTATATTAGTCTTTGACCTGGGAGGCAACCCATGAAGAGTCAATGGTCCTCCAAAGAAAACATTTCGAAAATATAGAGCGGCTGCAGGAGGAGCAAAATCTTCTTTTAAGGGAGCTTGTAACCCTTTCAAAACAAGTTCTTCTTAAACTTTCGTAATTTAAGTTTTTCGCACTGTACATAATGTAAATATCATCTCCTAGTTTTTTTTACCATGTACAGCATGGACAGGATGTTTTAAAAAGGGCAAATTTGTATATTTAGAATGTTTGGTTTGGCTTGGTTTGGTTGATTTAACGTCCAATAATCATAATTAACTGTTATCAGACTGCTGTGGTTAACACTTTTCTAAGTAGGCCCTAACTGAAGTGTAGGGTCTATTGCCTGGAAGGACCAGGCAATGTACTGGTTTTTATAACTTTTCAAAAATCTTGGACTCCCCAAGGAATCCAAGAATTTCTTTCTTGCCAGTGTTGTGGAACACACTGTGGATTGATGTTGCATTTTTCAGGAATGTTTCCCTGCTTTTCCGAGTTACCTGACAATGAAGCATGAGATGCTTTACACTCAAAGGAGTGTTGCATGGTTGGCACACAGGTGACCAGTCCCGGACGGGTCAGTTTCACCTGTTCTAATCTTGTCAGGTTTCCTTATCTGAAAGTTTGGTTGATAGATGGTATTATCTCTCATAGTTTGTTATTTCTAGTGCCATTCCAGGCACTTTGCCAGCGTTTTAGTAAAAACTCGTTCGTCATTGGTAGCAGATCAGTAAATGGAACTGTATCAGGTCCACATTGTCTGCTCAGTGCTTTCTTAGCTGCATGATCTGCAGCTTCATTACCCTCAATTCCAATATGGCTTGGGAGCCAGCAAATAACTAGCTCTTTGCCGTGGTCTCTCTTCAGTTCTGTATAGGACTGCTTGATGTCCTTTATGATTGGGTTCTTTGGGTTATGTTGGCCAATAGCCTGCAAGCAGGATTTGGAGTCTGAGAAGACAATAAACTTCTCATGGTTGGACACCTTCATCCAAGCTAGTGACTGCAGTATAGCATTCGCCTCAGCAGTGAAGATACTACTTCTGCTGTGTAAGGCCTTTTTCAGGTTCCCATATGGTGTGTGGACAGCAAAGCCGACACGGTTTCCATCTTTTGAACCATCTGTGTAGAGGGGTGTGTGTTCTTTGAAAAGACCCATTACAGTATGGTAGTCATCCACAAATACATTGTCAGGGGTGTCGGCCTTTTTGTTTTTTGCTAGGTCAAAGAGAACTACCGGAGTTTCCTGTTCCCATGGAGGGGTTTTAGATCGTTCTTCTACTCGTACTCTGCGCATTGGAATACCTGCCTCCCTGAACAGAGCCTTTGCTTGCTCAGAGAAAGGTTTAATAGTATTTAGCTTTTCCCTGTAGATGGTGTTTTTGTTCTTAAAGATTGTGTCATAAGTTGGGTTCTTTGGGTTTGCTCTCACCTGTATGGTATACTGCAGAGACAGTTTCTCTTGACGCAGATGTAGCGGAGCGATTCCTGCTTCTACATGGAGGGTAGAGACTGGTGTTGTTCTGAAAGCACCAAGGCAAAGCCTCAGACCCTGGTTTTGGATTGGTTTTAACCAGTCCAGGTAAGACCTTGCTGCAGATGCATATACTACTGAACCATAGTCCAGTCTGGATTCTATGTACATCTTGTACAGTGTTAGTAGTGTTTCAGAATCTGCACCCCATTCAGGATGACTGAGGACCTTCAGGAGGTTCATGGCTTTTTGACACTTTCTTCTCAGATACTCAATATGTGGTTTGAAGGACAGTATCCTGTCAAACACAAGGCCGAGGAATTTGACCTCCTTTTGACTGACAGTTCCTTGTTTTGGAGGGAAAGAGAAGGCTTTTCCTTACATCCTCTCCTACGACAGAAATGGACTGCACATGTTTTGGCTTCAGAGAATTTGAATCCGTTTTGGTTGCTCCAAACTTGTAGTTGGTTGAGTGTTTGCTGGAGTCTCCTTTCTATAGTGGGCATGTGGCTGCCCTTGCAGCATATAACAAAGTCATCGACATATAGACAGCAGTTAACATCCTGCTGCAGCTGCTTTACTATGTCATTGACCTTGATGCCAAATAGGGTGACTGAAAAGACACAACCTTGAGGTACACCCATTTCCTGGTTGACTTTCTCTGACAGTACTGACCCAAGACAGACGTTGAATGTCCTGTTGGTCAGAAAACCTTCTACGTACTTTGCAAGTCTTCCCCGCATACCCCATTGCTGGATATCTTGGAGGATACCATGTTTCCAAGTGGTATCATAGGCCTTTTCCAGATCAAAAAAGACCCGACTATGTGTTCTTTATTGGCAAACCCGTCTCGGACCCAGCTTTCTAACCGTACAAGGTGGTCTGTCGTGCTACGTCCCTTGCGGAAACCAGACTGGTAGGGAGTCAACAAATTATTGGACTCTAGATACCATACCAGTCTGTTGTTTACCATTCTTTCCATGGTCTTAGCCAAGCAGCTGGCCATTGCTATTGGTCTGTAGCTTGAGGGAAGACTGGGATCTTTTCCCGGTTTGGGAATTGGTATCTCAGTTGCCTCTGACCAGGATGGTGGGAAAAGACCACTTTTCCAGATATCATTGAACACCTCCAGAAGCAAGTCAAGTGTTTGCCCTGGGAGCTGTTTCAGCATGGGCAGGAGTCCCTTGATTGGGTGAGGGCATGCCTCAGTTCTTCCAAGGTGAAAAGCCTGTTGTAAGCTTCCTCATTATTACTTGTGAAATTGGGTCTTCTTCTCTCCTGCCGCGATTTGTGCTCTAGAAATATTTTTGAGCAATTGTCTGCTGATGACACCTGGCTGAAGTGATCAGCTAGGGCATTGGAGATGTCTTTGTGTGTTTCTTATATGTCTGCTCCCCTCTGAAGATGATGAACTGTGGGAAGAGGTACTCCATTGAGTTTTCTTACCTCTGTCCATACTTTTCTTGTGGGAGTTGAGTTTGAGAGGGAGTGAACATAATTATGGAATGATTCTCTTTTTTCCTTTTTGAATGTTTGTTTTGCCCTTGCCCGTGCTTGAAAATATTCATGCATGTTTTCTTGGGTGCAGTTCTTGCTGAACCTGCGCAGGGCTCTTCTACGCTCTCTTCTGGCTTTGTGACACTTCTCATTAAACCAAGGGCATCTTTGCTTTTTATTGCCTTGGGATTTCCCTACACAAATGGTACTCACTTCCCTGAGGGTTTCGGTTAAGTATTGTGCAGGATGTGCCTCTTTCTCTTTGATCAGTTGCCAAGATCTAAAGGAAGTCTCGCATAAATCTTTAAACTGATCCCAGTCAGCTTTATGGAGTCTCCATCTCGACGGTTTTTCACTGGTATTTGTACTTTCAGTTTGTAGAATGATTGGGTAGTGGTCACTTCCACAGAGATGTTGGTATACCCTCCAATCATAGTCTGCAAATATTGTAGCATTGCCGATTGTAAGGTCAATGGATGAGTAAGTACCAGAAGCTGGATGGAGGTACGTTGGCGATTTATCATTGTAGAGGCACAATGACTTTTGGTCTATGAACCTCTCCACCATTCTACCCTTGCCATCTATTTTCCTGTCCCCCCACATGGTGTTGGCGGCATTGAAATCACCCATTATCATGAAAGGGGGTGGCAGCTGGTCAGTGAGGGTTGTTAGGTCTTTTAAGGTGATTCTCCGGTTTGGTGGTAAATATAGGCAGCATAATGTTACAGGTTTATTTATGGTCACCCTTACTGCTACTGCCTGTAGTTCTGTTCTCAAAGATATTTCTCGTTGCGGGTATTGGGTCTTGAGAAAGAAAGCTACTTCACCGGACGGGGTGTCAACATCAGGGATTTTGGAGTAGACTTTGTATCCTTTCATGTGCAATCTTTTGCAGTTTACTGCTTGAACTTTAATTTCTTGTAGAGATACCTCAACCGGTTCAAACTCCTTGCAGAGCAGATGAAGACATTCCCGGTTGGCAGTGAAGCCTCTGCAGTTCCATTGTAGTATGTTGAGTTTGTCAGCCATTTAAGTAGGTTGTTTTGATACCTTAGTCAAACTTGCATTGCCAGTTTGGACTTGGCTGGGTCTGATTGATGAAACTCTTTCTTTTTGGTGTTTATTTGGTGTTCTGTTAATGATGACATGTTGGTTTCTCTGTGAGTTTCCTCCACTTCTAACAAGGGTACTTTCCTTTGCAGCGGGGTTGCCACCAGTTGAGGTTGGACCAGGACTGGAGCTATTAAATGGGATAGAAATAGTTTTCCCCCCTAGCAGAGCTGACCCTTTTCCCAAGTTTTTGGAGGCACTTTCCTTCATATATGGTATTCCCTCCTTGGTTGCTGTGGGAAGGTTAGTTCTGAATGAAGAGGATGGAGCAGAGGTGCTCTTTCCAGTCTGTGCTACAGATTTTCTGATGTTACTTCGAGCTGTGGATGGAGTTACAGTTGGAACTTTTGTTGTCTTTTGTTTAGGCTGTGAGCTAACAGCCATATCTTCGTGTTGTCGGTTGCAACTAGAAATTACCTTTTTGGGTTGCTGAGGTATAACAGCCTAGCTGACGAGTATGAGGCTGCTCCCTGTGATTGGCTACAGGTCAAGCCGGCTGACAGTTTTGGTTAACCTCCCGTACCGGACTGGGTTTCCAAGTGCTCCTTGGAGGAGCAAGGGGGGTTCTGATAGAACTTTCCCTTCTGATATACTTTTAGAGCTTTCCGAAGATCTTGGTTTCCCTGAGGAACGCCAGGATTTCTTTCTTATCAGTGTTTTGAAATGCACTGTGCATAGACGTTGTACCTTTCAGATACTTGTCCCTAGACCTTTTTGTTGCCCGACAAGATAACATGAGATGGTTCACTGAGAGATTTGTTTGTTTGTTTGTTTTGGTAGTTTAACGTCCAATTTGTTCAATTAGACTTACTTTGGGTTTGATTGAATCTATGAGATGAATGTAGATAGAAATCCCACCCCTACACATTTACCGAGGTAAGAGTTCTTTTACTTCCCACTCCACATAGACATGGTATGAGAAGGATTGGCCTTTGATATAGCAGTAAATCTACCACTGCTGGGGGATGAAGGAGAAAAGTGGCTGCAGTGGGACCCGAATTAACAAAGTCCCGTGCTCTTTACCACTGAGCTAACTCCCCACCCACCCTGGTCGCTTTAGTTATGCTTGCGTGCAAGCATATCCAGTCTGCACCACGAGGAGGCGAGGCGACCAAGAGGATGAACAGATTGGTAATTTCTGTCCACCCCAGCAGACCTCACTGAGAGAACCATGTGGCATTGCTGGCACATAGGTTGTAATTCGCCCATGTGTTAGCTTTGAGTGGCCTATCCGTAGACGGGTCAGTCGTGTCATCTCACTTCTTGTAAGACCTGTGTTGTTTGGCTTCTTCTTATCAATCATTGGTATGATGGTGTGGAGTTTTTTGTTTTGGGTAGAGCTCCAACGGCTCTGCCATTTCTTCTGCGTGTATTCTCTGGGCATAGGCAGAAGGTCGGTGTGTGGAAGAGAGTGACCTATCCGAATACAGGTTAGTCTTGTGACTTCACTTCTTGTCAAGCCTGCATAGTCTTGATTTTTGCCAACTGATGGTTCAATGGCATATAGTTTGTTGTCCTGGCTTGAGCTCCGTCGGCTCTGCCATTTATGTTTAGTGTACTCTGGGTTCTCCATAAACATTTCATTAATTTATTTATCAACATGATTCCAACATTGTGAAGTAAAATGCATCCTGGGTGCTTGCGAAGTGATCATTTGCTATGAATACATATTTAACGCACTGATTCCAACGAAGTGGTTGGTTGATTGGTTGGTTGGTTTGATTTAACGTCCAGTTAACCATTGCAGATTCTCACCAGACTTTCTCAAGGTTCTTTTACACCACAAGGGTTTTGATCGAATCTATGAAATGAATTTAGGTAGAAACCTCACCCCTACACATTTACCTAGGTGAGAGTTCTTTTACTTCCCACACCACATTGACATGGTATGAGAAGAATTGGCCTTTGATATAGCACTTAAAACTACCACTGCTGGGAGTGAAGAAGAAAAGTAGCTGCAGTGGGACTCCAATCAACAAAATCCGACAAACTTGTAACTACAAGTCCAGTGCTTTTTACCTCTGAGCTACCCAAGGTTGTTCTCAAAATTTTGTATATATTTCTGTTCAGAGTTGTTTTTACCTTTGTAGTGGATCCCTCCAATAAGAAGGCACAATGATCTGCAAATGGGAGAATATATGTCTTATACATGTATTCTGACTTGTTACTAGATGAAAAATTGAACATACAGTGAGAAACCACCATGAATACCTTGTACTGAAACCTGACAATAAAGAGAAGTTCTTTATAAAAAAAGAAAAGATACACATACACATATGTTGACATATATGTCGGCTGACATTTCTGAAGACGATATGAACTACATTGCGGGGAGTATACAGGCCCTTTTTTCATGATCTTGCTGGAATCAGTTCTGGGAACCCTTTTATGAAGGTAGTATGAGAAAACGTGGTTACTGAGCCCGTACAGGTGACCGTTCAAGGTCATTTGATGAAAAAATACGGCCTGACGCCGCATGCGGGAGGGCCATATCTTTTCATGAAATGGCCGAGAACGGCACTGTACAGGCGCAATCACTACGTTTTCTTATTACTATACACCTTCTACTCATTTAAAATGCCATTTTAAAATTGTCCTGGTCAGTTATTCAACCCCACCCTTCCCCGTTCCCATATAATACCACTGCCATTCACTACAGCCCGCGAGTAGAAAACCCCGGCAACGGTCAACACAGTGCGGTCTATGAATTGTGTAGTAACAGATGACGCTGGAACTTCATTTCCCGCAAGAAATAAGCAATGAAATTTTAACGCCAGTACGGCATACATATAACCTATAATCGTACCAAATATGAAGAAGATCGGCCGCTTTAATCCGAAGATATCGGCGTTTGAATGCAGCAACCTCGTCATTCACTGCGCACCGGGAGGTGGGAGGGTGAAAACCCGGCAACTGTCAATGTGGGGCGGACTATGTAATGTGTGGCGCCAGTGATACTGGAACTGTGGTAGCAAACGTAATTATGACGTCGACAACACAGAGCAGCGTAACGGGAGGTGATCGGACTTGTTGATATCGATCAGTCTCGCAGATTTAAGCTATTTAAACGGTTTGATGTGAAAGCCCAGCGTCAGGTGCCTCGATATTTGGACAATACGCACTTCCAGTTCTTACGGGTAAGGCTTAGCATGTCTCTCAAGTTATGAATGGGAGAGAACCGCCATTTTGTTTGTTTGTTTTTGACACTGTCACTTGCTCGCTTTATCGCAATATTTTACGTTAGTGGGCCGTAGTGTTTGTAACAGCGGGCGCGAACATTTCTACATAATAAAGCCTATGGGATTCACTATGGCCCGCCGCCGACGTCATCGCATCATTAGCGTAAGCCAATAGCCCATAAAAATGATATTTAGCGCAACTACGATATATGTATATATTTCAATTGAGGTTGAAAAATATGTATTGCAATGATAAATATAAGAATATGTGGTACTCACGTCCGACAGAATTCTCGGAAGTTGCTAAACCGTAAATAATTCAATGCTAACAGATCACACTCCGCATCGAGCGAACGCTGTCACTATCGTTTCTAACTATGGAGGCGCAGGACGAAGAGTTTACGTTTTGTGTCGATAATGAGGATGATATAAACAATGAAAACGAAGAAAACGTTATAGAAGTGAACTTGTTTGTTGGTTTGTTGGTTTGATTTAACGTCCAGTTAACCATTAGACTTACTCAAGGTTCTTTTACACCACATGGGTAGTGATCGAATCTATGTGATGAATTCAGATAGAGATCCCACCCCTACACATTTACCGGGGTGAGAGTTCTTTTACTTCCCACACCACATAGACATGGTATGAGAAGGATGGCCTTTGATTTAGCAGTAAATCTACCACTGCTGGGGGTGGGACTCGAACACACACAGGCTTACAACCTTGGGGTTACAAGTCCGGTGCTCTAACCACTGAGCTAACTCCCCACCCCCATAGAAGTGAACGGAACAAGTGATCAGATATTGCGGGATTATATAGCATAAAAAAAAGTAAGGAAACACAAAAGAAGACAGAACGAGATGTCAATTCGTTCCAGAAATGGTGCGTGAAAGAAGGAAATTCGCAAAATATCAAAGAAATATCACCATTAAGATTAAATGTTCTGCTTGGAACTTATTTTATGAAGATCAAGAAACAAAATGGCCAAAATTATGAACCTGAATCGCTTTCTACAATTTATGGCAGCCTAAAACGACATTTGGATCTTAAAAAATATGAAGAAAACATAACAACTTCACATACTTTCAAAACTGCTAGAGAAGTCCTATGTATGTGGAAGAGAGAATTGAAAAGTGAAGGTCTCGCGAACAAGCCTAACCGTGTAAGTAAATATTCATAATATTAATACTTAAAAACAAATAAAGGAAATCTAATTGACATTCTGGACAAACTTGTAATGTCTGTTAGGTTTTTTGAATAATTTTTCAATTTTAGAAATGTATAAATTCTAAATGATATCAATTATAATTTGTTTCCATATATATTCATTTCAGAGCGATCCACTAAGTTCGGAAGATGAAGAACTACTATGGAATTCGCCGGCTTTTGATAGCAATACCCTGAAATTCAACATCGAGTGCCGATCGTGACAGTATTAGGAAACGTCAAGTCAATTCGTCTTTGGGTTCGGGACCTGCTCCAGTTAACAAAGTCGCCTCAGCCATCTCGTTTGATGCCGATGAAACTGAAAATGTAAGTAAAATTTAAAATTAGAAATGTTTTATAGGGTTAATGGGAGCATATTTATCTGTATTTTGTATTTCAGGATACAATGTTGACACCAGAGTTCCTTGAAGATCTAGGTCGAAAAGAAATGACCGTTGCAGTTCCTGGCCTTGCTTCCACCACTGACAAGAGAGCTCCTAGAAGCAGTTTGACTAATTTAAACAGACAAGATTTCATTAGTGGACTGCTAACTGGATCCACATTCACAGGATGTACCGTTAATATCAATGTAAAAATGTAAAATATGCTTGCACTTTCTAGAATGTGAAGAATAGCGAATTACTTAGCGAAAATATAGCGAGTATAAACTGATGAACTATATGAATTGTCAAGTAAGGTCTTTTGCAGCCACGAATTGAGTGGTGAAATTTCCGAAAAATAAAATGTTGTAAATATGTTAAATCTGTGGTTGTCTTCCCAAATTATGAATCAAAATAGTATCTATAGACCTTCATATGTCCCATCCATAATAAATCCAAAGTTAAAGTAAAATAAAACTTGCCTTAGTAATTGCTGGAATCTTGGTCTTCACATTGGTTCGTAATCCCAGCGCCATAAAGAAAACTTGTGGTAATGCGCTTCATTAAATGATCACTCCCCAACGTATTCTTTGCGCAACGCTGTAGACGCCTGATCAGTTTTGCTCTCCGATCATATATTGACATAATTACATACTATTCCTATATAAATGTACAAAGACTCCGTAGGGGAGTGTAGAAATGAAAGGCGTTCTGTGATTGGGCAAGGAAAAGGTTCTCATCAAATCAGATTGTGGTTATAAACGCTGGTTGGCTACACACTGGATAACGTTAAGATCCGTACGTACCGGTCAAGGCGGAGAACCCCGCCAAGTCAGCCGAACAAGATGTCACAAAATGGTTGAATTAAGGTAAAATAAGGTATATAATTCTACGAAAACAGGCATACTGTGTCTGTACGTGATAAATACTTGGTAAAATTAATGATAAAACGAACTGCTGCCTGCGGCATCGGTTTGTTTTATCATCAATTTTACCGCATATTTATCACGTACAGCCACAGTAACCCTGGGGGCCGTTTCACTAGTAGGGGGGTTAAAGCTAGGGGTAGGACTGCAACAGTGCCAGCAACAGTGATACCAACAGTGTCAGGCCCAAATTCGCGTTTCATCAGTGGTCTCGCTGTTGAGGTGAGACCAACTCTCACTGTTGGCACAGGTCTCGATATGCACACGCGTTTGACATTCGAATTTATTCGTCGATGGGCCGCGATAACGTAGAATTTCAACCCTTCCCATAGGAATTAAGCAATGAAACTTTAACACGAGTTAGGTATACACATAATCTATGATCGTCTCAAATATGAAGACGAACGGCCATATCGTTTTGAAGATATCGGGGTTGAATTTTATCACTCTCTCTACACTGGCCACCAGAGCAGTACTTGCTATGACAAACTTCAATCGGTGATATCTTCGGAACGCTACCCCTGATTTTCTTCATATTTGGTACGATTATCGGTTATATGTATACCTGACTTGTGTTAAAATTTCATTGCCCTCCTCCTACAGAAACAAAACTCTAAACACAACAGCGATAGGGTCTACCCTGTCACTAATAGTGCCTCAACAGTGATAGGTACAGTGAAACTTTTCAGTGAGTAATTTTCTAGTGAAACATACTCTCTCACTGTTGGTCTCACTCCTTACCTCACTCGCGTTCACGCTTGACTGCACCTTCTCATGAAACGCAAACTATCACTGTGGTCTCACTATGGCAGCTTACCCTCCTAGTGAAACGGTCCCCTGTTTCCGTATAGTACTAAGGTCCCTTTGATTATTTTCTAAGATATAGTAGCTTTCATAAAATGCATTTTGCGTCACGACATGTATTCATGACGTGAATAGAAAAGAATCATGGAAGCTATTGCATGTGTCTCTAGGCTGCGAGGAGTTTTTTACTTTATAGGCAGACAAAATGTCCCAGCAGGAACCTTTGCAGGAAAACAATGATGTTCCGGCACTACTGTCTCAGCCTATATGCAGAGAAAACTGTTCAGTATGTCAGTTTCACACTTCTCTGTTGCATTGCTTGCCTTGTCATGGCCATCTGACAGTCTCTATGAGCTGTGTGATGATTCTAAATGCCCTGTCACGTCCCTCACCGAAGCCACAAATTGAAAAAAACTTGTGTTCACACAAATATTCATGCACCAAGGTGCAGTTGATTTTAAAGCAATTATCGTAGACCGACTTCGTTTTTCGACTTCCTGCTATTAAAACATGACTACACCTACTCAGTACGATCGGTGAACTCGCCTTTCATTTTTTTGTCATCATTTTTAAAGAACTTAACTATATATCATGTTATATTTCGCGTCCATTGGAGGTCCGAACACAATTAGTTATAGACTTTTCAAACATCAATATCATTATTTTCGCCGACTCGTCAGTCACACTCTGTCTATATATAGTATTAATATTGGCTGAAAACCCGTTGAATGTCACTGCATTTTAATTCCGCGGTGAATGTTCTGCTTCATAGCTTGCGGATGGTCTGCCATGAAATGCTCCAAAACTGCTTCTCTAATTCTCTCCTCAAAGAATCAATCTCTGATACTTGCATTGTTCCCATGTGGTCCCAGCTAAAAGTAGCCTAAGCCCTACATGGTATCACGTATCGTAAACCTGCTGTTAATGAGTTCAGTCCATGGGATTAATTCTGAGGTGGAATTCACACGGTGGGATTCATTTACCTGACATGGTGTTTGTCCGATTTGTTTGTTTAGGTAGTTTAACGTCCAATTTGTTCAATTAGACTTGTGTTTGTCCAAGACCAATCCTGCTGTTTGTTTGTGGTTTAACGTCCCAGGGGACCCTGAGGGTATATAGAGACTATCAATGATTTAACTTTTCACTTTCATAGACTTATTTCAGTCAATTCTTTTCAATGTTTCAAATATTTTATATAAAATCAAAGAGATTTGTCTCTTTCAAAAACATGATGATATCTTTCTTTGGAATAGTTTCGAACAACATTTTCATGTTCTTACTGTTTTTCAAATGCTTTCTCCTATTCTCTTGTACCCTTTTACAGTTCAGCAGGATATGCTCGACAATGATGGGTACATTGCATGCTTGGCATATTGGGGGATTTTCCCCTTTCAGGAGATATTCGTGTGTAAGTCTGGAGAGACCTATTTTCAGACGGGTCAACTTCACCTGTTCACTACGACTTAATCCCCCAGAGTTTCTCTTCCCATTCACAGTTGAGTGAATGGTATGTAGTTTGTTTCTTATTTGCTTGTTCCAGTCAGATTGCCATTTATTCATTGTCATTTCTCTTATTGGAGCTGTCATATACCAATCCTGCTGATATTCTGCACTGGAACACATTCTCCTCGTTTTGTTTCTTTGTTTGGGTAGCCTAGCATCCAATTTTTTCGATTATACTTTCGCCTCGTTTGAACTATAGGGGTCCATTTCCCTGAGACAAGCTTTTTCCTACTGCGATTGTCTTCGGTATTTACCCCTAAGAAAGTAGAGATTTCGATTTTAAAAACGTTTAAAATATACAGGGGCATTTTGTTAAGACTAATGGACCCCCTGCTCAGTCCCCGATTAAGTACCCAAACTAGCCAATAGGAGGCCAAATAGCAACAGCGCATGTTTTTCATACGCCTCACCTCAAAAGTACTTGAGTCCCAGGGTCAGTGATCACTGGGACTATGTCTGAGACTATGTCCCAGGTGTGTTTGTTTGTTTGTGGTTTAACGTCCCAGGGGACCCTGAGGGTATAAAACCAAGGACCTGTTTCACTAGTTTCGTGACATGTCTAGATGGCGTTTAGATGGTGTGTCCGGTTTCATAGACTTGTCACAGAAATGTCACGAAACTAGTGAAACAGGTCCCTGGTGTGTCCTTCCATGTGAATCAAATTCGCAATTTTTCATTAAGCCTGGTAAAAAACGTCTTGCCATGAGAAGTTTATATAAAAGGAGAATTGTCTGAGACTAAGAGAAAGTTGTGAAGTACACCCGTCCCATTTACATTAGTCTCTACATATGAATCCTGCTTAAAGATGTGAAGTAGATGGTGACGGCTTAGAATGATGGAGCCACCGGAAGATAGGACTGATCACAGTCCTAGGTGACCACTCCAGGATAAATAAAAAATCTTTTTAAAAAAATAAAGAAAATACACCTATCTGAGATTCATTACTCTCTACGTGTGGATCCCATTTCAGATACACCGCTTCATGTTTATAAATACCGCGGGAGAGCCGCTGAGAGAACCGATTATCGGTCACAGGCACACAAAAATAGATAAACCCTTAGACTAGCCTCCGTCCCTGTGTCATACTCCTACTGCTGCCTACCGCCACCGCACGCCCTCCTTACCCCTCCACCTACTCTCCCCTTGGCCTGAGCCAGTCATAGGAACCTTACACATTGTGGTTTATTTTATTCATTGAAAATATGTTCATAATCAAAGACTTGAGCAAGTCTAATAAACCCTCAACTATGGCATTTACGCAAAATCAAATTCCACTCGAGGTGTATAACATGTACGGGAATTATCAAACCTAAACTTCTTGTTTCTATTTATCCACGGCCAGTAACATCACGAAAACATGTCTGGGTGAAAAGAGATGGAGTTTATTTTTGCTCATGTCTCTTCCACTTTGGACATTAATGCGACGGTCGGTTACCGGGCGCAGCTTGGCAGCGACTGTGGCTAGTCGGAAATATCAACATGAGAGCTAATTCGAGCGACCCTCACCCTGTCCTGGATAGTGTCCGCCGCTCCAGGTGGCCGTCTTATCAGGGGCAGACAGAAGGCAGGGTAAGCTATCCCCTGCCCTGGCAGCTTTAGGGCTGCAAGTTCAGTCCTTTGTGATATACTTGCATCATTCTAAGCTGTCACCATCTATTCAGACTTTTATAGACTTCCTTGTAAACCAAGAACATGGAAATGGTTTTAAGGTTCTGGCAGGTAGTTGAGTCATGACTGTCTTTGATGATCGTCGTTGGGTTCTATAACAAATAGGACCCTTTGCCGGTTTGTTTGTTTGTTTGGGTATTTTAACGTCCAATTTGTTCAATTAGACTTACTTTGGTTTACTTTACTCAAATTTGCATATCCTGTTGGAATAACAAGGTATGTTGCCTGGTTGATCCAGGCATCTACTTTACCCAATCATATCTTATCGAAAATCTTACATTCCCTTTAGCAAGTCAAGAATTTCTTTCTTGGCAGTGTTATGGAAAACTCTGCACACTGCGCATTTACTGCACCACAAGGAGGCAAGGCGACCAAGAGGGTGAACATATTGGTAATTGTTGTCAACCCTGGCAGACCATATGACGTGGAAGTAAAGCATTTACCTACACCGCATATAAATCTCCATAGACTTAACATGGTGTGACTGTATGTCACTGTTATGCCATACAATATTTATATGCCACTGGTAACATATGAAGTTAAAAACATGTGACATGGTAGGATAAAATCTAAACATCACTCAATTTTATATAATTGATTAGATGGCATCGATTGCCTTCTGCTACAGATATCACTCAGCTCCGCTTCGGGATATCATTCCGCAAAGACAACTCATGCCATATAAAAAATCATATGAAATTTTGTGATGTTTCATGATATTCCTCCATGGTGCTCACAAATTACCTGCAAGTCCTAGTGGCTAAATAGGTCTGATAAACACAAACGGTTTTGAACAATTTATTTGCAATTCCTAAAAGAGTTCTCATAGAATATTCAACTTTAAGATTCATATTCAACTTCAAGAGTTCCATCATTAATTCATACTTTTCCTTACAGTGAATGTTAATTATTGCCTATGTGTTTGTGGACATTTATTTGACTACGAATCTAGATATCGTGATTGGTTTATTTTGTGAATGGCCTTCCAAATACAATCCATAATAATGAAATAACAGGATCTATTGTTTTTATTAGTTGTTAAACTCAAACTGTATGGATTATGGTTAAACAATCCCATTTTGTATTTTGAAACCTTAACAGTTTTAATGATTAATGTCAGTTAGAAACAGAAATCCCACACTGGTCAGTTTGCTCTTTCTTTCAGAGGTCCTTAACCTTATATTATTGACAACGATTTTGAATTGTTCTGACTCTGACCAAAAATGACATTCTGGAGAAAGTCTCCCTTTCTTTTCCACTAAGGATTAAACCCGCCTAAAGAAGTCAAGCACTTGTGTTCACTGCAATGACCTCATTGTTAACCTCTCCAAAGGCCAGCATGGAAAAGGCACTGAGAAGAGAGATCTGACTTTTAGAAAACGTTTTGCTTTGTATTGTGAGGTATTAAAGACAAAGAACTGCTGTCGAAGATGAAGCTGGTTATTATGAAGCGTCATGCCACTTCTATCTCCTGTAGATGACAATAAAACGTTTCTTGGTTTGTGAAAGCGCTAACCAGTAGAGGAATTCGCACGGCTAGCCCAACCACCACAACTCTGATGACATTTGCGTCAAACTGGCCTGTCTTCTCCTTTACACTTCCTGACATTTCATTCTAACAGGGCGGTTGAGACTCTTGAATGTGTTGTTGTTGTTTCTTAAACACCACTTTAAGTTTTCGGCACGTTTTTCCTTGGCTGGAACTCTTTTCATTATTCAGCGACTTTTCTCATCTCAATGTTGGGGTTAATTTCAATGTTGGTCTCATCTATAAAGGCTACGCGTGATAATTCAAGTTAGCATACTATTTTTGTATTCCAGCTGTGGCACACTGACGTTCAAATTTTGAATGTAATACTACATGAGCCATTGAGCTATACATCGTTAGTCTACAGATGTGTAGAATTGTACCGAAATATCGCCAGTGTCAATGACATGCCCACCGTGAATGTTTGTCTGCTGATGTCTTTATTCAATAAAGCGGACCAAAACGCGATTCTGATGATACTGCACCTGTTCTATTTAGTGCATCAGATATTTTAGCAGTTTGTTTGTTTGGGTAGTTTAACGTTCAATTTGTTCAATCAGACTTACTTTGGATTACTTTACTCAAATTTGCATATCCTTTTGGGAAAAAAGTTATGCTGCCTGGTTAATCCAGGGGCCTGTTTTTCAGTTGAGATCATGTCCACTTCAGATCCGCTGAGATCGAAAGTGTTTTTCAGTTGAGATCATTTGAGGTGATCTCAAGTTAAGACAAAGATAAGACCGTTTGGGGTGCTTTGGGTGTTTTTCAGTTGAGATGATCTCAGGGATCTCAAGTGAAAGGATCTCAAATTCGGTCTCAACTTGAGATCAGTTGATACTTGTCTCAACTTTTTTATCCAGTGCTAAAACTTATCAAAATTAAAAGATATTTAGAGCAAAGTGTATTGATAACTTGGCAAACGTATATTCCAAATTTCATAGTTTTATTGTGGTTATTATGACCATGAGAGACAATTGATAAGCAACATAAAAACAAGGCACTGCACCACTCAGCTAGTTTGTGCTGACCTACTGTAATGCTCAAAGTCAGTTTCAACTTGAGATTGGTCTCAACTTGAGATCGGTCTCAACTTGACATTGGTTCACAAAAGGTATGGCAAGGGACTTGTTAGAGGGTTAGAGATCTCACCTTGAGATCCTTGGAGTTGAGATCCCCTAAGATCGGCTGTGTAGACTTGAGACAACGTCTGAAAAACACTTTCCGCCATTGATCTCAAAGTTGGTCTCAGGATCTCTTATTGATCTTAGGGGACTTCAAGTTGAGATCGTCTCAACTGAAAAACAACCCCCTGGGGGGTGTTTTTCAGTTGAGACGATCTTAAGTTGAGACCATTTGAGGGCCAAAGTGTTTTTCAGTTGAGATGATCTTAGGGGATCTCAAGTTGAGACTAAGATAAGACCGTTTGGGGTGCTTTGGGTGTTTTTCAGTTGAGACGATCTTAGGGGATCTCAAGTGAAAGAATCTCAACTTCGGTCTCAACTTGAGACTGGTTGATACTTGTCTTAACTTTCTCATCTGGTGCCAAAACATATCAAAATTTAAAGATATTTAGAGCAAAGTGTATTGATAACCTGGCAAACGTATTTTCCAAATTTCATAGTTTTATTGTAGTTATTATGACTATGAGAGACGATTGATAAGCAACATAAAAACAAGGCACTGCACCACTCAGCTAGTTTGTGCTGAACCTAGTGTAATGCTCAGTCAGTTTCAACTTGAGATTGGTCTCAACTTGAGATCGGTCTCACCTTGAGATCGGTCTCAACTTGACATTGGTTCACAAAAGGTATCCCAAGGGACTTGACATAACAGTTTGGGGCGACAATAAGCAATTTAGAGGCTCGGGTTTACTTAAACCACAGGAAGATCACTATAGAACTTGAGATAGCTCTACACTGAGGGTTAGAGATCTCAACTTGAGATCCTTGGAGTTGAGATCCCCTAAGATCGGCTGTGTAGACTTGAGACAACGTCTGAAAAACACTTTCCGCCATTGATCTCAAAGTTGGTCTCAGGATCTTTGATCGATCTTAGTGGATCTCAAGTTGAGATCGTCTCAACTGAAAAACACCCCCCTGGTTTACTTAAACCACGGAAGATCACTATAGAACTTGAGATAGCTCTACACTGAGGGCTAGGGATCTCAACTTGAGATCCTTGGAGTTGAGATCCCCTAAGATCGGCTGTGTAGATTTGAGTCAACGTCTGAAAAACACTTTCCGCCATTGATATCAAATTGGTCTCAGGGTCTTGGATTGATCTTAGCGGATTTCAAGTTGAGATCCTCTCGACTGAAAAACACCCCCCAGGCATCTTACTTTTCTCAATCATATCTTAACGAAAATCTTACATTCCCTGAGGAAGTCAAGAATTTCTTTCTTGCCAGTGTTATGGAAAACACTGCGCATTGTTGGCGCATTCTTAATTTCTTCCTGTTCTCTTTGGTGGCCTGACAGCATAGCATGAGATGTTTTACACTCAGCGGAGTGTTGCATGTCTGGCACACAGGTGCTACTTCACCTCTTAGGAGATGCCCATGTGTCAGTTTGGTGTGACCGGTCCACAGACGGGTCAGTTTCACCTGTTCAGTTCGTGTCAGGTTGTCTTTCTTAAAGTTTTGGCTAGTAGCCCCTACAATTTCTCTTAGTTTGTTGTCTCTGGTGCAGTTCTAGAGTTTCTGCCAAGTTTTATGAATGTGCTCCTTGGTCATTGGTTTCAGGTCTGTATGTGGAACCGTGTGGGTTTTGTGGGCTTGGGGGTTTGATTTAACGTCCAGTTAACCATTGAAGGTTCTCACCAGACTTTCTCAAGGTTCTTTTACACCACAAGGGTGGTGATTGAATCTATGAAATGAATTTAGGAAGAAATCCCACCCCTACACATTTACCGAGGTGAGAGTTCTTTTACTTCCCATACCACATAGACATGGTATGAGAAGGATTGGCCTTTGATATAGCAGTAAATCTACCACTGCTGTGGGGTGTAGGAGAAAAGTGGCTGCAGTGGGACCCGAATCAACAGAGTCCCGTGTTCTTTACCACTGAGCTAACTACCCACCCACCCTGGTCGCTTAAGTTATGCTTGCGTGCAAGCATATCCGGTCTGCACCACGAGGAGGCGAGGCGTCCAAGAGGGTGAACAGATTGGTAATTTCTGTCCACCCCGTGGGCTCCAACTTGTCTGCTTAATCCACTTTTGGCTGCTTGATCTGCAGCTTCATTTCCTTCGATTCCGATATGACTCAGCAGCCAACACATGGCCACCTCTTTGCCATGTTCTCTCTTTAGGTCTGTGTATGACAGTTTGATGTCTCTGATGACAGCATTCTTGGGATCATGCTGTCCAATGGATTGTAGACAAGATTTAGAGTCTGAGAAGACTATAAATTTCTTGTGTTGTGACATTTTCATCCAAGTCAATGCATGCAATATAGCATTGGCCTCAGCAGTGAAAATGCTGTTCTTGCCATGGAGGGCTTTCCTCAGGTTGCCATATGGTGTATGGACTCCATAACCAACACGGTTACCGTCTTTTGAGCCATCGGTATACACCGGTACATGGTCTTTGAAACATTTCCTCATGGTCTCATAGTCCTTGAGAAAGACAGTTTCAGGGGTGTCACCTTTCTTGTTTTTTGCCAGGTCAAAGAAGATCGAGGGAGTTTCCTGGTCCCATGGAGGGGTTTCAGGTGGCCGCTCACCTCTTATTCTTTTCATTGGGATGCCTGCTTCTCGGTATTGAGCTCGTGCTCTGACCGGGAATGGTTTTATGGCATTTGGGTTGTCTTTAAACAGTTGGTGATTCTCTTTGAAAATCAAGTTGTACGCTTGGTTTCTTGGGTTGGCCCTAACTCTCATAGAGTATTGTAGAGACAGTCCCTCCCGTCGCAGATGAAATGGGTGGATTCCTGCTTCTACATACAGGCTTTGGGCAGGTGTTGTTCTAAATGCTCCTAGGCACAGTCGTAGACCTTGGTTCTGGACAGGTTTTAACCTGTCCAGGTAAGATTTTGCTGCTGACTCATACACAACTGATCCGTAGTCCAGTCGTGATTGGATGTACATCTTGTACAGAGTCAGCAGTGTTTCACAGTTAGTTCCCCAGTCAGGGTAATTGAGGACCTTCAGAAGGTTCATGGCTTTCTGACACTTTCTCCTAAGGTACTCAACATGTGGTTTGAAAGACAGTATTCTGTCAAACACCAGTCCGAGGAATTTGACATCCTCTTGGACTGTCAGTTCCTTGTTCTGGAGACTGAGGGAAGGTTTGTCCATGCATCCTCGTCTACAACAGAAGTGAACTGCACATGTCTTGGTCTCAGAGAATTTGAAGCTGTTTTTGTCACTCCAAACATGAAGTTTGTCTAGAGTTTGCTGCAGTTTTCTTTCTACTGTGTGCATGTATCTGCCCTTATAACAGATGACAAAGTCATCTACATAGAGGCAGCAGTTGACATCCTTCTTTAGTTGTTTCGCTATGTTGTTGATCTTAATACCAAACAGGGTGACAGAGAGGACACAGCCCTGGGGTACACCCATTTCCTGGTCGACTCACTGGGAAATTGCACTTCAGAGGTGAACACTGAACGTCCTGTTAGTCAAGAATCGTTCAATAAACCCCGTCAGTCTTCCTCTCAAACCCATTTGCTGGATGTCCCTCAGGATGCCGTGCTTCCAGGTGGTGTCATATGCCTTCTCCAGATCAAAGAAGACTGCCACCACATGTTCTTTGTTGGTAAAACCCTCACGGATCCAGCTTTCCAGACGGACTAAATGGTCAGTGGTGCTGCGTCCTTTACGGAAGCCTGACTGATAGGGAGTCAACAAGTCGTTGGACTCTAAGTACCATACCAGTCTGTTGTTCACCAGTCTTTCCATGGTCTTTGCCATACAGCTGGTTATAGCTATTGGCCTGTAGCTCGAAGCGATACTGGGAACCTTCCCTGGTTTGGGGATTGGTATCACCGTCGCTTCAGACCAGGATTGTTTGTTTGTTTGTTTGTTTGGGTAGTTTAACGTCCAATTTGTTCAATTAGACTTACTTTGGTTTTCTTTACTCAAATTTGCATATCCTGTTGGAATACCAAGCTATGCTGCCTGGTTAATCCAGGCATCTTACTTTTCTCAATCATATCTTATCGAAAATCCTACATTCCCTGAGGATTTGTTTGTTTGTTTGTTTGGGTAGTTTAACGTCCAATTTGTTCAATTAGACTTACTTTGGTTTTCTTTACTCAAATTTGCATATCCTGTTGGAATACCAAGCTATGGTGCCTGGTTAATCCAGGCATCTTACTTTTCTCAATCATATCTTATCGAAAATCCTACATTCCCTGAGGATTTGTTTGTTTGTTTGTTTGGGTAGTTTAACGTCCAATTTGTTCAATTAGACTTATTCGGCATCTTACTTTTCTCAATCATATCTTATCGAAAATCTTACATTCCCTGAGGAAGTCAAGAATTTCTTTCTTCCCAGTGTTATGGAAAACACAGCACATTGTTGTCGCATTCTTCAGGAATTTCTTCCTGCTCCCTTTGGTGGCCTGACAATGTAGCATGAGATGTTTTACACTCAGTGGAGTGTTGCATGTCTGGCACACAGGTGCTACTTCACCTCTTAGGAGGTGCCCATGTGTCAGTTTGGTGTGACCGGTCCGCAGACGGGTCAGTTTCACCTGTTCAGTTTGTGTCAGGTTGTCTTTCCTAAAGTTTTGGCTAGTAGCCACTACAATTTCTCGTAGTTTGTTGTTATAAGGTGAGTTACAATGAAATTTATGCAATTTCTCTTATGTTTGTTTGTGTAGTTTTACGTCTCGGAAGGCTGGTTATGTCCTTTTGAGACTCATTGGTTGACCTATCTGGTTCTTGAAAGGTATATTAACTCAACTTTGGTCTACTTGTAGCAGTGGGACCCTATGCCCGTTCTATAGTGCTGCCTCACTGAAGGGCTGTGCCGCAGACCATTGACACAACACTCCGCCGGTCACATCATACTGACAACGGCAAACCAGTCGCTGCAACATTCTAATCGGGTCAGCAAGCTGACGAGTATGAAGCTGCTCCCTGTAATTGGCTACAGGTCAAGCCGGCTGACAGGAAAAATAGAGCATAACAGTTGATGACATTCACTAATAAACACAATGTGACAGGTAGCGCACCTTACACATAGTCACTGGAACGACTTGTTTTGACAACGCGATTCATAGCGTCAATGTTTTTTATCGATCAACAAATAACAACACAAAAAGTACGCAAATCCTTTTACCACCAGTTTGTTTGTTTGTTTGGGTAGTATAACGTCCAATTTGTTCAATTATTTTACCACCAGAACAATAGTAAGATATATATGAAAATACGATGATTTATAACTGATAACATCGCTTTTATATTTCATATTTGACCGTAGAAGTGCCTGATATTTCAAGATAAACAAAAGTGGTAGATTATCGTAGTACAACAACAAAACGGCAGGTGGTGCAGCAGTATATTTATTGTGCGATGTGGCTGCTGTAATACAGATTTAGACAGTTCTTTTTTTCAGGTCATTAAGAGATTCCAGCAATATAAAAACGATAACTACAAGATGAACGAAAGCTAGAAACGATAGATCCTACGAAGCTCAACAATTACCTGGCCAACTGGTTACTTTCCGTACGAAAAAAAGATGGGACTGAGTACGAACATCTTATCAAGGCAGCATTGACAGGTACATATTATTTTATTTTTTTTATATTTTCTTTACAGTAAAAAAAAAAAAGAATCCTAAATCGCACCTACTTATATTTTCAGATATCTACATGACCATGCCTACCCTATAGCCTAGAGTATAATGCGCTCCGATGTCTTTGCCTCCAGCAGAGACGTGCTAGGAAGCAAGCGGACAGAACTGAAACAGCAAGGGTTGGGAAATCGACCAAACGCCGCCTTGCCGTTGACGAAAGAAGACGAGGTATATTTTGGAGCGAAGGTTTACTCGCCCAACCTCGCCCCGTGCCCTGCAAAACATGTTACTTTTTTATTTCACCAAGGCTTTTGGGTGGCGAGGCTGCGATGAGGCCCGCGGATGTACTTGGGGAGATATTGTTTTAGAGGAGGAGAGCGACAGAAATTCTTGGTTTGGAACGAAAGGGCCACGAAAACCCATAAAGGTAGCCATGGTCCAAGGAAGTTCATGCCAAAATTATGGGAGAGCTGTGATGATCGGTGCCCCGTACAGTTATACAAACTTTTCAGATCTAAACGGCCACAAGCTAGCTTATCGCCAGAATTTAGTTTCATTTTAGGTATTAAGCAGAATACAACATTGGAGGATTCAGTGTGTTTTATCAACTGTGCCATGGGTGTTCACTTTCTAAGCAAAGTTGTAGCGAATTTGGCGAGTTCGGTTGGACTAGTAGATAAATATACGAACCATTCGTTAAGGAACACAGCGTGCCAAAACTTACAAAGCCACAACATTCCAGCTAACATTATCTGCCAATTAACTGGGCACAAGAGCGTAGATTCGCTAAATTGCTATGCAGTGGCCACAAAAGATCAGCAAAAATACATGTCTGCAGTACTTACATCTGGGTCTAAACAGCCGTTGTCCTCTGTTTTGGGTGGTAATCCATGTGTTTCAGATGATGAACCTACACGGCCTAAGGCCGCTGGCAGCTCTTAGAGCCTATCGGTGCCATCGAAGGAAAGCATCGCCTCTACCGTTCAAGGCATGTTCTCTGGATCCTCCATAACAGGAAATATCACTGAAAATCTTCATTATGTTTCTTCTCAGTCAAACACTTCAAGTAATGTAAATTTATCTTCCAAAGTGCCAATTTCAATGTAAAGCAGAGTGCGCAAAAATGGCCGCACGTCTGTCGCCTAAGACCTCGAGTCGTGAACTGACCTTTGACCTTAGTGTCCCTGTTGCTGACCGTTTCCTTTTTTTTATTTTAATAAAAGCATAATAAGTCTTTATTCATTAAGTTTATTTCTTAATATATAACTATTAACATAAGAAATTATCATTAAAAACATTGTAGGAAAAAGAATTCAAAAACATAGCGACCTATACAATATCGCACAAGTAGGCCAAAGCACAACTTGTGACGTCATCATAAAGTTGTGTAGAGGATTCCCAAACACGGTAGGAAAGCAGATTGTCAACAAGAGACAAAAGTGGATATTTATGATGTCCAAACGTGGTGGGTTAAAATAGAATGCTATACTTTAATAATAAAGCAGCAGTTTAGAAATAATGTGACAGTCCTCACTGGTGTCCCGTCAAATGTGTGGAGATTCATCTGTCTCTGGTAAGAGAGCTGTATGGAGACTGAGACTGCCCCAAACTTCATGAGACTTTGGGGTATAGTATATAAATATCCACACATGACGTTCCTTATGTGTTTACAGACATTTTTCTATTCTGTAATAAACAAGAAATACTGCGAATATCAAAAATCATTACCTGTAGGATATTTTTCCTCCTCCACAGAATTTTTTTTTTTTAAACAGTCATTTTTATTTATTTATCCCTGTCCACCACTTAAGACTAATTACATTTTTTTTTCCTGTTTTAAGGACTTCACCCTGCCAGAACTGGAGCTTCTGGTTTCTTTTGGAGAAGAATCCTTTTGGGTTTTTGACAGAAAACTCAAGGGGTTCCTCGACCAGTCCAAAAGGGACCAGAAGCTACGGGAGCTGGCTGCCAGCATGGCTGCAGTTGGGCTGGTACTCCGTACCGTGGAAGAAATAATTAAGAAAAGGGCCAGTTGGTTCTCAAAAGTCAAAACAAAGGTGTGTATAAATAGTTTCCATTTTGACATATGTACTTTTATATCAAGTGCTTCCTTCATATATTAATGTGCGCATCATATACATTACTGCCATCTATATATATATATATATAAACTGTAAAGCCGGGCAGCAAAACTATAGACAATTGGAAATGTATTTACAATAGCACATTAATAAATAAGGGTAATAATTCTATAAAAAAGATTTATCTGGAAATCCTCACATATAGTGTCCTAGGTTTATTCACTTTTATTATGAATAATTAAGACGTCATTATGAGATATATATTAAAATTAAACTCTTCCAACAGGCTTTGGACATTAAAAGGAAGATGGCAAAGACAGGGTCCGCACCTGTGGAACAGCTCACAGAGCTCGAGGCACGGGTGTGGGCCCTCATCCCAGAAGTAAAGAAAAGTGGTAAGTTCTTAACATGAGGCGTAATTTATTATTTATGTCTGTGGAACAAGTGCAATCTGTGTCTCCTTTTTAAAAATTCTTACATCAGTACAGTTTCATTTGACATAGTTTGTGTGCTAACACTGCTTACCCATGTTTTTCTGGAAAAATTGGGTCTACAGTAAAACCCCGCCTAAGCGAACTCCCGGGCCAAAGTCTCCGCTTACGTGGGGTGTTCGCGTAACCAGGGTTTTAAGGTTTACACTGCATATATCATCCTTAATTGCTTATTAGATCTGTATCTATAGTATATGTATCAATTATGCCAATTTTCAATGTTTTCATTGAAATTCATTTTTTCATGTTTTCAGAGAATAGAAGGTGTTCTTCCTTGAATGATATTGACATAACAACTTCTAAATTACTCAATTAATTAATCCACCAAAACTGTCTCCTTACTTGGGGTTTCCGCTTACACAGGGTTCTACTGTATTCAATCTTTTCCAGATAATGTTACATATCATTACTTTTCATAAGGCTTACATCACTGAATATAAGCATCACTATTCCCAAATCTATAATATGATGATTAAAAAATTGTATTCCAATGCAACATTGTAGAAGTTTAAAGTAAATATTTCATCTTCTTCTTCCATAGGTCGCCATGGTGTTTTGATTGAAGACTGAAGCATGGCAACCCGTAGCAATATTAGATTGAAAACACTATACGACCAGGAAATAGCTTTAAGTATCTTGGGATATGTTTAGATGGAAGAATGCTGTGACTGATAATCTTTTGTGAAAGTAAACCGTTGTATATTGGTATGAGATATTGGAACCAGGTAACAGTATAGGTACAGAATACTACTTCAAGGTATTTGTATGAAAAGAATATGTGAGCTGGAATTCAGGTGCGGACTAGAGAGTAATTGTAACTCAATGAGCCTAGGCTTGAAATCAAAAGTTTTAATATATTTACCGTGTTGCAGTTGATGTGTCTATCCTCTGTGTTTGTTCTGAAATTTATATAAGTAGACAATATTAGACTTACAGGGAATAGGGAACCTATACAAAATCCCATACGAGGAATATATACTAATTAATACATATCTATAATTTATTTGAAAAATGCATTTTACCATTACCTAGAACATTGGAATAGCTCATGATATAAAATTATAAGGTGCTATACCATGTGAGACATGTGTAAATATACGCAAAGGGTTTCTTACCACTGAAGGAAAACTCCTCGTTCTCTGGTATCCTGTTGAATGTAAAATGTGATGATAAGAAGTTATATGGAGCTGCGCTGTATGTAAGCATTCTGTGATTTAAATGTTGGTAGAGTAAGAACTTATCAGGTAAGGTCGGAAGTAATGTTTTGAAACTTTTTTTCGGAATATAATTTTTGGGATATAATCCAGTTTACAGAACAATGATTGCAGAAATGCATAGGAAAGAGATGATGTCGTAGGAGCATTCTTATTTGCTGTAATACATATGTTCACTCCGGATTTTCCTGATGTTCAATTTTCATTGTGTTTCTACTGAACTACAAAGTAAAAATTTATTTGCACAAGGGAAATACTGCAATTGCCAATTTAAACTTACATGGCTGAGGCACTGTCGGTGATAACGCTCTCACTGGTGTAGCCAACCACTGCAATAATCATAGTGAAACTAGTGTATAGGTATATCATAAATAGTACCAACATGTAGGCCCAAGTCTTAGCTTTCTAACTGTGTTTTGATTATACAATTCAACCATTTATTCATGAGAGAAGAGCGATTTATATTTTAATTATTATAGTGGTATTAGGCACTCACAGCCGTGTTGGCAAAATAAGAGCGCTTGCCTCGTTATGGAGTGCGGAAATTTCGCTGGTGCGCGGCTTGTTCTTGATTTCACACCATTTGATAAGCCGAATTATTACATTCCTGTTCATTTTCTTCATGTGAATATTTAAGAGCAAATAAGTTGTTACTCCAAAGTGTTTGGAACTTCATACATGTAAATGGAAGAGCAGATTTATCAGCCTACTTAGGAAATGTAAGCCATTTACTCTACAACAACTTACAGTTGTCCGCCATGGTCTTCGGCACCCGAAGTAGTTCATTACCTGTATCTGTTAAAATAAAGAAAGTATACATGGTGTACTCCTTTTGCGTGTTATATATGCATTCTTTTAATTCTGATTGAGAGATTGCAGAATTGAAGATACTGTGTACACATTGCAAATTAAGCAGAAAAAAAGTATTTCTTGATGTAATTCTACTGCCTCTTAAAGCAGTACTTTTTATGACTTGAAAGGTATATGCAATACCTGAACAGCACTCACCGTCGAGTATTGGCACTGTCTCCAGGGAGCTGTTTCACTAGCAGCTGCAAGTGTCGCTCTCTGTAATAGTGGCACCACAGCGACAGTATGCTTTTCATTAGGAGGTGCACTCAAGCGTGAACGGCACTCGGGAAAGGAGCGACACCAACAGTGGCAGTGACCATTTCATCAGTAAAATCGGTGTTGCTGTTAGTGTCACTGTGGAGCCTCTGTAAGTGACAGGGTCTACCCTGTCGTTTGTTACGTGTATAGAATACTCTCACCCACTTCCCGTTAGAATTAAGCAATGAAATTTTTACACGAGTAAGATATACATATATCCTATAATCGTACCAAATATGAAGAAAATCGGCCAAGCGGTCCCGAAGTTATCGGCGTTTGAACTTTTTACTCCCTCTGTGCGATTGCGTTAGTCGCTGTTCTTTTTTCACTCCCTCCATAGTGCGGCGGGGTTTCGGCTATTCTGTTTGTCCCCCCCCCCCCCCCCCGGAGACCGGCGGGAAGTGCAGTATTTCCTATGACAGAATTTAAACGCCGATAACTTGGGAACGGCTTGGCCGATTTTCTTCATATTTGGTACGATTATAGGTTATATATATACCTTACTCGTGTAAAAATTTCATTGCTTAATTCTCATGGGAAGCGGTGAAATTCCATGTCATACCGGCCCGTTGACAAATAAATTCAAATGTCAAACGCATGTGCATAGCGAGAGCTGTGCCAACAGTGACAGCTAGTCCCACCTCAACAGCGACAGCACTGATGAAACGCAAATTTGGGCCTGCCACTGTTTGTGCCACTGTTGGAGCCACTGTTCCAGTCCTACCTCTCGCTTTGACCCCCCTACTAGTGAAACAGCTCCCTGTACCGCTGAAATAAATCAACTTTATCTCCATTCACGTGCACATTAGATAAGCGATGTAAAACGCCTTGATATAAAATGTAATGTTCAGGGGCGTAAGACGATTTTTAAAGTTTGGGTTGGGGGGGGGGGGGAAGTCAAAAATTGCTTTTCTTGGTATGAAATGAAACTTTGATATTGGCATTATCTACAGGAATTACTATAAATATAGGAAAAGTAAGGTGTTTGCTTATTTGGATACGAACAGCACTCCATTGGTTACTGAGATTTTTTTGTTTGTTTGTTTTGGTAGTTTAACGTCCAATTTGTTCAATTAGACTTTGGTTACTGAGAGGAGGGGCCTTGCAGTGGGGACTGATTTAATTATAAATCATCCCGCCCAGGGTTTAAGCTTGTAATTAATGAATATATATTGTAGCAGTTTGGGGGGGGGGGGCATCTTGTGAGCTCTTGCATGTCCAGAAAAGTGCTGGGTATGGTCTACAGGGAGTGACCGGGGAGTGTCCGGGGTACTCTCCGACTCCCCGGTGTACCAGGGGGGGGGGGGGGGGGCAAAGCTTGCGGGAGATGACACCACCCGCTCCCATATATAAACAGAATCCGTCTGCAGCTAAGGTTTCACTCTCGCTGGTGATCTGAGACTAAGCACAGAGTTGTTATTGACTTCGAGCGGCCATTGTTGCTCATGTATTACTAAATAAAGGTTCATCAATGCTTGTGCAAAGATTCATCTCTTTCTTGTTTTAAATATTAGATAAATGAGATTACGAATATACCAACATTACCAACTTTAAAAAGACACTTTCAGCTTCAGGGTGCCATAAAAGCTAGTCTAACATGGCTTCAACTATGTGAGGAAATAGGATCTAGAAATTGATTTATTATGAGTATTTACATTTGGATCTATTAATATTCATCAACCACAGATGCCTATCTTTCATATTATAAACATCTTGTAGCTTCGAGATAAGTTGGGACTTAGATATAAAATTTAGACAATTAAAAGTATTCATTGTATAAATTGGCTAATTTCGCCATAGCTAGGTTGTAAAACATTTTATTGGATATTTATTTGATGCTTATTTGATTTCACACAGGGACACACACATGAAATGTGATTCATACTGTATATTAGTTTTAAGTACTCTTTGTGGTTTCAACCCCGTCAAAACCTATCACTTCATCCCGCCCTCCGAAGAGTTCTAGCCATAGCAGCTCTGCTGAGGTGAGAACCGAAACCCTCCCACCACCTGTTGCGATCTGCTGTGACTTCTTCTTTTTAGCTTTTGGGTTTTAAATAAAACATTTTACCCAACTTTTAATATGATTTCTCATAAAATGTGTAAAGATTTAAAACATAAATTATCTAAATAACTTGAAAATATCTATGACAATAAAGTCCGTAGTATCTGGATTAATATGGTATCGTTTATAAAGCTGTATATCTTGTACAGGCAAAGTTATGACAAAATGTGCATACCAAGGTGTATTTACGAGGCGTAGCAAAAAACACGTCCAATCCCACCGCTATTTTTTCCAACCAAGAGGCTAGACAATAGTCTCCACGGAACGAAAAAATTCTATACAAAATGTGCATACCAAGCTTTAAAAAAAAGAAATTGCAGTCCCAATAAGGATGAAAGCCCTATCGGTGACTATGGATTCCTGTATTCTTCTTAGTAGCTTTCTGGAGGTTCCATACGCTTTATGTGCTTACTCGGGATTCGGTGGGTAATAAGAAATTACGATTGGTATGGAACTTGGGAGAAGCATCTCGTATTAATATTATATACTACACATGGATGTCTACAAATATGAAGAAAATCGGCTGCACCGTTATGAAGACATCGGTGTTTGAATTTTGTCATAGCAATCGTCTGCTCTGGAGGCCAGTGTACTTTCCCCACGACTGCGTTTACTTCACTCTCCCAGCAGAGATTCCGCGCGCTATACCGCTAAAGATCTGCGAGGAGTGCGTGTACGATATCCGATCGATAGCCCGATGTTTAAGATTGAAACACCGATATCTTCGGAACGGTGGGTCCGTTTTTTTTCATATTTGGGACGATTATAGTATTTATGTATCCCTTACTTGTGTTAAAATTTCATTGCTTAATTCGCATTGGAAGCTTGTTTGTTTGTTTGTTTGTTTGTTTGGGGGATTTTACGTCCGGTCAACCGTTACAGGTCCTTTCCAGACATCCTCATTATTTACAATCATGGATTCATCCAATCGTTTGTATACTTACTCAACTTTGGTCTACTTGTAGCAGTGGGACCCTATGCCCGTTTTATAGTGCTGCCTCACTGAAGGGCTGTGCCGCAGACCATTGACACAACACTCCGCCGGTCACATTATACTGACAACCGCAAACCAGTCGCTGCAACCTACCAATCGGGTCAGTAAGCTGACGTTTGTTTGTTTGTTTGTTTGTGGTTTAACGTCCCAGGGGACCCTGAGGGTATATAGGGACTATCAATGATTTAACTTTTCACTTTCATAGACTTATTTCAGTCAATTATTTTCAATGTTTCAAATACTTTATATAAAA
Organism: Alentia gelatinosa; assembly: GCA_950022655.1. NCBI lineage: Eukaryota > Metazoa > Annelida > Polychaeta > Phyllodocida > Polynoidae > Alentia > Alentia gelatinosa. The sequence continues at coordinate 11,332,712 of OX465585.1, forward strand.
TCAAAGAGATTTGTCTCTTTCAAAAACATGATGATATCTTTCTTTGGAATAGTTTCAAACAACATTTTCATGTTGTTACTGTTTTTCAAATGCTTTCTTCTATTCTCTTGTACCCTTTTACAGTTCAGCAGGATATGCTCGACAGTGATGGGTACATTGCATGCTTGGCATATTGGGGGATTTTCCCCTTTCAGGAGATATTCGTGTGTAAGTCTGGAGTGACCTATTTTCAGACGGGTCAACTTCACCTGTTCACTACGACTTAATCCCCCAGTTTCTCTTCCCATTCACAGTTGAGTGAATGGTATGTAGTTGTTTCTTATTTGCTTGTTCCAGTCAGATTGCCATTTATTCATTGTCATTTCTCTTATTGGAGCTGTCATATCCGTGTGTGGAATTTTCACTGTACCGGGATGCAACTTCAGAGCTTTCTTTGCTGCTCTGTCTGCCTCTTCATTTCCATCAATTCCTATGTGGCTTGGTAGCCAGCATAGAACTATGTTTGTTTGTTTGTTTGGGTAGTTTAACGTCCAATTTGTTCAATTAGACTTACTTTGGTTTACTTTACTCAAATTTGCATATCCTTTTGGGAGAAAAAGTTATGCTGACTGGTTAATCCAGGCATCTTACTTTTCTCAATCATATCTTATCGAAAATCTTACATTCCCTGAGGAAGTCAAGAATTTCTTTCTTCCCAGTGTTATGGAAAACACTGCACATTGTTGGCGCATTCTTAAGGAATTTCTTCCTGTTCTCTTTGAAGGCCTGACAGCATAGCATGAGATGTTTTACACTCAGCGGAGTGTTGCATGTCTGGCACACAGGTGCTACTTCACCTCTTAGGAGATGCCCATGTGTCAGTTTGGTGTGACCGGTCCGCAGACGGGTCAGTTTCACCTGTTCAGTTCGTGTCAGGTTGTCTTTCCTAAAGTTTTGGCTAGTAGCCACTACAATTTCTCGTAGTTTGTTGTCTCTGGTGCAGTTCCAGAGTTTCTGCCAGGTTTTGTGAATGTGCTCCTTGGCCATTGGTTTCAGGTCTGTATGTGGAACCGTGTGGGCTCCAACTTGTCTGCTTAATCCACTTTTGGCTGCTTGATCTGCAGCTTCATTTCCTTCGATTCCGATATGACTCGGCAGCCAACACATGGCCACCTCTTTGCCATGTTCTCTCTTTAGGTCTGTGTATGACAGTTTGATGTCTCTGATGACAGCATTCTTTGCATCATGCTGTCCAATGGATTGTAGACAAGATTTAGAGTCTGAGAAGACTATAAATTTCTTGTGTTGTGACATTTTCATCCAAGTCAAGGCATGCAATATAGCATTGGCCTCAGCAGTGAAAATGCTGCTCTTGCCATGGAGGGCTTTCTTCAGGTCGCCGTATGGTGTATGGACTCCATAACCAACACGGTTACCGTCTTTTGAGCCATCGGTATACACGGGTACATGGTCTTTGAAACATTTCCTTATGGTCTCATAGTCCTTCAGAAAGACACTTTCAGGGGTGTCACCTTTCTTGTTTTTTGCCAGGTCAAAGAGGATTGAGGGAGTTTCCTGGTCCCATGGAGGGGTTTCAGGTGGCCGCTCATCTCTTATTCTTTTCATTGGGATGCCTGCTTCTCGGTATTGAGCTCGTGCTCTGACCGGGAATGGTTTTATGGCATTTGGGTTGTCTTTGTACATTTGTTGATTTTCTTTGAGAATCAAGTTGTAGGCTGGGTTTCTTGGGTTGGCCCTAACTCTCATAGAGTATTGTAGAGACAGTCCCTCCCGTCGCAGATGGAGTGGGGGGATTCCTGCTTCTACATACAGGCTTTGGGCAGGTGTTGTTCTAAATGCTCCTAGGCACAGTCGTAGACCTTGGTTCTGGACAGGTTTTAACCTGTCCAGGTAAGATTTTGCTGCTGACTCATACACAACTGATCCATAGTCCAGTCGTGATTGGATGTACATCTTGTACAGAGTCAGCAGTGTTTCACAGTTAGTTCCCCAGTCAGGGTGACTGAGGACCTTCAGAAGGTTCATGGCTTTCTGACATTTTCTCCTCAGGTACTCAATATGTGGTTTGAAAGACAGTATTCTGTCAAACACCAGTCCGAGGAATTTGACATCCTCTTGGACTGTCAGTTCCTTGTTCTGGAGACTGAGGGAAGGTTTGTCCATGCATCCTTGTCTACGACAGAAGTGAACTGCACATGTCTTGGTCTCAGAGAATTTGAAGCCATTTTTGTCACTCCAAACATGAAGTTTGTCTAGAGTTTGCTGCAGTTTTCTTTCAATTGTGTGCATGAATCTGCCCTTGTAGCAGACGACAAAGTCATCTACATAGAGGCAGCAGTTGACATCCTTCTTTAGTTGTTTCGCTATGTCATTGATCTTAATGCCAAATAGGGTGACAGAGAGGACACAGCCCTGGGGTACACCCATTTCCTGGTCGACTCTCTGGGAGATGGCACTTCCAAGGCGAACACTGAACGTCCTGTTAGTCAAGAATCGTTTAATGAACCCCGTCAGTCTTCCTCTCAAACCCATATGCTGGATGTCCCTCAGGATGCCGTGCTTCCAGGTGGTGTCATATGCCTTCTCCAGATCAAAGAAGACTGCAACCACATGTTCTTTGTTGGTAAAACCCTCACGGATCCAGCTTTCCAGACGGACTAAATGGTCAGTGGTGCTGCGTCCTTTACGGAAGCCTGACTGATAGGGAGTCAACAAGTCGTTGGACTCTAAGTACCATACCAGTCTGTTGTTCACCAGTCTTTCCATGGTCTTTGCCATACAGCTGGTCATAGCTATTGGCCTGTAGCTCGAGGCGATACTGGGATCCTTCCCTGGTTTGGGGATTGGTATCACCGTCGCTTCAGACCAGGATGGTGGATAGTTGCCAGTTGTCCAAATGTTGTTGAACACCTCCAGGAGCAGGTTGAGAGCATCATCTGGAAGATGTTTTAACATTTGATAGTGTATGTCGTCAGGGCCAGGGCAGGAGTCCCTTGCCTGGGAAAGGGCGTGTCTTAACTCCTCCATGGTGAAAAGCCTATTATAGGTTTCCTTGTTATTGGAGGTAAAGTCAAGTCTCCTTGCCTCCTCCCTCCCTTTGTGCTCTAGGAAGGTGTTTGAGCAGTTATTTGATGAGGAGACATTGCTGAAGTGGTTCGCAAGGGCATTTGAAATGTCCTTGTTCACTTCTAATATCTCCCCACCTTTCTTGAGATGGTGGACAGTAGATGAGGTGCCTCCATTTAGTTTCTTCACCTCCTTCCACACTTTCCACATTGGAGTTGTACTGGAGAGGGAATTAACATATCTATGGAAGGACTCTCGTCTTTCTGCCTTGTATGTTTGCACGGTTTTTGCACGGGTTTGTAGGTATTGGTGCATATTCTCGTCTGTGATGTTATTGTTGAACCGGCGGAGAGCTCTCCGGCGTTTTCTCCTGGCTTCACGGCACTTGTCGTTAAACCAGGGAGGGGGTCTCCGCTTATTTCCTTGGGAGGTTTTTCCCATGCACATACTACTTACTTCCCTAAGGGTTTCTGTAAAGTACTGTACCGGGTCTGCCTCTCTTTCTTTTATTAGTGGCCATGAACGGAAGGAGGTGTCACACAGGGCTTGGAACTGTTCCCAGTCGGCCTTGTGTAACTTCCATCTTGATGGTCCTTCCGTATCGTTGCCTCTTTTTTCTGTTTCCAAGATTATTGGAAAGTGATCACTTCCACATAAGTCATGGTACACTCTCCATTCATAATCTTGGAAAATTTTGGGGTCAGTTAGTGTCAGGTCGATTGAGGAGAAAGTGCCAGATGCAGGGTGGAGATAAGTTGGTGTTTTGTCATTGAAAAGACACAAGGATTTGCGGTCAATGACCCTCTCCACCATTCTTCCCCTTCCATCTAATCGGCCATCACCCCACACTGTGTTATGGGCATTAAAGTCACCCATGAGGATGTATGGGGGTGGAAGTTGTTCTATCAAGCCCGTCAGGTCTTTCTGTGTGACTCTCTGACATGGTGGTAAGTACAGGGAGCACACTGTCACAGAGGTATTAATTGTGACACGGGCTGCAACAGCTTGAAGCTCTGTATTTAAAGATATTTCACGCTGTGGATGCTGAGGTTTTACAAATATGGCCACTCCACCAGCAGGGAATTGGCCATCAGGGATTTTAGAGTATATGTTATACCCTTTGATCTTTACTTTGTTCTGGTCTTGAGTCTTTATTTCCTGGAGGCATATGGCAACTGGGTCTTGCTCCCTGCTAAGTAGCTGCAGGGATTCAAGGTTTGCCATAAAACCTCTGCAGTTCCACTGTAAAATTCTCAGTTTACTTCCCATAGTCATCTTGTAAAGCTGAGAATTTGTTGGAACATGTGAATGTCCTTGTTTGGATGGGGCTATTTCTAGTCCCATCAAAAGTTTTACTTCTCTCTCTTACTAATATAACTTTACCCCGTTTTGTTTCCTCTGGTGTAGATTTAGATGGACTCTTCTGAGGGCTTTTTACAGCCTGGGACCACGACATCCCTGGGGAGGATGTACATTTTCCCGAGGTGGGTGCAGCCGGTTCAGCCATGCTAGGTTTGGAAACGGCTTCCTCATGGCTTACATCATCGGACCCAGCCATCCTATCTTTCTGTTTGCCACAGCCAGATGTTGAGGCCTCTTCTGAGTCTGCTGGTCCTTTCTTTGTCAAGACAGAGCCAGAGCTTGAAGCAACCACATCCTCCTGATTGTTGTTTTCAGGAGCAGGGGCTTCCAGCTGTTTTTTGGCTCTGTTGTTGTCAGGACCAGTGACATCTATCACCTTTTTTCCATTCCTTTTCTTCTGGGAGCGACTTTGGTGATTCTGGTGTTTACTGCCACCAGTGGCAGGGACTGTTTTTGAAGGCTGGAGTCCAGCAGCCGAGTTTGGTCTTACCGCTTTTTCTTTGCTGCTCTGTACAACAGCAGCATATGTTTTTTGATTCATAGCAGGTTGGGCAGCCTGGACAGCTTTCCTTGCCTCTGCATATGAAACTTTCCTCTTCACTTTGATAGATTGTATCATCCTCTCCTGTTGGTACATTGGACACTTGCGGGAAAATGCAGGGTGTTCCCCCTTGCAATTGCTGCATGAGGGCTTTTCCCTGCAAGGTGTGCCATGGGCAACTTTCCCACAAACCCCACACATTGACTTTCGGTTACACCTTTTGCCAGTGTGCCCGAATTTGTGGCAGTTGTAACACCTCATTGGGGAGGGGATGTACTCCTCGACCCTCAGTATTTCATAGCCACACTTTAGTGTCTCTGGAGGGGATGGCCTATCAAAGGTGAGTACGAAGGTACCTGTTTCAATGATTTGGCCGTTTTTCTTGATCTTTATTTGGTAGACCTCAGTCACACCTTCATGCTTCAATTCCTCCTGAATCTCCTCCACTGGTGTGCCTAGCAAGTCCCACCAGCGGATTACTCCCTTGGAAGTATTGAGTGTCCGGTGTGCCGAAACTCTGACCCTTGTCTTTGCAAGCTCTTTCATCTTCAGGAGACCCAAAGACTGCTTGCGGTTGTCGACCTCAACAAAGAGGCCTCCAGATCTCATTTTCTTGACATGCTTTGGTCTGCCGACCTCAGCTATGAGACCTCTGTTGATGGCAAAAGGGGATACCTTTGCCAGACTATTGCTGTCAGGGGACTCTATGACCAGAAACCTAGGCCAGTTCTGGCTGTTATATGTCAGAGTCTCCCTCTCTTTCTTTTTCTTTTTTGTTCCAGTAGCTGAAACGTCATCACCAGCCTGGTTCCTCGCTGGGGATTTGTCGGTCCTTGTTGACCCGGGCGACGACCGATCCGGTATGATTTTTGTATTTTTTTCTGTCATTGTTTTTGACTTCCCCTCAATTTAGGAGCACTTTGCTCCAGGCCAGGAGGGGGTTGGCCAGTGACCTATTATTGTCCCTCCGGGTCACCACCGGTGGTTCCAGATATGTCCGCGACTGCTTATTTGTAGAATATTCGCAGTTAACCTCTGATAGGAGGCCGTTCCACTATCCGCAACCTGTGGACGCGCTGGGTCGGGGATGGTGCCCCGCTTAGGTTTCTCTACCCAAGTTCCCAGAACTATGTCTTTCCTTCTTTTCTTCAAAATGGAAATCCTCTCTCGAACTTCTCTTACCAAAGGGTTTGTCGGAGAGTATTGGAGGATACTTTGAAGACATGACTTTGAGTCAGAATATATGATGAATTTACGATGGTGTGAGACACCTGCCCAGTATAGGGCTTTCAGTATTGCACTGGTCTCTGCAGTGAAAATACTGGCCTGGCCAGGTAATGCAGCAGTCAGATTACCATATGGTGTATGGACAGCAAAGCCCACTTTTTGTCCTTCTTTCAACCCATCAGTGTATATGGGAATGTACTCTTTGTGGTCCTTCTCTATCTTTTCCAGTTCAGTTTTGAACTGGAAAGTGCTAGTTTCACCTTTTTTGTTCTTACTTAGATCAAGAATAATCCCAGGTTTTTCCTCAAGCCAGGGAGGTGCACTTGATGGAGTTAGCTCCCTCAGATCATTGAGAGGGAGGTTTGTTTTCTCCAAGAGACTTCTAATAGAAGTAGCATATGGTGAGGCTACTCTTGGTTTGTTCTCAAATAGTCTCTGGTTATTCTTTTTGAATATTGTCTCATGTGTTGGGTTTCTCGAGTTTACCTTTGTCTTGATTGCATACTGTAGAGATAATGTCTCTCTACGGAGCTCAAGTGGTGGTATCAGAGCTTCTATTTCCAAACTCTTTTGGGGAGAGGTGCGGAATGCACCAAGACAAAGTCTAAGGCCTTGGTTCTGGATTGGTTTTAGTCTGTTCAGATAGCTTTTGCTGGCTGAGCCATACACTATGGATCCATAGTCTAATCTTGATTGAATGTAGGCTTTGTAGAGAGTGATCAAGATCTCTCTATCGGCCCCCCACCTTGTATGGCAGAGGACCTTCAGTAAATTCAGGGCTTTTTGACATTTTCTCCTCACATATTCTATGTGAGGTTTGAAAGATAGTTTGTCGTCAAAAATCATTCCCAGAAATTTCACCTCAGTTTTTTCAGATATTTTGCTGTCGTGTAAGAGGAGGTTTGCTTCATGCTCACATCCCCTCTTTCTGCAGAAATGGACACACATGGTTTTGGTTTGGGAGAATCTGAAACCATTTTCAGTGGTCCATGTTTCCAAGTGATGTAGTGCTGTCTGTAGTTTTCTTTCCACTGTTGTCACGCTTTTAGATCTGTAGCACATGACAAAGTCATCAACGTACAGGCTGGCATTGACTTCAGAGGGCAGATTCTTGGTGATCTCATTTATCTTTATGCCAAACAAAGTAACAGAAAGTACGCATCCTTGAGGCACTCCCATTTCCTGGTCAACCCGATCAGAGGATGTTGTACCTACACGTACAGTTAAAACCCTGTTGGCAAGGAAGTTTGAGATGAACTTAGTCATTCTTCCACGCAGACCTAGTCTATGTATGTCTTGCAGAATACCATACTTCCACGTGGTATCGTAAGCTTTCTCTAGGTCAAAGAATATGCCAATCACATGTTCATTTCTGGCAAATCCTTCTCTGATGAAATTCTCCAAGTTAACAAGATTGTCACATGTGCTTCTGTTTTTCCGGAAACCTGCTTGAACAGGGTTCAAGTGGTTACCAGACTCCAGAAACCAGGTCAGCCGATTGTTTACCATTCTCTCCATGGTCTTGGCAATGCAACTTGTCATGGCTATGGGTCTATAGCTTGATGGAAGGCTATGATCCTTTCCTGGTTTCGGTATAGGGATTACAGTTGCCTCCGACCATGATTTTGGGTACAGGCCTTGAAGCCACAGTTTGTTTAAGATACTCAACAATAGGTCTAGCTGCTCCCCTGGTAGGTGTTTTAACATTTGATAATGAATATCATCTGGCCCAGGGGAGGAATCCTTTGCGTCATTGAGGGCATGACTCAGTTCCTCAAATGAAAAGGGTAGGTTGTAGTCCTCTTCATTGTTGGAGGTGAAGTTAAGTTGAGTCTGCTCTTTTGCTTCTTTGTGTCGTAGAAAGCCAGCCTCACAGTTTTCACTGGACGAGGTCCTGTGAAATTGGGTGGCAAGAGCATTGGCGATCTCTGTTTTAGTTGTTTTGATGTTTCCATGCATTTTCAGATGGTGTACTGGTGGGTTTCCTGATTTTCCATTCATTTTTTTCATAAAGTTCCAGACTTTTTTCATGGGTGTGGTTTTAGTAATGGAACTAACATACCCTTGAAAAGAATCCCTTTTGGAGGTTTTATAAATTCTCCCTGTTTGGGCATTGGTCTGGAGATAAGCAGTAATGCTTTCTGTGGTGATGTATTTGCTCAGTCTCTTTCTTGCTCTATTTCTTTCCCTTTTGGCTCTCTGGCAGTCTTCATTGTACCATGGTTTGGATTTCTTGGAAGGGGTACGAGAGGACTTTGGGAGGCATTTCCCAGATATCTCTAACAGGGTATCTGTAAAATACCTCATTGGGTCGTCCTCCATGTCTACTACCTCCCAGGAGAGAAATTGCTCATTGCAGAGCCTTCCGAACCCTTCCCAGTCTGCCTTGGAGAGATTCCAGGAGGGATGTTTTTCATTATTGGTGTTTAGTTTGTCTGTCTCTAACATTATAGGGAAGTGATCACTTCCACAGAGATCAGTATATACTCTCCATTTAAAGTCTGCAAACAGGGTCGGATGGCATAGTGACAGGTCAATAGAGCTGTATGTACCTGTTGCAGGGTGAAGATATGTTGATGTTTTTGTGTTAAATAAGCACAGTGAGTGTTTATCTAGGAATTTTTCCATCAGTCTACCTCTTTCATCAATCCTGTTTGAGCCCCATATGGTATTATGGGCATTAAAGTCACCCATAATGATAAATGGGGTAGGGAGTTGGGTGATGAGGTTTTTCAGACTTTTATATTTTACCCTTGGTCCAGGAGGTAGATATATGGAACAAAGCGTGAGAGGGCTGTTAACTGTCAGTTTAACAGCCACAGCTTGGAGTTCCGTTTCCAAATGTACCTCAGACTGGGGGTATTTGTTATGTGCCATAACTGCCACTCCTCCAATAGGGTTCTGTGGGTCTGGCACCTTGATATATGTTTTATATCCTTTCAGAGAGATGTTTTTCTCTTCTTTACATTTGATCTCTTGGAGGCAGAGTGCAACAGGGGAATGGTCAGAACAGATGAGTTCTATTTCTTCCCTGTTGGCTCTGAAACCCCGGCAATTCCATTGGATGATGGTCTCCATTATTTCTTGACTGGTGTCTTTTGTTTGGTCAACACCACCATAGATGTTGTTTTGGTAGGTGGTGATCCAAACCTCTTGGCAATCTCATCATTTTTCTTTCTGATGTTTTCCGTGTTGATTTTGGGCATTGGCTTTTTTGCAGCCTGTGGTGGTGATGTTGCTTTCTTGGCATATTCACTATCCAGATGTTGCCCATTTGGTGGTGACCCTGATGGTTTTGGGTCTTGTTCCTTGGAACCTGTTGGTACTGGTTCCAAGGGTTTCCCCATAGCTACGGGAATCTTAGAGACAGAAGTCTCTGGAGCAGGCTCATGGGCTTGCCCAGTGGTGTTAGGGGCCTTTTTGTTTAGCTGAGGCCTAACAGCTTTTTTCAGACTTTTGGTCTGAAGAGCAGAGTTTGTTTTTCTCTGTGGAGCTATGGAGCTTGGTGTTCTCTTGGCTATTTCAGCATAGCTCACAGAATATGTGGGAGCAGAAGTTGCTCGCACAATTAATCTTGCTTCTTTAAAGGAAATCTTGCGTTCCATGCGGACTTTTTGAATTTCCTTTTCCTCTTTAAATCTTTTACAGTTTTTTGAAGAGGCAGGATGGGTCCCAGCACAGTTTGCACAGTGGGGATCATCCTGGCACTCCTCAGTCTTGTGAGCTCTTGAGCTACACTTTCCACATATTTCCTCATTGGAGCATTTCTTAGAAGTGTGGCCGTAACGCTGGCATCTATAGCAGCGCATAGGGTTTGGCACATATGGACTCACCTTCAGCACCTCATAGGCACATTTGATCTTTTCAGGTGGGTAAGGTGTGTCAAAGGACAAAACATATGTGTTTGTCTCAATGACCTGGCCATTCCTTTTGATCTTGATTTGTGTGACTTCCGTCACTCCATGTGTGGCCAAACCTTCTGCTATTTCAGCCTCAGGTGTGCCTTCCAGGTCTTGCCATCTTATGACTCCCTTTGAGCAGTTAAGGGATCTGTGTGGGCTGACCTTCACAGTAATCCCATTCAAAGTGGTTGTCTTCAAGAGGCTGAGGCTCTGATGTTTCTTGCCTACTTGTACCAGCAAATTACCTGCTGCCATTTTTGATATTTTTATCTCTTTGTCATCCTGGGGGTTTATTGCCTTATGGATGACAAATGGAGATACTCTTTTGAGACTCTGCTCTGATTCGATTACGAGGAATCTTGGCCAGTTGTGGTTGTTGTAAACCTTTTGGCCCTCTTTTGCTTTTTTGTTGGCATGGGAGGCAGAGGTTTCCCCTGTGCTCTCACGCCCTCTTTTACTACCAGACTGGGTCTGGTCTGTTACATTTATTGTGGCACTGCCACTCTTGATACCCTCAGTTGTCAACTTGCCGAGCTCAGCCTGAGGTAGCACTGAGTCACGCGGGGGTTGTTTTCCCTGAAGCCCCGATCCAGCCGAATTTGGTTTATGTTGTACCATCATTTAGTTTTTTTGGACGAAGTACCATAAGGAGGTTGTCCAACTTCCTCCTATGGGGATGATGCTTTGGTTCCCTGGATCATCCTACAGGGGGGTCGCTTTAGTTATGCTTGCGTGCAAGCATATCCAGTCTGCACCACGAGGAGGCAAGGCGACCAAGAGGGTGAACACACTGGTAATTGCTGTCCACCCCAGCAGACCTTTCAATGGGGTGAAAAGTGGTTTAACCCTTCGAACGTAACAGAGTGCACTGCACCGCTTTCGAGAAAATAAACTACAGAGCAATAAACCTGAGTAGCGCAGTGTCTGTTTTTGCGGCCGCACATACCCGTTACTACGTTGTGTGACGCCGGCGCCGCTCCCGAGAATAGTATGAAGGTGCCGATAGTAGTCGGATGACATTCGGATAATGGGCGATAATATAGTATAAACACATTAGTAATACTTACATTGAACCTAACCTGGAACAAATCCTCTCCCACCCCATTGAGGCTTTCTGGGAGCCCCTCCCACATCCCTTGTTTGCGCCAAAAAGAATCTCCTCATTCTCTTTGATGGCCTCTACAAGCAGAACATTCGCCTCCTCTGTCCAAACTTGACATATCTTGGGGGCTGCCATTTTCAGTGGTTTGAATGAGGTGTTCTCTACCTCCCCTGGTAGAGATTTCCAAAGGTCCGTTTGTGTACTATGAAATCCGTCTTCTACCATAACAACATCCTAGCTACGTCAAGTCAATTTAGTAGTTGACTTGACTTCGCCAAGACAATAAGGTAATTGACTTAAGCTTCCTTTGTGAACCCAAACCAAGTCAATTACGGAAATTGACTTGGTGAAGTCTATTAAAATTGACTTGATTTCTAATAGACTTGACTTTGCTTGTGAACTGGGCCCTACTGAGTTGAAACTTAATCCTGCTAGCTAGGGGGATTAAAGTTGATCCCAAGTTGATCCTGTCTTGAACCCCTAAAAAGGATCAACATTGTCTTAGAAACCCAACTTGATCTCATCCGAGTGGCTGATCCTAAAACAGGCTCAAAACAGGATCAACTCGGGCTCATCTCAGGCTCAAAACCTGACCCCGGTTTCTAAGACGTTGCTTGATCTGCGACGTTTTGGCTCAACTGATCCATTGTACAAAAATGGGTTTCTAAGACGTCACTCAGCAAAGGATCAACTGAGCCGAATTTGATACCAATTAAACTAGTAATTACCTAAGCAAGTGCGCAAAACGGTGCCCGACGGAATTGCAAGTATTGTGTCTGTTTTCATTTGAAATAAGTCATGCAGCCACCATATCTAAGCTATGACGTCACAAAAACGGGAATCGCGAGATATCGGCCAAGATGACAGTAGAAGCGTCTCCAAACATAGTTTTAGTGTTTTCGCGCTGGCAAAATGGACGTGAGGAAAGCTAGGATCCAATCTGCCGGAAAACGCGAGTGTTTTGTTTGTATTCATTTAAACTTGGTCATACTACCGCCATTTGCAATTTATGACGTCAGTTAACGTCCTATACGAGATTTTAAGCGAGATCACAACAGAAGCGTCTCCATACACATCTTTCGAATGTTTCGCACTACACTAACGCAAAAATGGATCACAAGAAAGCAAGAAGCAACTGGTCGGAAGAGGAGAGCCTCTTACTTTTCAAGTTAGTATGTGAGAAGACCGTTGCGGAGGCAGAGCCTTTTAAGGGTGCGGGAGGAGGTAAGAAGAGGAAAAGTGTAGCCTGGCAAAAGGTTTTGGAGGTGTTTAACCGGTAAGTCTGGCACAATTCGTTTTGCACCCTAGTACTAGTAGTAGTTTTTGCACAAATTGTAAACTCATTTCCTCACTCTATACTTCAAACCTATTAATTTCGCTAATACATAACATAGGAACTCCGGATAAAAACCATTATATAGCTGAAAAAGTGCAGGGCCTGGTTCACAAGCGAAGTCTAAGTCAATTATAATTGACTTAGAGCCTAATTGACTTCAAGTCCAAGTCTATTCCGCCGAGTTTGGGTTCACAAGCAAAGTCAATTACAAGTCCAGCTTGATAAAACGTTCCATACCCCAAGTCTAATAGACAGTAGACTTGAGAAGCCAAGTCAATTAGTCAGTGGCACTTGTAGACTTGGGCAACATGGCCGCACTTTTGTAAAGGGAGGAACTTTTCAATCATTTCATTCGTTTTGGGAGGATAGAAAGGAGATTAAGGGATAATTTAAATCCAATGGAGTTGTATAATGATCGGGAGCTTTTTGTTCGGTTTCGTTTCAGGAGGGAAACCGTTTATTTTATTGTTGATCTAGTCTAGGTTAGTTTGGACAGGTTTAGCGAAATTGGTTCCCCTGTCCCAGTTTTGTTTCAAGTATTAATGGGTTTGAGATTTTTGGCACAAAATTCTTTTTATTCTGTTGTTGGGGATTGTTTTGGCATGTTCCCCAAGTCCACATGTCATAATGCCACTAGGCGTTTCATTAAAGCAATTACCAAGCAGGCAGTGGTGACAGCGCAAATAGGCCTGCATCTGCATGACTTTCCTAAGGAGAAAGAAAACTTCTATGCGATTGCGGGCAAGTTATTGCATATTTAGTACTCAGAAATGGAATCATTATGCGATGAAAGGGTCAGTGTTATCTGTAGCATCACAATGCCAAGTTGTACCGCACCGAATACATGATAAAACATCATTTTAAAGAGTCAATTTTGTCACTAACCTGTGTTTTTAAGTGTTTTTGTATGTGGCGCCCTCTAGCGTGAACACCAATAAGTATCATAAGCAGGTACCCCAGCCAATTTCTCTTAGCCTTTCCTACATACAGCGTTTGGTTCAAGGTACTAGGGTACTTTAGTTCAAGAAGTGAATGTTTGTTTGTTTGTTTGTTTTGGTAGTTTAACGTCCAATTTGTTCAATTAGACTTACTTTGGGTTTGACCGAATCAATGAGATGAATGTAGATAGAAATCCCACCCCTACACATTTACCGAGGTGAGAGTTCTTTTACTTCCCACTCCACATAGACATGGTATGAGAAGGATTGGCCTTTGATATAGCAGTAAATCTACCACTGCTGGGGAGTGAAGGAGAAAAGTGGCTGCAGTGGGACCGGAATTAACAAAGTCCCGTGCTCTTTACCACTGAGCTAACTCCCCACCCACCCTGGTCGCTTTAGTTATGCTGTTTAATCGCATTGGTCATAATAAGCCTTTTGAACTTGTTTCTGGTGGGCATACAGCAATGTACTACTACACAAACATCTACAGACTTTCAATATGACAGCAAAACGACCACCATATGGAAAAGCAAGCAAGAAGTCGGAACTATAACAGCAGAATACACCAGATTTGGGTGAGTTATAGTCAACATATTTCAGGAACTGACATGTCAATTTTAAATGTAATTTCTTTCTTCCAAAGTAGTAAAACTGGCCCTGCAACTCCCTGCCACTAACCCAGCCGTGTGTTTACTTTCACAACTTGACACAAGTGTCAATCATCCCCCCCCCCCTTCCCCCTGCAGGGTTGCAGTAAGTTAGGGCCGGAATCAGACGGACTTATACACGCTTACACAGTCTGCCATATTATAAGGGCACCATTGAGAGCAAGCATCCGTTTGTGCGGGCGTTTCAATATGGCCGTACTCTGAGATTCTTTTAAGTCTATATTGCTGTAATGCTGGTAATTTTCCTCAAATTATGTTGAACCTAGTAGAATATTATTCTAAGAATGGGAATATGCGGAAGAATAAAGATGTCATTTCACAAAAAGATCTTATGCAGGGTGTCAAAAGTTTGTTTACAGTTGGTGATTCGACAGATTGTCAAGCAAAATCACAGCAAAATGCGGATTAATAGAGAATAACATCGTTTTCTTGACAAATTATCGTTTTAACCAGGGGCCTGTTTTTCAGACAGCGACGTCTTTATTTGTAGTGATCACAAAAGAGTGACCAGTTGGGCGACCAAACCAGTGATCATGACCAAATAGTGTTCCTCAGACCCGGTCACTGTTCAGCTGTTATGATCACTGTTGATCCAAGGCCCATTCAAAAGCAAAAGCATGTCTCACATGTATATTACTCAACAGAAAATTGGGAAATTTGGGAATGAGATAAAACAGATATAGATAATTCATTGCAGTAAATTTTGTTTTATTTGATACAGTGGAAGTGTATAAAATGAAATATGCCACCATTTGGACTAAATGGTCACAACTCTGGAACCCAAAATAGTGACCATGATAGTTTACCTCTCTAAATGGTCGCACATGTTATGACGACTTATCTCTGGAACCCAAAGGTCTCCAAACGGTCACTAACTAGTCACTATAGGAAATGGTCACAACTAAAAAACAGCCCCCAGATTGCTTGCGTCTTCCCCGATATGTCACTTTTTATTTTGAGTGTCTATGTTGAGTTTTGACTGAATTATGAAGTGAAATGTGCAGGGGAATGTACGATGATTCGCACTGAAAACCCATTCGCATTAAAAACCGTGTGTCACTTGTCTCACTAGTCAGTTGTCTCAACCTTGTGTCAGTCTTATCATGTACCTCTATTTTTCTCTTACTTCCAGACCTAGCAAACGGTGAAATGTGAAGGCAAATCTGGAAAGAAGTTAAAGCAGGACTATGGATTGATCATGGTGACAAGACAGGGCAATTGAAATTTTTATTCATAGGCCGTCCACATTCATGTTGAGATCGAACATTTTTCATGATTATCATGCCACCTACAGGGAGAAGAACGATGTCTTCAGTTTTGGTCTTTTTAACTGAACCGCCAAGAATAATGCCAAAATGACACACAAAAAAAAGAAGAAGTGTCATGAAGGAAAAAATCGCTATGTGACAGTTAAAAAATGTTATACTTATTAAAAGACAATCCGGCTGGTATTACCTGAGGTTTCCAACACATGGATTTATATTTTCAGCTTAATTTGGTTTATAGATCATGTAGATGCCCAATTCCAAGGAAGTAGTTAGGCTGTCATTTAATGGTATCTGCCCTCAGAAATGTATTTTAAATTAATCCTTAAATTTGAAATAATTGCCGATAGTATTGCAACTATTGCATGATAATTGAATTTTCAGTTACCTTGAAGTATCATAGTGGAGTTGAACACATAGAGGTGTATTATATTGGAAGAGAGCTACTGTAACTGAGATATAAATATGTGGTAAGATTGACTATACCATGAACCAATGCGGAAGGCACATTCATGTCAGTTTGTTTGTTTGTTTGTTTGTTTTAGTAGTTTAACGTCCAATTTGTTCAATTAGACTTACTTTGGGTTTGATCGAATCTATGAGATGAATGTAGATAGAAATCCCACCCCTACACATTTACCGAGGTGAGAGTTCTTTTACTTCCCACTCCACATAGACATGGTATGAGAAGGATTGGCCTTTGATATAGCAGTAAATCTACCACTGCTGGGGGGTGAAGGAGAAAAGTGGCTGCAGTGGGACCCGAATTAACAAAGTCCCGTGATCTTTACCACAGAGCTAACTCCCCAACCACCCTGGTCGCTTTAGTTATGCTTGCGTGCAAGCATATCCAGTCTGCACCACGAGGAGGCAAGGCGACCAAGAGGGTGAACAGATTGGTAAAAGAGCTTGTACTTAAGATTTTGCAGTCTTGTTTTTTGTGATATTATTTTTCCAAGGAGTGCTGACATCCCTGTACATAGGAATCTCGGCTTCAGGTAGTGTTGAGAATTGTCTAAACACCTGTAGGCCGCTACATTAGTATAAAATAGCTCACACTATCAGTAGTCACATGGTTATTTGTTTGTTTGTTTGTTTGGGTAGTTTAACGTCCAATTTGTTCAATTAGACTTACTTTGGTTTACTTTACTCAAATTTGCATATCCTTTTGGGAGAAAAAGTTATGCTGACTGGTTAATCCAGGCATCTTACTTTTCTCAATCATATCTTATCGAAAATCTTACATTCCCTGAGGAAGTCAAGAATTTCTTTCTTCCCAGTGTTATGGAAAACACTGCACATTGTTGGCGCATTCTTAAGGAATTTCTTCCTGTTCTCTTTGAAGGCCTGACAGCATAGCATAAGATGTTTTACACTCAGCGGAGTGTTGCATGTCTGGCACACATGGTTAACCCAATAATGCCGGGTTAAGCCTTGAGGCTCAATAAACATGGAAATTTCGGAGAATGTACATATAATATCATACTTCATATTTGTAGTTGAAGTGAAAAATAGTAAAAAGTATCACATGTCATTTGCCATTATCTAAAATAAATTGTATGCCTATGTACCCGGCCTCTAGAGGCATTTAGTGGTACTAGTACCCGGCTCCATGACTATAGCCCGTCCGTGGGTATATATATTATTCCATGTTGTTTTCTATATAAGTGGAGCAGTTACTGATCTATTTATATTAAAGAATCATATTGCCAACCATCTGTGTGTTTGTGTGTTTGTGGTTTAACGTCCCAGGGGACCCTGAGGGTATATAGGGACTATCAATGATTTAACTTTTCACTTTCATAGACTTATTTCAGTCAATTCTTTTCAATGTTTCAAATACTTTATATAAAATCAAAGAGATTTGTCTCTTTCAAAAACATGATGATATCTTTCTTTGGAATAGTTTCAAACAACATTTTCATGTTGTTACTGTTTTTCAAATGCTTTCTTCTATTCTCTTGTACCCTTTTACAGTTCAGCAGGATATGCTCGACAGTGATGGGTACATTGCATGCTTGGCATATTGGGGGATTTTCCCCTTTCAGGAGATATTCGTGTGTAAGTCTGGAGTGACCTATTTTCAGACGGGTCAACTTCACCTGTTCACTACGACTTAATCCCCCACAGTTTCTCTTCCCATTCACAGTTGAGTGAATGGTATGTAGTTTGTTTCTTATTTGCTTGTTCCAGTCAGATTGCCATTTATTCATTGTCATTTCTCTTATTGGAGCTGTCATATCCGTGTGTGGAATTTTCACTGTACCGGGATGCAACTTCAGAGCTTTCTTTGCTGCTCTGTCTGCCTCTTCATTTCCATCAATTCCTATGTGGCTTGGTAGCCAGCATAGAACTATGTCTTTCCTTCTTTTCTTCAAAATGGAAATCCTCTCTCGAACTTCTCTTACCAAAGGGTTTGTCGGAGAGTATTGGAGGATACTTTGAAGACATGACTTTGAGTCAGAATATATGATGAATTTACGATGGTGTGAGACACCTGCCCAGTATAGGGCTTTCAGTATTGCACTGGTCTCTGCAGTGAAAATACTGGCCTGGCCAGGTAATGCAGCAGTCAGATTACCATATGGTGTATGGACAGCAAAGCCCACTTTTTGTCCTTCTTTCGACCCATCAGTGTATATGGGAATGTACTCTTTGTGGTCCTTCTCTATCTTTTCCAGTTCAGTTTTGAACTGGAAAGTGCTAGTTTCACCTTTTTTGTTCTTACTTAGATCAAGAATAATCCCAGGTTTTTCCTCCAGCCAGGGAGGTGCACTTGATGGAGTTAGCTCCCTCAGATCATTGAGAGGGAGGTTTGTTTTCTCCAAGAGACTTCTGATAGAAGTAGCATATGGTGAGGCTACTCTTGGTTTGTTCTCAAATAGTCTCTGGTTATTCTTTTTGAATATTGTCTCATGTGTTGGGTTTCTCGAGTTTACCTTTGTCTTGATTGCATACTGTAGAGATAATGTCTCTCTACGGAGCTCAAGTGGTGGTATCAGAGCTTCTATTTCCAAACTCTTTTGGGGAGAGGTGCGGAATGCACCAAGACAAAGTCTAAGGCCTTGGTTCTGGATTGGTTTTAGTCTGTTCAGATAGCTTTTGCTGGCTGAGCCATACACTATGGATCCATAGTCTAATCTTGATTGAATGTAGGCTTTGTAGAGAGTGATCAAGATCTCTCTATCGGCCCCCCACCTTGTATGGCAGAGGACCTTCAGTAAATTCAGGGCTTTTTGACATTTTCTCCTCACATATTCTATGTGAGGTTTGAAAGATAGTTTGTCGTCAAAAATCATTCCCAGAAATTTCACCTCAGTTTTTACAGATATTTTGCTGTCGTGTAAGAGGAGGTTTGCTTCATGCTCACATCCCCTCTTTCTGCAGAAATGGACACACATGGTTTTGGTTTGGGAGAATCTGAAACCATTTTCAGTGGTCCATGTTTCCAAGTGATGTAGTGCTGTCTGTAGTTTTCTTTCCACTGTCGTCACGCTTTTAGATCTGTAGCACATGACAAAGTCATCAACGTACAGGCTGGCATTGACTTCAGAGGGCAGATTCTTGGTGATCTCATTTATCTTTATGCCAAACAGAGTAACAGAAAGTACGCAGCCTTGAGGCACTCCCATTTCCTGGTCAACCCGATCAGAGGATGTTGTACCTACACGTACAGTTAAAACCCTGTTGGCAAGGAAGTTTGAGATGAACTTAGTCATTCTTCCACGCAGACCTAGTCTATGTATG
This sequence comes from Alentia gelatinosa, assembly GCA_950022655.1. Lineage (NCBI taxonomy): Eukaryota > Metazoa > Annelida > Polychaeta > Phyllodocida > Polynoidae > Alentia > Alentia gelatinosa. The sequence continues at coordinate 11,351,869 of OX465585.1, forward strand.
TCTTGCAGAATACCATACTTCCACGTGGTATCGTAAGCTTTCTCTAGGTCAAAGAATATGCCAATCACATGTTCATTTCTGGCAAATCCTTCTCTGATGAAATTCTCCAAGTTAACCAGATTGTCACATGTGCTTCTGTTTTTCCGGAAACCTGCTTGAACAGGGTTCAAGTGGTTACCAGACTCCAGAAACCAGGTCAGCCGATTGTTTACCATTCTCTCCATGGTCTTGGCAATGCAACTTGTCATGGCTATGGGTCTATAGCTTGATGGAAGGCTATGATCCTTTCCTGGTTTCGGTATAGGGATTACAGTTGCCTCCGACCATGATTTTGGGTACAGGCCTTGAAGCCACAGTTTGTTTAAGATACTCAACAATAGGTCTAGCTGCTCCCCTGGTAGGTGTTTTAACATTTGATAATGAATATCATCTGGCCCAGGGGAGGAATCCTTTGCGTCATTGAGGGCATGACTCAGTTCCTCAAATGAAAAGGGTAGGTTGTAGTCCTCTTCATTGTTGGAGGTGAAGTTAAGTTGAGTCTGCTCTTTTGCTTCTTTGTGTCGTAGAAAGCCAGCCTCACAGTTTTCACTGGACGAGGTCCTGTGAAATTGGGTGGCAAGAGCATTGGCGATCTCTGTTTTAGTTGTTTTGATGTTTCCATGCATTTTCAGATGGTGTACTGGTGGGTTTCCTGATTTTCCATTCATTTTTCTCATAAAGTTCCAGACTTTTTTCATGGGTGTGGTTTTGGTAATGGAACTAACATACCCTTGAAAAGAATCCCTTTTGGAGGTTTTATAAATTCTCCTTGTTTGGGCATTGGTCTGGAGATAAGCAGTAATGCTTTCTGTGGTGATGTTTTTGCTCAGTCTCTTTCTTGCTCTATTTCTTTCCCTTTTGGCTCTCTGGCAGTCTTCATTGTACCATGGTTTGGATTTCTTGGAAGGGGTACGAGAGGACTTTGGAAGGCATTTCCCAGATATCTCTAACAGGGTATCTGTAAAATACCTCATTGGGTCGTCCTCCATGTCTACTACCTCCCAGGAGAGAAATCGCTCATTGCAGAGCCTTCCGAACCCTTCCCAGTCTGCTTTGGAGAGATTCCAGGAGGGATGTTTTTCATTATTGGTGTTTAGTTTGTCTGTCTCTAACATTATAGGGAAGTGATCACTTCCACAGAGATCAGTATATACTCTCCATTTAAAGTCTGCAAACAGGGTCGGATGGCATAGTGACAGGTCAATAGAGCTGTATGTACCTGTTGCAGGGTGGAGATATGTTGATGTTTTCGTGTTAAATAAGCACAGTGAGTGTTTATCTAGGAATTTTTCAATCAGTCTACCTCTTTCATCAATCCTGTTTGAGCCCCATATGGTATTATGGGCATTAAAGTCACCCATAATGATAAATGGGGTAGGGAGTTGGGTGATGAGGTTTTTCAGACTTTTATATTTTACCCTTGGTCCAGGAGGTAGATATATGGAACAAAGCGTGAGAGGGCTGTTAACTGTCAGTTTAACAGCCACAGCTTGGAGTTCCGTTTCCAAATGTACCTCAGACTGGGGGTATTTGTTATGTGCCATGACTGCCACTCCTCCAATAGGGTTCAACCATCTATAGACCATCAAAAGTGATGTTTTTATTGAGACACCTGGCTACAAAACTTGTGATAATACAGAGCCAACGAAGTGCATGACATACATAAACTGTAATTTGTGACATCTACATTTTATCTTACCCCTTTTCAATAACTTTTAAATATGATAAACATGAAATATGCATCACAATTATTTCCTTAAAATTACATTAACAGTAATGTGTATACACAAATAGTAGTCCTACATACTCATTTGTCTGGTTTATTGAATTCTGACTTATTAACCAATCAAGTGTTCAAATGTTCTACATATGCACTAAATTTAGTATATTGCAATATATTTACATATTCATAAATTAATATAATACAATATATTTACCTATTTCTCACACGTTTATGGCGCAAAGACATATACATTTTATCATTTGTACAATTGTTATGCCGTTTGCTCATATATCTGTTTACTTTCCCTTTATGAACCAGAGTTTCCCAATGTTATTGGCTGCATAGATGGAATGCAGATCCCTATGCTTAGACCCACCTGTGAGGCCTACTGGGTCTACCGCAACAGGAAGAATGTCTACTCCATTAACGTACAGGTGATGCATTCATACGGTTTATATTTTCAGTCCAGAGACACCTCTCATTCCATGTAAAATTGACTGAACAAGTTTAAAATTCCTCCCACGAGAAATACTGTTGAAATTATATATGGGTTTAGGGTATGCCGTTTTTTCACCTTTCATGAAATTAGTGATTTCTTAAGTTCATCTCTGAACCAATACCTACAGTATAGTAGAAAACCCCTTCCAGTACAAAAGTACTGAATGATTTTATACGTGTGCTGTACTTTCAATTAAAGATGGTGTGTGTCACACGACACATTATTACCGACGTGGTGGCAAAGTGGCCAGGGAGTACACATGATGCGCGGATTTTCCAGCAGTCACACTTAAGGGAGTTGTTGGAAGCGGGAAAGGCTTATAAGTGCATTGTACTTCATAGCCCAGATAACCTTTTATAACCCACCCATTCCGAGTATCCTCAGCAAATATATGGAGCACCTGCAATTAACTACCCAGAGAGGTCAATTCATAATATACTTCAAAATGAGTTTATCTAATGTTGATTCCATATTAGTTAGATATAATCAGTCACAATAATCTCGTTTATCATCATAAATCACCGTCATAAAAAAATTTGTACATAAAAACCCAGATGAAATGCGAACTGAGAGTGTTGTGGTGCTATGGAGTAATATGGAACTATATTTACTTTTTAGGCAATAGACATGAGATCTATCTTTTAGGTGGGTAATAAATACAATAATGACTGGTTTTGTGTACAAGTAACCGCAATTTCCCTGCAATTGACGAGGTAATACAGTTCACAAATTTGAATATTGGTAAACACCTCATGTAGCTTGCATTTTGTTATTAACAGGCACTGTGCGGGGGCATCTACTGGGGGATTCGGGATACCCCTCACGACAATGTCTTCTGACCCCATACGTGGTGGCTAGGGAGCCATTCCAGGTAGTTATTATGCCTCATTTCACCTCTAGAGCTGACCAAAACACTGCCGTTTAGTTAATAAATTGATTTGCAATGTTTGACTGCAGTATGATACTCACATATGCCGGAATGCAACTTGGCACTTGTCAGTGATAGTCTTATAGCGCGTAAACATAAACAAAATATGGGACTTTAGACTATCAGGAAAAAAGTTTGATGAGTTTGGGTAAATATTTCTATGTAACATCATCATACAGATGGGGTAGGATAAAATCAAAAGCTACTTAGTTTTAATATTGGTTCCGGTATGCCACGATTAGAGTTTGGTGTAGCGATTTTCATAAGGCGGAGCCTAAACTTTAATAGGTTTCCTCTATAAGATAGAATTGCATGGAGAATGGTAAAAATACAATAAACTGCACAAGTTTGGATGGGCCACAATCTTTGTGGAAGCGAAAACTTGTAACAGGGGTGAGACAGACGTGAGTTAAAAATCCTACTGTATCTATGTCTTCTTCTTCCAGGAACACTACAACAGAGTACATTGCCGCACAAGGGTTCTCATAGAACAAACCTTCGGAATTATGAAGCGACGGTTTGCGGTGCTCCAGAACGTATGCACCCGAAACCCCACCAAGACAGCAGAGATTGTTACAGCATGTGCCGTGCTGCACAACATTGGTAGATATTCGTTATATGAACAGTAGAATTCCGCCTAACAGACACCCTATTTAAGATGACACTTTTGGTTGGAACGGAAATTTTCCCCTCTATTAGATGTTTATTTTAACCACACGTAAGAGGTCACCTATTGAAGCCTTTGCCGGCAGGCCATATTTATACAAGAATGTCACATAGGTAGTGTACTATCTCAGTATTTGCTACATACTTGAGGACATTAACCAAAAAGGTAAAACTGTAGACCATGCATCATTTCTTCATTATTTTTACCAATAACGCATCACATACACACACTGTAGCCTCATTTCCATATAATAATAGCAGAGTTTGCAATGTTTTTTCTGATAACGTTTTCGGATATTGCACATGCAGGCATACGCCGGAACGACATCATCCCCGAAGTAGCTGAAGTGGATGTCACACCACCACCTGCAGAAGATGCCCCCAACCAACAAGGCCAACTATACAGGGATTGGGTTGCCAGGCAGCTATTTCACCGTAAGTATGATATATGAGACTGGTGATTACTATACCTTTTCTGTAAATTGCAATACTCAGAGTTGACAATAATTCCGCAACATATCAGATTAGTATTGCCTTATTAGCGTTATGACCATTCAGTCACACTAACCATGTCTTTCTATACTCCTCCTCTACCATACTGCATCTCAATCATACTTCCCTTAATACCATGCAGTCCTTAATCCATACTGCCCTTAGACTATACTACCCCTTAATCTTACTGCCCTGAACCATACTGACCCTAAACTATACTGCCGCTCATAGGGTTACTATGATGAGGGACAGTGTGATTTAGGTGCAGCATGGTTGAGGGACAGTGTGGTGGAGGAGTACTATGGTGAGGGGCATTATGATTAAGGGGCAGTATGGTTCAAGGGCAGTATGGTTTAAGGGCAGTATGGTTAAGGGGCAGTATTGTTGAGGGACAGTGTCATTTAGGGGCATTTTCTTAGGGGCAGTATCGTTTAAGGGCAGTATGGTAGAGGGGCAGTATGGTAGAGGGGTTATATGATTCAGGAGCTTTTCTTATGAGAGGCAGTATGATTAAGGGACAGTATGGTCAGGAGCAGGGGTGGTATGGGTGAGAGGAGGTATAGTTTGGAGCAGTATGGCTGAACAACAGAATGCTTGAGGTTCAGGGGCAGCATAGCTTCGGGACAGTATAGTGAGGGGCAGTATGGTTTGATGCAATTTGATTCAGGGGCAGTATTGTGGAGGAGCAGTTAAGCCAAAGGTCTTTGAGGGACGATAAGATGAGAGCCAATAAGGTGAGAGGCAGTATGGCGAGGGCCAATATGATTCAATATACCTATCCACGAACCTACTGCAACCAACCCCCCCCTCCCCCATCAACCTCCCCATCTCGCTGGCTCCCCATCCAACAACACTCTTGGTATATATTAACACACACACACCCACACGCCTACACACACACCTAAATACACAGCTACACACACACACACACACACCTACCTTGTTTGTTTGTTTGTTTGGGTAGTTTAACGTCCAATTTGTTCAATTAGACTAACTTTGGTTTACTTTACTCAAATTTGCATATCCTTTTTGGAGAAAAAGTTATGCTGACTGGTTAATCCAGGCATCTTACTTTTCTCAATCATATCTTATCGAAAATCTTACATTCCCTGAGGAAGTCAAGAATTTCTTTCTTCCCAGTGTTATGGAAAACACTGCGCATTGTTGGCACATTCTTAAGGAATTTCTTCCTGTTCTCTTTGAAGGCCTGACAGTATAGCATGAGATGTTTTACACTCAGCGGAGTGTTGCATGTCTGGCACACAAGTGCTACTTCACCTCTTAGGAGATGCCCATGTGTCAGTTTGGTGTGACCGGTCCGCAGACGGGTCAGTTTCACCTGTTCAGTTCGTGTCAGGTTGTCTTTCCTAAAGTTTTGGCTAGTAGCCACTACAATTTCTCGTAGTTTGTTGTCTCTGGTGCAGTTCCAGAGTTTCTGCCAAGTTTTGTGAATGTGCTCCTTGGCCATTGGTTTCAGGTCTGTATGTGGAACCGTGTGGGCTCCAACTTGTCTGCTTAATCCACTTTTGGCTGCTTGATCTGCAGCTTCATTTCCTTCGATTCCGATATGACTCGGCAGCCAACACATGGCCACCTCTTTGCCATGTTCTCTCTTTAGGTCTGTGTATGACAGTTTGATGTCTCTGATGACAGCATTCTTTGCATCATGCTGTCCAATGGATTGTAGACAAGATTTAGAGTCTGAGAAGACGATAAATTTCTTGTGTTGTGACATTTTCATCCAAGTCAAGGCATGCAATATAGCATTGGCCTCAGCAGTGAAAATGCTGCTCTTGCCATGGAGGGCTTTCTGCAGGTCGCCGTATGGTGTATGGACTCCATAACCAACACGGTTACTGTCTTTTGAGCCATCGGTATACACCGGTACTTGGTCTTTGAAACATTTCCTTATGGTCTCATAGTCCTTCAGAAAGACACTTTCAGGGGTGTCACCTTTCTTGTTTTTTGCCAGGTCAAAGAGGATCGAGGGAGTTTCCTGGTCCCATGGAGGGGTTTCAGGTGGCTGCTCACCTCTTATTCTTTTCATTGGGATGCCTGCTTCTCGGTATTGAGCTCGTGTTCTGACCGGGAATGGTTTTATGGCATTTGGGTTGTCTTTGTACATTTGTTGATTTTCTTTGAAAATCAAGTTGTAGGCTGGGTTTCTTGGGTTGGCCCTAACTCTCATAGAGTATTGTAGAGACAGTCCCTCCCGTCGCAGATGGAGTGGGGGGATTCCTGCTTCTACATACAGGCTTTGGGCAGGTGTTGTTCTAAATGCTCATAGGCACAGTCGTAGACCTTGGTTCTGGACAGGTTTTAACCTGTCCAGGTAAGATTTTGCCGCTGACTCATACACAACTGATCCCTAGTCCAGTCGTGATTGGATGTACATCTTGTACAGAGTCAGCAGTGTTTCACAGTTAGTTCCCCAGTCAGGGTGATTGAGGACCTTCAGAAGGTTCATGGCTTTCTGACATTTTCTCCTCAGGTACTCGATATGTGGTTTGAAAGACAGTATTCTGTCAAACACCAGTCCGAAGAATTTGACATCCTCTTGGACTGTCAGTTCCTTGTTCTGGAGACTGAGGGAAGGTTTGTCCACGCATCCTCATCTACGACAGAAGTGAACTGCACATGTCTTGGTCTCAGAGAATTTGAAGCCATTTTTGTCACTCCAAACATGAAGTTTGTCTAGAGTTTGCTGCAGTTTTCTTTCGACTGTGTGCATGAATCTGCCCTTGTAGCAGACGACAAAGTCATCTACATAGAGGCAGCAGTTGACATCCTTCTTTAGTTGTTTCGCTATGTCGTTGATCTTAATGCCAAACAGGGTGACAGAGATGACACAGCCCTGGGGTACACCCATTTCCTGGTCGACTCTCTGGGAGATGGCACTTCCGAGGCGAACACTGAACGTCCTGTTAGTCAAGAATCATTTAATGAACCCCGTCAGTCTTCCTCTCAAACCCATATGCTGGATGTCCCTCAGGATGCCGTGCTTCCAGGTGGTGTCATATGCCTTCTCCAGATCAAAGAAGACTGCAACCACATGTTCTTTGTTGGTAAAACCCTCACGGATCCAGCTTTCCAGACGGACTAAATGGTCAGTGGTGCTGCGTCCTTTACGGAAGCCTGACTGATAGGGAGTCAACAAGTTGTTGGACTCTAAGTACCATACCAGTCTGTTGTTCACCAGTCTTTCCATGGTCTTTGCCATACAGCTGGTCATAGCTATTGGCCTGTAGCTCGAGGCGATACTGGGATCCTTCCCTGGTTTGGGGATTGGTATCACCGTCGCTTCAGACCAGGATGGTGGATAGTTGCCAGTTGTCCAAATGTTGTTGAACACCTCCAGGAGCAGGTTGAGAGCATCATCTGGAAGATGTTTTAACATTTGATAGTGTATGTCGTCAGGGCCAGGGCAGGAGTCCCTTGCCTGGGAAAGGGCGTGTCTTAACTCCTCCATGGTGAAAAGCCTATTATAGGTTTCCTTGTTATTGGAGGTAAAGTCAAGTCTCCTTGCCTCCTGCCTCCCTTTGTGCTCTAGGAAGGTGTTTGAGCAGTTATTTGATGAGGAGACATTGCTAAAGTGGTTCGCAAGGGCATTTGAAATGTCCTTGTTCACTTCTAATATCTCCCCACCTTTCTTGAGATGGTGGACAGTAGATGAGTTGCCTCCATTTAGTTTCTTCACCTCCTTCCACACTTTATACACTGCTACACACACACCTATACAAGACATTTACATTGATATTGCGTATGAATGCGTATGGAAAATCAAGCATTCAACCCCCCCCTCCCCCCTTTATATGCTTTTGTACGCATTAGGTCTAACCCCCCCACCCCCACTTCCTGCGTACGTACTTTATGGATGGCCCCTCAGCTAAATTGAAAATAAAATGTAACAATATAAAATACAGCTGTAGTTTTAACAGGTTCAATGTCAACAATTGGGTATGAAATACATTGACATCACAACATCATAAAAAAATTTGGTTTTCAAAAGAGTACTCCTGCAGAAGAACACTTATAATGCAGAACATAAAATGCAAACTGATTCCCGGTTCCCGGTTTTCAAGGTAGCTGGGCACTTTCTACAAAGAGAATAAAAGGAGATAGAGATTAGAAATCGCAATATTGGATAAAATTTTTACATCTCTACATTCATACTTTGGAACCCTTTACAGGCGCATTAACCAGCAGAGGGCGGATGATGCCATAAGGCATCAACCGGCCGGGGGCGGATGCTGCATTAAGGCATCAGTTGCTGGATATTTATAAAATTGTTTTTGAAAAGCAAATATTTTACTAGTAGCCGTTCACAAGGGTGTAGTTTTCCGATAGGGAAGCGGTAGGGTCCTGTCTACTGACCAGAAGGAAACTCTTTGCGCAACTTCACTTCCCGTAAGAATTAAGCGATGAAATTTTAGCACGAGTAAGGTATCCATATAACCTGTAATCGTTCCAAATATGAAGAAAATCGGCTGCATATCTCCGAAGATATCGATGTCTGCTCTGGTAGCCAGTGTAGCCCTACCATCATGTGACCCTAATTTATGCACTGACCTCGACATTCACTGCCACCGGGAGGTGGGAGGGTGCACTGGCCACCAGAGCAGACGACTGCTATGACGAAATTTAAACGCCGATATCTTTGGAGATATATAGCCAATTTTCTTCATATTTGGTACAATTGTAGGCTATATAGACACTATACTCGTGTTAAAATTTCATTGTTTAATTCCTACCGGAAGCACGGAAAATCTTCTATATACGCATAATGAGGATTTATAGAACCTAAGACAATTCTATACTTGAGACACTTTTAGCAGCGATCTCACGTGGCGCACTACGATACTGTCTATAGTACACCGGCCATCTTTTGTCTTGCAAAATGTCTTGCAATCGCTGAGATATCTCAGCTTCTAAGACTAAGATTATGTCGTGACTGAAAAACAGGGCCCTGGGCTCTTTAAGTTACTAACCACCCTCAATACATAGAAACTAAAAATATGCTATATATAATCTCACTTGGAAATGTAGTTCCCTATTGACATTCATATGTTACAACTCTTCGTCCAAAACTGGAAATATGTACCTGTTATCCATGTGGCCTTGAGAACTTGATTCACTTCTGAAATGATTTTTAACAAAAGTATGAATATAGAAGAGTGAAGCATTTATGAATGAGATTGCTGTAGAGTACACCCCTGCATATGCGGAAATTACCGGTTGCCCGCGCATAAAAGAAAAGGTTTATTAACCAAACTGGGCTACAATGGCAGCCCCAAGCCTAACTGTGTGCTACACTGTAGTGCAAAGACGACTGCTTGTCCAAGGGGCCGTGTTTGTTTATATACTGGAGGGGATGACGTCATCTCTCGTGAGCTCTCGTCCCCCGGGAGAGCCTCCAGTCTGGAGACTTCCCCGGGTCTCATCTCAGAACCTCTCCGGGCTCCCCGCAGTCACTTCCCCGGAGCTCACCTAAGAGAGATGACGCACTCCCCTCCCCGCTACAATATAACAATTGTAAATGTCAGATTAAATGTTTTTAAATTTTTCATAGGTTGCCAAGGAATTCTCGCAGACGACTGAAGCTGTATGGGACTGATTCATTGTTACATCAACAATAAACCAACCGAAAAAAAACAATCTATGTGATCCTATCTATAAATTTGTATTTATTGGGCAATGCCCAGAAATCAACCCGTGGAAAATATAAATATATTTACCTTGTTGTTGTAGAGGTATTCTCCCTTTGTGTGAGTTCTGTAATTTGTATAGGGTTTGCTTTATTAAACCTATTTACAGAAAAGGCACAGACTAAACATTAATGAATTTTACTTCACACTGTAGTAGGGCTATATGATGTTCATCTGTACGTGTAGGCATGGCCATTATATATTGTCTACTTCAAACTCTTTGAATACTTTTATATGTCGTTAATACTATGTACCTAAGATTCATTAACTATGAAGGCTTTTTATGACATACAAATATGTTGTAATAGGTCCTGAACCAGCACGAATATTTGTAAATATAGGCATAGTGTAGTTTACCACTGATTGAAAAATCCTCTGTCTTCTCTGGAATACTGTAAAATGTAATTAGAAAATATTTATATGGATCTGCACTGTATAAGATATGAATGAGCAAATATAAAATCGTTAAGTAATGTAAAATTAAATGTTTGTAAAGCGATTTTTGTATTCTATTAATTAGGTGGGTAAGCAGTTAAGCATTAAGCAATTGCAGAAATAAATATGTTGCATATGATGTTGTGAGAGCAATCTCATTGCAGTGACTGCATAGGTTGACTTAGCAATTACTAATTTGTACTTACATGGCAGTTGTATTTTCAGCAGGAGCATGTTCACTGGTGAAGCCTACCACTGTAAAGATTATAGTGAAGATCGGATTTTTCTTTAAATTGTTTATATTGAAATAATTATATTTGATAATTCATTGCCTCCAAAATGATTGCAGATACAATTTAAAAAGAAAATTTGCATACTTTTTTATGTACCCAGCTATTTTGCATTAAGACAAATAAAAATGGTTCAAGGAAAAACTGTTTTTTAAAGGCTTGTATGTAAATAGTCCAGAATCTGGTCTTGTGGCCCTAGTTAAGTGCTAGGTTGTAGATCCCAAGCCTCCCTACCTTTCCTGTATTCAATCCAAAACCCGCCCATGCTGAGGCATTAGCACACCGTAGCAACTGGTGACTCAGCCACTGGTTGACTGACGCTTCATTGAGAGTGGTCACATTTGAAATAATACTGAGCGCTCTATTTTTCTTACCCAGTAATGTATTGGAATAACAACTTTGATAGCTATTGAAGTTTTTCTCTAAAGAATTAGTGACTTAAGGCAATTAGACCAATCTGCTACTGACATTTCTGTTCAGTTTCTCTATAGGACACACAAACTTTATGTGAAAATTACTAGTTATTCCCTAAGTGTTAGAAGCTTCATAGATGGAAATGGAAGAGAGGAATGATTGGTTTATTTTGAAAACCTTAACTTTACTCATCTTCACTTGAACTTACGTGTCTCTGCCATCACCATAGGAACCCGCAGTAGTTCATTCCCATCACCTAATAAAATAAAGAAAGTGTGATGCACTGCTTTAATGTGGTGTAAACATGCATTGCATATTATATAGCTACTGAATACACCCTATGATTACAGTGTGTTTACGATAAAAATTAATTAGAGAAGAGGTATATCTAGATGGAAGTAAACTATCATATATGGAATGCCTTGGCATGCATTTAGCTGTGTATTGTAATTAATGATATAGAATGAAATTCCATTGTACCAATAAATATGCAGCTGAGTGTGGCTGGATCTTTTATTACCGAGCCTACGGATACAGTAGCACAAATGCCCCTTAGACTCATGCGCCTCGCGATAGCTTTCTCTCTCGCGAGAGAGAGTACACTGCTAGCGCCATGCTAGCATGGGGCCCAAAGATGAGTCATTAGCCACGGAGCCCCATCCATTCACCAAAATATGGAATAACTAAACTGAACTCACCATCAAGGAGAGGGACAGTTTCTTCAAGTACTGCTGAAAGGGAGGGAAAAAGTCAAAGAAAGCGACTTTTGAGTATTCAAATAAATATATAAATATAAATGGACCCAATCATTACGGGTATTAAGATAAAATGACAATATGGGAGCGGATAAATCCATCATTGTGTATGGTAGGCCCTATCATTATATACTTGTGGTAGTATATCCTACGCATACTGCCCGCTCCTACCCATGTCATATTTATACCCGTACGACACCTAGGTGACGTACGGGGTATGTATGTAGCGTACGGGGCATGTACAGCGGCAAAATCCAAATATTCCCCCCAGTAGCAAAGTTAGAAATTGGATATTTTAAGGTATATAATAATATAACTTGGTATAATCGGCGATCAGATGAACCTCTGCCTCCGACATCGGTTCATCTGATCGCCGATTTTACCACATATTTTATCTGTACGGAGACAGTAAGCCTGTTTCTCTATAATACTTTTATTTTCTATTAAAACAAGAATTAACAATATTTCTTTCATCCTCAACTAGAATATGAACTCTGTAAGGCTGCAAAATTCCGCTTTTTTTCCGTTTTCTCTACTCCCCCTCCCCCCCCCCCCCCCCCCCCCCCAAAGACACACACACACACTCAGAAAAACATTTCCTACTTCATCGATACCAAGCATTTTATCATAATAACTAACACTGAATTGTTTATACTCACCAGCAGACGTTTCTATGCCCTGGAAACCATCCACCTCATCTCGCCCCCCAAAAAGCTCTAGCCAAAGAGCTTCTGCAGAAGTGAGCACAGGCGCCCTCCCACCACCTGTTGCTGATTGCTGGGACTTCTTCTTCTTTGCTTTTGGATTTTGAATCACAATTACCGTTTTAACTCTTTCATAATGTGTTAGCCGAATGTATTTAAATAAGGTTATACAGCAAATTTCATCGTGAGTTACTTCCTTATGAATATGAAGTTAAACATTGTTTATGGAAACTCAGCATTAGCTGCGTAATAAAAACCCTTATTATTTTTCTGAGAGAAAGAATTTCCACTATTTGTCCCATATTATGTTCTTAACTTGAACTGTAAAAAGACTGAACAATAAATTGGTTCAAATAAGTAAAATCACTAATAACTGCTCAATAGGTTAGCACATAATAAAATCTGTATGAAAACAGTATTCAATATATTATTTAAAAAAAGTGAAAGAATAAACAAGAGAATGAGCATAGAATTTCAAATACCAATATTTTTCTATACCCACCAGACTATTTAAGGTTTTGGTACCTCTTCCTTGTTTGTTTGTTTTGTTTGTTTGGGTAGTTTAACGTCCAATTTGTTCAATTAGACTTACTTTGGTTTACTTTACTCAAATTTGCATATCCTTTTGGGAGAAAAAGTTATGCTGACTGGTTAATCCAGGCATCTTACTTTTCTCAATCATATCTTATCGAAAATCTTACATTCCCTGAGGAAGTCAAGAATTTCTTTCTTCCCAGTGTTATGGAAAACACTGCACATTGTTGGCGCATTCTTAAGGAATTTCTTCCTGTTCTCTTTGAAGGCCTGACAGCATAGCATGAGATGTTTTACACTCAGCGGAGTGTTGCATGTCTGGCACACAGGTGCTACTTCACCTCTTAGGAGATGCCCATGTGTCAGTTTGGTGTGACCGGTCCGCAGACGGGTCAGTTTCACCTGTTCAGTTCGTGTCAGGTTGTCTTTCCTAAAGTTTTGGCTAGTAGCCACTACAATTTCTCGTAGTTTGTTGTTTCTGGTGCAGTTCCAGAGTTTCTGCCAAGTTTTGTGAATGTGCTCCTTGGCCATTGGTTTCAGGTCTGTATGTGGAACCGTGTGGGCTCCAACTTGTCTGCTTACTTGTTTGGCATCCCTGTGGTATCCCCTGATAATATAATAACAAATGTAACGGATTTCGTGAATGACAAAAAAAAAACCGTGAATTAAAGTGCCCAAGCGTTAAACTCGTTATATTGTAGCCATAAACATGTACAATAAATAGCCATCAATAGTCAAACAATCCTAACTGAGCTACACTACCAGTACCAGGGGCCTGTTTTTCAGACAGCGACGTCTTTATTTGTAGTAATCACAAAAGAGTGACTAGTTGGGCAACCAAACCAGTGATCATGACCAAAAAGTGTTCCTCAGACCCGGTCACTATTCAGCTGTTATGATTACTGTTGGTCCAAGGCCCATTCAAAAACAAAAGCATGTCTCACATGTATATTACTCAACAGAAAATTGTGAAATTTGGGAATTAGATAAAACAGATATAGATTATTCAAGGCAGTAAATATTGTTTCATTTGATAAAGTGGAAGTGTATAAAATGAAATATGCCACCATTTGGGCTAAATGGTCACAACTCTGGAACTCAAAACCGTCACCACGACACTTTACCCCTGAAAGTGGTCGCACATGTTATGACGTCGCGTCTCTGGAACCCAAAGGTCTCCAAACGGTCACTAACTGGTCACTATAGGAAAAATCACGACTAAAAAACAGGCCCCAGTAGGCGAATGTCAGACAACTGACCAAAATCTCAACTGAGACACTCCTATGTCGGACAACTGACACACCGACTGAGACATCTGACACAATGTCACGGTCGCGGCAAACCTCGTAACGTAAAATAGGAAATTTACATGTTGCCTTTTGAAAATGAAAATATAAACTTAATGAGAGTTTGGCACATGTATCTAGCTATTTATTAGTCTTCATCTGGTGTTTCTATGCTATATATTCACAGAGTTATGACTTGAGATGTGCCCGATGTATACACGGCCGAACCGGCCGCCCGTGTCTCATTCAAATTTTGATAATTGATGGATTATTCATAGGGAAAAACATAACCAAATTAAAAGATACTTGAGGATGAACATTCTATATGTATGACATGCATATATTCACAAAGTTTCAAAGTTTATTTTGGTTGTATCCTTCATGAGTCACCTTTAGATTTTGCTATAGCAAAGGTCTGACACAAAGGTGAGACAACTGACACACTGTTTTCACTTTTTTCACTTGTGTCAGTTGAGATTTCGGACAGTTGTCCCACCCCCCACTTGGCAGCAAAATACTCTGTACATATCGCGTAATAACATCGCGGAAAATGATCGTAGAAACTCAGGATGAAAAGCTGTAGATAGCTAAGGATTTGTAGAAGACAGAACGTAAGTTTATATTTTTTATTATTGAAAGGGAACATATTGATATTTGCCAACTCCCGATACGCAGTTGGCCGCGAGTACGAAAACGGCCGATGTCATGCTCTGAAACCACCTGCGGTAAACACGCTACTTCAAGCTGGTCGTAATTTACTGTAATTAGACCCATAGACTCGGCAGCATTACGGCTCAACAGGGGTAAACACGCTATTTTAACTGCAAAACATTCTAAAGGAATCAAGTTATTTTGCTGGCATTTCAAGTCTGAGAGTGTTATGTTAACACGATGAAACGCCAGCACCCATAACAGCGGAAGGCAGTGGCCAATCTTCTCGAAATTTGGGTATGTTTCTTACCATATGTTCACCTAACTGGCATATAAAATTCAGCTGGATACATCCCGCAACAGCGTGGGAAAATACACCCGAAATTACGACGTCGACACTTTCAATAATTACCGAGGAACGAACGCGAAATTTATGAATGTTAAGGTGCCCATTTGCATTCCTGGGCCCTGTGGGGAAGAGGACTACATCAAGGTGAACTGCCCCCAACTCCGGCGGCCGTCGGAGACCCCCGTGAGGGACAAGGGGGCCAGAGGGCAGGGCGAGGTTTCCCCGGTACAGGGAAACTAAGAGGGACCCCTGGCAGGGAAGAGCCAGGGGTGCGGCTTGGGATGGAGGGGGTCGGAGGAAGGCAGGAGATCGGGGGACCCGGGATGGTGGTGATGGGACCGTTGGGGAGGAAGCCCGTCCAGTTACTCATCGATACGGGGGCGACCGTCAGCCTACTCTCGACCAAGTGGTGGGACGAGAACGGGGGAGAGGAGCAGCTGGGAGAGGTCCCCCGACCCGTCTCCTGCGCCGACGGCCGGCCTCTGGTGGTAAGGGGCACCCACCTAGCCTCACCGCAGAAGGAGAGGCTGCAACAACTGCTGGGCGCAGAGGCAGAAGCGTTCATGCTGAACCCGCAGCAACGGGGGCTCACCACCCTGGTTCGGCACAGCATCAACACCGGGGGGGGGCTGCCCCAGTGAAGCAGCCCCCTCGGCTGCTGGCACCGCACCGGAGGGAGATGGTCAGCGCGGAGGTCGACAAAATGCTATCCGCCAGAGTGATCGAACCCTCGGTAAGCCCTTGGGCGTCTCCGGTCGTACTCGTTAAGAAGAAGGACGGGAGCGTCCGCTTCTGTGTTGACTATAGGCGGGTGAACGCTGTGACCGTCAAGGACGCTTATCCTCTCCCCAGGATAGATGACTCCCTGGATACACTAGCCGGATCCACATATTTCAGCACTCTGGATCTCGTGTCGGGATACTGGCAGGTGGAGGTGGAGGAAGACGACCACCCGAAGACGGCCTTCTCCACCCACCGGGGTCTCTATCAGTATAGGGTTATGCCCTTCGGATTGTGTAATGCTCCGGGGACGTTTGAGCGTCTGATGGAGGTTGCCCTGAATGGACCGCCTGCCTAGTCTACCTCGATGACATAATTGTGTTTTCAAAAACCTTTGACGAGCACCTGGATCAACTACAGCCTCCGTATCAAACCGGGGAAATATAGTCTCGCGCAGCGATCCGTTAAGTTCCTCGGGCATATCGTCTCTGGAGCGGGCGTACAGACAGACCCGGAGAAGATCGAGGCCGTGGGGACCTGGCCCTCTCCGCGCACAGTGGGAGAGGTGCGCAGCTTCCTACACCTGCCTCTGGCCATGAGCTATCCCTAAGTGTTTAATAAAGTATCAGTCACAGTATTTATCAAATTACTATGTATAGGCTTTATGTAATACAGATTATGCATATATATTTATCCAACATTAGTGTCACTTTCTAATACATTAATATAAACTGTGTTGTTACTACATATGGAAATGGTGATATTATGGCATGTTGTTAATTGCATGTATGGCATTTATATTATATAGATTTGGGGCACATATTCTACATTACTGGTTATTGCAAATAAATCTATATGGACTGACTTCATACCACATGTCTTTGTTCTGTCACTTATCTAATTTAACCCATTCACGGCAGGCTCCTACAGTCATGTATATAGGGGTCGGGTATCAGTACCTATATAGTGCTAGGGAACGGGTATCCACAGGCCCATTATGGTAATTTGATGATGTGATCACGTGATATAACATGTGATACTTGATATGATTTTCCATTTCCATAAACTTTTTAAAGATGATGCAATACCTAAACTCTGTGGAAGTTTCATGTATATTGATGAATTATTTTCAAATTTATCACCTAAAACAATAATTTTGTAAATATTGGAAAATGATGCCTCAAGTCATCACCCGATATGGACTTGTGATGCCTTAATCCTATGCCTTAACCCTTTAACAGCAGCATGATGCCTCCAGGCATTCCCCTGGCTACCGCAGCATGATGCCTCCAGGCATCATAGAGGCATCATTGATACTTATATACAAAATTCAATAAATAAGAAAATAATTGTTTTAATTAAAAGAAATTTTGACATAGTAAAAACGGTATATTGACCTTTTATTTGGTATTACAAAATATCATCAGCTACCAAGGTAAATTACTCAAATCATATGACACATCATGTGCCATTGCTATTTTCCAAAAAAAGGTGCCTGCTGTAGCAGGGTCGTTTATGCAGGCAATGCCTGCTGTACAATGGTGGTCAGAGAAACTGGGTGCTGCAGGGAAAGGGTTAAGGCATCACCCGCAGCTAATGGGTTAAATGTAAATCTTGGATGTAATACATGTAGCTGCAATGGTTTTTTTCCCTCACTTTCACACAATCCTTTAGAGGTAGCGGTTAGTTCAAGGAAGAGTCTTAACTTACTGCGGTGCAGGTACTCAGGCAAGGAACTGATCCGGAATATATGGCTGTCATGCACCGAACCAGGAAACCGGGCCACAACGTTCCTAATCCGGAAGTCGGCGTCACACACCATCTGTGTAATGTGTAATAATGTGTTTTTAGTCCTAATAATGTGTTTTTAGTCCTTAGTCCTGCACCATGAACATGGATTGTGAAGTACATAAAAATGATCATAATTTTTTTAGTTTAGGGTAGGTAAGGGTAGCCCGATGATGAGATCTGGGCCTTGCTTTTCACTCATAACAGTAATAAAAATCGCTATTAGGGACCGTTCAGAAGTGTATCCTATGGAACTACGATCGTATAGGATGCGCTGATGATTGCTAGGTGCATAACAGTTATCTTTTCGTTAGGTGATGCAAATGATGCAGATAGACCAACCTGTATGTTCATGCTAGGGTAAAATTTTTTGTTGATGTATTGATCCAGATGTTCTGCTGGTTGCAATATGCGTACATGCGTGCAATCAATTGCACCTAATACATGTGGGAATCCTGCAATTTTTAGAGAATAAGAAGTTACTATTAGGCATTTATTTTGTATTCTTATAGTCTTGAGTTCAGGATTTATTTCACCCTGTAACAAAAATTAGAATAGCATGAAAACATTAAAAACAAAATTTATTTCTCTCATCCACCCCTCCCGGTTTCCTACAGACTTATTCATATATTATACGGAAACAGGGTTACTGTGGCTGTATGTGATAAATATGCGGTAAAATTGACGATAAAACGACCCGATGCCAAAGGCAGAGGGTCGTTTTATCGTCAATTTTACCAAGTATTTATCACGTACAGACACAGTATGCCTGTTTTCGTATTATTATATACCTTATTTTACCTTAATTTAACTATTTTGTGACATCTTGTTCGGCTGACTTGGCGGGGTTCTCCGCCTTTCCCGGTACGTACGGATCCTAATGTTATCCAGTGTGTAGCCAACCAACGTTAATAGCGACAATCTGATTGGACGAGAAGTTTTTCCTTGTCCAATCACAGAGCGCCTTTTAATTCTACACTCCCCTGCGACTAGCATCCAATCAGATTCAATCTTTCCCAAGTAACTATCACGTGATCAACCAAACGTACAGCACCAGGGTGCTGTACAGATATAAATATGTCCTGGGTATGAGAGGGCTGTATGTGTAGATTGTTTTTGCACAGGTATATAATAATAATCATCTACACACTCCAAGCTACAATCCTATGTAAATATAGTCCAGGTTAAATTTTGCATAGTGTTAACATTTATAAAATAAAATAGCTATTCATAATGTTGTGCATAGTCCTAAAGAATTTCCGATTTCTCTGAAGAGTATATGCATTTCCCTTCGCGGACTTAGTGGTGGCGGGGGGAGGGGGGTGGCGGCATCGGTAAACTTTATCGTCAATTTTACCAAGTATTTATCACGTACAGATACAGTATGCCTGTTTTCATATTATTATATACCGGTGCACGAATGTCTCAGGTTTATGCCCCAGTAGCATAGAGAAACAGGCTATACTGTCTCCATACGGATTAAATACACGGTAAAATCGGCGATCAGATGAACCGATTTTACCAAGTATTTTATACGTACAGAGACAGTCAGCCTGTTTCTCTATTATATACCTCAAAATATCCAATTTTCAACTTTGCTTCTGGGTGAGTTTTTGGATTTCACCGCCGTACATGCCCCGTACGCCACATACATACCCCGTACGTCACCTAGGTGTCGTACGGATATAAATACAACATGGGTAGGAGTGGGCCGTATGTATAGGATATACTACCAAAGGTATATAATAATAATGATTTCATTCGTCCACACTGTGGCGTAATATATAGAAACAGGATTCAAATCAGCTTAAACACTTCTTCACAGCAGGTTGGTGCAGAGATGGTGCAGAGATACAAGCAGCCCATGAAGTAAGTAAGGCTCAGAATCTATGTTTGGAGAGTGGTTTCAAACTGTGACGTCATCATTGCCAACGTCGCAATTTGGATAAAGTCAACAAAAAGATGTTCCCTTCCTCCCCGCCCAACCACTGATCATTATTTGCCCTAATATACTTCCAAGTCGGCTGCGCGTCTATGACGGCCGTTTTTTCGAAATGTGGATAATATGCATGTTTCTTATCATGTACTAGCACATTCAATAGGTGTACTATCCATTTATAGACTTCTTATTGCTCTAGAATCAATAATTTCATTCTAATGCCAGAGTTTCTACTTCATCACTTGAAAGCCTCAGTTTCTACTTCTGTGTTGGACTTGGATGCAAAAAGTTACAGATTGTTTACCAATTGAGGCCTCTTTTTCTTGCTTTTCTAAGTGGCTAAAACACTACTGACTGGATTATAGGGTGATAAGAGTTTGAAAATTAACATGTATACTTACTTGCTACTCTGAAGAACTTCCTCTTCACCTCTGCACACTCCTCCAGGGTTGACATTTTGATGTAGGGCAGTGTTGCAAAGAACGACAAACTGTTGCCTTTGATAACTTTAACCCATCTCCCACTACAATCTGGAAGGAACCAGTGGCCAAGTATCTAAGGGCCGCCAAAAGTTGGAACAGAGGTGGCACTGGCAACCCCCTTGAATTTTCCCGATTTAGATTTGGCATAATCAAACCTAATAAAAAAAGAATAGAGGCTTGGGTGAACCTGAATCTCTGAAAACAAGCTGTTTCAGACAATGCTTCCAGGGGGTTTCCTCTGTCAACCATGCGCCTTTCAGTCCTAAAAAAACATTTCTGAAGAGAAATTCAGGCCTACAACGTCTTGCATCCATAGTGGCTGATTGTTAATGTTCTACTGAGCTAAAACTTAATCCTACTAGCTAGGGGGATTAAAGTTGATCCTATCTTGAACCCATAAACAGGATCAACGTTGTCTTAGAAACCCCACTTGATCTCATCCGAGTGGCTGATCCTAAATCAGGCTCAAAACAGGATCAACTCGGGCTGATCTCAGGCTCAAAACGTCTTAGAACCAGGCCCCGGTTTCCAAGACGTTGCTTGATCTACGGATCAACGTTGAGCCTGATCCGTCACGTTTTGGCTCAGTTGATCCGTTGCTCAGAAATGGGTTTCTAAGACGTCACTGAGCAAAAGATCAGCTAAGCCGAATTTAATACCAATTAAACTAGTAATTACCTAAGCAGGTTCGCGAAACGGTGCCCGTTTTTGGTCAAATATGCCGGAAATCACGAGTGTTTTGTTTGTTTTTCATTTAAACTTGATCCTACGACCGCCATATGCAGAATAACGTGCTATACAAGATTTCAAGCGAGAAGCGTCTCCATACACATCTTTCGAATGTTTCGCGCTACCAAAACAAAGAAAAATGGATGCTAAGAGAGGAAGAGGGACTAACTGGACAGAGGAGGAGAGCCTTTTACTGGCGAGGCTAGTACGGGAGAAGACTGTGGGAGATGCTGAACCCTTCAATGGTCCAGGAGGGGGGGAAAAGAAGATCATAGGATGGCAGATGGTATTTGAAGCGTTCAATCGGTAAGTTTCCATGCACTTGCATCATTTGTTTCACATTCTACAGAGTGTATTATTCAGCACCTTAAGACTATATTTTCTACAAAATAGGTGACCGTCTGCACATCATAATAGCGAATTACAATTAAAAATACAATATTGAATATTTTAAGAATTTATTCAAAAAGGAGTACAATTGAAGGTAGCAGCCATTGCCAATATTGCCATGTATAGGCGAGTATTTTCGGCACCTGGCATGTTTTATCGGCATGCTTTCACTATTTTCTCTTTTAATGGAACTAGTAACATTAAAAAGATATAGATCAAGAGAGGAATTATTGATACTGACATGGTGCTCTGTGTGCGTGCGCGTGTGTGTGGGTGTGGGTGTGGGTGTGTAGGTGCAGGTGTATGTGGGTGTGTAGGTGATTGGGTGTGGTGTGTGTATGTGTATTTTGAGGGACTGGTGAGGGGCTAGTAAGGGACAGTGATGGACTGGTGAAAAACAGGTGAAAGAATGGTAAGGGACTGGTGAGGGACAGTTTAGGGAATGGTAAGGGACTGTTCAGGAAATGGTGAGGGACTGTTGAGGGACTGTCGAGGGAAGGGTGACTGTAGAGGGACTGTTGAGGGAATGGTGAGGGACAGTAAGGGACAGATGTGGGAAGGGTGAGGGATTAGTGAGGGACTCTTGAGGGACAGTTGGGGGAATCTTGAGGGACAGTTGAGTGACAGATGAGGGAAGGGTGAGGGACTGGTGAGGGACATTTGTTCAATTAGACTTACTTTGGGTTTGATCGAATCTATGAGATGAATGTAGATAGAAATCCCACCCCTACACATTTACCGAGGTGAGAGTTCTTTTACTTCCCACTCCACATAGACATGGTATGAGAAGGATTGGCCTTTGATATAGCAGTAAATCTACCACTGCTGGGGGGTGAAGGAGAAAAGTGGCTGCAGTGGGACCCAAATCAACAAAGTCCCGTGCTCTTTACCACTGAGCTAACTCCCCACCCACCCTGGTCGCTTTAGTTATGCTTGCGTGCAAGCATATCCAGTCTGCACCACGAGGAGGCGAGGCGACCAAGAGGGTGAACAGATTGGTAATTTCTGTCCACCCCAGCAGACCTCCTGCTCTGCAGCTTCATTGCCTTCAATACCTATGTGGCTGGGTAGCCAACAGAAGATTACCTCTTTGTCTCTTTCTTTTAGTTCTGCATATGATTTTCTTATGGCTTGTATCACAGGGTTTCTTGGATCATGCTGGCATAAAGCCTGCAAGCAAGACCTGGAGTCAGAGAAGATGATGTACTGTGATAAGCCTGACACCTTCATCCATTCCAAAGCACTCAAGAGAGCGTGTGCTTCAGCAGTGAAGATGCTACTTTGGGCATGTAGTGCACCCCAAATTTGATCCTGAGTTGATCCTATCTTGAATCCCTAAATAGGATCAACGTTGTCTTAGAAACCCGACTTGATCTCATCCGAGTGGCTGATCCTAAAACAGGCTCAAAACAGCCCCCGGTTTCTAAGACGTTTTGAGCATGAGATCAGCCCGAGTTGATCCTGTTTTGAGCATGTTTTAGGATCAGCCGTGCGGATGGGATCAAATTGGGGTTCAACTCAGTATCAAATTTAATCCTACTATGAAGCAATATTAACTTTGAGCTCAGTAGAACACTTGCAATCACGCAACGATGGCAGGCAGACGTCTGAGGCAAGAACAACTTGTAAGATTCGAACCCTATGAGCCTGAGAGAAGGCTAATAGACAGGAGCAACCCCTTGGAGGGGATATCTGAAAATGCTTGTTTTCAGAGATATCGTTTTTCCAAAGCCAGTGTCATTTTTTTACTTAATCTTATTGCCCCCAGTTTAGCTAGGGGTAGCTCCAGGGGGTTGCCTGTCCCACCACTGTTTCAGTTGTTGGCAACACTTAGGTATCTTGCCTCTGGTAGTTTTCAGCAAGTTGTTGGGGACTCCCTCAAGTTGTCCAAGGCAACAGTTTCGAGATCTATAAAGCGTGTTGTCAAAGTTTTGGAAGCCTTGGGCTTGGTTAGAATGCCCACTGCAGGAGAGTTGACAGATGTGAAGAGAAAATTCTTCAAGTTGGCAAGTAAGTAAACATTTCTCTTTTCCTAACCATATAATCGATTTACAAGCAATAAAAAGTCAATACATTTAAAGTACACCTATTAATTGTACTGGTACAAGATAATTTACCTTTAAGCTGCCAATAGTAATGCAGTAATGGTCCAAATAGTGTCCATAATATTCACGTTTCGAAAAACGGCCGCCTCCGAAGCGCGACAGATTGCAACTTCCTGTTTCACTGGTACCGGTTTCACACTGCGCCACTCTTGTTTATTGTGCAGCAAAACCTGTTTCCGAAGGTTGCTCTAGCGGTGCAGTGTGCAGTGTGCTCTCCTAGCAGAGATCCCGCTTGTATACTGCAGGGATTTCTAGACAGTGGACTTGCTCAAGTCCATTAGTCACGTTTTTTATATATATTTGTTTTCTATATATGACCACTTCTCATTTATTGGTCACCAGTTGGGTTTTCTTTGATTAAATCTTAGATTATTGAGATGGTGTTGAAATGATAATTCCAACTTATGGAGTTGGAATACTTGGAAAAAATAAAGTAAGGGGTATGGGTATTAACTGTGAAGGAGTAATAAAGTTTCCAAATATTTCAGCAATGTGGGAGACATTTGAATCTTTCTTTGTAGATTTGGTGTACTTTTTGCATAACCGAGCGTATGCATTAAAATATTCCGTTCACTGGAAAGTTTTTAATATTAACAAAAAATATTACATGTGCAGCAGGTACGAGGTATAAGCTATGTGCTGTAAAAGATTGTTGAGATACTGTTTGTGCTTCACTGATTATAGCCGAAAATGCGTTAGCATAACCGAGCGTATACCATAACCAACCCGCGAAATACGCCCTCCCTAATATCGGCACTCTCCTAGCCAGTGAGGGACAGGTGAGGGACAGGTGAGGGACTGGCCAGGGACTGGTGAGGGACAGTGAGGACTGGTATGGGACAGTGAGGGATTGATAAGGGACTGTTAAGGGACAGGTGAGGGACTGGTGAGGGACAGGTGAGGGACTGGTGAGGGACAGGTGAGGGAAATTGAGGGACTGGTGAGGGACAGGTGAAATAAACAATATTGGGGGACTGGTGAGGGATATTGAGGGACAGGTGTATTAAACAATATTGAGGGACAGGTGAGGGAAATTGAAGAACAGGTGAGGGAAATTGCGGGACTGTTGAGGGACAGTTGAAATAAACAATATTGAGGGACTGGTGAGGGACATTGAGGGACTGGTGAGGGACAGCTTTTGTTTGTTTGTTTGTTTTGGTAGTTTAACGTCCAATTTGTTCAATTAGACTTACTTTGGGTTTGATCGAATCTATGAGATGAATGTAGGAGAAATCCCACCCCTACACATTTACCGAGGTGAGAGTTCTTTTACTTCCCACACCACATAGACATGGTATGAGAAGGATTGGCCTTTGATATAGCAGTAAATCTACCACTGCTGGGGGGTGAAGGAGAAAAGTGGCTGCAGTGGGACCCGAATCAACAAAGTCCTGTGCTCTTTACCACTGAGCTATCTCCCAACCCACCCCGGTCGCTTTAGTTATGCTTGCGTGCAAGCATATCCGGTCTGCACCACGAGGAGGTGAGGCGACCAAGAGGGTGAACAGATTGATAATTTCTGTCCACCCCAGCAGACCGAGGGACAGGTATGGGACAGTGAGGGAGAGTGAGGGACTGGTTAGGGATAGTGAGGGAGTGGTAAGGGACAGTGAGGGACTGGTTAGGGATAGTGAGGGAGTGGTGAGGGACAGTGAGGGATTGGTGAGGGACTGGTAAGGGACTGGTAAGGGAGAGTGAGGGACTGGTGAGGGACTGGTGAAGTACTGATGCGGGACTAGTGAGGGACTGCTGAAGTACTGATGCGGGACTGGTGAGGGACTGGTGAGGGATAGTGGGGGACAGGTATGGGACAGTGAGGGATAGTGAGGAACAGTGAGGGACAGGTGAGGGACAGGTGAGAGATAGTGAGGGACAGGTGAGGGACTGGTATGGGACAGTGAGGGACAGGTGAGGGACTGGTGAGGGACTGGTATGGGACAGTAAGAGACTGGTATGGGACAGTGAGGACTGGTATGGGACAGTGAGGGACAGGTGAGGGACTGGTGAGGGACAGTGAGGGACAGGTGAGGGACAGTTAAGAGACTGGTATTGGACAGTGAGGACTGGTATGGGACAGTGAGGGACAGGTGAGGGAATGGTGAGGGACTGGTAGGGGACAGTTAGAGACTGGTATGGGACAGTGAGGGACTAGTGATGGACCTAATTATCAACTTTTTCTCTGGATACACTACTTCCAAATTTATTTAGTACAGCGTAAAACAATGTACACAGGCATACCAAAATGCACATATATATATATATATTTTTTTTTTTTTTTATTCAAGAAATAATTTACGACCATTTGCTTTCATTGGTCTCCCAACGATCTTCCAGGCAAAGGTCACAAAATATACAGGACAGGACAATACAAGAAGCACAAATACACACAACTGATACAAGACGAACTACAGTGCATATCTCCAAACAAATCAAGATTCGCAAATTCAACAATATATTTTACAGAAAATTTGGTCTTTTGACCATGATTACTAATGTCTTTAGACATCTGGATTCGTATTTCCCATTCTATAATCAAGCCAATTTCATCTTTTATTTTATTTTTAAATAAATACATTTCATCCACCAACTGTGTTTCCTGTTTTAACTTACTCCAATACTGTTCGCCAACGTACAAAGGGGAGTGTCTAAACTTCTCTATTTTTGGATTAGCAATTTTAAGTCGTATTTTTAATGAACCTCTAGTTCTTTTTTCATCCACCTCGAAAATATTTTTTTCTGATAAAGTCCATTTGATCATAATAGGTAAATGCAAAGCCCTTCTGATTTTTAATTCTCTTATTTTACATTTTTCATGAAGTTGCTCAATATGGATTTCCGTTGCCTTATGTATACCATTGGCTGTTCTCAAGGTTTTGTTCATTATGACCTGCAATCTATCTCTATTTCGTTGTGAAGTACAAAAGTATATAAAATCAGAATATTCCTATTTTTTATTCTAGCATTTAAAGTTAGTATATGTTTTATCTTCCTAAATCTAAATAATCTCTTATTTACCTCATTTACAACCTTTTCAACCTGTTCATTAAAGTTTGATTTTTCATCAATATAAACTCCCAGATACTTATAGATTTTTACCGGATTTAACATACTACTACCCATTTTCACATCTTTTGTCCTATCTAGATCTTTCTTATTTCCTAATCACATAATTTTTTTCGAGTAATTTATTTTCAATTTGTATCTTATTGTCCAGTTATTTATTTCGCACAAGTCCTCTTCCATTTTTCTAACAATATCTAATTGATTTTTACCACTAACTATCAACACGCAATCATCTGCATATAAAATCATTTTCCCATGCGATATTACATAAATTGTTAATAAAAATTATGAATAGCAAGGGCCCCAGGACAGAGCCCTGGGGTACCCCGCAAGTTACAGGCATATCACATGATAATACATTATTTAGTTTAGTCTTACAAGTATGTTCCGCTAAATAGTTCTCTATCAAATTTACTAAATTATTATTCAAATTAATATCTATTAGTCTACATAATAAAATATTATGATTAACGCTATCGAATGCTTTTCGAAAATCCAAATACGCTACTAATATATACAATTTAATGTCTAAAAAAATCTTTGAATAGATTGCATTTATAGACAAAGGCTATTTTCCTGTTAATGTGGAATTGTAGTACACAGTATAGCATTTTTAAACCTTAGTATGCATTCATTTAAGATGGTATGCGATGCAGAATACCGTGTCCACAATGTTTCGGCCCGATTCCCTGGATCAGTCCATGATAGCACAGTATTCCGGTTGAGCTCCATTCCAGATTATATGGAACACAGTAAGTAGAATTTTTTTTTTGTGTTCAAATATGTACTCATTTGGTTATGGTCATTACATTATAGTAAAACCCTGTTTTAGAGGCCACGCTACATTCTGGGCAAAAGTGTCAGCTTGCATGGGGTGCCTGCTTATGTGGGTTCTACTGAACTTTACTGTAAATCTCAAATGCATGGTTAACAAAACCAAAAAAGAAACACCATTTTCAACTTGATAGGTAACATTTATTTCACTTTTGGTAACAATTGGTTGTGTAGTTAGTTTGATCCAGCATTCTATATAAACAATGAAATCTCATAAATATACACATTTTCCTAAAAAGAACTAAGTGTGCATTTTAAATATAGAAATATTGGCCTTCGAAAACCAAATTAGCAGGTGGATACATTTAAAACTCAAAACGCATGCCAGTAATTAATTACTACAATAACAAAGTAGCCCCCCTGGAGGCTGAATTAATTCAAAAAGAAGGATAAAAATTGCAACAAACGATGATTTTGTGGACAGGCGGCTCTGTAAACCACTCAAGCTTCACGTCGTAATACAGTCGCTAGTGCTTGTGTATTCCGACGTGTCAACCACTTGCGGTTTATGGCCGCCTGTCCACAAAAACATTTATTATCGTCTACTTATACTGATAATGGATATATTATATTTCTGGTAAATACATGGAACATCTCACATCAGAACTATTAAAGGCATGTAACTCTGTAACAAACATCGCAACATGTCCATTATGAATGTATAATTACTGGATTAACCCTTTAAGGGCGAATGATGCCTTGAGGCATCATCCAGGCCAGGGCGAATGATGCCTCAAGGCATCATCCAGGCCAGGACGAATGATGCCTTGAGGCATCATTTCTCAAAAATCTACAAAATCGTTTTTAACAAATAATAATGGAGGAACATTGATGAAATTTTCACAGAATGTATGTATGATACCATGATTAGTATTTCTATTGAAAAGAAATAAAATATTTAAGATTGTATATCATAACACATGATTAAACAGTTGAATTGTGGGTTTTAACGACTGTGTGCCCATCCCCTAGCAGTATAGAGTGCCCACCAGCACCCGTCCTCCAGGTGGTACCTTGGCTACAGGCACCCGTCCTTAAAGGGTTAAGGAATTATATGCAAATACAGTGAATATATACAATATATCGATAACATTAGGTGTATAATAATGGCAATACTAATATAGTGACACACGACTGCTGGCTCGCTGCTAAGCTGCTCTTTTACATGCTGTGCTGCTCTTATACCTGAAAAAAAGTATAGATTTTAATTGTGTGGTTCTTTACAGTTCAGGGAGTCGGTTACCTTCTTGGAGATGGAGGCTACCCATGTAGGCCAGACCTCCTGACTCCCTTCCGTGCAACATCAACGAGGAAGGAAGAACAATACCAGGAGGCTCACATACGGACAAGGGTTCGAATAGAACAGACTTTCGGGATTTTGAAGAGGAGGTAGAACATTCTCCATCAGGAGGTGCGACTCGCCCCTGAATATGTCAACGCTATTGCTGTTGCGTGTGCGCAGCTGCATAATTATGGCATAATCAGGGGCGAGCTGCACTTGGCCATCGACCAAAATGATGATGTCCAGGCTGATATCTATGATATTCCTCCCCAAGACCATGTGAACGGGTTAACATTCCGGGACAACATTGTTCAGATGTACTTCTAAATAAGTGTTAGTTTTTTTTTGTTTTTTTTTTAATTTCACAGGGATGCCAGTTCTCAGGGAATTTCAGGATTTCAGGGATTATCTTCACCTCTACATGTACCCAAAATTTGCACATACAACACCATGCATGTGTAGGCCCTCCACTGTTTATGATGATACATAGTGAAAAAAAAGGCAGTGAACAATGCCCTAAAACATCCAGTGTGGCTGGAATTTATGAATCACCAAGTTACTGATAATCATACGTTTACTGTAAAATGACTTTTTTCTTGAAATTGTAATGGTTTTGCCCTTCAAAACTGGAAGAAAATATGATACAAGCACTGGTGTCGTGTTGTTGACAGTATGTTCTAACCTCGGTATGTGTGCGCATCGCCGTTAATGTATGCGTAACGTCACGTGAAAGGGGTCTATAGGCGGCCGCTAACGGGTACCGGCAGCGGGAGGCACACACACGGCTCCCGTGACAGTCACCCAGACTGGTGGTACCCTGTGGGCCCAAGGGCCTTGCATAGTCAGGGGGTCTCCAGACTGCCTGTGTGTTAAACAGCTTGGGCACAACCACGGATTCTACTCCCTATGATAGGCGTCAGCCAAGTTACCTTAGAAGCAGAAGACAATGACAATTCCGTGTGCAGTCAGTGGTGATTTGTCTCATTATGCAGTGTATTATATGCGCAAAACTGTCGTTGGAAACTTGAAAAATAAGACATCCTGTTGAAAATCAGTATTTGTGTGGTTGGTGGAAGCAGGGAGCTGTTTCACTAGAAGCTGCAAGTGTCGCTCTCTGTAATAGTGACACCACAGTGACAGTGTGTGTTTCATTAGGAGGTGCACTCAAGCGTGAACGGCACTTGGGAAAAGAGCGACACCAACAGTGGCAGTGACCGTTTCATCAGTAAAATTGGTGTCGCTGTTAGTGTCACTGTGGAGCCTCTGTAAGCGACAGGGTCTACCCTGTCGTTTGTTACATGTATAAAATACTCTCACCCACTTCCCGTGAGAATTAAGCAATGAAATTTTTTACACGAGTAAGATATACATATGACCTATAATCGTACCAAATATGAAGAGAATCGGCCTCAGCGTTACGAAGATATCGGCGTTTGAATATTGTCATGCTCTGGTGGCCAGTGTCGAGCACTTCTCGCCGGCCTCCGGGGGGAGACAAAAAGAACAGCCGAAACCCCGCCGCACTACAGAGGGAGTGAAAAAGTACAGCGACCAACGCAAACACCCAGAGGGAGTGAGAATTTCAAACGCCTATAACTTCGCAACGGCGTGGCCGATTTTGTTCATATTTGGTACGATCTTAGGTTATATATATACCTTACTCGTGTAAAAATTGTATTGCTTTATTCTTATGGGAAGGGGTGAAATTTCACGTCATCGCGGCCCGTCGACGAATAAATTCAAACGTCAAACGCGTGTGCATAGCGAGACCTGTGCCAACAGTGAGAGTTGGTCTCACCTCAACAGCAAGACCACTGATGAAACGCGAATTTGGGGTTGACACTGTTGGTGCCACTGTTGGGGCCACTGTTGCAGTCCTACCTCTCGCTTTGACCCCCCTACTAGTGAAACAGCTCCCAGAATTCTTGGGTGTCGTTTCCTTCTCTCGATTCAGTTTTCATGTCGCACGTAAAATTTAGCGTTTCATCTTTTAAAGTGTTTTCATGGGATTTTCTTTATTTCTTAAACAAGAAAAAATCCCAAATCGGTCAAACCACTGAATATCAAACGACAGATGTGTCAAATGTATTTCTCTTCACACATAAATGTCCTCTCGGATAGGAGAGAGGTTGTATCTACAGGAGGTAAGGTGTCTTGTGCGCACGAGTTGGCAGTGAGGGGAGTGACGCACTGTCATGCTGTGTCCGCACACGAGTCTGGGGCCGCGCCGGGCACACAGACACAGCTGGGGCAGTCCCCTTTATCCCCTTGTTAAAACTATGAAGTTCCTGGGTATATAACTATAAAACTATGAAGTTTTTGGGTATATAGGACCAGGAAAAAAGAAACATACGGAAAACATAATGTTGATACATTGGTTCAGGTTGCAGTTCTAGTGGGTTAAGCACTGCTTGTTCTTAACAATCTAATCTTCATACACTTGAATAAGAATGAGTTGGGTCTAGGTTCATGATTATGTATGAGCACATGGGGTAGCTTAAGTCTGGACGACGGAGTCGTTAGACAAGCTAGTTTTAGTACAAAAGACAATTTCCAAATGAACTCTCTGTTTGTTGGAAAGTACCTAGCTAAGTGCCACTGATTATCAAATACAAACCTTCAATTTCTTGATTTTCAGTTTCAGCAGCTCCTGCTTCAGTAGAAGAGTCTTTTGCTGAATCTTAGCATTTTGGATTTCTAGCGAGAGAAGGTGTTGGTGGAGGGATTCTGCAAAATATAATACTGACAGGGTTTTACAATCTTAAGGGTGGTACCCACTGCTTCCGACACACTCCGACAAGGCTTACAACACACTACGACAGGTATATATATCAATATGCGGAAAGCTCATTTACAAATTATAAACATATCTGTATGCGGCAGGTTTATCCATACACACTTCCTTTGTTTTTTTCTATTGACACTCTCTATTGGGCAGATGATAAATGTAAATAAAAATGAAATTTCTGTACCTGTCCTCTCCCGTGGATTTTCTCTCCTCTTTCGCGAGGAGGGTTCCGCAGCGGCAGCAGGCGGAGAGGTTGCAGACTCTAAAAAAGGAAATATTTGAATTCATTTATGAGCATAGAGCAATATTTATGAGCATAGTGTAACAGTCACATAACCATATTTTTGCAGTGTCAGGTCTCCTGTCATACAGCAGATTCCCTGCCTCCACAAACTAATAACAGGTGTGATGCCAACAAATTAACCATAAATGTTAAAAAGACATAAAGTATGCATTTCCATTTAAACATTAAGACCAAACCCCACGATATTCCAAACTTCAAAATTGATGAAACTGATATTCAAAGAAGTTAATAGATTTAATAACTTAGGTATATATTTAAACAATAACCTAGACTATAAAACACACCTTAATAGAATAAGCAAATCAATACCTTACAGACTCTAGGAATTACTGAAAATGAGGCCGTATCTTTATATACCGGCAGCTTTGATTGCTTTGAAAGAAAAGGCTGTTCAAACAACAGTACAAAGTCACCCAAATGGAATAGATACCTCCTCCAGTCGCCACCACACTTGCCGCAAAAGGGGCGCCCATTGGAGTTCCTGCAAAATAAGAAAACTGATACAGCACTTCAATGAGAAAATCTTAATTTCCATTTTCTTCTTATACATGAACCATGTGGGGGAGGGTATGTGGCTGGGGGGGGGGGGGGGGGTGTCTCATACAGCTTTCCCAAATTTTTCTTAGAATCAAGATGCATCTTAGACATATGAATAGGTGGCAACTATTAATTTTAAGTAAACATCGGACAGATGTCAAGAGTTCATAAGCATAGATCCCTTCTGCAGTGGCCACTGCTTCCTCTTCTGTAAAAACAATGTACATCATTTGAATTTTAATATACCAATGCATGTATATCTTATAATTACTAACCTCTGATAAGACAATAAAATACTTAGAGGGTGTGCAGTAACATTACAAACTGCACAGTGTGCTAATTGGAACAAAAGAAACTTTAGGGTTTAATGTTGAAACATATTATGCCAATACTGTGTTGTATTGACAATGTCTAAGTGGTATATAAAGCCTATAAGACACCGACCCGACCGCTGTGCCCGATTCTACCTTTGCCCGACGGATCCGTCAGGTCTGTGACAATCTGCATCAATCGGGTCGGTGTACCCACTTCACCGACCCGATTTTATTGCTTTTTCCGATGCGTCAGGCATTACTACCACGTCAGATATGACCGACTCTGCCCGACCTTAAGATTCCGGTGTACGCACTTTCACCAATTGTTACCGATTCTGAGCATGCCATTTAAAAAGCGTTGCCATCTATACATCAGTCCGATTTACAAGTGTCTTATATCGATGTGTAGGGGAGAAACGAGCGATCATAGATCTGAAAACCGTTTTCTGATATTTTAAATAGACCAGAAGTTATTAAACTTTGCATTATTGCCTATATATATTTATCACCCAGCCCGGGGCCCAGCCAGGCCCGGCACCCGGCCGTTCTCTTTGATCTTATCCCGGGTAATTTACGAGGTTATAAAAGAGGGAAGTGTGATCGGGGACAGTCATCATGTCGGTGTCTTATAGGTATAATTGAAAAAACGTGGCGTCGGTGGAGGCGACTACTGAGCGAGTGATCTGTGTGTATGTGCGGCCGGCGTTTCGCGGGTCCGGTGCGCGTCACTGTCACTTGAAACCTTTGTTCTAATAGGTTTAAGCCCATTTTTAACCCTTGACCTCAACCCTAACTGGTCAGTCACCTCCCTGCTTTGGCGGGAGTCGTGCTGTGACCAATCGGGATCGATTTTACATTGATTTGTTGGGAGAAACATGTCACTTGGGGTGTGCAGGTGCCAGTGGGTATTGCTGCTGCCTCCTAGTGAGTGTTTCTGGGTCTGGGACCCTGTCTCCCTACACTTGCTTAGTAGCAGTGCGTTTCTTATGGTCAGGTGGGGGTGGTTTCATACTTGGTTGAGATTTATTGTTTGTTATATCTTAACCAACGGTCCCGCCATTCTGGGGGGACGTTATACTCAGTAGTTTCGATAGGGATATCTCTTCAGGCCTGTTTTGCCGAGGCTTTCTAGTGTATATTAGGGCTTTGTTTTTTTGCCGTAATATGTGGTGGCACTTTACTGCAGATCACTCACAGGTGTAGTGGACAGGGCCCTCGTGGGAATATTATTGGTTCAAATCCTCTCGTCAGCCTGACTTTGCAGTCTATGGATCCAGTTGTACTCTATTTTGTCCCTCAATTTCTTTGCCCGGTCACTGTCTGGGTGTTGGGAAATGAAGTCCAAAATGTGTACACACACATTTTCTTCTCCGCAGTGGTCTGCTTGGTTGAAATGTGTCGGGACATCACTTATTTTTTACCTTTTTCCGATGGATCTCAGGTGTTCTGAGATCCTGTCCTTGACCTTCCTTTTGGTTTGGCCCACATATTGATGGCCACATTTAGTGCATTCAATGCAGTAAATGACGTTCGAGCTGTTGCACGAAACATTGTGTTTCGTCGTGAAGGTGGAGTGATTTGTTTTTGATTTCACTGTTCCTTCGCGCTTCAGTCTACTGCAGTGTTTGCAGTTGATCTTTTTACACATGTTGCGTGTATCCCCTGTTTTCCGAGTCTTTTTCATGGTGTCTGGGGCGTATTGTGTTCTGGCCCGTATCAGGTAGTCCCTGATGTTCTTGGGTCTTTTGTACCCTTTCATTAGTTTGCTTTGATAGATGCTTTTGGTGGTCGTGGATTTTCCCAGTATCTCCCAATTTTTCTCTATCACTTCAGGCAGGATATTGCATCCTTGTCTGTATGTGCTGGTGAGGAAGATTTTTTCCTCTACTTGCTCCTCTTTTTTCTTTTTCCGTGGAGCTCTTATATCTCCACGATCCAGATCATCAACTCGGGATTTACACTCCTTTAGGAGAGTGTCCGGGTAGCCCCGTTCTTTAAACTCCCGAATTTTACGGGTCGCATTGCGCTCGTAATCAGTGTCCCTGCTGCATATTCGTTTCACCCGTAGCAGTTGGGAATATGGGATGCTTCGTTTCTGCGAGGGGGGGTGGGCTGAGTCATACCTGAGGTATGTGTTCTCTTCCGTGGCCTTGATGTATAGGTCAGTATACACCTTGCCACCCTCCCCCTTGTGCACCGTGGTGTCTAGGAAGTTTATTGACTCCCTTGATTCCTCTGAAGTGAATTTGATGGTCGGGTGAAATTCATTCAACCATTTCATCCATTCCCTCAGTTCGATTTCACCGTGCTGCCATACGAAAAATATGTCGTCAATATATCTGCGCCATATTTTTGGTTTGAGTCGGTATCCTCCTAGGAGTTCCTTTTCAAGGTTCTCCATAAAGAGGTTGGCGTACGACGGGGCCAGTCTGGTCCCCATTGCCGTACCGCTGATTTGTAGGTAATTTGTGCCATTAAATTGAATGTTGTTCATTTTTAAGACCATTTCTAGTAATTGTGCTATACTATCGTAGGATGGTCTACTGCCATCCTTTCGGACCTGTTTAAGCTTTTCCTTGATCACCATTATACCTTCATCATTTGGTATATTCGTATACAGAGCGCTTACGTCTAGAGTGCCGAGTATATCGCCCTCATCCAACTTCCCCATTTCGGCTATTTCATTCAGGAAGTGGTTGGTGTCTTTGATATATGAGTCTATTATCGGGACCTCTGGTTTCAGAAAGTGATCTACAAATTTTGAGATTTTTTCTGTCGGACAACCATTTGCTGACACTACCGGTCTGCCCGGTGGTGGGTTCTTTCCCTTGTGCATTTTGGGTAGGAAGTATATATGTGGATTTCTAGCCTTTTTTGTTTTCAGGCTCTCTCCTAGGGCTCTACTTATCTCTCCATTCACTGTCATTTTCTCTTTTTTGTTAGTGATTTCTGAGTTATGGAAGTCTGTTAGATCTTTTTCCATTTTTTGGTACACCTTGCTGTCACCTAGTTGTCTATTAGCTTCTGCTACATAGTCAGAGGTATTCATTACTACCATTGCCCCCCCCCCCTTGTCTGCTGGCTTGATTGTGATTTCATTATCTTTTGCCAGGTTTTTTAGACTAGATCTTTCTCCCCAAGTGATGTTTTGTTTGATTTTTCTTTTACCCACATTTTTCTGAGAGAGAGAGATTTCATTGACTGCTATAAAGCCTTCTAGATAAGCCGAGCCCTGTGGGGCAGTCTTTTTTTTTCGAACAGCGAAAGCTGACGAGAGGATTCGAACCAGTCTTA
Source organism: Alentia gelatinosa (assembly GCA_950022655.1). Taxonomy (NCBI): domain Eukaryota; kingdom Metazoa; phylum Annelida; class Polychaeta; order Phyllodocida; family Polynoidae; genus Alentia; species Alentia gelatinosa. The sequence continues at coordinate 11,387,908 of OX465585.1, forward strand.
TAGGTATAAGACACCGAAATTTTATTCCAGACTCTCACCGAGCCGATGGTCGGGATGAATCGGGAAAAAATTTTGGTGTCTTATGGGCTTAAGGTGATTAGATATGTGCGAATGTGATATCTACCTTGTGCGATGTAAAATTCGGTTCCTGCAAAAGAATAAATCTGATATAGAACTTCAAGTAAAAGATGGATGTCTTGAAACGTATTATGATTCTCATTTTTCATTTTATATTCTGCATGTGGGTCATTCTTACAAAATCAGTGAAATTGCCCATAGTAGGGGCAAAAAATATCAAATGTGGATCATACAAATGACCTTGAATGGTCACCCGTACGGGCTTAGGAACTACGTTTTCTCATATTATATACGTTTTCTCATATGGGGGGGGGGGAGGGGGGTTTAACTCACCATCTCCATTAATGAAAGTGATGGCCTCCAGCCCAGTTCCACAGGAGTCGATGTCTGTAGAATGAAAATAAATAAACATATTGTATATTTTCAATATCTACATCCCTGACTAATAATAGTGGTTTCTATGTAAAAATATTAGTCATCTGAATAAGCCATATTTTGCCCATATTTAATACAATAATATTTAATAAGACCCCTCTTCCGGGACACCCCGCTTAAGGGGACAATTTGCTCGGAACGGAAATTTTTCCCACTATTAAGAGTTTATTTTAACCCCGCTTAAAGGGACAACCCGCTTAAGGGGACACCCCGCTTTAGGAGCCAGTTTTTCGGTACAGAAATGCTTAAAAACCGCGCTTAAGGGGAGACAGTTAGGAAGGACATCATATCAAAAACACTGAAAATCCAAGTTTATGGTGCCCGTTTGTACGGGACAGACAGAACAATAGACTGAGCATTCCCGATTCCCTGATTTTCACGGCTGCTGAAGGTGCCAGGTAAGAGGCCCGCTTACAGGTTAGCTGTGGGCGACACATGGAGGGCTGGGGGCTTTGAAGGTGTGGTATTCAGTGAGCCGTCGCGGCTCTGGGCGGCTCAAGCTGATATAAAAAGGGGTATAAAAAGGAGCGAATTTCACAAGGAAGGTATATCCACCTTCAACCTCTGATATCTATTTTTTGTTATTTTTTTGTATATTTATGTTCATTTATATTATATAATTTATATTTATTTACTTAATTATGTGTTATTTATAAAAAATTTAACCTAATATCCATCGTTTCCTTCATTTATGTAGGTATTCTCTATTGTATAACCCTTGACAGACTGAAAACCCCACTTAAGGGGGCACCCCACTTAATGGGACACTTGGCCCGGAACGGAGGGTGTCCCCTTAAGAGGGGTTTTACTGTAGTACCAAAATGGCTACATTAAGATGTTTGCCAATTTGTAGCAGCTCTTCCTTATGTCAATGTTAACCGTACTGTTTGTTTGGGTAGTTTAACGTCCAATAAAGTGACCATAATATGGTAAAAGAAGTAAATATATAAGCTTACAATGTGGCTCTTCAGTGTCGATTCCTAGTACACCGACTGCAGAGGGATCGCTCCCATGGTGCTCCAAAAAGTCATCTATGACAGCATCGCTTTTTGGTGGGGGTCCTCCTCCCGTCCCCTTCACTTTTACTATGAACTCGTTACCTGTAAACATGGATTGAAAGATATATATACAGGGCCTAAATGCCTACAGGCTTTATGTGCATGGTAGTTGGCCATATCCTATCATAATTTTAAGTTTTATTTTATAGTGTTACTCATATCAAATATATATATATATTGAATTTTACCTCGTTGCCTGTCGTTCTTAACCTTTGCCTTTAGTTGGTCCATAGACCGCTGCACGGGATTCACACTGAAATGAAAAGGAGAGCTTAGTTGGACTCACTGTCCCATACCTGTCCCTCACTATCGCTGACCAGTCCCTCAGCACTCCCTCATCAGTCCCTCAATTTCCCTCACTGTCCAATATACCAGTCCCTCACCTGTCCCTCACTATCTCTCACTGTTCCTCACTATCCCTCACTGTCCCATACCTGTCCCTCACTATCCCTCACCAGTCCCTCACCAGTCCCGCATCAGTACTTCACCAGTCCCTCACTAGTCCCGCATCAGTACTTCACCAGTCCCTCACCAATCCCTCACTGTCCCCCCCCACTCCCTAACTATCCGTAACCAGTCCCTCACTGTCCCTTACCACTCCCTCACTATCCCTAACCAGTCCCGCACTGTCCCTTACCAGTCCCTCACTGTCCCATACCTGTCCCATAACTGTCCCTCACCAGTCCCTCTATATTGTTTATTTCACCTGTCCTTCACCAGTCCCGCAATTTCCCTCACCTGTTCTTCAATTTCCCTCACCTGTCCCTCAATATTGTTTAATACACCTGTCCCTCAATATCCCTCACCAGTCCCTCAATATTGTTTATTTCACCTGTCCCTCACCAGTCCCTCAATTTCCCTTACCTGTCCCTCACCAGTCCCTCAATTTCCCTCACCTCAGCCGACGATATTCGGCTAGGCTGGCCGTCCGGAATCCTCTAAATTCTCCGCAAAACATCGCCCCCCCCCCCCCCCCCCGCGATCAGAGCCACTTGTCAGTCTAGAACATGGGATGAATCCCATATTTACAAGCAGTGTTTGGGTAATATTTTACAAATATCGCATTCCGGATATACAGTAACATGTTCCACACCATGTGTAACTCTTAGATATGTATTTCCAACCCACAAACGAGCGATTTAAAAACAGCAAAGCTACCGATCGTACTCATGGCCGTGTTGTTTACATCAGTCGAGCAGGATGGAACTCCCGAGTGGCCGCGCATCCGCAGGCACTGGCATAGGGTCTAGGTCTGTTATTTTCATAACCCATGTTTCTGGGAATTTCACAGTGTTCTTGATAATTAAAACATATCTAGAACTGTTTGTTTACATGGTATTGGTGGCTATATGACAGCTGCATCCTGGGTGTGAGAACTCGAGAGAAAGCAAGATTTGGGTTTGCAAATGGGCCTATTTAGACTTACCTATTAAACGCCTCAAAGACCATTTTCCAGCCGATGAATTTCTTCTTCTTCCCACCTCCAGGACCCTGGAAGAGTTCTGCGTCTGCGACCGTTTTTTCCCGTACCAGCTTCACCAGTAACAGGCTCTCCTTCTCTGTCCAGTTAGAACCTCTTCCTCTCTTAGAATCCATTTCGTTGTTGTGAAGCGCGTAACATTCGAAAGATGTGTATGGAGACGCTTCTGTTGTCATCTCGCTTGAAATCTCGTATAACACGTTATTCTGACGTCATAGCTTGCATATGGCGGTTGTATGATCAAGTTTAAATGAAAACAAACAAAACACTCGTGTTTTCCGACATATTTGAGCAAAAACGGGCACCGTTTCGCGCACCTGCTTAGGTAAATACATGTTTAATTGGTATCAAATTCGGCTTAGCTGATCTTTTGCTCAGTGACGTCTTAGAAACCCATTTCGGAGCAACGGATCAACTGAGCCAAAACGTGACGGATCAGGCTCAACGTTGATCCGAAGATCAAGTAACGTCTTAGAAACCGGGGTCAGGATCAACTCGGGCTGATCTCAGGCTAAAAACGTCTTAGAAACTGGGACTTGAAGTCAATTAGGCTTTAATTCAATTTTAATTGACTTAGACTTTGCTTGTGAACCGGGCCCAGACCCTGTTACAGGTAGAAATACTGACAGGGAAGGATATTGTTTTATATTCCGTTTCAGACTATTTTTATTGGAACATATATTAACAGTACATACAACCACAATTATCTAAACTTGTGAACTTTACTTAACCACAAAATATGTAGCAGCCACAATACTGGCACATATGTAACATAATTTAGCGTATAGTTTGGATTAGCCAGTGAATCACTTAGATGATCAGTAAACGCTAATTATGACCGGTTCATAACTTGTAATTAAAGTTAATGAATAGCATGAATAGTAAATTCTAAAAGTTAAAACATCGACATTAACTCTTAAGGTGTGTGGTCATGACATGATTATGAGTCCCATGTCTGGCTCCAGCACAAGTCTTGTAATCGACCACTGAACCGAGCCTAATTCTATTTCTAGGCTTTCACTTAGGCTAGCATCTCATTCAAATATTAACAAACTACATCAGTCAATTTCAAAATCGTCTATTTGTTCCGATTCTTCCTCTATAATTCCTTGATACCTCTCCATCCACACAGTCTCCGACGCTTTTAAGTGTTTCTGATCACTTTGCAGTTGGAGCAGTGTCAATGGTGTGCTTTGCCTCAATGGCAAAATTTCTTTGGTAGATGTGTGTCCATAAACCAACGGGTCGCTTTGGGATGGCATAACATCGTAGTTCCGTTTCTGAGTTTGCTTCTTCGATGTAGAATACTGGGAAATGTTCATTATCGGAGAGGTTGGGGGAGATTTAAACTTACTTGATATTTTCTCTGCCCCGATTCTCGACGTTGCGGAAAATACATGCGGATAAACGTCATCAACATGATAAACGACGCGTTTCAATCCCTCCCCATAATTCTCCAAACGTTTGATCATATCTTCCACAAAGCCCTCGACTTCAAGCTCTTGAACGACAAGCCTAGTAGTTTCCTTTACGCTTTCAATTTCCTTTTCTGATTTGTTGACCGTCGTTTCTATGCTGCTAAAGTCCTCTTTGATGTCGTTTACTAATCCGAGACGTAATTCTTTTGCTTCCTGCGTCAGACGTTCTACTCGATCAACCATGCGATTGTAAACACTCAATAGCTGTTTAGGTTCGTCAATATCGGAATAGTTATCTTCACAACTGTTCGTCTCATCAAGATCACCCCAAGCGATTTTCCCTAACGTCTGTGAGTATTCCATGCCTATTTTGTTAAGGCTTTCAAAAGGTACAAAATCGAGAAGGGAAAACTGTCGTCCGCACGCAACTGCAGTGACGTCACAAAGTTAAGCGTGATCATCACACGCCTAGCATATCCTTCATGGCGTTTAGCGGGAGGAAAGGAGCAGTATCTATGGTTGGAGAGTGCATGATCATGGCACACTGCGCCGCTCCGGCTTTATATTCCGTATGGTTGCTCGAGCGATGCAGTGTGTGATCATGGCAACCGTTTCTACTGACCAATAACCAAGCTACCCATTGAGTAGATCTGTTATAACTGTAAGTCTAAATAGTCAATATATATAAATAAAACTCGATATTACGTTGGAAATATGATCAAATATATTTCGTATGTTATAGCACGGACCTCCATACACCAAAGTCCGTAACCATATCGAATAAGTTAAAAATGATATAGCCCAAAATTTCTGCTCAGATGGCGACGGGCCTGAATTTTAAACTAAGCTAGCATCAATGATCAAGTATCATGGGTGGGCCATCGCATCGTGGTGTTTTTTCGGCATGACATTTCGATTTCCATTATTTCGTTTGTACATGTGTTTTAGCCTCAATTATACGGATCGGATTTACACGAACCACAAGCAGAGCTTAAACGACAAAGGAATCCAATCTCCAGCTTCTTTCTGAAACTGATTTCGTAAATGTCAGCTAATTGAAAACGGAAATTTATCAGCGTTATGTGTATGACTAGAAATCAAAACACGTACATCTACTCACCTCTGTGGTTGTGAAGATCCTGTTATCCGTGTTCTGTGCGGGATACGAGATTAAGTTTCACTTAGACCTTTTCAGAGAACGAGAGACCCAACTCACGGTACTTTTTGGCGCGAGCTCTTGGTCACCCTCGTTTTGATCATGAGGATGAACGTTTCCGGTCGGATATTTTACTGTAGAAAGGGAGCTTCCATTATTTATGGCTGGGGGAACACAATTTTCAGGGGGCCTAATGGGTATTTCATTGAAGGGGGGGAGGCCAACATTTTTGTAGGTATTCCCATTCGGCGGCGTGGGGTGGGGGGGGGGACTTTATTTTCTGCTGAGGGGTCAAGGTTTGCAGCCTAACATTGAGGAGGACTCGCATATTTGTGCTTGATAACGAAAACTAATGATGATAATGAAATGCATCACTGCCCACATTTATAGCATATCACAAGAAATCGGCTTAGTTGTACTGCTGGAGTAATAATTGACATGTATATACAAAGTAACTATAGTTGTATCACTCCCTGGAGTTCAGTGCTTAAATAATCAACAGTGGAAAAACACCAGTAGGCCTCCATTTGCCCCAGAATCAATGTAGCCTCACAAAATCATTTGTTTTTTCTTCAACAATGAAGAAAAAAGGAACATTTACTACACCAATGCAACCAACTCCTGCTATTGCTTATCTCAACAAGATGCCATTTGGTGCTGGTATTAGGCTTTGTTGTTAGGCTAATGCTACGCCTGAAATTGTTGACGTTTATAAATAGACGTTTAATATTTGCATACCAGAATTCACCTCTCTTCATTTAGTGAACATTACTATATATGGGTCATTCCACCAGAAAATGTACTTTTGGTGAAAATCACACTTTTTTGGGGTTGATGGGCTATCATTTCAATATAAATGAATTTTTTTGAAATTTTTTTTTTCATGTAGACAGAAAACACCATGCCCTTTCAGAAAATCATTACCTTTATTGGTCTATCTACATTTTTTTTTAATCTGTGGCCTTTCAAAGTCAGAAATTAGTAAAAAAAAAGTGCATGTCCTTTTGATATTTTTTAAGTTTAGCACTATTTCTTGGGTGGAAACTATAAAGATATATTCGCTAATTGATTTAATTCCTGAACTTATGTATATTGGCTCTTGTTTAGTAGTATTTTCCCTTATTTCTCAGGCTCCACAAAATTTTTAGGTGAATTTCAATAAAAAGTGTGCTTTTTCAGCAAATGCAATAGGTTATATTTGGCATAGCCTGATGACAATATATTTTAATGGTATACTTCCCAAACATGCACTTAAAACTCTGGACATACATCAATTTTTGACATATGTATATGATTTTAGTCCAACTGCAACAGGATTTTTTTTCCAGCCGAATTACGAAAAAAAATCAATTTTACACAATTGATATCATGGACGTGATGAGTTGCATTTAGCACTCTCCACTTCTCCATATTGGTGCTAACTTGGTACAAAACTTACTGAATAATGTGCCCATAGGGTCTGAAGTGTAGGAGTAATAAAATGCTTCCTAAGTGCCTTCACTATGCGAGAACAGGGAAAGTAATTTTGGAGGAATCATGTCCGCGATATTTATCACGTCCAAGAGATCAATCAAAGGCCGGAAAGCCGATCACAAGAACCGGATGTTATCCCTCTTAACTGCGCATGCGCCCTCACTCCGGCACTTCAGCGGGAAGAGGAGACATCCAGCTAGTGTGAGTACTCCACATTTCTTCTCTGCTAGCATTATTTTTCCATTCCGGACATGATTTTCTGTGTTAACAGTGATAAATTGGACTTCGCGATTCTGTAGAATCCATTTTCTTGAAAAGTTGACAAGTATTTACCGAAATTTTGTGGTTTGAAAAAAAGAGCAGATTGATGCCTTCCCAAGATGGCTGCTTCTGGAAGCGTTTGGTGTATTTTCAATGAGTTAGTGAATTTTTCGAAAAAATTTGTTTGGCCACATCACGTCCGACATGGAAATTCTTCTTTCGATTGATCTATGAGAAAATGTGCAAAGAGGTTGAGAATTTATATATATTCCGATGTATTCCCAATGACAAAATGTATGTTTAAAAGACTGCATATTTTTTGTGCACCGGTGGTACGCCTATCACGTGGTAATAGCCATCGAGGACGTGATATGGGCAAAATATTTTGACGGAATTGACTATGAACTATGTCAGAATGAGTTTAAATTACAATAATACAGTTATAAAAGTTGTTCATTATGTGCACCAAGTATCATTTCATAAGTCTAGGGAGAAAAATTGATGGAAGTCTACGTGTAAATATATTTTTTTAATACATTTGTGTAGCCGCCGTCACGTCCCATATATGTATGTCGGACGTGACGCCCAGTTAGATTTTGTCTCATAAGAAGTATGAAAATGAGTGGAAGCATTATTTCTTTTGTTTTTTCTCAATATTTGCCTATTGTACTCTTTATGTAATGAAAAATTGAAATGATTATCAGATTCTTTTACGATCTATAGTGGTTCATTTTCATGTCGGATGTGATGCATGATTTTTCAAAACCATATTTGAAGTATAAGACTTGAACAAACCTTGGAAAAAATCACCTGGAATACTGAACAGAGTTATATTCTGTGGTATGATGAAAATAAAAATGGTTTTGAGGAAATCTTTTTTTCACATTTTTGGCAAAAATCTGATTTTGGTAATATTTTTGTTCTGACAGCCATCATATTAAGTTCATGGGCAAATTATCTATTCTAAATATAAGTATGAACAATAGTGATACAAAGAAGACAATTTTTCAAAAGAAATGTACCTTTTTAATATTATTTTATAGGTAGTTTGCTAATTTTTGTATTTTCTCTTTTTTCAGTTTTTAGGGCCATCCATGAAGTATGTAGGCACAATTTCCAAAATTTTCGACCCCACCAGCCCCGCCCTACCTTATATTTTTCACAATGATATACAGAAGTAGCGTATGCACAAAATTTTAACCCCCCTCCCCCCCAACCAACCCCCCTCAGTGCGTACATACTTCATGGATGGCCCCCCACATATCACCCTAAGTTGAAAGTATGGGGCGTAAACCCTTACCTCCCGAAGAGAGGAAATCTCATAAGGACTCATCTAAGGACTGGAGGAAAAAGGAGATGAGAAAAGCCAGTTTCCGCAAGCGGGAGGCGAAACGCAAGCGTCTAGAGAGGAAGAAAAATAAAACCAACTTGACGGACAAGGAAAAGGTTCGCCGCCGAAAATTAGATGCTGCACGGCATTACGCTACAGAAAAAGGAAAGCTGCTGCTGCACTGGAGGACACTGACACCAGTGATTCCGACAATGGCGTACCTGAGCCTGCTGGTCCTGCGCCGCCTCAAGTACCTGCTGATCCTGCACCGCCTCAAGTACCTGCTGATCCTGCACTGCCTCAACTACCTGCTGATCCTGCCCCGCCTCAACTACCTGCTGTTCCTGCACCACCTCTTGTACCTGCTGTTCCTGTACGGCCTCAAGTACCTTCTATTCCTGTACCTTCATTTCGGCTTGTAACACCACTTCCCAAGCTGCCTTCTTCATCCGATGAGAGTGAGGATGGTGGTTTTTTTCTACGCAGTCGTGTGTCCCAAGCACAACAGGCGGGCACATCCGGGAGTAGGCCTAAGAGCCTCCGGAGGGCTACGTCTGAAGAGACACGATGCAGTGGAGTTTCTCTGGCCTCACAGTCATCTCTGTCTCTGGCCTCACAGTCATCTCTGACTTCACAGCCGTGTCAGTCATCTCTTGCTTCACAGCCGTGTCAGTCATCTCTTTCTTCACAGCCGTGTCAGTCATCTCCGACTTCACAGCCGTCTCAGTCATCTCTTGCTTCACAGCCGTCTCAAAGTTCGCAGTCATCTCTGACTTCAGTGCCAGTAGCATCGACTCCAACCCCAGACCAGTGTCAGCGACTTCTTCACGACATAAGGTAAATAATATGCATTATTTTTTATTGTTGTTGTTGTCGTCGTCGTCATTCTTGCCGTCGTCGTTGTTGTTGTTTACATTGTTTGAAGTTATTTAATTCCATTGTTTCTTCTCTTTTAACTATTCTTCAGAAGTGTTTTTCTACGTGAAATGGAGAAGTGCTCCGCGGGAGAAAAGAATGGCTGAAGGTTATAATATAGCATGGTCATGCTAGGTAAATTTCTCTTTCACTACTGAACTACTACTAACAGGAAAGTAAAAGTCAAACTACTATATTGGAAATTCATAATTGTGCTATGCCTTTTTATATGACCTTTTAAAATGGCTCTTTTATTAAAATAATGAATACTCTTTTTTCTCAAATCCAAACCATCCAAATAAATTTTTACCAATACTTGCAGAGTAAATGGCAGTAACTACTCTATCTTTAATATGCACCCTAACTAAATTTCACTTACTTTATCCCCCTGAACTTTACAAGAGTTCTGCAAGATTTCTTGAACAATATTTCCCTCATTTGCACACTTCGCAATCCTCTGTTGAAGGGTCGAGCAGCCAGCGTACTCCCCGGAAGAACCACCTCTACTACAAACTACGGCTGGAGAGGGAGGCCCGTCATGTAGCAGAACGGGAGGTTGAGGCCCTACGTAAGCGGCTTCGACGACTGGAGTCGCAGAAAGAACCTGTTAAGGTGTCATATGAGGACTTCCTTGCTGGTCTGGGTAAGTACTTCTTTTCTTTACCACACGTGAAAATATGCAATACAAATTGTCAGTGAATATTCTTTTTGGTTATTGCATTTTTCTCTTTTCCAGGGACATCTCCTGACTTGGAAATCCTCACATTGAATCTTGTATTGGCTATTGCATTCTTCCTTTTTTCCAGGCACATCTCCGCACATGGAAATACTGCACTTTAAACAGACATAGCATTTTTCCTTAGCTATTGCATTTTTCCCTTTATCCAGGCACTACTCCTGAGGCTGTAGAGGCACAAGATGGCGATAGTGATGTCTCCAGTTTGGATGCGGCTGAGGACATCTCTACAGATGCACACAACGAGGTAGCTCCAGGCAATCTTCCTGAAGAGGATGCAGAGAACGAGGTAGCTCCAGTCAATGTTCCTCAAGAGGATGTGGTTCTTTTAACTCCAGGCAATGTCCCTGAAAATGATGTGGTTGTTTTAGCTCCAGGCAATGTCCCTCAAGAGGGTGTGGTTGTTTTAGCTCCAGGCAATGTCCCTGAAAATGATGTGGTTTTTTTAGCTCCAGGCAATGTCCCTCAAGAGGGTGTGGTTGTTTTAGCTCCAGGCAATGTCCCTCAAGAGGGTGTGGTTGTTTTAGCTCCAGGCAATGTTCATGAAAATGATGTGGTTGTTTTAGCTCCAGGTAATGTCCCTCAAGAGGATGTGGTTGTTTTAGCTCCAGGCAATGTCCCTCAAGAGGGTGTGGTTGTTTTAGCTCCAGGCAATGTTCATGAAAATGATGTGGTTGTTTTAGCTCCAGGCAATGTTCCTGAAAATGATGTGGTTGAGATACACCCAGGTATTGTAGATTTACAAGAGGTAAATGCCACAGGTGATAATGTCGCAGTCCCTGAGGCAACCATTTTTGATGCGGCCGAGATTGCAAGTAGGGAACTTAGAAAGGAGGGGATCTCCCCAAGTAAAGCTCCCTGTGTTTGGCGCAAGGTTGGACTTTATGAAACTTTTTGTTCCAACATGAAAAAACATGTGTCGGTAAAAAAAAATCATTGCTTTCTTCTTTGTCCTCCCCTGAGGAAGTGAAGTCTCTTCGTGCCCAGAAGCAGCTTGCAGCAGATATTGATATTGACCGACGAACAGTTTTATCTGGTCCTCGTGCACCTACTCTTAAACATAGAAAGTATAGTGGTGTAAAGAAAAATGTCATTGACTTCCTCACTAGATGTGAGCACTCCATTACTCTTCCAGGCAAAAAAGATGTTGTGAAAGTAAACAAGAGAAAGGTACAAAAAGTACAACTAACTGAGTTCATGTACATTCTTCATAAACAGTACAACACTGAATTTCCTAATGCAAAAGTCAGCAGATCTTACTTTTATAGTATCCGCAGGTCTGCCAAGTACATCCTTCCTGTGTCATGCCGCAATTGCAATGTGTGCTTGTGTGTTAAACACCAAAACTGTGCTCTCAAACTTTATTCTGTTAGAACACTTGGACTGCCAACACTTCCTGATACATTTGTGAAGCAGTCAGAAAATGTCATCCGTGAAAAACTCCTTGCTGCCCCAGAAGTCATTAAGTACCAGCAGTGGAAGCATGTTGAGGTCACCTACGGTGATCAGCAGGTGTGCAAAAAGTTGAAACTTGTTGACGAGGAGTCCGACAGGGACAATTTCACCACACAGCTTCTTAGCGACCATACTGTTATGTCACAGCATGTAGAGAAAGTGTATGCCCAACATGGGGCCGCACGCTTTGTACGGTTTGAGCTTCCACATACCCACTGTTCCATACACATGGATTTTGCAGAAAATTGGAAAATAAGTTATCCCTATGAGCCACAGCCAGCTTATTATTCTAAAGATCCTGTTACTGTTCATCCCGTAGTGATTCACTACAAGGATGACAATGTCACAAAGCTCCTCACTCTTGCTTTGGTTACTGACGACCGATGTCATGATGCCGGTGCTGTATTTGCCTTTCTTAAGGTGATAAATCAGGTTATTACCAACCAGCTTCCTTTCGTATCTTGGGTCCATTACCTGACCGACAGTCCCTCTTCTCAATACCGTAATAGAAAGATGTTCAGTGTCATTTGCAAGCACAAGAAACTCTTTGAGAGAGAAGCCACCTGGTGCTATTTTGAGTCCGGTCACGGCAAGGGTGCCTGCGACGGCATTGGTGCAGCAGCAAAGAGAATGGCCGACAATGAGGTCAAGAAAGACAACAACATTGAAAATGCAAACCAGTTTGCCGAGGCAGGGAATAAGCAAGAGGGGACATCTGTTCAGTACATATGCGTACTGCCAGCGACACTGAATTCTGCTCGTGAAGAACTGTCTTCTCTTACATGCGTTGCTCCTATCCCACGCACTATGCAAACACATGCTGTTGTTTGTCCAGAGGAAGGTGTTCTTTGTATTAGAGACATTTCGTGCTACAAAGCATGCTGCTTTGATGTGGAATCTGGCGTGTGGAAATTCACATGTCCTGGTTGGCAGAGGAGGGTTCCCCATTTTTCTTCGCCAACGCCAAGTCTTCCTGATGGTGATGCATCTGACGATGTGTCTTTGGATGATGAAGATGTCTCGCATGCTGAGTCAAATGAGGCAACTGTTTCTCCTACAGTTAGCGACACTGAAATCACTTACGAAAAAGAAAGCTGGTTGGCTGTCGTTTACGACAATGAATGGTACCTAGGCCAGGTGGAACAAAGCCGTATGCTAGATGGAGTCCTACAGTATGAGGTGAACTGTATGGAACAAACAACCTCTTCTCCACCAAAGTTTAAGTGGCCAGCCAGGAAAGACCTTGAATGGTATGACGGTGAGAGTGTCCTTGTTCTCCACCAACTTGCGAAGGAAGCACTCGCAGGAAGATTTACTTCCAGTTAACTACCAATGACTATGCAGCTATTGAAGCAGCTTTTTCTAAGTATTCAGATTAAATTACCACTCCATACAGTGAGCCATGTATTTAGAAGTTTCAGTATGTCTTTTCTCCTTGCCCCATAGCAGTGGTAGATTTACTGCTTCATCAAACTCCAATCCTTCTCATACCATGTCTATGAATGGGGTGAAAACCGTTACCTCTGGATGAGAGGAAATCTCCTAAGGACTCATCTAAGGACTGGAGGAACAAGGAGATGAGAAAAGCCAGTTTCTGCAAGCGTGAGGCAAAACGCAAGCGTGTTGAGGGCACTCAAGTTTCCATTTTTTTGTTTTAAACTATTCTTCAGAACTGTTTTTTTTGGTGTTCCCTAGCCCCTTACATATCACCCTATGTTGAAAGTATGGGGCGTAAACCCTTACCTCCCAAAGAAAGGAAATCATGAACTATTCTTCAGAACTTTTTTTTTGGGGCTTCCCTAGCCCACTTGAAAGGGTCTATTATCTCCTCTTTCCTATCCACTCAGATATGAACTCTTTTTCTATGTGAAATGGAGAAGTGCATGCATTTTAATTTAAATATTTCCCTCTTTTGCACACTTCAGGAAGTTTTGGGATATGGTTTCCCAAAGTGCATTGACCTCAGCTTATTTTTAATTTCGCTTGGTGTGCACGGTCTCAGCAACCCATGCGTCGACTCATCATAGTCGGAACACAAAAAACACTGCCATCTGTCAACGTCACTGGCAGCCTTTAGTTCTTCCAGAGCGGCAAGTACATCAAAAGAGGCGTGTATCTTCATAGCACGCCACACACAACGAAGCATCAAACAAGGGGGCTTCCCTAGCCCACTTAAAAGGGTCTATTATCTCCTCTTAACTATCGTTTTTTCTGCTCACGACCTCTTGCATCGAACAAAGGATGGGGCATCCGAGCATGCTCATCATCACAGGCAATACATATTTCGCAAAGCCATGCTTCACTTTTCCGAACTTTCACTAAAGTTTGCTGGTCCTTATCATCTAGTTCTATACGAAGGTGATAGAACTATTCTTCAGAACTTTTTTTTGGGGCTTCCCTAGCCCACTTAAAAGGGTCTATTATCTCCTCTTAACTATCGTTTTTTCTGCTACTTAGACAAGCTCTTTCTTGGTACGCAGTGGTAGATTGACTGCTTTATCAAATCCCAATCCTTCTCACACCATGTTTATGTGGTGTGGGAAGTAAAACATACTCTCTCTGCATAGCTCTTTCTTGGTACGCAGTGGTAGATTGACTGCCTAATCAAATCCCAATCCTTCTCACACCATGTCTATGTGGTGTGGGAAGTAAAACATACTCTCTCTGCATAGCTCTTTTTTGGCTGGTCGGCAGTGGTAGATTGACTGCCTCATCAAATCCTAATCCTTCTCACACCATGTCTATGTGGTGTGGGAAGTAAAACATACTCTCTCTGCATAGCTCTTTCTTGGTACGCAGTGGTAGATTGACTGCCTAATCAAATCCCAATCCTTCTCACACCATGTCTATGTGGTGTTGGAAGTAAAACATACTCTCTCTGCATAGCTCTTTCTTGGTACGCAGTGGTAGATTGACTGCCTAATCAAATCCCAATCCTTCTCACACCATGTCTATGTGGTGTGGGAAGTAAAACATACTCTCTCTGCATAGCTCTTTCTTGGTACGCAGTGGTAGATTGACTGCTTAATCAAATCCCAATCCTTCTCACACCATGTCTATGTGGTGTGGGAAGTAAAACATACTCTCTCTGCATAGCTCTTTTTTGGCCAGCCAGCAGTGGTAGATTGACTGCTTAATCAAATCCCAATCCTTCTCACACCATGTCTATGTGGTGTGGGAAGTAAAACATACTCTCTCTGCATAGCTCTTTTTTAGCCAGCAGTGGTAGTTTGACTGCTTTATCAAATCCCATAACTCATAAGTAGTTTATTATAAAATAAATAGAGGCAGTGCAGGATTATTATATTTTAAGTGCAGGATCAGCAGGTATATACATAGTATTAGAAGGTACTTGAGGTGCAGTATTTACTCTCTTGAGGGGCATTGCCGCATTAGTAAAATGTAAAAATTGTATTTTTAAAGTGTCAGAATTTGAATAAGTATTAAGCAGTGAGCTTCCATGGGAAGTTTATAATGCTGTTTTAAAAGTTTGTTATACATTAACATGTCACAAAGTATTACTTCATATATTGTCAAAGTTTTTTTAGCACAATAACGTCCGCTATTAAAAAATATCACGTCCTATATATCTATGATGTAAACCAAGAATGTCGTATTTCAATGAATATTAAGGGTGAAATTAGTTTTTTTTGCATTTAAAAGTATAGAGAAAAGGTTTGGAGACGTTTTTAAGAAATAAATATCATAAAAAAAGGTTGTTTACTCTATTATGAGTGGCATTAGAAGGAAGAGTTCACCATTTCTTTTAGTTTTTCCAGAAAAAATAAGAAAAAAGCAAGTTATAAGCATATAAGGTACTCTAATATGTTCTTGAATTGAAGCTCAGGTCTGTTTCTCCAAAACAACTAATATTTTTTTTAAAAAGCTCCATATTTCTTTTTTTTTTTTTTTATATAGAGTAAGCTTTATTTCGCATTAGATCTTATTTCCTAACAATCCGTTGTCTTTCCAAAAGTGTCTTATTTTCTAACAGCAATATTGCGTTTAGTTCACCTATTGTATTAGATATAGCATTTGTGTTTACATCACATTCATATTTCATCAATAGCATTTGTGTTTACATCACATTCATATTTCATCAATACCATTTTACGATGTAATTTTTTTTACCAATCATCAGTACAAATTCAATAACATCCCGTTTAACAAGTGGAAATTATGCTTTTTATGAATGTTTCAAGTACATTTCGATGTCTGTACATAGTTCTAGATAAAAGTTCAACCATAGTGTATTGTAACAGTATTCAAACATCCAATAAAAAAGTCATATAATGTGCTGCCTTAAACCTAGTTATTATAGACAATTTACCCTTTGTTGGGACACTAACCGTATCCTTCTAAGTAGTAAACATGAAAAGCGAGACATATAATGGTAACAAAACCCAAGAGGACGAGACCGGACAAGATACATTATTTTGGTATGAGTCACTGGAGTTACCCCTGACCTGGTGGAGTAAAGTTAACGCGTATGAAGGCTTCTGAACATCCTTGGAGAGAATCGAAGCCCAGTGTGTTTCACTGAATATTTTGCATTATAGTCTCCCACTTTTTGAACTTGTGAGGAGAGTTTTCTATATAACATATATATTTCTCCATACGTAGTTTTTCTCTGAATTCCAATGACCATGCATAAAGACAGAACTTACTGTCATAGAAAAGTTTTTGTCTATAAATATAGAACTTGATTAAGGAACTAATATAGTTTAGCCTGTGGGACAGAATACCAGAGCCTGAAAAACCCAGCAATATGTTAGTTCTCGTCCAGTCACCATTTATATCTGCAACCTCCTTCAACCATCGAATAGATTGAGACCAAAAGTCCCTGACTTTGGGACAGTCAAGGAAGAAGTGTTCTAAAGTGTCTTTTTCTTGACAGAAAGAACATATATCTGAAGGGACGATCTTTCTTTTGTATAGATATGAATTCGTAGGTATCAATCTGTTTATAATTCTATATTGGAATGATTGTAATTTCGTTTCCCTAGTCGTTTTATAAATGTGGGTAAAGATATTGGTCCATAAATGACCATCTGTTAGAGGTAGCCCATACTCTGTACACCAGTA
This sequence comes from Alentia gelatinosa, assembly GCA_950022655.1. Lineage (NCBI taxonomy): Eukaryota > Metazoa > Annelida > Polychaeta > Phyllodocida > Polynoidae > Alentia > Alentia gelatinosa. The sequence goes on from OX465585.1 coordinate 11,404,788, forward strand.
TTTTTGACTTGCAGGAGGTTTGGTTCTAAAAGAATTAAGAACATAGTAGATCTTTCTGTTATTACTTTTTCTGATATTGATAGCCACACGAACTGAATCGTTGATAAATAACAGATTCACCTCAGTCTTCACCTTTTGAAAGGATAATCTTGACAACCATGGGATACTTCTCCATAAGTGTAAAAGGTGTAGAAACGTGCATGGGACTTTATATTTTTGCCTAATTTCTATCTCAGACATGAGTCTACCATTACTTATAATATCATGTAGGGATACAATACCAGCTGATCTCCATGAGTTAGCCATATTCCCTGGTTTGTAAATTTTAATGAACTTGTTGTGCCACAAATACTCATACTGCCGATCTTCTTCCTGAATAGGAAATCTAATGTATATCTTATTCCAGATCTGGACTAAATTCCTATAGAACATAGAGTCACAGTGTTGCAGTTGAATGAGTCTTTTAGCTCTAAAAAATTCAGTAATCGTCTTGAAAACAGGCTCTTCTTCCGATTGAAGAAATTCTGGTAGTATGTAATCCCAACATGAGCGTGATTCATTACAAAAACGAATAATCCATTTAATTCTTGATACCTCATACATTGTTTCCAGATTCAACATATTAAGACCTCCTTCCTTGACACATTGACAGACCGTTGCATAAGCTAATTTGTTAACTTTGCTATTCCAGAGAAACTGACATACAATCTTTTTAAATTCTGAAAACACATAAGGCGGAGTATATATCAAAGACATTGGATACAACAATATAGGTATTACTCTGGCATTAATAACGGTGACTTTACCTTTCAGTGACAATTTTGTTGTTGCCCATGCTGAACAAATACTTTGACATTTCTCAATTTTATCTTCAAAATTCATTTGAGTATATTCGTCTTCCTTCCAAGCATTTTTGAACTTTATACCTAGAATATTCACCATCTGTCTTTCTACTATCGGACAGTTGGGAGGAAGGGGATCAGATTTTACCCCCAATTTCATAATAAAGGACCTGTCCAGAAGCCTGTACACCGACTGTATGTCCCCTAATAAACAAGTAACGTCATCTGCAAACATCGAGATTTTCACAGATCTATATTGCATTTCAATCCCTTTCACATCCTTGTTTCCCCTAATTGCAATGGCCGCTAATTCCACTAAGACAACAAACAAGTAGGGGGAGATACAGCAGCCTTGACGAGTTCCCCGGGAGGGAAAAAACCAATTAGTATGAAAACCAGCATTGGACACACATGAAGAAATATCCCTGTATATTAATTTGATCCAACTCAGAAATTCCTCCTCACATCCAAAGAGTTTCAGTGCATCAAATATAGCCTCCCAGGAGACCGAATCAAACGCCTTCTCAAAATCAAGGGCGAGCAGAATTCCTGCTAATCCATTTGTATTCAAATAATCTATAACATCTTGAATGATCCTAATGTTGGAGCCTATATAACGACCTTTCATGAAACCAGTCTGGTCATCATGAACAATCCCTCGAAGGGGAGATTGGAGTCTCAATGCTAAAGCTTTGGTTAGAATTTTATAGTCAGTGTTCAATAACGTAATTGGTCTCCAGTTCTTCAATTCAACTCTGCTTACTCCTTTCTTTGGAATTAACGAGATTATACCTCTTCGTTGTTCTGTACCTAACATCCCTTTGAACTTAGAATCCTGAAAAGATTCCATAAGAAAGCCCTTAATATGGCCCCAGAAGTAACGATAAAACTCAGGCGTAAGGCCATCAGATCCTGGGGATTTGTTAACGTTAAGTTTTTTGAGAGCATTATAAAGTTCAATATCCGAGATCTCTCTATCTAAAAAATCTTTCTCCGACTGGGAAATTTTTGGTATTTTACTGGGGTCTATTAACTTTTCTATGTTATCCAAAAGTGATTCTGATGTATTTCTGGTATAAACCTTCTTATAAAACTCTTCAATTGTAGACAATATTTTGATTGGATCACCCGTTTCGTATTGTCTGCCTTCCTCTACTATCGTTAGTTGGGATATGCATTTATTCATACAGTTCTTCTTAATTCTATTCAAAAAGTATTTGTTAGGCCTTTCTCCCTTCAATGCCCAATTAGCCTTCGACCGAAAGAGAAGGGCAAGGGTGGCTTTGCGCTCATAAAATTCAATGTCCTCTCTTAAAGTGTCGATCTTGTATTTTCTCTCATTCTCCTTTAAATCAGATAAATCATCAGTTTGTACCAGGCTTTCTAGTTCTTGTTGCATACTCTTCAGCTGCAACCTTTCTTCTCTTTTCCTTTTTTTAGCAAATTGAATAGAGATGTCCCTTAGCTTAAATTTGACAAAATCCCATCTCTGTGCCGGTTCTATTTCTTTAGTACTTATACGTAACTCTGATAATTCTTTTTTAACTAGTTCTACATACTTCTTGTCTGCCAACAACAAATTGTTGAGTTTCCAGAAGGAGGGGCCCCTAGTTTTTTGCTGTCTTTTTAACTCAAACGTAAGTAATGAGTGATCTGTACATGAAGCGGTCTTAATGTCCATCTTAAAAATTCTATTTTTAAAACATTCAGATATGAACCAGTAATCAATACGAGATGCAGATTGGGCTCTGTGAAATGTAAATCGTTTAATTGTAGTGTTCCTTTCTCTCCATAAGTCAACCAAATCATTATTAACTAAGAATTCCGATAATACTGTCCGGTATTGACGGGAGGTAGGGGGGGAAGAAGTGTTTTTCCTATCCAAGTTGGGATCTAGTGGTATATTAAAGTCTCCACCTATCAACATGGGTAATTCTTCAAAATTGTACAATTCTTCCTCTAACCGGCTAAGATTAATCAGTTGATCCTGGGGGGTACATTGAACTGGGCAATACGCATTAACCAATATTATGGTTTCCTCTTCAATAGATACCTGAACAATTAAAAATCTACCTTGTATATCTCTGACCACCTTGTCAATTTTAAAATCAAGTTTGCTCGAAAATAATACGGCCACCCCCCTTGAATTGGATACCCCATTAGAAAAAATCATTTCTCCCCCCCATTCGGTTTTCCATAAAAAATTGGTTTGATCAGTACTATGAGTTTCCTGCAGAAGTATAATATCAAAGTCTTTTCTCAGTTTATGGAAAAAAGTACGCCGCTTAATTGCCTCCCCCAGACCATTAACATTTATACTAGCAAATCTTATTTTATCCATGTTAAATGTATATAGAGTTCTTGTTCCCCCTTTCCCAAACAATCAGCGATCTTCTGTTCTTCTTTCTGTTGTAACTGATCTTCTTGTCCCTATTCCCCTAGCATCGTATCAACCTCAATAGCCTGATCTTTGAACCCATACCAAACAAAGAACATGTATACATCAACAACATATTTCACATATATCACACTTAAAACACAATAGACATTCAGGAATATAGAGCATGGGTAATACCCTTTCATAACCATGAAGAACTTGTTCTCATGTCAACAGACCTCGGCTGGGGCCCAAACATCCAAAACATTATGCTTTCCTTACAATACCTCATGTAAAGTAATGTCTCTTGTAATTGGAAACCACTGTTTATTTCCTCCTCTCCCTGTTGATTCTTGACGTATGGTGGACCCAGATTCGACTGTGGAAGCGAGTTCGTGTGATGGACATCCGAATCTAATTTTATCTGGCTGTCGCTGGGACGGTACTTCCTTCCATGAATACAAACTCTAATCACTGAACATTGACTTCTATAAACTATAATGACAGATATCATCTGTGGGAGAAAGGGACTGTCCATAACTATAGCCCTTAACTACAAGTCCTGATATTCCTCAACTGTAAGTCATTGAGCTATTACCGGGGGTACAGGCTTTTAACATACCTTAATTATAACTCAGAATTTGTCAATCTATTTGCTCTCTGAGGATAGCCATCTACCGAACTTGCTATATGCGTAGAGAGGCGTACTGACTTCAACAACCACAATTAGACAATCTGTATTCAGTATTTATACCCCATTTCAATTGGAAGTATGTAACCGTACAAAGGATTGCAACAGTGAAACCATATACATCATAAAATACAAATAAATTACCTCACAAAACAGGAATGAATAGCCGTCGACCGAACTTGCTATTTTAATAGAGAGGTATAGCATCTTCAGTAACTTTACTTATCTAATCGATCTTAAATGTCTATAACACCTTCCCATTTGAAAGTAGGTTACTGTATAAAAAAATGGAACTAATTGACCGTATACTTCATTAAGTACCTATCAACTATTTCACAATAGATGAAAAATAGCCATCAACCGAACCTGCTATTTTAGTGGAGAGGGAAGGCCAGAAGGTACCCAGAGTCTGGCACTGTTTCACCAATTTTGAGATGTTTAGGAATATCTAAATTTTGAAATCACTCCCCGTCAACCGAACCAAGGGAGGATTAAGCCAACTGGTGGGGCTACTTAGAAGGGATTGTTTTTCTTTTTTACTACCTTCACCATTTGACGTGCCCATTGGTGGAGTAAGAAATCTGAAGGGTGTAGCCCATCAGACAGCAAAGAATACACTGGCCTAGCAGACCCTCGCCTGTTAGGGTGAACATATTGCGAGACCCACGGAGTTGGATTTACTCCGTCTTCATTCAGACGGACTATAAATTTGTTCAAGGATACCACTCCCTCATCAATGACAGCCTGTTGGCCCTCAATTCCATGGCCTGTATAGCGCTTGTAATCCAAGCCTGTCATCGGGGCAAAAATTACATTTGTGTGTGGCATGAGATGCATGAAATCATAGTTCACTTCCCACAATGTGTTTGTCAATTCCCTCTCCAAATCTAAAGATGTGGGGAACAACATTGAAATGTGCGGGCCATTTTTCGTGGTGATATCATTAATGCCTGCCATAAATATAAATTGGTGATCTGGGTAAAGTCTATGGAGACGAACAATTTTATGTGCCACTCGCCGTATTGTCGCCCCCGGGTTGGCATTGACCGTTATTACAGTCTGGGAGTCGTTGTTCTCCTCGATATACTGTTGGAGGTATTTGCCCCTGGAGTCAGTCACTACGATAACAGATGTGTTCATGGTGAAAATATAGATATATTCTTCAAAATATCAAGCAAATGACTCATCTGGCAGGGAAAGGAACGTCCCTTTGTCTTCAACAGCCTTCCGACCACCTGAATCATATCAATAATGATCATGCCATCAAAAACAAACAGCCAAAGATTTAGACAGTGAACTATGGGACTTTGCCCAGGACAATGACAGGGACATCTGTAATTCTTCGAAACTGTAGTCAATACTCAATCATCTGGATTCGATAGAAGACGACGTGTTTTCTCGAGTAGCTTACCGAGATGATTACTGCCGGTGACAACACCGTTGCGTCGGAGGTCGCTAAATGTTTTGCCAGCCGCCCAGAACGAGCTGCGTGTAGCCTCGAGCAGTGGGAGGTCTTTTGTAGCCAACAATTTATCACCTAACTCCTTGTTTTGCTCAAATTTGGCCTTGAGGATCCTCTCCATTACCTCCAGAGCCTCATTCTTCCAGTTCGCCGAACTTTTTATCGTGTCCCCTATCGCTTTGATCTTATATGGATCACCCTCGTGGAGGATAAGACTAGCGGCCTGAACATTATTTGCCGATAGGGCCTTGTGGTGGGCATAAGCCTGTTCGGCGGAAGTATAGTCTCGTGTTCCGAGTTTAAATCTAGCGGGATAAAAGTTTGACAAGGGAGAGAAACAACCCTGGAAATAGATAGCATCATCCTGGCAACGGGTGAAAACTTTCTCGAGTGAGATCTTTTGTGGCAAATGTCCCAACTGGCCTGGGCCGTAGCTGAGCCCATCCACGGTGAGCGTGTCTCCTACCACCCGTACATTTATTTTCTTGTCCAACGCAAATTCAAAGACCGTTCTCAATATTGCTCTATGTCGTTTAGTAGAAGGAGTAAGATCCTCTGAAATCCAAATATTTTGGCAAGCTGGGTGGTTTTTGATATGGTTCTTACGATAAAAGATCTCATCTTTCATCTCTAGGCTGAAAAAAGAGACCTTGACATCACGGGGGCGGCCTGAGGCTGAGAACTCGCCTATCCGTTTCACTGACTCAAGGTCGTAGGCTTCGAGTGTGATGCCCATGTTAGAGACAATCTCAGATATTGTCAGTTTTAGCCTCTCGTTACGTCGCTCACGGATACCTGAGAAGATTAAACTATGTTTGTTTAATGCATTCTGGAGATTGTTGAGCTCATATCTCAGTTTATTGTCAGCATTTAGTGTCTTATTGGACAAACCATCAACACTACTCAATTCACCCAACTTGTCGACCTGCACTTTCAAATCATGCAATGCTTTATCGTTTTTTTCGATGAGTTCCTTATTTTCTTGCAACGAGAACTGTGTGTGTTCCTCTTTGTCCAATAAAACCTGAATATTATGTTTGTTCTCAGTTGACCTGACATCCGTTAATCCTAACTCATATTGAATAGATTTGACCTGACCTTCTATCCTATCAACAGTATCTTGCAGGCCCCCGATAGCCTTAGCCGAATTGCTGATCTTTTCAATACATTTTTCCATCTTTCCTAATCGTATTAGAACTGAATCTATTTTTTTTGAAAGAGTATCAGTCTTGGGTCCATATTTCTTAATTGTGATGAAGACAGTGGAAGTGACTCTTATATCACGTCCATTATTAAAAAAATCACGTCCAAGAGATTTATCATGTGGACACGAAATGTGGTATTCCTAGGAATATTCAGGTGAAAGTTGTTTATTTTTTCATTTCAAAGCATAGAGAAAAGGTTTGCAGAAGGTTTTCAGAAGAAAATGTGAGAATATTTTTTTCTTTCCTATATCCTGTTATAGATGAGAGGCAAGAGTTTCAAATTGTTGACAGTTTTTTCAGTTTTAAAGAAGGTCATTGGCATTTAAGGTAGTCTTATATGTGCTTAAATTGAAGCTAAGGTATGTATATTGAAAAAGAAACAACAACTTTCAACAAGTTTGTACCGATTTGGGATTTGTGATGAAGAAAGTGGAAGTCACTCTTCTATCACGTCCATTATTAAAAAAATCACGTCCATCAGATCTATGATGTGCACACTAAATGTGGTATTTCGAGGAATATTAAGGTTCAAGTTAATGTTTTTTTCATTTCAAAGCATAGAGAAAAGGTGTGCAGACACTTTTTAGCACAATGTGTAAGAAAACCATATTCTTTGCCGTGTTCTGAGTGGCATAAGAAACAGTAGTTGTACATTTTTGGTAGTTTTTCTTGGAAAAAAGAAGGTCATTGGCATTTAAGGTAGTGTCATATGTGCTTAAATTGAAGCTAAGGTATGTATATTGAAATAGAAACAACTTTCAACAAGTTTGTACCGATTTGGGATTTGTGATGAAGAAAGTGGAAGTCACTCTTCTATCACGTCCATTATAAAAAAAATCATGTCCAACAGATCTATGATGTGCACACTAAATGTGGTATTTCGAGGAATATTAAGGTTCAAGTTAATGTTTTTTTCATTTCAAAGCATAGAGAAATGGTGTGCAGACACTTTTTAGCACAATGTGTAAGAAAACCATATTCTTTGCCGTGTTCTGAGTGGCATAAGAAACAATAGTTGTACATTTTTGGTAGTTTTTCTTGGAAAAAAGAAGGTCATTGGCATTTAAGGTAGTCTTATATGTGCTTAAATTGAAGCTAAGGTATGTATATTGAAAAAGAAACAACAACTTTCAACAAGTTTGTACTGATTTGGGATTTGTGATGAAGAAAGTGGAAGTCACTCTTCTATCACGTCCATTATGAAAAAAATCACGTCCAAGAGATTTTTAAACCTTTTTCCTAGAAGCTATTAGGTGAAGAAATAATGCATGGTACATGTTGTAATTAGACATAAATAAGGTATATAACCTATAAAAGTATTTCTGTTATTTAAAAACGTGACACTTTTGTATTCAGATAGTGACAGGAAAAAAAAAATCATTTTGTAATGCCTTGGAGAACACCTTCTGTATGTGCATCTTTGAGGCAGCACAGAAAAAGATTGCATAAGTAGTTCATTATTTCCACTTGTCTATGATATCAGACTATGCTTGACATACTGGGTACAAACTTGATGTCTTACAAAAAATAAAATATATTTCTCTATCATCAACTTTTGTATGAGTGTTTTTTCATATGTCGGACGTGACGGCAATAATATTTACAATTTTTGCAGCCTCACAAAAACTGACCCCCCACTAATATCCCAGTTGAATTATGTTTTCCTAAAACTTGAAAGTGTATATTTTGCACAAAAGTAAAAGAAAATTTGGTTTGGGCAAATTTTTTGTTTTTACCCCTTTTTTACCAAAAGTACATTTTCTGGTGGAATGACCCATATACGTCACTATAGGCCTATGTGGGGAGTATCGATCTAATTAGGCTATTGTCAGTGATGAATATCAGGGTATTTTCCTCAAACAACCCCCCCCCCCCTGCCATAACTAGCCTAATGAACGCTCCCGTCACTACAATGATTTGATGTATGACAACCTAGAGTACTGGTATATCAAATATTGTAGATGGAAATACTTTTGAAATAAGAAAAAAAAAACATCCTTACAAGTAGGCCTACCAGAACCCCCCCCCCCCCTCCCCCACCGCCCACCATGGAAATACCCACCTAAGTCCCCGCCTACAAAAAATGTGCTCATCCGCAAGTAATGAACTCCCCTTTATTAAACGTTATCTACCATCAATTAAACCAACTCCTAAGTTCATAGTGTCATCAGAATAAACCATGAATATCATGAGATGATGACTTTGTGAAAATGTTGGTAGGGCCTATAGGGCCTAACAGTCTGAAGTGGTGCATCGGTCCGTGGTACATCCGTCCACTGTATGATTCGAGACGTGAGCCTACACTTGTCGCACAACTGTAGGCCTACCATGGCCGTTTTCGATTGGTAGTAGGGCTATCATATCTCTGAGGATTATCTGACCTCTGACAGTCTTATTCTATTTGTGATGTAACAATAACTTGACTATTCTTTTCCAAAAGTGAATAAAAATCATTGCTAAAAATGAAGTAGGTGGATGAAAAGAGGAAATTGAAATCTCAATTCCAATGGCGAAAATTTGTTTTAGGCCTATGTGTCATCTGCATATTCTGAAAGATTTCAAAGTATTACACTTAAAACAATACTTGCATATGAAATGTAACTTTATCAAATCTTAACAGCGGAATTTACCAGCACCGATTACTTTGGACCTTTTAGAATACAAAAGAGGCTATGGTTGTATTAGAAGTAGCCTATATGACAAAAGCACCAGTTGATGATCAAAGAATGAAACCTATAGGCCTACCCTAAATATTCAACATTTGGCCAACTTAGAACATTCTAACGAGCTATTCTTTTCTGTATTACTTATCACCCACAATCTTTATATCGTCACTTGAGCACACTTAGGCCTATGCAAGCTACTTAATAAATATATTGAATAAGATACATAAAATCATACGGTATATTAAGAGAGTATTGTTCATGCTTATTCCATGGTGCCGCCTTAGTGGATGTACAATGTTGTCAATTATTGCAAAATAGAGCTTTAAGCATAATACAGGGTTACTACTTACAAGGACAAAGAATCGATGCATTGCATGAGAAGTTCCATATAGACTACCGGTACCTTGATTGTAGAAGAAAGATGCAATTCCTGTCAGTAGGCCTAATATTCAAACTATCCAAAAGGCCTGAGTTTATATATAGTAGGATTCGGAGAACCAGAAGTGATACACAAATTAAGTTTATTCTCGGTCAAGTTAAGACGAGTAAATACCAGCGTTCACCGTACTACCGAGGTAGCAAGTTATTGGACACTCTTGATCATAGTAGGCTACGCAGCGGTTAATAGCTAAGAAAGAGTTCAAGGTATCGGTAAAAATAGCTATCAATGTATGAATGGACATAATTTGTACAGTCACTTCATTTACCCATCCTTCTCATCACCTTCCCATTGTATTTCCTGTTTTCCTGTATTGAAATGTGTATCCGTGACGTTTGTAATTGCTTGGATTGAACTTCCAGTGGAAGATCTGTCTCATTGGATAGAACTGGTTGGAATAAACCAAACAAATATATCAGACATAACCCATAGATTGAAAAGCAAACATTTAAAACTTCATTCCGAAAGCTAGAAGTTTGGTTATTTCAAAATATAGTTTAGTTGTGGTGTTTTTTCCTCAACTATCTGTAATAAAGATTTCCAAATGGTCACGCGTTTTAGACTGATGCCTACATATGAAAAAAGAATTGGAGATGTTGTTTATAGAAACGCAGGATCTCATCAGGCAATATTCCCTCACTTATTATCAAACACTAACACCCCCTTTGAAAACATTCATTCAATCATCTTTATTAGACTTAGCTGTTGGTATGTTTGATTATTACATTTAGTTTGATTTTTTAGATTTGCCCCTCAGTATACGGTATTTTTCATCACGGTGACAGTGACCTCAGAGCATAAATATCAGTCAATGTCAAAATGTTCCCATACTATTATGTACTGCCTTTGACATAAAACAAATTATTTGCAAAGTCATAATTTCTACCAAACTTACTGGTTGTAAGTAAATATTTTCCTTAAAAAAATGCACGTGTATGTTTATCGATCTCCAATCTGAAGGGTGCTTACTCCAAATTCCAATGCCTATGTAAGATCTGTTCACTTCAATGGAGGTGTTAGATGGAACAATCTGAGCCCGCTCGTAAGAAACATAGACAATTTGAAAATAGTTTAAACTGGTAACAAAGGCATCTATGAAAGAAAAAAAAAGGTTACCCTAGCTGTTCATGATAACTTGGATGAATAGACAGGTAAAACATAATGTGTTGGATTTTTATAAAACTACTATATACATAATGTTTTGCTATCTACTTATGGCTGGACCATTAAAACCAGTTTATTGTAAAGAAGAAGAAAACAAAAAAAAAGAGTTCCGTGCCACTTTATTGAATGTAATCACCATGATGGGATCAAAGAAAAACATAGTACAAACAAGTATTCAATAATGAAACATGAAACCAAAAAAAATCTATAATGTGCACATGACAACGCTCGAGGATAATTACTCCGTAGCGGTTATGATGTTTAGGCTAATTTGGACTTCTTAGGGATTGGTGTGTGTGTTTGGGGGGGGGGGGGGGGGGGTCTCCTTTACGCCATTTAGCCTAGAGATAAATCCTAGAATTGAGCTACTAGTCGTCGTTCTGTACTATTGGCTCCATCCCCTTTAATATAAGAAAGGAAAGAAATAATGAAAGAATGAAAGAAAAAAGAATCAGACAACTGATATGAACTTGACGAAGCAGGTAAAAGGCGCACTACGGTGATGTGAATCTAGCGCGCTGCATGGCCATCTGGTGGCTTCATGGTGAACTACTGGATCTAGCATGTAAGTAGTGTATGAAGTCAGGGGAATGAATGTGGCGTAATATCGTAAAACCGGATGAGTTTTAATCTTGGCTCCCGTATGCCACGACTGGCGTTTGGCATAGTGATATCACGAGGCGGAGCCGAGTGGTATCTGAAACCAAACGCCAGGAGGTGTTTACCGTAATTTGATGTTGAAGCCAAGTGAACACCAGCATCTGGTGGCTTCATGGTGAACTACGGAGGCTAACATGTAAGTAGTATATGAAGTCAGGGGAATGAATGTGGCGTAAACTGTGGTACGGCACTGTCCCACAGTTATATGTGAATGCCCTCAGCATTTACGGTGTAGAATTTCACAGAAAGAAACTGGTGTGTGTGGCTTGATGGCAATATTCGTGCTGTACTAATATGCCATCAGTCACTTGATAAATAGGAGTTTTAGTATCAAAGAAGAACTATGTAATTGTACCTGTATGGAATGATTACTGACTTTTAGATCAGTGTATTTTAAAGCCGGCCCCACCTACCACGATGGTCTACGACATACTTCCCGATAGCTACGATTTGAAATGGCCAAATCGTGACCTATCGGGAGGTCCCCGATAGTTTAAAATCGTGGACATGGTTTGAAATCGTAGAGCGTAGAAATGCCTTTGGAGGACCAAAAACATAAACCATGGTCACGATTGCCTCACGATTCAATCGGTGTACCAATTTAGATCTCAGGCAGAGTTTTAATATTGAAATATATTATAATTTTAGAAATATTTAATGAATCTGAATATTCATTTAGAGGTATTTACAACATATTATGATATTATTTTCCAGACACTAAAACAATCAAATTGAAGAATATAACTGTGATAGAATCATAATTCTGTTATGAAACTATTATTTTTAGACACTTAGACTTCCTCAAATAATATCATATTTACAGGGATTATGCATCTATGTACGCCCTACCTAATTCCAGAATTTCATAATTTTCCGTTAAGTATTTCACCACAAAGAGATATTTTCCCGATAAATCACACACAATACCCTACAACAGGCTACGAAAATTCCAACATGTTGGATTTAATCGGGACCTCTACGATTGACGTTTTCTATCGCAGCCTATCGTGAGGTATCGCAGACGGCATCGCAGAAACCTGTTCCACCTACCACGATTTTTGCTTACCTCACAATAGAATCGGTATGGTGTCGGGAAGGCAGTCGTAAGGCCTATCGGGACCAGAATCGTGGTAGGTGGGGGTCCCCTCTTATACACACTGACATAAAAAACGGAGGTTTGTATCCATACGGATCTGAATGAGGTAATCATGGAATACAGATACAATCACATTGTTCTCCAATTATCATATGCCTTAGAACCTCCGTAAATATTCAAATTTTACCTTAATTTGATGTTGAAGAAAGTCAACACCAGCATCTGGTGGCTTCCTGGTGAACTACGGAGGCTAACATGTAAGTAGTATATGAAGTCAGGAGAATGAATATGGTGTTTACCGTGGTACGGCACTGTCCCACAGTTATATATATGTGAATGCCCTCAGCATTTACGGTGTAGAATTTCACAGAAAGAAAGGGGTGTGTGTGGCTTGATGGCAATATTCGTGCTGTACTAAAGTCCAAAATTGGCGATCATCTGCAGAAAACAAAATACACCATCAGTCACTTGATGAATAGGAGTTTAAGTATTATAGGAGAACAATGTAATTGTACTTGTATGGAAAGATAACTGACTTTTAGATTGGTGTAAATATGCACCTCCATCTTCGACGTCGGTGACGTCGGTGTGTATTTACACCGATCTGAAAGAGGCAATTATTGAATACAAATACAGTCACGTTGTTCTCTTATTATCATATATGCTTCAGAACCTCCGTAAATATTCACATTTTACCGTAATTTAATGTTAAAGCCAAGCCAACACCATAGGCGACAGAGATTATCAATTTTTCCCTTACGGACTAGCTCTTACCAAACAACCTGTCATCCCCTTCTCTTACGGCTCTTGGGCTGTTTCTAGCGGCTACCCCTCAAACTAGCGTGTGGCCCTATAATGGACTATACCAATCTGGTCGTCATAATCACTGCTCTGTGACTTCGGAGACGTTTTAGAAACTCCCATAATGATCGACATGTGTAATGGCCTAATTTCTAGATATCTAATATGGGGCTTTCACCTGATAGAGTTTGAATGAAAACCAGTAACAACAAGTTCAATCGACTAGATTCCATTCAGGTGGCACACAGACAGACTGTATAAGAAAGGCTCAAATACACTCGCCTAGCTGAGGATAGTTTTGCCCAATCTTTCCGCTATTCATAGAGACTATGATTAGGGATAGTAGTCTAGGATTTCAAGCATTCGGAGATGTTTTATAAACTCCCCAAAAACGAGTAACAATGTGTAATGACCAAATATCGAGGTATCTAATGTGGGGCATGCACGCAATACGGTTTGAATAGCTCAAATATGCGAAATCTATCGATAACTACAAGTTCATTCAACGAGATCTGCAACTGCCGATATAAAGACACGTCACACTAAAGCGGTCTATGAAGTGTTGACAACATACGGTGTAATGCGAAAATTTGTTACCCTGCGAAAAACATTTTATCGCCCACTAGTATTTGGTGCGCATGTGCAAACATGCGCAGTGTTGAAGTCCACGATTGGAGAGTGAAAAATTTGCCGAAATTAAGCATATTACGACATATCACGACATGTAATTCTCATGGTGAAATACTATTCTTTTCAGTTATTTACATTAAAATCAACTTAAGATATTAGTATGGCCAATAGTCTGTGATATCTGAACGGGAGAATGTGTGTAGACGCATCTACGCATATTGAGTAGGTGATAAAACAAGTTTTTCGCAGGGTAACCACTATTCGCAGCACAACGGCTTAACTCGGCAATGCAGGAGAGTGAGTCAACTTGTTGTTATCACTTAATTTTGCATATTTAAGCTAGTTAAACTGTATCACATGAATGCCTCATGTTATATACCTCAACATCTAGTTGTTGCGCACTTTTTCACATTACAGAAAGTTTAGGAGACGTCATGGATATCAGCCATGTTTTAATTTGCCACCACACCTTTTCTGTCAGACTCTCGTCCAATCAGATTGCACTATTTCAGGTTTAAAACACTCCTATGGCCTATCCAAAGGCAACCCATAAAAGAAATTATGGAGAACCTTGCTGGTATGATAATAATATAACACCCGAAGCTGCAGACCGTATTCATAGTGAGTTTGTATATAGGTATATTATGATGAGCCAGTCACCTCATTCGGCTATCTCTGGGTGGCATTATACAAAATGTTAAAAAAACCATGTTTTAATCAGTAAAATATATTCCATAGAGAAAAATGAAGTCGAATAGTGTGTTACATATAGACATTTTATTTGAAAAGTCAGGTTATCCTTTCCATTCACTGCTCTTCTCCTATTTTCCAGCACTTTCACTCACACATCCACCCAGACATCTGCTACTTGCATTAAGCTGACAACACATATTCTGTTTACTTCATTTAATGTCACAACCTTGAACTCACCTGTCTGTCACCTAAACGGTAATGTAGTGTTTGCTGTACAGGTCAGGATTAATCACATATGACTTTAAAACATGGTTCCATTTTCACTCGCTGCACAACCCTGGCGCTGTGATCATTCTCAAAATGGCGGCAGCCTTTGGTCATGACTATACGTCGACATATTTGCCTTTCCTGTCATTCAAAACAACCCATCATTTCAACTACCGTAATTTCCTACCAGCCACTTCTTAATTAATAGTATTGAATAAGTTATTTGCATATTGACTTACCGTATCTGAGTGTGGTTAATAAGCTTGGAATTGTTATTGAATCTCCAAAAGAACCATAAGTCACACGACACTGATTAAAGCAGCTGAGAATTTATACAAGGGGGCAAATGAATACCAATTGAATACTCATGCAGATATATATTGTTTGATTTTGTGATACAGTATGGCTAATTTGATGATAGGATAGTTATTAGATATTTGAAATATCTTTTTTGTACCAAAACAAAAAAACAGTCAAAATTCGTGGTTATGTGGTGTAGTGTGGTGACTATATCCTTTGAGTTTCATCCATCTGTTTGGCATTTCATAAAAACAAAAATTTCAGTAAAACACGTATTCCCTATTATTTCCCTGTAAATAGACCAAATTCATGAGGCCTGCTATTCAGAAAGTAGATTATTATTTATATTGCAACAAACATGTATGTACTCTTAATGGTAAAAGAATTTTGAATGGACAATCAGCATTAATGGTATGTCCTTGCTATATACCAATAGAACATCATTTATTGAAGTATTATGTCGATACCTATGACAGTAAATCATATTATAGTAATGACCAGAGCGAAGAAGAAACATATTCCTGGAATTAATTCTTTTTAGATAATCTGTCATATTTTCATTGGGAATTACGTGTTTCGAAGTGCAAGCATCAGCATAACAATATGTTAAGATCAGTTTCAATATCCAAACGATGATGCGTTTGTTATGCATGCAATGTACACTATTTAAGTCCTGTCTCTTCTCTATCATCATACCTCCATTTTTATGTATTATGTACTTGACAACATATATCGGAGGCAAACTCCTTTATAACCGGGACATAACCATTACTTTGTGTTAACAGGAGTTTGAACTATTCTTGACCGTGTGGTATTATCGTAAAACTGGATGAGTTTTAATTTTGGCCACCGTATGCCACGACTGGATTTTAGCATAGTGACTTCATGAGGCGAGGCAGAGTGAAGTCCAGAGCCAAAACTCAAGAAGTGGCATGCGGTGGCCAGGATTAAAACGAATCAGGGAGCTGTTTCAAAAGTCGAATGAAGTCTCGCCAGCAGCACGTCGCATTTGAAAGTGAGAGGCCGCAAAAGCGAGCAGCACTTTGAATCAAAGCGGCAGCAAAACCACTACCAATACCCAATAGCGAGCGGCACTTCCACCTCGACAGCGACGCTTCAAGTGCCATTGTTAGCTCTAGCTTTGGCAGTGAGTCCTCTCGTTTAGCACCCTCCCGACTTTTGAAACAGCTCCCAGGTTTTGATTTTATCCTACCCCGTTTCCTCGATTTTGGAATATTACATGATAACAATTTTGTATGCCACTAGTGGCAGACAAAACTCCGTATGCCAGTCAGCGTGGCATACGGAAACTCAATGTTAAGCCTATGGGATTTTACAGTAGGGGTAGGATAATATTCAATTCCTGTGTTTTGATAATAAGACTGATATGATAACAAACAGTTACTAATGAGATAAGTATATTTCAACATAAATCATCAACTCTAAGTCACCTTCACGACGGCTTAGGACGATCACAACACAGTTCTGCGTTAGGCAGGCCGAGAACTACACTTCTTTGTTCTCCATGTAATGACTATTGGCTCAAGGATAAAGATATTACTTAAGGCACGCATAAAAATGACCAGTGTTGATAATGGTATGAATTGAAGGTCCAATGGACCAAAGCAATAGTGTATATAGAAGCTGATTTGTCTCGAAATAAGACTTACAATATCAAGTCAGCACATTAACCCTTAATACATTTATGTTTGAATTTCTCTCTGTGTAAAGAGTCGTAGAAGAATGATGAAAATTGTTGCCATGAGAGATAAAGTCTAATATGTTGCCGTTTGAATCTTCTTCATTACTATCCTATGATACCTTTAGGAACAGCTTTCTAGGCATAGATTACCAGGGTGGGTGCCTAAGTTTTTTTCATAAGAAATATAGTTCCGAATATTGTTGTTCAAGAAAAGGGAATCTGTAATGTTGAAAATCAATTGAGGTTTTTTGTTGTTATTTAGTTTTTGCATTGGTTGGAACTAGAAGTGCAATTTGCCTCGTATCTTAAATCTGAATATCAATTGAGGGAATGAATTTTATTTAAAAAAAATAAAAAAATAAAAAAATTTCCCTCGTACACTTTCGTATGTTTTATCTGAAAACAACGCCATGTTTCATCAAACCATCGATTGAGGACAGCTTGGTGCAATGAGGTAGATCCATCTACTACTCCCCCATGTGCTTTCTTGATATCAGGCTGCTTCGCTCTAGACTATTGCCCAAAGATACCAAAACCTATTAGGGAAACCTCCATCATGTTACTGAAACATGATCTTATACTGTCGTGCAATAACATGCACATCTGAGTTGAAAGGAAATACAAATACTGACATTTAGTGCCATTCAGTGGAAATTGGAAAGAAACTGCCACAAGCCTGCAATAAAAACCTAAACACATCGTTATGGCTTAACCAAGTAGGCTTTGCTTTGACTATGTATAATTACCTAGGGGTGTTTACATCAGTATTTTCTGAAATTCTAAGACTAAGTCGTTAGCACCAGCAAGTCGGATTAAATAACAATTCAGAATACCATCATTCGTCAGTTCACAAGCCACACATGCATCCATTCAACAGACCTATGTACATGATACCTCCCCGTCCCGATTCGTCCACACTTGATGCACATATAGACCCTCCTCCAGCCCATGTTACAGCCGTTATCAACATTGTACATGGACATATTTCAAACATAAATGCATGGGACCCGATGAACCGGCCCGGTCGCTACACAGTAGCAGAAGCCTTTTTTAAACAGAGGAAAATCTAGGTTGTATCCCAGAGGCAGCATCCAGCATGATGAAAATCTATATTCAAATGTTTCCTCCTTCTGTTTTTTTTCTTCATCATTTCTATCGCCATTTGATTCTACTGTGTTTTAACAACACACAGATGAATTATCTTATATATGTATGTCATATATATACCATGGATTACAAATCAGCGGGAGTCTATAGTTTGATAGAATCATCCACCATTCCCAGGGAACAACAATTTACTGTTTTATTTTTTTTTTGCATCACATCGAGTGCTCCGGCTTGGAAGTACAGATGCCTCCCTCTCTTCATTCACCCCACCGGAAGTGTCCACGCGGCGTTCATTGTGTATGGGGGCGGAGAATGTGTATGGAGAGTGAGGGAGTGACGGGGGTGGGGGGGTCAGCGCAGGACCACATCGGCGTTTCCCACGGCGTGCTTTCCCACTGTGGAGGAACCGTTCACATGCCACATCTCCTTCGTGTGCCGCCCGCGGAAATCATTCTCCTGCAGCTCCCCGAGGTTCGTCGGCAGCGCCATGTACTTCAGCTGTCCGTCCGATGGCGGCGCCTTAACCTCCGCCCTGGAGAGTGGACCCCCGACCTTGACCTTGGGCCGGTCCGGGATCACCACAGCGTCCTCCATGACCGCGCAGCTCGTGTCGGCAGCGTCCGTGTCACTATCCCCGCCGCTAGGGCACTCCCCGTCCGACTTCCGGTTCAAATGGTCTCTGACGTCATCGGTGAGTACCACAGAAGCGGATGTGACGTCACCGTGATGGTAATCCACGCCCTTGCCCGACCAGCCAACATGATGAGGCATGAGGCTAAAGAGCTCGGCCGCACCGGAAGTGGACATGGGGGAGGGGATGTTGACGCCACTGCTGCCTCCAGAACGAGGCTCCTGCATGATCATGCCCTGCAGCTGAGTGTGCTCGCTTGTGGTGCGCAGACGTAGTTTCTGGTGCGACTGTTTACTGGGGATAGACACCTCCTCGTTACTCTCTATGGCTACGGCAGAGAGGGGAGCGTCTATGCACGGTTTGATCAGAGGCACGTTAGTCCTTAATAAGTCCACGAAGTCGTCGACGATCGGCCGCTGCCGAGGGTCGTACTCCCAGCAGGACTGCAGCATCGATTTCCTGAAAAAGAAACGAGGGATTTCATATGGAAATGCTAAGAAGCACAGTAGGTCATGAATATTCACAACGTCTTTTGTAGTGGCCAAACCTCCATACATAAAACGATGCTGAACTGTAGCCAGTATACCCGGCCCTGTCTCAAACAGGCTAGGAGATACGAAAATTATAGGATCAATTTTTGTTTTCAGCATGGCTACAGATAAAGCTTGACAAAAGACACATAACTGAGTAAATACATTTAAAAAGAAGTACAGGTTTGTGTTTTTCTCTGCACGAGAATCTCCCTCTCGTGGTGATTGAGTCTCCATGCCTAGATCTGGTTCACTCTGTCACTATGCGCAGGAGAAACTCCAAGCATATCCGACAGAATTGATAGAATTTTACTCTAAATAATAGCATGGTACACTATTTATTACTGACAGGAATGTGCTAGATTACGATATTAGTTCTACCTGAGTTGCTTTTTGTTAAATCTCTCCAGTGCAAACCCTGGCAACTGACCGATTTTTTAAGTTACAATATTCGTTGAAATCATTTACAGTGAGTCTGAATACATCGAGATTTTAAAAGCATTAATAAAGGGATGATATAGAATATCAATACTTAAACCAGGAATGTAGATATTCGATTTGAGGAATGAGATGAGGGGTTTATTTCTACATGATGTTGATGAAGGTTATGAGATATACTACAAGCTCGATACTCGCTATTAGCACAAACTCATGAACGAATAATCAGTATCAGGGTCATAGAATCTCTCTCCCGAGGTTATAACACATGTACCAGATAATCACAAACTATCCTGGTTTGGATTCTGCCCCTTATTTTCAACGCCATTGGCACCTTTTTGTAGATGGATATCTATAGCTCTATCTCATATTCTGACTTTGTTTTATAAAGTAAACATGGATGATTATGCTTATTATATATTGCTCACACTCTATGATAGGTTTAAATGCTTTTTCGTAATTACTTGCTTGGGTTTTTCAGTAAATTTTAAGGCATAGCAATGAACACCAATTGCTCCGTCGATTGAGACTTTCGCCCCTTTGTCCGGGTCAACTTATATATGTAGTATCAAATATCCTATGTGATTGTGTATCATACTTATTAACCCAATAAAGAAAGTGCACTAAAAAAATAATGCTAAAAATGTACTTACAATTCGCTTATACATAACGTAGGTAGAGATATAGTATTCCCATTCTTCACATGCTCGAGAACCTGTTTATTTGACAGTCCTTGGTAGGGAAAACTCCCAAATGTCATTATTTCAAAAAGGAGGACTCCGTAGCTCCATATGTCAGATGACGGTGTAAACAAACCGTCGGTTAAACTCTCCGGCGCCATCCATCGTACAGGCAGCATACCTGTGAACAAAAACAACCAGTCATCATTGTATACAACTTTTACATATATACGTGCTAAATGTATTATCGTAAAACTGGATGAGTTTTAATCTTGGCCACCGTATGCCACGACTGGAGTTTGGCATTGTGACTTCATGAGGCGAAGCCGAGTGAAGTCCGGAGCCAAAACTTCAGGAGTGGCATGCCGTGGCTCGTAAATTGGACGCCCCGCTTGGTTTTCCGGAGCTGACATTCTCGCACTCGCGGCGAACGGCGTAACAAACAATGACAAATAATCATATATTGCCTATCGTGAATCAAAATATAAACTCACGAACGGTTTTTTTGCACAGCTTTAGCTATCTCTTGATGTTTATTGCAAGTTTCTATGTCAATTATTAACAAAGTTCTGACATAAAATTTTTTTAAAGCGCAGAGTCCGTCCGTCACCCGCTGAAAACCGAGGCGTGCTGGCTACGAAGCCGGGCGTCCAGGTTCCTATCCACATATGTAGTTCGTGGTGAAATTGTTTTTTATGCCAGATAAACACTATATGACAAATTTCACAGTTCAGATAAAACTATTTTCAACGTGTGAGCATTGTGGAGGTAACCCAAGTGCAGCTTTAATGCCCCTCAACTCAATTACATTATCTTTAGTTAATTAAAAGTATGATAAAACCACCTGTCATTTGATTTCACAAATTAACACTAATGAATCAAACACTAAATCTCAATCGTGTAATTGTGCCCAAGTTTTCCAATTAAAGCTGAAGCCATGGAAGTCATTTCCTCCCCTTCGATGTTAAATGTGTAGCTTTCATTGCTAATCAAGTTTTAAACTGTATCATAATTCTGGAAGGAAGCATCCTAAAATCTCAGAATTTAAGTTAGCCTTCATTTAAATCACTGTGGAAAGAAAATGTCCCAGTAAGCAATATGATGATAGTGAGAGGTCTGATGTGGGGGGTTGGATAGAGCGAGTAAGTCACAGATGATAAGCAGTATAAAGAGAGAAGGCCGAATATGAAAAACAGGCTTACAAGGCCTGATATTCAGCCCACTTTATTGTCAAATAACCTTGTATACTATGTAAATTACTTGATAAATGGTGACAGTAATGTTGTAAATCTATCTATGAAGAGCATACAATGCCCAGTTCTTAAATTAACCGAATTCATGTAAAATGTTATTGTAACCCAAGACCACATACATTGATGACAATAAAGAAAATTGTTCTGAAAAAAAGCAATAAGGTGTAGTGTGCTTATCTTACCACTATAATTAAACATATAATGGTTAAAGACATCATTAAGTTAGGAAATTGGATTATAACCACAATAATGACTGGTTTAGTGTAAGAGTGGTCGAAATCGCCGAGTAATTGTCGCGTAGTAATATCCGAGCGACAGCCAGGATATTACGTCGTCAACTACAAGGACATTATGGTCACTCATATACAAAACCAGTCTTTATTGTATTTATTACCCACCTACACGATTGAGAACAAAAATGGAGCATATCTTGACATACAGTGTGACTACACATTCGTCTCTCAAGCATGTTGGTAATTTAGTGCAGTCTTTCACCAGTTATCTTGTTTGCTGTTTTCCATGTTTTTAGCATGCAAAATGATTTATGATAGTGATTTCTGTTGTTGAATGAGGCTATTATGACTGATTATTAATGATTAATATCAAATGCACATTCAAGAAACTCATTTCGAAGAACTTGGTAATTTAACATAATTAGGGATGGGACTTTTTCTTTTTCCCGGAATCTCCGAGTATTGAATTCCAGGATCTCTATGCACTTCTTATGGAGACTCCGTAATAGTTGGGTAATAAAATACGTTTTCCTACCCCTCATATTAATCTCCATAGACTTAACATGGTGTGAATGTATGCCACGGTTATGCCATGAAATATATGTATGCCACGGGTGACATATGAAGTTAAAAATACATGACAGGGTAGGATAAAATCTAAACATCACTCAATTTCATATAATTGTTTACATGCCATTCGTTTTCTTCTGCTACAGATATCACTCAGCTCCGCTTCGTGAAATCATTCAGCGAAGACGACTCTCGCCATACAAACAATCATATGAAATTATGTGACGTTTCATGATAATATCCGTTCTTATATTATTCTATGGCTGAATTGTATATAATTGGTTAATCAAAATGAATGATATGAATACATGTTTGTGTCTTACCTCTCTTATTAAACCTATAATAGTCGGAGTCATACATTGGCCGGGTCATCCCGAAATCACCTATTTTAACACGCTTACTGGCGTGCACGAGACAATTCCTACATGCGAGATCTCTGCAAGAAAGGTGTGAAAAGGAAATTATTATCATTCACAAATTGCCACATATACCTAGGTTATAGTTAGCTGCGAAAATGCCATACGACAGCAATCAGCGATCTACAGTCGTCACGTTTTAGTTGTATGTCACGTTTTAATTGTCTAATAACCCTTCTGAGAAGGCCTAATCTTACTGTGACTATTGACCGATTCGAAATGAGCTCCCACTCCAGAGAAGAAAGAGCTGATGATCACTATAGGCCCCCGACTCTAAACAAAACACCTGGGACTTGTTTCAGTAGTTTTGTGACATGTCTAGATGGCGTCTGTGACACCATACGGACAGATCACAAGATTGCAGTCGATGACACACAGAGTTTCACTCACTTCTCGTAGGAATTAAGCAATGACACTTTAATATGAGTAGGGGATACATATAATCTATAATCGTTCCAAATATGAAGAAGATTGGCCACTTCGATCCTCAGATATTTGCTAGTCTTTTTCTGCTGTTGCTTGCACTGTTGGTGCCGCTGTTGATGTCTGTCTAGGCCTAATGTCACGAGACTACTGAAACACGTGCCAGGTGGCGGGTCCAGTTATCAATGGATTTTATCATGAATCTATTTGGGGGTTTACCATTAAAGGGTTTTAGTCTCGTCTCAGGATTATCTATAGATTATGACAGCAGAATAGTGGTTGTCCCCCGACTACAGTGGCGCTATCTTACAATTTCCTGGCGAATGATGGCTGAACTAGCAATCACTCTGTGCCCTATACGATATGCCGGACCAATGCAATTGCAATATAAACACTGGTATGCGTACCAAAGAGAACCAATGTATCGGAAAAACACACACATATATGATAGATGCTATGACTGAACAAAATTGATTGTCCTAGTAGAAACCTGCTTATGTTTTGTATGTGTAAGGCCTGGCGTCCACCTACTACGATATGGCTCCGATATGGTCTACGATGCACCTCCCGATAAAAAATCAAAAGCGCGTCGGAAGGTCACCTAATACCGGAGCAGTTGACTAAGTTTCTGTGATTAGACACCGATAAAATCCCCATACAATGCGTGGTGGATTGGCATGTCTAGACATATGTCTACGATTTTGAACCTTCACGATATGTCTCCGATATTTGCTTTTTGTATCGGTGCCATATCGGGAGGTCTAAATTTCTATCGTAGTAGGTGGACGCCAGGCCTTAGTTGTGAGTCAACTGTTGTATTGGTCTTGCTACATATTCTTTATATTTCTGTTCTGCAGGGATATCACTCATGTCTTAAGGGATTGGTAATAAATAACTTTATGTTTCCAACTTGGTATTTCTCACTGCATTATCTGTGTTAGACGTTATAGCCTCTACGGTAGTTTGTTATATACTCTTAAATCAGTATAGCTCCCAAATATAACCTAAAGCCCAATGCCCATCTACCGATTCAGGGTTGAAAGATTGGCTCACAAATCGTATAGGAGTCGGTGACCTTGTCGCAGGCAAATTACCTAACCCTTCGCCCGACGGGCAGCAATCGAGGGGAGGGGGTGGTGGTTCGGTGGGTATTAGTCCCAAGCAAATCAGTCTACTAATCGATGGCTCACCCTTGCCTAGCTGTCCTACATCTACCGACTACGGCCGACTCGGTTAGGATGCCTCGCCTGAGACAAATTACCGTCCGTTTGTCGCCGACAAAGGTACATGAATGTTCCGAAATCGGTTGGTTAACACACTTAACCATGTTTTGACACTTACCTGTGTACATATTTCATATCGGTGAGGTACTTCAGACCGTAGGCCACGTCTAACGCCATCCTCGTGAGAGCCTCGGGCGTCACGTCCTCTGCCTCGCGCGTATTCTGACCCACCATCTGCCGACGGGCCAGTAAAAAGGTCTTCAGATCACCTGCAAGTCAGCAAACGTGGACGATTTCTGAACACATGTGTCATGTTGACAAAACCAAAACAAATAAAACATCAGGTGCTTCCACTGCACGAAAACCACTATTTTATTCATATATACGCCATCGCGGAAGTGCATGTATTGGCTGAATATTGACTTGTTTTCATATATGTATATATATGTATATATATACGCTCAGACCTTATATACGGATACGTCTTGGCTGTATTTCACACCCGGCGTAAATGAGAGGAAATATCCTCTCCCCCAACCGCCCCCCCCACCCGTTTCTGTTGGTAGAAGTACAGGTGTCCTCAGTAGGAAGCCCTCCCCCGCCCCCCTCCCCCTCCCCCACATCCCCCTGCCCGCTCTCAGTGAAGCCCTCTTCACTGGATGCTTATATACGCCTATAGATGAGGTGTATACACACGCGGAATTGAACGACCTTTTATACGCAAAATACCTACTTATATACGCCAGGCACATCGATATGTAAAATAATGATGTTTGTGCAGTGTTCCTATTGAAGAAATAATCCCAGAGACTATTTCTGGTGTGAAATAACAGAAATGAGTGTATATTATTTACCATAGACATATGTGCATCTCTATTTACAAGTAGAACACAAAATTATTCCCCAAACAGTAAGAATTTAGGATATTTGAAAAACTGGTGGATGGGTCAGATTCTGTCCCAAACAGGCAGGTTGGAGCAGTGATACAAGCGGCTGCAGGAAGTATAGCGCAGGATCTCTGCTGGGAGAGGCATTGCTCCTGCCATGCTATTGGTTATTTCCCCGTTGTTGGTCATTGTGCCACATGGCAGTGACATGTACACCTCTCGGTGCTTCAGTTCTCTATCAGCTTCTTTGATAGTCCTCTGTGTCTAGGATTATAAATGGTTGCTCGACTTTGTCTGCTGGTTTGATTGCTATGCACCGTAGGGCTTCCTTTTCCTGTTTCGCCATATTTGGTTTGACATACTTATTTGTATGTTTGCTGGAAGAGGTGGATTTAATTCTTTATTCCCACAAACACAGATGTATGTCAGGAAAGTTTCGTTTCCTGGTCTTGTTTTTCAATATAAAAGTACCATGTGTTTCCGGAAATGAAGCTGTATCATCATGAAACATTCTTATCATACAAGTTAACGCTTATTGGACCAAATTGATCAGTGAAACTTAACAATCACTGCACGAAAACCCCTATTTTACAAATGTATACACCCGGCGTATATAGGTATCATTTTGTGTATACAAGGTAGTCCTATTTTCCGTCGTGGATACGCTTAATTTATAGCCGTATAGGCGTTTACTAAATACCCATGCCGTATATACTATAAATTTATACGCACCGTTTTGGCATATGACGTAAAAATACTGTACGGACCGCCGGTCCGTACACTAAAATACGGACTACCTTGCCATACACGTTTATTAAAAAAATTGGTTGTTAAGCCAAATGAAATTTTTTTTTTTAAATTTCGGGTATATAGTAAATATATAACGTCCAACCATGCTTGTACAATTCACAGAACTCGATGATAATTTACGGTTTGTACGGAACTCGGCATAAATGCCTCGGTCCGTACAAACCGTAAATTACCATCTCGTTCCGTGAATTGTACAGCATGGTCAGGACGTTCTATATAAATATATACGTGTCCATGTAACAGTCATATAGACGTCATATATATGCCTGATTGTGTTATACTCCACTCGTTTGGATGCACCATAGTCGTCACTCGGCTTCGCCTCGATGACAATTGCAGTCCATCCAAAATTGTAGAGTATTGTGTATTTATCGTATTCTCGATGCAGTTCTATATGAGTATTTCATAGACGTTCCATAAGTATTTACCCGTTCAGCTAACACTTGGAATATATATTATTCCCATTTAGCCAACACTCAGAATGTATATTATTCCCGTTCAGCTAACACTCAGAATGTATATTATTCCCGTTCAGCTAACACTTAGAATGTATATTATTCCCGTTCAGCTAACACTCAGAATGTATATTGTTCCGTTCAGCTAACACTTAGAATGTATATTATTCCCGTTCAGCTAACACTCAGAATGTATATTATTCCCGTTCAGCTAACACTTAGAATGTATATTATTCCCGTTCAGCTAACACTCAGAATGTATATTATTCCGTTCAGCTAACACTTAGAATGTATATTATTCCCGTTCAGCTAACACTTAGAATGTATATTATTCCTGTTCAGCTAACATTCAGAATGTATATTATTCCCGTGCAGCTAACACTCAGAATGTATATTATTCCCGTTTAGCCAACACTCAGAATGTATATTATTCCCGTTCAGCTAACACTCAGAATGTATATAATTCCCGTTTAGCCAACACTCAGAATGTATATTATTCCCGTTCAGCTAACACTTAGAATGTATATTTTCCCGTTCAGCTAACACTTAGAATGTATATTATTCCCGTTCAGCTAACACTTAGAATGTATATTATTCCGTTCAGCTAACACTTAGAATGTATATTATTCCCGTTCAGCTAACACTCAGAATGTTTATTATTCCCGTTCAGCCAACACTCAGAATGTATATTATTCCCATTCAGCTAACACTCAGAATGTTTATTATTCCCGTTTAGCTAACACTTAGAATGTATATTTTTCCCGTTCAGCAAACACTCAGAATGTATATTATTCCCGTTCAGCTAACACTCAGAATGTATATAATTCCCATTCAGCAAACACCCAATTGATTATAATTTCCCTGTGAAACAAAGACGTACCGTGCAGCATGAACTCCATGATGGTGTAGGCGGGCTCCCCTCGCGTGCACACCCCCAGCAGCTTCACTATATTCTCATGCTCAAAGCGCTTCATCATCTCAGCTTCACTTAAAAAGTCCAGCTGTAACAAACATATAACGAAGACAGTTGTGAATTGTGTCGACTGATATCAAAGCCTATAAGACACCAAATTTTTCCCCCGATTCATCCCGACCATCGGCTCGGTGAGAGTCGGGAATAAAATGTCAATGTCTTATACCTATAAGACATCGACATGTAGGCTCTTACCGACGACACCTCCTCCCTTTATAACCTCGTAAAACAACCCCGTTGAGATCAAAGAGAGCGGTCGGGTCGTCCCGGCTGGGCCCTGGGCTGGGTGATTGGTATTGGCAATAATGCAAAGTTTAATAACTTCTGTTCTATTTAAAATATCAGAAAACGGTTTTCAGATCTATGATCGTTTGTTTCTCCCCTACACATCGATAAAAGACACTTGTAAATCGGACTGAGAGATAGATGGAAACGCTTTTTAAATGGCATGCTCAGAATCGGTAACAATCGGTGAAAGTGCATACACCGGAATCTTAAGGTCGGGCAGAGTCGGTCATATCTGACATGGTAGTAATGCCCGACGCGTCGGGAAAAGCAATAACATCGGGTCGGTGAAGTGCATACACCGACCCGATTGATGCAGATTGTCACAGACCCGACGGCTGTTGGATTGTCACAGACCCGTAGGGCAAAGGTAGAATTGGGCACAGTGGTCAGGTCGGTGTCTTATAGGCTTAAGAGAAAACGTAGTTACTGAGCCCGTAGCGATTGCCGTTCGAAGTCTTTTGTCCTTTAAAATACGCACCGACTCCAGAGGCGGAGGGACATATTTGATAGGACAAAATGCCGGGAACAAAATCAATATAGGTTCAGTCACTACGGTTTCTTATTGTTGTACAACTGAAAACATGAAACAATTTCATGTTATGTACTTGCAAAGTACAGTACAGGCACAGTGCGCCCGAACATTCCCTACGTCTCAGTGAGCCCGAACATTATTTAGTCTACACTCTTAGCAGCGGGTTTTATTTCATAAAACTTCGGCCAGGATATGATATTATTACATACCTATTGCCGAATGTGTATGAAATACTGCCCGCTACTAGGGGTGTAGTATAAATAATGTTCGGGCGCACTGTGCCCTTAGTGAATGTCTCAGGTAGAAATCTACATAAATAAGTATAGAAAATTATGTTTTTCTTGATTTCTAGGTATGTAATAATAAGAAAACGTAGTGACTGAGTCCGTAGGGATGCCATTCTCGGCCTTTTCGGATTCCATAAATACATCCCTCTGCCTGCGGCATCGGGACGTATTTATGGCATCAAAAGACCTCGAATGGCCATCCCTTCGGGCTCAGTAACCACGTTTTCTCTTAATAATGATGATAATCCATCAATATGATAATGATAATAATAATGTATGATAATAATCCATCAATACTGTGATATCTTTTAAGATTTGCATGGGTTAATTCATCTTTGAATACATGGTAGATATTCGGTGAGATTGGATAAAAGCTGAGACAAAATTCAAGAGAGGGAGCTCGTATATGTAGGGAAATTTCCAATGTAAATATTATCCCGTAATATTTCCAGGCTTTGACAATTTAGATAGTATTCGCATCATTTTGATTGGCCATATCCATCAATATTATATACATATATTGTGTTAATATTTCATTATCTACTTGATATGGAGTGTCCATAGATAACACATGGGGAGTATGTATCTACATACCCAGAGCATACAGATATGTTGTATGCTCCGGGTTGCAAAAACACGCACATTAGGAAATATAGTTCGTACGAGAAAATAGTGCGTACCGAAAATGAACTAATATGGACACTGCACTCATCAAAAAAAGGGTGGATAATACAATATAGACCGGTTTCAGATAATCGCAGTTGTATACTCCTCTGCAGAGTTGCCTCTGCGCAATATCCCCGCATGCTCTCGGATATTACTACGCGTCTACTCCTCAGAGCATAGACCTTATTGGGGTATCCCATAATTAAGTCTGTTTACAGGATCCGTTGTTAGCTGGTTTCCGTCGTTGTATGGTAACAGACCCTTGACTTATTTCACACAATAATCGCAATTTAACAGTTTCTATAAATCTTCAAATTGGAAATCCGATGGTAGAAATGGAAATTTCAGTTATTTCTACATATATATACATTCAAATTTATATTCATTTTCTCCAGTTAGAAGTCCAGTTACAGCTCTATGATGGGGAGACAGGCGACCGCTTTGTCTGCAACCAGTCAATATTGTACACAGTAAAACCTCACTTCCGGGACACCTCGCTTAAGGGGAGATCCCCGCTTAAGGGGACAGTTTCCTTGGAACAGAAATTCTTGTTTAGTTTATTTAAACCCGTTTAAGAGGAGACTCCACTTAAGAGGACAGTATGCTCGGAACGGAGGGTATTCCCTTCAGCGGGGTTTCACTGTATATATATACGTAATAAGACCCACCTTTTCCTCTGGGTTTGAGCCGACTTTGAGAGTCTTCACGGCGACGGCAACCCATATATCGTCAAGGAACGCTTCTCCGCCATATACGGTACCGAACGCGCCCTCCCCTAACTTCCGGTTGAGGACCACGTGTTCTCGCGAGACTTCCCACTGGTCGAGACAGAGCCAACTGGTGTCGGACATGAGTCCCAATTCCTGCATACGTTCTCGCGTTGCACGGACCTTAGCATCGTACCTGGAATAATTCAAAGACAAATGCTGGTAGTTGGGTGATTTCTGAATTCTATTGTTTTTGTCAAATAACCCTGGATGATATAAGTTCTATATATCAGCAAATAGAAAATGCAAAAAAAATGGCATGTCATCATGCTAACTTCTATGGGAAGGCCATCTGAAAATGTATGTGTTTAACTATTGGTGTCTATGAGAAACTGCAGTATTTTTACTTTGTTGCTAAATGACACTGATGTTCAATTGCTATCTTCAAATAATTCTGGATTACGAGAGTTGGGAACATGCACAAATAAGAAATGCTAAAAAAAAGACTATGTCACCATGCTAATTTCTATGGGAAGGCCATCTGAAGAAGGTAAGTGCTTATCTATTGGTGTCCATGGGAATCCAAACCAATAGTCGTCAGGTGGTGGCAATGTCCACCGCAAAAGTCGTCGACGTTGCGTTTACACTGACGACTATAAGTTTTCACAGAATTGCTACATGGTCCGTGAAGACAACTAATTCAAGCCTGCTTGAAATAGTCACGGGCGTCATGTCCAATAGTTGTCATATGCCTAATTGTGTAATCTGATGTAACCAGATGATCTGCTTGGCGTTAATACAAGACGATTTCTAGTCTTTTACGGCTTATAGTCGTCAGGCGGTGCAAAATACCAGAATCGCCGGCCAGAATGGTCTAATCTAAACACCGGGTAAGTTTTGCGGTCTCTATTTTTGAAAATGAGCTCAGCTCTTTTCTTTTCAGAATTTTGTTGTTGATAACTGTCTTCATTTCAGGTTCCAGTATACAATACTTGTCAATATAGTCCATTCACATAAAGCGGGTACGCTGATCAGTTAAAGAACGCTGGTTTCCGTCAGCTCCCGAGAGTATTTGATGTCATAACATATGCAGTAAGGAAAAAATGGGTGCAATGGCACTTGGTATCAAGCATATATGAATTATCATAATCTGTAGTATTGTACATAACTTTTGGTATATTTGATGTAATTTTATAGATAATAAAAATACATAAGGTTTCTTTTAGTATAATATGGCAGGTATGGACTCCATCATTCCCTTTTTTGTTAGTCTTTTGAATTCTTTGAATATTGTAGTTAATTCGTTTACATGATGATATTCTCATCCATATCCAAAGTATTATTTCTTTTGGGGAAAAATATCAACTTATTTAAAAGCATCAATCCTTGATAAATCAAATTATGTTCATCCTCATTGTTTATGCAAATTTTTACTAATTTGCAAAAGCAATAAAAATAATATTCTCCAACATAGAAGGACAATTCTTTACATGGTGTGTTTTTCAAACAATACCCGAGGTATGAAGACAAACATAAGCAAGGAGAGAAAAATACCAACACTATAAAATGAATCACCTTCGTTTGACAATGATGAGACTGATGACCATGACGAGCCCGAAGAGCCCCACGCCCATCATGTTGGCGATCACGATCGCCGTGTCGCAGTCCACGTCGAGCGCGGCGCGAAACGCCTCCACGCCGCACACCCGCGGTTCTGTCAGAGAATAAAGCAGACGACATTTTAGTAGAGCATGTTATAGAGGGAAACTATGTTCCGGTGAGCAAAAGTTCAAAGTTACGAGGTAAGGCTTGGAAAAATTACTGCCAAAGGCGTCAGCCGCGGGCAGTTATTTTTCCAAGCCTTACCGAGTAACTTTGACTTTTGCTTACCGGTACTTGGTTTCCCTATTCCTATATACCTTTAAATATCGATAAAAATGCTTAATTCTTTACCTGAAACACTTCCCAAGAAAATGGCCACCCTTATCGAGTAACCACAACAGCTATTGTTTCGTCCCGCTGCTGTATTGTATCACGTGATCAGAGCGGGACGAAAACGTCAGAGCGGGACGAAAACATGAGAGCGGGACGAAAACATCAACCTCGACACATAACTTATTTTTAATGCACCCCCCAGCAGCGGTATGTAACTCTAGTTAGTTCAATAATGGGTATGTAGGAATTGTTATTATTACATACCTATGCACTAACTCAGTGTAAATACGTACTGCTCCTGGGGGTACAGTTAGTGTACACAGAATGCACTGTATGCCGTGATTCTTTGTACCGGTGGCTTTGGGTATCGACAGACTGCACCCTTTGACTAACAGACTGCATCCTTTGAGCCTCACCTGTACGCTTTGACTGACAGACTGCATGCTTTGAAAAAATAACGCAATCTGATTGGCCGAGAGGCCGACAACAGAATTCTAGGTGCAAGATTCAAAAATGGCGGATTGCTTCACTTCGCGAGTTCCGTGGCGTCGTACAGTAACCACGGAGCGAGTTAGTGTGAAAACACATCAAACATCGAGGTGGAATACGATAACGAACCACGTAATATACTTTAGATAGCTTAGATATGCGAGAAATATCGATTTCGATACGTTCACGGGCCGAGCGGGCGACTCGTCGATGTCAACAAATAGCGGAACCCGTGTGATACACTGCACCGCTCGAGTTCCGCTGTCTGAAGGGACGATCGAGCGTAGCAGGGTCACAGTGCATTAATTTATGCGGCGGTTTAATGTATTCGCGCCTGCGCGGTGATCACTTCCGGTTATCAACATCCGGCATGTCTGCTAGCGTACACATCGTGTTTGAGAGTTGTGCCAAGTGATTTCGATGTCGAATTACAGTCAGTTTTAGCGAATTAAGACCGAATTAAGGTATATAATGATATGAAACCATAGTGATGGTGCCAGTACGGGGTAGATTTACTCGTTGTTTCGGAGAAATTCGTTCTGAACTCGCCGTGCCGGCTCGTTCAGAACGAATTTCTCCGAAACAACTCATAAATCTGTCCCGTACTGTCACCATAACTATGGTTTCACATATTACTGTTCAGGGACCAGCGACCTGTGACCCGTTAAATAATCCAAGATGTATCGTAGAAATTGTCCTCCGATTGTCCTAAGGCCAATGTCGTTGTATAAGCATTTTGGTGTAGGACAAATTAAGGATACGATCTTATGTAGACTTTGAAATGTCGTTGTATAGATGGTATGTAGACGTTAGGGCCCATCACCCGAAAGTCGGGACGTTAGGACCGATTCATCGGGACGGTAGGGCCCACCTAAAGCCAAGACGGGGCCCACCTATCATAAGATCGCATATATCATAGAAATATATCCAAACATGTCCAATCTTTCATGACATATCAAATATTTAATGCATGTAACGAATGGACACATTGAAAGTGCAACACAGGCATTTCTAAAAGATTATATAACCAGATGATGATAGATGAAAGACTTTTTTTTTTAATAATCACTGTATTGTTGTCTTGCAAATGGATAGAATGAAATGTGCTGATCAATGTGGTGTTTAAATGAAGCCTATGGTCCCAATGTCAACAGAGTTATTGAGCAATTCTGAAAAATATGGTGGGCCCTAACGTCTATCTATGCTATTTCTGCCTCCCGACACTGCAGGTGTGAACGCGGCATTGCGGTGCGGCCGAGGCGTGACTGAGGCTTTCACACCCCCGGTCTCAGCTGTGCCCTAACGTCCCGACTTTCGGATGGTGGGCCCTAATGTCCTGCAATCGTATAGATTTATCGTACAACTCTCCTTTGTCCACCAAATTGTCCTACATCGTCTAAAACGCTCCTATATCAAGTACACCTCTAGGGGTGTCATACATTTAGCTTGTTAATGCGCAATCTTCTAATACTGTTTCAAAAAGAACCTTTAGGGGGGCATCCACCAACCACGACAAGGCTACGACAAGAGCAGACAAGAAAGTTCCAATCGGTACCTTGTCGCAGCATTGTCGTGAGGAGGGGAGTTGTCGTGAGCCCTTGTCGCAGCCTGTCGGGAAGTGCACACTCCACCTAAATATTCTATCGTAGACCTCTGCGACAACCTCCCGACATGCCCCGACACGCCATGACACGGCTCCAAAATCGAACATGTTCGATTTTGTCGTAGCCTTATCGGAAGGCCCCCAACAGGCCCCCGACAAGCTTCATGTTGCAGCCTGTCGTGGCCTTGTCGTAGCCTCTTGTCGGGAACTGTGGTCCACCAACCACGACAAGGCTATAACAAGGCTTCCAATCGTAGAGCTGTCGTGGACCTTGTCGGAAAGCCATTGTCGTAGCTTTGTCGTGGTTGGTGGACGCCCCCCTCAGGAAAGAGACATCGCAAAAAATAAGGGAGCACTTAAACAGTCAATAGTAACCCATTATGTGTATACTACAGAAGGTCTATATCATGTTAGATCTATACAACTCTGAACTAGACCATACAGCACCTTGTCTTTGTTTATTTCATATACTCATGTAAGTTCATCTGTACTTATATTCATCTGTATTGATTTGTTTTGTTTCTTGTAGAGAATCAGTGAACTTCTCAAAAATGCTTATCTAATGAGACGCTGATACATAACAAGACAACTCAATGTTCTACACCTGTTCCCGTTTGTATGGAAGAAAGATCTCTAATCGAATCCAAACGTCTAAATTTAAAAAAAAATTAAAAAAATTTAAAAAAAGGAAGCGGCATCTTCACTGCTGAAGCTCATGCCCTGCTGAGTGTTTTGGAATGGATGAAAGTGTCAAATCATAGACAGTATATCCTCTTCTCTGAATTGAAGTCACATCTGCAAGCAATCAGTCAGCATGACCCAAGGAATCCTGTTTCGGGCTTATAGCAAACAGAGAACCAAAACTGCGGCACTAATAGTGGAAACAACAACGGAGAAAGTAATATGTCGTTTCAAAAGCTTCATCGCTGTTGATGTCCCCATTTTGTCAGAGAACAGCAGACGACATTTTACTTGTGAAATCTATTGTTATTTCTGTTCAGGCAGGGGCGTCAGAACGTTTTGAAAGTGGGGGGGGGGGGGGGGAGCGAACTGAAAAATTGCTGACTTTTTACTTGGTATGAAGTCAGACTTTGACATTTGCCAGTTCCACTAGATTTACCGTGAATCTGCGAAAATTCTGTGAAAAGTCAGGGCCTAGCCATCATTGCACGCTAAAAAGTCAGACTTTGACACTTTTCCACTGTGAAAAGTCAGGGCTTAGCCATCATTGCACGCTAAAAAGTCAGATGTTGACACTTTTCCACAGTGGAAAGTCAGGGCTTAGCCATCATTGCACGCTAAAAAGTCAGATGTTGACAATTTTCAACGGTGAAAGTCAGGGCATAACCATCATTGCACACTAAAAAGTCAGACTTTGACACTTTTCCATGGTTGAAAGTCAGGGCTTAGCCATCATTGCACGCTAAAAAGTCAGACCTTGACATTTTTCGATGCTGAAAAGTCAAAACAGATTTTACAATTGTTTGAGTAAAATTTGAAGCTGCTGACTTTTTTGGACTGGCAAAAAAGTGGGGGGGCAGTCGCCCCTCCTGCCCCCCCTATTCTGACGCCACTGTCAGGGACCAGAGACCCTCCTCAATAAATAAATAATGCACCAATAAATACAGACTGTTGGAAATATGTTAAAAGATCTTGAGAAGCTCCAATCACACTTTAGGATTAGGCAAATCAGTATCTTTACTAATATTCCATAATTCATGATTCTGTTACTATTGATATTGTGTGAAAATCAACATTTCCATGTAGATTGAGATGATGGAATATCACTTTATTCAATACCCTCAATATTAAACATTTTATAAATGCATAATATATAACCCTGTTGCAAATATTATTGTTATCATATTTATTGTAAAACATGTTACCAGACATTCTAACTGATAAATATTAACTAACCAATCTGTATATACGTAAACCAACCGGATTAACTTTACAACCCACTCAATTTATAGGACATGTTTTACCATAGTAACTTGATTTTTATCCTACCCCTAATATAAAATCACATAGGCTTAACATTGAGTTTCGGAATGCCACGCTGCCTGGCATACAGAGTTTTGTATGCCACTAGTGCCATACAGAATTTTTATCTGGTAATATTCCAAAATCGAGGAGATGGGGTAGGAAAATATCAAAACCTGATTCATTTTGATCGTGGCCACCGTATTCGACTCCTGGAGTTTTGGCTCCGGACTTCACTCAGCTTCGTCTCGTAAAATCACTATGCCAAACTCCAGTCGTGACATACGGTGGCCAAGATTAAAACTCATCTAGTTTTACGATAATATGCTCATTTTCAAAGCCCAGAAACCCGAATCTAAGAACAATCACTATACTTGAATAAGGCTGCTTACTGCCGAAACGTTGTAAAATTACTGTTCAATAAAGCCAATCAACAAAACCAACTGGGGGAGTTATTGAGTTGTACTTGCTGAAACTACCTGAGATTAAACATTTCCTTCAGATACAGAACTCCTCATTAGGATTAGGACATATTAAACCAATATCATGACTCAAGAATGTCCAGGGACCCGTGTCACTAGCTGTGGGTTCATAGCGAATGGAAGAACGAAATAGCAGCACCAACAGCGGAATCCAGAATAGAAAAACTCATTTCAAAAGCTTTGTCGCTGTTGGAATCCCAGTTCTGCATGCTATGTTAACATAATGAACGGAATATTTGATAAATCAATATCTAATGAATCATTTGATAATTGCAAATTATTCCTCGTGTTTAGGCCACTCAAAAAAACCCAACTTGTTTCTCATCACCAAGCCATGAAAAATATGATGAGGGCGCTTTTTTTTTTTTTTTTTTTGCTGGATCAAAGATGGCTTAAAAGTGTCATAAAATGGGCTTTAGACATACAGTAAAACCCTGCGTAAGTGGTCACCCTCCGTTCCGGGCCAAAGTGCCCACTCAGCGGGGTGTCTGCATACGCGGGGTTTTCAGATACATACTGTTTATACATTGAGAGCATCTCTGGCATGAGGAGCTTTAATTTGATACTAAATACACATACTTTTCATAATTTCTATCAAGGTTCATCTTATTTTGACCAACAACAAAAATAAATCTTCTAAAATTGTTTTTGCAGATGCGCGCGGTGATGAGAAACAAGTTTTTTTTAGTGGCCTTATCCCCACGATTCAGTTTCTATGTGACGTCTCTACTTGCATTTTTGACTGAGTTTACAGTGCCCAACACTGGAACTCTCTCTTGTCAGACATGAAAGTGATAGCCTATGGTCGAGCAATACAATAAGACACCGACAGAGTGGTGCAGTGACCGCAGTTCTGGGGATTCTTCCGTTTTGTTTTTTGAAACTTTTATTTATCCTGGAGTGGTATCATGTAAACCTATCTTTCAGTCTCTCCAGCTTGTGCTAGAAACCATAAAGTCACCTACAGGGTAGGCTTACATATCATGGCGGTTTGTATTGATCAACAAGGTAAGAAACGAATGGGGGCCATCCATAAAGTATGTACGCACCGAAGGGGGGTGGGGGAGGGGGGGGGGGTCAGAAATTTGGGGAAATCTGCGTATGCTCCCTCTTTGTTCTATTGCGTACAAGATTGGGAGAGCGGGTTGGGGGGGGGGGGGTAAAAAATTTCAGAAATTCTGCGTACGTACTTCATGGATGGCCCCATGTACAAAAGTTATAAGGTCTTCACAGCAAAGCTGTTTCTGTGCTCGATATACTACAGACAATAGTATTTAGGGTTAATTATCCTCGTAATGGCTGCCTAGAGATACCTCATACTCACTTAGGTAATAGTCAATAGCCTTATTACTTATGTAATAGTATTAGGCCCGGCGTCCACCTACTACGATAGAATCGTAGACCTCCCGATATGGCACCGATACAAAATGTCAAAATCGGTGCCATATTGGGAAGGTGCAAAATCGTAGACATATGTCTAAACAAGCCGATCCACTATGCGTTGTATGGGGTTTTTATCGGTGTCTAATTGCAGAAACGTGGTCAACTGCCCCGATATCAGGTAACCTTCCGACGCGATTCAGATTTTTTATCGGGAGGTGCATCGTAGACCATATCGGTGCCATATCGTAGTAGGTGGACGCCAGGCCTAAATTAGTTACTTTCCGGGTACTGCCTTATTTACCTGTCGGTACATAAAATTTTCTAACTTTATATATAACTACAGTCAAGGCCCGCTTAAGGGGAAACCCTCCGTTCCGGCAAAGTTTTCCCTTAGGTGGGGTATTCCTTTATGTGGGGTTAAAATAAACTAAATACAGTAGAACCCCGCCTAACGGACACCCCGCGTAAGAGGTACCCTGCTTCAGCGGTCACCCCGCGTAAGCGGTCACCCCGCGTAAGCGAACAGTTTTGCTCGGAACGAAAATGTGTCCCTATATTAAATGTTTAATTTAACCCCGTGTAAGCGGTCACCCCGCGTAAGCAGACACCCCGCGTAAGCGGCCAGTTATTTCGGTACGAAAAGGCAAAAAAACCTTCAAGCGGACATCTCAGAGGGACCCCCCTGGCAAAAATGGCTTATCAGTGTGGGGAAAAGACTCCTCATTATCGAGATTAATCTGTATTTGGCATGGTCTAAAAGTTCACCTCTAGAGGTTGGACAATAGAAGTGTGTGGAAGTTGTCTAGCGGGCCTGGGCGGGCATTGTGAGTGGAGGGGGCAGTCCATCGCGGGCTCGAGCGGGTAGGTGTGAAAGCTGCTGCGGTTACACAGGTGGTATGTGAGAGGGCCCTGACAGGCTGCAGGTAGAGGGATGGGGTGGGCTGGGTGTTAATTTAGCAGACAGAGCATGTACATTTGTATATTTTTACAAATATTTACAACTTATTCATTAATTCATTCCTTATTCTATATGTAATTATTTGTTGTTTGAAATTACACATATTTTAATAAAGATTCCGTATGATAATGGTTTATTTATACTTATACCATAGAAATACATCTAATAGGCAATTCAGCACTATATAACCAGCATGAACATCAAAACCCCGCGTGGAGTGTCATGGCGTGTCGGGAGCGTGTCACAGAGGTCTATGTTAATTTTAGTGGAGCGTGCACTTCCCGACACGCCCTGACAACGCTGTCGCAGACCCCCCCTTCTCACGACAAGGCTCCGATTGGAACTCTCTTGTCGGCGCTTGTCGTAGCCTTGTCGTGGTTGGTGGACGCCCGCTGTAAGGGGGGGTGTCCACCAACCACGACAAGGCTACGACAAGAGCAGACAAGAAAGTTCCAATCAGTGCCTTGTCGCAGCATTGTCGTGAGGAGGGGAGATGTCGTGAGCCCTTGTCGCAGCCTGTCGGGAAGTGCACGCTCCACCTAAATATTCTATCGTAGGCCTCTGCGACAACCTCCCAACACGCCACGACACGCCACGACACAGCTCCAAAATCGAACAAGTTCGATTTTGTTGTAACCTTGTCAGAAGGCCCCCGACAAGCTTCTTGTCGCAGCCTGTCGTGGCCATGTCGTAGACTCTTGTCTGGAACTGGGGTCCACCAACCACGCCAAAGCTACGACAAACCTTCCAATCGTAGGCCTGTCGTGGCCCTTGTCGGGAACCCATTGCCGTAGCCTTGTCGTGGTTGGTGGACGCCCGCCTTAACTGTGACTTACCCCTCCGTCCGTCGTTGGGCTTGTCGCCGCCCACCCAGTAGAGCTGACTCTCGTTGAGGGTGAGCCGCTCACTGAGTGGCTTGTCGGGGATGTACTGTCCGATCAGCTGAGTGGCGTTGTGCACGAACTGACGGATGTTGATGATCCCCGTCCGATCAGCTCCCGAGAAGCGCACCGGACCCGAGGCCCCGATGAAGTGAGTATTGTTCAGGTGATGCATGAATCTCCTGTTATTCATTAAAAAAAACCAAGTGCTGGGATGATGTTTGTGTATACCTGATATTTAAGTAGTATTCACACGTAGAGACTAATGTACCTGAGACCTTTCCCCTAGTCTTAGACAACTCTCCTGTGGTACAAGAATCTCATGGTAAGGTGCTCTGACCAATCTAAAGGCATAATGGCGAATTGGATTCACACGGATTGACACGGAGAGAGCAAAATTTCAGAAATTCAGTGTACATACAGGTGGGGAATAGTTGTTTTTTACGGAACGAGCCCTGGGCCGAGTTCCATGAATTTTATCAATTTCCAACGAGTTTTGTAGGATGTACAAGCATGTTGGGTCTTATGTATTTATTGTATACCCAAAATTAATAAAAGTCTACTATATATTGGCAAAGAAGATATTTCAACATGAAAGCCAACAGACTGCTGACGTTTCACCGTGTTCAGTATAACAGTGTACTGCATATAGGGTTCAGTATAAAATGTATACTGCAAAGGGTGCAGCATTACGCAATTATCAAATATACTTCATGGGTATATGAGAATTATATAGAACGTCCTGACCATGCTGTACAAGTCACAGAATGAGATGCTAATTTTCCGTATGTACGGACCGAGGCGTTTACGCCGAGTTTCGTACAAACGGTAAATTAGCATCGAGTTCTGTGACTTGTACAAGCATGGTTGGACGTTATGTATTTACTATATACCCGAAATTTAAAAAAATACATCAATTTCTTTTTTCTTAACAACCAAAATTTTAATAAATGTGTATGGGTAGGTAGTCCGTATTTTGGTGTACGGACCAGCGGTCCGTGCAGTATTTTTACGTTATATGCCGAAACGGTGCGTATTTACAGTATATACGGCATGGGTATATAGTAAGTGACTATACTTGATAAGAGGCAGCCTTACATGGTGGTCTGTTCCGTGTGGAGAGATTCCAGGGCTGACGGGTCTTCATTGAGAAGCCGATCCAGGCCTAACGCAAACACCCACATGGCATCGTAGGCGTAGGACGCGTAGGCGCTACTCTCAATTTCCATAGTCTGAAAGGTGAAGATCAAGTTAGGTTTGTTACCTACCACATATAAAACGTGTAATTTTCGGTATTATCCGCTTGAAGAGTCTCCCGCAGATAGAGACAGAGTGAACACGACCTAGGGTTGGAGACTGAAGGCCCACGAGAGTGAGATTCTCGTGTAGTGAAAAACTCGAACCTGTTCTTCTTTTTTGTAGGACTATACTCAGACAAACTTCTTCTTTTATCATTCATTTCGAGCCATGCCGAAATCAAAGTTTAATATTGTAGTTTTCCGATCTACTTTTCTCGTGAGAAACCAATGAGATCGCAAGATTTCGCTGGTACCCCTTTCGGTACTTCACTGATTCCCCCACCCACCAAGAGCCTAAGTATTTGACCCCACTACGGCATCTATCTTTGTGGAGCAATCAGCAGAGTCTTCGGTTATGAATGCAAACGTCGGCTGATCGAACCCCGCTATCGGCTTTCTGATACCTCACTTTTCTATATTTTTCGGACTCGACGAAGTCGCTAGTATCAGATAAAGCCTGTTTTCATTCGCCGACGAAAACGGCGTATATTTTTTTAGTTCCCCTAAAAGTCTGTCGGTGGTGCCACAGGCTGTACGTCGGTATGAACAAAAATTGGTGAGGGTGTATTGTTTGTACTGCTTCTACTGTATTTTCTGGGTACAAACCGATTTAATTAACATTGTTACAAAACCTATGCAAAATTAATCAGTGAGCATTCTCCGCAGGTTTCGTTTCCATTCTCTGATCTGGCGTCCGTGTACCCCAAAAATCTATCAGTGGTTCCCACCTGGATATCGGTTCCAATGGAAACGGTCGGCCAATGGAAACGGCTTAAGCCTATAAGACAGCGACCCGACCATTGTACTTGATCACACCTGTGCCCGACCAATCCGTCGGGTCGGTCAGAATCGGGTCGCTGTACGCACTTCACAGGCCCGATTTTAATCGGGTCAGGCATTACTTGGCTTGGGGGTAATGACCGACTCTGCCGGACCATAATCGTGTCGCTGTACGCGCTTCACCGACTGTTCCCGATTCGGAGAAGGCCATTTGAACAGCGATGCGACCTAACCCCCAGTCGGATTTACAAGTTTCTTATACTGATTTGTAGGGAGAGGTGATAATGAATCTGAAAACTGTTTCCGAATATCTTAATTGGATCCAAAGTTATGGAACTTTGAATTATTTTCTATGAATCCACACCAGCAGCCCTTGGCTCACCCCGGCTCGACTCCCGCGGCTCTCTTTGATCTCAATCGGGTCGCTGTACAAGGTCATAAAGTGGAGATGTGTGATCGGCAAAGGGTATAAGACAGCGACATTCTTGTTCCCGATTATAATCGATGATTGGATCGGTGAGAATCTGTGGAAAATGTCGCTGTCTTATGGGCTTTATACAGTAGAAAGTCCGGTAACATAATCTCATTTCCATTGGGCCATTATTCAGCACCGATCTGCAGTCGAGAATCACTGATAGATCCTTTGGACACACTGACGTCAGATCGGTGAATGGACACAGAGAATGCTCACAGATTGATTTTGTATAGAGTATCTAACAAAGACAGAACCGATGGATTTTCTCACAGGAAATCTGTGGGTAGCTCGAAAACACAGTAAAGACAGAGCGTGTATACAATGTATCCTCACCGATTATTTAATACCGGCGTACAGTCAGTGGCACCAACGACAAACTACTAAGGAAGCTAAATAAATCTCCGTCATCTTCGTCGGCCAATGGAAACGAGGTTATATATACAGGGCATCAGTCAATCAAGTAGCCAATACAGGAAATTAGGTAATCAGTTAACCAGCGTAGAACAGTCTTTTCTGAGTAATCTATTTCTGTCAACCATGTATAGGCAGAAAACCTGAAAATGAGGTAATTCATACAGATCATCAGTCTATTACATAATCCATGTGGCACAAAAATCAAATCAATCAGGTAAGCATAACAGAACATTTGCCAACTGAGAACAAGTGGTACGTTTATCTTTGATGAGTGGGCATGGAATTCTGAAGGAGTGCAATCAAAAGGTTTGGGTTTTATATGGTCAATGAATCATGTAACCCACTTTATATTGAGCCAGTCAGCCAGTTCTACACCTGGGCACTCCTCTATGAAACTTTAAACACCTTTACCAACCTACAGGGCTGGGCCCTGTTTAATGATCTAGGATCGTACTTGAAGACCC
This sequence comes from Alentia gelatinosa, assembly GCA_950022655.1. NCBI lineage: Eukaryota > Metazoa > Annelida > Polychaeta > Phyllodocida > Polynoidae > Alentia > Alentia gelatinosa. The sequence goes on from OX465585.1 coordinate 11,448,037, forward strand.
TTTTCTGTACCTCATACAAGGGTTGACAGTATTAGCCATCCATAAGGACATCCATAAGGGTTGAATTGAATTGGCCCATATTGTCCCTGGGTCTCCTAGGCATACAGAAAAAGGGTCTACGTGTAGGGGTAATTGTCGCTGACGATTGCAGGGGGCGGAACTTGTCTCAGGGAAATTGAATCGAGGATTTTGTTCCAGTGCAGAATCTCAGCAGGATTTGTCTCAGACAAAGACTCTATGAGGTGCAAGAATCCCATCGTGTGAATGCCACTGTATCCTTCTCACCCTTCCCATATATTGAACAGCCCTCAGGTCATACAGGCCCCTGACCGTGACCTATCGCCTTCATTATTAATGTTTATGTTCCGTATATTTATGCTAGTAGAGAAATTTACATTGTATGATAAACTATACCATAGCCTAGTAAATAAAACACAGGGCATTCTGCATCCTCACCATGGATATTTACTCTTGTGAGGAATTCACATATTAACCAGTAGGACTATCATATGGTATATTGAGCGTGTTACACACGCTCAGATACGCTGCCTAGGTTAGGAAGAGGAATTAGACATTCCGTGTGCGACCTGCCCCTCGTGCAATAATATCAAGAAACGTCATGAAATTTAATATGGTTGTTTATATGGCGTGAGGTGTCTTCACGGAATGATATCACAACGCAGAGCTGAGTAATATCTGTAGTGGAAGACAACGAACGCCATGTAAACAATTACAATAGAACCTCGCATAAGCGGACACCCTCCATACTAATTTAAGGCATGTAATAATAAGCAAGCGTCCTGACTGTGGACGAAACGGTTCCTCTTCTCGGTCAGTCGTCGATTTCATACTGCCTCAACGACTAACCTCAAACAGGAACCGTTTCGTCCACAGTAAGGACGTTTTCTAATATTACGAGGGTGGTTGTGGCCCACTAGATTTTAGGTCAACTATAGACTGTAGAACCGTCCCAAGGCGCTATAAATATCATGTACGGAGGTCAGGGTGAAGGTCGTGGTTTGCCCGAATGCATTCATTGGCTACTGGGTCTACTCTATTCCTTATATGGCAGTTAATGCAGGGGGACAACTCTATGCAGCCCGTGCTTACCCATCGTAACTATCGTATACCTCTGCGACACGCTCCCGACACGCCATGACACTCCACGACAAAGTTCCAGTCGTAGGAAAAATCGACAAGCCCGACAAGCTTCCAGTTGCTGCCTGTCGTGGCCTTGTCGTAGATTCTTGTCGAGAACTGGGGTCCACCAACCACGACAAGGCTACGACAAGTCCTCCAATCGTAGGCCTGTCATGGACCTTGTCGGAAAGCTATTGTCGTAGCCTTGTCGTGGTTGGTGGACGCCCGCCTTTAGGCCACTAAAAAAAGGACTTGTTTCTCATCACCGCGCGCATCAGAAAAAAAACGATTTTAGAAGATTTTTTTTTTTTTTTTAAATAGGTGAACCTTGATAGAAATTATGAAAGGTATGTGTATTTGGTATCAAATTAAAGCTCCTGATATCAAGGATGCATTAAATGTATAGCCAATCGGATCGGAGGGTGGCCCGGATAGGAGGATGTCCGCTTATGCGGGGTTCTACTGTATGTCTGAAGCCCATTTTATGGCACTTCAAAAGCCATCTTTGATATAGCAAAAAAAAAAAAAAAAAAAAAAATGCGCCCTCGTCATATTTTTCATGGCTTGGTGATGAGAAACAAGTTTTTTTTTTGAGTGGCCTTACTGTGAGAAGCGCTATGACTGACCGTTGAGCGGAGACGCTGCATGTAGGCGTCCCGCCAGCTGGACACGGTGAGGTTCCCCACGATGTGCGAGTCGTCGGCGCCGAAGAAGGCGTTGGTGAGTGACATGTGGCCGTCGATGGCGCGGCGCATCTGGCGCGTGCTGCACGGCACCGTGGGAACGTACACGTGCGCATTCCCACGCCGCTCGTGGTTGAAGAAGTCCGTGTCCCACCAGCGCGGGGTGAACCAGGTGGGCAGGAACCACTGGTAGCCTTCATGCGCCGTCATTCTCTGTGGGCAGAGAGCAACACAGTTAAAACCCTTTAAGTGCAGCATGATGCCTCCAGGCATTCCCCTGGCTACGGCAGGAAGATTCCTCCAGGCATCTTGGAGGCATCATTGATACTTATATACGAAATTCAATAATAATAATAATAATAATAATAATAATAATAATAATAATAATAATAATAATAATAATAATAATAATTCAAGGATAAACACCATCTTGACCTTTAATTTGGTATAACAAAATATTATGTTACCAAGGTAAATTACTCAAATCACATGACAAGTCATGTGATTTTGCTATTTCCCCAATAAATCGGTGCAATTTTCGCCGGCCAGTGGAAAATCGCTTTATCTTCCCGGGTCTCAAGCGTAATAGTTACTTATCTAGCGAGCCCTATAGAACAACACGAGCCCTACGAAACACTTGTAATAAACCACTTATTAACTATAGTCTTTGGTAGGTTAAGCCTAATAGCTCAGTTACAGTAGATATCCTCTATGATAACCACATAGTCCTTGTTTATTTTGCATGGGAAAGCATAAGACAACCAGACCACATTTGTCTGTAGAAAAACGATTTCGTCGGTACAAAACAAAAAGACCACCATAGTGTTTGAGTATATCCTCTGCTTCAAATTACTCATAATAATTTGAGTCTTTCAATTAAAATGCTACCATAAAAAAAGTGTTTGTTGATGCGACCACGGATAGAGAGAAAATCATTTTTTCCGACCATGGACCGCCATTACATCGCTACCATCAAAAGTCACCATAGATTTGTATTTATGATAAATGTTGATATTGGTGAACCTGAATTTAAATTCTAGGGAATATAAGAATTTTTACAGCACCCTCTACGTTTGCTCACCTGTTTTGCTGCCTCGCATATCACTGCTCTTGCTGACATTTCGTAGGAAGTCAGTATGATGATATTCACACTTTTCTGTTTCAGGTCCTCAACATACTGTAAATGGAAAAAGTAGAAGCATTAGACAAAAATATATTTGTTAACAAGTATATCTTCTTGCCTTTGTGTCCATACCGGAGACCTTCTGTTGATAACTCGCCTGTGTCGCATGTTAATAACTAAACCTCCGTGAAATAGGGATATATCTACATCCTACAACTTTCACCTTACTGCATATGACGTCAAATGGCAAGGGTTATATTTCGAAACACTAAATATTCCGAATAGGGACAATAGAGCAATTCAGGAAGGGGGACATCCATAAAGTATGTACGCAGAATTTCGGAAATTTTTACCCCCCCCCCTTCCCCTCCCAATGTTGTACGCAATAGAACAAAGAAGGAGCATACGCAAAATTTCCAAATTTGTTATCCCTCATACCCCCTTACTGCGTACATATATACTTTATGGATGGCCCCAAGGTGATGTCATTTGTCCAACTAACTCACTGAAAGTGACCAGTTGTTTTAGGCGTCTAATGAGCTCCGAATCGTCTACGATACACCTCCTGACGCAATATAAAATCGCGTCGGAAGTTAAGCTGAAATCGGGGCAGTTGATACGTTTCTATCATTAACCTACGATGCTGACTGGCAGTCTATGATTTGTGTCCGACGAAAATCTAAATAGTAGGGTGTCTAAAACATATACTCATGTTAAACTGCCGCAAACGTGCATCGTAGAGTGTTCTGCCAGGAAACTCTTGGAATAGTCAACAGAAAATTATGAATTTTTGAAATCGGGCGGCAGACATAGGAATAATTCTGAACTATAAATGTGGTGTCGTTCCATCACAAGTGTCTGAAATCAATTATAACTCGGAAACGCACTTTTAGAATCTAAAAGAGGGTTGTCCTGTGTATACTGTTAACAATTTTTCACAATCTTGCAATATTCCCTAGAATAAAAAGTGTATATAGTAGAACCCCACATAGCAGACAACCCGCATAATCGGGCACCCTGCATGCGTTAACGGACACCTTCGCTCGGAACGGCTTCCTCTATTAGATGTTCATTTTAACCCCGTGTGGGCGGACATATACGCATACATACAAATGCACATGTTTTGACCTCGTAATAGGCACAGAACAGAACAGTCCCAACACGCAAAATCATAATCATATACCGCCTTTCATGATATGAACTCCCTTTTCAGTGTTTATGGCCGCATTGACGTCATCGCAGAAAGGTGAATGGCACATAAGTGGACGCTGTGATACAGGGGTAAATATAGATATACACAACTGGTATAATAGGACATAATATACGACATAATGGTAGGTGACAGGGAATCACATTGATTTATCTACTTAACCTATTATATCAAAACATTAACACTGTATATATATATAGGGGCAGCTCGAATGAAATGAAATATGTAATGGTATGTGCTGAATATGTCTTCTACTTGAAATACGTGTATAGGACTACAAGGCAACCAGCTGTACTGACGTGGTTGGGTTCTATGTTATAATGAGGTGCGGTATACGTATATCAAAATTCACTTGTATAGTCTTCTAATGGCAACCACTCTATAGGCTAGTTTCCGGTGGCTGACGAAAACGGTGTAGATTTTTTGAGTCCTCGTAAAAGCCCATTTCCATTTTGCGTCAGGCATGCTAAAGGTCCGTCAGTGGTTCCTGACTGAAAATCGGTGACGGCCTAAAGGTCCGTTTCCATTGACTGATGAAAACGGTGTAGATTTTTTTAGTTTTCCTAATAGCCCATTTACATTTTGCATCAGCAGTGTGAAGGGTCTGTCGGTGGTGCCTGACTGTAGATCGGTGGCGGCCAATGTAAATGGGCTTTTAGGAGAACTCAATAAATCTACACCGTATTTGCGACCAATGGAAATGGGCCTAATTTTGCATCAGCAGTGCAAAAGGTCCATTGGTGGTTCCTGACTGGAGATGGGTGACTTCCAATTTTGCGTCAGCATGGCTAAAGGTCCGTTGGTGGTTCCTGACTGTAGATTAGTGACGGCTAATGGAAATGGGCTTTTAGGAGAACTCGAAAAATCTACACCCTTTTCGTCAGCCAATGGAAACGGGCCTTGCGTATACTGGAAGCATTCTGTTCAGTGTTAGTGTAAATAAAAGGAAAACGGCGTGCATGATTCTACTACGCCACCATTTAACTCGTTGTAGGGACATTATTTCTAGATTTACTTTGTGTTACACTTAGAAAATACATATCCATTCCGCAAAGATTGGATTTTGTAATTGGAAGAAAGCCAATATGGTGGCTGTATCTGTCGTTAGACTATTTACCTGAATAACAAAAATAAATTACTTTAACTAAGTGAACCAATTAGTATTTTCTGTAATTTAATGATGCAGTCACTATCCCAGGCGTCCCTTACGAGAATTAAATGGTGGCTGTTTCAACATTCCACTATAAACTACTCTGTGAGAACTAGCACAGTTTGCATCGAACTGAAAAATTAATGGTGTTTATAAAATGTCTGCATGTCAATATTATACTTTGATATGGATTAATCATGCTTATGAAGTTACAGTTTGGGTGCTGCTGAGTTTGCTTGGGTTGGGTTGGTTAAAGATGATGTTTTCTATATTATCCTACCCCTAATATAAAATCCCATAGGTTTAACATTGAGTTTCCGTATGCCACGCTGCCTGGTATACAGAGTTTTATATGCCACTAGTGGCATACAGTATTTTAATCACGTAAAATTCCAAAATCGAGGAGACGGGGTAGGATCAAATCAAAACCTGATTCGTTTTAATCATGGCCACCGCATTCCACTCCTTGAGTTTGGGCTCCGGACTTCACTCGGCTTCGCCTCGTGAAATCACTATGCCAAACTCCAGTCGTGGCATACGGTGGCCAAGATTAAAACTCATCCAGTTTTACGATAATATTTTTCATTTAATGTTATTTCCCTGGTGACATTCTTGTTATTCTGTTAGTAACTAATATGTGTTCTATCCGTGGTATGTACTTCTTGATTATGGTCCTCGGTACCGACGCCTACAAGATTTCTTATTGCCTCAGGCAATTATTGACAATAATGAAAGGAATTAAGAATTGATACTGGTTTCCTAATTGTTTGGATTTCTCATAACCAATCAGAACTACATACGATGTATATACCACAGGATAGCCACACTAGTGTAAAAAGGTCACTACAATAACATGCTGGTTCCCAGTAAACACACGACGTATTTTTAGTAGGAAATAGGTAGATTTTGTTGGTTTCCGACCAGACGTATCTTAAACGTTGAAAATATGTTTGTTTTGATGGATATACAGGTGTTAATTCCCGATGTTCCACAACAAAGAAAATTGATGTAGATTTGTGCAAAATAACCCTGATCCTATGCGAATTTACGTAAATCTATGTTAAATTTTTGTAAATTTATGTTGATTAACATAAATCTACCAAATGTGCTACAGACTAAAAAAACAACCTTTTTACTAGGTAAAGATGTACGTAGTTCCTACCAAAAAAAACCCGTTAATTTACGTATAACGTATTTGTGTTTACTGGGTTGCTATGATACGGTGTGGGTGCTACTGTAACATACTGGCGTCAACTGCCATACGGTCGGTGTGAAGAGCATGGAAAACAAACATAGATGAGGATCAATGAAGATAAGGTACGGTGTAAATGAAAGAACTATATCGTTTACGTCAACAAAGTGAGACACATGGGATAAATAAACAAAATCTTAACAGGTATGATTTTCCTCTTGTAGCAATTGTAAGGACACGTAGTAAAAGAGAGTGGAATAGTACTTAGGTTTATGGCTAGAAACTAAAGTAATATTGGTTTGGGGAAGCTTCAAGATTAAAGAAAAAATCTCTATTGTAAATGATAGAGAGACAAGTTGTTTCTCACTTCACACATATTTTACTCTATAACTATCTCTATATTTTATTTCAACTTTATTTGATAATGTAAAATGGTTCACGACAATGGGTTCACAGACCAGGGATCAGAGACCTGTTTCACTAGTTTCGTGACATGTCTAGATGGCGTCTAGATGGTGTGTCCGGTTTCATAATAACTATACATTGAACTTCATTTTGTGCGTTCTTGCTTGCACTGTTGGTGCCGCTTTTCATGTCTGTCTAACAATTTTGTCACGAAACTAGTGAAACAGGTCCATGATGTGCAGATTTGTCTCATTCTTATGTTTGGGGTCTGTCTTTTCCTAAGGGCAGCTACTTGTGTTGTCACGAAACTAGACAACCCAATCTGTCTGTATGGTGTCACAGACATGTCACGAAACTAGTGAAACAGGTCCCTGTAGACATACATATATTCTGAAAATGGTCACGTCCTAAAAAAGCCATGGTTATATGAAAGGGGACAATATATCGCTGTTTCCGACAACAATCAGTTTTCGAATTTGTTTCTCAACTGTCGACTGCACTGTTATAACATACACGCAGAGGTAACCTAAAAACAATTTCAATGTAAAAAATATACACAATATCGACTGGTTTTAGATGCAAGCGGCCATATGCTCCGAGGAGTTAATGCGCAGTTAGATTCAAGCGTATGCGAGGATATTGCGTTAGTCAACTCCGAGGAGCATACGACCGATTTTATTGTCCTTGCCAATACCCAATTAGCATATACGTTTTATACCCTATACATATTATCAAATGGCTAATTCTCATATTTCAACTAATCGAATTTGAAACATCAATGAATACTTAATTTGACAAATGAGTACTACATTAGACAAAGGGAAGGGTGGGGAGGCTATGTTTTGGCTCCGATGGTCATTTAAAAAAAGGGAGTATTTATGTTATTACGTTCTGGTTAGAAATAATGAATTTCCAGACCTCAGCATTGAGAAATTACGATGCCAGGTAAGAGAACTTGAATTGTATATTACGCAGACGCCATGTATAACAATGACCCATATTATTCCTGCATGTACGAAATGTCTTCCTTGTAACACAGTCGTGTGACTCTTACTTTATAAAACACAAATTCGGTGACAGAAATAATCGAAAATTAATTTATTTAAAAAAAAATGTCCACCTCTGACCTATGCCCTTGGAATAGGATACGACCTGCTCCTATACGGCACATAGCTATTGTGCTATGGAAGCGGCCATCTTGCCCCCGACGCCAAACAAAACACCAGGTGGCGGGACCAATTATCAATAGATTTTATTTAAGAAACTTTGGGGGGCTTGCCATGGAGGAATTTTAGCGTCGTCTCAATATCATCTATAACCTATAAGAATTGATAACAGTGTTTGTCTCCCGACTACAGTGGCGCTATCTTACAATTTCCCAGCAGGTGATGGCAGAACTAGCAATCACTCTGTGCCCTATAAGAAAGACCCATACTTTTTCCTGTATGTACCAAGTTTTCTTTGTCATGTAACATAGTCGTGCGACTGTTACTTTGTAAAACACCACTTTGGTGTAAGAAATAGTCGAAAATAAATTTATAGAAAAAAAAGTCCACCTCTACCCTCTACCCATAGAGGAGGATATGACCCGCCCCTAGCGGCGTACCTTGGAGGCGTCCTTGGGCGTGGCCTGGCGGGGCACCTTCCGGTGGTAGACGACAGCGATACCGTGTGACAGGAAGAGGTCCTGCAGAAACGCGTGGTATTCTGGGAACTCCTGTCCATCCTCCGCCAGTAACGCCACCTGGTGCCAGTCGAACATTTTGAAGAGCTCTAGGTAGACGGCGCTGTAAGCAGGAAGATGGTTGAAGTAGCTTGTTATTGGAGGGAAACTATCTTCTGGTGAGAGAAAGTCAAAGTTACGAGATAAGGCTTGGAAAAATTACGCCCAAGGCCAATGGTTAAAATATTTTGTTATTAGAGGGAAACTATGTTCCGGTGAGAGAAAGTCAAAGTTATGCGATTGGTTAAAGTAGTTTGTTATCAAAGGGAAACTTTTTTCTTGTAAGAGAAAGTCAAAGTTATGAGATTATGCTTGGAAAAATTGCTGCCTAAGGCCATTGATTTAAGTAGTTTGTTATAAGAGGGGAACTATGTTCTGGTGAGAGAAAGTCAAAGTTACGAGATAAGGCTCGGGAAAATTACTGCCCAAGGCCAATGGTTAAAGTAGTTTGTTATTCGAGGGAAACTATGTCCTGGTGAGAGAAAGTCAAAGTTATGAGATAAAGCTCGGAAAAATTACTGCCCAAGACCTTCCGAGTAACTTTGACTTTCTCTCTCGGAAACATGGTTTCCCTATTCCTATATATCTTCAAATATAGGTCAACATAGGGCAGTAAACATCAACCCAGGGCAGTATACGCAAGTTATTCTACCCCCTGCAGCATGATGTAATCATAGAGTGTTCTTCCATAGGTATATAGGAATAGCCTTTATCTCACCCCTGGTATATTTCCCCATATACTTAACATTGGGAACTCGTATCCAATTCCCGTTGAATATTTAGAAAAAAATAATGTCACAAAGGTTAGCCCCATTAGTCAATGTGAAGGGTGAGATGAATTCAGAAACCTATTCAAGTTTACATTCAGAGCCTGGGGCCCGTTTAATAACGTAGGGTCGTACATGTAGACCCTTTTCTGAATGCCATAGAGACCCAGGGACGATGTGGGTCAATTTTATTCAACACTTATGGACGACCTTATTGACGGCTAAGACTGTCTTAGCGAACAGGCACAACTATCAGCAAACAATAGCTCTTGTACGTAGTACCGAAAAGGGTCTGGAATTACGATCCTAGTTTATTCAACAAGCCCCTGATCCCATCTTCTTTAAATCGCTATGGAATTACTATGAAATCTCAATCATAGGCGAAATAAAGTCTCTAAATCATTTCCATGTATCCATTCTAATGTATGATTCGTGAAATTTTTGAGAAAAGTAAAACTAGTATATATTTACGACATCTTACCCGTTTTGCGACATGCCGGGAACGGTCCGGAAGAAGAGCGGATACAGATCTCGGTCTGCCAGAGTCACTGCCTCCACGCTGTAGCTGATGACGATGGTATTGAAGTGCTTCGATACCCCAGCCACTGGTTCTGCCGTCTCTGAACAGCCAGGACCTGAATAACACCAAATGTAGGGTCAACCAGAATGACTAGCACAGAAGGGTCTACAGCCAGGACCTGTATACGGCATATAGCCTATGATCCATGGGGGCCGCCATGACGCCCCCCGAGTAGGTGTTCTTCACTAAAGGAGGTGAAAAAGTAGCTGTTCTTCACTAATGGAGGTGAAAAAGTAGCTGTTTTTCACTAATGGAGGTGCTAAAGAAGTGAGTGATAATTGGGAAATGTCACTTTTCTTGCCTTGCCCTTATATGTAAATAAAGTGTTCCATGTAAAAAACATCATGTCATGGGTTACATCATTATGTCATCCTGCTCTGGGATCGGTGTAGAGAGTCAAAGGAACCTTGGTAAAACATTATGGCAGCTGAATTTCGTAAGAACAAAGAGCCAGAATACAGGTTTGTCCCCCGACCACCTAGTGACTGCTTCATGAACTAACAGTGGCTCTGTCCCCTAGGTGGCCAGCAGTATGGCAGGCCCCTTGTGGGGACAGATCTATATTCTGGCTCTTTGTTCTTACAAAATTCAACTGCCTTTCAATGTTTTACCATTGTTCCCTTGACTCTCTAGACCCATCTTAGAGCAGGATGACATAATGATTAAACGCAGAACATGAGGTTTTTTCAGATAGAACACTTTATATACATATGTGAGCAAGGCTAGAGTTGTGACTTTTCCCAATTATCACTCACTTCTTTTCCACCTCCATTGGTGAAGAACACCTACTTTTTCACCTCCATTAGTGAAGAACACCTACTCGGGGGGCGTCATGGCAGCCCCCATGGCTCATAGGCTATATGCCGTATAACACCAAATGAAGGGTCACCCATGATGACTCACACAGGAGAGTCTACTATTGATCTTGAGTTACCTTTTAATGTATAAAAATAACGAAAGAAATTTAGTGGTAATTATGAGAGAGGGGAATTATCACGAGCTATTGTAATAGCCCTAAGTAGTAGGTAAGAATAAGAGAAAACAGGAAGTTTTTGTGTGGGTGGTCTCTGAGTCGGCTGGCGGTCCGGGAGACTAGGAGCAAAAAGAATGTTCATCATCGATGAATGAGCGTGCAATTATACATGAATAACAATTAAAAGGTTTGCGTCACATTCAGTCTATGGATAGTTTTCTGTAACCTAATGGAACCCAGTCAACCTGCTATTTCTGCAACCACCTGAATCCAAAAATATCAAGGTCAAGCACCAGAGGGTCAATGAGGTATTTCAGTCTTTAGTGATTGGTCATGGTCAGCTGAACATGCTTCTAAGACCCTGAGAAACTGGTACCCTGCTCCTATCAGACTACCACATTGTTTAGCAAGCAGATAGTGAGGGGATAGTTTTCTGGCATCACGCTGAAAGTGTATATATGTCACCACTCTAACCTCTAGGTCTCTAGATGATGTATATAGCACGTGCAAGCACGCTCTAAAAGTGGCCGAGTAGGTTTGAAAGTCGGTGGTCACGTAATGGTCACATGGCACGTGATATTGGTCACGTGGGCGGAGGCATCCATAGTTACAATAGTTCCTTTTCTGTGGGAATTACCGCCAACCTCCCGTTCACACTAATTAACCTTTTAAATGAGAAACCACCTGCTGCTCATTAGAGGAAGCGAATTCCAAACATATTGTAAAGCGTAGAGACCCAAACGTGCTAGGTGTAGACCTTAAAGTCGGGCCCCCACCTACCACGATGGTCTACGACATACTTCCCGATGGCTACGATTTGAAATGCCCAAATCGTGGCCTATCGGGAGGTCCCCGATAGCTCCAAATCGTAGACATGGTTTGAAATCGTAGAGCTGTGAATCATACTCGCTGACCACGATATCTTCCCGATAGGCTATGACACCCTACGACAGGCTACAAAATTTCCAACATGTTGGAAGTTATCGGGACCTCTACGATTGGGTTTTTCAATCGCAGCCTATCGTGAGCTGTCGTAGATTTAATCGCAGAAACCTGTTCCACCTACCACGATTTTGGCTGACCTCACGATAGAATGGGAATGGTGTCGGGAAGGCCGTCATAAGGCCAATCGGGACCAGAATCATGGTAGGTGGAGGCCCGGCTTAAGAGTAAGGGAGTGCAAACGCAAACGCAGATGTACTATACTTACTGTCTTTGTACGTCAAAAATATGCGGTAAAATTATATATCAGATACATCCCGATGCCGTTTTCGTATTATTATATACCTAAAAATGGCGGAATTTTAGCTAGTCACGTGATCACATACCCCGTACGTCACAGAGTGACGTACGGATATACATACGTCATTGGTAGCAGCGGGCAGTATGTGTGGGTCATACAGCCATAGGTATATAATAATAGGTACTACTTTGAGTCAAGAACTCCACTGACTTTATCAGCTTATATGCAGACAGCAGGTAGAATATTGGTACAGGGTGAGCTTGTAAGCTCTGTGCTGGGATTGGCTGCTGAAGCAACAGCCAATGGGAATGAACTAGGCTAGTCACACATGCCAGGAGGGCCGCTCATGCCACTAGCAACTCAGGTGTCATGTCAGCGTGACCTGCCCCCCATGTGGCCAGACCAGGAACTAGGGCGAGTGATAATGAGAGTGAACATTCACTACATGGCTGCTGTACGGTCAACATCAAGAGAAGGAGGAGCTGCTACAAAATGGTGACGGTCTTAATGCAGTCTTTTGGGTACTAATATATACAGAAAATTAAGATGACTAATCTCTTCGCATAGAGACCAATATGAATGATCACGATAGGGGTGTAGAGACTGGAACTTGAAATAGTATGCTTGCGTAACATAATGTTACAATGTAAGAAATGTAATATATCAAACAATTTAGAGACTACAGTAGAACCCCGCCTAATGGACACCCCGCGTAAGCGGACACCCCGCGTTAGCGGACACTTTTGCTCGGAACGGAATTTTTTCCCTCTATTAGATGTTTATTTTAACCTCGCGTAAGCGAGCACCCTGCGTAAGCGGACAGTTATTTCAGTACGAAAAGGCCTAGAACCCCGTGTGAGCGGACACCTCCGACGGACACCCTACCAAAAATAGATTAATCTGTCCTTTTCATCAGTGTGTGTGAGTATATTCATAGAAAATTCATTTTGTAATTCAATGTTTAATAGCTTCGGACCCAATTAAGATATCAGAAAATGGATTTCAGATCTGTTATCACCTCTGTCTCCCCTATTCATCGGTATATAACACATTTATATTGGGCTGGAGGAAACTTGAAAACCCCGCGTAAGAGGACACCCCGCGTAAGCGGACACTTTGGCCCGGAACGGAGGGTGTCCGCTTACGCGGGGTTTTACTGTAATTGGTATTGTTGTAGAAATAGGGCACAGTGTTCGCAAGAAGTGAAAACCTTCAGAAAACAGCTACAATATGGAATGATGACTGCTGCCTACTAAGGTCCCATGGCTCAACTCTATCCATTAACATGTTAAACGAAGAAACATATCTAACGTGGAATTCACACGATGGGATTCATGTACCTCACAGGGTGTTTGTGTGAGACAAATCCTGCTGAGATTATCTACTTTCACACAATTTCTTCTTTTAAATTATAGAGTTCTATTACCCTGAGGCAGTTTTTTTCCCTTGTATTTGTTAGGGACATTTACCCCTAGAAAGGGACTTGTTTCACTAGTTTTGTGACATGTTTGGAACACCATACAGACATTGGAGTTGTCTAGTTTCGTGACAACCCAAGTAGCTGCCCTTAGGAAAAGACAGACCCTAAACATAAGAATTAGACAAATCTACACATCATATGGGACCTGTTTCACTAGTTTCATGACAGAAGTGTTAGACATACTTGAAAAGTGGCACCAACAGTGCAAGCAAGGACGGACGAAACGAAGTCTAATGTCTAGTTCTTATGAAACCGGATACACCATCTAGACGCCATCTAGACATGTCACGAAACTAGAGAAACAGGTCCCAGAATCTCATAAGATTTTGTACCCTGTGAGGTACGCCAATACCACCGTGTGAATTGCACTTAACAAGATACAGACTCTTATGAGATGCTGTACCCTGTGAGGTACGCCAATACCACCGTGTGAATTCCACTTAACAAGATACAGAATCTTATGAGATGCTGTACCCTGTGAGGTATGCCAATACCACCGTGTGAAATGCACTTAACAAGATATAGAATCTTATGAGATGTTGTACCCTGTGAGGTACGTGAATCCCACCGTGTGAATTCCACTTAACAAGATATAGAATCTTATGAGATGTTGTACCCTGTGAGGTATGCCAATACCACCGTGTGAAATGCACTTAACAAGATATAGAATCTTATGAGATGTTGTACCCTGTGAGGTACGTGAATCCCACCGTGTGAATTCCACTTAACAAGATACAGAATCTTATGAGATTTTGTACCCTGTGAGGTACGCCAATACCACCGTGTGAAATGCACTTAACAAGATACAGAATCTTATGAGATGTTGTCCCCTGTGAGGTACGTGAATCCCACCGTGTGAATTCCACTTAACAAGATACAGAATCTTATGAGATTTTGTACCCTGTGAGGTACGCCAATACCACCGTGTGAAATGCACTTAACAAGATACAGAATCTTATGAGATGTTGTACCCTGTGAGGTACGTGAATCCCACCGTGTGAATTCCACTTAACAAGATACAGAATCTTATGAGATGTTTTACCCTGTGAGGTACGCCAATACCACCGTGTGAATTGCACTTTTTTAATTTTTATCATTAACTTTATTAAGGGACAATTGCGTTTTACAACAATCACCGAAATTCGGCAACAATGCCGTTCTTCCATTCGGGCCCTGCAGTTGGCGTCTCACACTCGTTTGTCAGTCTAACTAAGTAGATAGTGACAACATCAGATGTACTAGAATGTCAACTTACATTTGGTAGGATGATTTGATTTTTAATGAAAATGGGGATGATAATGGGGTGATGTGATGACAGCATTAGCAGAAATACAAGACTAGATCTAACTACATACCCATCTTAGGGTAAACATTATGGTAATACAGTAGATTAGGCCACTTTATGACCTGTCTAACAGGCATTGTACATCAATTCACTGAACAAAGATGGACATGAAGAGCAAAGTATGAGTGTTATAACAGCAATATATGCACTATAATCATTCTTAATAACCCTTTAAGGACGAATGATGCCTTGAGGCATCAACCAGCCCAGGCCGAATGATGCCTTGAGGCATCAACCAGCCCAGGCCAAATGATGCCTCAAGGCATCCTTTCACTTAATCCTATAAAATCGTATTTGACAAGGAAATAATTTATCAATATATTTGAAATCTTCAGAAAATGTAGGTATAATATCAAAATTAATATTAGTAAGCTAAAATAAGTGAAATATTGTTGAATATCAATAATATCTCGTGATGGAACATCAAATAAGGACTTTATCCAAAATGTGTTCGTCCTTTAGAAATAGACACAATCACCAGCTCCCGTCCTTATAGTGACAGCTCTGCCACAGGTGGCCGTCCTTGAAGGGTTAAGTAGACCTACCTAGGATGGCCGCGACGGGATGAGTGGTGTTGACCAGGAAGTGTATGAACTGTTTCATGACCACGTCAGATTTACACTGAGTGTCCTGCACTATGATGATAATCTCGTAGTCGGGGAGAATACTGTTGTTTCCGTTGATGTAATCCAAAGCCATGAGGGCTCCTGGTGAAAAGAAGGCGAGTCAGAATTGTAGAACAAAAGTTATCCATGTGAAATTAATCATATACTTTGATCATGATCCTCAGCATTGTTACATAATATAGAGAAACAGGCTTACTGTCTCCGTACGGATAAAATACGCGGTAAAATCGGCGATCAGATGAACCGATGCCGGAGGCAGAGGTTCATCTGATCGCCGATTTTACCAAGTATTTTATCCGTACGGAGACAGTCAGCCTGTTTCTCTATTATTATATACCTTAAAATATCGAATTTTTAACTTTGCTACGGGGGGAATATTTGGATTTTGCCGCCGTACATGCCCCGTACGCCACATACATACCCCGTACGTCACCTAGGTGTCGTACGGGTATAAATACGACATGGGTAGGAGCGGGCCGTATGTGTAGGATATACTACCACAGGTATATAATAATAAAGAAGAAACCAACAAGTTTTGGTCAAAGTCGTCATTATCCACGATTTTGATGCGGTGTGATATGAACGAGGCGACAGCCGAGTGAATATCACGTAGCATTCAAACGAGTTGGAGAATGACTACTTTGACCAAAACGAGTTGCTTTCTGTATTCATCTCACCCGTGTACACACTAAAAAAACGGACAGCACACGGGCTATAGACCATGGAGAACGGACTGCAATACTTGTAGGGGCATGGAGAACGAGTTCCCAATGTTAAGCCTATGGACATTTATTCCAGGGGTAAGATAAAATTCCATTCCTCACACCCCAGAGTAGCTTTATTCTGCACTATTGAATATCTATAGTGTTTTCAACAAGGAAAAAACCGAAGAAGGTTATGACCTTATAATACATACGATACTTAGAAGGAAACCCACGAGATGAAAATAGCTTGGTCCGTACTCCACCGAGTTCGACTGCAGAGTAATTCACGAAGCGAAGCTGGAGTGCAGGTGAAGTGGTGGAGGTGCAGACCAAGTTATTTTCATCGAGTGGATTACTGATTTTATCTCACTCCGTATAACATTGTTTAGTGATGAAATGAATCACCAGATTAGCCATTGAGTATTGGGTACACGAACCTCACGGCAGTGGGGTACGAGTTCCTAATGTTAAGCCTATGGAGAAAAATACCGGGGTGAGATACCATGTTATATCTTATCAAAGTAGGCTTCGACTCTTTCTGCATGGAGTTGTCCCTCTGCCTTCACTGCCATATAAGGAATAGAGTAGACCAAGCATCCAATGACTACCTTCACAGCAAACCACGACCTTCACCTTGACCTTCTCACATAGTGTTAATAGTGCCTGGGAGCTGTTTCAAAACCATAGACTTAACCCACGTTTTGAAACAGCTCCCTGGTGACGGTTCTACAGTATTTACGTGACCTGCATTCAGAATTGTTTTTCGATGTGTTAATGATTTCTATTATAGCCCCTTCGACCATTACAAATCATTCTCACAACAAACAATTCAAAGGAAGGATTATATGTTTTTCCAATGTATACACATAATACGATAGGCATTTAAAGTGTTTCCTCCTCAGTCAGAAACACGTTCTTTCTATTGGTATTTGACTGTTTTGTAATTATATAGAACAGCATCGAGAATCGTATAAATAGACAAAACTCCACTCGTTTGAATGGGCCATAATCGTCACTCGGCTTCGCCTCGATGACGATTGTGGCCCATCCAAACTCATGGAGTTTTGCGTATTTTACGGTTCAAGTGCAGTTCTGGATTTATCTCGCCCCTTTTATGACATTAGATATCATTAAATTTCGCAATAATTAGAACTTCACTCACGGCCATGGCGTAGTATTCTCACTTTACGGGAGTGATCATCGAGTATTTTTTTCTAATGCTATTCCTATGGCTAAACTTGTACTAGGGGTGAGATAAACTACTATATTTTTGCATACTTCTCTCCCCGTTTTGAACAGTGCATATTTATATAGGAGGTGCACAGTCTCTTTTGTAAGGTTTTAAAGAATATTATGCTGAATAAAGAATGGAACATTTGTCGTGCTCTTCATAATTTGTAGTCACCATGCACTTTACATTTACACTAGACGATTTCTAGCTTTTTATGGTTTTAGAGACTATAGAGTCTTCTCAGCAGTACTAAATTCAAGACTCATTCAGAATTGTGTTCAATGTGTTTCTATTATAGCCCCTTCGACCATTACTAATTATTCTCACAATAAACAATTCAGAGAAAGGATTATATGCTTTTCCAATTTATACACCTAGTCCGATTGGCATTTAAAGTGTTCGGTCAGGAACTACTACGCCCAAATACCGAGACCGAACGAGAGTTAGACTTGTCAGTGTCTATGCCACTCTGGTCAGGTCTGTTCCTCACTACACTCAGCTAACGCTTCGTGTTCTAATACGCGACCTTCCCATTGTGGCATAAACACTGACAAGTCTAACTCTCGTTCAGTTTCTACTAAGTACTAAAGAAGAAACCAACAAGCTTCGGTTAAAGTATTCATTCTCCACGAGTTTGATGCGTTGTGATATGAACGAGGCGATAGCCGAGTGAATATCACGTAGCATTCAAACGAGTTGAAGAAAGACTTCTTTGACCAAAACGAGCTGCTTTCTGTATTTACTATATACCCATGCTGTGTATACTGTAAATACGTACCATTTTGGCATATGACGTAAAAATACTGTACGGACCATTGGTCCGTACACTAAAATACGGACCACCTAGCCATATACATTTATTAAAATTTTGGTTGTTAAGATAAATGAAATAGATTTTTTTTAAATTTCGGGTATATAGTAAATGTATATATAAATATATATAATTTACCGTTTATACGGAACTCAGCGTAAACGCCTCGGTCCGTACAAACGGTAAATTAGCATCTCATTCTGTGACCTGTACAGCATGGTCAGGACGTTCTATATAATTATCTCACCCCTGCACACACTAAAAGAACAGTGTCCTACGTCATACTTCTAGGCTTTCTATTCCTCCACATGATTATCTCAACTCTTGTATACTTTGCCTTTGGGACCCCCCTTTTGTTTTATAATGTTAAGCCTATGGGACAAAAATACCAGGGGTGAGATAATAGAGGGAAACTATGTTCCGGTGAGCAAAAGTTCAAAGTTACGAGGTGAGGATCGGGAAAATTACTGGCCAAGGCGTCAGCCGCGGGCAGTAATTTTCCCGATCCTCACCAAGTAACTTTGACTTTTGCTTACCGGTACTTGGTTTCCCTATTCCTGTATACCTTCAAATATCGATAAAAATGCTTAATTCTTTACCCAAAACACTTCCGAAGCAAATGGAGACCCTTATTGAGTAACCCTTGTTTCGTCCCGCTGCTGTATTGTATCACGTGATCAGAGCGGGACGAAAACGTCAGAGCGGGACGAAAACATAAGAGCGGGACGAAAACGTCAACCTCGACACATAACTTATATTTAATGCACCCCCAAGCAGCGGTATGTAACTCTAGTTAGTTCAATAATGGGTATATAGGAATACATGAAACTGACCAGGGACGATGCCGGGCTGCCTCCAGTAGGGCCCGGTGATGGGGAACATGCCGCCCACGTAGATCCTCTGCCGCTTGGCCATGTTGCTGGGGATCCACTTCTTCCACGTGGCCTTGTTTTCCCGCACCCACTGACACGCCGTCCGCTCATGGGCGCCCTCCTCCTCCTCCACTGTCTCCGAACTGCGCCGCGTTCTCACCAGGAGGCGCAGCAGGTCCTCGTACTGCGCATGCGTGAAGGACATGCGCGAGATGAGATGGTGAGCTTCCGGTGTGTGGCTCTGCATCTTCGCCCACATCACCTGGAAGACAGAGGGAGGTTCAGAGATGTGGGAGCTGTTTCAAAAGCCGGGGGGAGTAAACAGGAATGGCCACCGCCAAAGCGAGAGCAATCAACAGCATTAAAAGCGAGAGTTCTAATATAAGGTCTCGTTTCAGAACTGGCGTCACTGTTAAGATCCCAGTGCCATTAGCTATGCCACTTTAACAAACGAGACATTTAATAAATCACTATATATCGAATGATTTGATAATTCCAAATTATTCCTCGTATTTTTCCCCACATTTCAGTTTTTATTTGACGCTTCTATATGAATTCTTAGCGGAGTTACAGAGCCTAACTTTTGAAATGGGTACTACCACTGTTGGTGCTGCTTTGGTCCAAAGTGCCGCTCGCTGTTGGCGAGGTGCCGCTATTTGGTTAGTGAGAGCAACTACGAGAGTTTTTTCAACTAATGAAACAGCTCCCTGGTCTGTCGAAGAGCTAAAGGCCCAGCGTCCACCTTCTATGATATGGCTCCGAAATGGTCTACGATGCACCTCCCAACAAAAAATCAAAATCGTGCAGAAGGTCACCTAATATCGGGGCAGTTGACCAAGTTTCTGCGATTAGACACCGATAAAAACCCCATACAATGCTTGGTGGATTGGCATGTCTAGACATATATATGTCTACGATTTTGTACCTTCCCGATAGGTCTCTGATATTAGATTGAGATCTTTGTACGTACCTTAGAGAGTTGGTGCACCTCGAAGTCGCAGTCTAGGGGCGGCATGCTGATATTGGTTTTGATTTTACTGATTGATTTGAGATCTTTGTACATACCTTAGAGAGTTGGTGCACCTTGAAGTCGCAGTCTAAGGGCGGCATGCTGGTGTTGGTTTTGATTTTACTGATTGATTTGAGATCTTTGTACGTACCTTAGAGAGTTGGTGCACCTCGAAGTCGCAGTCTATGGGTGGCATGCTGATGTTGGTTTTGATTTTACTGATTGATTTGAGATCTTTGTACGTACCTTAGAGAGTTGGTGCACCTCGAAGTCGCAGTCTAGGGGCAGCATGCTGGTGTTGGTTTTGATTTTACTGATTGATTTGAGATCTTCGTACGTACCTTAGAGAGTTGGTGCACCTCGAAGTCGCAGTCTATGGGCGGCATGCTGGTGTTGGTTTTGATTTTACTGATTGATTTGAGATCTTCGTACGTACCTTAGAGAGTTGGTGCACCTCGAAGTCGCAGTCTAGGGGCGGCATGCTGATGTTTGTTTTGATTTTACTAATTGATTTGAGATCTTTGTATGTACCTTAGAGAGTTGGTGCACCTCGAAGTCGCAGTCTAAGGGCGGCATGCTGATATTGGATTTGATATTACTGAGAGATTTGAGATCTTTGTATGTACCTTAGAGAGTTGGTGCACCTCGAAGTCGCAGTCTAGGGGCGGCATGCTGATGTTGATTTTGATTTTACTGATTGATTTGAGATCTTTATACGTACCTTAGAGAGTTGGTGCACCTCGAAGTCGCAGTCTACGGCGGCATGCTGATGTTGGTTTTGATTTTACTGATTGATTTGAGATCTTTGTACGTACCTTAGAGAGTTGGTGCACCTCGAAGTCGCAGTCTAAGGGCGGCATGCTGGTGTTGGTTTTGATTTTACTGATTGATTTAAGATCTTTGTACGTACCTTAGAGAGTTGGTGCACCTCGAAGTCGCAGTCTAAGGGCGGCATGCTGATGTTGGTTTTGATTTTACTGATTGATTTAAGATCTTTGTATGTACCTTAGAGAGTTGGTGCACCTCGAAGTCGCAGTCTAAGGGCGGCATGCTGATGTTGGTGTTGCGGCAGAGCGGGAACTTGACGCGCGTGTAGTTGCCGTAGGCCGTCAGCTCGCTGGGGATGCGGTTAAAGAAGAGTACGGGCTCCTGGCGCACGGTGCGGTCTGCCACGAAGCCGTGAAGCCGGTCGCCGATCCACGCCACGCTCACGTTCAGCTTGAGCGCTGACACCTGCTCCGCCAGGATCCCCCCGTCCACGCCTGAGGACAACACGGCAGGCGGGAGTGAGTTGTATATACTTATACCAGGTGAGAGTAACTCAAATATACTCAGTATATATATATATATATATTTACAAAAATATACTTTCTACCCTGGTAAACATAACTGGCCCTGGAGCCTACTGAAAATAGGACGAGCATGTCCTAGTAGTATCACTCCAGAATAAAAAATTATCCAGAAAAAAAAAAATATATATATACCGTGTGGCAGGTGGGAGTAACTGATATATACATTATAGAGGAAATATATACCCAAAGAAAATACCAGGGGGATATAATTATGTATATTAGGATTGATTCTACTTGAGAGCTGACACCTGCTCCGCCAGGATCCCCCCGTCCACGCCTGAGAAGAACACGGCAGGCGGGAGTGAGTTGTATATACTTATACCAGGTGAGAGTAACTCGAATATACCGTGTGGCAGGTGTGAGTAACTGATATATACATTATAGAGGAAATATATACCAAAAAAAATACCAGGGGGGATGTTATTATGTATATTAGGCTTAAGTCTACTTGAGCTCGGCCATGCCTGAGGAGAACACGGCAGGTGTGAGTGATATATACCTTTATTACCCACCTAGTACAGAGTCTCCATACTAATCTTATGGAGCCTACAGATCGCTACTGAGTAGAATACGGACCTCCGGAGGAGAATACGGCTTTTTGGGCCACCTGACGGGCATTATAGGAACTGATTTATATAAACAATGCAGAGCGCTTGGGTCGAATTTCTAATTATTTACAAGATTCTTTCCCTAATGATTACTCGATAGGTGAGTTATAAATACAATATTACGACGATTTCGATCTGAGTGGCCATAGTCTCCTTGTAGTTGACACTATATAATACTCCTCGCTATCGCTCTGAGTTTTACTACGTGTCAACTATGCGGAGAATACGGCCACTCAGATCGAAACCATGGTAATATTGTGTATATAATTATATATATATATACCAGGTGAGAGTAACTCAAATATACCCTATGGCAAGCTATAATTTTACCGACCCACCTACACCCTTATTTTTATAATGTCTACATCACATTATTCTCTATAACTTGGTTATCCATTTCATATAACCAAATATCATTCAATTATATTATCCTTACTCATCAATTTATCAACGTTATCATTAATGAATCTGATCTCCCAAGCCTGCCTCATCGTTTTGCCTCCAGGGATATGAGATAACGTCTATGTTCTAACCCCAAGATCTGAATGCTACTCACGGGGGTGTCCAGCCACCATTAGGGCGCACTTCTTGTTTTTGCGGCATCGTGGTCCGTCGAAGATTCCCTGGTGGCAGTCCGGGTTGTTGCAGTAGGACAGACTGTTCAACAGGTCGCGGTGGGTCAGCACGTGCTTAAACAGGGCTCTCTCCTTGTTCATAGAAAACTGCTGAGTCACGGTGTCCATCTTGAAAGACCTCCAGTGGTCGACGATGACTTTGTTAGCCTCCCAGTTGTCCTCAACGGTGTAGGTGGGAATGAACCATCCATATCTGATATAGATGAGACGGAAAGATTGAACAAATTCAGTTTTCATTACGAATCAGCAGGTAATTAAACCGTATAGAACTTTGATACATGCAGTTTATCATTAAATTTGCAGCGATGAAGCAGTCTATATAATAACGGTGTAGGTGGGGATGAACCATCCATATCTGATATAGATGAGATAGAAACAAATTCGGTTTTCATAAGTTACAGACATTTCAAATTCTGTACTTCTGCAGAATATCAAAATCAATTTTGGCTTCAAATCAAACGACCGAGGATCTAGCATAAAGTGGAATTCACACGGTGGGATTCATGTACTTCACAGGGTTCAAAATCTCATGCGATTCTGTTCCCTTTTAGGGAGAAATGTCTTTAACAATCAGATGGGGGAAAATATGTATCAGGGAAATGAATCCCTACATTTTAGACGAAGAGATTGTGTTCGAGTCTCAGAGTCTCGAGGATTTGTCTCAGAAAGACACCCTGTAAGATACAGGAATCCCATCGTGTGAATCCCACTTAACAAATGGATTCTGATCATTTCGGATGATTTAAGGCTCGTTTCCACTGGCCGACGAAAACATTGTAGATTTTTTGTGATCTCCTGATAACCTATTTCCATTGGCCCTCACCTTATACAGTCAGGAACCACCGACGGACCTTTACCACTGCTGACGCAAAACGTAAATTTATAGGCTATTAGGAGAACACAGAAAATTTACACTGTTTTTGTCGGCCAATGGAAAGAGGCCTTTAGGAACATGATCTGATCATAGGCGTTCACACACAGTTACAAATAACACCTGCATAAGGTCTTGGTCTCAGAGGCCGATCTCAGAGTAAGAAGATCAGAATAATACAGTTCACAATTATGTTCTCAGTATTTCAAGAAATGAATCCTTGGGGTAAATATTCAAGTTTTTCCCTACACGTTAATCTCACTCTCATGGCTCTTCAGTCTCCAGGCCTAAGTCTGGTTTACTCTGTCCCTATGTTGGAGAGAGAAACTCCAAGCTGAACGGACCAGAATTATAACATTTTCTTTGTGGTAGTTAATCAGCAACCAATAAACTGTATAGAACTTTAATACTATCGTAAAACTGGATGAGTTTTAATCCTGGCTACCGTATGCCACGACTGGAGTTTGGCAGAGTGATTTCATGAGGCGAAGCCAAGTGAAGTCCGGAGCCAAGACTCCAGGAGTGGCATGCGGTGGCCACGTTTAAAACGAATCAGGTTTTGATCTTATCCTACCCCATCTTCTCGATTTTAGAATATTACGTCATAATAATTCTGTATGCCACTAGTGGCATATAAAACTCCATATGCCAGTCAGCGTGGCATACGAAAACTCAATGTTCAGCCTATGGGATTTTATATTAAGGGTAGAATAAATGCAGCTTACCCATAACTTCACAGCGATGAAGTAGTTTATATAATAACAGTATTGGCGGATTTGTTCTTAGCATCTTCTAGTTTTACTACATAATACTATATTGTACATGGCCTAAATATCGATTCACTTGTATTTTGTAATAGGGTATTGGTCGAGTTATACGAAAAATATGATACATGCAATTTGCCAATAAATGCACAGCGATGAAGTGGTCTATATAATAACAGTGTTGGCGGATTCGTTATTAACATCTCCTAGTTTTACTATGTTATACTTTATTGTACATGGCCTGAATATTGATTCACTTGTATGTTGTAATAGGGTATTGGGCGAGTTATAAGTAAAATATGATACATGTAATTTACCCATAAATTCACAGTGATGAAGTAGTCTATATGATAAAGGTGTTGGCGGATTCGCTCTTAGCACCTCCTAGTTTTACTACGTTATACTTTATTGTACATGGCCTGAATATCTATTCACTTGTATGTTGTAATAAGGTATTGGGCGAGTTATAAGTAAAATATGATACATGCAATTTACCAATAAATTCACGGTGATTAAGTAGTCTATATAATAACGGTATTGGTAGATTCGCTCTTATAGCATCTCCTAGTTTTACTACGTTATACTATATTGAACATGGCCTGACTATTGATTTACTTGTATGTTGTAATAGCGTATTGGTCGGGTTATAAGGAAAATATGATACATGCAATTTACCAATAAATTCACAGCGATGAAGTGGTCTATATAATAAAGGTGTTGGCGGATTCGTTATTAGCATCTCCTAGTTTTACTATGTTATACTATATTGTATGTGACATGACTATTGATTTACTTGTATGTTGTAATAAGGTATTGGGCGAGTTATAAGTAAAATATGATACATATAATTTACCAATAACTTCACAGCGATGAAGTAGTCTATATAATAACGGTATCAGCGGATTCGTTCTTAGCACCTCCTAGTTTTACTACGTTATACTATATTGTACATGGCCTGACTATCGATTCACTTGTATGTTGTAATAGCGTATTGGTCGAGTTATAAGGAAAATATGATACATGTAATTTGCCAATAAATTCACAGCGATGAAGTGGTCTATATAATAACAGTGTTGGCGGATTCGTTATTAACATCTCCTAGTTTTACTACGTTATAGTTTATTGTACATGGCCTGAATATTGATTCACTTGTATGTTGTAATAGGGTATTGGGCGAGTTATAAGGAAAATATGATACATGCAATTTGCCAATAAATTCACAGTGATAAAGTAGTCTATATAATAACGGTATCAGCGGATTCGCTCTTAGCATCTCCTAGTTTTACTACACTATACTATATTGTACATGGCCTGACTATCGATTCACTTGTATGTTGTAATAAGGTATTGGTCGAGTTATAAGGAAAATATTGTGCAATGAAGGTACACAGCGGCAGTCCTCTGATTACCTTTATTTGGTCTTATTTGCCAGGTGTGCAGGTGTTTGTCCCGCCACCTCAGTGACGCACACCTCCATGTGCGTGTGTTACCTCGTGCAGATGTTGGATGTAATAACGCATGCTTCTATCAGCCAGAACCTACTCTCCACCAATTGGATAATTGCCTTTAATTGCCGAGGAGTATGCGACAATTCCTGATCTTACCTGTAACACATTGTCTCTATACGAAGAGGAATTAATAGTCTTACTGTTATTTGTGCCAGATTAGGATTGATATCTCAGAAATCTAAAGTGGGATTCACACGTAGGGACTAGTGTACTTGAGGTTGGTGTACTTCACACCTTTCCCCTAGTCTCAGACAATTCTCCTTTGGTACAATATTCTCATGGCAAAGTGTTTTTTACCAGTTTCAAGAAAAAATGGCGAATTGAGTGGAATTCACACGGTGGGATTCATGTACCTCACAGGGTTCAAATTCTCACGAGATTCTGTTCATTTTTAGGGGTAGATGTCTCTTATAATTGCAGGGGAAAAACATGTCCCAGGGAAATGGAACCCTACAATTTTGACTAAGAGATTGTGTTAAAGTACAGAATTTCAGCAGGATTTGTCTCAGACAAACCCCCTGTGAGGTACATGAATCCCATTGAGTGAGTCCCACTAAAAATCAAAATCTCATGGGATTCTGTACCTTGTTAAGGGTAATTGCCGCCAACAATTGCAGGGTAAAAATACTTGTCTCAGGGAAATGGAACCCACAATTCATTGGACGAAATTGTGTTCGAGTATGGAATCTCAGCAGGATTTGTCTCAGACAAACACCCTGTGAGGTACATAAATCTCATTGAATGATTCCCGCTTAAAATCAAAATCTCATGGGATTATTAGGGTAATTGTCACCAATAATTGCAGTGTAAAATACTTGTCTCAGAACCATACAATTCAGACGATGAGATTGTATTCCAGTAGAGAATCTTAGCAGGATCTGCCTCAGACAAACACCCTGGGAGTTACATGAATCTCAGCAGGATTTGACTCAGACAAACACCCTGTGAGGTACGCGAATCCCATCGTGTATATCCTACGTAAGACAAACGCCCTGTGAGGTATGCGAATCATACCGTTTAAATCCTACTTAAAGGTGTACGGTCGATGAGGCATCTCACTTAAAGGTGTACGGTTGGTGTGACATATCACTTAAAGGTGTACGGTTGGTGTGGCATATCACTTAAAGGTGTACGGTCGGTGTGACATATCACTTAAAGGTGTACGGTCGGTGTGACATATCACTTAAAGGTGTACGGTTGGTGAGGCATCTCACTTAAAGGTGTACGGTCGGTGTGACATATCACTTAACGGTGTGCGGTCGGTGTGACATATCACTTAAAGGTGTACGGACGGTGTGACATATCACTTAAAGGTGTACGGTTGGTGTGACATATCACTTAAAGGTGTACGGACGGTGTGACATATCACTTAAAGGTGTACGGTCGATGTGACATATCACTTAAAGGTGTACGGTTGGTGTGACATATCACTTAAAGGTGTACGGACGGTGTTACATATCACTTAAAGGTGTACGGTTGGTGTGACATATCACTTAAAGGTGTACGGTTGGTGTGACATATCACTTAAAGGTGTACGGTTGGTGTGACATATCACTTAAAGGTGTACGGTCGGTGTGACATATTACTTAAAGGTGTACGGACGGTGTGGCATATCACTTAAAGGTGTACGGTTGGTGTGACATATCACTTAAAGGTGTACGGTTGGTGTGACATATCACTTAAAGGTGTACGGTTGGTGTGGCATATCACTTAAAGGTGTACGGTCGGTGTGACATATCACTTAAAGGTGTACGGTTGGTGTGACATATCACTTAAAGGTGTACGGTTGGTGTGACATATCACTTAAAGGTGTACGGTCAGTGTGACATATCACTTAAAGGTGTACGGTTGGTGTGGCAAATCACTTAAAGATGTACAGACGATGTGACATATCACTTAAAGGTGTACGGTCAGTGTGACATATCACTTAAAGGTGTACAGTCGGTGTGACATATCACTCAAAGGTGTACGGTTGGTGTGACATATCACTTAAAGGTGTACGGTTGGTGTGGCATATCACTTAAAGGTGTACGGTCGGTGTGACATATCACTTAAAGGTGTATGGTCGGTGTGACATATTACTTAAAGGTGTGCGGTCGGTGTGGCATATCACTTAAAGACGTACGGTCGGTGTGACATATCACTTAAAGACGTACGGTCGGTGTGACATATCACTTAAAGGTGTGTGGTCGGTGTGACATATCACTGAAAGATGTACGGTCGGTGTGGCATATCACTTAAAGATGTACGGACGGTGTGACATATCACTATACTGGTCTTACCTGCCGTGCGGCCCGAGTGGACCGGCATCGAGGAGGTGGCCCGACCCGACCCAGGGCTCCATGTTGAACCCGGCCGGCATCCAGATCTCCAGGTTGACCATCGTCTCCGGAATGAGGTCGCCCGGCGAGTGTTCACACCTGTAAGAATTTAAAAAAAAAAAAAAAAAAAAAAATTTAATTTCTTTTTTAGCATTTTTAAAATTGATCTCTCCACATTATCATACAGCTTACAACTTTCAGCTTTGCCAAACAATTCTCCGTACATTCGTTGTAACCTTGTGATTTATGTTTATCATTTTGATTTTAATACTATATGAACTTCAGGTATAAAAGCTGGTGTTATTGATTATGCAGTTATCATAGAGGAATTAAAGAGATGATGCCGGGGGAGATTCCTTGATTCGGGATGGAAGTTGGCCTTGTGAGAAGGATTATTCAAATCCGAATAACTAAAGGAGAAACTAGATCATATAAAAGAAACCTATGAAAGTTTAGGGTCAGAGCTCGTATCCCATCGAGTTTTAATCGCGTAGTAATTCACAAGGCAAAGCCGCGTGAATTACGTAGTGATTCAAACGAGATTGGATCGTGCTCTGATCGTAAACTTGAATAGGTTTCTGAATTTTTCTCAGCCCTTACATTGACTAATGGGCTAACTTTGTGACATAATCCCCCATTGGATATTTTTCATAAATATCTCATGGGCGTTGGATACGAGTTTCCAATGTTGAGTCTATGGAGAAATAATACCAGGGATGAGATAAAACATAAGAGACAGCATTGTTTTCTGATTCGATTAGCCAGATACTTGAGTCTTTGGTGCAATCTGTCACCAATGTCAGTCCTACAAAGTTCATAGTCCATTTGGTAGATAGCCTTTTGGTGTTAGGTGATAAAACTGAACAAAACATCAAATCAAATGATAATCTCGAGGTGATCACCTTCCTATTACAGGATAGAGATGTAATGAGGACTTTAACATCTTTACAGACATAGCAAAATAACTTTAATGTAAAGCCATAAAAAATATGTACAGAGATAAAGATCAAATGCTTCTCCCAAAACTGGCGAAATGAAGAGAGGAAAGTGAGTTGGGAAATGAAATTTATTGAGTGTAGTTGATAAATTTTGTGGTTAAAATAGTATCTAATAATATTGTTTGATGAAATATAAAATGTGAATTTAAGTTGATAAGAGGTGTGATTGGATGATGATATCAAGAGACGTCAACAATTTGAGTTTGAGTTTATTTATGTCGCACACTTTGTTGGCGCCGTCATCTGACTCGTCTTAGACTCGTGAGATTACAATGTGTGACATAAATAAACTCAAACTCAAACGAGTGGCGTCAAGATTTTATCCTAAACCGTGTCCACGATTTT
This sequence comes from Alentia gelatinosa, assembly GCA_950022655.1. Taxonomy (NCBI): domain Eukaryota; kingdom Metazoa; phylum Annelida; class Polychaeta; order Phyllodocida; family Polynoidae; genus Alentia; species Alentia gelatinosa. Next base: position 11,477,706 of record OX465585.1, read on the forward strand.
TGAATATTAGACATAAACAATACTTTATGTCACACCCGTGACATAAACAAATCCCATGTTAAGCCTATAGTGTTTTTTTTTATTAGGGATAGGATGATAATTATAAAAGAGTGACGGGATGATGGTGATTATTAAAAATCTGGTAAAATGGAGGTGGTTTTAGATAGATGTGTAATGGTGGGTGTTGAGGAAGAAGAAGGAAGCGGATAGGATTGTGGGTAACGTTGGTTAATGTGGTAGGGTATAGGTGGTGCTGTGGTGTAGTTTTGGTTGTGAGAAATCTCGCCGGGGGGGGGGGGGGGGGGGGGTCAGCAATGAGGTGGCCTGTCACATAGGTGGCATGCCCAACCCATGTATGAATGTTGCTCTAGGTATAGTCCTCTACCAAACAGAAGTATCGCCGGTAAGTTATTAAGGTAAAAGGAGAGCCTGGTTCTATTATTTCACAGATGCCAAGAGTTCCTCCGTACTATACACCGGAGAGTCCTATTTCTGACTCTGTTGCACTCCCCCAAGTGCAATGAATGATGTTGGTTGGTTGGTTTGATTTAACGTCCAGTTAACCATTAGAGGTTCTCACCAGACTTTCTCACGGTTCTTTTACACCACAAGGGTGGTGATCGAATCTATGTACATGTAATGAATTTAGTTAGAAATCTTGCCCCTGCACATTTACCGAGGTGAGAGTTCTTTTAGTTCCCACACCACATAGAGATGGTATGAGAACGACTGGCCTTTGATACAGCAGTAAATCTACCACTGCTGGGAATGAAGGAGAAGAGTGGCTGCAGTGGCAACGAATGATGTAATTAATATGAACATACTGTTTAAAGTTTTACTCTAGGGGATGCCAAAAGGGTGGCAATCTGGAAAATCAATGTAGGTCTGAATGAGAAGCCAGTTAGGAATAGCTCAATTCTTAAAATTAAAAGAAACATTTTTTCAAAAAAGGGAGCAGAAGAAAATGACCACACCAAAAATCTAAGTTCAAAGGAACAGGTCTGTCTGTGTTGTTGGAACATGTACTACAGTTGTAAGAAATCTTATGAAGAATATCTTCTTGCTTAAATAAAGACAGAGATTGACTCTACAGACATTTCATTGTCTCATAGCTAATCCTTAAACTATTGGCTAATGGTGCTACCCTCATACTTCAAGACAATCCAAATGCTGCAGATACTCAAAATACTACCAGGTTGAGGAAACATACTAAAAATCATCTCATAATAATTCATGAGTTCAGATATCATCTACATCCAACCTGTAACTGGGAATGCAGTCGTGATGTAATAATCCCAGGTTTGTACAGGTTTGTGTGTGGCAAATGCATATAAAAGAATACTTGGAGGTTCTTGACATAATGGGATAATTAAATAGATACACCTGTTTAGTGCACAGTGCCAATTAACAGTGGATAGGGACTCTCAATGCATCTCTGGAAGATGCCATTTCCGAATGCAGCCATGTCATAAAGTGTGGAACTGGAATACGATTTATCCTACCCCTAATAAAAAACGCCAAAGGTTTAACATTGACTCAATGTATTTGACGGAGCATTGAATAAAGTGTTATTTATGCACCGAGGTGAATAAAAAAACGGACCAATCAGGGACCAGATAACGAAAGTAGATCCGGCAGCATTGATAAATGTGGCCATCCTCCGATGAGTGTCAACACGCTACTAACATGGATAATTACAAAATTTTCTCTTTATATCAGTGAGATGGGGTAGGATAAATGCGAAACCGAACTTGTGTTAACCTTGTCAATGTTTATACCACTCTGGTCAGGTCTGCTACTCACTACACTCGGCTAACGCCTCGTGTAGTAATACACAACCTGCCCATCGTGGCATAAACATTGACAAGGCTAACTCTCGTTTGGTTTCTACTAAATATTGCCCACACATGGATATGTGATATTTCTAGGATGTCTACCATTCACTTGATTGCCAGTGGGTTACTGTCCCACAAACATTGCCTATTAGGGTCATAACTCCAGAAGTAATTGAGCCCTAGGGCTATTGACCCTAATGCCGGTGACCAAGCGAGTAATGGCAGCGATCTCCTGAATCGTCAATAGAAATTGGCGTGTATGTGCAATATCATTTCATAGTAATATCTCCCAGCAATTACTTAGCGCATCAGAAACAATATTAAGGTGAAATGATAGCTCACATACACGTGATTTTATATTGGCGATTCCGGAAATCGCTGCGTTTCTCACTTGGTGAGCCAAGCGAGTCAAGGTGGCGAGTCCAGAATCGCCAACACAAAATGACGTATATTTGAACTGTTATTTCATATTTCACCTGATTATTGCGTCAGAGATGCTAAATTATGGGCACGAGATATTCCTATGAAATAATATCTCACATACACGCCAATTTGCCTTCACTCGCTTGGTGTGTTCCCGACATAAAGCCGGAGACACACCAAGCGAGTCATGGCAGCAATCTCTGAAATAGCCAACACAAAATAGCATGTATGTGAAATATTATTTCAGAATGATATCTCCCACCAATATCTTAGCCTCTAAGAAGCAACAATAAGGTGAACTGTGGAATATGCTCACATACACGCCATTTTGTTTTGGCGATTCCGGAAATCGCCGCCTTCACTCGCTTGGTGTGTTCCCGGCATAACACCGAGGACACACCAAGCGAGTCAAGGCAGCGATCTCTGTAATCGCCAACGAAAAATAGCATGTATATGAAAAATTATTTTACAGTAATATCTCCCACCAATAAGTTATTGTCTCAGAAGCCAAAATCATGTGAAAAATAGAATAATAGCGCACATACTCGCTATTTTATGTTGGCGATTCCGGAAATCGCTGCGTTTCTCGCTTGGTGTGTTTCCGATATAAACGAATTTTCTCTAGGCCCATTGCCACCCTGGATAATTGGTTCCCAGATCTACTATTAATACAATTTAGTCTACTCATCTTTCTGTGCAATATCCATATCACCTGATGAGGCGCTCTGAACGTGCGCGAAACGTCGTGATCTGTTGATATTATTATATACCTATGTCCGAATGTCTATTAAATACTGCCCGCTGCTAGGGGTGCAGTAATAATAATGTTCGTGCCCGCTGTGACTGTGACTTTTAATGTCATTAAAATGGCGTTTTTTCACCAATTAAAGGTATATAATAAGCAAACGTCCTCACTGTAGACGAAATGGTTCTTATTCTCGGTCAGTCTTCGTTTTCATACATGAAATCGACGACTGACCTCGAACAGGAACCGTTTCGTCCACAGTAAAGACGTTTCCTAATATTCCTACACCATCTTCTTATTGTCCCCTTGGTCAATATAACATCAACCTTCCAAAAAAATATCTGTGTCTGGTTTTTTGTGATTTCATTTCCACCTCAATCCATATTAGTTATTTGTTGAAATGGCTTAATCACGGAGTGTACGGAAGAAGTTAACTTGAGTGTTAGTTATCCAGATGGCAATTAGGATCAGGTATCAATCATTCAGAAGGTAATTATCTCTGGACTGGCGATTACTCAGGTGTCACATATCAATATGGGAATAGTCTGGGGGGCATATTCCCAATTTACAAATAGTAGGTTGCAATTTGCTGGAGGACTAGAGTTGACACCATATACGATGAAAGTTGATATATAAACGACCGACCTAACTCAGGGTACAAAGTACACAGAATTAACTAGACCCGAGTATAGCTGAGGCCAATCAGGCTAATCATACTCACTTCTCTCCTTCATAGTGAAATCCCAAAATAAACGTTCCCTTCCTATTTCGCTACCAGCGATATATATTCATGTAATTAAGTAGATTTCCGTTTCTAAAATACATAGAATAATCAATCATTTACATAAAATTACGTATTTCTTTTATGGTATATTTACATAAATTCAATTAGTTTGGATATTTTTTTTTTACGTTCTTAAGCTACGTGAATTTCTAAGCTACGTAAATGTCTCAAAATCTGCGTGAATTTACATTGATTAACATAACATTTTCTACATAATTCCTACAAATAAAATGACGTTAATTTACATAGCTAGTATGTAGTTGTGTTTACGGTAAATAAGGCATGGGTATATAGTAATTAGGAGAAACCAAATGAGAGTTAGTCGTGTTGTTGTTTATCGTACGACGGCGATGTCGCGTTGACTGCACGAGGCAAAGCCGAGTGGAGTGATATGCAACATTGCCGGATTGCGATAAACGACACGACTTACTCAAGTTTGGTTTAGAATTTATCCTACCCCATCTAAATTACTTCAGCAGATTAAGAAATAACATAAAACTCACCGATAATCAGTGATAATCTTTGGTCGCTTTTCAAATGACGTCATTTGACAACTGTATCCCACTAGAGCGATAAATTTCATTTTCCTGCACCGTAGACCAAATACAGTCCGCTAATGTTAATCCTATGGAGTTTTTTTATTAGGCCTGGCGTCCACCTACTACGATCGAATCGTAGACCTCCCGATATGGCACCGATACAAAATATCAAAATCGGTGCCATATCGGGAAGGCACAAAATCGTAGACATATGTCTAGACAAGCCAATCCACCATGCGTTGTATGTGGTTTTTATCGGTGTCCAATCGCAGAAACGTGGTCAACTGCCCCGATATCAGGTAACCATCCAACGCGATTTTGATTTTTTATCGGGAGGTGCATCGTAGGGCATATCCTGCCATATCGTAGTAGGTGGACGCCGGACCTTAGGGGTAGGATAAATACACAATATTACCATGATTTCGATCTGAGTGGCCGTATTCTCCGCGTAGTTGACGCATAGTAATACTCCAAGCGATAGCGAGGAGTATTGCGTAGCGTCAACTAAAAGGAGAATACGGCCACACAGATCGAAATTATGGTAATGTTGTATTTATTACTCACTTATTTTTAGATTTAAGCAATAAATATGATCGTTAGAAAACTTTTCAACGTAATTAAGAAGTTATGTTTGGGACTACTTTCATCTCAAAAATCCGTATCCTCCTAGGAGGGTACGGAGCTACGTATCCTCCTCAGTAGCGATCTGTAATCTCCATAGGCTTAGTATGGAGACTCCGTATCAGGTGGGTAATAAACCTCCATGCTTACCTTCGTGTCCTGCAGCCTGCCACTCTGTCGAGCGCGCTCTCTATGTCCATGGTGCCCGTGTCGACCCGGCGGAGGGTCACGTTGTCGTAGCCCACCACGTCCTGGAGTAGGATCTGGAGGATGGCGGAGGAGAGGCGGTGCGACTCGCGGTCACTCACCTCGATGGTGATGGGCAGACTGTGGCCGCCGTAGTAGAACTGTCGGTGCGGCCGTGCCACTGGAAACAGAGAACGGGTAGAAATTAACTCCTGGAATGTGTTTCTACAACTAAAGTGCTGGTTCCACCATGATTTTTTTTTTTTTTTTTAATTTTCAGGTTGGTTCGCATACAAGTGTTGCGGTCTGCCACCTCCGTATTACACAGTTCATTGTTAAATATTACTAAACCATTTAGTATATGATGGATTTGCCGTCTTATACCTTGGTATATCTGGTTATTTATTATCCATCGTATACAAAGCCCACATTGAAAATGTATGGGGACTCATTGTATAAAACCTGTCAGATACCATAACTGTGGTATACGGATTCATATCTGTGGTATACGGCCTCAAAACCATGGTATACGGGAAAAAATAGTCCCTTTTGCTATAGAGCAAAGAAAGAGTCCCTATTGCTATAACATTTAATATGGCAATTACTGGGTTTGATTTATTCGAAAAGATGGATAATAAATGCAACAAACGATGATTTTGCAGACAGGCGGCTCTGTAAACCACTCGACGTTGACATTGTAATACACTCGTGTATTACTACACGTCAACCTTTCATGGTTTCCGGCCGCCTGTCCACAAAACCATTGATTAGTGTCTATCTTACAGAATCGCGATATGTCTTACACTCTTTGCTGATCGCGATCTATTGCCGACATATCACAGCATATTGCGATCTATCATGACAAGAGCATGGCAAAGGTGCTTAACCAAACTTATGGTTCACGGCAAAAATGCACGCGATTACTCGAAACCTAACGAGAGAATGACAAATATTAAAGAAGAAACCAACAAGTTTTGGTCAAAGTCGCCCTTCTCCACGAGTTTGATGCAGAGTGATATAAAGTAGGCAACAGCCGAGTGAGTATGACGTAGCATTCAAACGAGTTGGAGAATGACTTTTTTAACCAAAACAAGTTTTTTTCTGTATTTATCTCACCCCTGTACACACTAAAAAGATGGACAACATACAGGATATAAACCATGGAGAACGGACTGCAATACTTGTACGGGCATGGAGGCCGAGTGCCCAATGTTAAGCCTATGGACATTTATTCCAAGGGTGAGATAAATAGCCAGCAAGATTGCCTACACTCTATGTCAGTTATACTCTCTTTATCGGGTTATACAGGGAAGAACGCCTCTCAAGCGAATATATTTTCTCGTTGATAATTGTCGATTGAATTAGGAAAAAAGATAATATTTAGCTGTGGTTTGCACGTCCATAACTCTATCTTTTAAGAAAGTGACTTTGATGTAGCTCAACAGTGTAATACTACTATAAATTAATGGAAAATGTCGGTTTAGTAAATTACAAAAGATGACTGTGTCAATCATAAAATTTTATCATCGAAAGGAGATATTATATAATGATTAGTATATACAATGGAAATATCAATGACAGCAAATAATTGGTGACCCATGGCCTTTGGTCATGGGTGGTCATTGCCCCACTGGTGACACTCCTCCACACTAAGCGCACCCGTGCGCCCCCTATTGCTATCTCTCTGCACCGCTCACCCACGTGCGTAACCAGCGCACTCACCTACCCCTCACACTTTGCTCAACACGTACCTTTTGTACCCACCCACCCTCACCACTTTTCTCCTATTATGGGGCTAGGGCTATTATGTTATTAATTATTACATTATTATGTAATAACTCATAATAACTATACTTATTATGTCATATTCATTATAATTGACATCAACCAAAACTCTGTCAATTATCTCTTATCATAGTTATTATTAATATTCATGGTAATAATGATTATCTCGGCTCCTTCTTCGTTCATCCAGGGATATGTGGTAATGTATACTAACTAGTCGTGATTAAAAAGAAATAGAAATATATATTAACACCTCAAAACTCTACCCTAAATACTTTTGTTCATTATAAAAGAATAGGCCATAAAGAGGGATGTTTAGGTTAATTGAGTAGTTCAATATTTGGTTCAGTCACGATTTGTCACGTTGCTATACTGCCTCCAGTTCATAAAGTTCATAGATTCTGTTAACTTTTATAAGACAGTTCTGTGTCAATGATCGTTTATAGTCCTGAGCGTTTAATATGGGTAAAATGACAATATCTAGTTCGATCAAATGCAGCATTTGTAAAATATGATATCTTCGAAAATTAAGTTGATAGAATGCAAGAGAACTTCATAAAGAATACATGACAGAACTTTTTAGGCCCAAGATTCGAAAATTGTGGTGCCACCTGTCATTTTATCAAAAAGCTTTGGCCTGAGGTCATATTTCTGCTTGAATCACTGACATTATAAATAAGCAAGAAAGACTTGATTTTCCTTCAGTCCTATCTCAGTCAATATTTGGCATAGATACTTCAAATAAAGAGTGATTTGTAGATGAACCCCCACAGAATACAACCAGTAGGTTATCTTATTGATTAAATATTATTTAGAGGTAATTATTGGCCATTTCTAGCTATGCCATATGATAAAAATGCAATAATATCAGAAAATCACGTTTTAGGGCACGTTTGGAGTGTTTGTCATCTGTCATAATGCTCCTGTATCTCAGGAAATATCTATCACAGCCTGGCAATATAAGTATCATTTTAATTGTCTTGAAATAGCTAAAAAGATCAGGTGTTTATTTCTATGGGTCATCGCGATAGATTTTTAATTAAATCACTGTGAAGACAGGAAGGTAACATGTTTTAGTTTTTTTACCTAGCAATTTCCGATGTTCAATCTACGACAGAAAATCTGAGCTATCACATAGGTATATACGATATACAGCAATAGATAGGCGCAGGTCTTAGCTTTCTAATGATGTTTTGTTTATAAAAATCGCCCCATTATTTACGACGCAACAGAGATTTCCCTTTTTCATGTTAGAAAAAACTAGTTTTTTGTCCCATATTAAACGCTCAGGACTATAGTACAGCGGAGTTCTTCCTGGTATCGCCTCTGGTTTATTGTTGATACTTATTGTGGATACAGTCAGAATAAGGTTTTATTGTCAGGAAGAAGTTGCCTGGCGTGAATTATTATCATCAAATGCAGTGCGTTACGTATATTGCAGGGGAATTAACGCAGTGGCGCAGCCACGACAGAAACGTGGATTGTACACAATAGACTGTTTCCATTGGCCAACGAAATCGGCGGAGATTGTTTTAGTTCTCCTACAAGCCCATTTCCATTGACTGATATTGCGTCAGCAGTGCTAAAGGTCCGTCGGTGGTTCTTGACTATAGGGGACAGAGCCATTGTTAGTTCATGAAGCAGTCACTAGGTGGTCGGGGGACAAAACCTGTATTCTGGCTCTTTGTTCTTACAAAATTCAGCTGCCTTTCAATGTTTTACCCTGGTTCCTTTGACTCTCTACACCGATCCCAGAGCAGGAAGATATAATGCTAAAACCCAGGACATGATGTTTTTCACATGGAACACTTTATTTACATATATGTGAGCAAGGCAAAAAAAGTGACATATCCCAATGATCACTCACTTCTTTTGCACCTCCATTAGTGAAGAACAGTTACTTTTTCACCTCCTTTAGTGAAGAACAGCTACTCGGGGGGCGTCATGGCGGTGCCCATGGATCATAGGCTATATGCCGTATAGATTGGTGATAGCCAATGGAAACGGGCTATTTGGGTAAAGTGGGATTCACACGGTGGGACAAATGGACCTGAGACTGGTGTAGTTCACACCTTTGCACCAGTCGGCTTCTATTTCCAGCTGGGTACTGGTATTTCCCCCTGCAATTGTGGGTGACTTTTACCCTTGAAAAGGGACAGAATCTCATGAGATTTTGAACCCTGTGAGGTAGTTGAATCCAGTGCAAGTTTCACAATTATTGACTTATTATTTCCTTGAAAAAACAATGATGACATATACATTGTAAACGATGCCTTAAAGCATAACTCAGTTTACGCCATTTGCTGCCTGCAGGGATCGCTGACCTTCGTTCTCTTTTTCTAGGCGTATCCATTTGAGAACGCAGATAATCAACTTAAGTACCTGTGTCACACGAAATAATAGTACATTGTCCATTTACTGGTTCCTCAATGTTAGAAAGAATTCCGTGCTTGGGTATCTCCTATGATTTATATCGACCCATGCCTAAATCAAAGCCATCCTCTAGCATTTAATCTGGAGGCAGAAGCCTGTAGCATGGCCAACATCCACCAGATAGCTAGATTGGCCGCCACCTCTGTCTCCACTCTCTCCACACTAAGAGGTTGGTCAGGTTAAATCATAAGGCCTCTTTCCATTGGCCGACAAAAACGGTGTAGATTTTCTGTGTTCTCCTAATAGCCTATTTACATTCTGTGTCAGCAGTGGTAAAGGTCCGTTGGTGGTTCCTGACTGAATATCGGTGATGGCCAATGGAAATAGGCTATTAAGAGAACACAAAAAATCTTGACCATTTCTCGTTGGCTGGCCCGGCGTTTACACTAGACGATTCTGGCCGGCGATTCCTACTTTTTGCACCTCCTGACGACTTTCAGCAGTAAAAGGCTAGAAGTCGTCTAATCTAAACGCGAAGCAAGGGAATTCTTAGCTTGACGACTTTTGCAGTGGACATTGCCACCTTCCGACGATATTATCTTGGTGATCTACAATCGCCACGTATTTAGTCCTCTAATGTAAAGACCGGGCAATGGAAACGGGCCTATATACGTAGTATAGCTCTGGTGGCCAGTGTAACAGACAGCGTGTCCACAGGCTCTAGCGACAAAGTCGCTAGTAATCACAAATTCGGTCAGTTTTGAAACAACTCTTCTGCTACATTGAGCAGGAATCACACGGAAAATATAGAAACGACCCCGTATCTGCTACGGGAGTGCCTGGGAAAATATACTTGTTTCTAGGGGACGGAACATAAGTGAATTATAGCCTGCACTCTCGATAGATAGTGTAGATACCCTACATATATATATATATATATATATATATATATATATATATATATATATATATATATATATATATATATGCACAATGTCACCAACTATTTGTACAAATGCATATTGAAAATCACTGACTAAGAACACATCCTCATCCCATCTAATTCAATTATCATTTATTCATATATGTATGATGTTGTATATGACCATAGCCTGAACTGCACACTACTGGTAGTAGTATTGTACTTGCCACCAAGTGTAAGATACTCTGTAACAGGGCCTGGAAAGAAGAACGACATCACATGCCGATTCCGGTGATATTGCTGTGTTAAGCACAATTCCCGTAATAAAAGTTTTCAAAAAAAAGAAAAAGACGGGGACAGACAAATAGTCCAGCTCAATGAGCCGCCTAATATCGCCCAGGGCCCCCTTGTTCCTGTTTTTGTGGTATCGCTAGCTATAATCGGATCGCAATTTTATTTTTACGATTACTTTAACCATCCGACTAAAAAAGCATTGCTCCTGTAATATCGGATTGTATCCCTATATTCCTGCGGTATCGCTATTTTTGTCGATGCGATAGCGATACAACAATTCAGGAGCATATATTGAATGAGACAGGGGAAGATTCATTAGTTTTTCAAATTAAATACAGATGGCACCAGAATTAAAACTGATCTGACACCTGTTGGTGTGGATTGACATTGTGGATTGATTTTCTATAGGTAGAAGAACAAGGGGCGGGGTATCGTAGTCCCACCACCCATTGTTATTCAGAACTTCAGACAAGGCCATCTCTAACCAAAGTAATGCGATCTGCAGATGATCCGCACTAATGTGAGGGTCAGCGTAAAAAGTATTGCTAAAAGCCGTATCTTACGCGGCGATGCGCCTATGCGATTACGACACGATCCGCAAAATTTCAGGAGCAACGTTTAGCCCCTCGGATGGCTATTCTGCGATCTGCAACTCTGTTGTAAACGTGGAGCAACGGGGCCCAGGTGTGACTTCCGCGTACGGCACGGCACAGAGAGCAGCCAATGAACACCTCTGAGATAAAAGTCCATGCCTCGCTATCGTCTCGCCATACTGGGTCAGGGGGGCGCTAATTGGATATCCGCGGAGTATTGATCAAAGTGTGCTTAATGAGCGTCCCGCTAGAGGGCACGGCGGGAGCGCTTTAGAATGTCCCTGATGACGTCATCACAGCAGATGGTGTGTGGGGAGAACAACATACAAAAGACATACTCTGGCCACTAGAGCACACTGACGTTAGTTGTGGTGGAATCCGAATTGAGCTACACTGGCCACCAGAGCTACACTACGTTAGCTCTGGTTGGATTAAATCCCTGGCACCTTGACCCATTAGCTGTGAGTGTTTGACACTCTCCCCCCCCCCCCCCAACCCCGATCTATCATCTGACCAAAACCTATGGTTGGAGATTGTGTCCATTGTCACTCTTGAAGCTATTTTTTTTCATGTTCATATTTCCCTCTGTGTTTATTTTGAATAAAATAACCATAAAGGTAGACTTTATCATCAACTTTGTCAGTTAGGAATATTTCTCAATATATATTTCAGCTCTCAGAATCCACGGATAAAGAAAGCTGCTTGGTTTGAGATTCAGAATCCGTGGATACCATCAGGGTTTAACCATACCAACCTCTAAGTTGGAACACAGTGTAGACAGAGGTTGGTCGCCAATCTCGATCTGAGCCACCTTGACTGGCACTCTCCAAGCTGATCTTACTACCAGGGTCAGAGTACCTGCTGGAAGAGTGAATCATTCTTCTAGCAGATCTTTTATCATAGTATTGGTCTCCCTCACAACAGGCCATTGTCGTGGTTGGAGATTGCATTACTCCCAAAGCCCCTTATCCATATCATTTTTTTGTTTTTGTTTGCTTTGATAAAAAGACCATTAAGTTAGACTTTGTGGGAAATTAGGTAAGTAAATAATGTTTTGTAGTAAGTATTCATAGTTTATATTGTTCGATGTCCCTGAAGTGTACCTTCCTTCGAGATAATTGACTCGAGCTCTCTGGCCAGAAAGCGACCGGACCAGACCAACCCCTAAGTCGGAGACAGGGGTTGTGGCCAATCTACCACTAGACTGGCTTCACTCCCTTTATCCTACCCCTAATAAAAAACGCCATAGGCTTAACATGGGATTTGTTTATTTCACGGGTGTGACATAAAGTGTTGTTTATGCCACTACTTTCTGATACTGAAAAAATACGGAAATGGGGTAGGATAAAATCTAGACGCCACTTGTTTGAGTTGGAGGAATGTGATTGGTAGATCAAATATCTGTTCATCATCATGTAAATTTGTTACGTTGAACACCAAAAACCAAATGTTTCGCTTGGAAGAACGATTGTAACAATCGAATGTGAAATAAAAACTAAAAAAAAACGAAAAAAAACCCAAAAAAACAAAGATACATAAAAGTAGGAGTAAACGGGGAAAAAACATAAATAGAATTGTGATTTTACTAATATTATCATCTTATCATGAAAAATGTTGAAAGTAAGTCTGCTACGACTATATCATTTCTGATTTAATAAACACGTCTTGCTAAAAAGAAACCTTAAAAAAACAACCACTTTATGAATATTTGCCCTGGTCTGAATATCAAATTTCAAAATATTAGCATGCATCAATGTTTCTGTTCATTGTAAAGATATCTACCCCAACCTCTCATGAGTTTGGTTTAGGTTGTGTATCACGAAAGGGTTTTCTCTTTTCACCAATGATAAAACCATCCCGTACTCTATGTATGTCTTTTTCTTTTCCTCAAAAAAAATACACAAGCACCTATGCAATCTCTTATTATATTGTACGTGGATGATTTTCTGTTGTATTGAATATCAATTCCATGTACGTTTGAGAAGTTCCAATAAACTGTTTTTTGAAGAATATTTCTGTTCAAATGGACATATATCATACAAGGTGGGAAACCTTAGAAGCTGGTCTCTGGCATCAAAACAAGTGTAGTACATACAACTCCCCACAGATCGCGCTGTGCCGACTGTGGGGGTCCCGCACCGACCCGTGGGCTGGCTGTGATGCGTCACCATGGTTACTGACAGAGAGGGAGCCGCCATTACAGGGTGGATACATTGTGTATGTAGAAAGCCTCGTGGACTTTTATATTGCCTTTGAGTCATGAAGAGTGCAGGACCTTCCGGAAATTCCAGTGGGTGTTCCACAGCACTGCCGAATATCAGAGGTTTCATCTGTATAGGCCTAGGGTCCGTTGAAACTGCCTTTTTTTTTATCGAATTGATAAGCTTTAGTCAGAATTTTATAGTTCAATACAGTTCAGCATAGTTCAATAATATTATGAAACGTCCTTACTGTGGATGAAGCGGTTCCTGTTCGAGGTCAGTTGTCGATTCCATACTGCCTGACGCCATGAGCGGAAGGCAGTATGAAATTTACGACTGACTGAGAATAAGAAGCGTTTCGTCCACAGTAAGAAAGTTTGCTTATTATTATTTACCTCAAATCGATGAAAAAAACGCCATTCATTTTCATCAATTATTAAGTCACACTCACAGCGGGCACGAACATTATTATTACTGCACCCCTAGCAGCGGGCAGTATTTTATAGACATTCTCACACAGGTATATAATAACATGATTGACCTCCAGTTATCTAAGTTTTCATTACAAGTTTATTTCTTAGGTATGAGAGTTATGATACCTCTATTATATTATCAAACGACAATCCTTGTACGAGGAACAGAAAAGGGTCTTCATGTAGGATCCTAGATTATTAAACGGCCCTAAACTTCATCATTTTATATACCTATGTCCGTCTGTCATATGCATACCGCCCGCTGTAACCCATGTCGTATTTATTGCAATACGTCACACTGTGACGTACGGGGTATCTGATCACGTGACTGGGTAAAGTCTGGCCACCTTTAGATATATGATACGAAAACAGGCTGACTATCCTCGTATATCAAAACACTTTTTTAATTGGTAAAATCATTGATCAGATATACCCCTCTGCGGGATGTATCTAATAAAAAATTGTACCCCGTATTTTTGACATACGAAGACAGTAAGCCTGTTTCGGTATATGATGGGGGTAACAAGCAAGAATGCTAACATTGTCACAATACCTAAACTCCAACCTAATACCACCCCATAGCCTTCCTATATAATAACCAATCTGACATTTCAGGTCTCCGTCCTTTTCACTGTCCTTTGAAAGGCCAATCCCTTTTCATTGAACGTGGGCTCTCCAATGACAGTCCTAGGATTATAATATGGCAGACTTACCCAGCGTTTACACTAGACGATTCTGGCAGGTGATTCTGGCATTTTGTACCTGCTGACGACTTTCAGCAGTAAATTGATAGAAATTGTCTAACGTAAACTCCAAGAGCATGGTAGCCTCCTCATGGTGATGGCAGATTGTCTGGTTACATCAGATTATACAATTCGGCACCAACTGACAACCACTGGACACACTCTAACGCTGGCGACTATTTCAAGCTGGTTTGAATTAGTCGTCTAGATGGGTGGTGATTCTGTGAAAACTTAGTCGTCAGTGTAAACGCTCGAGTGCATTCTGAGGTCGACGACTTTTGCGGTGGACATTGCCACCATCTGACGACTATTGGCTGACGATCTACAGTCGCCACACATTTAGTCGTCTAATGTAAACGCCGGGTTGGGAGAATCCTTCCAGATTCAGAAAGTGTAATATAGTGGTGCTATATACGTTGGGTGCCTGGTCGGCCCCCTTTTTGTTTTCTCCCTCCACACCCCCCCCCCTTCTTCAATGTCATTGTCAAGTCTGTATGTCCTATGTCTGTATTATGTCTCGTCCTTGTCTTTTATGAACAGTTTATGTAAAAGATAGTTCTCACCATTTCAGTATTGTATTTAATTTACCATACTGTTTCTCGATGTAATCTGTCTTTTGTGTGTTTTGTCATCTATGACATCTGAGTTGTGGATACAGAATCTTGAACCGACTACATTGAAAAACGCCCAAACCTAGGGTGAACTGTATGTCTTGTTCCATGAATAAAAAAGAAATTAATTAAAAAAAAGATATTAGGCATGATTAAGGGTTCCAGGGGTCAGTTAAATAAATTCTGAACGATATGAGCAGTGGACGATAGGATCTATCAAACGATATACGACCTCGTGGACGATCCACGCCCAGTGTTGTTATATTAGTTAGATTGTAGGGAGGCATGTGAATCGTTCGTACAAATGGTCGCAAGCTTGCCATACACCGTACAGGACATCGTGCGATGTAACATATTCCAGTATTAGCGATCACTCAGCGCTGGTATTCAACCCACAGCAGTAAATCTTAGGTATTTCAGTGTATTTTACTGATTTTTTATTAACAATTCTTCTCTTAATTTATTGGGTTCTTAAATTTTCCTGGAGAAAATGCAATATTTCCAGAGTTACAGTACAAGCTTCAGCCACGGCACCCTCTAGAGGAATCGTTCGTTCTTTCTATGATTCTGGACGATCTAAGACCAATTTCACGATGTCGGTCAATGTTTATGTAACGATTTTGAGGCATCCCATTTGATCATATCGTATGAAGGTCGTAGCTGTACGGCCAACGATATCAGCCCTAGGACAACCATGAGATCTTTTATATGATCGTACAAAATTTATGAAACGAACCCCAGGGGCCTGTTGAATAATCTAGGATCGTACATGAAGACCCTTTTCTGTACCTCGTGTACCACAAGGGTCATTGTTTAATGATATTTATGTCTGTTCGCTAAGACAGCATTAGCCATCCATAAGGTCGTATATGTTTTGAATAAAATTGACCCACATCGTCCCTGGGTCTGTACGTCATGCAGGAAAAGGTCTACATGTACGATCTTAAGTGCTGATTCCACCGACACACAAGATATAGCGAGATTGGTCACGATTTTGTTGTCTTGCTAGATCGGGCTAGGTTTGAATAATAGCGTGCCCATTTGTTGCAATGTGTCTTGAGGTGTCGCGGTGGTGGAGCACCATAACATACACACGACATCGCGCGGCTACGTTTTGCGACAACGGAGGTTCGACATATCGCGACACTGTAAGATAAACAAGATATACCAATATATAACACGGCAAATCCATCATGTTGGTGGAACCAGCCCTTTAGATCTTTTATATGATCGTACATAATCTAAGAAACAAACCCCTGGATCGACTGTATGGTCCTTACTGCCCGTCGACAGGCGGAGGGGCCATCAGCCTTGACAAGCCTCTTCCCGACACCTCCTGTTCGGTTTTTTTATCATTCCATAGTGTTTGGTAATTAATTTCCCCTCCCTGCTCTGATTAATTGAAATTCTGTCAGCGATAATTAAGCTCAAATAAGATTACTACAATCCAAGGAATGCAGATATTGTTCATAGTACGAGTACAGTCACTGGGAACGTCAAGGAAACTTGACATCATAGATAGGACTTGCTTGAGTACACAGGTTGTGCTACGAGTTGTGTGCTATCCACTCGGCCTTACCGTTATTTGTCAAGTGCGGCCTTTTTGCCTGTTACTAGGTCTCGCAACCATATTGGGGACTGAAAACTACTTATTTTTCATAACTCAGGCTGTAAAAAAGATACAGATTTACAAATGATACCATATTAAACCAGAGATCATGGGCTTTATTGTCATATATATTTTGAATTTATTGAGGGGATTTATCTGTTTTCATTTTTAACATATTTTTTCTGAAATCATGCTAAAAGTTAGGCAAAATGTTTGACTTCTAAAATATGAATGAAGATTCCATACAATTCCATATGGAAGCTAAATCAAAGCCCAGTTTAATCAAGTAGAGATTTCTTTGAGGATCATTTTTATACATTAACTCTTATTGTGCTCCTAGTAGATGTCAAAATGGACTGTTTTGTTAACAAAATAGAAAAGTAGCAAAAAGCCCCTTTTTGTGATATGTGCCATATGTTATAGCATTGTCGTGGTAGGCAGGAAATGAAGAAGAAAGGCTTGGTTGGAAACGATGTAATATTTTTATATTATAGTTCCAGACAATGTTTTTCCTTTAGTTATTATTTACAAACAAATACTTCGTTAAACTAAATAGATATGCAGCACAAGTCAATCTATAAGAATTTTTAGGGAAACACTATTTGAATCGGAATCCCACCTTAGTCCCTAATATGCCTTCCTGACCTGACTGAACACTGCAGAAAACACTCCTTCAACTTCCAACGCCAAGTCACAAATGTGGGTGCCAACTTATTTTATAACATTCGTTTTATCGCTGGTTTCTCTTTTTTTCTTTAGTTTCCTTAGCCATGCCACAACAGGATTTTATAATGTATTCTTGTACTCATTGAAAGAAGTATTGTTGGAGGCCCTTCCCTAATTTTTGGAAGCGCGAGCACACCTGGGGCCCAATTAATAATTTAGTACTTTTTCTGGACCTTGTACAATCGTACCTTGTACAAAGGTTATCATTCAATATCATTTGAATATCGAACCTTGAAAAAGACTATGTGAGGCCACTCAAAGAAAGTCCATGTTTCTCATCACCAAGCCATGAAAAATATGACGAGGGCGGTTTCTTTTTTGGTTTTTTTTTTGCTAGATCAAAGATGGCTTTTAAAGTGTCGTAAAATGGGCTTCAGACATACATTAAAACCCCGCATAAGCGATCCGGGCCAAAGTATGCACTAACGTGGGGTGTCCGCTTATGCAGAGTTTCCAGATTTTTACTGGTTATACGTTTAATGCATCCCTGGCGTCAGGAGCTTTAATTTGATACTAGATACACATAACTCTCATAATTTCTATCAAGGTTCATCTTATTTAATGAAAAAAAAAGAAATCTTCTAAAATCGCTTTTTTCTGATGCGCGCGGTGATGAGAAACAAGTTTTTTTGAGTGGCCTAATAATCAAAACATCGGTTCCATACAATAAACGCCTACTCTATAACGATAACCTTGGTAGTTGTACTATTTCGATCTCACTAACATTATCATTTAAATCTGTTCACCAAGACAGTAGTAGCCGTCCATAGGGTCGTCTATAAGTGTTGAATAAAGTTGACCCACATCATCCCTTGGTCTCTATAGCATAAAGAAATGGGTCTTCAGGTACGATCCTAGATTATCAAATGGGCCCCTGGAACCGAACAAAAACGAGGTATCCCTCATACCTCAGACACCAACTTGTAAGGAAAACTTGGGTAACTGTAGGCCCATTGGTCTACAACTCATCATCATCATCATCATCATCACCCACTGTATAACCTGTAAATTTTGTTATTCTATAACTTTTCCATTATTATATGTTTGTGAACCCAGAGGAATCTAGATTTATCCTACCCCTAATAAAAAACTCCATAGGCTTAATATTTGGTCACTGTATTCGGTCTGGAGTTCAGAAAAATGAAAAATATCGCTCTAGTGGGATACACTTGACAAATGACGTTATTTGTTAATGTAGAAGTAATTTAGACAGGCGGGGTAGGATAAATTCTAAACCAAACTCGAGTAAGTCGTGTTATTGTTAATCTGCGGCAAGATCGCATATTAATGCTCTCGGCTTCGCCTCGCGCAGTAATACGCGATCTTGCCGTCGTGCGATAAACAACAACATGACTAACTCTTGTTTGGTTTCTCCATAGTACACACTGTAGCAGTGGAAGATCTGCCATGGAGCAGAACTACTATTCTTTCTAAAAAAAATAAGAAGAAAAGAAATTACATTATTGAATTATGATTATGAAATTCTGACTAAAGCTTTATCACTTCGGTGAAAAGGAGTTTCAAGTAAGTTAATTGAAGATTATTAATCAGCCTACATTAGAGGACGTTTCTTGGGTACCAACATCAATAAAATAGAAGATGCTATCCCCAGAAATGATCCAAACTGGGACGAGGGTGGCATCGTGTCTTTGAATTTCAGGTAAGCTTTTGACTCTGCCACCTGGCCTGCTATTTTCATGAGTTTACAGGTGTTTGGTCCAAGAGAATATTCTGTTAGTTGGAGTTAACTGATATAAAACGGATAGGACTGCTCTGTTATGAATCATAGTATTACTACTTCATGGTTTAGATCAGGGGAAAATGTTTAGCAAGCTAAGAAAGTCAGTTTTTCAAACACTAGAAAAAGAACTCTTAGATCTAAAAATTTAGAAATATTAGATCAGGGAAGGGTTTTTTCTTTTTCGTTTAAAAAAAAATTCAAATTAAGGACAAAATGTACAATCATTTCCTATGAAGCACTCTTCCCTGTACGGGTCCAAGAAGGAACAATAAATACAATGAGATAATTTAACACAGAAGAAATGATTATTCCATACTTAGTTTCTTTGTTATACGTTGGACTATAGTGTTCATCAGTCAGCTGGTCATTTGACGCTGCTAGTATATAAAAGTATATTTCTCCCTTTTAGGAACAATGATAGTTTTCTACTTTCCGATTTTAAACCGAAAGTATCCAGAGACGATTATAAAGGACTATAAAATTGTGGTTGTGAATATATCTATATTCCAATATATCACCATTTATCGCGCTTATTTGAATACTCTAACGTTAAAAAATCTAAAATCGATTCTAATATGTAACATAGGGTATGCCCATGAGAAAGCAAAATGCCCTTGATTTGTCAAAGAACAGGGATCATTACATTATGTTCCCACTTTATAGATTCGTCAGCTAAATGTCTTCATGAACTCTCGTCACGATTGGTCTGCCTCACCGTGTATTAAGATATGATGATAATAACACATAATTAACATCAATTAATCTCACAGAATGGACTCCCCACGGCCTGTTCATCGTGATTGCCTCGTATACGGCAGTGCCAGCAAGTTAATTCCCACCACTTCTCAGTAGGTGGCCACCGTGGTGAGACTAATGGAGGCTGCCAGCTTGTGTATCTCGTATAAGGCCCGTTTCCATTGGCCGACGAAAATGGAGATTTTGTGTGTTCTCCAAATAACCTATTTCCATTGGTCGGCACCGATATACAGCCAGGAACTACCGACGGACCTTTAACACTGCTGACGTAAAATCTCGTATAAGGCCCGTTTCCATTGGCCGACGAAAATGGCGGAGATTTTTAGGGTTACCCAAGTCTATCGCTGGTGCCACCGACTGTGCGTCGGTATCGAAAAATATGTGAGGGTAGTAGATTTTACTCAGTGACCAAGCTTTCACTCAGTGGTGGGTAGTGCCACGTTGCATAATCTAAGCAGATAAAGTCGTGGGTCATATCACGAGCTGGGTTGTTTCCATTGATTGATTTAGGATCAACAGTGCCAAAAGTCTGTCGGCGGTTCCTGATTGTAGATCGGTGACGGGAAATTGGCAAATGGAAACGGGCCTAAAGGGTTCATAGTAAGAAATATTGCAATGGAACACATAAGTAATATCTAGTCAGGTTTTCTGGGGAAAGTCCTAGTACTTTCCTTTCCTAGAAATTCCCATCATTTTTATAACTTATATGTTCAGATATGTAGATACCATACCATTGATGATGCATAAATACTGGTTCGTCGTAATTGATCACTATAAGCCATTTTTCACTGGCCGATGAAAACGGCACCGATTTATTGAGTTTTCCCATTGCTGGAGAAACATCAGGCAAGAAACGGCAGAGACCTCCGGAATCACCAAAATAAATTGGCAGGTATGCGATATTTTATTTCGCAGTAATATCTCCCACCTATAATTCAACGTCTCAGAAGCAATAATCAGGTGAAATACGAAATAATAGCTCACATACACGCCATTTTGTGTTGTGTTGTGTTGGTGATTCCGGAAATCGCGGCATTTATCACTTGGTGTGTCTCTGGCATGAAAGTCTATCGGTGGTGGTCAACGACTGCATGTTGGTGTCTAAGAATCGGTGAGGGTGCAGTGTATGCCTTGTTTCTGACGCATTCAACAGGTCCATACTAACAGAACTGTCCTCTAAACACAATGACCATCGCCAGCCTTATTGCATAGTCTGTTGATCGGTGAGCACTTCTTTGCATGTCTGTTTCCATTCACCGATCTGGCGTCGGTGGTTCCCGACTGCAGATTGGTGGCGAATAGTCGGCCAGTGGAAAATGGCTTTATGTCTATTCGCTTTGAATCTGTAACAGTAGCATCACTCACGAGACCAGTCCCAGGTTAAGATCTATCAACGGAAACCCCTTAGGGAGACGGCAGCAATACATGAAAGGTTACCTGAAATTACTAACGGCAGGATATCGAACATGACATGCGTTGCAGACAGATATGTTGCCAAAACAAGACCCTCTTATGGAGGTTGATAGATGTAGATAGAAATAAACCATCAAATATACGAAAAGGAATGGCCATGGAAATCCATTTTACGACTTTCTGTGAGAAAAATGCCCTGAAAAGGCTGGACACGGTAAATGTCTATCTTCTATCTATAGATGAATATTCAACAATCGCGCAATGTCCTTATTCCTACACACACACAATAATACCATGATTTCGATCTGAGTGGTCGTATTCTCCGCGTAGTTGACGAGTATGACGTAGTGTCAACTACAAGGAGAATACGGCCACTCAGATCAAAATCATGGTAATGTTGTATTTATTACTCACATTTCGAGTAATTATCAGCAAAGAAATCTTGTATATTATTAGAAATTCAACCGTAGCGCCGCGCTTTGTTTAAATATGAATTAGTTCCTATAACGCCTATCAGGTGTCCGAAAAAGCCGTATTCTCCTGTTCCATAACCACATTGTAACTTTATTTGGTGCATTTTTTCGTTTTTCAAAAAAGTTTTGTTAGATGTTTACTCTTCGTCATTGAATCACATTATAACTTGACTTCGGGTAGACTCTGTTTTGTAATTTAACAGAGTAACCATCTATAAGTCTTATATTCAAGATATCAACTGTGGTTTTGTATTTATATATCCCATGGATTCAACTGGTTCTGAGACAATATCGAATGTCAAGGTACATTTGAATTCTCAGAGGGGGAGATCTTGACACCATTGACCAGGATCAAGTTATCATAATCATCGGTGATCTGTAGCCTACTATAAGCCATTTTCCACTGGCCGACTATTCGCCACCGATCTGCAGTCGGGAACCACTGACGCCAGATCGGTGAGTGGAAACAGGCATGCAGAGAAGTGCTCACCGATTAATTGTGCATAGATTGTGCAATAAGGTCATCACCGAGAGTTTGGAGGACTATTCTGTTGTTATGGACTGGCCAAATGCGGCAGGAGGCTTTGTGTCTTTGTACATTTGTTAGACCAATGATATGAAAAGATCAATGTGTATGCACATTGAATATCATCTTTATGGTCAATATATGTATTAAAAAAAAAGAAAAAGGCACACACTGTTAAGTCAGAGACACACCAAGCGAGTCAAGGTGGCGATCTCTGGAATCGCCAGTACAAAATAGTATATATCTGAGATATTTTTTCATGATGATATCATCCACCGATAATTTAGCGTATCAGAAGCAATAATCAAGCAAAATCTGAAATGATAGCTCACAAACACGCCATTTTGTGTTGGCGATTCCAAAAATCGGCTTCACAGGTAACTCTATACGTTCTTCTGTAAAGAGCGAACCCTTTGGAGCCTCACGTCAGTGGTAGTAGGGTTTTTTTAAACTCTCAAGCCGGAGACACACCAAGCTAGAAACGTAGCGAGTTCTGGAATCGCCAACACAAAATGGCGCATATGTGAGCTATTATTTCATATTTCTCATGATTATTGCTTCCAAGATGCTAAATTATAGGCAGGAGATATTCGTATGAAATATTACTATACACCTATGGCCGAACATGCATAAAATACTGCCCGCTGCTGGGGGTGTAGTATAAATAATGTTCGCGCTCGCTGTGACAGCGGGCCGTAGTGGATAGCAGTGGCTCTTTGTGGAGCAGAAAAGTTAATAAAACAGATTTGTCAACGAGTATGAGGTATATAGTAATAAGAAAACGTAGTGACTGAGCCTGTAGGGTGTCCGTTCTCAGTCATTTGATGAAAAAATACGGCCCTCTAGCCTGCGGCATCGGGCCGTATTTTTTTCATCAAATGACCTCGAACGACCACCTGTACGGGCTCAGTAACCACGTTTTCTCATAATATCTCACATGCACGCCAATTTGTGTTGGCGATTCCAGAGATCGCTGCCTTCACTCGCTTAGTGTGTCCCCGGTATCACGGTGGTTGATTAAGGGAGCTTGCTTCGGCTTGTGGACTTACTCCCTTGGCTTTACTTGATATTCCGGTGTCAAGGTAACTTTAGAGAAAGGTATATAAATAAACATTGTCTACCTAAGTTCCGGAGTCTAGTTTTGTGTGAACAGGGATCAGTAAAAGTCAACCGACTAATACAAACCGAACAACATCCGAACCGCAGAGGGTAGCACAGGATAGATTGAATCTTCCGTGGGTTTAAAATTATTTTTTTATTGAATATGGTTCGCTTGTACATGATACATTGCGGTCTACCACCATACCATTTTATATTATATTAACAGAACTAGTGAACAAGGAGGAGTATAAAGAAATAAGGAAAAACTAGATCGAAATAGAGTATAATACCCTTTTCACATATATTATTTACCAGCAGATTCTTTTCATTTCTTCAATCATTTTTGTGTATGTTATTTTATAATGAGCCTGAAAAATGGCGGACTATGTGCGATATCTAGGAGTTTGGGGGTATGGCGATTTGGGGAGGGGGGGATTGCTCTCCGGTGTCTAGGTGAAAGCACCCGGAAAGGTTAGAGCCGGTGGCCGCTACATGCCTATTCTGATTCTGTCACATTACCTCATCCTTTTCATCAACACCATGAATCTTCTATGTTTATTATCCAGTTTATAACAAATGTATAATGTAATGTGGATACTCTTGTTCCCTGTCATCTAACCCCGCATGTTCCGGTGGAAGATGTTACTTTTATAAGAATCGTATGATGATGAATAAAAAAATATTAAAAGAAAGTATTCGGAGTAAAAGTCATTGCTCCCTGCTAACAGGTGAATTCTTCTTTGTTTAGGGTGAGCTCGCGCCGCTATACATCGTCTGGAGGTTAGAGTGCTCACATACCGACTCCCCTCGTCCTGAAAAAATCTCTTCACTAGGTCCGTGCTATTCACTGTGATATTGGGGAAAGAGCAGGATGCCAGTGTCTCAGGCACTTGGGGGTATGCCCAGGGAGCTGTTTCAAAACCATAGACTTAACCCACGTTTTGAAACAGCTCCCAGCTGACCGAAATAACTCAAGACCCACTGGTGCTAGATACGTTTTAATCCTAGACTCGGGCAGTTGCAGAAATGGCAAGTTGACTGGGTACAAGTGGATTACAGAAAACCATCCTCACCCGGCGTTTACATTGGACGACTAAAAACGTGACGACTATAGATTCTCAAGCCAGCGGTGGCAATGTCCACTGCAAAAGTCGTCGACGTCAGAATATACCTGAGCGTTTATACTGATGACTATGAGTTTTCATAGAATCGCCGCCTATCTAGACGACTAATTCAAGTCCGCTTGAAATAGTCGCAGGCGTCAGAGCGTAACCAATAGTCGTGAGTGCCTAATTGTATAATCTGATGTAACCAGACGACCTGCAGTCGCCATGCTCTTGGCGTTTACACTAGACGATTTATAGCTTTTTACGGCTGATAGTCGTCAGGAGTTGCAAAATTCAAAAATCGCCGCCTATAATCGACTAGTGTAAACGGTGGGATAGACTGAGTGTAACGCAAACCTTTTAATTGTTATTCATTTATGATTGCACGCTCTTTCGTCAATGACGAACATACCTTTTGCTCCTAGTTTTGTTGTGAGGCTTGAACGTGAATATTAAATTATCACCTACTCTTGTGTGTCAAATGACACCTTACCTAAATACGCTATACGTCGCAAACCACATTTTTTCTGTCCCAGATGACACGACCCTAACACCCACGCATGCGCAGTGGCACCTGATACAGCAGGTGTAAACAATTACGTTGCTATGTGAGATATCTGCTCACAATGTGACATTAGTTCAGTCCTGGGACCTGGCCAGCACCTCCCACCAAGCCATACAATTGACCAGGTACTAGTACCAGGGACAGTCAACAAGTGAATCAATACAAGGCTATATATTAAGCCTCCTACTCGGCCCTAACGTCTCCCGGCTAGCCAATAGACCATCAGTGCGTACAGGAACTAACCACTCTCCCAGCAGAGATCCTGCGCTCTACTTCCTGTGGCCGCTTATATCTCTGCCCCAACCTGCCTGTTTGGGCTCAAATCTGGCCCATACGCCAGTTTTCAAAATATCCTAAATCCTTAGCGCTTTGGGGAGTATTTTGTGGTTTACATGTGAATAGATATGCACATATCTGTATGGTAAATGATATACACTCATTTCTGTTATTTGTTATATCAAATCAGGCATATTCTTAGGGATTACTTTCTTAATTGGAAGGCACCTCATGTGTTACAGGGTTTTGTTTGTCAACATAACACATGTGCTCACTCGAAGGGGCAGTCTAATCGACTGTAGATTCACATCATAAGGTGGTTTAAAGATGAAAAAGAAAGAGCTGGACTGTCTGTTAACCCCATTTAACAATTCTTATATTTCCTAACTAATGATATGTGAGTCTTTTGACTTGTATAACTTTTGGCAGTTGCCTTGTTTTGAATCTGAGATCTTCGCTTGTCTCCCCTGTCCTTAGTGGATACCCAGGGAACTAGCTTTGGGTTGGGGCAGAGACTAAGCCAGCGCTAGCGCCGCGAAAGATCTGGGGGGAGAGTGGGAACTAACACGGAGCCGCCTGCCAGCTAATGCTGTATCAAGACCACATAGACTATCACTGTCTGATATCTAGCACTCAATTGTGTGCCGGCTAATGTTATAGTGATATCCTGTATAATGTAAGAAATGCCACAAAATTTTAAATGATTGCTTATATGGTGTGAGTTGTCGTCATGGAATGATATATTCTTTTTTTTTTCTTTTTTTTCTTTTTTTTATTGTGGAGAATATTCTATTTTCAACTAATCATGAAAATCAGGTTTCAATGTGACTTGTAACTTCAGAATGAGATACGAATTGTACAGGATATATACACACAACTATTCTAGCAGCCATAAAGAATCAGATACATTTCTAAATGATATAGGGTTGTCATGCATTGGGAATGATATATTCTGAAGCGGAGCTGAGTGATATCTGTAGCGGAAGACAATGAATGCCATGTGAACAATTATATTATTAAGTTGAGTTATGTTTAGATTTTATCCTACCTGATTATGTGTTTTTAACTCTTTTTTATTTATTTAGTCACTCAGAAATAAAGACTAAAGCATGCAATCTGCAAAGTAGCAGGTTTTCGTTGCAGCTTGGATCGTTTATACATAAAGGTATGTTGATACTCCTCCCGCAGGAGATATTATGGCACAAATCGGTGGCTCAGTAAGTGAGCAAAGATGATAGCTGGGAGTCAGAAATCTGCCAGAGTCCTTCCTTAGTTAATGATCGAGTGATTTGATGGGATGAGATGAGATGGTCATACTTCATATGTCATGTGTGGCATATACATATTGTATGGCATAACCGTTGCATACAGTCACTCCATGTTAAGTCTATGGAGATTTATATGCGGGGTAGGATAATGACCGTGATATACAGTCACTCCATGTTAAGTCTATGGAGATTTATATGAGGGGTAGGATAATAACCGTGGCATACAGTCACTCCGTGTTAAGTCTATGGAGATTTATATGTGGGGTAGGATAATAACCGTGGCATACAGTCACACCATGTTAAGTCTATGGAGATTTATATGCGGGGTAGGATAATAACCGTGGCATACAGTCACTCCATGTTAAGTCTATGGAGATTTATATGAGGGGTAGGATAATAACCGTGGCATACAATCACACCATGTTAAGTCTATGGAGATTTATATGAGGGGTAGGATAATAACCGTCACATACAGTCACACCATGTTAAGTCTATGGAGATTTATATGAGGGGTAGGATAGTAACCGTGGCATACAGTCACACCATGTTAAGTCTATGGAGATTTATATGCGGGGTAGGATAATGCAGGTAACATCCATCTTACTATTAGGAATACTACACCTCTTCACGTCAGGTATTGTTGTCGAGCTTGGCTTCAAAAATGGGAATTATAACATCACCACAGGGAATACTTCCTCTTCAATTGGTGCAGAAAAATCAAGTGCCTTATGTAAAAAATTAATACCAAATGATCAGGTGCATAAGTTCATTCCCACCCGGCGCCACCTACGTGCAATGATTCATTAAATGTGGTTCTAGGAAAACGAGTTCTTTTAATATTTGTGTGAGCTACTCAAAGGTTCATGTTTCCACTTTCGTGAAGAGAATTTACATAACTTTCAATCATAGCTATAGAGTAAGTATCACTCTCGGTGCCAAGCCTTATCTGTGACTGAAGAGCGAGAGTTCTCAGACAAAAAACAGATATGGGACATGTTTCACTAGTTTTGTGACATGTCTAGATCATAGATGGCGTCTTGATGGTGTGTCCGGTTTCATAAGTACTAGATATTAGACCTCATTTTGTCCGTTCTTGCTTTCACTGTTGGTGTCGCTCTTCATGTCTTTCTAACACTTTTGTCACAAAACTAGAGAAACAGGTCCATGATGTGTCTAGATTTGTCTAATTCTATGTTTTGGGTCTGTCTTTTCCTAAGGGCAGCTACTTGTGTTGTCACGAAACTAGGCAACCCCAATGTCTGTATGGTGTCACAGACATGTCACGAAACTAGTGAAACAGGTCCCAGGTAAACTGAATTAGTAACGGATAAGTTCTTCATGCTAATGTTCTGATTGAATCATCATGCTACTGCTTTGATTAAAAAGCAGTTTATTTCAAATGTGCTGACTGAATTAAATGTAATTTCGGTGTATTACCAAAAAAGGATTGGAAAATTGTAAACTTCTACAAAAATAAAGACTGCTATATACAAAAAGAAAAATAATTCTCAGAGTTTATTTTTATGAATTGTAAGCGTGTACAGGAGCTCACAATGGTGGACACGAAGCATGTGAAGCCCGCGAATAAAACATGTACACATCATGTGATCTAATGAATATTCATGGATTCGTGATCCTGTGTCTCCGATATATATATATATATATATATATATATATATATATATATATTATAATGATAACAATATATAATTATACACGCCATAAAAAAAGAAAAATAATTCTCTGAGTTTATTTTCCGGAGCGTTACCGTTTTTGTCTTTATTCCTAATCCCTGTGTGTTAAATGATTACTGTATTATCTTGGTGGCGTATACACATAATGAATTGATCAACTAATGGCAGCTAACCTTCCATGCCCCAGACTCGATCTGTTATGAATCAGTTGATTAATCATTGATAATTCATGCTTGTATGCGCCTAGTGAAATATCAGGAAGCCTGTTGACAACCAAATGGTTTGAGAGTTTCCTACTTAGATCTTAGGTCAATCATAATTGTTAAAACCATACAACATGCAAGCTGCTGTGACAAGTTCAACTTGTGTCCCTAAAGATGATGACTTTTGAGACTATCACAAAAGGGAAATAGGTGCTTGAATTAATGTGATATTACTAAAAGAGATGTTCTTCCGTCTATGGATTAAAGTAGATGATATGATGACATTCTAAAGTTGGTGCTGAATTTTCTACCTCATATGTGAATTACTGTGTTCCTCAAAATTGAAAAGCATGATTGCAAAATATAGAAAGTTTCAATGTATGTATTCTAAGTAAAATAGAGAAAGAGCTTGCTCAGTTAAAAAAAACAAACCAAAAGAACCAAAAAGACATACAACATGCTGAATGTCCCATCTGATCTCTAATTAATACTAAGAGGCTGGTTGTGGCCCATTAGATTTTAGGTCAACTCTCGACTGTAGAACCGTCCCAAGGCACTATAAATATCATGTACGGAGGTCAGGGTGAAGGTCGTGGTTTACTCCGAAGGTAGTCATTGGCTACTGGGTCTACTCTATTCCTTATATGGTAGTTAATACAGGGGGACAACTCCATGCAGCTAATGCTTGATCCAATGAGCTATTTCAGGAAAACTTCCACAACCGGTAAAAGATATGTAATATGTAATGTCAAAAGGTCACACTATTGTACACGTTTATATATCTTGAGTCTCTGTAAAGGATTGGACACTTTCACTATGTAACAAACGCCAAATTCTAGACATCCCCGCAAAGGGAATAATTGAAAGATTTGTGAGAATGTAAGGTGTTTCATCAACAAAACTACTTTATGATAACATATTCTGATACCTGTATTAGATCAATGACTGAGGTTATTGTCCAAACTAGTCACTACTATTATATGCTATGCTGATAACTGTATTAGATCAATGACTGAGGTTTTTGTCCCAACTAGTCGCTACTATTATATGCTATGCTGATAACTGTATTAGATCAATGACTGAGGTTATTGTCCAAACTAGTCACTACTATTATATGCTATGCTGATAACTGTATTAGATCAATGACTGAGGTTATTGTCCAAACTAGTCGCTACTATTATATGATATGAGTGCTGATAACTGTATTAGATCAATGACTGAGGTTATTGTCCAAACTAGTCGCTACTATTATATGCTATGCTGATACCTGTATCAGATCTGTGACTGAGGCTTTTGTCCAAACTAGTCACTACTATTATATGCTATGCTGATAACTGTATTAGATCAATGACTGAGGTTATTGTCCAAACTAGTCGCTACTATTATATGCTATGCTGATACCTGTATCAGATCTGTGACTGAGGCTTTTGTCCAAACTAGTCACTACTATTATATGCTATGCTGATAACTGTATTAGATCAATGACTGAGGTTATTGTCCAAACTAGTCGCTACTATTATATGCTATGCTGATACCTGTATCAGATCTGTGACTGAGGCTTTTGTCCAAACTAGTCACTACTATTATATGCTATGCTGATAACTGTATTAGATCAATGACTGAGGTTATTGTCCAAACTAGTCGCTACTATTATATGCTATGCTGATACCTGTATCAGATCTGTGACTGAGGCTTTTGTCCAATCTAGTCACTGCTATTATATGCTATGCTGATAACTGTATTAGATCAATGACTGAGGTTATTGTCCAAACTAGTCGCTACCATTATATGATATGAGTCCTGATATCTGTATTAGATCAATGACTGAGGTTATTGTCCAAACTAGTCGCTACTATTATATGCTATGCCGATACCTGTATTAGATCAATGACTGAGGTTATTGTCCAAACTAGTCGCTACTATTATATGCTATGCTGATAACTGTATTAGATCAATGACTGAGGTTATTGTCCAAACTAGTTGCTACTATTATATGCTATGCTGATAACTGCATCAGATCAATGACTGAGGTTATTGTCCAAACTAGTCACTACTATTATATGATATGAGTCCTGATATCTGTATTAGATCAATGACTGAGGTTATTGCCCAAACTAGTAACTACTATTATATGCTATGCTGATAACTGTATTAGATTAATGACTGAGGTTATCGTCCAAACTAGTCGCTACTATTATATGCTATGCTGATAACTGTATTAGATCAATGACTGAGGTTATTTTCCCAACTAGTCGCTACTATTATATGCTATGCTGATACCTGTATTAGATCAATGACTGAAGTTATTGTCCAAACTAGTCGCTACTATTATATGCTATGCTGATAACTGTATTAGATCAATGACTGAGGTTATTGTCCCAACTAGTCGCTACTATTATATGCTATGCTGATAACTGTATTAGATCAATGACTGAGGTTATTGTCCAAACTAGTCACTACTATTATATGCTATGCTGATGACTGTATTAGATCAATGACTGAGGTTATTGTCCAAACTAGTCACTACTATTATATGCTATGCTGATGACTGTATTAGATCAATGACTGAGGTTATTGTCCAAACTAGTCACTACTATTATATGATATGAGTGCTGATAACTGTATTAGATCAATGACTGAGGTTATTGTCCCAACTAGTCGCTACTATTATATGCTATGCTGATAACTGCATTAGATCAATGACTGAGGTTATTGTCCAAACTAGTCACTACTATTATATGCTATGCTGATAACTGTATTAGATCAATGACTGAGGTTATTGTCCAAACAAGTCGCTACTATTATATGCTATGCTGATAACTGTATTAGATCAATGACTGAGGTTATTGTCCCAACTAGTCGCTACTATTATATGCTATGCTGATATCTGTATTAGATCAATGACTGAGGTTATTGTCCAAACTAGTCGCTACTATTATATGCTATGCTCATAACTGCATTAGATCAATGACTGAAGTTATTGTCCAAACTAGTCGCTACTATTATATGCTATGCTGATACCTGTATTAGATCAATGACTGAGGTTATTGTCCCAACTAGTCGCTACTATTATATGCTATGCTGATACCTGTATTAGATCAATGACTGAGGTTATTGTCCAAACTAGTCACTACTATTATATGATATGAGTGCTGATAACTGTATTAGATCAATGACTGAGGTTATTGTCCAAACTAGTCGCTACTATTATATGCTATGCTGATAACTGTATTAGATCATTGACTGAGGTTATTGTCCAAACTAGTCGCTACTATTATATGCTATGAGTGCTGATAACTGTATCAGATCAATGACTGAGGTTATTGTCCAAACTAGTCGCTACTATTATATGCTATGCTGATAACTGTATTAGATCAATGACTGAGGTTATTGTCCAAACTAGTCGCTACTATTATATGCTATGCTGATAACTGTATTAGATCAATGACTGAGGTTATTGTCCAAACTAGTCGCTACTATTATATGATATGAGTGCTGATAACTGTATTAGATCAATGACTGAGGTTATTGTCCAAACTAGTCACTACTATTATATGCTATGCTGATGACTGTATTAGATCAATGACTGAGGTTATTGTCCAAACTAGTCGCTACTATTATATGATATGAGTGCTGATAACTGTATCAGATCTGTGACTGAGGTTATTGTCCAAACTAGTCGCTACTATTATATGATATGAGTGCTGATAACTGTATTAGATCAATGACTGAGGTTATTGTCCAAACTAGTCGCTACTATTATATGCTATGCTGATAACTGTATCAGATCTGTGACTGAGGTTATTGTCCAAACTAGTCGCTACTATTATATGATATGAGTGCTGATAACTGTATTAGATCAATGACTGAGGTTATTGTCCAAACTAGTCGCTACTATTATATGCTATGCTGATAACTGTATTAGATCAATGACTGAGGTTATTGTCTAAACTAGCCATTAGTATTATATGCTAAAAGTGTAGTTAGATATCATTGAATACAGTGGTTAATTTGCACTGACTGAGACACTGATGATATTCACCACTGTTAATGCTGTAAAGGTATATCATACTTATATTGAACTGCATCAAGAATCTTATAAATACACAATACGCCACGAGTCTGGATGGGCCCCAATCGTCATCGAGGTGAAGCCAAGTGACGATTATGGCACATCCAAACAAGTGGAATATTGTGTATTTTACAATTCGAGTGGGGTTCTGGATTTATCTTACCCCTTTCTATGACATTAAATAGCATCAGAATATCAGAATGATTAGAATATACTTAGTAAATCTATATGACGTCATATCACATTCACTATGCCATTGCCGAGGTGTAGTATTGTCACTTTACAGGGGTGATCGTTGAGTATTTTTTCCTAATGTTATTTCTATGGCTAAACTTGTACCAGGGATGAGATAAAGACCCTTCACTGACTTCCCTTGCAGGATAAATTAAGATTATAAAAAAGGGTCTTGTAACATTGGAGTCATCAATTATATGTCAGGATATGAGAACACTCCATTAAACCATGTTATATATGCACATACAGAAGATTTACATCAAAGCAACAATAATACATTTTGGACATTTAATAGCACCACCCTTGTAAAATATTAATAACAACCATGAAATGAATTATCCACTAGGACATGCCATTATTCGGAGCAACACTCAATTAGGATATAGGAGGACATCAATTCACATTTTTCACAAAGAACTAAAATGATTGCTATTAATTTCCTTTCGACACAGACAGATATCGCTTTTTTTTGTGATATCAATAATATGCCACATGCATATTATTTTTCGGATGTCTACGTCTAAAGGTTATTTCACACAGAATGGATCATGAAGCCATATAGCAAAGAACCAGAACCCCTGGAAAGCCCACTCGCGGCCGTTGAGCCTTGGACCTATGGGAAGAACTCGTGGCGAGCCTTGTTTTCAAGATGCAGGAGAGGTGGACTTCCAGTTACCCATTTGACACATGTAAACAGTGGCGTGGGTATATCTCCGCCGAGACCCCTAGCGAACACCTCGGGAACCAGGGTATATTATTAACAGATCTAGTCGGACATGCTAGAAGCGTGAACCGGATGTTTTGCTCCCCTGTAGGACTCAGCGCATGCGCGTCACTAGTTCACAGGGCTGCACAGTTAGGGGGCTTTCCACGGGTTCTAGTTCTTTTCATATAGATAATGCTATGCAGAGGCAAGCGTGACTAGGACATAAGGAACGTCAATAAGGAACGTCAATGTATATATATCCATGCAACGAAAGGTGGCATGTGAATATACATAAATCCATGTCATAAAACATAACTAAATGTACATATACTGCTCAGAACATAACCTCCAGTGGAATCATAGGGGAAAATATATCAATCTAATAGTCACTTTTCAACACTGTCAAAATAGCGCGGACTTATAAAGATATGTCCTTTGTACCAGGAAGGTGAATGTATAAGGAAGTTCTTAAAGTGATCATATCACAGCATGTATAGGGAGCTTCATCATTGTCAGTGGGGAGGCTAACATTGCTATATTAATATGACAGCTATGTTGACAGGTTATATAGGCAGCAGGAGATTGCAATCAGGACAACTGCAATGTGGGAACAGAGTACATGAAATTTGAAACAGCTGTTCTAATGCTTGTATCTCTGAAAAATGGGAGTTTTACCTGGATTGTTGGAACTCTCTGTTAGATTAGGAAATATAACAGAGGATATTAAATTTCCTAGAAAAAAGACGTTTCCGGAATGTTTCATGAAAGTGAGACGAGGGGAATGAGGATAGAATTAACATCTCCTCAGCATCCAAAATATCTTCTTAATAAGAAGCAGACCTTTTAGACATTTGTGTGGGTTTTCTTTCCTAATTTCTTTCCATCATTTCATTTCTATTCTAAAGAGAACGATTGATACAGAATACATGTACTAAGAAGTATGAGATAATACAGATCATTTAGTGAAGTATCTTCTTAAAAAGAAGCAGGGACCCGTTTTTAAGACGGGGTAATCGTTAATAGCGACCGTTTTGAGGCCATAACCTATTAGGATACATTTGGCGATAATCATCGAACCCTTGGGGCCAATTGTCGTTGTATTTATCTTGAAAACCATCTGGAATCTTTAATAATTGCTATTAACAATTATACCGTCTAAAAACGGGTACCTGAGCTTTGAAATATTTGTGTTTGTTTTTTCATTTCTTTCCTTCATTTCATTTCCTTTCTATTGAAGGGGGGGGGGGGTGATACAGAATGCAAAGAATTATAAGATAAGTCTTATGGAAAGGATCTTCCCTTAATGATACCGTTGTGGGATTGCATAAGAGCGTGTTTAATCTTTTTAGTGCCTCTTCCATTTCAAAATCCAGGAATGGACTAACCACCTTTCGTTTGTTCACTAAAATTATACACTAACCTGTTGAATATCCTTAATTAGATGCAAATCATCTACAATCCTCTTTTGTTAAATATACGATTCTATGAAGTCTAATAATAGAGATAGATTAAGTTTCCTATTTATTCTACCATATCATGCTACTATGATAATCAATTTAAACCCTAAGTATCATACAAATTCCACAGGCTATTTAATTCAAGGGGTACTTACCAGGGTACTCGGTGAGGCACTTGGACGAAGCCGCAAGGATCATTCCCAGGCCGTATAGGACCCACAACCAAGGTGCCATGCTGACCAGTAATGACCAGTAGTGACTGGTGGTCAACCAGGGAAGGCCTTCCTCAGGCCATCCCCAACCCCGATCCAGTCATGCCTGCATGCTCACTGCCGGGGTGGCCAGCTCTAGTGTATGCCATCCGGTCACTAGTAGTATCCGTGAGTCACCCAGCGTTTACACTAGACGATTCTGGCCGGCGATTCTGGCATTTTACACCTCCTGATGACTTTCAGCAGTAAAATGATAGAAATCGTCTAATGTAAACGCCAAGCATGTGTAGACTGCAGATCATCTGATTGCGTCAGATTATTCAATTCCGCACCACCTGAAGACTATTGGTCATGCTCTGATGCCTGCTACTATTTCAAGTGCGCTTGAATTAGTCGTCTCAATATGTGGGGGCGATTCTGTGAAAACTAATAGTCGTCAGTGTAAATGCTCTGGTACATTCTGAGGTAGAAGACTTTTGCGGGGACATTGCCACCACTTGACGATCTACAGTCGCCACGTATTTAGTCGTCGAATGTAAACGCCCGGGTAGAAAGGACCTCATACAGCTACGAGCTGCTCACTATGGACGTCCTCACAGGGCTCCAGTGTTTCCCTCACTGGCCCCCCACCTCCGGGCTGGTATGGAGGAGCTTGCCTGGTTGCAGGTGTGATGAAGGTGGTGCTGCTGGTGTGCTGTGAGGTACTCCAGACACCTCCAGGTGTTGGGCATGCTTCATGGGGCAAACTTTCACCGTACATCACTCACTGTGTCCTGAGTATACCCAGGTGCTCGCCTGGAGAAGAGAACACCAATACATCCCCCCTCCCCTCCTCCCATCCTACACCCTCCTCCTGTAGTCGACCCTCCCTCAGATTCTCCAGGAGATCCTTTGACATTAGCGGTCAGTCCTTTGGCATGAACTGCTCACCATTCACAATGAGCAGTTCTTTGAAATATAGGACACCAAACTGTCTTCCAAACCAGATTATTGATCTTTGTACATATCAGTGAATATCTACCTGATATTGACCTGTTCTTTAAGGTAACATTCCTACCTCTGAGTACATCCAAATAAGTTCCTTGATTGTCGACTGCACCATTTTTTCATGAAACATGATGAACAAGCTCAGTATGGGTCCCAGCATAGGGCAAATAGCTATTGTATTATGGAAGCGGCCATCTTGCTCCCAGATGCTAAACAAAACACCAGGTGGCAGGTCCAGTTATCACCGGATTTCTCTAAAACATTTTTTTTTCGCCATAAAAGGGTCTTAGCCTCGTCTCACGATTATCTATAGAATATGACAGCAGATAATAGTGGTTATCTCCTGACTACAGTGGCGCTTTATTACAATTTCCTGGTGGATGATGGATGAACTAGCAATCACTCTATATAGTCCTATATAGTCCACTCTGTGCCGTATACGGTATGCTCCACTGTGAGATATAGGCATCCGGACCATTCCCGAAACCACCTGTGTGCTGCTCTATGAGCTGCTCTATGTCTACAAAGGAGGCAATGCAGTCCTCCACATAAACGAGGAGGGTGGGGTCAGGTGGGCGCCCTGCCTCCTGGGCAACACACTCCAGGTGGTGTGTCCAGTATCCGCCATCCAGCTCTCTGATTCCACTCTCCCTCTCCTCCGAGCTGCTCCCATTCGCTGCGCGTCTACCATTCTCCACCGGATCTCGGCCAATTGCTCACTTCCTCTGTACGTCCCTCGTCTACACTGGAGTCCACTGCCTGTGGCTCCACGTTATAGCGGTATTGACTGACACTATGGTGCTACTGCTCCTATGAATAGGATACACACTCTATGGCTTCATCTTACACTGAAGATACCTTTAAGTTAATAGGTAGGTACCGGGCGATCACACAATGATCATGGGTATCTAACAGGTAGTCGTGGTTATGGAGAGTAGCGAAAGGCAGCAGAAGGGTGTCCTCGGCCCAAATACCTGCACTGGTCCCTGAGAACAACGTGGGCGGGCGTCAGGCAGTGTGGGTGTGGGAGTGGGTGTGGGTGTGGGTGTGGGTGGCTACCTCCCATCTATAGCCATGCTCCAATATGCAGCCCGGTGGGGAGCCAGCCTTACGGGATTGGTTGAAGGGAGAATGAACCTGCGGAGGAGTAGTAGTCAGAGTCAGACCGTGGAGGCTGCTGGTGGGTGTGTGGGTGTGGGTGTGTGGGTGTGGGTGGGGGGAGTGGGGGAGACGAGAGCCCTGCCACTGACGCCCCCGCGTGTCCTTCATGCAGACAGAGAAGCAACATTCAACGGTCACATGGCCGCCCGTCTCTCCCTCCACGGTCCCACCTCTATCCCTCCAGTGGACACTGAGCAGCTCAAGGAGACTGAGAATTGAGCAATTCAACACCGGCCGAGCATATCGTACTGGGGCCAGTGAGATGTTGTACGATGGACAGGGGCGGGGATAGGCATGCCCCCTGTTCTGTCCCCCTCTCCATCTCCCCCTGTCTCCCGTTCCCCAATATCGCTCAGGGTGTGGATAGATTCCCCGACTGGGTATGTCTATGTAGGGGTAGGTCTCCGCAGTGGATCCTTCCTTTTCCTCCTGGGTGTATGGATAGTGTGTGCTGCTAATAGCTGAAGGGCAGGTGGCTGGGGTTATTGGCCTGTGGTTCCTCGCACTGGAGGAGGATAATGGGGATTGTACGGGTATGACTCCCCCCTCTTCCTCCTGCTCCTGTGGCGTTCCTCCCGATGCTAGGCCTAGTCCTGCCCGCCCTGGAGTAGACCTCGTCTCGGTCGGCACGCCCCGATGGCATGTGCCGCTAGCTAGCACGAGTCTGTCATCATGTCGGTGGGGTGCCTGCCCCGACACACCGAACCTCTCCCCCGCCCCGCCGCCTGTCCGTCCGCCCGTCCGCCCGTCCGCCCGTCCGCCCGTCCGCCCGTCCGTCCCTCCGTCCTTCTCGTCGGCCCTCCCTCCCTCCTCCTGCCGTCGCGGTCGTCCTGGGTAGCCGGGGAACGTAACGTACGTCTCCTACGACGACCACACGTTATATCTCTAGACGATAGCAGGTGTCTCACGGTGGTGGGACTGGCAGTAGGAGGAGGCTGGATGCCTGGATGACTCTCCGTTCGGTTGGGGATTATGTGTGTATGGAGATGATAAGGCTGCCGTTCCCTACCCTGCTGCTGCCATCGCTGCTGCTGCTGCTGCCGCTGCTACTGGCAGAGGAGGTGGAGAGCGTAGCGTCGTGCGGTTCCGGCAACGACTGGCGACGGGCAAAGGCAAGCGGTGTGGCACTGTGTTGAAACTTGCAGACATTGATCCCATCCCACATCTGCCTATATAGACTTGCTCAAGTCTTTGATTATGGACATTCATTAAATGATTTATCACAATCAGAATAGAGTTCATGATAGTAGGTATCCTTCTCCGACTGGCTCGTGAATCAAAGACTTGTCCACTATGAACAGAATCTCCTGTTTGTGCCTCCAAGCCACTCCCTGTAACCATATACTTCCTCCTACCCCTCCCCCTCCCCTCCTCTAGTTTCCTGGCCGCCTGTGTTATCATAACAATAAATTTAGCCTACTCCCGACTGTGACCCGATTAAGATCAAAGTGAGAGGGTATCTATCTCCCATCAGATATCTGACCAGTAGCCATGATATCTGTATGGAGAGTGTTGGAAATACTGGTGCTAAACAGCACCAGAAATCTCAGGCCCGGCGTCCACCTACTACGATATGGCTCCGATATGCCCTGCGATGCACCTCCCGATAAAGAATCAAAATCGCGTCGGAAGGTCACCTAATATCGGGGCAGTTGACCACTTTTCTGCGATTAGACACCGATAAAACCCCCAAACAATGCGTGGTGGATTGGCATGTCTAGACATATGTCTACGATTTTGCACCTTCCCGATATGGCACCGATTTTGACATTTTGTATCGGTGCCATATCGGGAGGTCTACGATTCTATCGTAGTAGGTGGACGCCGGGCCTAACACCGATTGTACCAGTCCCTGTATCCCAGCGAGGAGAGTAGCCATAGGATGCAGGGACTGGAGCCTGTATCCCAGCAAGGAGGGTAGCCATAGGATGCAGGGACTGGAGCCAGTATCCCAGCAAGGAGAGTAGCCATAGGATGCAGGGACTGGAGCCAGTCTACTGCCTATACTGCTGCTGCTGCTGCTGCTCGGCGCCCACAGCACCGCAGGCGGATGCTGCTGCCCTTGCAGCTCCTGCTGGAGATTGATGCAACTGCTGCTACGGGATGCTGCTGCTACTGCTGCTGCAGCTGCTGCCATCACTATTGCCTGCTGCTCCTGATGGTAACCCAGGCACCCTCTACTTACTCACCCCACTCCCCACCCTCCATACGTGTTACACGAATCCTTATAGTGACCCCTTACACACTGAAGGGTGGGTTTGTAGACCCGCCAGAGCAGACGACAAATTTCCAGTGTGTTTTCATTGATTGTCTTCATAGAACCTTTACTGGGGTTCGTTTAATAATCTCGGATCGTACATGTAGATCCTTGTCTGTATGTCATAAGGCCCGTTTCCATTGGCCTGCGAAAAGGGTGTCGATTTTTTTTGTATTATCCTAAAAGCCCATTTCCATTAGCCATGACCAATATACAGTCAGGAACCACAGACGGACCTTTAGCACTGCTGACGCAAAATGTAAATAGGCTATTAGGAGAACACAGAAAATCTACACCGTTTTCGTCGGCCAATGGAAAAGGGCCTTTAGAGACCCAGGTACGATATGGGTCAAGTTTATTCAACACTTATAGACGACCTTATGGACGGCTAATACTGAGCCAACAGACTTAAATATCATTTAACGATAACCCTTGTACGAGTTACAGAAAAGGGTCTTCATGTACGAGCCTAGATTATTAAACGGGCCCCTGGTATGTTCTGATGTCCGTGCATCCCTGCAGGCTGTACTGTATAGGCTATTATTTATGGCAGTCATTTTATTGGCTTCGTAATGTCACTTGTCTTCGACTCGTGAAATTACGGAGCCAACAAAATGCATGACATAAATAAACTCAGACTGAAACTCGGGACTTCGCTTCCTATTATCTCACCCATGGTATTATTTCTCCATAGATTTAACATTGGAAACTCGTACTCAATGGCCATGGAGTATGATAGACAAACACTCAATGGGGGATGGTGTCACACATTTTAGCCAATTAGTCAGTGATAGGGGTAAGATGAAATCTGAACAGCACTCGAGCCATAGCCACTAATAATATGCATTTATTCTGGATTGCTAAGTAATCTCACTCGTTTCTGCCTCACTAGATAAGGCCCGGCGTCCACCTATTATGATATGGCACTGATATGCCCTATGATGCACCTCCCGATAAAAAATCAAAATCGCGTCGGAAGGTCACCTAATATCGGTGCAGTTGACCACGTTTCTGCGATTAGACACCGATAAAAACCCTATACAATGCGTGGTTGATTGGCATGTCTAGACATATGTCTACGATTTTGCACCTTCCCGATATGTGTCCGATATTTGCTTTTTGTATTGGTGCCATATCGGTAGGTCTAAGTTTCTATCGTAGTAGGTGGACGCCAGACCATACTCTTTCGTTTATGCCTTTGGTGGTCAACTGTAAATTAAACACATGCAACATTAAACGGAATTCACACAGTGGGATTTATGCACCTCACAGGGTTCAAAATCTCATGAGATTCTGTTTCTTGTTAAGTGGAATTCACACGATGGGATTCATGTACCTCACAGGGTTAAAAATCTCATGAAATTCTCTTTCTTGTTAAGTGGAATTCACACGATGTGATTCATGTACCTCACAGGGTTAAAAATCTCATGAGATTTTGTCTCTTTTAGAGGTAAATGCCGTAGACAATTACAGAGGAGAAACATGTCTCAGGAAAATTGTTCCAAGTTTACAATTTAGAGATTCTGTTCGAGTACAGAATCTCAACAGGATTTTGTCGCAGACAAACACCCTGTGAGGTACGTGAATCTCAACAGGATTTCTCGCAGACAAACACCCTGTGAGGTACGTGAATCTCAGCAGGATTTCTCACAGACAAACACCCTGTGAGGTACGTGAATCTCAACAGGATTTCTCGCAGACAAACACCCTGTGAGGTACGTGAATCTCAACAGGATTTCTCGCAAACAAACACCCTGTGAGGTACGTGAATCCAATCGTGTGAATCACACTTTTGCACCTTTTGTCGATTATCAACTATTTCATGGGATCTGATGTTGAAAAGATAGCATTATTCTTCAAATGAAAGTCGATTTTCAATAAATTTGGATAACCCAAACTGTGACAGATACATCCCTCTCTGGATAATGATTGCATTTAGGGAAATATATGGTCGTTATAGTCACTTAGGTATATTTGTTGGCAGGACACTAGTACATGTACTCTTGTATGATCTAATGATGAATGTGATTGCAGAAATGAATGTCGAAACCCTGGGCACATAAGAGCAGCTGATGTCACTGACCACTTTATTGGCAAATAAAATGATCAACAAATGATGTACTGCTTGGAAGTGTAAACCTTACATGTCAATAAAAAGATATTCAAGGGGGAAAAATCCCCATTTTCTTCAATATACGAACTCTGTCCACATCTCTGATATATCCAAAAATAATAACCTATGAAAACCAGGGTGGCAACCTTCAAATCAGAAAGAACTATGATTAACTTGCTATTTAAATAAGATATAAAGCTAGCTAGGGGTTACTCATACCGAAATCCAAAAATTCCTAAAAAAAAAAAAAAAGGAGATATACGGGTGCAAGAAAACCGCAACTGTGAAACCTTGTAATTTAATAAATGTGTAATTATTTAGTGTTGAATGTAACAAACTTTAAAGGAAGATGAAGATGGAAAACTATATACATCATAAAAGGAAATAAAATCTGCTACCCAACAAAAAGTGAAAAATATCGGGAGAGAAGCTTCTGGCCCATGCTACAACTAGAACCTGTGAACCCTATCCTTTAGAATGAAAAAGATATGTTTGGTCGCAAATGCCGTGTTTTCTGTTGCCTTCCCATGTGAGACAATACTGTTGCGTTCCCACGCGTCATACTACACAGGAGCACACTATCCCTGCGTGGGAGGACTATAAAGATGCTAATGAGTGTGACCTTTAGACGGCTGATTCTCCTCGCTGATGGAATCAGAAACATGTAACATAAAGATTTCCCAGTGGTTCAGATATCCTCTGGAGAATTAGAAACAGATGAAACAATTATATATATGGAAAATCGTGACCTATCCCACGTGATTTGTAATTCACCTTCAATCATCGTTTGGAGAAGAAAACCTATGGGAGGAGAGTGAAGGGTAGTGCTATTGTAGAATATTCATACCTAAACTAGGGTAAAGCTCAGCAGGACTAGAATGAGGGAGAGGTGAGGGAACCTGGGGCCCGTTTAATAATCTAGGATCGTACATGTAGACCATTTTCTGTACCTTGTACAAGGCCTATGTTTAATGATATTAAAGTCTGTTCGCCAAGACAGTATTAGCCGCCCATAAATTTGTCCACAACTGTTGAATAAGGTTGACCCACATTGTCACTGAGTCTCTATGACATACAGAAAGGGGTCTACATGTA
Organism: Alentia gelatinosa; assembly: GCA_950022655.1. Classification (NCBI taxonomy): domain Eukaryota; kingdom Metazoa; phylum Annelida; class Polychaeta; order Phyllodocida; family Polynoidae; genus Alentia; species Alentia gelatinosa. The sequence goes on from OX465585.1 coordinate 11,520,585, forward strand.
CGATCTTAGTTTATAAAACGTACCCCTGGGGTCCGTTTAATAATCTAGGATCGTACATGAAGACCCTTCTCTGTACGCCATAGAGACCTAGGGACGATATGGGTCAACTTAATTCAACACTTACGGACGACCTTATGGACGGCTAACACTTTTTTTTAATCTATTTTTGTTTCTTAAAATACAACACTGTGTGGATGATAACCTCTTTTTTTCTGTGCTGCACGACATGTCATAGTTCTGTCATGATTCTGTCCTTGTAAACATTGCCTGTGAATCAGCGTTAAATATTGTAAGTCTTGTTCAACATGTTATATGGTTTGAATTGCTAAAAAGACAAAAAATGATACGCAGGTAATAACGGTCTGTAATTAGCAATACAGAAGTACTAGGAATGCTCTACAAAGCTCGACAATTAAGAATGTATAATTCTTAACGAAGACGAAAGGAATCTAAATGTAATGAAATTATTTGATAAACTGCTTTATTATCCATTGTATACAAAGCCCCCATTAAAAATGTATGGGGACTCAGTAAACCACTACCCAGTATACCACTACCCAGTCAGATATCATAACTGTGGTATACAGATTCAAATCTGTGGTATACGGCCTCAAAACCATGGTATACGGTGAAAATAGTAATAGTCCATATTGTTGTACCTTTTGATATGGCAAAAACTGGGTTTAATTTATTGGGAAAGATGGATGATAAATACAACAAACGACGGTTTTATGGACAGGCGGCCGTAAACCACTCGAGGTTGACTTCATAATACACTCGCTAGCGCTCGTGTGTTACTACGCGTCAACCCCTGGTGGTTTACGGCCGCCTGTCCATAAAACCGTCGTTTGTTGTATTTATCATCCATCTTCCCCAATAAATTAAACCCAGTTTAATATATATATATATATATATATATATATATATATATATATATATATATATATATATATATATATATATATATAAAAGAATACTTGGCGGACAGACTTAAATATTATTAAACGAAAACCCTTGCACGAGGTACAGAAAAGGGTCTTCATGTACGATCCTAGATTATCAAACGGGCCTTTGTTATAACAGACCAGGGATCGACTCCCAGCAGATAAACAGGGTGAGCAGCGGCGCCGCCTACAAAAAAAAACGATTCTGGGAAAAGTAATTTTCAAATAAGTTACACACAATATTAACCTGTTTCCGTTGATAGTGGGTGCATCCTCCGCGTGGTTCGAACGTAGTAATTGCGTAGAGTCAACTACGGGGAGGATATGTACAGTATTATTAGAAACAGGTTTATATTGAATTTATTATTCAGCAAGGTAGCAATTATCAATGGATTTTACGAAAGATATTTTTTGGGGCTTGCCATGGAGGAATTGTAGCCTCATCTCGATATTATCTATGGATTATAATCTATGCTATAACAGTGGTTGACCCACGACTACAGTGAGCTAGCTTACAATTTCCTGGCGGATGATGGCAGAACTAGCAATCACTCTGTGCCCTATAGGGGACAGAGCCATTGCTAGTTCATGAAGCAGTCACCAGATGGCCGACGGTATGGCGCTAATATTAGGGGCACTGAACCTGACTCTTAGACTCATGAAATGCACCTAGCTTTCAAAGTTTTACCATTGGTCCCTTGGCTCTCTACACCCATTCAAGAGAAGGATGACTTAAAGATTGAACCCAGGACTTGATCTTTCTCACATGAAAGGTTCTATATACATATGTGACCAAGGCTAGCGTTGTGACAGTTCCCTTTTATCACTCACATTCTTCTTCACCTCCAGCAGTGAAGAACACCTAGTCCGGGGGCAAAATGGCGGCGCCCATTAAACATTACCTATCTGCCCTATAGGGGACAGAACCATTGTTAGTTCATGAAACAGTCACTAGGTGGTTGGGGGACAGAACCTGTATTCTGGCTCTTTGTTCTTACCAAATTCAACTTTAAATGTTTTACGATGGTTCCCTTGACTCTCTACACCCATCCCAGAGTAGGAAGATAGAATGCTAAAACCGAGGACATGATGTTTTTGACATGGAACAGTTTAGTTAACGCATGTGAGCAAGGCAAGAATTGTAACATTTCCCAATTATCATTCACTTCTATTGCACCTCCATTAGTGAAGAACACCTACTTTTTCACCTCCATTAGTGAAGAACACCTACTCGGGGGGCGTCATGACAGCCCCCATAGAGCATAGGCTATATGCCGTATAAAAAGTTTACATCACATTGATAATAAAGTGTAGGGTATGTAAAAGTGCAGAGTGGGATTCCATCTGAACAATAGGATATCTGTGGGAAACACTGTTGGATTTTTTATTAAGGCTGCATCTCTAGATTTTGAGTCAGAGACGGAAATTCATTTCACATTGTACATGATAATTGTTTACTCTGAAGCACAAAGTCTTTTCCAAGCTTTGATGTTACCTGGAAAGATTGCCAGAAACATTTCTGAATATCTCATTAAATACATTGTAAACATCCGTTTTTAATTTCCACCAACTGAGGCGGATATAGATATGCACATATTGAATACATTTTAGAACAGAGTAAATGTTTTGATGCTGTTCACCTTATTGATACAATTCAAGAATGTTCCCAAAAATGGCCACCAACAAAGAAGATTGTCTTCATGGTTAGACTACAATGTCTTCTGTTCCATTCAGCATTCAGAGCATTGTAAATATGAATTATAACAAATCTATTTAATCACTCTTGTAGGAACACTTTGGTCTTTTTTTTTTTTTTTTGATTAAGTCTTTTATTTCCCTTTCTCCTTGCGAAGTTCTTCCGGGTCATACATGATATTTGTTAGATTTGGTTCTGTACATACAACTCCTTCGTACATGGGTTAGTACTAAGGGTTAAACAGTGGGGAGGTGTGATTGGGGTATGATGTAATGGTGATGAGATGAATAACTGTATTCTTAATTTTATAGACTTTTTCATGAGATAAATACAGTCAATATTTTCGAGACTTCAGTATCTTCAAATCATCTGTTTGAAATTATCAATGCTTTTTAACTTTTGTACCATTGGTGGGAGGTTTTCCCATTCCTTTTGTCCACGCCAAATGGGACTACGTTGGTAGAAAGAGGTTTTTGGTCGCACAGTTTTCAACTTTACTCCATCAGCACTTCGAGTTCTTCCACCTTCAGAAACATTATCAGGATTTTGCGCATACTTATACATCTGTACCAACAAATGTTTCCGCCACTGCAGGTGAATGGGCCTTATCCGACATACACTATGGAGATCGTTTATAGATTGGCCCCTAACGGTGCAGCCTTGTATTGTCCGCAGACCCCTGTTGTGTAATACATGGATCATTTTTAGGTCCACAGCTCGGTACGAGTTATTGATGAAGCTACAGTATTCCAGAATTGATAATATTGTTGAGATGTAGATTTGTCGTGCAGCGTCGAAAGTCAAAGATGATCGAAGTTTCCCAAGTTTGAAAATCCTATTGTTGAGTAGTTTCACGGTCCGTTTTACATTTTGTGTCCAAGCGAGCTCTGAATCCAGAGTTATTCCAAGGTAATCGAAACTAAATACAGTTCCAATTGTTGCTCCGTTAATAGAAATTTCCAAGTTACTAACTGATCCTCGCTTATTTTGGGGTACAACTAACATCGCCTTTGTCTTTTTTATATTTATTGTTAAAGCGTTTCTATTGCACCAGTCTTCTATGGTCGATACATCTTGTTGTAAACTATTTTGCGCTTCGTCCTTATTTCTACTGGAGCAGTAGATTACCAGATCGTCCGCATATTGTATGAATTTTGATTGTTTTACACAAGAGGCAAGGTCATTAACATAGAGAACAAACAAGAGCGGACCTAACACCGATCCCTGTGGTACACCAAAATCAACATTCCTTTCCTTAGATTCTTTCCCGTTGATATTTAAGTTCTGTCGTCTATCTGTTAAATATGAGTCTATCCAGGCAACTAGATTTAAAGGAATTTTTAGAACATATGCTAATTTTGCGATTAAGATGTTATGGGGTATGGAGTCGAACGCTTTCTTAAAATCTATGAAACAAGCTACAGTTATTTGAGACCTATCCCTCGCTAAGTAGAAGTCATTTACCAACTTAAATACAGCGTCAGCCGTTCCAGTTCCTGGTCTGAACCCGAATTGTTGTTTATTTAAAATATTCGAGATGGTCAAAATTTCATATAATTCCTGATGTATTATCTTTTCGATTATTTTACTAGGGGTTGGTAATAACGATATAGGACGCCAGTTGTCCACGAAACATATTTTTCCAGCTTTGGGAATAGGGGTTACTGCGGCCATTTTCCAGGAATCTGGAAAGGTATTACTTCTTAGTGAGTGATCACAAACTTCGGTAAACTCTTTATTGCATACTGTGAGTAAATCTTTCATAACCTCCCCTGAAATATGCTTATACCCCGTTGACTTTGAAGTATTTACCTTTTTTACAAAATGATCAACAGTAGCTACGTTTGGAACATAATCAAAATAAGCTAAGGACGTGTCAGAGTTATGTTTTAGCTCTTTCATAACATTATCTATCAAACCCCGATCAAATTCATTATATAATTTTAAGCCAATTGTTGAGAAGAATTTATTCATGTGATCAGCCACTTCGTCCTCTGGTATAGACAAATTGGTTTCAATATCCACTAGTTGGCACTGAGTGGCACTGCTCTTGGGGTCTAATAACCCATTTATTACCCGCCAAAATTTTTTTGGATCCCCTTTTGTTTCCATTATTTTTTTTTTACAATATTCGCTTTTGGACATTTTCAGAGAATGGTTGATTTCTCTAGATAGTTTCCTCATTTCTCGAAGTGTTTCTCCTTTTCTGTTCCCTTTATATTCCAAAACAAGTTCCCTCCGTCTGTTTATTTTACCAATAGTTTCTTCACTCACCCAATCAGCACGTTCTTTTTTGAATTTTCGAAGTTTCAATGGACAAAATTTATCTAGGTATTTACGCACTTGTTTTTCGATAAACAACCACTTCTCATTGGCAGTAGGTAGAACTGAAAAAGATGACCAATCTAGATCTTCTAGGTAATTTTTTAAGTTATCTAATGTGTGTTTTCTATAACTTCGACCCAGGAAGGAAACGGAGTTTCTCTTTTCTGTTTTGTGTTTTCTTATGGCATATGTTGGTAGGTGATCACTCGTGAGCTCCGGTAGAACTCCTGAATCACTGACACAATAACAGTTTGTATAGATGTGGTCTATAGCTGTACCCCCATTGGGGTTCGGTCGTGTTACCTCAGTAATCAGTTGTCTTAATCCAGACTCTCTCATAAAGGCTTTTGTCTTAGAATATTCGCTTGATTCATGTTTTAATGCATCTATATTTACGTCACCTATCAACCATATCTCACGGTTTTCCAACTCACTGCTCTGAACTATGTTCATCAATGTTTCATAAAAAACATCGATAGACCCTTTTGGTGGTTTGTAACATAATACTAGCCCTAATTTCCTAAATCCTGGTTTTGTTATTTGGAAAACTAAATTCTCAATGTTTTTATTCATATGGTTGTAATGTCTTAATTCAGTTACGTATGGCACCCATTTGGTTGCCACATAGCAGCATACCCCCCCCCCAATGTCTTGTCTATCATTACGTAGGATACTGTATCCATCAATTTTTACCATTGAATCATCATAATACTGGTGAAGCCAAGACTCAGTTACCCCTATTATATCTGCCCCATTGAAACTCATATCTATTAATTCCTTCTTGTGATATACACTACGTATATTTAAGTTGATGATACGGAAACCGTGCGACAAATTCTTTATAAAATTAGCCATGAATAATTATTTCTGGGAATTACACAGTACACATGAAGCTTGGTATATTTATATGAATGATGTGAAAGGGATGAATGATGATGAGGCGGATGATCCAAGTAATACTTAGACCATCCCGAATTGGCACCGGGCCACTTTTGTAGGCGCGGTGTCAATTTTAAGGGAAAATACTGAATCGTCTTCTCTTGTTTTTTTCCAAGCAAGCGAGCAGACATTCAGGGTGGGGGGTCCCCCAGATGTACACAAGAGTATTATATAGCAGAAATTTCGAAAACTTGCAAATTTTACCTGTTAAAAGTATATAGTATGTTATGATTTAGCAAGTAGCATAACTTCCATGTCTCGGTATTCAGTCTAGCTGAGTTTTATAGTTTCCTTGTGGTGATAATTTCTATACTTAGTAAATTTTAATAGAGATGATTTAGAAGTCAATAAGTTCATCGACATTATACTTTTACTTCAGCTCTATCGACCATATCATGAACAACAAATAAATCAATCAATGCATTGATCTTACATGTAATTATTGAACTATTCCAGATTCCTCATAGTACTAACTTATTTTCATATTGAGAATTGTAGAGGTGATTTATAAGTCAATAAATTCATTGATCTTATATGTTTACTTCAATATTTCTACAACACCTTAGACAGCAAGTAAGTCAATCAGTACATTGATCTTACTATCAATCATTAATCATTTGCTATGTATGAGCTTAATTCAGCTTTAACATATCAGACACAACATATTATTGCTCTAACTAAATCCAGTTGAGCCTACACAAAGTAAGAAGAATCGATGAGAAAAATAGGCCATTCAAGCTGTAGTGCGTTCGGTGTGTATTTTGCCCAATAGCTAAGTTCAGCTGAGCTTAAGTAAGATGATGTTCAGTTTTAACACTATTGACACTGATACATATAGGCATCTGCCTTCAAAAGAACTCTCCTTCTTTACACGTGTGAGAAAATTAGGCACTAATCTTCATTAACCTTTGCATCCTTGTTAAGCTCATTGTTAACAGACGAAGGAATATACCTATATATTCATTGTTCGAATATCAGAATGTTGTGTTCCATGGCAGTATTAAAGCGGTTTAAGGTAGCTGGCATGTATCTGTTATCCAAATGACATCCGTCGGTCAGTCGAGAGTAACGAATTTCACTACGGTTGCATCTTGTATTCCGTACGTGTACTAACTGGTGGAGACGAGGCGTGATCCATCCTTCCCTTTGGTTGCGAGATATTATTGCCTGGTTACACTCCCATACGCATCTATTCAGTAGGGACTGAAGAAACACCGAGTAACGAGGATGTGTACCGTTATAAGCAGATATACTAAGTCCAAAAAAAGTGCAGAAGATCGGTATCACATTCGGGTTGGCCTGGTAAAGATCATCGGTTATGGTAGTCAGCATAGTTTCAAAATGTTCAGTGGACTCGCGCATAGAAGAGAACCGCAGTCTTACTTGGCCTGTTCGTCTGTTTCTGGTAGTTAGATCACAGATCCCACCTACATAGTACACTATACCAATGTTGCGGTTATGTCGTAATACCTCACACGCATACTGATTTAGCATCATCATTGTAGCTCCAGGTAGTACTTGGCATCTGTATACTTCTGGTCTTTGCCTCAATAAATGTGCAACTGGCCTTAGTCGTGAGTCACCAACCAGTAGACATTGCATCTTACTTTCGTAGGGTATGGACTTTTTCCCTTCTGAACTCGTCACGAATGTCGCAAAGAATGTTGCCACACCTGTTTCTGCCTGGTAGGGAAATTGCACCTCCTACTGCCTCATACTCAAGACCGACGCCCCAATAGGTATTTTTAGTACCCTCTAATAGGGCATGCGGGAAGGTATTGATTAGACGCTCTTTCAAACCTGTATTCTGATTGAACTTAGCACGCAACAGTGCATGTAACTTTCTCTCTTTTATGAAATCCCATTGGTCGATTTTATCTTTTTTGATTTGCTTAGCTATTTGTTTCGCATCCAACGGTGATTTTGCAGCTAAAATTGCCTCGGCAATAGTGTGGTCTCCAGCATGTAAAGCATGTGTATATTGATATGCAACTTCAACATTTGGGAATTTATGGAGGTCAGTGTTTCCAGTTTCGCTTACTGGCACTTCAATAGGGCTATGGAAAAAGTTGCTCAGATAGGCGGTTTCGCCTGCGAAAACAAGTCCCTTTGGCGTTTTTTGTAATCGCTCCCCTGGTCTCACATGCAGGTCATCGCCTAATTCGGTTATTGGTCGGGCACGCATGGGTTGTGTCTCAATGACCTTTTCAACTTCCATCTGTCTGGCATGAGCTCCTACTACAGGTTGTTGAATAACAGGTTTAGGTGTACTAATCTGGGTCTCTGTGTTGGTAGGCGGTGACGCACCACGTCCACCTATCGGTTTCTCATAGTAGTCGTCTGGCAGGAACATAATTGGAATGTTTTCCATATCAGTCAGGGAGAATTGCTCACCGTCAATGGTCATTATATCATCAACCATTGAAACGGTTGCACCTATTCTTCTCTGGTAGTTGAAAATGGTCCGCATTTTACCTCGTTGATGTCTGACTTTGGGTGGTTCATCTGCTAGTAAAGTGAGATTACCCATTGAAGAGAACCTAGCCCTACTTGACTTCTGTAGCAACCTATCCTTCGCCGCTTGATTGGTTAGAGATATTATTATCGGAGGAGGTCTTTGACTCGGGGCACGTCTTGGATTCAATCGAATTCTCGAGATACATAGGATGTCTGACCTATCAATTCGGACTTCCAATTCATTAGTCAGCAAGCGAGTTATCTCCCATACGTCTTCATTGGCGCTTTCATACATCCCCATAAGCATTACATTTCGTGATTTCGCCGTATGAAAGAATTTAGTATTCCGGTCTACCTTTCCCATAAGTACATTTACGTAGGTTGTATCTCCAACATCTTTTCCCGTTTCGGTGGGCACTTCCTTCTTTCCTAGTTTTAGTTGATCTAGCTCAGACTGTAAGGTCGCGCACTTTATCTCCAGAGTTTCAATTTTGCCCTCCAGTTTGGAATCATTTGTGATCATTTTTTTAGATAGCTCATTTAACTCTTTATGGCAGGCGTTTTTGGTATTTACTATAGAATTTGTCATTCCCTCTTCTGATTTTCTTATCTTTTCATCAATCATCAAGGTTAGATCAGATTTTAGATCCCGAATATCCTCCTTACTTGCTAGTTTACCTATGTCGGTCTTTGTAGGCAGTCTATTAATACATGTCAATAAACTTTCATCCAGACTTTTTCGGGTTTTTTCAGCCTCATCATTTTCGATAATTGTAAGATCTTCTAGTGACCCACTAGGTGTTTCGAACACGTCCATTTCTGGCCCTCTTTGTCTACTCTTTTTTGTATCAGACACAATAAGTATTGAGTTAGATTGACTCGGGTTAGGGGAACCTGGTGATCGCTGCCGCTTACTGTACACTATAGGTTCGATGTCAGGCCGATCAGCCTGGGCAGCCGCTCCCTCTACGTGTGTACGCACCTCTACCGGTGTGCCTGGGCGATAATCAGAGAGTTCGGTAGCCATGTTCCTTGCTGCCTAAATTCAGGCACGACAAAACGAGAAAAAAGGTAGTTCTGCTCGTCACAGTCAATATTCGATGGAACCAATGTATTCTCTAGTGATTTATAGTTTTCACAGTACCGTGTGGTTTGAGGTATCGCACCAAACCTATCTGTTGCTAGTGTATCTGGGAGACCCCTCACGCTTGCCGACTCACACGCTGTTCGCCATCGCCTCCATCTGCATAGTGAAATCTGAACAATATTGGCAATATTCCTTCCTCCCTGATTTAGGTCTTATACTAATTATATATACTGATCACAATATTATTGTTGAAGATCTGGAACTACTCATACTGTATATATATATTGGCCTTGTCTATGCCAAGTATGTGTGTAAATTATATTTTTCTGTAACTCCAAAGTGTCAAACGTGAAATACAAATTAAAAACACCTACAAGTATGTGGGAATTCTCAGCATATACCCTGCTTCTCAGAAAAAAACTGTTTTTGTTATTCTGTTCCCTAGGCTATTATATGTAAACATTTATTTTCTAGTAAGAAAAGACATTCCAGGTCTCAATACTTCTTTAATTGATGATAATTATAAACAGCTGCCATATCAAATTCTTCAGAAACAGGTCAGGTATGCCAGGAAGGCATGTCAGACTCCTAATGAGAAACACTGTAAACAATATAGCTGACTTGGCTATACCACTAAGATTGCCTAAAGCACGTGATCCACAAAATTGACGCTCAGAGACGGCCAGCGGCGGCCGGCCGGCTGGTTTTTACAGGGCCGGCCAGCCAGAGGCGACGACCGCACAGATGCGGGTGACAGGGTTTGGTCCGGCCGATTCCGGCCGATTCCGGCCGATTTGCAGATTGTCCCAGCCGATCTGAGCCGATGAAGGATTTAGGCGGCCGACGTCCACAATTCCTCCACATGGTCATCGTCTGGCCCTAACTCACTCTTGGTGGACCAGGGCAAAATCCACCTGGCCGATTTCCCACCCGATCAATTGTTCCTGGGCCCTTAAGAGGAAGCTCACGTATTGTAATTTATTTAATTTTGATAATAATAGTTTAATAAATGACCATTTTCAAAGATTTGAGAAATTCTAGGGCATTCGATAATAATCGGCGATTGTCTGGCTACGGAATCGGCTACCGTCGGTCCAGTGGAATACCCCCTCTAAGTCTTATTCACACAGTGGGACGGGGGGGGGCTTAAAACTAGCGGTACCTACCTTGAGACTGGACGTTCCAGATTGCTTTTGACTGGGTGTACCTCTGGTACGCTCAGACGCAACGTACGTGGTTTGTCCAGACGTAGGGTACGTGTGAGAACCACTGCCCCTGTGACTAGAAAGCTTGCGACTGGGTGTACCTCCATACCTTGGTACGCCCAGTCGGCGACTAGTTGTAACAAATTTCAAACATGTTCGATATTCAAAATGCTTGCGAATGGACATACCTGGTATTCAGAATCACAGACTGGCAGGAAGCGTGCAGTTCACACTGTGCGTTTTGTGGCCCTAGGCGCTCGAAGGTACCTCCAGTCTGGGTATTACCCTAAATTCGGACATTAGAATTTTCTCAATCTAATTTACGGTGGTATTCTTCTCTTTCAAGAAATATCAGAGAATATTTACAAAACGCATCCCAGATTGACAAATTGTTATACTGCAGGAAGCTATTGCTTTGCTCGGATATGTCTATTATATACCCGATAACAGTTACATGGAGCTCAAGCTTCACCCATGGTCATTGTGAGCGGAGGGAAATTATCTTTGTGAGCTAGCCACCAGTTGCTCCAAACCTGAATATATGTGAGACAGAGGAGGCGACGTCCCGTCAGATGCTGCATATAACGAGTAATCTCACCCATTCAGTTTGTTTCCTTCTTCTTTTTCTTCTTTTTTAAAGCAATGTTTATTGAGGGAATATTGTGTGTTCATTCACCGAGTTTGGCGATACAGCCGTTTTCCCACACAGGCCGTAAACATAAGCTTTTTTTTGTTGCTTTTTTTTAATTTTCAATAAAGACAGTACAATCACCCTATCCAGGGCGTTCTTCCTTGGGTCGTCTTATTCATCACTGGACATTCTTCAGTGAAATCTAGCCCCCTACTCCTCTTCCTAATGGCGGGTAGGCAGTGGGTACCATTTTTGTGTAAGGCCCGGCGTCCACCTACTATGATATGGCTCCGATATGGTCTACGATGCACCTCCTGATAAAAAATCAAAATCGCGTCGGAGGGTCGTAGTAGGTGGACACCATGCCTAAGGCCCGGCGTCCACCTATTACGATTGAATCGTAGACCTCCCGATATGGCACCGATACAAAATGTCAAAATCGGTGTCATATCGGGAAGGTGCAAAATCGTAGACATATGTCTAGACATGCCAATCCACCACGCATTGTATGGGGTTTTATCGGTGTCTAATCGCAGAAACGTGGTCAACTGCCCCGATATTAGGTGACCTCCCGACGCGATATAGATTTTTTATCGGGAGGTGCATCGTAGACCGTATCGGAGCCATATCGTAGTAGGTGGACGCCGGGCCTAAGTCTTTGGTATGACCCGAGCGGGGTTTTAACCCTGATCTCCCATACTGAGTGAACTAAGTTTCAGTCATCCATAATTACTCGAAAGTCAAGACCCAAAAACATGTAGATCATCATATTATTATATATTATATTATTGTTCTTAATCATGCTATCTTAAATAAAAACCCGGTTCAGTGTGTGAACCATGCTTTTAAAATTCTTCTCATGAAGATTCCATTATAAAGAGAGCCAGCCCAGTTGTGACATTTCAGTATACTACTTGCGTAAGTAGTACATGAATATCAGAATGGTCACTTTGTAGCTGGCGCTTCCCGTAAAATAAAATGAAGATCAAGTGGATTTCGATGTACTAAAAGAACCAAGATGACCTTGTGTCTTTACCTTGCACACCATTGTTGAGAACAATGATTTCTAGACAATGCAACATCATTCACTGCGGTTGGAACCTTTGTACATCTAGTGCAGTACTATGAATACAAGTGTTGAATGAGCCACTTGGATTTAGTACCCGGGACCTGGGCCCCGTTTTAAAAGTGTTGGTCCTAGCGGAAGAATCCTCCTAGGATCACGCCAGCAATTCAAGGCATATCTTAGGACAAAAGACCTTTAACAAAGGGTGTTCCCCGTTGGGAGAGAAATCCTGCATAATTAGGACTCTTAGGTCTCCTAGGACTGAGTTCGGTCTTGGGTTGTAAACAGGCTGTAGGACAGCTGGGAGATCCCTGTGGAGGAGAGTTTCTAAGAACTGCAGGTAGTGCCACAGTGTGGGGGTTGTGGTAACTAATTTCATCAATTTTAAAGCAATTGTTTGAAGTTACACCACTGAAGTTCTAGGTGATATGACTATGGTAGAATCAAGTATTGAAATTTGTTTCCCAAACTTTGTTGGAAGTCATGATTTCATAAATGATCAGGTCTAGTTAGCTGAGAAACATCTGAAAAGGGTTTGAAGATATTTAAACATACTTCAGCAAATAAACTTGGAACGAAGCAACGCTACACGCAGTGTAAATACGAATAGCACTGTTAAAGTAATTAATAGAGCACAATACTTTAACATATTTTCTGATTTTCTGAACAATTTAGCTTCTGGACATGGCTGAAAGTGGTGTTCACGATTTTCTGAATATATATGGAGTGGGAAATAATGCCACTGTCACAGATGTAGTTGCAAACCTCACGTTGAATTAACATTGAGAGATATGCAGAAGTGCCATCACAAACGCTATACATAAAAGAATTCCCCACAAGGTATGAGATACGAATTTCTGAAAATATAAAAAAGAATAAACCCACTATACATAGATTGTCCCAAAAAGTGTGACTGCCATAATGCGGAGGACGTATCGTGTGTCTAGTCTCTATGACGAGATGGCCTCATGCGCAGGCAAGTTACCTGCAAGCATGTGGTACCTCCAGAGTTCAAGGCTAAGCATATCTATACCCCTGGTCACAGCAAAATGAAAGAGACTCAGTATTTAATATCATCAGCAGCAACCAGGGAGTTGATTGCATTTTGTAGCACTTGATGTCATAGTTGATGCTCATAATTCTTTGTTGATCCTAGCCATGTACAGTAAAACCCCGCTTCTGGGATACCTCGCTTAAAGGGACACACCGCTTAAGGCAGTTTGCTCGGAACAGAAATTCTTATTTAGTTTATTTCAACTCCGCTTAAGGGGACACCCCGCTTAAGGATTCACTTTGCTCAGAACGGATGGTGTTCCCTTAGGTGGGGTTTTACTGTATTTCAAGGGAGTTTAATGATAAAGGAGGGGAATCAGTGATATATAACTACGACACCTCTCTTGTCAAATTCTATAATGGAATTTATAGGTGAAAATTATGGATGTATGTTTTTCTCAAAACAATTTTTATTAAGGGAATATATTATCCTACCCCTAATATAAAAACCCATAGGCTTAACATTGAGTTTCCATATGCCACGCTGACTGGCATACGGAGTTTTATATGCCACTAGTGGCATACAGAATTGTTATCACATAATATTCCCAAATTGAAGAGGTGGTAAGATAAAATCAAAACCTGATTCATTTTAATCTTGGCCACCGCATGCCACTCCTGGAGTTTTGGCTCCAGATTTCACTCGTATGTACAATCACCGAATTCGGCTATATAGCCGTTCTTCCACTCGGGCCCTAGCCCCTTACTCCTCATTCTAATGGCGGGTGTTACGGTGAATGGGCAGTGGGTACTATTTTTGTGTAAGTCTTTGGTATGACCCGACTAGTGTTTGAACCCACGATCTCCCATGCGAACACACCTACCACTTAGCTGGAGATAAATGGTGGAAACTCTGACTTTATGGTCTGAATAAAAGGGTAGAAATCTGACCATATGGTTTGAAAAGACTGTCTGTGCTTCTAGCCAGATACAGATTTAACAAAGGGAATACTGCACACAAAAGGAGCCACACACATAAGATGGTCTGGATTTGAGTGTAAAAAGGTCAACAGAAAACCTTCGACTGCTCTGTATAGTCAATAAACATCTTTTGATTAACAGGAGGTATTTGATTAACATCTTTTGATGAACAACAGGTATTTACACCTATCTTAGACTGCTCTCTTTGATTAGAAACTTGTATTTGAAGCAATTTATACAATGATATACATGTATACACATAAGATAATAATGTCAAAATAGATTGTAACCGAACAAATACATCAACAATGCTGTATAATATACATGTGGCAATGTAGGATAGTCACATGTAATTTGTTAATTCTCAATGTATTCTAATTACAAAAGAAAGAGCTTCGTACATATATAAAAAACTAAACAACAACAAATGATCTTGTGAGACTGGGTTGATTCTGGGGCAAAGGTATTTGTGTATGTCCACTATTGTATATAGTGTTACGTTCTAAATTATCTGTATGTGAAACATACAAACACTTTCCCTTGATCATGCTTCCTCTACGTTACAGGCCGCTGGACAATAGGCCCTGAACTCCAGTGAGTGATACATCTATAGTTACCTTGTATGTTAATTTTGAGTTTAGCCGTACATCTAAACTGATTTCTAGTGATATGATATAAATGTGGGAAGCAATGCGATTCATTTACAAGCAATAATTCTTGTTATTAAACACAAATATGTGATTTCTTCTTCATTCTAAAACCGCTGACTCCTGGCAGAGATAATAAAGAAACCCCCTCCCCCCATAGAAATACCCCCCCTCCCTCAAAGAAAAATGTTGGCCACCCTCCTTGGAATCCCCCCCCCCCTCCCACCCCCTGAAAACTATGCCCCTCCCAGCCATGAATAGTAAGCACTTCCTTACATTACTACATACAATGGTACCACCTAGTGTTCAAAAGGTGTTTTAACATTCACCTATAGTGCTACCACCTAGTGTCAAATATAGAGCTTCTCCATATCCCAGAAGGCAATAAACACCCTGCTCTGCTTAGCTGTACCATGTAGCTCAGACCTGAATTATATCATCTTCTGAATTTCCAGTCAAATCCTCAATACCCTTTACCAATCTAAACTTAATTTAGGGAAACTAGTTAACCTAATTGGGACGGCTTATCGTACCATGTTACTTTCGGTATAATTATCGCATGAGCTCGCAGAGCCAATATGATAATTATACCGATAGTAACAAGGTATGATAAGCCGTCCCGATTAGGTTAACAAGTTTCACTTGTACTATACACCTCTAAATATCTGTAAATATTCAAAAACTTGCCAAAATAAGTCGACGTCGAAATGGAAATCAAACTCGCTTGGGAGGGCGGAAGTTGTTTTCTGCTACACACCACGCACAATGTTCATAGCCGCGATTTTGTAAATAAAATTTAAACTGTTTGAAAATCAATTTCTTTGGTATTCATATTCTTATAATATCATCTATTAATTTCCTGTTTGATTTTTTGGTCTGAATTCTGATCACGCCATAAATAGGTCACTTGATTTTCTTAATCAATGAGATCGAGCTTTCAAAGTATGCTGGTAGGGCGCCATACCGGCACAGTTTGGTGGTACATCTCAACTACCACTTGCATAGCAGAGGTTGGTATTTGGAGTATTTTGAGGCATAGGTGTATAGTACAAGGTTATCAATGATATAGGGTATTTGAAAACACCCAAGACTTTTCCCTAATTTACTCTGGTTTAATCAAGCATACTACCAAAAGCGGAGCAGCCGGAGCAATGTGTATATCGGTTCTTGATAAGGAGCAGCACATCGTGTAGAAGGTGTGCGTGTCGCTCATTGTTTAGACAAGC
The DNA here is from genome assembly GCA_950022655.1 of Alentia gelatinosa. NCBI lineage: Eukaryota > Metazoa > Annelida > Polychaeta > Phyllodocida > Polynoidae > Alentia > Alentia gelatinosa. The sequence continues at coordinate 11,536,782 of OX465585.1, forward strand.
TGCATATAGAAGTCAGCAAGTGTAGAAGCAGCACTAGACAGTAAGAAAGTGAGATCTAGAAGATCTGTGTAGGTGTTTATTGCAACACAGAAGAGTGCACCATTGCTCTGCCGGGCGCTATGCACCCCTCTCATAAGATCTCACACTCTCTAAGTCGTACCGGTATTCTGTACTCTCACTACGCTCTATGGAGAAGAATTCTTGACAAACTAGGCTTAGAGCCTTGAGAATTCACTAGCCTGCCTGCCGTGCTAAAGACGTACATCAATGCAACCAAAGATTCCTATAATCTCAATGATGCCACCTAGTGGGAATACTGTGTGCCAGTGGATTCTCAAGGCTCTAAGCCTAGTTTGTTAAGAAGTCTTCTCCCTTAGAGGCCTATTCCACCAAAATGGTAGCGTATAAGAAGTCAGCAAGTGTAGAAGCAGCACTAGACAGTAAGAAAGTGAGATCTAGAAGTGAGAATCTGTGTAGGAATTCATTGCAACACAGAGGAGTGCACCTTTGCGCTGTGCACCCGTCTCATAAGATCTCACACTCTCCAAGTCGTATTCTGTACTCTCACTATGCTCTATGGAGAAGAATTCTCGACAAACTAGGCTTAGAGCTTCGAGAATCCACTGGCCTGCCTCCCGTACATCAGTGCAACCAAAGATTCCTATAATCTCAATGATGCCACCTAGCGGGAATACTGTGTGCCAGTGGATTCTCAAGGCTCTAAGCCTAGTTTGTTAAGAAGTCTTCTCCCATAGAGTGCAGTGAGAACCTTGTAAAGATTACGACTTAAAGAGTGTGAGATCTTATGAGAGGGGTGCGCTTGAGGCTTACTTCGAGCTGGAGTAAGATTGACCAGGGATTATTCTGTGTGGACTCTGTGCTATGTATGCGCCATGGATAACCGGCAGTCCGTGGGACTGATTGTAACTGGTAGAAATTATGGAGCAGATGAGGAACATGGACTCGGTCACTGGACTTTTATATTGTATGTTAACATTGTTGGAGAACCGTGAATCGTGTGAGATTGGATTAAACCAAGGAATAGACACAGACTTTATGAATGATCTGTGAGTGTTTGAACAGAGTTACCAGGTTATTGGTATTATTTAGACTTTCTCTAGGTGAACTGGTTAATTATTCTTTCTATCGGATGGAATTGTATTATTTGAATGTTATTATGAATTATCAAATTATGGAGGCAACTAATAAAGGTTGGTAACACATCTGTTGACCATGACTGCTTTGGCACTTGAAACTATGTGAATTACAACACCTGTGAGACCACAGATTTATTAAATCTATATCAATTTTATTCAACTTGGCGTTATACCTCTGATTAGTTGGTGTGTAAGGTTACTGTGCGCTGCCGACTCCATGCAGCTTGTTTGTTTGTTTGTGGTTTAACGTCCCAGGGGACCCTGAGGGTATATAGGGACTATCAATGAATTAGCTTTTCACTTCCGTAGACTTATTTCAGTAAATTCTTATCAATGTTCAAATATTTTTTACACAATCAAAAAGATTTGTCTCTTTCAAAAACGTGATATCTTTCTTTGGAATAGTTTCGAACAACATTTTCATGTTGTTACTGTTTTTCAAATGCTTTCTTCTATTTTCTTGTACTCTTTTACAATTCAGCAGGATATGCTGAACAGTGATGGGTACATTGCATGCTCCTTCCAGGAGATATTCGTGTTTAAATCGGGAGTGACCTATTTTCAGACGGGTCAACTTCACCTGTTCACTACAACTTAATCCCCCACAGTTTCTCTTCCCATTCACAGTTGAGTGAATGGTATGCAGTTTGTTTTTTATTTGCTTGTTCCAGTCAGATTGCCATTTATTCATTGACAATTCTCTTATTGGAGCTGTCATATCTGTGTGTGGAATTTTCGCTGTACCGGGATGCAACTTCAGAGCTTTCTTTGCTGCTCTGTCTGCCTCTTCATTTCCATCAATTCCTATGTGGCTTGGTAGCCAGCATAGAAGTAGCCTTATTAATATCAAATGATTAGAAGGAAACCCACAAGATGAAAATAGCTTGGTCCATATCAATTATGGTTAAACCAATAAGAACGGACATTAACCTTGGGTTCTATCACCATTACAGGACCACTAGCGGTACACTGTATATAACAAATATGTCAAACTGGAGAACTATAGCTGGAGGTACGTTGAGACCAGTCTTTCAGACTGAGTGCACTCCAGGGTAAATAAAAGTCTTAAAAAAAAAAAAAAATAATATAGTGTAGAATTTAATAAAAGCATACAACCCGAACACAAGGTAAAATTTACAATTCACTCTCTTTATTCACAGTTAAGATAAATCTGTACATGAAAACTGAATATTTCACCTACATGATGCTAGAAATTCCCTTTTTTTCCTGACATTCTAATCTTTGGACGGACATTGTAAGCTGATAAAAATATCGTACAGTGTTGATAGGCCAACACAGGACAACTCTAGGATTCCATATCTATCACAGTCTTTTTATTAAACAAAGTAAAAAACGTGTTTTTCCCCCTATAAAAAAGAGCAAAGACAGACCTACACAGTTGCTTTGAATGATGGCTGTGAAAGTGGTACTTGAAGAACTATTAAATTAACTTAATAATAATAGTCTCAGTTTTTCACAGTATACATGGTAGCTACGTGTCATCTATAAATCCTCACTGAATATCTAAAGATAGTGGGCTTCAGGAATCCCTTTAAGCTTTTTTTTAGATGGAATGTCACCTATATATATACAGATACTGTGATCTTGAATAGATATATTACAGGGAACTTCGATTATCACAATGTATTGGATCAATAACCAATGGTAGGGGGACAGCGGGGAGGTGGAATAAGTTAATGGTGATATTTAGGACGGGGCGGAGACGAGACCTGCCGGTCCCTGGCCCAGAGCCTGCCCGCCAACCGTGCTCTCCAGGGGTTTGAAACCCAGTTCTTCGGTGGGCACTCCGAATGATGTCAACTTGGCCTCGTAGGTCCTCATGAGATCGTTGTGTGCCTGAAAAATTAAATCATGAATATCAGATGTGTGAAAACAAACACCCCGTTTCCATATTTTTTCAGTATCAGAAAGTAGTGGCATAAACAACACTTTATGTCACGCCTGTGAAATAAACAAATCCCATGTTAAGCCTATGGCGTTTTTTATTAGGAGTAGGATAAAAACCATTAACTGTAAGTGTCTGTTACTCTCCCAGCAGATGTTTCATCTGACGTACATCTATGTTTGGAGAGTGTCATTTTCTACTCTTGAAGCCATGGTTTTTTCCCAAGCTCTTATTTCCTTTTCTGTGTATTTTGAATACACTTACCACAAAGGGAGATTTTATTATCAATTCTATGAGCTATGAATCTTTCTCAGTGAGTATCTCAGCTCTCAGAACCTACATAGAAGAAAATTGCTTGGCCCGAGAGTGGGAATTTCTGGACACGGCCTGGGCTGAACCATACCAATCTCTTAGTGGGAACAGAGTGGAGACAGAGGTGGCACTACACTGGCAACCAGAGCTTCACAAAGTCAGCTCTGGTCGGGTTAAATAAGCGGCCTCCTTCACCCAGTAGCGGGACCTGTTTGTTACTCTCCTACCAGATTTTTCATACTGCTTGGAGAGTGTGTTATGTGATAATATCGAAACCAACTTTCAATTTTCTTATTTCCTTTTGTATATATTTCTTAAATACAATGAACATAAAGCTAGGTTTCATTATCAATTTGTTTCGCTATGAATATTTCTCACCAAGTATTTTTGCCTTAATAGCATACATAGAACAAAGCTACCTGGTTTAAAGCGCACCCCGAGTGATCCCGTATGTGATTTAACCCGACCAACCCCTATATCTAGACAGGGGTTGGTTGCCAAACTAAGGTGACTCCCAATCTACATAAGTTTCTAATTTCTAACGCCAGAAAGCACGGTGGTATCCTACATATGTATTCTTAGGGGGCACCACTGCCGATACTTGAAGTCTCTAGTCTCTTCCACAGACCACTTGGGGGCGCACAAGGCAGCCTGGTATGCGTGAACGCCGTCTGGTGAGAGTTGGACGTACTACGGGCTATAGAGTCTCAACATTTTTATTTTATCATATACCTTCAAATATAAGTATTTGATGAATTGCATAAGGAAATATGACAACATCTGAGCTGGATTCAAAGTGTGCTAGTATATCTATTGACAACTTAGTGAAAGTCAAGCACATGATATGCTCCAAGCCATTTTTACTCTTTTTTTCCCTTCAACTCCTGTGATCCTTTTCACGCATAAATTAGCAGAGTGCTGCAAGTCACTCCCAGTACTTCAAAAGTAGTTCAGTCGAATTTTTTTCAGCCAATCAGAATTTGTATTCCAAGTAGGGTGGTACATCATTTTATACCATCATACTGTGCCGGTATATATTTAATACCAATACCCTAGCAGAGGTTGGTATTTGTGTAACATTCTGGCATAGGTATATAATAATTTATTTTATCAATTAACAGGTAAAAAGGTAAAATAAAAGTGGTCAAATATGATCCATTCTCCCATCCCCTCTCTCTCGGTGCGTACATACTTTATGGATGTGGCCTCTGTAACTTCTGGCTTTTTTTCTATTGACAGTGGACTCACATAATGTTGAAAAGAGATTAGCAGGAAATCTTAGGACTTCTTCAGTGTGACTGTGTCAAGACACAGATTAGATTTTTCAAATGAAAAAAAACAAAAACCCACTAAAAAAACACCAAGAACATTATAATCTTCTCCTATCTATATTTATTGGGCAATATCAATGCTCCCATTACTTCAAGATACCTAATGGGTCACCATAAAGACTTTTATACTTTTATACACATCCATGCATTATTCTGAACCAAAATATAAGTTACAGTATCAGTTTCCGCTGTGACAACAAAGACAACACTTCTGGTTTTTTTTTTATCTTACCTTGCACACACGCGCCAACTCGTACTGCAGATCCTTGATGGCACTGTTCTTGGAATCCAACACATCCTAGAAAAAATAGAGAATCAACAGTTTCAGGAAATATCAAAACCTGCTAATTCGGGGGCACAGATCTCAGTTCGGATCATGAAAAGATATAGGAAATATTTTTCATGTGAAATTTACTGCCTCAGAGAGACTGAGAAAACATTTAAAAAACCTCGTTGTTGGTCATGGAATGGGGCTGGGGTGTATGTTGGAGGTTTGTACTACTGTTTCTTGGTGTGAAAGAGGCCCAATTTATTCTTTGATTTACACAAGAGAAATGAAGAATTCAATGAACTGAAAATAGATAGACAATAAACGATGGTTTTGTGGATAGCCAGCCGTAAACCAAGAGAGGTCGACGCGTTGTAATATACGAGCACTAGCGAGTGTATTACGTCAATCTCGAGTGGTTTGCAGAGCCGCTTGTCCACAAAGCAATCATTAGTTGTATTCATTATCCATCTTCTCAAGTAGATTAAACCCAGGAATTGACATATTAAAGGGTGTACAACTATGAACTATCATTTTGCTCTACAGCAAAAAAGGACTATTTTCCCGTATACCATGGCTTTGAGGCTATATACCACTGTTTTGAATTCGCATACCACAGTTATGGTATCTGACAGGTTTTATATAATGGGTCGTGGTTTACTGAGTTCCCATACATTTTCAATGGAGACTTTGTATACCCTGGATAATGAAAACAAGGAATTCATCGGTAAAAAGGAAAATTGCCATCTGCGGGGTTAGACGGCACGAAGACTGACCTCGAGCTTGCGCGTGACGACGGTGAGCGCGGTGGGGTCGAGGTTGGAGGCGGAGAGCACCTCGTTGAGCTGGGCCTCCTTCTTCTCCAGCGTGTCGGCCAGCGCGCTCAGCTTCTTCTCCAGGAGTAGGTTCTTGAAGTTGGACTTCTGCTGCACCTCGTGGATGGCCTTCACGAACTTCTGGTAGAGATCGTCGCGCTCAGCCTGCACCTGTAAACACCAGACGGCGCCATCAGTCTCCTCTCATGGATATTTCTACACAAGTTTTCATATCAGCTATTTCTACACAAGATTTCAGATGGTTTTAAAAAAAAAAGAATTATCTCTCTTTTTTCAATTAAAAAAAGTTATTTTGATTTTTTTCTTATCATTTTCTTGATTTTTTTTACATTAAAGGTAGCATCATCAAGTTCGGTGATTTTTGTAGAAATTAGACCGCTATAAACCTCAATTATAAAAAAGGAAAAAATTACAACAACAAAATCAAAGGTGACAAATAACTCACAAACCTTTTCAAATCTTTGCTCGAGTACTTCGTGTTCCCAGTGAAGGTCTCGCAAATCTTGATCCATGACCTTCAGCCGAGCCTTAGCACTCTACAACAAAAATAAGTCAACATCTTATATCTCAATCTCCACGCCCAGCATCATAAACAGGACACTTCACCTACTTCACTGACATGTAGCTAAAACTATATGGCAAAGTAATAAAACGCTATTAGAACGAAAATCGTAAATAATGATGATAATGATGTACATTTACACTAGACCAAATGATGGTAATACTAAGTACATGTACCATTATTTCAGCCTTCATTGGATTATTGTTTTTAAAAAAAATGTACATGTATCTCTACGGCGTCGATTCTATTCTACAGTATGTGCAGGTCTATGTGGTCAGTTTCGTGAAGGTTTCTGGTTCTATCATGGTTTGTGGTGATAACACCAGGAAGTCAAATCAGTTGGATAAACTTGGTGTTCAGGAATGTCATGCTTATAAAAAAAAAAAAAAAAAATGTTGTTCATCATTCTGACATGTCCCTTTTTTCTTTTGATATATTTCTTTTGATTTTTTTTTTTTCAAAGAAAAAACATGAAGTAGTCATAGATGAACAATTCTCTCGTTCTTTTCCTGTGTATCAAAATTATTTAAAAAAAACGTGTACAGAGGTGAGTTAATGTACCCAAAAGATTGACCCTTATCATTGACCCTTTATGCAGTGCAGCAGGTTTGACCTTATTTATTTGGTGTATAAAATATAAAAACGATGACAATAGCAATTTATCCTACAACTCATATAAATTTCCATAAACCTAACATGGTGTGACTGTATGCCATGGTTATGCCATAAAATATTTATATGCCCTGCTTCACATATGAAGTGAAAAACATGTCACAGGGGAGGATAAAATGTAAACATCACTCAATTTCATATGATTGTTTACATGGTGTTCATTGTCTTCCGCTACAGATATCACTCAGCTCCGCTTTGTGATATCATTCTGCGAAAACAACTCCCCCATATAAACAATCTTATGAAATTTCGTGATGTTTCTTGATAGTATGATCTTTCAATGAGCACCAAAAATATGACGCTAAACTAAAATAATGCTATGGGGCCATCCATAAAGTATGTTTGCAGAATTTCCAAAACTTTGGACCTCCCCCCTAAACCCCAAATCTTGTATACAATAGAACAAAGAAGGAGCATACGCAAATTTTCCGAATTTTGTTACCACCCTCATTGCATACATACTTTATGGATGGCCCCTTATATCATAACATGCTTTTCTCTTAATGCTTTTATATTTTTCTTGTAAAATAATAGTGAAAAAAGGTGTCAAATATGATTCATTCTCCATTTTTCCTTAGGGGGAGGGGGCTGGACAGCTGCTATTTTGTGTGTGTTAATATAACTAGAAATATATTGAGATCTAATGATAAAAATGAAAGAAATAGCCATGACTAGGCTTAAAACAACTAATGGTATGGCTTCGTGTACAAACTAGAAACAATGGTGTGGCTGTTATGAACATATTGCAACAGTAAAGATCAATTTCAAAGTTGACCATATAAACATAATTCAAAAATAATGAATGCTATGAAAACAATGCTATAGGTCTAAGGATATCTAGATCTATCATGAATCTGTGATATACACTGCTATATGATAAATAAAATAAAGAGGGATCTTAATCATGCTAAAAGAGTGTTTTCCTAGCCTGGAGAAGTCTGGATAAGACCTTTATCTCACCCCTGGTATAATTTTCCCCCATAGACTTAACATTGGTAACTTGTACTCAACACCCATGGAGTATTATAGAAAAATACTCAATGGGGGATGATATCACACATTTAAGCCAAATAAGTCAGTGATAGGGGTGAGATAAAATCTGAACTGCACTCGATCCATAGCCACTGACAACATGCCATTCATTTTGGATTGCTATGTAATCTCATTCGGATCTGCCTTGTGAGATTACTCCGCTACCAAAACACATGGCATATTGTCAGTGGCTATGGATCTCAATGCAGTTCATTATCATTAATGGTCGCCCAGACAAAATTTATTTTTACGTAATGCTTTTCTGAGGAAAGTATTTCCTCTTTTATTTTTATTCTGAACACTGTAACAGGAAGGAGATATATGAGCGGGCGGATGACGGTGTATCAGGGCTCCTGATATCTGTGAACAAACTCGGGTGAGCGGGGAAGCATGCGGTGACTGTGGCTCAAACCTCAAGTGGTACCGAGATCGGCAGACCCCTGTAACCCAACTAACAGGGATGCCAGTTGGGGTCAGAAAAATATACATTGAAATATTTTCCATTGCAATACAGGGTTTACGCATTACATCTAAATTTTATTTGGCAATCAAGCGATCAAGGGAACGCTAAAGTTTTTACTTGGGTCAGTGGGGAGGTTCAGTGGGAGATCATGGGCTGCGGCTGAATTGGGTAATTTAACAGTTGGTATGTTAATATTACACAAGGGAAAATATTATTCATTCCGAAAATGAAAATGAATTTCAATGGAAACATTGAAAACTGGCATCCCTGGACCTAAACACAGCATTAACCATGCCACGTTGTTTCTAGGGTCAACACATTATCCTTCCTAAGTAACATGGAGGATACGAGGTAATTAGAATCTACGTTGACGAGAACATCTCAAACACTCATGTTTTTAATAGTAAACCCACTAATCCTAATTCCAACTAAAATAAAATATTGTGCTGTCCATGTTAAAAACTGTTATTACAACTTTTATTATTAATTTATCACAAGCCCAGTGGAATGACTCTATGTTCCGAAACGTCCGCTCTATTGTGATTTGCATTCGGAAATCCGTCATTTGTCAGAAGACTTGCTATCCCTGAACATGTTCTGTTTTGTTTTCTTTGGGTAGTATATGGACATGGACTGTCATTCTTTAACTCCGCTGTTATCATATTACTGTGTTTTTTCTCACCACTGGTGTTTTTGTTTGGAGCTTAACATTAGTAACTCGTTCTCCGTGTCCCAACGAGTATTGCAGTCTGTTCTCCATTGTCAATGACTTCACATATCCAGTGTGTTATCCGTTTCTTTAGTGTGTATAGGGGTGAGATAAAATACAGAAAGTTCATTGTTTTGGTCAAAGTCCTTGTTCTCCAACTCGTTTGAACGCTACGTGATATTCACTCAGCTTTGCCTTATTCATATCACTCCGCATCAAACTCATGGAGGAAGATGACTTTGACCAAAACTTGTTGGTTTCTTCTTTAGTCTAAATCGACCCCACCTCTCGTGTTAGGTCTGCGGAGGCGGTGAGCATGTCTGCATTATGCAGTGATGGTCAGTATTTGTTCGGGGTGCCTATAATAGACTGTGATACTTCGTGTAAATTGGTGGTGTTTCTATAAAGACACACTGTGCCGTGTCTCACACACTGATATCTAACTACATATTTACGACAAAAACAAATCATTCAGTTACGTATATACATATCTGGAGGAAGTAGAAAAGACGATCAACCACCTACTCAGCTTCACTTTGGTAGCTGAACGGTAACCTACCTGTGCCTGAGCAAGACGTACCAAGCGAATTTATTCACGTAATGAGAAAAGTGTTTTTAAAACGATGATAAAAATTGTCTATCCGACGAATACAGTGATGTAATGATAAGAATTTGTTCTTTTTGTGTATTATCATTTTTTAAATGTTCAGTGTATTCTTTAATAAATGCAACTACGAGTGTAGGTGCATAAACAACTTTGAAACTCTTTCTATTCTGCAATTAGTGAGTCAATACAAGGAATATGCAGTTCTGTATATAGTATTCCAAATGCAATGCGTATAATCATAAGGTTATGCAACAGAGCATTAACAACTTTGAAATAAAAATTCCAGCACAAAATTGTATACAAAGTCTAAGACCCCTACCATATCATGCAGAAAGATTCACTTTCAAAACATGTTAGAAAGATTTACAAGATGTCTCAAACTGAATTATACGGTATCAAATATTACTTTTTTTTTCTAAAATTGTTAACAAAATTATGAGTTGAAAGATATGTCGATATAATATGTTTTGAAAGACGAAACTTTATTTGTCACATTAGTTAATGATCACAGTTCTAACTTGGGATTGCAATATATACATGTATATACATTCATCAAAACCTTCACACATTGAAGTGAGGCCTCTAGATTTTCTAGTTGTAAGCTTTTTTCCACAACATTTTGGTTTGGACTATGGATCCGAGTCAAACAGTAGTTGTTTTTTTTTAGTGATTGTTCATTTCTTTTGAAAAGCAATACTGTATAACAAATTAATGGATGCATTTCAAGTTAGCACGGTGATACATGAATAAACAATTTGTATTTCAAATAACAGGTTTTCCTTTCATGAATCTTATAAAGTCAAACAACCTGCTATTTCGAAATACCTATTTACATCAAATCCAAAAATATAATGCATATGTACAAAACGTCATTGATCTTAACTAGTAACATGCTAGTTCTACCAAATTTCAACAATACCATCCACACAGTATATACAAGGCTCGGTTATTGGGCATGTCCCCTGAAAATAATTCTTTTTATGATAAGTTATAAAATATATAAAAAAAAACAATTTAAATTTCTTTAGGGAGGTTGGGAGCGAGTGGTAGATAAGCCACTTGCAGTATATACAGGGATCAAACTGGGTACTTACGGCCAGGGACTGCTTGTCCTTGTCGTAGTTCGCGAGCTGGCGCCGGAGCTCGTCCACCTCCTCGCGGGCTTTCTGCAGCGGCTTCACGAGGCGCTCGTTGGCAGCCATCACGTCAGCCATCTGCTTCTCCATGCGTTCCTCCTTCTTACGCATCTCCTCCACTTGTTCCTACGTCCAGCGATGTCAGTTGGAGTCAGGGAAAAATGGAAACATTTTCATTTAGATTTTTCTGCCTCAGAGACCGGGAAAACTTGGGATAATAACGTCCCTGGCAGCCATGGTGTGGGGTTGAGGGTCTTTGGGGAGGTCTAAACTACTGTTTTATTGACATGAATGGGGCAAAATCAATAGCATCTTTGTTTGACACAAGGACAAAAAATTGCATCTACTGAATATGATAAAAGTGGATTTCCATAGAAAGTTAGATAACTGAGATGAATGCACATCAATGCGAACAAATCACATGCATGGAAGTTCATACTATGTTCATTTTCAGCAACATAAGGAAATTGTGACAGTAGAAAGTTGAAAATCATAACAGATGGGTACTTTGGGATATGTTTTTTTCTGTTCTTTCTTGGTTGTGTTTTTCTAATCATGAGTATTTTTAGCAGAAAACTTAATTATTGAAATACATCGAAATCCAAATTAGTATGGACATTTATTTTTATTTTTAAGCAAAAACCCATACATTTATTTCCTTCTAGAAAAAATATTAGCAAGGCAGCTTTGCGAACCAAATGTTTTTAACCTCTATCTATTATTCCAAATGACTGTCTTCATAGAGGAATACAATGTAACTGAAAAACTCGCTCTGGCGAGATTTTGCATTTGATAAATTGAAAAAAAAAAATTAGATCCTGATTTTCAAGCCTACCTTTAGCGTGTTGATGAGGGCTAGGTTGTTGAGTGTGATGTCATTGTAATAATTTTTGATGTCGCTGAAGGCCTTCTCGTGGTTCTTCATCAGCGTGTTGATCTGACTGTTTTTACGCTCCTCGATCTCGTGGATCTCTGTCTTGCGGCGCAGGTCCAGCTCCTCACGCAGAGCGCGCATCTTACGCTCGTACTTCTGCTCAATCTCTCGCGCTTGACGCTCAAAGTCAGCCCGCAGATTTGTGACAGATTCATCTTGAGCCTGTTTACAATAAGCAGGGATGTCAGTTGGAGTCATGACAAGATAAGAGGAAATATTTCTCAGGCACTTCCTCAGAGAAAATTTACTGAGAAAATATGGAAAATATATCAGTATTGGCCATGGAATGTGGCTGGTGTGTGTGTGGAGGTTACAACCACAGTATATGGGTGTGAATAAGACCCAATTTATCCTCTTTGTTTTATACAAGAAAAAAATGATTTCACAAAATGAAAATGAAATAAGGATATCCTTGGAAAAGAGAAAAACTGGCATCTCTGATTATAAGATAGTAAGAACAATTTTTTTTACAAAGACTAGATTATAAAAGATAATAGAAAAACACAATAAAACACAATAGAAAAAAGAAAAGTATAGTACCCCTTTAGACAAATAAATCACATTTTACCTAAATATTTCTTGACTATACTTGACAAAGGCGGCTTACTGCCGAAACTTTGTAAAATCACTGTTCAATAAAGACAATCAACAAAACCTATTGGGAAATTTGTTGAGTTGTACTTGCTGAAACTACCATAGATTTCTTGCTAAATTTTGATATATCTAAATTAGAATGCTGATACCTATATACCTATCTATAAGAAATCAGAGATCACAATCATATTACCAGGCGATTGAGACTGAAATAGAGTTTAACTCTGCGGATCACCCGTAGCTCACCTTTTTGAGGTTTTTGATGACATCTTCATGAGAGAGTTCCTGCTCCTTCAGTTCCACTTTCAAAGACCTCTTGTCTTTCCGCAGATCCTTCTCTTGGTTTCTGTTATCGTCCTGGGCGAGTTTGAGTGCGACTGTGCTCTCAGCTTTCAACTCTGAGATATTGTTTTGGTGCTCGTATAGCAAATGTTTGACTTTTTGTTTGTAGACCTGGAGAATATCATGTAACAAGGATACATGTTAAAGTGTATGACACAAACAGGTCTTTCGTAAATCCTCATAAATAAAATATTAGTTAAAGTTATCAGTAATAAGATATGTAGATAATTATCAAACATAAATATTATAATTATGACAATACCATATACAAAATGTATTATTAGATTAAAAGACTTTCATGTTCTCACTAGAAATCTTAAAATTAGAGGACGAGGCAGAAAAAATAAATAAATTAAAAATTAAAAAAATCGTTAGAAATCCTGCCTTGAGAGTGGCCTCTAGTTTATCTTGGAACAGGTGGGTAAATGCAATATACACAATTCAAATGACACCGACATTTTTCTTTCACTATATTGGTTCTTTCTATCTTAGTTCAGTGATACCTTATAATAGTCTAAACCATAATGACATTTCAACATTTGATTGCTATGTATTAAGAAAGAAATGGATGAGTGTTTGGTGAATGGGGACTCAGACTAAACACGAATACGTTTCTGATTTTATCTTCGCCTGGAAATATTCATGTGTTCATCGCCCATTGGGTATGAGTTACCGTACTCACAAGCCTGTTGAGTACAAGTTCCTGATGTTAAGCCTATGGATGTTTATACCAGGCTGTGATAAAGTATTATTTCCTAATATGAAGAGATCTCACGAGTTTGAGTCTGAGTTTATTTATGCCATGCATTTTGTTGGCTCCATAATTTCATGAGTCGAAGACGAGTGACATTATGGAGCCAACAAAATGTGTGGCATAAATAAGCTCAAACTCAAACGAGTGGCGTCTAGATTTTATCCTACCCCATTTCCACATTTTTTCAGTATCAGAAAGTAGTGGCATAAACAACACTTTATGTCACACCCGTGACAAACAAATCCCATGTTAAGCCTATGGCGTAATTTATTAGGGGTAGGATAATGTACATACCTTAATTTCTATTTGATGCCTCTCCTCGGCATCTTCCATCTCTCTGTCTTTATTTCTGAGTTCTGCCTTTTTCTCCTCGAGTTGGCGTTTTGTAATCTCCCAGAATGTGTTAACCTTGTCACGTTCAAGTTGGAAATAATTTCGTTCTTCTCGTTCTCTGTCCAATTCTTCTCGCAAACGTCCAATATGCTCCTCGAGCTGAAGCAAATGAACATTGATGTTATTTGTGGAATTTATCTTCCTTAGTAAATAGAAACATGGACAGAGTGTATACCGTCCATGATGGAAATAATTCCGCTTGATATATGAGAAGTACTTATTGGAAGACTATATAATATTAGGAAACGTCCTTACTGTGGGCGAAACTTTCATTGTTCGTGGTCATTTTTGATTTTTCGTACGGCCTGACGCCGTAGGCAAAAGGCCGTATGAAAAACCAAAAATGACCGAGAACAATAAAAGTTTTGCCCTAGGTCAGGATGTTTGCTTATTATTATATACCTTAAGATAATTAAAAACTCCATTTTAATGACTTATAAAGTCACTGTCACAGCGGGCATGAACATTATTATTACTGCACCCCTAGCAGCGGGCAGTATTTAATAGACATTCGGACACAGGTATATAATAATAGTCAAAAGGTCAGTTCTGTAACAAATGTTACAATGTTATCACCTTGACTATCTCAGTGGTTGTACTATTATCTCCAAATTATCTTTATTACTTAATGGAATTCGAATTTATTCCTATAAGAGATAAGAGACTTTAGAAAGTGTTTAGCAAACTTCTGAATATTAGGATGGACAAATTCACTGTTCCACTTATATTTCGAAACGTATAGTTATATGGAATCAAATTGATCATACCTGTTCTTTGGACATCTCTTCTGTAGAAATGCCATCTATGACTGTTGGTGTTTTGGCCTTTGCAGACTTTTTCCCCTTCTTCCCTTTCTTCCCCGCCCCTCCTTTTTTAGGAGCCTGCAAGAACAAGACAGAATGTATTCAGTAAACAAGAAAATGACTACAGCTTTACCGTTACAGTTCATCAAATTGATAATTATTGCCAAAAGACAAAACAGAACATCAAAATTATTTTGGTGAGCATACTTACACCACAGATCCACACACAGGATAATTAATTTTATTATATATTATTGGAAGGCAGTGTCTAAAAATGCAAATGCCATCCATGATACAATTGCTATTTAAACTATTCATAAATAACATTGTTCTATCTTCTTACTGTCAACAGTATCATTAATAGTAGAATTTGGGGGGATTTACCTAGGCTAGAAAGTTGAAGTAAAGTTGACATTTTACCGATGACAACACTTGTAGGGAACTTGTCATGATTATTATTGCCGAGTATATACCTTATAGTTATACGCTCGTTTACGGTTTGGAATATGTTTTGCCTACTACAATAGAATACGGGAACATAACAAGTAAATCTACTGAGCTGGCACCTGATAGATATTCCAATAGATAGCATGCAATCGTGAAAAGAGGGATGAATGCACTTGTTGTCAACAAATCATCAAATGTCACTTGTTCACCACCGTCGGCAACAAACACACGAAGTTAAACAACAGTGGTATACTGCAATATATAGCAACAGCGAGAAAAATATACCATAAGGTATTGAATATGATCAAACTCATATGTTAGCAACTGGAACTTACCATGGCTGCAGATGTTAAGAATAATCCACAGAGAGTACTTCTCTGTGAATCAAAAAAGTGGTCCCAACAAAGATGGCGAGTTGTTTTGTTGCTATGCACAACACATAACTCTCGCCGGGGTCTCCAGATGGCGCCTTGATAAATCAGTGTAAAACGTCATCGGTTCAGTGTCCATTGCAACTGCAAAAATAAGATTGGGCCACACAAAACGAAATAGTCCTATGTGAATGATCTTGGGTGATTAATCATAATATATAATGCAGGGGAGGGAAGACGTTTTTTGGACCTCTTCAGTCTTTAAGTTTAGTGACATTACTGTATTATTTTCCGGACCCACAGACCAAGTCCGAACTGGGCCTTAACTTAAACGTCTGCTAGTACGGCATTGAGTGGCTAGACTGGTGGTTCATTATCAGAGGAACAGATTAAAACACATTTAAATAGTGTATCTGAACACTCATTGAGATATGCCAATTTTGTATGATTGTCTTTTGGTAATTTAGGGGCCCCTAAATATTTCTAAGGACTAGATCTAATTTAAATGACCTTATTTGACAGCTTTCCGAGCTTCATAGCTCACATTGGCTGATGAATAAATAGCTATTCCAAAAGAAATACACTAGATCTATATCACGAACAAATAGTACATATTTCCCATCGGGAAAGCAGATACGTTGTTGATTTTATTTATTTAAACATATGGACGTAGCAATTCAATTTTATGTCTGACCGTCACTGTAGAGCTAGGATCCGGTTACTCCACACAAAATTCGTGTTTTGGCTGCTTGACAGGGAGCAGGGGAATCCCCGATCCCGAGGCTTTGCCGAGTGACCCTACTGATTACAGGGTGTCTAATTATAAGTTTTGGGATTCAGTATGTTAAAACAACCGGCCATGTCCACTGTGGGACTTTCATGCAAACGATGAAAAAGCCTTCTCGACCAATCTGCCGGCGGAATCAGTTATACATGTGTACGTATTTATTTTGCTATGTCTGGAAAGTGCTCAGATTTGACGGAGGCACATCTGGATTCCCCAAAATCATGTGTCAAATGTCAGCTGGATTGGAATCACTGCTAGCGGTCTTGGTTTGAATATATTTTAAAGGAAATTGTACGGTTTCATACGAGAGACCCATAGGAATATAGTGGTGTGCATTTACATGGAATCAGACGAAACAAGACCGCGTAGACCACCCTTACAAGATGACGGTATCGCTTTAGTCCTTCGTGATGCAACTTTGACAGCAACCGAGCGGAGAGGTGTCACTGCACTGTTTACGCTCTTGATCTAATCCGTTTGATGTGCAAGCAAGTGATATTCTGTTTATTTCGGGCCACTGTTTAAGCAATACACTGTTTAATGAATTATATATGTATGCCTCAGTGTATGTTCATCACATATATGCATGTAAGGAACGTTCTATAACAGTGAATATCGAGAAACCAGTGTCGGCCGATGTGAAGTCACTGGTTCGGGAGTGAATGCTGCAGCCGTGGGCACAAGACTCATGATTGCTTGTTGCTCTGTATCGTTTGGCTGCACTGTTTTACTAGCTCATCAACACCCGGCTCTTTGTGGATTTAAAGGATACACTCTGGATTACGTGATCTCATGCTGGAACAGTTAAGAGAGGCACGCGTTGATACATGTCCCCTGGTTCACTTTCGTCAGTTTATGGCAGGCCATTTATCGTAAATTTTATGATTTATTATATTTATACCCATGCAGTATATTTGATAATTACTATCTGCTGCTCCCTATGCAGTGTAAATTGTGTACTGAACCCTGTGCAGTACACTGTTATACTGCACACGTTGAAACATTAGCAGTGTGTGGGCTTTCATGCTAACATGTCTTATATGCCAATATTTAGAAGGAAACTCACTAGATGAGAATAACTTGGTCCGTACTCCACCCAGTTTGACGTTTGTAGAGTATTTCACGAAGTGAAGCTGAGTGAATTACGTTGTTACCAAGTTATTTTCTTTGAGTGGGTTTCTGATTTTATCTCACCCCGTATAACATCATATATACTGATGCAATAATTCACTAAAATAGCCATTGAGTATTGGGTATAATATCTTCACGGCCATGGATTACGAGTTCCCAACGTTAAGCCTATGGAGAAAAATACTGGTGTGAGATAAGTGGTATTATTTGATTAAGTGTGTGTATATAATAGATATATAACGACCAATAATGCTCTACATGCTACCAAATTCAATGGGAATGGTCAGTTCGTTCTATATATTTACCTCCTCATCACTAACGTCAAACTACCTTTGAGCATACCTCAAAGGCTATGGATACATGTACTAGTATAGGATTTTCTTAATTGAATATTCCACTTGTGTTTTTCATGATAGATTATAGAGGAAACCCATGAAAGTTTAGGGTCTGAGCTCGTATCCCATTGAGTTTGAATCACGTAGTAATTCACAAGGCGAAGCCGTGTGAATTGCTATGTGATTCAAATGAGATGGGATCGAGCTCTGACCCTAAACTTGAATGGGTTTCTGAATTTATCTCACCCTTAATATAAGTTAATATTGACTAATCGGGTAACATTTGTGACATTACCCCCCATTGGATAATTTTCCTAAATATCTAATGGGTGTTAGATACGAGTTTCCAATGTTAAGTCTATGGAGAAAACATATCTGGGGTGAGATAAAGATATATATTGAACATTGCTACTAGTTGTTCTGTGGTTTAGAAACAGACTACTTTCTCTATAATAGTATATTCGCAAGAAAATAGACCATCCATGCTATCCATGCTTGCCCTGGTGCCAAATATGGGCACATGATAAGGCACTACTGCTTAAGTAGAAGGGAGTTCCATTGTCACCCGGTAGCATTGGTGCATTATCTGCCGTATAGCCTACAGGTATACCGCAATAAATGGGATATTGAACCCAGTGTTTAGAACCCTGGGTCCTGATGTCGTAATGCGTGAACTCGTTGTGTAACTGAGCACACTCATGACCGATATCCAGCTCGGGAGTCCACTGAAGTCCAGTTACTTACTGGCTAATTGCATCTAGTTGAATTATGATATCAGGGCCTACGCTTATATCCCAGTTCTCGTCAATTTGGGGTAGAATGCATTCAAATTACCATGTGGATTACGCTCCAGCGCTGGTTCAATGGAGAAATAATGCAGTGTACTCTCCGATTCAGTGTTTTTGTGTATTTCGTTGGCCTGGACTACTATCGCCGACTATCACCGAATGGCAGCCTGGAAATCCACTTTTTATTTTCCATTATATAAGATTCCTTATCCTTGGGTAAAATGTAGATGATGTAAATTGAGGCCCATTTAGGCCAATAAAACAGTTGTTTGAACCTCCCCACAGACCCTCATCCCCAAGTTATGGCTGACATTGACATGTGTTTCCACGTTTTCCCAGTCCCACTGAGGCAGCAAATTCCACCTGATACATATTTCCACTTTTTTTCGGACCCCAACTGACTTTCCTGAACATGCAGTCGACGGTGACTGTCACCTGTTCATAAGTGGGGAACATTCCCTTCAATAAGTTGTTAATCTTACAACTTTAGAGATCCACTATCAGATGATATCTGGACACTACACTTCGCTGCCAGCATGCTTCGGTTTTTGGGCGGCGAATGATGTCGCAACTACGCTTTGTCGCAACTCCCCTTCAGTTTTATGTCAGAACTCTGTCAAGAATTTATGTAGAAACTTCAAATAAGAACTGTCATGTAGCTAACAAGGTGGCAGTCAATAGATTGGGTTTTTACACGCCAGTCTGATTATCATCAGAACATTAATAAACACGGCATAAACATGAAGTGCAGTATCCAAAGCGGCCATTGCATTATCTTGTGAAAACAGAAGTGTAGCGTCCAACTCACAAGGCATAGTGTCTCAAGCATGCTCACAACCAAGCATAGTGTCTTGGATTCTAACAGACTAAAGCAAACATTGATGCATATAACTCTGTGATTTGAAGGGACGTGTAAATCTCATTATTCTTACTGCGTACTAGGATGAGGAAGCTATCGCTGTGGATCATCATCATTAAGGATACAGGATGTAGTTTTGAGATCTGAGTGCCCATCCCCTTCCCTTCCCTGCAAACTTTCCAAAGTGATGCATCCTGTATCCTTTTTATTATTAACTGTAGGCTAACACAGGATACGTATAGATATTTTCTTGGATATATTTACCACAATATGGTTACATCTCTCACCGAAAGAAAGTGCCACTTCTGTTTCTTTATAAAAGAAGATTAAGAGTGAGCTATTTCTAGATAATTTGGGGAAAATAATACCTTTTCCTTTGCACTGTCCATCCCATATATTCATCAGAAGCGTACATTCACATAATTTAGATGCGTCTTGAATTTGATATGTGGATTACTAGTGTAGGGAGAAGGTCGGACTGCATTGAATTTGTTTGTCACTTTCATTTTAGGAAAATTCTATTTTACTTTGGTAAGGAGATCTCAACTCTCCATTTTTTTTCATGGAAGTCAACATTTCCAGTTGCAGGGATGTTGGAGAACAGGGAAATCCCTGAAATCAGGTTTTTTTTTCTCAATAAAACACAGAAATATTGGCCTCAATTGAACCTGTGTATGTCATTCCCACATTGTTTCTGTAATGCTTTATACACTCTCCCAGCAGATATCCTGCGCTCTACTTCCTGTGGTCGCTTTGTATCTCTGCCCCAACCTGCCTGTTTGGGCTCAAATCTGGCCCATACGCCAGTTTTTCAATAATCCTAAATTCTGAGAGATTTCCAGGGTATTTTGTGTTCTACATGTAAATAGAGATGCACATATTTATATGATAAATAAAATACTCTCAATTATATTATTATTTATGGCAAACCAGACACAGTGTCTGGGATTACTTTCTGCAGTGGAAAGCACCTCATGTGTTGCAGGGCTTTGTTTTGTCAACAATGCCATGTGCTCCTCTGAAGGAGCAGTCTAATCAACTGTGAATTCCCATCATAAAATGGTTTTAGTCTGAAAAAGAAACAGCTGGATTGTCTGTGAAGCTCCTTTAATAATTCCCATATTTCCATACTCATGATATGTGAGCTGTTTGACTTGTATAGCTTTTAACAGCTGCCTTGTTTTGAATCTGAAATATTGGCTGGTTCCCCCTGTTCTTAGTTGATACTCTGAGAACCAGCGTATGACGTCACTGGGTTGGGGCAGAGATTAAGCCAGCGCTAGCGCCGCGAAAGATCTGGGGGGAGAGTGTGCTTTATATGCCCTCTAGAGGTTACTAAACTCCCTATTATCGCCCAGGGTAAATACAAGTTCCGCTTGCGACTGGCAGGGCACACCGTGACAACATGAACCACAGTTTTCCCATTTATATTTTGGAGAACCTGAATATAATTTTGGATTTATATGTAGAAATAGTTGAAATTTCCATTTCTGACATTGGATTTCCAATTTGAATATTTATAAAAACCGTTTAACTGAAATAATCGTGGGTTACGGTTCAAGGGCCTATCACCATACAACGTCAGTTTTCCATGACTAGTTGCCAATAGATAATACATGGATGCTTCATACTGCAATCTCCCATGCACTTATTTGGTTTAACATCAAAAGGACATGGAAGGTAGGACTCTGCTTGGAAAGCACAGACTGTAGTATCAGTCCTACTCGCCAGGGGACACAATTTCCATCGTTTTGAGTTCCCACTAAGTCCAGTGGTGGTGGTGAGGGGTGGGGGATGGGGGATGATGTCACAGCAAGTAACTTTAGGGCTTTTCTTCAAAGGCTGCTGACATCCCTGCATTTTGAGTACAGATGTATATACAATTCCCCCTCCTTGTGTAAAACAGACAATATTAATTGAACCTCATTCATGACAGTAAAATAATGGTTTAAATCTCTTCACAAATGCTCAGCTTCTGACATGGTTTCCACATTTTCTCTGTCTCTTTAAGGCAGCAAATTCTTGATGAAAAATATTTCAATTTTTCTTTGACCCCAACTGGTATTTGGAAGTTCACTGATAGAACTGTGAATAAATCTTTATAAAAAAGAATCCCTATATTAAAATGTGTGTGTTATTACTTTACCCGTAGACCTTAACTTGATGTTGCTGTATGTGAGAATCATTATGGGCGATTAAAAACTTGATGGTTTTTTTTTCCAGGGACAGAATCACTGGCGACATGTATGCTGCAAGCCACGCCTTACGTCTCATATCAAAACCACGAATTCTATGCAAGAAAGTAAGTTACACATTGGGCCTTTCATAAAGTAGGTGGAGGGTAGATTTGAGACCAGTGAAAGTACCACCCAGAGCCAAAGTACAGTAAAACCCCGCCCAACAGACACCCCACGCAAGGAGACACCCCGCATTAACGGACACCTTTGCTCGGAACGGATCCCCCTATTAGATGCTTATTTCAACCCCGCGTAAGTGGACACCCTGCGCTAGTGGACACTTTTGCGAAGAATGGAGGGTGTCTGCCTATGCGGGGTTCTACTGTACCACCTAAATCGAAATCATAGTACCACTCTATGGGTTGCGTTAATGTGTGCAGTTCTCAGCTATTTTCAGCCTTACTGATTATCAACAGATTATTGAAACCTATTTTCATAATTACTGATTATTACAAGCATGTTGAAAACTGTTTTCATAAAAAAACGATAAAGGTAAATTGTCCATATGCCTTTAATCGAGCGCATATATATACCACTAATTAGACAAATGATAGGGATTTCAGTTACACCAGGTACACATACATTAGCAGAGGACTTTACAAGATGTTAAGATGGCCACACACTGTCAGTTGGGTGGTACTTTGAGCCTCGGTGGTAATTTGACTGGTAACCATATTTTCATAAAAGGTGTGGAGATGTGTAAAAGCTGTGGAGGGTAGACGAGGCCATTCATAAAGTACTTACCCAGTGATGGGGTGGGGTAAAAATGTTGTGAAGATTTTACGTACGCCCCTTCTTTAATCTATTGCGTACAAGATGGACAGGCGGTATGGGTTACAATATTCAGAAATAAATTAGCGTACATACTTCATGAATATTGGACATACAATTGCAATTTAGTTTTCTATGTAATAGGATAGGATGTGGCATATGTAGATTATTAGGCAGCTATCATAAAAAAAAGAACAAGAAAAAAATCTAGTTTTCTATATTGTGACGAGAGTAGTTTGTGACAAGTGTTATTTTAACGAGCTGCTGCAATGTAATCGTGGAAATACAGATGAATAACAGGGTACAGTAGATTTCATGACAATGTGGCAATATGTCGTAGATTTTACCTCAGATCTAGACTGCAGTAGGTATTGTTCTGCAAAGAATCACCATAGGGAACTATAGAGGAAACCTATGAAAGTTTAGGGTCAGAGCTTGTATCCCATAGAGTTTGAATTGTGTAGTAATTTACAAGGCGAAGCCACGTGAATTACATAGTGATTCAAACGAAATTAGATTGAGCTCTGACCCTAAACTTGAATGGGTTTCTGAATTTATCTCACCCTTCACATTCACTAATGGGCTAACATTTGTGACATAATCCCCCATTAGATATTTTTCCTAAATATCTCATGGGTGTTGGATACGAGTTCCCAATGTTATGTCTATGGAGAAAAAGTACCAGGGGTGAGATAAATACTTTTAACATCACAGTGTAGGTGGAAATCCCAAGATGTTAGTAGCATATTGTGTTAAAACAACATAATCTGACATAGAATTGGTGTAAAAGCCTTACGCAGTTGTATTTGCTCTAAGGCTTAAATGGAGAATTAAGTTTTCAAAAGGAAACACTATGTTTGTCTTTGTATGACCTAAAGAAAGAACTACGTTGCAGAGTTTAACCACAGGGATTTTTCTTTACCCCGCTACTTTTTATTTCTCCATTACGTGGTCTAAAAACCGGCCTCATCCTTATAACTAGATCGGTCCTTTATAAATAGACTTTACATAATTGCTGAGAAATATGCTAATAAGTCTGACTGCCTCTGAATATTCCAAGTACCACTTCGCCCTTGGCAATGCCTTTTTAATCAGAAAAGAATTCCCCTGCAGTAGATGACCAAGGTAAGCACCTCGGTGAATCAAATATTTGACTTTTATGCAAGGAACTGTTTGTTTCCAACATGAAACATTGCTCCCTGACCACGAATTTGTGTTCAGAAATTTCTAATTGACTATTGGCAGTCAGTATACAGAAATAGAAAACATTAAAATGAGCGCCATATCAGGGGAGCTTCATATTGCACATATCCAGAATCATAATGTAAAGTCTAGAGGCCTAGACTAGCTAGGTGTAGACCTTAAGAATAAGGGAGTTAGAACTCCAACACAGATGTACTATGTACTACTATGAGTCAAGAACTTAACTGATTTTAATAACAGATTCTTTAGTTTATATACAGACAGTGGGGGACATCTTGCTATAGGGTGAACTTGTAAGCTCTTGTAGTGTAAAAGAACCTTGAGAAAGTCTGGTAAGGACCTTTAATGGTTGACTGGACGTTAAATCAGACCAACCAAACAAACAAACAAACAATCTGTTCCGTGATAGGCTGTTGCTTCAACAGCCAATGCGGAGTGACCAGTCTCATTCCAGTCTGTCGCACATGCCAGGAGGGCCGCTCATGTCACTAACAACTCGGGTGTTATGTCAGTGTGCCCTGGCCCCATGTGGCAAGACTGCGAACTAGAGTGAGCGATAATGAGGGTAAAAATACCATTCACTACATGGCTGCTGTACAGACAACATCAAAACAGGGAGGAGCCGCTACAAAATGGTGACTGCATAATGGTGGTTGGTCAAAGATTTTGGAAATTTTGCATATGCTCCTTCTTTGTTCTATTGCGTACAAGATTGGGTGGTGTAGTGCGAAATTTCAGAAATTCTGCAAACATACTTTGTGGCTGGCGTAAAAATGTTTTCACTGTTTGGTCCTGTTTGCTAAGAGCAGTTTCCAATCGGAAAAAAATTTTGAGCTACCCCTGCGCTACGTCTATACGCATACTTTATGGGTGGCCTCGAAACATTTTTGTTGCCATTAATGATGGTACATGTTGGGTTTCTGTTTTGTGTTCCCAGCCCGATGTTTCACAGTGCAGCCCATGACTCTGATTGATTTTGATGAGTGTTTGGATTTTGCCACCGTACATGCCCTGTTCGCCACATACATACCCCTTACGTCACCTAGGTCTCGTATGGATATGAATATGACATGGGTAGCAGCAGGCACAGGTATGTAATAATCATATAGAACGTCCTGACCATGCTGTACAATTCACAGAACGAGATGGTAATTTATGGTTTGTACGGACCAAGGCATTTATACCGAGTTCCGTACAAACTGTAAATTATCATAGAGTTCTGTGAATTGTACAAGCATGGTAGGACGTTATATATTTACTATATACCCAAAATTTAAAAAAAAATCAATTTTATTTGACTTAACAACCAATATCTTAATAAACGTGTATGGCAAGGTGGTCCATATTTTAGTGTACGGACCAGTGGTCCGTACAGTATTTTTACGTCATATACCAAAACGGTGCGTATTTACAGTATATACGGCATGGGTATATAGTAATAGGGTCTACATATACGAGCCTCAGTGGTAAACAGGCCCCAGGTCTTGGTATGTGAGCGCTGCCAGGTGCTAAACTAACAAGTGGTGGGTGTTAATGGGTCCTCTGTGGCACCTCTCAGACACCCCCGCCATCTCAAGTACCCCTAGACCACCCAGAGCCTCAAGCCTCACCGAGACGACCACCCCTATAGGCCACAGAGTGATTGCTAGTTCCGCCATCATCCGCCAGGCAATTATATGATAGCGCCACCGTAGTCGGGGGGCAACTATTGTTATCGGTTGTTATAACCCATAAAGTATGTACGCAGAATTCCTGAAATTTTTGACCCACCCCCAACCCCCCTCCTGATTTTGTACGCAATAGAACAAAGAAGGAGCATACACAAAATTTCCGAAATTTTAGACCCCCCACCCCCTCAGTGCATACATACTTTATAGATAACCCCTAGATGATATTGAAACGAGGCCTCCATGGCAAGCCCAAAAAATATTTTGGATAAAATCCATCGATAATTGGTCCTGCCACCTGGTGTTTTGTACTGCGTCGGGGGGCAAGATGGCCGCCTCCATAGCACAATAGCTATGTGTCCTATACGTGTTGTCCACACCCTCTCCCCACATGTAGGTGTTTATGTTTTTGACGCTGTATTTTGCGCCGGTCACCCAGTTTCAGCACTGTGTGCTAGTCTTCAACCCTCCGCTGACTGCCGTCTTGCCCACTCAGCATCTTACATGCTCGCCGCCCTGCATTCAGAATTCAGTACAGGAATTCAGAGATGGCAGCTTTCCACATTTCTAGCAGTGGTAGATTTACTGCTATATCAAAAGACAGTCCTTCTCATACCATGTCTAGGTGGTGTGGTGTATACCCACTTTTCTCGTCCATCCTCAGCAGTGGTAGATTTACTGCTATATCAAAGGCCAGTCCTTCTCATACCATGTCTATGTGGTGTGGTGTATAGCCACTTTTCTCCTCCATCCTCAGCAGTGATAGACTTACTGCTATATCAAAGACCAATCCTTCTCATGCCATGTCTATGTGGTGTGGTGTACAGCCACTTTTCTCGTCCATCCTCAGCAGTGGTAGATTTACTGCTATATCAAAGGCCAGTCCTTCTCATACCATGTCTATGTGGTGTGGTGTATAGCTACCTTTCTCCTTCATATCCAGCAGTGGTAGATTAACTGTTATATCAAAGGCCAATCCTTCTCATACCATTTATATGTGGTGTGGGAAGTAAAAGAACGCTCACCTCGGTAAATGTGTAGGGGTGTGATTCATATCTAAATTCATCTGATAGATTCAATCACTACCTTTGTTATGTAAAACCAGCGAGAAAAGCTGAACCATGAGTTAGTCGATATATACCCTCAGGGTCCGCTCGGACGTTAAATAAACAAACAAACCAATCCAATCCACTTTTCCATGGAAATGGTTTTCTTTTCCAGTCTTTTTCTGGTTAATTTAGCTACATTCACGTCAACAAAACGATTGTTTAAACCTCCTAATAGACCCCCAGACCCCCATGCCCTAGCTGACACAAACATGTTTTCCACATTTTCTCTGTCTCTGAGGCAGGAAATTCCTCTTGAAAAGTTTGTTTTTTTCTCCCGACTACAACTGACATCCCTGGTAATTCTACCAAAAATATTAAAATTTCATAGGTTTAAGTGACGAGGCGAAGTTGTAAAGAAACCAACAAGTTTTGGTCATAGTCATCGTTCTCCACGAGTTTGATGTGGAGTGATATGAACAAAGAACAGCCGAGTGAAAACCATGGAGAACGGACTGCGATACTCGTAAGGGCATGGAGAACGAGTTCCCAATGTTAAGCCTATGGGACAAAAACACCAGGGGTGAGATAAACTTCTGCTCTCTACCGATGCCGAAGTGGAGAGATCATTTTATCCTCTATGACCAGATTATACTCGTAGAAACACGATGCCTTTTGTCAGAGTTCTAACCAGATCTATCACATCACTTGAACCAGTCGCTCTGCACAATTAAAAAAAAACAAAAAAACTTCAGCACTGTGTTTAATTGTTACGTGGCTAGATCTAACATCTACACAGTAGGTGCAGTTGGAGCTGTCATCCCCTTTTATAGATTTGTACCATGTGACCTCTCTCGGCCAATCAGATTGCAGATGTCGTTTGCAGACGACATTTGTTTGTTTTTTTCAAAGAAGAAGAAGAAGAAAAAAATCAGCACTGTGTTCAGTTGAAAAAAGTTGAAGCAGAAAAATCCTTATATCAAAAATTTCTGTGTCATCATATATACCTAAACCATTTCTCGCTTGCCTATAGCCCTTCTCACAGACTTATTTTACACGGGTAGTATTAGGCGGTACTAGAGGAGTATTACTGATATTTTTTCGAAATGAATATGCATTGATGAATGTGATGATAGTGGCGGTTAAAACGGTTAGTGGAAGAACTATGCTCTAAGAATCTATGATACACCAATATCAGTTGTGTAAACCACAAGTTCTCAATAATCTTTTGCATATTTGTATTACCTGGATGCCAGATTTCGGGTGGTTTTTTTTTCAAATCTTCCATTTTTAGAGATATTCTTTGGCTCTAAATGTATTCTGTCATTTATATCTACCAGTTCATACAGAGGTGTCAGTTTTCCATTTTTTCCGTGGAAATCCACTTTCCATATTCAGGAAATGTAATTGCTTTCCCTTGCGTCTAACAAAGATAATATTGATTCAGCCTCATTTACGCCAATAAAACAGTGGTTTGAACATCCCCACAGACCCTCAACCCCATGTCATGGCCGTCAAGGACATATCATCCAAAATTTCCTGATTTCTCTGAGGCAGAAAAATCTTCTTGTAAAATATTTCCACTTTTTTTCCCTGACCCCAACTGACATCCCTAAGATTACAGGGATGTCAGTTTTCCTTGTTTCCGCGGAATTCCGTGTTTTCATTTTTGGAATAAGATATCCTTTTTTCTTGTGTAAAATGAACATAACAAGTAAAAGATACTCAAATCAACCACGACTCATAAATTCCCCAATTAACCTGCCTCCAGACCCATGTTCCGTAGTGGAAATGTTAGGTCTTTTTGGTGTATATAGATCTGATGTCTAACCCTGTATTGCCAGGGAAATATTTCCTTGTTTTTTTCTGACCCCAACTGACATCCATAAGAACAATAATGTTTATTGAAGTGTGTCCTTACCGGGCCGGCCTTGATTCACCTGGCCTACCTGAACCTACCTGAACGTCTTCTGTGAGTGGTAGGAGTGTGGCCTTCTCACTAAACACCCTTTTCTGTGCTCTCACAATCTCCACCGAGTAGTCACAATCAGCCTGGCCTTTATACTGCAGACGGCTCCACAGAGCAGCCTCAGGGCACCGGAGATTACAGCTTTAGAAAGTAACTTGTCCCCGAGCACCTTGAAGGTATAGGGCACATAGCCATTGTGCTATGACGACAGCCATCCTGCCCCCCCCCCCCCCATACCGTCTAAAACACCAGGTGGCGGGACTGATTATCAATGGATTTTATCAGGAATATTTGTTAGGGGATTGCCATGGAGGAATTTTAGCCTCGTCTCAATGTTATCTATAGATTATTACTACTGATAACAGTGGTAGCCCCCCCCCCCCCCCCGACTACAGTGACGCTATCTTACTATTTTTAGTGGATGATTGCAGAACTAGCAATCACTCTGTGCCCTGTATAGATTCTCAGCTCGAAACCGAAACCAAATACAGTCAGAGTGGTTTCATGATAACCTTGTGATAGCCCTTATCTTTATTAGAGCGTCCTTGCACGTGCTATATACATCATCTAGAGTTTAGAGTGGTCACATATATACACATCCAGTGTGCTTCCAGAAAACTATCCCTTCACCAGCTGTGTGCTATTCACTGTCAGTGTCTCAGTGTTTTAGAGGCATGCTCAGCTGACCATGACCAATCACTCAAGACCGAAATACCTCATTGACCCACTGGTACTTGATATGTTTGGATCCTCGACTCAGGCAATTGCAGATATGGCAAGTTGACTGGGTGCAAGTGGGTTGCAGAAAGCTATCCATAGACTGAATCTAACTCATTTAATTGTTATTCATTTATAATTGCACGCTCATTCATCAATGATGAAAATTCTATTTGCTCCTAGTTATAGATTATAGCTCTTATCTATAATTTGGTACTTTTTTTTATGAACCTGCATTATGTTAATGTATCGCGGTTTTAGTTTGATGTATGAAAATTGTCATCGATATAACTTGGTTTCATCTAAAGTAGGGGGCCATCCATAAAGTATGTACGCAAAAATTCCGAAAAAAATTGATACACCCCATATGGTGCATACATACTTCATGGATGGCCCCTAGAATTGTTTATGGGAGCGTGGAGCGGCATTTAGGTGAGGATATTCATAAGATTGACATTTTGTAATTGTCTACTGATTATTAGACATAGCCCACAAGCACAACGAGAACTGTAATCTCCACTATGAGCAAATATGGCCGACCATGTGGCGAATTATTTGGATCAAAACAATTTTTTTTAGATCATTTAACAGTACTGGTAGCTATATAGATTATCTGTTTATTTATTCATTATTCCATACCAACAATTACTCTTCTATTTCTTTTTTTAATATGCGCAAGAAATAGTTCAATAAACGGTCTCCGCCATAGCCATTATACGAACTGAAACAATATTTGACGGAAACATACCTCGTGAATAGCTTCAATATACAATATGTAACTAGCGACTTCGTCGAGTCCGAGTTAGGGGGGAAAATATTTAAAAAAAAACAACGAAAAGTCAAAAGCCAATACGGGAATCGTACTCCCTACACCCGCATCCTTAGCCGAACACTCTGCTGACTGCTCCACAGAGGTCGATGTCTGTAGTGGGTCAAATACTTAGACTGGTGGCTGGAGTGGTGTGGGTTGGGGGAGGGTGTCAGCGGAGTTTTGAAAGGGCTAACAGAACCATGGTAGGGAACCAGCGAAAGTTGGGATCTCATTGGTTTCTCACGAGAACAGTAGATCAGAAATCTACAGTAATAAACTTTGATTTCGGCATTCTTCGAAGTAAATCATAAGAGAAAAAGTATATCTATGTATAGTCCTACAAAAAAGAAGAACAGGATCGAATTTTTCCCTACACGAGAATCTCACTCCCGTGGGGCTTCAATCTCCCACCCTAGATCGGGTTCACTCTGTGCCTATGTGCGGTAGATTCTCCAAGCGGATTCGACGGAATTCTAACGTTTTAAATATAGTAGGTAACAAAGGGTGTATCAGGTAATGAGGATTGAGGGGGAATAGTATTGTGTTGATTTTTCATCCAATTTACATCAATATAGGCGACTAAGTTGTGTCAGCGTTATTATAGTAGGAGCCAAAAGTATGTTCATCACAGATTAATGAGCGTGCAATTATAAATGAATAGCAATTAAAAGGTTTGAGTTAGATTTAGCCTATAGAAAGTTTTCTGTAACCCACTTGCACTCAGTCAACTTGCCATTTCTCTAACTGTCTGAGTCTAGGATCCAATCATATCAAGCAACAGTGGGTCATGAGGTATTTCCGAGCAAATTGGCCCCTTAAGCGAGGTGCTCCCTGAAGCGGGGTGTCCCGGAAGCGGGGTTTCACTGTATTCATATATTTTTTAAACCTCATCTGTGGTAATGAATCATGTTCATACGAAATGAAATGAACGACCGAACTTTCCACTCGGACTAATATATTCCTATAATCTTTAAAAAAAATTATTTGTTAGAAATCTTTATTCATTCTTATATTCCAGCATAGATGTCATGACTAACATTATTTCGTTTTCCAAGAGCTTACATAGTAACATCAGATTTCTCTTGTGGTCTATTTTTTTGCTCCCCATTTTTTTGTATTATCATTTTTGATGTAAACAGCATCGTAATTTTCTTCTTCTATGAGGTTTAACTAAGATTACTATTACTTAAGGATATGCACCACCACTTACCTGCACATTCATCCAGGATACCATTATTACTACCACCATTCTTGAAAATGAGACTTAAACAAAATTCAGAAGTTGCAATACCTCGTTACAATATCCTTGAGAATTAGCAAGCGGATCTTTTATTCATTTCTGGTCCAGTTAAATTTCGAATTATTGAAATATTATTGAAAAAAGACTGTACATTATCTGCATCTCAATCGGACTTGAGTATAATTTATTTTTCCAACGCCAAAAATTTCCAACTGAGGAAATCTCCAAGTGAACGAAAAATGATACAAACCCCAAAATCGGATACTAGACTTGAGACCCATAGAAACCCAGTGATGACAAGATCTACATGTACATGTATATCATGCCAGTGTACATTGACTGGAGTAATAAGCTACTATTGAGGCAAATTCTTCTAACATTACTACCCAAAATTGAACTCCATCCAGCATATAACTACACATATCCATTACATGTGAAATATACTCTTTTTAAATGGTTTGTAGAGAAGACACAACTCAAGACAATGAATTGAAGTAAAAGTTCAGGATGGTATTTATTTGCTTATATTAGATAACAACGTTTTGGATTCATAAAAGATCCTTCATCAGGTATACTCTTTTTATCTGAGTAAAAACTATCGTTTTGCATATGAGTGTCATGTCTGTATGTGACTTGTCTATAATTCATCCCAGTCTGAACTGTAGGGAGTTCATCATTCGGAGTCGTAGATTGGCTATGTTTATATATGTGGCTTCTCGTTGTGCCTAGTTTTCTGTATATAGGACAGTGACGCTGGGTTTTTCCCAGCCGTCTGTCGTCAAGCACCGTGGAGGTATAGACTCCACATCTAGTTTGGTCTGAACTACTTGTTGAGACTAAACTTTGCCCCAGAGACTAATTGCCCTCTGATCTATCACTTCAGTATGTTCCTTGTCCACTGAGAGGTCGTGTTATCTTGAGTGGTGTAGAGAAACACGTAAACAATGTAAATTAATCAATTTATTTTGCTGCTAATCATGGCCAGGCATATGTGATTATAAAAACCGGTTCTATTTGTCTCTTCTCAAAACAAAACAGCAAAAAAAATCAAGCATTCCACAAATGATATGTAGCTAAGAAGATGAGGCAACGTCTGTTCCCTATGCTGATGCTACCTTGAGTGACAGTTTAGGAACTGCACCTAACCACCGTAACCATGTACTCTGTTGGGTGTGACATCACTTTCCCTGTGGTCACTGGGGAACATGCCTAGAGACCAGCTATTTATTATCCATAGTATACAAAGTCCCCATTGAAAATGTATAGGGACTTAGTAAACCACGACCCATTGTATAAAATCTGTCAGATACCATAACTGTGGTATACGGATTCAAACCTGTGGTATACGGCCTCAAAACCATGGTATACGGGTAAAATAGTCCCTTTTGCTATAGAGCAAAGAAATAGTTCCTAATGTTATACCCGTTAACATGACAATTACTGGGTTTAATTTATTCGAAAAGATGGATAATAAATGCAACAAACGATGATTTTGTGGACAGGCAGCTCTGTGAACCACTCGCGGTTGACCTCGTAATACACTCGCTAGCACTCGTGTATTACTACGCGTCAACCTCTCGTGGTTTACGGTCGCCTGTCCACAAAACCATCGATTGTTGTCTATATAAACATTTAGAAAAAAACTGCTATTTATATTAATTGATGATCAGAGGTGGCAGCTTTCCATTTTTCCATGGAAACCCATGTATGTTTGTTTGGGTAGTTTAACATTCAATATGTTTTAGTAGACTTACTTTGGGTTTGATGGTGATCAAATCTATGAGATGAATATAGTTAGAGATCTCACCCCTAAACGTTTACAAGATGAGAGTTCTTTAACTTGCCACACCACATAGATATGGTATGAGAAAGACTGGCCTTTGGTATAGCAGTAAATCTACCAATGCTGGGGGTGAAGGAGAAAGGTGGCTGCACATCATACCACATAGACATGGTATGAAAAGGACTGGCCTTCGATATTTCAGTAAGTCTACCACTGCTGGGGGTGAAGGAGAAAAGTGGCCGCAGTGGGACCTGAACCCACAAAGTCCTCCAACCTTGGGATTACAAGTCCAGTGCTCTTTACCACAGAGCTAACTCCCCACCCTGGTTGCTTTAGTTATGCTTGCAAGCAAGCATATCCGGCCAAGAGGGTGAACTGATTTGATCATTGATGTCTACCCAAGTAGACTGGAAAACCCCAAAACAGTGGCTGGAACCTCCTTACAGTCCCTCAACCCCATGCCGAGGCTGAAACTTACGTTTTTTCCACGTTTCTCGGTGTCTCTGAAGCAGAAAATTACACATGGAAATCATTTCCCCTTTTTTGCTCACCCCAACTGGCAGTCCTGTTGATTAAAAGCAAGTAACTACTGGAAAACTTCTGTTGGGGGAAGGGGTTCAAGGTTTCACTGAAATTGGCACGTCAGGCATCGCAAAACGCTAATACGGTGTCAAGGTGATCAAGAGAACTTGAGCTTATGATAAGTTTTCTTTCTAAGTCATGAAAACCAGTGTAGGGTTACCACACATCCTGTGAGAGGTTGAATGATTCGTGGGAAAATTATATATTTCTCTTCTAAATCTAGATATATAGCTCTGGACGTTGTGGTAAAATCGTTTGATTGCTAGTTCTGCCACTATCCCCCAGGAAATTGTAAGATAGCGCCACTGTAGTCGAGGGACAAGCACTATCATCTGCTGTTATAAATCATAGATAATGGTTAGATAAGGCTAAAATCCCACTCTCACAAGCCCAACAAAATATATTTGATAAAATCAATTGATAACTTTACCCGCCAGCTGGTGTTATGTCTCGCGTCGGGGGAAAGATGGTCACCTCCATAACACAATAGCTGTGTGCCCTATAGAAATTGAACTGACATATGTATTTATTGCCCACCTGATACGGAGTCTCCATATTAAGCCTATACAACCTACAGATCGCTACTGAGTAGATTCCGGAAAGCCGTATTCTCCTAGGGGAATACAGCTTTTTCGGCCACCTAACGGGCATTATAGGAACTATTTGGTAATTGCTAATTATTTACAAGATTTTTTCCTGATAATTACTCGAAAGGTGAGTAATAAATACAACATTACCATCATTTCGATCTGTGTGGCTGTATTCTCCTTGTAGTTGACACTACGCAATACTCCTCGCTATCTGTCGGAGTTTTACTACGCGTCAACTATGAGAATACGGACACATCACGGATTGAAATCATGGTAATATTGTATTAATTACTCACCTTTCGACTAATTATCAGCAAAAGATCTTGTAAATAATTCGATGGTTGCTACGTTATTACATGGCAACAGGCTGGTATCAGATCGAATTCTGGTCAAATTCAAGGTAGCGTCGGCCGCAGTGGAGGTGTTTAAGCCTCGTCCCCTAATTTGTAAATAATTCGACGCAATCCGACGCAAGCGGCATGCATTGTTTATATAGAATAGTTCCTATAATGCCTGTCAGGTGGCCGAAAAAGCCGTTTTCTCTAACAGCTTTCCGTATTCTACTCAGTAGCGATCTGTAGGCTCTATAGGCTTAGAATGGAGACTCTGTATTAGGTGGGTAACAAATATATATATCTGGAAATATTGAAACCTCCTGGTGATAGTATGGTGAAGATTAGCGTGGTCGAGGCCCACAGCTGTACGGATAGAGCACGAGTACCAGAGTGTCATACAAGTTTGATGAGTGTGATATAATGTCATACAATATGAACCACCCGAGACTTCCTCCACACTCTCCATGCATAGCAAGCACCTCTCTGTGATTATTGTCAC
Source organism: Alentia gelatinosa (assembly GCA_950022655.1). Taxonomy (NCBI): domain Eukaryota; kingdom Metazoa; phylum Annelida; class Polychaeta; order Phyllodocida; family Polynoidae; genus Alentia; species Alentia gelatinosa. Next base: position 11,571,761 of record OX465585.1, read on the forward strand.
TAGGTCGGATCGTGCAATATGCTCAAAGCTTAGTTTGATATACGTATTTATTGTAATTATTGATTCTCCAAAATGTTTAGAATACGAGGCAAGATCACTTCTGATCACAACCGATTCTTAAAAAAAAATATAAGAAACTATTAAATTATTAGTACGGAGATAGTTTACTACACAAAACTAGACTCGTTCAATTCAAAATAAAAACTTTTATTGATGATAAGTACATGAGTTACAGTATGATCAATGTGATGAGTGGTTGATAATTCATGTAAAAAACTCAAAGTTTAGATTAATTCAATTAATGCCGTCTTTGCAATAAAGGCATTGTTGTTGATTCAAAGTCTTGATTAAATCACATTTATTGGAAATTATACCACAGTTAAAACAGCAATAAACTATATACCTCAGGATAGCAAGGAGGAGAGATTTGATAACAATCATTCATAATAATATGATATAGATTCAAATTAAATATTGTCAGATAATATTTTATCAGTATGGTTTCTATTGTCTCAACGATAACTGAGCCTTATCTGCTATCATCCTCTCTGTCAGAGGCCTGCATTACGCTCTCACGGGACCGTGCGCCTTCTGGTGTTTGCCCACTCCTTACTTCCTCATTCGCCCCTGGACGCTGGCTAGAGCTTAGGCCACTAAAAAAAAAACCATGTTTCTCATCACAGCGCGCATCAGAAAAAACGATTTGGGAAGATTTTTTTTTCTTTATAAATAAGATGAACTTTGATAGAAATTATGAAAGGTATGTGTATTTATTATCAAGTTAAAGCTCCTGATGTCAGGGATGCATTCAACGTATGCCCAGTAAAAATCTGGAAACCCTGCGTAAGCGCACACCCAGCGTAAGCGCACACTTTGGCCCGGATCGGAGGCTGTCCACTAATGCGGGGTTTTACTGTATGCCTGAAGCCCATTTTACGACACTTCAAAAGCCATCTTTGATCTAGCTTTTAAAAAAAAACTAAAACGCCCTCGTTATATTTTTCATGGCTTGGTGATGAGAAACAAGTTTTTTTTAGCGGCCTTAGAGTAGGGAGGAGGGAGGGGATATTATCTTAGCCGGGTATAAATATCCATAGGCTTAACATTGGGAACTCATACTCAACAGGCATGCGAATATTGCAACTTGTACTCAATGGGTAATAAACCGATAGATATTTCGAGGCCAAGGTAAAATCACAAACATATTCATCTGTGTTCCGCGATAGCCATCTCGTTTGAAGCGCTTCAGAATATTCACTCGTATATCCCTAAACTCGACGGCGTATGGGGAAACAGGCCAAACACTCATCAGTTTCTTTCATAATATTATGCAGCCATAGTGTCGTAATTAGAAGAAAACCCACGAGATGAAAATAGCTTGGTCCGTACTCCACCGAGTTTGACTGCAGAGTAATTCACTCAGCTTCGCTTCCTGCCTGGTATAAATATCCATAGGCTTAAAGCCTATAAGACACCGAAATTTTTTCCCGATTCATCCCGACCATCGGCTCGGTGAGAGTCGGGAATAAAATTTTGTTGTCTTATACCTATAAGACACCGACATGATGACTGTCCCCGATCACACTTCCCTCTTTTATAATCTCGTAAAACGACCCGATTGGGATCAAAGAGAGTGTGCGGGAGCCAGACCCGGCTGGTCCCCTGGCCGGGTAGGAGGTCGATGTAGATATAATTCAAACTTTCATAATTTCTGTTCTATTTAAGGTATCAGAAAATTGTTTTCAGATCTATAATCGCCTCTATCTCCCCTACAAATCGGTATAAAATACTTGGGCATAGAATGGGGGGATTCAAAGCATCCCTATTGTAAGCAGCCTATTCAGAATCGGGAACAGTCTGTGAAGTGCGTACATCAAAATCTTAAGGTCGGTGAGAGTCGGTCATATCTGACATGGTAGTAATGCCCGACGCGTCGGGAAAGGTAATATAATCGGGTCGGTGAAGTGCGTACATCGACCCGATTGACGCAGATTGTCACAGGCTTTTAAAGCTTATAGGCTTAAGCCTGGTATAAATTTCCATAGGCTTAACATTGGGAACTCATACTCAACAGGCATGAGAATATGATAACTCGTACTCAATGGGTAATAAACCGATAAATATTTCGAGGCCAAGATAAAATCATAAGCATATTTGTGTTTCATCTGTGTTCCCTGTATGCCATCGAGTTTGGAGCTCTTAGGGATAACTGAGTGAATATTCTGAAGCGCTTCAAACGAAACACGAATATGTTTGTAATTTTATCTTGATCTCCAAATATTTTATCGGTTTATGGCCAACTCTGATGTGTATTCCATGTTTTTTCAGTCTCTCTCAGGCAGTAAATTCCACACACACAAAAATGTCCACTTTTTCTTCATGGCCCCAACGGACCTCCCTGCTTAAAGGCATATCGGACAATTTGGCGTGAAAATGAAAACCCATGTCATTTTTCTGAAGATTTAATACAATGATCTCTAAATGCTATAGAGCACATATCTGACTTAAAAATTAGGGGTCACCGTGCTCGTTTTTGATTTAGAGATCAATATTATGATCATTTTATATAAGAATATATAGAAAATCTAAAAAGTTGTTTTTCACATACTAAAACCCATGTCATTTTCCTCAATCTTTCACAGAATATAGTCAATGTATAGTTCTACCTTTTTAGGTTTTAAAAACCATAGGTCACCGTCCTTATTTTTGATAGAATTGAAGAAAACCATATTTTTCAGTACATTTCCTATGTAAATCAAGCAAATGAAAAAGGGCCTATTTTACCTATTGGATTAGGTCAAACTAGACAAAATTTAAATTTTGCTCTTATAAGTTTTGAGTATGCCACAAATTACCAATTTCGATGGATGAATGGGTATATTTAGAAATAACCAGGTGGCGCCACTGTGGATTGTAGGATATGCCTTTAAAGAAGCTTTGTAAATGTATCACCAGAGGGCATTAACATCGACCTCTCGGAAGTATAATTCTCCATAGGTAACAATGCCAATGGTATTTTATCTCATTTACAATGGACTCTGTCCTGTTTAGAGCTACCCTTCATAGCAAGCTCTTAGCTATCGATCTAATTAATAAACCAGGAAGCACTGGACCCATTAACTCCAAGGTTGTGGGACTTTGAGGTTTCGAGTCCCACTGCAGCCACTTTTCTCCTGATCCCCAGCAGTGAATGCTATATCAAAGGTCGGTCTTTTGACTACCGGGTCTATGTGGTGTGGAAACTAAAGCCCATAAGACAGCGACATTTTCCACAGATTCTCACCGATCCGATCACCGATTATAATCGGTGACAAGAATGTCGCTGTCTTATACCCTCAACGCCGATTGCCGATCACACATTTCCACTTTATGACCTTGTACAGTGAACCGAGTGAGATCAAAGAGAGCCGCCGGGAGCCGAGCCGTGGTGAGCCACGGGCCGCTGGTGTGGATTCATAGAAAATAATTCAGAGTTTAACTTTTGATCCGAATAAGATATTGGAAATCGGTTTTCAGATTCGTCATTGCCTCTATCTCCCCTGCAAATCGATATAAGACACTTGTAAATCGGACTAGGGGATGGGTAGCATTGCTGTTGAAACGGCCTACTCAGAATCGGGAACAGTCGATGAAGTGCGTACAGCGACACGATTAAGGTCGGGCATAGTCGGTCATTACCCCCACGCTAGTAATGCCCGACCCGATTAAAATCAGGTCTATGAAGTGCGTACAGCGACCCGATTCTGACCGACCCGACGGATTCTTCGGGCAAAGGTGTGATCGGGCACAATGGTCGGGTCGCTGTCTTATAGACCTCATGTGTAGAGGTGAGATTTCTACCTAAATTCATCACATTGATCACCAGCCAATCAAAAGTCAGTCTGATAGAAGACATTGGATGATAAGCTACCCAAACAATGCAGGAAGCAATTTTCTGTAACATATTCGTTTCTACAAGCCCCCTTTCTATGTGGAATACCATTTATGCAAATTGTACTTCTTTTGAATTAAGCACTGGCAGGCCTCCCAGTGAAACCTATAAAACCTATATTTCAACGGTTCAGCCTTTATTTCTTTAAAAGTAACTTTTATAACCTATAAAAACCTATATTTTTCACTGCCATACAGATTGATACATACAGGAAATTTTAGAAGTTAACTTGACACAAAGCCAGATTGTCAAACGACAAGAATAATCTACATTATCAGTTTATACTATTTAAGATATCCTATAGGTACATGTCCACGGGGGGCATTTTGAAATCCTAGGCAAAGTTCTGGAGGGGGGTGCCACACTGACCGACTCAATTTTAAGACCTCGCCTGAGCTTACGATTGTTCTTTTTTTGCCGAGAAAGAAGCATCCATGTTCCGAAATCGTACAGTGTGTTATAGCCCTAAGCCCTGTGAATTTGCCAGCGACAGCAGCGACACATAGAGGTCTGTGGCGGCAGCACTATTAGCGTGCCTCTGTAGTGAGCCAAGCCTTGCTTATTATGGCGGGAATATGGTGCAACCTTCCCCCGTTTTATGGGACCTGTTCGTCTGCTGAGTGTTTCTCCATCGTGACCTCCATGGTGTAAGACCTGGGACCTGTTTCAGTAGTTTCGTAACATGTCTAGATTGCTACCGAGTAGTATGAACAGTCCCTATAGGGCAGGTTCCACCAACACGATGGATTTGCCGTGGTATATCTTGTTATATCCTACAGTGTCGCAATATGTCATGGTGTAAGACCTGGGACCTGTTTCAGTAGTTTCATGACATGTCTAGATGGCGTCTGTGACACCATACGGACAAATCACAAGACTGCAATCGATGACACGTGGAATTTCACTCACTTGCTGTAAGAATTAAGCGATGACACTTTGAAATGAGTAGGGGATATATATAACCTATAATCGTTCCAAATATGAAGGATATTGGCCGCTCCGATCTGCTGATATTTGCTTGAGTTTTTCCGCTGTTGCTTGCACTGTTGGTGCCGCTGTTGATGTCTGTCTAGGCCCAATGTCATATTATTATATACCTGTGCAAAAACAATCTACACATACTGCCCTCTCCTACCCATGTCGTATTTATATCCGTACGGCACAGTGTGCCGTATGGGGTATGTGATCACGTGACTAGATAAAATATCGCCATTTTTAGGTATTTAGAGAACATGGCTTAGGCTAGGTGGACGTCGTTTTGTACGTGGTCCTAGCTCCAGTTGTACGTCCTGAGCTCGTTGAGCGAAGGACGTACAACTGGAGCTAGGACCAAGTACAAAACGAAGTCAATCGTAGCCTAGACTGTATTCTATTTATTATACACCCTGAAATCGTTATAATTAGTTAAATATTTACCTAATCGCCATTATCAAAGTTTCCGGGCACAGCATCGTGTACGCGAATCGTGGTTTTCACGACAACGTCACTATCGATATGATAGCGAGGCTTGCGCCTATGTTGTCATCAACCTCTCACTCTCCGAGCACATTCTTCGTCTTAGGTTAATAGTGTATGACTGTGAGGCTACGCTTCGGAACACAACGTTCACTCACCATCCTGATATAGCGTTAGACATGGTGGTGCCTCTTTTTTTATCTAGGGTGGGTTTGAATCTAAGTGATATCCAAACTAGAGGTAACTGGAAATCATCTGCTGTAAAAACATATCTCCATGACAATGAGTCTACTTTATTGGTTAAGGATTCTAAAGTAGTCTCCTTTTTGTTGGAATTGAGTTGCTGAAGCTCAATTGTATTTGGCGGGTGGTTGGGTTGGATTATATACATTTCCGCCAATTCAATTATCGCTTTGTTATATATCATAATAATTATCATAGTTTAGTAGTTATTACCTATTAACAAGTACATCAACTTATATGATATTATACACTGTATAAATATATAATTGTGTCTATGTTAACTATCCCTGTTTGTATCCAGGTGACTATCTATGACATGTCTACTGCGTCATGGTCTCTAGGCATATAACGTAACTATGGTTAATGATGTCACACTGTTCGTGGCAGTTAGGCCAGTTGCCACCTGTAACTCTACAGTGCTTCATGTGTTACTGGAGCCTTTGAAAAAATTTTACTCTTACTATACTTGTTAATAAAATTAGTTAGATATTTACCAAAACGCGAGCTAGGACCAAGTACAAAACGACGTCAATCGTAGCCTAGACTGTATTCTTTTTATTATATACCCTCAAATCGTTAGAATTAGTTAGATATTTACCAAAACGCCATTGTCGAATTCGGCGGGCACAGCATCGTGTACTTGAATCGTGGTTTTCGGCTATGACGTTGCTCTTAAAATGAATCGATCTCCATACATATTCTTTGTGTTACATTACATAGGGAAGGAACCAAAGTATATGCTGGGCAAGTGAGCCATATTTAGCTGGTTGCCGACTGTTCTTGTACGAGAAAGATTACGACCTGTCCATAACCAGCGCTTGTCATCATGGCAACGCGTTACTATGCTTCAACCCTCCGCTATCACTCTCCTTGACAACATTTTGACATCAACCGTTTGTTTTCATTTTGCGAGCTGACTGTGTCGACCGTGTCTGGCGTTATGGCAAGCCTATTTCATTTATATTTTTAACCTAATATCTTGATCTTTAATATCTATTAATGTATTTATGTACCACATTCACGGGTTTTAATTGTGTATATTTACAGTCTATACTTAAACGATGCCTTACATATTTTTTCGCTGGTTCTTATGTGAAATATAGGATCGGGAACAAGCTAACTGCTTCCTATTTCGTGCACCCGGTGCCCGTACACTGAATTTCGTGCACATACATATGATATCAGAACATTACTTCCATACAGTATAGGCGTCAGTTTCGTGCATGGGTATATAATAATTAGAGAATACTGGCTTAGGCTAGGTGGACGTCGTTTTGTACGTGGTCCTAGCTCCAGTTGTACGTCCTGAGCTCGTTGAGCGAAGGACGTACAACTGGAGCTAGGACCAAGTACAAAACGAAGTCAATCGTAGCCTAGACTGTATTCTATTTATTATACACCCTGAAATCGTTATAATTAGTTAAATATTTACCTAATCGCCATTATCAAAGTTTCCGGGCACAGCATCGTGTACTCGAATCGTGGTTTTCGCGACAACGTCACTATCGATATGATAGCGTGGCTTGCGCCTATGTTGTCATCAACCTCTCACTCTCCGAGCACATTCTTCGTCTTAGGTTAATAGTGTATGACTGTGAGGCTACGCTTCGGAACACAACGTTCGCTCACCATCCTGATATAGCGTTAGACATGGTGGTGCCTCTTTTTTATCTAGGGTGGGTTTGAATCTAAGTGATATCCAAACTAGAGGTAACTGGAAATCATCTGCTGTAAAAACATATCTCCATGACAATGAGTCTACTTTATTGGTTAAGGATTCTAAAGTAGTCTCCTTTTTGTTGGAATTGAGTTGCTGAAGCTCAATTGTATTTGGCGGGTGGTTGGGTTGGATTATATACATTTCCGCCAATTCAATTATCGCTTTGTTATATATCATAATAATTATCATAGTTTAGTAGTTATTACCTATTAACAAGTACATCAACTTATATGATATTATACACTGTATAAATATATAATTGTGTCTATGTTAACTATCCCTGTTTGTATCCAGGTGACTATCTATGACATGTCTACTGCGTCATGGTCTCTAGGCATATAACGTAACTATGGTTAATGATGTCACACTGTTCGTGGCAGTTAGGCCAGTTGCCACCTGTAACTCTTCAGTGCTTCATGTGTTACTGGAGCCTTTGAAAAAATTTTACTCTTACTATACTTGTTAATAAAATTAGTTAGATATTTACCAAAACGCGAGCTAGGACCAAGTACAAAACGACGTCAATCGTAGCCTAGACTGTATTCTTTTTATTATATACCCTCAAATCGTTAGAATTAGTTAGATATTTACCAAAACGCCATTGTCGAATTCGGCGGGCACAGCATCGTGTACTTGAATCGTGGTTTTCGGCTATGACGTTGCTCTTAAAATGAATCGATCTCCATACACATTCTTTGTGTTACATTACATAGGGAAGGAACCAAAGTATATGCTGGGCAAGTGAGCCATATTTAGCTGGTTGCCGACTGTTCTTGTACGAGAAAGATTACGACCTGTCCATAACCAGCGCTTGTCATCATGGCAACGCGTTACTATGCTTCAACCCTCCGCTATCACTCTCCTTGACAACATTTTGACATCAACCGTTTGTTTTCATTTTGCGAGCTGACTGTGTCGACCGTGTCTGGCGTTATGGCAAGCCTATTTCATTTATATTTTTAACCTAATATCTTGATCTTTAATATCTATTAATGTATTTATGTACCACATTCACGGGTTTTAATTGTGTATATTTACAGTCGATACTTAAACGATGCCTTACATATTTTTTCGCTGGTTCTTATGTGAAATATAGGATCGGGAACAAGCTAACTGCTTCCTGTTTCGTGCACCCGGTGCCCGTACACTGAATTTCGTGCACATACATATGATATCAGAACATTACTTCCATACAGTATAGGCGTCAGTTTCGTGCATGGGTATTTAATAAATAATAATACGAAAACGGGCTGACTATCTTCGTTCGTCAAAATACTTGGTAAAATTATTGATCACATACATCCCTCTGCCTACGGCATCGGGATGTATGTGATCAATAATTTCACCGCGTATTTTTGACGTACGAAGATAGTAAGCCAGTTTCCGTATAAAACTACTGAAACAGGTCCCAGATCTGGGACAAGAAGCAGACTAGTTCACCCTGTCCTCAGCTGGCCTGCATGGTAACGTATGTCCGAACAGATCGAAATTAGATTAACTTTGTTTACCTTGTAGATCCCTACCCAGGGTAAAGAAGTGATACTAATTTTTTTTTCTACATTTTTTTTCCGGTTGGGTATAGAAGTGTTTTCGCCTCGTTTTCTAAAGGAAGTGATACTAACATCAGCACGATTTGGGTCTACCTTGTAGGCTAATGATATTTATTATCCACCCAATGCGAACCTGTTATTATAAACGTATAGAGTCTCTAGATCGCTACTGGCCTTTTATCCCATAAAATACGTCCCTCCGCCTCTGGCATCGGGACGTATTTTATGGGACACAAGACCACGAACACCAATCGCTACTATATACAGGGTCACTAACTACGTTTTCTCTTAATATCGTGAATTCATTTCAAAGATAAGCTATTAATTACGTGTCATGTTTGACTTCATAATGCACCTTGACCATTGCCGTTAGCCTATATTTATGTTCTTACTTCAGTCTGAGTCAGCCTAGTTTTGTAGCTGGACTCCTTCTGAGGTTCAGAAAACTGTGACGATATGGCGATGTTGTGGTCTCACCCAGAATCTGCGCAATACCTTTCTGCGCAGTGCCCGCATGGTGAAATACATGTGGTTTCTATTCCGTCTGGCTTAGTATTTGGAGTTTATCACTGGTCATGAATATGTGGAACGGGGATTTTTATTTCCACAATCTAATTCCAGGGATATCTATAAAGAGCGTTATATTTCAGTATGTAATATTTCTTGAACACTTCTACTACTGCAGGGGTGGGTATTTTAGGGGGTTAGAAAAAAGTGGGTTTTTAAAAAAATCTAATATTCATTATTTAAAATATGCTCAAGAGGGAATTGGACGCCTTGAGCCTTTTCCCGTTTGAGCCTTCTGTCAGCGCGAAAACGTGGACGCCTTGAGCCTACCCCGTGGACGCCTTGAGCATACCCCTATTTTAGTTCCGACTGGCGGGTTAGGGTTAGGGTTAAGATAGGGTTTGGTTGGGTTTAGGGTTGTGTATATATGACCATAAACCAGTACAAGTTGGCAAATTCCTAGAAATTTGGGCTCATAGTTGCTGACGGGTGTCCTCTGGATGCCCCAAAATCGCTTAGTGGGAACCTGGCTTTAGAAAGTATCTTAAAGCCCAGTTCCCACTAAGAGATTTTGTGGCATTCAGAGGGCACCCGTCGCCAACTATCAGCCAAAATTTCTAGGAATTTCATGAGTCGCCAAGTGGGAACACAAAATGACAAAATCATTGGCGACTATTGCCCTACCCCCCTTGTTCGGGCTTTAGTCAGCGACTGGATTCTCTCTTGAAAGGACACCAGTCTCTTGCGATTCAATTTCAAACATGTTTGAACTATATCAGGGCATAGTCGCCGACTATGCCCTCCCACCCGCTGTGCGACTGCGGTTTCCCGGCGATTATGCCCGGCAGTAATCTCAGGGGCAGAAATCACCTAGTGGGAATGGGCCTTAATGGGGAACTCGATGGCCACGGACTGGTCACAGCCTAGACTTGCTCAAGTCTTTGATTATGAACATTCATTAAATGATTAAAGAAAACCGGAATACAATTCATTATAGATGTGTCCTTCTCTGACTGGCCCATGAATGTGTCACTGTGGGGTGGAGGGGTAGGATACAGGGACCGAGGCCAGTCTAGTCACAGCCCAACGGCCACCAGGACGTTTTGGGCTGGTACAGGATCGATTTAGTTCAACACGCCTTGGCCTGTTTCTCATTTCCGTTTTGTAACTACGTAGCTAGGACCTCTCGGTAACTACCGCTGCTACCTTGAAACTCTTTCATTTCCGAAAACGTGTACAACAGTCGTAGCTCACGTACTTGGTGAAGAGGTATGGAATTTGGACTATCGTAAAACTGGATGAGTTTTAATCTTGGCCACCGTATGCCACGACTGGAGTTTGGCATAGTGATTTCACGAGGCGAAGCGGAGTGAAGTCCGGAGCCAAAACTCTAGGAGTGGAATGCGGTGGCCATGATTAAAACGAATCAAGTTTTGATTTTATCCTACCCTGTCTCCTCAATTATGGTATATTACATGATAACAATTCTGTACGCCACTAGTGGCATATAAAACTCCGTATGCCTGTCAGCGTGGCATACGGAAACTCAATGTTAAGCCTATGGGATTTTATATTAGGGGTAGGATAAATACACAATATTGACTGGTTTCAGATACAAGCGGCCGTATGCTCCGAGGAGTTGATGCGTAGTAATATCCGAGCTTATGCGAGGATATTGCGTAGTCATCACCGAAGAGCATACAACCGCTCTTATGTGAAACCAGTCTATATTGTATTTATTATCCACCTTATTTGACAAGTGGCATGTCGATGTCAGTATGTTTTAGTTATGCACTATTTTCCCATGTGCACTATTTTTCCGTATGCACCACCCGGAGCATACAACATATCCGTATGCGCCGGGTATGTCCATACACACACACCCCCTATGTGTTTTCTATGGACACTTTGTATTAGGTGAATGATAAAAGCTCTGACGCTAAACTTTCACAGGTTTCCTCTATAGTAACCATGATAACAGAGGACTGATTGGTTTATATCTATACCCATATCTGGACTATAAACAGTATCCTGACATGACATGTTTATTTATTCTATCTTACCCCTAGTATCTTTTCCCCATAGACTTAACATTGGGAACTCATATCCAACATCCATTGAGTATTTAGAAAAAATATTCAATCAATGGGGATTATATCACAATAATTAGCCCATTTGTCAATGTGAAGGGTGAGATAAATTCAGAAACCTATTCAAGTTTACGATCAGAGCTTGATCCTATCTCGTTTGAATCGCTACGTAATTCACACAGCCTCACCTTGTGAATTACTTCGCGATTCAAACTCGCTGGGATACGAGCTCTGACGCTAAACTTTCACAGGTTTTCCCTATAGTAACGATGATAACAGAGGACATATTGGGCTATATTCATAACCATATCGGGACTGTAAACAGTCGTGACATATGACAGCTCAATAACCACGCTTACGTGTCTCTGACACGTCTCAAGTCTTTTCCACATCGTGTCCGCGCTGGGACGTCGTGGTTATAACGACACACGTAGACTGGCCTCAGTCCCTGTGTCCTACGTTCTACCGAGTCCCAGCTTTGCTGTATTACATTATTTGTCTATTATCCACTATAAAGAATCTTACAAAACAAAGGCATATCTTACAAAACATGTGTGATAACCCACGGACCTTCCAAGTCCGTGGATAACCCTATCCCAAACTTTAACCCTATCCCTATCCCTAACCCTAACCCTATCCCTAACCCTAACCCTATCCCAAACCTTAACCCTATCCCTATCCCTAACCCTAACCCTATCCCAAACTTTAACCCTATCCCAAACCCTATCCCAAACCTTAACCCTATCCCTATCCCTAACCCTAACCCTATCCCAAACCTTAACCCTATCCCTAACCCTAACCCTATCCCAAACCCTATCCCAAACCTTAACCCTATCCCTATCCCTAACCCTAACGCTAACGCTAACCCTATCCCTATCCCTATCCCTAACCTTAACCCTTTCCCTAACATTAACTCTATCCTTAACCCGCGAAAGCGGGAGTGCGAAAGGCGGCCGCGAGGGGGCCGAGATGACCGCACAAAAAGGGGTCCGAGATGACCATGTACCGTCCTACTCCTGCCGCCACCGCCTCCCTTACCCCCCACCCTACTCTCCACCTCACAGTTGATTCTCTGGGCCAGCTATAGGGAGGTAACACGGTGTAATGTATTCAGAGATGCCAATTTTCCATTTTTCCGATATTGCTTTTCATTCTGTGAAAATAGTTTTTAATTTTTTTTTATTTAAAAACATTTGTTTTTAGAGGGGTCACATGGTACAAAACTATAAATAGAACCGCTGGACTGACAGCGATTCACAATGCGGTTGCTGCTCCTAAGGTGCAGATCGAGATCTAGCCTCGTCCGATACATTCTGTGGAAATAGGATCACTTAAATTGAGCCTCATCTACACCAATAAAACAGTGGTTTAAATTTCCTCACAGACCATCAGCCCCATGCCATGGCCGAAAAGGACATGATATCCAAGTTTTCACGGTTTCTCTGAGGCAGAAAATTCCACTTGAAAATATTTCCACTTTTTTTCCTGACCCCAACTGACGTCCCTGTGTATTTCATATTGATCTATTCTAATAATTCGATCTGCTCGGATGGACAGCAATTACCAATCTTTATCCCACCCCTGGTACAGGTTGTGCCATTGAGTTAACGTTGAAATAAAATATGCCACGCTCACCTACATAGAGTGTCAATTCTCTGCCATTGCAGTGGCAGAGAATATATGTATGGTGCGACCAATGAACGTCGCGGAAAAGAAAATAGTTCCGGCGCCATTGTTTGAACCGCAGCTGCAGCAACAATAGTTCTGACGCCATCGTTTGAATAATTCAATACATGATTATATTATTGCTTAAAATCGACTGTAAGGTCCGTGTTGGGGGTGAGATAAAAACAGAACCGCTTTCGAAACGTATTTCTAAAGACAGTTCTGCTTAAGTTCGCCCTCTTGGTCGCCTTGCCTCCTCGTGGTGCAGACCGGATATGCTTGCATGCAAGCATAACAAAAGCGACCAGGGTGGGGAGTTAGCTCAGTGGTAAAGAGCACTGGACTTTGTTGATTCGGGTCCCACTGCAGCCACTTTTCTCCTTCACCCCCAGCAGTGGTAGATTTACTGCTATATCAAAGGCCAATCCTTCTCATACCTTGTCTATATGGTGTGGGAAGTAAAAGAACTCTCACCTCGGTAAATGTGTAGGGGTGAGGTTTCCACCTAAATTCATCTCATAGATTCGATCACCACCCTTGTGGTGTAAAAGAACCTTGAGAAAGTCTGGTGAGAACCTCTAATGGTTAACTGGACGTTAAATCAAACCAAAAAACAAACAATTCTAATTTATTTATTTATTTTTTTTTTTTTTTCTCAAGGTAGCATCGGCTGTGGTCAGAAGTGCTCACGCCTCGTATTCTTAACAACAAACAATTCTAATAATTCACTGAAAGCTCATAATCAGAGACTTGAGCAAGTCTACGACACACGGAGAGTCCCCTCTCTATGACTCATACCAGTCCCCACTGGTGCCAAAGCGGCGCTCACTGGGAAATCCCAAGATAGGAGTGGAGGGGTGGGCCGCGAGGTACATAAGTACTCCACAGTATTTTTTCGTTCATTTCATTGGACGTGCTCACATAATTACAGTGATCTATAGATTGTTTTATTGGCAACCACAGAGATTGACTGAACTGGTATATGGGACATCCTGGTCCCTCGTAGGTAAGGATATTTCTTCACACACCTCACTCTCCCAGCAGATCTTTCGCGGTGGTACCGCTTGCTAATGTCTGCCTCAACCCAACGCTGGTTCCCTGGGTATACACTGAGGACAGGGGGAACCAGCTAATATTTCAGATTCAAAACAAGGTAACTGTCAAAAGTTATGAAACTCAAACAACTTTTATATTGTGAGCTGGGAAATATGGGAATTGTTAAATGAGCTGCACAAACAAACCAGCTGTTTCTCTTTTTCAGATTTAAACCACTTTATAGCATGTCAATCCACATTTGATTAGACTGTCCCTTCAAGTGAGCACTTGTGTCATGTTTACAAACAAAACCTTGCAACACATGAGATGTTTCACACTAAAGAAAGTAATCCCTACGACTATGTCTCGTTTGACATAACAAATAACAGAAATAAGTGTATATTATTTACCATATAAATATGTTCATCTCTATTTACAAGTAGAACACAAAATCCCCCCCCCCCCCCAAGCCCTCAGAATCTAAAATGTTTGAAAAACTGGCGTAGGGGCCAGATTTGGGCCAGAACAGGCAGTTTGGTGCAGAGATACAAGCGGCCGCGGGAAGTAGAGCGCAGGATCTCTGCTAGGAGAGTGTACACCCCCCCCCCCCCCCCCCCGCGTGATGGTTTTACTTGTCTATGTTTCTCCGCACCCTTCTGTTGGTCTAGTTCTTGACCTCTCCCACCCCTATGTATTCCCAGGTACCTCTTGGGGACTCCCAGATTGAAGGTATCTGTCAACTTCATGTTAGTATCATAATTCTATAGTACGGTTTATAAATTTTGCGCAATTGTGTCTTATACAACCAGTTGACTAGACTATGTAAACCAGCCTTATAAAAAGGCTGAGGTCTCTGCCCCTTTATTGAGAACCTAGTCCCAGACTATGTGATACTTCAACTGATTGTAACTGAAAGTCACAATAAAATGATTTTGCAAAAAAAAATCAACAAAAAAACCTGTCAACTGGTGCCAATCTCTTTATATTCCTAGCAGTGTGTGTGTGTGTGGGGGGGGGGGGGGGGGGGGGCACAGTGTGTGTGTGGGGGGGGGGGGGGGGAGGGGAGGGTTAGTTAGTTTCGAGCTCTCAGCTCTCCAGAGTTTCGCATTGCAATAAGGAAGCCAGGAGGGACAAGAAACTACTACCACGAGCATTACCTGAGGTACGAACAGTTTAATCGTGAGTAAATCCGAATCTCATTTAACGGTATACCCACTAGAAACTGATACACATAAACTGTTGAAATATCTGTAGTTGAACTTACTGTAGGCCTCAAAACCCCCACTGCACGTAATACTTAGTTTGAACTTGATTGATTTGTCTGATTAACTGTCATTGATTTGGTTACATTGTGTTATGTAAGGAAACCCAAAGAAAACCAGCCACGGTAAAAATACTAGGCTGATGGGTAGCCTATTATTGGCTCCAACAAAGTTTGACTGATTACTATGTCACAACAAATGATTGTCAAAATGAGAGACCAATAAAAAGCTTTAAAAAAAACAACAACAAAACGGTGTGAGTACTGCGTGGGGGTGGGTGGGTTGTTTTTTTTTATAATTAAAAAAAAAATTTTTTTTTAGTCACCACTTCCTGACTCACCCCCGTCCTCAGTTGGGCGGTCCACTGGGCGGTCCAAAACACTCACTCATGTGTACTTTATCAGGTGAGTTAAGCTCTGACTGACTGACATCACTAACGTGCCTGCTTGTTACATACCACCCCAGATACAGTGTGTACATGGAGGGTGGTGAACAGGGGGTGTATGTGATAGGAGTTACCGAGTTCACACATCATTTGGGTACTTGAAAAAATATACCCCGGGCTCGTAGGAATATCAATACCCCTTCAGTACTTGGTAAGTACCTCGGGTAATTATCTATTCTATGGGTGAACTGTAGGTGAACTGTCCTTACTGAGTACGATAGGTGAACTGTACATACTGAGTTCGACGGGTGAACTGTTCTTGTATTCAGTAGTGCCCTAGGCTTGTTAGAACCTCGATTCCCCTTCATAGCATTCTACGGGTGAACTGTTTCACTTGGTTGACTTATACTACTCATGGCACAACCCAGACCGCTTCGTTTCACATGAGTATAGGGCCGGATCAGCACTATAGAGAAACACGCTCACTGTCTCCGTATGGATTAAATACGCGGTAAAATTGGCGATCAGATGAACCGATGCCGAAGGCAGAGGTTCATCTGATCGACGATTTTACCAAGTATTTTATCCGTACGGAGACAGTCAGCCTGTTTCTCTATCATTATATACCTCAAAACATCCAATTTTTAACCTTGCTTCTGGGTGAGTTTTTGGATTTTGCCGCCGTACGTGCCCGGTACGCCACATACATACCCCGTACGTCACCTAGGTGTCGTACGGATATAAATACGACATGGGTAGGAGCGGGCCGTATGTATAGGATATACTACCACAGGTATATAATAATAACTTATACGCACTTGCCTTCTTCCCCCAGAGGAACAACTGAGCACTATAGGTGAAGTCTACTTACTGACTTCTATGGGTGAACTGTATTTACTGAGTACTATGGGTGAAGTGTACTTACTGACTTCTATGGGTGAAGTGTACTTACTGACTTCTACGGGTGAACTGTACTTACTGACTTCTATGGGTGAACTGTACTTACTGACTTCTATGGGTGAACTGTACTTACTGACTTCTATGGGTGAACTGTACTTACTGACTTCTATGGGTGAACTGTACTTACTGAGTTCTATGGGTGAACTGTACTTACTGACTTCTATGGGTGAACTGTACTTACTGACTTCTATGGGTGAACTGTACTTACTGACTTCTATGGGTGAACTGTACTTACTGACTTCTATGGGTGAACTGTACTTACTGACTTCTATGGGTGAACTGTACTTACTGACTTCTATGGGTGAACTGTACTTACTGACTTCTATGGGTGAACTGTTGCTACGGAGTACTATATAAGAAACCTTTGAAAGGTTAGGGTCAGAGCTTGTATCCCAAATTTTGAATGGGTTTCTGAATTTATTTCACCCTTCACATTGACTAATGGGCTAATATTTGTGACATAATCCCCCATTAGATATTTTTCCTAAATATCTCATGGTCGTTGGATACGAGTTCCCAATGTTAAGTCTATGGAGAAAAAATACCTGGGATGAGATAATATAGGTGAACTGTTCAACTTGGTTGACGTACACATACATACTTTCTTCCCACACAGGAACAACTGAGTCCTATGGGTGAACTGTTCATACTGAGTACTATGGGTGAACTGTTCTTACTGAGTACTATAGGTGAACTATTTGACTTTTTGACTTACACACGCATACTTTCTTCCCACACACAGGAACAACTTGAGTCCTATGGGTGAACCGTATATACTGAGTCCTATGGGTGAACTGTTCTTACTGAGTACTATAGGTGAACTGTTTTACTTTGTTGACTTAAACACACATACTATCTTCGCACACATGAACAACTGAGTAGGCCATTATGGGTGAATTGTTCATAGTGAGTTCTATGGGGGAACTGTACATACAGTAGAACCCCGCCTAACGGACACCCCGCGTAAGCGCACACCCCGCGATAACGGACACCTTTGGCCGGAACGGTTCCCTCTATTAGATGTTTATTTAACCCCGCGTAAGCGGACACCCTCCGTTCCGGGCCAAAGTGTCCGCTTACGCGGGGTGCTCGCAGTTCTACTGTACTATGGGTGAACTGTTCTTGCTAAGTTATGGGTGTACTTTTTCTTATTGGATACTATATAGGTGAACTGTTTGACTTTTTTACTTACACACGCGTACTTTCTTCCCCCACACAGGAACAACTGAGTCCTATGGGGGAACTGTATATACTGAGAACTATGGGTGAACTGTTCTTATTGAGTACTATGGGGGAACATATGGGTGAACTGTACTAAAGGTGAACTGTTCTACATTGTTGACTTTCACACGCCTCCTTTCCACGCACACAGGAACAACTGAGTATTATGGGTGGACTGTACTTACTGAGTACTATAGGTGAAATGTACTTAATGTGTACTATAGGTGAACTGTTCTTAATGTGTACTATAGGTGAACTGTTCCACTATGTTGACTTACACACGCCTCCTTTCCTCCCCCACAGGAACACCCGACACAGCGAGCGCACGCCCGTCATGCCTCCAGACCGGAGAAAAGTCATCTCCTTCCGTCAGGGTCCCACCGAGCCATGCCCGGCCGCCCTTAGGTGGTAGGGCGCCCCGGCCCGCTACCACCGCCGCCGCCGCCGCCTGCCCCGCCCCCGCGCCCGCCCCACGCCCGCCGCCACCGCCACGGAGATCTAAGGACGAGCGTGCCATGTAAACGACCCCCGCCCCCGTGCACACCTTCCGGAGGCGCTGTCCCCGGCCTCGCCGCCCGTCCTACACCGCCCCGCGCCGCCGACCCTCATGGGCATGGAGACCAAGCTGTTAGACGGCGGCGGGCCCGGCTCCGGTCCGGCGCCGCAGCCGCCGCCGCCGCAGCAGCCGCAGCCGCCGCCGTCCCGGGAGCAGATGCGGGAGATCTACCGTAAGGTGGTGGCCCGCGACCCGCAGCCCAAGTCCCGCCAGAAGGGACGGAGTTATTTGAAGGGGCAGGTGATGAACTTCCTGTCGACCGTGGAGCACGCGGCTAAGTTCTGTCGGCAGGTGAGCGACACCATCGACCGCTCCATACGGGAGGTGCACGACTGGGACCCGGAGGACGCCGCCGAGGCCTTCCTCGCCGTGGAGAGGTACGGGCTTAACGTGCTCGACTACCCCTGGAAGAGCGAGTTCAAGGTGGTTAAGGTAAGCTGCTGCAGATAGACATGTATTTTTTTTCCACTTTTTTTTTTTCCACTTTTTTTTTTTTTATATATATATTAAGTATGAGAGAACAACAGTATGCCACTCTTGCCGATTCAGGATATGTATAGTTGATGAACGTCGGCCCTTTTATTTAACAATTAACAACAATTTTTAAACAATTCAAATTAAAAAAAATTTAAACAAAGTAAAAATTTGAAACAGGCGTTGGAGATCAGTGACCGTAATGGCGGACCCGGAGCATGTGAGCCCGCGAAATAACATGTGAAGTATCATGTGACCTCATGAATATTCATGAAAACCAGTAGTCCTGTGTCTCCAGAAATATATATCTATATAATAGTATGTTGGATATAATTATACAAGCCATATATATATTTGGATTTAAAAAAAAAAATTGGATTATTTGTATTCGGGGTCATCCACAAAGTACGTACGCTGAATTTCTGAAAATTTCAGACCCACACACCCAACCCACACTACCAATCTTGTATAATATAGGGGCAAATGCAAAATTCCTAAAATTTTTGAACCCCTCCCCACCCGCCCACCCGCAAGGTGGTTATAAAGTAAGCTCGTGCAACTAGCTGGTTGAAACTATATTACTACAACTGGTAGTTTGGCATCTACGGGATTTTCACTGGCAGTGAAAAGCACGTGAACTAGAGGTGTCAGTTTTCCATTTTTCCGTGGAAATCCACTTTTTCATATCCAGTATCTGTGATTGTTTTTCCTTGTGTCTCACAAAGATGATATTGATGTAGGCTCATTTATGCTAATAAGACAGTAGTTTGAACTCCCTAGTTTTGTAAGAGACAATCTGATTGGTCTAAATGTCAACCTTGGGTAGTATACGGTAACCTTGGGTTGTATACATAAGTTACTCCATCCCCCAGAACGTGGTGTAAGCATAGAGTGTACGGCCATAGGTATATAGGAAATAAGTGTAAGGCCATAGGTAAAGAGCAATAATAAAATCTATATTATATATGTATTGATTTTAGAAGGTGACCCGAATAAATGAACTCACTCGCCGATTGGCAGCAGAGAGACCATAGCCATATACCAGCAGTCCCTCAAGCCAATTGCTCCTCTTACACATTATCTCTATTGTATTATCCTTTATATAAGTGCAGTCTAATTTCTTAAGTCATTTTTTAGTTTTTTATATACATGCTTTTGAAATGTGATTAATTTGTTTCGATGTATTAGTTTCAATTTACTCCTAGATTTGGTTTCCTCTGAATATACATTTCATGAGGCAGAATAATCCGCAATCATAACAAATAATCATGCGGAGCATTATAAAGAGGCATAGGGACCGACTGCTGTAAGCCGAACCAATTTGAGTTTGTATATGTTTCTTTCTCCTAGGGAAACTGTACACACAACACACACTCACACGAACCAGAACTAGAAAAGTTCAAGCAATGAGTCAGTCTCACAGAAATGTGAAACCACACAAACAAACCTCCTTTTCTAACGTCCTTCTTTCCTTTATCAGGACATATTCCTTTAATTATAAGCTAATCAAACTGTGGGGGATTAAGTCGTAGTGAACAGGTGAAGTTGACCCGTCTGAAAATAGGTCACTCCAGACTTACACACAAATATCTCCTGAAAGGGGAAAATCCCCCAATATGCCAAGCATGCAATGTACCCATCACTGTTCAGCATATCCTGCTGAACTGTAAAAGGGTACAAGAAAATAGAAGAAAGTACTTGAAAAACAGTATCATGTTGTTCGAAACTATTCCAAAGAAAGATATCTTCATGTTTTTGAAAGAGACAAGTCTCCTTGATTGTATATAAAATATTTGAAAACATTGAAAAGAATTGACTGAAATAAATCTACGAAAGTGAAAAGCTAAATCATTGATAGTCCCTATATACCCTCAGGGTCCCCAAGGACGTTAAACAACAAACAAACAAACAAAGCCTGTTATCTTATTCATCATACATTATTTATACTTTGCTTTGTTGGCTCTGTCTTTAAAAAGGACTTGGAATAACAGAATTCAGTACCGTCAACATACCAATAGGAATCCGTCTAGGACTGTCATTTATTTAATTATCTCACCCCAGGTATTTTCTTCTTATAGACACTGGGAACTCGTACTCAACGCCCATGGAGTATTGTAAAAAAATACTCAATGGAGATGATGTCACAAATGTGAGCCGATTAGTCAGAAATAGGAATGAGATAAAATCTGAACTGCACTTGATCCATCGCAACCGAAAATATGCCATTCCTTTTGGTTTGCTATGTAGTCTCACTCGGCTTTGCCTCATGAGATTACACCGCAACCAGGACTCGTGGCTTATTTTCAGTTGCTATTGATCTCGATGCAGTTCCTTCTTATTATGTATATTCTCGGCTCCATACCGCTGAGTCATTTATTGACTTAGATTGATTCGATTTACACGCAATGCCAAAGGAGGGAGAGCAGGCAAATCAACTCAATAAACCCATCAGGAACTTGTAACGTGATTAAGAACTATACTCTCCATCGTTCTGATACAATCATATATTCACAGAAACTTTCCAATTCAACTCTTTTTTTTATCAAGCAAATTTAGCAACATTCAGTAATTATATAGAACGTCCTGACCATGCTGTACAAGTCACAGAATGAGATGGTAATTTACGGTTTGTACGGACCGAGGCATTTATGCCGAGTAAATACGGCATGGGTATATAGTAATCACCAATATTTCAGGCGGTCTTCCTTACAGGCACAAGAATAACATAAACTGATTAAATGTTTGTGTTCACTGAATCGCCATTAGTGAAATGAAGTCACTTAAGTTTGTAAAAGAAATATCTGAACTCGGTATACTATCTATATAACGCAACAAATTACGCAGAATCACGTTTTAGTATGTTTTTTCCTCCACATAAATCATAGAATGAAGTGGAAGCAAATACAACAGTGATCCCCTGCGTTTTAAGATGTCACATTGTTAGTAGATTTCGTTTTTGAAGTTTTTGTCCTAAGTACGTAATATAATTGCCCTGTTTGGTCATCGTCTGTGACATTGGCAGACCTAAGGAGGCGTATCGTAATTTCCACGATATTAATTCTGAAATCATACAACAAACTGGTGGGTAACGCAAGCAATGACAATACCTCCCCACAACAGCAACAAAGATAGTAACATCAGCAAGATAAAAATCCCATTTCCTCAGCTTTTTTTATTTTTTTTATTTTTTTTATTCAAGAGAAAACGGATTCAATACAATCATCCTACTGGAGGTTCTTCCTTGGATCCTACCCCTAATAAAAAACGCAATAGGCTTAACATGGGAATTGTTTATGTCACTGGGTGTGACATAAAGTGTTGTTTATGCCACTACTTTCTAATACTGAAAAAAATGTAGAAATGGGGTAGGATAAAATCTAGACGCCACTATTTTGAGTTTGAGTTTACTTATGTCACTCATTTTATTGGCTCCATAATGTCTCTTTATAGTATCAGTCCAACAAGTGCAGACATACATGACACGTAGACTGACAGGTGTACGGTAAAGACAAAGACAGGGATCACAGCTGTCATAATTTCTGAATAATGTCAATTTTTAAATGCACTGTAAGTTGTTATAACCTAGATCTCATAAGTAATGTCTCATAGCAAGCCATATGACTCTGCGGTGTTCCATGTATCATAAAGTGTTCCTTTTAGTATTTCTTCTTAGTGTAGTACTTCTTCTTTTACGCATTGCCTATTTGAAGTGGTCCATATAATGATCATCATAATAGATGTTTTATTTTGTGGGGTTTTCTTGCTATAGAGCTGTTATTGCCACGTCGTAATAATCTTCATCACTATAGAGATACTGAGTGGGGATGAACAAACAGGATTTGGAAATTCCCCATCTTCCTCTGACCTCACTGGCATCTGCAACACATACAAAAATACACATTTGGGAAAGTAGGAAGGGTGAGACGAAAAATATTCGCCATTCCTAGATGTGAAGTCATCCTATTAAGTTGTATATGTGATGTCATGTATTTGCTTTTCATTCAGAGATGTCTCGTAGTTGGTATATAGGGGACAGAGCCATTGTTAGTTCATAAAGCAGTCACCAGGTGGCTAGCAGTATGGCAGGCCCATTGGGGGGACAGATCTATATTCTGGCTCTTTGTTCTTACAAAATTCAACTGCCTTTCAATGCTTTACCAAGGTTCTCTTGACTCTCTACACCCATCCTAGAGCAGGATGACATAATGATTAAACCCAAGACATGATGTTTTTCACATGGAACACTTTATAAACATATACATGTGAGCAAGGCTAGAATTGTGACAATCCCCAATTATCACTCACTTCTTTTGCACCTCCATTAGTGAAGAACACCTACTTTTTCACCTCCATTAGTGAAGAACACCTACTTATGCACCTCCATTAGTGAAGAACACCTACTCGGGGGGCGTCATGGCAGCCCCCATGACTCATAGGCTATATGCCATATAGAGGACGATAACAAAGAGAGAATAGTCATATTGGAGAAGTTAACTACAAACCAAACACAGATCCGGATGTTTCATTGATTGTGACAACTGGTTTTATGAACCTTCAGTACTGTAGGTTTCGGCGGGGTGTGGCCTTGACATGGCTATGTGTATAATGAAGAGAGCTCGCCCCCTTTTATTATCCACCTAATACAAAGTGTCCATAGAAAACAGCGTGTATCTACATACCCAGAGCATACGGATATGTTGTTTATCCAACCCCTAATAAAAAACGCCATAGGCTTAACATGGGATTTCTTTATGTCACGGAGGTAACAAAGAGAGAATAGTCATGTCGGGGAGTAGGGAAAGTGTGGGAAGGCACCCGAGTGAGACACCCATCGTGTTGTTATTGTCACAGGAGGTGCCTTCGTCATCTCGACTCGTGACATCAGATCTCTTGTCCTGACGTGTCTTTCCTTTTTTTTTTTTTTTTTCATATAGATTTATTTTCGACTATTTCTTTGACCCAGTATATAGACGTTTTACAAAGTAATTGTCACACGACTATTTACAATCAAGAATTTAGGTACAATCGGCAGACCATCATTGTCTTTAGAATTTTATCATGTCTTTTATTTTACATTTGCTTAAACTAAGAAAGAAATTGATGAGTGTTTGGTCTGTATCCTCGTTCGCCATCAAGTTTGGAGTGCACAGTAATATGAACGAGGCGATAGCCAAGTGAATATTCTGAAGCACTCCAAACGAGATGGCGAATAGGCACTCAGACCAAGCACGAATATGTTTCTGATTTTATCTTAGCCTGGAAATATCTATCTCTTTATCACCCGTCGAGAACGAGTTACCGTACTCGCAAGTCCGTTGAGAACGAGTTCGTAATGCTAAGCCTATGGACGTTTACACCAGGCTAAGATAAATATCCGTTTCACATATAGTCTTTAGTTTCTCATTTAAATCCTCTAGTTAATACAACCTTTTTCATATTTGATTTTAGTGATCTTTCTATTATTGCTTAATGATATAGTTGTCAAGTGTTATTGTTTGAGTACACCACTTTTCTCCTTCATCCCCAGCAAGGGTAAATTTGCTGCTTTATCAAAGGCCAATCCTTCTCTTACAATGTCTATGTGGTGTGGGAACTAGAATAATTCTCTCCTCGGTGAATATGTGGGGGTGAGGTTTCTACCTAAATATATCTCATAGATTCGATCACCCTCAAAGGCCAATCATTCTCATAGTCATACCATGTCTTTGTGGTGTTGGAAGTAAAAGAACTTTCACCTCGGTGAATATGTAGGGGTGAGATTTCTACCTGAAATCATCACAGATTCGATCACCTTCAAACGCAAAGTAAGTTTAATAGAACATATAGGCCGTTAAACTACCCAAACAACCAAAGTTTGAGTACAGCACCAATCCTCAGTAAAACGCGCGCACACAAAAGCAACAGTGAGTTCTAAGCATGTGTGATTCCTATTGCCAATTGTGCGGTTTCCCACAGAAGAGAACTGGAACTTTTCATGGGTTTTCCCACTCGACACCCAGTCAGAATGTAGCGAACAGGGTTGAATAATCAAGAGATCCGCTTATTGAGTGGTATTTTTCAACCCGCTAGGTGATAAGTACCAACCTGTTGCGTGAGAACTACTTATGTCTAAATCAACACAGTCACGAATGAGTGAATGAGTTACAATACACACAGAACAAGTATATATTATTATTATTATTATTATTATTATTATTATTATTATTATTATTATTATTATTATTATTATTATTATTATTATTATTATTATTATTATTATTATTAATATTATTATTATTATTATTTATTTATTTATTTATTTAACAAAATTCGCCAAATTTAAACCACTTTGCTTCTTTCGGTCAATATGTAACAATACTATTTCTCTGTGCTATATTTCAGTTTCTTCTTTGGTAATTTGCTTAATTCTTAGTCTTTTGATATCTGTTTAAATTCTTTCTTTGTTGTTGATTTTAAAAGTTTATAGCTCTGATCTTTGAGGTTTATAAATAATGGCTTACAAGTGTATCTTGAGTATCATTCTGAAATTCTTTTAATGAAGCTTCGAGGGTACTACCTTTCTTTGTATCTGAGTATTTTTTAATTAACAAAGTGCCCATTTGTTCCACCTCAGTGTGACACTCGTAGACGGGAGGCGCCTATTGGCTGTCAGCCAGTAACAAAGTCACGTGTTTTCACATGTTTCTACAGGGTACACAGTCATGGGTTTTCCATCAGCAGTGAGTGGGCTATGACTGGCATCATTCACCTAACTAAAAATACTGCGTGAAGTACTGTAACTTCATCTCACCCCTGGTTTCCCCCCCCCCCCCCCCATAGACTTAACATTGGGAACTCGTACTCAACGCCCATGGAGTATTTAGAAAAAAATACTCAATAGGGGATTATGTCACAAATGTTAGCCCATTAGTCAATGTGAAGGGTGAGATAAATTCAGAAACCTATTCGAGTTTACGGTCAGAGCTTGATCTCAGCGCATTTGAATCGCTACATAATTCACACCGCTTTGCTTTGCTATTCAAATTCGATGGGATACAAGCTCTGCCTGTAAACCTTCATGAGTTTCCTCTATAGTATGACAGTTTTAAGTTAAAATGGATAATTGTCGGAATAATAGTTCTCTATATTTTCAGGTGTTTTTTTTTTAGTTTTCTGCTTTCCCTTGCTACTTGACCTGTTCACTTTGGAAGCATGGTCTGTTTACATACCACATTACCTCGCAATGGACCATGCTTCGATGACTGAGTAGACTGAGTCCAACTTTTGATTGTTGTTATTTTATTTTATTTTTTTTAATCATCCCATCCCCAAAAAGTGATAACATCACATGCCTTGACCTAGCCAAATTAATTAAGATGCCTGAAGAGTCTGAACCGGATGAAACCTTGACTTATTCCCCACCAACACTGTTAAATTTAACAGTATTCCACCAAGAAATCTGCTTGGTTCAAAAATCCCCAACATTGTACTGTGTTGGAGAGTGAGAACACGGTGACAGCCGGTTCCCAAGGTGGCGGCGATTGTTGTTACATAGGTAACGATTGTTAGCCTGGAGATATCATAGCAACCTGGTTCAAAAGTGACAGGAAGTTGTCATTATCAAGGTAGCATCGGCTTATTACAGAGGTGTTATAGCCACGTCTTACTAACTTTTGATTGTTGGAGGTGGAGGTTTCCCTGTACACTTGTGCTCAGGCTTATATTTCATAAAGTTGTGTCTATAACCTCTTGGGAATATATGTTAGTTTGTACAGTATTTCATAGGTACATAAACCATATTGAGGTATCCCATAATTCAGTGTGTTTACAGGATCCGATGTTAGCTGGTTCTCGTCGTTGTACAGTGACAGACCCTTAACCCATATCCAACAATTAATGTGGTTAATCGGTTTATAAATACACTTTACTATATACCCATGCCGTTTATACTGTAAATACGCACCATTTTGTCATATAACGTAAAAATACTGTACGGACCACTGGTCCGTACATTAAAATACGGACCACCTTGCCATACACGTTTATTAAGATATTGGTTGTTAAGCTAAATGAATCTCGGGTATATAGTAAATATATAACGTCCAACCATGCTTACAAGCCACAGAACTCGATGATAATTTACCGATTGTACAGAACTCAGCGTAAACGCCTCGGTCCGTACAAACCGTAAATTAGCATCTCGTTCTGTGACTTGTACAGCATGGTCAGGACGTTCTATATAAGTATCTTCAAATCGGAAATCCTATGCTAGAAATTGAATTTTTCAATACATCTAAATATACATGCGAAATTATATTCAGTTTCTCCAATTAAGAACTCGAAAACGGTGGTTCATCGGGGACAGGCGGCTGAGGTGCGGCCAGCCAGTCGAGAGCGGATCCTTTCTTTTCTTACCCAGGGCGATATTAGGGAGTTTAGTAATATCTGGAGGTTATAGGTATTTAAGTGAGTTTATTGTAGTTGTAGCCACGTTAAAGCTATGTGGTGAGCTCAGAATAAAACAAACACAGAAACCGACCAGTGAGTTTTCTTTAAGCTACATTATGCTTTTATATTGTGGTTCTTGATGAAATGCTTAATAGATATATTTATGTAACCGGATTTTGCTTGAAAAAAAAACATTGCTTCTGAAAACAAAAACTAGGTAGGGGGGAAACTGGAGTTAAGGATAATACTAATATGGAATAAAATTAATATTCAAAGCTCTAATTAACTCCATCGTGGCATCTGAAAAACTCACTTTTATGAAAAATGCCTTCGTTAAGAAAAAAAAAATCTGTTTTTTTTTTTCTAGCAACCGCTTAAAACTGACAGGAAACTGTCATTTTCAAGGTAGCATCGGCTTGCCATAGAGGTGTTTTTGCCACGTCTTCTCATCCTCTGATTAGATACAGACCAGAAGCTGCGCGTCTCGGGTGATGTCAGCTCGAACGCTGATGTCAGCGCTCATGACGTCAGCGTTCATGACGTCAGCCGTGGCTATGCTGCGTCAAATCAGCCAAAATAGAGTAAGAGGCCATCAATAAAGTATGTACGCAAAAATTCCGAAAATTTTATAATTGCCTATGAAAATTTTGACACCCCCCACCCCACCCAACCCCACACCACTCTCAATCTTGTACGCAATAGAACAAAGAAAGAGCGTATTCAACAGAGATAGCAATTTTCCTCTTTTCCTAGGGAATCCTTGTTTTATTTTGAGTTTATTATATTCCTTTTTCTTGTATAAAACAGAGAGAGAAAAAATTGGGCCTCATTTACACCAATAACCAGTAGTTCAGACTTCCTCGACACACCCCAGGCATTCCATAGCCAACAGCGATGTGTTTTGCATGTTTTCTCAGTCTCTCTGAGGCAGAAACTTTCGCATCAAAGTACCCATAGCTGTCCAGCATGTCCTGCTGAACTGTCTAAGCGTACAAGAAAATTTGAAAAACAGTTACAACATGAAAATGCTGTTTGTAACTATTCCAAAGAAAGATATCATGTTTTTGAAAAAGACAAATCTCCTTGATTGTATATAAGATATTTGAAAACATTGAAAAGAATTGACTGAAGTAAGTCTACAATAGTGAAAAGTTTAAATCATTGATGGTCCCTATATACCCACAGGATCCCCTGGGACGTTAAACCAAAAACAAACAAATTTACATAAAAAGATATCTCCTCTTTTTCTCATGACCCCAACTGTCAACCCTGATGCAAAATTTCCAGAAAATTTTGAACCACACCCTGGTGCGTACATACTTTATGGAATGCCCCTTAGAATAAATACACAACATTGACTGGTTCCAGATACAAGTGGCCAGACAACTCTGAGGAGTAGAAGCACAATTATATCCGAGTGTATGCAGGTAGTCAACTACGAGGAGCATACAACCACTTTTATCTGAAACCAGTCCATATTATATTCATTATCCACCTTTTCTGGAGAAGTGGCGTATCGATATCGGTTTGCTTTAGTGATGCACTATTTTTCCGTATGCACCATTTTTCTGTATGCGCCACTCGAGCATACAAGATATCTGTATGCTCTGGGTATGTCCATACACACTCCCCATGTGTTTTCTATGGACACTTTGTATTAAGTGGATATATCTGTATGCTCCGGTTATGGTGATTCACACTCCCTATGTGTTTTCTATGGACACTTTGTATTAAGTGGATATATGTGTATGCTCCGGATATGGTGATACACACTCCGTTTATGTGTTTTCTACGGACACTTTGTATTAGGTGGATATATCTGTATGCTCTGGGTATGGTGCTACACACTCCCTGTGTTTTCTATGGACACTTTGTATTAAGTGGACAGATCTGTATGCTCCGGGTATGGTGATACACACCCCCTATGTGTTTTCTATGGACACTTTGTATTAAGTGGATATATCTGTATGCTCCGGGTATGGTGATACACACTCCCTATGTGTTTTCTACGGACACTTTGTATGAAGTGAATATATCTGTATGCTCTGGGTATATCCGTACACACTCCCTGTGTTTTCTATGGACACTTTGTA
Organism: Alentia gelatinosa; assembly: GCA_950022655.1. Classification (NCBI taxonomy): domain Eukaryota; kingdom Metazoa; phylum Annelida; class Polychaeta; order Phyllodocida; family Polynoidae; genus Alentia; species Alentia gelatinosa. The sequence continues at coordinate 11,601,335 of OX465585.1, forward strand.
TTAAGTGGATATATCTGTATGCTCCGGGTATGGTGATACACACTCCCTATGTGTTTTCTACGGACACTTTGTATTAGGTGGACATATCTGTATGCTCTGGGTATATCCGTACACACTCCCTATGTGTTTTCTATGGACACTTTGTATTAAGTGGATATATCTGTATGCTCTGGGTATGGTAATACACACTCCCTATGTGTTTTCTACGGACACTTTGTATTTAGCGGATAATAAATAGAGTGGGTTAGACAGTGACAGAGCAAAGCCCCAAACACCTTCACTGGTGAGCCGAGACTCGCAGGATGAAAGCTGAGTTCTCCATTTTTTTTATCAGCCAAGTGACGTGTTAATGTAAAATATTGCATTTGGCGATCTCGACTGTTCCTCGTTGTCAGTGGAGACTGGGACGAGGTAAAAACGTGTGGCACGTGGTTGACGGGGTTGTGTTGAGGTCTGGCTGCAGTGATGGGTGGAGGTGGTAATGATGTCCGTCTTGGGTAATTCTCTGCTGACAAGTGAGACTATCACCTTACATGAGACCCACTCCCACCTGAAAGTGGTCGCTTCAGTAGTTTACTATATACCCATGCCGTATATATACTGGAAATACGCATTGTATCGCCATATAACGTGAAAATACGTCCAGGAAAGTGGTCCGTACAAGTCACAGAACGAGATGGTAATTTACGGTTTATACGGAACGAGGCATTTATGCCAAGTTCCGTACAAACCGTAAATTATCATCGAGTTCTGTGACTTGTCGAAATGGTTGGGCGTTATATATTTACTATATACCCCAAAAAATCTTTAAAATCATTAATTTAATTTTTAACAACCGATATGTTAATAAACGTGTTTGGCAAGGTGGTCCATATTTTATTGTACGGACCAGTGGTCCGTACAGTATTTTTACGTTATATGTCAAAACGGTACGTATTTACAGTAAATACGGCATGGGTATATAGTTATTTGCCATACGGAACGCCGAAACAATGCGTACATCAGTATATACGGCTTGAGTAGGCCTATATAGTAAAGTAGTTTACTATATACCCATGCCGTATTTTCTATATATATACTGTAAATACGCATTGTATCGCCATATAACGTGAAAATACGTCCAGGAAAGTGTTCCGTATTTTGCCGTACGGAACGCCGAAACAATGCGCACATCAGTATATACGGCTTGAGTATATAGTAAAGTAGTTTACTATATACCCATGCCGTATTTTTTATATATACTGTAAATACGCTCTGTATCGCCAAATAACGTGAAAATACGTCCAGGAAAGTGGTCCGTATTTTCCCGTACGGAACGCCGAAACAATGCGTACATCAGTATATACGGCTTGAGAAGGCCTATATAGTAAAGTAGTTTACTATATACCCATGCCGTATTTTCTATATATATACTGTAAATACGCATTGTATCGCCATATAACGTGAAAATACGTCCAGGAAAGTGGTCCGTATTTTGCCGTACGGAACGCCGAAATAATGCGTACATCAGTATATACGGTATGAGTATATAGTAAAGTAGTTTACTATATACCCATGCCGTATTTTTTATATATACTGTAAATACGCTCTGTATCGCCAAATAATGTGAAAATACGTCCAGGAAAGTGTTCCGTATTTTGCCGTACGGAACGCCGAAATAATGCGTACATCAGTATATATGGCATGAGTATATAGTAAAGTAGGTTACTATATACCCATGCCGTATATACTGTAAATATGCAGTCATATAACGTGAAAATCCGTACGGAACATTGTTCCGTGTTTTGCCATACGGAATTATATAGAACTGCATCGAGAATCGTATAAATACACACTACTCCACGAGTTTGGATGGGCCGCAATCGTCAGCCTATCCAAACTTCGCAAATCCAGTTGGTAAATAACGTATGACGTCATCTTATAGATGTTGGTCAACTTTATTCAACACTTATGGGCGACCTTATGGACAGCTAATATTGTCTTAGCAAATAGACTAAAATATTATTATATACCAGTGTGCGAATGTCTGAAATACTGCCCGCTGCTAGAGGTGCAGTATAATAATGTTCATGCCCACTGTGACTGTGACTTGATAAGTCATTAAAATTGCGTTTTTGCATTGATTTGAGGTATATAATAATAAGCAAACGTCCTTACTGTGGACGAAACGGTTTTCATTCTCGCCCAGTCATCGATTTCATACTGCCTTCTGCCTATGGCTTCAGGCCGTTTGAAATCAATGACTGACCTCGAACAGGAACCGTTTCGTCCAAAGTCAGGACGTTTCCTGATATTATCAAACGATAACCCTTGTACGAGGTACAGAAGAAGGTCTTCATTAGATTATTAAACAGGCCCCAGGTCTCCTGTGTGATGTCCGCGTCAGGCGTCGAGCCTCCCACACAAGAAAGGCGCGTGGGGTTTCTATTTTAGGCGGGCGACTGTACTCAAAGAAATGCTGCAGGAAGAAATCCGCGAGATGCAAATAATAGTAGCGGCATGGTGCCAACATAAACCCACCACCCCACAGCTCCCCACAGCTTCATAGGGAGCCCGCCTAGACATACCTACATCAGTCATACTCACAATATTCAGTATGCCGTCATAGTGAGCCCGCCTAGACATACCTACAACAGCCATACTTACGATATAGAGAATGACAATATAGTGAGCCCACCTAGACATACCTACAACAGTCATACTCACGATATATAGTATGCCATCTTAGTGAGCCCACCTAGACATACCTACAACAGCCATACTCACGATATACAGTATGCCATTATAGTGAGCCCGCCTAGACATACCTACAACAGCCATACTTACGATATACAGTATGCCGTTATAGTGAGCCCACCTAGACATACCTACATCAGTCATACTCACGATATACAGTATGCCATCATAGTGAGCCCACCTAGACATACCTACAACAGCCATACTCACGATATTCAGTATGCCATTATAGTGAGCCCGTCTAGACATACCTACAACAGCCATACTCACGATAAACAGGATGCCATTATAGTCAGCCCGCCTAGACATACCTACAACAGCTATACTCACGATATACAGTATGCCATTATAGTCAGCCCACCTAGACATACCTACAACAGCCATACTCATGATGTACAGTATGCCATCATAGTGAGCCCACCTAGACATACCTACATCAGTCATACTAACGATATTCAGTATGCCATCATAGTCAACCCGCCTAGACATACCTACAACAGCCATACTTACAATATTCAGCCCGCCTAGACATACCTACAACATCCATACTCACGATATCCAGTATGTTGTCATAGTGAGCCCGCCTAGACATACCTACAACAGCCATAGTCACGATATACAGTATGCCGTCAAAGTGAGCCCACATAGACATACCTGCAACAGCCATAGTCACGATATACAGTATGCCATCATAGTGAGCCCGCCTAGACATACCTGCAACAGCCATAGTCACGATATACAGTATGCCGTCATAGTGAGCCCACATAGACATACCTGCAACAGCCATACTCACGATATACAGTATGCCGTCATAGTGAGCCCACATAGACATACCTACAACAGCCATACTCACGATATCCTAGATCACTTCTTATGGCCATACAAATGTGACTTGTAGTGTTAGGTGCTCAGTAATATAGAGAAACTATTCCTGTGGAGTAATTTTCAGCCACTTTTCTCCTTCACCCCCAGCAGTGGTAGATTTACTGCTATATCAAAGGCCAATTCTTCTCATACCATGTCTATGTGGTGTGGGAAGTAAAAGAACTGTTACCTCGGTAAATGTGTAGGGGTGAGATTTCTACCTGAATTCTTTACATAGATTCGATCACCACCCTTGTGGTGTAGAAGAACCTAGAGAAAGTCTGGTGAGAACCTGCAATGGTGAACTGGACGTTAAATCAAACCAACAAATCAAACCAACCAGTTTCCAAACGCATTTCGCCGGAGGTTTAAACCGAGTTCGTAGAACGACCTGACCATGCTGTTCAAGCTTTAACACAAGATGATAATTTACAGTTCGTACTAAGCGAGGCATTTGCACCGAGTTCTGTAAATCACAATCGAGTTGTACAAGCATGGTGGTTGTTCTATATTTACTATATACCCCAAATTAATAAAATAGTTAACTTAATTTGGCCTAACCACTTATTTTTAGTTGACACATGTGGAACAGTTAAATTCCAAATCGTGAAGTCAGTGAACTTGTCGCAGGCAAATTACGTAACCCCTAGGCCCGTGTCGGCGACTGGATTTATCAACATGATGATAAACTATTGGCGAGCAATTTCGGAACATCGAACGACAACTTGTTGTTGACAAAAGAACATCTCAAGGGGGGTGGTCACTAATTGTTGGCTGACCCTTGCCTAGCTGTCCTACATCTACCAACTACGGCCGACTCCGTTAGGATACCTCGCCTGAGACCAAGTACTGTTCCTTAGTCGCCGACAAAGGTACATCAATGTTCCGAAATCGGTAGATGTGTATTGGGCTTAAAGGTACTAAAGAAGAAACCAACAAGTTTTGGTCAAAGTCGTCGTTCTCCACGAGTTTGATGCGGTGTGATATGAACGAGGCGACAGCCGAGTAAATATCGCGTAGCATTCAAACAAGTTGGAGAATGCCTTCTTTGACCAAAACAAGTTGCTTTCTGTATTTATCTCACCCCTGTACACACTAAAAGAATGGACAACACTCAGGATATATGGACCATGGAGAACGGACTGCAATACTTGTAGTAGCATGGAGAACGAGTTCCCAATATTAAGCCTATGGACATTCATTCCAGGGGTGAGATTAATACACAATATTGACTGGTTTCAGATACAAGCGGCCGTATGCTCCGAGGAGTTGACGCGTAGTAATATCCGAGCGTATGCGAGGATATTGCGTAGAGTCAACTCCGAGGAGCATACAAACGCTTTTATCTGAAACCAGTCTATATTGTATTTATTATCCACCTTTTCTGCACAAGTGACATGTCGATATCAGTTCATTTTAATTATGCACTATTTTTCTATACGCACTATTTTTCCGTATGCGCCACCCGGAGCATACAACATATCCGTATGCGCCGGGTATGTCCATACAAACTCCCTATGTGTTTTCTATGGACACTTTGTATTAAGTGGATAATAAATCCATGTTCCAGAATCGTACAGGGGGTAATGGTCTTAAGGCTGTACAGCTTGTATGTAGGGCTATGTGTCCTCTGCCACTCCTTTCTCATAGGCCCTATTGAGGTATCCCATAATTCAGTCTGTTTTACAAGTTCCGGTGTTCGCTGGTTGCTGATATTCAATGGTGATAGACCCTTGAACCGTAACCCACAATTCTCCAGTTTAAAGGTTTTTTTTAATAAATATTCAAATTAGAAATCCGATGTCAGAAATCGAAATTTCAGCTATTTCTACAAATTAATCCGAAATTATATTCAGGTTCTCCAAATATAAATTGGAAAACTATAGTTCATGTGGTCATGGTCTCCCCAGTCAGTCGCGAGCGGAACTTGTATTTACCCTGGGCGATAATAGGGAGTTTAGTAACCTCTGGAGGGCGTATGGGATTCCTCCACCGGCAGGGGACCCGCTGTATATCCAATCATTGAGCACCTCATGATCACCTTCCTCAGACCATGCATGGGCGCAAGGAAGGCTCTCAGAAAGGGAAGGCGACACATACCATAAGGCCCTTTTCCATTGGCCGACAAAAACTGTGTAGATTTTCTGTGTGCTCCTAATAGCCTATTTACATTTTGCGTCAGCCGTGTTAAAGGTCCGTCAGTGGTTCCTGACTGTATATCCGTGATGGCCAATGGAAATGGGCTATTAGGAGAACACTAAAAACATCCACAACGTTTTCGTCGGCCAATGGAAACGGGCCTATAAAAGGACCACCGTGTGGTGGGGTCTATTGTCCTGCCCTGATAGTGTCGCCGCCTGCCACAGCGCGGCGCTGCGTGCGGGGCCTGGGAGACGCGGCGTTCGGCTGTCAGTGAACGCTGTGACGCGCTTCGGGCGTTCTCCGGGCGTTCTCCGGACGACCGGGACGCTGGACCAGACGCTGGACCGGATGTCACTGCCACCAGCGCTGTGCACATGCGCAAGGTGTGCCATGGGAAGTCAGGGAGGCAAGGGAAGTCATAGGAGATGGCAGAGTGAGGCAAGGGAAGTCACACAAAATTTGTGTGAAATTTTCTGTGCCGTCGGACTGGCGTTCTAGGAACGTAAAAGAAAAGGAACCAATAGGAAAGAAGATTGCAACTTTAGAGTCTTCCCTGCGGGAAACCTAGCCTGGGAATTCTGTAGTGGTTGCGTTACACGTAAGACAACAGCCCCGTCTAACCTCCACAAGGTCAGAGGATATAGCAGAGTGAGGCAAGGGAAGTCACAGGAGATAGGACAGGAGGCAAGAGAAGGCACAGGAGATAGAATGGGGAGGCAAGGGAAGTCACAGGAAATAGCAGAATGAGGCAAGGGAAGTCACAAGAGATTAAAGAAGCAAGGGAAGTCACAGACGATAGCAAGGTAGTCAAGAGAAGTCACGGGAGATAAGAGAGTGGGGCAAGGGAAGTCACAGGAGATAAAACGGGGAGGCAAGGGAAGTCACAGGAGACAGGAGAGTGGGGCAAGGGAAGTCACAGGAGATGGAACAGAGGCAAGAGAAGGCACAGGAGATAAAACGGGGAGGCAAGGGAAGTCACAGGAGATAGTAGTGTGAGGCAAGGGAAGTCACAGGGGTTAGCAAGGTGAGGCGTATTGTTCGGCAACTCATGGCACAACAAGCGACAAAAGACCATGGACCGATCTCGCAAGAACAAAACTGTGTAACATTATCAGCTCTAGTGTTATTTCCCATCCGAAGGCGACCGTCGCACAGTTGTAGGTAGGTTCTTCTGGGGATGCACCAAGCTAGTAGCGATCTCCGGAATCGCCAACATAAAATAGAACGTATGTGAGATATTATTTCATAGGAATATCTCCCAACGATAATTTAGTCTCAGAAAGAAGAATCAGATGAAATATGAAATAGTAGCTCACATACTTATATAGAACTGCATCGAAAATCGTATAAATAGACAATACTCCACGAGTTTGCATGCTCCGTAATCGTCATCGAGATGAAGCCGATTGACGATTACGATGTAATCAAACGAGTGGAGTATTGTTTAAGGCCGTGCTCCATTGTGCCGATCCACTGGAGATTGATGGTCGTCGAGCAATCTTAACCCTATCTCCTCCCGTTCTCCGATAGTTCTTGCCCTTGATTCTTCCCTTGATCTTACTTTGGCTACTGTATTGATTCTTTGTATGAGATTCTTTCAAGGGTAGCGCTTGAAAGGTGAAGATTTATGTCAACAGGAGTAAATCGACGCTATGATAAATCTCTTTTTTGTTTGTTTGTCAAATTTATATTAAGTTATATCATGTAAATCCATTGAGCCTAACAATAAAAAGATTAATGTACTTTCAGAAAGAAAATGCATTTCCTTCGTGACTCGCATTTTAATTGTTTGTAGAGGAATGTGTGCTTTAGAGAGGAGGAGGCATGGAAGGGAAATTATCATTCTGAGTCACATTCTCGTGCTTAATCCATGCTAGGTGTGTCTTTGTTTATCTTACTATCACACACCTGTATGATTCATGTGGCGATCTACAAAGTTATGAAAACTGTTCTCGTGTCCAACCTACCTGTAGACTGTGCTCACAGTTTTTAAAATTTATATTCTGGAGGTTCTGTAGGTTCAATCAGTGCCTATTTCCACCGTGCTCCAGGTAGGAAATCTACAAACACGACTGTTACTCGGTTTAAATTTTTTTTTAAATTATTATAAGTGGTAGATTTACTGCTATATCAAAGGCCAATCCTTCTCATGCCATGTCTATGTGGTGTGGGAAGTAAAAGAGCTCTCACCTCAGTAAATGTGTAGGGGTGAGATTTCCACCTGAATTCATCACATAGATTCGATCACCACCCTCGTGGTGTAAAAGAACCTTGAGAAAGTCTGGTAAGGATATATAATGGTTGACTGGACGCTAAATCAAACTAAACAAACAAACAAAAGTTGACACAGTATTAGTGGTCCATAAGGTCACCCATAAGTGTTGAATAGATTTGACCCACATCGTCCCTGGGTCTCTATGGCGTACAGATAAGGGTCTACATGTACGATCATAGATTATTAAACAGGCCCCTGGGATAGACCAGGAAGGGGTGGAGCTACGTGGATCCCTTGTCGTAGGTGAACTATCTGGACCGTGTCTAAGGCACACCATGGTCTCATGGCTCGAGACACAACAGTGTCATGTCCATTGACTGTGAGAGGTGTGGCTCTGTGGGCTTATCGCTGTTGGCTCTTTTTTATTTGTTATTTTTTTATTGTTATTATTATTATATTTTTTTTTTTGAATGGCTGGGCGTGGTGGTCACGGTATATCTATAATGAGGGGATCATGCCTTCACTTCACACCTCCAGGTATCGTGACGGGTGTCAACCACTGGAGGATGACCTTTTATTTATCTACCTAATACATAGTGTCCATAGAAAACATGTGGGCAGCGTGTATTACCATATACGGACCATACAGATATATCCACTTAATACAACGTGTCCATAGAAAACATGTGGGTAGCGTGTATCTGCATACTGGGAGCATACAGATATATCTACCTAATACAAAGTATCCATAGAAAACACATAGGGAGTGTGTATTACCATACCCAGAGCATACAGATATATCCACCTAATACAAAGTATCCATAGAAAACACATAGGGAGTGTGTATCTACATACCCAGAGCATACAGATATATCTACCTAATACAAAGTGCCCATAGAAAACACATAGAGAGTATGTGTCTACACACCCGGAGCATACAGATCTGTTGTATGCTCCGGGAGGCACATACGGAAAAATAGTGCATACGGAAAAATAGTGTATGGTTTTTTCCTTCATAGACTTAACATCGGGAACTCGTACGCCCATGTAGTATTTGAAAAAAACAATGGGGGATTATTTTACAAATCTTAGTCAATTAGTCAGTGATAGGGGTGGGATAAAATCTGAACCGCACTCGAACCATAGCCACTGAAAATATTCCATTCATTTTGATTTACTACGTAATCAAAACTCATAGCATATATTCCACCCCTCTCATAAGATCTCACACTCTCTAAGTAGTATTCTTTGCAAGGTTCTCACTACGCTCTATGGGAGAAGAATTCTTAATGAACTAAGCTTAGAGCATTGAGAATCCACTGGCACACAGTATTCCCGCTTGGTGACATCATGAGATTATAGGAATCTTTGGGTTGCATTGATGTACGTCTTTAGCACGGGAGGCAGGCCAGTGGATTTTCAAGGCTCTAAGCCTAGTCTATTAAGAATTATTCTCCTATAGAGCGTAGTGAGAGTACAGAATACCACTTAGAGAGTGTGAGATCTCATGAGAGGGGTGCACAGTGAGAACCTTGTACAGAATACCACTTAGAGAGTGTGAGATCTTATGAGAGGGGTGCACAGTGAGAACCTTGTACAGAATAACACTTAGAGAGTGTGAGATCTTATGAGAGGGGTGCACAGTGAGAACCTTGTACAGAATACCACTTAGAGAGTGTGAGATCTTATGAGAGGGGTGCACAGTGAGAATCTTGTACAGAATACCACTTAGAGAGTGTGAGATCTTATGAGAGGGGTGCACAGTGAGAATCTTGTACAGAATACCACTTAGATGTAAGACGAGGCTAAGTCTGTCCCCTAGCTTGATGCTACCTTGAATAACAGTTAAGAACTGTACCTAACCACCGTAACCATGTACACTGGTGGGTGTGACATCATGAATTGATGTCATCCCTGGTCCCCTGTGGTTGCTTAGCAGGAAGCACGGCAACCCTATGTCTTACCAACAAATATTTGGATTTAGACAGTGAAGGACACCCCAAAAGGGTGATCCTGTAGAGATATTCTCTGGGAAAAGGGGATTTATGTAAATGAGGTCAAGGTTTCGCCAGGATCGGCTCTTCAGGCATCTTAGGAAAGCTTTTAGGGGGTTGACAAGGTGATCAAGACATCTTGAAAAAAAAAAAAAAACAGAATACCACTTAGAGAGGGTGAGATCTTATGAGAGGGATGTATATAATCAGTATCTAAGGATCTTAGATTTGTTAATTTTTTTTTTTTTTTATCTAAAATGTATCTTATTTGTTTAGTATCTAAGGATCTTGATGCAGTTTCTTACTACCACCACGCTCCGGTTGGCTCACCTCTAAGTTTACATCTGTGTATACTCCATCCCTGGACCTTTCCCGGGGTGTGGGAGTGGAGGGCAATTTCAGGCCCCACCCCGTTCGCACTCTGTCACACCAGTTAAATCATAGACCATGGGACAGGGGGAGGTACCGTTACTGTTGTTACTCACCCACTTATATGTCAGTGGAGTTCCATACTTACTTTGATCGCATGTCTTAAATCATTCAAGGCTAAGTTGGTGTTAATGACATTAGTTTAGGGGCCAACCATAATAAGATAACATGTATATATCATACTATAGGGGACAGAGCCATTGTTAGTTCATGAAGCAGTCACTAGGTGGTCGGAGGACGAACCTGTATTCTGCAATTTCTGGCTCTTTGTTCTTATGAAATTCAGCTGCCTTCCAATGTTTTACCAAGGTTCCTCTGACTCTCTACACCGATCCTAGAGTTGGAAGATATAATGCTAAAACCCAGGACATGATGTCTTTTACATGGAACACTTTATTTACATATGTGAGCAAGGCAAGAAAAGTGACATTTCCCAATTATCACTCACTTCTTTTGCACCTCCAATGAAGAACAGCTACTTTTTCACCTCCTTTAGTGAAGAACACCTACTCGGGGGGCGTCATGGCGGCGCCCATGGATCATGGGCTATATGCTGTATAGAGGAAACCTTTGAAAGTTTAGAGTCAGAGCTTGTACCCCATCGAGTTTGAATCATGTAGTAATTCACAAGGTGAAGCCGCCTGAATTACGTAGTGATTCAAACGAGATAGGATCAAGCTCTGACTCTAAACCATCGTTTTTTTGTATTCATTATCCATCTTGTCGAATGAATTAAACCGAGAAATTTTTAAAGCATTTTATTTCATTCTGATGAGAACAGATCTTCCATGAAATATGCAGGCAAACGCGAGGAAACAGCTGTACAAATTACCGAATTACATCTATATATAGTATGAAAGGATGAGGTGTGCTGGCTACACAGTTAAGTAGGAAATACAAGATTGTCAATGGTGAAAACGACAGATAATGGCATCATCTGACTCGTGTTTGTTTGTTAGGTGTGGCCAATAGATCCTAGCTCCTGTTTCACCTTGGTCTTGAAGATTTTCTTATTGGGCGCTTTTTGTGTATCCTTACTCAGACTCAATAGGTAAAATAGGCCATTTTACATTTTACATTTAATTGATTTACATAGGGAATGTACTCAAAAATATATATTTTTTTCAATTCTTTTAAAAACAAGGACGGTGACTTATGAGTTTTAAAACTTAAATGTGTAGTACTATACATTACTATAATCAGTGAAAGTTTGAAGAAAATGACTTGGGTTTTAACATGTGAAAAGCAAAATTTCTATATATTCTATTATAAAATCATCATAACATTGCTCTCTAAAGCAAAAACTAGCACGGTGACCCCCGATTTTTAAGTTAGATACGTGTTCTACAACACTTGGAGATCATCATATTCAATTTTCAGTAAAATGACATGGGTTTTAATTTTGCCCGATATGCCTTTAAGTCTATGGGTAAAAATATACCAGGAGTGAGATCAGGAGGAAAGACCTGCTCAACTACTGAGCAGCTCATGTAGGGTCCTGCGAACCCGAGCAGCTCCTCTACTGCTCCGTACCCACAACCACCGCTCAGTCGCCAGCATCCACCTGTGATGAATATCGCAGTGTAGCGTTAATTCCTATTATCGTAAAACGTTATGAGTTTTAATCTTGGCCATCGTATGCCACGACTGGAGTTTGTCATGGTGCCTTCATAAGGCAAAGCCGAATGAAGTCCCGAGCCGAAACTCCAGGAGTGGAATGCGGTGGCCAAGATTAAAACGAATCAGGTTTTGATTTTATCCTACCCCGTCTCCTCGATTTTGGAATATTAGAGGGAAACTATGCTCCGGTGAAAGGAAGTCAAAGTTACGAGGTAAGGCTTGGAAAAATTACTGCCCAAGGCCTTGGCCGCGGGCAGTAATTTTTCCAAGCCTTACAGAGTAATTTTGACTTCCTTTCACTGGTACTTGGTTTCCCTATTCCTATATACCTTCAAATGTGGTTTAATAACGATAATTAGCGTTATTTGCTCATCCACCATCAAACCTGAAGCCAGATCCAACCTTATCGAGTAACTTGACACTTTATGTTTACTCCCCACTGCGCTTTTCATATGAATTTTGTAAGAGACAATCTGATTGGTCTAAATGTCAACCTTGGGTAGTATACGGCAACCTTGGGTAGTATACGGCAACCTTGGGTAGTATCCATAAGTTACTCCACCCCCCAGAACGTGGTGTAAGCATAGAGTGTACAGCCATAGGTATATAGGAATACATGATAACAATTCTGTACGCCACTATTGGCATATAAAACTCTGTATGCCAGTCAGCGTGGCATACAGAAACTCAATGTTAAGCCTATGGGATTTTATATCAGGGGTAGGATAAACATACATGTATAGCCATTTCCGAACACTCTATAATTACATACCGCTGCTGGGGGTGCAGTAATTATGAGTTATGTAGTGAGGGTGATGTTTTCGTCCCAGGCTGATGTTTTCGTCCCGTGTTGACCACGTGATATAAAGAGCTGCGGGACGAAAACATAGCTGTTGCAGTTACTCGATAAGGGTGGCCATTTATCTTGGGATTATCATAGGTAAAGAAATAATCATTTTTATCGATATTTGAAGGTATATAGGAATAGGGAAACCAAGTACCGGTGAGCAAAAGTTCAAGGTTACGAGGTGAGGACCGGAAAAATTACTGCTCCGTACCCACACTCGCCGCCCAGCCGCCAGCGCCCACCTGTGATGGATATCGCAGCGTAGTGTTAATTACAGCCCTGCACTCGTTATCCATTCCCCACCCCAGCACCCCAACACCCCTGTACCCCGTTTTAACCCTAGTCCCCACTCCATGGTACATTTGTATTCACAACTCCTCTCTGTGAGATTAATTCTAATGCCAGTAAGCATTGCTTGTTGCTACTTGTTACTGTGCGATTAGAAAATAAGGCATGGATGCCCGTTTGCCTTTAATTGATGGATCTATGAAATTTTAACATTTTGTTGAAAATAACAAATGCTCCCCCCATGCCCTGCCCCCATAACGCCCCCGCCCCAACTCGTCCCGTCCTGCCAGCGCCACGCCCCCACCTCAGCCCCCCTCCGCCCCGCCCACACACCGCCCCGCCCCGCCCACACACCGCCCCGCCCCGCCCACACACCGCCCCGCCCCGCCCACACACCGCCCCGCCCCGCCCACACACCGCCCCGCCCCGCCCACACACCGCCCCGCCCCTCGTCTCCTCGCCCCGCCCCACCCCCTCCACGTCCCACCCCGCCACGTCCGGCATGGCCCGGCCCGGCCCTGTCCACGCCCCCGCCCCGCCCCGCCCCCGCCACACTACACCCCGTCCCCCGCCCCTCCTACACGCCGCCCCGCCCCGACCTGAGAGCCGCCCAGCTGTGGGTTTCACGGAGGTGTCTGAGAAGGGTTGCTGAGATGTGAGTTCTGTGGCGCCGGGCGGGGGAGGGGTGAGGAGGGGTGGCGGCGGGCGGGGGAGGGGTAGCGGCGGTCGGGAGGGGTGGCGGCGGGCGGGAGGGGTAGCGGCGGGCGGGAGGGGTAGCGGCGGTCGGGAGGGGTGGCGGCGGGCGGGAGGGGTGGCGGCGGGCGGGGGAGGGGTGAGGAGGGGTGGCGGCGGGCGGGAGGGGTGGCGGCGGTCGGGAGGGGAGGAGGGCTGAGGCTGACCGGAGGGTGATCGATTCGCCCCGTCTCCCGTATGTTCAGCACCCGACCCGGGTTCCCGTATAAAACCTTACACTCCGCTTTTTAGAGGACTTCACGGGATATATGCGCTGTATAAGAAACACGCATACCCACAGATAAGATGAAGATAGAATTCACAGCTATACGGAATAGTGGTCATACGAGGTGCATGTATATAGCATTAGGGATTAAGTTGTGCACCTTATCTTCAAATCATCTTGAATTTTTTTTGTAGGCATAGCAACAATTTGGTTCCGACCTGTAGTGTCATTTTCAAGGTAGCATCGGTTGTGTGTAGAAGTGTTCCAGCCACGTATTCTTAACTGAATTTTTTTAACGCTATAGGAACATGATTCAAAATTGACAGGAAACTGTCATATGCAAGGTAGCATCGGCTTGCCATATAGGTGTCATTGCCACGTGGTATCGATCTTTAAAATTATCTTGATATTGATAGCATATATTTAACCTAACTCCACCCAGACATAAAACGTGTGATATCTCATATATCTCAAACATCATTTTTTGAATAATTATAACATGTAATTAATATCCCTGGAAGCAAGGGTACATGCATTGGAATCTGAGGCTTTAGCTCTAACTGCCACTCTAGAAATGTGTGTATATCTACTGCTTAGTGATTTAGATAAACAATGAATAATTGCTAGCAGAAAGCAAATGACATCATCCTGATTTCCCCAAGAATCACAGTGACATATCCCAGCTTTTTAGATATCTGGCCTTTTTGGGGGAAGTTTTCTCCTCTAAACCATATCCAGGTTTGAGAAACTTAGATTACGTTGGATTTCAAAAAGTTAACAAAAATTGTTTTGTCTGAATTTAATTTTTTTTTTTTTTTTTTTTTTTTTAGCAAACTTGTTTTTATTTTTGCCTCATGTTTTATAGGTTTCCAGTACTTTTCATATTTACATAGACATTCAATCATACATGGTGCTTGTGGTTATTGAGCCAAATTTTAGTCCAAGAAGTCCTCTAGAACATATTCAGCTTCTTCTTTTTTTTAATATATTACTGCATAGTCGTAGCACATGATTCTATAGATCGTCCCGATCGTGCTTTACAGGCTACAAAGGAGATTTTTTTTTAAATGTTTATTTCACTTCTTTCAAAATTAAAAGATCTTCAAGTGAAAATACATAAAGCTTGTCACATCATCGCAACATACAAATATACAGTTTTTGAACAGTGTGAATGATATTAATGAGGATGAAGGAAAAAAGTTTTATCGTCTTAATCTAACAAGAACATTCATTTGTCTTTGTAAATGATAATTTAAGGTTTTAATGGTGCGAGGCGTTTACGCCGAGTTCAGTACGAAAATACCGAAATTTGGTCACAAAGAAAAATTGGCCCCCAAAAAAGAGAAATTTTTTAATTCAACAACTATTACCATAGTCAACCGGTACGGATTTTGCCGTACGGAACATGGCATTTTTACCTTATATGGCGAAACGGTGCGTATTTACAGTATATACGTCATGGGTATATGATATCACACAGGATGTGATGATGTCTGGTTATACATAGAACAAGAGGACAGAAACTGCAACTCCCGATCATATAATCATATTAGTTTCTAAAGAGAAAATTCCTAAGTAATTGCGAATATTATATACAACCACCTCCGCCAGTATATGATGACATCAAGATGAAAGAAAATATAATCATCCCGGAAACCCACGAGTTACTGTAAACAAAACTGTGCGGGAGACAATAGTCTAAGGCTTGGTGATGTATATTAGAATTCATAATTCTGACAAAGCTGGAATTGCTTTGAAATAGTTTATTAGAATAGAGTATTTTAGGTTGTATTCATTGTAAGTAAATTTGAGTAAAACGATGAATGATAATGTGATTGATAAAATTTACACAGCTGTAGGATAAAATTGGAAATATATGAGTAATTAATTGATAACACATAAAGAGTGATGTATGTTAAAACTTTAGGTGTAGGTGAGGTAGAGGCATTAACACTTCTACTGCAGTAGAAGTGTTAATGCCTCCTTCTCTAAATACATTTTTTTTTAGTAAATTAAATTCTCTTTGTCCTTGTCTTGCAGTTATACAGGGGTTCTACTGTGGGAGAAAAATAGAGAGAATAGATTTAATAAATTAAATTCTCTTTGTCCTTGTCTTTCAGCTGTACACAGGGTTCTACTGCAGGCGAAAAAAAAGAGAGAATAAATTTAGTAGATTAAATTATCTTGTCTTGCAGCTGTAAACGGGGTTCTATGGCGGGCAAAAAAAGAAATTTAGTAAATTCAATTGTGTTTGTCCTTGTTTTTCAGCTGTCTGTACACACAGTAGAGGTGTAAATGCCTTGTTCTCTAAAAAAAACAACAAAACAATTCTAGTAAATTAAACTCTCTTTGTCCTTGTCCCGTCAGCGGTAAACAGAGTTCTACTGTAGGCCAAAATAAAAATTAAGTAAATTAAATTGCGATTGTTCTTGTCTTTCAGCTGCACATGCAGTAGAGGTGGTAGTGCCTCGTTCTCTAAAAAAAACTTTAAAAAAATAGTAAATTAAATCCTTTATCCTTCTCCTTGCAGCTATACACAGGGTTCTACTGCGGGCGAAAAAAGAGATAGAATAAATTTAGTAAATCAAATTCTCTCTGTCCTTGTCTTTCGGCTGTCTGTACACACGGTAGAGGTGTTAATGCCTCGTTTTCTAAAAAGAAATAAATTTTAAAAAATTCTGTAAATTAAATTCTCTTTCTTCTTGTCCTTGCAGCTATACACAGGGTTCTACTGCAGGCAGAAAAAAAAAGAGAAAAATTTAGTAAACTGAATTGAGTTTGTCATTGTCTGTCAGCCTTACACGCAGTAGAGGTGTTAATGCCTTGTTCTCTAAAAAAAATAATAATGAAAAGATAGTAAATGAAATTCTCTTTGTCCTTGTCCGTTCAGCTGTACACGGGGTTCCACTTGGGGCGAAAAGAAAAGAGAGAATAAATTTAGTAAATAAAATTCTTTTTGTCCTTGTCTTGTAGCTGTAAACGGAGATCTACTGCGGGTGAAAAAAAGTAAATCAGTAAATTCAATTGTGTTTGTCCTTGTCTTTCAGCTGCACATGCAGTAGAGGTGTTAATGCCTCGCTCTCTCTCTAAACAAAAAAAATCCGTAAATTAAATTGTTTGTCCTTGTCCTTTTAGCTGTACACGGGATTCTACTGGGTGCAAAAAAAAATCTGTAAATTAAATTCCCTTTCTCCTTGTCCTTTTAGCTGTACTCAGGGTTCTACTGTGGGCGAAAAAGAAATTAAAAAAAAATAGTAAATTAAATTGTTTCTCCTTGTCCTTTCAGCTATACACGGGGTTCTACTGCGGGCGAAAAATACAGAGAGAATAAATTTAGTAAACTGAATTGAGTTTGTTATTGTCTTTCAGCCTTACACGCAGTAGAGGTGTTAATGCCTCGTTCTCATTTAAAAAAAAAAAAAAAAAAATTAAATTCTGTAAATTGAATTCTTTTTCTCCTTGTCCTTGCAGCTATACACGGGGTTCTACTGCGGGCGAGTGGCACCTCACCTCAAAGGCGCCACGGACCTGTTCAAGATGATGGGCTACGAGCAGCTGGACGCCTCGCGCCTGGTGCTGAAGCGGGCCACGTCGGCCGACAACCTGCTCTACGTGGCCTGCGAGTGTTACATCGCCGCCATGGAGTGCATGCTGATGACGCGCATCCTGGAGCGTGTGGAGGTGGTCAACTACATCCTCCACGATGTGTACCGCGCGCGCCGCGAGTGTCGCGGAGATATAGACCTGGCCGTGCTGTGGATCACGGACAACTGCGAGCCCAGCCGCACCAATGTGCCGCGCCAGCGTGAGGCCGTGGAGAAGGCTGAGAGGGAGCGGCAGGAGAAGGAGAACCGCAGGTATGAGGTGGGCTTCCGGCCGAGGGATCGGGATCAGAGGTGGGAGCAGTATGATGACCGACTTAGCCCTGTGCATGGGTACGGGTTTGGGTATCAGAATCGGAATTTGGCGCTGGGACACACCACGTATGACTCGATGGGGCGGCCTGTGCGAGGGATTAACGATGCAACCAGCACCCCACTCATCCCACACGGGACTAATCCGCGTAAGGATAATCTCGATTCGGGAGTGTCGATGGATATGGCGTCGGCCAGTCGCCACAGCCACATGGGGAGGCCCAACCACCAGAACAGTGTCTATGACGGTATCCGGTATGCCACGGAGGACGGGGATGCCCCGGACGGGAGTTTGACCTTCCCGGAGTCGGCGTCGGATTACGACCTCTACGCCGCGGGGACGATCGACGACCACCTCCAGCGTAGCCTCCTGTATATACAGCGTATGGACACGGGGCCCAAGTCCCTGAAGGAGACCCAGCCTGCTTGTCCGTCCCTCAAGGACGACTGGGGGGACGTCAGGGAGAAACTGCGCAGCAAGTATGGGGATAAGTACTTTGAGGGTGAGAGGGGAGACATACTGAAGGCCAACCCGGACCCGGAGGAGTTGTGTGAATTGGATAGTAGCGGACCGCCGTTTAAGACGGTGGTGGAGCCGCAGACCAAGCAGCGTTACGATACGGTGCTCCAGGAGATCTCGGGGAAGATCACGGGGAGGAGGGTGCCCACCCCGAGTCCGCCCAACTCCACGCCGCGACGCAGCCCGCCTGCATATCAGAGCCCGCCCACCGCCCACCGCAGCCCGCCGCCGCCGCCGCCGCCGCCGCAGCCGTACACCGCCTCCACCACCACCTCCTCCTGCTCCGCCTCCCCGCAGTCGGTCAAGGCTAGTCCGCCGCCGCCGCGCACCTCCACCAACCCCGGACTGGCCTCGTCCACGGGGCTGGACACGGGCCGGAGGATGCCCAGTATCCAGGAGAACATGCATCCCCAGCTGCAGGATGGACCTCGGCAGCTGCCGGATGGACCTTACCAGCAGCAGCAGCAGCAGCAGCAGCAGCAGCAGCAGCAGCAGCAGCAGCGGCTAGCCACAGACTGCCCAGCACCACCACTACCACTACCACACCCTGCACCAGCACCACCCGATACTAGCCACCATTTCCCTCCCCCGCCCTCCGACCTTCAGCCGCCGGCGCCGCTGGGGAGTCTAGAGGAGGAGGAGGAGGAGGAAGTGGACGACCTAGACGACATGCCCCCTCCACCTCCTGAATCTCTGGACGGGGTGAAGGACGACGATGGCGCCGGGGCTCGGATTGAAGACGACGCCACTGACGACCACCCGCTCGTCTCGCTCGGACTCGGCTTCGGCAGGAAGGAGTCCGACTATGATGACGCTCGCTTTAACAAGCCCCGTTTCCAAAGTTTCGGAATGGAGGACGGGGAGTTCCTCTTGAAGCGAGAGAGAGGCCCCAGTCCGCCACCGCGCCTCTTCCCACCGCGCAATGGTAAACCCAACGGCCCCTACCGCCCAGAGAGGAGGAGTTTTTACGAGAATGTAGACAATGACTCGAACATGTCGTCACCACTAGGCACCTCTAGCACGTTCAGCAGTAGCGCCGATACCGTTGTGGCCGCTGCTGAGAGATTGAGCCGCCCCGCCGAGGACAACCACAGCACCACCGCCTCCACTAACTCCTGCTCGGCCGAGTCCAGCCCGAGCGTGCTCCGTAAGAGCGAGCCCAGCGACGAGCTCTTAGCGAACGATACCAACAGCAACAGCGGCCTACTAACGCTGCGACGACTTAACGTCAAGTCGCAGAGCTACGAGGAGGAGAGGCGACCCTCGGAGGCGCACAACGACCCCCAGCGGCCGAAATCGGTGGGATTCGGCGCCGATGATAGCGCCACTAGGTGGCAGTGCGATACGTGCACTTTTAAGAACGCTGCTAGCCTCTCGGTGTGCGAGATTTGTGGCCGCAGCCGGGACCTTGGGCCCGACCTGGAGCCCGTCATCGGGGCCGGGCCTCAGTGTCTGTACTGCACGCTGGTGAATGCCAAGGGCACGAAACTTTGTGATGCCTGCGGAGCAGACCTAGAAGGATGTGCCACCTATATCTGAAACTTATATACAATTTTTTTTTTTTTAAATAATTTTACAGGCTATTGGGAAGGATCCCTCTCTTCTCAGCTTTCTCTTTATTTTCATGGGTAGGAATATCCGCAATTTAAACAAAAATTTCATTTTTTTTTATTATTGTTTTTTTTTTTTTTTATATATATATACAGGCTATCAGAGAGGATCCCTCTCTTCTCAGCTTTCTCTTTACTTTCATGGGTAGGAATATCCGCAATTTAAACCAAAAAAATCATGTTTTTTGTTTATTATCATTTGTTTTTATATATAATTGTCTGTATTAAGTTTTGGTGTTTCGCCGTTTGGATTTTGGTATTGGTCATACCACAGGTCGCCAATCGGCAGTGGAGTACACACCCTCACAGCCAAGAGGTTAATAATGGTTAAGACCTCAATGTTGACCGCCAACACAAAGTGTTAAATGTATATTCAATACATATTGTTTCGTTGAATACCAATAATGTAACTTAATTTTTGCCTCTGAAATAGGGAGGCATGCTTACTCGGTTCTTGACCATTTGTTTGAAACTATTTTCATTGTTATCATTCTGTCTAGGTATTATATATTGACCATCTCATTTCCATTGCGTTGAATTTTTTTTTTTTTTTTGAATTTTTTTTTTAGTAAATTATTATAATTTTTTCTTTTGAATAAACAACAGAAGGTGAGACGCCTATTAGCGTTGATTAAGCTTAGTTCGGGGGCGGAGCTTCCCTTGCAAAGAGCTCCTCTGTTTTGACTTTTAAACGACACTTTTGAAGATTAGACGAGTCTGAATGGTTGTGTTAGTCATGCTCCTGGGTGTTTCTAAGCTTGTACTGAGTTGGTTGAGATTATGCTTGTGGGCCTTTCATCTCTAGTGTACTGGCACTGGAGACTGCTTTAAAAGAACCGTGAAAAAGGACCTGTACAAACGTCCAGTGAGTTTCTAGATGAGCGGTCCTCGCTATTTTAGATTATTATCTTACTGCTTGTGGATGAGAATCACTGGATTCAGTCAAGCTAATTTGTATCTTGTTTCTGGGTGCCATAGACTTTTATCTAGACTGTTTTCTTCTCGGAGTTCCTTATAATCATTACATGATAAATTAGGTAGGGCATTTCTCTCCAGCATAGCGTAAATGGTTGAGCTTATTGGATTTTTGACACTGCGCTGCCGTTGTTACCATGGTTACTACTAGTCGGCTAATGTATCAATTTTTCATTATCATTATCCATGGCCCTACTTTGATCATATTTTTTATAATTTCTCCTCCTTTCGATGTTGAGAGAACGGTGATGTGGTTGGTTAGAATGTTACTGGTTACACCTTTCCACCTTTTAGCCAGAAAGGGCCCACTGTGTTATTCATGTTGGGAATGCCTCCCAACATTATTCGCCATTAAAAGCTGTGGGTGAAAAATATAAAAATACATAAGTAGACTGGATGGTAGTCCCAAGTGTTAAGTCGTTGCCTCCATGATTCGGCCCTGTTGGCTATGGAACTACTTCTGAATGTGAGAAACATCCATTTAGGAAAAATCAGCTACTTACTGAAACATCTCTCAACTAAAACTAGGATTTCGCTGATTTCCACTAAATCTCTGCACGCACATCACACCTTCTTACTGCAGAAGGCAAACCATATCATAATTCTCATAAACCAACTGAGTGTGTGTAAGATGCAAACTTCTATGGTGGATTAAACACTGTTATTCTATGCAGTCTCTTCAGATGTGGAAAAATATACAGTTTGAGCCCATGCCTACTTAGGTTACCTTGTTAATAAACATGAATGATCAGAATATATGTGTGTGTCCATGAAGTACTGTGATTCACAGGTATAGTACGTAATACGTTTTCATTGCCACTGTCTTTTTTCCAGATGTATGTTTTATAGATATATATATATATATATGAAGGTTTCTGAAATGTTGCACCTCCACTAAGCCTTTTTCAAATGTGCCAACCCCATACCAAATTCAGACACATCCAAGTCTACATTTTCCAACTGATATTATACAAAGCATACTCGATCCAATGCTGTAAGGCCTTGCTGAGGTCAGCTGATTTTATTGTTGTGGAGACAATCCCCAGTTTATTTCTTTGTGGATCTAAGCAAAGAAAAGTACTATTTATGTACGGTTTTTCTTTAATTTAAGCTTATAAAAAAGCTTCAGATTAAACAGAATATAAGGACATCAACTCATGCGATGGTAGCTTAATACATTCCGACTTTTCCATATACTGATTCAGTACCCTGCTTCATTTAGAAAATTGATTTTCTCATCAATCCTGTGGTGAATGCGTTTGAGTCCTGTCAGAGAAAGTGTATGATTCCCTGAGAGAAAATGAAATAGCAAAGTCTGAATTTGCACTCTACTGACTTTTATGTACCACTAGGCAGGCGCCAAAGCAATATTTACCAGGGTTCCAGAGAAAAATGCCTCAAAGGGTGATGTTCTAGGCTCTTTAAGGTTGTATTTCTGTTGGAAAACTCAACCCCTCAATTTATTCTGAGTAGTTAACTACCTTGTAAAATCATTGCCAATTGCCAGGCCATAACTGACAAAGATATCTGTAATTGTTGTGGAACGATGGTATAAGAACTCTCACTAACTTGTTACATTGGAATTCTGTGATAAAATTGCAATGGTTTGTGTAAGTTTAAATGTACATCACTGGTGATGCAGTTATCGTACAAAAAAATGTGTCCAACGGTATCACAAGATGTTTCAGCCCCAGCTGGTTATTGTATACGTTGGAGGTCCATATGAAACTGCCCAGGGCTTGTCCATACAGATACTTTGCCCTTTCTCTCATTTCAGTACACTGATTCACCTATTCACACATGGAGAAAGTGTGTGCTTGGAGAGTGAGCAATAGGAACGCTCTCTAGAGGACTTCCAATGATAGAGTACCATTGATAGTGACCTTGTAAACACTCAGGCTAAAAAAAACCATATATCCGCATACAGAGAGCTAAGTATATTGAAGAAGTTTCAACTAAGAGGAGTATTTCATCATTGATGATATTCTTGGATATCTTCACAATGGAGCTAGATTCACATGGAACTTCATTGGAATGACGTGTGATCTTTGTAACTCTCCTTACTATTAAAAGGCCCAGTGCTAAAATTGCTTGCGCACAGATTGACCCCCCAGCCATGAGTTTTATGGCTTGGTTTCATCAACCTAGACAGACTAGTACATTATTACCCAAGTATTTCCTGCTACCTTTAGTTACAGCTTCTTACTTCAATCGATCTTGGATGTCAGTTTTCCACTTTTCCATGGAAATGATTGTTTTCAGTTCCAGTTTTTATTATTTTTCTTGTCTAAAAGAAAGATAGTATCAATTGAGCCAATACAGTTCTAACTACCCCACACTCCCTCAGCCCTATTACATGGCTATCCATGATGTGTTTTCCAAGTTCTCTCAGGTTTCCATGTTTTCACAACTGACATCCCTGATTGATTCTTAATGCCTCTGAGAGAAACATTTTAAGATATTTGGATTCATATTCACCTCATGGACTCAAGATGTCCGTATACAGCTTTTTAAAATAAACAAATTTGTTTTTAATCCAGCTTTTCAGGCAGGCCAACACTGACTAAACCAAGTTTAGTTATATTCAATGATATCCACTTCAAAACAGGATCGCTGAAAATAATCTCCCATTAACAGATATTCTTCAAGTTCAGTTTCTATTAGAGAATAAAGAGGGGGAAACACACTAAAAGTCATGGGAAAAGATGCACTATTTCTTTACAAGTAACAAGGGTTTTTTCTGTACATATTCATGAATATCATCTCTTATTCAATTCTCTAGCTGCTCGAGAATAAGATTATGTCCAGATTAGTGCAGAGGGGCATTGCATATTGTGTTGTTTTATTGCAAATGTTGTGTTAAAGCTTTTGTTGAAGCATTGAGTGCATTCTAAAGTCAAAATACTATTTATGTTCATGTGTACACAAGGAGGTTTGAACATTGTTTTCTAAAGAAAAAACATCCTCTAAAGTCAGTTTTCCCAACCTGCAAATTGATCAGTCAAAACCTTTGTGATAGAAATTTTGTTTGTGCACTGGTTGTAATGCTGAACATTATTATGACTTAGCTCATTGATTTTAGGTCGGCATTTAACCATTTGTTCCTTCTGTATCCTATTAGTATTTGGGGTAAGTACTACAACATATTATAAAACAACTGTAATACTCCATGGTCTATAGGTACCCTATTAAGAAAAAGAGATATATACACAAATGAAGAATATCACTCGCTAATACATTACAGAAATTTGACTGTGTTAAGTAATCAGTATTGGCCTACGAGAGGTGACCCTCTAATGCATAATTTACAAGAGTCATTGGCTGAATACCATCGTTGCAGTCTCATTTTATTGAAATCCTAAGTTGTTAACTCTAAAGCAGTGAGAACAGAGACTTGGGGTTGGACTGTGAGTTTTGATGAAGTCAGCGGCATCGTACAAAGGAACCACCGAACCACACTCACACGTGTACACGTGGTTGGCATACCTCGGCCCAGCACACCACGACCCGATGCAGCACACCGACCCCCCGGCAGCACATGTTGTATGAGGCCAGGCATCACCTGGTCATATTTAAGGGGGTTGCTCACTCGCAGGCCCTTCTTCATAGTGCCGCCAGAACTCTCATAGGTCTCGTCTATGCAGTAGACTGATACCGGGCCTTGGCCATGGTGGATTTGCCATCATGTTCTACACATATATGTATTGTGTATATATGTATGTTATAAATACTGTACTACTGAACACAGGGTGGGCTCGAATTTCCCCTTGCCCTGTGAATAATAAGACATGTTTGAGCTCTTTAAACATAACAGAAGGACTATGAACTCTTGGTGACTCAGTCCTTTCTAGAGATCTCCTTATTTGTTTTTGCAGTTGTGTATATGGCATAAGCGTTCGACCTTAATGTACCAATGAATAAAAAACGTGAAATGCAATTTCTTGTTCAAATCTTCTTCATTTCCACTAGTCTTCCATAGATATGTAGGGCACATAGTTTTTGTGTTATGAAGGTGGCCAAATTGTCCCCGAGACTAAATAAAACAGCAGGTGGTGGGTCAGTTATCAATGGATTTGATAAAAAATCTTTTTGGGGCTTGCCATATAAGGGATTTAGCCTTGTCTCACGATTATCTATAGATTATGTAGCCAGAAAATCGTTGTTATCCCCCGATAACAGTGGCACAATATTATGATTTCCTGGTGGATGATGGTGGAACTAGCAATCACTCTGTGTCCTATACAACATATACATGGCCACAGTGCACCAGGATAGACCTACTATTGCTAGAAGCTTGTCAGTGGCAAATTAGCATCGTTAGCTGATGGAACGGTGTTTGTTTCAAATGTCTTGATGTTGAAGGTTGTTCTCCACCAACGGGACTTTGTTAATAGAAAGCTAAGGGTGGGACAATAATCAATGGGATTCTGTTCTTCAATTAACGCTGTGGTTGTGGGAAATCAGTTCGGTGTACAGTTGTATATAGACAATAATCAATGATTTTGTGGACCGGTAGCCGTAAACCACAAGAGCTTGATGCGTAGATATACACATGCGCTAGCGAGTGTATTACGATGTCAAACTTGGGTGGTTTACAGAGCTGCCCTCCACAAAACCATTGTTTATTGTATTTATAATTTGCGAGACAATGACTCAAACATTTCATTGCCACTAGGCACCTCCTCGGCACGTTCAGCAATAGCGCCAACATAGTGTTGGCCGCCGCTGAGAAACTGAGCTGCAGAGGACAACCACAGCACCACCGCCTCCACCAACTCCTACCTGGCTGAGTCCATACTGAGCATGCTCTGTAAAAGCGAGCCCAGCTACGAGGTCTTAGCGAACAATACCAGCAGCAGCAGCCTACTAACAATGCAAGGACCCAACGTCAAGTCGCAGTGCCACTACATCTCTAGCATACTGGCACTGGAGACTGCTTTAAGAGAACCATGAAAAAGGACCTGTACAAATGTCCAGTGAGTTTCTAGATGAGCGGTCCTCACTATTTTAGATTATAATCTTACTGCTTGTGGATGAGAATCACTGTCAGTCAAGCTAATTTGTATCTTGTTTCTGGATGCCATAGACTTTTATCTAGACTGTTTTCTTCTCGGGATTCCCTATAAACATTACATGATAAATTAGGTAGGGCATTTCTCTCCAGCATAGCGTAAATGGTTGAGCTTATTGGATTTTTGCCACTGCACTGTGTTGTTACCATGGTTATTTCTAGTTGCCTAATGTATGGATTTCTTCATCATCATTGTCCATGGCCCTACTTTGATAATATTTTCTATGATTTCTCCTCCTTTTGATGTTGAGAGAACGGTGATGTGGTTGGTTAGAATGTTACTGGTTACACCTTTCCACCTTTTAGCCAGAAAGGGCCCACTGTGTTATTCATGTTGGGAATGCCTCCCAACATTATTCGCCATTAAAAGCTGTGGGTGAAAAATATAATAATACATAAGCAGACTGGATGGTAGTCCCAAGTGTTAAGTCCATTGCCTCCATGATTCGGCCCTGTTGGCTATGGAACTACTTTTGAATGTGAGAAACATCCATTTAGGAAAAATCAGCTACTCACTGAAATGTCTCTCAACTAAAACTAGGATTTCGCTGATTTCCACTAAATCTCTGCACGCACATCACACCTTCTTACTGCAGAAGGCAAACCATATCATAATTCTCATAAACCAACTGAGTGTGTGTAAGATGCAAACTTCTATGGTGGATTAAACACTGTTATTCTATGCAGTCTCTTCAGATGTGGAAAAATATACAGTTTGAGCCCATGCCTACTTAGGTTACCTTGTTAATAAACATGAATGATCAGAGTATTTGTGTGTGTCCATGAAGTACTGTGATTCACAGGTATAGTACGTAATACGTTTTCATTGCCACTGTCTTTTTTCCAGATGTATGATTTATAGATATATATATGAAGGTTTCTGAAATGTTGCACCTCCACTAAGCCTTTTTCAAATGTGCCAACCCCATACCAAATTCAGACACATCCAAGTCTACATTTTCCAACTGATATTATACAAAGCATACTCGATCCAACGCTGTAAGGCCTTGCTGAGGTCAGCTGATTTTATTGTTGTGGAGACAATCCCCAGTTTATTTCTTTGTGGATCTAAGCAAAGAAAAGTACTATTTATGTACGGTTTTTCTTTAATTTAAGCTTTTAAAAAAGCTTCAGATTAAACAATATAAGGACATCAACTCATGCGATGGTAGCTTAATACATTCCGATTTTTCCATATACTGATTCAGTACCCTGCTTCATTTAGAAAATTGATTTTCTCATCAATCCTGTGGTGAATGCGTTTGAGTCCTGTCAGAGAAAGTGTATGATTCCCTGAGAGAAAATGAAATAGCAAAGTTTGAATTTGCACTCTACTGACTTTTACGTACCACTAGGCAGGCGCCAAAGCAATATTTACCAGCGTTCCAGAGAAAAGTGCCTCAAAGGGTGATGTTCTAGGCTCTTTAAGGTTGTATTTCTGTTGGAAAACTCAACCCCTCAATTTATTCTAAGTAGTTAACTACCTTGTAAAATCATTGCCAATTGCCAGGCCATAACTGACAAAGATATCTGTAATTGTTGTGGAACGATGGTATAAGAACTCTCACTAGCTTGTTACATTGGAATTCTGTGATAAAATTGCAATGGTTTGTGTAAGTTTAAATGTACATCACTGGTGATGCAGTTATCGTACAAAAAAATGTGTCCAACGGTATCACAAGATGTTTCAGCCCCAGCTGGTTATTGTATACGTTGGAGGTCCATATGAAACTGCCCAGGGCTTGTCCATACAGATACTTTGCCCTTTCTCTCATTTCAGTACACTGATTCACCTATTCGCACATGGAGAAAGTGTGTGCTTGGAGAGTGAGCAATAGGAACGCTCTCTAGAGGACTTCCAATGATAGAGTACCATTGATAGTGACCTTGTAAACACTCAGGCTAAAAAAAAACATATATCCGCATACAGAGAGCTAAGTATATTGAAGAAATTTCAACTAAGAGGAGTATTTCATCATTGATGATATTCTTGGATATCTTCACAATGGAGCTAGATTCACATGGAACTTCATTGGAATGACGTGTGATCTTTGTAACTCTCCTTACTATTAAAAGGCCCAGTGCTAAAATTGCTTGCGCACAGATTGACCCCCCAGCCATGAGTTTTATGGCTTGGTTTCATCAACCTAGACAGACTAGTACATTATTACCCAAGTATTTCCTGCTACCTTTAGTTACAGCTTCTTACTTCAATCGATCTTGGATGTCAGTTTCCACTTTTCCATGGAAATGATTGTTTTCAGTTCCAGTTTTTATTATTTTTCTTGTCTAAAACAAAGATAGTATCAAGTGAGCCAATTCAGTTCTAACTACCCCACACTCCCTCAGCCCTATTACATGGCTATCCATGATGTGTTTTCCAAGTTCTCTCAGGTTTCCATGTTTTCACAACTGACATCCCTGATTGATTCTTAATGCCTCTGAGAGAAACATTTTAAGATATTTGGATTCATATTCACCTCATGGACTCAAGATGTCCGTATACAGCTTTTTTAAATAAACAAATTTGTTTTGAATCCAGCTTTTCAGGCAGGCCAACACCGACTAAACCAAGTTTAGTTATATTCAATGATATCCACTTCAAAACAGGATCGCTGAAAATAATCTCCCATTAACAGATATTCTTCAAGTTCAGTTTCTATTAGAGAATAAAGAGGGGGAAACACACTAAAAGTCATGGGAAAAGATGCACTATTTCTTTACAAGTGACAAGGGTTTTTTCTGTACATATTCATGAATATCATCTCTTATTCAATTCTCTAGCTGCTTGAGAATAAGATTATGTCCAGATTAGTGCAGAGGGGCATTGCATATTGTGTTGTTTTATTGCAAATGTTGTGTTAAAGCTTTTGTTGAAGCATTGAGTGCATTCTAAAGTCAAAATACTATTTATGTTCATGTGTACACAAGGAGGTTTGAACATTGTTTTCTAAAGAAAAAACATCCTCTAAAGTCAGTTTTCCCAACCTGCAAATTGATCAGTCAAAACCTTTGTGATAGAAATTTTGTTTGTGCACTGGTTGTAATGCTGAACATTATTATGACTTAGCTCATTGATTTTAGGTCGGCATTTAACCATTTGTTCCTTCTGTATCCTATTAGTATTTGGGGTAAGTACTACAACATATTATAAAACAACTCAAATACTCCATGGTCTATAGGTACCCTATTAAGAAAAAGAGATATATACACAAATGAAGAATATCACTCGCTAATACATTACAGAAATTTGACTGTGTTAAGTAATCAGTATTGGCCTACGAGAGGTGACCCTCTAATGCATAATTTACAAGAGTCATTGGTTGAATACCATCGTTGCAGTCTCATATTATTGAAATCCTAAGTTGTTAACTCTAAAGCAGTGAGAACAGAGACTTGGGGTTGGAATGTGAGTTTTGATGAAGTCAGCGGCATCGTACAAAGGAACCACCGAACCACACTCACACGTGTACACGTGGTTGGCATACCTTGGCCCAGCACACCACGACCCGATGCAGCACACCAACCTCCCGGCAGCACATGTTGTATGAGGCCAGGCATCACCTGGTCATATTTAAGGGGGTTGCTCACTCGCAGGCCCTTCTTCATAGTGCCGCCAGAACTCTCATAGGTCTCGTCTATGCAGTAGACTGATACCGGGCCTTGGCCATGGTGGATTTGCCATCATGTTCTACACATATACATATTGTGTATATATATGTATGTTATAAATACTGTACTACTGAACACAGGGTGGGCTCGAATTTCCCCTTGCCCTGTGAATAATAAGACATGTTTGAGCTCTTTAAACATAACAGAAGGACTATGAACTCTTGGTGACTCAGTCCTTTCTAGAGATCTCCTTATTTGTTTTTGCAGTTGTGTATATGGCAAAAGCGTTCGACCTTAATGTACCAATGAATAAAAAACGTGAAATGCAATTTCTTGTTCAAATCTTCTTCATTTCCACTAGTCTTCCATAGATATATAGGGCACATAGTTATTGTGTTATGAAGGTGGCCAAATTGTCCCCTGAGACTAAATAAAACAGCAGGTGGTGGGTCAGTTATCAATGGATTTGATCAAAAATCTTTTTGGGGCTTGCCATAAAAGGGATTTAGCCTTGTCTCACGATTATCTATAGATTATGAAGCCAGATAATCGTGGTTGTCCCCTGACTACAGTGGTTCAGTATTACGATTTCCTGGTGGATGATGGAACTAGCAATCACTTTGTGTCCTATACAACATATACATAGCCACAGTGCACCAAGATAGACCTACTATTGCTAGAAGCTAGTCAGTGGCAGATTAGCATGGTTAGCCGATGGGACTATCTTTGATGTGTTTGTTTCGAATGTCTTGACGTTAAAGGTCATTCTCCACCAACAGTGATTCATTCGGGACTTTGTTGACGGAAAGGCAAGGGTGGGACAGTAATCCATGTGATTCTGTTCAGCAATTAGGTCTGTGGTTGTGGGAAATCAGTGAGGTCTATATGGATAAATACACAATATCGACTGGTTTCTCGGAGGAGTTGACAGGTAGTAATGTCCGAGCATATGCATGGATATTGCGTAGAGTCAATACCGGGGAGCATACAACCGCTTTTATCTGAAACAGTCTATATTGTATTTATTATCCACATTTTTCTGACATGTGGAGTACTGTTATTAGTTTATTTCAGGTATGCACTATTTTTTCATACACACTATTTTCCCATATGCTTCAGGTTTTGCAGCCCGGAGCGTACAACATATCTGTATGCTCCGTGTATGGTGACACACTCCCTATGTGTTTTCTATGTTTTCCGTTTTCCATGGAAATCATTTTTTTCAAACTTGCCTGGTCTCTATCAGGCAACAAATTCCACATGATAAATATTTCCACTTTCCTAGTGGCCAAAACTAACATTCCTGTTGGCATTACTGACTGCATTGTACCTGTGCCTATAACATCTTTTCTGAACATACCATTTGCACCTTGTGAAGTAATGTTTTCAACTGACGCATTTCAACAAACTACCTCAGATAATGATAACAGCGCAGCCGTTTGTGTATACCTATAGGAGCATATTATATACTCAACAATCCATCAATCATCAAACCATCACAAAAAAAGAAAAGAAATACATACAGTAGAATGTGAATATTTAGGAGAAACCAAACGAGAGTTAGTTGAGTTGTTGTTTATTGCACGACTGCAAGGATGCGTATTACTGCGCGAGGCGAAGCCAAGTGCAGTGAGGAGCAGACCTTGCCAGAGTGCGATAAACCAGACTCGACTAACTCGAGTTTTCTTTAGAATCTATCCTACCCCATCTATATTACTTCAGAATATTAAGAAATAACATCAAACTCACCGAGATCTAGTGAAAATTGTGTGAAACTCCATAATGTGCACTTGTTGATACTCTCGATATGGCTCTTGTCTTTCTCGCTTATTGGTCGTTTTTCACATGACGTCATTTCACAAATGTATCCCACACGAATATTAGGGGAAGGATAAAAAATAGTATATCTAAATGTCCCAATAATTGGATAGTGTGGCTTCGATTTTCCTCTTGGCCACAAGTAATGAAATCTCGGAAGTATTCTCCCATAAAAGCAGCTTCCAAGTATAATCTTGTTGCAGATGAGTGAGATGGGCTGAACATATGTACAATATATCAGAACCATAACCTGCAGAAAATGCTCTGATATAGTGGTTTATTATCCATCTAATATAAAGTGTCCATAGAAAACACATAGGGAGTTGGTATGGACGTACCCGGCGCATACAGATATACGCATACGGAAAAATAGTGCATATAAACGAACTGATATCGACATGTCACTTGTCCAGAAAAGGTGGATAATAAATAGAATATAGACTGGTTTCAGATAAGAGCGTTTGTATGCTCCTCGGAGTTGAATGCCGTAGGATTTTTTATTTTTTTATTTTTTTTTATTCAGTAAACATATTTAAGACAACATTATTCGCCTTGGTGGGGCGATCTTCCATAATGGGGTCCGGTTACAGGACTACACAGTACAAAACAATTACTACACAGTACAGGACACGAACAAGTATATACAAAAGGTATCCACATATTTCTCAAATCTAGATATTCAGGTTTTCACCAGGTAATTATCAATCATAGTCTTCTCGATTTAGAATTCGAGGTAACAATTCCTTTACTCTCAACTTAAACTCTCCAGGAGATAATCGCTGGACATCACATGGTAACCGATTCCAGTAGTCATTACCTTTATTTAGAGGTGAATGCCTGAATTTTTCAAGGCGTATTTTCGGGATTTTCATTTTTATTTTTTGGTCTTGTCTTGTTCTTTTCTCTATAACTTCAAATCACATGCCCACCATCTAAGCATCGTCACGATGTGGAATGCTCTTCGCATTCCTAACGGTCGCATTTTACATTTATCATGAAGCATCTCTCTACTGAGATCTCTAGCTCTTTTTATACCAAGGGCCACCCTCATAGCACTATTAATTAATATCTGTAGTTTGTTTTTATAATGTTTACTCAGGCAGTAATGCAGAACGTCTGCATACTCCAGTACTGGTACTAGCATATGCTTTAGTAGTTTAATACTTGTATCCACATTTATTAGGTATCTTATCTTTCTAAATTTAAACATTTTGTAGTTAAATTCTTTACTAATTTTTTCGAAATGTTCTTTAAAAGTCAGATTGTTATCAATTATCACTCCCAAATATTTATAAACCTGTGCTGATACGGCCGCTTGTATCTGAAACCAGTCAATATTGTGTATTTATCCTACCCCTCATATGAATTTCCATAGACTTAACATGATGTGACTGTATGCTTTCGTTATGCCATATAATATCTATATGCCATGGGTGACATTTCTTTGATCTGTCTTTGATCCTTTCCAGGTATGAAGACACTGTGAGTGTGTCTGAAATACACATGCTCCATGCTGTTTTGGTTCTTTGAACTCAGTGAATATTTTCGACTTAAATTCATGCACAATACCCTGTAAAAAATGCTCAAAACAGCTCAGAACAGATTCCAATCAGGCACCCTAAGCATGCCTCCATATATTTTATTATCCATCGTATACAAAGCCCCCATTGAAAATGTATGGGGACTCAGTAAACCACAACCCATTGTATAAAACCTGTCAGATACCATAACTGTGGTATACGCATTTAAACCTGTGGTATACGGGCTCAAAACCATGGTATACGGGAAAAATAGTCCCTTTTGCTATACAGCAAAGGAATAGTCCCTATTGTTATACCCTTTAATATGGCAATTACTGGGTTTAATTTATTAGAAAAGATGGATAATAAATGCAACAAACGATGATTTTGTGGACAGGCAGCTCTGCAAACCACTCGAGGTTGACGTCGTAATACACTCGCTAGCGCTCTTGTATTACTACGCGCCAACCTCTCGTGGTTTACGGCTGCCTGCCCACAAAACCATCGATTATTGTCTATGTATACCTGTGCGCGAATGTCTCACACCTTCTGGCCAGCTGTACGGATTCATCACAGTGTGACAAACTACAAATAATACTGCCCTCTCTACCATGAGACCTGTTGAGTGAGTAACGAAATAACGTTTTCAATTATTTCCAGGTATATATTGACAACTTTACGTAGTCCAACAATTTATCCTACCCCTAATATAAAATCCCATAGGCTTAACATTTACTTTCCGTATGCGCCCGTATGTCGCATACGGATAAAAAATCGCTCCTAGGAACTTACAAAAAATGGACCAATCAGAGATCAGCAGCTGAAAGTAGTTCCAAGCGCCATCAGAGCAGCAAGGAGAGCTATATGGAGGACTTTAGAAAGTTTTTATCATGTTTTTTGTTATTATCCTCACATAAAAATATCGTTCACAGGGGGTAGGATAAAATCAAAACCTTATTCGTTTTAATCTGGGCTCCCGTATGTGACTCCTTGAGTTTTGGCTCCGGATATCACTCCAGTGATATCCGGAGCCAAAGTCCAGTCGTCGCATACGGGAGCCCAGATTAAAACTCATCGAGTGGCATATAACACTCCGTATGCCAGTCAGCGTGGCATTCGGAAACCCAGTGTTAAGCCTATGGGATTTTATATTAGGGGTAGGATAAAGATGCAGATTCCTTTTCTTATTCTGTATTATATTGTATTGTATTTGGCACCCGTAACTGCCTACCTCATGGCCAGATCCGACTACAGGTCCAAATTACATACTTCACATAGTTTTATTTCTTCTTATACTTGGTTGTAACAGTTTGGAATATCAGTTGCCTTTCGAGACAAACCGACCATAGAGTGATATAAGATACTTCCCATTTGCAATTCATCACAGGATCACACAAGGAAGGGTACAAAATGTAGTACAAATGATAAAGTGAACTAAACCAGCCAGGTTTCATACCGTCATCTAAAGTGCTGATTCCACCAACACACAAGATATAGCGAGATTAGTCACAATGATTGGTTGTCTTGCTAAATCTTGCTAGGTTTTGAGTAATCGTGTGCATATTCGGTGCAATGCTTCGGTCTGGTTTAACACCTGTGCCGCATTCTTGTCACGATAGACCACAGTATGCCATAATGTGTCAGCATTAGATCTGTAGGTGTCATGGTGGCGGAGCACCAAATATACACATGACATCATGAGAAAGTACACATATAATCCCCCACGACGTATCATGACAAAGGAGGTATGATATATCGAGACACTGTAAGATATAACAAGATATACCACGGCAAATCCATCATGTTGGTGGAACCAGCCCTTAAAACTCTACTCATCTTAATCAGACAATTATAGATAAAGCTGACGCATAAGAGCACTCCTATGTCTAGATAGATAATTCCATATCAATGTGCTGTGTCCTTTCCCTTGCAACTTGTTTTCTCCAATAGGAAAGCCTCACATCATTCGCTGCTGCCCTGCGCGCTCTCCAAGCGTAGCCGCAATCTGAGAAGCTCTCCGTCCCAGGCTTTCATCCATCGTCAATGTGCTATGATTAAAGCCACGGAGCCGGTGAAGCGAGGAAACTGCTGCTTTGAAGCCAACACTCCTCTCCCGCCTCGCTCCATTAATATATATTTAGATAAAGCCAAGATTTCTGTATCGATACCAAGAAGGGAGGAGGAGAATGGACACTGATCCTCTGAGTGGAGCGTGCATCGAGACTGCTCTTTCATGGAGTTGTTGAAAGGTTAAGGACGTGCTGTTATTTTACCAAAGGTAATATCTTTACATAAAACACGCGATTCTTCCCTTTGAAGGATCTACAATAGACATGGGCCAGGCTGAGTAACTCAATGCTTTCACACCTTCAGACAATTAATTATGATCATGGGTTGTGTTGATTATTTCTGGAAGACACGGAAAGTCATTTATTTAGTACCTGGTATTTTAGACAAAGATCGGTGTCACTGTGAAGTGGCAACGGTTCATTCCGAAGAACTGAGCTTAAATCCGAGAACACAGACGATTAAATATAAACATACCAGCATCTAAGCAGCCATCATTATGAATATTGAAGACAGGCACACCCATAAGTGATATATTGTCTCTTTAAGTACTTGTACAAGAATTGTACCCTAATAAAACCATTATAAAAAAGAAAAAAATCATATCTATATATAAATGCATAAATACAGTTTTCTGCTTAGATAAATCCAGCACTTATTATCCTAACTATTCCTCAACCGTCTAAATATATTAACAAACATCTCAGAATTGGTGTTAAGACATCCACATTTATTATCCACCTTATACAAAGTGTCTATAGAAAACACATAGGGAGTTTGTATGGACATACCCGGCGCATACGGATATCTTGTATGCTCCGGATGGCGCATATGGAAAAATAGTGCGTGCGGAAAAATAGTGCATAACTAAAATGAACTGATATCGACATGCCACTAGCCCAGAAAAGGCAGATAATAAATACAATATAGACTGGTTTCAGATAAAAGCTGTTGTATGCTCCTCGGATATTACTAGGTGTCAACTCCTCAGAGCATATGGCCACTTGTATCTGAAACCAGTCAATATTGTGTAATTAAGCTCCAATTCGAAAAGGAAAACCGGAATGAAAATGCAATCTCATCATAAACGCCTAGACAATACCCGAAGGCAATCGCTCCACAAGGGAGCACCCAATGGGACGGCCTGCCCGTATATAGGACACATAGCTATTGTGTTATTGAAGCAACCATCCCAAACCAAAGGATTGGCCTTTGATATAGCAGTAAATCTACCACTGCTGGAGGTAAAGGAGAAAAGTGGCTGCAGTGGGACTCAAGTCCAACAACCTTGGGATTACAAGTCCAGTGCTCTTTACCACTAAGCTAACTCTGAGCTAACTCCCAGCTAGAGGAAACATAGCTATTGTGTTATGGAAGCAACCATCTTGCCCACGGACGCTAAACAAAACGCCAGATGGCGGGTCCAGTTATCACCGGGTTTCATTGAAAATATTCTTTTGGGTTTGCCATGAAAGTGTTTTAGCTTCGTCTCACGATTATCTATACTTTATAAACGACAGCAGAAAATAGTGGCTGTCCCCCAACTACAGTAGAGATATATATGCTGGGTCAAATGATGACAGTATTAACTGGAGCATGTAGACACCCAAACAAATACTTGAGCCATGAGTACCCTTAGGCCTGGCGTCCACCGTCCTACGATAGAAATTTAGACCTACCGATACAAAAAGCAAATATCGGAGACATATTGGGAAGGTGCAAAATCGTAGACATATGTCTAGACATGTCAATCCACCATGAATCGTAAGGGTTTTATTTTTTGTTTTATTTTTGGTGACAGCAGAAAAAGGCAGTTATTCCCCGACTACAGTAGAGCCACCTTAGAAATTTTCCCAGGTGGATGAAGGTGGAACTAGCAATCACTCTGTACCCTATATATAATACATGGCATGTGCAGCAGTAGCATCCCGCTATCAGCAACCTCTTCGTTCGTCTGCTGGGTATGACTTCCACAGTGCTTGGTGACCCCTATCCCCCCTCCATGGTAGTTTCCTCACCAAAGTCCGGACAGACAGCCGGGTGCAGACGCCCACCTCTCGGCCGGCCTCACTGGAGGTACGCAGTCCTTGTGGCAGGGGGCTTCGTCCCTCTCTATCACCACCCCCCTCCATTGACAGCTCGCCTTGGCCTGATTCGCCTGTTTGATTGGTTATTGAGTGAGTCGCGCTGCATACTGGGAAGGCGCCGGTCTATTTTTAGCGCCATGGGGGGCCGGCCCGGTCGGGAATGGTGGATATTGGGGTAGGGAAGCGGATGGGGGTTGGCGCATGCGTTCTCCAGCAATCAGCCACTAGAGGGGCCGGCTCACTCTCCCAGCAGATCTTTTGTGGAGCTTGCGCTTATAAATCTCTGCCTCAACCTAGTGACGTCATATGCTGGTTCCCTGGGTACCTGATAAAGATGAATATTTTGGATTCAAAACAAGGCAACTGTCAAAAGTTATGAAAAGTCGAATAACTCATATGTTATGAGTTGGTAAATATAAGAATTGTTAAATGAGCTTCAAAGACAATCCAGCTGTTTCTTTTTCAGCTCTAGACTAATTTATAATGTGAATCCACAGTCGACTCAACTGTCCCTTTGAGTGAGCACATATATTATTACAAACAAAACCCTGCAATACATGAGGTTCTTTCCACTGAAGAAAGTAATCTCTATGACTATGTCTGATTTGACATAACAAATAAACAGAAATGAGTGTATAATATTTACCATATAAATATGTGCATATCTATTAGCAAGTAGAACACAAAACACTTCCCAAAGCGCTAAGAATTTAGGATATTTTGATAAACTGGCGGATGGGGAAGATTTTGTCCCAAACAGGCAGGTCGGTGCAGAGCTATAGAAGCGGCCACAGGAAGTAGTAAGAAAGAAACTGAGGAAGAAACTGATCTCATTTGGAGAGCTTCAGAATATTAACTCGGCTATCGTCTCGTTCATATTACTGCACGCTCCAAACCTGATGGAGAACGGGGATACAAACTTTATCCTACCCCTAATAAAAAACGCCATAGGCTTAACATGGGATTTGTTTATGTCACTGGGTGTGACATAAAGTGCTGTTTATGCCACTACTTTCTAATACTGAAAAAATGTAGAAACGGGGTAGGATAAAATCTAGACGCCACTCGTTTGAGTTTGAGTTTACTTATGTCACTCATTTTGTTGGCCCCGTAATGTCACTCATCTTCGACTCGTGAAATTATGGAGCCAACAAAATGCGTGACATAAATAAACTCAGACTCAAACTCGTGACGTCTCTTTATAAAACACGAATATGTTTCTGATTTTATCTTAGCCTGGAAATATTTTTCTGTTTATTACACATTGAGTATTCATGAGTTACGATACTCGCAAGCCTGTTGAGTACGAGTTCCTAGTGTTAAGCCTATGGACGTTTATACCAGGCTAAAATATAGCACAGGATCTATGCTGGGAGAGTGGCACTCGCTGTCCAATAGAGTCCACTTCGACTGGGCGAGCCTGCCCGGACTCGAGTGCGCATGTGCAGGCGGAAGTTCGGGGAGTGAACATGCGGAGTTGGGTTGAGGGGGTAGTTCGGCGACTGGGAATGCAGTGGAGGGGTTTAATGTGGGTGGGTGGAAAACGGACTTGCATCCAAAGTATACTACAGTAAAACCCCTCTTAAGAGGACACCCTCCTTTCTGAGCAGAGTGTCCCCTGAAGCGGGGTTTTCAGTCTGTCACTGGTTACATAGTAAAGTATATGTGTACCTATATAAATGAAGGAAAACTCGGTTATTATGTAAAAAAGGTAACCAATTCTAAGTAAATACATGGGAAAATAAATAAATGTTGTTGAGGATGTAGGGGAAGGATTTAATGTGGGTGGATGGAAAGGGGACTTGCAGAGAAAGCAGACGGGAAAACCAATGAACTGCCAATTATTTCGCATGGGAAGATACCTAAAGTCTATTTTTTCATGGACTACTTGTATCCATCGAAGTACTTGTTAATAACTTGTGTACTAAAACTTTACTTGAATTTGTCTGGTTTTCTTGTGAATGAAGAGAAAGAAAAGCCTCATTCATTATCATCACTGCACTGTATGAAAACAAATGCTTTTTTATATCTATGTATAACAGGGATTGTTCATCTGTTCAATTGGAAGAACTCCCTATAGGGATAAATCGAAAATAAACACGTAAAAAAAGCCAAAACAAATAAAAACCCACACAAGTTAGGTTAAAGGGATGCAGGAAGGGGAGTGTATCTAGATGGGACTGTGGCAGAGAGATCACCATCATCTTCATCACTCTCATTTACTCACCTTGTGTACTATACACCTATGCCCCCAAATACTCCAAATACCAACCTCTGCCATCCAAGTGGTAGTTCAGGCATACCACTATACTGTGCCAGTATGGCGCCATACCACCACACTTTGAACACTTAATCTGAAACGTGAGTATGTGTATTATCGGAAATACCATATCTGGAGAAAAAAAATATACAGGAAATTTATGAATAATATTATGACACTATTATTCCCAAAGAAAATAATTTTCTAATAGTTTGAATTTCATTTACGAAATCGTGACTATGAACATTGTGAGAAAGTTGCATAGCAGAAAGTCACTTCCGCCTGCCCAGACGACTTTGTTTAGCACTTAAACATTGACACACATTTTGGCGAGTTTTTAAATATTAACAGATATTTAGAGGTGTATAGTACGAGTGAAATTTGTTAACCTAATAGGGATAGGTCCTCGTCCCTTGTTACTTTCACTAAACCTACCGCATTGGCTCTACGAGCTCATGCGGTAGGTTAGGTGAAAGTAACGCGGGACGAGGACCCATCCCAATTAGGTTAACTAGTTTCCCTTAATTATCCAGTTTTTAACTGGGTTGCAGCTTGTGTGAATGAGCATTTTGATATGTAAGATCTAAAACTACGAATTGACTTTGGTAATTGATTCATGGAGTGACTACAGCGAATATTAATTATGGTATGTACTCAAGTATAGAGAACTGCATGCATCTTTTATTTAGAATTGTGGCGATAGAAGACCGCCCATGTTGGCAAATCGTTGACAATAAAAAAAGAAAAAAAGATTGTACACTGTGAATTTTAATTATGGTATGTACTCAAGTATAGAAAACTGTATTATCACATGTATAAATCCTATATCTAAAATTGTGGCGATGGAAGACCGCCCATGTAGGCGAATTGTTGACAGTAAGAATTAAAAAAAAAAGATTGTACCCTGTTACGCGTCAGCTGTTGAATCTAACAAGGAACTACAGTCGATTGGTTATGGTGTTGTGCCTGAGCAGGCAAAAGCAACAGCGTGTTAGGTCAAAGGTACCCATAGCCTGTCAGTGTAAAATATAGGCCTATACTACACACAGAGCCTGACCTTTACAGTACTAATAGCTCGCAGTCTCATGATTAATAGGCCCCTATTGATTAATGAGATGGGGCCATTTTTCAGGATAGTGCAAGAACTATGTGCAAACATTCTATATTTCTTTCTCTGGTGCGAGGTTCTAGTATGTTTTCCTGTTCAAGTTAGTGTTAAGCATTGGAATGAGCAAGTGTGGTATATTGGATATACAATTATGTATCGATGGATTTCCTACTTTTTCTGGATTCAGCTCTCTAATAAAAGTAAATTAGATGGGGCCATCCATCAGATACATACGCACTGAGTTGGGCGGGGTGGGTCCAAAATTTCGGAAATTTTGCGTGTGCTCCTTCTTTGTTCTATTGCGTACAAGATCGGGAGGAGGGTTATAGCCTGTTAGTATAAAAACAGGCCCTTATCATAGCCTGGTATAAATGTCCATAGACTTAACAATAGGAACTCGTACTCAACAGGCTTGTGGGTACGGTAACTCATTCTCAATGGGTGATCAAAGGATAGATATTTCCAGGCTAATATAAAAGCAGAAACATATATTTGAGTCCCAATTCGTCATCTCATTTGGAGCACTTCAGAATATTCACTCGGCTACCGCCTCGTCCATATTACTGCACACTCCAAACTCGATTGCGAAGGAGGACACAAGCAAAACACTCATCAATTTCTTTCTTAATACTACACATATAGCCTGACCTTTACTGTACTAATAGCTAGCAGTCCTATGACCAATAGGCCCCTAATGATTAATGCTATGGGATTGAAGCATTTTAACTGATAGGCACAAATATAGTGATATTTATTTAGATTTACATCATAATGGAATTACACTAAGTCCCGAACCCCAAAGAAAACGCTAAAGTCTTCAAAAGAATTGTGAAGGAGATATACACCAAAGACGGACACAAATAGGAACAATATCATAAATACATCACCATCCTGCCATCCTGTATATACTCACACCTAACTGTATTATACAATGCGCTGAGCTGGATTAAATTGTATACTGTGACCTCGATGTAGCGCACTGTTTGATACTATATACCAGTGGAAGATCTGCCTGTGCAGAACTGGATGTCTTGTTGGCAAATTAAAAAAAAAAAAAAAAAAAAAAAAAATATCACAACACTTTGGTATTTATACAAACAGCCACTTGAATTAATCACAGTATCACACGGTATTTAGTGTGTAGGACTCCAATAGTTATTGAGGACATCGACATGATAATGTACCGTAGAGGACCGTGGCTCAATATCGACTGCCAACGTAATAGAAAGAGTGGCTATTCTGAATCTATTTTCATCGGGGTAGACATGGATATAGTTACATTACAGATCCCGGAGAGGAGGCAGCCTCCGAGGCACTTAGCTACAGTGAATGGACATGGACTTTCCGGCTGTCTGAGGCTGTCTGTCTGCACAAATAGAAGCAGGAAGTCTAAGAGCTTATTTCTGTGTCACTAGTAAAACATCCTAAAAACAGTCTCAGAAGAAACACTCTGTCACTACTCCTATCGCCATTGTGTAGTAATTTCTATATTGCTTATAATTTAGCGGCTGCACTACCCTGGTCCACAGTCAAACACTACACTCAGTCAGGTTAAGTGCTGGTTCCACCAGGACGATGGATTTGCCGTATTATAGGGAGCCAAAGTGAACCCGCTCCAACCACAGATAGCCGGTCACAAAATACCATTTCCGGATATAGGCGCACAGTACTTTAACTATGTAGGTTTGACATTATATGTGTCATTCTCCAATCATTTCGATCCATATTTTTCATAAACTTAACAACTGTCATCATAGCTTCGAGACAGAGTTATTCAGAGATGATAGTAGCAAATAACACTTTGAAAGTAACAAACGAGACCCAAAACAAAAGTCTAGCTTCAAAGCCCCATAGGTTTAGCACTAAGCCTCGTTCATACTGGTCACCGGAAATGGTATTTTGTAAACGGGTATTTGTGGTTTCAGCGGGTTCACTTTGGCTCCCTATATCTTGGTATGTCTTACAGTAACATGATATGTCTTACGTCTTTTGCCACAATAAGTTGTGCGCAATGATTTGTGTATTTTTTCGTGATGATATGTGTGTATTTGGTGCTCCACCACCGCCACGCCTCGCGATCTATTGCCCGGCACACAGTGGCATACTGCGATCTATCACAACAAGAATTGCAAATGTGCTTGACCGCACCAATGGTTCGCGGCAAATTGTAAGCGATTACTCAAAACCTAGCAAGATTTATCAAGACAACCAAATGGTGACAGATCTCACTACATCTTGTGTGTTGGTGGAAGAGGCCCTTTATCGAACATTTTATAAAGGGCTCTTCCACCAACACACAGTCAAATAATTGAATGTGGTGCTAACCTGTCTTTGTGATTCGTCATTCTGTTTCAAGCACTTACCTGTGGTGCGAGGATTTTCTTACCCTACCCACCCACACCTTTGTTACATTTCCCATTCTTCAAAAGTCATTCTTTATAGTCCCTATTGCATAGGGCTCATAATTCATAAATATTAGTATCTAATCATGTATTTTAAGATGTATTTATTCATGTATTTTTTTTGTAGCAAATTTTTATTTAACCTTGAGAAATACATGTGATTGAAGTGACGTAAGATAGATCCAACTTCCTTTGAGAACTTATCCACTAACAGCTTAAAAGTCATGTGATGAGAGTCAATTGCTCCGTGATATATTTTTGGTTTTTAGGTTTATAGTTTGGCAATATTTTCATTACCATATTCCTCCTCTAAGAGATAAAATAACCTTGTTTTATGGTTGCCACCCTTTTTCATGTCTTTTATTGCATGTACAACTGTTTTAACCATTGTGTGCTGTTTTGATAAATACATCTTTTAAGGCAGCGCTGCGTCGATCTCAATCATTTATTATCCATCGTACACAAAGACCTCATTGAAAATGTATGGAGACTCAGTAAACCACGACCCATTGTATAAAACCGGTCAGATACCATGACTGTGGTATACGGATTCATATCTGTGGTATACGGCCTTAAAGCTATGATATATGGGGAAAATATTCCCTTTGTGCTATAGAGCAAAGAAATAGTCCCTATTGGTTTATCCTTTAATTTATCAATCTTGGGTTTGATTTATTCGAAATGATGGATAATAGATATAAAAAACGATGGTTTTGTGTACAGGCGGCTCTATAAACCGATCGAGGTTGACATAGTAATAGACTCACTAGCTCTCTTGTATTACTACGCGTCAACCCTCTTGTGGTTTACGGCCGCCTGTCCACAAAACTATCGTTTATTGTCTATATCTCAATTAGGACTAACCAGAGAGTTGTGATAACAGAAGAGTGGTCAGTAGCTAAGGACGC
This sequence comes from Alentia gelatinosa, assembly GCA_950022655.1. Classification (NCBI taxonomy): domain Eukaryota; kingdom Metazoa; phylum Annelida; class Polychaeta; order Phyllodocida; family Polynoidae; genus Alentia; species Alentia gelatinosa. The sequence goes on from OX465585.1 coordinate 11,645,300, forward strand.
CCCCCCCCCCCCCCCACGTGACACGCACTGGTCACGTGCTCCTCCGGTCACGTGGGCACTCGGCCACTTCCTCCCGGACTACCAGACATTTCGGATACCATCATCCTACAAAACTAGAAGATCATAATATGTTCATTATTGATGAATGAGCGAGCAATTATAAATGAATAACAAATGAAAGGTTTGGGTTACATTCAGTATATGGATTTCTGTAACCCACTTGCATCAAGTGAATTTCTCATTTCTTCAACTGACTGAGTCTAGGATCCAAATATATCAAGCACCAGTAGGTCAATCAGGTATTTTTGGTCTTGAGTGATTGGTCATGGTCAGCTAGGCACACCTCTAAGACCCTGAGACACTGGCTCCCTGCTCTGTTCTCACTATCACAGTCAACAGCATGCAGATAGTAAAGGGATAGTTTTCTGGAAGCACACTGAAAGTTCAATGTGACCATTCTAACTCTGACTCTAACCCTGACTCTAACCTCTAGATGATTATTTAGCACGCTCTAATAAAGAACTCATCTGTGTTAGTCATTAGATATGTGTCCCTTAACTTCGTCCATCGAGAAGACACGGAGAATGCCATCCTCACGGAAGTCTAATATAGCTGCCCCGAGGAAAATACATTTGTAATAGTTACTCCGATATATCATTCAGACCTACAGAGAGCTTCCCTGAAGTACATCTTTTGGAGGTTGACCCTTTTCTCTGAAAAGTGCGACGACAAGAAGATTTCTCGTGAGTCAGCCTGGTCCTAAATCTTTATTTTTATATTTTTTTATTCAATATACTAACAGTTCTAACCGAAGTTAGAACTGTACATCTTAGATATACGCTCTGTCATGGTCCTATACCTCACGGCCCAGGGGCTCCCCTCACAGGGGCTGGAGGGGTTGGTAGGACCCTCCTCATTGGTCAGTTGCCCAAGGGCCCTAAACCAAATTCTTAAAAAGGGAAACAACTGTATTAAACTATACCATTATTATATACCTATGGCTGTAACAACTGCGTATACTGCCCGCTCTTACCCATGGCGTATTTATACCCGTACGTCACACTGTGACGTACGGGGTATGTGATCACGTTTTAAGTCGAATTTTGCCATTTTTAGGTATACAATGATAAGAAAACAGGCTGACTATCTTCGTACATCAAAATATGTGGTAAAATTATTGATCAAATACATCCCTCTGCCTACGATATTGGGATGTATGTGATCAATAATTTCACCACGTATTTTTGACATACGAAGAGAGTAAGGCAGTTTCCGTGTAATACACCTATGGTAAAACATAAACATCACAATTTACAAAGCCTAAAATTTCAACCAGAAACCCAAACAGGCACTATGTGTCCTGCCCCCCGATTGGCCGGCACATTCCAAGATGGCAGACAAACAGCCCAACCATGGGAAGGGCAAACTTTAAAAAAAAAAACCCACTAAAAACAACAAAGTACACAAAACGGTAAGATACCCCTATACGTATTCCATGATTAACTCCAGGGGAAAAACTGGTCTAGTGGTATTATCAATTATATAATAAACTATAGTGATATTTCTCTATTGCTGTAAAAGGAGTGTCGCTACTGCTGGTTCGCCACACTATCATTCCACAACACCTATCAATTATCCTCTGGGTACTTCACATGCCTTGGTCAAAAAAGGTTTCACACCTTTTTATATGTGACAACCAGTAGAGGAAATCAATTAGTATCCCTCCATGTGAAATGTAATCCCAATATAAAGAATCACTATAATAAGGTAGGAACACCGTCTCCTATAGAGAACGTATTGAAAAGGACAGTATTATATACCTATGCCAGAAAATACTGTAAATACCAACCTCTTCTATGGAAGTGGTAATTGGCACATACTGTACCGGTATGACTTTGAATATGATTGGTTGCACTTAACAAGAAAATAAGTAAATAAGAAATAAAGATATATCATACTGGCTAAAAAGTTCATACCGAAAATTTCAAAATAATATTATGATTATAAATAATGCATGGAAAATAATTCTTAAAGCATTTGAAATTTATGAACGAAAATGCGAGCACGTGCAATATCTTTATCGAAAGAAACAATTTACGAGAGGTCCTTCCAATAAGGTTAACGCGTTAACGCGTTAACAAATGCGGGTAGGTATCGAAACGCCCCCTGGTTTAACACCAGTGCTGCCATCTGGGCCATGAAAATATAGCAGTTTCTCATAGACACCAATAGATAAGCACTTACCTTCTTCAGATGGCCTTCCCATAGAAATTAACATGGTGACATAGTATTTTTTTTAGCATTTCTCATTTGTACATGTTCCAAACTATCATAATCCAGAATTATTTGAAGATAGCGATAGAACATCAGTGTCATTTAGCAACGAAGTTAAAATATTGCAGTTTCCGATAGAAAACAATAGTTAAGCACTTACATTTTCAGATGGCCTTCCCATAGAAGTTAGCATGGTGACATGCCATTTCTTTTGCATTTTCTATTTGCTGATATATAGAACTTATATTATCCTGAATTATTTGCAAATCTCAATAGAATTTAGAAATCACCCAACTACCAGCATTTATCTTGAAGTATCGTGAGTTTACCTCATGATTAATATACCACATCAAATATAGCCTACAGCTGTGCAAACTGCAGCTCCCTGCTCATAAAGTGGGATTCATGTACCTCTCAGGGTGTTTTTCTGAGACAAATCCTGCTGAGATTATGTCCTCGAACACAATTTCTTCGTCTAATTTACAGGGTTTCATTTCCCTGAGACATGTTTCCCCCCTGGTAAAGACATTTCCCCCTGAAAAGGAACAGAGTCGCATGAGATCTTGAGCCCTGTGAGGTACTTGAATCCCATCGTGTGAATCCCACTCTACACACCTCCAATCTCGATCTTTCATGAGGACAACCAATAGATCTACTGTGGGATTCACACGTAAAAACTCATGTACCTGAGACTAGTGTATTTCACACCTTTACCCTAGTCTCAGACAATTCTCTTCTAGTACAACAATCTCATGGTAAGGTGCTTTGGCCAGTCTCTAGGCACGATGGCGACTTGGATTCACATGGAGGGACATACCAGGTACATAATATCAGACATAGTTACACTGAAGAATCACTGAGGTGAGGGGTGTAAAAAAACATGTAATCATGCTTGCTGGCCTCCTATTGGCTGAGGCAGGTACTTAGTCAGTGACTCTGCAGCAGGTCCATTTGTCTCACCAAAATGCCCCTATAGATTTTAAATGTGTTTAAAATCAAACTCTCGTGAGATTCTGTACCTGGTATGGGGTTATTGTTGCCGAGAATTGCAGGGAAAACCACTTCTCTCAGGGAAATGGAACCCTACCATTCAGACGAGGATATTGTGTTCCATAACCGAATCTCCCCAGGATTTGTCTCAGACAAACACTCTGTGAGGTACATGAATCCCACCGTGTGAATCTCGGTGAAACGTTTCTGCAGGATTCTTGTTGCTTAAGAAGAAATCGTGTACAACCTTGTGATAAAAACAAAAATCAAAACATCATCTCGAATATGGAAGTTACATAAGCTCTGAGAAGGTAAGAAGGTAAAAACACACTAATACCATTACTATTTCAGCTCCCTGGAAATGGAGTATGTTTATCATCCACCTAATACAAAGTGTCCATAGAAAACACATATGGCGTGTGTATGGACATACCCGACGCATACGGATATATTGTATGCTCCGGGGGCCCATACAAAAAATAGTGCGTAGGAAAAATAGTGCATAACATATCGACATGCCACTTGCTCAAAAAAGGTGGATAGTAAGAACAATATAGACTGGTTTCGGATAAAAGTGGTCGTATGCTCCTCGGAGATGACTCTACGTAATATCCTCGCATACGGCCGCTTGTATCTGAAACCAGTCAATATTGTATATGTATGTCAAGGGGATCCTGAAATAGACAGGTTTATTACCCACCGATTACGGAGTCTCCATAGGAAATGTATAGGGCACCTGGAAACAGCTTCCCGGAGATTCTGGTATGTTAGAATCTCCTGCAGGAGATTCTAGAAAAATAGTCCTGTCCATAATGAGGTTGAATCATCATGTACTTTGAAATAAGTTTCTTGAATGTTCATTCAATGTTAATCATTTAGAATCAATCATAATAATCTCATTTACCATCAGAAATCATTATAATTACACATTGTGCATGCTAAAAGTATAGATTAATGGTGAACTATATCATTGGTGTAAGTCTACACTGATTACTGCCATGCTTAACAGTGCTGTGGTGTCTGCTACTAAATGTCTTCCAGAAACCTTTTGATTACAATAGACTTGTTATTAATCTTGTAGGTGGGTAACTAGGAGCAAATAGGATATTTATCATAGATGGATGAGCATGCAATTATAAATGAATAACAATTAAAAGGTTTGGGTTAGATTCAGTCGATGGATAGTTTTCTGTAACCCACTTGTACCCAGTCAACTTGCATGCCTCTAAGGCCCTGAGACACTGGCTCCCTGCTCTGTTCTTACTATCACAGCGGACAGCATGCAGATAGTAAAGGGATAAGTTCAATGTGACCACTCTAACCTCTAGATGATGTAATTAGCGTGTGCAAGGACGCTCTAATAAATACAATAACGACTGATTTTGTAGTGGTTTCGTAGTTGACGACGTAATATCCTTGCTAATCGCTCGGATATTACTATGCGTCAACGACTCGGCCACTGGTACGCAAAACCAGTCATTATTGTGTATTAAATATCAAACCCAGCTGTGAGCAAATCTGAAATGGTTGAAAATTGATAAACAGTTTGTGTGGGCCTTTAATCAGGGCAACAGATGCAGGAGGAGTGCATTAAGCGCGGGCCTGCAGGAGACGTGGCCCTTTATTCTGGCCCCACCTTAACGAGCAGCTCACCACATTCTCAGCAGTCTGAGTTGCTCGGCCCTTAATTCCCTATGGGGCGCCGTTTGGGATTAAAGCACGTGATCCACCAAATCGATGCTATGAGACGGCCAGAGGTGGCCGGCTGGCTGGTTTTTACAGGGCCGGCCAGCCAGAGCCGATGACTGCATGGTTGCGGGCGACAGGGTTTTCAATGGACTGGTCTGGCCGATTATGACTGATTCCGGCTGATTTGCTGATCCACCAAGCAGATTGTCCCAGCCGATCTGAGCTGATGAGCGATTTGGGCGGCCGACGTCCACAATTCCTCCACATGGTCATCATCCGGCCCTAACTCACTCTTGGTGGATCATGTGCTTTTTAAGGAAGAAACTGATGAGTGTTTGGTCTGTGTCCCTGTATGTCATAGAGTTTGGAGCGCTGAGGGATATGAACGAGGCGATAGCCGAGTGAATATTCTGAAGCACTTCAAATGAGATGGCTATCGGGAACACAGACCAAACATGCATGATGAATATGTTTCTGATTTTATCTTAGCCCGGAAATATTTATCTGCTTATCATCCATTGAGTATGAGCTAGCATACTCGCATATCTGCTGGGAAAGAGTTCCTAATGTTAAACCTGTGGAAGTTTATTCCAGGCCAAGATAATAAAGAAGAAACCAACAAGTTTTGGTCAAAGTCTTCGTCATCCATTAGTTAATGCGGAGTGATAAGAATAAGGCAACAGCCTAGTGAATATCGCGTAGCATTCAAATGAGTTGGAGAACAATGAATTTGACCAAAATGAGTTGTTTTCTGCATTTATTTCACCTCTGTACTCACTATATGACTGGATAACACACATGACACAGACCATGGAGAACAGACTGCAATAGTCGTAGGGGCATCGAGAATGAGTTCCCAACATTAAGCCTATAGGACAAAAATACCAGGGGTGAGATAAATTGCCATTCCATGCACATAAGCGCTTTTGTCAAGAGAAAGGGTTTTGGGAAACCCCTTTTGTGACGAAAGGGTCTTAGGGAAACCCCTTTCATGACGAAAGGGTTTTGGGAAACCCCCTTTCGTCACAAAAGGATTTTTTTGAAAATCCCCTTTTATGACGAAAGGGTTTTGGGGAAACCCCCTTCCTCAAAAAGGGGCTTTCTACACCAAAGAACTTATGCAGAAAACTCTTTTGAGACGAAAGAGCTTTTGTAGGGATTTCGTCCATATATGAGTGTACTTCCGTGACAGAAGAGAGAATATCGGGAGGAAATGTCCCAAACGGCGCCCCATAATTCTCCCTCAGACCGATAGCTGCTCGGCGTGAGGAGGCACTACGATTCACGGGCTCAACGGTTCACAATGGCAAGCCGTTTTTACACACATACATATGTATGTATTTTAACCCCCAAAAGAAGATTTATATATGCATAACTTGACCAAGATAATGCTACTTCCGGTCTCTCGACCAATCAGAACGCTCCATTTCTGTGACGTCACACCACATCCGTTCTGCAAGTAGGTCAACCCGAAGCTGCGCCTTAAAACATACCCACTCAAAGACACCTTCTCTACTACTTGCGCTGGGTATCTCCATACAGAGCTCTGTTTTTGTCACCCATCTTATACAAAGTGTCCGTAAAAAACACATAGGGAGTGTGTATCACCATACCTGGAGCATACAGATATATCCATCTTATACAAAGTGTCCGTAAAAAACACATAGGGAGTGTGTATCACCATACCTGGAGCATACAGATATATCCATCTTATACAAAGTGTCCGTAAAAAACACATAGGGAGTGTGTATCACCATACCCGGAGCATACAGATATTTATCATCCACCTAATACAAAGTGTCCATAGAAAACACATAGGGAGTTTGTATGGACATACCCGGCGCATACGGATATGTTGTATGCTCCGGGTGGCGCATACGGAAAAATAGTGCAGCCGGAAAAATAGTTCATAACCAAAACGAACTGATATCGACATGCCACTTGTCCAGAAAAGGTGGATGATAAATACAATATAGACTGGTTTCAGATAAAAGCGGTTGTACGCTCCTCGGAGTTGATTCTGCGCAACATCCTCGCATACGCTCGGATATTACTACGCATCAACTCTTCGGAGCATACGGCCGCTTGTATCTGAAACCAGTCAATATTGTGTATATATCCACCTAATACAAAGTGTCCGTAGAAGACACATAGGGAGTGTGTATCACCATACCCGGAGCATACAGATATATCCACTTAATACAAAGTGTGCGTAGAAAACACATAGGGAGTGTGTATCACCATACCCGGAGCATACAGATATATCAACCTGATACAAAGTGTCCGTAGAAAACACATAGGGGGTGTGTATCACCATACCCAGAGCATACAGATATATCCGCCTAAAACAAAGTGTCCATAGAAAACACATAGGGAGTGTGTATCACCATACCTGGAGCATACAGATATATCCACCTAATACAAAGTGTCCGTAGAAAACACATAGGCAGTGTGTATCACCATACCCGGAGCATACAGATATATCCACCTTATACAAAGTGTCCATAGAAAACACATAGGGAGTGTGTATCACCATACCTGGAGCATACAGATATATCCACCTAATACAAAGTGTCCGTAGAAAACACATAGGGAGTGTTTATTACCATATTAACTTCGGATGTGTATGTGTTATCTCTGAAGATATATATGTAGATATGCTATGTACAAACCGATCAACATTTGCAGGAAGAATAGTGTGAAAGCATTGACGTAAATAAAGATCTTTAAAAAAATGTACTACTTTTTGCATCAATGAAAAAAGGGGAAAAAAGCCTGTCAATCTTACCTTCCACTTTTCACTATCGAGAATGGGTCCAGTATCATTCAATATCAACATGTTCTTAGAAGGAAACTGATGAGATGAAAATAACTTGGTCCGTAATTCACGAAGCGAAACTAAGTGAATTACGTAGTAGCCAAACGAGGTGGAGTGCTGACCAAGTTATATTCATCAAGTGGGTTTCTGATTTTTTATTACCCACCTTTTACGGAGTCTCAATAGGAAATGTATAGGGCACCTGGAATTCGCTACCCATAGATTCTGGCATGTCAGAATCTCCTACAGGAGATTCCGGGAAAAAAGTCCCTGCCAAAATGAGGTGAATTCATAATGTACTTCAAAATGAGTTTATCTAATGTTCATTCAATATTAATTAGTTATGATTAGTCACAATAATCTTATTTAGCATCAGAAATCACTGTCAAAAAAGTTTTGCATAGTAAAAAGCCAAAAAGATAGCGAACTATATAACAGGCGCAATTATAAACCGAATTACCACCTTGCTTGACCATACTGTGGCGCTATGGCATAATCTGGAACTATATGTACCTTTTAGGCAATAGACATGTTTTTAATCTTGTAGGTGGGTAATAAATACAATAATGATTAGTTTTGTGTACAAGTGTCCGGAATCTCCTCGTAGTTGATGACGCGTCAACTACTCGGAGATTACGGCCACTCATACACAAAACCAGTCATTTTTGTGTATATCTCACCCCGTATACATTAGCAGAAATATTACTAATCAATAGAAAAACTCACACAATTAGCCATTGAGTATTGGATACAATGCCTTCACGGCAGTAGAGTATGAGTTCCTTACGTTATGCATATAGAGAAAAATACCTGGGTGAGATAATATATAATATTAGAAAAAAAAGAAGGTTTATTGACAGAAGGCATCATACACTAGGTCCATGATTTTCAGCCTAACCGTCAGTTAGGTGGTATTCTAACTTGTGTGACATAGATAGATAACGGCTCGCCATACGTTGCTGTTTTATCCGGGCCCGACATCCACATACTGCCGCTGCATTATCTCCAATTAGACGTGCATTAAGCGCGGGTCAACCCCCTTTTTCTTTCTTGATTATGGACATTTGACGACATGCCTGACACAGAATATGTAAAAATGCAGGAATATTGCAGGAGTGAAACAGAAGAAATGCATTAGATTTATTCCGTTTGTCACGCCCCTATGACTCCTAATTCGCACGCGTAATGGATGTGTCCCCATTTCTATCACAGCTACATCAGCTCTGTGGATACATAGGACGACGTTAGCTGAACGTTGGTGGAAGCGCCTTACCCGGTGTTTACATTGGACGACTAAAAACGTGACGACTGTAGATCGTCTAGCCAATAGTCACCAGGTGGTGCTCTAACCCTGCGTTTACTCTAGACGACTAAATATGTGATGACTGTAGATCGTCCAGCCAATAGTCATCTGGGAGCTGTTTCAAAACGTGGGTTAAGTCTATGGTTTTGATACAGCTCCCAGGTGGTGCCCTAACCCACCGTTTACACTAGATGACTAGATATGTGGTGACTGTAGATCGTGAAGCCAGTCTTTGTCAGGTGGAACTCTGATCCGGCGTTTACACTAGATGACTCATACATGGTGACTGTAGATCATCAAGCCAAAAGTCGTCAGGTGATGGCAATGTCCACCGCAAAAATCTTCGACCTCAGAATGTACCCGAGCGTTTACACTGATAACTATCAGTTTTCACAGAATCACCACCCATCTAGACGACTGATTCAAGCCCGCTTGAAATAGTCGCGGGTGTCACAGCCTGACCAATAGTAGTTGGGTGGTGCCTAATTGTATAATCTGATGTAACCAGACGATCTGCAGTCGCCACGCACTTGGTGTTTACACTAGACTATTTCTAGCTTTTTACTGCTGAAACTCGTCAGGCGGTGCAAAATGCCAGAATTGCCGGCCAGAATCGTCTAGTGTAAATGCCGGGATAGGATGACGGTAGCTGACCGTTGGTGGCAGCTCTGCACTGTCCTCAACGCCTTTTTTTGCAACATTTCTTTATTGTATCAAATGATGTAGTTACATTCTTTTTTCTCCCAGTGTATTACACTACGCAAAGATACATAAAGTGGGTAATCCGTCAGCTGGATTATATCAGCTGGTTTCAATCGGTACCCTTAATTAGGTAAATAACTGGTAGGAAGGAGTTTTGGCAGTCTTCACCCCCTATACTCTTAACATACAATATGAATTTTCAATAGTTCACACATCCACATAAGCAAAAATATAATGACATATAGTTGAGTTGAGAGGCTCTCGTCGTATTTTAATACAACATATATAAAGGAATAAAGGTATAACTCTTCAGGCACGCTCAGGTAAGACCAGTACTTAGTCGTCAGGTGGTGCTCTAACCCAGCGTTTACACTAGATGACTAGATATGTGGTGACTGTAGATTGCCAAACCAGTCTTTGTAAGGTGGTACTCTGATCCGGCGTTTACTAGATGACTCATACATGGTGACTGTAGATCATCAAGCCAAAAGTCGTCAGGTGATGGCAATTTATCCACCGCAAAAATCTTTGACCTCAGAATGTACCCGAGCGTTTACACTGATGACTATGAGTTTTCACAGAATCACCACCCATCCAGACGACTGATTCAAGCCCGCTTGAAATAGTTGTGGGCATAACAGCCTGACCAATAGTAGCTGGGTGATGCCTAATTGTATAATCTGATGTAACCAGACGATCTGCAGTTGCCACGCGCTTGGTGTTTACACTAGACGATTTCTAGCTTTTTACTGCTGAAACTCGTCAGACGGTGCAAAATACCAGAATCAGCGAGGAGAATCGTCTTGTGTAAACGCCGGGATAGGATGACGGTAGCTGACCGTTGGTGGCAGCTCTGCGCTGTCCTCAACGCCTTTCGCTGCCAAGTATGAATATTCATGAAGTATTATTGTAGCAATTCACTTCGGTCGACAAGAAGACAAAGGATCGGGTGATGCTAGAGGCACGACCTCAGCTGTGTATGTGCGGACCTGGGACCTGTTTCAGTAGTTTTGTGACATGTCTAGATGGCGTCTGTGACAGCGTACGGACAGATCATAAGACTGCAATCAATGACACGTGGAATTTCACTAACTTCCCGTAGGAATTAAGTGATGACACTTCAACACGAGTAGGGGATACATAGAACCTATAATCATTCCAAATATGAAGAAGATTGGCATCTCTGACCCTCTGATATTTGCTAGACTTTTTCCGCTGTTGCTTGTACTGTTGGTGCCGCTGTTGATGTCTGTCTAGGCTTAATGTCACGAAACTACTGAAACAGGTCCCTGGGCCCGTTGATTGATCTAGGTCGTACATGAAAACTCTTTTGTGCATACCTCATACAAAGGTTAAGCCCAATACACATCTACCGATTCAGGGATAAACGATTTTAAATACATGATGTATGTGATACTTGACCTGAATATGGTGGGCCCAAATCACGCTCTTCAACCCAGTAAAATCTAATATGAAATAATTTACATAAAAGGGAAGCTATAACTTGATGTAGATTGCTGTCATAAGGCATAAATTAAGGTTTAGCTATTGACTTTTTTGTTTTTGTTTGAACGATGTTTTATTCAGGCACTTTGTTTTACAGAATTGATAACAAACATAATCAGTAATCATGGTTACTTTTCCTTCTTTGAATAACCAACATCTTGAGGTCGCCCTTTTTCTAAACAATTTTAAATTGCCATTTTTCCATCCTATTTTGTCATTTTTGTTTTTTCAATCTCAACTATCAGTTAGATATGATGATTTTCCGGAAGAAGTATGAAGATCTAGTACAACAAAGTGATAAGACTAATACAGTAAGACAGGAGGACAATACAGAACACAACAGTTTACCTATATTAAGGCAGTACATGGTTTGTCAGGGTTTACAAACTTTTCACAGTAAAGCGGTACTTATATAGAACGTCCTGACCATGCTGTACAAGTCACAGAACGAGATGCTAATTTATGGTTTGTACGGACCGAGGCGTTTACGCCGAGTTCTGTGACTTGTACAAGCATGGTTGGACGTTATATATTTACTTTTTACCCGAAATTTAAAAAAAAATCAATTTAATTTTTCTTAACAACCGAAATTTTAATAAATGTGTATGACAAGGTGGTCCGTATTTTAGTAAAATGCATAAGTCGATAAAATGGAAAAATAGATTTTGGACCCGTCGCTCAGGAGTGAATTTAGGAGAGAATAACCTCACATTATTTAGAGGTTGAAATCAGGCTATATACTTTATTTCAACTCTGGGCTGGGTTTATGATTGTATAATGTTCTAAACACATGTCTGTCCCAAGCCCTATTACGATTTCTCATTCGGTAGGGTTGACCTTTAGCGTTTAAGAAAAGCTTGAAGGTATAATGATTATGGAAAAATATAATTAAATAGAGGAAATCTCCGAAACACCCTGAAACATGTGCCAAGGATGTTGCTCTAGAGATACAATTCCATTTCTTGAATTTATCCAGCTTATTTTCTAACTCAGACTTAGCTATTGATTGGTAAAATAGATTTATCAGCCTGTGCTATGTATCAATAACTAGATATGAGACTTTGTTTGGATAAAAGGAGAATAATTAACCTGCTGATTTGTCATTAATGAAAAATAGTTATATTTGTATCGAATACTAATTTGACCGTTCCACCGAAAGTAATAATGAAGATTTTCTCTCGGGGAGTTAGTTCCACTTTCCTTAGAAGAGTTACTTTTGTAATCATCTTAATGAGTTTTTGAGGAAACTCGCAGAATGTGGCTATCCAGTCCCTATCTTTGGCAATAGCCGACAGAAATAACCGGAGATTGGAAAATAAGCCGAATTAGTGCTGTAGACGGTCCTCTAATAGCTGGGGAAAGCTGACTAGGCCTTTTAGTAGGCTTAACATTCATTCTAGACAATGTTTCTTTATGCCAACTGATCAAAAGATATTAAAACATACTTAAACCTAGAAAAATAGCTGTACCTATTCTTTGTTATAGCTATAGCTTTAGTAGGGTTTTTAGTAGGGTAGACCAGGGACCTGTTTCAGTAGTTTCGTGACATGTCTAGATGGCGTCTGTGACACCATACGGACAGATCACAAGATTGCAATCGATGACACACGGAGTTTCACTCACTTCTAGTAAGAATTAAGCAATGACACTTTAACGTGAGTAAGGGATACATATAATCTATAATCGTTCCAAATATGAAGAAGATTGGTCACTCTGATTTTCTGATATTTGCTAGTCTTTTCTGCTGTTGCTTGCACTGTTGGTGCCGCTGTTGATGTCTGTCTATGCCTAATGTCACGAGACTACTGATACAGGTCCCTGGGAGAAAGATTTGACGTTTAAAGTATTGGGCAACACTGGCTGACTTAAAGCGTGATTCACACGATGGGATTCATGTACCTCACAGGGTGTTTGTTTGAGACAAATCTTACTGAGATTCTGTACTCAAACACAATTTCTTCGTCTAAATTTTAGGGTTCCATTTCCCTGAGACATGTTTTTATTCCATTTGAACTGTTGGCGAAATTCACCCCTAAAAAGGTCAGAATCATGAGATTTTGAACCTTGTGAGGTACATGAATCCTACCGTGTGAATTCCACTTGTGGGAAGTACAAGATGATGTAAATGTGGAAGGATAGCAGTAACTATAATTGGCTCTCTGTCTCTACACCTTGTTAACTCCTACTGTTCTGTAAGTACTGAACCCATAGACCACATTAGTCCTGACGTCATTTTGGTGCCAAACAAATCCAAACTCCGAGAAGCACTGCATAAACGTAGCATCATGACATAGTAGAGTTAAATATACTGTAGAATAAAATAAATCGAGATGTCTAGATGCCGACTGCTGCACTTATGAAGGGATATCCCCTGGGATATCCCAATGTTTGGCACCAGAACGTAGGGAAATGACGTCACACTAATGCGATCTATTGCATCCTGAGTATACCCTCGTGCATACCTTGCTTATTGTTTGTATATTGGCGTATCAGACATTGGTTGATCGTCTGATCGTTTAATTGTGTAGCGTCTGTGTTTAGGGGTTGGAGTTTTTTTTTAGTGTTACCTCATAAACTCATGTTTGCATTACACCACTCAAGTCCTAAGGGTAGACTTGCCTCAGTCCCTGTGTCCTACCCCTTCCACCCCTTCTGAGTGACACAGGGACTGGTCTCATCCGTAAACGGCCGCGTAGACTGGCGCGATTTTGCGCCACACTCCCCAAGCAGAGGTCTGGCTACTGGTCAGGATATCTGGTCGGAGATTGATACCCTCTCACTTTGATCTCAATCGAGACATAGTCAGGAGTAGGCGAAATATATTGCTATGAAAACATAGGCAGGCAGGGAACTGGAGGAGGTGAGGGGGAGGGGTAGAGGGAGGTATAGGGTTACAGGGAGTGGCTTGAGGTCATTAACAGGAGATTCTGGTCAGAGTGGACAAGTCTTTGATTCATGGGCCAGTCAGAGAAGGACACATGCTATAATCATTTAATGAATGTTCATAATCAAAGACTTGAGCAAGTCTAGTCCTAAGGGATATGGCCACGTTAGAATCCTGTAATAAATCTCACTCTCATCATTGCTCCCAAACATTGTTAAAAGTCGTGTTCTTTCAAGGATCATGCAGTTCGTCCAAATCGGAAATTCCAGGGGGGCTCTTGTAGATATTTTAACATATATGTATAACATACAATGGCAGGAATATAGTTTGCACTGAACATCTAGATCCATATTGTTTCCTGATTTTTGATTTGACACCAGAAGAATCTCATGAATAGATATCTTGGAAAAGAGAGGTAGCTCTGTTCAACAATATAATTGGTAATGTGCTGAATATATTATTAAGAAACGTCACGAAATTCCATATGATGATATATCAGCAGAAGACAACGAACTGCATGTAAACAAGTATATAAAATGGAGTGGTGTTTAGATTTTATCCCACCCTGTCAGATGTTTATAAATACATACATATTGTATGGCATAATCGTGGTATACAGTCACACATTGTTAAGTGAATGGAGATTGTTATGAGCGGTAGGGTAAAGAGATGAGATGAATACAGATACATGTACTATGGGTGGCATTACCTGGCAATGAGACTAGGAGCTAATAGTATGTTCATCATAGATGAATGAGCGTGCCGTCAAAATGAATAACAATTAAAAGGTTTGAGTTAGATTTAGCCTATGGATAGCTTTCTGTAACCCACTTGCACCCAGTCAACTTGCCATTCCTGCAACTGCCTATCTAGGATCCAAACACATCAAGCACCAATGGGTCTTGAGGTATTTTGGTCTTGAGTGATTGGTCATGGTCAGCTGGGCATGCCTCTAAGAGCCAGAGACACTGGCATCCTGCTCTGTTCTCAATATCACAGTGAATAGCACACAGATAGTGAAGGGATAGTTTGTATGCAGTACCCTGAAAGTCTATATGGACCCCTATATCCTCTAGATGATGTATTTAGCACGTGCAAGCACACTCTAATAAATACAGATACATGTACTATGGGGTGGCATTAGTTGGCATTACCTGGCGACTCACAGTGAGATAGATACAGATGCATGTACTATGGGGTGGCATTAGGTGAGATAAACACAGATACATGTACTATGGGGCATTACCTCACGACGCAGTGAGATAAACACAGATACATGTACTATGGGGCATTACCTCACGACGCAGTGAGATAAATACAGATACATGTACTATGGGGTGGCATTAGTTGGCATTACCTGGCTTTTAGTGGTGAGATAGAGGCAGATACATGTACTATGGGGCGGTATTACCTGGCAATGCCCAATGAGATACATAAAGGTACATATACTATAGTGTGGCATTAGTTGGTATTATCTGCCGACTCATGGCAAGATAAATACAGATAAATGTACTGTGGGGCGGTATTACTTGGCAATGCCCAATGAGATAAATACAGATACATGTACTATGGCATTAGTTGGCATTACCTGCCGACTTACGGCGAGATAAATACAGATACATGTACTATGGGGCGGTATTACCTCACGACGCAGTGAGATAAACACTGATACATGTAGTACGGGGTGGCAGTAGTTGGCGACTCGCAGTGAGATAAATACAGATACATGTACTATGGGGTGGCATTAGTTGGCATTACCTGGCTTTGCGTGGTGAGATAAATACAGATACATGTACTATGGGGCGGTATTACCTGGCGACGCAGTGAGAAAAATATAGAAACATGTACTATGGGGGCATTACCTGGCAACACACAGTGAGATGAATACAGATACATGTACTATGGGGGCATTACCTGGCAACGAACAGTGAGATGAATACAGATACATGTACTATGGGGGCATTACCTGGCAACGCGCAGTGAGATGAATACAGGTACATGTACTATGGGGGCATTACCTGGCAAAGCACAGTGAGATGAATACAGATACATTTACTATGAATTGCCTTAGTGGACTGATAAGAAGAAGCGGAAGACAATGAATGCCATGTAAACAATTATATGAAATTGGCTAAAGTTTAGATTTTATCCCATCCTGTCATGTGTTTTTAACTCCATATGTCATGTGTGCCACATAGATATTTTATGGCATGACTATGTCATATAGTCATGCCATGCTATTTTGTTTGTATGTTTGGGTAGTTTAACGTCCAATGTGTTCAATTAGACCTAACACCATGTTAAGTCTATGGAGATTTATTTGGTGGGTAGGATAGATAATTAGAATGACTGTTTGATTGTCTCAAATATTAAACGATAAACTCTCCTTTCTCTGACTCGATTTTAGACGCAATAATTCACATAAATTGTAAAAGGTAAAACAGCACAACCACTTTGGTATCAAATTTATGTAGGCATTTATTTCAAATTGTAGAACCGACGTTTCAACCATTACATAGTCTTTATCAAGGTTAATCTGTCACTGATTGTTATACTGAGGTACTCATTGAGTCATTAAATGAGTCTTTAAATACATTTAGGGTATTGTAGATGATCTGTAGATAAGATTTCCATCATGGTGTAGGTGGTGATAGTTGTATACTGTGGTGTTATAGTGTAGTCCACAGGGACAGTCTTGTTTAATATTCTTGTTGCCATCTAACCTTCTTGGAGAGTAGTAAGTGGTGCTCAGTTGGTGTCTGTTGAGCAGACTGTTGGTTTCAGGATTGTTGGTATTGTAGTGTCGTGAGAGTTGATTGTAGGTGACTATGTTGCTGATTGTTGTACTGAGGTACTCTTTGGGTCGTTAGAGTTACTCATTTACTCATTAAAGTACTGAATGAGTCGTTAAATACATCTAGGGTATTGCAGGTGATTTGTAGATCAGATTTACATAATTATCATAGCAACCAACAAGAGAGAGATTGACAGAGCTTTAATAAACATTCTCATAGTAAGCAGTAACCACATGCCTGTTAATTGTTATCACAAAAATATGGTAAACGATTCTCCGAGAGGTGCGTGGATATATACACAATATTACCATGATTTCGATCTGAGTGGTCGTATTCTCCGCGTAGTTGACGCGTAGTAAAACTCCGAGCGAAAGCGAGGAGTATTACGTAGTGTCAACTACAAGCAGAATACGGCCACTCAGATCGAAATCATGGTAATGTTGTATTTATTACTCACCTTTCGAGTAATTATAAGGAAAGAAATCTTATATATGATTAGAAATTATACCCTAGCGCCGTGCTTTGTTTGTATGAATTAGTTCCTATAATGCCCGTCAGGTGGCCGAAAAAGCCGTATTCTCCTAGGAGATTCCGGAGGTCCGTATTCTACTCAGTAGCGATCTGGAGGCTCCATATAGGCTTAGTATGGAGACGCCGTACTGGGTGGGTAATAAACACTGTAGTACAGAAAGGTCGGCCACCAATTTACACCACTACTCGGGTGGTAAGGCGGCCACCGAGAAGATGTCAGCCGAATCTGGGCGGCCAACCCATCACCCTGATAATAAAATCGATCCACTCCTCCCTCCCCAAGACACATCAAGGGTTCAGTGCTAGGATAAAGCAACAGCGAGCATATCACGTCCGTGGCATGGAGAAGAAGGTCACACTGGATGGTAAAGGGAAACTGGAATAGTCGTCAAAACGTGGAACTGTGGCATAAAGATCTTAGGATTGATTTTATCATCCATAGTGTACAAAGAACCCTATTGAGAATGTATGGGGACTCAGTAAAGCTTGACCCATTACATAAAACCTGTCAGATACCATAACTGTGGTATACGGCCTCAAAGCCATGGTATACGGATTCAAACCTGAGGTATACGGATAAAAAGTCCCTTTGTGCTATAGAGCAAAAATAGTCCATATTGATAAACCCTTTAACATGGCAATTCCTGGGATTAATTCACTTCATATTTCATGTGTGGCATATAAACATTTTATCCTACCCCTAATAAAAAACTCCATAGGCTTAACATTGGGTCACTGTATTCGCTCTAGTGGGATACACTTGACAAATGACGTCATCTGTTAATGTAGAAGCAATTTAGACAGGCGGGGTAGGATAAATTCTAAACCAAACTCAAGTTAGTTGTGTTATTGTTCATCGCACTCCGGTGAGATCGCATATTACTGCTCTCGGCTTCGCCTCGCACAGTAATACGCGATCTTGCCGATGTACAATAAACAACAACAAGACTTACTCTTGTTTGATTTCTCCATATTATGGCATGACTGTGGCATACAGTCACACCATGGAATGTCTATGGAGGTTTATACACTGCGCGAAAACCACCATTTATATGCCATTGCGGAAATGCATGTATCGGCTGTAAATTGACTTGTTTTACATATGTATACACCCATATTTCACGCCAGTGTATGCGGCGTATATAAGACTGTTTCCTCTTGTATACAGACGCATCTTGGCCGTATTTCACTCCAGGCGTATTCGAGAGGAAATATCCTCTGTGCGATATATATACGCTGGGCGTATACATGTTATATACGTTTGGCATATATATATGTGTACATGTATATATATTTATACATATATATATATATTTATATTTGAAAACAATGCTAATCTGACATAAACAATACAGTACAAAATACATGTGATTATATATACATATATAATCACATGTATTTTGTACTGTATTGTTTATGTCAGATTAGCATTGTTTTCAGACCGTTAAAGGTCGGACTTGGATGATTAGGGCGAATATACAATGTCTCATCATATAGATTGCTACCCTGAATAAAAATAACCACACAAAAAAACTAGCCATTGCGAGCGGTACAATAAAGATGATAAAAGAATCTGTGGAATATCTAACCTTGTATCTAATAAAAAAAAAAAGAAGAAGAAAAAGGGCACACTGTGAGGCGTACCTGGATTTATACCTCCTCCTCCTCCTCCTCTACCTCCTCCACCTTCTCCACCTCCTCCTCCACCTCCTCCTCCTCCTCCTCCTCCTCCACCTCCTTCTCCTCCTCCTCCTCCACCTCCTCCTCCTCCTCCTCCACCTCCTCCTCCTCCTCCTCCTCCACCTCCTCCTCCTCCTCCACCTCCCCCTCCTCCTCTCCCTCCACCTCCTCCTCCTCCTTCTCCTCCTCCTCCTCCACCTCCTCCTCCTCCTCCTCCACCTCCTCCTCCTCCTCCTCCACCTCCTCCTCCACCTCCTCCACCTCCTCCACCTCCTCCTCCTCCTCCACCTCCTCCTCCTCCTCCTCCACCTCCTCCCCCTCCTCCCCCTCCTCCTCCTCCACCTCCTCCTCCTCCTCCTCCACCTCCTCCACCTCCTCCTCCCCCTCCACCTCCTCCTCCTCCTCCACCTCCTCCTCCTCCTCCTCCACCTCCTCCACCACCTCCCTCCTCCTCCCCCTCCTCCCCCTCCTCCTCCTCCACCTCCTCCTCCACCTCCTCCACCTCCTCCCCCTCCTCCCCCTCCTCCTCCTCCACCTCCTCCTCCTCCTCCTCCACCTCCTCCACCTCCTCCTCCCCCTCCACCTCCTCCTCCTCCTCCACCTCCTCCTCCTCCTCCACCTCCTCCTCCCCCTCCACCTCCTCCTCCTCCTCCACCTCCTCCTCCTCCTCCACCTCCTCCACCTCCTCCTCCACCTCCTCCTCCTCCTCCTCCTCCACCTCCTCCTCCTCCTCCACCTCCTCCTCCTCCTCCTCCTCCACCTCCTCCTCCTCCTCCTCCACCTCCTCCTCCTCCTCCACCTCCTCCTCCTCCTCCACCTCCACCTCCTCCTCCTCCTCCACCTCCTCCTCCTCCTCCTCCACCTCCTCCTCCTCCTCCACCTCCTCCTCCTCCTCCACCTCCACCTCCTCCTCCTCCTCCTCCTCCTCCTCCTCCTCCTCCACCTCCTCCTCCTCCACCTCCCTCTCCTCCACCACCTCCAGCATCCCGACCTCCAGCGTGACAGAGCAGGAGTGTCAGTCCTACTGACAGTGACAAATGGTCGCGTGACCTGGTAATGCAAGCAAATTGGCCACCTCCTCCTGGGCACCAACGCCTACCTCACCGGGCATGCTACTCTCTCAGTATAGTGAAAAACAACCACTGTTAAACGGGAACTAAGTGAACAGTAGGTATGGGTGGTGTGTATCTATACACAATATTGACTGGCTACAAAGATACAACTGGTCATGTGCTTTGAGGAGTTGATGTGTAGTAATATCCGAGCACTTGCGAGGATATTGTGCAGAGGCAACTCTGAGGAGCTTATAGCTGCTTTTATCTGAAACCAGTCTATATTGTATTTATTATCCACCTTTTCCTGAGAAGTGGCATACCGACCTTAGTTCATTTCAGGTACACACTATTTCTTTATATGCACGATCTTTCCGTATGCACCAGGTTTTGCAGCCTGGAGCATACAATATATTTGTATGCTCTGGGTATGCAGGTATACACTCCCTATGAGTTTTCTATGGACACTTTGTATTAGGCGGATTTATCCATATGCTCCCGGTATGGTGATACATGCTGCCCATGTCTTTTCTGTGGACACTTTGTATCAGGTGGATATAACTGTATGCTCAGGGTATGTAGATACACACTATCTACGTATTATCCTACCCCTAATAAAAAACGGCCATAGACTTAACATAGGGAAATTTTATGTGGCAGGCCGTGACATAAAGTGTTTTTTATGCCACTAGAGTGATAACAATATTGACCAATCAGAGAGCAGGATGTCAGCTACTATGAAAAAAGTTCTGTTGGTCGTTGACTCAATATTTATCTTTTTAACAGTAATATAAGCATAGACGGGGTAGGATAAATACGAAACCGAACTCGAGTTAGACTTGTCAATGTCTATGCCACTCTGGTCAGGTCTGCTCCTCACTACACGACCTTCCCGTCGTGGCATAAACATTGACAAGTCTAACTCTCGTTTGGTTTCTACTAATTATGTAAGGACACCTTGTATTAGGTGGAAATATCTGTATGCTCCGGGTATGTAGATACACACTCTCTACGTATTCTCTAAGGACACCTTGTATTAGGTGGAAATATCTGTATGCTCCGGGTATGTAGATACACACTCTCTACATATTCTCTATGGACACTTTGTATTAGGTGGAAATATCTGTATGCTCTGAGTATGGTGATACACACTCTCTACGTATTCTCTAAGGACACCTTGTATTAGGTGGATATATCTGCATGCTCGGGGTATGCTGCCCATGTGTTAATAAATGCCCATGATACACGCTGCCCATGTGTTAATAAAAAAGGTCTATACAGATGTCCATTGGCCTGCATCTGGTGCAGTAGGTTGAGTAGATCTGTACATGGAATTATATTCAAGTGGAAAAAATAAACAAACACTTATTTATTCAACTTCTTCATCTCAAGTTTGTTCTTTATTTCAGTCAATGCTGCAATGCTAGTATTCGAAATGTCAAACAGCCGATTTGATCTTTCATTTATGGACATATCAATAAACGTAAATATAAATCCCTGATATGATACCACACATAATAATTCTTCACATAAAAGTATTGTTGATCCAATTTATCTCACCCCTGATATTTTTGTCTCATAAGCTTAACATGGAGAACCCGTTCTCTATGCACGAACAGTCCGTTCTCCATGGTCCATATCATCCATTCCTTTAGTGTGTACAGGGTTGAGATAAATACAGAAAACAACTCGTTTTGGTCAAAGTAATTATTCTCCAACTCATTTGAATGCTACGTGATATTCACTCAGCTGTCGCCTTATACATATCACTCCGCATCAAACTCAGGAAGAATGACACCTTTGACCAAAACATGTTGGTTTCTTCTTTATCACTCCTTCATAATTCCCCTATATCGACACATCATGCCGGCCTTTCCTCTCCATCCAAATTGGTCAGCTCCGATAGAAGCAGTCCTTATCCAATCTGCCCTCTCAGGCTCTGTCCTTCCGGGCTAAAGGTCAAGGTAGGTCAAAGCTGTCTGACCACGTCAGGCAATAGGTCACGTGGTCTGACCCCTCAGAGCTGCTCCTATTTATAGTGAGTGCCTCGAGGCCCGCGCTTTTGGCGAGGACACCCAGTTTACACATTTGAAAGGCAGGAGTCACGAAAGGGGACTTGAGCAGCACCTATTGCATGGTGAGGTGGATAATGGTTATTTGGTAAGGTTTTCTAGCACCAACAATAGGCTGTTCTGTTAACACGCTACTCTAGTGGAGTCAGTGGGATTAGCGAGATCAAAGCAGAAAGCAGGGGAATGGAGGGAAAGGATGGGGGAGGAAATGAGGAATGGAGGAAGAAAAAGTAAGTAAGGAGATTATAGAGGAAACCTATAAAAGTTTGCAGTCATAGCTCATATTCCAACGAGTTTGAATAGCGTAGTAATTCACAAGGTAAAGCCGCGCGAATTACGTAGCGATTCAACTGAGATGGTATCAAGCTCTGACCGTAAACTTAAATAGGTTTCTGAATATATCTCACCCTTCACATTGACTAATGGGCTAATATTTGTGACATAATCCCCCATTAAGTATTTTTTCTAAATATTCCATGGGTTTTGAGTTCGAGTTCCAAATGTCAGGTCAATGGGGAACAATTACCAGGGGTGAGATAGAAGTAGGGACCTAGGAATAGAGCAGGCAATAAGAGGGGGGGGGGATGAGAGAGATAGATAGATAAATAGGGAGAGTAAGATAGAGAGAGAGAGAGGGAGTAGAAGTATTAATTTATTAAGAACGGATAGGAGGAAAACACAAATAAAGGGCAGAGTAAAAGAAGAAAGGCCTAAAACAAACATGCATGAGGAAGAGCAGAAGGGACAGGGGGTCGTTGCTCCTAGAAATGTGGGAAAAGCGTTGCTCCAGTAATATCGGATTGTGTCATGTGGTTTTGTTATTTTCACATTTTATTGCTACTTTTTACAACACCACATTTTTAGTGACAGTAACATAGCTGAAAGGTTCATTAGATTTTTAATTGACTATAGATAGCGACATGGCTATGACGTGATCCGCAAAGAATCTGGAGCAACGATTTCAACCTTGGGTCGACATTCTGCGATCTACGAAATGTGGAGCAATGCCCCTCAGTAGAGCGAAATATAGGAGCTGCAGGAAGAAAAATAGCGAAATTAACACAGAGAGCTTGGATACTGAATCCACTCTATCAATCCTCATTTCTTTTATCAGTTCAGGAAACGTTAGGCAACTGATAGCTCTCATGGAGTCAGGAGTCACGGAAAGGCCCTGACTGGCACCTCTTGCATGGATAGGTAATACAAGATAGGTGGTCAATGGTTATTCTGGCACCCGTCTCATAAGATCTCACGCTCTCGAAGTACTATTCTTTATCCTACCCCTTATCCTACCCCATATAAGTTTTATATGCCACTAGTGGCATACAGCATTGTTATCATGTAATATTCCAAAATCGAGGAGATAGGGTAGGATAAAATCAAAACCTGATTCGTTTTAATCTTGGCCACCGCATTCCACTCTTGAAGTTTTGGCTCCGGACTTCACTCGGCTTCGCCTCATGAAGTCACTTTGCCAAACTCCAGTCGTGGAATATGGTGGCCAAGATTAAACCTCATCCAGTTTTACGATAGTACAAAATCCTCACTACGCTCTAAAGGAGAAGAATTCTTAACGAACTAGGCTTGGAGCCTTGAGAATCCTCTGACACAGAATTTCCCCTTAGGTGGCAAGAGATTATCTTTGGGTTGCATTGATGTACGTCTTTATCACGGGAGGCAGGCCAGTGGATTCTCAAGGCTCTAAGCCTAGTTCGTTAAAATATTTGTAGTGAGAGTACAGAATACCACTCGGAGAGTGTGAGATCTTATGAGAGGGTGCTTCTGGCTCCCAACATGGAGTAGTTTGACAAAATCTCTCTAAGGTTGGAGTATTTTCATTACATTACTTCATCATTTTACATCATCATCGTGTAAATACCTCTGATGGACGAACTGAGTTATATGATGAAATATATTTATATGGACTGAAAGAACCTGGCCAGAATACCTGCTATGCAGAGGCCGCTTTATGTACCTCTTTCCAGTGCAAATAAGAAAAAAAATTGGCCTAAGGGCCAGACTTGTGAACAGGGAAACTTAAGAAAGCTGATACCTATCATCGTTTGAACTGATTCAAATAGTATTTAGGCAATTACTTCTGGTCATTGACAGGACATGTACGACAGTGGAGACCAATGTAGATCATGCTTCTGTCAAACAGTTGTTTTTATCTCACCCCTGGTATTTTTGTCACATAGGCTTAACATTGGGAACTCGTTCTCCATGCCTCTACGAGTATTGCAGTCCGTTCTCCATGGGCTATATCCTCTGTTTCATCCTGTGTGTTGTCTGGTCTTTTAGTGTGTAGGGGGGTGGGGTGAGATAAATTCAGAAAGCAGCTTGTTTTGGTCAAAGAAGTCGCTCTCCAACTCGTTTGAATCCTACATGACATTCCCCTGGCTGTCGCCTCGTTCATATCACTTCGCATCAAACTTGTGGAGAACAATGACTTTGACCAAAACTTGATGGTTTCTTCTTGAATTCCTGAAGTAATTCTGCGTACGCATGTGACAGCAATACGCGACGTAATATTAACCAAAGAAGCTATAGCAGGGATCAAAGTCAGGGCTGAGAGAAAAAATTCAGAAATTTAAAACGCTTACAAAAACAGAATAATACATAACATTATTTTAGGACAGAAGAGCAATGAATACATATTCTAAGGCCCGGCGTCCACCTACTATGATAGAATCGTAGACCTCCCGATATGGCACCGATACGAAATGTCAAAATCGGTGCCATATCGGGAAGGTGCAAAATCGTAGACATATGTCTAGACATGCCAATCCACCACGCATTGTATGGGGTTTTTATCGGTGTCTAATCTCAGAAACGTGGTAACCTTCCGACGCGATTTTAATTTTGTATCGGGAGGTGCATCGTATACCATATCAGAGCCATATTGTAGTAGGTGGACGCCGGCCCTAACACTGCGAGTGTTGCCTATGTATATAAAATGTCAAAATTCTGTCATTTGGCGGAAAACTTGCATCCCTGATATCAATATCCTCCTACTGGCTGGAATATCGAGTCTTAGTGGACATAATTCATCATAATCTAATGGTTTATCTCACACCTGATACAAGTTTAGCCATAGGAATAACATAGAAAAAAACCCCGCAACAATCACATGGTAAAGTGATAATACTACGCCACGGACATGGCAGAGTGAATCTAATTTTTATTATTCTGATATTGTGATGCTATTTAATGTCATATAAAGGGGTGAGATAAATCCAGAACCGCACTCGAATCGTAAAATACACAAAACTCCACTCGTTTTGATGCGCCACAATCATCACTCGGCTTCCCCTCGATGACGATTGTGGTGCATCCAAACTCATGGAGTATTGCATATTTCTATGATTCTCAATCCAGTTCTATATAAATCTCTAATACTGATTACATAGCAGGCTCAGACCACACCTACTAAATCACCTCTCAGCCCTTCTCATCGCCATGTCTCCACTATACCACGTGACCTACTACAACAACAGACAGGCGGGGCTAGACATCGTGGCACCACATCACGTGGCACGGTGGCTCCGTAACCATGGCAACCAACATGGCGACGACAGCATGATTGTTCTGTGATCCCGTTGTCATGGAGATGAGGTGGCTTGCCCTTCCTCCACCTTCTCCAGGGTTCCGTTGTAGCCATCGAGAATGACCTGGTCACCTGCCGAGGAGCGTGCGTATAGGGTGAATAAAACAGCGAGATCTAGATCAGAAGATTTAGCAGGATCTGGTTTATGAAGGTATGGCTTAAGTGCGGATTCCACCAACACACAAGATATAGCGAGATTATTCACAATTTGTTTTGAATGATCGCATGCATATCTGCCGCAATGCATCTTAAAGTGTCGCAGTGGCTATAAATCAATGACTAAGTAGGTAAATGAACTGGCGTTTTTTTTAATCTTAGGTACATATATGTAGATAGTATATATGTAAATAGGAAAACATAGTGACTGAGCCTGTAGGGATGCCATTCTCTGCCTTTAGTAACATAAAAACGTCCACGTTTTCTCTTATTAATATACACCTGTAAGCGAACATTTATGAAATACTACCTACTGCTAGGGATGTAGTATAGATAATGTTCGCGCCCGACATGACAGTAGCCCTTAGTGAATAGCAGTGGTTTTGTAGGGGAACGGTGTTTGAATCGCGGAACAGGCAAGTTGATAAAACGGCATTTTAAACGATTAGGAGGTGTATGGTAATTAGAAAACGTGGTGACGTGGCTGTTCTCAGTCATTTGAAGCCAAAATACGTCCCAATGGCACAAGCAGAGGGATGTGATTTTGCATCAAATGACTGAGAACAGCCACCCGCACGGGCTCAGTAACCACGTTTTCTTTTAGAGACCAAGCCTAAGTCTGGTTCAGTATGTCTCTATTTGTGGAAGAAACTCCAAGCATATCCTACCAGAATCATGGTAGGGAACCAGAGAAATATTGGGATCTCATTGCATTCTCTCAAGGAAAGGAGATCGGAAAACTATATTTCTAAATTATGTTTTTAGTATGCCTAGAAACAAACCCGAAGGATAGAAGTACATCTGTGTAGACAAACACAAAACAGAGTAGCAGAATTCAGTTAAGTACTGCGCGGGAATCTCACTCTCGTTGCCCTTCAGTCTCCAGGCCTAGGCCTGGTTCACTATGTCTCTATGTGCGGGAGAAACTCCAAGCGGATCTGACAAAATTCTAACGTTTTATATGTGGTAGGTAATTATGCTGAATGAACAGAATGATAGTATATTCTATCATTTCCCCATATATAGGAAGACCCCCGTGTGGCGAATTATTGGATTGATAATAATAATAATGATAATAATAATAATAATAATAATGAACATTACCTGAGTTAAAGACAGCGGTGGCACGGTGAACATTCACGACACACGGCAGTCCGTACTCTCTGGCCACCACGGCACCTGCAACATCACAAACACAGTCAAACCGGGAACAGGAGCACACAGGAAGTGGCGTAGGTACCTGGCAGGTGACAAGGACGAAGTACCGTCATTGACGGGTACAAGTTCATACCCACCATCACTGGTTACCGGCCTGTGACGCCTAATGACCCTCGAAGGGCACCAGCATGATGGGCACAAGCGGAACTTAGTTCACACATCATTACCCGGCGTTTACATTAAACGACTAAATATGTAGCGACTGTAGATCGTCAAGCAAATAGTCGTCAGGCGGTGGCAATGTCCACCACAAAAGTCGTTGACCTGAGAGTGTACCAAAGCATTTAAACTGATGACTATAAGATTTCACAGAATCGCCGCCCATGTAGACAACTAATTCAAACCGGCTTGAAATAGTTGCCAGCATCAGAGCATGTCCAATAGTCTTCAGGTGGTGCCAAATTGTATAATCTGATGTAACCAGACAATCTGCAGTCGCCACGCACTTGGTGTTTACATCAGACGATTTCTATCATTTTGATGCTGAAAGTCGTCAGGAGGTGCAAAATACCAGAATCGCCGGCCAGAATTGTCTAGTATAAACGCTGGGTAAACCGGCTTGAAATAGTCATAGGTATCAGAGCGGCATTGGGGCCATTGTATAAAGTAATATTTTGACAATAGGAATAACCTAAAGCTCGTACAAGGTGGTATAAACAAATGTTTTCATTTAGAAAATAGCTTCTGTTTTGTCCTACAATACAAAATGGAAAACATTCAATTGTCAAGATTGTCGTTTATCGTTGGAGTTATCGTATGGTCCAGCACCACCACAGAAACGAACGAACTTTATTCAACAGCCCCCAGGTAATACACGAGCGCTAGTGTCCACATAACCATCGTTTGTTGCATTTATTATCCATATTTCGAATAAATTAAATTAATTGCCATATTAAAGGGTATAACAATAAGGACTATTCATTTGTTCTATAGCACAAAGAGACTATTTTTCTCGTATACCATGACTTTGAGGCAGCACAATACAGATTTGAATCCGTATGCCACAGTTATGGCATCTGACAGGTGTTACATATCGGGTCTTGGTCTTGAGTTCCCATACATTTTCAATGTGGTCTTTGTATGGATAATATAAAAGGGTCTACATGTACGATCTTACATTATTAAACGGGCCCCAGGCTAGCGTCTGTGTAGCAGACGACATTTGTACGACACACTCTAACGCTGGTTTCCCGCGTGTAGGCCCCACGCGTCTACCCCGCACGCCGGCCACCGACCATCGATCTCTCCCACCGGAAGTGTAGCAATGCGCGCGCGCCGACCTCGATCTCGTTGGGCAGTCTACGCATGCGCAATGGACTAATTGCGTTATCCGGCGAGCACGTGATCGATTGTGTAAATAAAGGCGGGCTCTCTGAGGCGCTGGGAGCGGGGAGGCTTCTCTGGGCTGGCCGCACCTCGCCGGCCGTTAATCTCATTCGGCAGGGTATTGGTTCATGGGTGGGTATTGTTCCCCAGTGGCCACCCTACGACCTACCGCGAGCAGTGTAGAGGTGTGTGGTGGAGGGAGGTGGGGGTGAGAAAGGACCGCAGGGAGGTATACAGGTAAACAGGGCAGTGTACGTGTTGTCCGGTGTAGAACATGTGGCGAGCGGTTACACTGGCCACCAGAGCTAGACTCCGTTAGCTCTGGTTGGGTTAAATCTGTGGCACCTTGACCCAAGATTCACATGACCTACCGCGAGCAAATACTGGACGCCAGACTCAGTAGCCAGCATGTTTTGGACGCTACGCTTGGGTTTCGGGATGTGACATTCTCGCACTCAAGAAGAGCTGCATAACAAACAGCGAAAAATAATCATATGTTACCTATCGTGAATCAAAATATAAACTTATCAACTATTTTTCGCACATCTTCAGCTACCTATCGATGTTTATTTGAAGTTCCTACGTCAAATATTGACAGAGTTCTGACAGAAAGTGTCCAGATACCCTGTGGGCAGTGTAGAGGTGTGTGGTGGAGGGAGGTGGGGGTGAGAAAGGACCGCAGGGAGGTATACAGGTAAACAGGGCAGTGTACGTGTTGTCCGGTGTAGAACATGTGGCGAGCGGTTACACTGGCCACCAGAGCTAGACTCCGTTAGCTCTGGTTGGGTTAAATCTGTGGCACCTTGACCCAAGATTCACATGACCTACCGCGAGCAAATACTGGACACCAGACTCAGTAGCCAGCATGTTTTGGACGCTACGCTTGGGTTTCGGGATGTGACATTCTCGCACTCGAGAAGAGC
Organism: Alentia gelatinosa; assembly: GCA_950022655.1. Lineage (NCBI taxonomy): Eukaryota > Metazoa > Annelida > Polychaeta > Phyllodocida > Polynoidae > Alentia > Alentia gelatinosa. The sequence goes on from OX465585.1 coordinate 11,674,826, forward strand.
TGCATAACAAACAGCGAAAAATAATCATATGTTACCTATCTTGAATCAAAATATAAACTTATCAAATATTTTTCGCACATCTTCAGCTACCTATCGATGTTTATTTGAAGTTCCTACGTCAAATATTGACAGAGTTCTGACATAAAGTGTCCAGATACCCTGTGGGCAGTGTAGAGGTGTGTGGTGGAGGGAGGTGGGGGTGAGAAAGGACCGCAGGGAGGTATACAGGTAAACAGGGCAGTGTACGTGTTGTCCGGTGTAGAACATGTGGGGACCGGTTACACTGGACACCAGAGCTTACACTATGTTAGCTCTGGTTGGGTTAAATCTGTGGCACCTTGACCACTGCAGAATAGAGTTGGCCCACTCCATTCACTGCCATATAAGGAATATAGTAGGTGTGCTTTGAACCAGCAGCTAATTGATTGCATTCCCAGCAAACCATAACCTTCACCCTGACCTCCTTACACGGTAGTAATAGCACCTCGGGACGGTTCTACAATAATCTAGGATCCTACATGTAGACCCTTTTTCTGTATGCTATAGAGACCAAGGGACGATGTGGGTCAACTTTATCCAACAATTCTGGATGCTCTGTGGTCAGGTAGAACAGTCTTAGCTGAATGAACTTTAATAATACCAAACGACACCCTCGTACGAGGTCTCCCTGTACACTCTCATTTCACAGGCAGAAGTCAGTAAACAGACCCCTGGACCCCGTTGGCAGGTCGCAGCGGTTGCAGGTTCTTTCCAGATTATCGTACATGTAGACCATTTTCTGTATGCCATAGAAACCCAGGGGCCCGTTTGATAATCTAGGATCGTACATGTAGACCCTTTTCTGTATGTCATAGAGACCCAGGGACGATGTGAGTCAACTTTATTTTAAACGGACGATCACAGTAAGTTCCTGGCCGTTGCCATCACCAAAGTGTCATTTTCCTATACTTCTATCTCCCACCCGGTAAAGACCGCTATGACTGAAATAATTCTTAGAACTGCGGTTAATCACGGTGGAAGTCTTTCCTTTAAACCCCTCATTGACGATGTAAATTTCAAATGAATAAATATTTAAAAACAATTCTGTCAAAGTAATACAAAATCCCGTGTGCCGTTACCATATCCGGACAATAACCACAATGAGGTCAAGGTTGAGTTACCATACTCGCAAGCCTGTTGAGTACGAGTTCCTAATGACTAACACAGAGCATGGGTATGGCCATAAAATTTATTGAGTACGAGAAGAGGTACGAGATAGGTTTTAGAGGTCTATGATAACATAAATTTTAGAGATAAGAGATAGTTCACGAGCTATTGAGGAGCCCTACGGAGTAGGAGAGGTTGAGGAGAAGAGCTTGAAGAATTTTTGTAGGGTGGGTGGGTGGTTCCTTCCTCGTTGACGTCCCAGGGTTGAAGTGAACGCAGGCGGGTTGAAATGTGGTGATCACGTGACCGGGACCACGTGACCGGAACCATGGGAGTATGAATCCTTAGCGTCCAGGAGTGAGTCCTTAGCGCCCATACTCTGTTTCGCATTAAGGCCAACTCTTCAGTTAGCCCCAATGTTGAACCTTTGGACATTTATACCAGGCTGAGATGATGGTATCACTGCACGAACATCATTATTTTACATGTGAATGCGCCCGGCGTTTATAAGTAGGTATTTTGCGTATATAAGGTCGTCCTATTCCCCGTGTATATATACGCATCATCTGTAGGCGGATATATAAGCATCCAGTGAAGAGGGCTTCACTGAGGGTGGGCGGGGGGAGTTGGGGGAGGGGGAGGGGGGAGGGCTTCCTACTGAGGACACCTGTACTTCTACCAACACAAACGGGCGGGAAACGGTGGGGGGAGAGGATATTTCCTCTCATATACGCCGGGTGTGAAATACAGCCAAGACGCGTCCGTATATCAGGCCTGGGCGTATATATATACATATATATGAAAACAAGTCAATATTCAACCAATACATGCACTTCCGCGATGGCGTATATATATATATATATATATATATGAATAAAAGGGTGGTTTTCGTGCAGTGTATTGACTCACCGTGGGAGAGGAGACCTCCGATCTCGGTGACGAGTCCTGAGATGAGCGGGAAGTAGGGAGACCAGCCCACGTCAGTCGACTGCACAATCAGTACATCACCGGGCTGTAAGGTACAAGAGATACTTCACATCATTATTCACCGATTACAGAGTCTCCATACTTAACCAATAGGAGCCATCCTTAAAGTACGTAAAGTTATCCATTACAATTATCCACCTAATACAAAGTATACAAAGCAGCTGGAGGAGAATGTATCCACACTTACTTGTATCAACCAGAATATTGTCAAACAGGATTATGGCCGGTTTGTACCTTTCTCTTATAATAAGCCACAGATTCTGATACTTTATAATTGAATATATAGATAGTAAAGAATTGAATTGAATATATATATATAGATAGTGACGCCCACGATTGCATCTTCATGGCCTCTAGCTTAAGGTTGATATGTTCCCATGTCATCCAACATGTAATATCATGGAAACCTTGATGCTATGCACCCATCATATCTCCAAAGAAATAATGAAGTACTAGGAAGCCAACTGAAACCAGCGAATATAATTTCACTGACAGTATTCTCCTACTCTATTGTTTTAAGGATACAATTGGAAAAGAAAGTGTTATGTTATATACTACCCATGGGCGAATGTTTCACTTTTACTGATCAGGAGTAGAGATTCCGTTCGTCACTGAGGGACGAAAGAATATTCATACATCCCTCCGTACCACGTGACCATTGTCATTCTGCTATTCAGTGAGTTTTGAAATGACATTTTTAATCATGTCCAGGTATATAACAATAAGGAGACATAGTGAGTGTGACTGAATTACATCTGTTCCTTGGTGTCTTTGTTGGAAATATTCACCTTGTTCTTTGAACTCGGTGAATATTTCCTACCAAAACAACTCAGAACATATTTCATACAGTCACACTAACCATGTCTCCATATATTATTTGACTGCAAGAACAAATCAAGTAAGAATAAAGAAAATTATTTTTAAAAAAAAGGAGAAGGAGAATAACTCCGAAGGTTACAGACAATCATAAAACTAAAAAGAGTCAGACAAACAGAAAGAGAGAAATTATACAGAAATTAGATACAACAACCCAAACCTTGGCAGGAAGGAAGAGGAAGGGAGAGAGATGTTTTCTTCTGTGGACACTGATCGATATGTACAGCAAATCTCGTCTCTGAAGGGTTGGTCTCGCGTGGTCTCACGTGGTCGACCATCGAGTATCCGTCAGAGGGCGCCCCAATCTCGGCACACGGCGGGGCCCGCCCCCAACATCCCCCCCCCTCCCTCCACGAGGTTCTGGTGAACGTCATGCGGAGTTTTACCTTCTCAATGTACTCCACCATCTAACTAACTAACTAGTTTTATTATGTGTAATATACGGAAACTGGCTTACTGTCTTCGTACGTCAAAAATACGTGATGAAATTATTGGTCACATACATCCCGATGCCGTAGGTAGAGGGATGTATGTGATCAATAAGTTTACCAAGTATTTTGACGTACAAAGTCAGTCAGCCTGTTTTTGTATTATTATATACCTAAAAATGGCGAAATTTTATCTGGTCACGTGATCACATACCCCGTACGTCACAGTGTGACGTATGGGTATAAATACGCTATGGGTAGGAGCGGCCAGTATACGTAGTTCATACAGCCACAGGTATATAATAATATCATCATTATATAGAGACATAGTTAGTGTGCCTGAATGGAATCTGTTCAGAGATATTTTGGTCGGAAATATTGACCGAGGTCTGCATTCATTATGAGGCTTTTAGTCCTATCAACTTAATTTTCGAAAATATTATCTTTTGATAACACTGCATTTCATTGAACTAGATAGTGTGATTTTACCCATATCTTTATAGCTGGGGACGTGAGTTTTGGAGACTTTCCCGAGAGGGCATAGGGGATAAGTTCTTCCTGGTCTTACTAAAGGGGGTGTTCCACTGGACCGACGGTAGCCGCTTCTGTAGCCAGACAATCGCCGATTATTATCGGATGCCCTAGAATTTCTCAAATCTTTGAAAATGGTCATTTATTAAACTATTATTATCAGAATTATATGAATTACAATATGTGAGCTTCCTCTTAAGGGCCCAGGAACAATTGATCGGGTGAGAAATCGGCCTGGTGGATTCACCCCTTAAACTTGAATTCCAATTCACCTCAACCCATAATACTGTCATTCCGCCGCTTTTTTCTCTACTGAAAACATCATTAAGTTTGTTTCTCATCACCGCGGGCATCACCAGAAACGTTTTTAGAAGATATTTTTTAATTTCTTATTTCCTAGAGATGAACCTAGATAGAAATTATGACAGGTATATGTAATTGGTATCAAATTAAAGCTACTGATATCAGGGATGCATTCCACGTGATTTTATGTGTATCTAAGTATTCCCAAAACTGTGGTATTCAAATCTCCCTTCATAGTGCCTAAACAACCAATAGTTCTGTACTGCCACCTAATTTCAAGCCCATTTTATGACACTTCAAAAGCCATCTTTGATCCAGCAAAAAAAAAAAAAAAAAAAAAAAAGCGCCTTCGGTCTAGTGATGAGAAAAAAGTTTTTTTGAGTGGCCTTAAGTCTAGCTATCTATCTAGGGTTGATTGATAGAATTGTCAGAGTCATGGAATTTATTGTGCACACTGGAAATTCCCATAGGTTGTGGATCCCGCGTCAGATATTTAACTTCCTGATGCAGGGTTTGTGGCCAGTTTACACTGTGCGTTTTGAGGTACATATAACTATGCCTATAGTCTGAGATTGAACAGTGCGGCAAAACGCATAGTGTGAACTGAACATTTCCCGCTAGTCTGAGACTGGGCTTAAGTGGGATCCACACGTAGGGACAAATGGACCTGAGACTGGTGTACTTCACACCTTTTCACCAGTCGTCCACTTTTATTCAATTAACAAGGGAAGACTTTCGAGGTACAGAGTTTCACACCTACACCCCTACACTGGGTACAGAGGGTACACAGGGTACACAGGGTATACAGTCGCAGACTAAGGGCACTTCCCCGTGTGAATAGGTGTAATTTGGATTTGGAATCAGTGAGACTCATGAACTGGGGAAGAATGTGTGAAGTACATTTGTCTCACCAAAATGCCCCTCTAAATCTTAAACCTGTTTAAAGTCAAAATCTCATGAGATTCTGTTTCTTGTTAGGGGTGATTTTCGGCGACAATTACAAGGAAAAGAACTTGTCTCAGCATAATGGAACCCTATAATTCAGATGAGGAGATTGTGTTCCAGTACCAAATCCCAACAGAACACCCTGTGAGGTACATGGATCCCACCGTATGAATCCCACTTTACCGAGTACTCTCTGTCTCAGACTGGAGGTACCTGGTACACTCAGTCGCAAGCATTTTTTCAATATCAAACATGTTTGATATTTGGTACTAGTCTCAGACTACTAGGCATACCGAGGTACCTCCAGTTGCAAGCTTTTCAGTCTCAAGAGGGATGGTTCACAGACATATTTACATGTACCTTGCGACTGGGCGTACCTCCAGTTTAAAGCACGATACCAGTCTCAGACTAGAGATACCGCTCACACTCCCCCACGCCCAGTCGCACAGTGTGAACTAGCCTTTAGCTATCAACACCCCAACATATGTTACGCTGCCTATGGCGTGATACATATACACGAGCCACGGTGACTGCCATATCAAATATGCACTCTCTTATACGCTAGACTATTCTCGTTTTATATGGTTATTCGTATATTGCTCCTGCATACATTTACCGGGCCATATCACTGGTGGTACCCGAGGGGTCCATATTAAATCAGACACACTGTACTCAATCCACACGGTCCTCAAACATACTTCATGTTCACTGCCTTTCTTCTGCAAACAGAGAGCTCCTTCTGTTGGCCTTACAAACATAAAAGCTATTCATCTTCGTTACATTGTTGGGGTTATATATTAATTATCCTACCCTTAATAAAAAACTCCATAGGCTTAACATTGGGTCACCGTATTCGGTCTGGAGTTCAGAAAAATGAAAAATATCGCTCTAGTGGGATACACTTGACAAATGACATCATTTGTTAATGTAGAAGTAATTTAGACGGGCGGGGTAGGATAAATTCTAAACCAAACTCGAGTTAATAGTGTTATTGTTCATCGCACTCCGGCAAGATCGTGTACTACTGCTCTCGGCTTTGCCTCGCGCAGTAATACGCGATCTTGCCATCGTACGATAAACAACAACATGACTAACTCTTGTTTGATTTCTCCATAGTATGCGACAAACAAACGAATTGCTACTCTTGCCGAATCAGGAGAATAATAATGATAATCGTCGGCCCTTTTATTAACAATTTTAAACAATAAATTAGAAAAAATTAATAATAACATTAAAATTTTTTTGTAAAAGTGTACAGGAGACCAGTGCTCACAATGGCGGACGCAAAGCATGTGAAGCCCGCGAATAAAACATGTACCCATCATGTGATCTAATGAATATTCATGGATTCGTGATCCTGTGTCTCCGAAATATATATATATATAATAATAACAACAATATAATTATACACGCAATAAACTTTTTTTTTTCATATAAATTTATTGATCAGCATTAACTTTCACCAGTTATGGTGATTTTCAAAGGAAGGCCTGGCGGCCACCTACTACGATATGGCTCTGATATGGTCTACGATGCACCTCCCGATACAAAATCAAAATCGCGTCGGAAGGTCACCTAATATCAGGGCAGTTGATCACGTTTCTGCGATTAGACACCGATAAAAACCCCATGCAACGCATGGTGGATTGGCTTGTCTAGACATATGTCTACGATTTTGCACCTTCCCGATATGGCACCGATTTTGATCGGTGCCATATCGGGAGGTTTGCGATTCTATCGTAGTAGGTGGACGCGGGGCCTAACAGTCGCACGCCTATGTTACATATAGGAATTGTTGATATGTACAGGCAGGAACAAAGAATCATCCTAAATAATCTAATAATTTTACCCTTTTTATTTTCTATCTTCTTTCTGTACTTGTGATGTACCATGTCGACTATTTTTTGTACTTATGTTCCACTTCAATGTATCGGGAAAAAACTCGTGTAACTGCGAGGGATACAATAAACATGATTTAAAAAAAAGTATGGAGTACTTTAATTCAATATGAAGACTTCCTCTTTCCTCATGGGTTTTACCCCGAATACAATACAAAGGCTTCATGTATTAAAGGTGCACCATACGGTGTACTCATAAGCAGTGGGAAGGACTATGCAATGTATTATCCTACCCCTAATAAACTTGGAGCAAATAGAATGTTCATCATTGATGAATGAGCGTGCAATTATACATGAATAACAAGTACAAGGTTTGGGTTACATTCAGTCTATGGATAGTTTTCTGTAATCCAATGGAACCCAGCCAACCCTCTATGTCTACAACCACCTGAGTCTAGGATCCAACAATATCAAGGTCAAGCCCCAGTGGGTCAATGAGGTATTTCGGTCTCTAGTGATTGATCATGGTCAGCTGAGCATGCTTCTAGGTCCCTGAGACACTGGTACCCTGCTCCTTTCACACTATCACAGTGGATAGCACACAGATAGTGAAGGGATAGTTTTCTGGCAGCATGCTGAAAGTGTATACATGTGACCACTCTAACCTCTAGGTATCTAGATGATGTATAGTGCGTGAAAGCACGCTCTAACTAGGAGCAAATAGAATATTCATCATTGATGAATGAGCGTGCAATTTTAAATAGATTACTGAAAGGTTTTGGGTTACATTCAGTCTATGGATCGTTTTCTGTAACCCACTTGCACCCAGTCAACTTGCCATTTCTCTAACTGCCTGAGTCTAGGATCAACACATATCAAGCACCAGTGGGTCAATGAGGTATTTCAGTCTTGGAGTGATTGGTCATGGTCAGCTGGGCATGCCTCTAAGACCCTCAGACACTGGCACCCTGCTCTGTTATCAATATCACAGTGAATAGCACACATATAGTGAAGGGATAATTTTCATGCAGTACCCTGAAAGTCTATATGGACCCCTCTAACCTTTAGATGATGTATTTAGCGCGTGTAGGTACGCTATAAAAGAAGCCTTAGGCTTAACATGGGATTTGTTTATGTCACAGGTCTGACCCAAAGTGTTGTTCATGTCATTACTTTCTAATACTCAAAAATCGTGGAAACAGGGTAGGATAAAATCTAAACGGCACTCGTTTGAGTTTGAGTATATTTATGTCACTCATTGTCTTGGCTCCGTAATCTCACTCGTCTTCGACACTTAACAAGATGCGTGACATAAATAAACTCAAACTCGTGACGTTTCTTGATATTATAACAGTGTTTATTATAGTAATGTCTTTCCTCTTAGATTCTCACAATTGTCTCATTTGGTGTCACTTTCTATTTGCTGCAATGAATACATATCAAACCAACTATATTGTTACATATGCAATATATGTTCTTGGGATGTATGAAATGTTTCATTTGATTTATTACCCACCAATTACGGAGTCTCCATAGGAAATGTATAGGACACCTGGAAACAGCTACTTAATTTATAATGAATTATTGTGTATCAACACAGCACGGTGAATCTTTTTACCCCCACCCACCTCTGCCCCAAAGGAGAAAAATATTTAGCATCTATGTTGAACAATTATTTGTATTACTGACTCTAATTATTTCTATATAGAATTGGCTGATTATTCCCATTAGAATTATATATGACTGAGTATATATACACAAAAAATGATGAAGTGTTCATAGACCATAATAAATGGTTTTGTGGGCCGTAAACCACGAGAGGTTGACGCGTAGTAATACACGAGCGCCAGCGAGTGTGTTACGACGTCAACCTCGGCTGGTTTACAGAGCCGCCTGTCCACATAACCAACGTTTGTTGCATTTATTATCCATCTTTTGAATTGATTAAATCAAACCCAGTAGTTGCTATCTTAAAGGGTATTTAACAACAGCGACTGTTTCTTTGCGCTTTAGCACAAAGGGACTATTTTCCCCATATACCATGGCTTTTAGGCCGTATACCACAGATTTGAATCTGTATACCACAGTTATGGTATCTGATAGGTTTTATACAATGGGTCCCCATACATTTTCAATAGGGTCTTTGTATACGATAGATAATTGATAACCTCTGACAAATAAGAGAAACGGGAGAGAGTATGGCGGTATACATGATACATTGATACAAATACATAATAAGTTCCAGTCAAAATTATGCACACACAGTAGCGTAGTGGTATGTGATGGACGCTGGCGGCGGGCAAGGTGGTTGTCGGGATTTTACCAGTATATCAGGTGAGTTATCCTTTATTTATATTTTTTCGGTAACTATTTCTTGTTCATTCGAAGTGTAGTAAGATCAACTCGTATATGAGTAGAGTGCACTCTTGGGTGTTGTCCTTTGTCAAATAATCACATCTTGATCCCCCCAACCAAAGTATTTATGTATCTATATTATATACATCACATTTATCCTACCCCTGATATAAAATCTCATAGGCTTAACATTGAGTTTCCGTATGCCACGCTGACTGGCATACGGAGTTTTATATGCCACTATAGTGGCATACAGAATTGGTATCACGTAATATTCTAAAATCGAGGAGATGGGGTAGGATAAAATCAAAACTTGATTTGTTTTAATCTTGGCCACCGCATTCCACTCCTGAAGTTTTGGCTGCGGACTTCACTCGGCTTCGCCTCATGAAGTCACTATGCCAAACTCCAGTCGTGGCATACGGTGGCCAAGATTAAAACTCATCCAGTTTTACGATAATATGTCATAGCGGTACACTAACACCACACCAGGATGTTCGACTTCAACATGTAACATCTGAAACATCCCGCCAACAGTTTGTGACTCATTCTAGGTCGCGATGGTTTCTCACGGTCTGCCAATTCTGAACCGAAATTAAATCAACCATTAGAACACTGGGTACCCGACCTCACAGAACGAATGATAAGCTCCCCAACCATTTTCCCACCTCAACTTTTACCAACATGCCCTAGAATAAGATAATGAAACACCACATATATACATTGTAAATACAATACAAGAAAAATTCAAGGTATTGAGTCGCCAGTGGGGCAGGTAACAATGGCTGACTGGAGAATGGGTGGGAGGCAAGTTGCCGATATCGCCCCTAGGTGTCCCCACAGGGTATAACAGTCAGATACCTATGCCCCCTGTCGGTATTCTTTAGTAATATAATACCTTAATGGAGATTAAGCTACTCAATAATTTACATCATAATTGCATAAAAAAACCGATTTATATAAGGAAAATAATGAATGTACCTACCGTTTACTTACCAAAAATAGGATGCTACAAATCCCAGTAGACAACTCCAGTATAAATAAAAAGTATAAAAAAAACCCCCAAAACAACAACCATACCCCTGAGAGTCTGACACTAAAGCATTGTAACAGGAAGATCAGGGCGAATCCTATATCAAACGGCTGATGTGGCATGTAGAGTGAGTAGAGGAGCCCTGGTGCGATGAGTGAGGGGATAATCCAATCAGACGTTCTCGGATGTGATTACGTGTGTTCTGTTGGCATAATCTCTTTGTCTCAGCTGTGAGGGGGGTCCACGTTGTTGTTTCAGTGAACCAGAATACGGACGTATTATCTCAACCCTGGTATTTTTGTCTCATAGTCTTAACATGGGAAGCTCGTTTTCCATGCCCCCATGAGTATTTAAGTCTGTTCAGCATGGTCTATATTCTGTGTAACATTCATTCTTTTAGTGTGGACAGGAGTGAGATGAATACAGAAAGCAACTCGTTTTGGTCAAAGAAGTCGTTCTCCAACTCATTTGAATGCTACGTGACATTTACTCGGCTGTCGCCTCGTTCATATCACTCTGCATCAAACTCATGGAGACCAAAAACTTGTTGGTCTCTATAGAGGAAACCTATGAAAGTTTAGGGTCTGAGCTCGTATCCCAGCGAGGTTGAATTACGTAGCAATTCAAATGAGATGGGATTGAGCTCTGACCCTAAACTTGAATGGGTTTCTGAATTTATCTCACCCTTCACATTGAATAATAGGTATTTGTGACATAATCCCCCCTCGGATATTTTTCCTAAATATCTCTTGGGCGTTAGATACAAAGTTCCCAATGTTAAGTCTATGCCGAAAAAAATACCAAGGGTGAGATAATTCTTGAGTATCAGGTATCTCCTGCCTAGTCTTATTACATGTGTGGCTAACGGGATCCTATGATCGATCCTATTGTGCTATATGCAGCACGACTGATTGGCGCAATAACGAGGTTAGTGTCAATGCCTTGTAGAGTAGGTATTGTCTTCATTCCACTTGTGGAACTGATTCGATAATTGCTTTGTTCCACGCCCTGGGCTATATATGGAACGTATGTTTGTACCTCACAATCTAAAGACATGGGATGGTATATATTTAGATTACGCTTCGTGTTTGTCATATTGACATTTGTCATGCCGTTGTCCAGTAAATCCCTATTCTCTACTCTTTTGGCGTCCACCAACCACGACAAGGCTACGACAAGAGCCGACAAGGAAGTTCCAATAGGCGCCTTGTCGTAGCCATGTCGTAGGAGGGCTTTACGACAGCGGTGTCGGGGCGTGTTGTAGACGTCGCTGGGCCCCATAAAAAAGACGTCCATGTTCCCGACACACTACGACAGTGATATCGAGGAAACCACCACACTCCACGACAAGGGTCCAGTCGTGGGAAAAATCGAACATGTTCGATTTTGTCTTAACCTTGTCGGAAGGCTCCCGACAAGCTTCCAATCGTGGCCTTGTCGTGGCCGTGTCGCAGACTCTTGTCGGGAACTGGGGTCCACCAACCACGACAAGGCTATGACAAGGTCTCCAATCGTAGGCCAGTCGTGGACCTTGTCGGGAAGGCATTGTCGTAGCCTTGTCGTGGTAGGTAGACGCCCCCCTTAACGCATAAAGGCAGTCTCAAAGAGGCGCTAAGGTCAACCACGATGAAATAAAACCATTTTCCACTGGCCAACTAGTCGCCATCGATCTGCAGTCGGGAACCACTGATGCATGAAAATAGAGAAGTGTTCACCGATTAATTATGCATGGATTAAAAAATAAGGCCACCATCATACGACTTGGTCAATGGCTGACAAAATCAAAGGGGATTGAAATTGTTGGTGATGGTAGTTGTGTTTAGGGGACTATTCTGTCGGTATCAACCTACCAAATGCGGCAGAAACAAGGCATACACTGCACCCATTATTATAGGCCCGTTTCCATTGGCCGACAAACATGATGTAGATATTTTTGTTATCCAAATAGCCTATTTCTATTTTGCATCAACAGTGCTAAGGTTCATCTGTGGTTCCTGACAGTATATCAGTGATGGCCAATGGAAATCGGCTATTAGGAGCACACAAAAAATCTAATTAATCGGTGCCGTTTTCGTCGGCCATCAGAAAATGGCTTACAGGGTGCCGTTGATGAACTGAGGTTTACGTCGGCGGAGATGACGTTGTGACAGCAGCAGCACTCCATATCAACAACGAGGTATGTATTTTATGTCATATAAACGTCAGCACTTCACCATTGCAAATATAAGTCCTTATCTCTCCCCGGTATTTTTCTCCATAAGGCCCGGCGTCCACCTACTGCGATATGCCTCCGATATGGTCTACGATGCACCTCCCGATACAATATCAAAATCGCGTCGGAAGGTCACCTCATGTCGGGGCAGTTGACCACGTTTCTGCGATTAGACACCGATAAAAACCCCATACAATGCGTGGTGGATTGGCATGTCTAGACAAATGTCTACGATTTTGCACCTTCCCGATATGGCACCGATTGTGACATTTTGTATCGGTGCCATATCGGGAGGTCTACGATTCTATCGTAGTAGGTGGACGCCGGGCCTAAACTTAATGTTAGGAACTTATACTCCACAGCCGTGAAGTTACTGTACTCAATGGCTAATTAGGTGAGTTATTTTATTGATGGATAATGTTCCTGATCATGTATACGAGGTGAGATGATATCAAGAAACTTTTTGAAATTTCATATATATGATTGTTTGTATGGCGTGAGTTCTCTTCGGAGAATTATTTTACGAAGCAGAGCTGAGTGGTATCTGTAGCGGAACACAATTAACTCCATGTAAACAATTATATGAAATTGAGTGACGTTTGGATCTTATCCTATCCTGTCATATGCTTTTAACTTCATATGTGACTGTGCTATATAACTATTTTATGGCATAACCGTGGCATACAGGCCCACCATGTTAAGTCTATGGAGATTCATATAAGGGGTAGGATAGAATCGGAAACCTACTCGATGAAAATAACTTGGTCTGCACTCCACCTCGTTTGACCGCCAGATAATTCACTCAGCTTATCCGCGGTCAGCCACTGTGGAGTACGGACCAAGTTATTTTCATCTCATGCGTTTTCTTCTAAATATGATGATACATCATATAACCTTTAATGTAATAGAATAATCTAAATCCAGATATGTATTAGTAATCCTCGGGTAATCCCAGTATAATGGCTCTATATTCTATCTGTATTCAATCTGAGTCTTCCGATATTTTTGGTATCTTACCGACTGTTTAAATATAAATGGAGTGTTTAATAAAAGCAATACGAGAACTTCCTATACTAGGAGCAATTAGGATGTTCATCATTGATGAATGAGCGTCCAATTTTAAATGAATAACAACTAAAAGGTATTGGTTACATTCAGTCTATGGATCGTTTTCTGGAACCACTTGCAACCAGTAAACTTGCCATTTCTGTGACTGCCTGAGTCTATCTATAGGATCCAAACATATCAAACACCAGTAGGTCAATGAGGTATTTTGGTCTTGAGTGATTGGTCATGGTCAGCTGGGCATGCCTCTCAGACCCTGAGACACTGGCTCCCTGCTCTATTCTCACTATCACAGTCAACAGCATGCAGATAGTAAAGGGATAGATTTCTGGAAGCACACTGAAAGTTCAATGTGACCACTCTAACCTCTAGATGATGTATTTAGTGCGTGCAAGCACGCTCTAATAACGCATAATGTGGGTCGAGAGCTAGTTTTTTTTCTAAGTGGAAAGTGGGATGAGGCAAGCGTCGCTTCTATGAAGAGGTGCGGCTCTGGAGAAGGATGCTACTTAGACCAGAGACCTGTTTCACTAGTCTCGTGACATGTCTGTGACACCATACAGACATTGGGGTTGTCTAGTTTCGTGACACCACAAGTAGCTGCCCTTAGGAAATATAGACCCCAAACATAAGAATTAGACAAATCTAGACACATCATGGACCTGTTTCACTAGTTCTGTGACAAAAGTGTTAGACAGATATGAAAAGCGGCACCAACAGTGCAAGCAAGAACGGACAAAACGAAGTCTAATGTCTAGTTCTTATGAAACCGGACACACCATCTAGACGCCATCTAGACATGTCACGAAACTAGTGAAACAGGTCCCAGTGTCGGGTATCACAATGGAGACTTTTAAAAACAGGAATGATCGCGTCCGGCATATTTCACTGCAGGAACATTGCATAAAAATAGAACACGCTCTAAAGAAGGAACTATAAACCGTATCACTGAAGTACATAGCAAAAAAAGGACAGTGGGTGAACGTAGTCTTTAATGTGTAGTTGATCTATGTCGGGCATCATTAGTTTTAAAGGCATATCCTACAATTCACGGTGGCGCCACCTGGTGGTTTTCCAATATTGTCAATTATCGGTCAAAATTGGATCCTTGGGATTCATTCTACTTCCAAATGAGTAAATATAACCTTGTGTTCTGTTTATCCGATGCTAATCAAGTCAATTTATATAGATGGGGAGCAATGGCTCTTAAAACTGAAATGTGTAGTACTATACATCTACTACCTGGTGGAGTATGGAGTCATTTTCATCTCGAGCATCCATCCACTGGTTAAAGGCATATCCTACAATTCACAGTGGCGCCATCTGGTGTTTTTAAAATTATGTCAATTATAAGTCAAAAATGGTTTCTTGGGATTCATTCTAATTCTACATGAGTTGATATAACATTTTGTTTTCTTCAATTATTTCAAAAATAAGGACCTATGATTTTTAAAACCTAAATGAGAGTACTATATATATATAATATTCTGTGAAAGTTTGAGGAAAATGACATAGGCTTTACTATTTGAAAAAATACTTTTTAGAATTTCTTTATATTCTAATATATAATTACCATAATATTGATCTATAAATCAAAAACTAGCATGGTGAACCCCGATTTTTAAGTTAGATATGTGTTACACAATACTTGGAGA
This sequence comes from Alentia gelatinosa, assembly GCA_950022655.1. NCBI lineage: Eukaryota > Metazoa > Annelida > Polychaeta > Phyllodocida > Polynoidae > Alentia > Alentia gelatinosa. The sequence continues at coordinate 11,690,200 of OX465585.1, forward strand.
TCATCATTTTAAATATTCAAGGAATTGACATGGGTTTTAATCTTCAAGCCAAATTGTCCGATATGCCTTTAAATCCCAACCCTTGCTGGATTATCCCCAGTCACATGCACCTTGCTACCACCCCATGGCTTTCCCAATCCGCCTGTTTGTACAGACCGTTGTAGCAGGGTATATGTACCCTTCAGGGGGTCTCCTTATCAGATCAGGGTAGGCCACAGTGCCAGTCATAAATAGAGACCAGATTTACATCAGGGCAGATTGGATCCCAGGGAGAAGTCGGGCTAAGTGAAACCTGCATCGCCTGCTGGCATTTTCCTGGCAACTCACTGCTGTTACCAGATGGCTGGGTAAGAAGATAAAGCTTTGATATAGTGGGGAGGGAGGGAGGGGAGGGGGTCGAAGCAGGCCGCGCGGGGAAACCAGAGTGCGTTTGGAACCTTGTTTGTGTGATCAGATCTGGGGCCCGATTAATAATCTTGGATGGTATATGTAGACCCTTTTCTGTATGTCATAGAGACCCAGGGACGATGTCGGTCAACTTTATTCAACACTTATGGACAGCCTTATGTACGGCTAATACTAATTCTAAGCGAACGAAGATATTAATAAACTATAAGCCTTGTACGAGGTACAGAAAAGGGTCTTCAAGTACGAGCCTAGATTATTCAACGGGCCCCAGGTCTGGGATTCTTCCCCTCTCTTCTGACTTTGAAATCATACAGTAAACTGTAATTATCTCACCCCTGGTATTTTGTCTCCTATAGACTTTATATTGGGATCTCATACTGAATGCCCATGGAGTATTGAGAAAAAATACCCAATTGGGGATTATGTCACAAATGTTAGTCAGTTAGTCAATATGAAGGGTGGGATAAATTCAGAAACCGATTCTAGTTTACGGTCAGAACTCTATCCCATCTCATTTGAATCACTACGTAATTCACGTGGCTTCGCCTGGTGAATTACTACGCTATTCAAACTCGATGGGATACGAGCTCTGACCGTTTCCTCTATGGTATATACCAGATTACTATTCTGAATGACATCTTTCATATGTAGTTGATATGTGAAGACTAACACAGCCCAGTACAATGTCTCATGTACCATAATGTTTTATTTTCCCCTAATGACATCTCCATTCACCCAAATTTAGTACAGTAAGGACTGCCGATTGGAATACAGTTATTAGCTGTCAATAGAGAGGATTGAATCCAAGAATACGCAAGTAAAAATGAAACTTTGATAAAAAGAAGAGGTGGCAACTAAATACCTAGATAGTCAGGGAAAATGATAAAGAAATTTGAGTAATATTAATGCCATAGCCAGGGGAATGCCTTGATGCATCATGCTGCTGTTAAAGGGTTTATATTAGTGTCTATTACTATTATATATAATATATACACATATATATTTATATAGTATATCACTAAAACATTAAAAAATCAGGGGGGCAAAAAAACAGACCACGAGGTAATGCAATCCTTTTATTGGTGATTCACAGAATTGCTTATGTATAAAAATCTGAAATGTCTGAAGGAAATAAATGCTTGCTACAAAAGAAAAAAAAAGAAGAATAGCGAGGATAACAATTTACCTAGAAGAATTCTGGATAATTATTTTGGAACCCAGCCCTGGTATAATGCTGCCAGTGATGGTGAAACACAGTTGGGGGTGGTGGTGATGGTGTGTGTGTGTGTTTGTGTGTATGTGGGATGGGGGAGGGAGCAAGGGTAGTGCCGCGACAAATGAAGAATTGATGCATTATGTCTCATCTATTGTCCATACATCATTCTCCTCGTTTCATCATTATGTAGTGTAGAATGGGGTTAAATGATTTGCCCGGACAAATGGGAACATAATACATGGATCACTGAGTGGGTACAACGTTAAACCGCCATCAGTGCCTGGTGAGGGGTAGAGGCCCGGGACCCTGGGGTATCCCTGGGATATAAGCCTAGAAGGAGACTGTACATGTCAACAGTCTCAAATAGACACGAGAGAAGGGGGAAAACAGGAGGGAAATCAACTATAAGCGTAAATGGCTGAACCCAGGATGTTTTATGAGGAATGCCTGGAGGAGGGGAGGGCAGAGTAAGACACGTCGATAAGGAATAGATAGACTAGGAGCAAATAGAATCCATCATTGATGAATGAGCGTGCAATTATAAATGAATAACAATTGAAAGGTTTGGGTTACATTCAGTCTATGATAGTTTTCTGTAATTCACTTGCACCCAGTCAACTTGCCATTTCTTCCTGAGTCTAGGATCCAAACATATCAAGCAGTAGTAGGTCAATGAAATATTTTGGTCTTGAGTGATTGGTTATGGTCAGACCCTGAGACACTGGCCCTCATTACCACATTAGGAGTGAAATCGACTTTTTGGTTGGTTTGTTGGTTTGATTTAACGCCCAGGTTCTTACCTGACATTCTCAAGGTTCTGTTACACCACAAGGTGTAATCTATGAGATGAATTTAGGTAGAAATCTCACCTCTACACATTTACCAGAGTTCTTTTACTTCCCACACCACATAGACATGGTATGGGAAAGATTGGTCTTTGATATAGCAATAAACCTACCACTGCTGGGAATGAAGGAGAACAGTGGCTGCAGTGAATCTCGAACCCACAAAGTCCTACAACCTTAGAATAACAATTCCAGTGCCTTAACCACTGAGCTAACTCCCCATCCCACTGAAATCGACACTATGGAGTCAAGCCTTTAAAGGCATATTGGACAATTTGGCTTGAAAATTAAAACCCATGTCTATTTCCTGAAACTTTAATATGATAATCTCTAGGTGTTGTGGAACACATATCTAACTTAGAAATCGGGGGTCACCATGCTAGTTTTTGATTTATAGATCAATATTATGATAATTTTATATTAGAATATATACAAATTCTAAAAAGTATTTTTTCACATAGTAAAACCCATGTCATTTCCCTCAAACTTTTACAGAATATAGTACATAGATAGTACCTCTCATTCAGGTTGTGAAAATCATAGGTCACCATACTTGTTTTGTAAGGAATAGAGGAAAACCATATTTTTCAGTACATTTCCTATGTAAATCAAACAAATGTGAATTGCTCTATTTCACCTAATAAAATAAGATAAACGTGACAAAATGTTAAATCTACTCATGTAGAATTAGAATGAATCCCATAAAACCAGTTTTGACTAATATTTGATATTATTTAGAAAATAACCAGGTGGCGCTACCATGGATTATAGGATATGCAATTACTACGCGATTCAAACTCGATGGGATACGAGCTCTGACCCTAAACTTTCATAGGTTTCCTCTGTATTAAATCTACCACTGCTGGGAATGAAGGAGAACAGTGGCTGCACTGGAACTCTAACCCACAAAGTCCTACAACCTTAGAATTACAAGGCCAGTGCCTTAACCACTGAGCTAACTTCCCATCCCACTGAAATCGACACTCTGGAATCAAGCCTTTAACCTAGCATTACGGAGGGAGGATAGGAAGGAAGCAGAGACTCAGTGAGGTGTCCTCTCGTAGAGGCAGACGACAGACTGAGCGCGCGGTCATTGACCCCCGTGATCCGGATTCAGGAGCCAGGCAGGGAGGTTGTAATAAATACCGGCGCCGCGTGCCCACGTGCCAGGTAACCATGGAGCTGATTACCATGGAGACGACCTTCCTGCACTACACCACTCCTCTATAGTGAAGAGGCGTCACCAGCACCTACCATTTCTTTATCGGAGCTGGGAGCTGTTTCAAAAGTCGGGAGGGTGCTAAATGAGAGTACTCACCACCAAAGCGAGAGCTAACAATGACACTTGACGCGTCGCTGTCGAGGTGGAGGTACCGCTCGCTATTGGGTATTGGTAGCGGTTTTGCTTCCACTTTGATTCAAAGTGCCGCTCGCTGTTGCGGCCTCTCGCTTTGAAATGCGACGTGCCGCTGGCGAGACTTCACTCGACTTTTGAAACAGCTCCATGATTCTTCTCTGGCAATGTTTACCTTTTGAATCTTTATTGGTAAATATGTATTTCAAAGTAAGATTTCAATTTTTTATGTTTTTTTTAGAGCAGGGTTTATTATACTTTCATGATATGACAGGGAATAAAAGAATGCATCAAAGATCAGAAGATCTGAATGTTTCTAACTTAGTTTGGTGTGGAAGGTATGTGCATGTCTATTTGTATGTCCTGTAATTCTGTTCAACTTTGTGACTCTTGTGTGGCGACTATACCTATAGTCGTGAATGATGTTTGATTAAATAAAAAAGAAGATATCTTGTTTCAAAGATAACATGCATCAGTATTACATTATTCCATTGTGGTCTGTTCCATGCACCCCTAAATCTTAAATTATTTTTAATGTATATATTTAGTTGCTACCTAAGTTAAGAAATATTGACTACACCCTGGCTAATTCCTACTTTAGATTCATTGCCACCCTTTTATTCACATCGATAGTTTCCTTCACAAAGGTTCATCCAGCTGTTTCAAATATCTCGGTCTTGTAACTTCTGTTCCATGACGAATTGTTACATTTCAATCTATTTCAAGTGCTTATTCAAATCTTAGATGACATAACTCAATAGACTGAAAATGTTGGACCCATTTCTCATATGTCTTCTAGTCCTCGAAAGATAAGGTTTGGAAATTTAGTTATTGATGGGGCGATGAAAAAATATCACGATTCCACCTCGCATTTGCCCATTGTTACTAACATAAACGACTCAATCGTAACATTCTCTCATGCTTACCTCCCTCCCCTGGAACCTTGGTATCTCCTTTGTACATAACCACAAGTGAATCATACCCACAACCCTGGGGCCCATTCAACAATCTTTCCTTTACGCCATAGAGACCCAGGGGGCTGTTGAACAAAGTTCCTTTGTTTTTGTTGCTGTTGCTGGACGATTCGATAACTCCAACGGAAATGGACATCGTGGACGATTTTTTCCATTCAGTGTTGTAAAAACAAAACAGAAGATATTTTGTAAATGAAGTTATTGTATGCAACACCTTGTAAGAGCTTTGGGTTAATCTTATGGTCAACACATTCTATGCTTTCAACACATTATTTTATACAACACTACGGCCCCAAAGACGATGTGGGTCAACTTTATTCAACACTTATGGACGGCCTTATGGACGGCTAAGAATGTCTTAGCAAACAAACTTGATGAAACGTTAACCCTTGTACGAGGTACAGAAACGGGTCTTCATGTACGACCGTTTAATAATCTAGGTTCGTACATGAAGCCCCTTTTCTATACGCCATAAAGACCCAGGGACAATATGGTTCAACTTTATTCAACAATTGTGGATAACGTTATGGAAGGCTAATACTGTCTTAGCAAACAGACTTAAATATCATTAAACGATAACCCTTGTATGAGGTACAGATACGGGTCTTCATGTACGAGCCTAGATTATTCAAGGGGCCACCCATCCAGTGGTTCAGACCACCCTTAATGCGAGCCCTAATGCGCGGCCCATGTCGGCACATCGCAGTGGCTGTTATAGAGAGAATCGCTCAATTAGTTCCGCAGATGAAGCAGGCTGTTTGAAGCTGGGCTCTCACTCTACACTGTGCTGCCATCCATGTGAGTGTCCCACGGTGGAGGATCCCTCCAGGGACCTGGGCCCCGTTGAATAAAAAAATGAACGATAAAAAAGTATCTTACAAGTCTCGTCGGTGGCAAACTGTAGTATAAAAAACTATCATGGAGGTAGACGAGCATTGGACGAGAGGATAAAATGAACGATTGTGAGTGTTGTTGAATAAAAAATCGTTCATTTTGAAAATATCTTATATATATCGTTCAAGTCTCCTCGCGGACGACCACGTTTTCGGCGTCATAGCAGATGTCAAACTCGTTTTTCATGCACTAAATCCATTCCAAATTAAAAGATATTTTCAACAGAGATTTCTATTCATATTTGATACATGTATACCAAATTTCAACATTTATTAACTATTGAATCAGTGTGAGTGGCACCAACAGTGGTAGTATTAACCGTTTCATAACTAAATGTCCTGCCACTGTTACAGGCACTGTTCACGAGAGGGTCTAGCCTCTCGCATTGATCAAAACAACAATTTTAAAACCTACTTTTTCAGATATGAAAAACATGCTCTGATCAATTCCATATGAATCTTTTACCCATATCTCGATTTTCATAATTCTCAATTGGTCTAGTGAAACCACTAAACTATTCGAACCAAGAACTACAGTCACTGCACTATTGTACTACTCGACCCTAGCCTATCATTAGGCCCAGCGTCCAACTACTATGATAGGCATTTAATACCTCCCGATGCACTTCAATGCACAATATAAAAATATATAGACAATGGGAAACTCTTTATCTTACACAACAGGCTAGAGTAGGAACATCGGCATGCATCGTAAAGGGGGTGTCCACCAACCAGGACAAGGCTACGACAAGCGCCGACAAGAAAGTTTCCAATCAGCGCTTGTCGCAGCCTTGTTTTAAGAAGGGGGGCTTTACAACAGTGTTGTCTTGGCGTGTCGGGAAGTGCACACTCCACCAAAATATCCTATTGTAGACCTCTGCGACATGTTCCTGACATGCCATGACCCTCCACGACAAGGGTCCAGTCGTGGGAAAAATCGAACATGTTCGATATTGTCTTAGCCTTGTCGGAAGGCTCCCGACAAGCTTCCAATCATGGCCTTGTTGTGGCCTTGTCGTAGACTCTTGTTGGGAACTGGGGTCCACCAACCATGACAAGGCCTCCAATCGTAGGCCAATCATGGACCTTGTTGGGAAGCCTTGTCGTGGTTGGTGGACGCCCCCCTTAATCGTTTTTAGGAACATCGTAGACGATGTGGAGCTCAGTGGACCCCTGGCCTAACCGAGATGGTTCAACTCAAAATGAGGCAACCGAAACCCTAGAGCCTGATGGAAATCTGTAATAATTTGCAAATACAAATAGTGTACCTCCTAAATTAACTCAACACCTTACAAAACCATCTCAATACATGTTATTTGATATTATCGAATTAAACACGATGTGGCAGCTGTTGGCAGATATGTTAGGGAATATGTTGTACCAGTAGTTCAGTTTTTGTATGTTTAATATGGATTAAAAATCATGTACCTGTATGTGATTCTTTATTAGTCTATAAAAAAACTCCCCCGCCCCCAAAGAAACCGAAAAACAAACAACAGCATTAACCATCTATAAGGCCGCCAATAAGTGTTGAATGGATGTGACCCTGGGTATCTATGGGGTACTGAAGAAGAAACCAACAAGTTTTGGTCAAAGTCGTCGTTCTCCACGACTTTGATTCTGAGTGATATGAACGAAGCGACAGCCGAGTGAATATCACATAGCATTCAAACGAGTTGGAGAATGACTTCTTTGGCCAATACGAGTTGCTTTCTGTATTTATCTCACCCCTGTACACAGTAAAAGAATGGGTAACACACAGGCTGTACACCATGGAGAACGGACTGCAATACTCATAGGGGCATGGAGAACGGGTTCCCAATGTTAAACCTATGGACATTTATTCCGGGGTTGAGATAAAGATAAAGGGTCTTCATGTAAGATCCTAGATTCAACAGGCCCTAGAATAAGAAGCCAGGACAAAAAACTTGAGCAAACACTTCCAAACACAGCTGGATGCGATCCTGGACCAACTCCGAGCTACGCTGTGTGTTTTCAGGGATCAATAAGCTCATATAAAGTCCACATCGGGCAGCATACAACGGGCTCTAAGACGGGAAGGTAATGGGATGTACCGCCCTATTGCCTACCGGAAACCCATATGTGTTTGTTCTTATGAGCTGCTCCTGATATCAGTGCTTCAGCCACTCTCCTAGCATAGATCCTGAGCTGCTCCTGATATCAGTGCTTCAGCCACTCTCCTAGCATAGATCTTGTGCCATTACTAAGAGGCTGGCTAGCTGCGTATTACAGGGTTTGATTATATATACACAATAATGACTGGTTTTGTGTACGAGTGGCCGTAATCTCCGAGTAGCTGACGCGTAGTAATATCCGAACGATTAGCTGGGAATGGCATCCCTACCGGCTCAATCACAACGTTTTCTTATTATGACATACCTATATATCAAGAAAAACGCCATAGCCCAGATGTTTTGTCGTTAACTACAAGGAGATTACGGTCACTCGTATACAAAACCAGTCGTTATTGTATTTATTAACCACCTACAAGATTAATAACAAGTCTATTGCAATTAAAAAGTTTCTGTTAGCCATTTAGTTCCAGACACCACAGCATTGTCAAACGTGACAGTAATTCGGTGTAGACTTACACCAATAATATAGTTCGCCATTAACCTGTGATTTTAGCATGCAAAATATGTTTTGATAGTGATATCTGATGGTAAATGAGATTATTATGATTGATTCTAAATAATTAGCATTGAATAAACATTCAAGAAACTCATTTCGAAGTACATGATGATTCAAACTCATTATGGACAGGACTATGTTTCCGGAATCTCCTGCAGGAGATTCTGACATGCCAGAATCTCCGGGTAGCTGATTCCAGGCACTCTATACATCTCCTATGGAGACTCCGTATTAGGTGGATAATAAAGAAGTTTAAAAATTGCACGCCAGAATTCACCTGGCTTTATTTACTTAACATTACTATATATGTTTACATATATAAGTATATATGGGAAAGAATACATTTAAGGCTATTGCCTAAGGGGGGGGGGGGGGTCGATGTATATTAGGGTATTTGCCGGGGAGGGGGGGGGGGGGGCTTTATCTTGACGTATTTGCCTTGGGGGGACTCTATTTTGAGGTATTTCCGGGGGGGGGGGGGATTTAATTTAGAGGTATTCCTGAGGGGATTTACTTTGGAAGATTCGCCGAGCAAAACCCACCCCTGGTATTTTTCCTCCATAGACTTAATATTGGAAACTTATATCCAATACCCGTTAAGTATTAAGAAATAATACTCAATGGGGGATTATGTCACAAATGTTAGACCATCAGTCAATGTGAAGGGTTCAGAAACCTATTCAAGTCTTTCATCAGAGCTCGATCCCATCTCGTTTGAGTCGCTACGTAATTCACGAGGTTTTACCTTGTGAATATCTATGCAGTTCAAACTAGATGGGATACAAGCTCTGACCCTAAACTTTCATAGGTTTCCTCTATATTACTTCCTGTGGCCTTGTATCTCTGCACCAACCTGCCTGTTTGCGAAAAAATCTGTCCCATCCACCAGTTTTTCATATATCCTAATTCTGAACACTTTGAGGTTTTATTTTGTGTTTTACTTATAGATAGAGATGCACATATTCATATGGAAAATGATATACACACATTTCTGTTATTTGTTATGTCAAACCAGACAGAGTCTCTGGGATTACTTTCTTTAGTTGAAAGCACCTCATGTGTTGCAGGGTTTTGTTTTGTCAACAAGACCTATGTGCCCCTTCAAAGAGGCATACTCATCATCTGTGGATTCACATTATAAAGTGGTTTAGAGCTGAAAAAGAAATGACTGGATTGTCTGTGAAGCTCATTTAACAATTCCCATATTTCCCAACTCATAGTAGTTACCAGGGGGGGGGGGGGCTTTATTTTGAGGGGTGGGGTGGCATTTCATTTATAGGTATTCCCGAGATAATTTACTTTGCAAGATTGACTGAGCTAAATCCAGCCCTGGTATTTTCCCTCCATAGACTTAACAATGGAAACTAGTATCCAATACCCGTTGCATATTTAGAAGAAATACTCAATGGGGGATTATGTCACAAATGTTAGCCCATTAGTCAATATGAAGGGTGAGGTAAATTCAGAAAGCTATTCAGGTTTACGGTCAGAGCTCAATCACATCTTGTTTGAATCGCTACGTAATTCATGCAGCTTTGCCTTGTGAATTACTATGCAAATCAGACTCGATGGGATACTGTGAAACTCATTTAACAATTCCAGTATTTCCCAGCTCATAATATATGAGTTGTTTGAGTTTCATGACTTTCAACAGTTACCCTGTTTAGAATCCGAAATATTGGCTGGTTTCCGCTGTCTTTAGTGGATACCTGGGGAAGGAGCATTTGGTTGAGGCAGAGATTAGTAAGCGCTAGCACTGCGAACGATCTGCTGGGAGAATATGCTTCAGCCAATGGAGTATCATGCTTTATCTCACCGCTGGTACCAGTTTAGCCACAGGAATAATGTTAGAAAAAAATACTCGACGATCACCCAGGTAAAGTGACAATACTATGCCATGGTCATGGCGGAGTGAATATGAGATGACGTCATGGACCTATTAACCAACTGGTAAGTAGGTAATTTGATTTATTCTTATATTGTGATTCTATTTAATGTCAGTGAAAGGGGTGAGATAAATCCAGAACCGCACTCTAATCGTAAAACCGCCATGACGCCCCCCGAGTAGGTGTTCTTCACTAAAGGAGGTGAAAAAGTAGGTGTTCTTCACTAAAGGAGGTGCAAAAGAAGTGAGTGATAATTGGGAATTGTTACAACTCTAGCCTTGCTCAAATAGGTGTATAAAGTGTTCCATGTAGGAAATACCATTATATTACCATGTCTTGGGTTTGATTATTATGTCATCTTGCTTTGGGATGGTTTTAGAGAGTCAAAGGAGCCAGGGTAAAACATTGAAAGGCAGTTGAATTTGGTAAGAACAAAGAGCCAGGACACAGGTTTTGTCCCCCGACCACCTAGTGACTGCTTCATGAACTAACAAAGGCTCTGTCCCCTATATATACTCCACTCGCTCGAATGGGTCATAATCGTCACTTGGCTTTGCATCGATGATGATTGCGTCCCATCCAAACTCGTAGAGTATTGTGTATTTGTACGATTCTCAACGCACTTCTATATAAATCCACCTTCACATCCCCTCCTCCACCCCCTCTACCTCCTCCCCTCCGCGATGCCCAATTCCGCAACCCGTTCTCACGCATCGCTCGCATCCGGCCATTGTGCTTTGTGCTGCCGGGTGGGGGCGCCACTAACAGCAGATCTCGTCTCGCGAGATTTGGACCTATCACGTGGCCTGGGGATGATATCATAACAGGCAGGCTCCCGAGACCGTAGCCGTTCGTTCTCCTAGCGGCATTCATCGCACATAAACCCGCACTCTCCTAGCAGATATTCTACACTCCTACTTCCTGCGGCTGCTTGTATCTCTGCCCCAACCTGCCTGTTTGGGACAGAATCTCCGTCCCATCCGCCAGTTTTTTCAAATATCCTAAATTCTCAGGGATTTGGGTTTATTTTGTGTTCTTCTTGTAAATAGAGATGAACATATTTATTTGGTAAATAATATACACTAATTTCTGTTACTATTTATATAAAGCCAGATAGAATCTCTGGGATTACTTTCTACAGTGGATGGCACCTTATGTGTTGTGTTCTTCTTGTAAATAGAGATGAACATATTTATTTGGTAAATAATATACACTAATTTCTGTTACTATTTATAAAAAGCCAGATAGAATCTCTGGGATTACTTTCTACAGTGGATAGCACCTTATGTGTTATTGGGTTTTATTTTGTTTTGTGCTCACTTGAAGGGGCAGTCTAATCAACTGTGGATTCACATAATAAAGTGGTTTAGAACTAAAAACAAAACAGCAGGATTGTCTATTAGGCTCATTTAACAATTCCCACATTTCACAACTCATATTAATATATGAGTTCTTTGAGTTTAAAAACTTTGGACAGTTGCCTTGTTTTGAATCTGAAATTTTAGCTGGTTCCCCTATCCTGATTTAGATACCAGGGAACCAGCGTTGGGTTGAGGCAGAGATTAGCAAGCGCTAGTGCCGCGAAAGATCTGGGAGGAGAGATCCGGGTAGGGGCCGCCGGCCGTATGGAGAGAGGTAGAGGCTCATAGTCTCAGGGGTTAAGGGTGTGTTCCATCGGGTACTCCGGATTTTGACTGCACCAGGCGTCTGCCAAACATGCTCATAGTGTGCAAACTAATAGGTTCATTTCAGGCTGACGCCATCTCACCACCCATATGGGCGTCAGCGGTGGATAACTGGGGAATAATATATGATCAGTATCAGGCTTTCCACAAGACGATTATTGGCCGTGATTCTTGAATTTTGCACCACCTGACGACTTTCAACCGTAAAAGGCTAGAAATAGTCTAGTGTAAACATGGCGACTGCAGATCGTCTGATTATGTCAGATTATGCAATTTGCCACAACCTGACGACGATACGACATGCTCTGATGCTCGGGAGTATTTTTAATCCAGCTTTAATTAGTTTTCTAGACAGGTGGCAATTAATCACTGAGGTGTATTTCTAAAATTAGTCGTCTATTATAAACGTTTCAGGAAGCTCTTGGGTTGATGATTATCATGGCCGAGATTGTGGAGCACCACCTTATTGACTGTTGACTTAACGGTCTACAGTCATCACAGTTTTAGTCATCTAGTGTAAACACTAGGGCCGGTTTCATAACCCAATATCGTACATGTAGACCCTTTTCTGTATGCCATAGAGACCCAGGGACAATGCGGGTCAATTTCATTCAACACCTATGGACGACCTTATGGACGGCCAATATTGTCTTAGCCAACAGACTTAAATATCATTAGACGATAACCCTTGTACGAGGTACAGAAAAGGTTCTTCATGTACGATCCAAGATTATGAAAGAGGGTGTTCCATAAACTAGGAATTATTTTGACGCTACTCTGGCCTCTCAGCCAAGCTCCTGGTCAGCTCCTGGTGTCCAGCCAGCTGAAAGAGCCAAAATTTATCATGCTCTTCCACCAACCCACCTCATTCTAGCCAGGCGACGACCATACGGCACCTACACACACCAACAGCAGGCGCCCGACAGATACAGCAGTGGTGAGTGGACTGTGGTACCATCTGGTGGGCGTTGGCTGCACTAACATGCTAAGCGAGTTCCCCGTTCATTCGATAGGGGGTGCGTTGAATGCGGTTCTGCAAAATGAGGCAATTTCTGCCATTTTGGGATTTGTATGTATACATCGATGACAGCTCTTCAATTTTCCACCAAATACTACAGTTAATTAAATAATGCGGGTAAATAAAGATAAACGTTGATGTTAAGAATGTGTATGGCCCACTCTGGGTCAAAATTCAGACCAAACTACCAAAACTGCCAGGATTTTGGTCTCCTCTCTCGGGCTAGCAAAGAGCGGGTGTTACCCGTTCATGTTGACCGCATCCATTGCGGTATAATACTCTTATCAAACTAACTGGCCAGCAGGGGCCCAGAGCTGACAAAAACTAACAAATCAGTATGAGCCACGGCAAGGTGTTGCACAAAGCAGGTTGTCACCAGCTCGAAACCAGATCTGGGACCTGTTTCACTAGTTTCGTGACAAAAGTAAGTCACATTTCATAACGCATGTCACATCTAATGTCGCATGTTGTGTCACAGTTGGTGATGTACCATTCGCGACAAGCAAAATTCACACCTACTTGTGCTGTCACAAAATTAGTGAATCGGTGTCACAGACACCATCTAGACATGTCGCAAAACTAGTGAAACAGGTCACAGCTGGTAAACGGTGTGTTGTAGGTGTACATAAATTTCGCCTAGTTAGCGGAACACACACTTTAGGATGTATGATCACCATACAGCCGCCGCAGGTCAGCACGTGGTCTGCTCCACTGCATAGGTTCTATACCCGCCTGACAGTCGCAGAGAGCCCGGTGAAATACACCCTTTACTGTGACGACACACATTTTGGTGATATGCTTGTTGTCGGTCAATTGCAGACTCTATGTTGTTCCCCGTTCATTCGATAGGGGGTGCGTTGAATGCGGTTCTGCAAAATGAGGCAATTTCTGCCATTTTGGGATTTGTATATAAAGTATGATGACAGCTCTTCAATTTTCCACCATATACTACAGTTAATTAAAAAATGCAGGTAAATAAAGATAAGCGTTGATGTTAAGAATGTGTATGGCACACTCTGGGTCAAAATTCAAAACTACTGAAACTGTCAGGATTTTGGTCTCCTCTCTCGGGCTGGTAAAGAGCGGGGGTTAGCCGTTCATGTTGACCGCATCCATTGCGGTATAGGCTGGGAGCAGTCAATGTGGCAGCCATACTCTTATCAAACTTACTGGCCAGCAGGGGCCCAGAGCCGACAAAAACTAACAAATCAGTATGAGCCATGGCAAGGTGTTGCACAAAGCAGGTTGTCACCAGCTCGAAACCAGATCAGGGACCCGTTTCACTAGTTTTGTGACAAAAGTGCTAGACAGACAAGAGAAGTGGCACCAACAGTGCAAGCAAGAATGGACACAAGTAAGTCACATTTCATGATGCATGTCACATCTAATGTCGCATGTTGTGTCACAGTTGGAGACGGGGGTCGGCGGGTCTCAAAACAACAATGGGCATGGGAGAGGTAGAGGACTTCTTTTTATTTTCGATACACATACACATGCACATACGCTCGGCGTATTTATATTGCGCAGAGTATGTTTTATCTTGGATACGCCTGGTGTGAAATACAGCCAAGTCGCGCGCGTCTACATATGGAAACTGTCTCATAGACGCCCCAAACGCAGGCGCGGATAAGAGGCGTATATAAATATAAACAAGCCACTATACAGCCGATATGTGCGTTATCGCGATGGCGTATATATGTAAAATCAAGCTATGAGCGGAAACTTGAATAGGTTTCTGAATTTATCTCATCCCCCACATTGACTAATTTGCTAAAATTTGTGGCATAATCCCTCCTTGAGTATTTTCCTAAATACTCCATGGGCATTGAGTATGGGTTCCCAATGTTAGGTACATGAGGAAAACTATTGGGGGTGAGATAAAGTCGTTAATACGGTGCCCGTGCAGTGGAATACGCCCTTTAGTGGGATGACACACATTTTGGTGATGTGCTTGTTGTCGGTCAAGGTACACTGCCATCACTAGAATCCTTCATTGGGCCACCTCTAGATCATGGGTCTATGCTATAACCAATCCGTGTCAGACAATATAGGCAATAAAGGAAGAACTATTTGGACTGGAGCATAAAACTGGTATCCGGCAGCTACATTTATGATTATGCTCTGAATAGTGTACCAGTAGAAGTGCATTTCTCTCATCAAAACAAGCATCATCAACCTAATGCGTAGTGTCCATAGAAAACACAAGGGCAGCGTGTATCACCATAACCGGAACATATGAATATGTTGTATGGTCTGGACTGCAAAAGCCGGCGCATATGGAAAAATAGTTGGTATGAAAGAATAGTGCGTACCTAAATGAATTGATATCAGTACGCCACTTGTCAGGAAAAGGTGGATAATAAATACAATATAGATTGGTTTCAAATAAAAGCGGTTGTATCCTCGGACTTGCCTCAGCATAACATCCTCTCATGCGCTCGGATATTGCTACGCGTCAACTCATTAGAGCATACGACCGCTTGTATCTGAAACCAGCCAATATTGTGTTTTTATCCCTGCCGTTTATTATTAATAATGTGTGCATCTAGGAGAATGGTTTAAAAGCAACTGGTGCAGGGAGGATCTATAAGAAAGGAGGTTCTTCACTTGAGATCATTATAGTGAACCTCTACCCTTAATCCTACCCCTAATATAAAATCCCATAGGCTTAACATTGGGTTTCCGTATGCCACGCTGACTGGCATACACAGTTTTATATGCCACTAGTGGCATACAGCATTGTTATCAAGTAATATTCCAAAATCGAGGAGATAGGGTAGGATAAAATCAAAACCTGATTCGTTTTAATCTTGGCCACCGCATTCCACTCCTGAAGTTTTGGCTCCGGACTTCACTCGGCTTCGCCTCTTGAAGTCACTTTGCCAAACTCCAGTCGTTGAATACGGTGCACAAGATTAAACCTCATCCAGTTTTACGATAGTCCATCATACATGTACATACGCTTACGCGGGGTTTTACTATATATACCTGTGGACGAATATCTCACATTTACTGGCCAGCTGTATGTTTTCAGTTCTGCACACAGTGTACGAACTTATATTATTGATACAAAACAACATGGAACAGATTCCATCCAGCCACACAAAGTATGTCTCCCTATAATAATTTATTATCCATCCTTTGGATATGTATGGGGACACAGTACACCACTACCCGTTATTTAAAAACAGTCAGATACCATAACCATAGTATATGGATTCAAATCCATGGTATACATAGACAATAATCAATGGTTTTGTGGACAGGCGGCCGTAAACCACGAGAGGTTGACGCGTAGTAATACACGAACGCTAGCGAGTGTATCCCTACTAATGTATTACTACTACATTTATTATCCATCTTTTCGAATAAATTAAACCCAGTAATTGCCATATTAACGGGTATAACATTAGGAACTATTTCTTTGCTCTATAGCAAAAGGGACTATTTTTCCCGTATACCATGGTTTTGAGGCCGTATACCACAGGTTTGAATCCGTATACCACAGTTATGGTATCTGACAGGTTTTATACAATGGGTCGTGGTTTACTGACTCCCATGCATTTTCAATGGGGACTTTGTATACGATGGATAATAAGGCCTCATATCCATAGCATACAGGAAAATAGGCCCTTTGTGCTATAGGGCAAATGAAAATGGTCACTTTTAATATGGCAATTCCTTGTATTCATTTACATATGTACTTGAGAAGATGAATAGTAAATACAACAGACGATGGTTTGTTGACAGGTGGCTCTGTAAACCACTCAAAGCTGACCTCGTAATACACTCACTGACGCTCGTATATTACTACGCGTCAACCCCCTCGTGGTTTACGGCCGCCTTGTCTATGTATAAAGACAATCTGTGAGAATCCAGGCGCAGAATTCAGACGTAGAATGATGATCTAGTGCTGGCAGCGTGAGGCACGGTGATTAGTAATTAGGTCAAACTGGGGTAGGACAGATAGGTGCGTGCGCACCCCCCGAGGACGAGATATACCCTGCCACCAGGGGCGCCACCAGTCTGCTCCCCCGCCCCCCGGGGTGTTTCTATTCTGGTCCCCAGCCCAGCCGTACCAAGAGCATGAAGTAGAAGGTTCTTTTTAAAAAGGAGGTGGGCGGCATGGTAATGTCAGTGGACACATCTGAGGCCTGACACAACATATATAGGGCACATAGCTATTGTATTATAGAAGCAGCCATCTTGCCCCCCCCCCCCAATGTCAAACAAAACACCAGTTGGCGGGTCCAGTTATAAATGGAGTCGATTAGAAATATGTTTTTGACTTGCCATAGTGGGATTTTAGCCTTGTCTCATGATTATCTATAAATTATAACAGCAGATAATACTGGTTGCACCCCCGAATACAGTGGCGCTATTTTACAATTTCCTGGCGAATAATTGAAGAACTAGCAATCACTCTGTGCCATATAGAATATAATTGATAATTAATTTTTATTCTGACCGTTTCTTTCTGATGTATCTTTTTTAGAAACGGAGTTTGTGGGGACTACCGATTTTTGACACCAAGTTTATTCCGAACGAGACCAGACACCAAACGAGACCAGAGAAATTGTCAGTAGTCTGTAGCCGCCAGTGCCCTGATAGAAGGACAAGCTTCGGATCCTTGGATACCAGTCTCCACGATTAGGTCCCATTGAGAGAAAGTGGCAAACTATCATGGCTACTTATTGATATATACAGGCAGGGTTAGAGGCGTGGTGATGGGTGGCGAGGGTGCTGCAGGCGGTAGGAGTGCTTCTCCTCCGGCGTTTACACTGGACGACTAAATACGTGACGACTGTAGATCGTCAGGCCAATAGTCGTCAGGTGGTACTCTGACATGGCGTTTACACTAGACAACTAAATACGTGGCGACTGTAGATCGTCAGGCCAATAGTCGTCAGGTGGTGCCTATACCTTGATTTTACACAAGATGACTAAATATGTGGCGGCTGTAGATCGTCAGCAAATAGTCGTCAGGTGGTGCCGACACCCGGCGTTTACACTAGACGACTAAATATGTGGCGACTGTAGATCGTCAGGCCAATAATCATCAGGTGGTACTCTGACCCAGCGTTTACACTAGACAACTAAATATGTGGCGACTGTAGATCGTCAGGCTGATAGTCGTCAGGTGGTGCCGACACCCGGCATTTACACTAGACGACTAAATATGTGGCGACTGTAGATCGTCAGGCCAATAATCGTCAGGTGGTACTCTGACCAATTGTTTATACTAGACAACTGAAAATGTGGCGACTGCAGAACGTCAGGCCAATAGTCGTCAGGTGGTACTCTAACCCGGCGTTTACACTAGATGACTAAATACGTGGCGACTGTAGATCGTCAGGCAAATAGTCGTCAGGTGGTGCCGACACCTGGCGTTTACACTAGACGACTAAATATGTGGCGACTGTAGATCGTCAGCCAATAGTGGTCAGGTGGTGCCTACACCTGGCTTTTACACAAGACGACTAAATACGTGGCGACTGTAGATCGTCAGGCCAATAGTCGTCAGGTGGTGCCTATACCCGGTGTTTATACTAGACGACTAAA
Organism: Alentia gelatinosa; assembly: GCA_950022655.1. Lineage (NCBI taxonomy): Eukaryota > Metazoa > Annelida > Polychaeta > Phyllodocida > Polynoidae > Alentia > Alentia gelatinosa. Next base: position 11,708,693 of record OX465585.1, read on the forward strand.
TATGTGGCGACTGTATATAGATTTACACTAGACAACTAAATACATAACGACTGTAGATCGTCTAGCCAATAGTGGTCAGGTGGTGCCTACACCCGGTGTTTATACTAGACGACTAAATATGTGGCGACTGTATATAGATTTACACTAGACAACTAAATACATAACGACTGTAGATCGTCTAGCCAATAGTGGTCAGGTGGTGCCTACACCCGGTGTTTATACTAGACGACTAAATATGTGGCGATTGTATATAGATTTACACTAGACAACTAAATACATAACGACTGTAGATCGTCTAGCCAATAGTCGTCAGGTGGTGCCCATACCCGGCGTTTACACTAGACAACTAAATACATGGCGACTGTAGATCGTCAGGCCAATAATCGTCAGGTGGTGCTCTGACCTGGCGTTTACAATGGACAACTAAATATGTAGCGACTGTATATCGTCTAGCCAATAGTTGTCAGGTGGTACCCTCACCCGGCGTTTACAGTAGACAACTAAATATGTGGTGACTGTAGATTGTCAAGCCAAATGTCGTCAGGTGCTACTCTGACCGAGAGTTTACACTAGACGACTAAATACATGACAAATATAGATCATCAAGCCAATAGTTGTCAGGTGGTACTCTGACATAGCGTTTACACTAGACAACTAAATACATGACGACTGTAGATCATCAGGTCAATAATCGTCACGTGGTACTCTGACCCATTGTTTATACAAGACAACTGAAAATGTGGCGACTGCAGAACGTCAGGTCAATAGTCGTCAGGTGGTGCTCTAACCTGGCGTTTACACTAGATTACTAAATATGTGGCGACTGTAGATCGTCTAACCAATAGTTTTTAGGTGGGGCTAGATTACGCAATACCGGCCGCAATAGTCGTTGACCCAAGAATTTCCTACATCTGACGACTTATCATCTCCTAATTGAGGTATGTATTACTTCCTGCTATCCACCTAAGCAGGCTTTTAAGGCGGGCGTCCACCAACCACGACAAGGCTACGACAATGGCTTTCCGACAAGGTACACGACAGGTCTATGATTGGAAGGCTTGCCATAGCCTTGTCGTGGTTGGTGGACCCCAGTTCCCAACAAGAGTCTACGACAAGGCAACAACAGGCTGCGAATGGAAGCTTGTCGGGAGCCTTCCGACAAGGTTACGACAACAACGAACATGTTCGATTTTTCCTACAACTGGACCTTTGTCGTGGAGTGTCATGGTGTGTCGCAAGCGTGTCGCAGAGGTCTACAATAGGAAATCTTGGTGGAGCGTGCACTTCCCGACACACCCTAACAACGCTGTCGTAAAGCCCCCCTCCTTATGACAAGGCTGCGACAAGCGTGGATTGGAACTTTCTTGTCGGCGCTTGTCGTAGCCTTGTCGTGGTTGGTGGACGCCATTCCTTACCCTAGACAATTGTAGGCGACTATTCTTGAAGGTTAACCCTGAATTGGAGTCGTCATACACTTGGCGTTTACACAAGACGATTTCTTGCATGTTACGGCTAAAAGTCGTCAGGTGGTGCTAGATTCAAGAATCGCCGCCAATAATCGTCTAGTGTAAACGCCGGGTATCCCCAATCAGCTAGGTGCTGGGCAGGACTCGCCTTTATATAGATTTATGTTCAAATGATGCTCTTCGGCACGTATTTATCTGGAATGCCTGAACTTCGAGGTAAACAACTTGGTAAAAAGACAATATTGTAACTTGCTTTTCAGGCTTTTGCATCAATAAGTTATTGTTGTGCAGTCCAGCCATAATAGTCATAATTAATCTCATAACCCACACAAAGCATGAATAACTCTTCACTATGTATACCTATACAACGAATTCCTACACATAGTGGTGCTCCAGTTTTGTATATACATTTATCCCTCTTTCATGTTTACCCTCATATTTTGTGGATAAAAATAAGCAGCATTTACTTAGGACAAACTCAGGGTATCCAAATGGTATAAAAACTTTGGCCTTTAATAAGCCGCATGTGTGTGTATCATATCATCTATACCTTGCCCCTTTCTACATATGCAAGATTGTGCTGTAAGCGTTTGAATCGATAAAAGCTGCCATTTGAAAATGGAGTTATTCTCTAATATACCTCAGGTGTCAGTGTCATGTCAGGGCGCCCTGTCCCCTTGTGGCCAGACCGGGTACTAGAGCAAGCGATAATGAGAGTAAACATGCCATTCACTGCATGGCTGCCATACGTTCAACATCAAGACACAGAGGAGCTGCTACAAAATGTTGACTGTCTTGATGCAGTCTTTTTGGTACTATTAAATAGGGGCAATGTAGATGACTAATCTCTTCGCATAGAAACCAATATAATTGGTCACGATAGGGATGTAGACACTGGAACTTTACAATATGATATCAACATGGCGATGGTTGCACTTGTTGCTTGATAAGTTACTGTTTTCTAAAGTCTATTCTGCACTGTGTAGTGAAGGTACATTAGTATTGGGTGTGGTCTGAATGACTACCTAATGACCGGAAAAGAATAGAGGGAAACTATGTTTCGGGGAGCAAAAGTTCAAAGTTACGAGGTGAGGATCGGAAAAATTACACGTTAATTTCCCCAATCCTCACCGAGTAACTTTGACTTTTGCTCACCGGTACTTGGTTTCCCTATTCCTATATACCTTCAAATATCGATAAAAATGCTTAATTCTTTACGTAAAACACTTCCGAAGAAAATGGCCACCCTTATCAAGTAACCACAACAGCTATTGTTTCGTCCCGCTCCTCGTCAGAGCGGGACGAAAACATGAAAGCGGGACGAAACTGTCAACCTCGACACATAACTTATATTTAATGCACCCCCCAGCAGCGGTATGTAACTCTAGTTAGTTCGCTAATGGGTATATAGGAATAACAACTACCTAGTCATGGGCTATGAGATCAGTTCAAGATCCTCAATTTCCTGCCCTAGTTCATGCGAAGTAAACATTAATATTTTCACGTGAAGTATATCATTAAACTGCCATCATCTCCGTCATGTCTTGTGGTATGGGAAGGAGTAGATTTTATCATAGTCTAACTTCCTTGTGTCAACAACATCTTTTGTAGGCACGGTTTATCTTCCTTGTTCATCAGATCTCCAACGGAGCTATTTATGAATGTACCAACAAAGATGGACTAAAATCAATGGGATGTTTTATATGGACAGGGTTACCATTCCACTCCAAAAATATGCAATCTCTACGTCGCCTATGTTTTACTATCATTTTGACATATTTTTTTTGTAACCTGAAAACCTTGCTTCACTTTGGACTAATTAAGATAGATACTTAAGGGGAAAATCTCATCTACCCACCAATTAATGTAACTTTCTCATTGAAGCATGATATAACACTAAGACTTGGAAATACGTTTTACTATATACCCATGCCGTATGTACTGTAAATACGCACCGTTTCGCTATATGACGCACAAATACCGTACGGAACACTGTTCCGTACAGGAAAATACAGAACTCTTGTTCCGTAAACGAAATCTGAAGTATTAGTACATAAGCCAAATGAAATTAATGATTTTTTTTAAATTTCGGGTATATAGTAAATATGTAACGTCCAACCATGCTTGTATCTCAAGAAAAATATGATAAAAGGATCTCAAGAAAAATTTGATAAACAGGAATGAAGATTTCTTGAGGATTTATTTTACAGGCAATGATGCAATATTTGTTCCGAAGGGAAGAATCCTCGTGTGTGTAAATGTGACAGGATAATGTACGTCAACCAAGTGTTCCAGCAACAAGTACGCCGGTAAAAGATCTAAGGTTCATGCCACAGGTAAGTAGAAAGGAGTAAAAGGTATATTCAACATTGGTGAATGAGCGTGCAATTAAAAATGAATAATAATTAAGATGTTTTGGTTACATCCAATCTATGGATAACTCACTTGCACCCTGTCAACTTGCCACTTCTGCAACTGTATGAGACTAGGATCCAAACCAAAGAACCAGAACCCCTGGAAAGCCCACTCACGGCCGTTCAACGTTGTGCCTATGAGACAAACTTGTGTTCAAGGGATAGGGGAAATCGGCTTCCGGTTTATGCTCACCTTGAGAGTGGTTGCGGCCCCTAAGATTCGAGGTCAACTCTCGACTGCAGAGCCGTCCCAAGGCGCTAGAAAATATTATGTAAGGAGGTCAGGGTGAAGGTCAGGGTTTGCTGCGAATGCAGTCATTGGCTACTCGGTCTACTGTATTCCTTATATGGAATTAAGGTAATGGGACAAGTCCATGGTGCCTTGAGCCGTGAGTATGCTGTCTGGTGAATGGTGGCTGCACTACAGGCTAGGAAGCGTGAACCCACACTGCATCGCTCGAGCAATCTAAAGTGGGATTCACACGATGGGACAAATGGACCTGAGACTGGTGTACTTTACACCTTTGCACCAGTCGGCTACTATTTCCAGCTGGGTACAAAGTTTCACAGATTGGGGTATTCTACAGTCTCAGGGTAACATGGCGGATTTAATTCACATGGGAAGGCCTAACAGACCTAGTCTCACCCCTACACCCCTACACAGGGTACATAGGGTATACAGTTGCCGACTCTCCCGCAGATCGGGTGAGAATGTGTGAAATACATTTGTCTCACAAAAATGCCCCTCTAAATTTTAAAACTTTTCTAAGTCAAAATCTCATGAAATTCTGTTCGTTGTTAGAGGGGATTGTCGCTGACAATTGCAAAGGAAAAAGTTGTCTCAGCAAAATGGAACCCTGTCATTCACACCAGGAGATTGTGTTCCAGTACCAAATCTCAACAGGATTTGTCTCAGACAAACGGTCTGCGAGGTACGTGAGTCTCACCGTGTGAATCCCACTCTAGGCAAACTCACAGGTTTTGCCGACAACAAGCTGGAGCGGTGCAGTGTGGCGGGAACCGGATGTTTTGCTCCCCTGTAGGAACCACCACATGCGCGCCACTAGTTAACAGTTCTGCACGGCGAGTGGGCCTTCCAAGGGTTCTAGTTCACTGATCCAAACATATCAAGCACCAGTGGGTCTTGGGGTATTTCAGTCTGGAGTGATTGGTCATGGTCAGCTGAACACTGAGACACTGGCACCCTGCTCCTCTCCCAATATCAGACTGAATAACACCCAGATATTGAAGGGATAGTGTTTTTGCAGTATGCTTGAAGTCTATATGTTACTACTCTAACCTTAAGGCAACGTATATATATTCCGTGCGAGCACACTCTAGTAAAAGCTGCGGCCAGTTGATTCTGTGGGTAAATATCCTGCAGTAAGAGTAGAAATAAATGGGATAGGGGACAGACAATGAATTACGTAACCTTATGACCTGGGGCCATAGCCAGGTCTATTTGTCGTTATTTATGCATATAGTGTCTACAATGAGAACCCTCACTGAGGTGTCAGTTATGACATGGGGCACGGAAGTGGATTACGTCATACCTTATTGATAATTGACACATGTGCGCCATGTGAACCAGATCAAGTTGTTACGCTTGTCAGAACTCCACCAGGATTAAGCTCAAATCAACATAGAAGTAATTATATAGAACGTCCTGACCATGCTGTACAAGATACAGAACGAGATGGTAATTTACAGTTTGTACGGACCGAGGCATTTATGCCGAGTTCCGTACAAACCGTAAATTATCATCGAGTTCTGTGACTTGTACAAGCATGGTTGGACGTTATATATTTACTTTATGCCCAACATTTTAAAAAAAAATCATTAATTTATTTTTTAACAACCGATATGTTAATAAACGTGTTTGGCAAGGTGGTCCGTATTTTAGTGTACGGACCAGTGGTCCGTACAGTATTTTTACGTTATATGTCAAAACGGTACATATTTACAGTAAATACGGCATGGGTATATAGTAAATGCGAATATGTTGTCGATTGTGTATAACCGAAAAAAAAAAAAAAAAAGATGAGAATTGTAACCAAGAATTTCGACAATAAAGAAATCATGAAAAAAAAATGTCAGAAAAAGAGCACACGATTCGGGATACATTACTGCTACTCTATTCTTTTTTCTTTTCTAATAGTCCACTTTGCCATCGACCCCACAGAAGTCGTTCTTCCCAGCAAATCCTGGTCTTGGTATAACATAGCCAACCTTGTCCCGATACCAACAATGACAATATATATACAGATGATATGAAATATCCATACTACAATATCAAAATGATATATTTCAGTATTACTTAAAGTAAAGCATGTTTACTAACATTTAGTGATGCTGATGGTTTAGCATAACCAAAATAGCAACAATTACCTTTTCTTTAAAAATATCAAATTTAAATTGATGGAGGAAGCAATGGCTGGCGTGTAAAAACGCGGACCACAGGAATTCTCTAAATACGTTGTTAGGCTCTATGGCTGGTTGCCCATGACCGTGTGCACAAAACATTAAGATCCGAGACAGGGAAGTAGAATGCATGGGAAAAACAGAGAGAGGAGAGAAGAGAAAAACTGACATTCAAATTCCAGGCACATCATCATATTATCTCACCACTGGTATATTCTTCTCATAGACTTAACATTGGGAATTCGTTCTCAACACCCATGGAGTATTGTAGAAACTGGGAATGGGGGATGATGTCATACATTTTCGCGCCAATTAGTCAGTAATAGGGGTGAGATAAGATATGAACCGCACTCAATCCATAGCCACTGATAATACGACATTCATTTTGGTTTGCTACATGATCCCACTCGACTTAGACTGGTTCCCTGCCCATATGAATAAGGGCCAGGTAACGGGTTCCACAGGCACGACCTTCAACCACCTACTCTGTGCTTCAACTTTGGCTGGTGACCGCCTGTGTCTAGCAGATACCCCGGGAACCAGCGTTGTGGTTTGGCTGGAATCCACCTGTCAGACACCACAGAGTAGAGAGATATTTTACTCTGTGCAGACACCTAATTCCGCGGACCCCTCTAGCGGATGAGCGGGGAACCAGGAGGCGTTACCAATAATGCACCATGAAATGGAACCCGTTACCTGGCCTATAGTCTAACTCAGAGTCTAACTAGGCCACCTGCAGGCTTCCAGGCTACACTCGACTTTGCCTCGTGAGATTTCTCCGAAACATAAACTCATGGTATATTGTCATTGGCAATTGACCTCGATGCAGCTCCTTATTAATAATTCTTATATTGGGAATATATTCTTTAGCTTTAGTTTACTGTAACTGTTCGTAAGGGTGTGACAGACATGACCTTGAACATGACCTACCTTTATGGAGCCAGCCTCGCGAAGAGACATCACCACTCGAGCTGTGCCCTTGACTCGACCTTGACTGACCGGCATGCCTGCAAGGTAAGCACAGGGGTCAAAGAGGTTACATGTATAACCACAGCTGGGATGGTGCCTCATTTACTTGTATATCATAGCTCTTTATTATGCATCGTATACAGAGTCCACACATGTATTAGGACTCAGTCAACCACTGCCTATTATCTTTAAAAAATCTTTCAGATATCATAACTATTGTATACGGATTTCAAATTCATTGTATACATACGGAATTTAAAACCAGTTTATACTGAAAATACACTATACACTATTTGTTGGTATATACAACACTCTGCCTATGTTTGGAGAGTAATAAATAAAGTCACAAATGATATATCCTATAACATGTCAATTTCTGGGAATTACTACGCGCCAACCTCTCATGGTTTACGACCGCCTGTCCACAAAACCATTGATATTTTGTCTATAGTCATCATACAGCACATTTTACCTGGCCCCTCCTTATTTACCTCTTTTCAATATACCATATCTTCTTCTTAATCCAATCTTATCAACTGTCACATAAGGCCTCTAGACATTATAAGTTAAGGAGCAATATCTTTATAGTCAGGTAACATTAACAAGGCCATATTCATTTCAACAGATGAAATGGGAAAACTGACTGGGCGTTTAGTTGGTGAATTGTTATGAACCTACGGACCGGCAAATACTTGGCCCGACACCATTAGGTGGGAGGGGCATATTTTTGAGTCTATGAATGAGTAACAATTAACAGATTAAATGTCTGGTCTGTTTTACTTTATCATACACCTTGAAATAGCTTTAATTCATAAGTATTTATCTTGAATCACCATTCAAAGTCTAATTTGGGCGCACAAAGTTGGGCCGTATAACAGCGTACGGCACAGTAAGCCATACATGATTTTTATTGAGCGCGGGAAATCGCGCTCATATACGTCATCTAGAGTTTAGCATGCTCACACAGGCTTTCAGCTTACTGTCAAGGATCTAGCACTTTACTATCCATGCACCAACTATAAAGACCAGGGAAAATGGTCAGGTGTCCAGTATCCCAGTGAGACTGCATCCCTGCCCCACTACTGACTTGGTTTCAATCCATGGACAGAAATCACATGTCAATGGACCATGATAATAGTGCCGAATTTATTAGATACCCCATCTGAAGATGTCAAAAGAACTCTTAGAAGTAGATGGAAAACAGATGACAAATATGTTAGTAAAAGGACTACCAAGAGCACTACTGATACTCCAAATGAAGTACCCTCAATCCAAACAAACTTGAGTGCATCAGGCGATAAGGGGCTATTAGAGAGCGAACTGAGTGGCACAGCTGACCTATTAGCCAGAGAAGTAGGGCAGTTGACCAAGACCCTCAATGAAAAATTCAGTCACAACCACAACAAGTTGAATGGGAACTGTGGTATGCTAAACCAGGCACAAGTCAAAATCAAAAACATTAGCCAACAAATGACAAACACCTCAAAAGAAATATGCCAATGTATTGCTAAAGTAAAACGTTTACATGATATATTCAAAAAGAAACTTAAAGATATTCAGCAGATTTAGGATACACCTATTTTAATGGAAGTAGAAACAATGTCTTTCTTAAATGGGTTTATAACTATCTCTTACTTTTATTTGATGAGATTTTGGTATACCGCGCTCTTCCATTATGAATGGAAATAACATTTGTTCATAGTTATAAAGGGAGCAGAGGTCAGTAAGTACAAGAACAATGTGCACAGGTGTGTTTTATCTTAGGCTAAAATATCTATTGGTTTATCACCATTGAGTACCAGTTACCGTACTCCCATGCCTGTTGAGTACGAGTTCCTAATGTTAAGCCTAGGGACATTTATCCCAGGCTAAGATAATATAGAGGAAACCTATGAAAGTTTAGGGTCAGAGCTCGTATCCCATCGAGTTTGAATCACATAGTAATTCACACGGCGAAGCCATGTGAATTGTGTAGCGATTCAAACGAGATGGGATCGAGCTCTGAACCTAACACTTGAGTGGGTTTCAGAATTCATCTCACCCTTAACATTGACTAATGGGCTAACATTTGTCACATAATCCCCCATTGGATACTTGTCCTAAATATCTCATGGGCGTTGGATACAAGTTTCCAATGTTAAGTCTATGGTGAAAAGATACCAGGGGTGAGATGATGAAGAATACTATGGTTTGCATATTTTGGTAATATCAAAAGACGTCACAAGTTTGAGTCTGAGTTTATTTATGCCACAAATGAGTGGCATAAATAAGCTCAAACTCAAACGAGTGGCGTCTAGATTTGATCCTACCCCGTTTCCATATTTTTTCAGTATCAGAAAGTAGTAGCATAAACAACACTTTATGTCACTACCCGTGACATAACAAATCCCATGTTAAGCCTATGGCGTTTTTTATTAGAGGTAGGATAATATATTGATCCTTTCTTATTTAGTATTTTGTTATCTCTCTTGGGGATTCCCGGCTATTAGCGTGTTGAAGATAAAACCAAGGGTTTAAGATATCAACACCATTAGCGGCAGTAGAGAACCTAACTAACAACATAGATTAGACTTCAGAATCCAAAGTGGATGCTTTTTTGGGTTATGTCAGTCTGAGGTCCCTATAGGCGCCGATCCGCTGAGGCGCCCTCTAGGGGCCAATGTACAGGTTTCTTTTCAAGTTGGCTCTCATGTTTTATCTCACCCCTGGTACAAGTCTAGCGATAGGAATAACGTTAGAAAAAATATTCAATGATCACCCTGGCGAAGAGACAATACTTCGCTATCGTCGTGGTGGAGTGAATACGAGTTGACGTCATACGCTATTAAGCAACTCAAGTTGTGAAGTAATTTGAATTCTGATATTGCGGTGCTATTCAATGTCAGTGAAAGGGGTGAGAAAATTCTTGAACTGCACTCGAATCGTAAAATAGACAATACCCTACTTGTTTGGATGCGCCGTAATCATCACTCAGCTTTGCCTCGATGACGATTGGGGCCAATCCTAACTCATGGAGTATTGTGTATTTATCTCACCCCGGTATTTTTCTCCATAGGCTTAACATTAGGAACTCGTACTCCACGGCCGTGAGGTTCGTGTACCCAATACTCAGGCTAGTTTGGTGATTCATTTAATCAATAATTGATGTTATACGGGGTGAGATAAAATCAGAAACCCACTCGATGAAAATAACTTGGTCAGCACTCCACCTCGTTTGACCACAGAGTAATTCACTCAGCTTCGCTTCGTGAATTACTCTGCAGTCAAACTCGGTAGAGTATGGACCAAACTATTTTCATCTCGTGGGTTTCCTTCTAATTCTCTGTATAAAAACATAAGGCAGAGCCAAGAAAACCAACAGCTATATCTATAGAGTTCAGCTTCATGGTTGCCACCCATGTTAATCGTGATTTGCCATCACTTAGCAGGATCACATTACATATAACTCACAGTAATTATATTTTATATATATAAACAATAATGACTGGTTTTGTGTACGAGTGTCCGTAATCTCCGAGTAGTTGACGCGTAGTAATATCTGAGCGATTAGCGAGGATATTACGTCGTCAACTACGAGGAAATTACGGTCGCTCGTATACAAAACCAGTCTTTATTGTATTTATTACCCACCTACAAGATTACTAACAAATCTATTGCAATTAAAAAGTTTCTGTAAGCCATTTAGTTCCTGACATCACAGCACTGTCAAGTGTGACAGTAATTCGGTGTAGACTTACACCAATAATATAGTTCACCATTAACCTGTACTTTTAGCATGCAAAGTCTGTCATGACAGTGATTTCTGATGGTAAATGATATTATCATGATTGATTCTAGATATAACTAGATATAACTAATATTGAATGAACATAATAAAAACTCATTTCGAAGTACATGATGATTCAACCTCATTATGGAAAGGACTATTTCTCCGGAATCTCCTGCAGTACATTCTGACATGCCAGAATCTCCGGGTAGCTGTTTCCAGGTGCCCTATACATTTCCTATGGAGACTCCGTAATCGGTGGGTAATAAATATAAGGAACCCCCTTTTAAACATATTTCTTAATACCATCATGCAAGTGTCCATTTTTGCTATGCTAGTGGTCTAGACAACATTCATAGTGAATACTATGAATCTCTCAAGTTATTTGTGAAAGACCAGTTTACACTGTGGGAGGGCTCGCATCCAATCTCAGACTGGCCGTACCTATGTACCTAAAAACGCACAGTGTGAACTGGCCGTAAGGTTCAAACCCAGGAACATTATTCGTTGTAGAACCTGAAACTGCTGCCAATCTCCTCGAATTACCTCGGGTACAGACAGATGACGCACAGAACTGAAATCCCTGATTGATTTTTTTTTATAGATTTTTTTTTCATTTGATCGGGTTGACGATGGATAACGACACGGACATTGGCCTGATCTGAATAACACATGAGTCCTGCCCCGAACTGAAGTCCCTCAAGTAGAACCTAAATAGTCATTATAGAAGGGCGCAGTCGGTGCAAGTTTGTGGGATAGAAATGACCTAGTTTGGTCTTAGGCAAATGGAATCTCGTACATAATGCCAGGGAGGTGTTTTTAACCCTCTAAGGACGAATGATGCCTTGAGGCATCAACCAGCCCAGGCCTAATAATGCCTCGAGGCATCATTTCTCTTAAACCTATAAAATTGTTTTTGACATTGAAATGATTTATCAAAATACATGAAATCTTCAGAAAATGTAGGTATACTATCAAAATTGATATTAGTAGGCTAAAATAAGTGAAATATTATTGATTACCAATAATATCACATGATGGAATATCAAATTAGGACTTTATCCAAAATGTGTTCGTCCTTTAGAGATATACAATATCACTAGCACCCGTTCTTATGGTAACAGCTCTGCCACAGGTGTTAACACTGCACGAAAACCACTATTTTACATATGTATACGAAACGCGTCTAACAGTAGGATTTTGCGTCTAGAAGTTAGATCTGTTATCCGTCTCGTAGACGCCTTATCTAGTGGCGTATATACATGTCCATGGTGCGGTCTTATATACGTCATATATGGTCAATTCTCCCAGATCGTGATCGATGCCCACGTACGGTGACCAAAATTTCAAACTAGTTATATCTTGATAAAAATGTGGGAATATATCATGTAAGATGATACCTTATATTTTAGAAATTTGGGAACACTAATCTTAATTGGAAATCAATTTTTTAGCTGAATAGATTTAACCTTAAAACCAATATGTCACCGTACGTGGTCAAGTGGGTTCAATGAGGTCTAAGGGTAAATATGGCTTGTAATTTATTAGCAGAATTGGTTTTTAATTTTCAGAAAATGAGATTCTGGGAAAATGAGAGTAAATTAAAGTTGATTAATAATATTCAGAACATAATGCCCACGTACGGTGACATAGTAAAAACACTTGTTTATTTCTTTCCTTCAAATAGCCTGAAGTCTTTGAAAACTGTGGGGTTGAAGTGTCCTGTAATACTCTATTTATCTGAAAATTATTGTTTACTAATATAGAAAATCTTCTTCTTTACATCACAAAAACCTAACCATTTCTGCCCATGTACGGTGACCACTTCAAGTTCACCAACCATGTTCAATTAGCTGTAATATACTTGATAGAATGTTAAACCTTTACACTCCAGTTTTTATGCAACCTGTACATGTGTATACTTAATTTGGATGATTGAAAAATAGCCAACAGATTATTTTTCTATGATTTTTTTACCAGTACATGTGGCTTGCCCATGTACGGTGACATACCCTGTACCACTGATTTTTTACACCTAGACTACATATAAATTTCCCCATTTAAAATTTAATCATCTTTTATAAGTTCTGTAACACATTTGTGTGCATCATACAATCAGAACAGATATGCAATTATAACTATAAATTTATAAGAGACCTTCAAAGTCTGGTTATATAGGTTCCATCTATGAATTTTGGCCTAAAAATGCCTATTTTAGTGGTTTATCAATTTTCTTTCAAGATATAAGTACATGAAAGTGGGGTTCCCCTGACAGATCTTTCATTTCTACGTACTCTAATATCGTTTCTGATATCATAAAACGATATATAGATATAAAAACGACCCTTTGAATTATTGGTCACCGTACGTGGGCATCGATCACGATCTGGGAGAATTGACCATATACGCCTGATTCCGTTGTATATACACCAATCTCAAAAAGTTCCATTCTCTGCCACTTGGGGACACTACTGGTAGCATATTTCATTTGCCATTAACCATCCAAGTCTGTACTATATGAAAATTGCAATCTTATATTACCAATTTATTTGATAAAAACCTAATGAAGTATAAATTGATTAATTACACATAATAAACCCTGTATTTCATTTTTTTTTTACCGTTTTTCTAATAGATTTGACTTTAAAACACCATGCCTATGTGTGGTCAATCTTGGCTTAGCATATAAGCACCCTCTTCAAGGTTATAACTAACTACTGAACTCATCTTACTCCCTGCGAATGCGACCGCACAGGTGTGAATCCGGCCGCACAGGTGTGAATGCAGCCGCACATGTCTACCCGGCACCCGCCGACACCATAACACCTCGCGGTAGGGGGTGGGGTTAGGAGGTCGTGGGTGGCGGGTCAGTGTTGGTGTATCCTCTACCAACACCCACAGGCCCGGGCGGGCCGCGGGTCGCAATTTTTTTTTGTGTGTATCATATATACGCCTGGCGTATATATATCTTGCGCAGAGTATATTTTATCGATTATTTTCTTTCATATATCATCCTAGGAGAATATACGGGGGTTTTCTATAGGCAGTTCATATCAGGTGGATGAATATGGGTGAGGTCTGGGTATATCTGTTTATCCTACCCCTCATATAAATCTCCATAGACTTAACATGGTATGACTGTATGCCACGGTTATGCCATAGAATATTTATATGCCACTGGTGACATATGAAGTTAAAAACATGTGACAGGGTAGGATAAAATCAAAACATCATTCAATTTCATATAATTGTTTACATGCCATTCGTTATCTTCCGCTACAGATATCACTCAGCTCCGCTTTGTGATATCATTCCGCGAAGACAACTCATGCCATATAAACAATCATATGAAATTTTGTGATGTTTCATGATATTATCCTACCCCTAATATAAAATCCCATAGGCTTAACATTGACTTTCCGTATGCGCCCGTATGTCGCATACGGAGAAAAAAATCGCTCCTAGGAGCGTAAAAAAATGGACCAATCAGAGATCGGCAGCTGAAAGTAGTTCCAAGCGCCTTCAGAGCAGCAAGGAGAGCTATATGGAGGACTTCAAAAGTTTTTATCATGTTCTTTTGTTATTATGCTCACATAAAAATATCGTTCACAGGGGGTAGGATAAAATCAAAACCTTATTCGTTTTAATCTGGGCTCCCGTATGCGACTACGGGAGCCCAGATTAAAACTCATCCGGTTTTACGATAATACTCTACCTGTCAGAGTGGCCGACGTGTTCACCAATGCGTCTATACTGCTTGGATCCTCCACGTTCTGAAAATCAAATTTCAGGAAACTTTTTGTAGAAATTACCTCTAGAATAAGTCCTAGAATTAAACTTCAGAAAATTAGATTTATTCAGAAATTCCCACTAACGACAGGTTGATAATGGTAAACTAGTTCAAGTGCTCAGCTCTCTGCCTAGTTTTGCTGTGACACCTATAAGTTGTGACTGTGTTATGATCATTTTATAACGATGAGTTCTGTATGCTATGTAGACGGTTCTGGCTAAGATCTTTTTCTGGATTATGGATTGGTGGTGACTCTATTATGAACAAACACTGTAACTACAGATTTTTGTGAGGCGATACCATGAAAACCAATTGCTGAGCAATTGAGGCACATATATGCCCCTTTATTGGCCTATGATTTAATATACATTTATTATCTTCAACCGAAGGATTGTATGAAAGAGACCAATAAAGAAATTGCTGTTCTCCAGGTCAGGGATTTTTTCCCGTAGGTCATAGTCAAGGCAAATGCTAGATCACTGGTTTCCTATGTTTGTATGTTATCTGTACATTGTATTGTGGTGTCTCTTGTGTGTAATAAGTACTCTGTATCATATTTTAAATGCTCATCCACCGGTTTTTACCCTGTCCTGTCAATCATCATCCTATATAAGTGTGATTGTGATGTTGTTATCAAAACCAAAAAATACAAAAATAGAGCAAGCTCATACAATAAGAGCAAGGGAACTATGTAATCCATACTAAATAAAAGTCAAGGGATTGATAATCAGTACAATGATAATATGTAGTTTTAGGTTAACATCACATTAAAATTCAGCTAGACTTTCAACTGAAATACAAAGAAATATAGAACTTTTCAATGGATAATCTCAAATTTGAACTAAGTGGGATCGACACATGTAAACTACGAAGAATAGCCATAAATATACTACGATGGAAAGTCACATGTATAACACATTCTGAGCTAAGCTCAAATTAAAAAAAAAATTGAGAAAAAACCTACCGGCTCTGGGTGTCCCCAATTTATCCGTGGAAATGATTGGTCCGTTTGTTTCTGGAACAGGCGCCTGCGACGTTGAGCTCTGTGCGGAGACAAATTAAAAAAAAGTCATTTATGGCTCTTAGTTTACATTATAAATACAGAGAGGATTCAACAAGTTATTCACAGTTATCAGCTTTAGTGTCTGCTTTCCATTCTACTTTTTTGTTTTTAGAGAGATTTCTTTAGCAACAATTCATAATTTATAATATTTGTAATAACTGACAATGGAAGATGTCACATTAACTTTCTACCAGTAATCTAAAGGGTTCTGTTGGGTGTTTTCTATGTCGAATTCGGAGACGATTACTTTTTTTTAATGTATTTTATTAGGGTTAAATTTGCATACTAATATCTGAACTCGGGTAGGGCCGGTTTTCCGTTCGGGTCCTCTTGAGTGATACAGTCTATCTGCATAATGCTATACTTATATAATAACTACCAGTTATACCGTACAAGGTCACTAGTTATTGGTGATGAGAGTGAGTGATGAGATGAGTTAATGGATGTGATCATTGTGTAACCTTAAAAGTGATACTTGTTACTCAGTGAAGTACATAACCTGTAGCCCTGGTGGATTTTTTTTTACATCTGCAGTGTCTATATTACTTAACCAATATATTACTTATCAAAAGCCTCCCCCCCCCTCCCCGCCGCCGATCATAATTTTGTATGCATATGTTTCTTATTTTTGTAGCTTCAGTATTGTTTTGTTTCTTCATGTAAATATGTAGACGGTGAATCTAAAACAAACAATATGTACTAAATTGCTACTCGTGGGGGTGTTTCAATGCCTCTATGCTGTCTATGGTCAGGTAGGTGGAAGACTGAGAAACATATATCTTACGAACCGACCTAATTAGAATAAACCCAACAAAACTTTAATCCAATTCATTCATCTATGACGCTGGAAATCCCCCATGTCACCGTGGCCCACATCACGTGATCCCTGACGTTATCCTTGCATGACGTTGGGTAGTTCCCAGTGTCATATGTCACGTCATATTAAAGGCATATCGGACAATTTGGCTTGAAAATTAAAACCCATGTCAATTTCCTGGAAATCTAATATGATAATCTGTAAGTTTTGCGCCACACATATCCAACTTAAAAATCTGGGGTCACCCTGCTAGATTTTGATCTATAGATCAATATTATGATAATTATATATTAGAATATATAGAAATTCTTAAAAGTATTTTTTCACATAGTAAAACCAATGTCATTTTCCTTAAAATTTCACAGAATATAACATATATATATAGTACTACATATTTAGGTTTTAAAAATCACCATCCTTGTTTTTGGAAGAATTGAAGAAAACCATATTTTTCAGTACATTTCCTATGTAAACTAAGCACATGTAAATTGGCCTACTTTACCTATTGTGATTGGATAAACAGGACACAATGTTGAATTTACTCATGTAGAATTACAATGAATCCCAAGAAACCAGTTTTGACCAATAATTGACATTATTTAGAAATCACCAGGTGGCGCCACTGTGAATTGTAGGATATGCCTTTAATCTCCAGAACTGTCCTTATCTCAGTCGATACAATATATGTAAATACAGTAGAACCCCGCCTAACGGACACCCCGCGTAAGCGGGCACTTTAGCTCGGGATGGAAATTTTCTTCTCTAATAGATGTTTAATTTAACCTCGCGTAAGTGGTCACCTCGTGTATACATGCGAACACCCCGCGTAAGCGGACAGTTATTTCGGTACGAAAAGGCCTAAAACCCCGTATAAGCGGTCACATTTGACGGACATCCTACAAAAAATAGAGTAATCCGTGTTTTTTATGAGTGTGTATGAGTAAATTCATGGAAAATACATTTTGTAATTCAGAGTTTAATAACTTCGGGTCCAATTTAAATATTAGTAAATGGATTTCAGATGCAGTATCGCCTCTGTCTCCCCTAAATATCGGTATATAACAGCTGTATATTGGACGGGAGGAAACTTGAAAACCTCACATAGGCGGCCACCCCGCATAAGCGGACACATTGACCCGGAACGGAGAGTGGCCGCTTGCGCGGGGTTTTACTGTATACACGTTCACACACACTTTGTTTTCCAATGAAGGAAGCTCATTGGTAATTAATATTCTGATGACCCAAGATAATATTTGATTATGTAAAAGGAGACACCGTCGACTTAAGGAGAAATCTGTCCAGTTTCTGCTGTTGGGTCTTTCTGCAAAGACTGGGTTACACTGGCCACCAGAGCTATACTACGTAAGGTCTGGTGTATATAAATATGTGCATCTCTATTTACAAGTAGAACATGAAATACCCGTCAAAGTGCTCAGAATCTAGGATGTTTGAACAACTGGCGTATGCTAGGAGAGTAAACTCTACCAGAGTTTACGTAGTGTAGCTCTGGTGGCCAGTGTAAGACTAAAGAAAAAAACAAGAAGTTTTGGTCAAAGTCATCATTTTCCACGAGTTTGATGTGGAGTGATTTGAATGAGGTGACAGCCGAGTGAATATCATGTAGTGTTCAAACGAGTTGGAGAAGAACGACTTTGACCAAAACGAGTTCCTTTCTGTATTTATCTCACCCCTGTACATACTAAAATATGGACGACACATCAGATATACAGCATTCAGAACTGACTGCAATCCTCGTAGGTGCATGGAGAACGAGTTTCCGATGTTAAGCCCATGAGACAAAAATACCAGGCGTGAGATAAGGACTGCAATACTTCTAGGGGCATGGAGAACGAGTTCCCGATGTTAAGTCTATGAGACACAAATACCAGGGGCGAGATGATTGGTGGGAGTTGTAGTTTACTTCCTCTGTTCGACGCTAGCTGGCGCCATAGTTACCAATGACAGTCGCCAGAGCAACTGTCAAATGCTGCCAGAGGAGGGACTTGGTGATTCACGGCGTCATGTCATGGGGACGTTATGAGCCGCAGTCGTTTGTGGTCATCTTGTCAACTTTCTGCGTGTCATGTGTTTATTTTGGTGAACGTAAAGTATATTCAAAACCAAGGGTTTTCAATTCGGAGGTGAGGTACCACTACAGCAGTAATGGTAGAAGAAGTCGATGATTCAGGGACGTTTCTCGATCGTCCGGTCAGAGTCAGAGGTGCCCCCTAGTGGAGTCCGGTAGGTTGGCTACACTGGGCAACAATTAGACTCATTCTCCAAGCAGTAAGACAATCTGGGTGGAGAGTAACAGACACATATATTGACTGGTTTCCTGCCCTAATGAAATAAGGTACAGGGGCCCGTTTCAATAGAATGGGTCACTAAACCACTTAGTGACATGTTTAGTGACTCAAATAGTGACAGGATTAGTGACAAAATTTAATTCTCGTTTCAAAAGGCATGTCACTATTGGGGTGGTATGTCAGTTCACTGTTGGTGAGATAGTGACATTGCTGCCTGGGCCTTACAATGGATGGTGTTAGTGCTCTCGGGAACAAGTGGTGTCAAGGTAAAAGTCGCTGCAGAAATTAGTGACAGGCTTGAGAAATCCTATCAGAGCAGCATTTTCTATGACAAAATTCAAATGTGAATATCATTCGATTGCATGGACCGATATCCTTCATATTTGGCATGTTTATAAGTTGTATGTGTCCCTAACTGGGACTGTTAAAGTTTCATAGCTTTATTCCTATGGTAAGTATAGTTATGTGTTTGTGACATCAAAAATGAGAGGGTATACCCTCTCGCTATTTAAGACACAACAGTGACCCATTTAGTGACTGGACACCCACTTCTGAAATGGGACAAGCCACTATTTGCGCCTGTCTGTTACCCTATGTCCCACAAACGGTTGTCCCTTAACTACTGCAACGCGAAGTACCGCTATTGTGTCACTAAACCCAGTAACGGACGACATACAGACTATTGAAACGGGTCCCTGGTACCGGGTTCCTACGTCCTTCAACTAGGCCGTAGTACGTCCCGTTGTGGCTAGGGCCAGGGCGCTCATGCTTTCAAAGCGGATATATCTCCGCCGAGCCCACTAGCGGATACCCCGGGAACCACTAGCATATCTGGTGGTCTGCCAAGGTGGCGCAATCCCACAATGCAACAGAAAAATGGAGGCGTTACCAATAATGCACCACAAAACTGGAACCTGTTACCTGGCCTTTAGTCTAGCTAGGCCAGGCTGCCAGGCTAACACCTACAGACTGGATTCGTGTCCAAATGAAATATGGGACAGGTGACGCACAGCTACAAGCGACTTTGAACTTTCGCTGGTTCCCCGCTTATTTGCAGTTGCAAGGATAACCAGCACAACCTCTCCCCCACTCTCCCAGCAGGATCTCTGCTAGGAGAGTGCCTCTTTCCCTCACGATGTCCCCAAATACCTTACTTCTATTTGTTTATGATAAAGGATGATAAAAAGAATGAAGTAATGGCAACCTTTCAAAAGATGAAAGTCAATTTATTAGAATGTTTCTCTGAGAGCCAGCGTAATACTAGCTGAACACTGTTACCCATGATGCACCAGAAAAATGGAGGCTTTACCCATAGTGCATCAGAAAATGGAAGGCGTTACCTAGCCTATAATGTGAGTAAGCACATAGGCCAGGCTTCCAGGGGGTTGTGGAATAAACTACGATCAAGAAAAAAAAGTATCCCAGAATTGTCTTTGGTGCCATAGTGCTGTATAAAATTATGTGTTGTAAGCATCAGATATTTTCATGATAAAAGTAATATAAAGCCTTTACAAGGTGTGGAATACAAATACGTTCATTTAGATAATACACATGATAGCTCGGAATTGCAATTCTAGGATATTTAGGTTTAAAAAGATCCGGAGTAGTCTGACTGAAAGAGAAGCGATTCTAGTCTACAAGATAATCATAAGACCAATGCTTGAGTACTGTAGCTACCTAGTGGAATGCGGAAATGCAAAAGATATAAATATGTTACATCGTGTACAAAATAGGGCCTTTCGGGTTATTGATTCCACCTACAGACACAGACAATAGCTTATGGTACTCCACGAGAGATCTCATATTGATTATTTAGATACTCGCAGAAAGACCCAGCTACTGACTCATATGTTTAAACTTTCGAAAGACCCAACCAGGTTGCAAGAAACTCGTAGGTCCACTCGAAGCGAGAACAAGATCAAGTTAAGGCGTGCCAAAACAGGTTGCTATCAAAAGTCCCCCTTATATAGAGGAGTCAAACTATGGGACGACCTGGGAGAAGAAGTACAACTAGCTGCAACAGTCAAAGAGTCTAAGACGAAGGAGAAACTAAAATACTCGTTTTATTAATGGCGCTGATTCAGCCCTCATCACATATGTAGTTACTTGCTTGGCGTCTCGTGTGGCGTTATCATTATCCATATTATCATTACTATCATCTTGTAAATAGTATTTTTATGAATTGCCTTGTTGTATTTTGTGCCCTCATATGCTGATGTACCATACCAGCAACAATGGAAGTTCTGCAACTTGCAGAATTGTACGCTGCCTCTTTGTTTAATAAAAAAAAAATCCCAAAAAAATCTTCTGTTTTGTCATACAACACTGAATGAAAAAGATCGTCTAGGATGTCGATTATCGTTGGAGACTAGCACCAAAAATGAGCGAACTTTATTCAACAGCCCACAGACCCGGTGTTTAAACTAGATGATTATAGGCGGCGATTCTTGAAACTGCCGACTTTCAGCTGTAAAAGTCTAGAAATCGTTTGATATAAATGCAAAGAGCATGGCGACTGCAGATCATCTTGTTACATCTGAGTGCACAATAAAGATGACAAAAGTTTAATAAATATAAAGCCTTTACAATATGTTATATACAAATAGGTTCATTTAGATAATAGCTTCTGTTTTGTCATACAACACTGAATGGCAAACACATCGTCTAGGATGTCGTTTATCGTTGGAGTTATCGTATCGTTCAGACCAGCACCAGAAACGAACGAACTTTATTCAACAGCCCCCAGGTTAGCCCACTCTAACACTTTCTTATTTCCTCTCGTGTATATCTAAAAAAAGATGCAATAAACATAAAGCTAGTTTTCATTATCAACCTGGTATAATATGGCTAATAATGTTCAGTAGGTAACTCTGCTTTCGGAACTTAAATGGAAGAAAAGTATCTGAATGATCCATACTATCTGAGTGTTCATAAGTAGCTAGCCGCTTCTCCCATAGTCTAAAAACTTGCCGTAGACCCTATTGAGGTATTCCATAATTCAGTCTATTCACAAGTTTCGATTTTCGCTGATTACCGACGTGGTATGGTGATAGACCCTTACCCGTAACCCAGAATTTATGCAGTTTAACGGTTTTCAGGGATCTTCAAATTGAAATTCTGAAGCCAGAAATGGAGATTTCAGCTATTTCTACATAGAAATCCGAAATTATATTCAGTTTCTCCAATTATAAATAAGAAAACTGTGGTTCATGTTGTTGTAGTATGCCAAGTCTATCGGGAGCGGAACTTTGCTTTACCCGGGGCGATAATCGGGAGTTTAGTAACCTCTGGAGGCTCTATAAAGGGCCTCTTTGGATAAAAATATAGTTTTACATCTGTTCAGAATCCGTTTGAATCGCCACTTCTAGTCTTACCTTTGATGCTATCGACACGCTTGGCGTGTGATATTGATCTCTCCATCGTCATGATATACTCAGATATCAACTTACTTTGCTATCAGCCGTCCCGATCGCTGGTGTATCACCTTTCCGATCTCAGTGTGTGTCAGGAAGAAGAGCAATTCATCTTCAGGCAGGAAACCCTGTGGGAATAGAGCGTATTTAGCTGTTTATTATCCATCGTATACAAAGCCCCCATTGAAAATGTATGGGGACTCAGTAAACCACGACCCATTCTATAAAATCTGTCAGATACCATGACTTTGGTATACGGATTCAAATCTGTGGTATACGGCCTCAAAACCATGGTATACGGGAAAATAGTCCCTTTTGCTATATAGCAAAGATATAGTTCCTATTAATATAGATATGTAATAATAAATGGCCCACTACTCATTAAATAGACAATAATCGATGGTTTTGTGGACAGGCGGCTCTGTAAACCACTCGCGGTTGACCTCGTGATACACTCGCTAGCGCTCGTGTATTACTACGCGTCAACCACTCAAAGAATATTTGGGAAGCTACAAATTGACTGATATAACTCCTACTTATATACTAGGACACTTATGATACATATAAGCTATACAATTTGTAGAATATGTTTATGTTGATGAGTGTCTGTCGCAAATAAGTAAAGTCTGTCGCAAATAAGTGAACCTAGCTAAATTAATATAAGTTCATGAAGAAAGAATTAAGACTCCCACTATATCAATCTTACCTCTTCTACCATAAGCTTGGCCAACTTCCAGTAGCCTTCTTTGAAGATGTCGTTAAATTGCACTGAAATAGACTGTTTCAAGACATCCTTTATTTATCACAGAAGAGGCATACGAACTGTACACTTAGTAATTTAGCTGGAATAGAAAATCGAAGAAAATCCTATGGCTATATGCCACGTGCCACATGGGAAGTTAATAGTATACGATACACTATCTATCAGTCTATTGAAAGATCACATAGGAATGGTTAAGAATTATAACATATGTCAAGCCACAAAATTGGTAAACAAAGAATTGAATAGGCGAAGTTTTCTAAGCCAATGCAATGCTTTTTCAAATTGTTATGTTGAATATAATCCGATTTTGATTAAACATCTCCTACCATTAATCATCTTCGGAAAAGCGGAAGTTTTACTTACAGTGGAATTTACACGATGGGATTCACGTACCTCACAGGGTGTTTTTCTAAGACAAATCCTGCTAGATTCTGTACTCGTACACAATTTCTTCGTCTAAACTATAAGGATTCATTTCCCTGAGACATGATTTCCTTCCTGTAATTGTTAAAAACATTTCCCCCTTAAAAGGAACATGAGATTTTGAGCCCTGTGAGATACACGACTCCCATCGTGTGAATCCCATTTAAGCACCTGTATTTTGTGGTGCTTGAATAAAAGAATATTAAAGTGAATCTTAAAAAAGAGAATGTCCTACCTTTCCCCATTCTCGGCCTCCCACTGCTTTCCTTGCTTTTGGGAGGGCCCAGCGAAGCACCAACCTGTTGGTCATGAAGAAAAGTCAATAATTCCTAATTCATAGGAGGCTCAATGTTACAGATGAAAGCTATCCTTAACACATGATAAATAAAAGTTATCAGAAAAGAACCAAAATGTATATACTATATTTATATAGAACTACATCGAGAATCGTATAGATTATGGCCCAGCCAAACGAGTGGAGTATTGTCTCTTTTACGATTCGAGTGCGGTTCTGGATTTATCTTATCCCTATCTATGACATTAAATATCATCACAACTACGTGGCGTAGTATTCTCACTTTACGGGGGTGACGTTGAGTATTTTTTTCTAATGTGATTCCTATGGCTAAACTTGTACCAGGGGTGAGACAAAGTCAAATTCTACAATCATGCTTAAACAATCCGATAACATAAAGGTCATGACGTGATACAATGAATGAGATATTAGGAGTCTAGAGTGAAAGTGCAAGATAGGACCTAAATAAGTATGTCTGAAGCCCGTTTTATGACACTTCAAAAGCCATCTTTGAAAAATAAAACCAGAAAAAAACCCACCCTCGTTATATTTTTTTTGGCTTGGTGATGAGAAAAAAGTTATTTTATTCTAGTGGCCTTATCATTGCCGAGCTGACAAGTTGAGGAAACGCTTACCTGCCGAAGAATGTGGTTGGAGACTTGATCTTGCTGATGGCCTCACTGGAGGAGGTGGGTGTGCGGCGGTCCAGGCTGGGCGGCCGTGGAGCAGCCAGCATGGCCTGGAGGACGCTCACCACCTTACAGGGATCGGCCCGCCAAGACTTCTCATAGAAATCCGCCTGTCAAGGATCAGCATGAAAGGGTCAGCGTAAAAAAATATTACTATATACCCATGCCGTATACACTGTAAATACGCATCGTTTTGGTATATGATGTAAAAATACTGTACGGACCACTGGTCCGCACACCAATATATGGACTAACTATCCATACACATTTATTAAAATTTTGGTTGTTAAGAAAAATGAAATTGATTTTTTTTTTTAATTTCGGGGAATATAGTAAATATATAACGTCCAACCATGCTTGTACAAGTCACAGAACTCGATGCTAATTTACCGTTTGTACGGAACTCGGCGTAAACGCCTCGGTCCGTATATACTCTAAATTAGCATCTCGTTCTGTGACTTGTACAGCATGGTCAGGACGTTCTATATAATTGTATACTTAGTAGAAACCAAACGAGAGTTAGCCTTTTCAATGTTTATGCCATGATGGGGAGGTTGTGTATTACTACACGAGGCGTTAGCCGAGTGTAGTGAGTAGCAGACCTGACCAGAGTGGTATAAACATTGACAAGGTTAACTCGAGTTACAGAGAAAATTTTGTAATTATCCATGTTAGTAGCGTGTTTACGCTCAATGGAGGATAGCCACATTTATCAATGCTGCTTGATCTACTTTCGTTATCTGGTCCCTGATTGGTCTTTTTTTTTTATTCACCTCGGTACATAAATAACACTTTATTCAACGCTCCGTAAAATACATTGTGTCAATGTTAAACCTATGGCGTTTTTTATTAGGGATAGGATAATGCTGCATATAGGAGAAAAATCGCAATCATTGAATGCAAGATTTTTGTGTATTTCTTAGGCCTGGCGTCCACCTACTGCGATAGAAATTTAGACCTACCAATATGGCACCGATACAAAAAGCAAATATCGGAGACATATCAGGAAGGTGCAATATCGTAGACATATGTCAAACACTCCAATCCACCACGCATCTCAATGGGTCTTTTTCGGTGCCTTATCTCAGAAATGTGGTCAACTGCCCCGATAATAGGTGACCTTCCGACGCGATTTTGATTCTTTATCGGGAGGTGCATCATAGACCATATCGGAGCCATATCGTAGTAGGTGGATGCCGGGCCTTAACCTAACCGACCCACGCTATTTGTAAGCCCAATCCTTGGCCAGTTATCTACATGGGTCTTATCGCACTGGAGCCTGTGTCCCCCCCCTAACAGTTTTTCCAGTATATATAAAAGACTTTTAGAAAAATGTATAAGTTGTCTAAGAAGGCAGAATTCTTAGACATTCGGGTTTGTGGTCCTAGGTATGATAAGAAGATTAAATTTCATGAGACATAAGAAATCGCCCCTATACAGGGGGATATGTTATGGAATGAACTTCCGGTGTATACAGTTATCTGAGAGCAAAAAAAGCGTTTAAGAAATACCTGCGAGAATACAAGGGTGCCTTAAAAGTTAAAAGATGATGAAGCTGAACGAAAAGAACAGCCATGCTGGAGTATGTGTAACACAGCATCTGTGCCAAGAGCCAATAAGTCTATATTATGTGACCAAGTTATCAATAATCTCCTTTCATTTATATCTTATTTTACACCCCAGATCTGGAACATTTGCATTCACTGGAATATTGCTTCTCAAGAAGTGAATAAATCTTTTATCCCACCCCTAATAAAAACGCCATAGGCTTAACATGGGATTTGTTTATTTCACGGGTGTGACATAAAGTGTTGTTTATGCCACTACTTTCTGATACTGAAAAAATATGAAAACGGGGTAGGATAAAATCTAGAAGCCACTCGTTCGAGTTTGAGCTTATTTATGCCACTCATTTTGTTGGCTCCGAAATGTCACTTATCTTCTACTCGTGAAATTATGGTGCCAACAAAATGCGTGGCATAAATAAACCCAGACTCAAACTCGTGACGTCTCTTGATATTATTCACAATGTTGACTGGTTTCAGATACAAGAGGTCGTATGCTCCCAGGAGTTGATGCGTAGTATCATCCAAGCATATACGAGGATATTGCGCACACACAACTCCAAGGAGCAGGCAACTGCTTTCATCTGAAACCACTCTATATTGTTTTTATTATCCACCTTTTCCTGACAAGTGGCGTACTGATATTAGTTCATTTAGGCATGTACTTCTTTTTCAGTAAACACTATATTTTTCCATACGCACACTTTATCTGAAACTGGGGCATGTAAACAACCCATCTGTATTCTCTGGGTATGGTGATGCAAACTCTCTATGTCTTTTGTATGGACATTTTATATTAGGTGGAAAATAAAAACCCTTTAAAGATAAAGAGAAAGATTTAACTATCGCCAATTACTTTGTGCAATTTCTGGTAATGACTTGAAACGTATTGAGTGTAGAATATAGATGATGCTTAAAATGATGTACATTGAATTTTCTCCCGGCTTAAATGACATGCTTTTCAACCATGGAATGCGTTTCTAACAGTCTAATACTATGATCCCTACACAACATAGACAATATTCATACATTTATTGAGAATTGATTTGAATTGAATCAGGAGTAAAGAAGAAACAAGTTTTGATCAAAATCGTCATTTTCCACGACTTTGATGTGGAGTGATATGAACAAGGCAACAGCAAAGTGAATATCACGTAGCATTCAAATGAGTTGGAGAACAATGACCTTGACCAAAATGTGTTGCTTTTTGCATTTATCCCACCTCTGTATACTCTAGAAGAATGAATGACCCACAGGATAAAGACCATGGAGAACGGACTGGAATACTCGTAGGGGCATGGAGAACGAGTTCCTAATGTTAAGCCTATGGGACAAAAATACCAGGGGTGAGATAATTCAAGGTACTCCATTGAGCTGTAGTATTGTTCCTCACCTCTCTTACACAACGGTGTCCATGGGACCTGAGGAAATTACTGAAGCTGAACCCGACTGAGCCACTGGCCGGGGTCTGTAACCATGCCACCGCCTCCTGTTAACAGAAAAGGTCAGATCAGGTGCAGTCTTTTTTATTATTCAAGCACCTACTTTATTATCCATCGTATACGGCATATAGCCTATGATCCATGGGCGCCGTCATGACGCCCCCCGAGTAGGTGTTCTTCACTAAAGGAGGTGAAAAAGTAGGTGTTCTTCACTAAAGGAGGTGAAAAAGAAGTGAGTGATAATTGGGAAATGTCACAACTTTAGCCTTGCTCACATATAAAGTGTTCCATATGGAAAATATCATGTCTTGGGTTTGGTTATTATGTCATCCTACTTTGGGATGGGTGTAGAGAGTCAAGGGAACCATGGTAAAATATTGAAAGGCAGTTGAATTTTGTAAGAACAAAGAGCCAGAATACAGGTTTGTCCCCCGACCACCTAGTGACTGCTTCGTGAACTAACAATGGCCCTGTCCCCTATACAAAGCCCCCATTGCAAATGTATTGGGACTCAGTAAACAACTACCCATTGTATAAAACCTGTCAGATACCATAACTGTGGTATACGGATTCAAACCTGTGGTATACGGCCTCAAAACCATGGTATATGCGAAAAAATGGTCCCTTTTGCTATAGAGCAAAGAAATAGTTCCTATTGTTGTACCTGTTGATATGACAATTACTGGGTTTAATTCATTCGAAAAGATGAATAATAAATACAACAAACGATGATTTTGTGGACAAAACCACCGATTATTGTCTATGTATCCTATCACCTAAACTATTTAGTATCCCTGTTCTGACAGTGCAAGAAGTTATTTGTCCACAACGCTGGATATATACCTGCGGAACATGATAAAAGCGTATTTGCTAAATCAATTGACTATGAAAGTACGCATTAGTATGTGCTTATCTCACCTCATCTCATCACATTATTTTTTTTTCCCGTGCAAAATGGTTGCCAATAAATTGGAACAATTTGTGTGTTTATCAAGAACTGTACTCTATAGTTGTTTACTACTCTAAGCCAATTATGACGATTATGACGAGGGACTGGGCAGAAGAATGGCCATGCCAAGTCCGGGTATGTCTTTAAAGAATTATGACCCTAGTAAAAATGATCCCCCAAAAAGAGGTGAGCATCTCAGTGCCCATCAAAAATAAGCAGCAATAATTTCATCATTGTATAACTGTTTATTGTTTGAGCTGGTATGTGGTAATTGTTATTCCTATATACCCATTTCCGAAACCTCTATAGTTATATACTGCTGCTGGGGGTGTAGTAATTATAAGTTATACAGCGAGGCTGACGTTTTCGTCCCAGGCTGACGTTTTCGTCCCGGGCTGACGTTTTCGTCCCGGCCTGACCACGTGACATAAAGAGCAGCGGGACGAAAACTTAGCCATTGCAGTTACTCGATAAGGGTGGCCATTATTCTGGGGCTATCGCAGGAAAAGAAATAATCATTTTTATTGATATTTAAAGGTACATAGGAATAGGGAAACCAAGTACCGGTAAGCAAAAGTCAAAGTTACAACTAAAGGTAACCGCACCATAGAAACTCATATCAATACAACAGGTTTATTATATTCATTGTGACTTAAACTGACTTAGAATACAGTTCTCATTATTTGAACATGGCTGAGACACCTCTGTAATAAGCCGATGCTACCTTGATAATGACAACTTCCTGTCACTTTTGAACCAGGTTACTATGGTATCTCCAGGTTAACAATCGTTACATATGTAACAATAATCGCCGCCACCTGGGGAACCGGCTGTCACCGTGTTCTCACTCTCCAGCACAGTACAGTGTTGGGGAATTATACACCAAGCATATTTCTTGATGGGAAACTGTTAAAAAAAAAAATGGGAATACAGTTCTCAGTATGACCAAAACCTCTCAAGACACAATTTCACAATCTAAATCACATACACAAATCTATAAATAATATATCATTATAGAGAAATGTGAATTAGACCATCATGTTACAACATTATGTACAACATGACCCAGCGCTGCTGAACTGCGAATAATGAAAAGGTGCAAACTAGTAATCAGAACCAATGATGGATTTCATTACAAAGAGTACGGGAAAAGATTATTGCTTACTCAGCTTAATATGCAGCTGCAGATGTCAGTAGTTGGTTTGGTTCATGTTTCTAATTAGGCAACTTACTAACAGACATTTATCAATGTACAGTAGAACCCTGCATAACGGATACCTCGCGTAAGCGGACACTTTTGCTCTGAACGGAAATTTCCCCTCTATTAGACGTTTAATTTAAATCCACGTAAGCAGACACCCCGCAAAAGCGGACACCCCGCGTACGCGGACAGTTATTGCGGTACGAAAAGGGCTGAAACCCCGTGTAAGGGGAGCCTACAAAGGACACTCTACCAAAAAATAAATCAATCTGTAATATTTATGAGTGTGTGCGAGTATATTCATAGAAAATACATTTTGTAATAAAACACCCCACATAAGCGGCTACTTTGGCCCGGAACGGAGGGTGACCGCTTATGCGGGGTTCTACTGTATATAAATAGCGATATATATCAATATGTATGTTGGAATTCTGTATAACACAGTGGAAGATCTGCTCCACACAGAACTGTTGTTTTGTGCACATAATAAAAAAACGACAACAATTAGAAACCCTGTTGATATATCCCTCATTCCAGGTACCAGGAGCCCGTTTAATAAGCTAGGCACGTCGCACATGAAGACCTTTTTCTGTACCCCGTACAAGGGTTATCGTTTATTAATATTTCGTTAAGACAGTCTTCGCCGTTCATAAGGTCTTCCATAAGTGTTGAATAAAGTTGACCCACATCGTCCCTGGGTCTCCTTGGCGTCCAGAAAGGGTCTTCATTTACGATCCTAGATTATTAAGCGGGCTCCAGGTCTATATCTGCCGTACTAGGATTCTTACAGGAATTCATTATACATTTATCTAAAGTGATGCCGACACTTACCTCGGTGGACTTGTTGATGAAATGTTCCCGTTGACCAGATTCAAAAATCGTGACGGCCATAGCCTACCAGAATGAAAAAAGCAGCATAAAGGGTCAATCTTTTAAGAATGTAAACAGGAGCAAAATGTAACTGGTAACGAGATGACCTTAAGAACTGCAATGCAGAGGTCATTTATGTACTTTCCTCTTTTTGTGCATGATAAAAAAAAGGACAGCACAGCCACAGACAGCACATATTGATGAAAACACTTCTAGTTGGTAAAATAAACATAACCGCAGAAATCTAAGAGAGTCCAAGTATTAAAATAATGTCATTTCCACCCGAGTCCCATTGCCATTAGTAGAATGACAATACATGTAATGGGGAGGGGCTTTTATGTTAGCCTGGTATAAACGTCCATAGTCTTAACATTAGGAACTCGTACTCAACGGGCTTGCGAGTACAGTAACTCATAGTCAACGGGGGAGAGACAGATAAATATTTCCAGGCTAAGATGAAATCAGAATCATATTCGTGTTTGCCGTCCCAGTTCACCATCTCATTTTGAGTGCTTCAAAATGTTCACTCGGCTATCGCCTCGTTCCTATTACTGCGCACTCCAAACACGATGGCGAACAGGGACACAGACCAAACACTCATCGATTTATTTCTTAGAGTTTTCTAAATGGGATTGAAACCATTTTAATGTCTGAGATGCCATATTAAATTTTTCGAGTTAGGCCTGATTTACAAAACCCACCTTTAAAAGGTAGAGTATATTACATACATTAAATATAAGTGCCCCGTTATATATCCAAAATGGTAATTTTCTTACTCCCTAAAAACAATTTTTTCTCCAGGTCATAGTGGCAAGTTCAACCCCGCCTAACGGACATCCCGCGTACGCGGACACCCCGTGTAAGCGGAAATATTCCATCTATTAGATGTTTAATTCAACCCCGCGTAGGCGGACACATCGCGTAAGCGGACACCCCGCGTAAGCGGACACTTATTTCGGTACGAAAAGGCCTAAAACCCCGTGTAAGCGGACACTTCCGACGGACACCCTACCAAAAATAGATCAATCTGGGTTTTTTATGAGTGTGTTTGTGTATTCTCATAGAAAAAACACTTTGTAGTTCAAGGTTTAATAGCTTCAGATCAAATTAAGATATTGGAAAATGGATTTCAGATCTACCATCCCCTCTGTCTCCCCTACATATCGATATAAAACACTTTTATATTAGCCCAGGGGAAGCTTAAAAACCCCGCGTAAGCGGCGACCCCGCGTTAGCGGACACATTGGCCCGGAACGGAGGGTGGTCGCTTACGCGGGGTTTTACTGTAATAGGCCACTTTTCGTAACCAACTGCCACATTCGTATAAAATGCGATGGCCATTAATTAACTGTCAGCACCAGGGAAGAATGACCTTGTGGTGGTAAGATAATGAAAAAGAAATTTATGAGTGTTTGTTCTGTGTCCTCCTTCGCCATCGAGTTTGGAGTGGGCAGTAATATGAACCAGGCGATAGTCGTGTGAATATTCTGATGCACTCAAAACGAGATGGCGAATGGGGACTCAGAGCAGGCAGGTATATGTTTCTGATTTCTAGAAATATTTATCTGTATATCAACCGTTGCATATGAGTTATCATACTCGCAAGCCAGTTGAGTACGAGTTCCTAATGTAAAGCCCAATACACATCTACCGATTTTGGAAGATTGATGTACCTTTGTCGGCCACAAAGGAACAGTAATTAGTCTCGGACAAGGCATCCTAATGGAGTCAGCCCTAGTCAGTAGATGTAGGACATCTAGGCAAGGGTCAGCCAACAATTAGTAAATTCCCTTCTTGAGATGTTCTTTTGTTGCCAACGAGTTGTCGTTTGATGTTCCTTAATCGCTCGCCAAAAGTTTATCAGCATGTTGGAAAATCCAGCTGTTGACAACAGAATGTTGTTAAATAGCCCCTGATTGGGTGGCCGACACGGGCCGAGGGGTTATGTAATTTGCCGGTGACAAGTTCACCGACTTCTATACGATTCAGGAACTAATCATTCAACCCTGATTCGGTAGACGTATATTGGGCTTTAAGCTTAAGCCGGATGCCCATCTACCTATTTAGGGTTGAACGATTAGTTCCCAAATCGTATAGGAGTCGGTCACTTTGTCCCAGGCAAATTACGTAACCCCTCGCTTGACCCGCACACTGATAAAATCGGTGTATGGTCCACTAATCGCTGGGGAAGGGCAAAAACCAAAGAAACTGAGTGTTCACTAATCTCTGGGTGGCCTTGCCTAGCTGTCCTACATCTACCGACTCTGTTAGGATGGCTTGGTTGAGAAAAATTACCCTCAGTTTATCGCCGACAAACGTACATAAATGTTCCGAAATCGGTAGATGGGCATTTGGCCTTAGGGGCGTTTATTCCAGGCTAAGATAATGACCGTCCAATTAGCGGTGGGCTCACCTGGAGAGCTGATGGGACGTCCGCACTGTACACGTCATCGCACTTAGCCAGCAGCATGGCCACATCTGAGTAGTACTGGGTCTTCCACTCTGAAACAGTCCAGTAAAACATACTCTCTATTATCTCACCCTGGGTATTTATCCCCATAGACTTAACACATGGAACTCGTGTCCAGAGTATTTAGGAAAATTATCCAATGGGGGATTGTGTCACAAATGTTAGCCCATTAGTCAGTGTGAAGGGTGAGATAAATTCTGAAAGCTATTCAAGTTTAGGGTCAGGGCTTGTATCCCATCGAGTTTGAATTGCTATGTAATTCATGTGGCTTTGCCTTGTGAATTACTATGCGATTCAAACTCAATGGGATACGAACTCTGACCGTATGAAGGTATGAAGTACATATGTCTCAGGTACATTAGTCTCTATGTTTGAATCCCACTTAAAGGTATGAGGCACACCTGTCTCAGGTACATAAATCTCTACATGTGGATCATACTTAAAGGTATGAAGTACACATGCATCAGGTACATTAGTCTCTATGCATGAATTCTGCTTCAACAGGATTCACACAATGTGATTCGTGTACCTAACAGGGTGTTTGTCTCAGAGAAATCCTGCTGAGATTCTGTACTCGAACAGAATCTCTTTGTTTAAATTGTAGGTTTCCACTTCCCTGAGACATGTTTTTCCCCTGTAATTGTTTGCGATATTTAACCCTTAAAAGGAACAGAATCTCAAGAGTTTTTGAACCCTGTGAGGCACATGAATCCCACCATATGAATTCCACTTTAGGGAAAAGTATAAAGTACTTCTGTCTTAAGTACATTAGTCTCTACGTGTGAGCCCCACTTGAAGGTATGAAGTACACATGTCTCAGATATATTAGTCTCTACATATGAATCCCTCTTAAAGGTGTCAAGTACACCTATCTCGGGTACATTAGTCTCTACGTGTAAATTCCACTTAAAGGAATGAAGTACACCCGCCTCAGGTTCATAAGTCTCTAAATGTGAATCCTTCTTAAAGGTATGAAGTACAACTATCTCGGTTACATTAGTCTCTACGTGTAAATTCCACTTAAAGATATGAAGTACACCCGTCTTAGGTACATAAGTCTCTAAATGTGAATCCCTCTTAAAGGTATGAAGTACACCTATCTCGGGTACATTAGTCTCTACGTGTAAATTCCACTTAAAGGTATGAAGTACACCCGTCTCAGGTACATAAGTCTCTAAATGTGAATCGCTCTTAAAAGTATAAAATACACCTATCTATGGTACATTAGTCTCTACATGTGAATCCCACTTACAGGTATGAAGTACACCCGTCTCAGGTACATAAGTCTCTAAATGTGAATCCCTCTTAAAGATATAAAGTACACCTATCTATGGTACAATAGTCTCTACATGTGAATCCCACTTAAAGGTATGAAGGACACCTATCTAGGGTACATTAGTCTCTACGTGTTAATTCCACTTAAAGGTATGAAGTACACCCGTCTCAGGTACATCAGTCTCTACAGGTGAATCCCACTTAAAGGTATACAGTACACCTATCTGGGGTACATTAGTCTCTAGATGTGAATTCCACTTAAAGGTATGAAGTACAGCCGTCTCAGGTACATAAGTCTCTAGATGTGAATCCCTCTTAAAGGCATGAAGTACACCCGTCTCAGGTACATCAGTCTCTACATGTGAATTCCACTTAAAGGTATGAAGTACACCTATCTGGGGTACATTAGTCTCTACATGTCAATTCCACTTAAAGGTATGAAGTACACCTATCTCGGGTACATTAGTCTCTACATGTGAATTCCACTTAAAGGTATAAAGTACACCTATCTCGGGTACATCAGTCTGTACATGTGAATCCCACTTAAAGGTATGAAGTTCACCTATCTGGGGTACATTAGTCTCTATGTGTAAATTCCACTTAAAGGCATGAAGTACACCCGTCTCAGGTACATAAGTCTCTAGATGTGAATCTCTCTTAAAGGTATAAAGTACACCTATCTCGGGTACATCAGTCTCTACGTGTAAATTCCACTTAAAGGTATGAAGTACACCCGTCTCAGGTACA
Source organism: Alentia gelatinosa (assembly GCA_950022655.1). NCBI lineage: Eukaryota > Metazoa > Annelida > Polychaeta > Phyllodocida > Polynoidae > Alentia > Alentia gelatinosa. The sequence goes on from OX465585.1 coordinate 11,743,807, forward strand.
TAAGTCTTTACGTGTGAATCCCTCTTAAAGGTATAAAGTACACCTATCTGGGGTACATTAGTCTCTATGTGTGAATTCCACTTAAAGGTATAAAGTACACCTATCTAGGGTACATTAGTCTCTATGTGTGAATTCCACTTAAAGGTATGAAGTACACCCGTCTCAGGTACATAAGTCTTTACGTGTGAATCCCTCTTAAAGGTATAAAGTACACCTATCTGGGGTACATTAGTCTCTATGTGTGAATTCCACTTAAAGGTATAAAGTTCACCTATCTAGGGTACATTATTCTCTACGTGTGAATTCCACTTAAAGGTATGAAGTACACCCGTCTCAGGTACATAAGTCTTTACGTGTGAATCCCTCTTAAAGGTATGAAGTCACCCATCTCAGGTACATTAGTCTCTACATGTGAATCCCTCTTAAAGGCATAAAGTACACCTATTTGGGGTACATTCGTCTCTACGTGTGAATCCCACTTAAGATGGTAGCAGCTTCGTACTCACCGCTCTGACCTTGACTGAGAATGGCCATCAGTATCGTGCCCCAGGCACCTGAACGTGAGCTGTTTGTGAATGTGTCCGCCCAGCACTGTCAGGAGATTTCATCATTAACTACATATTCATAACCTCATTCTATGGGCTGTAGAGCCCTGTGGGCTTAAACTCTAATCTATATAAACTCTAGTTCATCATTAGATATCAACCTCTGTTTTGTTACATGCTTTGGACAACAGAAGAGCTTGATACCAAGAATCTAAATGGAATTAGATATTATCATTAACCTTTCCATAGTAATAAGAGAAAACGAACTTACTGTTGGCGAACCTGGCTTATTTCGAGGTCACCTATCATGGACACACATCTCAACACGGCAGATGGAGGGATGTGTGTCTACGACAGGTGACCGAGAACAAAGCCAGCTTCTTCCAACAGAAAGGTCACTTTCTTCTTATCATATACCTCAATTTGATGAAAAAAAACACCGCCATTTCGAATACTTGAGTCACTCCCCGCAACCCCTCCATGTTGACACTGACACACAGACAGATTATCAGTGCTTGCCACACCGGATGTGCCCATTGCGCATGCCTGGTCATATGTTACTAAGAGAAAACGTGGTTACTGAGCCCGAAGGGATGGCCGTTCGAGGTCTTTTGATGCCATAAATACGTCCCGACGCCGCAGTCAGAGGGGCGTATAAATTTATGGCATTAAAAGGCCGAGAATGGCATCCCTATGGGCCCAGTCACCACGTTTTCTTATTGTTACATGCCTAAATTTCAAGAAAAACGGCATTTTATATAATTGTTATATGTAAATGCATTCACTATTGGTACAATGCGTCCGAATATTCACTACGGGCGCAGTGCGCCCGAACATTATTTATACTGTACCCCTAGTAGCGGGTAGTATTTCATAGACGTTCGGCCATAAGTATGTAATAATTAATGTGACTCTTTTAATCGCAGTCATTCGCTGCATTCTGCAGTGTCAAACCTTGCCAACAGCGGCAAAACATCTGCTAGGCAAGTGGAGAGTTAATCACCATATATTTTCCTGCATGGACAATAGGCACATTCTGCATGTTGGACCATTGGACCTCCTAGTTTGAACATGACTGATGTCAGCGCTTCAAGAGTTCGGAGACGTGCTACATCCTCTCTGTAACAATTAGAAGTGTGTAATGGCCAGTTATTGAGGTATCTTACGTGGGGAATTGCACCCCTCTTATAAGATCTCACAATCTCTAAGTGGTATTCTGTATTCTAGTCCAAATAAAGCCACTAGGGCGCCAAGTACACAGTATTCCCGCTAGGTTGCATAATTGAGATTATAGGAGGTACGCTAGTGGATTCTCAAGGCTCTAAGCCTAGTTCATTAAGAATTCTTCTCCCATAGAGCGTAGTGTGTGAGACCAATCAATAGCAACACGTACAGTCGACAACAGGTGAAGCACAGACAGACCAGGGACATGTTTTTTTTAATATATTTTTTTAAATTTAGATTTCACTAGTTTTGTGACATGTCTGTGACACCATACAGACATTGGGGTTGTCTAGTTTCGTGACACCACAAGTAGCTGCCCTTAGGTAAAGACAGACCCCAAACCTAAGAATTAGACAAATCTAGACAAATCATGGACCTGTTTCACTAGTTTTGTGACAAAAGTGTTAGATAGATATGAAAAGCGGCACCAATAGTGCAAGTAAGAACGGACAAAACGAAGTCTAATGTCTAGTTCTTATGAAACCGGACACCCAATCTAGACGCCATCTAGACATGTCGCAAAACTAGTGAAACAGGTCCCTGCATCCTATAGCTACCCTCCTCACTGGGATACAGGGACTGGTACAATCGGTAATGGTGTTGGATTTCTGGCGCTGTATAGCGCCAGTATTTCTAACACTCTCCATACAGATATCCCGGGCAATGATCAGGATATCTGATCAGGAGATTGATACTCTCTCACCTTGATCTTAATCGGAACATAGTCAGGAGTAGGCAAAATTTATTGCTATGATAACACAGGCGACCAGGGAACTGGAGGAGGGGAGGGAGGAGGGGTAGGGGGAGGTATAGGGTTACAGGGCGTGGCTTGGGGCCATAAACAGGAGATTCTGTTCATAGTGAACAAGTCTTTGATTCATGGGCCAGTCAGAGAAGGATACATACTAAAATGAACATTATTCTGATTGTGATTAATCATTTAATGAATGTTCATAATCAAAGACTTGAGCAAGTCTAAGACAGACTGTCAGTCTGTGAATGTTTGTTTCGAAGCTGTGGAATTAATGCTGCGAGTGACTAGCACTAAGGTTAGGTTTGCTCAAGCTTACCGCAACTCGTAGAGACTATGATTAGGAGAGTGACGTTAATTAACATAATTTTGCGCATGTGCAGTGATCACATCCAGCATGTTGCGGAACCGGGTGAGTGAACCTGTTATTATGCTGCGGAGTGGCCGAGCTGGGTGGCTTGGGGTGCAGGTAGCGACCCCCGCCGGTGCTTCATGTGGCGCCCCCTTACATCAATACGATTAACTAATAGGCCCTATTGAGGTATCCCGTATTCCTATATATCCATTAGCGAGCTAAATAGAGTTACATACCGCTGCTGGGGGGTGCATTAAATATAAGTTATGTGTCGAGGTCGACAGTTTCGTCCCGCTCTCATGTTTTCGTCCCGCTCTGACGAGGAGTGGGAAGAAACAATAGCTGTTGTGGTTACTCGATAAGGGTCGCCATTTTCTTCGGAAGTGTTTCAGGTAAAGAATTAAGCATTTTTATCGATATTTGAAGGTATATAGGAATAGGGAAACCAAGTACCGGTAAGCAAAAGTCCAAGTTACTCGGTGAGGATCAGGAAAATTACTAATTTTCCCGATCCTCACCTCGTAACTTAGACTTTTGCTTACCGGAACATAGTTTCCCTCTAATCCAGTCTATTTACAAGTTCCGGTGTTCGCTGGTTACCGACGTTGTATGGTGATAGACCCTTGAACCGTAACCCACAATTATCGCAGTTAAACGGTTTATGTAAATATTCAAATCGGAAATCCCGTATCAGAAATGGAAATTTCAGTTATTTCTACTCACAGATCCGAAATAATATTCAGGTTCTCCATATATAAATGGGCAAACTGTGGGTCATGTGGTCGTGGTGTGTCCACCCAGCCACGAGCGGAACTTGTATTTACCCTGGGCGATAATAGGGAGTTAAGTAGCCTCTGGTGTAGTTGGTAACCATTTATCATATACCCCAAATTCATAAAACCTTACCCTATATTGGCATGGAATACCGTTGACGTGTAAGCCCACACAATGCTGATGTTTCAACATGTTCAGAATAACATTTGATGGAATTTCGGTTATGAATAAGGACAATACTGTTTGTTAAAAATGTGCCAGATGGATATAATTTCTTAAATGTTAGGATTGAGATGGTATTCAAAGCGGATGTCAGGGATATGATTCTACATGAGGTGTTATCGACATTATATATTGTAGTTTTACCATGATACTTACTATCAAATAGCTAGATGTTACTCGCTACTAACTAATAGAAATCTATAATATTTACTTTATGGTTCAAAATGTAAATTTTTTTGTTTAAGCATTTGTAATATTATCTGTGACAATATTGTAAACTGAGTTCGTAAGCAAACCAGTACTATAGTACTGATCGGACTCAGTATAAACAACGAAAAAAAAGAAGAAAAAAAAGTGTACTGCACAGGGTTCAGTATATACACAGGGAGCAGCAGTACATAATTATGAAATACACTGCATGGGTATATAACAATCTAGAAGATGGCATGAGAAACCCGCTTACCTGGTAGAGGTCAGGCATGTGTTCAGTCATAGACCTGTATAACGGTGCTGCCCTCTGGTGTTCCCCGAGTGAGTAGCTCACCATAGCTTCCTCCCACGTTCTGGTTCGCCGGTCCGAGTCCCTCATGTTCTGAAAATAATTATATAGAACGTCCTGACCATGTTGTACAAGTCACAGAAAGAGATGCTAATTCAAGGTATGTACGGACCGAGGCATTTATGCCGAGTTCCGTACAAACGGTAAATTATCACCGAGTTCTGTGAATTGTACAAGCATGGTTGGACGTTAGATATTTACTATATACCTGAAATTTAAAAAAAAAATCAATTTCATTTTTCTTAACAACCAAAATTTTAATAAATGTGCATATGGCTAGGTGGTCCGTATTTTAGTGTACGGACCAGTGGTCCGTACAGTATTTTTACGTCATCTGCCGAAACGGTGCGTATTTACAGTATATATACGGCATGGGCATATAGTAATGTCATATAAATTTAAAAGCATACAGCAACGAGCCTCAATCATGTGATGTTCTGTTGTCAATGACATATTTACAAGTGAATAGGCAATAACGGTTATCACAATTATTTTCTATCATTCAGATGTTTTCTTAATTGCAGTTTTGAGGGCATCGACCTATAGGATTCAAGGCAAGGGGATTTTAAAGTTAAAATAATTATATGATTTCTATTTTTTTCCTCACTTACTCAATACACCCTAAGGTAATACAATCGATATCTGTAATACTAATATTCTGCATGTGCATCTCAAACAAAATAAAAATTCATTCTGTAATTTACTCTTTTTCCTTTCTGTTTAGCCAACCTTGTGCTCACTATTTATGTTGATGAATCATTATGAATGGCATACTCAGGCATCACACTGGCTGGATTAAAAAAAAAAATCTTTATTGACAAATACTGGGCAAGCCCAGTTCTTCCATTTGACATTGTGAGAGTACCTCCTGAACATGTGTCATACTCAGTGCACCTTCAAGCGCAATACCCTCCACTACCCACAAAATATGGTATATGAACAACCTAAAAATAACAATATTGTAGATCACCCGTCATAGGTAATCAGCTACTATATTTACATTTCATGGCACGTTTGAAAGCAGCCACTGAGCCGATTCTCTGCACTTCCTTTTCTAAACCATTCCATATTTTGAGACCTCTGGAAAAAGGAGACCTTGTATAACTCCCCGTTTTATGCAAATGTGTTTTGAAAGCTACCTCCTCTGCTGATCATCCAGCAGGGCAGTGTTCTGTGAAAGCTTAAACTTCATTGTAGCCCGCCTTACTTTCCTACGCACCTCCAGAAGTTCAACGCCAAGTGTATCATGTAGGTCCCTTATAGACTTTTTCTGTGTGGATGTTATACATTCATTTTATCCCAGATATAATCTTTACATATTAACACTTTCAGTCCGACCCCCTAGCGGGAGGTGCACTTTCGTATAAATAGATAATACTCCACAAGTTTAGATGTACCTGAATCATCATCGAGGCGAAGCCAAGTGACGATTATGGCACATCCAAACGAGTGTCTATTTTACGATTCGAGTGCAGTTCTGGATTTATCTCACCCCTTTCTATGTATGACATTAGATAGCATCAGAATATCAGAATAGTTTGAATATACCTAGCAAATCCATATGACGTTATCTCACATTCACTACGCCACGGCCGTGGCGTAGTATTATCACCTTACAGGGGTGATTGTTGAGTATTTTCTCCAAGTGTTATTTCTATGGATAAGCTTGTGCCAGAAGTGAGATAAAAAGAAGAAACCAACAAGTTTTGGTCAAAGTTGTCGTTCACCACGAGTTTGATGCACAGTGATATGAACGAGGCGATAGCCATGTGAATATCAGATAGCCTTCAGACGAGTTAGAGAAGAAAGACTTTGAGCAAAACGAGTTGCTTTCTGTATTTATCTCACCTCTGTACACACTAAAAGAAAGGATAATGCACAGGATATACACCATGGTGAACTGACTGCAATACCCGTAGGGGCATGGAGTACGAGTTCCCAGTATTGAGTCTATGGAGAGAACACAAGAGATGAGATAATTGTTTATTTTTCACGTCGACCAATAGGCAGCCATGACAATTAGTCATAAACAAATTAGTCCACACCATTAGCACTCAGAATGTTGGGATATCCGGTTGTTCGGGTGACAATACGTCCAGTAAAGTGGAAGCGTAGGTGTGGTTATGCAAGAAATCTGTCAAATGGCAATCAACTATGACGAAAGGATACTTGAATTGTCATTTCTGAGACTCAGGGTGATACATGTCCGTATCAAAGGGATACCACACATTTCCTTCATCTAAATCTCGGAATATTATTTGTTAAAGACAAATGCTGGTAGTTGGCTGATTTCTAAATATTATTGATCTTTGCAAATAACCTTATATCAGCAAATAGAAATTGCAAAAAATTGGCATGTCACCATGCTGACTTCTATGGGAAGGCCATCAGAAAATGTAAGTGCTTAACTATTGTTGTCTATGGGAAACTGCAATCTTTTGACTTTGTTGCTAAATGACACTGATGTTCTATTGATATCTTCAAATAATTCTGGATTATGATAGATGATGTACAAATGCTAAAATAATACTATGTCACCCTGCTAATTTCCATGGAAAGCTATGCTATCATTGAAATGACTTTTGGCATAGTTTAGTAGCAATGATACAAAAGAGGTTTAATTCAGGATTCAAACATGGTCATATACCCTAGGACTTGAGTGTTGTAACACAAACATTAAAATGTACATAGGAAACGTAAAGATGCCAAATTTCAAACATTCAAATGACAGAAATGATGACATAATAAACCGATCATCCGATGACGTGATGATCTGATCAAATAACTCAGGATAATATAAGATTCTTATATCAGCAAATAGAAAATGCAATAAAAAAAGGCATGTCACCATGCTAACTTCTATGGGAAGGCCATCTGAAAATGTAAGTGCTTAACTATTGCTGTCTATGGGAAACTGCAATATTTTGACTTCATGGGTAGATGACACTGATGTTCTATTACTATCTTCAAATAATTCTGGATTCTGATAGTTGGAAACATATATAAATGGGAAATGCCAAAAAAATACTATGTCCCCATGCTAACTTCTATGAGAAGGCCATCTGGAGAAGCTAAGTGCTTAAATATTTGTGTTTATGGGAAACTGCTATATTTTCAGGAAATCAGATGGCAGCACCTGTTTAAAATATAGTTCTGAGTATAGATATAAAGGGCATTGCGATACCTACCCGCATTTGTCTTTAAATGCTCCAAATACAAATGGTAACCGAGGTGTGCACATGGTGATACTGAGGGTGAAATGAGGCTGGTACTTACAGGTCTGCGTGAATTAACGAGGAATAAAAAGAGAGTCCATTGCTGTGACTGCAGCCATGCTACGTGGACAGCATGGATCATAAAGGCGGGCGTCCACCAACCACGACAAGGCTACGACAAGCGGCGATAAGAAAGTTCCAATCCTTGTCGTAAGAAGGGAGGGCTTTACGACAGTGTTGCCGGGGCGTGTCGGGAAGTGCATGCCCCACCAAAATTTCCTATCTTAGACCTCTGCGACACGCTCCTGACATGCCATGACACTCCATGACAAGGGTCCAGTCAGGGAAAAAAATTGAACATTTTCGATGTTGTCGTAGCCTTGTCGGAAGGCTCCCGAAAAGCTTCCAATCGTGGCCTTGGTGTGGCCTTGTCGTGGCCTTGTCGTGGCCTTGTCGTGGCCTTGTCATAGACTCTTGTTGAGAACTGGGGTCCACCAACCACGACAAGACCTCCAATCGTAAGCCAATCGTAGACCTTGTCGGGAACCCATTGTTGTAGCCTTGTCGTGGTTGGTGGTCGCCCCCCTTATTGTTCTGCCAAATTGTTACTGCAGGAATCTCACAGCCATCCGACTGGTCTTTGTCTCAAAGCCTGTCCCAGTCACTACTGGTCTGCAGTATCTTTCTCTCTCTGTCTGTCTCTCTGGCAATCATGAGCTGATTTTGGAAAGCTGAGTTTAGCTACTTATACCCAGGACTCACTAGGCGAGAGTGAATGCTATGAATTTTGTGAGCCTTCAACCCTGCGGCGTGCGGCAGCGTGAGGGCACCTCTATGTGGAAACTGTGCAGGTGGGACACATGTACTGGACAGATCTGCCGTGTGACAGCAATCGATGTTCAGACGTGTCACCAGGACAAACGCCTCCAGATATCCGGCAATTGATGCCTACCTATCAACGGTTCTGATGACCTGCGTATATCTTATAAAATACTACATATGCTACTCTTTGTACAATTCTGAAATCCTACAAAATTATAATTGATGCACTACAAATACATGATGGCACCTATTAACGCACTTTTACGTTTCCTTCAACTCCTAGGCTATCTGATTTTGAAATCTAAATCGAACCCTTGTAGCTCGCCTTCAATATGTCACATATTCTTAAACTGAATAGAAATCATACCGGTTGGTATAAGAAATAGTATAAGTCATCTTGAATAATAGAAATCTATGGTTATTCGTGGATCAACTCCGATGAAAGCCTCAAAACTGAGTTATCATTTTAGACAGGTCTTGATATTGCATCCAATGTCGCAAAGTGTCAAAAATTACTTCTGCTAAAGTGCTGGTTCCACCAACAAGATGGATTTGCTGTGTTGGTGTTTGCCATCTTGGTATATCTTGTTATATCATACATTATATATTATATCTTACAGTGTCACGATATGTCTTACCTCCTTTAATGCGACACGTTGCATGTGATGGTTTGTGTATTTTTTCACGACGATGTGTATTTATCTTGGTGCTCCATCACCAAGACACCACGATCTATTGCCGCCATATCGCAGCATACCGTGATCTATCACAACAAGAATGTGGCGAAGGTGCTTAACCAGACCAATGCATCATGTCAAATATAGACGCAATCATTTGAAACCTAGCAAGATTTAGCAAGACAACCAAATCGTGACAAGTCTCGCTATATCTTGTGTGTTGGTGGAAGAGCCCTTAACTCTGATAGATTTGACCTCCATGTGACAACTCCATAGCACGTACTCTGGTGCCTGAATGTACAATAACGCCTTTATAGCTGGTGTTATAACTTCATATAATTGCCCCATGCCAATCATCTTCCTATCATCATTACAGAAGTCTTTCTCTTTGTTTACATAACCTTTATTGCAGCGGGTTGTACTCTGGCCTCAGCTAACAGAATTATTAATCAAGAACCATTCCTAGATCATTAGTGATTACAAATAAACATACATGTAATTACAAGTAAATTGCAAATTGATAGTAATCCTACGCTGGTTTGTCCTCTGCTTTTACAACATCTTATACTTGTTTCCGCGACATTTATGTATCTCATGTCACTTTTGTCGACAGAGTGAGCATGTACTGTGATATATACTGTTTGTAAATAAGTTAACATTTACCCGACTACATCTTGTATCAAAGTCACTAAGTCTATTACTAAGGCTATTACTGAGTACCTTCAGTATAAATAAATGATTTAAAAAAAAATATATATCTACATGCCACGTGACTATACATGCGGGTCTGTTCCTTACCTGTTCGCTTCCAACCGCGGAAACTCGTGCATGTGATTACTTTTTTTACCCACCCACCCACACCATTTGTTTTTAATATTGCAGCCAATGAGGTCGGTATGATCTAACCTTACAGTTGTAAAATGTTTATTATTACAGTGTGGGACAAAGATGCGATCCGTATGGGAACGCGACCACGAGTAGTTCCTGACTGTTTTTCTCTCTCGGAGATCGACTTCGGTCGATTCCCGCTGTCCTATTTCATTGGTCGTTGATTCTGTTTCTCTCCATTTCTATTGGATAAACAGAATGCGCCCCTTACTGGTAACCTGTAGTGCCTAGCAACCAAGTCCATCTGCGGGGTCCAACCGGGGGCGGGGGGGGGGGGGAGGGGGGGGGGGAGGTGGGGGGGTTCTGTGCGCTCTGCCTGGCTGTCGCAGTGGGAGCGTGACCTTTGACCCTACTTGGGTGTTTGCAGGGGCCCGATTCAGAAGCCTTATAGGCGAGTGAAAGTCTGTGCGTCTGTGCATACGTTTTAGGCCTTGATAGGATTAAAAAAAAAAATTCTAGGAAAATCGATGAAATCGGCGAAAATTTTTCCGGATGGAGACGATTTTTTCCCCATAATATGTTTATTGAGCGCGGGAAATCGCGCTCATATACGTCATCTAGAAGGGTTAGAATGCTCACACAGGCTTTCAGCTTACTGCAAAGAATCTAACCCTTCACTATCCATGCACCAACTATAAAGACCTGGTCGGATGAGCAGGGGTCCAGTATCAAGCCTTACCATACCCCCTGCCCTACTACTGACTTGGTTCCTTTTAATAGAACTTTCTTGGCTGAGTGACCTTGTGATTGTGTGTGCACTGCAGTCTAGGAAATCAACAGAAATCACATATTTTCAATGTATAAAATACTCAAGATGAAAACCAGGATTCTATAAATGGTTCAAGATCACAGAGAAAGGACAATTATGGTATTTTGAGTGTGATAAGTGTACAAACTAGGAGCAAATAGTATGTTCATCATTGATGAATGGGTGTGCAATTATAAATGAATAACAATTGAAAGGTCTACATTCAGCATCTGCCTGTGTCTACGATTCAAATATATCAAGCACCAGTAGGTAAATTAGATATTTTGGTCTTGAGTGATTGGGCAGTTGACCAAGACCTTCAATAAAAAATTCAGTCACAACCATGACGAGTTGAATGGGATGTGTGGTATGCTAGACCAGGCACAAGTCAAAATTAAAAGTTAGTCAACATACGACAAACACCTCAAAAGAAATATGCCAATGTATTTATGACTTGATTATGAAACATTTTCACTGTATTAGGATACTTCTATTTTCATTAAGTAATCAGTTGTCATCTGTTGACACATGTGATATATGGTGATACTTTGGAAAAAAACTATTAAATCCATTCTCGGGGTTTATTGAAACATTCTTACTTTTATTTGATGAAATGATTTAGGTATACAGCGCTCTTCCATTATGAATGGAAATAACATTTGCTCCTAGTTGTTATATACCTGTGTGCAAATGTCACTCAAATACGCCGGCGTAGTATTCAGCGAAAATGGCCCACGATGGTGCGTTTCGTTGCACTGCATGTATTTTAATGGGTTAGGATGAGTGTTGCAATATCAATGTCATCACAGCAAATTTCATTATGGCAGACAACGCCAGTTCATGACTTCAAACTGGTGATACAAGTGCCCTGCAACAACCAGAAGGGTGTAATGACCAAATATTGAGGTATCTAACATTGGGCAGTCACCTAATGCAGTTTAGCTCAAATATGCGAATTCAATCGATAATAACAACAGGTCACTCGCCTTGGTCCGCAATGGGCAATGCACAGACATGCCGGATATGGCCATTGCGCATGCGTGAAAATATTTTAATTAACTACACTCTCCTAATTGTAGTCACTTGTCGCATTACAGAAGATTCAGTCAGGCGAGTGTGGAAGCATGAAGGAGCAAGGTTTGACGTTCAAACCTGCAGAATGCAGCGGGTGACTACGATTTGGAAAGTGATGTTGATTAAAATGTTTTTGAGCATGCGCAAAGTTTGACTTCCGGGTTTGTCTGTGTAGCAGACAGTGTCAACATGGAGGGGTCATGGGGAGTGACTTGACTACTTCGTAAGTATTCAAAATGGTGTTTTTTCATTGAATTGAGGTATATGATAATAGGAAAACAACATGACTGTAGGCAGAACTATGTCTTAGTTCTCGGTCATCTATCGCAGACGTTCGTCCCAATGCCATAGGCGGAAGAACAAATGTCCATGATAGGTGACCTCAAACTAAGACATAGTTCGTCCACAGTTTTTCTCTTACTCTTGTCAGTCTAGTTTATTTGATGTCAACTTTTATTTCATAATCCTGTCAACATGTTTTTAGTCAACATCCATGTTCACTCATCACTATTTATCTCACAACCCCAACTACTCTTATTACTCACAGGCTCAATAAAACCTTACCTGTTTTACATGTCGTCTTTTATTCTGGAATAATGTATATGTAAACTAGAAGCAAATAGTATTTTCATCATTGATGAATGAGCGTGCAATTATAACTGATTGACACCTCCATAAAGTGGAATAGTAATTATACAGCATAAAGGGGTACGGTGGCAGACCGCTAAATGTAAATTGGCGAACCTTATCCAATAAAGAAAAAATAAATTGGCAAACCCAGCTTGTTTTGATAAGAATGGGCAGGTCCCGAAGACTTCTTACAATGGCTTGGGGTTCTAGTTTTCAGTTTGTTTTTCCTAATGGTTCTCAATGTTATTGCATTTTGCAGGGGCGTCAGAACGTTCTGAAAGTGGGGGGGGGGGGGGGGGGGGGGCAAAGTAAAAATTGCTGACTTTTTTTGGTATGGAGTCAGACATTGAGATTGACTTGGCCCCTTGGATTTACCATTAATCTTCAAAATCTGAGAAAATTCAGGTTGTTACCTTCATTACGCGAAAAAGTCAGACTTTGACATTTTTCCTCAATGAAAAGTCAGGGCTTAGCCATCATTCCCCGGTAAAAGGTCAGACTTTGACACTTTCCCATGGTAAAAAGTCAGGGTTTAGCCATCATTTTGCATGCTAAAGAGTCACACTTTGATACCTTAATACTGGGAGAAGTCGGGGCTTAGCCATTATTGCATGGTAAAATGTCAGACTTTGACATTTTTCCTCTGTGAAAAGTCAGAGTTTAGCCATCATTTTCACACTAAAGAGTCAGACTTTGATATTTTCCACCATGAAAAGTCAGGGTTTAGCCATTATTGCATAGTAAACGGTCAGACTTTGACACTTTTCTCTGGTGAAAAGTCAGGGCTTAGCCATCTTTGCATGCTATAGAGTCAGACTTTGATATTTTACCATCGTGAAAAGTCAGGGCTGAGTCAGTCATCATTGCATGGTAAAGGTCAGACTTTGACACTTTTCCATCGTGAAAAGTCATGTCTTAGCCATAATTGAATGCTAAAAAGTCAGACTTTGACACTTTCCAACGGTGAAAAGTCAGGGTTTAGCCATCATTGCACGCTAAAGAGTCAGACTTCAACACTTTTCCATGGTAAAAAGTCAGGGATTAGCCATAATTGCACGCTAAAGAGTCAGACCTTGATATTTTACCACGGTGAAAAGTCAGGGTTTAGCCATCATTTTACATGCTAAAAAGTCAGACTTTGATATTTTACCAGTGACAAGTCAGCGCTTAGCCATTATTGCATGCTAAAGGGTCAGACTTCAACACTTTTCCATGTTGAAAAGTCAGGCCCTACCCATCTTTTCATGCTAAAGAGTCAGACTTTGATATTTTTCAGTGATGAAAAGTCAGGGCTTAGCCATCATTGCATGCTAAAAAGTCAGACTTTGACACTTTCCCATGGTGAAAAGTCAGGGATTAGCCATCATTGCACGCTAAAGAGTCAGACCTTGATATTTTTCCATGGTGAAAAGTCAGGGCTTAGCCATCATTGCACAGTAAAAGGTCAGACATTGACACTTTTCCTCAGTATAAAGTCATGTCTGAGCCATCATTGCAAGCTCAAAAGTCAGACTTTGACATTTTTCCATGGTGGAAAGTTAGGTTTTAGCCATCATTGCATGCTAAAGAGTCAGACTTTGACATTTTTCTGTGTTGGAAAGCCAAGGCCTAGCCATTGATACAAGCTAAAGACTTTGACACTTTTCCACAGTGAAAAGTCAAGGCTTAGCCATCGTTACCTCCTATATTTAAAACGGTAGAATTCCGTCGAATCCGCTTGAAGTTGCCCCCATACATAGAGACATAGTGAACCAAACCTGGGCGTGGAGACTGAAGGGCCACGAGAGTGAGATTCTTGTTGTATGCTAAAGAGTTAGATTTTGACATTTTTCAATGTTGAAAAATCAAGACAGTTTTTACACTCGATTTAGTTAAATTTGAAGGTGCTGACTTTTTTTGGGCTGGCAAAAAAGTGGGGGGGGGGGGGGCGGCCGACCCCCCTGCCCCCCCTATTCTGACGCCACTGCTTTTGTTAGTTAGTGAGACACCATTTCAATAGCAGATAACGGGACAAGGTATAGTTTTATAAATGCTCTATAAACCGTATTATAGTTTCTGGGTGGTAGTGCGCTAGAAGGATGTTTGAGACGTTTTCCTGCAGTTCCGACCCATTATCCTACCCCTAATATAAAATCCCATAGGCTTAACAATGAGTTTCCGTATGCCACGCTGACTGGCATACAGAGTTTTATATGCCACTAGTGGCATACAGAATTATTATCACGTAATATTCCAAAATTGAGGAAACGGGGTAGGATAAAATCAAAACCTGATTCGTTTTAATCTTGGCCACTACATGCTACTCCTGGAGTTTTGGCTCCGGACTTCACTGGGCTTCGCCTCATGAAGTCACTTTGCCAACCTCCAGTCGTGGCATATGGTGGCCAAGATTAAATCTCGTCCAGTTTTACGATAATACCACACCGCAGGCAGTACCTACAGTAGTACCCCTCCTACAACAGGCACTTTAAAGACAAATGCGGGTAGGTATCGCAGTGCCCTCTAAATCTATACTCAGAACTAAATTTTAAACAGGTGCTGCCATCTATTTTCATGAAAATATGGCATTTTCCCATAGACAATTATTCTTAAGCACTTAGCTTCTCCAGATGGCCTTCCCAACTATCAGAATGCAGAATTATTTGAAGATAGCAATAGTTGAAATACTTTTCAATGTTGATTATGCACCGAGTGTATTGTCTTTTTGTCACGAACATATTGTTCGACTGAGTGCATGGAGGAGCGCCTTATAGGTGAAAGTACTATGTCACTTTCTTCCTGAATAATAATTTTAAAAAATAGAACATCAGTGTCATCTAGCCATGAAGTCAAAATATTGCAGTTTCCCATAGACACCAATGGTTAAGCACTTTTCTTCTCAGATAGCCTTCCCATAGAAGTCAGCATGGTGACATGCCTTTGTCTCATTTTCTATCAATTTGCTGATATATGAAACTTATATTATCCAGAGTTATTTGCAAAAATCAATAGAATTTAGAAATCACCCAACTACCACTATATGTCTTTAAATCCAAAATCAGCAAGCTCTCCTAACTTCAGTATTTGACACTGGTAACTGATGGTATTTCAATATTAGAGTGTGCTCGCCATATACGTTGCCTAAAGGATAGAGTGGTCACATACAGACTTCCACTGCTGCATAAAGATCCTATCCGTTCACTATCTGCATGATATTCACTGTGATATTGGGAAATGAGTGGGGTGCCAGTGTTACAGTGTCTTAAGCCCGATGCCCATCTACCGATTATGGGTCGAACGATTAGTTCGCAAGGCACCTTAGACATTAGTCTCAGCGACCATAGGGCTATCTATGTCACAAAAAAGAAAGCCAAGTTACCCTCCGAAACAAAACAATTTCTGGGGAGATCATATAGGGGCTACAACAAAATGAAATTACAGGAGGAACTTAGAGCACACGATTGGAACAATTACATGAAAATACTTGGGCCCAGCGATGCATGGGATTATTTACATAAAGTTATCAACCAATCGATAGATAAAATGTGCCCACTCAAAAACCGCCAGATCAAATATAGGGATGAACCATGGATCGGAGACGAGATCATTGAGGCGATGAACACGGCATGGAAGGTAGCGAGTAAATCAGGAGACTCGACTAAAAACCTCATAGTCAATGCCAAGCACAGCTACATAGAGGAAGCGTCAGATAATGATAGCAAAAAATTCTGGGAAGGTATTGATAGGATTTTACCGAAAAAGAACAAAAATGAGACAATTGACATAACATACCCAGGCACACAAACCAGGGTCCTAGAGAAAATGGTCGCGGAGGAGATTAATGAAAAAATTTCTACAATTGGGGAAAAATTGGCGAATTCGTTTAGCAATCCTTGGGTCGACGACAGTGAGGAACAAGAGGCAGTTATGTTTGATATTACTATGACTTACGATGAGGTTATGGATGTGATAAAAAACATCGATGCCAAAAAATTGTCAGCGATTGAACACCTGTCGGCAAGAGTGATCAAAGACAGTTTCGAAGTTTTGATATTACAAGTTCAACATTTATTCAATCGATCACTCAAAACAGGAAAATTTCCAGATAGCTGGAAAATCGCTAATGTAGTCCCACTTAAGAAACCGAGTTTTAAGAAGGAGGTAAATAACCTCAGACCTGTGTCATTATTACCATTGCCGGGCAAACTGTTACAAAAGATTCTGCATGAAAAAATCATCAACTATCTAGAAGGTTTTGAGCTTTTGCACGTAAACCAAGGGGGGTTCAGAGCAAATCATTCTACCATCCTGACCTCATCAGACCTAACAGATGACCTCTACAATAGCATTAACAATAGCCAAATAACCCTAGCGACATTTATAGATATGACCAAGGCATTTGATACTGTCAATCAAACAATATTAATTCATAAACTGTCCAAAATAGGATTCTCCCCGAAACTTATAATATGGATCGAAAACTATCTTACTAACAGATGCCCAAAAAACTATAGCTTACTGTTCCATGTCAAACCTTAGAGAGATAACCTGATTCCCACAAGGGTCTATATTAGGGCCACTGTTCTTTTTAGTGTATATATAAACAGTATCAGTAAATCCATAGACGAGTGCAAGTTCAAATTGTACGTGGATGACGCGATAGTACATGTAAGGGGCAACAGTCTAGACAGCATCAAAATCAAAATGCAGAATGACTTGGTGAGGATCTATGCATGGCGCAACAATAACAGACTTACAGCCAACGCTTCTAAGACAAAAACTATGATATTTGGGTCTCCACATAAACTTAGGAATACAGAAGCAGTGTCATTGAAATTGGGTGATAATTAGGAGAAACCGAACGAGAGTTAACCTTGTCAATGTTTATGTCACGATGGGCAGGTTGTGTATTACTACACGAGGCGTTAGCCGAGTTTAGTGAGTAGCAGACCTGACCTGAGTGGTATGAACATTGACAAGGCTAACTCGAGTTCAGTTTCGTATTCATTCTACCCCATCTCACCGATATACAGAGAATATTTGTAATTATCCATGTTAGTAGTTATCAATGCTGCCGGATCTACTTTCGTTACTCGTCCCTGATTGGTCCGTTTTTTATTCACCTCGGTGCATAAATAACACTTTATCCAACGCTCCGTCAAATACATTGAGTCAATGTTAAACCTATGGCGTTTTTTATTAGGGGTAGGATAAAGACCTCAAGCAAGTGAATGAATTCTGTTATTTAGGTATTATACTGGACAGTAGATTGAGCATGACCAAACACGTAAACAGATGTATCAAGAGATCTAATCACAAGCTTCATATGTTAAACTATATCAGGATATATATATATAACTAAAGAACAGGCGATTATGATTTATAAAACTAAAATTCTCCCGTTTATCGAATTTGGAGATGTGCTTTATCACAATACTAACGCGAACTTTGTAAAAAAAACTACAGCGATGCCAAAACAAAGGCCTAAGGCCTTAAATCAAAAGCCCGTAGACTCACTGTGTCAGAGAGAATCCGATCGAGTTTGAATTGCGTAGAATTCACAAGGCGAAGCCACGTCAATTACATAGCAATTCAAACGAGATGGGATCGAGCTCTAACCCTAAACTTAAATGGGTTTCTGAATTTATCTCACCCTTCACATTGACTAATGGGCTAACATTTGTGACATAATCTCTCATTGGATATTTTTTCCTAAATTTCTCATGGGCGTTAGATACGAGTTCCCAATGGTAAGTCTATGGTGAAAAAATACCAGGGGTGAGATAAAGACGTGCGCGATATTTGCTGATCATAATAAACAGCCGTTCTTGGCATGAACGAAGGCCACATATACATGTTTGGAAATAGAGCTAATTGGGTTTTCATTAATTTCCCCAAACTCCAGCATATCAACAGAGTCCAATCGTGACATGTTTTGTATTGTTATTTTTCATTAAGTTCCCACGTGAGTTCCCGGAGCCTCAGATACCAAGGTACAATGGCACATGAGATGACAACTCTGACAGGCAGCGGTTCACCTTGAGTTTAATTACAGGCTGTGTAAGAGTGCATCATAAACCGGGATTCACAGGTAGAGACTAATGTACCTGGGACAGGTGGACTTCATAACTAGATGCAAATGGTATGTTCATCATTGATAAATGAACGTGCAATTTTAAATGAATAACAACTAAAAAGGTTTGGGTTTCATTCAGTATATATGGATCGTTTTCTGTAACCCACTTGCAACCATTCAACTTGCCATTTCTCTGAATCTTGTATCAAAACAGGAAAGATATTGATATATTAGAAAAATTGAATCGAAGGGGTTTAAGACTAATTTTTAGACATGTCTCCAGGAAGTTCGCTACAAAAGATATGTTAGATAGGTGCAATATAGAAATGCTAGAAGTCAGAAGAAAACGAGCTTTAATGTAGCTGATGTACAAACACCGCAATGATAGTCATTGGATAGAAGCAAAGAAAACAAGAATAACAAGAAGAGGTGAGAAGATTATTTTCAAGACTCCCCTCACAAAAGCAGCCACCGTTATAAATAGCCCCTATTATAGGGCAGCGCGCGACTGGAATGGATTGAAAAAAGATGACCAAATGTGTGACTCCATACAGATGTTTAAAGGACTCATAAAGGAAATAGTAAAATATTTGAAATCACAAGATAATGACATTTTATGGACTCGTGAACTCATCATTACCTCATTATTATTAACAACATTACTATAATCTCTATGTTAATCTTAAGGTATCTTACTTTCTTTGTATTATCATTGCAGCATATTTGAAAATGTGTATCAAGATAGCTGCAAAACTGGCCAAGGTGTTACTGAAAAACTCATGTAATTATGAGAGTGACAAATAAACAAATAATAAAAAAAAACCAACAAAAAAACATATCAAGCAACAGTGGGTCAATGAGGTATTTCGGTGATAAGAGATTGGGCATGGTCAGCTGGGCTTGCCTCGAAGACCCTCTGACAGTGGCACCCCGCTCCTTATCCAAGTCTGGATAATCAGAGCCCCGACATTTCGGGTTCAAGAAATTTGGAATTAGTACTTCACAATATTCCCCTAGTCCTCGACGATTCTCCTGTTGTACAGAATTTTCATGGCACACTGACAATTACTCATTTATTCAGACCCAACGAAAAATGGCGAATTGGGTTCATATGGAAGGACATGTGCGGTTCAAAATACCAGGGACACTCACCCCGGGACTCAAATACCCTTGAGGTGAAAGGTGTGAACATGTGATTCTATTTGCTTGGACCTGTCTCCCTAGTTTCGTGACAAAAGTGCTAGACAGACATGAGAAGCGGCACCGACAGTGCAAGCAAGAACGGACAAAACAAAGTCACGTTTCATAACGCATGTCACATCTAATGTCGCATGTTGTGTCATAGTTGGCGACGTACCGTTCGCAACGAGTGAATTTCACGCCTACTTGTGTTTTCACGAAACAAGTGAACCCCAATCTGTCAGAATGGTGTCATAGACGCCATCTAGACATGTCACGAAACTAGTGAAACAGGTCCCCGGTCTCCTATGGGCTAGTTTTAGTACTTAGTCAGTAATATAACTCAGCAGTGGATACAATTGTCCCATCAAAATGCCAATATACGTTTCAAACATGTTTAAAATACGAATCATTTCAGATTTTGCATCAGATTCGAAACTGTCAGAAATACAATCACCTAGGGACCTGTTTCACTAGTTTCGTGACAAAAGTGCTAGACAGACATGAAAAGCGGCACCAACAGTGTAAGCAAGAACGGACAAAACAAATTCATATTTCATAATACATGTCACATCTATTGTCACATCTTGTGTCACAATGTCGGTGTTGCAAACAGTGACACTGTAGCGTCACTTGTGCCAGCGCTACTTGTGTTGTCACAAAATTAACCCCGCTGGTCACAGACGCCATCTAGACATGTCACGAAACTAGTGAAACAGGGCACTGTTTAACACGTTTTGGTCCTAGGAGAAGATCCTCCTCCTAGGATCAGACTAGCAATCTAAGACATATCTTAGGATGAAAGACCTTTCCCGTTTAACAAGTGGCGTCCCCCATAGAGAGAAAATTCCTGCATAATTAGTCTCCTAGGACCGAATTTGGTCTCAGGCTTGGACAAAATAGGCTGTAAGACAGCTGTGGGATCCCTGTGAAGGAGAATTCCTGAGAACTGTAGGTAGTGCCACATAGTGGGGGTTGTGGTAACTAATTTCTTCAGTTTTAATCCAACTGAAAACTGTTTTTTTTTGTGATTTTCTCCACTATTTGAATATTTAAAATATTTCCCCTCTAACACTGCCGTTTTGTATTACATACCATACTATACACATTTCCTCTAGTTGAATTGATAAATAAGGTTGTTATTTGTGATTTTAATCCTCTAAGACAGCTATATAGGTGTCCCCCATCTAGGACCCTTTTGGGTATGTGGAGGACAGTTTGTAAGATGTGGGTCAAATTTGTTAAACACTTTTGGACAATCTGGCTAATGTCCTTGGTAAAGACAGTCCCTCGCTAAGATTGTCTTACTAGTTACACGCAAACTGTCCTAGGACCTCTCTTACAGGCATAACTCTCCTAGGACCATATTGTTAAACTCCCCCCAGGTCCTGACTCTAGAATGCGGCTTCTGTTGGGAGCCACGTTTAAATCCACGCCTTTCGATCACACCTTTATAGGATTGTACTTCCATTGTTGTCCCACTTGTCAACTCCCCCACATGGCCACCCACCCGCCCGCCCGCCTGCCAACACGCCCGCCCGCCTGCCAACCCGCCCACACCCGCAAGCTCAGATTGGATGAATTCTCTCCCCACTTCAGGCGCGCCAACCACCCCCAACTTCCGGTGCTCATTTCGCGACACCCTCCAATCCAAGCAGAGATCCTGCGCCTTTCTTCCTGCGGTCGCTTGTGGCTCTGCACTAAACTGCTTGTTAGCCTGGAAGCCTGGCCTATGTGCTCATTCACATAATAGGCCAGGTAATGCCCGCCATTTTTGGGTGAATTATGGGTAACGCCGCAAAAGATCTGTTGGGAGAGTGTCAGCTGGTATTACGCTGGTTCCCTGCTCATCTGCTAGGGGACTAGGCGGAATCTGTCAGTTTCTAGAGAAATATTCTAATGAATTATCTTTTATCTTTTGAAAGGTTGCCATTACTTTGTTTTTGATTATCCTTTATTATAAACAAGTAGAAATGAGGTATTTGGGGAATCTCATAAGGGAGAGAGGTTGTGCTGGTTCTCATTGCCACTGCAAATCAGCATGGAAGCAGCGAAAGTTCAAGTCCATCACACGTTGCTCTCGCTGGGCGTTACCTGCCCCATATTTCATCTGGGCAGGGAACTAGTCTAACTGCCTATTAGGGACAGAATCTGTCCCATCTGCCAGTTTTTTTAAATATCCTAGATTCTTAGATCTTTGGAGAGTATTTTGTGTTCTTCTTGGATATGAAGATACTTACACTTATATGGTAAATGGTATACACTCACTTTTGTTATTTGTTATGTCAAATCAGAGATAGCCTTAGGGATTACTTTCTTCAGTGGGAAACACCTTATGTGTTGCAGGGTTTTGTTTGTCAACATTACACATGTACTCACTCAAAGGGCAGTCCAATCAAACGCGGATTCACATTATAAAGTGGTTTAAAGCTGAAAAAGAAAAAGCTGGATTGTCTGTGAAACTCATTTAACAATTCCTATAT
Organism: Alentia gelatinosa; assembly: GCA_950022655.1. Taxonomy (NCBI): domain Eukaryota; kingdom Metazoa; phylum Annelida; class Polychaeta; order Phyllodocida; family Polynoidae; genus Alentia; species Alentia gelatinosa. The sequence goes on from OX465585.1 coordinate 11,766,008, forward strand.
TTCACAACTCATAGTATATGACTTGTTGGAGTTTCATAACTTTTGACAACTGCCTTGTTTTGAATCTGAAATGTTGGCTGGTTCCCCCTGTCCTTATTGGATAGCTGGGAAGCCAGCGTTGGGTTGAGGCAGGGATTAGTAAACGATAGCACTGTGAAAGAATGCTGGGAGTGTGCTTCCAATCCTTCTGTCGACCACCCGCCTGCCCACCCACCCACATCCACCCGCGTGACTGCCCGCCAAGACATACCCACCTGCCCTCATACCTACAACTGCCCACCCGCCTCCGCCCACCCGCCCAAAACCTGCCTGCTTACCCAATCCCACCAGCCCGCTCACCCAAACATACCCATCTCCCCATACCCACCCATCCACCTGCCCGCTCACCCCCTGAAACCCACACCCGTCTACCCACCAAAACACCCATCAATTCCCGCACGCCCGCCAGACCTACACGCCCGCCCATCCACCCACAGTCATCCACTGGCCAGCCCCCCTCCCACCTACACACACCCACACACACCCACAAACACCACAAACACCCACACACCCACATACACGAGCCAAATCCACCCACCCCCCCCCCCCCCCACAACCGCCTGCCTGCCTGCCCTCATACACCCCACACACCCACACACCCGCCCTCCCACCTGCCCTCATTCACCCCACAGACCCGCCCACCCGCCTGCCCTCATTCACCCACACACCCGCCCACCCACCTGCCCTCATACACCCTACACAACCACCCACACACCCACACACCCGCCTGCCCTCATTCACCCCACACACCCGCCCACCCACCTGCCGTCATTCACCCCAAACACCCACACACCCGCCCAGCCGCCTGCCCTCATACACCCCACACACCCACCCACACACCCGCTCACCCGCCTGCCTCATACACCCAACACCCACACACCCGCCCACCCGCCTGCCCTCATACACCCTACACAACCACCCACACACCCACACACCCGCCCACCCGCCTGCCCTCATTCCCCTCTACACACCCGCCCACACACCCACCCTCAGACTACGTTCTGTGACGTCAGATACTGACCAGGAAGCTGCGCACGCCGTTTCCGAGTCTGCGCAGGAAGGGGGAGCGTCCCCAGTAGGCGGTGATCATGTCCATGGTGAGGTCCTCCTGAACCTCTCCCATCAGAGCCAGGTCGGCCATCCGCTTCTCGCTGCCCAGCACGTGGTTGTCACAGATGCCGTGTAGATACTGTGTGGAGGTGCAAACAGACGGAGAATGTTACCGTTAACCCTCTAAGGACGCATGATGTCTGGAGGCATCACCGCACTAAAGACGCATGATGTCTGGAGGCATCACCACACTAAAGACGCATGATGTCTGGAGGCATCACCACACTAACGACGCATGATGTCTGGAGGCATCACCGCACTAAAGACGCATGATGTCTGGAGGCATCACCGCACTAAAGACGCATGATGTCTGGAGGCATCATCACACTAAAGATGCATGATGTCTGGAGGCATCACCGCACTAAAGACGCATGATGTCTGGAGGCATCACCGCACTAAAGACGCATGAAGTCTGGAGGCATCACCGTACTAAAGACACATGATGTCTGGAGGCATCACTGCACTAAAGACACATGATGTCTGGAGGCATCACCGTACTAAAGACGCATGATGTCTGGAGGCATCACCGCACTAAAGACGCATGATGTCTGGAGGCATCACCGCACTGAAGACGCATGATGTCTGGAGGCATCACAGCACTAAAGACGCATGATGCCTGGAGGCATCACCGCACTAAAGACGCATGATGTCTGGAGGCATCACCGCACTAAAGACGCATGATGTCTAGAGGCATCAGCGCACTAAAGACGCATGATGTCTGGAGGCATCACCGCACTAAAGACGCATGATGTCTGGAGGCATCACCGCACTAAAGACGCATGATGTCTGGAGGCATCACTGCACTAAAGACACATGATGTCTGGAGGCATCACCGCACTAAAGACGCATGATGTCTGGAGGCATCACCGCACTAAAGACGCATGATGTCTGGAGGCATCACCGCACTAAAGACGCATGATGTCTGGAGGCATCACCGCACTAAAGACGCATGATGTCTGGAGGCATCACCGCACTAAAGACGCATGATGTCTGGAGGCATCACCGCACTAAAGACGCATGATGTCAGGAGACATCACCGCACTAAAGACGCATGATGCCTTGAGGCATTATTGTTCCTATATAAACAGATATGTTTTAACAGGGAAATAATAGAGCAATATTCATGAAATCTCCAGAAGATTTAGATATGACATCATATTTAGTATTTCTATCAAAAAGAAATAAATTATTATGTATGATTACAAACTTGAATTTTGAGTTTTTACCATTATGTGCCCGTCCTCTAGCAGGACAAACTGCCACCAGCACCCGTTCTTATAGGAGTAACTTGGCCATAGGCCGCCATCCTTAAAGGGTTAAGTGGAATTCACATGATGGGACAAATGGACCTGAGACTGGTGTACTTCACACATTTGCACCAGTAGGCTACTATTTCCAGCTGGGTACAAAGTTTCACAGATTGGGGTGTCCTACAGTCTCAGGGTAACATGGCGGATTCAATTCAAATTGGAAGACTTAACATGTACATAGTGTCACCCCTACACCCCTATACAGGGTACACAGGGTACACAGTTGCCGACCCAGGGTACTTCCCCGTGTGAATAGATGTTATTTGAGACCACTGAGACTCACAGATTGGGGGAGAACATGTGTAATACATTTGTCTCACCAAAATGCTACTTTAAATCTTGAACCTGTTTTAAGTGGGATTCACACGATGAGATTCATGTACCTCACGGGGTGCTTTTCTGAAACAAATCCTGCTGAGATTCTGTACTCGAACACAATTTCTTCGTCTAAATTATAGGGATTAACTTCCCTGACACATGTTTTCCTCTCTGTAATTGTTAAAGACATGTCTCTCTAAAAAAGAACAAAATCATATGAGATTTTGAGCCCTGTAAGGTAGATGAATCCCGTCGTGTGAGTCCCACTTAAAGTCAAAATCTCATGAGATTCTGTTCCTTGTTAGGGGTGATTGTCGCCAACAATTGCAAGAAAAAAAATGTATCAGCAAAAAAGAACCCTGTCATTCACACAAGGAGATTGTGTTCCAGTACCAAATCTCAACAGGATTTGTCTCAGACAAACACTTTGTGAGGTACATGGATCCCACCGTGTGAATCCCACTTAAGGAATGAATCTATGCAAGTAATTAGCAAGGATTTATTGACAGTGAAACCAAGATTATATAAGAGCAAAGTAATCACGTAATCCATATTAAATACCAGTTAAAGATTAAAAACATATAATGAAAATATGTAATCTTAAGTTATCATTCTATTGAAAACTCAGCCAGACTTTCTCTTTGAACTGAAACGCTAATAGATACAGAAATCAGACTGAAATCTCTACTGGATGATTTCAAATTTGAACTACGCGGGATTGAGACATGTAAACTACGAGGGAAAGTCACATGTATAACACAATCTTCTGAAATACTGAAAATAAAGAGAGCTATGCTCAAATAAAAGAAATCATCATATTCAATGAAAAATCATTGAAAAATATAACTGTGGCAGAATCCTTATTCCTTTATGAAGTAATTGTTTTGGGACCCCTAAACCTAATCAAATAAAGGCATACCCAGATTGATATATTACCCATATATATATATTTCCTTTAGAGCTGACAACACAGCAGGACACGTTAGCTTAATAGGAAACACCTTTGTTTGAGTTGAAGGTTAGCTCCATCAAGGGGAAACCCTCCAACAAAAAAACATCCTGTTTCTTCAGTGAGAACGAAACGACTAATGACCCATTGAGGAAAAATCAGCTTCAGAGAAATGGACAAGTAAACAATGCTATGCCATTACAATAGGACCGAGGTGGGTCCTTTGCATTGAATTGAAAATAGATGGACGAAGGAAGACTGCCTTTCACCTAGACAACAATAGTTGAAAAGAGTCAGGCTGGGGGTGGGGTGGGCTTAGTCCGAGAGGCTCTGACTGTTTTGCGGTGCAGACAGTCAGAGAGCATTCCCATAGAGCCCTAGGCAAACTGGTCGACCAGATTGGTGCAGCTCAGATCGATAGCAGTTTTCCTTATACATTATATGTTGATATTTCTGATTTTGTAGTAGACAGTTTCTTGAGGCAAAATGCAGTAAAATGACAGTTATTTCCTACCTTTGCATTAGTTATAAATAATAGAAAAGCCAGTGTTTGTAAAATCCATGTCAATGTATTCTGCAGGCGGGAGAATTTACAAGATGGTGGTTTTAAATGCGCATCTATGATCCAATACAGGGGGATGCCAAGAGCCAGTTAATCAAATATGGCCGACATGAGTTAGAAGTGATGAAATGAGTTGTACAAAAAGGCTCCAAAAAGTGACACAAAAAAACCAAACAGGAGTTTCTACACTGAAAGGATTACTCAGAACCAAGCAAGTGCTTTTCTTTGCTATATACCCATGCCGTATTTACTGTAAATACGTACCGTTTTGACATATAACGTAAAAATACTGTACGGACCACTGGTCCGTACACTAAAATACGGACCACCTTGCCAAACAAGTTTATTAACATATCGGTTGTTATTAATTAAATTAATGATTTTTCTTTTTTAATTTTGGGTATATATAGTACATATATAACGTCCAACCATGCTTGTACAAGTCATAGTACTCGATGATAATTTACGTTCCGTACAAACCGTAAATTACCATCTCGTTCTGTGACTTGTACAGCATGGTCAGGACGTTTTATATAAGTACTATGGGAGAAAGGGTATGTGCTCTCTGACTCTCCGCCAGGCAGTCAAAATCTCTCGTACTAGGTGGGCGAAATGACCGGATTCGCCAGGGCTTACATGGCGGAGAGCGAAAGGTTACACCATATGCAAAATTAATATAAATAACTTGTGATAATCAAATAGAACGACCTGACTATACTGTACAAGCCACAAAACGAGATGATATTCTACCGTTCATACGGAATGAGGCGTCTACGCTTAGTTCAGTACGAACTGTAAATTGGTTTTGTGGCGTGTGCAGGCTTGATAGGTCGTTCTGTACTTACTATATACCCGAAATTAATGAAAATAATTAATCAATTTGGCCTGACAACTTATGTTTTAGTCAGAGAATTAGATAATGGTTCTTTGGTTTTCGTCAACGCGTACGGAACAATGTTCCGTATTTTGCCGTACGGAACACTGTTCCATACGCTATTTTTACGACATATGGCGAAACAGTGCGTAATTACAGTATATACGGCATGGGTATTAAGAAAAAAAATTATGAGTGCTTGGTCTGTTCCCTCGTTCGCCATCGAGCTTGGAGTGTGCAGTCATATTAGGAAACGTCCTTACTGTGGACGAAACGGTTCCTGTTCGAGGTCAGTCTTTGATTTCATACTGCCTGACGCCATAGGTGGAAGGCCGTATAAAATCAAAGACTGACCGAGAACGAGAATCGTTTCGCCCACAGTAAGGTCGTTTGCTTATTATTATATACCTTAAATCGATGAAAAAACAACATTTTGATGACTTATTAAGTCACACTACCAGCAGGCACGAACATTATTATTACTGCACCCCTAGCAGCGGGCAGTATTTCATAGACATTCGCATACAGACATATAAATAAGCGAACGAGATGCATGTGAACAGGGACCCAGACAAAGCACGAATATGTTTCTGATTTTATCTTAGCCTGGAAATATTTATTTGTGTATCACCTGTTGAGTATGAGTTACCGTTCTCGCTACCCCATTGAGAACGAGTTCCTAATGTTAAGCCTATGGACGTTTATACCAGGCTAAGATGAATAGTAACATCATATTATATGCATGACTTTTTTTCCTTCTTTTTTTGCAATCAGTTTTTATTTTTCATTTGTTTACATCATTTGTTCCAGTTTTTGGTCCTTATACAATCTTAAATCTTTTCAACGTTTTCAAAAAACACAATAAACAATTCTAAACAACAAATTCGTAATGATGTGGTCATACTAATGCTCTTTTTTTCCTTCCCCCCCCCCCAGATTTTCTATCTACAGTGATCTATATATATCTTTTCTCAAATCTAAGTAAGAAAGAGTGAGTATTTGCAATAGGAACATGCTTAATCAAAAGAACAGATATGATCTGGACTCAACCATTATTCACATAAGAGTTATAATGCAATACTATACAGTACTTTGTGTAGTGTGTCATATTATATGCATGACTTGTTTTGTTTGATTCCTCGTTTCAAACACCAGAAAAACAGGAGGTGCCAAGAAGACGGCGGAAACATCTTACAGACACCTGAAGCAGGAAATACGCCACGGAAGGAGAAATCCATCAATCATCACGACTGACGTCACGAGGAGACGCGGGAGGGTACCGGAAGCGCATCACCGCACTTCCGGTCGTACAAATGGCTGCGATCTGACTCCGGAAGTCAGTCTAGGACTGGATTTATACAGAGACAAACCTCCTTAACTTACATGTCTCCATGTCCTTATCTTAAAGGGAAACTAGGTTGACCTCACGCCGGTATGTTTCTTCATATTATCTCACCCCTGGTACAAGTGTAGCCATAGGAATAACATTAGAAAAATATACTCAACGATCACCCCGGTAAAGTGACAATATTACGCCATGGACGTGGCGTAGTGAATACGAGATGACGTCATAGGCGATTGACCAACCAGCGGCCAGGATTTCAGAGAGGTGACAAGACAAGACAAGAAATTTCAAATCCCCTAACCTTGAAAGGGTTGAGATAAATCCAGAACCGCACTCGAATCGTAAAATAAACATACTCCACTCATTTGAAAGGGCCGTAATCGTCACTCGACTTTGCCTCGATGAAGATTTTGGCCCTGCCAAACTCGTGGAGTATTGTGTATTTATACGGTTCTCTAAGCAGTTCTATATAAATACTCTACGGCCTTGAAGGGAGTGTACCCAATACTCAATGGCTAATTGGGTGATTTACTTTATCCAGTGATAATATTGTACGGGGTGAGATGGTTTGTTTGTTTGTTTGGGTAGTTTAACGTCCAATTTGTTCAATTAGACTTACTTTGGATTTGACCAAATCTATGAGATGAATGTAGGAAGAAATCCAACCCCAACACATTTACCAAGGTGAGAGTTCTTTTACTTCCCACACCACATAGACATGGTATGAGAAAGATTGGCCTTCGATATAGCAGTGAATCTACCACTGCTGGGGGTGAAAAGTGGCTGCAGTGGGACCTGAATCAACAAAGTTCCGTGCCCTTTACCACTGAGCTAACTCCCCACCCTGGTTGCTTTAGTTATGCTTGCGTGCAAGCATATCCGGTCTGCACCACGAGGAGGTGAGGCGACCAAGAGGGTGAACAGATTGGTAAGAATCACAAGCCCACTTGTGCGTGTCCTTCTAAATATCAACTAAGACAAATATGTCACGTAATTATTGTAAACGATACATGAATGTATGCCATTCAGAAAGGATGTGATCTACAGTTACTAATAACGTGGTTAAAATAAAATATCATACAAAGTCTTAAGGCCAGTCTCCACTGTGCGACTCGGGGGGCTTGCGATCCGGTACCTCCAGTCTCAGACTGGATGTACCTGCTTGGCGTACCGCATGTACCTCGGATCGCAAGGTAACATCAATTTTGTGTGTGGACTACCCCGCTACACCCTACATGTTTGATATTTAAAAACGCTTGCGATCCGGGGTACATGCCTCGGTCCGTACAAACCGTAAATTAGCATCTCATTCTGTGACTTGTAGAAGCATGGTTGGACGTTATATAATTATTATATACCCGAAATTAAAAAAAGATCAATTTCATCTTGCTTAACAACCAAAATTGTAATAAATGTGTATGGGTAGGTAGTCCGTATTTTAGTGTACGGACCACTGGTCCGTACAGTATTTTTACGTCATATGCAGAAACGGTGCGTATTTACAGTATATACGGCATGGGTATATACTATTTTATGATACTCTTCCATAACATGTAGCAATTAGTGATAGTGAGGAATGATGACAGATCATTGCAGCTTTGACTACATTCGATACATTGTACAAAGCATTTATGATAGTTACCGTCATATTGATGAAAGGTTTTCCTTGACAGATCCCGAGAAACTTGTGAAGGTTGCGCGGCTTTTCAATGACGCCGATATTTCGTTGTATATCCTGCAAACGGTAAAATACAGACGATAGTTCCCGATAGATGATATTTCTACAGGACGTCATGAAGGAAATGAAAACAATTATGACTTAATTATCACCGAATACATTTTCTACTTGCGCCACCTTTTGTTACATTACACACAACTAAAGTGCTGTAATTATTTAGACCCTGCGTCCACCTACTACGATATGGCTCCGATATGGTCTACGATGCACCTTCCGATATAAAATCAAAATCGCGTCGGAATCTGACCTAATATCGGGGCAGTTGTCCACGTTTCTGCGATTAGACACCGATAAAAAAACCCACAAAATGCGTAGTGGATTGGAATGTCTAGCCATATGTCTACGATTTTGGCTAACTGGAAGAGGTCATGCGGAGCAGAAGATGGTTGCCACGGACGCTTCCTCACGTGGTTCCGGTCACGTGGTTCCGGTCACGTGACCATCCGATTCCGCACCCCATCAGCATCCACTTCAACTCTGGGACGCCAACCGAAAGGAACCACCCACCCACCCACCCACCCACTCGTCACTCTCATATACTCAACTTCCACTACTCCGTAGGGCTTCTCAATAGCTCGTGACCTTTCTGTTATATTTTAATTACAATTACATTTTAATTACTATATAAATTTACCCAATATTATTATCTAACTCAATAAATTTTCTTTCCATTACCGCGCTTCTGTGTTAGTCATTACACTTGCGGAACCTTTTGTTACATTCCACACAACCAAAGTACTGCTATTATTTAAACTACTGTTCGGTCTAATAGCGAAGTTCGTTAAGGCCTTTCTCCACTCTGCAACTGAGGGGGCTTGCGACCCGGTACCTCCAGTCTGAGACTGGTGGTACCGGCTTGGCTTGTCGCATGTACCTCGGATCGCAAGGTAACATCGATTCTGTGTGGAGACAACCCCCCCCCCCTTGCGACTCCCTATACATTTCCAATGGGATCTTTTTTATATACGATGGATACTAATGATACTTAAGTCTGTTCGTTCAGACAATATCAGCCGTCCATAAGGTCATCAAGTGTTGAATAAAGTTGACCCACATCGTCCCTCGGTCTCTATGGCATAGAGAAAAAGGTCTCCATGTACGATCCTAGATTGGTAAACGGGCCCAAAGTATGGGAAGGGGAGGACACATCACGGTGGGGGAGGGGGGGAGGGGGAGGGATAGTATTCATGTCATAGATTGTGGGTGGATAGGGGACAAAAACCTTGTTTCAAATGCCTCGAGAATGAGAACTGCATTGATATGATAGCTAATGGGGTCATGTACCATCTTTATCGTATATCCATATTGTCCCCTGCCATATAGTCTCTTATCTAAACTCTATATCCCCGAAGATTATCCAGAGGACTCCGGAAGGTGTGAATGATTTTTCTTTAGCAGTCTCTGTACGGTTTGACGGTAAACATTAATGCTACCATATCCATCCAAATGTGTCTTTACAAAGGCGCACAAAGATGTATTTATAATGTGACAAACTGGATTGTGCCAATCTATGGTGTAAGCCTAGATCCATTCTCTATGACCCATTGATGATAGGTCAGGAGATGGTCTTCTGTATATGACCTTTGTGTAGAAGCACACATGTATATCCGTTTCTAATGACCATGTAACCCAAGGATCGCAGGACGTTTGGGCCCACCACCCATAAGTCGGGACGTTAAGCCCAATACACATCTACCGATTTAGGGTTGAGCGATTAGTTCCCAAATTGTATAGGAGTCGGTGAACTTGTCGCAGGTGAATTACGTAACCCCTCTGCCTGTGTCGGCCACCCAATTAAAGGCCATTTACCAACATTCCTTTGTCAGTGACGGGATTTATCAACATGTTAATAAACTTTTGTTGAACGATTTAGGAACATTGAAGGACAACTCGTCGGCGACAAAAGAAAATCTAAAAAAGTTTCAGTAATCATTGGCTGACCCTTGCCTAGCTGTCCTGCATCTACCGACTGGGGCCGACTCCATTAGGATGGCTCGCCTGAGACAAATTACTGTTCCTCTGTCGCTGACAAAGGTACATCATTGTTCCAAAATCAGTAGATGCATATTGGGCTTTAGGAGGGTGGTTGTGGCTTTAGGAGGGTGGTTGTTAGATTTTAGGTCAACTCTCGACTGTAGAACCGTCCCAAGGCGCTATAAATATCATGTAAGGAGGTTAGGGTGAAGGCCGTGGTTTGCTCCGAATGCAGTCATTGGCTACTGGGACTACTCTATTCCTTATATGGTAGTTAATACAGGGGGACAACTCCATGCAGTTAGGGCCCAACCGAGGCCGGTGGTAAGAAAGCCTCAGTCGCACCTCAGCCGCACCACAATGCCGCGTTTACCACCCCTCTCATAAGATCTCACACACTCTCTATGTCGTAATCTGTACAAAGTTCTCACTGCGCTCTATGGGAGAAGAATTCTTAACAAACTAGGCTTAGAACCTTGAGAATCCACTGGCACACAGTATTCCCTCTAGGTGGCATCTTTGAGATTATAGGAATCTTTGGTTGCATTGATGTACGTCTTTAGCACGGAGGTAGGTCAGTGGATTCTCAAGGCTCTAAGCCTAGTTCTTTAAGAATTCTTCTCCATAGAGCGTAGTGAGAGTACAGAATACCACTTACCCGGGAGCAAGAAATAGCATAAATGGACGTTAGGACCCACCTATTTTTTCAGAATTCTTCAATAACTCTGTTGATATTGGGACTATGGGATTAATTTAAACAGCACATTGATCAGTACATAAAATTTTATCCATTTGCAAGAGATGAACACATTGATTATAGAAAACAAAATTTTTATCATCTATCATCAATTGGTTAAATATATTCTTTTAGAAATGCCTGTGTTGCACTTTCTGTGTGTCCATTCATTACAGGCATTAAAATGTGACAAGTATGGATACTACAGGCATTTGAGATTTCAGATGTTTATTTCAATGATGTTGCCTTGTTAGTTGCCTTGTTAGAGTGCTATCGCACGCACTATATGCGTTGCCTAAAGGTCAGAGTGGTCACATATAGACTTCCAGCGTGCTGCCGAAACTCCCCTATCCCTTCACTGTCTGCGTGCTATTCACTGTGATGTTGGGAAAGGACCAGGGTGCCAGTGTCTCAGGGTCTTAGAGGCGTGTCCAGCTGACTATGTTTAATCACTCAAGTACCTCAAGACCCACTGGTGCTTGATATGTTTAGTTTCTAGACTCATGTAGTTGCAAAAATACCAAGTTGTCTAGGAGTAGGTGGGTTACAGAAAACGATCCATAAACTAAATGTAACCCAAACCTTTCAATTGTTATTGATTTATGATTGCATGCTCATTCAGCAACGACGAACATAGCATTGGCTGCAAGTATATACATTAATAGTTGCCAATGCCTTATGATATTAGCAATACATCGTTAATACTAATACTCTATTAGAAAACCCATTCCCATTGCCTGACAAAAACGGTGGAGATTTCTTTAGTTCTCCTAAAAGCCTTTTTCTATTGGCCGTCGCCGATCTTCTGTCCTGAACCACCGATGTGATATTTTGTTCAGAAATATTCACCTCGTTCTTCCAACTCTGTGAATATTTCCGACGAGAATACCTCTGAACAAATTCCATTCAGACATACTAACCTTGTCTTAATATATATACACAATAATGACTGGTTTTGTGTACGAGTGGCCGTAATCTCCGAGTAGTTGACGCGTAGTAATATTCGAGCGATTAGCGAGGATATTACATGGTCAACTACGAGGAGATTGCGGACACTCGTACACAAAACCAGTCGTTGCTGTATTTATTACCAACCTACAAGATTGATAACAAATTCATTGCAATTAAAAAGTTGCTGTAAGCCATTTAGTTCCAGACAACACAGCACTGTCAAGCATGGCAGTTATTCGGTGTAAACTTACACTAATAATATAGTTGCCTATTAACCTGTGATTTTAGCATGTAAAACGTTTTATGCCAGTGAGATCTGATGGTAAATGAGATTACTAGGACTAATTGTAAATAATTTATATTGAATGAGTATCCATGAAACTTGTTTCGAAGTAATTGATGATTTGACTTTATCATGGATGGGACTTTTTTTTCCGGAATCTCCCGCAGGAGATTCTGACATGTCAGAATCTCCAGGTAGCTGTTTCCAGGTGCTCTATGTATTTCCTATGGAGACTACGTATTTGGTGGGTAATAAATTACATACACGTAGTGATGTAAATATATTCTTAACTCTGTGCTTGCTCACCTCAAAAATGAAGTTACTCAAAACTTGAACTGACAAAATGTGGCCTATCTAGGTTAAACTTATCTGCATTAGACTACCATCTGGCTTATGGGTTAATCTCAGATAATTGTATTATGTAGCGGAATGCCAGATTGTATTTTTGCGTTATGATAAAACCAATGTTGATTACGTTATAGTAATCAAACGATCGATGTATGATTTTTACAGGTGACTATGACAGTTACCTACTGTTCCGAAAATTATTCAAACACAACTAATATGTCTAGTATGCATGATAGTGGGTAAGCATGTTGGAATGTAAGCAGTTTGGTGGGTGGGCAGGATGGTCGGGTGGGCAGGAGGGTCGGTTGGCAGGTTAGTGGGTGGGCAGGATGGTCGGTTGGCAAGTTGCTGGGTGGGCAGGATGGTCGGTTGGCAGGTTAATGGGTTGGCAGAATGGTCGGTTGGCAGGTTGGTGGGTGGGTAGGAGGGTCGGTTGGCAGGTTAATGGGTGGGCAGAATGGTCGGTTGGCAGGTTGGTGGGTGGGCAGGAGGGTCGGTTGGCAGGTTTTTGGGTGGGTAGGATGGTCGGTTGGCAGGTTAGTGGGTGGGCAGGAGGGTCGGTTGGCAGGTTAGTGGGTGGGTAGGAGGGTCGGATGGCAAGTCATGTGACAAGTGGAAATTATGTAAAACTTCCAAACTGGAAGTACACTCGAAAAGGCTGTAAAGCCGATGTACCTTCCAGTATAAATAAAGTCTTTAAAAAAAAAAAAAAACGACAATAAAACACATGTCCAGTGCTCACTCACCCCGAATCCGTACTCGATCGCTCTGAAGAAGACACTGTGTGTCAGGGTGGTCATGGCTCCAGGCATCATCTCCCTGACAAAAAGTAAGGCTTTGTTAGACAGGTGGTACCAGGGGCCCGTTTAATAATCTAATATCGTACATGAGGACCACTTTCTGTACCTCGCACAAGGGGTAGCATTTAATAATTCTTAGGTCTGTTCGCTAAGACAGTCTTAAGCCATTGGCCTACGAAAACGGTGTGTAGATATTTTTTGAGTTCTCCTAAAAGCCCATTTCCATTTTGCGTCAAAGGTGCTAAAGGTCCATCGGTGGTTCCAGACTGCAGATTGGTGATGGCAATGGGCTTTTAGGAGAACTAAAAAAATCTACACTACTGTATTTTTTTCCCAAAATATAATGAACATAAGTCTTGGTTTCTATGTTAGCTATCAATATTTCAAATTATATATGTCTGCTTTTAGAGTATACATAGAACAAAAGTATTTGTTGTGAAGTGCACACAGCAGATACTATAGAGGAGTTTAGGGTCTGACCTCTTATCTCACCCCAGATATTTTTTCTCCATAGACTTAACATTGGGAACTCGTATCTAATGCCCATGAGATATTTAGGAAAAGTATCCAATGGGGGATTATGTCACAAATGTTAGCCCATTAGTCAATGTAAAGGGTGAGATAAATTCAGAAACCCATTTAAGTTTAGGGGCAGAGCTCAATCCCATCACGCGGCTTCGCCTTGTGAATTACTACGCAATTCAATTAAATTCAAACTCGATGGGATACAAGCTCTGACCCTAAACTTTCATGGGTTTCCTCTATAGTATCCCATCGAGTTTGAATCACGTAGTAATTCACAAGGCGAAGCCGCGTGAATTACATAGTGATTCTAACGAGATGGGATCGAGCTCTGACCCTAAACTTAAATGGGTTTCTGAATTTATGTCTGAATTTATCCCCCATTGGATATTTTTCCCAAATACCTATTGGGCGTTAGATACGAGTTCCCAATGTTAAGTCTATGGAGAGAAAATACCAGGACTGATATAAAGTGTGGAATTTAACCTGACCAACCCCTATAGTGTAGCTCAATGTAGACAGGGGTTGGTTGCCAATCAACTCACTATCGTCAGCACATTACCCGGCGTTAACACTAGACGATTCTGCCGAGCGATTCTGACATTCTGCACCTCCTGACGACTTTCAGCAGTAAAGATCTCGATATTGTCTAGTGTAAACGCCAAGCCCGTGGCGACTACAGATCGTCTGATTATGTCAGATTACACAATTCAGCACCAGCTGACGACGACCATTGGACATGCTCTGATGCCGGTGACTATTTCTAGCCAGCCCGAATTAGTCGTCTAGATGTGCGGCAATTCTGTGAAAACTTAGTCATCAGTGTAAACACGCAAATACATTCTGAGGTCGATGACATCTGCAGTGGACATTGCCACCACCTGACGACTATTGGCCTGACGATCTACAGTCGCCACATATTTAGGCCTGGCGTCCACCTAGCACGATATGGCTCCGATATGGTCTACGATGAACCTCCCGATGAAAAATCCAAATCGCGTCGCAAAGGTCCCCTAATATCGGGCTGTTAACCACGTTTCTGCGATTAGACACCGATAAAAACCCCATACAATGTGTGACGGATTGCCATGTCTAGACATATGTTTACGATTTTGCATCTTCCCGATATGTCTCCGATATCTATTTTTTGTATCGGTGCCATATCGGTAGGTCTAAATTTCTATCATAGTAGGTGGACGCCAGGCCTAAAATGCGTATCCCACTATCACGATTTGAGCCTCCGACACACTACGATAGCCTTACGACAAGCGTTCCGATGAAAAAAAGGAAATTTTTATCGGAAGAAATGAGTCTAGCTTTCACGATAGACCCGTTCCTTCCGATAAAAATTTCTTTTTTTCATCGGAACGCTTGTCGTAAGGCTATCGTAGTGTGTCTGAGGCTCAAATCGTGATAGTGGGATACCCCTTTAATCGTCTAATGTAAACGCCGGGTAACTTGACCTCTTCACCTGGCCAAGTCAATACTCGCCCTCTCTGATCCTCCCCATCCCACTCACACCGTTACTTCATACTCTAATTCCCTTTTGTCTGTTGTCTTATTATAGGGGTGTTCCACTGGACCGACGGTAGCCGATTCTGTAGCCAGACAATCGCCGATCATTATCGGATGCCCTAGAATTTCTCAAATCTTTCAAAATGGTCATTTATTAAACTATTATTATCAGAATTAAATAAATAACAATACGTGAACTTCCTCTACAGGGCCCAGGAACAATTGGTCGGGTGAGAAATCGGCCTGGTGGAGCACACCCTTAACTTATATCAAACTCAATCAATCATATTACACATTTCATCTAGTAATAATCTCACTCAGGCTCGGTGGCCACCTACTACGATAGCGATTTAAGAATTCCCGATGCACTACAATGCATAATGTCAAAAATCATAGACACTCAGAAATATCTTTCGATCATAGCTTGAGTCCTTTTCAGTCTTTGACGACTATTTGATAAAACTAACTTCTTTCGTTGGTATCAAGAACTCCTCAATTTTGATAACAGACACAATAGCTTTGCAGAAATCCAAATTCAACGCCACTTTCTCAATTCGAATCTTAACATGGTTAGCTGGTTTCTGTAAAATCTTTTAGCATCGGCAAACAGACTATTTCTGATGCTGAGGACACACCATGCGAGTCAAGGCAGCGATCTCCGGAATCGCCAAGAGAAAATGGCACAGATTTGAACTATTAATTCATAGTAATATTTTCCAACGATAATTTAGCATCTCGGAGGCAATAATCAGGTATAATATGAAATGATAGCTAACATACACGCCATTCTGTGTTGGCGATTCAAGAAATCGCTGCATTATTCGCTTGGTGTGTCTCCGGTATTATTAGTTGAACGATGCAGTCATTGATTAGAGGTAGAATGGTATTATAGAGGACACCCATGGAAGTTTACGATCAGAGCTTGTATCCCATCGACTTTGTATAGCGTAATAATTCACAAGGCGAAGCCACGTGAATTACGTAGCGATACAAACGAGATGGGATAGAGCTCTGACCCTAAACTTGAATTGGTTTCTGAATTTATCTCATCCTTCACATTGACTAATGGGCAAACCTTTGTGACATAATCTCCTATTGAGTATTTTTTCCATATACTCCATGGACATTGAATACAAGTTCCCAATTTTAAGTGTATGGAGAAAAAGACCAGGGGTCATTGCTCCACGTTTTGCAGATCACAGAATAGCGATCCGAGGTCAAAATCGTTGCCCCAAATATTTTTTGCGGATCGCATCATAATTAAGTCGCCATCTTTATTAAATCAAAAATCTAATGAACCTTTCACCTACAGCACTGAAAATGTGGTGTTGTAAAAAAGTAGTGATACAACATGACAATAACAATACTACACGACACAATCCGATATTACTGGAGCAACAGTGATGAAAACCAGCCATACAATAAGGCTGACACCCACGCCCCTCTATTAACTGTTGCAAGATTGTATATACTATACTACTGGAGACGGTGTATCAATATCAAACAAATTATCAAACAAAACAAAAAAACACGCTTTTCCGTCATTTCTAGGTGCGACGAACCCCAGGGGTGAGATAATAGTATATGACTGAACTGGTCATCCTATATTCTATTTACAGACTAAAGTACGCTATTGAGACCACGCAGGGCCGTCTAGATCTAACCTCTGCCATCGAACCTACCCAATATTTGCGGTTGTCAAACACTCGGAGTCACTCGCTAAGGGCGTGTCAAACTCGTGCATTAACTCCCACTCCGACTCCAGCCCCATCGTCGTGATCGGACGAGCCTGCACAAAGAGAACCAAGAATGCCTTTAACTCGTTGGCAGTGCACGGAAACGGAGAATTTATAAATATTTTTCTATTATTTCCAAAGGTTACTGATACGACACCTATATGGGATAGAGAAGGGAAATTCCATATTCAATAAGATCAAATTTAGGTTCTATTATTTATTAGATACCCATGCAGTATATTTGATAATTACATACTGCTGCTCTCTATGCAGTATAAATCATAAACTGAACCCTGTGCAGTACTATCGTAAAACTGGATGAGTTTTAATCTTGGCCCCCGTATGCCACAACTGGAGTTTGGCGTAGTGATTTTATGAGGCGAAGTCGAGTGAAGTCCGAAGTCAAAACTTTAGGAGTGGAATGCGGTGGCCACGATTAAAACGAATCAGGTCTTGATTTTATCCTACCCCTTCTCCTTGATTTTGGAATATTACGCCATAACAATTCTGTATGCCACTAGTGGCATATTAAACTCCATATGCCAGTCGGCATGGCATACGGGAGCTCAATGTTAAGCCTATGGGATTTTATATTAGGGGTAGGATAAATTGTTATACTGCACATGTTGAGACATCAGCAGTATGTGGGCTTTCACGCTGACATGTCTCCTATGCCAATATATATGGTAATATTTGATTAATTTTGGGTATATAATAATGATATAACGACCCACTATGCTTTGTACATGCTACAAATCTCGATGAGAATTGATATTAATTACTCAGCCTGGGGTCGTTCTATATAAATACCTTATTCTATACCATATTATTTTATATTTTCATAATTTCATATTTTCGGGTTGCACTCTAATACGTGACTCAAAATGATGATCGTAGAATTATCATTAGTTAGTGTCAGTGAATGGTCAGGCAAAATGAAACACAGAAATACCTCAGAGAATTCTTATAGGACTGCATACAGACCACCTTTAAACATGGTAGAGTTTCTTATATGAACAATAGGCCTTTAGATGATCTCATCGCTGTATTGTTTGACGTTGCGCCTTGTCAACTGCAATAAGTGCATGATTTTACAACGATGATTGCCAGATCTCATAGAAGCAATACCGTGTTCATACAGAATGAGATAAGCTGAGATGTATGCTTCTGGGAGATCTATTTGCTAATACTTACCTGGAGTAAATAAATGACGTCCCCAGAGACTGCCCATTCGACGTCACGCGGGTCAGAGAAGCCTTTCTCTAGCTGCAGAAAGGAAAGCACAGAAATGTAAACAACTTTTTAATAATTAATAACGTCATTCGTGTTTTTCACTTAGCAAAGGAAAGCAATTGATCGATTTCTTCTCCTGGGTGTTGCTCCACCTTTTGCGGATCACAGAATAGCGACCCAAGGTCGAAATTGCTCCAGATTTATTGCGGATCGGATCATAATTATGTCGCAATCTATATTCGTATAAAATCTAATGAACCTTTCATCTATATCACTGAAAATGTGGTGTTGTGAAATGTAGCAATACAACCTGAAAGTAACGATACCACACAACACGATCCGATATTACTGGAGCAACGCTTTTCCCACATTTCTAGGAGCAACAAACCCCAGGTCAGGTCCGATCAAGCATGTGGTTATTGAGTATGGGAAACATGGTTAGATATGTTGATTAAAGGTTTCAGAGGTTATATAGACTTCCAGCATGCTGCAAGAGCTATCCCTTCACTATCTGTGTACAAGCTTTCTGATGTTGTAAGGCACAGAGGACCAGTGTTACAGGGGAGTACCCAACTGACCATGACCAATCACTATAGACTGAAATACCTCATTGTCCTCCTTATGCTACATTAACACTGTATTCCCAGTGCCTCCAGGCCATCCCCGCTGCCCCTTATTATGAAACGTAGCACACCGTAGCAGATCAGTTCACACTATGATCCCGGCAGCCACGGTTTGATGACTCTTTGAGGACGTTAAAAAAATGGCACTATCCTACTTATTCTACGTTTATACTATATTCCCAGCCTCGCTTTCCCCTGCTGGTCCCCGTTGCCCCTTATTATGAAACGTAGCACACCGTAGCAGATCAGTTCACACTATGATCCCGGAAGCCACGGTTTGGGGACTCTTTGAGGACGTTAAAAAAATGGCACTATCCTACTTATTCTACGTTTATACTATATTCCCAGCCTCGCTTTCCCCTGCTGGTCCCCGCTGCCCCTTATTATGAAACGTAGCACACCGTAGCAGATCAGTTCACACTATGATCCCGGCAGCCACGGTTTGAGGACTCTTTGAGGACGTTCAAAAAATGGCACTATCCTACTTATGCTACGTTTATACTATATTCCCAGCCTCGCTTTCCCCTGCTGGTCCCCGCTGCCCCTTATTATGAAACGTAGCACACCGTAGCAGATCAGTTCACACTATGATCCCGGCAGCCACGGTTTGAGGACTCTTTGAGGACGTTAAAAAAATGGCACTATCCTACTTATTCTACGTTTATACTATATTCCCAGCCTCCCTTTCCCCTGCTGGTCCCCGCTGCCCCTTATTATGAAACGTAGCACACCGTAGCAGATCAGTTCACACTATGATCCCAGCAGCCACGGTTTGAGGACTCTTTGAGGACGTTAAAAAAATGGCACTATCCTACTTATTCTACGTTTATACTATATTCCCAGCCTCCCTTTCCCCTGCTGGTCCCCGCTGCCCCTTATTATGAAACGTAGCACACCGTAGCAGATCAGTTCACACTATGATCCCGGAAGCCACGGTTTGAGGACGTTCAAGGTCACTGTATTTTCTTTCCACGGTGCCATGTACGGTCCCCTGAGTTCTGTCAGGTCCCTCACGTTCTGTCCACGTTTCTCTGTATGGCCACCTACGTCCAGTCAAGTTCAGTCACGTTAAGTGACGTCCTGTTGCGATTCTCACTGACACCTCACTGATGGGACAAAATTTTTGACAGAGCCTCGCACTCTCCCATCGACTCCCGGAGACTCTCAGTGGCCAAGGTGTGCTACGGTCTCTCACGTTTCCCCATCCCGTCTCTCGGCATTATCCTATATCCTTCCCGTTTTATGCCCAGTGCTCCACAGTGCTCCTCTACCAGGGTGCTGGGACTGCCGGGAACATAGTGCTTGGTATATTTGCACTCTACAGAAGCAGTTGTGGAAGTGGGTAGTTGGCTGGTTTATTATCGTTATGTTTTATTTTGTTTGGTTTATGATTCGCCAGCTTGTAAAGCATAGAGGCTTTGTAGTCCCTGGGCCAATCTGGAAAAGAGGCTTATTTAAGGAGTTGGCTGCCCACCCCTGGAAACATTTGTTTTATTGTTTTATCTTGTAGCTCCATCCTTCTAGTTAACATTTCCACTTGTTGTCGCTCTGGCAAGTGGTCGGATTACCATGATAACAGCTGTTGAAGAGACCTTCCGTCAAAATGCCTGAACGCCTATAATTCTGAGTGCTGAAAACAATTACTTGGTTCTGTGTTCTTTTAAGTATTACAATAACTCATTAGATTAAACTTTGGTATTGGACTGCATAGTCTGGTCCTTTGTGGACTCAGAACAGCAAACAGAATCAAAATATGTCTTCTCAGTGGCCTACGGCAGCCTTTTTCATGTGTGTACTATTAGTGTCTCCTTTACACATCTGCAATTTTCCACATATTTGTTTCTTATATAATTCAAAAACTATATAATCTTTTTATATGCAGTTTTTTTGCTATCTGACCATATTGTAGTTCCCCTTAGTAGCATTTTGAGTTTTTTAAGGGTCTTACGATATCAGATTCCAGGTATATTACCGATTTTGCTATCCCTGTCCACCTACTATGATATGGCTCCGATATGGTCTACAATGCACCTCCCGATGAAAAACCAAAATCGCGTCGGAAGGTTACCTAATATCGGGGCAGTTGACCACGTTTCTGTGATTAGACACCGATAAAAACCCCATACACTGTGTGGTGGATTGGCATGTCTAGATATATGTCTACGATTTTGCACCTTCCCGATATGGCATCGATTTTGACATTTTGTATCGGTGCCATATCGGGAGGTCTATGATTCTATTGTAGTAGGTGGACGCCGGGCCGAACTTTACAAGCTGTTGCCATGCTCTACCATTTTACCTCCTCATGCCCCCCCCCCCGATAAACAAAGAGGTTATTGAATCTGACATCACAAATGTATACTAGCGAAGTTTATTGTAAATATTCAACAGTTTTGTGGTAATACACAATATAGAAGGAACAAATGAAATATATTATACAATCAGTCTTGAGTTTAGTGTGGGCGGCAAATGCGAAACTAAGGCATTGGAACTATGTAACTACTTCAATTAGGCGGCAAAAGTGATGTCATGAGCTGTAATGGTATTCCTTATACCCGAAACCCACAGACAATGACCTCAAAGCTTCAGTAATCGATGATCACTGACTCCAGGAGCCGACGTCATACAAGGTGCAAGCGTGACACATCAGCAATATTACTGTCAAGGGTAGCCGTCCTCTGGACAGCCTTTGATCTTGTCTACTTCTGTGAGGCCTAGAGTCTCATACCGTGAGGTAATCGTACAGAAATTACAGAGTGCTCGACAGGTATCCTCACTTGTGTGATACATCGTCACATGAAATGGCTTATTATTATATACCTGTGTGCAAATGTCTATCGAATACTGCCGCTGCTAGGGGTGCAGTATTTATATAGAACGTCCTGACCATGCTGCACAATTCACAGAACGATATGGTAATTTACAGTTTGTACGGAACGAGGCATTTATGCCGAGTTCCGTACAAACCATAAATTATCATCGAGTTCTGTGACTTGTACAAACATGGTTGGACGTTATATATTTACTATATACCCAAAATTTAAAAAAAAATCATTAATTTAATTTTTAACAACTGATATGTTAATAAACGTGTTTGGCAAGGTGGTCCGTATTTTAGTGTACGGACCAGTGGTCCGTACAGTATTTTTATGCTATATGTCAAAATGGTACGTATTTACAGTAAATACGGCATGGGTATATAGTAATACAAGGAAACGTCCTTACTGTTGATGAAACGGTTCCTGTTCGACTGGCCAAGAACGAGAACCATTTCGTCCACAGTAAGGATGTTTGCTTATTATTACATACCTCAAATCAATGAGAAAACCCCATTTTGATTACTCATTAAGTCCAAGTCACAGCATGCACGAACATCATTATTACTGCACCCCTAGCAGCGGGCAGTATTTGACATTCGCTCACAGGCACGGAATAATAATGATATTCGTGCCCGCCGTGACTGTAACTCGATAAGTCATTGAAATGGCTTTCCCCCCATCGTTTTGAGGTATATAATAATCAGCAAACGCTCTCACTGTGAATAAAATGGTTCTCGTTCTTGGTCAGTCGTCAATTTCATACTGCCTTCAGGCTATGGCCTCAGGCAGTATGAAATCGACGACCGACCTCAAACAGAAACTGTTTCGTTCGTAGTAAGGACGTTTCCTAATATCATCCACCTTATATACAAAGTGTCCAAACACTAGGAGCAAATGGTATACATCATTGATCAATGAGGGTGGAATTATAAATGAATAACAATTAAAAGGTTTGGGTTATATTCAGTCTATGTACCATTCTCTTTAACTCACCCCTGGTATATTTCCCCAAAGACTTAACATTGGGAACTGATACCCAATGACCAATGAGTATTTAGAAAAAACACTCAATGGGGATTATGTCACAAAAGTTAGGTGTATTTTTTATATTATGTTACTTTACTATCAGTAATATTAGGAAACGTCCTTACTGTGGATGAAACGGTTCCTATTCGAGGTCAGTCGTCGATTTCATACTGCCTTCCGCCTCTGGCGTCAGGCAGTATGAAATCGACAACTGACCGAGAACGAGAATCGTTTCATCCACTATACAACATTAAAAAGTATTTACAAAATGATAGAAGTATGAATTAGATGGTGGGTGATGTAGCTGGGGTATTTGATAATACTAATCTTGTTGGGAATAGTATTTTATCTCACCCTTTTAGAAGTTTAGCTAAAGGAAAAACATACTCAACCATCACCCCTGTAAGGTGACAATACTATGCCATGGCCACTGCGGAGTAAATGTCAGATGATGTCATAGCTATTAACCAACTGGATTTGCGAAGTAATTTGAATTATTCTGATATTGTGATGCTCAATGCTTAATGTCAGTGAAAGGGTTGAGATAAATCCGGAAGCGTACCCGAATCGTAAAAGACACAATACTCCACCCATTTGGATGCTCCGCAATCGTCACTAGGCTTCACCTCGATGATGAATGCAGCACATCTAGACTCATGGAGTATTGCATATGTAGGGGTCTGGGTAGTCGAGCAGCGTTGTTTTCACTTAACACTAGATAACATGCTTCCAAAGGAAATACAAAGAATGAACTTCAAATCGCAGTTCAAAATTGCTGTTAAAAACTTTCTGTTAAGTAATGATTTGGACCTGGAACCATTTGGGTGAACCAGTACGGCTGCGTCAAATGACCGGCGATAGCATATATTTTTAGATACAATACAATCTAGTTGTCTAAACTCACGTGTTATGACAGTCGAATGACCATGATTATAGAAGTAAGATATTGCTATGTGTCAAATTACTCTAGAATATACCATATTGTTATATCATAGTATTATTTATACCGTCTTGGAAGTGAAAGGATATCCCATGAGTGTTCATTTGCCTTAAATAGTTATGGACTGTGAAGTGCCTAACATGTCTGCGTCATGTCTTGTCTTGTTTTGCTGTATTTGTATTATCTTTCAGTATAATTATATATGAAAGAGTCACTCTGACTTTATATAATCTTCTTTGGACTTTATACTGTAGTGTCAAATGACCTACCAATGCACTATTTTGTCAATTATTCAACATTAGTAAATTAGCCCAATCTGTATCATTGTTATTGTGATAATTGCGTGGAAGAACGCCCTATAAGGTGAACGCTGTATCAAATCTTTTTTCAACTGAATAAAAAAAAAAAAAAAATGTGAGTGCCGATCCCCACTGTGCGGTAAGGCCGGCGGACCAGTGTATGCAAATACAATGGGGTCGCCCGCATTACGTAACTCAGTCAGTATGTATAGGCCACAGCAAGTCGACAGGTCTTCTCGCGGTGCCTCTTAGTCGAGTGAACGCCTGGAGCCTCAAAGTTGGTTAGGTTTCTTCGTAAGCCTTTCAATGGTGAAGAAACCCAAATCTCATCCCAAGCGCTACTTGGTGCCCCGCAGCACCAAAGAACTGTAACAGTTTAGGTTCAATAAAACCTGTGTAAAATAGTCCAGAGTCTGGTTTTCTGTCTTAGGCTCACCCGGCGTTTACACTAGACGACTAAATATGTGACGACTGTAGATCGTCAGCCAATAGTCGTCAGGCGGTGGCAATGTCCACCGCAAAAGTCGTCGACGTCAGAATTCACCTGAGCGTTTATACTGACGACTATGGCTTTACCCAGAATCGCCGCCTATGTAGACGACTATTTCAAACCGGCTTAAAATAGTCGCCGGGGTCAGAGCGTGTCTAATAGTCGTGAGGTGGTGCCTTATTGCGTAATCAGACGTAACCAGACGATCTGCAGTCTGCACGGGCTTAGCGTTTACATTAGACGATATCTAGACTTTTACGGCTGAAAGTCTTTGTCTCTTTGGCGACTTTGTCTCTGCCACTGGTTAGTCTCGCGGAGAGTGGTCACACACTATCAACGATCAGTGGTCAGCTACACATATCTATACGATTCTTGATTCAGTTCTACATAAAAGAATGGCTATAATACAGTAGGCATTTTATATTTATTAAGACGGTACATTACTATATACCCATGCTGTATATACTGTAAATACGCACCATTTCGCCATATAATTTAAAAATACTGTACACTGTACGGACCACTGGTCCGTACACTAAAATACGGACCACCTTGCCATACACGTTTATCAAAATATTGATGTTAAGCTAAATGAAATTAATGATTTAAAAAAAAAATTCGGGTATATAGTAGATATATAATGTCCAACCATGCTTGTACAAGTCACAGAACTCGATGATAATTTACGGTTTGTACGAAACTCGGCATAAATGCCTCGGTCCATACAAACTGTAAATTACCATCTCATTCTGTGACTTGTACAGCATGGTCAGGACGTTCTATATAAGTACATATGGTGCTATTCACATGTTACTGAATCCTTTCTGCTGATGATGCGTCTATATGATTAGGAGGGTCCCAGTGGACCTTCAGGATGCGTCAGTGGAGGAGAATCCTCTGTGCAATCTTCTTACCTCGACTCCTAATAGGGCCAGTTTCATTATCAGCTCATCAGACAGGCAGCAGCGCTTTGTTTCTGTAGCCTCAACCTGTGTCTCCACCGTCCCTCCATATTCTGTAAAATAATCATATACAAAAAATAATATCATATGATGAAGGATCTATGGCATCCGAAACATTATAATCTAAGTAAAGCAAAAAAATACCCTCCTGTTATTCAACTTTATTTCTTTGTCCAGGGCTGTGCCTTCTTTCACCTTAATGATATCATATTTTATTAAATACCCATGACGGATATATCGTAAATACACACCGTTGTGCCATATAATGTAAACATATCATACTGAACAGGATTCCGTAGAATAATCATATACAAAAAATAATAATATAATTCTTTTAGGCCAAAGACAAAATACAAATAAGGTGATCTCTAAACCAAAGAAATTGGAAATATATTATATCTTATTATATACCCATGACGTCGTAAGTTTTTATACGCACCATTTTGTCATATAACATAATATCGTAAAACCGGATGAGTTTTAATCTGGGCTCCTGTATACGACGACTGGAGTTTGGCGTAGTGATATCCGGAGCCAAAACTTTAGGAGTCGCATACGGGAGCCCAGATTAAAACGAATAAGGTTTTGATTTTATCCTACCCCCTGAGAACGATATTTTTATATGAGGATCATAACAAAAAACACCATAAAAACTTTCTGAAGTCTGGCATATAGCTCTCCTTGCTGCTCTGAAGGCGTTTGGAACTACTTTCAGCTGCTGATCTCTTATTGGTCCATTTTTTGTACGCTCCTAGGAGCGATTTTTTATCCGTATGCGACATACGGGGGCATACGGAAAGTCAATGTTAAGCCTATGGGATTTTATATTAGGGGTAGGATAAAACAGGGTTCCGTACCATAGTTGACCACACGTTGCTATGTGTACTGCACATGTTGACACATGTTGCTGTGTATACTGAACACGTTGCCCAAACGTCTTAATTGATTTCTTTAGGGAATTTTCTAAATCTTGTGAGTTATACGTTACACAATGTCCTTACCACAAATAATGGCTAAGGCTTCCGCATATAAGGTCCATAAACGTCTTTGAGCGGTATCAAAATTAACCAAACTCAGGTAATATTATATGGAGACATAGTTAGTGTGCCTGAATGGAATCTGGTCAGAGATATTTTGGTCGGAAATATTCACCTAGTTGGAAGAATTGTATCCGATCAAAATATCTATAATAGAATGAATTCGGGTACACTTACTATTTCTCCTTATTGTTATATACCTAGACATAATTAAAAACACCATTTTACAATTTTATAACTGACCTTTTCGAGAATGAAAGTGGTCACATGGCACGTCCGTATGGATATTATTTCGTGACTCAGTGACGAACGGAATTTGTACTACTGGGGGTCGTTTTATTTTCAACTCTTTTTGGTGAGGAGAGCTCGCACGAAGGAGACCTCCAAGGGCGACCTATTGGACGAGAGGTCGTCAATCGCGTTCGATTTACCCTGTCGTCCGTAGGTTGAGTAATCCTTGTCATTGGAGAGAAGCCCAGGACAAAATAGGCCTGTAGGAGAGTTTGGAGGAGACTTGAACGAGGTATCGTAACCGGTCTCTTCCTATTGGCCAGATTCACTTGTTTACTGGTCTCCTATTGGTTGCTAATGACTCTTTCTTTAGTCAGGGCTGTGGTGGCACATAGTGGTATTTTTGGAACTAATTTCATCATTTATGAATGTATGTAAATCTAAGTAAATGGGACAGTAATTCTCCATCTGAGACCTCCAGTTGTTATTAAAATCATAATAAATATATATCCGATAGTTCAAATGAATTAAAGAGCTTTAAATTTGTTATTTTGAATCACCCACGATACCCCTAGAGGTGTCGCCCGCTAGGAGAGCTGCAGGACACTTTTCAGGAGGTCTCCCCGCCCGAGGATAAAAAATAAAACGCGAATGGACGAGAGGTCGCACATCGTGAGCTACAACTCTCCTTCCCGAGGATACATTGAATTATCAAACCCAAACCCTCGTACGACCTCTCCTTGGGCATTTCAAGTCTCCTCGGGCAGAAAATAAAACGACCCACTGGTCAGTAAAAGTGAGACATTCGCCTACAGGTATATACAAATTAATCTGCTTGCACGTAGATATAGAATTACCCTCACCTTGTACAGTGATCTGTTTCTCCTTCCGGCCAATGACCTTGTTGACAATGCTGAGTCTGTCGTCCCATGACCTTGACAATGTGATGGTGTCTGGATCAGATGAGCCTGACACTACAGACTAGAGTTCAGAAAATATAAAACATCATCAAAATATGCCTGTATGCAGGGAAGTCAATTGGGGTCACCGTTAAGGTAATATCTAATTAAATTAGAAACAAAATTTAACATGATATGTGTTTCTTACCACCTCAAATCTATGAACTCAATTTTTGAGTTAGGCACGACTCACCACTTATCCTACCCCTAATCAAAAATCTCCATAGGCTTAACATTAACATTACCGGACTGTATTTGGTCTACAGTGCAGGAAAATGAAATTTATCACTGTAGTGGGATACAGTTGTCAAATGACGTCATTTGAAAAGCGACCAATGATTATCACTGATTATTGGTGAGTTTTATGTTATTTCTTCATTTGCTGAAGTAATTTAGATGGGGTAGGATAAATTCTAAACCCAACTCGAGTTAGTAGGTTGTTTATCGCACTCTGGCAATGTCGCGTATCACTGCACTCGGCTTCGCCTCGCGCAGTAAATGCGACATTGCCGTTGTGCAATAAACAACAACACGACTAACTCTCGTTGGCTTTCTCCTAATTACCTAACCCACCATTTGTACATAACGACTCACCATCTACTTGAGTCCACATCCCTGTACTCATGTTCGCCTTGATAAATAGCCTTTAAGCTCGAAACGTCGGTTCACTATTAACACTATCTACTCAACTTTAAAAGGTGGAAATATTTGAGGCTCGTATATTACTTCGCGTCAACCTCCCGTGGTTTACGGCCACCTATCTACAAAACCATCGATTATTGTCTATATAACTGTGGTTATGGTTTGTGTTTGGAAGTCTGCCCTATCTCCAGTAGCGGGTTTAGGAGGGGTTGCGGGGGTGGGACCCTGCTCCCTTTTCACCCTCGCACGGTAGTTCTCCTGTGCGTGGGCCCGGCACATATATTGGTCCTATCCATTACTACGCCCACATACAGGATCAGTTCCCGCTCTGTGTCCTTCAGTGTGGATCAAATTCATTTATCTCACCCCTGGTACAATTTTAGCCATAGGAATAACATTAGAAAAATATACTCAACGATCACCCCGGTAAAGTGACAATACTACGCCACGGCCGTGGCATAGTGGATTTGCTAAGTATATTCTGATTATTCTGAAGTTGTGATGTTATTTAAACAATAGAAAGGGGTAAGATTATCGTAAAACTGGATGAGTTTTAATCTTGGCTCGCGTATGCCACGACTGGCGTTTGGCGTAGTGATATCACGAGGCGGAGCCGAGTGGTATCCAGAACCAAACGCCAGGAGTGGCATACGGGAGCCAAGATTAAAACGAATCAGGTTTTGATTTTATCCTACCCCTCTCTACAATATTTTAATATCAAAATCATGAATGAAAATCATCAAAATTCCGTATGCCCCTAGTAGCATACAAACATCCGTATGCCCGTCAGCGTGGCATACGGAATCTCAATGTTAAGCCTATGGGATTTTATATTAGGGGTAGGATAAAAATCCAGAACCGCACTCGAATCGTAAAATAGACAATACTCCACTCGTTTCGCTGGGCCATAATCGTCACTCGGCTTTGCCTCGATGACGATTGCGGCCCAGCAAAACTCGTGGAGTATTGTGTATTTATACGATTCTCGAGGCAGTTCTATATAAGTACCTCACTAGGCCTGGTAATGAAAACCAGTTGCCATGATAGAAGCTGATACCGTGGCCGCTTTATTGACTCCATGTTCAAGTATTGTCAAATTCTATTGAAGTTGTAAACTACCTCAATCAATAAAGAAATCTATCAAGAAAAAAAATTCACCATTTGCCCTTGATATTATGAAAAGCAAGCAAATGGCACCTTGCGCTGAGATTTCTGTACCAATGGAGAATTGATTTAAGCGGAATTCATGCGATGGATTCATGTACCTCAAAGGGTGTTTGTCTGAGACAAATCCCGCTGAGATTCATGTACCTCACAGGGTGTTTGTCTGAGACAAATCCTGCTGAGATTCTGCACTCGAATACAATATCTTCGTCTGAATTGTTAGGTTCCATTTCCTTGAGACATGTTATTTTCCCTGCAGTTGTCAGTGACAATCACACCTAGGCAGGTACAGGTTTAAAATTTATAGGGGGATTTTGTTTTTTATTTGAGACAAATGGACCCACTGCTGGGTCGCTGACTAAGTACCTAACCTAGCCAATAGGATGCCAGCAAACAGGATCACATGTTTTTTCACACCCTCAAGAGTACTCGAGTCCCAGGGTGATTATTCACTAGAACTACGTCTGAGACTGTGTACCAAGTGTGTCCCTTCATGTGAATCTTATTCACCATTTTTCCTTGAAACTGGCCAAAGATTTTGCCATGAGATTTTTGTACCAGAAGAGAATCGTCTGAGACTAGTGGCAAGGTGCAAAGTACACCTATCTCAGGTACATCATTCCCTTCATGTGAATCCTGATTTAAGCACAAAAGAAAAGGCAATTGCGCTGAGATTTCTGTACCACAGGAGAATTGTCTGAGACTGTGGAAAAGGTGTCAAGTACACCCGTCTTAGGTACATCAGTCTCTAGTGTGAATCCCGCTTAAATGTGTGAAGCACACCCGTCTCATGTACATCAGTCTCTACATGTGAATCCTACTTAAAGGTGTGAAGCACACCCGTCTCATGTACATCAGTCTCTATGTGTGAATTCCACTTATCTCATGTACATCAGTCTATACGTATGAATCCTGCTTTAGTCTAGGGGAAAGGTGGGAAGCACACCTGTCTCAGGTACACCAGTCTCTACGTGTGAAGCCCGCTTAAAGGTGTGAATTACACCCATCTCAGGTACATAAGTCTCTACATGTGAATCCTACTTAAAGGTGTGAATTACACCCGTCTCATGTACATTAGTCTCTAGTGTGAATCCCGCTTAAAGGTGTGAAGTACACCCATCTCAGGTACATCAGTCTCTAGTGTGAATCCTGCTTAAAGGTGTGAAGCACACCCGTCTCATGTACATCAGTCTCTATATGTGAATCCTACTTAAAGGTGGGAAGTACACCCATCTCAGGTACATTAGTCTCTACGAGT
Source organism: Alentia gelatinosa (assembly GCA_950022655.1). NCBI lineage: Eukaryota > Metazoa > Annelida > Polychaeta > Phyllodocida > Polynoidae > Alentia > Alentia gelatinosa. The sequence continues at coordinate 11,796,801 of OX465585.1, forward strand.
GAATCCTGCTTAAAGGTGTGAAGTACACCCGTCTCATGTATATCAGTCTCTAGTGTGAATCCCGCTTAAAAGTGTGAAGCACACCTGTCTCATGTACATGAGTCTCTACATATGAATCCCGCTTAAAGGTGTGAAGTACACCCATCTCAGGTACATTAGTCTCTACGTGTGAATCCCGCTTATAGGTGTGAAGCACACCTGTCTCAGGTACATCAGTCTCTACATGTGAATCCCGCTTAAAGGTGTGAAGTACACCCGTCTCATGTATATCAGTCTCTAGTGTGAATCCCGCTTAATGTGACCTGACTCAGCTAAAAGTGCACTTAGAGCGATGATGTAGTGTGATTAGTTTCCATGCTTAATGGACCTGAGTATTTACTACACATAACTTCCCATCTACCTATCGTGCTGTTAATGGACAAACCAACAAATACATTAAACACATGGAGGTTGGTAGTATTCCGCTGGGTACGACTAACGTAGCCAATATTTGGTAATAACATATTCACGGTTTCAGGCTAAACGCTTCACACCTTAAATGTGTAGAATTCTTTGAATACTTTAAATTACCGTTTGTTTATTTGTTTGGGTAGTTTAACGTCCAATTTGTTCAGTTAGATTTACCTTGGTTTAATATAGTAAAATTTGCAGGGAATGCTGGTCGGTTGATCCAGGCATCTTACTATTTTCAATTATATCTCATTGAAACTTTTACATTCCTTGAGGAAGTCAAGAATTTCTCGCTTGCCAGTGTTATGGAAAACACTATGCATTGCTATTACAATCTTTAGGAATTCCTTCCTTTGAATTCCTGTCGAAATTATTATCAGTGTTATCAAATATGCAGTGATACGAAGATCTTGGTGAGGAATAACACATAATTAAAACTGAAATCCTTCTGATGAAGGAGAGATACACAATTGTAAGAATTACAATCACAAACTTGGACGATGGCGATAAGGATACAGACATCATAGAAAGTATTTATATAGAACGTCCTGACCATGCGGTACAAGTCACAGAACGAGATGGTAATTTACGGTTTGTACGGAACGAGGCATTTATGCTGAGTTCCGTACAGACTGTAAATTATCATCGAGTTCTGTGACTTGTACAAACATGGTTGGACGTTATATATTTACTATATACCAAAATTCTTTTTAAAAATCATTAATTTAATTTTTAACAACCGATATGTTAATAAATGTGTTTGGCAAGGTGGTCCGTATTTTAGTGTACGAACCAGTGGTCCGTACAGTATTTTTACATTATATCTCAAAACGGTACGTATTTACAGTAAATACGGCATGGGTATATAGTAAGTATCTCAATTAAATTACTTGGTTTGAACCTCACCAAAAGATCATCTGATTGGGGTAGTTACGATGGAAGTCATTCATTTATCCCACCCCTGGTATTTTTGTCCATTTTCCGCAGACTGACTATTCTCCACCGATCTGCAGTCAGGAACCACCGATGCCAGATCGGTGAATGGAAACAGACATGCAGAGAAGTCTTCACCAATTAATTGTGCATAGATTCTGCAATAAGACTACCATCAACTGACTTGGTCAATGACCGACAGAATCAATAGGGTCTGAAATCATTGGTGATGGTCATTGTGTTCGGAGGACAGTTCTGCCAGTATGGACCTGTCAAATGCAGCAGCAACAAGGCATACAGTCCCCTCAACAATCTTTAGATCTCACACAGCACCCTCACCGATATTTAGATACCGAGGTGCGATTGGTGGCCACCACCAACTGACTTTTAAGATATTTCAATTAATAAGTGCCGTTTTTGTTAGCCAGTAGAGAATGGCTTATCGCCTTGACATTGGGAACATATTCTCCATGCACCTACGAGTATTGCAGTCTGTTCTCCCTTGTCTATATCCTGTGGATCTCCATTACTTATTGGTTTCTTCTTTACTTTCTCTTAAACTCCTGCTGGTATGATATAATTTTTATGCATAACAGATCATGCATCAACATAGGTCTGAGTGAATTGTTTCTTAAATAATTCCTCTCCGAAGCAATCTGGCTGAAGAATAAATACGGAAGTTGCATGAACTCAAAGTCTCCTTGTTTTATACCACCCCATGTGTGAAATCGAGAAGTGTCCAATATCCTTTAATTAATGTTAGCAAATATGAAAACCGCCCATGCTTTTACTCATAAAAACAGTAGTCCAACGAAAATCTACCGGTGCTGTCTCCAAACAAAACGATGCCTTGCTATTATTAGTCGCAGATAATTGTGGTCTTGCTATAATTACCTTTTCTGCGTTGAAATAGAGATTTGTCAACAGTATTAGGTGGACGGTGGGCGGCAGGCCTGCCTGTGAGAATACCAGCTGTGTGTGCACTGACTGCAACCCGATACACCTTAACTTCGCAATGCTAAAGGATCATTTTCTGACCCAACAACGGCAGTAACATCACTTAATTAAGCCGATTTTCTTTGTTGTCTCTGCTGCTAAATTTAATTTGGTTTACGCATCTTATAAATATATGAACTATTGTAGTTCTAATCCTTTCCTGAGTCAGGAATGGATGGATGGGGGAATCTTTAACACGTTATATGGGGGGGATAATGAATTATTGGTTTTAGTTTTTGTTCATCGGTGATTTGATAAAGATTTGATTTGGATAATAACTTTTTTGGTTCGTCGAGAGCGAGACTATGTCCCATTCCAGTTGTGGGAAAAAAGTTGGTAGAATGGTCGTGTCAGTGGTATATGCTGGAGGGAAATATCTGCCGCGTCTACACATATATGTGATTTAAATAACAGTTTCAGACATATATTAGATATTCAAATGTCAATAGGGATAAAGCTCTCATGGTTTCCTGATTAGTATAGGATTTCTATGATTATTATCATACACGTTTTTATTGTCATCATAGACGTGAAAGGTATGAGAAGTTGGGGCCCGTTGAATAATCTAGGCATGTACAGGAATAGCCTTTTCTGTACCTCGTACAAGAGTTATCGTTAAATGATGTTTAAGTTTGTTTGCTAAGGCCTGGCGTCCACCTGCTTTGATAGAAATTTAGACCTACCGATATGGCACTGATCCAAAAAGCAATTATCGGAGACATATCGGGAAGGTTCAAAATCGTAGACAAATGTCTAGACATGCCAATCCACCACGCATTGTATGGATTTTTTTTATCTGTGTCTAATCGCAGAAACGTAGTCAACTGCCCCGATATTAGGTGACCCTGCGACGCGATTTTGATTTTTTATCGGGAGGTGCATCGTAGACCATATCGGAGCCATATCATAGTAGGTGGACGCCGGGACTAAGACAGTATTAGCCGTCTATAAGGCCATCCATAAGTGTCCAATAAAGTTGACCCACATTGTCCCTGGGTCTCTATGTCATACAGATAAGGGTCTACATGTGAGATCCTAGATTATTAAACGGGCCCCTGGGTACTTACCTCGCCCAGTCCGTAGTTTGCATTAATTGACATGAATCCTGGATTTCCGGTCAGAGGGTCCCTTGTGAAAAGAACACCTGCAACAAATCATATGGAAGAATATCAAGAGACGACAAAATATAGGCAGTGTTTACCGACATCATGATGGAAATCTGATGTACAAATCACCTGCAATTCTTAGATGTATTTAATGGCTTATATAGGAATTAACCCAAAATGAGTAAATTTAATGAGTCAATGGGTACCTCAGTACAACAATCAGTGAGAGATTAACCATCATAATGACTATATGGTAGCCCTGGCACACACAGACTGAGGCCCGCCTGTTTAGCCCCTGGAGGCTAAGATTAAGTGCTTGTTGCTTTATCGGTGGCCCCAACTCACTCATGATATCGACAGTCAGTCATCCAATGTTATTATAAATGATTAACTCCTACTAATGACCACCACCCCCTCTCATAAGTCCCGCTTTGATGGGTACCGTCCTGATGGGTACTCAACTGAGACATGTTATAGGCATATCGGACAATTTGGCTTGAAAATTGAAACCCACGTCAATTTCATGAAAATTTAATGTGATGATCTCCAAGTGTTGTGGAACACATATCTAACAAAACGAAATCGTGGGGTACTTAGTTTATATCAGGTACCTTCAGCATCTTGCATAATTTTTTCAAGCACTGTCAACGTTGGATTGATCACCTGTAGCCACTAGGATATGCGATTGTACACGGATGCATAGCTCCCTTATAACTTACTGATGGATTGTACTGTATCGCAAATCAATTCGGTTCAATAAATAGAGCAAAGCTCGTGATATAAAAAAAACAAAAACGAAATCGCACAGTGTGTCTTCGACTTTACTTCAAATTCTTTTTACAGATATACACTAGAATATGACAAGCATGAAAATAACTGTGTTTAGCCTGATGTTAGCAAATGTGAACAAAGCACAATCCTACATTTGTTTTCACCTACTCAAATAAATAGGAATCGATATATCTCAATAAGGAAACAGAAATTCAAAAAAGGTTTTAAAACTTGAGCTTGTATAACGTAGATAGACTGGCTTTGAATAAAAAGAAATGTATAAAAACTTGTTGGCGATAATGCGTGCAGGAGATTGTTACACTCTCCCCCCACATTCCAGCGGTCATTTGACTCACTCTCCAACCACTTTCCAACAGACTCACAGACTAAAAACCATTCCACCCTCCCACCCTCTGAAAAAACAACTTTCTAAACACCCCTCTCCTCCCCGTATTCTCATTCGTAGGGCATCAATGCTCCGTATTCCACAGACACCGACTACTCATATTCTTCAGTGATTCATTTCTCAATTTTTTGATAAAGCAAAATATTTTCTACACCCTCTCTCTGTGTTAGTCACTATAGGTTGAGAACTAAAATGTATTGAAAAAAAAAAATTAATTTCTTTTTTTAATTATTATTTTTTAAATGTATGGATTGGATGGAAAATAAAGACAAAGTAATGAAAAGGAATAATGAGTAAAGGCTATCACTTGCAGAATAAGCATGCAATTATAAAGGAATAACGATTAAGAAGTTTGAGTTACGCACAGTCTATGGATAGATTTTTGTAACCCACTTGCACCCAATCATCTTGCCATGAGTCTAGGATCCAATCGTATCAAGCACCAGTGGTTCAATGTTGTATTTTGGTCTCAAGTGATTAGTCATGGTCAGCTAGGTATGTCTCTAAAACCCTGAGACACTGGCACTCTGCTCCTGGGCAATATCATCGTGAATAGCAGGCAGATAGTGGAGGGAAAATGTTTTTGCAGTATGCTAAAAGTCTATATGTGAGTGCTCTAACCTTTAGGCAATATATATACGTGTACAAGTACGCTCTAATAATATGCACCGACTACATTGTGGGCTAATTGAAGAGTTGGACTTTAATGCAAAACTAAGCACGGTAGTTAGGGACTCACTAATCGTCGTCAGGGACTGATCCAACCCTTTCCGGTCACGTGACCCTCACGTGGTCACCCCACGCCACCCCGCCGACGTTTGATAGCTCCTGAACTATCATCTTATCTCGAATCAATGAATCTGAACTGATCTGGTATCTCCAATATACTCAATAAATGCTTTGTGTTAGTCATTATGTTGAACTTCTATGCACCGACTATATTATGTTGAACATCTATGCACCGACTACATTATGTTGAACATCTATGCACCGACTACATTATGTTGAACTTCTATGCACCGACTACATTATGTTGAACATCTATGCACTGATTACATTATGTTGAACATCTATGCACCGACTACATTATGTTGAGCTTCTATGCACCGACTACATTATGTTGAACTTCTATGCACCGACTACATTATGTTGAACTTCTATGCACCGACTACATTATGTTGAACATCTATGCACCGACTACATTATGTTGAGCTTCTATGCACCGACTACATTATGTTGAACATCTATGCACCGACTACATTATGTCGAACATCTATGCACCGACTACATTATGTCGAACATCTATGCACCGACTACATTATGTTGAACATCTATGCACCGACTACATTATGTTGAACATCTATGCACCGACTACATTATGTTGAACATCTATGCACCGACTACATTATGTTGAACTTCTATGCACTGACTACATTATGTCGAACATCTATGCACCGACTACATTATGTCGAACTTCTATGCACCGACTACATTATGTCGAACATCTATGCACCGACTACATTGTGTCGAACATCTATGCACTGACTACATTATGTCGAACATCTATGCACCGACTACATTATGTCGAACTTCTATGCACCGACTACATTATGTCGAACATCTATGTACCGACTACATTGTGTCGAACATCTATGCACTGCTTACATTATGTTGAACATCTATGCACCGACTACATTATGTTGAACTTCTATGCACCGACTACATTATGTTGAACTTCTATGCACCGACTACATTATGTTGAACAGCTATCCACCGACTACATTGTGTCGAACTTCTATGCGCCGACTACATTATGTTGAACATCTATGCACCGGCTACATTATGTTGAACTTCTATGCATCGACTACATTGTGTCGAACTTCTATGCACCGACTACATTATGTTGAACATCTATCCACTGGCTACATTATGTTGAACATCTATGCTTACCTGAGACTTGGGATTGAACCATCTGCTGAATTACGACACCCATCGACGACCTGATAGCCTGGCCATGCTGTCTGGTGTTGTAAAGAGAACATATGTTTTAAAGACATTTATTTAACCTGGTAAATGCACAGTCCTGCTGGACTGTTCTCAACGCATTACCAGCTCCATTTCTGCACTTACGATTCCTTACGTTGATACTACAGCAACGTATGTACAGAAAAAAATTAACAGTGAGAGAAAATTTGCGCTATTCCAGGTTATACAAAAATGTGACTTACAGGTACATTGGGTGTAAGTCAGTTCAGACCAATGCACAATAGTGGATGCAAAACATAGAGAACAAACAATGATATGCAGTTACAGCGGTTAAGCAGCAGACTTTCCTATTTTTTTTTATTTATTACAAAACTCAGTTCTTTCTGAGGAAAAATCTTCCACTGGTTCGATTACATCACTTTTTAGGTTTACACCACTTTTATATTCTTCAATATATAAAAGAAATAAACAGAAAACAAAAGTAGTATGAGAATGAGTTGATAGAATATGAAATGAATTAATAAAGCAGGTACTTAGATTTCACTAGTTTGCCATAGTTAATTTTTCTTTAGGTGTGTTGTGTAACAGCACTTAAGTCATTCCAAAGTTCCAAGTGTTGCTTGCACTGTTGGTGCCGCTGTTGATGTCTGTCTAGGCGCAATGTCACGAGACTACTGAAACAGGTCCCTGATTATCAGGATCTTTTGAACATAATAGATAATAATTGAACATTTCGTCTTGAGTCTAAAAAATCTACTCGATATCTATTGTGTAAATCCATTTGCCTTGAGTAATGTACAATTTTTAACCCTCTATTTTGTAAAATCTGTAAGGAATCTTGACCCGCTTGGGAAGCACTACCCAAAACAAATGAACAGTACTCCATTAACGGCCGTATAACAACAAGGTATATTTTCAGAGCTATATCTCTATTAATATCTTATCTATGATATTCATGGAATGCAGTTTTAGTGAACACAGCTTCTAGATGATAATTAATTATCGTCCTTAATCTTTGCTTGTTTTGGCATGAAGTGTAAAATGAGATGTAAATTCTAAGAATGAGCGCAAAATGAATGATAAATCACTCAATCATTCTCATTACACTAAATCGATGTATACTTGACTAAATAGCAGGACTCTCGATATTTGAGTCTTTTCAGAAAAACAGAATTATGTGACGTTTCCCCCTGCTAACGAATAAGCCACCGATTATATGCAATCTGTACAAAAGTCGGTCGATGGTTCTGCTTAAGGTGTTATCGGTGTGCACAATCGGTCAGAATAAACGCCATCATGGTAGTAGCCGAACGATTTCCAACACGCAAACTCATTCAGCCACCGATTAATTCAACTTGGAAACATTCTGTTTGTGGTCCAAAATGTCGATCAGTGATCCAATGTTAGGTAATATTGAGGGAATGAAATCGCTGAAATTTTGTTGTTTCCACCTGATGATTATTGAAACCAACAAATGATGGAAGAAAATGTAGGACAAAATTTGCGGAAATCACAAAGCATAAATGGAGACATTTACTATGTCAACGGTTGAAAGTTGGCTCAATTGTTGTTTAACTGTGTTTTCTGAATCTGTTGTTGAGCCTAGCTCACCCTGATACTGTACATATGTTTATAAATCACCACTGCCTAGCACCATGTAAGGCCCGGCGTCCACCTACTACGATATGGCCCCGATATGGTCTACGATGCACCTCCCGATAAAAAATCAAAATCGCGTCGGAAGGTCACCTCATATTTGGGCAGTTGACCGCGTTTCTGCGATTAGGCACCGAAATAAAAACCCTTACAATGAGTGCTGGATTGGCATGTCTAGACATATATCTACGATTTTCCCGATATGTCTCCGATTTTCGCTTTTTGTATCGGTGCCATATCGGTAGGTCTAAATTTCTATCGTAGTACGTGGACGCCAGGCCTAAGTTCATAAGCTGGACAAGGGTGATTCAGGGATCTATCGCGACTGGAGTCGGTAGAGGATAGGAGCGCCTGCTCCAAACCGTAAGCTCCAGCATAGATAAAAATCCTAAAAAAATATATATAAAAAAACATACAGAGGCTTTGATATCTTAAGAGAGAGGCATACAGTGGTGTGACAATAGTACCATGCATTCAATGCACAAGGAGTGGGTAAGTTTGTTAGCATTAGAATAAATCAAAGTTATCATTCTAACGTCCTTTGGATGGTTACAGCTTTGTTAGGTATCATTTTACAGGAGCCCGAACACTATCAAACCTCTGACATGTGCAGATTTTTCATCGATCGTATTCCTGAAGATGTCGATGATTTCCATGAATATTCTAGGAGAGGCCCAGCGTATTTCTAAGGTAATTAACACTAATCTATTTCCGTTTACAAAATAAATCAACTAATGGAGGATTTAGACGTTAAAACACGCATTACAGTAGAACCCCGCGTGAGCGGAGACCCTCCGTTCTGGGGAAAAGTGTACGCTTACGCGGGGTGACCGCTTACATGGGGTTAGAATAAACATCTAATATAGGGAACTGTTCCGAGCAAAGGTGTCCGTTAACGCGGGGTGGCCACTTACGCGGGGTGTCAGTTAGGCGGGGTTCTACTGTAAAAATAACACATACATATTTACCTTCGATATTCAACAGCTTGAAAGGCGAAATGTGAGGCCCAGCACTTTGCCACAGCTTGCATTACCTAGATAAATAAAAGTCAATATGCAATACATATATTCTTGATAATGCCTGTTACTAATCTTTGATATAAGTCTGGGTCTCTATGCTCGTTATAACGCAGTCGTAGTTGTAATCTATAAAAATACCGGAATGAAAATGTAGATCAACTGGGGTTTGTCAAATAAATCTAACATTTACTCTCAGCCGAATGGGTGGCATAGATAGGATAGACCAATAAAAGCGTGGACACGAACACGTAAAGCAATAACCATTCGGAAATTACCATTCACCCTCCATACTCACACTATTAACTAGTACCTGATATTTTCCTCACCCTTGGTATTTTTGCCCCATAAGCTTGACATTGAAACCTGTTCTCCATGCCCCTACGGGTATTGCAGTCCGTTCTCCATGGACAATATCGTGTGCATCGTCCTTTTTTTAGTGTGTATAGGGGTTAGATAAATACAGAAAGCAACTCATTTTGGTCAATGTTGTTGTTCTCCACGGGTTTGATGCAGAGTGAATATCTCATAACGTTCAAACGAGTTGGAGACAACCTTGATCAAAACCTGTTGGTTTCTTCTATAACATATTGTAGAATTCTCTCCCGGAAATTCTGCTAATAAGGTGTTAACAGGAAGGAGTGATACCTGCCCTTTTGAAATATAAGATGATTGGTAATGACTTACAGAATCCTGACCTTTGACCCCCAGAATGGTGTCCATTTGTCCAGCTCCCGACATTTCAGCACCGTCCTCACCTGCCAATGAGAGTAATGAATTCCATGTCAACTCTTATCATTCCCATCGTAGAGAATGACAACTTAGACCAAATCTTGTTGGTTTGTTCTCTAATCTTCTCCTTAAAAAAAACTTTTTTTTTCAGAAATCAGAGCCCTGATTTTATCCAATTTAGTTTTTCTTCTTTAGTCTTCATCAGGGCACTTAACATGGATCTCATGGTCAGTAATGACTTCCATGTCGACTCTCATGATTCCCATATTTAAGGATATTACCCTTTATTCATTATTTCTTTAAATTGTTGTGAAATATACATATATACATGGTTGAGGATTATCATGGAAGTACATCGTTTATACACTGCAATTCACTCTTGGACACTGCAACGAAAGCCTGCCGGAAGGCAGATTACATGTGGAACTGATTCTTCTGAATGAATATGTAGTGGCTGCGTGTCGGGGACAGCCGAAGCTTACCCCGAGCACCACCACAGCTTTGGTCCAAATGCCATTCCAGTGCTGGTCCCACCCTCAAACCCGCAGCTGTGTTTTACTACAGCCACCCAGCACCGCCATTGCTCTGCCTTGGATGAGGTAGGGGTGACTAGTCCCTGCTGATACTGAAATCCTGGAATCTATCCAAAGGGGTTCTTCTTCTGTCCCCTTGGGTGCCCTCCATACCCCTGGAATCCGTCAAGAACTCCGGGATTTATCTGAAGGGTTTAACCCCTTCTTCCATCCCCCGAGACTCCTTCCGTCCTCCAGGAATCTATCCGGTACCTCCTTCCATCATCCGGGACTATCTGAACCCAGCGTATAGGGAACGCGAAGGCCCACCCTGGGAGGGAGCAGAGACAGAGCCCTGGTGAGGGACTACAGGTAGTCCCTCCACCCAAATGTGTCCAGCTGAGCTTCAGCAGGCTTTATATACATCTGTAAAACCTCACTGGGCATGTGCAGACTTCTGCTGGGTCCCCAGCAGTAGTCCCATGTAAGTCTGGTACCCAGCTGACCAGTGGTTTTGCTGGGGACCTTCATTACCCATGCAGAACCAGTACATATTTTAGGTACCAGCCAGGTGGCCAGATACCCATTTAGACTGCTTCCAACACCTGTGTCAGAAATAGCAAGCGGCTTGGGGCCTTACAGGTGGCTGGCAGCAGGCTCACAGACCCACCAGTCAGCTACCGGCACACCAGAGGAGGTGTGAAGTGCAGCGCCCCCTATAGGGACCCAACTCATATATGCGATCGCGGCAGGGTTCAAGGCACCACTTTCAAACCTGCCAGCAGAGGGGAAGGAGATCTCGAGAATGGACTGTGTGAGGCTTGTAAGCCATAGCCTATGAGAAAGAATGTTGTATTAAACAACACCAAACAGCCATAAAACGTGGAGCTCTATTGAGGTCTATTGTGGTTTGGAGTACATTAGATGTCACTCTATCAATATCTGAAAAGATTTTTGATAGAGCTCTAACAGTTTGTATGTAGTAGCTGTTACTAGTTCTATTTTAGTATAGGAATCTCCATTCAGCTGTCATTTGAGACCATGCCAAAACGATAGGGGGTGCTACGCTTCACACCTCCTCTGGGCACACTCAACCGCAGCTAGACTTGGAGAGGCGTAGTAGACGTGCTTGTGACCAAGTAGACTAGCCACTAGACCCCTACACATAAATAAAAAAAGGGGGGAAATTGGAAATTGTTTGAAGACCATACCTGCCGCAGATGAGCGAACAGCAAACGTGACTCCCGCTGAGGTGTATGCCTTGAGTTGCTCAGCGATGGCTTCCTGGACCTGCTCACAGGGTCCGACACTCAGGAATCTCTGCACCACCGACTCACACTCCGACTGAAGGTCTCCCTTCTTCCTGCCACTGTGCAGTGAATCAGAGTTATAAATCATGGGTAATTCATATGAAAATGCATTCAAGAGGAGCAAACATGTATGTGAATCTCAATAGTCTATGCGGGATTTTTTCCCCTTTTTTTGTTAAATTTTCTTTTATTGATTCTTTTGTAGTTACAAATCTATACATGAGATTACAAAATCCTTTGATAAGTTTGTATATATTTTCAAATAAGGTTTGACTTATTACTTTCATACATGTTTATAGATACCTTTGTAGATATTTTCAAATAAGGTTTGACTCCTTCCTTTCATAAAAGTTTGTAAAACATTTTCAATAAATGTGTGTCTAGTGTCATATTATTTCACAGGTCAATAAAGGAGGCATCTGGCTTTAATCCTATACTGGATTGGTTGTCACGCCAGAGCATTGGTGCTTCTTGGAAGTTAATGTTGTCAATTGAATGATGCAGGTGAATTAAAGGTATATATTCTCATATATTGCAAGAAGTATTGACTTCGTGGTTTTTTTCTTTTTTTTTTATAAGCAGTCTATAGAGTCCAATATTACATTGAGATATCACCAGTTGGATTTACAAAAGTGCATAGAACTTACAAATGTATAATGGTTAAGGATTATCGTTAAGGTACATCGTTTGTTCACTGCAATTCACTCTTGGGCTTTTTAATATTTTCATGCAAAAGCTTCAGAGAGAAATAAATACCTTGAAATAGCTTCCAGACTGGATATGGACCGAAGTAGATCTGGGTGTCTCTGTATATAAGAAAAAACACACCTCACCATCTTCATATTGCCACCCTTTTCAACATCCCTACCACAAATTCATTCAACCTACTTCTACCGATGGGAAATTCTAATATTGCTTACTTTCTTTAAATAGAACGGAAAGTGCCACTGCCTACATCTGTGCCTGGCGCTTTCCCCCTCCCTATTTGGGTTTCTGCGTTGCCTCTAACTGAGATGCCAATTGGCCTTGTCGTGTTTTCCATGTAACACTAATAATGAGTAAAAATTAGTCCAATTATGACAATAACAGCTGACGTGCGCTCGTGTTTGTGTGGTAGTAATAAACTGTTATGATTTAAACATTAAGCATATACAAGAATCTAACAAGAATATATCTAAATTAAATATCCCACACAAGTATGTGGCATATTTGCTGACACATTTATATATATATATATATATATATATATATAATGCATTTGAGACTTATGAAAGTTCACAGTCAGAGCTCGATCCTATCTCGTTTGAATCACTCCGAAATTCTTGCGGCTTTGCCTTGTTGATTATTACACGATTCAATATCGATGGGATAGGAGCTCTGGCTCTAAACCTTCATAGGTTTCCTCTATAATACTGAATTAGAGACTTATTACAAAATTTGTTAGAAAACTTACCCGTAGCTGTTCTTCAAAGGCAGCAATTGTCAAACAGAATCCTGGAGGCACAACGAAATCCTGTAGCAAGTCAAATAAGAAACTTGAAATCATATACTTTATGACTAATATTTGCAAAAATACCCTTACTTCATAAAGATTTATTGGGATACATACACGTTTTAAAGTAATAAGCCTGTACCCCTGTAAGCCTACACCGATCTACCTTCCTGCTTGACAGTGTATTAATCTGAAACTACATTAGTCTGTAATTTATCCTACCCCTAATATAAAATCCCATAGGCTTAACATTGACTTTCCGTATGCGCCCGTATGTCGCATACGGATAAAAAGTCACTCCTAGGAGCGTACAAAAAATGGACCAATCAGAGATCACCTGCTGAAAGTATTTCCAAGCGCCTTCAGAGCAGCAAGGAGAGCTATATGGAGGACTTCAGAAAGTTTTTATCGTGTTTTTTGTTATTATCCTCACATAAAAATATCGTTCACAGGGGGAAGGATAAAATCAAAACCTTATTCGTTTTAATCTGGGCTCCCGTATGCGACTCCTGGAGTTTTGGCTCTGGATATCACTCCACCAAACTCCAGTCGTTGCATACGGGAGCCCAGATTAAAACTCCTCCGGTTTTACAATATCAGCATCCATGATTTATAACGTCCCCATTGAGAATGTATAGGGACTCACCACTACCAATTATTAAAATAGAGTCAGGTACCATGACCATGGTATACGGACTCAAATCCGTGGTATACGGCCTCAAACCCATTGTATACATAGACAATAATTGATGGTTTTGTGGGCAGGCGGCCGTAAACCACGGTTGACGTGCAGTAATACACGAGCACTAGAACCAGTATCGAGAAGAGGAGGGATGAGTTAAGTGCACACTGCAGCGCTCAAGCAACATATGGAAAACTCGTCGCTGCAATGATAGGCTTCTGGGAAAGAACTACTTTTTGCCGGAGAATTGATGTCAATTCAAACTCCAACTGGTTCGACAAATCTAAAAGTGTGACAACACTGGAACTATCAGTCATAAGCAAAATTACACTGTATCACATCTTTCTGAGTGGCATAGCATCGTTTTATATTCAGTAGGAACAAGAAGTTAGAGATGTTGTCACTCAGGTCAGAAGATGACAGTTAAATGTTTACTTCAAATCCTAAAACTCTTATGAACTAATTATATCATTTTCAATGTCATCAAAAGGTTGCCACTAGAGTAATCTAAATAAAGTTATCAATGTTATTTACAAATCTAGTGGGAAAAACTACTAAACACACTACACAGCTAGGAACTACATTCTCTTGAGTAGTACTACATCCCCCGTAAAAAGGCGCGGAGGGAACATTTTAAAATCCTAAGATACTAAAGAGTCAATCATTGCAGAGACAGGTTTTGCTTTGTGATAAACTGGAGCGGTGCTGTGTGGGTAAGTTGAGGGTATACAGGGATCGGGGCTAGTCTACTGCGACCTTAGTAGGGGGTAATATTTCATTGATGTTTGACCATAGGTATAGGGGACATAGATTGGCCACCACCTCTGTCTACACTATGTTCCAACTTAGAGGTTGGTGACGCTAAACCCTGGTCGTGTCCACGGATTCTCACTCTCAGACCAAGTAGCTTTCTTTATTTTTGGATTTTTAGAGCTAAGATCCTCATTATGAAATATTCATAGCTGACAAAATTGATAATAAAGTCTACCTTTATGTTTATTTGATTAAAATTACACACAAAGGGAAATATAAACATGGAAAAATGGTTTCAAGAGTGAGAATTGAATACATTCCCCAATCATAGGTCCAGGTCACATAAAGGATCTGCTGGGAGAGTAAGAGACACATACAGGCGGTGGATCAAGGCAGTTGGACCACAGAGTAAAAATAGATACAGAGTAAAAATAGATACACAGAGTAAAAATAGGTACCAACCCCTAACTCATACCCGCTAACACGCCATGTCAAGGCCCCTGTCAATTTAACGTGACCAGAGCTAACGTAGTGTAGCTCGGGTGGCCAGTGTATAGGGGACAGAGCCATTGTTAGTTCATGAAGCAGTCAATAGGTGGTCGGGGACAAACCTGTATTCTGGCTCTTTGTTCTTACTAAATTCAGCTGCCTTTCAATGTTTTACCAGGGTTCCTTTGACTCTCTACACCGATTCCAGAGCAGGAAGATATAATGCTAAAACCCAGGACATGATGTTTTTCACATGGGACATATGTGAGCAAGGCAAGAAAAGTGACATTTCCCAATTATCACTCACTTCTTTTTCACCTCCATTAGTGAAGAATAGCTACTTTTTCACCTCCTTTAGTGAAGGACACATACTCGGGGGGCGTCATTGCCAATGGGCCAATCTTGGATATTTGATAATTGCTATTAATGATAATCCCATTTAAAAAAAACAGGTATCTGGATAGAAAAAGCCAGGGGCGTACCCAGGACTTTGGTTCGGGGGGGGGCACACCTCTGAAGATTGACAAGGGCCCAGCTAAGAAGACCCTCCTGTGGGGTACCGGGGCAAAGCTGGACGTACTTGGATTTATTGGATTATATACACAATAATGACTGGTCTTGTGTACGAGTGGCCGTAATCTCCTAGTAGTTTACGCGTAGTAATATCCGAGCGAATAGCGAGGATATTACGTCGTCAACTACGAGGAGATTACGGTCACTCGTATACAAAACCAGTTGTTATTGTATTTACTAACCACCTACAAGATTAATAACAAGTCTATTGCAATTAAAAGGTTTCTGTAAGCCATTTAGTTCCAGACACCACAGCATTGACAAGTGTGGCAGTAATTCGGTTTAGACTTACACCAATAATATAGTTCGCCATTAACCTGTGATTTTAGCATGCGAAGTATGTTATGACAGTGATATCTGATGGTAAATGAGATTATAAATTATTGATTCTAAATAATTAGCATTGAATAAACATTCAAGAAAGTTATTTCGAAGTACATGATGATTCAACCTCATTATGAACAGGACTATTTTTCCGGAATCTCCTGCAGGAGATTCTGACATGCCAGAATCTCCGGATAGCCGATTCCAGGCACTCTATACATTTCCTATGGAGACTCCATATTAGGTGGGTAATAAATAAGGTGTATCTGGGGGAATGTGGCAAGTGATCCAGGTCCTCCGGGGGGCTCCATGGGGCTCCATGGGGCAAAGTCCCAAGAAGAACTTAAATTTCATGGATTATACAACCTGTACTGAGGATTTTTTTTAAAGGACAGGGGTGACACATCTTCGGCTATCTGGCATTATTACCAGGGGTCCAGCTGCAAAACCCCCTCTGGGTGTCCAGGGGGCAAAGCCCTTGAAAACATTCAGATTTGATCAATTATAAACACTGTCCCCAGGATTTTCTTTGAATTGGGGAGGGGCTGTACACATCTTAGGTTATCTGTGAATATTACCAGGGTCTAGCAGAAAAGCCCCTTCTGGGGGTTCAGGGGGGCAAAGCCTTTGAAAGAACTTGGATTGTATGCAATCTGTATCCAGGTGTGGTTCAGGATCACTTTGGGAATATAGCCAAAGATTTAGGAAAGCTCATAATGGGCCCCAGGGGGCAAAGCCCCCGGAAACATTTGGATTTCATAGATTACACAAACTGTCCTCAGGTTTTTGTCTCAGGGAGGGGGAGACTGGGACCTGAGACCAGGTACCAGGGGTCTAGCAGTAAAGCTCTCATGGGGGTCAAGGGGGTGAAGCCCACTAGGAATACTTGGATTCTATACTTATAAAAGCTATACCCCGGTTTATTTCTTGGGGAGATTTACACACATGAGACAGCCTAGGGAGTACAGGGGGCAGAACTCCTTGAAACACTTTGGTTTCAAATTTCATTTGTACAATCTTTATCCATGACTTTGTTTCAGGAGGGGGTTACACAACTGAGACTATCTGGCAGGATTGTGAGAAGTCTAGGGGGAAGGTGCCTTCTTTGGGATCCAGGGGCCAAAGCCCCTGAAGTGCTTGGCTCTTATGGATTAGTATTTTCAGGTTACATCATTGAAATAGGAGTCGAGTGACAAAACCTCTCTGCGGGGTCAAGAGGGTGCAGCCAGGTGAGGCCTTTAATTTGTATAGATGATAGAAGCTGTTCCCATGATATTAGTTTTGGCAGGGGATTTACACACCTAGGACATCCTAGGAAGACCTGTGGTGTTCTAGATGCTAAAACGCTCCTGGGGGTCCAGGGGGTCTAGGGGGCAAAGCCAATGGAATCATTACGATTTCATGATATTAGCTCTTCTAAGGATTTTGCTTCAGGTTGGGGTGGCTACACACTTGGCAGGGGTTCCCCTGGGTGCACCTGTATGTTAAAAGTTATACAATCTATATCCAGGATTTGATTCCAAGGGGGGCACAACTGAGGCTATCTTGGAACATTACATGGGGTCCAAGAGCAGAACCCATCCTTTGGGTCAAGGAAGCAAAGTCCCTGGAAGCACTTGCATTTTACCGTACCTAGGATTTTGTTCCCCTGGGTGCACCTTTATTTTAAAAGTGATACAAGCTACATCCAGGATTTAATTCCAGGGGGGGGGGCACAACTGAGGCTATCTTGGAACATTACAGGAGGTCCAACAGCAAAGCCCATCTTTGAGGCCAAGGGGGCAAAGCCCCCAGAAGCACTTGTATTTTACTGTACCTAGGATTTTGTTTTCATGAAGTGGTTTTACACACCCTGACTACATGGGAAGTTTACCAGGGTCAAGTGGCAAAATCCATCTGGGGGTCCAGGGGGCAAAGCCTGCAGAAGCACTTGGCTTCTATAAATTATAGAAGATACCTCTTGGATTTTGTTTCAGGGACCAGGATGGTTACTGATCTAAGGCTATTTGTGAAAGTTGTAAGGGCTCTAAATGTGCCTCTTCGGGAGTTAAGGGGGCCCCCTGAAGAGCTCTTTCTTTTTTTGGGAAGTAGCTGCTCTGTTGAATGACATACATCTGGTAACAAGGGCAAGTAGAGGAACCTTTCTTTTTAGAAGAGGGGGGCACACCTGGGACTACCTATGCACCCATCAAGGGTGTACCCCCAACCTCACCCTCTAGATAGATATCAAGATCTTATGTATGTGTAAATAGCCCCTTATTGTATATCGCTGTAACTTTTTAACTTTAATAGATACAAACAAAATTCAAAAAAGGGTATGCAGAGAATTTCCAGTCGGAACGGATCATCATTGAAAAAATTTCGGCGACAAACGGGCGGTAATTTGTATCAGGCGAGCCATCCTAACGTAGTCAGTAGATGTAGGACAGCTAGGCAAGGCTACCCACCGATTAGTGAACCACCTCCTTCAGACGTCCTTTTGTCGCCGACAAGTTGTGTTTTCAAAGTTCCAAAATCGGTGGGGATCAGTTTATCAACATGTTGATAAATGTTGTCGGCGACAACGGAACGTTGGGAAAGGAGGGTTGATTGGTTGGCCGACACGGGCCGACAAAGTACCTACAGTAATCGCTTGGTGAGGCTTGTAGGGGGGTGCCACACTCAATTTCTTTGGTTTTTGCCCTCCCGCACCGATTAGTGGACCATACATCAGTTTTATCAGTCTGCTATACCTTTTCTTCACAATAAAAAGTAATATATCTATTAAGATTACAGTTTAATCTTTACATTATAGTGCTTAACCGGACTGCCCCTTAATCATACTGCCCCTCACCAAAATTGCTCCTGAATCATATTGCCCCTCCACGATACTTCCCCTCCACCATACTGCCCTTCCACCATTTTGTCCCTCCACCATACTGCACCTCTACACTATACTGCCCCTTCACCATACTGCCCTCTGCAATACTGCCTTCTACCATACTGCCCTCTACAATACTGCCCCTCTAGCATACTACTCCTCTGCTATACTGCCCCTCCACCATACTGCCCCTTCACCAGACTGCCCTTCCACCATGCTGCCCCTCTACTATACTGTCTCTCTACCATACTGCCCTTCCACCATACTGCCCCTCTACCATACTGCCCCTTTACTATACTGTCCCTCTACCATACTGCCCTTCCACCAGACTGCCCGTCTCTCCATCCTACTACCCCTTTACCATACTGTCCCCTCACCATACTACCCCTTACCCATACTGCCCCTCATCCATACTGCCCCTCAACCATACTTTCCCTCAACTGTATCGTCCGTCACCCATACTACCCCTCAACCACCATACTGTTCCTCGGCAATACTGCCTCTCAACCATACTGCCCTTAATCCATATTGCCCTTAGATCATACTGCCCCTCAAATATAGTGACCCAAACCATTCTGCTCTTTATAGGGGTACTATGGTGAGGGACAATATGGTTCAGGGCAGTGAGGTTGAGGGGCAGTATGGATTAAGGGCAGCATGGTAGAGAAGCAGTATGGATTAAGGGCAGTATGGTAGAGAAGCAGTATGGATTAAGGGCAGTATGGTAGAGAAGCAGTATGGATTAAGGGCAGTATGGTAGAGAAGCAGTATGGATTAAGGGCAGTATGGTAGAGAAGCAGTATGGATTAAGGGCAGTATGGTAGAGAAGTAGTATGGATTAAGGGCGTTTTTAATCGTCCAATGTAAACGTAGAGTTATAATCACTCTCATCATCTATCATCTAAATACCCTTATTCCCTAAAACAGTTTTATGTATTTGTTTAATTGACCACATGTTAATATGACGACCATGTATTGCTGTAATAGATAACTGTAACTTGTATCAGAAAAACTCAGGCATCAACCAACCCAGGCCGAATGATGCCTTGAGGCATCAAGCGGCGCAGGCCGAATGATGCCTCAAGGCATCATTTCTCTTAAATCAATAAAATTGTTTTTGACAAGGAAATAATTTATCAATCTACATGAAATCTTCAGGAAATGTAGCTATAACATCAAAATCAATATTAGTAAGCTAAAATAAGTGAAATATTATTGATTACCAATAATATCACATGATCGAACATCAAATTAGGACTTTATCCAAAATGTGTTCGTCCTTTAGAGATGTACACCATCACTAGCACCAGTCCTTATGGTCACAGCTCTGCCACAGGTGGCCGCCCTTAAAGGGTTAATTTTTTTATATAAGTCTCATTTGTATGTAATCCATGTAATCCAATGATGTATAATAGTATTCATTTTCTTTCCATTATATCATTACCGTATCCATCACCCCTGTAAATTCGCACTCATTACAGAATAATTTGACCCCCAGGTTAAATAAGGACGTGGAGTTTGATATATGAGTTGGATATTTTTTCAGTATTAGAAAGTAGTGGCATAAACAACACTTTATGTCACACCCGTGACATGAACAAATCCCATGTTAAGCCTATGGCATTTTCTATTAGGGGTAGGATAAAGTTTATTATATCTGTTTGATAAACTTTATACATGAAGTTTATAGATTATTAAGAGTAAAGTTGACTGATGAGGGGGATGATGGAGCCCCACTGGAGCCTACTGAAAACAGGGTACTACCCTAGTAGACCCTCCAGTATAAATAAGACATCTAAAAAAAAAAAAAAAATGATGGTGAGAAGTAGCCTGGAAGCCTGGCCTATGTGTTCACTCACATATCAGGCCAGGTAACGCCCGCCATTTTTGTTGCATTATGGGTAACGCCTCCATGTTTACGCTGGTAAACCTGCTAGAGGGCATGACAAAATCTGTTTTAAACTTGGCGACAATAGGCTTTACTAGAGTCCATGCGGCCATGCCAATCTAATGACGAGGATATGAAGAAAACCATCATTACTGTATATTGTCATACTAAGTTGGGTTTCTTTTTCGCATTGTTTATTCCCAACCACGGGCATGGAAGAACGACTATGTATTGTCGAATGCTTTGTGTCTAAATAAAAAAAAAAGGATTATTTCTGTCAACAATTTTTCAGATTGGCCAGAATGTATTCACAATGACCGTGATATACATAGGCAATAATCGATGGTTTTGTGGACAGGCGGCCGTAAACTACGAGAGGTTGACGCGTAGTAATACACGAGCGCTAGCGAGTGTATTACGAGGTCAACTGCGAGTGGTTTACAGAGCTGCCTGTCCACAAAATCATCGTTTGTTGCATTTATTATCCATCTTTTCGTATAAATTAAACCCAGTAATTGCCATATCAACGGGTATAACATTAGGAACTATTTTTTGCTCCATAGCAAAAGGGACTATTTTTCCCGTATACCATGGTTTTGAGGCCGTATACCACAGGTTTGAATCCGTATACCACAGTTATGGTATCTGACAGGTTTTATACAATGGGTAGTGGTTTACTGAGGCCCCATACATTTTCAATGGGGACTTTGTATACGATGGATAATTAGTAGAAACCGAACGAGAGTTAGACTTGACAATGTTTATGCCACGATGGGAAGGTCGTGTATTACTACACGAGGCGTAGCCGAGTGTAGTGAGGAACAGACCTGGGACCTGTTTCACTAGTCAGTGACATGTCTAGATGGCGTCTAGATGGTGTGTCCAGTTTCATAAGAACTAGACATATAGACTTCGTCTTTCCCGTTCTTGCTTGCACTGTTGGTGCCGCTTTTCATATCTGTCTAACACATTTGTCACAAAACTAGTGAAACAGGTCGGTGATGTGTCTAGATTTTTCTAATTCTTATGTTTGGGGTCTGTATTTCCTAAGGGCAGCTACTTGTGGTGTCACGAAACTAGACAAACCCAATGTCTGTATGGTGTCACAGACATGTCACAAGACCAGTGAAACAGGTCCCAGACCAGAGTGGCATAGACACTGACAAGTCTAACTCGAGTTCCGTTTCGTATTTATCCTACCCCGTCTCTGCTTTTGTATTACTAAAAGATAAATATTGACTCAACGACCAACAGAACTTTTTTCATAGTAGGTGACATCCTGCTCTCTGATTGGTCAATAATGTTATTACTCTAGTGGCATAAAAAACACTTTATGTCACGGCCTGCCACATAAAATTTGCCTATGTTAAGTCTATGGCGGTTTTTTATTAGGGGTAGGATAATAAAGTATAAGACACCCAACTTGAACTATTCTGTAATTCACATTGATTTTGACGTTGTGTGATTGTCTGCTGTTGTCATTGCGGGTAATAGTTCACGTTTCGCTCGCTAGGCGCCCGATGTCGTTTGGGGAACTATTTCCAGTAATCTCCTGTAGGAGTTTACGGGCCTCAGTAATCTCCTAGTAGCTAAATACCCATACCCAATGCTATTCCTATGGGGACTCTGTATCAGATGGTTAATACAAAGAAGTATTGGTCATACTTGATACTCACCGAGCTGCTCATCTGGGTGAGGATGGCGAGCTGGCAGCCCTTACCGCCGACGAGCAGAGAACTGCAGCAGGCTGGTTCAGAGAAGGCCAGTGTGAGGGCGCTGTGGTCGTCCTCCGTCAGCTCCTCGGGTTCTCCGAGCGCCTCCGACGAGCTCCGAGACGGCACGGGGCTGCCCCCCGCATACCTGCAGCGAAATTAGATTATCAAGAGAGTCTGAGTTTATTTATGCTGGCTCCATAATTTCACGAGTCGAAGAAGAGTGACATTAGGGAGCCAACAAAATGAGTGGCATAAATATGCTCAAACTCAAACGAGTGGTGTCTAGATTTTATTCTACCCTGTTTCCATATTTTTTCAGTATCAGAAAGTAGTGGCATAAACAACACTTTATGTCACACCCGTGAAATAAACAAATCCCATGTTAAGCCTATGGCGTTTTTGATTAGGGGTATGATAATACTGTTTATTATCCTACCCCTAATAAAAACGCCATAGGTTTAACATTGACTCAATGTATTTGACGGAGCTTGAATAAAGTGTTATTTATGCACCGAGGTGAATGAAAAAAACGGACCAATCAGGGACCAGATAACAAAAGAAGATCCGGCAGCAGTGATAAATGTGGCCATCCTCCGATGAGTGTCAACATGCTACTAACATGGATGATTACAAATTTGTTTCTGTATATCAGTGAGATGGGGTAGGATAAATACGAAACTGAACTCGAGTTAGCCTTGTCAATGTTTATACCACTCTGGTCAGGTCTGCTACTCACTACACTCGGCTAACACCTCACATAGCAATACACAACCTGCCCATTGTGGCATAAACATTGACAAGGCTAACTCTCGTTTGGTTTCTACTAACTATTTGGCACAGAGTGATTGCCATATACCATAGGCACTCGGTGGAGTACGGATAATTAGTAGAAACCGAACGAGAGTTAGACTTGACAATGTTTATGCCACGACGGGAAGGTCGCGTATTACTACACGAGGCGTAGCCGAGTGTAGTGAGGAGCAGAAATGACCAGAGTGCCATAGACATTGACAAGTCTAACTCGAGTTCGGTTTCGTATTTATCCTACCTCGTCTATGCTTTTGTATTAATAAAAGATAAATATTAAGTCAATGACCAACAGAACTTTTTTTCATAGTAGCTGACATCCTGCTCTCTGATTGGTCAATATTGTTATTACTCTAGTGGCATAAAAAACACTTTATGTCACGGCCTGCCACATAAAATTTCCCTATGTTAAGTCTATGGCGGTTTTTTATTAGGGGTAGGATAAACTTATTTTCATGTCGTGAGTTTCCTCCTAACTATTTGACATTCATTATGCATGGTAATCAAAGACCCCATCAAGTCTAATAGAACATATTGGTGGTTAAGCTACCCAAACAAACAATAGATTCCATTGAAAATGCATGGGGACGTGATAAAATCGAATATTTACCTATCGCCCCCGCTATGGCTTCACGTATTGGCAATGATAAGGATGGAAAATAGGGCGCAGTTCCTAAAATAAGCTCGGAGAAATTCAAAATTAAAGCTGGTTCAATGATGTCTAGAATGTGCAGATTTGAATCCGATCATATTGTGATTAGGTTCATAAGGGAAAGGGTTCATACTCTAATCACATTGGGACTTATAGGAATGCAATTAACCCTTTAAGGGTGAATGATGCCTCAAGGCATCAACCAGCCCAGGGTAAATGATGGTTTGACGCATCAAAAGGCCCAGGGCAAATTCCTTTTTTACCGAGGAAATAATGGAGCAATACAAATCAAATGTTCACAGAATGTATGTATAACACCACAATTACTATTTCTATTCAGAAAAAAATTAAGTTTAGGATGATGTTTCAAATCACATGATCAAAGACTCAAATTAAGGATTTTGACGAATATTTGCCGGTCCCCTAGTGGTATAAATAGACAATAATCGATGGTTTTGTGGACAGGCGGCCGTAACCACGAGAGGCTGATTCGTAGTAATACACGAGCGCTAGCGAGTGGTTTACAGAGCCGCCTGTCCACACAATCATTGTTTGTTGCATTTATTATCCATCTTCTGGAATACATCAAACCCAGTAATTGCCATATTGATGGGTATAACAATAGGAACTATTTCTTTGCTCTATACCAAAATGGACTATTTTTCCCGTATACCATGGTTCTGAGGCCGTATACAACAGGTTGGAATCCGTATACCACAGCTATGGTATCTGACATGTTTTATACAATAGGTCGTGGTTTACTGAGTCCCCATACATTTTCAATGGGGGCTTTGTATACGATGGAAAATAAAGTGCCACCAGCGCCCGTCCTTAAAGGGTTAACAGTCGAATATCCCAGGGCGGCCTTTTACCGTCGGAGAAAACCTGGGACCTGTTTCACTAGTTTCGCGACATGTCTGTGACACCATACAGACAGATTGGGGTTGTCTTGTTTCGTGACAACACAAGTAGCTGCCCTTGGGAAAAGACAGACCCCAAACATAGGAATTAGACAAATCTAAACATCATGCACATGTTTCACTAGTTTTGTGACAAAAGTGAAGACAGACATGAAAAGCGGCACCAACAGTGCAAGCAAGAACGCACAAAATGAAGTTTAATGTATAGTTCTGATGAAACTGGACACACCATCTAGACATGTCACGCCATCTAGACATGTCATGAAACTATTGAAACAGGTCCCTGGTGATAGAGTTTAATATTCTGTTCAGGCGGGTTTTATGAACCGCTCGGGGCTTCTGTTTTCAACTGTCTATCGTCATGTAGAAGCTGCAAATGGTAATTATGTCCAGGACTGATAGAGAGGCTTCACTTAGCTCGAGTACAGCCCTGGAAAGCCCTAGATTGTCATAACAGAAGGAGAGATAACATGATTCCAAATTCAATTGGTATAATGCAATCCTGAAGGCAATATATGACTTTTTTTTATTTTTTTTTTATACCTATCTGCATGGAATTGTCCCAATCAGCTCACCCCTGGTACAAGTTTAGCCATAGGAATAACACCAGAAAAGATACTCAATGATCACCCCCGTAAAGTGACAATACTATGCCATGGCCGTGGCGTAGTGAATGTGAGATGACGTCATATGCATTTGCTGAGTATATTCTAATTATTGTGATACTGTGATACTACCAAATGTCATAGGAAGGGGTGAGATATATCCTGAACCGCAGTCAAATTGTAAAATCATATTTATACGATTCTCGATGCAGTTCGAAATAATGCCTTCACTGCCATATAAGGAATATAGAAAGCATGAATTGACCCACCAGCCAATGACTGCATTCACAGCATACCACGACCTTCACCCTGACCTCCTTACATAGTGTCCTTGGGACGGTTCTACAGTCTATAGTTGACCTGAATTTCTTGGGCCATAACACGTGCAAGGAGTTCACGTGTTTTGGCCCAAGAAATTCAAGTCAACTATAGACTGTAGAACCGTCCCATGGACACTTAGTAGAAACTGAACGAGAGTTAGACTTGTCAGTGTTTATACCACGACGGGAAGGTCGTGTATTACTACGCGAAGCGTTAGCTGAGTGTAGTGAGGAACAGACCTGACCAGAGTGGCATAGACACTGACCAGTCTAACTCGAGTTTGGTTTCGTATTTATCCTACCCCGTCTCTACGATTTTGGATTACGAAATTATAAATATTAATTGAATGACCAACCGAAGTCCAACCGGAACTTTTGAGTCCAACCGGAACCTTTTTCGGAGCAGCTTACAATCTGGTCGCTGATTGGTCGATTTTTTTATTTTATGACTGGGGCATAATGATGCCACCTATAGTGGGAATATTATGTCCAAGTGGATTCTCATGGCTCTAAGCCTTGTTCGTTAAGAATTCTTCTCCCATAGAGCGCAGTGAGAACCTTGTACAGAATACCACTTAGAGACTGTGAGATCTTATGAGAGGGGTGCGAAGATAGGGTGTTTTTCTTACAGCCTAAGTAGAGATAACTCTAAAAAAAAAGAGAGAAAAAAATCCCATTGACCTATCCACCCACCCATCCATTCACTCACTGACCCACTCACCGACTCACTGACCCAGCCACTGACCTGTAGCAGCACTCGGCGACGCCGTGACCTTTGACCCCGTTGACGGTGAACTGGGACATTCTCTCGTGGATGGTGGAGCACCAGTCGTCTTGCATGAAGTAGCGGGGTGTGTGCCTGTTCTCCACCCTCGCCTCGTACGTCCGCCCACCTGCACCAATCCAACACCGATTAACATTTAATGCAGATCTCTGTTCTCCATGGTCTATATGCTGTAAGTCATCTATTCTTTTAGTGTGTGCAGGGCTTAGATAAATATAGAAATATATTTGCTTTTTGTATCGGTGCCATATCGGTAGGTCTAAATTTCTATCGTAGTAGGTGGAGGCCAGGCCTTAGTCTTGTAGATCTTTGCTTCAAATACAGAGCTAAGTCCATCTAATTTTTTTTAATTTGTATCATAGTAACAAAAGTGATTGTATAAAAACTGGTTCATTTACATGCTTCTACTTGGAGGCATCTAATGGTGCCAGGGACACTGCACGAAAACCACCGTTTTATTCATATATACGCCATCACGCAAGTGCATGTATTAGCTGAATATTGACTTGTTTTCATTTATATACGCCCAGGCCTTATATACGACAGACGCGTCTTGGCTGTATTTCACACCCGGCGTATATGAGAGAAAATACCCTCTGCCCACGCCACCTCCCGCCCTTTGTGTTGGTAGAAGTACAGGTGTCCTCAGTAGGAAGCCCTCCCCCCTCCCTACCCCCCGCCACCTCCCCCCGCCCGCTCTCAGTGAAGCCCTGTTCACTGGATGCTTATATACGCCCACAGATGAGGTGTATACACACGGGGATTAAGACGACCTTGTAGAAGCAAAATACTTACTTATATACGCCCGGCGCATTCATATGTAAAATGATGGTTTTCGTGCAGTGAAAGCAACTCGTTTTGGTCAAAGTCATTGTTCCCCAACTCGTTTCAATGCAACGTGACATTCACTCGGCTGTTGCCTTGTTCATATCACCCGGCATCAAATTTGTGATTGTCAATGACTTTGTCCAGAACTTGTTAGTTTCTTCTTTAACATATCATAGATGATTTATATTACATTTTCCAAGATCTGGTCGACTAATTATGGGTACTTACCAGCAGTGAAGCTAAAGGTATACGTCTTTGGCAAGCTGCCATCTTCTCCCAAATCGGCGAGATCTAAATCAGTCCATGTAACCGGATGCTGGATTCCGCAGGGTAACACCAGGTAGCCGCAGCGAAGACTAGTCAAGCAGAGTTAACCAGGTAAAGGTTACTTGATATGATCCCAATGTCTAGTGTGATTCGTCAGAACCAATCAAAGTACAGCTTACACTAGTCTGTTTATGAACCGTCCGTCTTCAGAGGTACAGCACAGAGTAAAGAGATGGTCAAAGAGAGCACGGCTGATATTGGTCAGCACCCCTGGGTGAAAGATATAACATGGTTCGTTGTTCTATATATAGCATCAGTTTGGCAAGATCTGATTGGTTCCGACAAATATGCACTAGACAGCCTTCTGACCACAATATATTTCAAGTGTTCAATATGGCTTATGACCAGGGGGTTGTTGCTCATAGAAATGTGGGAAAAGCATTGCTCCAGTAATATTGGATCGTGTCGTCTAGTATCAATATTTTCATGTTGTATCACTACCTTTTACATCACCACATTTTCAGGGGCACAAGTGAAAGGTTCATTAGATTTGTAATTGGATATATATGGCGACATAATTATGATGCGATTCACAAAAAATCTGGAGCAATGCTTTCGACCTGGGATCGCTATTCTGTAATCCACAAAAGGTGGATCAAGGCCATGACATATAAAGTCCTATATATTTGTATAGAAAACTGGGCCTTACAAAAGCATTATCCTATACACAGATACACAGCAGTGCCACTACATCAAACAACCAAATAAGAAGAATTATGTCAATATCAACGGAAGGTTAGGTGGCATTCTTCTCAATTTGTAAGTGGACAAATATGCCTTGCAAATAGCGGACTATTCAATGGGAATTAAACAAGTGTTTCTATCCAAAGGTTAATTTCCAAATAGTTACAAAAAACATAGATCAATAGGAAGTTAGATACAAACATGTCACTGTAACTAACAACGTTTACAAGGGACCCCGTTTATGGACAAGTGCATCCAGAGGTACTCAAAGCTAAACTAATGATAATGACATTATCCACGCTAATTCTTCAGAAACCCCCAGAAGTAACAGAATTCCCCCTCGACAATCTACCTGAGGGTCACATTGAAGTACATTCTGCTTTCATTACTGCCACATAATTCGCGTTGGATCGTATTCTTTGCCAACACATTTCAACCCCAGAAGAACTTAAAATGGCCTTTCCAGTGAGTAATAAATGAGGATGGTAGGTTGAGGTGATTGTATTTATTACCATCTTTAATTAAACACAAGAGGAATGCTCAGCAGTCATAAGCACAGTAGTCCCTCCTGCAGGGAAGACCATATCTTCTCTGTGTAAACTCTGAGGACTTCCCGGAGGAACCACTATCTAGTTCTAAAGACTTAAAAGCGGGGGAGGTTCTCTGGCAGTTAATCTCTACCAATTTAACTCAGCAGTCGTTGTCATTAAAGCCGGATGCCCATCTACTGATTTAGGGTTGAACGATTAGTTCCTAAATCGTATAGGAGTCGGTCACCTTGTCGCAGGCAAATTACGTAACCCCTCCCTCGACCCGCACACTGATAAAATCGGTGTATGGTCCACTAATCGCTGGGGGAGGGCAAAAACCAAAGAAACCAAGTGTTCACTAATCGCTGGGTAGCCTTGCCTAGCTGTCCTACATCTACCGACTCCGTTAGGATGGCTCGGCTGAGACAAATTACCCTCAGTTTGTCGCCGACAAACGTACATAAATGTTCCGAAATCGCTTAAAGCCCAATGCTCATCTACCTATTTCCGCACATTTATGTACCTATGTTGGCGACAAACGGACCGTAAGTCTCAGTTGAGGTATCCTAACAGAGTCAGCTGTAGTCGGTAGATGTAGCACAGCTAGGCAAGGGTCAGCCAACGATTTGTGAACTACCTCCTTCAGATGTTATTTTGTTGCCAACAAGTTAAGGTTACTATGTTCCTTAAGCCTAATGCCCATCTACCGATTCAGGGTTGAGCGATTAGTTCCCAAATGGTATAGGAGTCGGTGAATTGTCGTAGGAAAATTATATAACCTTCTCTCGACCGGCCGACATTGAGGAGATGGGGTGGTGGATATTAGTATAAGCAAATCGGTCTACTAATCGTTGGCTGACCCTTGCCTAGCTGTCCTACATCTACCGACTATGGCTGACTCCATTAGGATGCCTTGGGTGAGACAAATTACCGTCCGTTTGTCGCCGACAAAGGTACATGAATGTTCCGAAATCGGTAGATGGGCATTGGGCTTAAATCGGTGGCCAAATCGGTGGTCAACATATTGATGAATCTAGTCGCTGACAACGGAACGCACTCTTCCCAAATCCTAACTCTCTCGGCCAGGGTGCATAATCGTATATCTGTCGGTAAGTGTAAACTGATTTGCTTAGGACTAATACCCACAACCCCCTCTCCTCAATGTCTGCCGGTCGAGCTAAGGGTCAAGTAATTTGCCTGCGATAAGTTCAGCAACTCCTATACTATTTGGGAACTAATTGTTCAACCCTTAATCGGTAGATGGGTATTGGGCTTTAGTGCGAAATGTTTTACAGACGTGAATTTGATAATGTATGGCCACAGTCAAGTTCAGCCTGTCTTTTATACTGTAGACTAACTGGATAGCAAGTCCTTGCATTTTACATTATATTAATCTATACTAATATACCATACAGTGAGCATTTCCTTTTCGTTCCTGAGGGCTCTGGCAAATCAAAATATGGAAGACCCTGATTTTGGAAACAAACATTGTATTCATCCTAGTACTAGAAAACGCAGACATATTATGCAGCTTAAGCCTGATGCCCATCTACCGATTCAGGGCTGAACGATTAGTTCCCAAATCGTATAGGAGTCGGTCGACTTGTCGCAGACAAATTACGTAACTCTTTGCTTGACCAGCGGACATTGAGAAGATTGGGTGCTGGATATTAGTCCTAAGAAAATCGGTCTACTAATCGTTGGCTCACCCTTGCCTAGCTGTCCTACATCTACCGACTATGGCCGACTCTGTTAGGATGCCTTTGGTGTGACAAATTACCGTCCGTTTGTCGCCGACAAAGGTATATGAATGTTTCGGAATCGGTAGATGGGCATTGGGCTTTAGTGAGTATGAAAAAACGACGAAAATTACAGATTCCTAAGGCCCGTCGTCCACTGGTCATCGCCCCGGGTACGTAAAGGATCCACTACCGAATGGCTAGCCACATCGCCAGTCCCATATCCACCACCGTTCTCCGATTTCTAACTGGAGAAACTGAATAATATTTTGCATGTACATGTAAAAAATCAGAAATTTCCATCGGATTTCCTATTTGAAGATATGTAAAAGCCGTTTAAATGCAATAATTGTGCGATATGGGTGAAGGGTCTATAACTGTACAACGACGGGAACCAGCTAACATCAGATCCTGTAAACCTACTGAATTATGGGATACCTCAATATGATCTCTATTCACAGGTGAGAATTATCTACCAAGCAACATCCACCTAACCGATCCTCTGAACATACATTCGTCATTAGGGTAAAAGGTTCCAAAGGATAGCAATTTAGAACTACCTTGTGTATATATCAAGTAGTATGTAAAAATGTTGGTTTGTGTCAGGAATTGGGGCTTGTCGAGTAGTATTGATACGGCCAGATCAAGTTACCAATGGTAAGAAATCACTTGAATCAATAAATTTATCATATACCCATGACGTATATATCATAAATACGCACCGTTTCACCATATAACATATAAATATTATACTGCACCGGGTTCCGTATAGCAGTGTACTGAACACATTGAATGCACGTTGCTATGTATACTGAACACGTTGATGCATGTTGCTATGTATACTGAACACGTTGACGCACGTTCCTATGTATACTGAACACGCACTTTGCTATGTGAATTGAAAACGCTGATGCACGTTGCTATGTGAATTGAGCACATTGTTCATAATTGAACAGTGCACTCTTATACCCGTATAAGAGTGTACTGACGACGTTGCGCTATCGGTGGGTTTACGAATTTGACTTAATTCTTGTATTTACAGTAAGTTCTGGTTAAATTTCAACATATATGGAGGTATATAATAAATATAGAACGCCCTACCATGCTCGTACATGCTACAAAACTCGATGAACATTAACAGTGAATATGGATCTCACCTCGTTCCGTATTCCCCGTTAATGTTCCTCTCGTTTTGTAGCATGTACAGCATGGTCAGGACGTTCTCTATAAGTATTTATTTTGATTAATTAATAAATCTATCGAACAATATATGCAGGTGCTTTATGGCATTACTTTGTAAACTTCTTTTTTGTGAGAGTAGGGATGACGCCACAAGGCATGCTGACGAAGTAGAGCAATGCCAAGTTAAATTGGTACACGAGAATCATGTGCACAGAGGCAGTGATTTAACATCAGGGACCTGTTTCACTAGTTTCGTGACATGTCTAGATGGCGTCTGTGACACCATAAAGACATTGGGGTTGACTCGTTTCGTGACAACACAAGTAGCTGCCCTTAGGACAAGACAGACCCCAAACACAATGTTTCTGGTTTCCTAAGAATTAGACATTAGACTTCGTTTTGTCCGTTCTTGCTTGCACTGTTAGTGCCGCTCTTCATGTCTGTCTAACACTTTTGTCGTGAAACTAGTGAAACAGGTCCCAGCTTTTCTGATGAAAATTCACGTCAATACATGTATATGTTGAGCTGTATAGCTAGTGGCAATACTAAAGCCGGATGCCCATCTACCGATTTAGGGTTGAACGATTAGTTCCCAAATAGTATAGGAGTTGGTCACCTTGTCGCAGGCAAATTACGTAACCCCTCGCTCGATCCGCACACTGATAAAATCGGTGTATGGTCTACTAATCGCTGGGGTAGGGCAAAAACCAAAGAAACAGAGTGTTCACTAATTGCTGGGTAGCCTTGCCTAGCTGTCCTACATCTACCGACTCTGTTAGGATGGCTCGGCTGAGACAAATTACCCTCCGTTTGTCGCCGACAAACGTACATAAATGGTCCAAAATCGGTAGATGGGCATTGGGCTTTATACTACCGAGGGTGGTTTGGGCCTAGACATGTAGGTCAACTATAGACTTTAGAACCAAGGTGCTATTAACACTATGGAAGGCTTTACTTACAAAGAGGTAGTAGCTGGAATGGAGACATTGCTGACATGGAAGACCGTTCCGTCCTGAAAAGGAAATGAAATGCAAATAAAAAGAGCTCACGAAGAATTGATAGCGTGGGATATCAGAAACAACTTAGCATTTATCATGATTGAGATGTATATGAATTAAAGTTCATGTTCAGGTGAATGTATGTGCCCCTGCCTTTGTAGGAGCTTAAATGATCCACAAAGTTATTGTGAGAGAATGTAGGAACTGCATCGAGAGCCGCAGATGCTAAAAACACACCATAAACTCGCTCAGCCGAGAGTTTGTAATTCAAATTAAAAAAAAAAATTTTAGTGATGTAATTTTGATGTCCCTGATACATTAGCATTGATTTATTTCATAAATTTCATAAATTCCAACCTATGACAAGGAGCCATTTTGGGGGTTTACAGAACGTGGCATATAGTGTCCTAACCATGTAGCGTAGTAATAAGGAACTGCATCGAGATCCATAGCCACTGACAATATGCCATGAGTTTTGGTGCGGCGTAATTTCACGATGCAAAGCCAGTTATGCAAAGCACACTACTGACCATCCTACATTGTAAATAGATATTACTCAATACCTGACGTTTCAACCGTGCTCAGTCAACTGTAATCTGTTTTCGGGCAGATATCACTCCCTGGTGGTATAAACCCATCCAAATCCCACACTTGGAAATGTACTAAAGGGTGATTTTGGGTCACCGATTGAAACCAGTGATAATCTAGTCACTGACGGCTATACCACTTAACTTGGTCATGATTCATGTAAACACATTGTATACTATAATCCAAGAACATGTAACACTGAAGACTAAATAAAGAAAATTATTTTAAAAAAACTTATTTTATTTTATTTCTTAATTGTTTATATACCCTGTAGGGACGTTGGCTACAAAGACCGGTCTGAAATGTCCTTACAGCTTGATTATGTAGCAAACCAAAATGGATGACATAATATCAGTGGCTATGGATCGAGTGCGGTTCAGATTTTATCTCAACTCTATCACTGACTAATTGGCTAAAACATGTGACATCATCCCCCATTGAGTATTTTTCAACAATACTCGAGCGTTGAGTGCGAGTTTCCGATGTTAAATCTATGGGGAAAACTACCAGGGGTGAGATAATGCCCAGATACCTGTTGAGAAGATATGAGCTCTATAGACCTGCAGCTTAGCGAGGGTCAGTCAGGGAGTCGGGTCCGCCTGGGGGGTGGAAGGGGGTGGAGGGGCCTGCAGAGTGCTATCCCACGCTGGAGGCAGGGGATATCACTACACAAGCCCTACCACAGGCAAACAGACAGAGGTTGGATCTGGATTTGGCACTCGCATCTTAAGGCCAGTTCACACTGCGCGACTTGGGGGGCTTGCGAGCGCGTACCTTTAGTGTGAGACTGGAAGTACCGCGCTTGAAACTGGAGGTACGACCAATCGCAAGGTACGCGCAAATATGTGTGTGAACCATCCCACTTGCGACTAGAAAGCCTGTGACTAGAGGTAACTGATACGCACAGTCTGAGAGTAGTGGTTCCAAATATCAAACATGTTTGATATTCAAAAAATGCTTGCAAATGGGCATACCAGGTACATCCAGTTTGAGACTGGGTGTACCTGGTGGGCCCAGTCTCAGACTGTGTACCAGGGACCTGTTTCACTAGTATCATGACATGTCTAGATGGTGTGACATGTCTAGATGGCGTCTAGATGGTGTGTCCGGTTTCATAAGAACTAGACATTAGACTTCATTTTGTGCGTTCTTGCTTGCACTGTTGGTGCCGCTTTTCATGTCTGTCTAACACTTTTGTCACGAAACTAGTGAAACAGGTCCATGATGTGTAAATTCGTCTAATTCTTATGTTTGGGGTCTGTCTTTTCCTAAGGGCAGCTACTTGTGTTGTCAGAAAACCAGACAACCCAATCTTTCTGAATGGTGTCACAGACATGTCACGAAACTAGTGAAACTTCCACCTGTTTCAGTAGTTTCGTGACATGTCTAGATGGCATCTGTGACACCATACGGACAGATCACAAGATTGCAATCAATGACACGCGGAGTTTCACTCACTTCTCGTAGGAATTAAGCAATGACACTTTAACATGAGTAGGGGATACATAAAACCTATAATCGTTCCAAATATGAAGAAGATTGGCTTCTCCGATTTTCTTATATTTGCTAGTCTTTTTCTGCTGTTGCTTGCACTGTCGGTGCCGCTGTTGATGTCTGTCTAGGCCTAATGTCACAAGCCTACTGAAA
Source organism: Alentia gelatinosa (assembly GCA_950022655.1). Taxonomy (NCBI): domain Eukaryota; kingdom Metazoa; phylum Annelida; class Polychaeta; order Phyllodocida; family Polynoidae; genus Alentia; species Alentia gelatinosa. The sequence goes on from OX465585.1 coordinate 11,832,062, forward strand.
CAGGTCCCAGGTCCCTGGTACGCCCAGTGCAGCGAGACTAGCGAGAAGCGTGCAGTTGACGCTGTGCATTTTAGGTACAGAGGTACGTCCAGTCTCAGACTAGGCGTATCTATGTACCTCAAATCTCACCGTGTGAACTAGGCACTTGAAACAACAACACTAGAACTAAAATCACATCACCGCATGCCCGGCACTAGACTTGCTCAAGTCCTTGATTATGGACATAATACTAATTGAAAACATTTGCACTTCCTCTAATGCCTGACAGGCCAAGGAACCTGGGTGCCTTTTGGTAATCTAGGATAGTATGCCATAGATCCAGGGACGATGTGGGTCAACTTTATTCAACACTATTGGACGACCTTATGGACGGCTAATGCTGTCTTGGCGAACGAAATTAAATGTCATTCAATAATAACCCTAGTACGAGGTACAGAAATGGGTCTTCATCTAAAATCCTAGATTATCAAACGGTCCCATGTATCCCCGTGGGGATGGGTAAGGTGTAGCCATAGGATGCAGGTACTGAAGCCAGTCTACACCAGCACCTTTACACAGACAAAAAACGATGGTTTTGTGGACAGGCGGCCGTAAACCACGAGGTGTTGACGCGTAGTAATACACGAGTAGTTTACAGAGCTGCCTGTCCACAAAGCCATTGTTTGTTGCATTTATTATCCATGTTCTCGATTGAGTTAAACCCACTAATTGCCATATTATTGGTTATAACAATAGGGACTATTTCTATGGTCTATAGCACAAAGGGACTATTTTCCCGTATACCATGGCTTTAAGGCCGTATACCACAGATTTGAATCCGTACAGCACAGTTATGGTATCTGACAGGTTTTATATAATGGGTCATGGTTAAGGGCACAATCCACCAGGCCGATTTCTCACCCGATCAATTGTTCCTGGGCCCTTAAGAGGAAACTCATGTATTGTAATTCATTTAATTCTGATAACAATAGTTTAATAAATGACCATTTTCAAAGATTTTAGAAATTCTATGGCATCCGATAATAATCGGCGATTGTCTTGCTACGGAATCGGCTACCGTCGGTCCAGTGGAACACGGCCATTATTGAGTCCCCATACATCTTAAATGGAGTCTTTGTATACGATGGATAATAAAACCCCAACAACCACCACTACTGGGGGCTGCTATTACAGATGCCAATATGGCTCTAATTAAGGACTCAGGTCTAGGGTTCAGGAGCGTCACAGCCTATAGGTATGAACTCTTGTGCATGTGAGCCATTCGGTAACATTCACAATGTGCCATCCACCACATTGTGGATGGACTGTGACTGGGTATTCACACCTTCTTGGTTGCCTACAGCTGTGAATACCGCCTTCAAAAGGCTGCTCGATCATGTAGAACAATAAGTTCATTGATTGGACATTTTCTCTCAGCCAATTGGATAGAAGGTCTGACTCAGGCTGTTGAATCATGTAGATCAATGTTTTCGTTGATTAAATATTACCTCTCAGCCAATTAGTAATCAAAACAATACAAAGTTCAATGACCTTTATATTAATTAAGATGTCTACCACATATGTACTTGGATTGCAAAGCTATTATCGTCTCCTTTTTGGAATTGCATGCACATTTCCTGCAATACAGCAGCTGACCTTTTCCCAGCTCCCTTTGCTATACTAATTGAGCAGACGTAAATGATAGTGGAGTGTCTAACATTCTTATGAGTGACCACCAAATGGTCTATGAGGTCCGTAAAAAGAGGAAAGAGGTAAAGGCGCAAATCTAATTCAATTGAAGGAACTATGGGGACAGAGCCATTGTTAGTTCACGAAGCAGTCACCAGGTGGTCAGGGGACAAAACATGTATTCTGGCTCTTTGTTCTTACGAAATTCAATTGCCTTTCAATATTTTACCATGGTTCCCTTGACTCTCTACACCCAACGCAGAGCAGGATGACATAATGATTAAACCCAAGACATGATATTTTCCATATGGAACACTTTATCTAAATATGTGAGCAAGGCTAAAGTTGTGACATTTCCCAATTATCACTCACTTCTTTTCCACCTCCTTTAGTGAAAAACACCTACTTTTTCACCTCCATTAGTGAAGAACACCTACTCGGGGGGCGTCATGGCGGCGCCCATGGATCATAGGCAATATGCCCTATAGATATTTACCTACTATATTTAAAACGGTAGAATTCCGTCGAATCTGCTTAAAGTTGCTCCCGCACATAGAGACATAGTGAACCAGAGCTAGGGCTGGAGATTGAAGGGCCACGAGAGTGAGATTCTCGTGCAGTACTTAACTGAATCCTGCTAATTTTTTTGTGTTTCTTTACACAGATATACTTCTATCCTTAAGATTTGTTGCTAGCTGTACTGAAAACATAATTTAGAACTGTACTTTTCCAATCTCATTGGCATGAGATTGGTCTGTGAGACTATTGCGCTGGTTGCCCGTACACACACTGATAGTAACCCTTTCAAAACTCCGCTGATTCCCCCCACCCACCAATAGTCTAAGTATTTGATGTCAGGATAGCAACTGTCTTTGTGGAGCAGTCGGCAGAGCGTCCTATTGGGGATGTGGACGTTGGTATTCTTATAATTCTTTAGCTGTGCATCTAACGGGTAAGAATCGGGTTGAGTTGTGGTGCAGCACCAACTCTTGGGAGCAGTGGGACCTCAAAGTTAAGGCTATTAATGAATACCTGGATGAGAATTATCCTGTGGCAACTATGAAGTTTAACTAGAGCAAATAGGATGTTCATCGTAGATGAATGAGCGTGCAATTATAAATGAATAACAATTAAAAGGTTTGGGTTAGATTCAGTCTATGGATAGTTTTCTGTAACCCACTTGCACCCAGTCAACTTGCTAATTTCTAGGATACAAACACATCAAGCACCAGTGGGTCTTGAGGTATTTTGATCTTGAGTGATCGGTCATGGTCAGCTGGGCACACCTCTAAGACCCTGAAACACTGGCTCCCTGCTCTATTCTCACTATCACAGTGAACAGCATGCAGATAGTAAAGGGATAGTTTTCTGGAAGCACACTATAAGTTCACTGTGACCACTCTAACCTCTTGATGATGTATTTATGTGTGCAAGCACACTCTAATAAACAACGGGACGTGTGGGTCACAGACGCGCTTGATCTTAATGCCCCAGTCAGACTGGCGTAAAAAACGGTGTTTTTCCGTGTACGCACGTCTACTTTCATCTACGCATTTTGGAATCTCAAAATACGCCGTAAAACGCCGCAATACGCGGAGATGCGTAAAGGAAAGTCGGAATGGGCCGAAAAACGCCACAATGCGTACAGAAGCTTAGATAAGCGTTGATGAACGTTGAGAAGCGTACTAAAACGTTAAAGAAAAGCAAACAAATACGTTCCAAATCCGTAGCTGATACGTACTCCGCACCAATTTAAATACGTAGAAGAAACGCCGAAATTTACGCCAGTGTGACTGGGGCATAAAGCAGCGAAGAGGTTGAGTCAAGAGATAAAATATAGACTGTGTAAAGCTAGGGATGAGTTCTGCAAATCTGCTATAGAGCAAGCCAGGTCGGCACCACGTGACGTTTTACGACTAATAAACGAGTTTACAGAGGCACCATGGAGTTGTCCTATTACACTAATTCCATATAAGGAATAAAGTAGACCGAGTAGCCAATGACTGCATTCGCAGCAAACCCCGACCTTCACCCTGACCTCCTTACATGATATTTTCTCGCGCCTTGGGACGGCTCTTCAGTCGAGAGTTGGCCTACAATCTAATGGGCCACAACCACCCTCGAGGGGAAGAAAGTCAGTAACACCTGTCAGTTGATAGACAAAGAAAAAAAAGAGCCAATTAGGGCCGAGTGCACTGCAGACTATGTGAATGAATTTTTTAGTCAGGTAGGGTCAAAGTTGTTTGAGCAGTGCGATCTGTATGAACATAGGGATCTACCAGGGAGACTCAGGGAGATACCAGTTAAAGGGGTGCTCCACTGGACCGACGGTAGCCGATTCCGTAGCCTGACAATCGCCGATTATTATCGGATGCCCTAGAATTTCTCAAATATTTGCACAATGGTCATTTATTAAACTATTATTATCAGAATTAAATGAATTACAATATGTGAGCTTCCTCTTAAGGGCCCAGGAACAATTGATCGGGTGAGATATCGGCCTGGTGGATTCACCCCTTAATGAGGATGAATATGAGATGAAGGTAAAAAAGACGCACATTTTGAAACTGATTAATGAGATATCGGTACACAAATCTTCGGGTGTAGAGTACATCTCTAGTTTAGTAGTTAAGCACACACTAAATATATTGATTGAGGAGTTTATCTATCACGTGGTAAGCGTAAAATCTAACCATCACGAAATCTCAAATGATTGTTTACATGGCGTTCATTGCCTTCCGCTACAAATATCACTCAGCTCCACTTCGTGATATTACTCCGCGAATGCATCGCATGCCATATAAACAATCATAAATAATTTTGTGAAGTTTCATTAGAGTATTGCTAGAAATAGAGATATTTCTCTGGTGCATCCATTTGCTCAGGCACTTACCCACTTCTTTGTCCACAAACAAAATATTAAAATCTTCAGGTCGGACATCACAATTTTTTCCATGACATGGACATGCAATATATTTTGATGATCCTGCTTAGGTATTGAGAAGAAATCTCAGTAGGAAATCAATGACAATTACATTGAAGGAGTAGAATACAAAAGGTTAGCTCCTTTTAGCTCCTGGTGAATGAGGATAAAGTCCATTGCACATCTAAAGATTTTGGAGCATTGATGTACCTTTGTCGGTGACAAAAAAATGGTACTTTGTCTCAGGTGAGGCATCCTAAAGCCTGATGCCCATCTACCGATTCAGAGTTGAGTGATTAGCTACAAAATCGTACAGGAGTCGGTGAACTTGTCGCAGGCAAATTACGTAACCATTCCCTCGACCGGCAGACATTGAGGAGATGGGGTGGTGGATATTAGTCCTAAGCAAACAGTCTACTAATCGGTGGCTCACCCTTGCCTAGCTGTCCTACATCTACCGACTACGGCCGACTCCGGATGCCTTGGGTGAGACAAATTACCGTCCGTTTGTCGCCGACAAAGGTACATGGATGTTCCGAAATCGGTAGATGGGCATTGGGCTTAACGGAGTCACCCTAGTCAGTAGATGTTGGGCAGCTAGGCAAGGCTCAGCCAATGATTAGTGAAAGCCGCCTTTGAGATGTTCTTTTGTTGCCGACGAGTTGTCGGTCGATGTTCCTAAATCATTCACCAAACGTTTATCGACATATTGATTAATCCAGTCGGCGACAATAAAAACCATTCGAGTTAGCCCCCGATAGGGTAACATAATTTGCCAGCGACAAGGTCACCAACAGCTATACGATTTGGGAACTAATCGTTCAACCCCGAGTCGGTAGATGTGCATTGGACTTTAGGTACAGCAGACCTTGTTGACCTGTGCCAGTCATACGTTATGGAAAAAATTAAATATTGATATTATCCTACCCCTAATATAAAATCCCATAGGCTTAACATTGACTTTCCGTAGGCGCCCGTATGTCGCATACGGATAAAAGATCGCTGCTAGGAGCGTCCAAAAAATGGACCAATCAGAGGTCAGCAGCTGAAAGTAGTTCCAAGCACCTTCAGAGCAGCAAGGAGAGCTATATGGAGGACTTCAGAAAGTTTGTATCATGCTTTTTGTTATTATCCTCACATAAAAATATCGTTCACAGGGGTTAGGATAAAATCAAAACCTTATTCGTTTTAATCTGGGCTCCCGTATGCGACTCCTGGAGTATTGGCTCCGGATATCACTTGGCTCCGCCTCATGATATCACTACGCCAAACTCCAGTCGTCACATACGGGAGCCCAGATTAAAACTCATCCGGTTTTACGACATAATCCTGTATGGAACTTACCTCTAAATATCCAATGTGGACAGCATATCTATGGAAGGAGTTCCAGTTCCTCACACCTGTATCAAAGAAAATAGTGTCCAGTGCATTGCATGAGATAGAAATGAGAACGATGGCTTATCTCACCCAAGGTAATTTTTGTCCCATAGACTTAACATGGTTTTGACAGAAAACAGGCAAATTGTTGCCTTGTCATTATACAGGATAAATAAATTGATCTAAAAAAAAAAAAAAAATAGGAACCCATTCTCCATGCCTCTACGAGTGTTGCAGTCTGTTCTTCATGGACTATATATTGTGCACCGTCCATTCTTTTAGTTTGTACAGGGGTGAGATGAATACAGAAAGCAACTCGTTTTGTTTAAAGTCGATGTTCTGCAACTCATTTGAAAGTTATCTGATATTCACTCGGCTGTCGCCTCGTTCATATCACTCTGCATCAAACTCATGGAGAACGACTACTTCGACCAAAACGATTTTTCCATTTAAACTGTGATGAATAATACAGATTTACACATATAAGTTATGGAGAGATCACCCAACATCCAAATATAACAAAATCCTGTAAATTAACCGGCAGAAGTCCATAATCAACCCCATGGGTGCCTGCGTCAATCTATACTGCTAGGGGCTGGGTCTCACAGGCCAAGCATAACCTTTCCATTGTTTAATCATGCGATATAACACGTGGGCCTTAATATAGTTTTTAATTTCAACCACAATTCCTAAGTGTCATACTATATCTAATTTATGTGAAGGCTTCATGGGATAATCAGGAATTGTGTTCGTATAAGGCCAATCATGTATTTGAACGCACCTCTTTTTGCATTTTCTACCATCTCAAGCTATATAGCTATTTTCCACTGGCCAACCTTTCACCACCGATCTGCAGTCGGGAACCACCAATGCCAGATCAGTGAATGGAAACAGACATGTAGAGAAGTGTTGATGAATAATTGTGCATAGATAATGCAATAAGGCCACCATATACTGACTTGGTCAACAACCGACAGAATCAAAGGGGTAATGGTCATTGTGTTTGGAGGACAGCTCTGTCGCTATGGACCAGTTAGGCCCGGCGTCCACCTACTACGATATGGCACCGATATGCCCTACGATGCACCTCTCGATAAAAAATCTAAATCGCGTCGGAAGGTTACCTAATATCGGGGCAGTTGACCACGTTTCTGCGATTAGACACCAATAAAACCCCCATACAATGCGTGGTGGATTGGCATGTCTAGACATATGTCTACGATTTTGCACCATCCCGATATGGCACCGATTTTGACATTTTGTATCGGTGCCATATCGGGAGGTCTACGATTCTATCGTAGTAGGTGGACGCCGGGCTTTAAGTGTGGCAGAAATAAGGCATACACAGTACTCTAAATTCTAGATCTTTGTGTCTATATGCCCCATGAGTCATCCAGCACAGGAAACTAATGGGAGTATTAAAGAAGGGACTCTGTCAAACGTTTGGGAAGATCTAGGGCTAACTTGAGATTTAAGTGGATTTCTTTTATTCGTAGTTATCATAGAAAATAAAAAGAAGAGGTCAATGTATAAATCCACATTAGACTTTTACTTTCTGGGTGCAGTGATATAAGACACATTACATAACATATCACCTTAAAATCATCCGTACGATTGGAGTACTTAAGAATGACAAAACAAAGACATTAGACAGTAAGTTCCGATTATACGTATTAGGGAAATGACGATGCTCATGTAATCTTTACTGAAATAAACGCTGCAAACATGTTACTTTTTAAATAAAAGCTGCAATAGGACAAAGGAACAAAACCTTTGGGCTATCGAGGCCCCATGGACACCTAGGAAATAACCACAAAGGAGTCCATAAATAACTATGAACTAAATGGTCGCACTTCGTAGACTTCCATGTAACAAGATGAAAGTTGGAATACCGTGTACAGGGGAGACATGTAGCAAATATACATATAAATATAAAAATACCTGAGCTTTATAATGTGTATTGAAGTTGAAACTTGTTTCTCATCCCAGCGAAAAAATACTTTTAGATGTTATTTGTTTTCTTTTAAGAAGATGAACCTTGAGGGAAAGGTATGTGTATTTGGCATCACATTAAACCTACTGATTTAAGTCATGCATTCAACGTTGTATTATGTGTATATAGGTATTCCCAAATCCGTGGTATATAACTTCATACTGCCTACACAACCAAGAGAAGACCCAAATAAGTACATGTATGTCTGAAGGCCATTTTATGACACTTCAAAAGCCATCTTTGACACAGCAAAAAAATAAAAGAGCCCTCGTCATATTTTTTATGGCTTAGTGATGAGTGGCCTAATATCAAGAGACGTCACGAGTTTGAGTCTGAGTTTATTTATGCCACGCATTTTGTTGGCTTCATAAGCTCAAACTCAAACGAGTGGCGTCTAGATTTTATCCTACCCCGTTTCCATATTTTTTTCCGTATCAGAAAGTAGTGGCATAAACAACACTTTATGTCACTACCCGTGACATAAAGAAATCCCATGTTAAGCCTATGGCGTTTTTTATTAGGGGTAGGATAAAGTATAGAGACAGAGGAGTTGCTTCTTACCATAGGAGTGATCGCGTAGACCCCGGAGCGCTAGTTTCAGTTCAGGATGACCTTCCACCTGCATGAAGCCGTGCATCTCCCCCCATTGTTCATAGTGAGTCTGATGAAGACTGGAATAAAGATATAGATTGAGAAAACATCCTTTTTTTCCCTTTTTTTTCACATTTTATATTGGTCTCGATAGTATTTTACAAAGTATAGTCCTGGATTTTCGTTTTTTTTAACCGTCCAATAAAACGAGATGTAGTCAGCCTATTGGCTGGTTTTCTTCGACACCACGCACAACCACATGTATAATATAATCTGCGCACATCAACTTATACATCAATCACTATTGTTGCATCTATATCTGTCAAAAATAACCGAGACACCTCACCATTACAGTATGCCCAGAGAGCATCAACATTGTAACCATTTGACCTAAAGTTGCAATACATATTCCGTCAAATATAAATATAATATAATATGATATAAGGAGTAATATAGGATGTATCTTGAGACAGGCCTTACTTCCAGTATCATATAATAAATAAGATTTAATTCGGTATCTTTTCAGCAAGCGATTTCTTCGTTATAGATTTAAACTCTTTTAAAGATTCTGTGTTTCCTTAGACATGTACCTGTTAAGCCTGAGTTTCAGGGTTGAGCGATTAGTTACCAAATCGTATAGGAGTCTGTCAACTGGTCGTAGGCAAATTACGTAACCCTTCGCTTGACCGGTGGACATTGAGGAGATGGGGTGCTGGATATTAGTCCTAAGCGAATTGGTCTACTAATTGGTGGCTCACCCTTGCCTAGCTGTCCCACATCTACCGACTACGGCCGACTCCGTTAGGATGCCTTGGGTGAGACAAATTACCGTCCGTTTGTCGCCGACAAAGGTACATGAATGTTCCGAAATCGGTAGATGAGCATTGGGCTTAAGGGTGTCCGAGTGCTGATGTTTATAACCCACCTGATAGGAGTCTCCATACTATGCCAATGGAGCCTACAGATTGCTACTGAGTAGAATATGGAAAGCCATATTCTAGGAGAAAACGGCTTTTTCTGCCACCTGACAGGCATTATAGGAAATATTTTATATAAACAATGCATGGTGCTTGCGCCAAATTTCCCATTATTTACAGAAGAATTCTAAATGATTAGTCAAAATACAACATTACCATGATTTAGATCTGTGTGGTTGTATTCTCCTTGTAGTTGACACTACCCAATACTCATCGCTATCGTTCGGAGTATTACTACGCGTCAACTACGTGGAGAATACGACAACGCAGATCAAAATCATATTAATATTGTGTGTGTATTATATAAATACGAAGCTGTGGTACATTAACACGAAGAAAAAGAAAATGATGTTATAGTATACAGAGAAAAGAAATTGCATAATGCACCGCTGATACCTCTTATTGGCTCAATGGTTAAAGGCCAATGCCCATCTACCGATTTTGGAACATTTATGTACCTTTGTCGGCGACAAACGGAGGGTAATATGTCTCAGCCAAGCCATCCTAACGGAGTCGGTAGATGTAGGACAGCTGGGCAAGGCTACCCACTGATTAGTGAACCACCTCCTTAGGACAAATACCCTCCATCCGTCTTCGAGGGCCGCGGGTCGAGCGAGGGGTTACGTAAATTGCCTGTGACAAGTTCACCGACTCAAATACGATTTGGGAACTAATCGTTCAACCCTAAATCAGTAGCAACTGACGCGTATGTCACCTGAGGGATGTACAACAACATCTGAGCCAATACAGATTTGATTAAAGAAAAAAAAAACCCACAATGTATGGGTGTTTTGGGGAGCTTGTCCTTTCTAGGTTGAACAGGTAGTTAAAATTGAGATTTCATTTTTGTTTATTTACCATAAAACAGTTCTACCATGGGTAGATCTTCCAATGCAGGGTATCAGGCGAGTTATGAGGCTACATCAATATTCATCCAAGATATACATAGACAATAATCGATGGTTTTGTGGACAGGCGGCCGTAAACCACGAGAGGTTAACGCGTAGTAATACACGAGCGCTAGCGAGTGTATTACGACGTCAACCGCGATTGGTTTACAGAGCTGCCTGTCCACAAAATCATCGTTTGTTGCATTTATTATCCATCTTTTCGAATAAATTAAACCCAGTAATTGCCATATTAACGGGTATAACACTAGGAACTATTTCTTTGCTCTACAGCACAAAGGGACTATTTCCCGTATACCATGGTTTTGAGGCCGTATACCACAGGTTTGAATCCGTATACCACAGTTATTGTATCTGGCAGGTTTTATACAATGGGTCGTGGTTTACTGAGTCCCCATTCATTTTCAATGGGGGCTTTATATACGATGCATAATAAAAGGGTGTTGACAAATGTTGATGAGATGGGTTAAAGATCAAAGAAACAATATACTTATATACTTATACTTATATATACAATTTTGCCGAACACTTTCAACCTCCCACACCCCACCGGGAAAGCGGAGAAGGCCGGGACGCAAAAGTACAATATATACTTTTTACTAATTTCTTAAACTCGGCCTTAGATTCAATTATTTTAGCACTTTCAGAAAGATTGCTAGTAATTATGTTTTCATATAAACAAATATGCAAAATAATGTAAAACAGTCAGACAGTGGATTTATGAAATTTATTCTTTATCAAATAAATATGTTATCAATTTATTAAAAAAAGAAGACAGGATTCGTCTTTACCTAATTGGTTATGTGAAACTAGAACGTCGATAATCATTGTATTTAACTATGAGCAAACACGCATTGTATCAGAGTAATAGATTCTTAAATATTTCATGTTTAATACTTAGTGAAGGACAAAGATTTACTCCTCCATAAGAATCTTGTTTATCAAGCAACTTTGGCGACCACTCACGTAGTGGACACTACCACACCATTCTGTTTGCAAAAAAGGTGAAATTACTTATATCATATGGCTGAGAGGTACGCCCAAAAAGGTTGTTATGCCTATGTATACCTCCGGATAAATAAAGTTCTTAAAAAAAGTCAGAGATTAAAGCATTTTCTTTCACATACCTTCGCAGCCGTGACCAGAACTCCTTGGTCCATCTTTCTCTGGCCAAACAGTCTGCCAACAGCCATTCGGACATGTCAGTGTCAAAGTCAAACTTCTCCGTGAAGGCCTCCCATCTGTCAAGTGCACCAAAGAGCAATTAAAGGCATATCCTACAGCTCACAGCGGCGCCACCTGGTGGTTTTCAAATATTGTCAATTACACATCAATTTAGGACCTTTTTGATCCATTCTAATTCTAAATGAGTATAGTTGATGTTTTTTTCACAGTTTATCCATTCTTGATAGGTAAAATGTACCGGTTTACACTTGATTGATTTACATATGAAATGTACTGAAACATATCTTCAATTCCTTCGAAAACAAGGATGGTGACCTATAGATTTAAAACTCAATAATCTATAATACAAATGTGTAGTACTTTACATCTACTATAGTCTGTGAATGTTTAAGGAAGATGACATGGGTTTTACTTTGTGATAGACGACCTTTTAGAATTTCTTTTTTAGAATTGGAATTATATTAATCTCTGACTAAAGAATCAGCATGGTGACCCCCGATTTTTTAGTTAGATATGTGTTCTACAACACTAAGAGATCATCATATTCAAATTTCAGAAAAATAACATGGATTCTAATTTTCAAACCAAATTGTCCGATATGCCCATAAAATTGCAACAGCCTTTGCAGTACATTAGAGTAGAATTACAAGCGTCAACTTTGGTAAAGTAACACTTTTTATATATATGTGTATTTTTAAAGAGTTTTATTACAGACGAAAATGGTTCACATTAAGCATACAGGTTTCTTTCACCGTTTCCGTCCACGTTAAATAGTCAAACATATAGTAGTTAACGTAAGATATTACAGTGACAATCAAATTGATAGTTCTTGAAGTTTTCACGGCAGTACCCCATATAATACTTTTTTTTTTTTAATTTTTTTTTATTTCAGGAACATGCAATCTGCTTCAGCAGGTTTTCCTCCAGCTACAGGGCTGGGAAACAGTATTTCAAATTACTCTTAATCAGTGAAATATCTACACATATAGGTTGTGTGAGATGTCTTTAGAATGATCGCCGTTTACATTGACTTTTAGGCCCGGCGTCCACCTACTACGATATGGCTCCGATATGCCCTACGATGCACCTCCCGATAAAAAATCAAAATCGCGTCGGAAGGTCACCTAATATCGGGGCAGTTGACCACGTTTCTGCGATTAGACACCGAAAAAACACCCATACAATGCGTGGTGGATTGGCATGTCTAGACATATGTCTACGATTTTGCATCTTCCCGATATGGCACTGATTTTGACATTTTGTATCGGTGCTATATCGGGAGGTCTATGATTCTATCGTAGTAGGTGGACGCCGGGCCTTACATACCAATAGTCTCTTCTGGTTTGAGGATTAATATGAATATACTATCAAAGTACTGTAGCACCAATTTTAAAAACTGGAGTTATTATATAACTGTGGTCGAATATCCATGAAATACTCCTCACTCCTTATCCATGACGTATAAATCATGTTCGCGGGGTAAAGGGCCATAGTGAATGGCCGTCATTATGGAGTGTTAGGCCTGGCGTCCACCTACTACGATAGAAATTTAGACCTACTGATATGGCACCGATACGAAAAGCAAATATTGGAGACATATCGGGAACGTCCAATATCGTAGACATATATCTAAACATGACAATCCATCATACATCTTAATGGGTGTTTATCAGTGCCTAATCATAGAAACGTGGTCAACTGCCCCGATATTAGGTGACCTTCCGACGCGATTTTGATTTTTCATCGGGAGGTGCATTGTAGACCATATCGGTGCCATATCGTAGTAGCTGGACACCGGACCTTAGCTCAATGTAGTCTAATTAAAACATCCATTTTGATTATTTTCAGGTGCATAATAATAAGGAAACGTATTATTCTTGGCCTTTCGACCTTTATTGACGTCATTCGTGATGTACACATTTTCCAAGAGACAGTGAATAAAAGGCAATTCAATCACACTAATGACGTTTCCTCATATTAAAAACTTGGAACTGAAGGAATGATCATCTTAGAGTCATAATCGTAGGTTATTTCCAGGAAATATTATTAATTACTTTGGCAAACACTAGCAACGGTTATCAATGGAACATTACCCGTTGATAATTTAATTTGATTTATTACATATAATAAATTAATCCTAATGTAACATGACAACTGTAATATTTGGCTGATTGAGGCTAATTGTTAAATTAGTAGCATGTGACAAAGTACTAGATCAGTCCATGTATTATTACATACCTGTGGTAGTATATCCTACACATACGGCCCACTCCTACCCATGTCATATTTATATACGCACGACACCTAGGTGACGTACGGGGTATGTATGTGGCGTACGGGGCATGTACGGAGCCGAAATCCAAAAACTCGCCCAGAAGCTAAGTCAAAAATTTGATATTTTAAGGTATATGATAATATGAAAAAAGGTATACTGTGTCTGCATGTGATAAATACTTGGTAAAATTGATGATAAAACGAACCTCTACCTTCGGCATTGGTTCGTTTTATCCTCAATTTTACCGTGTATATATCACGTACAGCCACAGTAACCCTGTTTCCATGTATTACAGCACACATCACCAGGAAGGGCGATAAGAAATTGATCTTATTGTGATCTTTGTTGTGTTCTCGGGATCAATCTTTATGGAAGGCATTCTTACAAGACAACCATGTATAGATCCTCATATAGTTATGTTCATATGATTTAATGTATGTAATAGGTGAATGTCTTGGAATATACAATTTTTACGAGATACTCATAGCAATTTTGGATTGTCCTGCCCTGATATTTGCCATCCAATATCATCTGAAGGCTTCGACATTAACAATACCTTTGAATAATGAAACCACAAGGAGATCTTTGCCATGTAAATAGTAATCGTAATCAGATCATAAGATCTCACAATCCCTAGGTAGTATTCTGTACTCTCACTACGCTCTATAGGAGAAGAAATCTTAACAAACTCGCTTAGAGCCTTGAGAATCCACTGGTCTGCCTCCCATGCTAAAGACGTACATCAAAGCAACCCAAAGATTCCTATAATCTCAATGATGCCACCTAGCAGGAATACTGTGTGCCAGTGGCTCTAAGCCTAGTTCCTTAAGAATTCTTCTCCCATAGAGCTGTGAGAACCCTGTACAGAATACCACATAGAGACTGTGAGATCTTATGAGAGGGGTGGTGATTCAGTATCGTTTTTACTTTTATAGATACCTCCCAGTAAGGTGATTCAAAACACAAGTGCATTTTCGTTTTCCCACTGGCTTTTTTCAATGGTTGGGAATATGGTTGTCTGTGGTTATATGCACACAATGTTGTTTAGACCGCCTGATTGCTAGGGGTGTAGGAAATTACCCTCCTTGCCCTGCCTTGACCACTGCACTGTCTTATTGGGGACTGTAAAGATTGATTTTGACCTAAACTTTTATCTAGAAGTGTGCAGTTTCGAAAAATCCCCTGGCTGTCCTGGTATTGTGGAGACTTTGTTTGTCTTATTTTCTGTTATTATGTTTTCTGGATGTATCAGTCTAATTATTTGTGAGATGTGTTTTTGTTTTGCTGATTTCACTGTGTGGGTGGGACTGTCAGGTGTTCAAGACAGTGTGTGGGTTTGGGGTTCCCTGAGAGGGTGGTTGTGGCCCCTAAGATTCGAGGTCAACACTCGACTGTATAGCCCTCCCAAGGCGCTAGATAATATCATGTAAGGAGGTCAGGGTGAAGGTCGGGGTTTGCTGCGAATGCAGTCATTGGCTACTCGGTCTACTCTATTCCTTATATGGACTTAAGGTAATGGGACAACTCCATGCTGCTGAACAAGGTGCACAGACTTGATCGGGGAGAGTGCAGAAATCATTATTCCAAATTATTTACCTTAAAGATGTACAATTCTAAAAGGAAATTAACATGACATTGTGTTTGGTTGGTTTAATTTAATGTCCAGTTAACCATTACAGGCTCTTACCAGACTTTCTCAAAGTTCTTTTACACAACAATGGTTGTGATCGAATCTATGAAATGAATTCAGGAAGAAATCTCACCACTACACATTTACCGAGGTGAGAGTTCTTTTACTTCCCACACCACATAGACATGGTATGAGAAGGATTGGCCTTTGATATAGCAGTAAATCAATCACCACTGGTAATAAGGTAGTACAGGGGCTACAGGGGGACTCAAAGTCCTACAACCTTGGGGTTACAAATCCAGTGCCTTAATCACTGAGCTAAGCGGTCGTATGATCCGAGGTTGATGATAAATACAATATGGACTGGTTTCAGATAAAACCGGTTGTATGCTCCTCGAAGATGACTGCGCAATATCGTCGCATACGCTCGGATACTACTATACGTCAAGTCCTCGGAACATACGACCGCTTGTATCTGAAACCAGTCGATATTGTGTATGTTCACTTACGGAGTGCTCGCAGATTGAGTGTAGAATGTAGACTTTCGTATCATTCATTCACTCCATATATGTCCATGTGTGTTTCAGTGGTACGCTATATTTGTGTCCTGTTTCATTTTACAGCGTGCTATAATTGTGAAATTAGGACTAATGTTGGGGCTACAACTTAACAAACCATCCACTAGGTGGTCAAGATTCGACACTACTAACACAAGTCTAACGAGTATGAGCCACTTTCTACTGGCCGGCGAAAACAGCACCGATTTATTAAGTTCTCCTTTTAGTCAGTCGGTGCTGGCCAACGACTGTACGTCGGTGTCTAAAAATCGCTGAGGGTGCAGTATATGCCATGTTTCTACTGCATTTGACAGGTCCATACCGACTGAAGTCATTTGGTGATTGCGTCATTGTATAACCTATGCGCAATTAAATGGTGAGCACTTCTCTGCATGTCTGTTTCCATTCACCGATCTGGCGTCAGTGGTTCCCGACTGCAGATCGGTGGCGAATAGTCGGCAACTGGAAAATGGCTTTATGGATTTCTACCCATAATCTTTCGCAACATCTTCCTCACTCAACTTGTTGCAATGAAATTTGCCCACCCACTCTCCCTAATATCAGAGACTTTATCAACATAGGGTTACTTATCAAAATGATGTATAACTTACCTTACAGTTAAAGTTCACTATTCAGAGTTCTGCCGTATTTACCTTGCGTTGGATAAAAAAAGTACCCAAGTTTTAGAATAATTCTTGTTGCCGTCAATTCTAAGGCCTGGTGTCCACCTACTACGATAGAAATTTAGACCTACTGATATGGCACCGATACGAAAAGCAAATATTGGAGACATATCAGGAACGTCCAATATCGTAGACATAGGTCTAGACATGACAATCCACCATGTTAATGGGATCTTTTTCGGTACCTAATCGCAGAAACGTGGTCAACTGCCCCGATATCAGGTGACCTTCCAACGCGATTTTGATTTTGTATCGGAAGGTGCATCGCAGACCATATCGTAGTAGGTGGACGCCGGGCCTTAGTCTTAATGTGTAAAAGGTTAGAAATTATAGTCTCTATGGATATGAATAAAATCTGTGTACCACTTACATGAACGAGAACTTTGTGTGAACCAATTCTGAAGCGTCTTTCTTGGACCATGATTCGTGGAATCCTTTTCTGCAATATGAATATCCACCAGAAGGCATGAAATCACAACATCTTTAATCGATGACTAATTGTAGAAAGAGCATACAATGGAAAACACACCTTACATCTGCTTACAGTCTGCAAACATTTTATCCGACAAGGGAGGTCTTGAGAATACTTATAAGGTTTTACTCGATCTGTGTGTCTATATTTATATACCAGCAGTGACCATATCATTTTTCTATAAAGTGAATTGTTGTGTCATTCTCGGACAAAGACTTCTAGACGACCTCAGAAGTGAATTAGTGTCAGATATGCATCACTCCCCTGGGTGTAAAACATCTCAAGCTACATTGTCAGGCCACAAAAAAGGAGCAGGAAGAAATTCCTAAAGAATGTAACAGCAATGCGCAGTGTTTCTATAGCACTTTCATGAGAGAAATTCTTGACTTCCTCAAGGAATGTAAGATTTTTAATAAGATATAATGGAGAAGAGTAGGATGCCTGGATCAACCAGGCAGCATACCTTATTATTCAAACAGGATATGCAAAAATAAAAAGTAAGTCTTATTAAACAAATTGGACGTTAAACTACAAAAACAAACAAACAAACAAAAACGATCTAAAGCTGCCACTGACTACATAACAATAGTTGATATATCGATCTCGTATATATATATACTTAGTTTTAAAAGGTTTTTTATTGCGTTCAATTGTTACAATTGTTCTTCCAGGCAAATAGTTGACATTATATTCAGAAATACTGGATGAAATGGAAAATGAAAATCAAAAGGAGAAAGGGAACCCCGACATGCACAGTAGTCAGAACCTGTTTCATCACCTGTTATAACTCAGTAAACCGATCTAAAACTACCCCTGACTGCAGAAAAATAGTTGATATCGATCTTGTATTTACTATATATACCCATGCCGTATATATTGTAAATACGCACCGTTTCGCCACATAACGTAAAAATACTGTACAGACCACTAATCCGTACACTAAAAAACGGACCACCTTGCCATACACGTTTGTTCAGATATTGGTCGTTAAGCTAAATGAAATTAATGATATTTTCTAAATTTCGGGTATATAGTTACAAATATATAACGTCCAACCATGCTGTACAATTCACAGAACGAGATGGTAATTTACAGTTTGTACGGACCGAGGCATTTACGCCGAGTTCCGTACTTATATAGAACGTCCTGACCATGCTGTACAAGTCACAGAACGAGATGCTAATTTACGGTATGTACGGACCGAGGCGTTTACGCCGAGTTCCGTACAAACGGTAAATTAGCATCAAGTTCTGTGACTTGTACAAGCATGGTTGGACGTTATATATTTACTATATACCCGAAATTTAAAAAAAACTCAATTTAATTTTTCTTAACAACCAAAATTTGAATAAATATGTATGGGTAGGTAGTCCGTATTTTGGTGTACGGACCACTGGTCTGTACAGTATTTTTACGTCATATACCGAAACGGTACGTATTTACAGTATATACGGCATGGGTATATAGTAAAACCGTTATTAGTAGAAACCGAACGAGAGTTAGACTTGACAATGATTATGCCATAACGGGACGGTCGCGTATTACTACACAAGGCGTAACCAAGTGTTGTGAGGAGCAGACCTGACCAGAGTGGCAATGACATTGACAAGTCTAACTCGAGTTCGGTTTCGTATTTATCCTACCTCGTCTATGCTTTTGTATTACTAAAAGATAAATATTGAGTCAATGACCAACAGAACTTTTTTTCACAATAGCTGACATCCTGCTCTCTGATTGGTCAATATTGTTATTACTCTAGTGGCAAAAAGAACACTTTATGTCACGGCCTGCCACATAAAATTTCTCTATGTTAAGTCTATGGCGGTTTTTTATTAGGGGTAGGATAAATTACCATCTCGTTCTGTAAATTGCACAGCATGGTCAGGACGTTCTATATAGATACCTCAGCAAGCCGTTGAAGGTAAACTTCCATCTGCGCATGGGCTCGAGGCACTCCAGCCTGAGCCCTCCTGCGGTGAAGGTGCGGCCGTCCGTGTTGTACACCTGACAGTCAGGGTGGATGGGGCTCTGCAGGGACCCCACCCCGGGCACGTGTAGGGAGAGCCACAGTTCACATTTACGGCCATGGAGGCGGCCAATTCTCAGCACCATGAAGACACCGTCAGAGTTAGTCCCGGAGATGTAGACCGAGTCCAGAGCCTGTAGGATTAAGAAAGAATATCATATTCCTATATACCTATTTCCGAAACCTCTATAGTTACATACCGCTGCTGGGGGTGCAGTAATTATAAGCTATGTAGCGAGGCTGACGTTTTCGTACCAGGATGACGCTTTCGTCCCGGGCTGACGTTTTCGTCCCGGCCTGACCACGTGACATAAAGAGCAGCGGGACGAAAACTTAGCTATTGCAGTTACTCGATAAGGGTGGCCATTTTTCTGGGGCTATCGCAGGAGAAGAAATAATCCTTTTTATCGATATTTCAAGGTATATAGGAATAGGTAATCAAAAGTCAAAGTTACTCGGTAAGGCTCGGAAAAATTACTGCCCGTGGCCAAGGCCTTGGGCAGTAATTTTTCCGAGCCTTACCTCGAAACTTTGAACTTTTTCTCACCGGAACATAGTTTCCCTCTAATCTCATATCTAAGACATACAGTAAAACCACGCGTAAGCGAGCACCCTCCGTTCCGGGCCAAAGTGGTCGTTTACGTTCACATGTATTTTCTACCCGAACTTACTGTAACTCTTTTAGTTCAATAAATAGAGCGAAATCTCGATAATAAAAAAAAAGAAGAAAAAAAAAGTGGTCGTTTACGCGGGGTGTCCGCTTACATGAGGTTTTCAATTTTCCTCTAGGCCAATATAGAAGTCGTATATACCGATATGTAGAGGAGACAGAGGGGATGGTAGATCTGAAATCGATTTTCCCCAATATCTTAATTGCATCCGAAGTTATCAAACTTTGAATTATGAATGTATTTGATTATGAATATACTCACACACACTCATAAAAAAACCATATTAATCTATTTCTGGTAGGGTATCCGTCGGAAGTGACCGCTTACACGGGGGTTTTGTGCCTTTTCGTACCGAAATAACTCCGCTTGCGCGGGGTTAAATTGAACATCTAATAGAGGGAAAAAATTCCGATCCGAGCAAAAGTGTCCGCTAACGCGGGGTGTCCGTTAGGCGAGGTTCTACTGTCCCATGCAAATATTGTTATTTATCCTTTATATCTCATATCAATGTTATCGAATCAAATTTTATTATATACCCATGCAGTATATTTGATAATTACCTACTGATGTTCCTTATGCAGTATAGATCGTATACTGAACCCTGTGCAGTACACTGTTATACTGCACACGTTGAAATATAAGCAGTGTGTCGGCTTTCACGCTGACATGTCTTCCATGCCCATACATGGTAATATTTTATTAATCTTGGGTATATAATAAATATAGAACGATTCACCATGCTTGAACTTGCTACAAAACTTAACGGGAATTGTTCTTTACAGAACGAGGCCACAGGCCGAGTTTCGTAAAAAAAAAACCAGTTCCCCATCTCGTTTTGTAGCATGTACAGCATGATCAGGTCTATATAAGTACTGAATAACATGAAGGACTCTCAAACCGAATGAATGCTATTTGTTTATTTGTCACCGTAGTTACCTATTCAATTAACTGAGTTTGATGCGGAGTGATATGAACGAGGCGACAGCCGAGTGAATATTATGTAGTGTTCAAACGAGTTGGAGAACAACTTTGACCAGAACGAGTTGCTTTCTGTATTTATCTCACCCCGATGCACACTAAAAGAATGGATGATGCACAGGATATAGACCATGGACAAGGGCCTGCGATACTCATAGGGGCATGGAGAATGAGTACCCAATGTTAAGCCTATGGGACATAAACACCAGGGGATAGATAATATGGGATACCTCATTATCCTACCCCTAATAAAAAACCGCCATAGACTTAACATAGGGAAATTTTATGTGGCAGGCCGTGACATAAAGTGTTTTTTATGCCACTAGAGTAATAACAATATTGACCAATCAGAGAGCAGGATGTCAGCTACTATGAAAAAAAGTTCTGTTGGTCATGGACTCAATATTTATCTTTTAGTAATACAAAAGCATAAAAGAGGTAGGATAAATACGAAACCGAACTCGAGTTAGACTTGTCAATGTCTGTGCCACTCTGGTCAGGTCTGCTCCTCACTACACCCGGCTACGCCTTGTGTAGTAATACGCGACCTTCCCGTCGTGGCATAAACGTTGTCAAGTCTAACTCTCGTTCGGTTTCTACTAAATATGGTTTAGGGACCCTGGGGTATGTTGAATAACTTATGCCTATGAATGTACAATGTACAAGGAGACCTCTTATGAGAATTTCCATTAAATTATATGGAACCTTGTTCACGAAGACTGTCCGTTATCTCACAAGTTTAGCCATAGGAATAACTTTATAAAAAATACTCAACAATCACCAACGTAAAATGCCAATATTATTATATAGCTATGCACTAACTCAGTGTGAATACTTACTGCTCCTAGGGGTAAAGTTATTGTACACCGATTACATTGTACGCCGTAAATCTTCGTACCATTGCCTTTGGATACTGACAGACTGAATGCCTTGGCTGACAGACTGCACGCTTTGAGCCTAAAGCATGTGATCCACCAAGAGTGAGTTAGGGCCGGACCATGACCATGTGGAGGAATTGTGGACGTCGGCCGCCCAAATTGCTCATCTGCTCAGATCGGCTGGGACAATCTGTCTGGTGGATCAGCAAATCGGACTCGCCCATTGAAAACCCTGTCGCCCGCAACCATGCGGTCGTTGCCTCTGGCCGACCGGCCCTGTAAAAACCAGCCAGCTGGCTGCCTCTGACCATCTCTGAGCATCAATTTGGTGGATCACATGCTATACCTGCACGCTTTGGCTGACAGACTGCATGCTTTGAAAAAATGATGCAATCTGATTGGCTGAGAGGCTGACAACACAGGTCGGGGCGGGAGATTAAAAAATGGCAGACCCCTTCACTTCATGAATTCCGAGGCATCTGACAAAGGCACCGGAACAAGTTTATTGTGTACATTTAGCAAATTTCAAGGTATCAAACATGTGGAATAAAAGTCATACAGCTTCGATAGCTTGGATATGCGAAATCAATCAACATCAACATGGACCCTCGCTAAGTGGGCGACGTACAGATGTCAACAAATGGCCGCACCACTGTCAGTTGGCGCAAATTGGCGTCGAGTTTTGGTATCGGTTGATATTGCATTTTTAAGCTATTCAAACAGTATCAGGTGAAAGCCCTATGTTAGATGCCTTGATATTTGGTAAATACATACAATAACTCATTCTGGGGCGTTTGTCAGACATCTGGCAACTCGTGAAGTGAGGGTTAGTGTGATATGGACTCTAGTACAGCCCATTGTCTCCAGGGCCAGGGCGCACAGGCTCTCATACTGGGACTGTTTTGCGCTGTCTGATGGGAATTCCTACCTTCTTCCCAACATGCACCTGGAAAATGGCGAATCGCTGGTTCTAACCTCGTGTGTATTGCGATCCAGTAACCAGCAATATGATACAGTATCCCTCTTGTCAAACTGATGCTATAAACAGAACAGCCAACCCTGCAATTCCTTTCACTAAAGGTGGGAGGCCAGTCAGAGCCATGCTCTGTTAGACCTTCACGCACCGTAACCGGAGGCGGCGCGGTGCGTGAACGGACTAAGTGTGATATCATTCTAAGCTGAGAGTGGGGTTTCCCTACGTTCTGGGAAATCCTAAAAATGATGGCATAAGGGACTACTGCCTCTCGGCCAATCAGAATGAGTTGTATTCTAAAGCCCGCAATCACATTGTTATCCACTTCCGGCAGGTCTTACCCAGTACACATCGTCTTTGAATGGGGTATCAAGTCAATTCGACATCAAATTATGGTCAGTTGTAGCCATTTAAGACCGAATTGAGGTATATAATAATATGAAACCATAGTGATGGTGACAATACGGGCTAGATTTCCTTGTTGTCTTGGAGAATTTTGTTCAGAACTCACTCTAAAGAGCTTGTTCTGAACGAAATTCTCCAAGACAACTCATAAATCTATCCCGTATTGTCACCATAACCATAGTTTCACATACTACGCCATGTTCGTGGAAGGGGCCATCCATAAAGTATGTACGCAGAATTTCTGAAATTTTGGAACCCCCCACCCCCTCTCCCAATCTTGTACGCAATAGAACAAAGAGGGAGCATACGCAGATTTTCCAAAATTTCTGACCCCCCCACCCCCCCTCGGTGCGTACATACTTTATGGATGGCCCCGAAGAGTAAATGTGAGATGACGTCATATGCTATTAACGAACTAAGTTTGCAATGTGATTCGGATTTTTCTGATATTATGATGTTATTTAATGCCAGGTGAAATGAAATGGGTGAGATAAATCCGCACTAAAATCATAAAATACACAATACTCCACTCGTTTGGATGTGCTGTAATCGTCACTCAGCTTCTCCTCAATAACGATTGCGGCCAATAGGCCTTTTTCCGTTGGCCGGTGTCGCACCTTATCAGCCTAGTTACCCCACGGCTGAAGCCAAACATTCACTTGGCAACGTATTCTTTACCATTGGATTACTCTGTGTATGAGCGTAATACGTTCATAATACCCATGTACATTATTTCCAGAGATATAATAATGATTGCATCGCATTCTAGGGTATTCCAGCTCAAATGTGGTGTCTCATACATGCATATTGCCTCAATAATACTTTAGATAAAGCATAGATAACATAGGATCACCGAAATTGAACACACATTAATACATTGGCATGCCTAGCTATAATATGCTTATCTTTTTCCAAGTTAAAACCAAGATAATTATCAACTATGAAGTTTAGACAGCCCAGACTTGTTGATACACTACCTTAGTTTGTTCCAGCAATTTAATCTGTCAAAAACAAAACTCCTGCAATCATACCCACCGTTCACACTCTAGGTGTGATGGCTATGTGTCACTATATACATGCCGCCAGACTCGCGGTGTTTGTCCGAGCTGCGGCGTCTCTAGGCAGTGGGCCATAAGGTGGCGTTGAACGGCAACACCTGTATCCAAACGAGTGGAGTATTGGTTCGGCAGAGGTTTTGGGCTCTGGCGGGTCATTGAGCTCCACAGTGTGAAAACTCCACCCGATACACTGCGCTACTTACATTCCGCGCAACAACAAGCCTCGCCTCCACTCCCCTGACGCTGCTCGAACCACACACACGGCACACATTTTACCCACCCACCCACATCCTTATAATTCACACTACCTCTTTCATCTCATTATCATTATGCATTTTATTACAAACATTGTGGTATTTAATCACTCCACTATCTACTTACACTTTTAATAATAATTTACACCCATCATTATTAAAAGACTCTTGTCAAAAAAATTTACCATATCAATAAAAAATTTATTTTCAAAACTCATTTCTTTCTTTCAATTTCGCGCTGCGTGTAGAGCAATGGTGTATTTATGCGATTCTTGATCCAGTTCTATATCTAGATATTTGACCAAGGGTCGTCCATAAGTGTTGAATAAAGTTTCCCCACAACGTCCTGGGTCTCGGTAGTGTACACATTATTATCATTATTCAACAGGACCCTGATCAGGGACCTGTTTCAGTAGTTTCGTGACATGTCTAGATGGCGTCTGTGACACCATACGGACAGATCACAAGATTGCAGTCGATGACACATGAAGTTTCACTCACTTCTCGTAGGAATTAAGCAATGACACATTAACATGAGTAGGGGATACATATAATCTATAATCGTTCCAAATATGAAGAAGATTGGCCACTTCGATCTTCTGATATTTGCTAGTCTTTTTCCGCTGTTGCTTGCACTGTTGGTGCCGCTGTTGATGTCTGTCTAGGCCTAATGTCACGAGACTACTGAAACAGGTCCCTGATCACATTACCTAATTTGTTCATTATTAAGCCCTTGTAGCTTTATCCCATTGCCTTATCTCATTGCAACTAACCGGTCTTCATGTATAAGCCTAAATTATTCAACAGGCCCCTTGTCAAGGAACTAATGTGGCTACTTACGGTAATTTATTATTAATTCTAATCATTTGAAGGTGTGGTTCTGGCAGTAAATATCTGCATCTTCCATTTCTTCCTTATCTCCTCAGGTCATTAGGGGAAGGTTATATACACAATAATGACTTGTTTTGTGTACTGAGTCATTATTGTATTTATTACCCACCTTCAATATTAATAACAACTCTATTGCCATAAATATATTTCTGCAAGACATTTAGTTCCAATCACCACAGCACTGTCAAGCCTGGCAGTAATTCGGTGTAGACTTACACCGATGATATAGGTCGCCATTTTCCCATGATTTTAGCGTGAAAAACATGGTATGACAGTGATTTCTGATGGTAAATGAAAATATTATGACTGATTTTGAATAATTGATATTGAATGAATATTCCAAAAACTTATTTTGAAGTACATGATAATTTGACCTTATTCTTTACATTTCGTATAGAGACTCCGTATTTGGTGGGTAATAAATGATGGGAAGAAATCTACCTTTCAATTTTTAATGATGTGAAGCTAAGAGTGGCCCATGTATGGTAAATTGTCCCAATTATATATCTCAAATAGACCAATGATAATAGCAATTGTGGGTCTTTGGTTTCCATCTCATCTAATTATCCCGTGGGAATGACACACAATCATACACTGCTCTGTGAAATAAGAGATGAGATGTTGGATTTTATAAGAATATCTTTATAATTCTATAATTATCCTATAATTTCATAAGATGTTTCGAAAGGATGAAGGTCAAAATAAAAATGAAGAAATATGAACACCCATTCATATTCATTGTATGGTATTTTTGTTGATTGGCATTCTGCGAATCTGGGTGGAGTTTTTAAAACTAATAACGATAAATAATCGATCTTATCATTATCTTTGTTGCATTCTCGTTGCCTAAAGTGATCTGTCTTCATGGTGGAAGGTCTTACAAAATGATCAGGAAAATGACTTTATTTTCAGTTTTTTAAAAGGTCACAAGTTTAACCTTCTTTAGGTTTGTTGCTAGGTGGGTTAAATCCTTCATAACAAAACTTCTTCCACTAACATAGGAAGAAATAAACAAAACAAACTAAATAGGATATCCTGAAATTTGGAGGAATACATTCCGATCGTGGTCACTATCGCCTGAGGTTACTCCTAATCATAATCGTTCAGCTAATATCGTTCTTACATGAATTCCACGGTAAACGTGACACAAGCAGCCATTCAAAAGCATATAGATATATCAAATATGCATATATTTTCTTGTACTTTTTTCTGACCAATTGTACTATTGTCATTCCAAATTTCATAGTTAATACTGTGCTGAGCATGCACAAATTCACCCAATGCAGGAAGTGAAATTCCAAAACGTGACGGAATTACAAGGGGTCAATGACCTCCAGGGCTGTGGCTCCTAAAGAACGCGTTGCTTTTTTGTTAATCCTAGAGGGAAACTATGTTCCGGTGAGCAAAAGTTTAAAGTTACTCGGTAAGGCTTGGAAAAATTACTGCCCGCGGCTGACGCCTTGGGCAGTAATTTTTCCAAGCCTTACCGAGTACCTTTGACTTTTGCTTACCGGTATTCCTATATACCTTCAAATATCGATAAAAATGCTTGATTCTTTACCTGAAACACTTCCGAAGCAAATGGCCACCCTTATCGAGTAACCAAAACAGCTATTGTTTCATCCCGCTGCTGTATTGTATCACGTGATCAGAGCGGGATGAAATCGTCAGAGTGGGACGAAAACATGAGAGCGGGACGAAAACGTCAACCTCGACACATAACTTATTTTTAATGCACCCCCCAGCAGTGGTATATAACTCTTGTTAGTTCAATAATGAGTATATAAGAATAGATATTTCTAGATTGTTTGTGGCCTTCTGTAATGCGACAGAGGGTTATTGTTGACTTAAAATAACTTTGAGTGAGGGAAATTAGTGACAACACTTCAACCTAGATTTTGCATGTCACAGCATGTAATTCCGTCACGGAGATCTTGCCACCTATACTGCAGTAATAAATGTAGTAAATAAAATTCTTCAGCAACGCAAAACTCAAACTGTATGAAAATGTCCTAAAACACAATTACACTCGTAAATATTCATATTGTGATATCTGGACTGGAATCTGCCCATCTGTGTATCCTTTGGTAATTCCGTCACAATGGAATTCAAAAACACCACCTTAGTACCAACTAAATCACATGGTGACCTGCATATGTTTAACATCATCATTATGGAGGATGGGGAATTCCCCATCACCCTTTGATATCTATATTCCGTATCAGTTCTAGGTGCAGATACTATTTTGGGTAATGTAAATATTACATCAAAGGTTGGCTTACGTGACTGTCTGACACAAGAGGTTGAGGTCTTTCCATGTCCTCCTCAGCATCCACGGAACGATATCCATATCCGGCTTCTTTGATGGCACCTTCACTTGATGTTTGTGACTTCTTTTTGCCTCTGATCCTACGCAGCTTCAGTATGACGTATATAGCGAGTTTCTTTAAGAAGAACCACTGACCTGTCAGAGCAAACAAGACTTTATTACTCACCGATTACGGAGTCTCCATAGGAAATGTATAGATTGCCTGGAATCGGCTGCCTGGAGATTCTGGCATGTCAGAATCTCCTGCAGGAGATTCCGGAACAATAGTCCCATTCAAAATTTAATCAAGTCATTAAATACTTCAAAATAAGTACATCTAATGTTCATTCAATATCAGTTGTTTAAATTCAATCATAATAATTTCATTTACCATCAGAAATCACTGTCATAACATACTTTGCATGCTAAAATCACAGGTTAATGGCGAACTTTATTATTGGTGTAAGTCTACACCGAATTACTGCCACACTTAACAGTGCTGTGGTGTCTGGCCACGGACTTGTAAGGTCATACAAATCCGTGGTCTTGCAGAAAGTTTTTAATTCTAGTAGACTTATTAATCCTGTATATGGGTAATAAATACAATAACGACTAGTTTTGTATACGAGTGTCCGCAATCTCCTCGTAGTTGACGATGTAATATCCTCGCTAATCGCTCGGATATTACTACGCGTCAACTACTCGGAGATTACGGCCACTCGTACACAAAACCAGTCATTATTGTGGATTTATTACCCACCCTATATTAAGACTCCATAGGAAATGTATAGAGCACCTAGAAATCGCTACCAGGAGAGTCTGGAAAAATAGTCCCATTCATAATTAGGTCAAATTATCATGTACTTCAAAATGAGTTGTTTGAATGTTCATTCAACAAAGGCTTTCGTAAGGACTATTGTACTGTATAATGACTTAATGAATAAAGAGAGCGTTGCTCATTTGAAAAAAAATTAATCATTTATAGTTGGTCATAATAATCTCATTTACCATTAGAAATCACTGTCATAAAACTTTTTACAATACATTTACAGTGTTAATACATGGTCCATTATTTATTTCTTTTTTTATAAGAGCAGTGTTTATCAATCCACTTTCATCATTTTACATAATTCACATTTATAACAACTTGTCCGTTTTCGATATATTCTCACACCTTACACCTCATTGCTTACTCATTGTGGTCTACCGGTAGCATGCTCCCTTTTTTTTTTTTTTAACCTTTTTTTTTTAAAGATCTAACTAATACCTAACTAACTAGTCAACTCTAACGTGTAAAAGTTGCCACTATTTTCAGTATCTGTTCCTATTTCCGTTGTATGATATTGACTATTGCAGTCAACATAAGTTTTATTTGCTTATTTGGCAGGAGAAAGTTCTCTCTTCTGATTATAGGCCTTATTTACATTGTCTCTAGTTCTGGGTGCTGGATAGAGAGATGATATTCTCTCCTAAGTAAATATACAATCTAGTGGACAGAACAATACATTATACATTGAGAACGTCACACATCACATGATAGCAGTCCATTCTTGTTATTTATCTTGTAGGTGGGTAACTAGGAGCAAATAGAATGTCCATCATTGATGAATGAGCGTGCAATTATGAATTAATAATGATAAGAAGTTTCAGTTACATTCAGTCTAAGGATAGTTTTCTGTAACCCACTCAACCCATTTCTGCAACCGCCAGAATCTGGGATCCATATTAGCACCAGTGGGTCAATGAGGTATTTTGGTCTCTAGTGATTGGTCATGGTCAGTTGGGCATGCCTTCAAGACCCTGAGACACTGGCACCCTGACTCTTTCACACTATCACAGTGAATAGAACACAAATAGTGAAGGGATAGATTTTTCTCAGCACGCTGAAAGTGTGTGTGACCACTCTAGCCTTTAATAGGCAACGTATATACTGCGTGCAAGCACGCTCTAATAAACAAAATAAAGACTGGTTTTAAATACGAGTGATCGTAATCTCCTCGTAGTTGACATCGTAATAGTCTCGCTAATCGCTTGGATATAACCATATGTCAACTACTCTGAGATTACGGCCACTCATACATAAAACCAGTCATTATTGAGCGCTGGAAATCGCGCTCATATATGCATCTTGATAGAGGTTAGAATGCTCACACAGGGTTTCAGCTTGCTGTAAAGAATCTATCCCTTCACTATCAATGTCCCAACTATAAAGGCCTGGTTAAATGAGCAGGGGCCCAGTATCCCAGTATCCCGTATCCCTGCCCAACTACTGACTTGGTTCCTTTTAATAGAACTTTCATGGCTGAGTGACCATGTGAATGTGTGTGTGGTGTGGTGTAGCAAATCAACAGAAATCAGATATCAATGGACTGTGATAATTGTGCCAAATATATGAATGTTCCAGATGATACCCTATCTGAAGATGTCAAATGAACTCTTAGAAGTAGAAGGAAAACAGATGACAAATATGTTAGTAAGAGGATTACCAAGGGCACTAGTACTCCAAATGAAGTACCTTCAAGCAAAACAAACTTGAGTGCATCAAGCGCTAAGGGGCTATCAAAGAGCAAACTGAGTGGCATAGCTGACCTATTAGCCAGAGAAGTAGGGCTGTTAACCAAGACCCTAAATGAAAGATTCAGTCACAACCACAACAAGGTGAATGTGATCTGTTGTATGCTAGACCAGGCACAAGTCAAAATCAAAAATGTTAGCCAGAAAATGACAAACATTTCAAAAGAAATATACCAAAGTATTGATATTCTCTTACTTTTATTCTATGATATTTTTATATACAGCGCTCTTCCATTATGAATGGAAATAACGTATGCTCCTAGTTATGTATAGTAGCAGTTGTCTACATGACTTTCAAATCAAATCAAAGCAAATCCACTCTCTATGAGTCATTTTACACTGATTGGTGAAAACGGCACCGATTAATTGTGTTCTCCTGAAAGTCAGTTGGTGGTGGCCAACGACTGCATGTCGGTATCTAAATATCGGTGAGGGTGCTGTGTATTACTATATACCCATGCCGTATATACTGCAAATACGCACCGTTTCGCCATATGACGTAAAAATACTGTACAGACCACTGGTCCGTACACTAAAATACGGACCACCTTGCCATAAACTTTTATTAATATATATATCGGTTGTTAAGAATTAAATTAATGATATTTTGTTTAATTTCGGGTATTTTTTTTTAAATTTCGGGTATATAAATGCCTCGTTCCGTACAAACCGTAAATTACCACCTCGTTCTGTGACTTGTACAGCATGGTCAGGACGTTCTATATAATGCCTTGTTTCTGTCGCATATAACAGGTCCATACCAACAGAATTGTCCTCCAAACAAAACGACCATTACTTTTTTCATGCTAAAAACACACTTTGAGTCAGTCGTTGACCAAATCAGCCAGTGGTATTGCATATTCTATGCACAATTAATCGGTGAACACTTCTCTGCATGTCTGTTTCCATTCATCGATCTGGCGTCGGTGGTTCCCGACTGCAGATCAGTGGCAAATAGTCAGCCAGTGGAAAATGGCTTTATGAGTGATATTTAGCAGATTTATTTTGTTAATTGGTTTCGTGGTGAATCGGTTAACTACCTCTATCTGAATGAATGTATATGGAGCCTACTGAAAATAGGATTGTCCATAAATCCAAGTAGGTAACTCCAATTTTAAATGATAAAAAAAGTCTTGCTAATCGTTTGGATATGACCACATGTCAACTACTCTGAGATTACGCCCACTAGTACACAAAACCAATCATTATTCTGTATATAGTAGCAGTTGTTTACATGACTTTAACAAATCAATTCCACTCTCTATAATCCATTTTACACTGACTGATGAAAACAGCACCGATTAATTGAGTAAGTGGTGGCCAACAACTGCACGTTGGTGTCTGAATATAAGTGAAGGTACTGTGTAGGCCTTGTTTCTGGCGCATATAACAGGTCCATACCGACAAAATTGTTCTCTAAACACAACAAACATTACTTTTTTCATGCTAAAAACACACTTTGAGTCAGTCGTTGACCAAGTCAGCCAGTGGTATTGCATAATCTATGCAGAATTAATCAGTGAGCATTCTCTGCATGTCCGTTTCCATTCATGACCTGGGACCTGTTTCAGTAGTTTCGTGACATGTCTAGATGGCGTCTGTGACACCATACGGACAGATCACAAGATTTCAATCAATGACACGCCGAGTTTTACTCACTTCCCGTAGGAATTAAGCAATGACACTTTAACATGAGTAGGAGATATATATAACCTATAATCGTCCCAAATATAGAGAAGATTGGGCACTCCGATTTTCTGATATTTGCTAGTCTTTTTCCGCTGTTGCTTGCACTGTTGGTGCCGCTGTTGATGTCTGTCTAGGCCTAATGTCACGAGACTACTGAAACAGGTCCCTGGCGCCGGTGGTTCCCGACTGCAGATCAGTGCCAAATAGTCGGCCAGTGGAAAATGGCTTTATGAGTGATATTTATGCTGGAGACACACCAAGCGAGGAACGTTGTCGATAATTTCACTTGACAACAAGGTCCTGGCGATTGTATGAGCGATGAAATTGAGGGGTTTTGTTGGGTTTGTATAAATTGGTTTCGTGGTGAATCGGTTATCTACTTCTGCCTCAATGAATGTATATGGAGCCTACTGAAAATAGGATTGTCCATAAATCCTAGTAGGTAACTCCAATTTTAAATTATAAAAATAATATACATATATATAGTATAATGGAAACACTCCATGTGCTATGCAATATTTTCTATCTTGTAAAATGCACCATCGTTCTTCGCCTTACATTGTGTCACAACAACAGATCATAAGGTATCACAGTTCTTATTATGAAGCAAAAGCTGCTACTTTTTGTATTGCCACTTTGTCAGTATATATATATGTCTAACCAAGAACTGCTAGAGTTTCATTCAGCGAATCCTTTTTAAATTAACTGCTGATGAAGAGACCTTATAAATGCTGAAAATCCCCATAGAGCCGCCTACGCAATAAGCAGTTGAGAGCCTATTAACGTCACCCAAGCTTCTGTTTTCCTTTTTTTCTTGTTTTTTTTAATTATTTTTTCTCGGTTTGTTTATGGTTTGAGAGGCAGCGGGCCATCACTGCAGTTCTGGTTAGTGCTCCCTCCCTGTCCAATTGGAGTCACCTCGTTTCCGTTTCTCTTCTTCCTTCCACTTGTCCCTCAGCCTGATCGCCGCCATTACTGGAGACGTCCACTCTCCTACCCTAGGTATTCACTCTCCAGCTTGATAGTGGTTTGCGTACTGTATCGGTGACCTAAAAGCTGGTTCCACCAACACGATGGCTTTGCAGTGCTATATCTTGGTATATCTTGTTATATCTTAGAGTATAGCGATACGTTTACCTTATTTGGCGTGACACGTTTTTTTTATCAATTTCTTTTATTGATGTCATTTCAGATTACAAATCATTCTTGTAGATACATGTACATTTGTAGTACCATCTTACATTTGTGGACACCAATGAAAGCGGCTTCGCATGTCTGCTTAACTAAAGCTGGTTTTCATCGTACAACCTGCACCCATTGAGTGAAGAACAGTAACTTAGTGTTTACCAACATACAACCATAACTAAGTTCACGATTTAGTTTTGCTCCTGAGGCCAACTATATAACATCAGCTCAACTATATTGACAATAGCAGTGTTCAGCGTTAAACATCTTTTCAGTGCTGATAAATTTGATTTACTTCTACTACGGCAGGTATTCCTGAAAAATGCAAGGTATACAAGGTGGCACATCAAGCAGATCATATGTATACTTTTCCATTTTTCAACTCGTATACAAAACCAGTCTTTATTGTATTTATTACCCACCTACACGATCAATTATAAGTATATTGCGATAAAAGGTTTATTGCAAGCCATGTATGTCCAGATCACAGCATAAAGCTACAGCACTGTCAAGCATGGTGGTAATTCGGTGTATACTTACACCAGTATATAGTTCACTCTTTTCCCGCGTTTTAGCATGCAAAACCTTTTATGACAGTGAGTTCTGATGGTTAATGTGATCATCACAACTGATTCTAAATAACTGATATTGAATGAATAATAGATGAACTTATTTTAAAGTATGCGATGATTTGATCTAATTTTGAATGGACCTATTTTTCCGGAATCTCCTGCAGGAGATTCTGACATACCAGAATCTCCAGGTAGCTAACTACAGGTGTCCTATACATTTCCTATGGAGAGTCCGTATTAGGTGGGTAATAAATGTTGGTGCTCCACCACTGCGACGCCTCAAGATCTATTGCCAACAAATCGTGGCATACCACGATCTATCGCAGGAAGAATGTGTTCGAGGTGCTATACCAGGCCAAAGCATCACGGCAAATGTGCATGCAATTACTCAGAACCCAGCAAGATTTAGCAAAACAACCAAATTGTGACTAATCTCGCTATATCTTGTGTGTTGGTGGAACTAGCACTTTACCGGATCCAGTTATACTTCAACCAACATTGGTTTACTGTGCATATTTAGGGGGAACAGGCGATTCTTATAAGCCAGGGTTCTATCCCCTGACTAGATGACGATAGCTTATATTTAAGGTTATAACATGTTTTCATGTACTACAATGTCCCTCACTTTCTGACAAAAGGAAATTACATTTTCATATACCCATGTTCGCATGACCTACACATACTGCCCGCTGCTACCCGTGATGTATCTATAGTCGTACGTCACACTGTGACGTACGGGGCATGTGATCACGTGACTAGCTACAATTTCGCCATTTCTAAGTATTTTATGATACGAAAATTGTATAAGTACTTAAATTACTGGTAAAACTATGAGATACATCCCTCTGCTTTTGGCATCGGGATGTAACTGATCGATAACTTTACGCGTACGTTTAACATACGAAGACAGTCGGCCCGTTTCCGTATAGTATCTTTGATCATTGCTGTTGGTCATGCCCAGGAATCCTGCCACTGCTGCCTTTCCCCATCTCCCCCTCTGTCTTCCCCTCTCCCCCATCTCTCCTCCCCTCTCTCTCCCTCTCCCCTTTTCTCTCCCTCTCCTTTTCCCTCCCTCTCTCTCTCTCCCTCTCTCCCCCTATCTCTCCCACTTTTTCTCTCTCCCCCTCTCTCCCCCTCTCTCCCCCTCTCTCCCCCTCTCTCCCCCTCTCTCCCCCTCTCTCCCTCTTTCTCCCACTTTCGCTCTCCCTCTCTCCCTCCCTTTTTCTCTCTCTCCCCCTCTCCCCTTCTCTCCCTCTCTCCCTCCCAATTTCGCTCTCCCTCTCTCTCTCTCTCCGCCTCTCTCCCCCTCTCTCCCCCACTCTCCCTCTCACTTTCTCTCTCCCTCTCTCCTCCTCTCTCCCCCTCTCTCCCTCTCTCCCCCTCTCTCCCTCCCACTTTCGCTCTCCCTCTCTCCCCCTCTCTCCCCCACTCTCCCTCTCACTTTCTCTCTCCCTCTCTCCTCCTCTCTCCCCCTCTCTCCCTCTCTCCCCCTCTCTCCCTCCCACTTTCGCTCTCCCTCTCTCCCCCTCTCTCCCGCTCCCTACCTCCAGTATGTACTTACCCTTCTAACTCATTCTTGTCTCATTCATTAGTTAATATCCAATCTGATTGATATACTTCTGAATTTGATTTCCTCAAAAGACTATAAATGATTCACTTCTGAATTCGCCATAAAAAAAACGGTCCGTATAGTTCGCGTAGTGAGAATATGGCGGGTGAGAGATCACGTGGTACAGTAGCTGTGGTGAGCGAGGATTTCGTATATGTAGGGAAGTTTCGTATCACACGTTTCACAGGTAAAAGAGAGAGGCGAGCCGAGCATTATAATTATCATTAATCAAAATTAATTACAACTGCACACATAGATCACAGAGTAAAGCCGGAGACACACCAAGCGAGAAACGAAGCGAGTTCCGTAATAGGAATCAGGAATATCTCCTGCCTATAATTTAGCATCTCGGAAGCAATATTTAGGTGAAATATGAAATAATGGCTCACATATACGCCATTTTGTGTTGGCGATTACGGAACTCGCTGCGTTTCTCGTTTGGTTTGTCTCCGGTTTCACAAACACGCCAATTTGTGTTGGCGATTCCAGAGATCGCTGCCTTCACTCGCTTGGTGTGTCCCCGGTATTACACTAGCCCCTGTTTGTAGCTCATACCGGAGACACACCAAGCGAGAAACGTTGGCGATAATTTTACTCGCCTACATAGTCAGGGCGATTATATGAGCGATAAAATTTATCGCTTGGTGTGTCCTCTACTCGCTGGGATATGAGAGCGACTTGGGTGTAGGCAAGTACAAAAATCGCCAGCACATCCCATGAGCGATAATATCAAACACGTTTGATATTCTCGCCAAGAGAAGGCCAAATTCGCCCACATAATCGCCAAGACAGAATCGCTAGGATGGTCTTGAAAATGCAGACACACCAGATTTTTGGCAAATGTAAGCGATATCTGAGCGAGTACTGCCATCGACAAGTAGTCGACCAATCAGATTGAGTTTTATAGGCACATGATCGCTCACTCTTCTCACTTTACTCGCCCATACGGTAATCGCCAAATAATCAAACATCGCTCACACTTGGCGAATTTTCCCTACTCGCCAAGTGCTGTTTATCGCTGGCGTTTTCTTGCTGCCTCAGCTCGCTCGGTGTGTCCCAAAATCGTCAGCAAGTCGGCAAAACCCCCTCTCACCTTGAAGGCGAGAAATGGTGAGCGATTCCATTTCTTGCTGGTCCAGAATCGCCGAGGGTTCCGCTCGCTTGGTGTGTCCCCGGCATCATGCCGGAGACACACCAAGCGAGAAACGTTGGCGATTAAACTACTCGCCAACAAAGTCATGGCGATTATATGAACGATAAAATTCATCGCTTGGTGTGTCCTATACTCGCTGTGTTATGAGAGCGACTTGGATGTAGGCAAGTTCAAAAATCGCCAGCACATCCCATGAGCGATAATATCAAACATGTTTGATATTCTCTCCAAGAGGAAACCAAATTTGCCCACATAATCGCCAACATAAAATCGCTATAGTACTGGCAAAAAACGGGACACACCGAGTTTTCTGTCATTGTGAGCGATATGTGAGTCCTACTAGAGACAACTAGTGAACCAATGAGATTGAGTTTTAAAGTCACATGATCACCTTACAAAACCCAAACATAGAGTGGCTTACTTGCCGATGAAGTGATCGCCAAGTATTAAACATCGCTCATACTTGGCAAGTTTTGCAGTAATCGCTCAGGGGAGTTTCTCGCTGTCGTTTTCTCGCTGCCTTGACTTGCTTGGTGTGTTTAAGAGTTGTCAGCAAGTCAGCAAAACCCCGTCCCACCTTATGGGCGAGAAATGCTGAGCGATTCCATTACTTGCTAATCTATAATCGCCGAGGGTTTCACTCGCTTGGTGTGTTCCCGGTATTATGAGAGAGCTTGAACGGCTGAACATAAACTTTTATAAGTGATGAGAAGTTATCATAATAAGGTAAGTGTGTAGTATGCTATCTCAGTCATAGATATATTTTGTTATGAATGCTATCCATTGTCTTTCCCGTGTGTCCTGTTTTCTTTAAAAGGTCACCACACAACAAATTCATTCATGATTGTCTACACCAGTTACAAAATAAATAACTAGTGAAAGGTGCATGAAACATTATTATACGATATATATATATATATATATATATATATATATATATATATATATATATATATATATATATATATATATATATATATATTGTTGTCCTTACAAGGTACAGATGTACTCTAAAACAATAAGTCTGCAATGTCTGAATGTCTGAGTCCAGAGATAAAGCTCCAAATAAAGGCGTAGTGTGAAAAACGACTTGTATGACCGCAGTGACATCCTTGTAAAACACTAGACGCATTGTCCTCAAAATCCGTTTCTATGTCATACATCGACGTGATATACATCCTGACATTTTGATTTGATCGATTGACATTTCATACCGTAATACAAACGGCTAAAGAAATATTTAGTTCTCTAGACTTCAACTACGTACATGCTCACTTTATTTTTTGGAAGTTATATTTTATACTGGAGTTTCAGGCAGATTTATAGCGGACTGTAGAGATACTGTACACAACAGGAGATGTAAAGGTTTTTTAGAATCATCCCTGAACGTAAAGCTGGAGACACACCAAGCGAGAAACACAGCGATTTCCGGAATCGCCAACACAAAATGGTCTATAATAGTGAGCTATTATTTCATATTTCATCTGACTATCGCTTGTGAGAGGTATTCCTATAAAACAATATCTGACATATATGTTATTTTGTATTGGCGATTCTAGAGATCGCCGCCTTGACTCGCTTGGTGTGTCCCCGGTATTACGAGTTACGGACTCCACCACTTCGCGAGTCCCCAGGCATTTGATGAACGCCCCGGAACGAGTTATCGTGAAGATTCACCAAATGTTGAGGTAAAGATCTAACATGGGGCATTCATGTGGTTCAACTTAGGTACGAAATGAATCGATGTCAACAATCTTGATCGCCGAGACCCGCAGCCTTAATTATAACGACTGACAGTCTGCCTGTGTTTTGTTTTCTAGCAAAAACTTTATTTATTCGTTTGACATCAGATTGCATGTGACTTTCCCTCATCAATAATTTGTTCCAAATCGGAGTCAATGATTCAAATATCTGAGACTTTCTGTTAAAAAATTGATATGAGTGTTTTGTTCCCTTTTTCTTATTTTATGATGAAAAAAGAAATAATCTTACCTAATGTCTGACTGATCATTTTCGTATTACCTTATTAGCTACACTACGTTAGACTGGCCGCCAGAGCTACACTACGTTACACTGGCCACCAGAGCTACACTACGTTACACTGGACACTATAGAGTAACACTGAAAGTGTCTGTGCCTCTCCCTGCAGAACTTTTGTGTGACCTGGACCTATGTTTGGAGATTACTATTTCTTACTCTTGAAGCCAATTTTACATAATCATATTTCCTTTTGTGTATATTTAGAATATAAATAACCATAAAGGGAGACTTTATCATCAATTTGGTAAGCTGTGAAGTATTTCTGCTCTCAGAACTCACCTATAACAAAGAATTCTTGTTCTCAGAGTGAGAATTCGTGGACACGATGTGGGTTTAACCATACCAACCTCTAAGTTGGAGCAGAGTGGAGATGGCCAATCTAGATATGGTGGTAGGTGTATCCCTGGTGGATTTTGGAAGCAGAAAAAAACTAAAGCCATCGCAGATCCCTCCACAAATTTTAACTTAGTGTCTCTGTTGAAGTGTGTACTGTCAGCAGTGGTCGACTCTTACCTATGCGCGCACCCCTCTCATAAGATCTCACACTCCCTGAGTGGTATTCTGTACAAGGCTATCACTACGCTCTATGGGAGAAGAATTCTTTAAGAACTAGGCATATAGCCTTGAGAATCCACTCTCACACAGTATTCCCGCAAGGTGGCATCATTGTGATTATAGGAATCTTTGGGTTGCATTGATGTACATCTTTAACTCGGGAGGCAGGCCAGCTGATTCTCAAGTCTCTAAGCCTAGTTCGTTAAGAATATATAGAGCGTAGTGAGAGTACAGAATACGACTTAGAGAGTGTGAGATCTTATGAGAGGGGTGCACCGCCCGGTACAGCTTACGGGGTTCTTGTACATGTTCAGTCATACACGGAAACATACACATGGAGTTTTCCATATATGGCCATATATATTCAAAGTGATTTGGGACTTGAAATAGGAGTGTAGACAAATTTTGAAAGTATGTAGTTATTTTTGTCTCTTATTTCTGGAATAAGGATACATTTGACTCATGGAGAAAGATGTATCTCTTTTGTGTTTCTGAAAGAGAAAAAAATTCTGGCACCAAATTTTGAAATTTATCTATTTAAAGATTGGCAAACTCACTTTGGAACCCTCGCATAATGTTTTATGTAGAGCAATACCATGGAGAAACCAAACAAGAGTTAGTCGTGTTGTTGTTTATCGCACAATGGCAAGATCGTGTATTACTGCGCGAGGCGAAGCCGAGAGCAGTAATACGCGATCTTGCTGGAGTGCGATGAACAATAACACGACTAACTGGAGTTGGATTTAGAATTTATCCTACCCCGCCCGTCTAAATTACTTCTAGATTAACAAATGACGCAAATTGTCTAGTGTATCCCACTAGAGAGATATTTTTCATTTTTCTGAACTCCAGACCGAATACAGTGACCCAATGTTAAACCTATGTAGTTTTTTATTAGGGGTAGGATAAAGACTTGTATATCTAAGTCCATGAGCACACCAATTGCATACCATTTTATAAGATGCTGCAGCCTGTGGTGTGGCATTAGATGCAGCCTTAATGCATTTTTTCCCAGAAATACTCATTTTGTCTACGCTCCATGAAATGAAACCCTATTTCCATGCAGACATATAATCGCAGCGGTGACTTAATAATATGAAGAGACGTCATAAATTACAAGAGTCTGATTTGATTTATGTCATGACACGAGTCGAAGAGGATTGACATTACAGAGCCAACAAAATGAGGGACATAAATAGACTCAAGCTCAAACGAGTGGCGTCTAGATTTTATCCTACCCCGTTTCTACATTTTTTCGGCATTAGAAAGCAGCATCAACATGCTTTTGTCCCTCTAGACACGGGAACCGGTTTATGTTATACAATTTAAAATTTACTCCAATTAGCTCACAAATAATTGCTAATTTGCGATGCTTCTCCAATTTGGAGTGGGCTTCTGGGTATTCACGTGTCAGGTAACAGATCATTTTGTCCTGGTTGTGGAAAGCGGGTTTCATATACCTATACCCTATTAGCACAGACAGGTCATTCACTCCAGTCATTAAGTATACAATATAATATGCTTTCCTTTGTGAAACATTTTGCCATGCCTGGGAGCTGTTTCAAAAGTCGGGAGGGTGCTAAACGAGAGTACTCACCGCCAAAGCGAGAGCTAACCATGGCATTTGAAGTGTCGCTGTTGAGGTGGAGGTGCCGTTCGCTATTGGGTATTGGTAGCGCTTTTGCTGCCGCTTTGATTCAAAGTGCCGGTCGCTGTTGCGGCCTCTCGCTTTGAAATGTGACGTGCCGCTGGCGAGACTTCACTCGACTTTTGAAAGAGCTACCAGGGAGCTGTTTCAAAAGTCGGGAGGGTGCTAAAGGAGAGTACTCATCGCCAATGCGAGAGGCCAACAATGGAACTTGAGGTGTTGCTGTCGAGGTGGAGGCGCCACTCTTTATGGGATATTGGTAGTAGTTTTGCTGCCGCTTTAATTTGAGTTGCCGCTCGCTGTTGCCGGCCTCTCGCTTACAAAATGTGACGTGCCGCTGGCGAGACTTCACTCGACTTTTGAAACAGCTCCCTGGTCTACTGTGGTGCTAATGGTTGCTCCCCGAAAAAATAGGCCGTGGGTTAGTGTAGACTGATTCGCTTAGGACTAACACCCACCACCCTCTAAGATGGCCACCGGTCGAGTGACAGGATGTGTAATTTGCCTGTGACAAGTTCACTGACTCCTATATGATTTGGGAACTAAGGCCTGGCGTCCACCTACTACGATAGAAATTTAGACCTACCGATATGGCACCGATACAAAAAGCAAATATTGGAGACATATCGGGAAGGTGCAAAATCATAGAAATATGTCTAGACATGCCAATCCACCACGCATTGTATGGGGTTTTCCTTGCAGAAACGTGGTCAACTGCTCCGATATTAGGTGACCTGCCGACGCGATTTTGATTTTTTTTATCGGAAGGTGCATCATAGACCTTATCCTACCCCTAATAAAAAATGCCATAGGTTTAACATTGACTCAGTGTATTTGACGGAGCGTTGAATAAAGTGTTATCTATGCGCCGAGGTGAATAAAAGAACGGACAAATCAGGGACCAGATAATAAAGTAGATCCGGCAGCATTGATAAATTTATGTTGCCATCCTCCGATGAGTGTCAACACGCTACTAACATGGATAATTACAAAATTTTCTCTGTATATCGGTGAGATGGGGTAGGATCAATACAAAACCAAACTCGAGTTAGCCTACCGCCTCGTGTAGTAATACACAACCTGCCCATCGTGGCATTAACATTGGCAAGGCTGACTCTCGTTTGGTTTCTACTAAATATCGGAGCCATATCATAGTAGGGGGACGCCGGGCCTAATCGTTACATCCCAAATTGGTAGAGGTGTATTGGACTTAGACTTTCTGGTAGATCTGGTGGGCTTCCCTATACTTCATGAGTTCATCATCAGCTTGTCAATCGAGATATTTTTGCATATTTCGTATTTTGAGCCTTTATTTGACTCTGAAGAGTTCAGATTTCTACTGCTTTGTGAGGAGTACAAGCTTGATTGGGCGGGTTGATCGAAAACCTGGATTGTCTTTAATAGAACGTGCTTGCACGCAGTCTATATATCGCCTAGAGGTTAGAGTGGTGACATTGAACTTCCAGCATGCTTCCAGAAGACTATCCCTTCACTATCTGCATACTATTCACTGTGATAGTGAGAAAGGAGCAGGGTACCAGTGTCTCAGGGTCTTAGAGGCATGCCCAGCTGACCATGACCAATCACTCATGACCAAAATGCCTCAAGACCCACTGATGCTTGATATATTTGAATCCTAGACTCGGGCAGTTGCAGAAATGCCAAGTCTACTGGTCGCTAGTGGGTTAGAGAAAACTATCCATTGACTGCATGTAACCCAAACCTTTCAATTGTTATTCTTTCA
Source organism: Alentia gelatinosa (assembly GCA_950022655.1). Lineage (NCBI taxonomy): Eukaryota > Metazoa > Annelida > Polychaeta > Phyllodocida > Polynoidae > Alentia > Alentia gelatinosa. The sequence continues at coordinate 11,874,512 of OX465585.1, forward strand.
TAATTGCACGCCCATTCGTCAATGATGAACATACTATTTGCTCCTTGTTACTAGACGCTGTGCCTCATAGGACCTCTTCTACACTCTCATTGGCATGGGTTATGAAACAGGCCCCAGGTCTACTGAGGGAACGAAAACAATTTGAATGTATCCGCATCTATCAAAATGGATAATAAAAAAAGTAAACACCAAGTTATATAAAGTCAGGGACATTGGCCATGGATCTCTATCTGTAACTTACTGATTAGTCTAACTAAACACCTGACTATACTATTTATCCTACCCCTAATAAAAACCGCCATAGGCTTAACATGGGATTTGTTTATTTCACGGTTGTGACATAAAGTGTTGGTTATGCCACTACTTTCTGATACTGAAAAAATATGGAAACGGGGTAGGATAAAATCTAGACACCACTCGTTTGAGCTTATTTATGCCACTCAATGTCACTCGTCTTCGACTCGTGAAATTATGGAGCCAACAAAATGCGTGGCATAAATAAACTTACCGTTAACAAGAAAGCCAATTACAGGCACAAGCATTGTACTCTGCGTTTCCTTGTAACATCTGAAAAAACTCACCTTGGTGAGAGATGTCTTGATCTAATGATAAAAAAAACACACAAAAAAACTCAGACTCAAACTCGTGACGTCTCTTGATAATATACTAAATGTACTAAGATATTGTTCAGACGTGGAAAATAATGGCGCTGAGATGCACCCTGACCACGTGGGCGGCTAGGAGCCACTCAGAGCTACTCAGAGAAAAGGGCACGGCGGAATCCGCACCCAACCACCTCTCCCTGCCTTAGTTTGTCAATTACCATAATAACGGTGCACTTCTAGCTGTCTACTCAGGTGACCTTTCCAGTCATTGTGTGACAGCTACGGTCAGTGGAAGATCTACTTTTGTAGAACTGTCCCTGGCAATTAAAAAAAAAGAACAAAGAAAAAAATCTCCTAATGTTTTGTATTCCACACACTTTTCTACCTCATCAGTGTAAGACGTGAACTGGTGAGTGTCGGACTGCAGAAAAGCTGTAGGTACATTTCCATTGGCCGATAAACAAGGTGTAGATTTTTTGTGTTCTCCTAATAGCCTATTTCCATGTACAGTCAGGTACCATCGCGAACCTTAGCACGGCTGACGCAAAATGGAAATAGGCTATAAGGAGAACACAGCTTTATCTCACCCCTGGAATAAATGTCCATAGGCTTAACATTGGGAACTCGTTCTCCATGCCCCTAGGAGTATTGCAGTCCGTTCTTCATGGTCTATATCCTGTGTGTTGTCCATTCTTGAAGTGTGTACAGGGTTGAGATAAATACAGAAAGCAACTTGTTTTGATCAAAGAAGTCATTCTCCAACTCGTTTGAATGCTATGTGATATTCACTCAGCTGTCGCTTCGTTCATATCACACCGCATCAAACTCGTGGAGAACGACCACTTTGACCAAAACTTGTTGATTTCTTCTTTAAATCTCCACCGTGTTTGTCGGCCAATGGAAACGGGCCTTATAAGCCCGTTCCTATTGGCCGACGAAAACGGTGGAGATATTTTTTGGTTCTCCTAAGGTTCTCTGTCAGTGATGCCAAAGACTGTCTGTCGGTATGAAAAAATCGGTGAGGGTGTATATTCCTTGTTTCTGTTGCATTTGACAGGTCCATACTGACTGAAGTCATTCGTTGGTGGCCCCATACACGGAAACAGAGTTTGCCATATATGGTCATATGCAAAGTGGAAAAGGGAGTGTAAACAAACTTTGGAAGTATATCTCTTTAAAAATTGACAAACCCATTGTTTAGCAACTGCAATACATTTTATTTAGAGCAGTACAGACTTGAATATCCAAGTGCATGAGCTCTGAATTTGTATCCCATTTAATGAGTTACAGATGCTGCAGGCTGAGGTGTGGCATTAGATGCAGCGCAGCCTTGGTGGACTATTTTGCATTGATATACTTCCACGATCAGTTTGTTTACGCTCCCTAAAATGAAACCCTGTTTTTTGTGTATTGTATTATCAATACATAATCAATTGGTGAGCACTGCTCTGTATGTTTCCACTCAGCGATCGAGCATAAGGCCCGTTTCCATTGGCCGACAAACTTTGTGTAGATTTTTTGTGTTGCCCAGAAAGTCTGTCGGTGGTGCTACAGACTGCGTCGATATTGAAGGGCAGTAGATTTCACTAAGTGACCAAGCTTTCACTCAGTGGTGGGTGATGCCACATTGCATAATCTAAGCAGAAAAAGTCTTGGGGCATTTCACGACCTTGGTTGTTTCCATTGACCAATATTGGATCCACAGTGCCGAAAGCCTGTCGGTGGTTCCAGACTGTAGATCGGTGACGGGTAATCGGCCAATGGAAACAAGCCTATAGGTGGTTCCCGACTGAAGATCGCAGCCATTTTCCACTGGCTGATGAAAACAGCACCAATCAATCGAGATCTCATAATAGTTCTCCAAAGAGTCCTCCTAAAAGTCGATTGGTGGTGCACTATTGCCTCAACAGCCAATCCCAGCACAGAGCTTACAAGCTCAACCTGTACCAAGATGCCCCCTGCAGACTGTACATAAGCAGATGGACCTGTCATTAAATTAGTTAAGTTCTTGACTCATAGTAGTACATAGTTGTGTCTGAGCTCTAACTCCTGTCTTCTTAAGATCTGCACCTACCTAGTCTAGGCCTCTAGGCTTTACAATATGTCACTAGGAAAAAAACCATAAGTTTCACTATATGACAGTGAACATTGCCATATTATCCTGAACTATTTGCCACTAGTTTCAGAGTGGCTAAATATCTAAGTTTAAACCTAAGTAAAATTATATATATATATATACAAACTAGAAACTTCAAGCTGGTGCTTGTTGGTTATGTGAATCTTTTAATTGAAATATTTAGGTTTAATTTACTTCTATTACATTTAGTTTGGCTGTTAACCTTTGAGTTTCCTTTGTATTGGCTATACTTCGCATTTACTTTTTAACATTTTTTTTTACTTACTTATTTACTCAGAAAAAGGAGTACAGCATGCAATCTGCCTTCTGGCAGGTTTTCATTGGGGTGTGAATCATATACACTGTATCACCTCATCCTCTCCCCACCCCTCTCATAAGATCTCACACTCTCTAAGTGGTATTCTGTACTCTCACTACGCTCTATAGAAGAAAGATTCTTAATGAACTAGGCTTAGAGCCTTGATAATCCACTGGCCTTCCTCTTATTCTAAAGACGTACATCAATTCAACACAAAGACCCAAGGCCTTCACTCGGCTTGACCTCATAAAGTCACTATGCCAAACTCCAGTCATGGCATACGGCGGGCAAGATTAAAACTCATCCAGTTTTACGATAGTGTTTTATAAATACACTACTGCGCTCTGTGCTAAAACAGCAGCTTCTCGAGTGGCGCAGTGTACCTCAGAGTGCCACTAGCAGGAGGAGTGTCCCAGGTACTCACCTGGCTGAGCATATACATCACACTTGGGACGGGGTGTTCGGCGGCTGGCATCCAACACCAAGAACCCGATGAGAAACCCCGCCAAAAGAACGAGGACGGTGGCGAACATTGCAAAATGTCGTCTGCTACTCCTTGGCACAGGTCTAGAACTCCTGACGGTCACAGTCCATAGATGAAGCTCTATGCACGCCCGGACCCAGGTGCACAGGTCTGTGGGCGATAAATGGGTCAGGGAAGTATAAGCCTATTGTTGGTATTAACGCTATGGGAAGCCGGATTTGAGATGTGTTTACGATAACAGATTATTAACTGCCATAGGATCTTATGAGCATAATATATGCAGAGGATTTGTCACTGATATTGAATCACATGGGAAACTGAAGGTTTAAATCAACCTCCTAATGTTATTCACGCATGATCTAAAAACATCGATGTTTTTAATTCTTTGATAAGAACCATTTTGGTAATTCCTAATAAGATGTACTGTATGCAGACATTTATCTCGCCCCTGGTATTTTTTCCACATAGACTTAACATTGGGAACGTATCGTCAGAGCTCGTTTGAATAGCTTAATAATTTTCAAGGTGAAGCCACATGAATTACGTAGCGATTAAAACGAGATGGGATCGACCTCTGGCAGTAGACTTTCATAGGTTTCTGAATTTATCTCACTCCTCACATTGACTAATTGACTAACATTTCTGACATAACCCCATTGTGTATTTCTTTTCTAAATGCTCAACGGGCGTTGGGTACGAAAACCCAGTGTTAGGTCTATAGGGGAAAACGACGGGTGAGATAAAGGCCTCTATCTTATCTTGTGCTGTTTTTGATATACATGATTTTATATCTAGTTCAGACTCCAAAGTAGTATATATAAACAATTAGTTTTTTCAACACTAAAATATATCAATAATAAGATAAAATGTCTATACCTTACTGGTACATACTCGCGTACTGTGTTTCTTTCAATAAAGATATTCCACGAGCTTGCAGAGTGAGTGGAATATTTCTGTTGAAAGAAACAAGGTATATGAGTACTTACCAGTAAGGTAATACAATTATATACCTTTAAATATAAGTATTTGATGAATTACACATGGAAATGTGACGACATCCAAGCTGGATTCGAAGTGTGCTGGTATATCTCTTGACATCTTACTGGAAGTTGAGCACAGAATACTCCCCAAGCACATTTTTCACTTTTGTTTTTCTTCAACTCCCTTGATCCTTTGCGCACATAAATTAGCAGAGTGCTGCAAGTCACTGTCAGTATGTCATGTGTAAGTCAGTGCGTTCTTTTTTCAGCCAATCAGAATGTGTTTTCAAAGTAGGGTGGGACATCATTTTATACCACCATGTATACTCTGCTGGTATATATTTAATACCAATACCCTAGCAGAGGTTGGTATTTGTGTAACATACTGGCACAGGTATGTAATAATTAGAAGGAAACCCACGAGATGCGAATAACTTGGCCCGTACTCCACCGAGTTTGACTGCGGAGTAATCCACGAAGCGAAGCTGAGTGAATTACGCAGGGGTCAAACGAGGTGGAGTGCAGACCAAGTTATTCCCATCGAGTGGGTTTCTGATTTTATCTCACCCCGTATAACATCATTTATTGCTGAAATAACTTGCCAAATTAGCCATTGAGTATTGGGTACAATACTTTCACGGCAGTGGAGCACGAATTCCTAACGTTAAGCCTATGGAGAAAAATACCGGGGTGAGATAAACCAATATACAGCATCGTGTTTGGATACAAGTGGTATGATAGGTACATCTATTATACTATTAAACAGCCACAATGAATACAAAACTTTTCAACACCACTGAGAATTTAACCTTTTGAGGGTTATGGATTGTATGTTGTGTTTACACTACAATATCACAAAGCTAACCTTCCATAATCCTCTCTGGATAGCACGGCGGCCCAGACGGGGCACAGGGCAGAGTACAGAATGCCCGCCGTGGAGTATCATTGCCCTGATATCTCCGTGGAGTATCAATGCACTGATATCTCCGTGACCGTGGCCTGCAGAGCCCAGGTCAGCTGATTACATGATAACTCCCTATCTGACTAAGGACCTCATAAATTATCTCACCCCCGGTGTAAGTTTAAAGCCGAATGCCCACTGTACGATTCATTTCCTTAGGACAAAGTCCCTTTATCCTAAACGTATCCTAAGGTTGTCTCAGGCAAATCCGCACCAAACGGCAATAAACACAGCGCGATACGGGAGAGGGGGTGGTAGGAGTTGTCCTAAGCAATTCAGTACACACTGGACGACAGAGATAAGATTTTTTTTTCTCAAAGACTGGCTGCCGATTTGGGAACAATCCTATAAGGTTAATATGTATTGGAAAATATTTATATTTATATGTATATAAGATATATAATTCAAAATTACCTAAATTTCTCCTTTTTTTCTCAAGTCTCAAATATATATTTCACTTTTTAAAAAGGGTTTGATGGAAGACCGTATTGTATTTATACAAGCGAATCAATTCTCAATAAAAAAATTAAAAAATCGGCCTCTGGGGGTAAAAATCGGTGGGAATGACCATTTCGGTGTGTGGCATACTCTTTTCAGCAACCCTTAAGACACATTACCCCTGATCCCCAATGAAACAGAAAGGAGGCCGTAGTGGGCTTATAAAATTTTATTTAATTTTATGAGTCTTATTGATATGAATAAGAGGAATACATGAGTATCAATAATAAGACAAATATAGAAATTGACATAGATATGTGTTTGTCAATTGTGATAAGATTTGTGATAACATGACAAATATTGAAATTGACATAGATATGTGTTTGTCAATTATGATAATATTTGAGATAAGATAAATGGAGATTATGTGATATTACATAGTTAAACATAACATGTAATAATAAAATAATAGAAATAGCCAAGAAGCCAATAGTTAAGGGAAGAGGAGGGTGGGAAAGTTTGTTATAGTCACTTTTTGAGGGAGAGAGACTCAATGAGAGACTTGTTGACAGTCTCTTGGTCTGAGACTTTGATGTAGTCCCTGTGAGCCTGGGACCTCCACCCTCCATACCTCTGGATGTTAAGTTCAGGTATCCCGGCCTCAAAGGCCTGAGTAGCGGCGGCCTTCCTGAGGCTGTGGAGGGTGTACTTCTTCACAGTTTGGCCTGTGGCCTGTAGGAGGCGGTCCCATTCGTTTGTCATGACCCGTGATGTGATGGTCGTCCCGTCGGGCAGAGTCAAAAAAGGGTCCCGCAGTGAAGCCGTAGGGGCCGCCCGTAGTAGGCCTCGGACCGCGTCTACCGGGCACACCCGGATATCGTCCGCGGCCTCGAGGCGCATCACTTTCTGTTGCCCCACGTATTGTAGATTTTTGGCCGCCTTGATGGTGATAGTCACGTGCCGGCGGCCTAGGACCACGTCCCCCCGAGTGAGATTCCGAGCCGGGTCGAATGCCCGAGCCGACTGCGGCGCCACCTCCCCCTGCCGTAGGGCCGCGTAGAAGATGAGCAGCATGCCCGCTCTCATCGCCGTATGGAGGGGCGATCCCGTTAGGGCATCGAGAACCGCCCGGAACACATCCATTGGTATAGGTGCCTTCACGTTTGGGACGTAAAGCTTGTTTCTCCTCATGCCCTCGAGGGCACGCTTCACCCGGTGATCCTCTGTTGGCCGCACGTCCCCCCCCGTCAGTCGGAGGTGTGCCCGGACGTGCGATAACTGGTTGGCGACCGTGGCCGGCGAGGGGGCGTGGTCGGCCACGTATTCCAGGTAAGACGTGATCAGGCTCACGGTCGGTGCCCGGGGGTCCGTTCTCATCCGGTTGCAGAACGCCAGGTAGGTGGTGACTGCGGATCGCTGGTTGGCGAGCGTACCTGGGGCACGCGCCTCTGACTGCCTCGCAGATGCCTTCGCCTGGAGTAAGAGAAGCGCCCGATCTGCAGAAGAGACGGAGGACGGGTACAAATGAGGCATGGGTACATGGTACGATAGGGTACAACTCATGAAGGTAAATGAGGGAAGTGGCCTTATCGTATTCCGTCCTCGACAGATGGGCTCTGCTCAGGGCATCTGCGATGACGTTTTGCACCCCAGGGATATGGCTGAAGACCAGTTCCACCTGCAGACGTGCCTGCACCATCCATGCCTGGTGGGCACACTCCGCCAGGACTGGGTTACGTGCACGCCCACTATTGAGGGTCTGTACTGTGCCGAGGTTATCACAGAACACCTCAATCCGTGATCCCCGATCCCTGTCGGTGATGAATGTGTGGAGTGCGTATATGGTATTCAGGGCCTCGAGCTCCGAGATGCACTCCACGGGATCGAGGACGGGGCAGACCTGGCCGGAGTACGAGAAGCGGCCGTCTGTTCCTCCTACGCCCGACAGGCAGGCATCCACTGTGATCCTCCGCGTCGGGGGACCTCGAGGGATGAGAGCGCGGCCGTTCCAGCCTTGAGCAAACTGCACGAACCAGTCCAGATCCTGGCGCATCTCAGAATTGATGTTCATGTAGAATCCTCTCATCCCCCTAAGGGCCTCGAGTAACTTCGAGACGAATGCCCGGGCCGGGCGTACACACCTCGCGACGTGCAATATCCTCCCGAGCACCGACTGGAGCTGTCGTTTTGTCAACGTCCGGCGCCTCGCTACGGCCGACACGTGACCACGGATGTCCTCGAGCTTGGCCGTGGGGATCGATAGAGTCATAGTACGGGCGTCTATCTCGATCCCCAACCACGTGACGCACTGGCTTGGCTCCTGAGCTTTATCACGTGCCTTGGGGAGGCCCAGCTCCGAAAACAGCTCTCGCGCGATCCTGAAGTCCTCGGCTGCCTTACCTCGGTCCTCGGAGAGGATGATGAGGTCGTCGAGGTACATCGTGGCCGTGACTCCCTTCGATGACAGTATCCCCACGATTGCCTCCGCCACACACTGCATGTGGTAGGAGGAGGCGCGGGCACCGAAAGGCATCGCAGTATCGCAGTAGTGCCCGCCCTCCCACGTGAAACATAACAGAGGCCAATCGAGGGGATCGCACCTAAAGTTCTTGTAGGCACGCGACACGTCGATGGACGACATGTAGGCCGACGTGCCTGCCCTGACGAGTTTGGCCACAAACTCGTCCACCGTTGGGAGGCCGTGTTCTCGCTCCAGTCCGTAGACCGAGTTCTTAATGATGAACGAGTTCACGCTGCACTCCCGCGGGAAAGTCATATCGGTAATGATGCGCCGGTCGTCCGTCCCACGCTTTTCCCGTGTCATGAGCGGCGACACGTGACACCACGGGCTAAAAGGTGGTTCGGCGAACGGGCCCATCATATTGGTGAAGCCTGCCTCCTTTGTGAGAAACTTCTCTACCTGCACGGGATGAGAGGTTGCGCTGGGGTGGTTGGCCACCCCCCTGGTATCACTCTCCGGTCCCAGGTATCCCAGGGGGAAGCCGTATCGCAGGAAGCCTAGGAGCTCCTGCGCCTCCTCCACTTGCCCCAGGTAATGCTCCCACGCAGGTAAGTTAAGGTCGGAAGGCACCTCGACCCTAGCGCCGAGTGCGTTGGGGATTCCCGTGTCGCGCACGGCTCGGTATATCTCCGCGTGCCTGGCGGGCCCCACGGCCGTGAAGTCCGGCCATGTCTCCCGGCGATGTTCCTTGAATGCTAACGGGTCTGTCCTCACTCCCTCCCGGTGGACACCTGTTTCGCAGACGTCCCTAAGGGCCTTGAAGTCGGGAGTGTTAGATTCCGGCGCACTAACACTAACACCCGGCAAGCGACTGAGACCATCGTCCTTCACCGGGCCAGGGGCGACCGCCGCCGGGAGAAAGGGGCGTTCCTCCTCCGGGAGTGTATTCCCCCTGTCCTTGTTGTTGTTTATCACTACCCCTCGGCCACGTGCCGAGGGGGTCACGTGATCGGTGACGTCACGTGGGGGAGCCGGCTTCGTTACATAACACTCCGTGCCGCCGGCCCCCCTTTCATCTTTCTTTCGCGCCTCGTCTACTGGCGGGGCGCGGCCTGCCCATTTTTTGAAGTCGCCTGAGGTTGGTGTACCACGCTCTGGGCTGCCGCCGGCCGCGTAGTCGGCTGGAGTTGGTACCCGGCCTGTGGTACCCGCCGTGGTGTGGGTACAGGGGGAGCCGCCGTGTTCTCATAACCGTGGCCGTAGGTGAGCTTTCGGTTGCAGGCGTGCACCGAGTGACCGCACTTCCTGCCGACTGAGTTGCAAAACGTGCACACGTGCAACCACCGGATGCCCCCCTCTGTGTGGTCGCTGCGGTGGCGGCACCCCCTCTCTCCATTGAAGTCCCGGCACGGGGCCTCGCTCCCCCGGGCACGTCCGGTCTCCGTGTTTTGACTGTTGTTAGACGTGTGGGCAGTGGTCATCGCGAGCCGGACACGTTCTTCCTGTATCCGGCCGTGATCCGACCACCGCATCCTGCCGGACTCGACCTGGTCGAAAATGTAGTTTGACCAGCGTCTGACGCCGGCCCACGGCCGTGCCTGCGCGTCAACCGTCACCTGGTACAAGTGTTTGAACATATGGTCCTTGTCCTCGGGGTGCAAGGCGCGTTCATCATTTAATAAGGCCACAAAACATGAAATATACTCCAGAGGCCCGAGGCTCGCCCGTAGGTCCAGTTTCTGGTGCAGCGTGTACACCCCATCCCTGTCCATGAACATGTACGGCTTCGCCGTCGGCCTCCGGGCATTAATATCAGAAAGTAGGCTCTTACCCGTTGTGCGGTCGTGTCGCATGGCCTCACGGCCGAATTCGCGCTGGAGGTGTTCCTCGCTTGTATATGCCTCTCGGAGAGCCCTGGGTGCGGGGAGTAGGCGTTCGTTTTGATCCTGGGCCCAGTCTCTTGTCCGTTCGGCCGCTGAGGAAGCCCGTGAGCCGGCCCGGCGCGAGGCCGGCCTGGAGATTTGCATGATGGCGTCCATCATGCCGTCCATCTGGCGCGATATCTTCGTCATATCCGTCCTTACTTCCCCGACATCCGTCTTCACCTCGTTCACATCCGTCCTGACCCCTCCGAGGTTGGCCTCCAGGGCTGTGATGCGCGATGCCCGGGTCCGTGCGCTTGCACTCGTCCCTTGCTGAGACACCGAGTCCACGTGGTCGCTCTCGGCCGCCGGCTGGCGTATCGTTATTTCCGAGTCCGTCTCGGCCTCCGCGGGTGCGGATGCCGCCACAGCGCTTCTGGTCAACATGACTATACTATAATTCCTTAAAACACTGAATCGCTTGGTATCGCTGTCCTCGTCTGCCGATATTCAGGGGAATACGGAGACCGAAGGCACGGAGGGCGATAGGCCAAGGAGCGTAGAAAAAATAGGTGTTGAGCGTAGGAGACCAGTGAAGCGAATGAGACAGAGGACAGTGTCTTACTCGCGCACTTTGATGTCTAGTGCGGCCGAGTATGGAGAGGTGGCGCAGGGGTGCGCGAGTGCAGAGTGGTTTCACCAGGGGGGGCAATGACCACCCCTGACCATAGGCCATGGGCAACCAATTTGGGCCGATATCGGAACACACCATGGGGGGTATTTCTTAAACTCTGTTGTCGCCGACAAAATTTATCAACATGTTGATAAATCTGTCGGTGCCGATTTCGGAACATGGACCTGTACTTTGTCGGCGACAAAAGAACATCCCTGCAGGGGGTTAGGACTAGTCCTAGGCCAGGGACTGGAGGGGGTGCCACACTGGGCGATTCTGTACCAGGGGCCTGGCCTGAGACTAAAGACTGTTCCTTTGTCTCAGACAAAGGAACATCCATGTTCCGGAATCGTACAGTGGGAAATGGTCTTAACCATAGGAATAACATTAAAAGATTAGCAACGACCACCTGCCTAAAGTACCAATACTACGCCATGGTCGTAGCAGAGTGATGCGAGATGACGTCATAAGCGACTGACCAATCAGCGGCCAGGATTTGAAAAGGTAGGCAAGATGATTATGGTTATGATGAACAATTTATATAAGTAATGTGTATTTAAATGACACCCTGTCCTCTATATATAGTTAAAACTGTTCAGAGGTTTAACATATTTAGAGATATTGTACTTGTGATATAATCATACCGTACTAAGGAATAGGTAGACTGGATTGTACTAACTGACACTGTTTTGTGCATTGTATGTTTATTGTGTTTGTTTATTTGTGTTTTTCATTAATTTACTATAAATTGCATCGTCATGAAATGGACTGAATCGATTTACTAACTGACATAATATGATAAATGGATAATGACCTAGTAGCATGGAGTCAAATGACCTATGCACTGAAATGGATTATATATAAATAAAATTGATGCAGATCACTTTCCAATCAACTGGAAAGGATTATTGACTTGTATGTCTTTCTGTGTATCATGTGTTTGATTACCTGACTTGTATGAGGAAGAACGCCTTGGGGCGATTGTACTATGTCTAATTTACTTGAATACAAAAAAATAAATAAATGTCAAGATGGAGATTATACCGATCCGAACTTTATATGCTTAAGCAATTTTATTACTCTGAAATTGTGATTCTATCTAAGTCATTGAAAGGGGAGAGATAAATCCATAACCGCACTCGAATAGTAACTCATTGTTTATTTATGCGATTCTCGATCCAGTTCTAAGAACATATCTTTCTTGAGCTAGTAGATAGCTCTGATACCCTTATCTTAATTGTTTGATAGCACCTACGGACTGAGCGTCTAATGCCCGTCAAAGATTATTTCATTGGCCTTTGTTTTTGTATTGTGTGAACCAGGACTACTGTCGTCGACTAGTGTTACATTTTTAGGGAACTCCATATACCCTATGGTTCCCTCCCCCATACATATGGTGCTAAGGAGCAGAGAAACAACACTTGAAATTTTATCTTAGGAGAAATACAGGAGAATAAGTCTTTTTACACAAGCTGGATTCGCACCTTATCTACCTGGTTACGCAATGCCTGCAGCCAAACAAATACCTGGCAAAAAATTCTTTATAATTGGATGACTGAGTGTATGACCGTGATACGTTTTCAATACCCATGTACAGTAGAACCCCGCCTAACGGACACCCGCCTAACGGACACCCCGCGTCAGCGGACACTTTTGCTCGGATCGGAAATTGTTCTTCCTATTAGATGTTTTATTTAACCCCGCGTAGGCGGACAACCCGCATAAGCAGGGTTTTACTGTATATTACATCAAGAGAAAGCGCAGCGATTGGATCGTATTCTATGGTATTCCAGCTACAATTTGATGTGCCATACATGCTTATTTCCTCAATAATACACTAGATACACCTTAAATAACAGGAATACTGATACTGGATACACAATAATGAATTGGCAGGCCTAGCTATCAGATATATATACCTATCTTTTTCCCAGGGAAACTCAAGAGAACGATCAAATCTGAAGTTTAGACATTCTAGGATCGTAAATACAATACCTTAGTTTGTTTCAGCAATTTAATCTGTCAAATAACATCACTCCTGCAACCACACCCACCGTTAAATCTTTATGTGTAATTGATGTGTATCCATATAGGGAGCCAAAGTGAACCCGCTGAAACCACAGATACCCGTTCACAAAAGACCATTTCCGGATATAGGCGCTCAGTGCTTTGACTATGCAGGTTCGGGATTATATGCGTCATTCTCCAATCTTTTAGATCCATATTTTTGATAAACTTAACAACTGTCATCGTAGCTTCAAGACAGTGTTATTCAGAGACGATAGTAGTAAACTACACTTCAAAAGTAACAAACGAGACCAAAAACCAAAGTCTAGCCTCAAACCCCCATAGGTTTAGCACTAAGCCTCGTTTTTACTGGCCACCGGAAATGGTGTTTTGTAAACGGGTATCTGTGGTTACAGCAGGTTCACTTTGACTCCCTATTTACTGGCCACCGGAAATGGTGTTTTGTAAACGGGTATCTGCCGTTTTAGCGGGTTCACTTTGGCTCCCTATACACATGAGGCCACGTTTGCTTGAGCAATAGCCTAATTAACCAAAGCATCGTTAGGTGGCGTTGAACACCTGTATTGCCTAGAAGGAAATCCCCCCATGAAGAATAATTCCTGGTCCCTATTTATGCACCAGGGGGGAGTTTAACAATGTGGTCCTAGGAGAGTTATGCCTGTAAGACAGGTCCTTGGACAGGTTGCGTTTAACTACTAAGACAATCTTGGCGAGGTACTGTCTTAGCCAAGGACATTAGCCTGATTGTCCAAAAGTGTTTAACAAGTTTGACCCACATCTTACAGACTGTCCTCCATATACCCAAAAGGGTCCTAGACGGGGGACACCTATATAGGTGTCTTAGATGGTTCAAATGCACAAAGAACAACCGTATTTATCAACTTAACTAGAGGAAATATGTAAAGTATGGTATGTAATACAAAACAGCAGTGTTAGAGGGAAAATAGCTTAAATTTTTAGTTAGATTCGTTGATAATTGATTATGATGAAATTAGTTACCACGATCCCCACTATGTGGCACTACCTGCAGTTCTTGGGAACTCTCTTCCATAGGGGTCCTACAACTGTCTTACAGCCTGTTTTGTCTTAGCCTGGGACCGAATTCGGTCCTAGGAGACTAATTATACAACATTTCACACCCTATGGGGGACACCACTTGTTAAACGGGAAAGGTCTTTCGTCCTAAGATATGTCTTGGATTTCTAGTCTGATCCTAGGAGGATTCTTCTGATAGGACCAAAACTTGTTAAACGGTGCCCAGGTAATCTGTTGCTGCAGCCACCTTTCCACGTACACTGCACGAAAACCACCATTTTACATATATATACCCCATCGCGATAACGCACGTATCGGCTGTATAGGGCCTTGTTTACATTTGTATACGCCTCTTATCCGCGCCTGCGGTTGGGGCGTCTTCAAGACGGTTTCCATATGTAAACGCGCGCGACTTGGCTGTATTTCACGTCTGGCGTATTTAAGATAAAACATACTCTGCGCAATATATATACGCCAGGCATATATATGATACCAAAACAAAAAAATTGCGACCCACGGCCCGCCTTGTCCTGTGGGTGTTGGTAGAGGATGCACCAACACTGACCTGCCCCCCTGCCAGGGATGATGAATGGTAGATAACCTTTTCGTTTTGTCAGGTATTGTAGAACGGTAATAATAAACAGTGAGGTAGATAATATGAGACAAAAATAGAAATTTTACAATGGCCAACTAGAAGTTGTGTAAAGAGGGTTGGTGGGTGGGTAATCTGATAATGTCTGAATGACGGTAGGGCGACCGTACAGATGGTTACTGGAGAACTCGACCCAAAACGAACTCGGCCCGTGGTTGTCAGGAGAACTCGTCCCGTTTTAGAGAAATCTATTGGAGAACTCGACCCGTTCCAGATACTTATGAATAAGATATTCTCATATAGAAGTAAATGTCTGACTAGTTAGGGATAGGGTTAAGGTTAGGGTTAAGGATAGGGTCAGAGATGGGGATAGGTAAAGGGTTAGGGAAAGGGAAAGGGATAGGGTTAGGGATAGGGTCAGGGAAAGGGTTAGGGATAGGGTTAGGGATAGGGTTAGGGATAAGGTCAGGGAAAGGGAAAGGGATAGGGTTAGGGATATGTTTAGGGTTAGGGATAGGGTTAGAGAAATGATTAGGAATAGGGTTAGGGTTAGGGCTAGGGTTAGGGATAGGGTTAGGGATAGGGTTAGGGATAGGTTTAGGGTTAGGGATACGGTCAGGGAAAGGGTCAGGGAAATGGTTAGGGATAAGGTTAGGGTTAGGGATAAGGATAAAGTTAGGGATGAGGTTAGGGTTAGGGTTAGGGTTAGGTAAAGGGTTAGGGAAATAGTTAGGGTTAGGGATTGGGTTAGGGATAGGGTTAGGGATAGGGTTAGGGTCAGGGAAAAGGTTAGGGATAGGGTTAGGGTTAGGGTAAGGGATATGGTCAGGGAAAGGGTTAGCGATAGGGTTAGGGGAATGGTTTTCGGTTTGTTTTCCTTCCCAGAGAAGACCAAATTCGAAGCAAGGTAAAGTAACAATACTATGCCACGGTAATGGCGGAGTGAATATGAGAATGGCTTTTCACCAGCCACAATTTTGTTGTTGATAACTTCACTTTATTGTCACATAACCAGTCCAAGCTAAGACTGAGATCACCAGCCACTTTGTTGATCGTATTAGCAAATCTTTATGAAAGGACTGATGTAGCTATATATATCACACAATGATCAATGAAGAAATTTGAAAAAAAGAAAAGTTGTACAAAATTGTAAACATTTATTTCTCCTCTGGTTCAGTAAACAATTAGCAACGATTCGGTTGGAAAATACCGTCAGTGACAAATTTCTCTGGTTTCAATTGGCCTCCTGTTGTAGTTTATAAAGCTCTTAGGTTCTGATAAACCACAAGTTTAGTATACATCAATTCTAGCACAGTACCCTCCAGCGACTTCTGATCAACGTTTACAGTAGACGATACTGGCCGGCGATTCTGGCATTTTGCACCTCCTGACGACTTTCAGCAGTAAAATGATAGAAATTGTCTAATGTAAATGCCAAGCGTGTGGCAACTGCAGAACGTCTGATTATGTCAGATTATTCAATTTGGCACCGCCTGACGACTATTGGACATGCTCTGACGCCCGCGACTATTTCAAGCCGGGTGAATTATTTGTCTAGATGGGCTGCGAATATGTGAAAACTTAGTCGTCAGTGTAAATGCTCGAGTACATTCTGGGGTTGACGACTTTTGCGGTGGACATATATTTAGTCATCTCACCCGGCGTTTACACTAGAGGACTAAATATGTGGCAACTGTAGATCGTCGGCCAATAGTCGTCAGGCGGTGACAATGTACACCACAAAAGTGGTCGACGTCAGAATATACCAGAGCGTTTACACTGACGACTATGAGTTTTCACAGAATCGCCGCCCATGTAGACGACTAAGTCAAGCCCTCTTGAAATAGTCGCAGGTGTCAGAGCGTGTCCAATAGTCATAAAGTGGTGCCATATTGTGTAATGTGATATAATCAGCCAATATACATTCGCCACACACTTGGTGTTTACACTAGACGAATTATAGCTTTTTACTGCTGAAAGTCGTCAAGGGTTGCAAAACACCTGCAGGGGTTGTTTCATAATCTAGGGTCGTACATGAAGAACCTTTTCTGTACCTCGTACTAGGGTTATCGTCTAATAATATGTAAGTCTGTTGGCTAAGACAATATTGGCCGTCCATAACGTCGTCCATAAATGTTGAATGAAATTGACCCGCATTGTTCCTGGGTCTCTATGGCGTAAAGAAAAGGGTTTACATGTACGATCCTGGGTTATGAAACGGGCCCCTGGCAGAATCGCCGGCCAGAATCGTCTAGTGTAAACGTCGGGTAATGTAAACGCCGGGTCAATCTCACAGTGATCATGCTGGGGTAAATCCTCCAACGCCGACGATTTCCTCAGACTCCATTATGCGTGACCGAATTCCTGCGTGTCTGAAAGCGGACTTTGGCTCCAGTAAAGGCCTCCAATGTTACCGGGCAAGTGTAGGCTGCAGCGGGGGTGGGTGGGCGGCTGAGGGAGGCTGAGCGGCCATGCGATATGTTATTTGTTGGTCAGGGGGAAAGTGACAGTTTGTCGTGCGTGGGCGTCTCCATTATACACTTCACTGAATGGCCACCCGCTTAATGACGTCATCAGGCGTTCCCTCCCCTCCGCGCATGCGCTCGGGAAATCGGACGAACTTTTTTGGAAGCGGCCGCCATCGTGAAGTACGCACACGAAGCGGTTGTCACTTGTGAACTTACCGTTTGTATTGCAATCGGATACAAGTCAGAAATGGATGAAATAAGTATTTCTTTTTCAGAATTGGAGCGGAGGAGTTGACTCGACCCTAATAGCTCGTTCTCCCATGTCAGCAGATTTTTCTTAGAGTTTAGTATACCTAGCAGCTAACATTTACTATATACCCATGCCGTCTATACTGTAACTATGCACCGTTTCGCCATATAACGTAAAAATACTGTACGGACCACTGGTTCATACACTAAAATACGGATCACCTTGCCGTACACGTTTATTCAGATATTGGTTGTTAAGCCAAATGAAATTAATGATTTTTTTTAAATTTCGGGTATATATATAGTAAATATATAACGTCCAACCATGCTGTACAATTCCCAGAACTCGATGGTAAAAGTCAGGACGTTCTATATAAGTATTAGGTGGCCAATCAGAAGTTTTATCTCACCCCTGGAATAAATGTCTATAGGCTTAACATTGGGATCTCTTTCTCCATGCCCCTACAAGTATTGCAGTCCGTTCTCCATGGTTTATATCCTGTGTGCTGTCCATTCTTTTAGTGTGTACAGGGGTGAGATAAATACAGAAAGCAACTCGTTTTGGTCAAAGAAGTCATTCTCCAACTCGTTTGAATGCTGTGTGATATTCACTCGGCTGTCGCCTCATTCATATCACTCTGCATCAAACTCGTTGAGAACGACGAATTTGACCAAAACTTGTTGGTTTCTTCTTTATCATCTTATTATACTATATGGCCAAAATCTATTGAAAATACATTATTAACACAGATAGTATATGAATAGTAACTTGAAATCTAGGAACATGGAATAATATATTTGATTAATTAGGTGGGCCCTAACGTCCATTTATGCTATTTCTCGCTCCCGGCACAACAGATGTGACCGCGGCATCGCGGTGTGGCCGAGGCGCAACTGAGGCTTTCACACCCCTGGTGTAGGGTGGGCCCTAACGTCCCGACTTTAAGGTGGTGGGCCCTAACGTCCTGCAATCATACAAGGTAGTCCTATTCCCTGTGTGTATACATACGCCTTATCTGTAGGCGCCTGATTCATATATACGCCGGATTCTGTTGTATTTACACCACTATCCAATAGTTCCAATCTTTGCCACTTGGGGACACTACTGGTAGCATATTTCATTTGCCATTAACCATCCAAGTCTGTATTATATGAAAATTGCAAACTTATATTACCAATTTATTTTATAAAAGCTTTATAAAACCTGATTGAGTATAAATTGGTTAATTACACATAGTAAACCCTGCATTATGTTGGTTTGTATCAAGTGCAATGATCGTCAGCTGGAAACAGAAAAGGTCAACGATCTTTCTCCCCTGCCGTATGCAATGTGGCACTACCGACCGACTTCTGCACCCACCAATGAAATCAAAGCCCATTGAATTTATCAGTAATGCTCTGCATTTTACCACCAAAAGTCGGTGAGCGGCCACCACATTTATCCAGGTCAGATCACCGATTATGTACCACAAAACTTTCACAAGGAGAACCGCTGACCGACTTTTGTACAGCAAGAATTATCTGTGAGTTTTCAGGGGCGTAAGAACATTTAAACGGTGGGGGGGGGGGGGGGGGTGAACTGAAAAATTGCTGACTTATTTCTTGTTATGAAGTCAGACTTTAAAATCTGCGACAAATTTTGTGAAAAGTCAGGTTTTTGCCTTCATTACTTGTGAAAAAGTCAGACTTTGACATTTTCCCCCGGTGAGAAGTCAAGGCTTAGCCATAGTTTCATGCTAAACGGTTAGATTTAGAGATTTTTCGATGTTGGAAAATCAAGACAGCTTTTACACTTGATTGAGTTAAATTTGAAGGTGCTGACTTTTTAAGGACAGGCAAAAAATGGGGGGGGGGGACCGCCCCCCTACCCCCACTATTCTGACGACACTTGTTTTTAGTTGGCAGGTGGAAACATCGCATAACCCGGCGTTTACACTAGACGACCAAATACGTGGCGACTGTAGATCGTCAGCCAGTAGTCGTCAGGTGGTACTCTAACCCGGCGTTTACACTAGACGACTAAATATGTGGTGACTGTAGATCGTCAGCCAATAGTTGCCAGGGGGTGCCCTAACCTGGCGTTTACACTAGACGACTAAATATGTGGCGACTGTAGATCGTCAGCCAATAGTTGTCAGGTGGTGCTCTAACCCGGCGTTTACACTAGACTACCAAATACGTGGCGACTGTAGATCGTCAGGCGGTGGCAATGTCCACCGCAATAGTCATAGATGTCAGAATTCACCTGAGCGTTTATACTGATGACTTACTTTTCACAGAATCGCCGCCTACATAGACGACTAATTCAAACAGGCTTGAAATAGTTGCAGGCATCAGAACGTGACCAATAGTCGTGAGGTGTTGCTTTGTTGCGTAATCAGACATAATCAGACGATCTGCAGTCGGCACGCTCTTGGTGTTTACGTGAGACGATTTCTATCATTTTACTGCTGAAAGTCGTCAGGTTCAAGAATCGCGGCCTATAATCGTCTATTGTAAATGCCGGGTAAGTATCCACCACCGTCACGGCTCGTCTAATGGGTGCTCCGACACGCGGTACGGGCGTATTCACCAATCAGTGAGTAACAATTATCAGATCAAATGCCAGGTCGGTTTTCCTTTTAATATACACCTATAAATATTGATAATTAATGAAAAATTGCTGTAAACCGCTATTTTAGGTCTAATTTACACTGCACGAAACTTACCACTTTACATATGTATGCGAAACGCGTCTAACAGTAGGATTTTGCGTCTAGAAGTTAGACCTGTTATCCGTCTCGTAGACGCCTTATCTAGTGGCGTATATATACATGTCCATGGTGCGGTCTTAAATACGTCATATATACGCCTGATTCCATTGTATATACACCAGCATCCAATAGTTCCGATCTTTGCAACTTGGGGACACTACTGGTAGCATATTTCATTTGCCATTAACCATCCAAGTCTGTATTATATGAAAATTGCAATTTTATATTACCAATTCCTTTTATAAAAACCTAATTAAGTATAAATTGATGAATTACACATAGTAAACCTTGCATTATGTTGTTTTTTTAATTTGTTTTTCTAATAGATCTTACTTTCAAACACCATTTCAATGTGTGGACAGTGAGGCTTACTATATAATTGCCTCCCCCCAGTGTCTCTGTGCGCCTGAAGTCTGACTCCAGTGTGAATGCGGCTGCCACCCTCACAGCCACCTGCTCAGCCGCCCGCCCTGTGCGCCTCCGACTAGGTGTGAAAACATCTTACACATACACGCCGAGCCTCCGCTAATCTGTCTACATAGACTGCAGGGAGGTGGGGGACTGTACCAGGGCTCCACTGTGGGTAGAGTGAGTGTATGGTGGTGGGGTGTTGGGGTGTCGGGGGAGGGGGGGGTAGAGGGTGGGGTTAGGAGGTCACGGGTGGCGGGTCAGTGTTGGTGCATCCTCTACCAACACCCACAGGACGGGGTGGGCCGCGGGTCGCAATTTTTTTTGTTGGTATCATATATACGCGTTTATATATTGCACAGAGTATGTTTTATCTTAAATACCCCAGGCGTGAAAGACAGCCAAGTCACGCGCGTCTACAT
Source organism: Alentia gelatinosa (assembly GCA_950022655.1). Lineage (NCBI taxonomy): Eukaryota > Metazoa > Annelida > Polychaeta > Phyllodocida > Polynoidae > Alentia > Alentia gelatinosa. The sequence goes on from OX465585.1 coordinate 11,895,366, forward strand.
ATGGAAACTGTCTCGCAGACGCCCAAAACGCAGAGGCGTATAATAGGTGTATACAAGTATAAACAAGCCACGATACAGCCGATACGTGCGTTATCGCGATGGCGTATATATATGTAAAATAGTGGTTTTCGTGCAGTGTTAGGCACGTGAAAGTGGTCTGTTCATCATGGTCCACGGCCACTTCATGTTCCTGCCCCGTCCATCACCGTCAAGAAGTAACTCTCCTAACAGATTCTCTGTTTACCATAAAGTATATAAGTAGAAATGATACTGTGCTTGGAGATTGTGTCAAAGTGACCGTACATGCTACAATTGTCAGTGGTTATTTTCCAGCATAGGGGGCCAAAGTGAACCCGCTAAAACGGCAGATACCCGTGCTCAAAACCGGAGGCCGGTAAGAAAGAGGCGTAGTGCTAAAGCTATTGGGTTTCGAGGCTAGAATCTTCTTTTTGATCTTGTTTGTTACTAATGAAGTGCAGTTTACTACGATCGTCTCTGAGTAAGTCTGTCTTGAAAATATGCTTACAGTTGTTAAGTGTATCAAAAATATGGATTGAAAAGATTGGAGAATGGCACATATAATCTCGAACCTACATAGTCAAAGTACTGAGCGCCTATCTCCGGAAATGGTGTTTTGTGAACGGGTATCTGCGGTTCCAGCAGATTCACTTTGGCTCCCTATATGGTTTATACTGAGAATAGGTTAGTGTGAAATACCATGCAGAGGAGTATGATAAAATCTCAGGAAAACAAATTTAAATTGTTGACCTTGTGTATGAGCACTGACGTCAAAACGTGGACCTCCCAGGCGGCTGGTTGCCATGACAACCGTAGATACGTCACACTTGATGACGTGTGTGGCTGTAGTACCCGTGTAAGCCACAGGGGGGCGCTGATGTATATCTCCCTGAGCTGATTACTGCGTGTGGCCGTTAAATAGTTAATTGTTATATCCTCTATTCATTTATTGTTAAATTAGGTCAATTTTGTAAGTTTCCGTTGTTGAGAAATGTTAAGTGGGATTCAGACGATGGGATTCATGTACTTCACAAGGTCTTTGTCTGAGACAAATCCTGCTGAGATTCTGTGCTGGAACACTATCTCCTCGTCTGAATTGTATGGTTCATATTTTCCCCTGCAATCGTTGGTGACAATTACCCCTAATGCCCCAGTCACACTGGCGTAAAAAACGGCGTTTTCTCTTGTACGCACTTCTACGTTCTTCTACGCATTTTGAAATATACAAATGCGAGACAATGCGCCGGATAACGCGGAGATACGTAAAAGAAAGTCGGAATGCGCCAAAAAACGCCACAATGCGTACAGATGCGTAGATAAGCGTTGATGAACGTTGGTGAACGTTGAGAAGCGTACTAAAACGTTAAAGAAACGCAAAGAGATACGTTCCAAATCCGTAGCTAATACGTGGTCCCCAACAATTCAAACACGTAGCAGAAACGCCGAATGCTCGTGACAGGGTTTTTGAGGCACGTCGGTGCCTCCAAAACCCTGTTACCAGCATGGAGTTGTCCCATTATACTAAGTCCATATAAGGAATAGAGTAGACCGAGTAGCCAATGACTGCATTCGCAGCAAACCCCGACCTTGACCCTGACCTCCTTACATGATATTTTCTAGTGCCTTGGGACGTAGACATCAGTCGAGAGATGACCTCGAATCTTAGGGGCCACAACCACCCTCCGACGGGCCGGCAGTCAGCAATGCCAGCTGTGGCTGCCTTATTCGCCTTATCCACCAAGCAGATCATTACTGCCGATGCGCAATTTGAGGTGGCAACAGTAAACAACTACCACAATACCACCACAATGCCATCGACCGTCCCTAGCTGACGCTTAAGGCCAATGCCCATCTACCGATTTCGGAACATTTATGTGCGTTCGTCAGCGACAAACGGAGGGTAATTTGTCTCAGGTGAGGTAACCTAACGGAGTCGGTAGATGTAGGACAGCTAGGCAAGGCTACCCAGCGATTAGTGAACCACCTCCTTCAGACGTCCTTTTGTCGCCGACAAGTTGTGGTTTTTGCCCTCCCCCAGCGATCAGTGGACCATACACCGATTTTATAAGTGTGCGTATATATGTCGGTAGGTGTAGACTGATTTCCTTAGGACTAATACCCTCCACCCCCTCTCCTATAGGGTCGCCGGTCGAGCTAGGAGTTACGTAATTTGCCTATGACAAGGTGACCAATTCCTATACGATTTGGGAACTAATCGTTCAACCCTAAATTGGTAGATGGGCATCCGGCTTTAAGTGTAGCTGAGTCCCAGGGTGGGCTTTCACTGTGACTATGTCCCAGGCCTGTCCTACCACTTGAATCAAATACGCCATTTTTTGTTAAGACTGGTAAAGCACTCTGCCATGAGAAATTTGTACCCCAAGAAGAATTGTCTGAATTTAGGGGAAAGGTGAAAAGTACACCAGTCTCAGGTACATTAGTCTCTACGTGTGAGTCCTGCTTTAGGGTAATAAGATAGAGAAACAATAATAGGAAAACCCACAAAGAGCATAGACGTATTTCCTTTTTTTTTGTTTTAAGCAACTTTATTTTCCAGATTAATTTCAGTCAGTTCGTGGAGGACTACATCGAGATTCCTCTCAAGTTACACAAATAAAATATGTTTCTTAATTGTGGCTTAGTCTGCCTCACGATCTTTGAGTCACTTATAATCTTCCAACTTGTAGCGTTGCTTATAGTTTTTTGGTGGGACTTATAACTCCCTTCTGTTTAGTAGAACAGACAAGAATGGAAGACTCTCCTCGTTTTCTCCATAGTCCAATCTGCTACGACTACGTCTTCAAGTTCTTTTAGCTATTATCCGAGATAGTTCTGGAGAGTTTCCCTGACAGGAAATTTCCTTTTTGGTTGCAGGAAGTATCAAATGCCTGGGAAAGGAGAATGAGAACTGTTACCTTAATATGAACCCAGGATGTGTGGGACAATTAATGGCATACCTTTTTTATTGTTCTCTATGGAGAATTAGGATACGGGCAATTAATACAGGTTAACCCCATTTTTTAGATCATTTATTTGACCTGGCAACAGCACAGCTCTGATTAGCAGGTTTAAAGACATACCGGACAATTTGGCATGGAAATTAAAACCAGTGTTATTCTTCTGAAACTTGAATAGGATGATCTCCAAAGGATCTCCAACACGTATCTAACTTAAAAATCAAGGGTCACCATGCTAGTTTTTGATTTAAAGATCAATATTATGATAATACTATAATAGAATATAGAGGTATTCTAAAAGTTGCTTTTTACATAGTTAAACCAATGCCATTTTCCTCGAAATTTTAAAGAATAAAGTGAATTCGCAGACTACACATTTAAGCATTAAAATTCATAGGTCACCGTCCTTGTTTGAATTAATTGCAGAAAACCGTATTTCTCAGTACATTTTAAATGTAAATCATGTCAACGTGTATTGGCGAATTTTACCTATTCGGTTTGATAAATTGGACAAAACGTTGAATTTACGAGTCTTTTTGTTATTCATTTACTGATTAGAAGGAATAACAATGATTCCGTTTTGACTAATAATTAACAATTCTTAAGAATCACAAGGTGGTACCACCATGAATTGAATGTCTTTCATAACTTGGCCAGCAATATTGATTGATTAATTTTGTATTCATTTAAATTTTGTGAGTGATATATATATATATATATATATATAAACATACGATAACTATATACATATATTGCCGCTACCGCTGTATCGTTGAAGTTATTTACTTGACAGAATTTAATGGGAAAACACCTCTTCTTGATCATTAGGCCAATCTAGAACCCTGATCCATTTACTTCAGTAGTAAACGATGGAGGCTTTTGTCAAGGGAGAGAATTAGTCGAATTCTTTTTCGAACATTTGCTGGTAGAGCAGTCTGTCATTGTGGGCCCATATAATGTGAGGAATAAGTAAAGCTGTTGTGTTCGGTTTTTCTTGCTTTCTAACTATGAGTAGGTTGTATTGGCTTGCATCGCAGTCCCATACTGTTTTTATGCATAATTTACGTGTAGTTAGTTATATGATATTCTATCCTAAAGCCCAATGCCCATCTACCGATTTCGGAACATTCATGTACCTTTGTCGGCAACAAACGGGCTGTAATTTGTCTCAGCCAAGGCATCCTAACCGAGTCGGCCGTAGTCGGTAGATGTAGGACAGCTAGGCAAGGGTGAGCTACCGATTAGTGAACCACCTCCTTCAAATGTCCTAATACTAATACCCACCAACCACTCTCCTCGATGTCCGCCGGTCGAGCGAAGGGTTACATAATTTGCCTGCGACAAGTTCAATGACTCCTATACAATTTACAAACTAATCGTTCAACCCTCAATCGGTAGATGGGCATTGGGCTTTACCTGTATGTATGGAAGCTGTGCATTATGTAATACCACAGGCGAAGACAGGGGATGTTAGACTATGTTACTTACATTATCTTGTAATACTTGAAGTCAGTTGAGGTCGTAATTTACTGACTGAATATTAACATGAAACGTCACGAAATTCCATCTGATTATTCATATGGTGTGAGTTGTCGTTGTGTAATGATATCACGAAGCGGAGCTGAGTGATATGTGTAGCGGAAGACTACAAACGCCATGCAAACAATAATATAAAATTGAGTGACGTTTAGATTTTATCCTACCCTGTCGCATGTTTTTAACTTCATATGTCACCCATGGCATATAAATATTTTATGACAAACCAGTGGCATACAGTCACACCATGTTAAGTCTATTGAGATTTATATGAGTGGTAGGTTAAAAATCTATATGTACCAGAATAGGGACACAAAATCAAAATATATATCAAAATATATATATATATTTTTTTTTTTTTTTTTTTTTTTTTTTTTATTAATAGAGCACAGCATTTATTTTCCAGTATACAGCATACAGTACATTGCATTATTTCTTTGTTGTCTTGTTCTCATATCTATCTGACTGTAAACTTGTAGCAGTCTCTTACACACATCTTTCGTCTTGCTCCTTTTTTATATATATTAATACTACCCGCTACTAGGGGTGTAGTATAAATAATGTGCACCAGTAGTGAATATTCGGGCGCACTGTGCCCTAAGTGAATGTCTCAGGTCAAAATCTACATGAATTAGTATATAAAATTATGCTTTTCTTGATATTTAGGTATGTAATAATAAGAAAACGTAGTGACTGAGCCCGTAGGGATGCCAATCTCGGCCCTTTGATGCCATTAATACGTCCCTCCACCTGCGGCGTCGGGACGTATTTATGGCATCAAAAGACCTCGAATGGCCATAACTTCGGGCTCAGTAACCACGTTTTCTCTTAATAAGGCCAATTCATCTATTTCCAGAAAACCACCGACATTCCCACTGGCCGACTATTCGTCACCGATCTGCAGTTGGGAACCTCTGATCGATTTTTAGGGTATACCAGAGTATTCATTGTCCTACCCCTCGTGCAAGTGCTGTTTTGAGGTATTCCCATGACTAGTGCAAGTGCTGTTTTGAGGTGCTCCCATGGCTAGTGCAAGTGCTGTTTTGAGGTACTCCCATGACTAGTGCTAGTGCTGTTTTGAGGTGCTCCCATGGCTAGTGCAAGTGCTGTTTTGAGGTACTCCCATGGCTAGTGGTAGTCCTGTTTTGAGGTACTCCCATGGCTAGTGCAAGTGCTGTTTTGAGGTGCTCCCATGGCTAGTTTAAGTGATGCCCTGAGGTACTCCCATGGCTAGTGCAAGTGCTGTTTTGAGGTACTCCCATGGCTAGTGCAAGTCCTATTTTGAGGTGCTCCCATGGCTAGTTTAAGTGATGCCCTGAGGTACTCCCATGGGTAGTGCAAGGGATGCCTGAAGGCAACATTTGTTAGAATAGCATTTGTCTCAGCTCGTTTGACATTACTCTTGATGATGGATTATATAAAACACCATCTTAGTGTTAATTAAATAAAGAGTTCTATATTTATCATTGACGGCCAACTTTCATAATATGGCGGAAAACAACCTATTATTAACTGCTATACCATACGCAATTAGAAAGTGCCATTCATCTTCAAGTTAGATTAAAATGTCTCCAATCAATATATCACTGGTGTAGTTCTTAAGCTAATCTGACAGAGGATTCAAACGTTAAGTGAAGACTCCGATTTTTAGTGAATATGAAAATGGAGCTCGTTTTTAAAGTATGATAAGATTTCTACCATGAAGTTACTCAGACACAGCATTAACATCTCTGTTTACATATGTTTACATTCCGCATATACCAGTCTCCTTTGGCTTTAATAATTTGGTCCTATTTAGCATCATGGCGGCAAGGCCGGCAGGTCGTTGTGGTTGTAGGAAGGTGGTTTTTTTTGGTGTGTATAAGGCCTGGCGTCCACCTACTACAATATGGCTCCGATATGGTCTACGATGCACCTCCCGATAAAAAATCAAGATCACGTCGGAAGGTCACCTAATATCGGGGCAGTTGACCACGTTTCCTGATTAGGCACAGAAAAAAACCCATGCAATGCGTGGTGGATGGGCATGTCTAGACATATGTCTACGATTTTGCACCTTCCCGATATGTCTCCGATATTGCCGTTTTGCATCGGTGCGATATCGGTAGGTCTAAATTTCTATCGTAGTAGGTGGAAGCCAGGCCTCTATGTGTAATATTCATATTTACTATATATCTAACACGTATACGCTAAACGTCAGGTAAGAAAGTGTGACATGTACAATAAAAACCCGCTTAAGGGAACACTTGGCTCGGAAAGGAGGGTGTCCCCTTAAGTGGGATTTTCAGATTTACACTAGTTACACAGTGCTGAATTCCCTTTTACATCTTTTCCTATAGTATAAGTATAAAGAAACAGTGATTATCATATGAAAGCTTTATGAACTACATATGTAATACTAAATAATAACCAATTAAATCTAGGCTTAAAATTAAGCGGGGATGAATTAAACTCCCATTAGAGGGGAAAAATTCCGTTTTGAGCAAATTGTCCCCTGAAGCGGGGTGGCCCCTTCAGCGGGGTGTCCCGGAAGGGGTTTTTACTGTATACGACCAGCCTATACATGTCACAAACAAGATATTTCTAATTCTATACGTTTTGTGGCAAATACAGCCATTACGCTGACGTATACAAGGAAAAACACAGAACTGTATACGCCATATACGCGGGCGTGCAATAGAGGTGCTTGCCTATATAAACATTTCAATATACATTGTATGTATACGTACGTTTACGCGGTGGTGTATAGATGGAACATATATACATTTTTTACGCAGTGAGACTTTGGCCTTTGGATTTATCCTACCCCTAATATAAAATCCCATAGGCTTAACATTGAGTTTCCATATGCCACGCTGACTGGCATACAGAGTTTTATATGCCACTAGTGGCATACAGAATTGTTATCATGTAATATTCCAAAATCGAGGAGACAGGGTAGGATAAAATCAAAATATGATTCGTCTTAATCTTGGCCACCGCATGCCACGCCTAGATGTTTGGCTCCGGACTTCACTCGGCTTCACCTCATGAAGTCACTATGCCAAATTCCAGTCGTGGCACACGGTGGCCAAGATTAAAACTCATCCAGTTTTACGATAAATTTATTGCTTGTGATAGGCCTAGCAAAGACACCAAATTTAGAAACAACCTCCCTGAATGGTAGAAGTGTGTATATGTGTGCTAGTTACTCAGTAGTATATGAATTGACGATTTCACTCAGTAATGTGCGTGCTGATGAATTCAGTAAGAACCCCAGGACGAAACTTTGAGTTTATTCATATTTACGTCGTTGAGTAGACCCTAGTTAAGACGGTGTCTACGGATGTTTTCACATATATATATATATATACGCCCGTATTGGATGCTGGCGTAGATGACATGTTTGTCGTGTATCCTCGCAAGTGTAATGGCTGTATTGGGCAGCTGGCATAGACAGAGCACTAATGTAATTACACCAATATAATAGACTCTATAGGAGTAAATAGTATGTTCATCATTGATAAATGAGCTTGAAATTATATATGGAAAACAGCTAAAAGGTTTGGGTTACATTCAGTCTGTGGATAGTTTTCTGTAACCCACTTGCACCCAGTAAACTTGCTATTTCTGCAACTGCCTATCTTGGATCCAAACATATCAAGCACCAGTGGGTCTTGGGGTATTTTAGTCTTACTTTTTTTTAGTTCAAATTTTTATTCTGGTCATGTATCTAGGCTCAGTGGCCTGTCTTCCTTTACAGCCAGTCCAATGCGTCACCCAACAATAGGTTGGTATTTTTCATTTACAAAATATATATGACAATTTAATCTTAGTGCAAAATTTGGTCATTTCGACCCAATGGTGAGACTTACTGCCATGTTCTTTAAGATCATGATTGGTCATGGTCTGCTGGGCATGCCTCTAAGACCCTGAGACACCTTTAGAATTAAACATGCTTAACAAGAAAATGGATCTAGAAATGTTGGTTAAGAAAGTGTTTAAATGTGTGTTAAACTTCTAAACACTGGTGTGTTGATAGCAAACACTGTTTTTACAGTGTATTGGATTCATACCACTCCATGGCCTGGTAAACAAAATGCTGAGATTAACAGTTTCCAATGTAAACACGTTGGTCACTTCATAACAAGAGCAACTCATTGTACGTGTCATGAGCAGTTCTGAGCAGCTCATTGAATACTGCTCATTTGTCAATCACAGGCGCCATTATTACCAACACCTGTAATCCCGGGACACCTGTGGCTGCAGGAGGACCCAGAAAACGCTGGATGTCATCGCTAACCCGGCGTTTACACGAGACGATTCTGGCCGGCGATTCTGCCATTTTGCACCTCCTGATGACTTTCAGCAGTAAAATGATAGAAATCGTCTAATGTAAACGCCAAGCGCGTGGCGACTGCAGATCGTCTGCTTACATCAGATTATGTAATATGGCACCACCTGATGACTATTGGTCATGCTCTGATGCCCGCGACTATTTCAAGCCGCTTTGAATTAGTCGTCTAGATGGGCGGCGATCCTATGTCATCAGTGTAAATGCTCAAGGACATTCTGTGCTCAAGGACATTCTGTGCTTCACGGGCAGCGATTCTGGGGAAACTTAGTCATCAGTAAATGCTACCGTAAATTCTGAGGCTGACAACATTTTGTGATGGACATTGCCACCACTTGGCGACTACTGGCTTGACAATCTACAGTCGCCACATATTTAGTCGTCTAATGTAAACGCTAAGTCAGCGTTTCCCCGCTTGGCTCATTCTGGTGGCAGTGGCGGGGGCAAAACAGTTGGCAGAAGTGATGTACTAAAGAAGAAACTAAAGAAGTTTTGGTCAGAGTCGTCGTTCTCCATGTGTAGTTTGATGTGTAGTGATATGAACGAGGCGACAACCGAGTGAATATCACGTAGCATTCAAACGATTTGGAGAATGACTTTCTTTGATCAAAAGGAGTTGTATTCTCTAGTTATCTCACCCCTATATACACTAAGAGATGGCTGTTGCACATGATATAGACCATGGAGAACGGACTGTAATACTTGCAGGGGCATGGAGAACGAGTTCCCCATGTTAAGCCTATGTAACAAAAATTCCATGGGTGAGATAAAAGCACTTAGAATGCGTGATTGAGGACGTAATTGATGATGTGGTGTAATATCCCCGCTATCGCTCGGATATTACACCGCGTCAACCTCTCGGAGATTACGGCCACTCGTACACAAAACCCGTCATTATTGTGTATATATTTGGCATTATCATCCATCGTATACTAAAATTATTACACCCGGTGCCTTTATAACCTCGTAAATAGACCACGAATGAGATCAAAGAGAGCGACCAGAAACCGGGCCCGGCTGGGCCCTTGGCCGGGTGATAAATGTATATAGGCAATAATACAAAGATTAAGCATTTCTGTTTAAGATATCAGAAAATGTTCGCTTGTGTCTCCCCTACACATCGATATTTATAAGACACTTGTAAATTAGACAGGGTGATAGGTAGTATTACTATTTAAACGGCCTGCTCAGAATCGGGAACAGTCGGTGAATGTGCATACTTCGAAATCTCAAGGTCGGGGAGTGTCAGTCATACCTGACCTCGTAGTAATGCCCAATGCGTCGGGAAAAGCAATAAAATCGCGTCGGTGAAGTGCGTACATCCACCCAATTGATGCAGATTGTCACAGACCCGACAGATCCGCCGGGCAAAGGTAGAATCGGGCACAGCGGCGTGGGTCGGTGTCTTGTAGGATTAAGGAAATCACCGTTAGGTGGCGTTGAGCGGCAACACCTGTATAACGCCAGCGTGACTGGGGTATAAGCGTCAGGGGTGTGTCGCACGGAAGACGCCACCTCCACGCAGCACCACCGGCCACACGACGCTCGTAGCGCCACCACCGGCAGTCACGTGAAACCTCCATGCTCTCCGCGTGGTCACTGATTGGGCTCCACTAGAGGTCGCCACCACAGGTATAAAGTCTCCACCCAGAGCGTCTGCCGCCATTTGGTGGCGAGTATCACTCTCAGACCGCAGTCTTAGTCACACAGCCTACATTGATACAGTGAGCGCGGAGCTAGAGTCTTAATACCCGCCAAGAGAGAGAGAGAGAAAAAAGTGCAGAATCAAGGGAAGTTTGGGTGCTTGGTGTGGCACACAGGAGGAGTTGGTGCCTGGAGGAGGTGTGAGGACCGTGGAGACGTGGAGGATCCCTGTGGTGTAGGATACCAGTATGATCCCAGGAGGGGTTTCAAACTGAGCGCCTCAGGTCTGTCCGTCTACAACTCGCGGTCCCTGTGTTATACAGCCTTGGTGACCAGACTGCGAGCATGCTGTCTGCTATAGGTGAGCTACTCATATACCTTTTTTTATCCTACCCCTAGTATATAATGCCTTAGGCTTAACATTAAGTTTCCGTATGTCACCCTGACTGGCATACGGAGTTTTATATGCCACTAGTGGCATACCGAATTGTTATCACGTAATATTCCAAAATCGAGGAGACTGGGTAGGATAAAATCAAAACCTGATTTGTTTTAATCATGTCCACCGCATGCCGCTCCTGAAGTTTTGGCTCCATACTTCACTCGGCTTCGCCTCATGAAGTCATTATGCCAAACTCCAGTCATGGCATACGGTGGCCAAGATTAAAACTCATCCGGTTTTACGATATTATCTCACCCCTGGTATTTTGTCTCCATAGACTTAACATTGGGAACTCGTATCCAACACCCATGAGATATCTGGGAAAAATATCAAATAGGGGATTATGTCACAAATGTTAGCACTTGTTAGTCAATGTGAAGGGTGAGATAAATTCAGAAACCCATTCATGTTAAGGTCAGAGCTTCAACCCATCTCGTTTGAATCGCTACATAATTCACACGGTTTCCCTTTGTGAATTACTATGTGATTCAAACTCGATGAGATATGAGCTCTGACCCTAAACTTTCATAGGTTTCCTCCATAATCCATAAGTAACAGTAAAGAGGAAACCTATGAGAGTTTAGGGTTATTTAGGTACGCACTATTTTTCCTATGCTATATGCCCATGCCGTATTTATATACTGGAAATACGCACAGTTTCGCCAGATGAATATTTCCAGGCTAAGATAAAATCAGACTATTTGTGCTAGGTCTGAGTCCATATTCACCACCTCGTTTGAAGCGTTTCGAAATATTCAATCAGCTACCGCCTCGTTCATATTATTGCACGCTCCAAACTCGATAGCGAACAGGGACACAGACCAAACACTCATCAGTTTCTTTTTTAATGTTTGCTTTCATTCTGCTAAGGACTTTATATGCATGAAACAGCGTTACTGCACTACATGTATATAAGGTTTATCCTACCCCTAATAAGAAGCCGCCATAGACTTAACATAGGCAAATTTTATGTGGTATGCTGTGACATAAAGTGTTTTTTATGCCACTAGAGTAATACAAAAAAATTGACCAATCAGAGACCAGGATGTCAGCTACTACGACAAAAGTTCCGGTTGCACTTAAAATGCCCATTCAGATGTTGCTAGCATGATACAGAATAATCGAAAAATAGGACTCACACCTGAAGTGTAGAAACGGGGTAGGATAAATACAGAACCAAACGAGAGTTAGCCTGACTAGTTTTCAAGCCACTCCGGTCAGGTCTGCTACTCACTACACTCGGCTATCGCCTCGTGTAGTAATACACGACCTGTCCGTCGTGGCATAAGACTAGTCAGGCTAACTCTCGTTCAGTTCTATATTAATTAATGAGGATGCTGGGATCATTGAGATTGAGTTACTTATGTGTGACAGATGCTCATCAGCTTATATATGTAATTATATAGAATGTCCTGACCATGCTGTACAATTCACAGAACGAGATGGTAATTTACAGTTTGTACGGACCGAGACGTTTACGCCGAGTTCCGTACAAACTGTAAATTACCATCGAGTTATGTGAATTGTACAGCATGGTCAGGACATTCTATATAATTACTATATACCCGAAATTTGAAAAAAAGTCATCAATTTCATTTAGCTTAACCAATATTATGATAAACGTGTATGGCAAGGTGGTCCATATTTTAGTGTACGGACCACTGGTCCGTACAGTAGTTTTACGTCATATGCTGAAACAGTACGTATTTACGATAAATACGGTATGGGTATATATAGTAACATCCATATTCGATCATAATTTACTGATCGTACAGAACTCAGTGTAACCCCCTCGTTCCGTACGAACTGTAAATTATCATCTCGTTTTGTAGCTTGTACAACATGGTCAGGTCTTTCTATATGGCATGTATAATTAATTGTATTACAATACGGATATATATTGCTAGAGACACAGGAATCAACAGGTCATGAATATTTATTACATCACATGATCATTCCATGCTTCATTTCGCGGGCCTCACATGCTCCTAGGCCGCCATTGTGACTGGTCTCTGGTCTCCAACACAATAGTCTCTAGCACGATTTTTTCTCTCTCTGCGAGTTTAAGGCCTGGCGTCCACCTACTATGATAGAAATTTAGACCTACTGATATGGCACCGACACAAAAAGTCAATATCGGAGGCATATCGGGAAGGTGCAAAATCGTAGGCGATGTCATTTTCTCGCGTTTGCAGCCTTGTCTTTCCCCACTTTCTGTACAAATATGTAACACTGGTTCATAACTACGCGCATCTTCGATACTGCACCATGGTGATATCAATGTTTTATATATTCACTAGGTGAATTCATGAAATATCCGAAATAATACTTCGCTACCCTATATTTTCTCCTTTTCTCATGGCATTCTTTTAACTTGTATAATTAGTATAAGGCCTGGTGTCTACCTACTACGATAGAAATCTAGACCTACCTATATGGCACCGATGCAAAAAGCAAATATCGGAGACATATCGGGAAAGTGCAAAATCGTAGACATATGTCTAGACATGCCAATCCACCACGCTTTGTATGGGGTTTTATCAGTGTCTAATCGCAGAAACGTGGTCAACTGCCCGATATTAGGTGACCTTCCGACGCGATTTTGATTTTATATCGGGATGTGCCTCGATATCGTAGTAGGTGGACGCTGGGCTTAGAGGGTGCGTCCACCAACCACGACAAGGCTACGACAAGAGCAGACAAGAAAGTTCCAATCGGTGCCTTGTCGCAGCATTGTCGTGAGGAGGGGAGTTGTCGTGAACCCTTGTCGCAGCCTGTCGGGAAGTGCACACTCCACCTAAATATTCTATCGACAACCTCCCGACATGCCACGACACGCCACGACACGGCTCCAAAATCGAACATGTTCGATTTTGTCGTAACCTTGTCGGAAGGCCCCCGACAGGCCCCCGACAAGCTTCATGTCGCAGCCTGTCGTGGCCTTGTCGTAGCCTCTTGTCGGGAACTATGGTCCACCAACCACGACAAGGCTACGACAAGGCCTCCAATCGTAGAGCTGTCGTGGACCTTGTCGGAAAGCCGTTGTCGTAGCCTTGTCGTGGTTGGTGGACGCCCCCTCTTAAGTACTTGACGTGCTGCGTTCACACAGTTTCATGCCTTATTTCAAGTTTCTTTTGTGTGTCTTTTGTGAGATTTTCTGTCTCAGTGGGAGAGCAAAGTTGTCCAATTGTCCAATTACTTCCAACGCCATGGGCCTAATCAAGCTTCATCACCGATTGTACTACTTCCCAGCGGATAGCTAACTATAGACTGGCTCCAGTCCCTGCATCCTATGGCTACCCTCCTCGTTGGCATACAGGGACTGGTACAATCGGTAATGGTGTTGGATTTCTGGCGCTGTTTAGCGCCAGCATTCTCAACACTCTCCATACAGATATCCTGGCTACTGGTCAGGATATCTGCTTGGAGATTGATACCAATCTCAATCGAGTCACAGTCAGGAGCAGGTGAAATTATTGCTATGACAACACAGGCGGCCAGGGAGCTGGAGGAGGGGAGAGGGGAGGGGTAGAGGGAGGTATAGGGTTACAGGGAGCAGCTTGGGGCCAAAAACAGGAGATTCTGTTCATAGTGTACAAGTCATTGATTCAAGGGCCAGTCAGAGAAGGATACATACTTTAATGAACTTTATTCTTATTGTGTTTAATCATTTAATGAATGTTCATAATCAAAGACTTGAGCAAGTCTAAGCTAACCACTGCTAGCTAGCTACTGAGGGTTATTACTTAAATTATTACCAATCGTGGTGATTTTATACATTATTTGCATATTTCGAGGCCGCGTATTAAGCACATTTGCCGTTTAAAATGTTAATAGCTTGAAACGTTTTTCTTAGATTAATGGTTTTGAAATCCGCATACAAAGATTAAGGTATCTGACGGATTCACATAATGGGTAATGGTAGTGGTAGTCCCCATAGATTTCCAATGGGGATTTTTAACATGGTGAATAATTAAAGGGTAAATATGCAATGATCAATGGTTTTGTGGACAAGCGGCCGAAAACCACGAGAGTTTGATACGTAGTAATACTACCATGAAACATCACAAAATTTCATATGATTGTTTATATGGCATGAGTTGTCTTTGCGGAATGACTGCCCAAACAAGAACCTACAAAATATACCATCAATTATTAGCCATTTTCCACTGGCCGACAAAGATGGCGGTGATTAATTGAGTTGGTGGTGGCCAACGACTGCACGTCAGCATCTAAAATTCGATGAGGGTGCAGTATATGCCTTGTTTCTGCTACATTTAACAGGTCCATACTGACAGAACTGTCCGCCAAACACAGTGACCATCACCAACAACCCTGTGATTCTGTTGGCCGTTGACCTAGTCAATCAGTGGTGGCTTCATTGCATAATCTATGCACAATTGATCAGTAAACACTTCTCTGCATGCCTGTTTCCATTCACCCATCTGCCATTGGTGGTTACCGACTGCAGATCAGTGGAGAATAGTCGGCCAGTGGAAAATGGCTTATAGAGCACAGAGTGATCGCTAGTTCTGCCATCATCCATCATGAAATTGATAAGATAGCACCACTGTAGTTGGGGGACATGCACTATTATCTGCTGTTATAATCTATGTATAATCATAAGACAAGGCTAAAATTCCCTATGAAAACCCCCCAAAAATATTTTTTCTTAAAATCCATTGATAACTGGACACACCATCTGATGTTTTGTTTGGTGTTGGGGGTAAGATGGCCGCTCCCATAACACAATAGCTATGTGCCCTATAGTATGTAATTGATGGATAGTAAATCAGACTTTTCTGTATGACAATGTAAATACTGGGCCAACAGGTGCCCACAATAGCTTACCATACTTGTAGTAAAGTTACATGTATATGTCAAGTTTTGTTTCTCATTGTACCTAAGCCAAATACTGTTAATACATAGACCAATTAAGTTAAGTTGTTGAAAACCCCCAAATTCTAAGCTTACTCTCTTAGCATCTCATGGTAAGAAATACATTCGCTGGAGCCACCAGAAGATAGGAACAGAGGCCCGTTTAATAATCTAAAATTATACATGTAGTCCCTTTTCTGTACGCCATAGAGACCCAGGAACGATGTGGGTCAACTTTAATCAACACTTATAGATGACCTTATGGACGGCTAATACTTGGCAAACAAACTTAAAAATTATTAAACGATAACCCTTGTACAAGGTACAGAAAAGGGTCTTGTTGCACCCCTCTCATAAGATCTCACACTTTCTAAGTTGTATTCTTTACTCTCATTACGCTATATGAGAAGAATTCTTAACGAACTAGGCTTAGAGCCTTGACAATCCACTGGCCTGCCTCCCGTACTAAAGACATACATCAATGCAACCAAAGATTCCTATAATCTCAAATATGTCACCTGGCGGGAATATCTCAATTCTCAAGGCTCTAAGCCTAGTTCGTTAAGAATTCTTCTCCCATAGAGCGCAGTTTTTTTTATTTAGTAACAAAATTCACCAATTCTGGTGGTCTTACATTTTGCTTTTTGTTGAATGCGTTGTTTCATTTCAAGTTCTTTCTACATCAAGATGAAATGAGTAACAACAAATGTACATGGATGAAAATCATCGAGCATAAAGTACAATGATAGTCATACAATCAATACACTTAATGTACCCACTGGACACTTTTTAGGACTTGTTGGCTTTTTAGGCTATATGGAACTGTTTCAATACTAGTAGTCAATTCGTTTTACTTATACTCTGGTGGTTGGATTAGGGATTGTGTGTATACGTTTCAGGATATATTTAAACGATGACTTAGTCTCTGATTGTTTCAGGGCAATACTTTGTGCATTCCACAGGGAAGCTCCTCTATAAAATGGTGAGCGTTTTTTTAAAAAGACAGAAAAAAAGGTCTGACTGTTCTTTCCTCTTTCTGCTTCAGCCTCGACGGTGGCTCTGCTCTCCGTGCTCTGCCTGCCCTGCGAGGCCCTGGGCAGAGGGCCAGAGTGGATTGTGGGTATACACAATGCCTACCGCCGTCTGGTGGGCTTGGGAGAAGGCTTCACTGTGGGCAACATGAAAAAAATGGTAAGTCACAATTCTCTATGTATTATGTTTAAGGCCTGGCGTCCACCTACTACGATAGAATCGTAGACCTCCCGATATGGCACCGATACAAAATGTCAAAATCGGTGCCATATCAGGAAGGTGCAAAATCGTAGACATATGTCTAGACAAGCCAATCCACCACTCATTGTATGGGGTTTTTATCGGTGTCTAATCGCAGAAACGTTGTCAACTGCCCCGATATTAGGTGACCTCCCAACGCGATTTTGATTTTCTAACGGGAGGTGCATCATAGACCATATCGGAGTCATATCGTAGTAGGTGGACGCCGGACCTTATAGTAAATGAAATACAATGCGTGGTGGATTGGCATGTCTAGACATATGTTTACGATTTTGCACCTTCCCGATATGTCTTTGATATTTGCTTTTTGTATCAGTGCCATGTCGTTAGGTCTAAATTTCTATTGTAGTAGGTGGATGCCAGGCCTAATGAAGAAATGTCTAATGACCAGTCAAATCTCATACATGTATAACATCAACTGATGTTTTGTTATACTTCACTATGCATACTATTTTGACTGCTGTAGAAATATGACCAACACATAGACCCCATTGAGGTATCCCATAATTCAGTCTGTTTACAGGTTCCGGTGTTCGCCGGTTGCCGCAGTTGTATGGTGATAGACCCTTGACCCATAAACCCACAATTGTTAGAGTTTTTATAAATCTTCAAATTGGAAATCCGATGCCAGAATTGGAAATTTCAGCTATTTCTACCCGTAAATCCGAAATTATGTTCAATTTTATATCGGAAAACTGTGGTTCATGCGGTCGTGGTGTGGCCAGCCAGTCGGGAGCGGAACCTTTACTTACCCGGGGTGATAATAGGGAGTTTAGTAGCCTCTGGAGGGTCTGTATAGACAAGAAGTAATCATATGAGTCTTAATACCTGTGTATCTGCGTTATGCACAGCAACCTCTGATCGTCATTGTATGTAAAAAGTGTATACACTTTTAATACATACCCAATAATGACTGGTTTTGTATACGTGTGGCCGTAAAGTCCAAGGAGTTGATGTGTAGTTATATCCTTGCTAATCGCTCGGATATTACTACGTGTCAACTACAAAGAGATTGCGACCACTCGTACACAAAACCAGTCGTTATTATCCATCTAAAGGATTAATCACAAGTTTATTGCAATAAAAAGTCTGTTGTACTTCCAGATCACACCCTAGTGCCACAGCACTGTTAAGCATGGTGATAATTCGGTGTATGCCCACACCAATATATAGCTTACTCTCTTTCCTTGTTTTTGCCATGCAAAACCTTTTATGACAGTGAGTTCTGATGGTGAATGAGATATCATAACTGATTCTAAATAGTTAATATTGAATGAATATTAAATAAACTTATTTTGAAGTACATGATTGTTTGATTTCGATTTGGATGGGACTTTTTTTCAGGAATCCCTTGCAGGAGATTCTGACATGCCAGAATCTCCGGGTAGCTAATTCCAGGTGCTCTATACATTCCCTATGGAGACTTCGTAATAGGTGGATAATAAATACACAATATTAACTGGTTTCAGATACAAGCGGCCGTATGCTCCGAGGAGTTGACGCGTAGTAATATCCGAGTACAAGCGAGGATATTGCGTCATCTCTGAGGAGCATACAACTGCTTTTATCTGAAACCAGTCTATATTTTATTTATTATCCACCTTTTTTGACAAGTTGCATGTCGATATCAGTTCGTTTTGGTTATGCACTATTTTCCCATACGCACTATTTTTCCGTACGCGCCACCCGGAGCATACAACATATCCGAATGCGCCGGGTATGTCTATACACACTCCCTATGTGTTTTCTATGGACACTTTGTATTAGGTGGATAATAAAATAGAAGATCTTATAGCTAAACCCACATAATCCAGCCCGATTGACAATCTCCATTCTATACAGCAATTAATCCTCTCAACAAGGTGCTTGGTGTCTCATCAGACTATTCTCAGAGGATATGAGTACCAGGTACCACATATCAGACACATCCCACTGGGATATATAAACTCAGGTTCTCCTATCATAATTGGTCTTTCGGGAATCCCTCTGGTCTAAGAAATAGGTATTTTCTTTTTGATAATGTTCATGCTTTTCTGAGTGATCTGGCTCAAGGTTTTAGATCTTATATTCGTCATAGAGGAATCGGTTGTGTGGCGTTTCAACCTGCCGACTAAAAACCCACCGATATTTTTTTTACGCTGTACTTAAGTCGGCCGGTGGTTCTCCTTGTGAAAGGTCAGTGGTACATAATCGGTGACCTGCACTGCAAAAATATGATGGCTGCAGAGCATCAACGATTAATTCAACGTGCTTAATTTGGTTGGTGGGTGCAGATCTATGTCGGTCGATATTGCATAAGACCTGTATGTTATTTTAATGATTAATTCTGGGTACATTGTTAATATCGAATAATCTACCATGCTTGTGCCAGCTACACAACTCAATGGGACTGTATGGTTCGCAGGGGGGCTTTGCTAAACGCTGGACTGAATTCCTCGTCTCGTTTTAGAGCATGTACGGCATGGTCAGGGTGTTCTAAGTACCTCGCACAAATTGTTACTCCTTTAATGGCAGGTCGTTGGATCAGTTTTCAGCAATGCCCAATCAAAATTATCTTTACAATGTTAACCCTTTAAGGACGGGTGCCAGTAGCTGAGCTACCATCATAATTTGAATGTTTAATCACGTGATACGAAACATAATCCTAAATATTTATTTTTTCCTGAATAAAAATACTAATTGTGGTGATAAACCTACATTCTGTGAAAATTTGATTCATATTGCTCCATTATTTCCTTGTTCAGAACGAATTTGTGTGTTTTCGAGAAATGATTCCTCAAGGCATCATTCGCCCTGGGCCGGCTGATGCCTCAAGGCATCATTCGCCTTAGAGGGTTAAATGAAAATAGATGCTCAGCTAACAATATTCTTAACTACATTGGCGCTATCTCTATCTGTCCCTCTCACTCTTCTTCCAAATGCTTTCAATCCAGGGTTTCTGTCCATGTCCAAAGCTCGCCCCCAGCTCCCGACCTCCAAATCCGCACGGGTTTATCTTCACCATAATCCCTCTCACTCGTCCAATCCTGACCCCTCCAGTCAATACTCAGCCCCAGCCTCAGTCTCCCCAAACCGAAAAGTTCAGCCCACAGAAGCTGACAATGATCGTGTACTCTCTGAAGGGAATACTGGAGAACTCGACCCGTAAAAAACTCGACCCGTAAAAACACTCGACCCGTAACGAACTTGACCCGTTCTAAGAACTCGACCCGTGTTTGTAGGACATTTCTGTTGGTATGGGCCTGTTAAATGCAGCAGAGACAAGGCATACACAGCACACTCAACAATTTTTAGATACTGACGTGCAGTTGTTGGCCGACGAACTTTTAGGAGAACTCGATAAATCAGCGCTGTTTTTGTCTCCCAGTGGAAAGTGGCTTTATGAGGCCCGTTTCCATTGGCTGACGAAAACGATGTAGATTTTTTTAGTTCTCATAATAGCCCATTGCCATTGAGCATCACCGATCTACATTCACGACAGACCTGACGCAAAATGGAAATGGGCTATTAGGAAAATCTTCACCGTTTTCGTCGGCCAACGGAAACCGGCCTACATACACAGCACCCTCACCGATTTTTAGATACCGACGTGCAGTCGTTAGCCACCACCGACCAACTTTAAGGAAAATTCAGTTAATCGGTCCCGTTCTAGTCAGCCAGTGGAAAATGGCATATAGGCCTATTTCCACCTGCCGACAAAATGGTCAGCGATTTGGAAGCACAGATTTTTAGATACCGGCGTGCAGTCATTGGCCACCACCGACCAACTTTTAGGAGAACTCAAAAAATCTCCATCGTTTTTGTCGGCCAATGGAAACAGGCCTTAGGGGGTGCGTCCACCAACCACGACAAGGCTGCGACAACGGCTTTCTGACAGGGTCCACGACAGCTCTACGATTAGAAGTCTTGTCGTAGCCTTGTCGTGGTTGGTGGACCACAGTTCCCGACAAGAGGCTACGACAAGGCCACGACAGGCTGCGACATGAAGCTTGTCGGGGGCCTGTCGGGGGCCTTCCGACAAGGTTACGACAAAATCGAACATGTTCGATTTTGGTGGCGTGTCGTGGCGTGTCGTGGCGTGTCGGGAGGTTGTCGCAGAGGTCTACGATAGAATATTTAGGTGGAGCGTGCACTTCCCAACAGGCTGCGACAAGGGTCACGACAGCCCCCCTTCTCACGACAAGGCTGCGACAAGGCTGCGATTGGAACTTTCTTGTCGGCGCGTGTCGCAGCCCTGTCGTGGTTGGTGGACGCACCCCCTTATAGTGTGCAGCTACCATGTGACGCTACGTGATAAGCTGCATGTCGGAACACGTGCCCGACACCATGCATCTTGTGTTGGCGATTCCAGAAATCGCCGCCTTTCTTGCTTGGTGTGTCTCCGGGTTAAGAGGTGGGAGAGGCCCTCAGGGGGAAGGGCTGTAGGTGTAAAACCATGTCTCTATATCGATCAGGTGCGTACAGAACGTAGCATCAACCCATTTACTCGAGGACCGGATAATGTGCCATGACATCACCCGACAAGATCGGATGAAGCCTTGAGGCATCACATCGTAGTACAATAGGAAATAAGTCATCAATATACATGAAACTTTCACATAATGTAGGTATGATATTATATAACATTATAACATTGTCAAATTGTCACAATGGACCTTTGGAGACTCGTTCACTAGCGGTATACACTGACAAGAATGCTCGACACCTTCGTATCTGATTTCTGTAGGTACCTGCCGTGAATGGGTTAAGTCATACCTCTTTCTAATAGGGTGTCCATTGTCTAGCACCTTATCGCGCCATTAATTATCCATCGTATACAAAGTCCCCATTGAAAATGTACGGGGACTCAGTAAACCACTACCTATTATTCAAAACCTGTCAGATACCATAACTGTGGTATACGGATTCAAATCTGTGCTATACGGACTCAAAACCATGGTATACGGGAAAATAGTCTCATTTTGCAATAGAGCAAAGAAATAATCCCCATTGTTATATCCTTAAATATGGCGGATACTGAGTATAATTTAATCGAAAAGATGGATAATAAACACAACAAACAATGGTTTTATGGTACCTGTCATATACCATAACTGTTGTATACGGATTCAAATGTGTGGTATCCTGCCTCAAAGCCATGGTATACAGGGAAAATATACTCTTTAATATGGCAATTACTGGGTTTAATTAATTCAAAAAGACGTAAATAGCGCGACAACTCGTGTATTTCTACGCGTCAACCCTTTCGTGGTGTACGGCCGTCTGTCCATAAAAACCATCGATTATTGTCTATATAAATCATGGACAGACACATCACCATAAACACGTTTTTTTCCCCCGAATTGCCTAAAATGATTCCTGAACAAGATACGCTTTAAATACTGGTACTTCACGTGGCGTCAGAGAGGTTCAAATTCCGACAGACGGTGAACGCGGAGTCAATGTCATCAGTTATTTATCACTGCCTCCCACACAGCAACATTCACTGAACATGGGTTTTGTAACCTTTGCTTGCTCTCGTTGCTCAGCTCCGTGATATGTGATTATTCTGATGAATGCAGACGCCACCGTGTACTATTAGGCCCGGCGTCCACCTACTACGATATGGCCCCGATATAGTCTACGATGCACCTCCCGATACAAAATCAAAATCGCCTCGGAAGGTCCCCTATTATTGGGCCACGTTTCTGCGATTAGACACCGATGAAAACACCATACAATGCGTGGTAGATTGGCATGTCTAGACATATGTCTACGATTTTGCACCTTCCCGATATGACACCGATTTTGACATTGTGTATCGGTGCCATATCGGGAGGTCTACGATTCTATCGTAGTAGATGGACGCCGGACCTTAAGCCCATACTCTGGGTGGTTACTGGAGAACTCGACCCGAAACGAACTCGACCCGTAGTTGTCAGGAGAACTCGACCCGTTTTGGAAAAATCCATTGGAGAACTCGACCCGTTCCAGATATTTAAGAATAAGACATTTTTATATAGAAGGAAGGTCTGATTAGTTAAAATTTAGACAAATAAACCAGTGGCTATTGAAAATAGGACCAGCTATGTTTAGATGTAGGTTTAGGCTTAAGGACAATGTTAGGGTTAGGGTTAGGGTTAGAGATAGGGTTAGGGAAAGAGATAGGGTTAGGGAAAGGGATAGGTTTAGGGTTAGGGTTAGAGATAGGGTTAGGGTTAGAGATAGGGTTAGGGAAATGGATAGGGTTAGGGTTAGGGTTAGAGATAGGGTTAGGGAAAGAGATAGGGTTAGGGAAAGGGATAGGTTTAGGGTTAGGGTTAGGATTAGGGATAGGGCTAGGGATAGACTTAGGGGAATTGTTTTCTGTTTGTTTCCTTCACCAGAGAATCAAATTTGAGGCCAAGATAACTTACTTACTACTAAATATAGTATTTATCCACAGTTACTTGAGTTGGAAAGGTTTAGAAAGGGTCGAGTTCATTACGTTTCGAGTTCTTAAACCGGTGCGTTACAGATCGAGCTTTTACATTCTAAATTCTGCTTTTAATACAATATAAATAGGTTACTACACATCTGTGCAGTAATTTACGGTTCGTTCACAGTGTGGAGAACCAGAATTGGGACACTCGCCAAGCTAAGTATCAGGTTGGAGACTCACAGGCCAGCCTCACTTTAAACATGGAGGAGGTGAATCCTAAAAGTAGCAGCAGGAGAGGTTTGGAGTTTGAAGGTGAAGGTGAAAATCATGTTAGGCCCGGCGTCCACCTACTACGATAGAATCGTAGACCTCCCGATATGGCACAGATACTAATGTCAAAATCGGTGCCATATCGGGAAGGTGCAAAATCGTAGACATATGTCTAGACAAGCCAATCCATCACGCATTGTATGGGTTTTTTTGTCGGTGTCTAATCGCAGAAACGTGGTCAACTGCCCCGATATTAAGTGACCTTCCGACGCGAATTTGATTATTTTATCGGGAGGTGCATCGTAGACCATATCGGAGCCATATCGTAGTAGGTGGACGCCGGGCTTTACACTAAAACTAATTTGTGTCCAAATAAAATTTGAGATGGCTCCTACATATAAAATATGTTAAACATCTTGATGTTTCTTAGGTATATAGTAATATGTAAACAGTATACCTGTGTTCGTAATCTTCCGATACCTTACCCATTTTGCCGGACCTTTAAATATTCCGTGTAAAACCTCGTAATATAGGAATTCTTGGGTTGCATTGATGTACGTGTTTACCACGGGAGGCAGGCCAGTGGATTCTCAAGGCTCTAAGCATATTTCATTAAGAATTCTTCTCCCATAGAGCGTAGTGAGAACCTTGTACAGAATACCACTTAGAGAGCGTGAGATCTTATGAGAGGGGTGCACCCACAGGTATACAGTTTTTATATACTACTAACGTCCCTGTACCAGTTTGTGATGCAAGAAAAAAAGGATTCCTTTACCTATGGGCTACTGTATGTGTTTATCCAGCTTCTTTCATGAAAAATATCCTAATATCAAGAGACGTCACGAGTTTGAGTCGAGTTTATTTATGCCGCGCATTTTGTTGGCTCCATTATTTCACGAGTCGAAGACGAGTGACATTACGGAGCCAACAAAATGATTGGCATAAATAAGCTCAAACTCAAACGAGTGGCGTCTAGATTTTATCCTACCCCGTTTCCATATTTTTTCAGTATCAGAAAGTAGTGGCATAAACAACACTTTATGTCACTACCCGTGACATAAACAAATCCCATGTTAAGCCTATGGTGATTTTTTATTAGAGGTAGGATAATAAGTTTGAATGAATTTAATGGAGGTGTGTTTTGTTGTATTATTGCGTAGATGCTCAATTGACTTTGCATACTGGACAAAAAAGGTACCTACATTCTTTGTGAGAAACACGCCTCTCCTTACTAGGATACATACAACAGGGACCTGTTTCACTAGTTCCGTGACATGTCTGTGACACTAAACAGACATTGGGGTTGTCTAGTGTCGTGACAACACAAGTAAAGCCCTCAGGTAAAGACATACCCCAAACATAAGAATTAGACAAATCTACACATCATAGACCTGTTTCACTAATTTTGTGACAAAAGTGTAAAGTCAGACATGAAAAGCAGCACCAACAGTGCAAGCAAGAACGGACAAAACAAAGTCTAATGTCTAGTTCTTATGAAACCGGACACACCATCTAGACACCATATAGACATGTCACAAAACTAGTGAAACAGGGACCTGTTTCAATAGTTCATGACATGTCTGTGACACCATACAGGCATTGGGGTTGTCTAGTTTCGTGACAACACAAGTAGCTGCCCTCAGGTAAAGACAGACCCCAAACATAAGAATTAGACAAATCTACACGTCATGGACCTGTTTCACTAGTTTCGTGACAAAAGTGTAAGATAGACATAAAAATTAGCACCAACAGTGCAAGCAAGAACGAACAAAACAAAGTCTAATGTCTAGTTCTTATGAAACCGGACACACCATTTAGACGCCATCTATGATCTAGACATGTCACAAAACTAGTGAAACAGGTCCCTGGTCCCAGGCCTAGCCGGTGTTGCACGTGGGTTTTGCTAACAGTATTACTGGCTGTAATATCCTTGGTGTTCGGTTGCACCTCTATGACGCTGTTAGTAAGTACAGACTGGGAGCTTATAGTCTGTGATTGGAGGTTAATTCCCTGCAGATATATGGCTTCAGCCATGAACACCTTCAGTCACTCATGCACGTGCCCTAATCATAACACGTGTTCTAGGCACACGAGTAGCACAGAAAAAAATCTAACAGACAGCTATATTTGATGGAATCACAATATGGTTGTCTAGTGTAGAGTTCTTCTGGGTTTTCTTTTCTAGATAGCAGCATTTATTAACATCGAGAGGATTCACTTACTATCAAGAGACGTCACGAGTTTGAGTCTGAGTTTATTTATGCCACGCATTTTGTTGGCTCCATAATTTCACGGGTCGAAGACGAGTGTCATTACGGAGCCAACAAAATGAGTGGCATAAATAAGCTCAAAGTCAAACGAGTGGCGTCTAGATTTTATCCTACCCCGTTTCCATATTTTTTCAGTATCAGAAAGTAGTGGCATAAACAACACTTTATGTCACGCCTGTGAAATAAACAAATCCCATGTTAAGCCTATGGCGTTTTTTATTAGGGGTAGGATAAAACGAGATAACCATGGTGGTGCTTCTGCACGATGTTTAAAGAAGAAACCAACAAGTTTTGGTCAAAGTCGTTGTTCTCCATGAGTTTGATGTGGAGTGATGTGAATGAGGTGACAGCCAAGTGAATATTGTGTTGTATTCAAATGAGTTGAAGAACTATGATGAAAACGAGTTGCTTTCTGTATTCATCTCATCAACCCTCTCATAGGATCTCACACTTTCTAAGTGGTATTCTGTACTCTCACTATGCTCTATAGGAGAAGCATTCTTAACAAACTAGGCTTAGAGCCTTGAGAATCCACTGGCCTGCCTCCCGTGCTAAAGGCGTGCACAGTATGGCTCCAATATGGTCTACGATGCAACTCCCGATAAAAAAAATCAAAATCACGTCGGAAGGTCACCTAATATCTGGGCAGTTGACCACGTTTTTGTGATTTTTTGTGATTTTTTTTTTTAAAGGTTTTTATTTATACTGGAGTAAAACAGCTTGGCAATGCAATGCCTATCCTCCGCTGGCTCCAGCTGAAAAAGTTTATGCTTTGCCTCTGTCCAGTTTTTGGACTTACATGGCTTCAAAGATAATTCATCAGATTTTATAAACGAAATGATTACAAACTAAGAAATATACTTAAAATAAATACATACATACAATGATACCAATCTTTGGTAAGTTATTGAACAACATGCTTTCATATTTATTTCTCGTCAATCATTACTAAAGGAGAAACCAACAAGTTTTGGTCAAAGTCGTCGTTCTCCACGAGTTTGATGCGGAGTGATATGAACGAGGCGACAGCCGAGTGAATACCACATAGCATTCAAACGAGTTGCAGAACAACTTCTTTGACCAAAACGAGTTGCTTCCTGTATTTATCTCACCCCTGTACACACTAAACGAATGGGCAACACACAGAATATAAACCATGGAGAACGGACTGCAATACTTGAAGGGTCATGGAGAACGAGATCCCAATGTTAAGCCTATGTACATTTATTCCAGGGGTGAGATAAATTAACAGACAAAAAACATGAGTAATGTACTCAGGTATTTAGAACTTGGTTCGTCATTAAATGTAAATACAGTGATTGGGAAGATATATGATTCCATATTTCTAAATTCATTTTACCATGGACTAGACACAATATGTGGTGGATTGGCAAGTCTAGAAATATGTCTACGATTTTGCACTAAATGTTTCTATAGTTATCACCATGAAAAGATTCACATACAACTTCAAATAGAGTGAAAAAGAGTCAATTTTCTGAACAATTGTAACATAAGCCTGCTCTACAGAGGTGGAATGGTATCAGGCATGCTGCATTTAATGACATGTACCTGTGACCTGGGACCTGTTTCACTAGTTTCGTGACATGTCTAGATGGCGTCTGTGACACCATACAGACATATTGGGGTTGACTAGTTTCGTGACAACACAAGTGGCGCTGTAGTGTCACTGTTCGCAACACCGACATTGTGATACAACCTGCGACAATAGATGTGACATGCGTTATGAAACGTGACTGCTTTTTGTCTGTTCTTGCTTGCAATGTTGGTGCCGCTTTACATGTCTGTCTAACACTCTTGTCACAAAACTAGTGAAACAGGTCCCAGGTCAGTACATGGAATGGGGTCTTTGTATACCATGGATAAAAACAAAAAGGGCCTACATGTGTGATCCTAGATTATTAAACGGGGCCCTGGCTTGATCTGCACATAAAACCCTGGCTACGAGGTCCTTATTACAGTGATCGTGTTATCAAAGAACAAGAGCGTGAAAGTTCCACCTGTGTGACCCCTGGCAACCCCCGCCTGATGACCTTGTAGTGAGAGGGCGATCAGGGCAATTATCAGTGTTGTGTGTGGTACAGGGCCTGGCCAGGTAACAGAGGCCACTCTCCCAGCAGAGATTCTGCGCTCTACTTCTTCTGACTGCTTCTATCTCTGCCCCAACCTGCCTGTTTGGGACAAAATTTGACCAATACGCCAGTTTTTGAAATATCTTAGATACTTAGCGATTTGGGGATTATTTTGTGGTTTACCTGTAAATAGAGGTGCATGTATTTATATGGTATATAACATACACTTATTTCTATTATTTGTCACGTCAAATCAGACATAGTCACAGGGATTACTTTCTTCAGTGGAAAGCACCTCATGTGTTGCAAGGTTTTGTTTGTCAACATAATGTGTTGAAGGGATAGTCTAATCAAATGTGGATTCACATAATTAAAAGCTTTTAACCAAGCTTGGTGGCTAAGTGGTAGGGGTGTTCGCCTCGAGCCTGGGAGGTCGTGGGTTCAAACCCCGGTCAGGTCATACCGGAGACTTACACTAAAATGGTAACCACTGCCCATTCGGTTTAACACCCACCATTAGAATGAGGAGAAGGGGCAAGGGCCCGAATGGAAGAACGGCTGTATAGCTGAATTTGGTTATGTGTACACAAATATTCCCTGACAAAAATTGCTAAAAAAAAAAAAATGGTTTAAAGCTAAAAAAGAAACAGCTGGATTGCGTGTGAAGCTCATTTAGCAATTCCTATATTTCCCAGCTCATAATATATGATTTGTTCGAGTTTCATAACTTTTTACAGATGCCTTGTTTTGAATCTGAACTATTGGCTCCCCACCCCCCCCCCCCCCCTTTGTCGTTAGAGGGTACCCGGGTACCAGCGTATGACGTCATAGAGTTGAGGCAGAGATTAGCGCCGGTGCCGCGAAGTATCTGCTGGGAGAGTGAACAGAGGCAGGGCCCCACTTGTCGTGTAATCATGAAGGAGACATCAGTCGACTGTTTGGTGATTGTCAACCTCAGCCTGGAACTGGGGATAAAAATAACTCCAGGTAAAAATAGCAGCGGCCAGACCTGCGGGGGTGGCACTGGGGACAGACCTGTGGGGGTGGTGGAGACAGACTAGACTTGCCCAAGTCTTTGATTATGAACATTCATTAAATTATTAATCAGAATCAGAATAAAGTTTATTGTAGTATGTATCCTTCTCTGACTAGCCCGTGATTCAAAGACTTGTGCACTATGAACATAATCTCTTGTTTATGGCCCAAAGCATTTCTTTGTCTTTGATTATGAACATTCATTAAGTTATTAATCAAAATCAGAATAAAGGTTATTGTAGTATGTATCCTTCTCTGACTGCCCCATGAATCAAAGACTTGTCCACTATGATCAGAATCTCCTGTTTATGGCCCTAAGCCACTCCCTGTAACCCTACACCTCCTCCTCTCCCCTCCCCTCCTCCAGTTCTCTTTCACCTGCTCCTGAGTGTGACCCGATTGAGATCAAAGTGAGAGGGTATCAATCACCCAGCAGATATCCTGACCAGTAGCCAGGACATCTGTAAGGAGAGTGTTGGGAATACTGGAGCTAAACAGCGCCAGAAATCCAACACCATTACCGATTGTACCAGTCCCTGTATCCCAACAAAAAGGGTAGCCATGGGATGCAGGGACTGGAGCCAGTCTAGGGACAGACCTGTGGGGGTGGTTGTGGGGATTGCATGACGCCACATTAAAGCCTCCTGGCACCGGTCTTGGAGTGGGAACGGAGGTGGATTAATCTCCTTGTTCCCACTGTCTTGCACTAAGTTCACCACCTGTGAATGGTGGTATTATACGAAAACTGGCTTACTGGCTTCATACGTCAAAAGTACTTGGTAAACTTATTAATCAGATGCCGAAGGCAGAGGGATGTATGTGATTAATAAGTTTACCACGTATTTTGACGTACTGAGAGAGTCAGCCCATTTTCGTATTATCATATATCTAAAAATAGAGATAGCCATAGGCTTCATATTGGGTCATTGTCACTGGGCGAGCGTGCAGTAAAGTGTCAGTTATTGCACGAGGTTAATAAATGAATTAATTGACGTTAATCAAAGACGTCGTTAAGACAGGGTAGGATAAATACTAGTCTAAATTCGAGTTGTGAGTGTGAGTGTTGCTCTTATCATACACCGAATCACGTAAATCATTTTACTAAATACCCATGCCGTATATACTGTAAATAAGCACCATTTCGCCATATAACGTAAAAATACCATACGGAACAGTGTTCCGTATGGGAAAATAATGTTCCGTATGGGAAATTATAATATACCTGTGTTCGAATGTCTATTAAATACTGCCCGCTGCTAGGGGTGCAGTAATAATAATGCTCGTGCCCACTGTGACTGTGACTTTGAATGTCATTAAAATGGCGTTTTTTTCACCAATTAAAGGTATATAATAATAAGCAAACGTCCTCACTGTAGACAAAATGGTTCTCGTTCTCGGTCAGTCTTCGTTTTCATACTGCCTTCCGCCTATGGCGTCAGGTAGTATGAAATCGACGACTGACCGAGAACAGGAACCGTTTCGTCCACAGTAAGGACGTTTCCTAATAATACGGAACAACTGTTCCGTAAAACGTAGACTAAAATATTAGTTCTTAAGCCAAATGAAATTTATGATTTCGGGTAAATAATAATATATAACGTCCAACCATGCTTGTAGAAGCCACAAAACTCGATAATAATTTACGGTTTGTACGGAATTCGGCGTAAAACCCCGTTTCGTACAAACCGTAAATCATCATCTCGTATTATAGCTTGTATACAGCATGGTCAGGACGTTCTATATAAGTACAGACTTCGCCTATCAGCTCGGTTAGTACATGTTTAGTAAGCTAACCTTTTCTGCTCCTCCATATTGATACACTATCCTAGTATTCCCTAAATACTGCTAAGGCCCGGCGTCCACCTACTACGATATGGCACCGATATGGTCTACGATGCACCTCCCAATAAAAAATAAAAATCGCGTCAGAAGGTTACCTGATATCGGGGCAGTTGACCACGTTTCTGCGATTAGACTCCGATAAAAACTCCATACAACGCATGGTGGATTGGCTTGTCTAGACATATGTCTACGATTTTTCACCTTCCCGATATGGCACCGATTTTGACATTTTGTATCGGTGCCATATCGGGAGGTCTACGATTCTATCGTAGTAGGTGGACGCCGGGCCTAACTCTCGTTGGGTTTCTACTATGTCTCAAAACCAGGTAAAACCGCCAACTGAATACTGTGAGGCTAGATGCAAAATCAAACCAGCTGACAACCGATTGTAAATAAATAATCTAAAAAACTACAACTTCTCAGACCATAGTATGAATATGATTTTCCCGTTACCTGCTAATGGCAGTTCGCGGGGCAACACAGCACAAATTATACACCAGTCGTCCTTGGCCGCTGATAATGAAGCAGCTGGCGGAAGTTCGTTAGCGTGGGCGGTCACCACTGACCGTGCTTCTTACTTCTTGGACTCGAACAACTTGCCCATTAGCCGGTCTCCATGCCCCACTCCTTAGTCACGTTTTCGGAAATGGCGGGCTAGGGTTGGTGCCCTAAAGGCCACATTTCCTCCAACGTTTTTTTGTTGTTTTTGTTTTGTTGTTTTTTTTTTTTTTTTTTTTTTGTTTATCCTGGAGTGTGAATTAGGCTATACAAGTTGGCCTACCTTCTACCGGATTTTCTAAAAAAAAAAAAAAAAAAAAAAAAATCCTGATGCTGGGGACACACCAAGCGAGTAACGACAGCGATCTTCAGAATCGCCAACAGAAATTTTCGTGTTTGTACGATATCATTTCATAGAACTATCTCCAACCGATAATCAAACGTCTCTGAAGCAATAATGAGGTGAAATATGAAATAATAGCTCAGATATAGGCCATTTTGTGTTTGCGATTCCGGAAAACGCCGCGTTTCTCGTTTGGTGTGTCTCCGGCTTTTGAAATGCGCCTATGTGCGCCTAACATGGAGGAACAAGTGTTTTGTGTCTTGTACATACATTTACAAATCAACTAACTACATAGTTATCTAACTATCAGGATTGCTATTTGGATTTCTTTACACAGAGTAAAACAGTAAAGCCGGATGCCCATCTACCGATTTAGGGTTGAACGATTAGTTCCCAAATCGTATAGGAGTCGGTCACCTTGTCGCAGGCAAATTACGTAACCCCTCACTCGACCCGCACACTGATAAAATCGGTGTACGGTCCACTAATCGCTTGGGGAGGGCAAAAACCAAAGAAACCGAGTGTTCACTAATCGCTGGGTAGCCTTGCCTAGCTGTCCTACATCTACCGACTCGGTTAGGATGGCTCGGCTGAGACAAATTACCCTCCGTTTGTCGCCGACAAACGTACATAAATGTTCCGAAATCGGTAGATGGGCATTGGGCTTTACACTTTCCTTACAGTAGTGGAAATACAGGTTTGATAAAAACAAGGAATAGATATTTTGATATGTAGCTCGTGTTGTTAGTTCATATAAAAACACATGTAGACGATTCCCGGCAGCACCCAGTTCTCCGGCTCAGCATTAAGCCCAATGCCCATCTAACGATTAAGGGTTGAACGATTAGCTTGCAAATCCTATAGGAGTCGGTGAACTTGTCGCAGGAAAATTATGTAACCCTTTGCTCGACCGGCGGACATTGAGGAGAGGGGTTGGTGGGTATTAGTCCTAAGCAATTCAGTCTACTAATCGGTGGCTCACCCTTGCCTAGCTGTCCTACATCTACCGCCTACGGCTGACTCCGTTAGGATGCCTTGGCTGAGACAAATTACCGGTAGATGATCTTTGGGCTTAACACAGCAGTCATTGCCTGCATAAACAGCTACAGCAGGCACCTTTTTTGGGGAAATAGCAACGTCACATGATGTGTCAGGTGATTCGAGTCATTTATCTTGGTAACTGATGTTTTTTTGTTATACCAAATCCAAGGTCAATATGGCTCCTATACTTTGTAAAAATCTCTTTTAATTCAAACAATTATCTTTTTATCTATTGGATTCTGTTTAGAAGTATCAATGATGACTCTAAGATGCCTGGAGGCTTCTTCCTGTCGTAGCCAGGGGAATGCCTTGAGGCATCATGCTGCAGTTAAAAACGTTAGTAAGTCAGGTTTTGGTTACTTCAATTTGGCTTTTGCCCCCAATACATGAGATCTAAGAAACACATGTATCTATATATCTATCTTACTTATTCATTATGATATCCTTTGATCCTGATAATTCATAACTTCAGATATCTTCACCTCCCACAGTTTACAAGTTGATGATTTTACACTTCTTAGCGCGTACACTAGAAGACAATAACAGTTGATGATTTTACACATGTTAGGTCCGGCGTCCACCTACTATGATATGGCTCCGATATGGTCTACCATGCACCTCCCGATAAAAAATCAAAATCGTGTCGGAAGCTTACCTAATATCGGGGCAGTTGACCACGTTTTCTGCGATTAGACACAGATAAAAAACCCATACAATGCGTGGTGGATTGGCATGTCTAGACATATGTCTACGATTTTGCTCCTCCCCGATATGGCACCGATTTTGACATTTTGTATCGGTGCCATATCGGGAGGTCTACGATTCTATCGTAGTAGGTGGACGCCGGGCCTTAGCAGTCACACTAGTTAAAATACCAGTTGATTTACACTTATTATCAAGTAACCCTAGATACAATAACAGTTGATGATTTTACACCTGTTAGCGCATACACTAGATACAATAACAAGACCAGGGACCTGTTTCAGTAGTTTCGTGACATGTCTAGATGGCGTCTGTGACACCATACGAACAGATCACAAGGTTGCAGTCGATGACACACAGCGTTTTACTCACTTCTCCTGGGAATAAACTTTAACAGGAGATACATATAATCTATAATCGTTCCAAATATGAAGAAGATTGGCCACTTCAATCTTCTGATATTTGCTTGTCTTTTTCTGCTGTTGCTTGCACTGTTGGTGCCGCTGTTGATGTCTGTCTAGGCCTAATGTCACAAGACTACTGAAACAGGTCCCAGGGCTACTTCAGTAGAATAAACAATAAGCTCACCAAGCCATGATATTGATTATGACAGATGATTATTCAATAAGGTGAGAAGTTATGATCGGGAACATTTTAGCACCATCTTGTTACCTGTGGCAGTATCTTTGATTTCTTGCCTAACATTATTGTAGGTGAATGAAGTGACCAGAAGCCACACTCGACATTAGCACTTACGATAATTTTCGGAACAAAAACTAAGCAAGAAAAACTAAGCAAGAAAAACATCCCGTGCCAAGAACATGTGACTCAATGGACCATTAGACAATAAACGATGGTTTTGTGGACAGGCGGCCGTAAACCACGTGAGGTTGACACGTCGTAATACACGAGCGCTAGCAGGTGTATTACGACGTCAACCTCGAGTTGTTCACAGAACCGCCTGTCCACAAAATCATCGCTTATTTCATTTATCATCCATCTTTTCGAATAAATCAAACCCAGAAATTTCAATAATAAAAGGTTATAACAATAGGGACTTCTTCTTTGGTCTACAGCCCAAAAGTACTATATTTCCCATATACCATGGCTCTGAGGCCGTATACCACAGTTATGGTACCTGACGGGTTTTATGTAATGGGTCGTGGTTTACCGAGTCCTCATACATTTTCGATGGGTGTCTTTGTATGTGATGGATAATAAATAGACAATATTCGATAATTTTGTGGACAGGCAGCCACAAACCACGAGAGGTTGACGCATAATAATACACGAGTGTTAGCGAATGTATTACAATGTCAACCTCGAGTGGCTTACAGAGCCGTCCGTCCACAAAACCATCGTTTATTCTATTTATTATCCAATTTTTCAAATAAATCAAACCCAGGAATTTCCATATCAAAAAGTATAACAATAGGGGCTATTTCTTTGCTCTACAACATAAAGGACACATTTTTCCGTAAACCATGGCTTTGAGGCCGTATGCCACAGATTTGAATCTGTATACCACAGTTATGGTATCTGACAGGTTTTATGCAATGGGTCGTGGTTTATTGAGTTCCTATACGTTTCCAATGGGAACTTTGTATATGATGGATGATAAAAATTGATAGGAATTGGAGTGCTTTACCCACGCATCATGTACATGCCTTGGAAGAATGTTTTGGCGTATATAATAATAATTTTAATGATACTGATAATAATAATTATAATAATAATGATAATAATGATAATAATAATGATAATAATAATGATAATAATAATGATAATAATAATAATGATAATAATAATGATAATGATTAACATTACAGAAAGTCAGGAGTAAAAAAGAATTCGAGAAGTTGTTCAAAATGCAATACTCAGTTCACGAATTCTTTGTCACTGACTGAACATATGTTCATCGAAAGGAAGCTCTGTATCGATGCTGCTGTATGTACTTGTTAGCGCATTTCCAGTGGAAGATCTACCAAGTCGGTAGAACTGGTCGAAATAAACAACAAGAAAATAATGATAACAATAATAGCAGGAATGATAATAATTATCATTATATAGATATACATTTCGGAGGACACAGGTTCATGAATATTAATCAGATCACATGGCCCTCACATGCTAGTTGTCGGGGTTTTCACATACTCTTTTTCCGCCATCGGTTACGGGTGCAGAATATGCTTCTAGTCTTTGGATTGTGTAAGTAGTATGTATAAATGAACCCCAAACACAGGCCATTGTAAAGTCCCCCCCCCCCCCCCTGGTGTTTACACAAGACGACTAAAAACATGTAGATCGTCTAGCCAATAGGCGTCAAGTGGTGTTTCGATTACGCAACATCGGCAGCAATAGTCGTCGGCCCAAGGCTTCTTTCCATTGGCCTACAAAAACGGTGAAGACTATTTTTATGTTCTCCTTATTTCCTATTCACATTTTTTGTCAGCAGTGCTAACGGTCCGTCGGTGGTTCCTCACTGTAGATCAGTGATGGCCAATGGAAATATGCTATTAGGTGGGTTAAAAGAATTACACCGTTTCGTCAGACAATGGAAACAGTCAGTGATAGTGCATACATTGATATCTTAAGGTCGGGGAGAGTCGGGCATATCTGACATGGTAGTAATGCCCGACGCGTCGGGAAAAGCAATATAATCGGGTCGGTGAAGTACGTACATCGACCCGATTGATGCAGATTGTCACAGACCCGACGGATCCGTCGGGCAAAGGTAGAATCGGGCACAGCCGTCGGGTCGATGTCTTATAGGCTTCAGAAAATCGCGGGTGAAGAAGGGGTAAGTACAGAGTGCAGGTCATTGATGCAGAACACACAGTTTTTGTCAATACTAGAATTGATCGATGACTAAGATTTTACAGAATCGTCAGCTGTCTAGATAACTAATTCAATCCGGCTTGAAATATATTCGTCAGCCATCAAGTGGTCTACATAATTGCCAGGTGGTGCCAAATTCCGTAATCTGATGTAATCTGATGTAATCGGACGTAATCGGACGTAATCGGACGACCCGTGATGGTGAAAGGCGCGAACTCAATCAATAAAGAATCAATTCGTTTCCCTGCAAGCACTTTGAGCGTGTACCCATAGTATTTATTATCCACCATTGAAAATGTAAGGGGACTCAATAAACCACGACTCATTATATAAAACCTGTCAGATACCAAAACTGTGGTATACGGATTCAAATCTGTGGCATACGGCCTCAAATCCATGGTATACGGGTTAAATAGTCCCTATGTGCTATAGAGCATAGAAATAGTCCCTATTGTTATAACCTTTAATAGGGTAATTACTGGGGTTGATTTATTCGGAAAGATAATAAATACAACAAACGATGGTTATGTGGACAGACGGTTCTGTAAACCACTCGAGATTCACGTCGTAATACACTCGCTAACGCTCGCGTATTACTACGCGTCAACCTCTCGTGGTTTACGGCCGCCTGTCCGCAAATCTAAACATTTACTAAAGATAAAGACAACCTTTTAAATGATATTCTCCAAGAAATATCGAGATTTCAATATCTATTTTAGATTATTTTGTCGGAATTCAAAAGTGAAATAGAGATTTCACATTTATTAACCAGAAGAATATAACTGGTGATGCATTCGGACAAAACTGGATGGGAATTGATGTTATTTACAGAACTCAGCCTGGGGCCTCGTTCCGTGAAAAAACAACTATTCCCCATCTCGTTTTATAGCATGTGCCGCATGGTCAGGTCGTTCTATATAAATATTTTACATCGGCGCTGTTCCGTGAGCGGAGGATGTTTAGGCCCGGCGTCCACCTACTGCGATATGGGTCCGATATGGTCTACGATGCACCTCCCGATATAAAATCAAAATTGCGTCGGAAGGTCACCTAATATCGGGGCAGTTGACCACCTTTCTGCGATTAGACACCGATAAAAGCCCCATACAATGCGTGGTGGACTGGCATGTCTAGACCTATGTCTAGGATTTTGCACCTTCCCGATATGTCTCCGATATTTGCTTTTTGTATCGGTGCCATATCGGTAGGTCTAAATTTCTATCGTACTAGGTGGACGCCAGGCCTAAGATGATTTATTATATACCTAGGAGGGCTTCCTACTGAGGACACCTGTACTTCTACCAACACAAAGGGGCGGGGGCAGAGGGTATTTTCTCTCATATACGCCGGGTGTGAAATACAGCCAAGACGCGTCTGTCGTATATAAGGCCTGGGCGTATATAAATGAAATCAAGTCAATATTCAGCCAATACATGCACTTCCGTGATGGCGTATATATGAATAAAACGGTGGTTTTCGTGCAGTGATATAAATATTTTACATCGGCGCTGTTCCGTGAACGGAGGATGTTTATTTGCTACTTGTTTAGAAGGTGGAGACAAAGTGTACGCCGGCTGATGACCACAGATTGTGCTGAGACTGCCGAAACTGGCGCCGGATCCGGCTCCACTCCAATAGAATTAAGCCAATAGAACTGAAGGCCAAGTTTATTCTCCACTGGTGTCCTGTCCACACGGCATGGCGGGCGG
Organism: Alentia gelatinosa; assembly: GCA_950022655.1. Taxonomy (NCBI): domain Eukaryota; kingdom Metazoa; phylum Annelida; class Polychaeta; order Phyllodocida; family Polynoidae; genus Alentia; species Alentia gelatinosa. The sequence continues at coordinate 11,933,505 of OX465585.1, forward strand.
GAATTAACGGCCAATTTAACGGCCATTCAGCTGGCCTTGAGATGGCCTCTGAATACGGATTGGCTGTGGGTCGTTGACGTCAGTCTGTAGAGTGCTGACGTGGCAGAGTCGTCCTTGTACTGTCAGAGGTATTAACACTGACGTCAAAACCAGTAAATCCACGCTCCCGCCATTGAGAGGACTCCATATAATCCACTGTAAAGTGAGGCAGTCGGGAATTAATCTTCATACCAGTCTATTTCTATATACCTATGGGTGCACGCTCTATGGTTACGTCACACTGCTGGGGTAGAGAAACTTGCGGTTACTGCCAAAGGCTGATGTTTACTAGGCAAGGTTGAAGTTTTCTACCTGAGGTTGACTAGGAGCTATGATAGGTGAATTTCTAAATGGGGGACAGTATCGCTTAAGGTCTTCCAAGATGTTTTCAAAACTTCCCATAGCAGTAAAGAGTAGTGTTGACTTTGCAGGATCATCCTTGCACCGTCAAAGGAATTAACACTGACATCAAAACCAATAAATCCACGCCCCCGCCATTGAGAGGACTCCATATAATCCACTGTAAAGTGAGGCAGTCGGGAAATTAATCTCCATCCCACTCTATACACCTATCTATATACCTATGGGTGAATACTCTAGGTTACATCACGCTGCTGGGGGTGTAGAAAATTGCGGCAAAGTTTTTATTAGAGCGTGCTTTCAAGCGCTATATACATCATCTAGAGACCCAGAGGTTAGAGTGGTCACATACACTTTCCGCGTGCTGCCAGAAAACTATCCCTTCACTATCTGCATACTATCCACTATGATAGTGTGAAAGGAGCAGGGTACCAGTGTCTCAGGGACTTAGAAGCATGCTCAGCTGACCATGACCAATCACTAAAGACATATATATATATATATATATATATATATATATATATATATATATATATATATATATATATATATACATGTAGTACTAGTTATAGTGAACGAGACAATAGCACTGCAGTCGGTAGTGTTTCATAGAAACTCAAGTACAAGTATATGATATGTGTGCCTCAGTACATGGGAGCATGGATATGCACGTTGTATGCTTTAGCGAACTTTAAATGTTTGTAATAATATAGTTGTATCTGGAAAACAATGAATCTAATAAAGAAAACAACATTGGAAGGTCCTAGAGGGTCTTTGCATTAGTTAACGATGTACTCTATATCACCAGAGGTGATGTGGTATCGGACCAATATTATACGGTAATCAAATACCAGACGTATATATAATACGTATTATATATATATAATATTGTTTCAACAAATATTAATAGATGGAATATAATGGAATAATTGTGACAAAGGCGTGTATGGCGGAAAATATGAAATAACAGGGTTTATTCAACAACTACAGTGGGACAAACCCCAGTCCTGCCCATCCAGAAATACATTTCTAAAGGTAGAATAAAAACTTATACATCAAAGTAAGATCAAAACACGTCTGCTCAGGTGAGCAGAAACGAGCGGAATGTTATTTAAAGGTGATAAACGTCACCAAGTGAACTCTGGTAACCGCGTCAGGTTACCGGGTTACCTAGAAAAATATATATGACGACAATAAACAAGTAGGTACCGCAGTGAATAAACCTGTAGCATATATTGGTTGATAATTTATATTTATATAAACGGAGTTATATAATAATATATATAAATATATATATATGTATATATATATATATATATATATATATATATATATATATATATATATATATATATATATATATATATATATATATGCATGTTCATTTCTGATTGAAAATGTGATAGTTCGTAATAAACGAGCATATCCGATTATTTTGAATGACACACTTTCAATAGTCGTTTCGCTAAATGATTATAAAGTACTGATAACTTGTTTCTTCTCGGGTTTCTTTTCTACAAAAGAACCCATCATTTCAAAGATTCTGTGTCGTATTGAAGAAGAAACCAACTAGTTTTGGTCAAAGTCGACGTTCTCCACAAGTCTGATCTGGAGTGATATGAACGAGGTGACAGCCGAGTGAATATCAGGTAGCATTTAAATGAGTTGGACAACAACTTTGACCTAAACGAGTTGCTTTCTGTATTCATCTCACCCCTGAACACACTAAAAGAATGTACGATACACGGGATATAGACCATAGAGAACTGTCTGCAATACTCATAGGGGCATGGAGAACGAGTTCCCAATGTTAAGCCTATGGGATAAAAATACCAGGGGTGAGATAATACTGTATTTATCATTGTTGAATGGTAGGCAATCAACAGTGTTATGCAAACTAATGGCATGCAATTCAATTCATAGTGAGGCGACAGTGATTCTGCCTTATATGCATTACTCTAATCTATGAATCTATGGTGTAAGGGAATAACCTTCCTAAGGGTCTTTATAGGAAATGGCTACGCTATTGATTATCGCTCTCTGTGGTAATTTAGCATTTAGCATTGCTATTGAGTAGTTCTGTCTAAAAGAAATGATTTATGAGCAACAAAAGCTGCCTTTGTTGTAGTTATATCTGCCATTTACATGGTCTGGTATTCCAAAATGAAAGAAATAGGAGCTAACTCATATTATATCATTGCCTCAAAATCAGTTGGTTATGTATAGGTTATCCTGGAGAAGGTGGCAGATAGACACTAGTGGCCTAACTTTTACTCCAGGTAAAATAAAATCCTTTAAAAAATGGTTTAATCCAAAGCATTTCAACATGTTTTTGCATTGTTTGGCTGTTTGGTCCCGTCGGTCTCCTTTTCTTTATGTTATGGACAAAATTGATCGATGCATCAGCAAAAAGGGTGAAGATAATTTGATTTTTTTTTTGTGGTCATGTTGATGTACATGTATATCTCTTTTCAAATACAGATAAATACCTTAAAATGTATGCACCTATGTTGTTTACATTCTGAAAATAAAAGAGCTGAGTCATATCCAAAGCAAAAACTAACAAAAACCTAACAAGAGCCGCCAATAGAAAAGCGTCTACCAGTTTCACACATGCAAATAATTTTATTTGATAATGATTCAACAGTTACAGGAACTAAGTTGTCTACCATCAATTTCTAGGTAGTATTTCTAAAATATGGTCCTCTTTGGATTATCATTGCCTAAACATGATTTAAAAGAATGAAGAAATCAGAAATCTGAGATCCATTGATTAACGCCTCAAAGCCCATGATTACGGGAAAATACACTCTATATCAGATGTTTTATCCTACCCCTAATATAAGATCCCATAGGCTTAACATTGAGTTTCCGTATGCCATGCTGACTGGCATACGGAGTTTTATATGCCACTAGTGGCATACAGAATTGTTATCATGTAATATTCCAAAATCGAGGAGACGGGGTAGGATAAAATCAAAACCTGATTCGTTTTAATCTTGGCCACCGCATGCCACTCCTGGATGTTTGGCTCCGGACTTCACTTTGCTTCGCCTCGTGAAATCACTATGCCAAACTCCAGTCGTGGCATACGGTGGCCAAGATTAAACTTCATCAAGTTTTAGGATATAATCTATTTGTGCAAGGGAAACATAGTATGCCGCTTTAGATTCCATCATATGGCTATGATATAAATGTGTGCAGAGTTTTATATAGACTCTCAGCTTGCTGCAAAAATTAACCCTTTGCTATCTGCACTCGTTGACAACCGTAGGGTTCAGATAGCCAGGGATCTGTTGAACAATGTAGGCTAGTATATGAAGACCATTTTCTGTACCTGGTACAAGGGTTATCGTTGACCACGTTTCTGTCATTAGGCACAAAAAAAACCCACCTTACCATGCATGGTGAAGTGGGATGTCTGGACACATGTTTACGATTTTGTACCTTCCCGATATGTCTCTGATATTGACTTTTTGTGATCAGTTGACCACGTTTCTGTGATTAGGCACCGAAAAAAAACCTTACCATGCATGGTAAAGTGGGATGTCTGGACACATGTCTATGATTTTGTACCTTCCCGATATGTCTCTGATATTGACTTTCGTATGGGTGCCATATCGGTAGGTCGAAATTTCTATCGTAGTAGGTGCACGCCGGGCCATATAGTAAAGGCGGGCGTCCACCAACCACGACAACGCTACGACAAGCGCCGACAAGAAAGTTCCAATCGGCCCTTGTTGCAGCCTTGTCGTAAGAAGGGGGGGCTTTACGACAGCGTTGTCGGGCGTGCAGGCTCCACACGCCATGACACTCCACGACAAGGGTCCAGTCGTGGAAAAATCGAACATGTTCGATATTGTCGTAGCCTTGTCGGAAGGCTCCCGACAAGCTTCCAATCATGGCCTTGACGTGGCCTTGTCGTAGACTCTTGTCGGGAACTGGGGTCCACCAACCATGACAAGGCCTCCAATCGTAGGCCAATTGTGGACCGTGTCGGGAACCCATTGTCGTAGCCTTGTCGTGGTTGGTGGATGCCCGCCCCCCTTTAGGCACTGGACTTGGAGCAGATCAGCGGATGTCATGGGAGGACCTGGAACACTCAAGTATCTGGAACTCTCACTTTGGTAAATGCGTAGGGGTGAGCTTTCCACCTAAAGTCATCTCATAGATTCGATCATCATCAAACCCAAAGTAAGTCTGATAGAACATATTGGACTTAAACTACCAAACAACATCTCTGGAAAGCTGGTCGTGTCTGCTGAGACTGGTCAAAGAGGTACAAACTGTAGCCGTGAGAATCACGTCGCTGCAGTTTCTGTTTCTAAGTTGGCTTTGGTGATTGTTAGAGGGTGCGTCCACCAACCACGACAGGGCTGCGACAACGGCTTTCCGACAAGGTCCACGACAGCTCTACGATTGGAAGGCGTGTCGTAGCCTCGTCGTGGTTGGTGGACCCTAGTTCCCGACAAGAGGCTACGACAAGGCCCCAACAGGCTGCGACACAAAGCTTGTCGGGAGGTTGTCGGAGGCCCTCCGACAAGGCCACGACAATATCGAACATGTTCGATTTTTGCTACGACTGGACCTTTGTCGTGGAGTGTTGTGGTTTCCTCGATATCACAGTCGTAGTGTGTCGGAACCATGGGCGCCTTTTTTATGGAAACCGGCAACGTCTACAACATGCCCCGACACCGCTGTCCCGACAATGCTCTTCTCACGACAAGGCTGCGACAAGGCTGCGATTGGAACTTTCATGTCGGCACTTGTCGTAGCCTTGTCGTGGTTGGTGGACGCACCCTCTTAATCTCTCAAAACCAGACTCGTTCCAGTTCAATTATAATCATTAACTGGTGAGAGCTGCTGAGTTCCACACAGGCCGATGAGATAAGTGGTAGGAGAAGGTATTTAACTCAACGTTTCGCTAAATTTAATCAATCTTCATCAGGAGTTGATTGGTTGACAAAAGAGGTTCTATCAGCTTTAGGATATATTGATACCTCCTGTGGTAACTACGGTGACATAATGCTGTTGATTGGATATGGTTGTTTTGGTACGAGAATTAATTTTGTGCTACCCCTGTTGGGCCAGTTCAGACCTATACTATTTAAGCCTGTTCGTTAAGACAGATTTTAGTAGCCGTCCATAAAGCCTTCCGTGAATTTTGAATAAAGTTGACCCACATTGTCATGGGTCTCCTTATCAGGCTTCAATATTTTTGTGTCCCAGAAAAGTTGCCAGTTGAACATGACCAATACTACAGATTGAGGTACCTCAGGGACCCTCCAAAGGCAATTGTAGATATAGATGGGGCCCGTTTAATAATCTGGGATCGTACATGAAGACCCTTTTCTGTATGCAATAGAGACCCAGGGACGATGTTGGTCAACTTTATTAAACACCTGCGTCAAGACATTATGGACGGCTAAGACGGTACTAGAAAAGTAATTAAATATTTTCAAACTATAACGCGTTACGAGGTACAGAGAAGAGTCTTCTAGGTTTTCAAACGGGTCCCTGGTTGCCAAGTAGGTTACAACAAATGAACCACATACTGGATAAAACCCAAGGCTTTTATTCTTTTATGTATGGGGACACAGTAAACCACGATCCATTGTATAAAACCTGTCAGATACCATAACTGTGGTATACGGATTCTAACCTGTGGTATACGGCCTCAAAACCATGGTATACGAGAAAAATAGTCTGGGTTTAATATATTCGAAAAGATGGATAATAAATACACAATATTACCATGATTTCGATCTGAGTGGCCGTATTCTCCGCGTAGTTGACGCGTAGTAATATATTGCGTAGCGTCAACTACAAGGAGAATACGGCCACAAAGATTAAAATTGTGGTAATGTTGTATTTATTACTCACTTATTTTTAGATTTAAGCATATAAATATGATCGTTAAAAAACTTTTCAACGTAATTAAGAAGTTATGTTTGGGACTACTTTCATCTCAAAAATCCGTATCCTCCTAGGAGGGTACGGAGCTCCGTATCCTCCTCAGTAGCGATCTGTAATCTCCATAGGCTTAGTATGGAGACTCCGTATCAGGTGGGTAATAAATGCAACAGACGATGATTTTGTGGACAGGCAGCTCTGTAAACAACTCGCGGTTGACTTCGTAATACACTCGCTAGCGTTCGTTTATTACTACGCTTCAACCTCTCATGGCTTACGGCCGCCTGTCCACAAAACCATCGATTATTGTCTATATATATATGAGAATTGTGACTGACTAGATACTGTTTGTGTTGTAGCGCTGGGACAGCATGCTGGCGCGGGAGGGGGGGGGGAGTATATTATTGTGTACATATGTATATACACATATATATGACAATTGCGACTGACTTGGCGCTGTTTGTGTTGTAGCGTTGGGACAGCATGCTGGCGCGGGAGGGGGGGGGGGCGTATATTATTGTGTATATATGTATATACACATATATATGACAATTGTGACTGACTCGATGCTGTCTGTGTTGTAGCGCTGGGACAGCATGCTGGCGCGGGAGGGGGGGGAGTATATAATTGTGTATATATGTATATACATATATATATGACAATTGTGACTGACTCGATACTCTTTGTGTTGTAGCGCTGGGACAGCATGCTGGCGCGGGAGAGGGGGGGGGAGTATATTATTGTGTATATATGTATATACACATATATATGACAATTGTGACTGACTCGATACTGTTTGTGTTGTAGCGCTGGGACAGCATGCTGGCGCGGGAGAGGGGGGGGAGTATATTATTGTGTATATATGTATATACACATATATATGAGAATTGTGACTGACTCGATACTGTTTGTGTTGTAGCGCTGGGACAGCATGCTGGCGCGGGAGGCGGCCGTACTCGCCGCTCGAGACCGCCTCACCGACCTGCCGGAACCGGAACTGAACCGGATGGGCATCCCGGTACGCGGCATCAACATCGCAGTGGGCAATGGCCACCAAAACGTACTGCGCTTTATCTACTCGTGGTACGAAGAGCGCAAGTACTACGACAGGAAGTACAACGTCTGTTTACTAGGTAAACGCTGTGAGAATTACATGCAGGTGAGTGGTCTTTTAAAATTTCTTTTTAGTAATTTTTATTTAGGGAATATTGTATGTACCATCACTGAATTCGATGATTTAGCCATTTTCCACTCTGGCTCCTCATTCTAATGGTGGGCGTTAAGCCGAATGGGCAGTGGGTACCATTTTTGTGTAAGAGGGGACCCCCATCTACCACGATAGGCCACGACATGCTTCCCGATCGCTATGATTTGAAATGCGGAAATCGTGATCCAATAGTTTGAAATCGTAGAGCGTGGCAACGCCTTGAGAGGACCAATAACATAAACTATGGTCACGATAGCTCCACGACGAAACCAGCGGCTCCTACGATACCCTACGACAGGCTACGAAATTTCCAACATGTTGGAAATTATCGGGACCTCTACGATTGGCGATTTCATCGCAGCCTATCGTAAGCTGTCGTACGACGGAATCACAGAAACCTGTCCCACCTACCACGATTTTGCCAGACCTCACGCTACAATCGGAATGGTGTCGGGAAGGCCGTCGTAAGGCCAATCGGGACCAGAATCGTGGTAGGTGGGGGCAGGCTTTAAGTCTTTGGTACGACCCAACTGGGGTTTGAATCCATCACCTTCCCATGCTGGAGGGGAACACCCCTGACACTTAGCCACCGAGCTTGGTAGTTGTAGAAACAGCATGATTTCTTTTTTGCCTGGCAAGGTCTGGCTGTGTCTTGTAGCACTTTTCTGCATCTTGATGAATCGTGAAAAGCCTTGTAAGATCAGGGACCTGTTTCACTAGTTACGTGACATGTCTGTGACATGTCTATGAAACTGGACACACCATCTAGACGCCATCTAGACATGTCGCGAAACTAGTAAAACAGGTCCCTGGTTGTAACCTTTGTGACATAATCCCCGATTGAGAATATTTTTCTAAATACTCAACGGGCGTTGCACTGCATTTTATTCATATGTACGCCATCACGCAAGTGCATCTATTGGCTGAATATTGACTTGTTTTCATTTATATACGCCCAGGCCTTATATACAACAGACGTGTCTTGGCTGTATTTCATACCCGGCATATATGAGAGAAAATACCCTCTGCCCCCACTCCCTCCCGCCCCTTTGTGTTGGTAGAAGTATAGGTGTCCTCAGTAGGAAACCCTCCCCCCACCCCCCCTCCCCCACCACCTCCTCCCGCCTGCTCTCAGTGAAGCCCTGTTCACAGGACGCTTATATATACGCCCACAGATGAGGTGTATACACATGTGGATTAAGACGACCTTGTAGACGCAAAATACCTACTCATGTACGCCCGGCGCATTCATATGTAAAATGATGGTTTTCGTGCAGTGTTGGATACGAGTTCTCAACATTATTCTGGCATTGTTCTCAGATTCGTGGTAGCCTCCGACAAAACGCCGTAATACCATAAATTTGCCTACATTGGTTTCTCTCATTTGTATTATTGATTACCTTCCCGTCTCAATTTCGACAAGTTTAAAGTAGCAGGATCTCGACACAATCAGCAAACTGTTACAAGGCTTCCGTCATTTTGAGAGCCTACTTGACGGTCGCCCCTCTTTTTCTCGGGACTGCCAATAAAATACGACTCGTTAAAGTTGCGTGACTTCAACCTAGCACGGTCCTTTTCTTCCGTCTCAACTGTTCGCTACGTCTTCCAACTTCAATGACATACCCTTGATTTCTTAAGCATGCCGCCCAACAGAACTAGGCGCACGTTTTGTAGCTCGCTACTAATTATTCCCCAGTCACACTGCCGTATAATTTCGGCGTTTCTTTTTTCGGGTATCTAGTACCAGGGGCGTCAGAATCTTTTGAAAGTGGGGTTGGGGGGCGACCTTAAAAACTGCTGACCTTTTTCTCACATGATTAAAAGTCAGACTTTGTACAGCCTGTTCCATTGGAAAACTCAAGGCTTAACCATTGTTGCACGATAAAAAGTCAGACTTTGACATTCTTCAATGCCGCAAAAGTCAAGGCTTGGCTATTGTGGCATGCTAAGAAGGCTGAATTTGACATCATTTTGGTACCGATACAGAAAGCAAATATCGGAGACATATCGGGAAGGTGCAAAATCGTAGACATATATCTAGACATGCCAATCCACCACGCATTATATGGGTTTTTTATCGGTGTCTAATCGCAGAAACGTGGTCAACTGCCCCGATATTAGGTGACCTTCCGACGCGATTTTGATTTTGTATCGGGGGGTGCATCGTAGACCATATCGGAGCCATATCGTAGTATGTGGACGCCGGGCCTTAGTCTTTTTCAAATGCAAACAGATCAGTTTGCGTAGAGCTAAGTTTAAAATTCTCAAAGCTAATTCTGACACCGTGATTTTCCTACCTTTTGTTTCCAAAGCTATGCGGCTTTTTGTGACGCTTACGCGGGGTTTCCGTTAGGCGGGGTTCTACTGTATATATTGTTTTCGTTCATATTTCGTTATATCCATGTTAAATGATTTGAGTATAGTAAAAAACAAGAAACAAGCGACCAGCATACATTAAGTAAACCCTTTTTTTCTTTCTGCTTCCAATTTGCCTCTGCGTGTCCGTCTTTTTGTCGCGGAATCGTCCCTGTACATTGCGTTGTGATGATAAGGGACGAAACCCACGCATGAGAACGCTTCGATTGAGCAATCACTCAAATAATGCCTACGTCATCGGTCTGTGTGTAGTGAACGCTGCACTCGTCGATCAACGCAGCTTTTACATGCCACAACAAGTATGCCGAGCAGTAAGCTGAACCCAATCCCCACCATCCATGATAATGCGTGTTAGTTCATGCAGGATGCCTCCGTAGTCCGCGCCTACAATCATAATAACACAAGTATTCACGTGGGCGTGGAAGCTAATCACGTGACCCCCGCCCCGCGCACGTACGAGTTTACCCAACAGCTCGCCACGTACAAATGATGTAAGGGTCATCCATAAATTACATATATTTCTTCCAATCTTGAGCGCAATAGAACAAAGAAGGAGCATACGCAAAATTTCCAAAATCTTTTTACCCGTCCCTCTGCCACTCACGCACTATTTACCCACCAAACTCTCCACGTACAAATGAAGTAAGGAACTGAAACTTACCGTAATTATCATAATTCAGTCGGTGTTGACACCCCGCCCATAATGTAACATTATCAATACTTAGGAGAAACCAAACGAGAGTTAGTCATGTTGTTGTTTATTGCACGACGGCAATGTCGTGTATTACTGCTCGAGGCGAAGCCGAGTGCAGTAATACACGACATTGCCGGAGTGCGATAAACAACACGACTAACTCGAGTTTGGTTTAGAATTTATCCTACCCCGTAACAATAAATGAGAAATAACATAAAACTCACCGATAATCAGTGATGATCATTGGTCGCTTTTCAAATGACGTCATTTGCCAACTGTATCCCACTAGAGCGATAAATTTCATTTTCCTGCACCATAGACCAAATACAGTCCGCTAATGTTAAGCCTATGGAGTTTTTTATTAGGGGTAGGATAAACTGTGAAACTGGTATCTCAATGTGTTCAATACATGTAGCAACGTTTGGCTTGGCTAACGTGTTCAGTATACGCAGCAACATGTGGCAACATGTTAAGTATTACAGAAGAAACCAACAAGTTTTGGTCAAAGTCGTCGTTCTCCATGACATGGTGTGATATGAACGAGGCGACAGCCGAGTGAATATCACATAGCATTCAAACGAGTTGGAGAATGACTTCTTGGACCAAAACGAGTTGCTTTCTGTATTTATCTGAGGTCCTGCATCTAACAGCTATGAAAGAATTCAAAAGACAAGTTAAAAACAAGTACTCGTGCTATGATTGGAGGCCAGTTTATGACTAAATTGAGTTAGATTTGGATATTGCATCATCATTCATCATTTTTTCAAATCCCTGTATTTTTATACCAAATTTATGTTACTTTATGTCATGATGGACTGTATTAATGTGCTGCTGCTTTGTTACATGTGATCCCATTCGCAAGTTGCGGTGGAAGATATTACTTTTGTAATAACCGTTTCTTTACAAATTAAAAAAAAGAAAAGAAAATAGACTGAAAAGTCGTTCTCAATGCCCATCGAGTACTGTAGAAGAATACTTAATGGGAGATGATGTCACACATTTTAGCCGATTAATCAGTGATAGGGGTTTTTGAATATTTTTTATTGCATCTCTCACCTCGGTGAGTTATTCAGAGACAATATTGCTGGTATCACATTGTAGTACAGAGTAAGCATGTTATACACTATGACATTAAACAAATATGTTAAATACTTAGAAAATATGATAATTGCTACATAATCTCACTGGGTTTTGCCTCGTGAGATTACTTCGAATCACAAACTCATGGCATATTGTTAGTAGCTATGGATCTCGATCCAGTTCCTTATTATTATTTACAATCTACAATGCTCCCTCTTTTTTAACTAAATGATGTTTTGTGCATTTTCAATGTAATATATAACACAATTTTCCGATATCATGAATCCGTAGATGTTCACCACAAACTTAACTTTCGGACATTATTACTTTGCCTAATTAAATTACCTCATGAAATCTTTGATGGGCACGGAGATGGGTTTCTTTGTGACGATTAGTAAGGGATTAGACATTAGAATCTGTGTAATACTTCCTTTAACCTGGAAGCCTGACCAATGTGCACTCACATATTAGGCCAGGTAACTACCACCATGTTCCTGGTGCATGGCGGGATTGCATTCAGCTGACAAAATCTGTTAATATTCTACTAAGCTATCTTTGATCTTTAGAAACGTTGTCATTACTTTATTTTGTATTGTCATTCATTGTAAAGGAGGGTAAATAAGTTATTCGGGGAATCTCATGATGGAGAGAGGTTGTGCTGATTCTTCCCTCTACTGAGAATGACCGGGGAACCAGCGTCTCTTCACTCTGCTGTAATATTTCCTTCTCCACACTCTCCCCCCACAGTTCATGTAATATTTCCTTCTCCACACTCTCCCCCCACAACTCATGTAATATTTCCCTTTCACCACTCTCCCCACACAGCTCGTTTAATATTTCCTTCTCCTCACTCTCCCCCCACAGTTCATGTAATATTTCCTTCTCCTCACTCTCCCCCCACAGTTCATGTAATATTTCTTCTCACTCTCCCCCCACAGCTCATGTAATATTTCCTTCTCCTCACTCTCCCCCCACAGCTCGTGTAATATTTCTTCTCACTCTCCCCCCACAGCTCGTGTCGGCGGAAACGGACCGCGTGGGCTGCGCACTGAGGAACTCACTTCCGGGGGACAAGACGTCTGTCTCCGTCTTTGTCTGTGTTTACGCACCAGGGTAAGTTCAAACAGCGGTGATGCAGGCCACTGCTACTTTAAAGCGGGGTTCACACGTACAGACTAATGTACCTGAGACAGGTGTAATTCATATACTAAAGTGGGATTCACACTTAGAGACTAAGTACTTCACACCTTTCACCTAGTCACCTAATTCTCCTTTGGTACAAAATTCTCATGACAAAACGCTTTTACTCGTCTCAAGTGGAATTGACACTGTGGGATTCATATACTTCAGGGTTCAAAATCTCATGAGATGGTGGGATTCATGTACTTCACAGGGTGTTTGCCTGATGCAACTCCGGCTGAGATTTGGTACTGAAACACAATCTCCTCGTCTGAATTGTATGGTTCTATTTCCCTGAGACAAGTATTTTCCCCTCCAATTTTGGTGACATTTACCCATAAAAAGGAACAGGTTAAGTCATCCTAAGGATGTATGTTTAGTTTCTTACAAAAGAATTAGAAGGTAATCAATAATTATACGTTCTTTATTGATGTTGAGATATTATTTTACAATAATTTCAAATGTATTTTAACAGTGTTACTTCATGTCTTTCTGCATTATTAATCATTCCATACACTGCTTTTCTATATACCCATGCCGTATATACTGTAAATACGCACCGTTTCGGCATATGACGTAAAAAAAACTGTACGGACCGCTGGTCCGTACATTAAAATATGGATCACCTTGCCATACACGTTAATTAACATATCGGTTGTTAAAAAATAAATTAATGATTTTTTTTTATTTTGGGTATATATAGTAAATATATAACGTCCAACCATGCTGTACAATTCACAGAACGAGATGGTAATTTACGGTTTGTACGAACCGAGGCATTTATGCCGCGTTCCGTGAATGTGAATTGTACAGCATGGCCAGGACGTTCTACATAAATACTCGCTTGCGTCAATTGTGTATTCAGAGTATGTGTGTATTTGTTCCCATACCGGTATACTGTGTGGTATGACAATACCGCTAATAACGTAACAGAGGTTGGTATCTGTGTGACTTACCAATATAGTTATAGAATAGCTTGCCTGGTCACTACGGCAAGTTCACACTCGGCGACTGGGGGGGGGGGGAGGTTGTTTTATTTTGTGGTTTTTTTTTATTGCAAGCAATTCGCCTTAAATAGGCGGTCTTCCATCGTGCATACATAGTATTGTTTTGGTTCATACATAGGCTTTTCACATAATCAAGTTTGATAGTATAATATGATATTATTTTAGAAAAGCCACAATGATATGTACAATGAAGACGAACAATGGAAATGATTATTGAAAATGTTACGCCATTACTGATCAATTTCATACATAGTAACAGTAACATAACAGGGCACAAGAGCCATCGTTCTCATCTTATATAGTGGTTACCATTTGCCACATAGTTCTGCATTACATTGGTTGTTGCAAGCAGGTACCTCTAGTCTGAGACTGGAGGTACCGCGCTTGATTCTGGAGGTACACTCAGTCACAAGGTACACACAAATATGTGTGTGAACCTTGCGACTGGAAAGCTTGCGACTCGAGGTACCTAGGTACGCCTAGCCTCATGAGACTAGTGGTACCACATATCAAACATAACTTGGTAAAATTATTAATCACATACATTCCTCTGCCTACGGCATCGGGATGTATGTGATCAATAATCTCACCGCGTATTTTTGACGTACGAAGACGTTAAGCCAGTTTCCGTATATGTTTCATTTTCAAAATATGCTTGCGACTGGGCGTACCAGGTACCTCCAGTCTGAGACTGGGCATACCTGTTACGCCCCGTCTAACACTGGGCGTAACTGTGCGTTTTGAGGGACATAGGTTTGCCCAGTCTCACAGACTAAGTGTACTTACGTACCTCAAAACGCACAGTGTGAACTGGCCATGGCGACCAGTTCAAACATGTTTGATACCTTACATAACAAGAGAAACATTAGTGAATACCAGCATTATTGACATTACGAGACATACTGCCAAGGGGCATCCTCGCCCCTGTAGCTACCCAACGACCTGCTGCTTGCCTGGAAGGCGCTATATTCCATCTTGTGTGATATAAGCTATTTTCCACTGGCCGACTATTCGCCACCGATCTGCAGTCGGGAGCCATCGATCGATTTTTAGATTAAACCAATGCCAGATGTGAATGGAAACAAGTATCCACAGAAATGCTCACTGATTGTTTGTGCATAGATTATGCAATGAGGCCTACCCTCCAACTTCTCCACCCTCTGACAGAATAGTTATTGAGTAGTTTGGTGGGCTATTTTGTCAGTATGGACCTGTCAAATGCAGCAGAAACAAGGCACACACAGCACCCTTGCCGATTTTTAGACACCCATGTGGCAGCAGCCGTCGGCCACCACCGACCGACTTTTAGGAGAACTCAATTAATCATTGCCATTTTCGTTGGCCAGTTAGCCATATTCCACTTGCCGACTATTTGCCAGCAATCTGCAGTCGGGAACCACCGATCCCAGATCAGTGAATGGAAACAGACATGAAGAGAAGTGTTCTTCGATTAATTTTGCATAGATTATGCAATAAGGCTACCACGAGCTTTGGGGGGAGAGTGAGGAGAAATATTACACGAGCTGTGGGGGGAGATTGAGAAGAAAAATTACACGACCTGTGGGGGGAGAGTGATGGTTATTTCGTTTAGAGGACATTTCTGTTGGTATGGACCTGTTAAATGTGGATAAAACACTACACCCTCACCGATTTTTAGATACTGACGTAATCGTTGGCCACCACTGACCGATTTTAGTAGAACTCAATTCATTGGTGCCGTTTTCATCGGCTTTATGATGGACCCTTGCTGTTAGTGTATACGCCATCTGCAGTCGGGAACCACCAACGCAATATTAGTGAATGGAAACAGACATGTAGAGAAGTGCTCACCAATAAATTGTGTATAGATTATGCAATAAGGCCACAACCGAAGAACTTCAGTCGATATGGACCTGTGAAATGCAGCAGAAACAAGGCATACACAGCACCCTCACCGACTTTAAAACACCGACATGCAGTGATTGGCCACTAACTACCGATTTTAAGAGTACTTAATTAATCGGTGCCGTTTTCTCTGGCCAGTGGAAAATATTTTTGATGAGTGTTTGGTCTCTGTCCTCGTTCGCCATTGAGTTTTGAATGCACAGTAATACGAACGAGGCGATAGCCGAGTGAATATTCTGAAGCACTCCAAATGAGATGGCGAATGGGGACTCAGACCAAGTGCGAAAATGTTTCTAATTTTATCTTAGCCAGAAATATTTATCTGTTTCTCACCTGTTGAGAATGAGTTACTGTACTTGCAAGCCTGTTGAGAACGAGTTCCTAGCGTTAAGCATATGGACGTTTATTCCAGGCTTAGACAAATGCAGACGTCACATCAGTGAATGGAAACAGTCATGCAGAGAAGTGCTCACCGATTAATTGTGCATAGATTATACAATGAGGCCACCACCGAACGACTTCGGTCGGTATTGTCCTGTCAAATGGAGCAGAATGAAGGCATACACAGCACCCTCACCGATATTTAGACACCGACGTGCAGTCATTTACCAACACCGACCGACTTTTAGTAGAACTCAATAAATCGGTGCCGTTTTTGTCAGCCTGTGGAAAATACCTTCCTGGAAAATGGCTTTATGATCAACCCTGGCTGTTAGTATATACTTATCACCGATACCGCCACAACCGGAAATGACTGGTGGTTCCCCTATTATCGCTCAACCTTGTCCTCACCTGGCCTCCCGTCTCTTTCCTCTCGGATGAGGGTGAAGTTGCAGGTGGCTGTGATGAAGCCAGTCAGACGGTGCCGGTAAAGCTACGAGCAGGGCATGAAGTGGTCCTACATCTAATGAGACTGGAGACAGAGTCTTTCATCCGTCCCAGGGCCGTGGCGTATTTTGATCAGCTTGTGTAGGGGCGGGAGGCGGCTGACCGTGATGATTCTCTCTCCTTGGTAATGAGGATCATAAGCACTGACTGAAATGTACAGCCACAGCCCTACTGCCGATCAGAGCGCCACAGAATCGCATTACCACTCCCTCCAGAACTTAGGATTCGGTCGACTTGCCCTCTTTTAATAGCACATCTTAAGATAGGCGATAGATAGATTTTTCTCTACAGCCTTTTCATGATAATTTAAACTTTGATAGAAATCATTTTTATCATTTTTTTAAAGGTTGTTTAAGCATTTAGGATTGCGCTATTAGAAACTAGGAGCAAATAGTATGTTTATAATTGATTTCTGTAAAAAGCGCCAAATACACTAAGGTGATTTTCCATGCGAATTTGGGTTCGCAGACGTTCGCATGGACATGCGAATGCCTTGCGACAATATCTTATATATAAGATATTATCGCATGGGATTCGCACAGTCGCATGGATCGCAGACGCATTCCCTTGGTCGCCTTAGTGGATTTGGCGCTTTAGGATTCGGTCGACTTGTCCTCTTTTAATAGCACATCTTAAGATAGGCGATAGATAGATTTTTCTCTACAGCTTTTTAGGATGATTTAAACTTCGATAGAAATCATTTTTATCAATTTACGACGAATGTGATTTTGTGAGGTTGTTTAAGCATTTAGAATTGCGCTTTTAGAAACTAGGAGCAAATAGTATGTTCATAATTGATTTCTGTAAAGCGCCAGATCCACTAAGGCGACTGTGCGAATGCGTCTGCGATCCATGCGACTGTGCGAATCCCATGCGATGATATTCAATGTATTGAATATTGTCGCAAGGCATTCGCATGTGCATGCGAACGTCTGCGAACATCTGCGAACCCAAATTCGCATGGAAAATCGCCTTAGTGGATCTGGCACTTTAACCCACATGTACCCAGTGAACTTGCCATTTCTGCAACTTCCTGAGTCTGGGATCCAAATATATCAAGTACTAGTGGGTCTTGAGTGATTGGTCATGATCATCTGGGCATGCCTCTAAGACCCTGAGACACTGCTCCCTGCTCTGTTCTCATTATCACAGTGAATAGCATACAGATAGTGAAGGGATAGTTTTCATGCAGTACGCTGGAAATCTATCTATGACCACTTAAAACCTCTAGGCGATGTAAATAGATGGAGCAAGCCCGCTCTAAAAAGAGACGGACATCTGTTTGTTTTGTGGGAATTCTTTCGTGTGAAAAATCGGGGCCCCGATTTTTCGTAAATCATTTCATCTGTTTGTTGTTGGTTTTTTTCTGCAGAAGTGCAAAAGCCTCAATTTCTCAAAGGATGTTGGAAATTTCCCTATTGTGCCATAACCAGAGTTACCCTTCACAGGAGGTTTTTATCAGAACCAGATCAAGGTCAGATCAAGGTCAGATCAAGGTCAGATCAGGGTCAGATCAATTAGGGACCATTCATAAAGTACCACCCCCCATCCACTTCACTGCGTATGTATTTTATTGTTGACACCCTTCATATGCGGAATAATAAGGATATGTTTTAAATAATTTTCTTTCATTTGTATAGTGTCGAGCCCACGGAGTTCTCTTCTTCCACAAAAGATGTATCTTTATCTTAGCCTGATGTAAACATCCATAGGCCTAACATTAGGAACTCGTTCTCAACAGGCTTGCGAGTACGGTAATTCATATTCAATGGGTGATAAACAGATAACTATATCCAGGCTAAGATAAAATCAGAAGCATATTCGTGTTTGGTCCCCGATCACAATCTCGTTTGAAGCGTTTCAGAAT
The DNA here is from genome assembly GCA_950022655.1 of Alentia gelatinosa. Classification (NCBI taxonomy): domain Eukaryota; kingdom Metazoa; phylum Annelida; class Polychaeta; order Phyllodocida; family Polynoidae; genus Alentia; species Alentia gelatinosa. Next base: position 11,951,999 of record OX465585.1, read on the forward strand.
CTTCACTAAGCTATCGCCTCGTGTATATCCCTGAGCGCTCCAAACTCGTTGGCATACAGAACACAGACTAAACACTCATCAGGTTCTTTCTTAATCTTTTTTTTGTTTCGATTTTCTTTTGTCGCCGTAAGTGGTGATTCCACCAACACACAAGATCAAGCGAGATTAGCCACGATTTGGGTGTCTTGCTAAATCGGGCTAGGTTTGAATAATCACATGCCTATTTGTCGGGGATGTGTCTTGAGGTGTCGCGGTGGTGGAGCACCAAACTAGACACCCGACACCGCACGCCTTCTTTTTGCGACCACGGAGGTACGACACATCGAGACACTGTAAGATATTAAGAAATAATCTGATGAGTGTTTGGTCTGTGTCCTCGTTCGCCATCGAGTTTGGAGTGCACAGTAATATGAACGAGGCGACAGCCGAGTGAATATTCTGAAGCACTCCAAACGAGATGGCGAATGGGGACTCAGACCAAACACGAAAATGTTTCTGATCTTATCTTAGCCTGGAAATATCCATCTGTTTATCACCCGTTGAGAACGAGTTACCGTTCTCGCAAGCCTGTTGAGAACGAGTTCGTAATGCTAAGCCTATGGCCGTTTATTCCAGGCTAAGATAAAACAAGACACGACAAGTCCATCCTGTTGGTGGAATCGGCCCTGTAGCCTCCATGTCCAAACGACAAATAACGATATGGTTTTTGGTTTTTTTTCATTCATTCTGGATGACTTGGGTTCTCATTGGGTGGAGGCGGAAAAGGCCCCAAAATGGGTCGATCCCTCCCACACCGCCGTTCAGAATCAGGTGAAGCTTCAAAACTGCAGCACAGAGATTGCCCTGCGTGGGAGGAACGAGTTTAGACCGGGGGTGGGGGAGGGGCAGGAGGGACGACAATTGCTTGGGCTTACAATGGCGCTCGGCTTTAGTGCTTAGGAGGAAGACTGGAATAGGATCTCATGAGAGAATTTTAGAATGGAGAGGGAAAACAGTAAATGCTGATCTACCTGTAAGGTCGGCAGGTGATACTGAAAAGAAAAAAAAGTTGAATGAATTCAAGTGAGAAGGCAATGCAAAATAGAAGCTAGATATTGCAGGAGAAAGATAGAGGGAATGTATAGTTACCTATGTAGATGGATATGAGACTGGCTGCCTGTTCACAAAAGAACTATTTCTTGATATTAAAGAACTGTGTTGTTGGTTAAGGCCAGTTCACACTGTGCAACTATATGTGTGTGTGTTTGGGGGGGGGGGGGGGGTGCGAGCGGATACCTCTAGTGTTTTTTTTATCAATTCTTTTTTTCTAGTTTGAGACTGGAGGTACCGCACTTGAAACTAGAGTTACGCCCAGTCACAAGGTACTTGCAAATATGTGTGTGAACCACCCCTCTTGCGACCAGGTAGCTCAAGTCTCAGACTAGGCATACCCAGTACGCGTGCGGTTTAAATTGTTTGTTTTGTTGGTTTGGTTTGATTTAACGTCCAGTCAACCATTATAGGTCCTTACCAGACTTTCTAAAGGTTCTTTTACACCACAAGGGCGGTGATCGATTCTATGTGATGAATTCAGGTAGAAATCTCACTCCTACATATTTACCAAGGTAAAAGTTCTTTTACTTCACACACCACATAGACATGGTATGAGAAGGATCGGCCTTTGATAAAACAGTAAATCTACCACTGCTGGGGGTGAAGTAGAAAAGTGGCTGCACACCACACTACATAGACATGGTATGAGAAGGATTGGCCTTTGATATAGCAGGCAGTTCAAATGGCCATTGGCTGTTACTCCATCCGTTTCAGCAAGGCACCACAGTATGTAAAGAAAATAACAGGGAAACTGTAACTTTCGGTGGCTGAGTTTATATAATACGCTTAAGAATCAGCATAAGACCACAACTGTGGCCCGTTTAACTACGCCTAATAAGGACAGTATACCTGTAGGAGAGGTCCTAGGAGGCTCAGCGTTTAAATACTAGGAGCAAATAGTATGTTCATCATAGATGAATGAGCGTGCAATTATAAATGAATAACAATTAAAAGGTTTGGATTAGATCCAGTCTATGGACAGTTTTCTCTAACCCACTTACACCCAGTCAACTTGCTATTTCTGCAACTGACTAACTAGGATCCAAACAGATCAAGCACAAGTGGGTCTTGAGGTATTTTGGTCTTCAGTGATTGGTCACGGTCAGCTGGGGACAACTCTTATACCATGAGACACTGGCTCCCTGCTCTGTTCTTACTATCACATTGAACATCATGCAGATAGTGAAGGGGTAGTTTTCTGGAAGCACACTGAAAGTTCAATGTGACCACTCTTTTTTTTTCTTTTTTTTTTGTTTATTCACCACAATTTCTCCCTCAGGGGAGTTCTTCCAATTTAAACTCTAGATGATGTATTTAGCGCGTGCAAGCACGCTCTAATAAAGACAACCATGGTGGAGACTGTCCTCGCAGACGATGCACCTGAAATAGTACATAAAGTCAAATGCATATAGATCTAACGATTTCGGAGCATTGGTGTACCTTCTCAGGCGAGGCATCCCAACGGAGTCGGCACTAGCCTGTAGATGTGGGGCAGCCAGGCAAGGGTCAAAATCACGTCGGAAGGTCATCTGATATCGGGGCAGTTGACCACGTTTCTGCAATTAGACACCGAAAAAAAAATCCCTTACGATGTGTGGTGGATTGGCATGTCTAGATCTATGTCTACGATTTTGCACCTTCCCGATATGTCTCCAGTATTTGCTGTTTGTATTGGTACCATATCAGTAGGTCTAAATTTCCATTGTAGTAGGTGGACGCCGGGCCTAATCATTCAGGATTTCTCTAACTACAGAGGTCAAGGGTTGTTAAACTAAATGGTCTCCTCTCCTCAAAGACCCTTTTCTGTAACCCATACATGGTTTATTGTTTAATTCTGTTTAATTCTGTTCGCATAGGCAATATTAGCCGTCCATAAGTTACCGGTAGTCTATAAGTGGCCAACAAAAACGGCGTAGATTTTTTTGTGTTCCTAATAGCCTATTTGCATTTTGTGTCAGCATTGCTAATTGCTGGTCCTGACTGTATATCGGTGATGGCCAATATAAATAGGCTATAAGGAGAACACAAAAAATCTACACCGTTTTTGTCGGCCAATGGAAACAGGCCTTAAAGACAACCCAACAACCTGGCTTTCACAACAATGATTCGTGTGGAAGGACATGTATTCGTAATCTGTTCTCCTGCAAGTACCTGTTTCAAGTGTACCCTTGAATTATTGTACTGTTTCGCTTTGCAGGTTGAACACTGCAGATCCTATCTACAAGCCTGGGGAGCGATGTTCGTTGTGTACAAGACCTAGTGCATTCTGTGAACTAGGCTTATGCTGTAAGTCACCGCTTAGTCATTATCCTCAATAATTGATAAAATATTCTCCCGCTATCTATAAGAGAAACTTGTATATCTACAAATCTGTTATCAATTCTATCACTACGTTCTCGATTTATTTTGGTTTTTTATATGATTTTTATTCGGGTCAGAGTAAAACAATGCAATTGCTTAATTCAGAAATGTCAGTTTTCCATTTTTACGTGGAAATCCACTTTTTCATATTCAGTATATATAATTGCTTTCCCTTGTGTCGAACAAAGATGATATTGATTTAGCCTCAATTACTCCAATGAAACTGGTTTGAACCTCCCCACAGACCCTCAACCCCATGCCATGACCATCACGGACATATTATCCAAGTTTTTCCAGTCTCTCTGAGGCAGAATAATCCATATTTCCCTTTTTCCCTGACAACAACTGGCATGCCTGTGTCATGGATATCTCATTGTAATTGAATCTTCTTGATGTCAATAAATGCTGCTATTAAAAACAAAAACAAAAAGCAACGATACAATTGCTTTTCAATTCAAGCTCAGCTTGGTTGATTTTAAGCTTGGTCCCTCTCATTTTACAAGGTATTTCGAGATAAACGTACAATCCAACGATCAGCATGTTTGGCTCTATTGGAGTCTTTCACGTATACAATGTGTATGCTCGTGTTACCAGATACATATATAAGTATAAGGTTTTATTTTAAATGTTAATATTATCTAATCCCATTGTCCTGGACTATTGCATTACAGTTATATTTTTCATGACCTTGTGTTTCGAAAGGAGCAGTTATCTGTTAAATATGAAAAACTTACACTTACCTTTGATAGATAATATACTTTCTACTTTACATTTATATAGCTGACTGTGACTATCACAAAAAAGACAAATGTGGTGAGTAGAATTCATTTTATTATTGCAATGTTGTTTGAATGTCATATCCCATAAATTAAAATTTGCATTTTCTCAGATCATGTTCAAGTAAGTCATTTCAGGGACGACTTAATTGTTTGTCAGATCATCTGCGTAGTGAATAATAACGCAATGATGTTGATTCAGGGGCCCGTTTAATAATCTAGGATCGTACATGTAGATCCTTTTCTATATGCCATAATACACAGGGACGATGTGGGTCAACTTTTTTCAACACTCATGGATGACCTAGTGGACGACCAATGCCTTAGTAAAAAGACTTCAATATCATTAAACAATAACCCTTGTACGAGGTACAGAAAAGGGTCTTCATGTACGATCCTAGATTATTCAATGTGCCCCAGTCTTAATTTAATAGTATGTATCACAAACATCGGGATGTTTGTGATCAATAATTTCACCACGTACTTTTGACGTACAAATATAATAAGCCAGTTTCTGTATAGTATATTTAATGAGCCTTTCTTCAGTTTCCCCATTTTCTATCCCATTGGTCGATGTTCACTATCAAAGATGATAATAAAGAAGAAACTGATGAGTGTTTAGTCTGTGTCCTCGTTCGCCTTCAAGTTTAGAGTATGCAGTAATATAAACGAGGTGATAGCTGAGTGAATATTCTGAAGCACCCCAAACGAGATGGCGAATGGGGACTCAGACCAAGGACGAAAATGTTTCTGATTTTATCTTAGCCTGGAAATATCCGATCCGGGCCAAAGTGGCTGCTTACGCGGGGTGTCTGCTTACGCGGGGTTTCCCGATTTTTACCAGCTATACATTTAATGCATCCCTGACATCAGGAGCTTTAATTTGATACTAAATACACATACCTTTCATAATTTCTAACAAGGTTCATCTATTAAAAAAAAAATTCTAATATCGTTTTTTCTGATGCGCGCGGTGATGAGAAACAAGTTTGTTTTTTGAGTGGCCTAAAGACCGTTATTGCACCTCGTTGGTCCACTTAAATGTATTTATAGTCTATTTGATAAGCAGTTGATATATATTCTATTCCATACCGTGTAGCAGACGACATTTTTGATCACCTTCTTTCATTTCAGGTTGCCGCAAAACCTGCCAAAGTCAAAATGGTTATGGAGTACTGAGTAAACACACATGTACCTGTCACTGTATCTACGGTCACGGTCCAAATTGTAACGGTGAGTTAATTTTTTTGATTTCACAAAAAGACACCAGGGAGCTGTTTTAAAAGTCGGGAGGGTGCTAAACGAGATAATTACATACCTATGGCCGAACGCCTATGAAATACTACCCGCTACTAGGGGTACAGTAAAAATAATGTTCGGGCGCACTGCGCCCGTAGTGAATATTCGGGCGCACTGTGCCAATAGTGAATGCATGTACATATGATAATTATATAAAATGCCGTTTTTCTTGAAATTTAGGCATGTAATAATAAGAAAACGTAGTGACTGAGCCCGTAGGGATGCCATTCTCGGCCTTTTGATGCCATAAAACGTCCTGACGCCGCAAGACCTCGAACGGCCATCCCTTCGGGCTCAGTAACCACGTTTTCTCTTAGTATTCACTGCCAAAGTGAGAGCTAACAATGGCACTTGAAGCGTCGCGTGGAGGTGCCGTTCGCTATTGGGTATTGGCAGCGGTTTTGCTGCCGCTTTGATTCAAAGTGCCGCTCGCTGTTGCGGCCTCTCGCTTTGAAAGCCTATACTTCCATATCGAGGCTAAAGTGGGATTCACACGTAGAGAATAATGTACCTGAGACTGGTTTACTTCACACCTTTCCCCTAATCTCAGACAATTCTCCTTCGGTACAAAATTCTGAGATTAGTGATTGGTGCCGACTATTGCAGGGGAACATACTCAAGCGGGATTCACATGATGGAATTCGTGTACCTGAGAGGGTAGTTGTCTGAGACAAATCCTGCTGAGATTCTGCACTTTGACAATATATCTTGGTCTAAATTGTAGGGTTCCATTTCCATGAGACATGTTTTTCCCCTGCAATTGTTGGCGATATTTACCCCTAAAAAAGAACAGTATCTCATGATATTTTGAACCCTGTGAGGCACATGAGTCCCACTGTGTGAATTCCACTTTAGGGGAAGACTACAGGTTGCCAAGTTGTTTTAATCTAGAACTTGAGTAAGTCTACCTTAAGTGGGATTCACACAGTGGGATCCATGAACCTCAGAGGGTGTTTGTCTGAGACAAATCCTGCTGCGATTCAGTACTCTAACACAAACCCCTCGTCTGAACTGTATGGTTCCATTTCCCTGAGACAAGTATTTTCCCCTGCAATTGTCGGCGACAATTTCCCCTACCGAGGTACAGAATCCCATGAGATCTTTATTCTAAAGTGGGATTCACACGATGGGATTCATGTACCTCAGAGGGTGTTTTTCTGAGACAAATCTTGCTGAAATTCTGTATTCTAACACAATTTCATCGTCTGAATTATAAGGATTCATTTCCCTGATTCATGTTTTCCTCCCTGTAATTGTTTAAGACATTTCCCCCTAAAAAGGAAAAATATCGCATGAGATTTTGAGCCCTGTGAGGTACATGAATCCCATCGTGTGAATCCCACTTAAACGTGTTTAAAACCTACAGGGGCATTTTGGTAAGACAAGTGAACCCACTACTAAGTCACCGACTGAGTACCAAAACAAGGAGGCCAGCCTGTGAGGTACATGAATCCCATCGTGTGACAGGCCCAGCGAGGAGGGGTGAAGTAGGTGGAGGGGTAGCCGCAGGACGCAGGGACTGGCGCCAGTCTAGGGCTAAAGTTGCTGGCCTGTAATAACCATGGCAGCCCTCGTCTTTAAAGCAGGTATGTTTTCTTGAGTGGCGCCATCTATCGTCACCACGCCACAGTGATGGCGTAACGTGAACTTGGCATCCTCTCCCGATAATAACCCACATAGGTATCCATGGTAATGGTAAATAGAGAAAGCAGGTATAGATAACAAGGTGGGGAAATGGCATGGCGCTTAAGGCCCATTCCCACTTGGCGATTCTTGCCCCTGAGACTACTGCCGGGCAAAATCGCCGGGAAACGGCAGTCGCACAGCGGGTGGTAGGGCATAGTCGGCGACAATAGACTGATATATTTCAAACATGTTTGAAATTGAATCGCAAGAGACTGGTGCCCTTTTTGGGGGAATCCAGTCGCCGACTCAAACCCGAACAATGGGGGGTAGGGCAATGGTCGCCAACGATTTTGCCATTTTGCGTTCCCACTTGGAGACTTGACAAATTCCTGGAAATGTTGGCTGATAGTCGGCGACTGGTGCCCTTTGAATGCCCCCAAATCGCTCAGCAGCGATCTCCAGAATCGCCAACACAATTTGGAGTGTATGTGAGATATTATTTCATAGGAATATCTCCTGCCTATAATCTAGCATCTTGGAAGCAATAATCAGGTGAAATATGAAATAATAGCTGACATAAAGGCCATTTTGTGTTGGCGATTCCGGAAATCGCTGCGTTACTGGCTTGGATACACACCAAGCGAGTCAAGATGGCGATCTCTGGAATCGCCATTACAAAATAGCATATATCTGAGATATTTTTTCATAGTAATGTCTCCCACCGATAAATGAGCGTGTCAGAAGCAATAATAAAGGGAAATATGAAATGATAGCTCACATACACGCCATTTTGTGTTAGCGATTATGGAACTCGCTGCGTTTCTCGCTTGGTGTGTCTCCGGCTTCATAGGTTCTTCTAATATGAATGTGTATCTACCACAGCTATTTTATCCTTATACCGGACACACACCAAGCGAGTCAAGGCGGCGATCTCTGGAATCGCCAACATAAAATGGCAAATATGTGAGATATTATTTCATAGGAATATCTCCTGCCTATAATTTAGCATCTTGGAAGCAATAATCAGGTGAAATATGAAATAGCTCACATACAGGCCATTTTGTGTTGGCGATTATGGAACTCGCTGCGTTTCTCGCTTGGTGTGTGTCCGGCTTTATGCCGGGGCCACACCAAGCGAGAAACACAGCATGTATGCCAGTCAGCGTGGCAAACGGAAACTCAATGGTGAGCCTATGGGATTTTATATTAGGGGTAGGATAAAGTGTTATATTCAATTGGATGTGTCACCAAGATTCATGAAAGTACCTCATGGGAAGGAGTGTCAACATTCGGTAAGGAATACTAAACCAATTGCATTTGATTTCCTGATGCCATTCAAGCCGATGATACAAAGGAATTTTTTGTAGCTGTGGCCCTCCAGCGCTGAAGTCAGCGATGAAAAGTGTCTTTTTGTAATGGTCGTAATAGCTAAATCGCTGCGGATTTTTTCATGATTGCCAGGGCCCCTTTACATAAATAACGACAGCTATGAAAGTGTAGTTTAGCGATTCCGATGGTTACAATCAGTAGGTATAGCGACAAATTTTTAAGTCATTTAATCGATCGCTGGCAATCACAAAAAAAAGGCCGGCGACAAATAATAGCGACTACGAACATTACAAGAAGACGCTTTTCATCGTTGACTTCATCGCTGGCGGGCAATATCTATAAAAAAAAAGGGACCTGACCAAAAGGTTGGGTCTTGCATTAACGATTCCCAATAAAAGATATTTTTAACCATATTACCCAATAATATTTGTTCCAAAAAAACACACTGGTACATACTTGAAGATGTTGTCCATTATAATAAATAGAAATATTATCAAAATTAAGAGAGAAATATCCTTTATTTTGTACATATGCGTGTAGTAGTCAAAATTTGCTAATTTTCATAGTTTAGCAACAGCGATCCTTTTTTGCGATGGTCTTTAACCTTGTAACAAGCTACAAAGATAGAATATAGACCCGCCCCTCATACAGTAAGAAACAAAAATGATACAAAAAAGAAAGAATCGCTGACAGCGATAATTGTGACTGAAAACAGGCCAGATAGCGATGAAAACTTGGGAAACCCCTCCCAACCTATGACGTCACGAGGGAATTCCCTGCTAAAATTTATCGCTAAATTTTCATAGTTGTAACTATATACAGTCTAGCGATATCTCAGCGATCGTGATTGAGCGTTCAATTGTAACAGAAAAAAAACAGGATCGCTAAAAAGTTATATCGCAAAGGGTTTGCGATGGTCTTGGCAACAAACTTATGTAACGCCCCCCAGCGAGGGATGAGATGACATGAAAATTCGTCGCTATGCATACTAATTGTAACCATAGGAATTGGTAAACTACACTTTCATAGCTGTCGATAAATGTCATGTAAGGCCCGGCGTCCACCTACTACGGTATGGTACCGATATGGTCTACGATGCACCTCCCGATAAAAAATCAAAATCGCGTCGGAAGGTTACCTGACATTGGGGCAGTTGACCACGTTTCTGCGATTAGACACTGATAAAAACCCCATACAACGCGTGGTGGATTGGCTTGTCTAGACATATGTCTACCATTTTGCACCTTCCCGATATGGCACAGATTTTGACATTTTGTATCGGTGCCATATCAGGAGGTCTACGATTCTATCGTAGTAGGTGGACGCCTAGCCTGGAAGCCTGGCCTAGTTAGACTATAGGCCAGGTAACGGGTTCCATTTTTATAGTGCATTATTGGTAACGCCTCCTGGTTCCCCGGTATTCCGCTAGAGGGCTCGGCGGAACTAGGTGTATGACAATCGGATACCAGCCAAACCACTAGGCTGGTTCCTGGGGTATCCCCTAGTCACAGGCGGGCACCAGCCAAGGTTGAAGGTCATGCCTGTGGAACCCGTTACCTGCCCCTTATTCATATGGGCAGGGAACCAGTCTAGTGGACGCCGGGCCTAAATGTATGTAAAGGGTCCCGCCCTCATCAAAGCCCACCTTGTTGTTCTTGCTGTAGAAGGCCTTGGATTTGCTCATTACTTAAAATACACCACTTCTGGGGAGATAGTGGCTCGGCTATTACGCTGACACCCGCGGCAACGTGTGCACTCTTTCTGCCCACACGTGGAATCCTGGGCCGTTCTGCCCACACACACTGCCACCGGAACCTGCTCCGTACGTGTCGCCGGAACTCATCCCAGGAATTGCCACCGGCAGTGGGACTTGACAACAACAACCTAGTTTACAACCTGTTATTATCCATGGTATATAAAGTAGGCCTACCCATTGAGAATGGATGGGGACTCATTGTTATACATGGTATACAAAGTAACCATTGAGAATGTATGGGGACTCACTATCATACATGGTATACAAAGTACCCATTGAGAATTATGGGGACTCATTGTTATACATGGTATATAAAGTAACCATTGAGAATGGATGGGGACTCATTGTTATACATGGTATACAAAGTAACCATTGATAATTATGGGGACTCATTGTTATACATGGTATACAAAGTACCCATTGAGAATGTATGGGGACTCATTATCATACATGTATACAAAGAACCCATTGAGAATATATGGGGACTCATTGTTATACATGGTAAACAAAGTACCCATTGAGAATGTATGGGGACTCATTATTATACATGGTATACAAAGTACCCATTGAGAACGTATTGGGACTCGGTAAACCACGACCCATTAAATAAAACGTGTCAGATACCATAACTGTGGTATACGGATTCATATCTGTGGTATACGGCCTTAAAACCATGGTATACAGGAGAAATACTCCCTTTGTGCTATAGAGCAAAGAAATGGTCCTTATGTTATCCCATTTAATATGGCAATTACTGGGTTTAATTCATTCGAAAAGACGGAAAATAAATACAACAAACAATGGTTTTGTGGACAGGCGGCTCTGTAAACCACTCAAGGTTGAAGTCGTAATACACGCGCTAGCGCTCCTGTATTACCACGCGTTTACCACTTGTGGTTTACGACCGCCTGTCCACAAAACCATCGATTATTGTCCATGTAAACCACTACTTATTGTTTAAAAATTGTCAGATACGATAACCATGGTATACGGATTTCAAATCTCTAGTATACATTTATGTACGTTTGTCGCTGACAAACGTACGTAAATGCTCCGAAATCGGTAGATGAACATTAAACTTGAGGTTTTATTTCCATCTGACAGTGTTCTGGTAAAAATATTTTCGATGTTCATTTGTAATTTCATTTTAAATGGGTTAGGTGATTATTTTCTGGTCATATTGTAATTTGTAGCTCATGAAAACCATTAGCAATGTAATAATGTGGAGCAAATCAAATAATCTTTGATGATTGTGTGGGTGGGTGAGAAATTAAGAAGGCGAGCTCATCAGGCAGGGGATTACCTTTAAAAAGGATCGAAATCTATAAACACTGGTGTTGCATATGGCTATTGAACTCGTATTTTGATTTTGGAAAAAAACAACAGTTCTCTTTGAATATCTAAACAAGATATAAGTCTTAGAGTTTATTTGGCAGTTTGAAATGAAAGCAGTTGATGAAAACAAAACCAGTTCTCTTTGAATATTTAAACAAGATATAAGTCTTAGAGTTTATTTGGCAGTTTGAAATGAAAGCAGTTGATGAAAAAAACCCAGTTCTCTTTGAATATTTAAACAAGATATAAGTCTTAGAGTTTATTTGGCAGTTTGAAATGAAAGCAGTTGATGAAAAAAAACCAGTTCTCTTTGAATATTTAAACAAGATATAAGTCTTAGAGTTTATTTAGCAGTTTGAAAGTTAAGGTTCTTTATCTTGGCCTGGTATGTCAATAGATTAAACATTAAGAACTCGTACTCAACAGGCTTGTGAGTACGGTAACTCATACTCAATGAGTGATAAACAGATCACTATATCCAGGCTAAGATAAAATAAAAAATCTAATCGTATTTAGTCTGTGTCCCTGATAGCCATCTCATTTGAAGCATCTCATTTGAAGCACTAGCGAGTCTAGGCATCTAGGCTTCACATACGGTCATGTCATGGTATAACAGCCAGGGTCATATTACAGTAAGGTTAGAGTTATGTGATACGGACGGATGAAAAGCAACACATCACCACATTCTAACCATGGCACCCCTCACACTGTAAACCACAGCTCACCTTCCCTCATGCTCAATAACTGTCAAATTCCCTTCTTCTTTTTTTCATTCAAGAATAATTTTACGACATCTAACATTTTAAGATTAATAGAATAAGTCCCATAGCAATGTTCTATGGCGAGACTGGTTTTTTAACACAGACAAAAAGGTTCACCGTATTATCGCTCACTTTCAGAGCAATGCCGTAATCCGGAGATGTACATGGGTTACGACATCTGCGCGGAGGTGACGGAAGACGACTGCAGAAGTGACGACCTTCAAGTGCGCGCCATGTTGGAGGAGTTCTGTCCGGAGCAGTGCACCTGCCGTGAGTATCTCCCTGTTCATTGCTCCAGATCCTTTGCCAATTGCATCATAAGTATGTCACATCTATATTAAAAAAGTCTAATGATCCCTTCACCTATGTTACTGAAAATGTGGTAAAGAGTAGCGATACAATATGGAAATGATGATACCACATGACACGATCTGATATTTTTATATACCTATGTCCGAATGTCTATTAAATACTGCCCACTGCTAGGGGTGCAGTAATAATAATGTTCGTGCCCGCTGTGACTGCGACTTTGTATGTCATTAAAATGGCGTTTTTTCACCAATTAAAGGTAAATAATAATAAGCAAACATCTTCACTGTAGACGAAATGGTTCTCGTTCTCGGTCAGTCTTCGTTTTCATACTGCCTTCCGCCTATGGCGTCAAGCAGTGTGAAATCGATGACTGACCTCTAACAGGAACCGTTTCGTCCACAATAAGGACGTTTCCTAATATTACGGGAGCAACACTTTTCCCACGTCTCTAGGAGCAACGAATCCCAGGACTAACGTCCATGGCAAGCATCGGCTCTGGTGGCCAGTGTATGGTGGAGTGGGATCTGCTGCTGCCTTCAAACACAATCTCCACTCTCCAAGTTCTTATCACCATAGAGAGAATCTCAGCTGGGAGACTGAATCAGAGAACTATAGGTGTGCAGAAAGGTAGCCTGGAAGCCTGGCCTATCTGATCACTCACATATAAGTTCAGGTTATGCCCACCATTATTTGGTGCATTATGGGTATCGCCTCCATTTTTACGCTGGTTTACCTGCTAGAGGGCGTGGCGAAATCTGTTATTTCTTCAAAGAAACTTTCTAATAAGTGATCTTCCATATTTTGAAAGGTTGATATAACCTTTTTTATCATCGTACATTATAAACAAGTATTAGTAAGTTAATTGGGGAACCTCGAGAGGGAGAGAGACACTCTCCTAGCAGAGATTCTGCGCTCTACTTTCTGCGGCCGTTTGTAAGCGCTAGTGCTGCAAAAGATTTGCTGGGAGAGTGGGAGAGAGGTTGTGCTGGTATCCTTGCCACTGCAAATAAGCGGGGAACCGGCGAAGTTTCAAATTTGCTCACTAGCTGGGCGTTACCTGTCCCACATTGGGGCAGGGAACCAGTCTAGCAGAAAGGCGACAGTGAAGCCCCTTTCTTTTGATACCATTTTCTTAAATTGTCTGTATTGTGAATAAAATTACCATAAACCTAGACCTTGTCATCAATTGTCAAAGCTAAGTATGTTTCGAGATAAACATTTCTAGTCTATGATAGAAAGCATACTTTGCCTCGAGATACCTTCACAGCTACCGTAGATCTAAAAAGCGATCAACCTCCGAAGTCAGAGCCAGAGTGGAGAAAGAGGTGGCAGGCAATCTACTGCACTGGACATCAGAGCTATACTACGTCAGATCTGGTCAGTTTAAATCCAGAGGTAGATTGGCCACCACCTCTGTCTACACTACGTTCCAACTAAGAGGTTGGTAACGTTAACCCATGGACGTGTCCACGGATTCTCACTCTCATACCAAACCATTTTGTTCTACCTGGATTCTGTTATCCCAAATACTTGCAAAGAAATAATCATATGTTAATACATTGTTAAAGAACATTATTTCTGTGACGATTTTATTATAAATACACTTAAAAGAATATGAGAACATGGAGAAGTGACTTCCGGGATAAGAGGAACCAGTTACAACTGACAGCACAGATTAAAAATAGATTAGCCTGTAGTGCGGCCACCATTTACCAGATGGCATGTACATGGCTCAAGCGTGCCAGCGTGCCCCGTGCGCCTCAAGCGATCCTGAAAGAGACGTTCCTTTACCCGCTACCACGCCAGGTCACGGTCATGGTCAATCCAACGTGACCAGAGCTAACGTAGTGTAGCTCGGGTGGCCAGTGTAATCCAGAGGCTGCCTTGACCCTTGGCTAGTTCCCGCCTGTGTAGTACTTAGTATACCTTGAGTCATGAACATGCCATCTGGTGAATGTTGGCTGCACTACAGGCTAGGGAATATCTGTTACTCTCCTCCCAGACCTTTTGTACTGCTTGGAGAGCGTATCATTTCATAATCTCAAAGCCAATTTTCAATTTTCCTATTTCCCTTCTTGTATATTTCCTAAATACAATGAACATCAATCTAGGTTTCATTATCAATTTATTAAGCTATGAATACTTCCTATTAAGTATTTCTGCTTTTAGAGCCTACATAGAACAAAACGACTTGGCTATAAGGGGGTGTTCCACTGGGCCGACGGAATCCGATTCCGTAGCCAGACAAACGCCGATTATTATCGGATGCCTTAGAATTTCTCAAATCTTTGAAAATGGTCATTTATTAAACTATCATTATCAGAATTAAATTAATTATAATACGTGAGCTTCCTCTTAAGGGCCCAGGAACAATTGATCGGGTGAGAAATCGGCCTGGTGGATTGTGCCCTGTAGGCGCACACAGAGTGATACCATGTGGGATTTGACCCGACCAACCCCTATATCATAGACAGGGGTTGGTTGCCAAACTACCTCCTCCTATACACTGAGGTTCAAATAAGTTACCGTTAGATGGCGTAACGGCATGTTCCTCTTTTGTTGTCCGTTTACAGACCGCACCACCTCAGGCTTACGGTCCGTAAGGGTCTAACAGAGCACGGCTCCCATTTGCCTGTTTCCTCTGTCTGAAGGGAGAAAGGGATTTTGTGATTGGCTGTTCTAATGTTAGGACCTTTGCATGAAGAGTAATGCTCTGGTTACTTGCAAATAACTCTTGCCAGCTTAGTACCAGCGGAGGTAGGAATTCCTGCCTCAAAATGGCAGCGCATAACAGTCTCAGTTTGAGCCTGTTTGCCCTGCCCTGGCGACAACAGAATGTAGAGTCTACCTCTTTTGTGGCACGTGTGTGCAGTAGCCACCTAAAACTAATGGAGGCAATCAACCCCACCAAGTAAACATGCTGCAATTGATAAAATCTGTGTAAACAATCAGCTCATTTGAGGGAGTCCATTGAACATGTGGGTGTGGCAACAAATGGCCCCTGTTATGTCATAATCATAGTTACCATATTATTTGCTGTCAATTTGTGACCAATTGCCTATTGATATGGGCGAGGCAACATTGCAATATTTTAGTTATCCCTGCTTATATTACATATCTAGGCATGTTACCCTAATGGTATGAATCTGATTTCAAGAGCAGATTTTGGAATTGTTTTAATACATTTGAGATACTCCGAGTTTTAATTGATCTTACGATACAACTTACATAACCCTGGCTGTCCGGAAATGATAGCTTCCTTCATTCAATGGAGGAGTCCACCTAGAAAATATTCTGGGAAATGATTTTCAGTTGTTCCATTTCTAACCTACAGGCAGTGACAGTAATTGGCGGATTAGTTTCCCCCATACCTATCAAATGCCCAACGACGCTTAATAATGCGGCAATTAGTTTGGCTAATAAAATTCTTAGCATATCATCTTTCCGTATCAAAACTGACATTTCTTAGAAATCCAATTCAATAATTAGCGTTTTTTTGGTTATCCAACATTTAGTTCTAACTTCAGATGTATATTGCTTTGGGGATTGTCTTATTGGTTATGCTAATGCTTTGAGAATTACTCCTGGTCTTACTCGGTGGATAACGGACCAAGTTATCTTCATCTCGTGAGTTTCCTTCTAACCCGGCGTTTACACTAGGCAACGAAATATGTGGCGATTGTAAATCGTCAAGCCAATAGTTGTCAGGTGGTGGCAATGTCCATCGCAAAAGTCGTCGACCTCAGAATATACCCAACTGAAGACTATAATTTTTCACAGAATCATGTAAACGACTAATACAACCCTGCTTCAAATAGTCCCAGGCATCAGAGTGTGTCCAATAGTCATCAGGTGGTGCCTAGTTGTATAATCTGATGTAACCAAGCGATCTGAAGTCGCCACACACTTGGCGTTTACATTGGATGATTTCTATCATTTTATTGCTGAAAGTCATCAGGAAATGCAAAATGCAAGAATCGCCAGCCAGAATGGTCTAGTGTAAACGCTGGGTGAGAAACTATAGGCCCATTTCTATTGACCAACGAAAACTGTGTAGATTTGTTTGTGCCTATTTTCATAGACCATCACCGCTATACAGTCAGGAACCACCAACGGATCTTTAGCACTACTGACGCAAAATGTAAATAGAACTCAGAACATCTGCACTGTTTTTGTCAGCAAATGGAAAACGGCCTTATTATCCATCGTATACAAAGTCCCCATTGAAAATGTATGGGGACTCAGTAAACCACGACCCATTGTATAAAACCTGTCAGGTACCATAACTGTGGTATACGGATTCAAACCTGTGGTATACGGCCTCAAAACCATGGTATACCGGAAAAATAGTCCCTTTTGCTGTAGAGCAAAGCAATAGTCCCTATTGTTATACCCTTTGATATGGAAATTACTGGGTTTAATTTATTCAAAAAGATGGATAATAAATGCAACAAACGCTGATTTTGTGGAGAGGCGGCTCTGTAAACCACTCGAGGTTAACATTGTAAAAACACTCGTGTATTACTACGCGTCAACCTCTCGTGGTTTACGACCGCCTGTCCACAAAATCATCCTTTATTGTCTATTCATACCATGATATTCATATAGTCAGCTTAACATGTGATCTAATGACCTTGAATTCTTTTTTCCCCACAGGTGCTATGCCATCTCGAGATTAGATTTCATCATTCCTGTGTTATGAAGCAAATTATTAGAGCTTTCCGAGCCAATTCAACCAACTCCAACTCAATTCAACCAACTCAAATCCAAGAAGAAAGTCGACACTACGCAGAATCCTGATCCTCCATTGCTTTCAAAGTTCCTGTAAAAGCTCACAACCAACAACTCTTGCTTGTCTCACCTACTGATGCAAGGATACCGAACAACAGGATTTCCAAAAAAAATCTCCATCACGAATGTGGCATGTGCGATGGAAGGAGCACCGATAAATAATAACACTCAACGTTTAAGTGAAGATTCTATCTGTAAATACCATCATTGTTCTTCTTTAACTGGAATCTCTGTCATCATTACTTTGTCTGACTGTGTACACTTCTGTTGCCCATTGAGAGAGGTACTTACCTTATACACATTCCGCGTTACCCTGCCCTTGTTTCTTATTGTATTGCAATAAAGGTCTGTTTCTAAGCACTTCTACTTTTTCATACGTCTTGCGTTTAGGTTTTATCTCATTTACCACATATGTGTTTAAGTTTTTCTCAAGGATCGTGATCTATGATCATTGGGTGTCTCACAGTAATGATACACGGAAACAGAGTTTGCCAGATATGGTCATATGCAAAGTGGAAAAGGGAGTGTAAACAAACTTTGGAAGTATATCTCTTTAAAAATTGGCAAACCCATTGTGTAGCAACTGCATAATATTTTATGCAGAGCAGTAAAGATTTGAATATCCAAGTGCAAGAGCTCTGCATGTATATCCCATTTAAAGAGTTTTAAAAGGGGGCCTACTGGGGTGTGGCATTAGATACAGCGCAGCCTTGGCGGACTTTTTTGCATTGATATACTTCCACAATCAGTTTGTTTACGCTCCCTAAAAAGAAACCCTGTTTTCGTGTATTAAGAAACTGATGAGTGGTTGGTCTGTGTCCCTGTTCCTCATCGAGTTTGGAGCGTGTAGTAATAAGAACGAGGCGATAGCCGAGTAAATATTCTGAAGCACTCCAAACGAGATGGTGAACGGGGACTCAGACCAAGCACGAATATGTTTCTGATTTTATCTTAGCCTTGAAATATCAATCTGTTTATGGATCAGTGAATATGATCTACCATACTCGCAAGCCTGTTGAGAACGAGTTCCTAATGCTAATCCTATGGCTAAGATAATAATTATGGTCTCCTGTAGGGTCAGCAGGAGTTGAGGCTGTATCCAACGATAAGTTGAACAATGAGTATTCAATTTAAAGCCACATATCCCGAGGAACAATCAATATAGTAGTTTATAAATTATATTTTGAAAATTCTGCGATTTGACCTTGAAGACGCTGACCTTGACTTTGGACCAAGGCCACATGAACCCCTAATATAAAATCCCATAGGCTTAACATTGACTTTCCGTATGCGCCCGTATGTCGCATACGGATAAAGAATCGCGTAAAAAAATGGACCAATCAGAGATCAGCAGCTGAAAGTAGTTCCAAGCGCCTTCAGAGCAGCAAGGAGAGCTATATGGAGGACTTCAGAGAGTTTTTATCGTGTTTTTTTGTTATTGTTCTCACATAAAAATATCGTTCACAGGGGGTAGGATAAAATCAAAACCTTATTCATTTTCATCCGGTTTTACGATATAAATGTACCTGTCGATGTGAAAGGTGAGATAAATTCAGAAACCTATTCAAGTTTAGGGTCAGAGCTTGATCCCATCTCGTTTGAGGCTCAACACCGCTTCACTTTGTGAATTACTACGCTATTCAAACTCGATGGGATATGAGCTCTGACCCTAAACTTTCATAGGTATCCTCTATAGAAACCAGAATGGTTTTTGCTATATCAGCCAAATGTGTAGAGGATAGCATAATAAACACATATAGAGAGCAAGGATACCCAGCACTCAAAATCCACAAACCTGCATCAAAGTACCCTAGATTGGCCACCACCTCTGTCTCCGACTTAGGGGTTGGTCTGGTTCGATCACGCACAGGACAGACAGCTCGATACAATCAACGAGTACCGTATAGTTATACTTCAAGTTATTGTATCAACGAGTAAAGTGTAAAGTAGTGTACACTTTTGGGACATCGTGGAATATAAACTATGAATACTCACTATAACTAATAATTTCTTATCTAATTGATAACAAAGTCTAACTTCATGGTCTCTTTATCAGAATACACAAAAAGAAAAAAAAATAATAATATGGACAAGGGGCTTCGAGAGTACTACAATCTCCAACCACGACATCAGCCTGTTGTGAAACAGACTACCACGACTAAAGCTCTGCTGGAAGAATGATTCACTCTTCGAGTAGAGATTCGGACTCTGGAAGAAAGAAGGTCAGCTAGGGGAGCGCAAGTCAAGCTGGTTCAGATCGGATTCCACGAGAGCTAATAGCAGTGTGCTCTGGTGACCAGAGTATGTGCCAAACTGCATGAAAGTACCCGTGTTCCCACGAGGCGCTAGATGGGCGGCGAGTCTCGGTTGCCTTAGTTCCTGTGGCCGACCACAGGGGGCAGCACCTGAGCAGCTCCTGAGTTACTCCTGTAGATTGTCTTTTAGATCATAGTGTAGGCGCCAGCAGTCTCACGAGTATTAAAGGCATATCTGAGGATATTTTGGTTTGAAAATTAAAACCCATGCCATTTTTCTGAAATTTGAATATGATGATCTCCAAGTGTTCTAGTACACATATCTATCTTAAAAATTGGGGTCACCGTTCTAGTTTTTGATATAGGGCTCAATATTATGGCTATTTCAAGATAAGTTGCTCGCCCGTCTACAGAACCGCACCCAGCCTTGAGATCCTGAGCACCTGACGACGACCAACCCTCTCATAAGATCTCACATTCTCTAAGTAGTATTCTGTACTCTCTGCGCTCTATGGGAGAAGAATTCTTAACGAACTAGGCTTATAGCCTTGAGAATCCACTGGCACACAGTATATTCCCACTAGGTGGCATCATTGAGATTATAGGAATCTTTGGGTTGCATTGATGTACGTCTTTAGCACGGGAGGCAGGCCAGTTGATTCTCAGAGCTCTAAGCCTACTTCGTTAAGAATTCTTACTCCTGAAGATTGTCTTTTAGATCATAGTGCAGGCACTAGCAGTCTTACGAGTAACAAAGAAGAAACCAACAAGTTACGGTATAAATCATAGTTCTCCACGAGTTTGATGTGGAGTGATGTGAACGAGTCGACAGTCGACCGAATATCCCATAACATTCAAACGAATTGTAGAAAAACAACTTTGACCAAAACAGGTTGTTTTCTGTATCTATCTCGCCCCTGTATAAAGTAAAGGAATGGACAACACACAGGATATATAGACCATGGAGAACGGACTGCAATACCCGTAGGGGCATGGGGAACAAGTTGCCTATGTTAGGCCTATGGGACAAAAATACGAGGGGTGAGATAATTAGAAGGAAAATCACGAGATGAAAATAACTTGGTCCGTATTCCACCGAGTTTGACCGCAGAGTGATTCACGAAGCAAAGCAAATTAAGTAGGTATCAAACGAGGTGGAGTGCAGACCAAGTTATTTTCATGGAGTGGGTTTCTGATTTCATCTCACCCCGTATAACATCATTTATTAATGAAATACTTCACCAAATTAGCCATTGAGTAGAGTTCCTAACGTTGAGCCTATGGAGAGAAGTACCGGGGTGAGATAAAGAGCAAAGCCCAAACGTTTTATTTGCCCCATTCCTGACTTGAAGTCGTGGGGCAGAACCAGTGTGGAGGCTGGGGCGTCAAACAACTACTATCATAGGCAAACCGACCCAAATTAAATTCCCAGTGTGCCTTTAATTACCACACAAATGATACAACAGATCTGACAATTTGCCTTGATCCCATGGAATATATAGAAATTCTTTAAAGATCAATTGGCATTCTTAAATTCAAACTATAGCCGACTTTACTGATGATGTTGCAAAGCAACTACAGAACTAGGAGAAAATAGGATGTTCATCATAGATGAATGAGCGTGCAATTATAAATGAATAACAATTAAAAGGTTCGGGTTAGATTCAGTCTATGGATAGTTTTCTGTAACCCACTTGCACCCTGTCAACTTGCTATTTCTGTAACTGCCTATCTAGGATCCAAACAGATCAAGCACCAGTGGGTCTTGAGGTATTTTGGTCGTGAGTGATCGGTCATGGTCAGCTGTGCATGCCTCTCAGACACTGAGACACTGGCACCCTGCTCTGTCCTCACTATCACAGTGAACAGCATGCAGATAGTAAAGGGATAGTTTTCTGGAAGCACACTGAAAATTCACTGTGACCACTCTAACCTCTAGATGATGTATTTAGCATGTGCAAGCACCCTCTAATGAAATACCCCAACTTATCAGTTCTTTAAATTAATATCAAAATCTTATTGAGATCATACTCGTCTGAGTAAAAAAAGTGTTTTATTCCATTTATGTACCATACATCAATAATGTAATACATACGATGAAACCTACATTGGAACTGTTATATTGTAGTGTTTATCATAACTGAGTTAATGATACCATGTCAACAACAACAACAACAAAAACAGGGAAAAAACAATAAAAAGGAAATTGAACACCCAAGCAACTGCAATAGTCATACCATAATGTCTTACAATCGGTATCATCCACATAAAATTCATTGATTTTATATCCAAATGTATGATCTGTGATATATAATTCCTCAATACAGTAATACCGGACTATACTGGAGCCCGTTGGATAATTTAGGCTCGCACATGAAAACTCTTTTTCGTACCCCAAGTAAATCCAGGGACGATGTGGGTCAACTCTTTTCAACACTCATGGACGACCTTATGGACGGCTGATACTGTCTTAGGGAACAAACTTAAGTATGATTAAACGATAACCCTTGTACGAGGTACAGAAAAGGGTTTCATGTACGATCCTAGATTATCATGCGACCCCATGGCATGCCTCTCATGTGTGCGCGCGGGACAATAGATGGCGCCACAGTGAGTTTACTGAGACCGACTTTCACGCAGCTGTACACGGGCGTGCTGCCCCCTAGCAGTAGAAGAGGGAACTGAAAGTAATGGTGGGCTTTGGAGATGGACCCCAACTGACTGGAGTGGAATTCATACGGTGGAATTCATATACCTCACAGGTTTAAAATCTCATGAGATCCTGTTCCTTGTTAAGTGGAATTTATATGGTGGGGTTCATGTACCTCACAGGGTTCAAAATCTCATGAGATTCTGTTCCTTGTTGAGTGGAATTCACACGGTGGGATTCATGTACCTCACAGGGTTCAAAATCTCATGAGATTCTGTTCCTTGTTAAGTGGAATTTCCACAGGGGGAAAAAACATGTATCAGTGAAATGGTATCCTACAATTTAGACGAAGAGACTGGGTTCGAGAACAGAATCTCAGCAGGATTTGTCTCAGACAAACACCCTGTGAGGTACATGAATCTCAGCAGGACTTGTCTCAGACAAACACCCTGTAAGGTACATGAATCACACCATGTGAATCCCAATGGAAGCCTAGGGGTCGTTGTATAACTTATGCTAGCGAAAGGACAGGGTACAAGGAGACCTAGTCGGAAGGTTATTGTTTATTTTAATAATAATCAAGCTAGTTCAGCAAATACTGTTCTACCTGACCAAAGGTCGCCCATAATTGTTGAATAAAGTTGACCCACATCGTCCTTGGGTCTTAATGGTGTACAGAAAAGGGTGTTCATGAGATCATCATATTCAAATTCCAGGAACTCAAAGGATACATACAAAAAACGTACTAAAATGAACTTTATTAGTCTGATTATTTTGATTCATTTACTGAATGCTCATAATCAATGACTTGAGCAAGTCTAACCAATTTGCAAAAAACCTATAAGGCATCGAAACGCCAACTCTGCCCGATTCTGCCTTTGCCCGACCGATCCATCGGCTCGGTGGGAATCTACATCAATCGGATCGATGTACGCACTTCGCAGAGCCGATTTTAATCATCTTCCCGACGTTTCGGGCATTACTCGGATGGGAATAATGGCCGACTGTCCCCGACCATACGATTGTCGATGTACGCATCTTCACCGACTGTTACCAATTCTGAGCAGGCCATTTTAGTAGCAATGACACCTATTCCCCGGGCCGATTTACAAGTGCCTTATATCGACATATGTAGGGAGACAGAGGCTGTTATAGATCAAAAAACAGTTTTTTTGATACCTTGAAAAGGACAGAAGTTACTAAACCTTGGATTATTGCCTAGACAGGCCTTTCACTCGGCTAAGGGACCAGCCGGGCTCGCATTGACATTTTATTCCAGATTCTCACCTGGCCGATGATCGGGATGAATCGGGAGCAAATGTCGATGTCGTATAAGCTTAGAATATCAGAAATCGCCGGGAATTTCCTGCTTTTAGCGTTTATACTGAACGATTTGTATTTATTAATGACGCATAATCGTGATGTGGTGCAAAAGAATCGCCGCCCATAATCGTCTGGTGTAAAGAATGAGAGAACCTGTTTTTTGTCGTATTTTTATTTGCACTTTTAAAAGAGTACATGTATATACATGGCCTCTGTGAAGCAAGTATTCTGGCCACTCTATCTTCACAAGTTATTTGTCTAAGGCCCAGCGTCCACCTACTACGATATGGCACTGATATGATCTACGATGCACCTCCTGATGAAAAAACAAAATCGCGTCGGAAGGTCCCCTAATATTGGGGCAGATGACCACGTTTCTGCGATTAGACACCGATAAAACCCCATACAATGTGTGGTGAATTGGCATATCTAGACATATGTCTAAATATGTCTAAATTTCTATCGTAGTAGGTGGACGCCAGGCCTAATACAGCAATAGTCCATTGTTTTAAGTAAAGGGCCTGTTCCATCAGGACAATGGCATTTATCCTACCCCTAATAAAAAACGCCATAGGCTTAACATGGGATTTCTTTATATCACAGGTGTGACATAAAGTGTTGTTTATGCCACTACTTTCTAATACTGAAAAATGTGGAAACGGGGTAGGATAAAACTCGTTTGAGTTTGAGTTTACTTATGTCACTCATTTTGTGGACTCTGCAATTTCACTCGTCTTCGACTCGTGAAATTATGGAGCCAACAAAATGTGTGACATAAATAAACCCAGACTCAAACTCGTGACGTCTCTTGATAGTATTTCACTGTGAGCTTTGTTCTTGAGGCCTTGGCACCAATCTTTTGTTTATAATTCCTAAATTATGGCATCCTGGTAGCATCTGGGATCGTCTTGCCAGTATACCCAGCCCTGTCCCCAAAGAGGGCCGGGTTCTGACTTCATACACCCCAACCCTGCCTTGCCATTCCAGACTGACCGCAGTCGGACATGTATGAAAAAAATTGAATCAATGAATATATACCCATTTGTCTTCGCCAACCTTCAAAATAGCTGTCGCTTACTTTATAACTGTGTTTTAGAGGTAGTCTTCCAGTAGATCTTGGCTGGTTCTTAAATCCTGCCATTTTGTTCAGTTTTCCTCGCTGGTTCCCCAACTGCAAAGTGCCTTACCTAACAACATAGAATAGCTGTTCACCCCTGAATAGAGGTCAGGGGTGATTACTTTACCTAGGTATCGTTTGTTTCGATTCTGAGACCCGCCGAAGGTACCCAAAAATGTCAGAAATCTCTGGCTTCACCCGATCGCAACTCCCGTGAGTTCCACAGTTCTGGCCCTGCAGACTGTAATATGACTTAATTACAGTTAGAATCCTATTGTTTTTCAAAATAACCATGCTACACAACTTTTATTTGCCTCAATATACCACCTACCATCGAATAATCTCTCCCAGTGAACAAACCAGAGGTCAAGGTCGCAGGGTAGGCATTAGGCACCAGAGGGCACCACCAGTAAAAAATATAATAGCGGAAAACGGGTGTACTAGGATCGGCCTGCATCGGACGTATGGAACATGGCGGCCGACGGCGGCCGACGGCGGCCGACGACGCAGTGGCGTCAGAATAGGGGGGGCAGGGGGGGCGGCCGCCCCCCCACTTTTTTGCCAACCCAAAAAAAGTCAGCACCTTCAAATCTCAATCAAGTGTAAAAACTGTCGTGATTTTTCACCATGGAAAAGTGTCAAAGTCTGACTCTTTAGCGTACAATGATGGCTAAACCCTGACTTTTCACTGTGGTAAAATATCAAAGTCTAACTATTTAGCGTGCAATTAGGGCTAAAGTCTGACTTTTCACCGTGGTAAAATATCAAAATCTGACTCTTTAGCATGCAAAGATGGCTAAGCCCTGACTTTTCACCATGGAAATATGTCAAAGTCTGACCTTTTACTATGCAATGATGGATAAGTCATGACTTTTCACCATGGAAAAGTGTCAAAGTCTGACTCTTTAGCATGCAATGAGGGCTAAACCCTGACTTTTCACTGTGGTAAAATATCAAAGTCTGACCCTTTAGTGTTCAATGATGGCTAATCCCTGACTTTTCACCATGGAAAAGTGTCAAAGTCTGACTATTTAGCGTGCAATGATGGCTAAGCCCTGACTTTTCACTGTGAAAAATATCAAAGTCTGACTCTTTAGCATGCAAAGATGGCTAAGCCCTGACTTTTCACCATGAAAATATGTCAAAGTCTGACCTTTTACCATTCAATGATGGCTAAGCCCTGACTTTTTACCGTGGTAAAATATAAAAGTCTGACTCTTTAGCGTGCAATGATGGCTAAGCCCTGACTTTTCACCATCGAAATATGTCAGAGTCTGACCTTTTACTGTGCAGTGATGGCTAAACCCTGACTTTTCACCATGGTAAAATATCAAAGTCTGACTCTTTAGCGTGCAATGATGGCTAAGCCCTGACTTTTCACCATGGAAATATGTCAGAGTCTGACCTTTTACTGTGCAGTGATGGCTAAACCCTGACTTTTCACCATGGTAAAATATCAAAGTCTGACTCTTTAGCATGCAATGATGGCTAAGCCCTTACTTTTCACAGTGGAAAAATGTCAAAGTCTGACTTTTTATTGTGCAATGATGGCTAAGACATGACTTTTCACCATGGTAAAATATCAAAGTCTGACTTTTTAGCATGCAATGATGGCTAAGCCCTGACTTTTCACTGTGGAAAAGTGTCAAACACTAACCTTTTACCGTACAAAGATGGCTAAGCCCTGGCTTTTCACAGTGGAAAATGATCAAAGTCTGACTCTTTAGCTTGCAATGATGGCTAAGACCTGACTTTTCACCATGGAAATATGTACAGTCTGACCTTTTGCTGTGCAATGGTGGCTAAGCCCTGACCTTTCACCATGGTAAAATATCAAAGTCTGATTCTTTAGCATGCAATTAGCACTGCACGAAAACCACTATTTTACATATGTATACGAAACGCGTCTAACGGTAGGATTTTGCGTCTAGAAGTTAGACCTGTTATCCGTCTCATAGACGCCTTATCTAGTGGCGTATATACATGTCCATGGTGCGGTCTTTTATATGTCATATATACGCCTGATTCCGTTGTATATACACCAATCTCAAAAAGTTCCATTCTCTGCCACTTGGGGACACTACTGGTAGCATATTTCATTTGCCATTAACCATCCAAGTCTGTATTATATGAAAATTGCAATCTAATATTACCAATTTATTTTATAAAAACCTAATTAAGTATAAATTGATTAATTACACATAATAAACCCTGTATTTGTTGTTTTTTTACCGTTTTTCTAATAGATTTGACTTTAAAACACCATCATCTTAACCCCTGCGAATGCGACCGCACAGGTGTGAATGAGACCGCACAGGTGTGAATGCAGCCGCACATGTCTACCCGGGCCCCGCCGACACCATAACACCTCGTAGCAGGCAGCGGCGGGCATGGGCGGGCGGTGGAGGGTGGGGGAGGGTTTCCCACTGAGTCAACCTGTACAAACGCGGCTGGCGGCGGGCGGTGGGCAGTGGCCAGCGGGCAGCGGGGGGCTTCTCACTGAGGCTGGCTGGGGGTGGCGTGGGGTGGTGGGGGGGGGGGCAGTAGGGGTTGGGGTTGGGAGGTCGCGGGTGGCAGGTCAGTGTTGGTGTATCCCCTACCAACACCCACAGGCCCGGGTGGGCCGCGGGTCACACTTTTTTTTTTTTTTGGTATCATATATACACCTGGCGTATATATGTTGCGCAGAGTATATTTTATCTTAAAGACGCGTATAAGAGGTGTATGCAAGTATAAACAAGCCACGATACAGCCGATACGTGCGTTATCGCAATGGCGTATATATATGTAAAATAGTGGTTTTCGTACAGTGTAGGGCTAAGCCCTGATTTTTTCCCGTGGTAAGATATCAAAGTGTGACTCTTTAGCGTGCAATAATGGCTATGGTTGGTTGGTTGGTTGGTTTGATTTAAGTCCAGTTAACCATTTCAGGTTCTCACCAGACTTTCTCCAGGTTCTTTTACACCACAAGGGTGGTGATCAAATCTATGAAATGAAATTAGGTGGAAACCTCACCCCTACACATTTACCGAGGTGAGAGTTCTTTTACTTCCCACACCACATAGACATGGTATGAGAAGGATTGGCCTTTGATATAGCAGTAAATTTACCACTGCTGGGGGTGAAGGAGAAAAGTGGCTTCGGTGCTACCCAAATCAACTAAGTCTGACAACCTTGATATTCCAAGTCCAGTGCTCTTTACCACTGAGCTAACTCCCTACCCCAGTCACTTTTGTTATGCTTGCATGCAAGCATATCCAGTCTGCACCATGAGGAAGCGAGGTGACACTAGGGTGGACAGTAATTAACAATAATGGCTAAGCCCTGACATTTCACTGTGGGAAAGTGTCAAAGTCTGACTTGACCTAACTGTAAGAACCTGACTTGACTTGACCTAACTGTAAGAACCTGACTTTTCTCAGATTTTTCGATGACTTAAGGTAAATCCAATGGGACAGGTCAATCTCAAAGTCAGATTCAATACCAAGAAAAAAGTCAGCAATGATTATTTACCAGTGCATGACAACCCTATATCATTTAGAAATGTATCTGTTTCTTATGGCTGCTAAAATAATTGTGTGTATATATCATGTACAAGTTGAAAATAAAATATTCTCCACAATAAAAAAAAAAAAAAAAAAAAAAAAAAAGTCAGCAATTTTTCAGTTCGCCCCCCCACTTTCAAAATGTTCTGACGCCCCTGACGAATGAATGGTTTAATTAATGAGTGAACAAAGAAGAGTCCTCTTTCTGTTGTAAATTAATCTCAGAAACAGAAACTCCCAGATGTCCATCACGAGCGCTGCAGTGTGACGAGCAGTGCATCGGCTCCAGCCCGAGGCTCCGACTCAAGCCCCGGCTGTAAAGTGCAGCAGGTCGACCAGATCAGGCACAACGCTTTGAAGGGCGGGGTTTGGAGAGGTGTGTGTTGATGGGGGAGGGGTGAGTTGTGCCTAGTGGGCAGGGGGTGGGGCAGACTAGCCCTGGGGTAGCGTTATGATTATGGGGCTGTCACGCCGTGTCGGACACGGGAAGGTGCCCCGACCAACACGTCGCCCGCCCGCCTGCCCTCTAGCGGCATTAGTGTCAGGGCGTGGCGTTATAGGTCAGGAAAGCATAGTAGGGACTATGGTGGGATCCGGATTCAAATTATGTTTCCCTCAAAAAAGGTATGTTGGAAAAAGGACACAATCCAAGACAAAGATAAAAAGTTGAAGTAGAGGATGGTGATTATTGCTTGTTTAGATTCCCTAAAAAATCTTATATATTGACTTGGGCTTCATATCTATTTAGCTAAAGTATGCATTTAATTGTACATAACAACTAAAGAAAAAAAAACATTCATTGAAATTACGATATCAAAATATTGTACCTTTTACAACTTAACCTTTTCTTCTTCATTTTTCGCCTACCATGACAATTCTTTGGTATATGGCAGATATCACAAAAAGGGGCTCATTGCTACTTTTTTATTTTCATAAAAAAACAGTCCGTTTGAGCTTCGGCTATGTGCACAACAAAAATTGAGGTATGAAAATGATTGTAAAATAATTCTCTGCTTGATTAAACTGAGTTTTGATTATGCTTCCATATGGATTTCTAAGGAATCTAAACTCCTATACGAGAAGCAAAACATTTTGCTTAACTTTCAACATGATTTCTGAGAAAATACGTCGAAAATGAAAACAGATATATCATCTCAATACATTCAATATTTACAAGGCAATAAAGCCCATAATATCGGGTTTAATATGGTACCTTTTGCAAATATGTATCTTTCTTACAGCCTAAGTTATGAGAATTTTCGTATATCAAGAAAAAAATAACTAGTATTCAGTCCCCAATATGGTTGCGCGGCATGTAGTGTGACGTCAGGGGGTGGATTAATGTCGTCTGCTTCAAGCTGCCAATTTCCTCGGCGCCGCATAACGCCAGCCTCACCCTCAAGTGCCACTTTTTGTTTTACGCCCGTGAAATGTAGTGCCCCAGTGGGCGATAATAAGGGTACTTCCGTCTTGTAGGGTGTGGTTTCTGCGCGCGCAGGCCAAGGCCAAGGTGTCGCGGGGAAAAATGTCCCCCACCTCACTTGAGTTCCTCTTGCGCGCGCTCTCTGTAGGGTTGTCATAGAAACGAGTTTCCAGGGAAGGGGAGGTGTTTGTGACGATCTGAAATGATGATCGGAGGTCAGCTGGGCACCAGGGTGAGGCCAATACTGGACCGCGTGGATCTGGGATTTGACAAAGAGGGTAAAAAACAGGGTAAAAGGTAGTTTGGCAACCAACCCCTTCTACGATATCGGGGTTGGTCGGGTTAAATCACACACGGGATCACTCGGGGTGCGCCTCGATCCAGGTAGTGTTTTTCTATTTAAGTTACAAAGGCAAAAATACTTGGTGAGGAATATTCATAGCTAAACAAATTGATAATAAAACATAGCATTATGTTCACTGTATTAAGAAATATACCGGTACACAAAAGGAAATAACACAATTGAAAACTGGCTTAAAGATTATCACATAAGACACTCTCCAAGCAGTATGAAAGATCTGGGAGGAGAGTGACAACGGGAGGTGAGATTTGATTCTCCAGGGTTGACCAGCTTGGTGACCCATCAGCGGTAACACGATGAGAGGTCAGTAGTTTGACTGAGAGTTTGATCTTCAGATGACCTTACTTTGATCATCTTGTGTCTGGATTATGGTAATTCAAATGGAATTAATTATTAACGTGGAAGGGAAGGTGTGCCTCTAACCAGACATGGCAGGGAACATTTATCCAAATGCTTAGACATTGTGGTGATACGTAACTAATTAAATTTATTTAATAATTCTTGATATAAGAAAAACATATTTATATATTTATTATAACATTTTATATATACGGGCTTAAGGCTTAAGCGGCTGGACAGAGCTTAAAGAATTGTAAAGAGGTCACATCCAGTCAGTTTACTGGGGATAATGCGGGGCTTCTTTCCTTTTATTACCCACCGATTACATAGTCTCCATAGGAAATGTATAGGGCACCTGGAAACAGCTACCCGCAGATTCTGGCATGTCAGCGGAAAAATAGTCCTGTCCATAATGAGGTTGTATCATTATGTACTTCGAAATAAGTTTCTTGAATGTTCATTCAATATTAACTTTTTAGAATCAATGATAATGGTATCATTTACATCAGAAATCATGGCAATAACACACTTGCATGCTAAAAGTACAAGTTAATGGCAAACACGATGGGATTCATGTACCTGACATTACCATTATTCCATTATGTTAATATATGTATTTACTTTAAAAGTGAAATGTTATAGTACCCGAATGTATGTAGCCAGTCGTTGGATTGGCCGTAAGAACTGCCCTGCAGAGGCCATGACTGTACTTTTCTTGTGCAATAAAAAAATAAATAAAAAAATGTCTTGCAGAAACATTCTTATTGCAATAGATTTGTTATTAATCTTGTAGGTGGGTAATAGATACAATAATGACTGGTTTTGTGTACGAGTGACCGTAATCTCCTCATAGTTGACGACATAATATCCTCGCTAATCGCTCGGATATTACTACGCGTCAACAACTTGGAGATTACGGCCACTCGTACACAAAACCAGTCATTATTGTGTATATATTCAGCCTGCAGCCACCTAATTATTTTCTAACCAGTTGATAATGTATTCCTCCTAAATATATGAAGAATGGTGCATGTTGTACAAATTGAACATCTGTATTTGTGCTGCATGTGTAAAAATCTCACACCATACAGTATAAGGCACAGAGTGATTACCAGTTCCGCCATCATCTGCCAGGAAATTGTTAATAGCACCACTGTAGACGGTGGGCAAACACTGTTATCTGCAGTTTTAACCTATAGATAATCACGAAACAAGGCTAAAACCCATCTATGGCAACCCAATAAAGATATTTTTGATAAAAACAATTGATAACTGGACCTGCCACCTGGTGCTTTGTTTGGCATCGGGGGCAAGATGGCCGCGTCCATATCACAATGGCTATGTGCTCTATAGACGAATATTGAGGTAGAATCATGAATAGGTCAGGGTGAGTCTGACATTATCATTTCCGATTACCCTTGGTATGACCTGCTACAAATTGTACTTCAAGGTAAAAACAATAAATTTCTTTAGACTGAATTAAGTTAAAGAATTTTCTTTTGAAAAATTTGCGGTACAAACTGTAGTGCCCATTGAATGAACACTCTATCAAACACTTCTCAATAGATAGCACATTTCTATTGAAATCTGTGAAGGAGGACTGCAATTCTACTTGTACCTCAAACAAAGAAATAAGCCAGACTAATTGTCATGTTTCTAATATAATATATTATTTGTTAATCAGGAATAATTGCTGAAGACCCGTCTGGGTGGTACCACAGTGGTAAAATTCATTGTCTTTGTTAGTTGTTTGCCGGTGAATCACGTGTATGGTCAGCCTACAAAGCAGCATACCAGCATTATTAGAAACTATGGTACAAGGGCCATGTTTGTTTTCCAATTAGGAATAGTCTCAGAGAAAATAAGATAAATGCCTCGTGGAAATGAGAAAATTAGAAGAAATCCAGGCACGTTCACTTACATGTGCCACAACTGTCAGCAGAGGAAGAAATGATTTGGTTTTGTTTTTAGGCAGTCACTGCTCTAGAAATTATATTGTAAACCATTATGCTGTTTCTGATGGGTTTTAATATAATTTTTCACATTTTGCCGGAAATGGTTTAGGGATTTTCCCATGTTTGTTTTTTATCGTTGAATGCATTTAGTGAATCAAAAATGGTAATAAAAAATGTCTATGTCAATAAGACTCTCACCACTCTTACTTTATTCCTAAGATTATAATTATATCGTCGAATGTGAAGATAAGAAACATTTGATGGGAAATAATCAACAAACCAATTTCATATTTTAACAAATGTATAACCTGGATCAACGTTGATAATAGGGGGGGGGGGCGGGTGAGGAAGCTATTTGGCCATTGTAGGGTGGGATCTTTAGAACCTCCTAAATTACCTCCTGGGATCAGACATCTAAAAAAGGTTTAAGAATAATGCTTCTTTTTATATTATATATAAGCGGGATTCACACGTAGAGATTACGTACCTGAGACGTGTGTACTTCACACCTTTCCCCTAGTCTCAGACAATTCTCCCTTGGTACAAAAATCTCATGGTAAGGTGATTTTACCAGTCTCAATGAAAAACGGTGAATTTGATTCACATGGAAGGACACTCCGAGTACACAGTCTCAGACAAAGTCACAATGAACAGTTACCCTGTGACTCAAGTACCCTTGAGGTGAGGGGTCCAAAGAGTCATGGCCGAGTAGACCGCACGCGCTGAAGCCCGCTCCACATGGCAGTTCGGATTTAACGAGTACAAGGACTATTTGCCGTATTTTGATGTATCAAGCAGTGGTATAAGGTATTCAAGATACCCCTGGACAAATATCTACGAGCTGAAGGTTGGTGTTACTGACAAATCTATGAACATTCTTTTACTGTGCAGTTTCGAAGGCAGTGAATCACGTGATGACTAACCGTGGCAGACGTAGGTCGCGTGGCAAAACTACAGAGAACTCCGAGACAGCCCGGCACAGTGTTGAGAAGAAAAGAAACCGTACAATCTCTAAAGAATTGATAGTATCTCCTACAACCATGGCTGACCAAAAGCGATATAGTGGAGATGGAAAATTTGCTCCTATTAATACTGTAGCAGAAGAAAACCTAGCCAGTAGTATCATAATCGTAGAAAGCCAGGCAGGTAACCCTACTACTAATGATCGACCCAATCCCACAACTAGCGATGAAGAGCCTAGCTTGCGTACACTTATTCTAGATATCGGTTTGAAGATGAGGGAGGAAGTTAAATCTCTTAGTGACAAGATGGACACTGTTAAAGACGAGCTTGCAAATAACTTATCACAGCTTCGGGTTGAAATGTTCCGTGATACACAGGCAGAAATCAAATCAGCCATGATACATGTCGATGAAAACCTGGTACATCTTAAAGCGTTACACACTGACTTGGAGAGATCGCATAACTCATTATCTAAATCGGTCAATGACAACAAGCAGCTCCTAGATTATCTCTTCACTAAGGATAAAGTTGTTGGCGGTTCCCCGTCAGAGGCTAATCCACAAGTCAATAACCGTACCTATGCCAGTGTTACTGTGTCTGGGCCAAAGCCAATGGATCGTTTTACGAGATGCTTTATTGCTGATAGAGAGAGAAACATAGTGATACTGGGTGTCCCTTTCTTTCCACAGGAAGATTTGAAGATGATCTTTCATCAACTTGTTAGTGAAACAGGGCTATATTTCAAGCCTGATGATGTGTTAAATATTACACGACTGGTAGGGAGAAACAATCAAACACAAGACCAGATGGGGAGACCTAAACCCGTTATGGTGTCATTTACAAATTTGGCAGCCTGTGAGAGATTTCTCTCTAATGCATATCGTATATCTGGTGCATCACAGGGATGGAACGTTGTAGTTAAACCGGATGAACCTTGGAGTGTCAGACGAGCTCGTGGTATCTAGAAAATGATAGCAGGGTTCCAGAGACGAATTGGGGGAGACGCCGAGCTGGTTCCTGAGGGGATTAAAATCAGAGGACAAGTTTTCAACTTTGCTGACTTGAACCAAATCCCAGCAAGCTTTTTCCCTCCAGACTGGGACCCTGAGCAGAAACGGAGGCAAGATGACCCACGTGTAACGACTATTCATCCTCCTTCCTTGCTGAATCCAGATGTTAGGAAATCTATAATTACTGATATCACGAATGCACTGGCTAAGGATCGACCTAAGGATGCATCACTACCTGCAGAGAACACAAGAGGCGACACCTCGGACAGAGATATAGCTAGGGGTGCAACCACTACCCACACTCGAGAAACTGCTGACTCAGAACGCCCCGTACCTGAAAAGAGTAATGAGGCGGATCATATCGAGAGTGACGCGATTGACGAGGAGAGCAAAGGGCAGCACCCGTTGACCCATAGGATCCCAGAAGGGGAGGGTACACGTAAATCAAAATTAGGTGCGATTTTGTTCGCTGGCCAGAGTTCCTTCTTAAGTAACTTCTTCAGCTGTGACTTAAGGCTATCGACCCCTTGGAAAACCTACAATGAACATGATGAGGAAATATATGAAGTAATTCAAACCCACACATTTAATTGTGTAGAGCAAGCGTTCGCATATACTAAAGCAGGCCTAGCTGGAGATTCTGATTTGGGGGCACATATATTGAACAGCAGCTCACCTAAGTACATCAAACACAAACAAGTCAAAACTAATGGTTGGGACACCATTAAAATCTCAATTCTGGAATCATTAATCCCATTGAAATTCACACAGAACAAGGCCTTGGCAGAGCGCTTGTTGGCTACCTATCCTAGTAAACTGATAGAGGCCACCCTCGATCCGTTCTGGGGAGGTGGTGCCAAGTATAATGACCCTAGTTATGACCAATTCAACTGTACAGGGGAAAATCACACAGGTCGTATTCTTGAAAGGGTGTGGACGCAACTAAAGGCGGTTCCAGTGGCTACATAAGTATATTTGTCAAGACTCTGTTAGACTAATGACACATTAGTAATAATGGCACGTTTGTTTATCTGAGATTCTAGGGTGAACTATTTACGCAATGACACACGTATGATGCAGAATTTTGTTTGCGTTTCTTTAAAAGGAGCTGGATTTACCAGAATCAGGGACTATTTGCACAAACCCGGTGTTCTTACTGGTGTGGATGTCATATACATATCCTGCGGGATCACCGAAGTAACGATAAAGTGTAAACATACAGGACTGGTCTCTCTCCGTCGTGAAACGTCCCAGGAATTACTTGATAGAACAACTCAGCAGTGCTTGGCCATACGTAGGGACGTTAGTGACTTGGCACCCAACACGAAGGTAATATTTACTACCTGTTACGCGATGGATATCACTGTATATAACCGGGGAAGCAGGACGTATACCCGATAACAACAAGAAATTACTGATAGGTGCCTGGATCTCTCAGCCGAACTTGGTAGAATTAATGATAGGTTAAATTATTACACTCCCAGAATCCACCATGCCGTACATAGGTATAGATGCTGGCAGGCACATCTAGTGGTCTGTTGGATATAACCACAAGATACGAATCTACATCACCTAGTTCGTTATAGCCTATGGGTATTAAATGTATCGTTGACTCTGTACACCTGGTTTCTTGTTGATTCTGCCAAATACGTATGTTTATATGAATGCTATGTTTTTGAAGAAGTTGGTGATTAAATTGTTGTTGTTGCCGCTGTAAAAGGATAATTTCCAGTTTTAGCAAGTCGTTGAGTAGACATGTCTAAAATGGTAATATGGAAACTGGTAATTCGGGATTGCTTGTCGCTGGCTTTACTTAGTCTGCAAGAGCAAGATTGCCGGTTGAAGGTTTTGATTTTTTTTTTTTTTTTTTTTTTTTTTTTTTTTCTAGCTTTTGTTCGTAAGTGCATATTATGTACATTCATCGCTTAGCCAACTAAAAATTCCGGTGTTGTAAGTATGTATGTTGGGTTATTGATATATACTCGAGACGGCTTTACTTAGTCTATAACGAGTTCAAGGTAATGTCTCTCTATATACGGATTACGATTGGTTGTTATTATTATTATTATTATTTTATTTTATTTATTTTATTTTATTATGTTATTATTATCTCGGATAATCCCTTTGACGATGTTAAACGAATGTCTATGTAAACTATGTAACTAGCTAAGCAGATTCTTATATCGTTATATACTTATGTATAGCTGTGTGGAGCAGCACGCGATTCTTTGCCTCGCATTTTCATTCTACGATTCACCCACCTTGGGTTAGCGAGATAAAGTATCTCAAAGGCTACCCTTGGTGAAGATATCTCTCTGGCCAGCTCAGATTATGCTCGCCCGTGAATTCACAAACTAGATCATACACATACTCATTACCATCTTTTACATTATTACCAGTGATTTATATGTAATTAATGAGTTAGTTCATACATGGAAGGAATCAGAGTCTGGTATAGAGGTCTCATATAATAGTTATAATGAAGTCAAATAACAGTTTATACATAGGGTTTTTAAATATACGGAGTATTATGAAACACTTAGACCAGGTTAGGCTCTTGTATAAGCATGTAAACATTATGTGTTTTGGTGAATCCTGGCTATCTGAAATTGTTACAAATGATATGGTAAATTTCCCGGGAAAAACTATTTTTAGGTTGGATCGGACTCAGGGGGTTGGTGGTGGATTATGCTGCTACGTTGATGACTTATTAGCTAAGTACTGTACCATGAACACTACTCATAGTGTGTCCACTAGACAATAAGAAATATTAGTATTGGAGAAACCTAACTGCAAGAACTTGTTATTAGTTATATACTATAAGCACCCAAGTATGAATACCTTATTATTCTTAGACATGTTACAGAACGTACTGAATGATCGAAGGTTTAAGAACATGGAAAAATGGATGTTAGGGGATGATAACTTGAATACAATAACTAGGAATAGCACGGATAGTGGACACTTAAGGAATTTTTGTTATGAAAATGGGTTTAGGAATCTCATATCAGGTGTAACGAGGCCAAGCTCTAAAACTTGTTTAGATCATATACTAGCAGACTCCTTTTGTGTTTCATCTAATAAGATAGATAATAACTTGCTAAGTGACCACCTAGCGGTAATTGCGGTACGTAAGTATGAGTTGCCGGAAAAGGTTAAATGTGAATTTGAAGGTAGATCCTACCGAAGATTTAGATTAAATGAGTTCCAAGATCATTTAGTTAATTTGGACTGGTCAAGCTTTTATGCGGAGGGAGACCCTAATCTACAATGGGAAATTTTATTAAAAGCTATTACATCATATCTAGATTTTAATTGCTCGGTTATTCAAATGAAATTCAAAAGAGCTAAAGAACCTTGGATGTCGGATTTTATTATGGACATTATGACACAGCGGAGGGAACTAATCAAGTTATTGAAAAAACACGGGACTAGTGTACTATTGGGCAGGGTGAGGGATTTAAAAAAATAAATAAATACTGAAATTTGCAATGCGAAGACTAATTACTGGAAGGAACTTATAGATGATTCTAAATCTTGTCCACGAAAGTTTTGGAAAAATGTGAAAGGGATATACGAACCGAATTTGAATTCTACACCAGAAGGACTGTTGGATGATGATGGCTCTCTGTTATATGGTTTTGATTTAGCTAACAAAATGAATGTGTTCTAGTCCTCAATTGGCGATTCTTCGTCAGATATACACTGTTGTTTCGGTGAAGAACATCATAGTACAGCTAATGACAGGACTTGTATAAATAATCCTGAAGGTATTTCTGTAATGGTTGATAATCAGACGCAGGCAAATATCTCGATGTTACAAAAACCTGATATTGATTTAGGTAACCTCTTTAAGTTGTTGAAGGAAATTGATATCCACAAGTCGAGCGGTATTAAGTTTGTGAATTCTAAAATTCTACAAGAAGCTTTCTTTGTGTTGATACATCAATTGCATAACTTGTTACAAAATTGTATTGATCAAAATATTTTCCCAAAGTCATGGGCTGAAGCAGAGGTAGTCCCAATTCCCAAAGGAACTGCTCAGAGTAAATTAGGTGATTGGAGACCAATATCTTTACTTCCACTTCCAGGAAAACTTCTAGAACGTATTTTACATAAAACAGTTAGTACTTATTTAGAAGATGAAAATTTGTTAAATCCCTCTCAATTTGGTTTTAGGCCCAAACGTGGAACTACCGATGCAGTGCTTGGTCTGACACAGGATCTATACAGGTATAGAGACTTGGGTCAACTGACAGCCTGTGCCTTTGTCTACTTTAGTAAGGCATTTGACAGAGTTGATCATCGAATCCTCTATAGGAAGTTAGAACAACTGAATTTAGAAAGAAGTGGGATACAATGGTTTAAGTCATACTTGGGTGACCGATCGCAGCGGTTACGTATAGGCAATTCGTTGTCTGACAACTTACACATTCATGCTGGAGTGCCGCAAGGCAGTATCCTGGGGCCTCTATTGTTCAATTGTTTCATAAATGATATTATGTTTGTGCCATTTGCATCGAAACAAATTTTCTACGCTGACGATTTGGTATTATATTTCTCTTCTGACAACATACCTGAAATAATGGAAACCCTACAAAAAGACCTTGAAAAGCTTGAATCGTGGTGTATAACAAATAAAATGAAAATTAATACTGATAAAACGAAATTATGCCTATATGGTTCTAAGGTACTTCTCAACAAAACTGGCCTAAGGCCTGAAGTTAAGGTGGGAGGTAAATCTTTGCCAACTGTTAAGAGTTTTAACTACCTGGGAATTCAAATAGACAGTGAGTTAAGCTGGGAAAATTGTGTTGTGAATACTTTAAAGAGGGTTAATTATAGATTGTTTAGACTGGCGAAAATACGAAATCATATCACACGAAGTACTGCAATACAGATTTATAAGACATTAATATCCCCTTTATTTGATTATGGAAGTTATTTTATACAAGGTGCAAAGTGTGTTTATTTGTCTAAACTTCAGCGGATGCAGAATAGAGGCCTCAGGATCTGTACAAGGACAACTATAAGGGAAAAAGGTATTAAGGAGTTACATGAGGAATGTGGGGTACAATATTTGGACAAAAGGATGAAATATTTGCTCTATTTTTATATGTATAAGTTCACTAGACCTATTGTGATCACGGACAATCCGCATACCAGGAACGATCACAAGATCTGTCTAAAAATGAGAAAACCTAATACCAGTTTCTTCCGGAAAAGCCCGATTTACCGGGGAATGGTGATTTGGAATAATTTGAACGTAAATATTCAACGTAGTAGTGTAGGAACCTTTAAGAGAGAGATTCAAAATATGCTATACAGGTAAAAACGTAATAGGCTATTCTGTTAGAGACCACCGCACATTGCATTTATTTCATCATCATCTAAGCCCCGTTGGGCACATGTATATTTGTATTTTTGTACAAGGAATTGTTGATGTTCTGAAGATATGTATGACGGTAACGGAGGTGTACGTTACCTGCTTACGCAGATGTCACCTATGCTTTTTTATGGCGCAAATAAAAAAGAAACAAAAAAAAAACATGTGACCCTGTTGCTGGCCCCCTATTGGCTAGCTTAAGGCCCAGCCCCACTGGTGCGATGCGATTGTCGCAAGTCAATAAAAAGTCAAAAACGGCCGGCGAGGGTCATAAAAACGGCGCCGCCCATCGCATCACACACAATCGCTTCTGTGGGGCCGGGGATACGCGCGTGTGCGATCGTGTGCAATGCGACGGATCCATCGCATCGCACATCATGAAATGTTCATGATATGCGACGGAACCGTCGCACAGGCCTCCTTTTGTATTCATATATAACTATACTTATATCTATATGTACGACCCCTTTAGCCATTTGGATATTGGGAGAGGCTCAAATAATATTGTCCTTGTTTTACACAAGGAAAAGGGATTATTTAAAAGAAAATATAAAATCATTGTATACTCTTGAATTCTTTTTCCATATGTACTGCCACAAACACTGCGACGGATTCATCGCATCAGTGGGGCATACCCTGGGTTTTTCATACGGTTGAGTGTGATGAAATCATCGCCATAGGGGTCATAAACTCCGCCGAGGGGGCGTTTATGGGGCAATAAAACACATGCAACGATCGCATTGCACCAGTGGGGCCGGGCCTTTAGGTACTTAGTCGGTGACTCATCAGTGTGTACATTTGTCTGACCATATGCTCCTGTAAATTTTAAATGTGTTTAAAATCTAAATCCCATGGGGTTCTGTACCTTGTAAGGGGGAATTGCAAGGGGAAAACCTTGTCTTACGCGGAAATCACACGATGGGATTCGTGTACCTCACAGGGTGTTTGTCTGAGACAGATCCTGCTGAGATTCTGTACTCGGACACCACCTCCTCATCTGAATTATAGGGTTCCATTTCCCTGAGACATATTTTACCCCTGTTGCAAACATTTACCCCAAGGAACAGAATCTCATAAGATTTTGAACCCTGTGAGATACATGGTTTAAAATTCAGAGACTCCTGAAAATTGTTTATGATAGTGCATGAACATGGCCCTAATAACTGCTGAATAATGCGTACTTTGGTTTGATATACAAGTCCGAGTTCTTTATCCTAGGGAATGATTACTGCTTCATCCGTTAATTCAGTCCAGTATTCATCCAGTATTGGTCAAGCTACCAAGTACCACATACCTAATGATATTAAGGAGGTATTTGATGCTCGCATACAGACATACTTGAGGAGATTAAGAGGAGATTGTCTAAATGTGGAGCACAAAGCTGGAATGTGTTGACGTCTGTATACATGTTCTGACGTCCATGTTTTCAAATGCGTGATAGAAAAACATCACAATGAGAGTCAACTGGGGGTCATTGCTCCTAGAGATGTGGGAAAAGCGTTGCTCCAGTAATATCAGATCGTGTTATATAAAAACATAGTAATGACGCCTATACGATGTTACTTATTCGAGGTGTATGACAGAATTTGTTCCGAACGAGCTCGAAGAACAAGTTTGGAACGAATTCTGTCATACTCCGAGAATAAGTAACATCATATTGGCGTCATCACTGTGTTTTTTTATTATTATATACCTTATTTTGGTTATAATCCTCCGAAATCGACTGTGTTGACACTATCACTGTCCATCAGCGCGGCAAGTACATCACCATACTTAATCGGAAGTTAATCACGCATACGCGAATTAAGTTTGCTCTCCGAACAGATTTTTTATTCGAATCGATAGCGTGAAACGACCTGAACTCTGCTTGGAGAACGTGAAGTTACCCAGATTCACTTTTTACATCACCAATCGTATATCTACTGATTGTTTATATGATTAAACGGAATGGAATATCGGCTTCGGAGAGTGAGTTAACATTTTTTAGTTCATCACTGGCCGCACTGTTAAGTCGGTGTAACTTCACGGCGAGTGTTTTCATCATTCGATCCTGCAAGTTTCAGCTATTAAACTGTATCAGGTTAAAGCTACACATTAGTTGCTTCGATATTTGGTCAATACACGTGATAAATTGTTCCGTTGCGCGTGTCAGACACATTGCAACACGCGAATTGAGGCACTACGAAGCAAGGCGCCATGGTAACTGTGACGTCATCATCAGGATTTCCCAGAGCGTAGGGAAACCCTGCTAATGACATCACAAGAATACGGTCACCTTTTTTTACGCCCGCTCGGCGAGGGTCGGTGTTGATATCGATCGAATAAAGGTATTTAAGCAATTTACATGGTATTGTGTGCATGCTACACATTATACACCTCGATATTTGACCAATACACATGATAATTTGTTACGTTGCGCGTGTAAGATGCACCGCAACACGCGAAGTGAGGGGGTCAGCCATTTGCAATTCTTCTGCCCAGATTTGTGTTGTCGGCCTCTCGTCCAATCAGATTGCGTTATTTTTCAAAGCATGCTATATGACGTTCAAAGTGCGCAATATGTCAGTCAAAGCGTGCAATATGTCAGTCAAAGCGTGCAATATGTAAATCAGTTCAAAGCTACACGGCGTATCGTGCAATATGTAACGACTTACTGTACCCCTAAGAACAGTAAGTATTTACACTGAGTTAGTGCATAGGTATATAATAATAGAGGGAAACTATGTTCCAGTGGGAATAAGTCAAAGTTACGAGGTAAGGGTTTGAAAAATTACTGCCCAAGGCGTAGCCGCGGGCAGTAATTTTTCCAAGCCTTACCGAGTACAGCTTCCTACTGAGGACACCTGTACTTCTACCAACACAAAGGGGTGGGAGGGGGCGGGGGCAGAGGGTATTTTCTCTCATATACGCCTGGTGTGAAATACAGCCAAGATGCGTCTGTCGTATATAAGGCCTGGGCGTATATAAATGAAAACAAGTCAATATTCAGCCAATACATGCAATTCCATGATGGCGTATATATGAATTAAACGGTGGTTTTCGTGCAGTGTCCCTGGCACCATTGGATGCCTACAAGAAGAACCATGTGAATGAACCAGTTTTTATACAATCACTATTGTTACTACGTTACAAATTAAAAAAACTAAGATGGACCTAGCTCTGTGTTTGAAGCAAAGTTCTACGAGACTGAACTTTATATATAGGAGTGACTTATAACCATGACTATATAATTCTATCAATATATTATTGGAGAATATGCTACTATTTTGAGTAAAACAAGACCTGTCTGGAAGTATAAATTGTCGTAGATATTAGCAACAAAGACAGGACTTTTCTTAATTGAGAATTATGGCAACCAACTGTAGAATAATACATTATCGCGAAACAATATTTCCATGTTGACGTCCTGTGTAAAATTGTTCTTTGATATACTACTATCAACGCGATTTCCACAATGCTTCGACCGGGGTGCAAGTGGTGCTTGTTGGGGGACTCAGGGTTGTGCTTCTTTATATTTCTCTATGCTGCCGTCATCATTAGGCAATTTAACCTTGAAAAATGAAACCCATATGATTTTTTGGAAATTAAATATGTTCCAGATGGTTTAAACAAGTACAGCTCAACAGCTGCCCAATTCGGTTTTAGGTGATGGCTTTACTTGGTGTAAACAACTTTGTACAACGTTTCGGCAAAATAGCAGCCTTTTTCGAGTCAAATATATATGTTGATCTCCAAATGATATAGAACTCATTGCTAGTTTAAGAAATGGGGGTCCCCGTGCTAGTTTTTGATTTACTGTTAAATATCATGATAATATCATAAAAGAATATATGGAATTTCTATGTATTCTAATGTAATATAATCATGATATTGATCTCTAAATCAAAAACAAACACGTTCACCCCCGATTTTTAAGTTAGATATGTATTGGAGATCATCATATTGTATTTTCAGGAAATAGACAGGGGGTTTTGATCTTAAAACCATATTGTCTGATATGCCTTTGATACTTAATTCATATGTGAAGACGCCATATTTGAGTCTGGTAAAACAACTGGAAACTGAAGCGCCTGGCCCCGCCTTTGTGACCCGCCAGTTCCCCTGAGTCATTCCCCGTATCGTCTGCAACGAGATGATCGTTTCCCATGATTTCCAATCCTTGTCAACAAGAATCACTGACAAATCATCGCCTGCGTGCGAGCGGCGACCGAAACCTGAGACACCGGAGGCAGTTTTCTTCACGCAT
The DNA here is from genome assembly GCA_950022655.1 of Alentia gelatinosa. Lineage (NCBI taxonomy): Eukaryota > Metazoa > Annelida > Polychaeta > Phyllodocida > Polynoidae > Alentia > Alentia gelatinosa. The sequence continues at coordinate 11,996,010 of OX465585.1, forward strand.
GCGCAGCGCCTCACTTCCGGTCGTACCACGTCCGGCTGCGCGCGCACGTGCGCTATAACAATGGCGTCTGTTTGCGTTTCTCGCCTGTGGATTTGGCGAGGCCTGAGTCCGCATCAATTGACGGCGGTGACAGTGTCAATACGGCCAAATGAAAACCGCACCCAGAACTACTTTGGTTTCTGACGAATGCGAGACAAGGCCTTGTTCTTTCACCCTGTGTAAACATCGAGGCGTTCAATGGAGTAAATACGCCCCGTCGTGGGTGGCGCAAGGCCCTGAGAGCGTATTGATAAAAACACAGTTGATTCTGATGTAAAGTTCACTGGGTGCTTGTCGTTGTGGGAAATGTGGAAAATCTGATCTCTTAAATGGATTCAAATATGTTTTATATTTACAAATATTTATAGTATAACATTAACCATTAATATCCATGATGTACAAAAAGTATTAATTGAGAATGTAACCCACAAGCCATTATATAAAAACTGTCATATACCATAAGTGTGATATACAGATTCAAATCCATAGTATACGGCCTCAAAGCCATTGTATACGGGAAAATAGTCCCTTTGTGCTGAAAAGCGAAAAACATAGTTCCGATTGATATACCATTTGATGAGTCAATTCCTCGGTTAGATTTACTCGAGAAAATGGATAATAAATGAAACAAACGATGGTTTTGTGGACAGGCGGCTCTGGAAACCACTCGAGTTTGACATCGTAATACACTCTCTGACGCTCGTACATCACTACGCGTCAACCTTTCGTGATTTACGGCCGCCTGTCCACAACACCATCGATTATTGTCTATTCATTATCCATCGTATACAAAGACCCCATTGAAAATGTATGGTAAACTCTGACCCATTATATAAAACCAGTCAGATACCACAACTGTGGTATACGGATTCAAATCTGTAGTATACGGCCTCAAAGCAGTGATAAGGGGGAAATATCCCCTTTGTACTATATAGCAAAGAAATAGTACCTATTGTTATACCTTTTAATACGGCAATTAATGAGTTAGATATACTCTAGAAGATGGTTAACTGATACAACAAACGATGGTGTTGTGGACGTGCGGCTTTGAAAACCAATAGCGTATTGTCTATTTATACAATTTGTCTATTTATACAATTTTAGAATTAAAATAATCAGAAATTTGCTACATTGTCGCACATGTGTAGTTCTGACACGTTACAATGCAGTGATACTAAATAGTATATTTTGGAGGATTACAATATTTTTATACAATATAGTATAGAAAACAGTCATGTATACGTTTCCTCTTGATAACCATGAACAAGAACCCTAGTCCATGATTCCTAATGATGATTAGTCAGTGCTGAGGTATTTCAAAAAGAAATAATCTACTGTAACAAACACAACATTTTGGAAGCGATTATTCTGGATCAGCGAACAAAAATGTTCTGGGAATGAACGAAGACAAGGAACAGGTGGCCAATTTGAGCAAAAACCTGCCACCCTCTCGTTCCTAATTAATCCTTTTTAGGGAGCTTTTGTTCGCCACAATGGGCAACACGACTGATATCAACTGAGAACGAGGCAGGTGCCGTCCACAACGTCGAGTCTCGTGGATTCTCGCGTGAAACGAGACCTCGGTTTATCTCTACACATTCTCGCTGAGAGTTAGAATTGTTTGTGGCCCATTGGGATTGTCAATCTATGTTTAATATGGGCGTGTTTCTGATCGAATTAAGGTATGTAATAATAAGAAAACGCCCATTTTGTGTACAGGCGGCTCTGTAAACCACTCGAGTATGCGTAGTAATACACGAGCGCTAGCGAGTGTATTACTACGCATCAACATCTCGTGGTTTACAGCCACCTGTCCACAAAACCATCGATTATTGTCTATGAATACGACTAACCTTCATCTCTTCAGAGTTGATGACGTAATATCCTCGCTGTTACTACGGATATTACTACGCGTCAACTACTCGGAGAGTACGGCCACTCGTACACAAAACCAGTCATTATTGTGTATATATACACATTATTGACTGGTTTCAGATACAAGCGGCCGTATGCTCCTAGGTGTTGACACGTAGTAATATTCGAGCGTATGCGAGGATATTGCACAGAGTCAACTCCGAGAAGCATACGGCCGCTTGTATCTGAAACCAGTCTATATTGTATCTATTATCCACCTTTTCTGGACAAATGGCATGTCGATTTCAGTTCTTTTTAGTTATGCACTATTTTTCCGTACGCACTATTTTTCCGTATGCGCCACCCGGAGCATACAACATATCTGTATGCGCCGGGTATGACCATACACACTCCCTATGTGTTTTCTATGGACACTTTGTATTGGGTGGATAATAAAATGCATAATGCATATCTTCGTCTCAATGAGATGAAATACGGTGAATATTTGAGCTATGCGCACGTCTATCTTTCAGCAGCGGGACCAAAGGATAAGGCTTACCTCGGCGCCCTAAGCGCAACTGCCAGTCAGGATTAAGCAATATTTGCTGAGAGAATTCCCTCATTCCACTCTCCAAGCACGCGGTCTGAACATTGCATACAAAGTGGATCATAATTAAAGCCGGGCAGACACTCTACACCTCAGAGGAAATAGACCCGGGTCTGTATGGAGGCGTGTGCGGATTTACCCTCTAATTCCCAATACTACAGGAAACATGGAGGATTATATACATAATATTACCATGATTTCGATCTGAGTGGCCGTATTCTCCTCGTAGTTGACGAGTAGTAAAACGTAGTATCAACTACAAGTAGAATACGGCCACGCAGAGCGAAATCATGGTAATGTTGTATTTATTATTATATACCTATGCACAAAGGAAGTGTAAATACATACTGCCCCTGGGGGTATAGTAAGTGTACACAGAATGCACTGTACGCCGTGAAACGTTGTACTGGTTACCTTGAATAGTGACAGACTGCACGCTTTGGGTGACAGACTGCATCCTTTGAGTGACAGAATGCACGCTTTGAAGAAATAATGCAATCTGATTGGTCGAGAGGCTAACAACAGAATTCTAGGCGCAAGATTCAAAAATGGCGGATCCCTTCACTTCGCGAGTTCCATGGCGTCGTACAGTAACCACGGAGCGAGTTAGTGCGAAAATACATCAAACATCGAGGTGGAATACGATAACGAATCACGTTATACACTTTAGATAGCTTAGATATGCGAGAAATATCGATTTCGATACGTTCATGGGCCGAGCGGGCAACTCGTCGATGTCAACAAATGCAAAACCCCTGTCAGACACTGCACTGCTCAAGTAGAGCTGTCCGAGAGGACGGTCAAGCGTAGCAGGGTGACCCTGTGTGAATTTATGTGGCGGTATAATGTATTCGCGCCTGCGCGGTGATCACTTCCGGTTATCAACATCCGGCATATCTGCTAGCGTACACATCGTGTTTGAGACTTGTGCCAAGTCACTTCGACGTCAAATTACAGTCAGTTTTAGCGCATTAAGACCGAATTAAGGTATATAATAATATGAAACCATAGTGATGGTGCCAATAGAGGGTAGATTTACTCGTTGTTATGGAGAAATTCGTTCTGAACGAGCCGGCACGGCGAGTTCAGAACAAATTTCTCCAAAACAACTCATAAATCTACCCCGTATTGTCACCATAACTATGGTTTCACATATTACTCACCTTTCGATTATCCATTAGGAAAAGAACCTTGTAAATAATTAGAATTTGACCCAAGCGCTGACCCAAGCTGTATTCTCCTAGGAGATTCCGGAGGTCCGTATTCTACTCTGTAGCGATCTGTAGGCTCCATAGGCTTAGCATGGAGACTCTGTATTAGGTGAGTAATAAATTATCCTACCCCTCATATAAATCTACATAGACTTAACATGGTGTGACTGTATGCCACGGGTTACCCCATATGATATTTGAATGCCACGGGTGACATATGCAATTAAAAACACATGACGGGGTAGGATAAAATCTAAACGTCAATGAATTTCATATGATTGTTTACATGGCGTTCATTGTCTTCTGTTTCATATATCACTCAGCTCCGCTTGGTGATATCATTCCGCGCAAACAACTCATGTCATATAAACAATCTTATGAAATTTTGTGGTGTTTCTTGATATTATAGAACTGGTTCCTTGTTAGACAGTACTTGCACGCACTATATACATCGCCTAGAGGGAAGTGGGGTCACATTGAACTTCCAGTGAGCTTCCAAACAACTATCCCTTCACTATCTGCATGTTATTCACTTTGATAGTGAGAACAGAGCAGGGAGCCAGTGTCACAGTCTCTTAGAGCCATGCCCAGCTGACCATGACCAATCACTCAAGACCAAAATACCTCAGAACCCGCTGGTGCTTGATATGTTTGGCTCAAAGATAGGCAGTTGCAGAAATGCAGTTTACTGGGTGCAAGTGGGTTACAGAAAACTATCCATTGACTGAATGTAACCCAAACCTTTTAATTGCTATTCAGTTATGATTGCACGCTCATTCATCAATGATGAACTTACCATTTGCTCCTAGTATTCATGTAATGTGGCGTTTCCACCTGCCGACGAAAAGGTCACTGAATATATCCACCCTGCACAATAGTCGGTCGGTGGTTCTATTTGCGAAAAGATCAGTGGACAGATTCAAGTTCATTCCGCCACCGATGAATTAAACTTGCTTTGATTTCGTTGTTGGTATAAAAGGTCGGTCGATTGTGCCATATTATATAATGTTAGAGAAATTGTTGACCCTTTCTGTTTCCACCTGACGATTATTGCGACAAAAGTGTTACAAAATCGGTTGGCGGTGCTAAATGCCATAATCGGTGGTTCTAATCGGTAGGTGGAAACGCCGCATAAAAATAAACTTAAGACTTAAAATATGATATTTAAGTGTCCCTTTCATTATAAAGGCCTAATATTTTATCGTTGGAATTATAAACTTTTGTAGCTTCACTGGCAGGATATTAGATTGCGTCTCCTTTTGAAATTAATCATTCCACCGACCTATATCATTTTACACATTGGCTCGGAGAAAGAGACAGCTTTGTATTGATTTGAAATGAAGAATATATGAAACAAATATATTTGAACTGCTATCATAAAAAAAGGCAATATTTAATACTTGAGGATCTTATCTAGGAAGAAAATCAGAATATCTGTGGGAGAAAACACTGCCTTCTTTATTTAAACAGAGGTCTGGAGCTGTATGCGAATTTCCATTAAGAATTTAGATTGCACTTTGTGGTGTGCAGGAAGTTGGGTCCTTAGCCAACAGTCAACGACAGTTCCCTGTGGACGAGGGGGATTAACTCCTAAATCCGCTGATGCATTAGTGTGTGTGTGTGGCCATAGGAGCAGCTCGGGTCGGCCTAAAGCCTATAAAGCCCATAAGACAGCGACATTTTCCACAGATTCTCGCCGATCCGATCACCGATTATAATCGGGAACAAGAATATCGCTGTCTTAAGCCTATAAGACACCGACCCGACGGCTGTGCCCGATTCTACCTTTGCCCGACGGATCCGTCGGGTCTGTGACAATCTGCATCAATCGGGTCGGTGTACCGACCCGATTTTATTGCTTTTCCCGATGCGTCTGGCATTACTACCATGTCAGATATGACAGACTCTCCCCGACCTTAAGATACCTTAGGTACTTTCACCGATTGTTACCGATTCTGAGTTGGCCGTTTGAATAGCGATGCTACCTATCCCCTAGTCCGATTTAGAACTTCCTTATACCGATTTGTAGGGGAGACAGAGGCGATTATAAACCTGAAACCCGTTTTCTGATATCTTAATAAGAACAGAAGTTATTAAACTTTGCATTATTACTTATATATACCTATCATGCGGCCGGGGCCCAGCTGGGCCCGACTCCCGGTCGCTCTCTTTGATCTCAATCGGGTTGTTTTACGAGGTTATAAAGGGAAGAGGAGTAGTCGGGAAGAGTCGGCATGTCGGTGTCTTATAGGTATAAGACATCTACATTTTATTCCCGACCGAGTCGATGGTCGGCATAAGTCGGGAAAAAATGTCAGTGTCTTATAGGCTTTATACCCTCAACGACGCTTGCCGATCACACCTCTCCACTTTATGACCTTGTACAGCGACAAGAGTAAGATCAAAGAGAGCTGCCGGTTGCCGAGCCGCGGTGAGCCACGGGTCACTGGTGTGGATTCATAGAAAATAATTTAAAGTTTAATAAGTTCCGATCCAATTAAGATATCAGGAAACGGTTTTCAGATCCATCATCACCTCTGTCTCCCCTGTAAATCGATATAGACACTTGTAAATCGGACTCGGGGATAGGTCATTACCCCAAGGCAAGTAATGCCCGGTCCGATTAAAATTGGGTCTGTGAAGTGTGTACAGCAACACGATTCTGACCGACCCGACAGATTCGTTGGGTACAATGGTCGGGTTGCTGTCTTATAGGCATTACCTACCTTGGGGTAATGACCGACTCTGCCCGACCTTAATCGCGTCGCTGTGTGCACTTCACCGACTGTTCCCGATTCTGAATAGTCCATATAAATACTGATGGTTTGTATCCCCACTTCATACATCCAGGTATCATACACCGATTTGTTGGGGAGAGAGAGGCGATGATAAATCTGGAAACCGTTTCCGAATATCTTAATTGGATCCTAAGTTAGCCGACTTTGAATTTTTTTCTATGAATCCACACCGGCGGCCCATGGCTCACCCCGGCTCGGCACCCGGCGGCTCTCTTTGATCTCACTCGGGTCTCAGGCGAATTTCCGCAGGGCGTCGACCATCACAGCTGGATTTATGGATGGTGTGGTGGTAATTTGTGGGAGTCAATCGGGAGTAAATTCTGTCCACACTGAACTACTGACTTATGACTTATGATTTGAAGCCACCGATAACGGAACACGTACAAAATCTTAGTATATGGGGGCCACATGAGTGAGTGGGGCTCAGTCTGTGTGTGGCAGGCTCATTTATCCTCACCCAGCGACTAATGATGGGCCAAAATCGGTAGGCACCATGGGGGTATTTCTTAAACTCTGTTGTCGCCGACAACAGGGGGGAACAGGTTCCTTAATTTTCGGTCCCAATTTCAGAACATTGGACTGCAATTTGTCGGCGACAAAGGTACATGTCCATGGGGGGCATTTTCAAATCTTAGGCAAAGTTCTGGAGGGGATGCCACATTGACCGACTCAATTTCTAGCCCTCGTCTGAGCTTACGATTGTTCTCTTGTCTCCGAGAAAGGAATATTCTTGTTCCGAAATTGTACAGTGTGTTATGGCCTTAAGACAGCTGCAAGCACCCCACCCACCCTGTCCAACACACCCCACCAACCCTACCCACCCTATACACCCTACTCACCCCACATACCCAACACACCCCACCGACCCTGTCCCACACCCCAAACACCCCACACACCCCACTGACCCCACACACCCAACACACCCTACACACCCCACACACCCAACACACCCTACACACCCCACACACCCCACACACCCCACTCACCCCACACACCCCACACACCCCACACACCCTGTCCCACACCCCACACACCCCACACACCCTACCCACCCCACACACCCTACCCACACCACACACCCCACACACCCTACCCACACCACACACCCCACACACCCCACACACCCCACACACCCCACACACCCCACACACCCCACACACCCCACACACCCCACACACCCCACACACCCTATACACCCCACACACCCCACACACCCCACACACCCCACACACCCCTCACACCCCACACACCCCACACACCCCACACACCCCACACACCCCACACACCCCACACACCCTACCCACACCACACACCCCACACACCCCACACACCCTATACACCCCACACACCCCACACACCCCACACACCCCACACACCCCTCACACCCCACACACCCCACACACCCCACACACCCCACACACCCCACACACCCCACACACCCCACACACCCCACACACCCTATACACCCAACACACCCCACACACCCCACACACCCCACACACCCTACACACCCAACACACCCCACACACCCCACACACCCCACTCACCCCACACACCCCACACACCCTACCCACCCCACACACCCCACACAACCCACACACCCCACACACCCCACACACCCCACACACACACCACACCCCACACACCCCACACACCCCACACACCCCACACACACCACACACCCCACACACCCCACACACCCTACACACCCCACACACCCTACACACCCCACACACCCTACACACCCCACACACCCCACACACCCTATACACCCCACACACCCCACACACCCCACACACCCTACACACCCCACACACCCCACACACCCTATACACCCCACACACCCCACACACCCCACACGCCCCACACACCCCACACACCCCACACACCCCACACACCCTATACACCCCACACACCCCACACACCCCACACACCCCACACACCCCACACACCCTACACACCCCACACACCCTATACACCCCACACACCCCACACACCCCACACACCCTACACACCCCACACACCCCACACACCCTATACACCCCACACACCCCACACACCCCACACACCCCACACACCCCACACACCCCACACACCCCACACACCCCACACACCCCACACACCCCTCACACCCCACACGCCCCACAAGCCCTACACACCCCACACACCCCGCACACCCCACACACCCCACACACCCCACACACCCTACCCACCCCACACACCCCACACACCCCACACACCCCACACACCCCACACACCCCACACACCCTACACACCCCACACACCCCACACACCCTACCCACCCCACACACCCCACACACCCCACACACCCCACACACCCCACACACCCCACTCACCCCACACACCCCACACACCCCACACACCCCACACACCCCACACACCCCACACACCCCACACACCCTACACACCCTACACACCCCACACACCCCACACACCCCACACACCCCACACACCCCACACACCTCTGAGAGGGTGGGCGCAGTGGAGAATTACCGTGGATGAATCATGTGTGGACTCAGGCAGATGGACTAAGGAAAGGGAAAAAAGAAAATATCGATCGGAATCGGGTGCCTGTAATTTCTCTTAGTGGGGCTTTTCCTTGCAGTTTTGTTGGACCTTGTTATTGTTAACCTCGCATGGTGGAGTCAGACCACTGGCCTGTTTAATAACCTAGGATCGTACATGAAGATCCTTTTCTGTACCTAGGGTTATGTCTAATAATATTTAAGTCTTTTCTCTAAGACAGTCTTAGCCATCCATGAGGTCATCCATAAGTGTTGAATAAAGTTGACCCACATCGTCCCTGGGTCTCTATGGCATACAGAAAAGGGTCTTCATGTACGATCTTAGATTATTAAATGGGCCCCAGGTCTTGACAGGAGATAGGAGTTTTCCGTCATACATTCATGAATGCGGATTTATTCTACCTACAAGTTTTGGTCAAAGTTGTCGTTCTCTGCAAGTTTGATGCAGAGTGATATGAACGAGGCGTAGGCTTGCTGACAGTTACTATAAGTAGATAAACGAGTGAATGTTAAATGTAAATGCCTGGTATCTAGGAGTGTATACACTTTATGTATCTAGTTCTTTCTAACAAATGTACCCAATGACCCAATAAATCCTTAAAAGGGTAAAAAGCTAAGATAAACACGATGTATATCACTAGTGAGTAGTATATAAATGTATGAATAATAAACGGTCTTTGATGGATGACCATTATTTATATTTATCCTACACCTCATATAAATCTCCATAGACTTAACATGGTGTGACTGTATGCCACGGTTATGCCATAAAACATTAAATATTTGTATGTTACATGTGACATATGCAATTCAAAACATGCGACGGGGTAGGATACAATCTAAAAGTCACTCAAATTTATATAATTGCTTATATGGTGTCCATTGTCATCTGCTACATATATCACTCAGCTCTGGGTCCTGTTTAATAATCTAGGATCATACATGAAGACCCTTTTCTGTACCTCGTGCAAGGGTTATCTTTTAATAATATTTGAGACTGTTCCCCAAGACAATGTTAGCCGTCCGTCAGGCCATCCATGGGTGTTCCATAAAGTTGACCCACATAGTCCATGGGTCTCCATGGCATACAGAAAAGGGTCTTCATGTACAATCCTAGATTATTAAACGGACCCCTGCTTCGTGATATCATTCCCTGAACAACTCAGGCCATATAAACAATCAAATGAAATTCTGGTGACGTTTCTTGATGATTCTGAATTACGCTATTTGTAGTAGATGTCGTACAGTAGCAACCTTGATCAAGTCAATACCACCAATTCCTTTCACAATTTTGTTTTAGTTTTCCTACGAGCAGACGACATTTTACCAGGAGAAACTCCTTTCAAAGATTTATCACCGGACGGTTTTCTTGTGATGGAAAACCTTTGCATTATTTGCCTCCTGCCCCCAACGGACCAACAGTCCAGAAGCCAGCGACCCCTCGCGAGTAATACACTTCTTCTCGGAATTTCACGCGAGAACGGACGCGACAAGGGAAGTCTCGTAGTTTCTCGTTAAGCGCGGTATCCTGCGAGACGCGGGAACGGGCGCGGCGGGAAATGCGGCGTGATGGCTTTTTGGCGGGAGAGACTCCCGAACCAGACGAGTGCGGACACCCGTGAGATTTATACATGGCGGACATCAAAGGGTCCATGTTGTCCAATCTTTGATATGTTTGTCCGGCTCGATGGAAGTGGATGTTGGAGATGAACGATAAATGAAGGTCCCTGGTGCCGGGGCAGGTCCCGTGACGGCCGGGTGGGGGACCCGGAGGCCGGGGGTGCAGGCCTCCTGGTACCGTGACATGATTGTTCAGTAAGGCAGTGTGTGCTCAACTGGTCGCCGCGTACATCGTATGATTTATTATCCACCTAATACGGAGTGTCAATAGAAAACACATAGGCAGCGTTTATCTACATACCCGAAGTATACAGATATTTATTATCCACCTAATACAAAGTGTCCATAGAAAACACATAGGCAACGTGTATCTACATACCCGAAGCATACAGATATATCCACCTAATACGGAGTGTCCATAGAAAACACATAGGGAGTGTGTATCTACATACCCGGAGCATACAGATATATCCACCTAATACAAAGAGTCCATAGAAAACACAAAGGGAGTGTGTATTGACATACCCGGAGCATACAGATATATCCACCTAATACGGAGTGTCCATAGAAAACACATAGGGAGTGTGTATCTACATACCCGGAGCATACAGATATATCCACCTAATACAGAGTGTCCATAGAAAACACATAGGTAGCGTGTATCTACATACCCGGAGCATACAGATATATCCACCTTATACATACACAATATTGACTGGTTTCAGATACAAGCGGCCGTATGCTCCGAGGAGTTGACGCGTAGTAATATCCGAGCGTATGCGAGGATATTGCGGAGAGTCAACTCTGAGGAGCATACAACCGCTTTTATCTGAAATCAGTCTATATTGTATTTATTATCCACCTTTTCTGGACAAGTGGCATGTCAATATCAGTTCGTTTTAGCTATGCACTATTTTTCCATACGCACTATTTTTTCGTATGCGCCACCCGGAGCATACAACATATCCGTATGCGCCGGGTATGTCCATACAAACGCCCTATGTGTTTTCTATGGACACTTTGTATTAGGTGGATAATAAAAAGTATCCATAGAAAACACATAGAGAGTGTGTATCACCATACCCAGAGTATACAGATATATCCACCTAATACAAAGTGTCCATAGAAAACACATAGGGAGCGTGTATCTACATACCCGGAGCATACAGATATATCCACCTAATACAAAGTGTCCATAGAAAACACATAGGCAACGTGTATCTACATACCCGGAGCATACAGATATTTATTATCCACCATATACAAAGTGTCTATAGAAAACACATAAGCAGCCTGCATCTACATACCCCAAGTATACAGATATCTATTATCCACCTAATACAAAGTGTCCATAGAAAACACATAGGCAACGTGTATCTACATACCCGGAGCATACAGATATTTATTATCCACCTGATACAAAGTGTCCACAGGAAACACATAGGGAGTGTGTATCAGCATACCCAGAGCATACAAATATATCCACTTGATACAAAGTATCCATAGAAAACACATAGGCAGAGTGTATCTACATACCCGGAGCATACAGATATATCCACCTAATACAAAGTGTCTATAGAAAATACATAGGGAGTGTGTATGGACATACCCAGAGCATACAGATATATCCACTTGATACAAAGTATCCATAGAAAACACATAGGGAGTGTGTATGGACATACCCGGAGCATACAGATATATCCACCTAATACAAAGTATCCATAGAAAACACATAGAGAGTGTGTATGGTAATACCCGGAGCATACAGATATATCCACCTAATACAAAGTGTTCATAGAAAACACATAGGGAGTGTGTATCTACATACCCGGAGCATACAGATATATCCACTTGATACAAAGTGTTCATAGAAAACACATAGGCAGCGTGTATCTACATACCCGAAGTATACAGATATTTATTATCCACCTAATACAAAGTGTCCATAGAAAACACATAGGCAGCGTGTATCTACATACCCGGAGAATACAGATATATCCACCTAATACAAAGTGTCCATAGAAAACACATAACCAGCCTGCATCTACATACCCCAAGTATACAGATATCTATTATCCACCTAATACAAAGTGTCCATAGAAAACACATAGGCAACGTGTATCAGCATACCGGGAGCATACAGATATATCCACTTGATACAAAGTGTTCATAGAAACCACATAGGGAGTGTGTATGGACATACCCATAGCATACAGATATATCAGATGAATGAGCGTGCTATTATAAATGAATAACAATTAAAAGGTATAAGTTAGATTTAGCCTTCCGTAACCCAATTGCACCCAGTCAACTTGCAATTTCTGCAACTGCCTATCTAGGATCCAATCAAATCAAGCACCAGTGGGTCTTGAGGTATTTTGGTTTTGAGTGATTGGTCATGGTCAGCTGGACACGCCTCTAAGAGACTGTGACTCTGGCTCCCTGCTCTGTTCTCAATATCACAGTGAACAGCACACAGATAGTGAAGGGATGATTTGTATGCAATACCCTGAAAGTCTATATGGAACCCTCTAAACTCTAGATGATGTATTTAGCACGTGCAAGCACGCTCTAACAAGCCCAGGTATGTTTAGATAGGGATAGGGTTAAAGTTAGGGATAGGGTTAAGCGCCAGATCCACTAACGCGACCAAGCAAATGCGTCTGCGATCCATGTGACTGTGCAAATCCCATGCGATGATATTCAATATATTGAATATTGTCGCAAGGCATTCACATGTCCATGTGAACGTCTGCAAATGTCTGCGAACGTCTGTGAACCCAAATTCGCATGGAAAATCGCCGTAGTTGATCTGGCGCTTCAGGGTTAGGGATAGGGTTATACCGGGGACACACCAAGCGAGTGAAGGCAACGATATTATTTCATAGGAATATCTCCTGTCTATAATTTAGCATTTTAAAAACAATAATCAGGTGAAATATGGAATAATAGCTCACATATAGGCCATTTTGTGTTGGCAATTACGGAACTAGCTGCGTTTCTCGCTTGGTGTGTCTCCGTATTTAGGGTTAGGGTAAAGCGCCAGATCCACTAAGGTGATTTTCCATGCGAATTTGGGTTCGCAGACGTTCGCAGACGTTCACAGTCGTTCACATTTGACATGCGAATGCCTTGCGACAATATCTAATATATTGAATATTATCGCATGTGATTCGCACAGTCGCACAGATCACAGACGCATTCGCTTGGTCGCCTTAGTGGATTTGGCGCTTTAGGATTAGGGCTAGGGTTAGGGATAGGGTCAGCCTTAGGGAAAGGGTTAGGGTGAGGGTTGGAGGCTTTAGGGAAGGGTTTTCTGTTCATCTTCCTCTCCAGATAAAACCAAATTTGAAGCCAAGATAACATACCTACTAGTAAACATAGTAATTATCCACAGGTATAATGAGGGTCGAGTTCACGATGGGGTGAGTTCTTAAAACGGGTCGAGTTCGTTACGGGTCGAGTTGTCCAGTATTCGCCCCCCCCCCCCCCCCACTCCTCCCCCGTCCTTCCTAAATATTAGAGGTTACCTATAGACCTCTCCCTTGATTCCGGAGGTTCGCATATTTATCTCACCCCTGGTATTTTTGCACCAAAGGCTTAGCATTGGTAACTCGTACTCCATGCTACTTCGAGTATTACAGTCCGTTCTCCATGGTCTTCCATGGTTTTCTAAAATCTTCTTGGAGTCACCAGGTTTTTTTGTAAATTTTGGTTGGTTTCTTCTTTAATTTCTGCAGAAAGAGAAGGTTATCAATAGGTTGGCAAGGCTATATTTGAACCGTTGTGGTGCCAAAATTGGTAACCCTGCCATAAGTGGTAATTATCGGTCACTATTGTCTTTGGCGCATGCGCGAACATGCGCACTCTTGCAGTCCACGATTGGAGAGTGACAAATTCATCGGCCCTCGAACCACTAGTTTGTTACTCTCCAAGCAGAAATCCAGCGCTCTACTTCCTGTGGCCGATAGCAAGCGATAGCGCCACGAAAGATCTGCTGGGAGAGTGCTAGTTTGTACATGGGCACTAAGCAAATTTAGCCTAATATCTGTTCGGCTATATGACGCCTAGAATAGTCCGTGAAATCTAAGCGATACAGTACGGAAAGAGACATGCTGGGATAGAGTGAGCCATAATTACCACTTTTGGCAGGGTAACCAATTTTGGCACCACACCGTACATCCATCCTCTCTTCGTGTCTTCTCTATTCTATAACCGGTAGGAACTGTGCACATGTCAAATTCTATACCACCTATCTATGAGAAAACATGAAGGAACATGCCTGTCATTTCCGTGCACCTAAAGCACCTCAACCCGACAGCATTTTTATTATTGTTAATTAAGTCTAATTGAGTTTCCGTACGCAGAATTTCTGAGAATTTGGACCCCCACCACTCACAATTTTGTGAGAAATAGAATAAATAAAAAGCATAGATATGCAGAATTTCCAATAATGTTGACCAACGCCCTTAGTGCGCATAGACTTTTTAGATGGCCCCAGATGTTATGATATATAGAACTAACTGAAACCAGAACTTACTACGAAGGCAAGTACAAGAACCGCTGGTGTAATTAGAAGGAAACTCATGAGATGAAAATAACTTGGTCCGTACTCCACCTCATTTGACTGCAGACTGATTCACGAAGTGAAGCTGAGTGAATTGGATGTCTGAAAAACTCACCTTGGTGAGAGACATTCTTTACAATAAAAAAAAAGAAATTATGTAGCGGTCAAATGAGGTAGAGTGCAGACCAAGCTATTTTCATCGAGTGGGTTTCGGATTTTATCTCACCCTGCATCAATATGGAATATATCAACCAATTAGCCATTGAGTACTGGGTACACTACCTTTACAACGTGGAGTATGAGTTCCTAACGTTAAGCCTATGGAGAAAAATACCGGGGTGAGATGATAGTAAGAAAGAAACAAATAAGTGTTTGGTCTGTGTCCTTGTTCGCCATCGAGTTCGGAGTGCACAGTAATATGAATGATGCGATAGCCGAGTGAATGTTCTGGAGCACTCCAAACGAGATGGCGAAAAGGGACTCAGACTAAGGACGAATATGTTTCCTATTTTATCTTAGTCCGGATATATTTACCTGTTTATCGCCCGTTGAGTATGAGTTACCGTACTCGCCAGCCCGTTTAGAACGAGTTCCTAATGTTAAGCCTATGAAGGTTTATACCAGACTAAGATAATAGTAAGAAAGAAACTGATGAGCGTTTGGTTTGTGTCCTCGCCATTGAGTTTGGAGAGCGCAGTAATATGAACGAGGCGACAGCCAAGTAAATATTCTGGAGCACTCCAAAGGAGATGGCGAACAGGGACTCAGACCAAGGACGAATATGTTTCTGATTTTATCTTAGCCTGGATATATTTACCTGTTTATCGCATATTGAGAACGAGTTACGGTACTCTCAAGCCCCTCGAGAACGAGATCGTAACGTTAAGCCTATGGACGTTTATACCAGGCTAAGTTAATGGCTATTTCTGGATAAGGTGGATAGTAATACGTGTAGATAGATACTATGGAGAAACCAAACAAGAGTTAGTTGTGTTGTTGTTTATCACACGACGGCAAGACCGCGTATTACTGCCCGAGGTGAAGCCGAGAGCAGCAATACGCGATCTTGTCAGAGTGCGATGAACAATAACACGACTAACACGAGTTTGGTTTAGAATTTATCCTATCCCGCCCGTCTAAATTACTTCTACATTAACAAATAACGTCATTTGTCAAGTGTTTCCCACTAGAGCGATATTTTTCATTTTTCTAAACTCCAGACCGAATACAGTCACCTAATTTTAAGACTATGGAGTTTTTTATTAGGGGTAGGATAAATAACATGAATATGTAACACCCACAAATCTATTATATATGGCAGTCTGCCTCTGGCTGCACTGTGAGGTCTAGAGGGGTGACGTCTGGCCTCTTATCGTGCTATGTACAGCGCACGATATTCGTCGCCAAGGCTAGCCTGTAGTGCGGCCACCATTCACCAGACGTCATGTTCACGGCTGAAGGAGGGCCTGTAGGAGTTTAGGGGCTGAGGTAGGGAATTCCATACCCGGAAGCAGTATGGCGGCAATAATGACGTCACATGTTTTATGTACAGGAGGGAGACAGAGTGAAAATTACCTCAGCAGTTTTGAAAGAAATTGTAATTTTTTCATATGTTTCAAGTTAACCAATGAATAATATATCCCGAAATGTATCAATAGACCACAGATGATCAAACCGGTTTTGATTATTAGAGAGGTTTATTCATCTGACATCTAGCACGTTGTGGTTTGTTTGGTATTCCCTGGGTTTGAATCCGAGCTATTTTTAGCATGCCCAACGAGAAAATTCCCACATTGGCCAATGAGCGCCCAGCCCCGTGCACCTCGAGCGGTCGTGAAAGAGACTACGCCAAGGCCCGCCCCTACCACACAGAGTGCAGTGCCCCTGGTGGGACGGTCAGGTACCAGGAAACCACGTGATATGACCGCATCGCATACAAATGGCGAATTACTGTCCTTTACAAGTGCCGAACATCCAGTCACTATGTCTTCCATGTTTGTCTAATATAAGGATGTCGGGATAGCGCGTATTTAATAAAAATGTACTATGTGCCAAATCCACCTCTTTATCTCACCCCTGGAATAAATCCCCATAGGCTTAACTTTGGGAACTCGTTCTCCATGTCCCTACGAGTATTGCGGTCCGTTCTCCATGGTCTATATCATGTATGTCATCCATTCTTTTACTGTGTACAGGGGTGAGATAAATACAGAAAGCAACTCGTTTTGGTCAAAGAAGTCATTCTGCAACTCGTTTGAATGCTATTTGATATTCACTCGGCTGTCGCCTCGTTCATATCACTCCGCATCAAACTCGTGGAGAACGACGACTTTGGCCAAAACTTGTTGGTTTCTTCTTTAATAGGCACTGTTTAATATAAATGTCATAGATAAGAAAATCAGCTTTTTGTTAAAAACAAATTGCACAACAGATATTTCACTTTAGCCAAAGCCTGTTCCAGTTTATCCATGTGTAGGCATGTAAAGCTATGCCCATTATACAATACATGTATATGAATGGTCAAATCTGAAAATATTTGTATCTAGATATGATTTTTCATCAACTTCCCAAAGAGATTTACTGTGTAGTGTTAATCTCTTGAATGGTTGGCTGGGGTGATTTCACACTCTGCTGCATGCAGTCACTGCCATCGGCCAAGTAGATCGATACCAGGCTGGCAAAATCATGTGGAAGAATACGTCCTACTGCATAGGCGTGAGGACATTAGTACATGAAAAACTGAAATATGTACTTATATATTATCCTACCCCTGATATAAAATCCCATAGGCTTAACATTGAGTTTCCGTATGCCACGCTGACTGGCATACAGAGTTTTATATTCCACTAGTGGCATACAGAATGGTTATCACGTAATATTCCAAAATTGAGGAGTTTGGGTAGGATAAAATCAAAACCTGATTCGTTTTAATCTTGGCCACCGCATGCCACTCCTGGAGTTTGGCATAGTGACCTCATGAGGCGAAGCTGAGTGAAGTCCGGAGCCAAAACTCATCCAGTTTTATGATAGAACTGCATAGAGAATCGTATAAATACACAATACTCCACGAGTTTGGAAGGGCCGCGATCTTCATCGAGGCGAAGCCGAGTGACAATTACGGCACTTTCAAACGAGTGGAGTATTGTTTATTTATACGATTCGAGTGCGGTTCTGGATTTATCTTACCCCTTTCAAGGTTAGGGGAGTTGAAATTTCTTGTCTTGTCTTGTCATCTCTCTGAAATCCTGGCCGCTGATTGGTCAATCGCCTATGACGTCATCTCGTATTCACTACGCCACGACCATGCCGTAGTATTGTCACTTTACCGGGTCGGTCATTGAGTATTTTCTCTAATGTTATTCCTATGGCTAAACTTGTACCAGGGGTGAGATAATAAACCGTTCTCTACCACATCTCTACCAGCAACACCTAAATCGGCAGAGTTTCATGAAGTAGAAATATTATTTCTTATTAATCACAATAAATCGTGAAATAGTTATGATCAGAATGGTCCCTGATACCGGCGGCCATTTCCTTATACTACTAAGGCCTGGCGTCCACCTACTACATAGAAATTTAGACCTCCCGATATGGCACCGATACAAAAAGCAAATATCGGAGACATATCGGGAAGGTGCAAAATCGTAGACATATGTCTAGACATGCCAATTCACCACGCATTGTATGGGTTTTTTATCGGTGTCTAATCACAGAAACGTGGTCAACTGCCCCGATATTAGGTGACCTTCCTACACGATTTTGATTTTTTATCGGGAGGTGCATTGTAGACCATATCGGAGTCATATCGTAGTAGGTGTGCGCCGGGCCTACTCCATAGGCGTTAGGACATTAGGACATGGAAAACTGTAATATGCTAAAACGTTCTCTACCACATCTCTACCAGCAACACCTAAATCGGCATAGTTTCATGTAATGGCAAATATCCTTTATCTATGTGTGACCGTTCAAGAAGCAACAAATCTCAAAAAGTGCGGTTTCATGAATGAATGAGCTGATCACTTCATTAAAACTCTAAGTTGAATAGGGATATTGTCTAATGTCCCTACATTTTATATCTTACTGAAACACCTCCCCACAGGTAACATGTCTGTCCTGTATGTCTCTTGTGCCGTCTGTTTGTCAGCTTTCTATTGTTCTCTATGTTTCTTTTCTTTTCTCTTCTATACATAAATAATGCATCTTGTATGTCCATAGATTAGATATGACCGACAATTGAATAAGAAATCTTAGTAGGGAAGCTTCAATTGACACAGTAATGTGATCAGTTTTTTGTTTTTATTCAGAAACAAATTTTTACGACATGACAGTCACATGTAAGAGTAACTAGTGTACACAAATACATCAGACATCACAGAAACAAAACAGTCAAGTCTAGTTATTTAGCTCTTTAAATCTTTTAAAATTTCATTTAAATCTTTTGATCCTCTGAACACATATTCGTTATATCTACAAAGAGTCAAGCTGTATCATGTATTACCAAAAAAAGAAAAAAGAAATGCAGCCGTGATCTTGCCGATCCAATATTGAAGGAATATTGTCATATACAGCAGGAATAGGATATTCCACTACAATGATTATGACTGTCTAGATAAATAGGGATTCTGAAATGAAATACTGTGATACTATATGTAGTAATGTGAAGTAATATGAAGTAATTATATAGAACTGCATCGAGAATCCTATAAATAGACAATAATCCACGAGTTTTGTCTATTTTACGATTCGAGTGCGGTTCTGGATTTATCTCACACCTTTTTATGACATTAAACATCATCAAAATTTCACAATAATTAGAATAGACTTAGCAAATCCATATGACATCATCTCAAATTCACTACTCCATGGCCGTGGCGGAGTATCGTCACTATACGGGGGTGATCGTTGAGTATTCTTTTCTAATGTTATTCCTATGGCTAAATTTGTACCAGGGGTGAAATAATGTGATACTCTATGTAATAAACGCTGCTATATATATATTTATAAAAAAAAGAAAGTTCGATGAGAATGGTGCCTGACTCGGGGGACCAATTCCTTATACTACTCACATTCAGAGATCATCTTGTATGAAGTGTGTTGTCTTCATCCTGTCCTCATTCATACATTTTAATCTTAACCCTTTAATGACGGGATCTTTGGCCAAACCACATGGTTAATGGCGGGTAGTGGTAGCATTATATACCACCAGGGAGGGGGAGATATCAGGATAATTACAATATTTTGAAAACTTATCACATGGCAGTACATGCCACCCTTGATAATGATTATCTATTTCACCTAATAATCTTTACCTGTTTTATATCTATATTCTGCGAACCTTTTTTGATTATTAACCCACTAATTCCTAGTTTATTCCATGAAAACGTAATCCTCTTTAATCTCGGAAAATGATGCCTTTTGGCCCCAGCACAGATGATGCCATATGGCATCACCCGCCGTGTTAATATCAGAAGTCCTTGTTTCCTGGCAAACACCAACCCACCTAAGCTCAAGTATAGGATCTGGCCCGTACAAGTATTGCAGTATGTTCTCCATGGTTTATATGAAACCGTTTATATCATGTGTGTTGTCCATTCTTTAGGTGTGTACAGGGGTGAGATAAATACAAAAAAGCAACTCGTTTTGGTCAAAGAAGTCATTCTGCAACTCGTATGAATGCTATGTGATATTCACTCGGCTGTCGCCTCGTTCATATCCCTCCGCATCAAACTCGTGGAGAACGACGACTTTGACCCAAACTTGTTGGTTTCTTCTTTAGTATTAATCTCGGTGTATCCTATCTGATGTTGTATCTGAAAAACTCGTATAACGAGAGATGCAATAAAGAAATTTTAACCCTTTCCCTGCAGCACCCAGTTCCCCTACTCAGCATTACACGGCAGGCATTGCCTCCCCAAATGACCCTGCTATGGCAGGCACCTTTTTTGGGGATATAGCAATGTCATGTGATGTGTCATGTGATTTAAGTAATCTACCTTGGCGACTCATCATATTGTATTATACCAAATCAAAGGACAATATGGCCCTTATACATTGTCAAAATTTCTTTTAAATCAAACAATTATCTCTTTATCTATTGAATTTTGTATATAGGTATCAATGATTCTTCTAAGATGTCTTGAGGCATCTTCCTGCCGTAGCCAGGGGAATGCCTGGAGGCATCTTCCTGCTGTTAAAGGGTTAAAAAATTCAGAATTGAAAGTCACATAAAAACCAGACACAGTAATTTTTTTATGATGGTATTATTGAACCAAGTAATACAGGTGGTGTTGTATACATATAGAGTATCAAGGTTAGATTTTAAAAAAAAAAAAAAGCTCAAGAATGGCCGCGCCTCCTTGGCTGAGATTAGGCGGGAACCAGACGGGATTACGTCTGCCCTGAGAAGCAGACGACACGTGCCCGGCGCGGGCGTCGCGCGCGGAATAAATGGCGGGAACTTAATGAGAGGAAGGCGAGGTGGCGCAGACGATAAGACGCCGTGTAATCCCGCCTCCCTTTTATCGCCACTCACCCCACCTAGCGGCGTATGCGGTACTAGACTTGCCAAGCGTGCTTGGAATTTGATTGGCCGCCACCTCTGTCTCCACTCAGTTCAGACTCAAGGTGCTTTTCCATTGGCCGACAAAAATGGTGTAGATTTTTTGTGTTCTCCTAATAGATTATTTACATTTTGCGTCAGCAGTGCTAAAGGTTCGTCCGTGGTTCCTGACTGAATACCAGTGATGTCCTATGGAAATGTGCTATAAAGATAACATAAAAAATCTACACCGTTTTCGTCAGCCAATGGAAACAGGCCTTAACCAGGTGTTTACACTAGACAACTAAATATGTGGCGACTTTAGATTGTAAAGCCAATAATCATCAGGTGGTGGCAATGTCCACCGCAAAAGTGTCAACCTCAGAATGTACTCGAGCGTTTATACTGACGACTAAGTTTTCACAGAATCACCACTAATGTAGACGACTAATTCAAGCCCGGTTGAAAAAGTCGCGGGTTACCTGATGTAACCAGACGATCTACAGTCGCCACCCACTTGGCGTTTACACTGGACGATTTCTTCATTTTTACTGCTGAAAGATGTCAGGCGATGCAAAATGCACCTCCAAACAATTAAAAAATTGATAATAAAACCTAGCTCTATGTTCATTTTATCTTTTCAAATAATATTCGAAAGGAATTAATGACATGTAACTTTGGGTTCGAGAATACAAAATAGTACACTCTCCAAGCAGTACACATTATCTGGGTGGAGAGTAATACTCACTTCAGCTACTGGTTCAAGGCGCCCACGGATTTAACCCGACCAGGGCTAAAGTGGGATTCACACGGTGGGATTTATTTACCTCACAGGGTTCAAAACCTTATGAATTTCTGTTCCTTTTTATGGGTAACTGTCGCAAACAATTTCAGGGTGAGAAATATGTCTCAGGGAAATGAAACCCTACAATTTAGACGAAGAAATTGTGTTCGAGCAGGATTTGTCTCAGACAAACACTCTGTGAGCTACATGACATAGTGTAGCTCTGGCGGCCAGTGTAGCTCAGAATTCGGTGTCGGTGTTTGAGGTACGTTGACGGGGAAGTATCGCTTTGGGGATTAACTGCAGTTTATGTGCGACTGGGACGAACTTCCCGACGTAAAATGTTATTAACTTGACATCTGACGTGGCTTATTAACCCTTTAAGGACGGATGATCACCGTTCTAAAGACGCATGATGCCTGGAGGCATCACCGCACTAAAGACGCATGATGCCTGGAGGCATCACCGTACTAAAGACGCATGATACCTTGAGGTATCATTGTTCCAATATTCACAGAAATGTTTTAACAAAGAAATAATAGAGCAATATTCATGAAATCTTCAGAAAATGTTGTACGGCTATTCTGAAGAAACCATACAAGTGATGTAAGCCTTTATGGCATGTTGGCTACAATAATGGCTGACCGCCCACGTAGGAGAATTGTTGGAAGGGAATAAAAGAAAATATTTGAACTATTTTAGCTAAGCATTAGAAAAATCAGAAATATTCTGTTTGCATTGGTTGAGCTACCACAATTACAATATTCCGCCTACGTTATATGAAATTATTCTGTATGCTTAGAGTAGATAGTTGCACTAAGGCCAATTCTACACTCTGTCAGGGGGCGTTTCTCCACGTTTTGTGGATCGTATAATAACGACCCGATGTCAAAATCATTGCTCCAGATCATTTGCAGATCACATCATAACTATGTTGCCATCTATGATCAATTAAAAATCTAATGAACCTTTTACCTATATCACTGAAAATGTGGTGTTGTAAAGAATAGCGATACAACGTGAAAGTAACGATGCCACACGACACGATCTGATATTACTGGAGCAATGCTTTCCTCACATATCTAGGAGCAACGACCCCAGCACATCATCTCATAAGTATAGGGATAGACAAGATAAGTGGCCATTGATAGACACCAGTAACGTTAAACCTATGGAGAAAAATATCAGGGTGAAAAAAATTTCAGCTGATCATTAGAAAAATCTGAAATATTCTGTTTGCATTTTATGAACTATCACATTTACAATATTCTGCCTACGTTATATGAAATTATTCTGTATGCTTAGAGTGGATAGTTACACATTATTCTGGCAAATTCTACATTCTGTCAGGGCACATTATCTCATAAGTATAGGGATAGACAAGATAAGTAGGCATTGATAGACACCAGTAAATCGCAAATCTGCAATTCAGACGCCATCCATCACACCAAACCGGAAATAAATGAGTGTCAAGGATGCTTCCCATCGGGGACTCGGGGCGTACAGCGGGTCTGACCCTTTCCCGCGCAAACTGTCTGCAGCAGACGGCATTTGGTAATCAGACGACATTTTGCTAGAGAGCGCCCGCACATCAACCCCTAATCTGGGAGGGTTTATGCCGTGATGGCAGGAGCGGAGGTGCTCTCCTGGGTCCATCCTGACGTCACGTTAGGATTTGTGCATGCTGGTTTCCGGCCCCCCACACACTCTCCCAGCAGAGACCCTGCAGTCTACTTCCTGCGGCCACTTGTATCTATGCACCACTCTCATAGCAGAGATCCTTTGGTCTACTTCCTGTGGCTGCTTGTATCTATGCACCACTCTCCTAGCAGAGATCCTGCAGTCTACTTCCTGCGGCCACTTGTATCTATTCACCACTCTCCCAGCAGAGATCCTGCGCTCAACTTCCTGCGGCCACTTGTATCTCTGCACCACTCTCCTAGCAGAGATCATGCGCTCTACTTCCTGCGGCCACTTGTATATCTGCACCACTCTCCCAGCAGAGATCCTGTACTCTACTTCCTGCGGACACTTGTATCTCTGCACCACTCTCCTAGCAGAGATCCTGTGCTCTTCTTCCTGCGGCCACTTGTTTTTCTGCACCATTCTCCTAGCAGAGATCTTGCGTTCTACTTTGTGCGGCCACTTGTATCTATGCGCCACTCTCCTAGCAGAGATCCTGCGCTCTACTCCCTGCGGCCACTTGTATCTATGCACCACTCTCCCAGCAGAGTGCCTTCGCTCTACTTCCTGCGGCCACTTGTATCTCTGCACCACTCTCCCAGTAGAGATCCTGTGGTCTACTTCCTGTGGCCACTTGTATCTATGCACCACTCTCCTAGCAGAGATCCTGTGCTCTTCTTCCTGCAACTACTTGTATCTATGCACCACTCTCCTAGCAGAGATCCTGCGCTCTACCTCCTGTGGCTGCTTGTATCTATGCACCACTCTCCTAGCAGAGATCCTGCAGTCTACTTCCTGCGTCCACTTGTATCTATTCACCACTCTCCCAGCAGAGATCCTGCGCTCTACTTCCTCTGGCCACTTGGATCTATGCACCACTCTACCAGCAGAGATCCTGCGCTCTACTTCCTGCGGCCACTTGTATCTCTGCACCACTCTCACAGCAGAGATCCTGTACTCTACTTCCTGCGGACACTTGTATCTCTGCACCACTCTCCTAGCAGAGATCCTGTGCTCTACTTCCTGCGGCCACTTGTTTTTCTGCACCATTCTCCTAGCAGAGATCCTGCGTTCTACTTTGTGCGGCCACTTGTATCTCTGCACCACTCTCCCAGCAGAGATCCTGTGCTCTACTTCCTGCGGCCACTTGTTTTTCTGCACCATTCTCCTAGCAGAGATCCTGCGTTCTACTTTGTGCGGCCACTTCTATCTATGCACCACTCTCCCAGCAGAGATCCTGTGCTCTACTTCCTGCGGCCACTTGTAATTATGCACCACTCTCCTAGCAGAGATCATGCGCTGTACTTCCTGTGGCCACTTGTATCTATGCACCACTCTCCTAGCAGAGATCCTGTGCTCTTATTCCTGTGGCCGCTTGTATCTATGCACCACTCTCCTAGCAGAGATCCTGCACTCTATTTCCTGTGGCCTATTTTTTTCTAACATTGTTCCCATGGCTATAATTGTACCAGTGGTGAGATAAAGAATCTGTCCCATCTGCCAGTTTTCCAAATATCCTAAATTCTTAGCGCTTTGGGCAGTATTTTGTGTTCTACATGTTTATAAGAGATGCAAATATTACATGGTAAATTATTTACATTCTTTTCTGTTATTTGTTATGTTAAATCAGACATGGAATTTGGGATTACTTTCTTCAGTGGGAAGCACCTCATGTGGTGCAGGGTCTTATTTGTCAACATAACACATGTGCTCACTTGAGGGGGCAGTCTAATCAACTGTGGATTCACATTATAAAGTAGTTTAGGTCTGAAAAAGAAACAGCTGGATTGTCTGTGAAGTTCCTTTAACAATACCTATATTTCTAAACTCATGATATATAAGTTGGTTGAGTTTCATAAATTTTGACAGTTGCCCAGTTTTGAATCTGAAATATTCGTCGGTCTCCCCTGGCTTTCTACATGCCTTCACTACCATATAAAGAATGTAGTTGACAGCAGCCAATGACTGCATCCACAGCAAACCGTGACCTTCAACATAGTAATAATAGCGCCTTGGGACGGTTCTAGTTGACCTGTATCTATATAGTGGGCCAAAACCATCCTCCCTTTAGTGGATACCCGGGTAAGTAGCTTTGGGTTTGGGCAAAGATTAGTAAGCGCTTGCGCCGTGAAAGATCTGCTAGGAGAGTGCGGCCCACACTCTCCCCTTGTCTCCAGTGTATAGAGATATCGATGCCGCTTTCCGGTAACGGGCATGCGCGTGATGAAAATCTATGGCACTTCCGGCGTCCTCGCCTAATGCGGGTCAAATTGGTAATCACACTCTCCAAGCGCTTTCTGTGCCACTGGCGGAGAGTGTGTGAGCGATCAGATATTCACCTTGTGTTGTGGAGGCTTTACGGCAAGTGGGACAGGAAAGCTGGAGAAAGATAGTGCTGAATTCTTTATGTGTTGATGCTTGGGAGAGGAGATTTAAACCTCATCGAAGGCATGGGGTGGATGAGGGTGTCTGGGAAGATAGTACATGAAAACAGGCAATAGTTATTTAACATCTATACTATATATGATACGTTATCTCACCCCTGGTATTTTTGTCCCATAACATTGGGACCTTGTTCTCCATGGCCTTATGATTATTCCAGTCCGTTCTCCATGGTCTATATCCTGTTCGTCATCCATTCTTTCAGTTTATTATCCATCGTATACAAAGACTCCATTGAAAATGTATGGGGATTCAGTAAACCACGACCCATTGTATAAAACCTGTCAGATACCATAACTGTGGTATACGGATTCAAACCTGTGGCATACGGCCTCAAAACCATGGCATACGGGGAAAATAGCCCCTTTGTGATGTAGAGCAAAGAAATAGTCCGTGTTGTTATACCCGTTTATATGGTAATTAATGGGTTTAATTCATACGAAAAGATGGATAATAAATACAACAAACGATGGTTATGTGGGCTTTTATGAAAACCATCGATTATTGTCTAGGTGTACAGGGGGGATACAGATACAGAAAGCAACTCGTTTTGGTCAAATAAGTCATTCTCCAACTCATTTGAATGTCACATGATATTCACTACCCACATCGGTTTGAAATGTATAGAATGATGGAAGAGCGAGGTCTTGTACCAAGGAATCAGTATCCAATAAGAAAATAGCATTCTTTATCTGATAACTATAGCATTCATTCTGTCTCTATTCAATCTCCTACGTGCAATAGAAAACATAAACTATACATCAAATTTGATTCACATCCTTTTATCAAATTGTAATGTATGATTAATTAATCGCAAGTGGAACTTTCGAAAATGTAAACCATTAGATGGAAATGCCTTTAATCAAGTTTCAAATTTCATATCTCGGATTTTCCTTTCAATTTGGATAGGCTCCTTTCAGTAAAGCATGTGGGTTTGTATAGATATTCTGCAACCTCGAGAGGCAAAAGGAATAAATATGACTTTCATTCCATCTCCAATATGGCCTTCAACATGGGCTGGAGTCACACACATCAAAGGAATCAACTTAGGTTGTTTTTTGGTTTTTTTATAAAAATTTATTTAACGATAAATAATACATTCGCTTGTTGCCAAACGATTTTCCATGTATGAGTCACAGGTAGTACAGTATAAATATTATGTACAGTTACAAGACAATTACAAATCATTTACTCACACATTTGTACTCATTTGTACTCTACTTTCAACCTGCTTTATCTTTTTTTATGAATTCCATATAGACCTAAGCAAAGTAGCTCTCAAGAGAACCCTAAACACTTTTCACATAGTAAAACCCATGTCATTTACCTCAAACCTTCAGTGAATATAATAGATGCATAGTACAACACATTAAAGTTTTAAAAACTATAGGTCATCGTGCATGTTTTTGAAAGATTTTAAGAAAACTGTATTTTCCAGTACATTTCCTATATAAATCAAGTAAATGCCTATTTTACCTGTTGGGATTAGACAAGCTGGACAAAAAGTTAGATTTACTCAAGTGGCATTAGAATGAATCCTAAGGAACCACTTTTGACTGATAATAGGCAATATCTAATAATCACCAGGTGGCGCCACTGTGAATTGCAGGATATGCCTTTAAAGGATAGGAAATACCTACTGGAGTCTACTGTTGCCAGTTATTTGATGCTTTAAGGTGCAAGCATTCCTCAGATACCTTCCCCCTTTTCTGCTCAATTCCATTACAACACACTCTTTTCTCGACCAATCCTCCCCATTATCGCTCACTGAGTCACTCGCTCCCCAGTCTCCCATCAGCTTTCTTTAAAACCGCTTCACCATTAAGCAGAAAACGGACTGCCCTTTGTTTCATAACTCGCAAATAATTCTCCGATCTCGAGGCCATCCTCAACCAATCATCATCCATCAGAGGAACGCGGCAGACGAACATTACTTCCGGTGGGTGACTGTCTTTGGCGCCATTTGTGTCAGTGACGTCATCAATACTGCAGACGTATCATCAATCGTTGGCCAAACAAGGCGTACAAAGGCTATTGTTATGGTAGATACAAAGGAGCTAATAGATCATTCTCATCAGCGTTTGTTTAAGACGCCGTTTCAATGTGACCAACATCCGGGTTTCATGAAAAGAATTTCCTTTTCCTTTCAAGGAAGGGCATCATTTATTGTAACTCGGATACATTTTCTAGGAGTTTCTACCAATTACATTTCGTAAATACACGTACGTATATTCACGCTAATTCACCTCTCAAGAGGTGTCCATGTGTCAGCCTGGTGTGTCCAGTCCGCAGACAGGTCAGTTTCATCCGTTCCGATCTTGTCAGGTTTCCTTGTCTGAAAGTTTGGTTGATAGATGGTATTATCTCTCGTAGTTTGTTATTTCTAGTTCCATTCCAGGCACTCTGCCAGCTTTTTTGCAAAAACTCATTCGTCATTGGTTGCAGATAAGTAAATGGAACTGTATCAGATCCAAATTGTCTGCTCAGTGCTTTCTTAGCTGCATGATCTGTAGCTTCATTACCCTCAATTCCAATATGGCTTGGGAGCCAGCAAATAACTAGCTATTTGCCATTGTTTCTCTTCAGTCATGGAGAACGAGTTACCAATGTTAAGCCTAAAAGGGACAAAACTACCAGGGGTAGTATTATAAGAAAGTAATAATGATTTCGATAGAAATAATGGTTATTGGTATACAAGTTGATTGCGATCATAACTGGTACAACAATGGAGTATGATAAATGTTATATATTCAGGTATAACGGACCTGCGATCAGCCGAGGTCATAGAAAATGACCTAAGAGGTAACAATGGGATATCCTTAAGGTAATGAGATATACAATGTACACCATCTCATTTTCACTCATCTCATTAATGACTATGTACGCTTGTAATAACAAACCTTAGAGGGCCCGAGTGGACGAACGGCAGTGTTGCCGAACCCGGTGATGTTAATGTATGAATCATTACCCCTAAATAAAAGCTGATAAAAAAAAAATAAATAAAAAAAAAGATAAAACATTATGCTTGTGCACAAACAGTGTATCCAAATGTATCATGAGTTAATAAAACCCAGTCGGCACACATCTCTATCCTAGGAAAAAGCCTGTGAACAAACTCGGCATTTGTACAAGCCGATGTAAACTATAGAATCTGGCATTATCAAAAATGATGTTGAAGGCGCAGTGGCTTTCTGGAATATGAAGCCATACCTCCGACCAAATAGAAAGCATTGAAATGTAGCTGTGTTGTGGTAAAATACAATATTCGTCAGACAATCAGAATGTATTTGAAAAGACGAAACTGTATCTCAGTCAAAAGGGATACTGGACAGTTTTAATAACTCTGTGCTCATACTAATAATTCAGCACAAATATGGCCCCAAGGTCTTGATAAATATACATGTCCATCTATATCTTCGTCACTTGACAATTCTGAAATGTAGCTGAAGTAAGCTAATGATTCAATTTTCATTCTGAGGATTTAATAAAGTCGTATAGGCTAGCTTAGAGGAATCGGTTGATTAAAGTTAGGTCTTTCCATAAAGCAACGTCCAATAACTATGTGACTAAACTGTACAAAGTTTCAGTAGAATGTACAGGATACTACCGTAAATATGGACGGTATATTACCGTAACCTTATCTACCGTTTCAAACCGTATCTTTGGTATCACAAAACTGTAATCAACTGTTATCAGGTAAAAACTGAAAAATTCACGGGAATTTTTTGAAAGTGTAGTATAATCAGTATGACTTCTTTGAGAAAGGTTTTGTAAGAATAATACCTGTAGACCCACAATAACTGGCACATTGACTATATACAGATATTGAATTATGATGTTATCATAATCGGTGGTGATCAACAAAAATGCTATTTCCCGATGGCAACTGAGGTAGTCGCCAACCGATTTTTGACCCTAAGTCTATTCCGCCACCGATGAATTCAATGGAGACATTTCGTGGGTGGTACAAAAATTCAGTCGGTAGTGCCGGATTATGTAATTTTGGAGAGAAAAAAAGACATCATTGACCCTTTTTTTCCACCTGGCAATTATGGCACCAAAAGTATGACATGATCGGTCGGCGCTGCTAAAGCTCAATAGACATCTATCGATTCAGGGTTGAACGATTAGTTCCCAAATCGTATAGGAGTCGGTGAACTTGTCACAGGTAAATTATGTAGCCCCATGGCCTGTGTCGGCCACCCAATCAGGGGCCATTTACCAACGTTCCGTTGTTGTTGACTGGATTTATGAACATGTTGATCTTTTGGCAAGCAATATAGGAACATTGAAACAACAACTCGTCTGCGACAAAAGAACATCTCAAGAGGGGGTTCACTAATCATTGGCTGACCTTGCCTAGCTGTCCTACATTTACTGACTAAGGCGGACTCCGTTAGGATGCCTCGCCTGAAACAAATTATCATTCCTTTGTCACCGACAAAGATACATCAATGTCCAGAATCGATAGATGTGTATTATGGAGAAACCAAAGAAGAGTTAGTTGTGTTGTTGTTTATCGCACGACGGCAAGATCGTATATTATTGCAAGAGGCGAAGCCGAGAGCAGTAATACGCGACCTTGCCGGAGTGCGATGAACAATAACACGACTAACTCGAGTTTGGTTTAGAATTTATCCTACCCCGCCCATCTAAATTACTTCTACATTAACAGATGACGTCATTTGTAAAGTGTATCCCACTAGAGCGATATTTTTCATTTTCCTGAACTCCAGACCGAATACAGTGACCCAATGTTAAGCCTATGGAGTTCTTTATTAGGAGTAGGATAATGGGCTTAAATGCCATAATCGGTGGTTATAATCGGTAGGCGGATATGCCACATTACTTGTACAAAATGTGCTAACTATGTTTGTGAGAACAGAATGCCCTTCAGATAAGTTCGCTCGTGTACGCTACAGTCTTCTTATCGACAAGATATCTCGAGAAAAAACCTTCACCGACACCGATCAATGAGTTCTCATTCCGGGCTTTCCCGCCTTCGTCTGCCCGCCTGATGGGATGGCGCGAAACGGATGTATTCCGGGACGGAAGTCGTCAACGTGTGACGGAACGGATCCGAAGGGACGTCACGAAATCGATCAGACAGACGCGATGGTCACATCAATTACCGCGCCCTTTCCGGGCTTCTCCCAGCGAGCTAAGATGCTCCAAGATGGCCTCTTGCTGCATCAAAGGGATTTTGTGGCGGGAAGAAATGTCGGCTGCTCAGACCGGAAACATGCACTGACTGCGGGGGTCCATCCATAAAGTACGTACGCACTGAGGGGGATGGGGTCAAAAACTTCGGAAATTTTGCGTATTCTTCTTTTTTGTTCTATTGCGTACAAAATCAGGAAGGATTGGTGGGTCAAAATTTTCCATAATTCTGCGTACGTACTTTATGGATAGCCAGCTGCTGCCCATGGTTACCAAATGTCGTCTGCTCTTGCTAATAAAAGAAGAAATCAACAAGTTTTGGTCAAAGTCGTCGTTCACCATGAGTTTGATGAAGAGCAAAATGAATATCACGTTGCGTTCAAACGAGTTGGCGAATGACTTCTTTGACCAAAGCAAGTTGCTTTCTGTATTTATCTCACCCCTGTACGAACTTCCCGGGCTTCTCCGAGCGAGCTAGTAGGCTCTAAAGATGGTCCAAGATGGCCTCTTGCTGCATCAAAGGGATTGTGTGGCGGGAAGAAATGTCGGCTGCTCAGACCGGAAGCAGAGCGACCTCAGCCATGCACTGTCTGCACGCACTGCTGCTCATGGTTACCAAATATCGCCTGCTCTTGCTACGAATACTGGAGAACTCGACCCGTTAGAAGAACTTGACCCGTTAGAAGAACTTGACCCGAAAAAGAACTCGACCCATTAGAAGAAGCCAAACCTGAACAAACTCGACCTGCAAAAACTCGACCCGTAAAAGATATTTGACCGAATTGTAATGAACTCGACCCGGTACGCCCAGTCTCAGACTAGCGGGAATCTTGTAATTGACACCATACATTTTGCCACGCTACACGCTCACAAGTACTTCAGTCTGAGACTGGGCATACCTAATTACCTACAGTCGCACAGTGTGAACTGGGCATCAGGGGCAGTCTGAAGGGTGGTATTGACATACAACATCTGACATGGCAATACCACTGTTAAGGCCTGGTGTCCACCTACTATATAGAAATTTAGACCTACTGATATGGCACCGATACAAAAAGCAAATATTGGAGACATATCGGGAAGGTGCAAAATCGTAGGCATATGACTAGACATGCCAATCCAACACGCATTGTATGGGGGTTTTATCGGTTTCTAATCGCAGAAACGTGGTCAACTGCCCCGATATTAGGTGACCTTCCGACGCGATTATGATTTTTTATCTGGAGGTGCATCGTAGACCATATCGGAGCCATATCATTGTAGGTGGACGCCAGGCCTAATGCTGCGGACTAGCGTTCTGATTTCAGTATTGAGGTTCAGCAGTAGTAAAAGCTGATGGAGATGCTATCCTTTGGAAGGTGGGTGAGTGGATGGGTGTGCATTTTAAGGACTAAAGTTGGCATTCTGAAGTAGGGATAGCTTTCACGTCCTATGACGTCAGCAGCGCATGACAACCACCATCAAGAAATGATGACGTCACGACAGCATATTACCAATAAGGATTCTGGATGTGGTGGTGGCCTTTTTGCATAATTCGACAAACTATATTATTGGAGACAAAATAACATTTTATTTTTTTGATTGACATATATGGTAAGATAAATTGTAATCAATGACATATACGGTAACATTAATGGTAAATAGGTTCGGCGAGGCCTAAATGAATATATACACAATATTACCATGATTTCGATCTGAGTGGCTGTATTCTCCGCAGTGTCAACTGCAAGGAGAATACGGCCACCCAGATCGAAATTATGGTAATGTTGTATTTATTACTCGCCTTTCGAGTAATTATTAGGAAAAGAATCGTGTATGTAATTAGAAATTAGACCCTAGCTCCGTGCTTTGTTTGTATGAATTAGTTCCTATACTGCCTGTCAGGTGGCCGAAAAAGCCGTATTCTCCTAGGAGATTCCGGAGGTTCATATTCTACTCTATGGAGAAACTAAACAAGAGTTAGTCTTGTTGTTGTTTATCGCACGACGGCAAGATCGCATATTACTGTGCGAGGCGAAGACGAGAGCAGTAATATGCGATCTTGCCGGAGTGCGATGAACAATAACACGACTAACTCGAGTTTGGTTTGGAACTCCAGACCGAATACAGTGACCCAATGTTAAGCCTATGGAGATTTCTATTAGGGGTAGGATAAAGTAGCAATCTGTAGGCTCCTTATATATTTTTACCCACCGAATACGGAGTCTCCATATATGGAGACTCCGTATTCGGTGGGTAATAAATTTGAAAAGATACAACATGATATGAGTATCTAGTTTTGAGAGTCTTTATCCTGAGGTGTGAAGAACTTGAGAATGGGATCAGCGAGCTGGTTGCTGGTCGGTGATGACGTCACAGTTAGGAGATAGTTCTCAGATGCCCGATAGGTGGCGTGGTGGATAATATAGTCCGAATTACTATGTAATTTATAATTATCTCCATTCTAAGCACAATTAATTGGTGAACACTTCTCTGCATGTCTGTTTCCATTCACCGATCTGGCATCGGTGGTTCCCGACTGCAGATCGGTGGCGAATGGTCGGCCAGTGGAAAATGGCTTTTAAATAAATATACGTACCGAATGGCCTGTCTACATGCCACTGTACAGACGGAAAACATATATATTAAAACTGTTTGCTATATATGAGAGCTAGCTTGTAACAAAGAATTTTCCGTTTTGCAATAAGGTAATGAGACGGCATACCTATCAGCAAAAATACATCACATTGGCACCCTGTGTGGAACGAAATGAACAGCAGCTGGGAAATACAAATTAAATAACCAAGTGGATTCTTTATGCATTCAATATGACAAATAAGTAACTCAATGAAGTAAAGTTGGGTTTCATTGGAAAATGTCAAGACGCACAACAACAACACCAAAGAGCAATATAAGCGAGTATATTGTTGCATAGTTTTTTTTATTTGCAATTTACCCTGCAAAGAGTTAGGCTTAACCAGCCTGTTTGATTGTCCTCACAGCTCGTACAAAGTTTCATATTTTACATGAGAATTATTCGATTAATCACAATAAATGCAAAATAATATAAAAGTTTAACGGAATAAAATGGTTATAAGTTGAAAGTTCAACATGGTGTCTTGAGCGTGAGTGAAATTCGATAACTTCATGCGTGGTGCAGTTTGGTGACATCATTTTTTAATTTTTGAAAATTCAACTTGAAGAATACTTTCGCTCTATCCGGACGTTTTTATATGTATACATGAAACAGCTACGGATATATATACTAACTACCATTATTGCTGCTAACAATGCAGTATAAATTGTGTACTAAACCCTGTACAGTAATTATATAGAACGACCTGACCATGCTGTACAAGTTACAAAACGAGATGATATTTACGGTTCGTACGGAACGAGGCATTTATGCCGAGTTCCATACAAACATACAAACTGTAAATTATCATCGAGTTTTGTAGCTTGTACAAGCATGGTAGGTCGTTATATATTTACTATATACCCGTAATTAGGAAAAATCAGTAATTCATTTTGGCCTAACAACTATTATTTTAGTCAACGTACATGGGAAGGTAGTCCGTATTTTAATGTACGGACTAGTGGTCCGTACAGTATTTTTACGTTATATGGCGAAACGGTGCGTATTTACAGTATATATACGGCATGGGTATATAGTAAACTGTTTCATTGAACACGTTGAAACATCAGCAGTGTGTGGGTCTTCACATGGACACGTCTTCTATAACAATATATGGTAAGATTTCATTAAATTTTGGTATATAATTAATATATAACGACCCACCATGCTTGTACTTGCTACAAAATAAGATGCGGAATTGTTGTTTTTTATGGAACGAGGCCCCAGAACCGTAAATTATCATCTCGTTTTGTAGCATGTACAGCATTCTCAGGTGGTTCTATATAATAATGTCCGACCAAGCAATTATGTACTGTTTTACTGAAAAGATTTCGTTATTTAAGTTTTTCAATACACGTGATAGAGAACAATAAAGTACATGGACGAGGGTCAGGCATCCACTGCTGTTATGGTTAGAGTCAATCATTGTCATCCATACAATGGGCAAAGACAACACATGGATAGAGTTGGGTTGTTTTTTTATCCTACCCCTCATATAAATCTCCATAGATTTAACATGGTGTGAATATATGCCACGGTTATGGCATGAAATATTTATATGCCACTGGATGTGACAGGGTAGGATAAAATCTAAACATCACATAATTTCATATAATCTCATATAATTGTATATATATGCCACTCATTGTCTTCTGCTACAGATATCACTCAGCTCCGCTTCGTGATATCATGCCGCGAAGACAACTCATGCCATATAAACAACCATATGAAATTCTGTGATGTTTCATGATAATATTCCACATAAAGCTAAACCAAACAAACCAACCAAGGAAGTAAATGCTGAGCAGTCATCAGGTGGAAATGGTCTGTTATGGGGTTGATGATTGTGCACAAGGATAAATACCCAAATGCCACCATCCGCTAAGCTTTGTATAGTACCCGTTTCTTGGGCAGGTTGACACGCTGCAAGGTGAACTCATGAATGTGTTTTGTCATTTATTATATACCCATGACGTATATATCGTAAATACACACCGTTTCGCCGTATAACATATAAATATTATACTGCACCGGGTTCTGTATAGCAGTGTACTGAACACGTTGAACGCACGTTGCTATGTATACTGAACATGTTGACTCATGTTGCTATGTATACTGAACACGTTGAACGCACGTTGCTATGTATACTGAACATGTTGACGCATGTTGCTATGTAAACTGAACACGTTGATGCACGTTGCTATGTGAATTGAACACGTTGACGCACGTTGCTATGTGAATTGAACACATTGTACTGACGACGTTGCACTATCGGTGGATTTATGAATTCGATGTAATTCTTGTATTTACAGTAAGTTCTGATTAAATTTCAACATTTACGGGTATATAATAAATATAGAACGCCCTGCCATGCTCGTACATGCTACAAAACTCGATGAACATTAACAGTGAATACGGAACTCGGCGTAAACGCCTCGTTCCATATTCCCCGTTAATGTCCATCTCGTTTTGTAGCATGTACAGCATGGTCAGGACGTTCTCTATAATTACATGGTGGTGGAAGATATGGAGTACCACAATGAGGAAGATGTTGATTTTGATAGTAACTCACCAGATTTTCATATTTTTCATATCAGAGCAGACTAGATTTATGCTTGATCAAAACCTCAGCACTTCAAATGTCTGGTTGGTCAAAAATAACAATTACTACAGTAAAGTATGGTAGAGTATCAATACCTTCTCAGCCATCTCGGAAATCAGGAGTTTTTTCTCATGTAATAATTAGGAAACGTCCTTACTGTGGACGAAACGGTTCCTGTTCGAGGTCAGTCATCGATTTCATACTGCCTGACGCCATAGGTGGAAGGCAGTATAAAATCGACGATTGACCGAGAACGAGAACCATTTTGTCTACAGTAAGGATGTTTGCTTATTATTATATACCTTTAATTAGTGAAAAAAACCGCCATTTTAATGACATACAAAGTCGCAGTCACAGCGGGCACGAACATTATTATTACTGCACCCCTAGCAGCGGGCAGTATTTAATAGATATTTGGACATAGGTATATAATAATATCTCCCTCTAAATTAATGGTCTATTACAGCATCTCTGTCAATAATGTAGTAACTTCAGAAAGTGTGACATAATTTTTTCGGGGGGTGTAGTGGAGGTCCTAAAAATGCCCCAGAAAGTGTGACATCATTTATAGACTGGAGAAGAAACCAACAGGTTTTGGTTAAATTCATCGTTTTCCACGAGGTTGATGTGGAGTGATATGAATGAGGTGACAGTTAAGTGAATATCATCTAGTGTTCAAACAAGTTGGAGAACGCCTTCTTTGACAAAAACAAGTTGCTTTTTGTATTTATCTCACCCCCTGTAAACACTAAGAGTGGAGGATACACAGAATATAGACCATGGAGAACGGACTGCAATACTTTTTGGGGCACGGAGAACGAGTTCCCAATGTTAAGCTTATGGGACAAAAATAGCAGGGCTGAGATAAAGACCCTTATCGATGCGTTGGTACATTCCATACAGATCTTTCTAATCAAGATGAGTCCATCTCAAACACGTGTCTATAACCTGCATGGCAGTTTTCTGTCTTGCCGGAATTTGTAGTCATTATTCCAAGGTACCACCTGTCGAGCATGAATACTTATATCCACTGGAAGGTAGTTGGTCCACAATGATTGATATGATACATAGGTCCATATATCATGATCAATATTTATATATATATATATGGAATCTCATGAATTCATACAATCACGAAACGTGTGTTTGTAAACAACAACGATTCTCTACTTGCTAAGTTTCTCCTTCTCCTCCTGCTCCTTCTCCTCCTGCTCATTCTCCTTTTCCTTCTCCTCCTCCTTCTCCTCCTCCTTCTCCTCCTCCTTTTCCTCCTCCTTCTCCTCCTCCTCCTTCTCATCCTCCTCCTTCTCCTTCTCCTTCTCCTCCTTTTCCTCCTCCTTCTCCTCCTCCTCCTTCTCCTCCTTCTCCTCCTTCTCCTCCTCCTTCTCATACTCCTCCCTCCTACTCCCTCCTCCTTCCTCCTCTCTCCTCTTCCCTCCTCTTCCCTCCTCCTCCCTCCTCCTCCCTCTTCCTCCTCCCTCCTCCTGCCTCCTCCTCCCTCCTCCAACATCCTCCTCCCTCCTCCTCCCTCCTCCTCCCTCCTCCTCCCTCCTTCTCCCTCCTCCTCCCTCCTCCAACATCCTCCTCTCTCTTCCTCCTCCCTCCTCCTGCCTCCTCCTGCCTCCTCCTCCTCTCTCCTCCTCCTCCTTCTCCTCCTTTTCCCCCTCTTTCTCCTCCTTCCCCTCCCTCCTTCTCTTCCTCCTCCTCCTTCCTCCTCCCTCCTCCTTCCTCCTCCCTCCTCCTTCCTCCTCCTCCCTCCTTCTCCCTCCTCCTCCCTCCTCCTCCCTCCTCCTCCCTCCTCCTCCCTCCTCCTCCCTCCTTCTCCCTCCTCCTCCCTCCTCCAACATCCTCCTCTCTCTTCCTCCTCCCTCCTCCTGCCTCCTCCTGCCTCCTCCTCCTCTCTCCTCCTCCTCCTTCTCCTCCTTTTCCCCCTCTTTCTCCTCCTTCCCCTCCCTCCTTCTCTTCCTCCTCCTCCTTCCTCCTCCCTCCTCCTTCCTCCTCCCTCCTCCTTCCTCCTCCTCCCTCCTTCTCCCTCCTCCTCCCTCCTCCTCCCTCCTCCTCCCTCCTCCTCCCTCCTCCTCCCTCCTCCTCCTTCTCCTTCTCCTCCTCCTTCTCCTCCTCATCATCCTCCTCCTCCTTCCTCCTCCTCCCTCCTTCTCCCTCCTCCTCCCTCCTCCTCCCTCCTCCTCCTCCTCCTCCTCCTCCTTCTCCTCCTCCTCATCATCCTCCTCCTCATCATCATCATCATCATCCTCCTCCTCCTTCCTCCTCCTCCCTCCTTCTCCCTCCTCCTCCCTCCTCCTCCCTCCTCCTCCTCCTCCTCCTCCCTCCTCCTCCTCCTCCTTCTCCTCCTCCTCATCATCCTCCTCCTCCTTCCTCCTCCTCCCTCCTTCTCCCTCCTCCTCCCTCCTCCTCCCTCCTCCTCCCTCCTCCTCCCTCCTCCTCCTCCTCCTCCTCCTCCTTCTCCTCCTCCTCATCATCCTCCTCCTCATCATCATCATCATCCTCCTCCTCCTCCTTCCTCCTCCTCCCTCCTTCTCCCTCCTCCTCCCTCCTCCTCCCTCCTCCTCCTCCTCCTCCTCCTCCCTCCTCCTCCTCCTCCTCCTTCTCCTCCTCCTCATCATCCTCCTCCCCCACCTCCTCCTCATACAGTGCTCATACTGAGAAGAGCCGGGTTACGAGGTTAGCGCCAGAAGGGGGCTGCTTGATTCCTGACATTAGGGAATCCACGACAGGCTACACCTCAGTCTACAGGGGCACGTTGCTCCACATATACTGTAAGCATATTGTTCACAGCCTAACCATTCACACGGGAAAAAGCTGCAAGCCAGAGACTATGTACCTTCTGAAAGGGAGACTATGTACCGAATTTGTCCTTCCATGTGAATCAAATCCGCCATTTTCCCTAGAGACTGGGAAAGCTCAATTTCAGCATTCTGCTCTAACATTATTGGACAAAGGGAAAATAATCGGAGACTGGGGAAAAAATGTAAAGTAGAACAATCTCAAGTACATGAGTCTCTCCGTGAGAATTCCAGAAGGTCCCACAAGATGGAGCAGGGTGTCCTTTGCCCTTCTCTCTTCTGCAGGTTATATTTCTAGATCCCCAGATGCTTTATATGGTCCTACAAATCTAGTCACCTACTCTATTACTGCCTCTTTAAATACATATCGGGCAATTTACCTTGAAAGGTGAAACCCTAAAAGGTTTTCTGGAAATTTAATATAATGATCTCCATGTGTTATAGAACACATTCATCTATATCTTTCTTTTAAATCGTGGGACAACATGCTAGTTTTTGAATTAGAGATAAATATTATGATGATATTACAAAAGAATACATGGAAATTCGAAAAAGTTGTAGTCATAGTAAAATCCCTATTATTTTCTCGAAACGTTCACAGAATATATATACACAATAATGACCGGTTTTGTGTACGAGTGGTCGTAATCTCCGAGTAGTTGACGCGTAGTAATATCCGAGCGATTAGCGAAAATATTACGTCGTCAACTACGAGGAGATTACAGCCACTCGTACACAAAACCAGTCTTTATTGTATTCATTACCCACCTACAAGATAACTAACAAAAATGTACACGAAACAACATATAGGATGACTACACATTTGATGAGGCCGCAGCTCTATCAAGCATGATAGTAATTCGGTATCTATTACCCACCAAATACGTAGTCTCCATAGGAAATGCATAGAGCACCTGGAACCAGCTACCAGGAGATTCCGGAAAAAAAGTCCCATCCATGATAAAGTTAAATCATCATTTACTTCGAAACAAGTTTCATGGATATTCATTCAATATAGATTATTTACAAATAGTCCTAGGAATCTCATTTACCATCAGATCTCACTGTCATAAAACGTTTTACATGCTGAAATCACAGGTTAATGGGGAACTATATTATTGGTGTAAGTTCATACTGAATTACTGCCACGCTTGACAGTGCTGTGGTGTCTGGAACTAAATGGCTTACAGAAACTTTTTAATTGCAATAAATTTGTTATCAATCTTGTAGGTGGGTAATAAATACAATAACGACTGGTTTTGTATATGAATGACTGTAATCTCCTCGTAGTTGACGTCGTAATATCCTCGCTAATCGCTCGGATATTACTACGCGTCAACTACTCGGAGATTACAGCCACTCGTACACAAAACCAGTCTTTATTGTGTATATACTTAAACCAGTTATATAGTTCGCTATGTTTCTGTGTTTTTAGCATGGAAAAGGTTTTATGATACTGATTTCTGATGATAAATAAGATAATTATGACTGATTATAAAAGATTAACATTGAATGAACATTCAGGAAACTTGTTTTGAAGTACATGATAATTTGATCTCTTTATGGATGGGACTTTTTTTCCGGAATCTCCCAGTAGTCGATTCCAGGTGCTCTATAATTTCCTATGTAGGCTACGTATTTGGTGGGTAATAAAGTACACGTATAGTACTATATATTTAAGTTTCTCGAGATTGGTCTCCATTATTGTTTTTGAATTAATTGAAGAAAACTAAATGTTTCTGAACATTGCCCTTGTAAATCAGTCAAATGCAAATTGGCCTAATTTACCTGTTGGGTTACGCCATATGTTATAAATCACCCATTTGGGATTAAAGCAAGTTAAAGGAACTGTTTTGAATAGATAATTGTCCGTATTTGAAAATCACTAGGTGGCGCCACTGTGTAGTGTAGGATATGCCTTTAATTACTGCCTTTATCTCTTTTTTTTATTCAGATAACAAGATTTTGTGCGAATAATGTACGTCGTAAAATCTTCTTATCTGAATAAAAAAAGGGGGGGGAATGCACAACGCACATTGATACCAACTAGAAGTATTTTAGAGGATTTTTCAACGATGTAATATACAGGAATTCACAACAATAACGGAAACAGGTATTTGAAACTTTAAATTTATATAGAGAATAAAGCTATATGAGGCATGCACTGGTTTATATTTTAGAACAAAACTCACAAAAATATTAGCATATAGCAGAAATCAGTGATTGTAAAACTTGAACGATAACCAACATTTCAAGGTTAGGCTAATGAGGACTTTAATTGACCAATGCAAAAAAGTCACATACACTCTTCAAATGGAAATAAAGCTCTTACAAATAATGATAATAGAATAACGAGATGCCATGCTGTCTCAAGCAGAACCTCTTGAAGCAACCCAAGTGCATCGTTTACTTAGATTGGCAACTAACCCCTGTCTCCGACTCAGAGGTTGGTCTGGTCCTATCGATTTCTGGCCAGAGAGCTCAATACAAATATCTCGAAGGAATGTACACTTTTGGGACATGGTGAAGTATAAACTATGAATACTCACTACAAATCATTATTAATTTAGGTAATTGATAACAAAGTCTAACTTCATGGTCTCTTTATCAAAATACACAAACAAGAAAATAATAATATGGATAATGGGCTTCGAGAGTACTACAAACTCTAACCACTGTCACAGACACTGCCTACCATGACAAAAGATCTGCTGGAAGAATGATTCACTCTTTCAGCAGAAATTCTGACTCTGGTAGAAAGAAGATCAGCCAGGCAAATGAGAGGCCCAAGATTGCACTAAAATGTCTACCTATAAAAAACATGTGACATCAAGGAGTAGGCTTAGGACCTTCAATGAAAGATGATGATGTTTCATCGCTGAATACATCCCATTCCATTACTTCCCATTTGTTACTTGTATATTCTTCCACTGAATACTGTTGATTGTTCACCGATATAATATATGTATTGATGTGTAAATTGCCGACACACAAAACCTGCCGCCAGGCAGAATGTCTATGTATTGCTTCAGTAAATCAAAAAAAAAAGTCAAAGTTGTTCAGTTCGGATACCACCAGAGCTAACGTAGTGAAGCTCTGGTCGCCAGTGTATCGTGTACTATGTTCCATGTTTAATGACGACGTATGTCGCTAGGTGGCAGATCTGTTCCACGTGCCATGCGCCACAAGAGTAGTTCGCTGCATCGAACCATGAGTGGGCAATACCGACCGCACAGGGAGCCAGTGTAGAGTGAAAGTCATGTACACTGTACCTAAAATGTATGCTTTTTACCCCATAGCCCCATCTATCCCCATTTTGATACGAACATCTTTAGGTGTTAATGTAGTTAGTACTAACCTTTACTAACAATCAACAAACTACTGACAAAATGACTTTGCCATATTGAAAACATATTTTTCCTCTCATTT
The DNA here is from genome assembly GCA_950022655.1 of Alentia gelatinosa. NCBI lineage: Eukaryota > Metazoa > Annelida > Polychaeta > Phyllodocida > Polynoidae > Alentia > Alentia gelatinosa. Next base: position 12,039,308 of record OX465585.1, read on the forward strand.
GTATAATGATATTTTGATTGTGGGACAACTGGTAATACGGGTCATTGTATTGAGCTTATTGTGAAATTTGCCATGCTTTATGTTATTTCACCCAGCTAGTCAGGTTATACACTTTACCAACCAATACTATTGAAAGTACTACGATGTTTGTTACAGCTTATAAAGAGGCACATACTGCCTTATCTTTTCCAGGATATTAGAAATCATTTTTAAGATATAGCATGACAGACAGGTGGGTTTTTTTTGTAAGAGAGCTGAACTCTGTTTATTAATCCAGAAAAAAACAGGTACATAGTCAAAGTAGTAACTTGTCTATTCTGTATGAACATGTGAACAAGGAATCATTGGTCTAAACACAAGTATAAATCTGTTAACAATTCACCTACGAATGGCTCCCAGAGAAAGACCAGCAAAGAAACTTAACATGCTGACAGGTTGTTATCATTGCACTGTTAATATTTCAACAAATATGTATTATGACAGAAGAAGAGAAATGTAAACCTATATCGTACCAATAAAGGAGACTTTGAGAGACCTCGCCCCACCCCACCCCACCCCCCCCAAAAAAAATTTTTTAAAACACAAAAAAAACAAACTTTCTTACCGGACCCGGATAGCTGGTGCACGTCGTTAAATGCCCTTGACGCCTGACCACCTCTGTAGTACAACCGTTGATAAAATGTATTGTTTCCCACCATATTAAAGTTGTCTGTCAATGATTCCATGGTCATGAATATGAATTCATTCATTGATCATCATCATTGGGGCGTTTTACATAATCTCTGAAAAATCTATAAAGATTCATTGTGAATTAGCTGAGATAAATGACATTCTAACAAAAATAGGAAAATAATGCCTTGAGGCATCATTTGCACTATCTACGGGAGTGCTCTGTGGCTTCATTGGTAAGGAAAGGGTTAAGCACAAATGTTACCAAATACATGGATGTGCATGACTAATGGGCTCCTTGACACTTCTACCCATATATATGTCTATGGATCAGTGAATACAGTAACAGTGAAGGGAAGTTATATAATACAACTATAGAAAGATACTGGTATTTGGTAACTGGTACCGTGTTTCTACGCATAAATCATGGGAGCCTTTCTTATGATTTATTGTCCCGTGGTCACCGTAACACAGCAATTAGCGACACTATCATTAATTCTAAATAGGCTTAAGCGTGGTATCGATTTTTCCCATCAAGAAGACATCAGTCGTCTCTCATTTGTGAGGATATTCACAAAACTAGAGGCAATGAGTCACAGACTAGTGTCGGGGCTGGGGGTTGGTCTTAAAGGCATATCGGACAATATGGCTTGAAAATTAAAACCCATGTCATTTTTCTGAAAATTGAATACAATGATCTCGAAGTACATATCTGACTTAAAAATCAGAGGTCACCGTGCTAGATTTTGATTTATAGGGCAATATTATGATCATTTTATATTAGATTATATAGAAATTCTAAAAAGTTGTTTTTCAAATAGTAAAACCCATGTCAGTTTCCTTAAACTTTCTCAGAATATAGTATATGTATAGTACTACCTATCTAGTTTTTAAAAACCATAGGTCACCGTCCTTGTTTTTGAAAGAATTGAAGAAAACAATATTTTTCAGTACATTTCTTATATAAATCAAGTAAATGTTAATTGTCGTATTTTACCATTTAAAATTGGATAAACTGGACAAAACATTAAATCTACTCATATAGAACTAGAATGAACCAAAAAGAACCAATTTTGACTGTTAATTGAAAATATCTAAAAATCACCAGGTGGCGCCACCGTAAATTGTAGGATATGCCTTTAAGGGCTGGTTCCACTAACACGGTGGATTTGCCATGGTATAGGCCTATCCTGTTATATCTTACAGTGTTGCGATATATCATACCTCCTTTGCAGCGACACATCGCACGCGATGATATGTGTACTTTTTCACAATGTCATGTGTATATTATGGTGTTCCACCACCGCGACACCTCAAGATCTATTGCCAACATATCGGGGCATATCAGGATCTATCGTGACAAGAACACAGCACAGGTGCTTAACCAGACCAATGCATCGCGGCAAATATGCTCGCGATTATTCCAAACCTAACAAGACAACCAAATCGTGACTAATCTCACTACATCTTGTGTGTTGGTGAAACCAGCACTTTATAGTTACCACTGCAGTGTAGTAACCTATCAACAAAACCAAAATTAAGGCAAAATAAGCTCGTCGGTTTGTGCGAGGGTCGTTCTTCAATCCGTATATATACATATACATATATATATATATATATATATATAATATATATATGTATATATATATATATCACATTTGATGAATAAAATACGAACGATAATAAAAAATATCTTTGATAGAATTGACTTTAGGGCCATAGTTTTGTATAAAATAATGTGTTGTAAGCATATCATGTTTTGATAACTAGAGCAGCCTAAAGCTTTTATATACGAATGTGTTCATTTATGAAATATCTTCTCTTTCATCATACAGCACTAACTTCAAAATATCGTCCAGGATGTCGTTGAATGAACTACGAACGATAAAAAAGTATCTTATAATTGCCTTTGGGGCCATAGCGTTGTATAAAATAATGTATTGTAATCATAAGATATTTTAATAATAAGAGTAGCCTAAAGCTTTTATGAGATGTTATATTACAAATACGTTCATTTATGAAATATCTTCTCCTTTGTCATACAACACTGAATTGATATATCAGGATGTCGTTTATCTTTGGAGTTATCGTATCGTCCAGCACCAGCACCAGAAACGATCGGACTTTATTACCCACCTGATACCGAGTCTCCATACTAAGCCTATGGAGATTACAGATCGCTACTGAGGAGGATACGGAGCTCCGTACCCTCCTAGGAGGATACGGATTTTTGAGATGAAAGTAGTCCCAATCATAACTTCTTAATTACGTTGAAAAGTTTTCTAACGATCATATTTATTGCTTAAATCTAAAAAAAATAAGTGACTAATAAATACAACATTACCATAATTTCGATCTGTGTGGCCGTATTCTCCTTGTAGTTGACGCCACGCAATACTCCTCGCTATCGCTCGGAGTATTACTAAGCGTCAACTACGCGGAGAATACGGCCACTCAGATCGAAATCATGGTAATATTGTGTATTTATTCAACAGCCCCCAGCTTTGTTTTGCCGGGAATATGAACATGAACTGGTCTGATTTCCTCGCTACTCGGAGGCCTGCCCGCTTGTCTGTGGATGTTATAGATTGTGTCTTGTGGACAAAAAGCCATACCCCGGTTCCCATACACACAACACACACAGTTCTGAGTCCGGGAGGCTCCGGTTACCTCCACGTGGCTTGAATCTTGCTACTCTGCGCTGACTCTTTGTGGTTGGAGGAGGGTGCCTCTTGCCTGACATAAAAGCGTGAAATATTTATTCTTGCGGCAACTTCAAAGGGAAGGGCCAGGCGACCAATGGAATGTGGCCAAAGAAAGCTGGCGCGCTGACCAATCAGAGAAGTTTTCACGGGCTCGTATCTCCCGCCGGTGAGTCTATCTGATTCAGGCTCATTCAGTGAGGGGTGGCAGGTTAGTTTTTACTCTCCCATATCCAGGAAATTATCCTAAAAGAGACTCTTATCTGAAATAAGAGCATTAAAATAGATCTATACATAATAATGTTATAATACTAAGATATGATGTACTGTTGTGATCAATAAAAAAAAAAAATGCAGCATGTGTGTATACAACCTGCTTCCCCTGCTATTGAATAATGGATTCGTCCGCCTGTCAATCAAAGGCCACACAGGCTGCTCCGCCCCTTGAACCCAGTGTTGTGGCCTATATTTGCGGTGCAGCGGCGGCACATGCTTCCTATCGTTGGTAGTGTTCATGAGGGAATATAAGCGAGGAGTACGCGTGTAAAACCTGACTGAAAGGATACTAAGTGGATACCGGGGATGTAACAATAGTGTCCGTGTGGGCATGTGATTCCGCTGGACATGGGCAAACTGCAGAGCAAGCACGGTGAGTGTGGGGGGATCTCCCGGCCTGTACCGCCGGGGCTCCCGTCAGTGAAGGGTCGGGGAGACGGGGTCCTAACGCTGCTGGGCATGCCCTGACCACTGACCATTGACCACTGACCAATCACCCTCCCCCCCCCCCCCCCCCCCCCGCCCCTCCTCAACCACCCTCCAGTCTCCCTCCTCCATCCTTGTGACAGCTGGCTTTAAGCTGAGTAAAATATTCACCACTCGTCCCCATTGAGTTGTGGACAAGGCTGGTAACATTGGCTAGCTTTAAGCCCTTGTTATTATTATGTTATTTTCTGGGCTGGTTACAATGGCTAGCTTTAAGCCCATGTTATCATTCTGTTGTTTACTGGGCTGGTTACATTGGCTAGCTTTAAGCCCTTGTTATTATTATGTTATTTTCTGGGCTGGTTACATTGGCTAGCTTTAAGCCCTTGTTATTATTATGTTATTTTCTGGCCTGGTTACATTGGCTAGCTTTAAGCCCATGTTATCATTAAGTTGTTTACTGGGCTGGTTACATTGGCTAGCTTTAAGCCTATGCTATCATTCTGTTGTTTACTGGGCTGGTTACACTGGCTAGCCTTAAGCCCATGTTATCATTCTGTTGTTTTCTGGGTTGGTTACAATGGCTAGCCTTAAGCCCATGTTATCATTATGTTGTTTTCTTTACAAATCTTCCTGGGATTGATCTTTCAAAACATCTCTTCTCATCTTTAATCCACGAGCATATATACACGGATAAAGCCATTGTTACCTGTAGCTGAATTTGATGCCATTGTTATGCCAAGGTACATATAACATTGTTAAATAATAATCCTAAGTCACTCCAACAGTTCTGAGCGTTACCCTACGCAACCCCCAGTGTGTAATATGAATGGTGTGTATTTTTGTTTCATGTGCGCGTTGGCCGTCCTCTGCTTCCATCCTCACAACAGTTTGCAAACGTCAGGGCCCTGAGGGTAAGTAGACCGAACATGTGTTATTTCTAGGTCGGCCAGCTGCTGGTTGAGAGGGGTTATAGTACCCACCCCAAAGCCCCGGCCTCCAGTATTCCCCTGACAAACCGTACACAACCCACCACAGCCTCCAGACTGGCTCCAGTCCCTGCATACTATGGCTACCCTCTTTGCTGGGATACATACATGTACTATAATGAACTTTATTCTGATTATTTTTAATCATTTAATGAATGTTCATAATCAAAGACTTGAGCAAGTCTACGCAGCCACTAGACTGGCTCCAGTCCCGGCATACTATGGATACCCTCTTTGCTGGGATACATACATGTACTATAATGAACTTTATTCTGATTTATTTTTAATCAGTTAATGAATACTCATAATCAATGACTTGAGCAAGTCTACACAGCCTCTAGACTGGCTCCAGTCCCGGCATACTATGGCTACCCTCCGTGCTGGGATACATACATGTACTATAATGAATTTTCTTCTGATTGTTTTTAATCAGTTAATGAATACTCATAATTAAAGACTTGAGCAAGTCTACACAGCCTCTAGACTGGCTCCAGTCCGTGCGTACTATGGCTACCCTCCTTGCTGGGATACATCTGGGATTCATGGGCCAGTCAGAGAAGGATACATACATGTACTATAATGAACTTTATTCCGATTATCTTTAATCATTTAATGAATGCTCATAATTAAAGACTTGAGCAAGTCTACACAGCCTCTAGACTGGCTTCAGTCCCTGCATACTATGGCTACCCGCCTTGCTGGGATACAGGGCCTTAATGATCATGGGCCAGTCAGAGAAGGATACATACTATAATGAATTTTATTCTGATTATTTTTAATCATTTAATGAATGCTCGTAATCAAAGACTTGAGCAAGTCTAGACAGCCTCCTGCTACTTCGTATAGCAACAAGCCTCTATCGTATACTTCCCACATTGCTATCTAGATTAGATGAACTTCCCAAGGGATGGGTTTTAAAACACTTCAAAGAGTAAGGCTGACTTCACTACGCGAAGGAGCGCAGAAAAAGGCGGACTATTAAAGCACCGTTTGGCTTTGATTGTTGAAGAAAAAATACATCAAAGAGGTGTCAAATGTAGGGGATGTGGATCACACGATATAATGTAGACATTGTAGTTTGTGTGTATCAAAAGCCGGTAATAGATATCAGCAGAAACAGGACGGGACCCCAGGTCTCGGTAGAACATAGATGGGTTTTTTTCTAATGCTGTGTAATACTACTGGTCCCTGATCCTCTAACTCATAATATGTGCGTACTCTATGTTACATTTGTCGGTAAAACTGCAGGTCCACGGTCCCCAGTACCTGTATTGAATAGTTCTGTGAGTGTGGCCTTGTTCAAAACATCGCGCGAAACTCGACAGATTTGATAGCTTCGAAGTATTATTTTAGAGCGGAAGAACCAATATCACTTCCATGATTTCACAATAAAAGATGTGAAATATGATTCAGAATGTTCAATTAGAGTGGATGGCCCCGCGTAAACATGTACATGTATTACCGTAAATAGACATAGCAGGTTGACTGGCATTTCCTATGTTATAAGATAGGGACCATGGATCTGCAGTTTTACCCATTTTTCTGACAATAAATATCTTCCGTATGCAAAATGCGACTTTTGGATGATTCTGATATAAATCCCAGATTTTAATCAAGCCATGTAAACTGAGAATCAATAAATCCATATTCTCGATACTCAATATTCAATTACCCCGCGTATCTACCTCATGTCTCTTTTTACTATACGAGGAAATGGTCCCTCTGTAGTCTCCTATGTCATTCATTGCCAGGGTAAATAGCACTTGATAAAAAGATAAAGAATGTCTGTAGGATTAATAGTAATCACTCATAGACTGACATCGGGGTGTTTTTTTGTAAATACGGGCTGTATTCCGGAGCCATAGGAAATATATACATTTGAACTGGGTGGGGTTTTTTTCAGACACGCGTATCAAATGATAGTCATTGGACTTGTAAAGAAGTCTATCAAGGAGTTGGTATTTATCCCCTTCTCCCCCATTACCCATTCATACCCCGACTTAAATCTCCTATTATCGCTCATGATCTCTTAGCACCTGAGTCGTTGCGACGAATCCATACAAAGATCTAGTCGGGTCCCCCACTGAACGAAGCAAGAAATGGTGTGGTATGAAGAGGAGGGGGGGGGGGATAAAAGAGGGTGTGTGTATGTAGAGGGGAGGGTCGGGGTGGGAGGGTCGGGGTTAGACGTTTGGAGCTGTGTCTCACTAGGGTGATCAGAATCTAAGAGGTCAACCTTGTATCACCCTGAGCTTTGGATCTCAGGTGGAGTATGAAGGCGGTCCCGACCCCCAGCCGCCTTTAATACCTTTGATATGATGCTTAACTCTTTATATAGGACAAAACGCTGTCAGGCCTGGTGGCTGCAGGGGGTGGCGCGTTTTGGAGTAATCTATAGGCCTTTCAGCTCGGCACTGACTGAATGGGAATGACGTTTGGTGTTGTTCGGATCCTGGGGAGGGCGCTTGTAGGCAGCTACGTGTTTTTTTTAGACACCCTGCGCTCCGAGTGTAAACCTCAGTGGAAGGTGGTGACTGAAAGGGTTGTCAGGAGAACTCGACCCGAAACGAACTCGGCCTGTAGTTGTCAGGAGAATTCGACCCGATTTGGAGAAATCGATTGGAGAACTCGACCCGTTTCAGATATTTATGGATAAGACAGTTTGATATAGAAGGAAAGGTCTGACTAGTTTGATTTTAGAAAAATATATCAGCGGATATAGAAAATAAATCCAGTTATGTTTAGGTGTAGGGCTAAGGTTAGGATTATGGTTATGGTTATGGTTAGGGATAGGGATAGTGATAGGGTTAGGGATAGAGAAAGGGATAGGGTTAGGGATAGGGTTTTCTGTTTGTTTTCTTCCTCAGAAAAGACCAAATTTGAAGCCGGTAACATACTTACTACTAAACATAGTATGTATTCACAGTTGTTAAGATATATTTGAGTTGGGAACATTTAAAACGGGTCGAGTTCGTTACGGGTCGAGTCCTTACAACGGGTCGAATTTGTTATGGGTCGAGTTCTTAAAACAGGTCGAATTCGTTATGGGTCAAGTTCTTAAAACGGGTCGAATTCGTTATGGGTCGAGTTCTTAAAACGGGTCGAGATCTTAAAACCAGTCGAGTTCTTAAACCGGGTCGAGTTTTTTACGGGTCGAGTTCTCCAGTATTCACTGAGAGAGACTCCGGAATCCTCGCTGTAAAGTTGATTATGTCCCCTGCGGTGCGTTCCGATGATGATTAAGGTTAAAGGGACTCGAGGAAGTACCTTTAAGGGAGCCGTTATGTTTCACGGTGCATTCCCCTTCATATACAAGTTGCCTCTCTGTATGAAGGTCATGTAGTTTCGCTTTTCGCGCTCATTTCTGATAGGATTTCCCTGAACAATGTACAGTTGTTGTACACATACCCATTGGGGTACCGTAAAATCTATGATTGTTATTTAGGCTACGCATATATCTTAAGTTCTACGTGTTTAAAAATTATAGAGTAACCCTATGTAAGTTTACGATCAGAACCCGTATCCCATCGAGTTTGAATTGCGTAGTAATTCACAAGGCGAACCGGCGTGAATTACGTAGTGATTCAGATGAGATGGGATCGAGCTCCGATCGTAGACTTTGATAGTTTTCTGAATTTAGCTCACCCTTCACATTGACTAGCTGCCTGACATTTGTGACATAATCCCCCAGTGAGTATTTTTTCTAATAACTCCATGGGCATTGAGTACGAGTTCTCAATGTTAAGTCTATGTGGGGAAATACCAGGGGTGAGATAATAAAATAAACTCCCCTTGACTTACTTTGTTAATAAGCCTGATATGTGTATTGGGTGTCACAGGCCGGCGTCATTTTCAAGTTTTTGTTTCCTTTTTACATGTCAACATTATCAAATGATCAGCTTTATCTTTTGAATAATCACCAACATAAAGCACAAAAAAAACGTTCACCGAATTCTCCCTAGAGATTGTCCTGTGTGTTTTCATCTCGTGTTGTGTATAAGAACGGATAAATACACAATAATGCCTGGTTTCAGAGGCGGCTGTATGCTCCGAGGAGTTGACGCGTAGTGATATTCAAGCGAATGCGAGGATATTGCGAAGAGTCAACTCCGAGGAGCATACAACTGCTTTTATCTAAAACCGAGTCTATACTCTATTTATTATCCACCTTTTCCTGGCAAGTGGCGTAATGATATTTGTTCATTTAAGTGTGCACTATTTTTTCCTATGCACTATTTTTCCATATGCGCCGGCTTTTGCAACCCGGAGCATACAACATATCTGTATACTCCGGGTATGTCCATACACACTCCTTATGTCTTTTCTATGGACACTTTGTATTAGGTGGATATATCTGTATGCTCCGGGTATGTCCATACACACTCCCTATGTGTTTTCTCTGTCCACTTTGTATTAGGTGGATATATCTGTATGCTCCGGGTATGTCCATACACACTCCATATGTCTTTTCTATGGACACTTTGTATTCGGTGGATGATAAAAGAACGAATAAAACCGCGGAATTCGACTTCTCTCTCTGAAACTCAAGGCTGTATTTGCATAGTCCTAATGGCCAATGCCTAGCACGATGCCGCTGGAGAATTACTTCAAAAGCAGACGACATTTCCAAAGCTCATCACAGAAACTTGCCTCCTGGCCGTATACGTGAGGACACACAGACGCAATCATTATAAACCTTAATGGGACCCGCTCCCTTACCACACGCCACACTGAAATACAGTCACGCCCAAAAAAAGATGAGTTTTCGATTTTATCCCCGTCCCTTAGGAAGTCCCATAAAATGGAGATGGCAAGAGCTGTAAAGGTGAAAAAGCAGCGCCCCAGGGGCCTGATGTCTGTCTTGCTTGCCGAGAATGTGCACCACGTTGAATGTCCGCCCTATATGACTACGTGCTTTGTTAGTAATTTCCACACTGTCCTTTCTGTTTTGCAGGTGAATGTATTTTAGTGAATACACAGTTCGGATCGAGTCTGGACAAATTATCGGATTTTGACAAATTATCGGCCGACGGCGGGTGGCCGGACTTCAGCTTTGACCAGTCGGTGAGTTCCAGTTTTATTACTCATTCTCACGTACAACGAGAATTCAGTGGGGGGTTATCCTTAAAGTACGTACGCACTGAAGGGCGGGGCTAACAAAATTAGCAAATTTTCCATTTGTTCCTTCTTTATTCTTTAGCATACAAGATCGGGAGGGGGAGGGTAGCAAAAATTTAGGAAATTTTGCATATGCTCCTTTTTTTTAATTTTTTATTTTTATTCAATTACAGAAATATACAATTGACATCATATATTCGCTTATTAGCGTTCTTCCATATAGTCGTCAGGGAAATACATATAACAAATAAGACATCACAAATACATCACAGTGTACAGTACATTTGACAGAAAATACATCATTATCACAAAGTACACCACAAAGACAGTACATAGGCTATTAATTACCACCACGTATATTAAACCCTTAGATCTTATGATCTTTCTCCTTCTTTGTTCTATTGCGTACAAGATTAGGAGAGGGAGTGGGGGGGGGGGTCAACAATTTTGAAAATTGTGCATATTGTGCTCCTTCCTTTTTTCTATTGCCCGGAAGATCGGGAGTGGGAGTGGTGTGGGTAACTTTAAAAAAAAAAAAAATTTTGCTTATGCTCCTTCTTTGTTCTATTGCGTACAAGATCGGGATAGGGGTGGGGTTCACAAATTTGAGAAATTTTGCATATGCTTCTTTTGCATACAAGAACGGGAGGGGTGGAGCAAAAATTGGGGAAATTCTACGTACATACTTTATGGATGACCCCTTATCAGTGATACCCATGGACCAGGAGAATAGGGCTGAGAAAGATCACGACAGATCTAAAGAGAACTCTTTGTTCTAGCGTGGGAAACAAAAGTGTGCATAGATCCGCTACTCATATGATGGACTCCTGTTTCAGTATGTCAACATGTATATGTGTACAAAGCATCAGGATGTAGCGTTGAGTGTCCCGCCCCAATGCCATTGTGGTGAGCTCTCAGTCAATGGTGCCGTGCACATTATTACTATACACCTATAGGCGAACATGTATGAAATACTGCCCGCTGCTGGGGGTGTAGTATATATAATGTTCGCGCCCGCTGTGGCAGCGGGCCGTAGTAAATAGCAGTGGTCTTTTGAGGTGCAGAAAAGTTAATAAAAACATATTTTTCAACGAGTAGGAGGTGTATAGTAATAAGAAAACGTAGTGACTGAGCCCGTACGGTGTCCGTTCTTGGTCATTTGATGAAAAAATACGGCCCTCTAGCCTGCGGCATCGGGCCGTATTTTTTCATCAAATGACCTCGAACAGCCACCTGTACGAGCTCAGTAACCACGTTTTCTCATATTATTACATACCTATGGCCGAACGTCTATGAAATATTATCCACTGCTAGTGGGGCAGTATAGATAATGTTCGGGAAATTAGTAAGACGTGGCTATGACACCTCTGTAATAAGCCGATGCTTAAAAAAAAAAAAAAAAAAAAAAAAAAAAAAAAATAGATAATGTTCGGGCGCACTGAGCCCGTAGTGAATATTCGGGCGCACTGTGACCATCGGGTCAATTGGTACATTTAATTAAAATATAAAATGGAGTTTTTTTTTATATTTAGGTATGTAATAATAAGAAAGCGTAGTAACTGAGGGATGCAATTCTCGGCCTTTTCATGCCATAATTACGTCCCTCCGCCTGCAGCGTCGGGACGTATTTATGACATGAAAGACCTCGAACGGCCACCCCTTCAGGCTCAGTAACCACGTTTTCTCTTAGTATCTGTACATAAACTTTACGACACAGCCTCCAAATATTATACAAAGTGTCAAATGACTTTGAATTACCATTCGCATTAGAATAAACGTACTGCTATGAATAGTCATAAAATCTCCAGACGTGGTGCATGCTTGGTGTATCTACTCTGATCTTGCCTTTCTATTAAAGGCGACAAACGCCTCTCTGTTCCCAAGATGTAAAGTCTATACTCGTTGGAATAATGGACACATATTATACGGAAACTGGCTTACTGTCTTCGTATGTCAAAGATATGCGGTAAGGCAGAGGGAAGTATCTGATCAATAACTTAACCAAACATTTTGACGTACTAGGACAGTTATCCCGTTCTCATATCATTGTATTCCTAAGAATGGCAAAATTGTACCTAGTAATGTGATGTCCTACCCCGTACGTCACAGTGTGACGTACGGCCATAAATACGTCATGGATAGCAGTGGTCAGTATGTGTAAGGCATTCCGCCATAGGTATGTAAGAATGACTTTCTGATATGTGTTAGCCACTAATGGAATTCTGTATGAGAACTAGTAGCATGACAGAAAAGAGAACAATATAGAGGAAGCCTATGAAAGTTTACAGTCAGAGCTTGTATCCCATCGAGTTTGAATCACGTAGTAATTCACAAGGCGAAGCCGCGTGAATTACATAGCGATTCAAACTAGATGGGATCAAGCTCTGACCCTAAACTTGAATAGGTTTCTGACTTCATCTCACCCCTCACATTGACTAATGGGCTAACCTTTGTGACATAATTGCCAATTGAGTATTTCTTTATAAATACTCCATGGGCGTTGGATACGAGTTCCCAATGTTAAGTCTATGGAGGTAAAATACCAGGGGTAAGATAATATCGTAAAACCGGATGAGTCCAGATTAAAACGAATAAGGTTTTGATTTTATCCTACCCCCTTTGAACGATATTTTTATGTGAGGATGATAACAAAAAAACACGCTAAAAACTTTCTGAAGTCCTCCATATAGCTCTCCTTGCTGCTCTGAAGGCGCTTGGAACCACTTTCAGCTGCTGATCTCTGATTGGTCCATATTTTGTACGCTCCTAGGAGCGATTTTTTATCCGTATGCGACATACGGGCGCATACAGAAAGTCAATGTTAAGTCCATGGGTTTTTATATTAGGGGTAGGATAAAGGGTCGTAACAGCACCAGCCCCACGTTTCTATTGAACACGAGGTACATCGTGATCAATTCACCTACTTTCAGCACCATTTTGTTTGGTTTACTTACGGTTTACCAACTATCCTGCCTCACAAGGCGACCCAAATAAGGGTTTGTTTTATGTGCTAACAGTGTGTCTGGTCACAGTGCTAAGTGTTGGCACAACCCGAATGTCAATACCTACTCTTTCTGTACAGGGCCCACAAATACGTCCAACCTCGCCAGGAACCCATCCGCTACTACTGGGTCGAGAGACTGTACAGTTTGTGTGGATATCTTTTCTCTCCCTTCAGAGAGAGAGAGAGATTACTTTTAACTCATGGAGAATTTCGTATCTCTGTGGGGGTTTTTTTCAGTTAAGAAAAATGCGAAGAAGTTATCACATCATCAAAAGAACCAATAGCAGTCTATCTCTGTGAAGAAAAGTGAATAAATAATGCCCGACGCCTTAAGCCAAAAGAATAGGGACAGTCACTTGCTCGTTGGCCGCCACATCTAGCACAATACTAGGAGTAGATAGTATGTTCATCATTGATGAATAAGCGTGCAATCAAAAATGAATAACAATTGAAAGGTTTGGGTTACATTTGGTATGGTTTGATCGTTTTCTGTAACCCACTTGCACCCAGTTTACTTGTCATTTCATCAACTGCCTGAGTCTATGACCAAATACATCATTCATTAAGGTATTTCTGTCTTGAGTGATTGGTCATGGTCAGTTGGGCATGCTTCTAATACACTGAGACACTGGCACCCTATTCCTTTCCCAGTATCACTGTGAGTAGCACACAGATAGTGAAGGGATAGTGTCTTTGCAGTACGCTGGATGTCTATATGTGACCACTCTAACCTTTAGGCCCCGTATATAGACCGTACAATCACGCTCTGATGATGATAACAATAATAATAATGATAATAATAATAATAATAATAATAATAATAATAATAATAATAATAATAATAATAATATCAAGAGACGTCACGAGTTTGAGTCTGAGTTTATTTATGCCACGTATTTTGTTGGCTCCATAATTTCATGAGTCGAAGACGAGTGACATCATGGAGCCAACAAAATGAGTAGCATAAATAAGCTCAAACTCAAACGAGTGGCGTCTAGATTTTATCCTACCCTGTTTCCATATGTTTTCAGTATCAGAAAGTAGTGGCATAAACAACACTTTATGTCACTACCCGTGACATAAACAAATCCCATGTTAAGCCTATGGCGTTTTTTATTAGGGGTAGGATAATAATATTAATGTTGCCCTCTAAGGGGAAGGTGTTAATAAAGGTAGACCCGGAAATGCGGGCTCTTTAGAGTCAATACTCGGGAGGTTAAACTTGCTTTTGTCTGCAAACACGCTCAGCTTTGTGGGTAATGGGAATCAACAATAGACACCCTTAACTTTGTTGGTATTGGGAATTATCAACTAGAGTGATGTCAAAACGGACCAGTGTCAAGCTTGCTCTGTTGACATTACATCGCGTTACATTATAAGAAAGAAATCCGTTAGAGCTTTTTCTGCAGCTTAACAAGTTGCTAAATGTTATTTGTGTGGATATCTGCATCCTGTATATCAATCCACTTCTGTGTGCACCACATGTGCTTGGAGAGTGTAAGGAGGCAACCCGCCAGGTTTTCACAGATGAATGATATCACAAACAGAAGTATTTTCTTTATATAGAACTGGGTCGAGAATCGTATAAGTACTCAATACTCCATGGGTTTGAATGCACTGCAATCTTCATCGATGTGAAGTCGAGTGATGATAACGGCGCATCTAAACGAGTGGAGTATTGTGTATTTTACGATTTGAGTGTGGTTCAGAATTCATCTCACGCCTTTCAATGACATTAGATAGCAACACAATAATAGGAACAATTAAAATTACTTAGCACATCCATATGATGTCATCTTAGTTTCACTCCATCACGGCTGTGGCGTAGTATTGTCACTTTACTGGGGTGATCGTTGAGTATTTCTTTATAATGTTATTCCTATGGCTAAACTTGTACCAGGGGTGAGATAATGGCCAGATTTTCATTGTTCATTTACCAAATCAAAAATGCATAAATAATGATTAATCATTACCAGACCTTACTTGGACAATATATCCTCATTTTACCAGGTAACGATTTCGTTGTGGGGGTTCCTATGGCTAAACTTGTACCAGGGGTGAGATAAAATATGAACTCCATTTAAAATATGAATTCCTCCGCTGATATAAGGCTATACAGATATCAAAAGGCACCTTTAAGAACTGTACGATATTCATAAATCCTGGATTTGTGGTCGAGACTCTACTCAATCTCATCCCCATTCGCACAAGATGATATTTTCAAAACACGCCATATACCCAACATTATGTAATAACCACCTTGTCCGGCTTTTAAGGGATCTTCCTACACAATGGCTGTAATGTCTCTTGACCAGGAAGTCCGGAATACCCCCACAACCACCACCCCATCACCCTCGGCCTTATACCTCGGTCTTTTTCCTCACTTTACACAAGCTCTTTTCCCCTCTTTTTTGTTCAAACCGCCGCCACCACACAAAGCCACTCGTTATGCTACAGAGCAGCCAACACTGGACAGGCTATCAACAAGAAGGCTTTTGATTCGTGGCTTGTCACTCGGAGTTAGAGCCCGGCCTCTGGGACCTGTTTCACTAGTCTCGCGACATGTCTGTGACACCATACAGACATTGGGTTTGTCTAGTTTTGTGACACCACAAGTAGCTGCCTTTAGGAAATACAGACCCCAAACATATGAATTAGACAAATCTAGACACATCATGGACCTGTTTCACTAGTTTTGTGACAAAAGTGTTAGACAGATATGAAAAGCGGCACCAACAGTGCTAGCAAGAACGGACAAAACAAAGTCTAATGTCTAGTTCTTATGAAACCGGACACACCATCTAGACGCCATCTAGACATGTCACTGACTAGTGAAACAGGTCCCTGGTTGCTGTGCGGGGATATACCCAGCCTCCAGTCATTGGTGAAGACCAGTTCACACTGTGCGACTGGAGAGCTTGCGAGCGGGTACGTCTAGTAGCCGACTGGAGGTACCGTGCTTGAAACTGGACGTTCAAATCCGGTATTCTCAGTCGCAAATATGTGTGGAAAGTGAACTCACACGGTGGGATTCATGTGCCTCACAGGGTTCAAAATCTCATCAGATTCTGTTCCTTGTTAAGTGGAATTCACAGGGTGGGATTCATGTACCTCACAGGGTTCAAAATCTCATCAGATTCTGTTCCTTTTTAAGTGGAATTCACAGGGTGGGATTCATGTACCTCACAGGGTTCAAAGTATCATGAGATTCTGTTCCTTTTTAAGTGGAATTCACAAGGTGGGATTCATGTACCTCACAGGGTTCTAAATCTCATGAGATTCTGTTCCTTTTTAAGTGGAATTCACACGTTGGGATTCATATACCTCACAGGGTTCAACATCTCATGAGATTCTGTTCCTTTTTAAGTGGAACTCACACGGTGGGATTCATGTACCTCACAGGGTTCAAAATCTCATGAGATCCTGTTCTTTTTTAGGGGTAAATGTCGCCATCAATTACGGGGGGAAATTGTTTCAGGGAAATGGAACCCTACAATTTAGACGCAAAAATTGTGTTCGAGTACAAAATCTAGCAGGATTTGTCTCAGATAAACATGAATCCCATCGTGCGGGTCCCGATTGAGCCACACCGCTTGCGATTGGAGCGAGTGTCTGCTTAGGGGGTGCGTCCACCAACCACGACAGGGCTGCGACACGCGCCGACAAGAAAGTTCCAATCGCAGCCTTGTTGCAGCCTTGTCGTGAGAAGGGGGGCTGTCGTGACCCCTTGTCGCAGCCTGTCGGGACGTCCACGCTCCACCTAAATATTCTATCAGACCTCTGCGACAACCTCCCGACACGCCACGACACGCCACGACACGGCTCCAAAATCGAACATGTTCGATTTTGTCGTAACCTTGTCGGAAGGCCCCCGACAGGCCCCCGACAAGCTTCATGTCGCAGCCTGTCGTGGCCTTGTCATAGCCTCTTGTCGGGAACTGTGGTCCACCAACCACGACAAGGCTACGACAAGGCTTCCAATCGTAGAGCTGTCGTGGACCCTGTCGGAAAGCCGTTGTCGCACCCTTACGCGGGGTGTCCGTTAAGCGGGGTTTTACTGTACCTCCAGTCTTAGACTGGGCGTACCTAGGTACAATATACCTCCAGTCGAGGGATGGGGAGTTAGCTCAGTGGTTAGGGCACTGGACTTGTAATCCTAAGGTTATAGGACTGCAGCCAATCTTCTCCTTCGTTCCCAGAAGTTGTAGATTTACTGCTACATCAAAGGCCAATCCTTCTCATACGTGGTATGGGAACTAAAGGACTCTCACCTCAGTAAATGTGTGGGGGTGAGATTTCTACCTAAATTCATCACATCACATCAGATTCGATTACCACCCTTTTGGTGTAAAAGAACCTTGAGAAAATCTGGTGAGAACCTGTAATGGTTAACTAGACGTTAAATCAAACCAACCAACCAACCCACCTCCAGTCGTACAGTGTGAACTGGCCTTAAGGTGGGCGCCCAGTCCCATCACAGACTGCGTGTCCGTGGTACAACAAGAGGGCTTTATTTACCTGTACAGATACACCCCGCACCCACACCCTCCCTCGTAGGGCCTCACCTCTAGTCAATTAGGTTTTGTTTCCCTCACCATCCACCTCCAGGTCCTGCCAGAAAAGATCAAACGTACCTCTGATGGTGATTTGGGGTCCTGGGGGCCTCTACGCTCCAACGCCTCCGGAGCGGGTCATCTCGTCGGGTGGTGGTGGGGTGTTGTTGGGTGGTGCTAGACTTGCTCATGTCTTTGATTATGAACATCCATTAAATGATTAAACACAATCAGAATAAAGTTTATTTCAGTATTTATCCTACCCCTAATCATTGCCCTAATAAAAAAACTCCATAGGCTTAACATTAGCGGACTGTATTTGGTCTACAGTGTAGGAAAATGAAATTTATTGCTCTAGTGGGATACAGCTGTCAAATGACATCATTTGAAAAGCAACCAATGATTATCACTGATTATTGGTGAGTTTTATGTTATTTCTTAATTTGCTGAAGTAATTTAGACGGGATAGGATAAATTCTAAACCAAACTCGAGTTAGTCATGTTGTTTATCGCGCTCTGGCAAAGTTGCGTATCACTGCACTCAGCTTCGCCTCACGTAGTAATATGCGACTTTGCCGTCGTGCGATAAACAACAACACGACTAACTCTCGTTTGGTTTCTCCTAAGTATCCTTCTCTGACTGGCCCATGAATCAAAGACTTGATCACTACGAACAGAACCTCCTGTATATGTCCCCCCAGTCGCTTTCTGTAATGTTACACCTCCTCCTACCCCTCCTCCCTCCCCTTCGCCAGTTCCCTGGACGCCTTTGTTGTCATAGCAATAAAATTTCCCTGCTCCTGGTTGTGACTCGATTGAGATCAGAGTGAGAGGGTGTCAATCTCCCAGCAGATATCCTGACCAGTAGCCAGGATATCTGTATGGAGAGTGCTGGGAACCCTGGAGCTAAACAGCACCAGAAATCCAACACCATTACCGATTGTACCAGTCCCTGTATCCCAGCAAGATGGGTAGCCACAGGATGCAGGGACTGGAGCCAGTATCCCAGTGAGGAGGGTGGCCATAGGATGCAGGGACTGGAGCCAGTATCCCAGTGAAGATGGTAGCCATAGGATGCAAGGACTAGAGCCAGTATCCCAGTGAGGAGGGTGGCCATAGGATGCAGGGACTGGAGCTTGTATCTCAGTGAGGAGAGTAGCCATAGGATGCAGGGACTGGAGCCAGTCTAGGGTGGTGCCTGGGGGGTCGTACCCATCGTACCCAACCACCAACACTACGACTACTACCAATCTCCCGTACTCCTTCAACCTATATGGAGGCGGGTTGGAGAGGAGGATAGGTGACAATACGGGGGCTATATAAATGCCACAATGGAAGATATAGGGGAGGTGAAATTGGTTGTGTTATAGGGGTTTGTCTATGCGTAGGGCTCTATGATGACATAGGTGTCACGTACTGTGTATTGAATGTTGGATGAAGGGGAGGGGAGGGGAGGGGGGGGTGTGAGGGTACTATGACTACCGGGACTACATTGTCCTTTAATGTAAACCATGACAATCTTATCATTATCTACCCCCCTAATTAACATCTTTTCTCATTTGGCCCCTTTTTGTGAATCTATTTGTGGAGTAATTGTATAATTATAGGAAATTACGAGTTCCCATCCTATTGTTCTCCCGTTGTATAGTGTGGTATACATCATGTCCATTGGTGGATTTGTCATTATGTGGTAGGAAACCCTCTACCTTGTATCTCTTTGTAGCAGAGAGACCGCAAGTTTACCGAATGGAAACGATACTCCAGAAAGGAAACAATTTAGATGAAACATCCTCAGTATACCACATGACCCCAACGACCTTAGCGACGAAGCAATGGCTTTAAATCCCCCACCTCGGAAATAAAACCTGGACGATATCGCCCGTGGAGTCAATTCGCTCCTTGAGTGTATTAATTTCAGACATTTTCGCAGGCTTTTCAAGTGAGGACGAGAAGAGTTATTGAGGAGTGAGCTGACATTTAGGTGTGTTGGATGGTCTCAGGTTTGATATAAAAGACTCAGGTGGGGAAGGCTAGATGCCTTCAGAGAGCCGTCCCGGGTCCTGGTATTCGGGGACACCGCGGGGGGCCACGATGGGCGGTGAATTCTCTTTGAAATTGTCTCTTTTTCCCTCTATTCAAGTATAAACAGTCTGACCCCGATTACAGAATGTGGGGCGCAGGTGGGGAGCCATTTAAGAAGCGGCCAGCAAGAAGAAAGGCAACGAAGAGGTATACAAGGCTACCTGTATGGTATATAACACCCCCTCCCATCGCCTACCACCTAGACTTGCTCAAGTGTTTGATTATGAACATTCATTAAATGATTAATCAAAATCAGAATAAAGTTCATTAAAGCATGCATCCTTAGCCTCTGACTGGCCCATGGATTAAATACTTGACTTGAATCTAGACTTGCTCAAGTCTTTGATTATGAACATTCATTAAATGATTAATCAAAATCAGAATAAAGTTCATTAAAGCATGCATCCTTAGCCTCTGACTGGCCCATGGATCAAATACTTGACTTGAATCTAGACTTGCTCAAGTCTTTGATTATGAGCATTCATTAAATGATAGATCACAATCAGAATAAAGTTCATTAAAGCAGGCATCCTTAGCATCTGACTGGCCCATGAATCAAAGACTTGACTTGAATCTAGACTTGCTCAAGTCTTTGATTATGAACATTCATTAAATGATTAATCACAATCAGAATAAAGTTCATTAAAGCATGCATCCTTCTCTGACTGGCCCATGAATCAAAGACTTGTCCACTATGAACAGAATCTCCTGTCTATGGCCCCAACCCGCTCCATGTAACCCTATACCTCCTCCTACCCCTCCCCCGTCCCCTCCTCCAGCTCCCTGGCCGCATGTGTTGTCATAGCAATAAATTTCGCCTGCTCCTAACTGTGACATGATTGAGATCAAAATGAGAGGGTATCAATCTCCCAGCAGATATACTGACCAGTAGCAAGGATATCTGTAAAGGAGAGTGATGGGAATACTTGAGTTAAACAGCGCCAGTAATCCAACACCATTACCGATTGTACCAGTCCCTGTATCCCAGCAAGGAGGGTAGCCATAGGATAAAGGGACTGGAGCCTGTATCCCAGTGAGGATGGTAGCCATAGGATGTAGGGACTGGAGCCTGTATCCCAGCGAGGAGGGTAGCCATAGGATGTAGGGACTGGAGCCTGTATCCCAGCGAGGAGGGTAGCCATAGGATGAAGGGACTGGAGCCAGTCTATCTACCACCCTTTACCACCCTCCCAGGTGCGATGAGAAATTGCTGCTACAGTTGCTGGTAACAGAGTACGCTACAGTGTATAGCTCCACCTTTTTTTACTCTATAAGTTTTAATATCAATCAAGCACCACTGTATACCGCCTCTCGCCCACTATTAGAGACTAAACGGCGCTATATCAAGCCACCTTTATAAATCGTCACAAGTAAATGCTCGGCGCTTGTCACTTTACTTGTGGGAAGATACGAGAATGAAAACCACATGCCGGCAGAAAATACTTTGTCGTACGAGTGTTTATATCACACAGGGTGTGATGAGGGGAGGACAAAGGGCAGGGGAATATCCTGGTCAAATGAAACATATCCACTTCTACGGGTTTCCCATGAAGTTATTATTACTGTGGTTCGCTCATCCCCTTGTTGTTAATTCGTGTTTATTTTATACACATTGACCATTTCTTTTATGCATATTAAATTTGTAACAGATCAATAGCAAGCAGTGGATGCTCTACTAGAATGTTATCAATCATATATTGGTGAATTTCACCTGAAAATTTGTAAACTCAAAATGAATGATGAGTGTCTACCCAAAGTGTCACGATGATCTACCTCGATTATTGCTGTAAAGGTAGCTCACACCGGTCGAACGACTGATTATCTTTACAGGATAGATAAATTAAAAAAATATATATAAAATAGAATGTTATTAGATATTTGGTAAGCTGAAATACAGAAAATGTATGTTTTAATGCAAGTATGTAGGAATATATGTGATAATATATAATCTCTTTCAATCCTTTATTTTAAACAGATATGGTCATTGACACTGAAAATGTTTCCTGATAGACAAGATAAGGCCCCTTAATACAGAATGATTAGGAAGAAACCCTAATAAACATTATCTTGCCTCTGATGTACATGTGTTCCAAGGCAAAATGTATATATGCCTGAAGTCTAATTGAACAAATTGGACGTTAAACTACCCAAACAAACAAAGTATATGCCTATACTTTTTTGGTTTCTGTCTTGAACATTTTGAGAATCTGGGGAATTTTGTAAGGGGAGGAGGTACCCAACGGAAGGCAGGGTTGGCCCTAGACTTGCTCAAGTCTTTGATTATGAACATTCATTAAATGATTTAAGAAAATCGGAATACAATTCATTATAGCATTTGTCCTTCTCTGGCTGGCCCATGTGTCACGCAGAAGGGGTGGAGGGGTAGGACACAGGGACTGAGGCCAGTATAGGTTGGCCCTAAACTGGCCCTTGTCCCTATATCCCTCCTCTCCTCGATACAGGAATTCTGGATTCCTGGACCAGTCACACTGCGACATACTTTATTATCCACCTAATACAAAGTGTCCAAAGAAAACACATACGGAGTTTGTATGGACATACCCGGCGCATACGGATATGTTGTATGCCCCGGGTGGCGCATACGGAAAAGTATTGCGTACGGGAAAATAGTGCATAACTAAAATGAACTGATATCGACATGCCACTTGCCCAGAAAAGGTGGATAATAAATACAATATAGACTGGTTTCAGATAAAAGCGGCTATACGCTCCTCGGAGTTGACTCAGCGCAATATCCTCGCATACGCTCGGATATTACTACGCGTCAACTCCTCGGAGCATACTGCCGTTTGTATCTGAAACCAGTCAATATTGTGTATCTATCGTAATTTTTTTCATGCAATCATGAATGTCCATAATCGAAGACTTGAACAAGTCTAGTTTGACCCTACTGTCAGTTCCCCTCGACCACAAACAATGCTGGGGACAGCTGCATATACCCCAACATTGGGCTGCTATGCCTATTTTTATCCTGATCTCTCTACTCACAAAGCACTGCCGACTATAGCTCTTCCTATCAGTGGTCGTTTATGGGCTTATCGCCATTCGGTGTATCTGATAGCATAGATATCCTTTGTCAAAGACAATATTTCCCGCCCCTTATCTAAGGTTAGGTAAGGGATGTGACTTATCTGTCCCAATGTCCGTGTTCCTTCGGAGATATGCCAGGGTTTATGACCTGGAACCTAAGTTATAAAGATAACTGTCCTCATTCATCACACATGTAACCCTAGAGTACCGCGTTGTTGCGGGAGTTCGACAGATAGTATTGTTAATTGGAGTGGTGTTCAAGTGTGCCTTGGACAAATATCATACTATAGAGGAAACCTATGAAAGTTTACGGTCAGAGCTTGTATCCCGTCGAGTTTGAATTGCGTAGTAATTCGCAAGGCGAAGCTGTATGAATTACATAGCGATTCAAATGAGATCGAATAATAATATTTCTTAAATAATAGTATAGAGAAAGTTATGAGGTCTAGGGTTAGAGCTTGTATCTAGGGTTAGAGTTTGAATTGCGTAGTAATTCACAAGGCGAAGCTGCGTGAATTACGTAGCGATTCAAAGGAGATGGGATCGAGCTCTGACCGTAAACTCGAAAAGGTTTCTGAATTTATCTCACCCCTGATAGCTATTTTTTTCCATAGGCTTAACATTGGGAACTCGTACTCAACACCCATGGAGTATTTAGAAACAAAACTCAACAGGGGATTATCTCTCAAATGTTAGCCAATTAGTGGGTTGTGAGGGGTGAGATAAATTCAGAAACCCATTCAAGGAATTACGGCCAGAGCTTTATCCCATCTCCTTTGAATCGCTACGTAATTCATGCTGCTTCGCATTGTGATTTCCTACGCTATTCAAACTCATTTGGATACGAGCTCTGACAGTAACTTTCATAGGTTTCCTCTATATGATATGAGTAGTAACTTTCATAGGTTTCCTCTATATGATATGAGTAGTAGTTTGCGGAAAACAAACACATCTGACAAAATCAAAATGCTGTAAAAAGAAACGGTTATTACTGCCTGTTTCCTGAAAGCAATACCCACTCCAGTCATCATGCAATAAAAGACGTTCATTGAGAATCCACCAACCAAAAGGCGACTTCAGATCTGGACCCCACAATGTCTGGATCCATCTCCTAAAAGATATTCTAACGTGGGTCTACTTGTAGAAGATTCACATTTAGGAGCTATAGACCCATGCCGGCTGTGTGGACCGCTAGGTGGCAGGCGAGGCTTTCCCATGTGGGGCTCAGAGAGAGAAGGCAAATAATGCTTCACGTACAAGTGTTTTCCTAAGAGATGGGATCTCACGTGGCCGACCAGGGGCAGACGGCTTTTTAGGGCAAGATCAAAGGAGCCGACACTCTAATTGAAATATCTTCTCTGGGCTGGGCTCAGGCTGCACACAAAGACTCAGAGAAGAACAGAAGACGCTTTACACTACCCCCACCCTGGAGAGGAGGACTTCAGGACAATGTGAATAGTGGAGGAGTACATTTTAAAAACATTCACACTAAAGTTTTTGTTCTCACGGAAATACATTTACGAGAGACTGTGATATGGTGGGTTGGTGATATTGTTAATCATTCTTTTGCTATGCGGGCTGTTTCCTTGCCAAGTTATCTGATTCCGACTTAATACCCGCTATAAAAAGAGGAGAATTTAACGAGTCGACATTGGAAGCCTGGTCATTTAACTGCTAAAGGGCTGGATACACCAACACACAAGCGAGATTGGTCGTGATTCGATTGTCTTGCTAAATCTTGCTAGGTTTTGAATAATTGCGTGCATATTTGCCACAATGCATTGGTCTGATTAAGCGCCATCGCCACATTTTTGTCCTGATATGCCGCTGTATGGCGCGATATGTCGGCAATAGATCTTGAGGCGTCGCTGTGGTGGAGCACCAAATTATACACATGACATCATGAAAAAGCACACATATGATCATGTGTGATATGGCGCGGCAAAGGCCGGAAGACATATCGCAACAATGTAAGATATAACAAGACATACCAAGATATAACACAGCAAATCCATGTGTTGGTGGAACCAGCACTTAGGTTAGAAATACAAATCTGATCATAGGTGCAAAAGTTACCTTCTTTAAAATGGATGACTTTTAATAATCTAACACGAGAGAGGTTAAAGTGGCCTGAAATAATTAGGTCATGCTTGTATGATACAACTGATTGGTACTAATAGTAGTTATTATGTGTATAAAGTCGAGGCTTATTTTTATTACTTATACTCTGATCATAAATCTTAGTCAGCGGATGTTGTCTCGTACTATCATAAAACTGGATAAGTTTTAATCTTGGCCACCGTATGCCATGACTGGAGTTTGGCATAGTGATTTCAAGAGGCGTAGCCGAGTGAAGTCTGGAGCCAAACACTTCAGGAGTTGAATGCGGTGGCCAAGAATAAAACGAATCAGGTTTTGATTTTATCCTACCCCGTCTCCTCGATTTTGGAATATTACGTGATAACTATTCTGTATGCCACAAGTGGCATATGAAACTCCGCCAATCAGCATGGCATACGGAAACTCAATGTTAAGCCTATGGGATTTTATATTAGGGATATGATAAAGTAGACGATGCAAATCTCTTACATATTTCATCACATGAATTTATGAACAGTGACCTTAACGTACAACATTTCCTATGACTTACATGAATGGGTATTGTTATATCGTTTCATTTAATCATAGGCCCACACGGGAACAGGTGTTTGTGTATTGATTCCAGCTAGATTATTCCCATTGTCGCGTACACTGTATACATCACACCAACTGCGCACCTGCGTGGAAACCAGCACACAACCAAACTCATAACACTATAGGTATTCCCACACAAGTGTTTGCTCTCCTTCAGTTCTGCCCAAGTATCTATAGGCATACTTAATTTGCATGACGAAATTAAATCAGGGGAATCTGACGGTTATATTTGCAGAAAATTAAATGCACCATATTGACTGGTTTCGGGTGGATGAGGCCGTATGCTCCGAGGAGTTGACGCGTAGTAATATCTGATCGATGCGAGGATATTGCGCTGAGGCAACTCCGAGGACTATACGACCGCTTTTATCTGAAACCAGTCTATATTCTATTTATTATCCACCTTTTCCTCACAAGTGGCATACCGGTATTAGTTCATTTAGGTACGCACTCTTTTTTCATATGCACTATTTTTCCGTATGGGCCGGCTTTTGCAGCCCGGAGCATATAGAGTTTTCTATGGACTCTTTGTATTATGTGGGTACAAATCAGTCCTCCAGTTTTATAAGTAAAACATTAAAAGAATAATAATTGCCCATAGCATTCCAAAATGCAATACCCCATTCATAGCCCAAAACAAGTCACTTATTTACAATATGAAAAGCAAGAAAACTTCTAGTATATAACCCCAGCAGTGCTAGATTTACTGCTATATCAAAGGCCAATCCTTCTCATACCATGTCTATGTGGTGTGGGAAGTAAAAGAAGTCTCACCTTGGTTAATATGTATGGGTGAGATTTTAACCTACATTCATTAAATAGATTCGGTCAAACCCAAATTAAGTCTAAATGAACAAATTGGACGTTAAACTACCCACAAAAAAACCCCCAAAAAAATAGCATATAACCTCCGAAATAAACACTCCAGCATTCGGGAGGTCTTCCCAGATTTAATGAGAATGCAGCCGACACTTGACAATAAGCTGTAGACCATATGTAACCAGGCCAATACGCTGACACCCTGCTAAGTAAATCTGGACGCAGGGCGCTTTGTATCAGTCAGTTCCCACTAATTGTGAACCTCCCGAATCAGAGTGACAGTCAACATCTGTCCCGAGCAGGCCTAACGCATTGTCTCGGGCGGTAATTGGCTAATGGAGTGGTCTACTTGTCGGAGGTATTAACATAAAGGCGTGGCCTGCCTCTACCCCGGTGGCAGTACGCCCCCCGCTCATTGTTGTACCTGTATTTAGAGACCAGTGAATAACGCACACGCCTTTTTTGCCGTAGAACCTTTAGTTTATACTTCAATTAAACTGAAAATAATCACACACCTTTTTGACCGTAGAACCTCTAGTTTATATGTCAATTAAACTGAAAATAATCGTCCTGCTTACCTATTTACACAAGCCTTTTTGACAGTAAAACCTCTAGTAAATAAATTAATTGATTGGAAATTACCATTCTGTTTACCTATTTACACACCCTCTTTTAAAAAAAACCCACAATTCATGGCATATTTCTTTTATTCCATGATGTGCAGATTATTATTATATACGTATGGGCGAATGTCTCATTTTTTACTAACCAGGAGAACAGATTCCGTTCGTCACTGAATGACGAAAGAATAATCATACGTCCCTCCGTACCAATTCACCACTCATTCTACTATTTAGTAAGTTGTAGAATGGCAATTTTAATCATGTCTAGGTATATAATGATAAAGAGACACAGTGAGTGTGACTGGATGGAATCTGTTCCTCGATATTTTGGTCGGAAATACTCAGCTCGTTCTTCGAACTCGGAGAGTATTTCTGATCAAATTATCTCTGAACAGATTCCATTCAGTCACTCAAACTATGTCTCTATATATTATTTACATTGTTGGTCAATGTACCACATACTGACAAATGACACTACAACACAATCACCCTATGCCCCACTGAAATATTCGTCATACATTCCATACCTAATCACAATTATAATTCTAGTTTAGGGCACAGGGTAACCTTTAGGGACTATATTTTGGGCAGTAAGCCCACCAGGGGTGAGATAGATTGATAGCATTAATGGACCCAACTGATATTGCTCCGTGTAACTAGTGGTACATGTGTGATACATATCAAAGTAGGAGATTATGTAAAAAGGCTTTAGCTGTAAGACGTCAGAGTATAAGTGTACTTATTTGCTGGAGGTATAGCCGTGAAGGATACACGACCAAGGAACTAATGCAACACACAATTACTATCACACTCACTTGATAACTTTGCAGTTCTTAGATGAGTATTTTCATTTAGCTCAACAACTTATATTTTAATAAACCTTTACCGAAGTGCTCCGTATCTTCCCGTTTCCAGTATCTTTACGTTATATGACGAAACGGTGCGTATTTACAGTATATACGGCATGGGTATATAATATAGTAATATGGAGAAACCAAACAAGAGTTAGTCGTGTTGTTGTTTATCCCACGATGGCAAGAGGCGAAGCCGAGAGCAGTAATACGCAATCTTGCCGGAGTGCGATGAACAATAACATGACTAACTCGAGTTTGGTTTAGAATTTATCCTACCCCGCCCGTCTAAATTACTTCTACATTAACAAATGACGTCATTTATCAAGTGTATCCCACTAGAGCGATATTTTTCATTTTTCTGAACTCCAGACCAATTACAGTGACCCAATGTTAAGCCTATGTAGTTTTTATTAGGGGTAGGATAAATTGATAAACTCTGTGGTAAACAGGTCTCCTCCAATCTTATAAAACACACCTCAACCTTAAGTGGGACATTATGTAAGCTATGCATCTATATGCTAGGGATATGCCATGGAAAGTACCTGCTGCAGCATCCTGATGACGGGGTATCTCCTACTTTGACACCCCACCCCCTGCGCCAGCCGTTCACCCTAACCCCCTCAACTACATAACAGCTTACCTCGAGGTTAAGCTGGGCTTACCTTGACGCACCCCAGGGATGCTGACACTGCCCTAATTACCCCAATTTGTATGCATCCAGAGCAAGCTCTCCCCGCCCCCCGTTATGTCAGCTTATGTACATAGCTTGAATGGACGGGCGGAGGGGGGGGGGGGGTGGATTTCCTGTGAGGCATGGCTGAACACTGCCACTGCGTTACCATAGTGAGAGCACAAAGGAGCACTGTGTTTGGGAACACTAACGATTAGACAATGACTCAAGCCCTGGAGGTAATGAAGGGATCTGTCTTATGGGAGAGGGCAGGTGTTTTACGTAGGTAAAACTTCATTAGTACAACAAACCCAAGCGGATTAGTGTAAAAAGGCAATGTATAGGGCACACAGTGATTGCTAGTTCCACCGTTATCTGGGGTTGGGGAGTTAGCTCAGTGGTTAAAGCACCGGACTTGTAACTCCAAGGTTGTAGGACTTTGTGGGTTCGAGTCCCACCCCCAGCAGTGGTAGGTTTACTGCTATAACAAAGGCCATCCTTCTCATACCATTCCTATGTGGTGTGGGAAGTAAAAGAACTCTCACCTCGGTAAATGTGTAGGGGTGAGATTTCTACCTAAATCCATCACATAGATTCGATCACCACCCTCGTGGTGTAAAAGAACCTTGAGAAAGTCTGGAAAGGACCTATAATGGTTGACTGGACGTAAAATCAAACCGACAAACAAACAAACCACCATTATCCGCCAGGAAATTGTAATATAGCGCAACTGAAGTCGGGGGATAACCACTATTTTCTGCTGTCATAATCTACAGATAATGGGTGTTCCGTACGGTAAATTACGGAACACTGTTCCGTACACATTCTTGACCTCATTTCGGATATATAGTAAATATAGAATATCCTACATTGGTAAAATCGGCGTTCAGATGAACCTCATCTGATCGCCGATTTTACCGCGTCTTTTATCCGTACGGAGACAGTAAGCCTGTTTCTCTATAATATAGTCAATCCATGAAGGTATATTCCCAGTCCTAAAGGCAGGATGTTAAGCTCCCAGCACAATAACGAAATTCTGACTGATGTTGCTAAAAGCTGAAAGTGCATTGTAATATTGAGTCTGAAGGAAATAGAAAACGTTGAAGAATACACCCTTCCCACGGCTAGACAGGAATCAGGCTTTATTGACAAATAATAACAGAGGATCCCATTACTTTCACTTAGCAATTACTGCCCTGGGCGATATAAGCAGCAAGCCGCCTGTTACGGAGGTCTTCTTGGCACACCCCTTCATTATAGGCTCAGGTAACGTCGAGTCAGGTGTGAAATCCTATATGAGTTGGCCGCATAGGAAACTACCTTACCACCCCTGTCCTTTAATTTTTTACCATCAGAAAAGTCTTAAATATATAGAAGGGTTTAGCTTTCCATTTTTCCTTATACCAGGTTACATAGACTAGCTGCACGGACTTGTCCCAATGCCTTCACTGCCATATAAGGAATAAGGAAGGCATGGGTTGACTCAGTAGCCAATGCTCGCAGAGTTTGACCATCCATAGGACTTGTACAGATACACGTATATGTATTTTTTTCTATATTTTTTTAAAAACAGTTTTTATTTCGCCTTCGATCATAATAATCACACTTCCAAGCAAAACATGCATGTTGTGGTACAACAAAATAACTGAACAAATTTACATCATTCCCCTGAACAAATTTACGTCATTCCTCCTTCCAGAAGATAGCTCTTGGCTTTACAGAAAATTGTGGTCTTTATCGATAACAGTGTGAATTTACTAGTATCCTGTAATATCTTTTAGTAAGCTGTAAAGCCTTTATACTTTTTAACATTTTCTTCTCACATTACATTTCTACTCAGAGAGAGAGAGAGAGAGAGACAGAGAGAGACAGACAGACAGAGACAGAGAGAGAGAGAGGGGGAGAGGGAGATGGCTATGGTTCTGTGTGTAGAAGATACACGTATATATATCAGAGAGAGAGAGAGATTGAGAGAGAGGGAGAGGGAGATGGCTATGGTTCTGTGTATAGAAGATTAGGAATCGAGAGAGACAGAGACAGAGAGAGAGGGAGAGGGAGAGGGAGATGGCTATGGTTGTGTGTGTAGAAGATTAGGAATCGAGAGAGAGAGAGAAAGAGAGAGAGAGAGAGAAGAAAGGGAGGGAGATGGCTATGGTTGTGTGTGTAGAAGATTAGGAATCTCCTCTGTGGCCCTCACACAGTTTTCCTGGGGTTTTCACGGAATTACATATGGGGGCCAGATGCTGTCAAGGTACCACTCCCACCTCTCCAAGTTAATCTCTTAAATGGCAGGCACTGTGGTCGCTGCAGAGTGGAGTTCTCAGCAGGGACTGGTCGGAGATAACATGTACATGTACCCCCTACTTAGGGCGGGGACTGTGGGGGTCTTGGTATCATAGTGGATTGGGAAGGTCTAAATAAGGAAAAAGAGAGAAACCCGAGACGGGGCGTGTACTGGGACTCGAAACCCTCTTGAAACCCAATGATGCCAGACTTTTATTCTGACAACTAGTGACTCCAAGAAAATTTTGGAAATCAAGGTCTAAAGAAGAAACCAACTAGTTTTGAGTGATATGAACAAGGCGACTGCCGAGTGAATATCACACAGCAGCATTCAAATGAGTTGGAGAACAACAACTTTGACCAAAACGAGATGCTTTCTGTATTTATCTCACACCTGTACACACTAACAGAATATGGTCCCTATATACCCTCAGGGTCCCTTGGGATGTTAAACCACAAACAAATAAACAAACACTAAAAGAATGGTGGCGCACAGGATACAGTTAATTACCCGAGGTACTTACCTAGTACTGAAGGGGAATTAATGTTCGTACGAGCCTAGAACACTCTGATGTGCCCCAGGATAACAGGGAGTATTCTGGGGCGACAGAAAATAGTTCCGTAGTGAGTAAGAATAGCTCATGGAGAATGGACTGAAATACTCATAGGGGCATGGAGAACGAGCTCCCAATCTGGTAAATCCCATTGGTAAATCTATTGGACAAAAATACCAGGGGTGAGATAAATTGATAGCATTAATGGACCCAACTGATATTGCTCCATGTTACTAGTGATACGTGTGTGATACATATCAAAGTAGTAGATTATGTAAAAAGGCTTTAGCTGTAAGACGTCAGAGTAAGTGTACGTATTTGCTGGACGTATGGCCGTGAAGGATACACGACCAAGGAACTAATGCAACACACAAATACTATCACACTCATTTGATAACTTTGCAGTTCTTAAATGAGTAATATCAGGAAACGTCCTTACTGTGGACGAAATGGTTCCTGTTCGAGGTCAGTCGTCGATTTCATACTGCCTGACGCCACAGGCGGAAGGCAGTATAAAACCGAGAACAAGAGCCATTTCGTCTACAGTAAGGACGTTTGCTTATTATTATATACCTAAAAATGCTACTTTAATGACTTATTAAGCCACAGTCACAGCGGGCACAAACATTATTATTACTGCACCCCTAGCAGAGGGCAGTATTTGATAGACATTCGCACGCAGGTATATAATAAAAGCTATTCTCAGAACCTATCCTCAGAAAAGCACATGATTTATTGCAGACTTTGTTGACAAGATAATGCTGATTCCACCTAGAGTCAAATTGCTCTGGTTACCAACATTAATTGAAGGCGTACAGAGGAGAAGTTTTTAAAAAAAAACACGCTTTTCATGAGGAGTGTAAGGAATCCTTGTTCCCGGAACAAAAAAACTAGAGCCATTAGGTTATCGAGACGTGAATGCAATTTCCTGAGCAAACTACTTCTTCTTTAAATTAAAAAAAAAAACACAGCGACAACACAGACTTGCGATGCCCGGAGGTTCCTCCGTCATCCCAACCACCAGGCCCCCCATTAACCCTGCCCATTGGACGTTTCGCGGAACGCCGCTGGTCGAATTCTCACCCATTGTGTTCGATTCTAGCGTAGCTCGCCCTCCGCTCCGCTAGACTTGCTCAAGTCTTTGATTATGGACATAACTAAAAAAACTATTTGCAACACGTGGACTTCTCCTTAAGCCTGACAGACCCAGGACTCGTCCCGGCGCGGAGGGGTGGAGTAGGTGGAGTAGGTGGAGGTGTAGTCATAGACTGGCTCCAGTCCCTGTCTCCTATGCCATACAGACCCAAGGACGATGTGGGTCAACGTTATTCAACACTTATGGACGACCTTATGGACGGTTAATACTATCTTAGCAAACAGACTTAAGTATCATTAAAAAATAACCCTCGTACGAGGTACAGAAAAGGGTCTTCATGTACGAGCCTAGAATATCAAACAGGCCTGGACCAATCACACTGTAACATGTTCTCTTTTTTCTATTCATCGATAAAGATAGTACAATCACCCACTATCGGGCGGTCTTCCTTGGGTGGTCTTGTAACATATATATTACATGATCATGAATGTCCATAATCAAAGACTTGAGCCAGTCTAGGGTAGCCATAGGACACAGGGACTGAGGCCAGTCTACAGGGAGAGGTGGGGAGGACACAGGGACTGATACCAGTCTACAGGGAGAGGTAGGAGGAGACAGGGACTGCGACCAGTCTACAGGGAGAGGTGGGGAGGACACAGGGACTGATACCAGTCTACAGGGAGAGGTGGGGAGGACACAGGGACTGAGACCAGTCTACAGGGAGAGGTGGGGAGGACACAGGGACTGAGGCCAGTCTACAGCGAGAGGTGGGGAGGACACAGGGACTGAGGCCAGTCTACAGGGAAAGGTGGGAGGACACAGGGACTGAGGCCAGTCTACAGGGAGAGGTGGGGAGGACACAGGGACTGAGGCCAGTCTACAGCGAGAGGTGGGGAGGACACAGGGACTGAGGCCAGTCTACAGCGAGAGGTGGGGAGGACACAGGGTATGATACCAGTCTACAGGGAGAGGTAGGAGGAGACAGGGACTGAGGCCAGTCTACAGGGAGAGGTGGGGAGGACACAGGGACTGAGACCAGTCTACAGGGAGAGGTGGGGAGGACACAGGGACTGAGGCCAGTCTACAGCGAGAGGTGGGGAGGACACAGGGACTGAGGCCAGTCTACAGGGAAAGGTGGGAGGACACAGGGACTGAGGCCAGTCTACAGGGAGAGGTGGGGAGGACACAGGGACTGAGGCCAGTCTACAGCGAGAGGTGGGGAGGACACAGGGTATGATACCAGTCTACAGGGAGAGGTAGGAGGACACAGGGACTGGGGCCAGCCTACAGGGAGAGGTGGGAGGACACAGGGACTGAGGCCAGTCTACAGGGAGAGGTAGGAGGACACAGGGACTGAGACCAGTCTACAGGGAGAGGTGGGGAGGACACAGGGACTGAGGCCAGTCTACAGGGAGAGGTGGGAGGACACAGGGACTGAGGCCAGTCTACAGGGAGAGGTAGGAGGACACAGGGACTGAGACCGGTCTACAGGGAGAGGTGGGGAGGACACAGGGACTGAGGCCAGTCTACAGGGAGAAGTGGGGAGGACACAGGGACTGGGGCCAGTCTACAGGGAGAGGTGGGGAGGACACATGGACTGAGGCCAGTCTACAGGGAGAGGTGGGGAGGACACAGGGACTGAGGCCAGTCTACAGGGAGAAGTGGGGAGGACACAGGGACTGAGGCCAGTCTGTAGGGAGAAGTGGGGAGGACACAGGGACTGAGGCCAGTCTACAGCGAGAGGTGGGGAGGACACATGGACTGAGGCCAGTCTACAGGGAGAGGTGGGGAGGACACAGGGACTGAGGCCAGTCTACAGGGAGAAGTGGGGAGGACACAGGGACTGAGGCCAGTCTGTAGGGAGAAGTGGGGAGGACACAGGGACTGGGGCCAGTCTACAGGGAGAGGTGGGGAGGACACAGGGACTGAGGCCAGTCTGTAGGGAGAAGTGGGGAGGACACAGGGACTGGGGCCAGTCTACAGGGAGAGGTGGGGAGGACACAGGGACTGAGACCAGTCTACAGGGAGAGGTGGGGAGGACACAGGGACTGGGGCCAGTCTACAGGGAGAGGTGGGGAGGGACTGAGGCCAGTCTACAGGGAGAGGTGGGAGGACACAGGGACTGAGGCCAGTCTACAGGGAGAGGTGGGAGGACACAGGGACTGAGGCCAGTCTACAGGGAGAGGTGGGGAGGACACAGGGACTGAGACCAGTCTACAGGGAGAGGTGGGAGGACACAGGGACTGAGGCCAGTCTACAGGGAGAGGTAGGAGGACACAGGGACTGAGGCCAGTCTACAGCGAGAGGTAGGAGGACACAGGGACTGAGGCCAGTCTACAGGGAGAGGTGGGAGGACACAGGGACTGAGGCCAGTCTACAGGGAGAGGTAGGAGGACACAGGGACTGAGGCCAGTCTACAGGGAGAGGTAGGAGGACACCGGGACTGAGGCCAGTCTACAGGGAGAGGTGGGGAGGACACAGGGACTGAGGCCAGTCTACAGGGAGAGGTGGGAGGACACAGGGACTGAGACCAGTCTACAGGGAGAGGTAGGGGGACACAGGGACTGAGACCAGTCTACAGGGAGAGGTGGGGAGGACACAGGGACTGAGACCAGTCTACAGGGAGAGGTAGGAGGACACAGGGACTGAGGCCAGTCTACACCTCCCTCCGCCTCCAGTGGTTCCGGGGACGAGTTTTGCATGAGCGCCAGACGGAGACGTCGATGTCTGCGGCGGGCTGAGCAGCTCGCGGCACGGCGAGCATGCTAATGGTGACCGGGAGGCCCGGCGACTCGCCCCGGGAAGCCCCCCGGCCCGCCCGGCAGCACCCCCCGGCCCGCCCCGGCAGTACCCCCCGGCCCGCCCCCGGGAGTACACCCCGGCCCGCCCCCGGGGGGAGCCCGCCGGACCGGGTCACGGGGATCCCGCCCGCCGCTATTCATCAATGACGCCGCCGTGTGGCTTCGAGGTGGCTTCAGGTGTGGCTTCTGGCGTGCAGGGAATTGAGGTCCTCGCTACTCTCCGATGTCTAGGAAATAGTCCTGGACTTAGTCCTGAAGAACTTACATAACTGTAACGAAACGTTGACCAGCATATACCAATTGTATGTTGTGATAACTGTTGAAATAAAATCCATTATAAAGTACTTTCGAGGAGTTGGGGTGTTTATTCACTTACCGTACTTTCTAAGAAGTACCTTTGTATTGCGATTTCAGTATTTCATCCAAATTTGCTTAAACTTGCTCAAGTCTTTGATTATGGGCATAATAAAGAACTAAAAACTACTTTGAAACATTTGGACCGAGTGGAGGGATGGCCAGAGTATGCAGGGACTGTTCACATTGTGGTTATTTAAGCAAGTCAGGCAAGTATTGGGGAAAATGGGCGAGACACTGAAAATCAGATATCCTTATATAGTAGCTGATGTCGCATGTCCTCTTCATTGACGAAAATGTGTACTATGAAACCAAGAATCCATGCGAAATTGTATCCAGGAATCAGTCAATAAAAAAATCATGAAAAAAGAAGTAGAAAAAAAGTCTAGGATTGAATCTGAACCACCCTGAATTAATGCGTGAATGTACTTTTGGAACAGAAAAGATCAGGAAAGATTATCTTGCTAATGAGAAGTTGAAGGAGGAGAGATAGTAACTAGATGTCAGTCTTTATCTACACTCCAGCACGTGCAAAACGCACGCACTGATCGGGAGGCCTCTCTGACCGCCCGGGAATGCACGTCCGTGTGCAGTCCTCCCGTTGGCATGCCTTCTGGACGGCCACGAGGGGCTCCAAGATTAACGACGGGAGATTAACGGCTGTGGGGGGAGCTGCACTCTCCCAGCAGATCTTTCACGGCGCTAGCGCTTACTCATCTCTGCCCCAACCCTGGGGCTGGGGAGTTAGGGCACCGGACTTGTAACCCCAAGGTTGTAGGACATGGTGGGTGCGAGTCCCACCCCCAGCAGCGGTAGGTTTACTGCTATATCAAAGGCCAATCCTTCTCATAACATGTCTATGTGGTGTGGGAAGTAAAAGAACTCTCACCTCGGTAAGTGTGTAGGGGTGAGATTTCTCCCTGAATTCATCACATAGATTCGATCACCACCCTTGTGGCGTAACAGAACCTTGGGAAAGTCTGGTAAGGACCTGCAATTGTTGACTGGACGTTAAATCAAACCAAACAAAGAAACCATCTTCCCCGACCCAAAGCTGGTTCTCCTGGTATCCACTAAAGACAGGAGGGACCAGCTAATATATCAGATTCAAAACAAGGTAACTGTCAAAAGTTATAAAAGTCATACAACAACTCATATATCATGAGTTGGGAAATATGGGAATTGTTAAAGGAGCTTCACAGACAATCCAGCTGGATTTAAACCACTTTTTAAAGTCTATCCACAGTTAAATAGACTGTCTCTTTGAGTCAGCACATGTGTCATGTTGAGAAACAAAACTCTGCAACACATGAGGTGCTTCCCATTGACGAAAGTATTCCCTGATACTATGTCTGCTTTGACATATCAAATTACAGAAATGGGTGTAAATTATTTACCATGTGATATGTGCATCTTTATATTCAAGTAGAACACAAAATACTGCCTGAGGCTCTAAGAACGTAGGATAATTGTAAAACTGGCGGATGGGACAGATTTTGTCCAAAACAGGCAGGTTGGTGCACACAGGAAGTAAAACGGAGGATCTCTCAAATAACAGAAATACCATGTAATATATGCATCTGGATATAAAAGTAGAACACAAAATACTGCCCAAAGCTCTTAGAACTTGAAAAAAACTGGCGGATGGGACAGATTTAGTCCCAAACAGGCAAGTTGGTGCAGAGATACACCCAGGAAGTAGAGCGCCGGATCTCTGCTAGGAGAGTGTGGGGAAGCTGGTGGGTGGTGAGGATTACCTCCACCCCGAGTCTCTGATAACCCGCTGACCACACGGCCCGTCGTGGCATGCACCACACGCACTCCCGTTAATTAACTCCAACACTTTAATGAACCTCTAACGATCTGCGAGATGCCACGAGATGCCACGAGGTTTCACGAGGGACCCCTGCACGTGAACCGGAATTCCTGCTAAACTTCCCACTTCAGGGCGGTCAAAATAGGCCCGAACTCGTAGCGTTATGTGTGTGGCCTGGTTCTAACCAGGAGATGTCAGGGAGTACATATTATGGAGGAAACCTATGAAAGTTTACAGCCAAAGCTCGTATACCATCGAGTTTGAATACCGTAGTAATTCACAAGGCTACCATCACGATTTCACAAGGCTATTCACAATTTACCGAGTTTTGTAAAGTTCAGGGAATCTCATTGAGACATTATTATATACCTAACAGGAAATATCTTAGCGATATTTATTTCTCACTTAAAGCATGTTGGTTTGACAGCCCTCACTCGTAAACGTTATTTTTGCTACATGCCGCGAATCGCCACAAGAATGCCTCTGATTGGCTGATATCGTGTCACGTGATAAACCCTGGTATGAAAACGGCACCCTTGGTATAAAAACGCCAACTTTGGTATGTAAAGTGTAGTTATCCCAACCCTAGACTTGCTCAAGTCTTTGATTATGAACATTCATTAAATGATTAAAGGAAATCGGAATACAATTCATTATAGTATGTGTCCTTCTCTGAGTGGGCCATGAATCCATGTGTCACTCAGAACGGGTGGAGTGGTAGGACACAGGGACTGAGGCCAGTCTATCCCAACCCGAGTAGTGGTATGTAACCATAGACTGTTCAGCCATACATATATAATAATTAGGTTTAGCTGCCATCTCCCTGCAGAGGTACGGTCAGTGATGGCCTTAGGCGACAATCCTCTGCCTGCGCTTGGTGAGTGAAGCTAAGGGTGATATATGTTTGTGATTTCGTTATACCCGGAGGACATTGTATCATTCTCCATAACTAAAGCGTGGTAAAGTACCATTTGCCGCTAGGGGTGACTGTAGTGTGGTGGTCAGCCATTATTACTCTGCTCCTAATCCCAGAATACATCTGGATGCTGGGGTCCCAGCAGGATGTTAACTGCATCCCACAGGCTTCCAGGAACCAGCGAATTTCAGTATCTAGAGATCAATCTTCAAGCAGAGGCAATCATTCAGTATATACCACCAGTGTATAGCTAAATATATCCGCTTGGAGAGCATTTCGTCGAGTGACTGAAAGGCTGACCTGTCCTTGGAGAATACGAAACACCTGGGGGGCAGCAGTGGAACTAACCTTCCCGGTTTAGGTGACTTCAAATACCACCATAAACAACTATGATAAGTATTCCAGTCGCATGACGTTTAAGAATGATTAATTTACATTTATTACATAAAGGTCCATCTGAGGGACATTGAATAAACTGATGATTTGCCTGAATCCCAAATACATAATCTTCAGCTATTCAAATTATTACGATAGTAATGGGTAAACTCGTGTGCAATCACAAACCAGCAGCAGTTCATATGACTTCGGAGGCAGCTGTTGTTATTATAGAGGAAACCTATGAAAGTTTATGGTTAGCGCCCGTACCCCATCAAGTTTGAATGGCGTAGTAATTCAAACGAGATGGGATCGAGCTCTGACTGTAACCCTGAACAGGTTTCTGAATTTAATTCTTTTTTTTCCTGAATTTTCTGAGGTTTCTGAATTTATCTCACCCCTCACATTGACTAATGGGCTAATCTAACATTTGTGACATAATCCCCATTGAGTATATTTTTCTAAATACTCAACAAGCATTGAGTAAGAATTCCCATTGTTAAGTCTATGGGGATAAAATACCAGGGGTGAGATAATGAAACTTGACCTATGATATCATTTATAACTGATGACGTTACCAGGGACTCCAGTAGCTTCAAGGAAATGGGAAGTGGGACAACCATCAACAAATTTGTGAGGGTACTGAAGTTGGGTGCGGATGAATTTAAAATATATAATCTTCAGTTATCCAAATTAGTAGGACAGTAATGATATAGAAGGACCTGACCATGCTACAAAACTCAAAGGGAATTGATGTTATTTACAGAACACGGCCTGGGGCCTCGTTCCGTAAAAACACAATTCCCCATCTCGTTTTGTAGCATGTACAAGCATGGTGGGTCGTTATATTTCTATGATATACCCAAGATTGATCGGATTTAACCATATATTGCCATAAAATACATGGCAGCATGAAAGCCCACACACTGCTGATATTACAACGTGTACAGTAAAACAGTTTATCTCACCCCAGATATTTTTTCTCCATTGACTTAACATTGGAATCTCGTATCTAACACCAATTAGATATTTAGGAAATATATCCAATGGGGGATAATGTCACAAATGTTAGCCCATTAGTCAATATTAAGGGTGAGATAAATTCAGAAACCCATTCAAGTTTAGGGTCAGAGCTCGATCTCATTTGAATCACATAGCAATTCACGCGGCTTCGCCTTGTGAATTACTACGTGATTCAACCTCGATGGGATACGAGCTCAGACCCTAAACTCTCATGGGTTCCCTCTATAGTTCCGCACAGGGTTCAGTATACAATTTATACTGTATAGGTAGCAGTAGTACGTAATTATCAAATATACTGCATGGGTATATAATACGGGTAAACTCGTGTGTAGTATAACAGTGTCCTGCACAGGGTTCAGTATACAATTTATATTGCATATGGAGCAGAAGTACGTAATTATTAAATATACTGCATGAGTATATAATACGGGTAAACTCGTGTGCAGTATAACAGTGGCCTGCACAGGGTTCAGTATACAATTTATACTGTATAGGTAGCAGTAGTACGTAGTTATCAAATATACTGCATGAGTATATAATACGGGTAAACTCGTGTGCAGTTACAAACCAGCAGCACTTGGTATGACTTCAGAGGCAGCTGTTGTTACTGGAACTCGACCCTGGGACTGTTCCACGTATCTGTATATCTGCTGGCATACAGACCTCAGGGTCTGAGAGCAGAGTGAAACAGCACCATTACTAATTCACCAGATCCTAGTTTACAATTCATGAGCTCTTCCTGTCTCAGTGTGAAGAATGGCCAGGAGGCTGGCGTTACGGTCAGCCTGTACCAGTATGTGGTCTGTGAAATAGCACAGCCTCAGAAGACCTTCAATGGAGTTCCTGTTAAACATGGTGTTATTACATGCACAATATCAACTGGTTTCAGATACATACACAATATTATCTCCGGATATCACTACGCCAAACTCCAGTCGTCGCATACGGGAGCCCAGATCAAAACGAATAAGGTTTTGATTTTATCCTACCCCCTGTGAACGATATTTTTATGTGAGGATAATAACAAAAAACACGATAAAAACTTTCTGAAGTCCTTCATATAGCTCTCCTTGCTGCTCTGAAGGCACTTGGAACTACTTTCAGCTGCTGATCTCTGATTGGTCCATTTTTTGTATGCTCCTAGGAGCGATTTTTTATCCGTATGCGACATACGGGCGCATACGGAAAGTCAATGTTAAGCCTATGGGATTTTATGATAGGGGTAGGATGATGACTGGTTTCAGATACAAGCGGCCGTATGCTCCGAGGAGTTGAGCAGAGTCAACTCCGAAGAGAATACAAACGCTTTTATCTGAAACCAGTCTATATTGTATTTATCATCCACCTTTTCTGGACAAGTGGCATGTCGATATCAGTTTGTTTTAGTTCTGACTATTTTTCCGCACGCACTATTTTTCCGTATGTACCACCCGGAGCATACAACATGTCCGTATGCACTGGGTATGTCCATACAAACTCCTTATGTGTTTTCTATGGACACATTGTATTAGGTGGATAATAAAAGCGGCCGTTATCTCCGAGGAAAAGACACATAGTAATATCCGAGCACACGCGAGGATATTGTATAGAGTCTGGTTCGAGGAGATTATGACCGCTTTTACCTGAGACCAGATTATATTATGTCTTTATTAACCACCGTTCGTTGCAAATAATTGCCGTGCTCTAACTTTTCCAAAGATTTGAAACTCGATTGACGCACCTCCGATTCTTATAGTAAAATAGTTTCTAAATTGCCCGTGAAGTGGCAGCTTTGGCCAACATAACGGTAAATCGGTATCGCCATAATATAAAAATATAGTTCTGCCATCTTTCTTTTTTGTAATTTCATATACTTTGTTTTATTATTCATGAATATCAGAAGCATTATCAGTTTCAAATTTAGCAAATTTCTGATAAAATTACAGCAGTTCATCAGTTTGTTTCATAGTTCTAATTTAGATTTCTGATAAATCGCCATACAGTGACTCGATGACGTTTTGGGGACGTATTTCCGTAATCTCCTACTATTAAAAGTAGGAGATTACATGCCTCCGTAATCTCCTAATTCCAGATTACACACACTCAATGCGTTTTCTATGGAGACTCCGCAATCGGTGGTTAATGAATAGAGGTAAAAGAGCAACCTACCGAAAAATCACCTCTTGGTGGTAATAACAATGCGACCCTAAGATATACAATTATGAAGTCTTCAATTCTAACCGTGAATGCATTCCTTGTTTCATCTTCAAAGGAGACCTCATTCTTTCGCTCTGTCTAAACTGACCCCTGAGCAGACGGAACATTCCTGAGGGCATCATGTGACGTGGTCACGTGACATCGCTCCTTTCTTGTGGCCTGCATGTGTCAGGTGGTCGAATCGATCACGTGGTCTGCCACCTAGCGGTCAATTCCCGAACTCTGTTTATCACTCCTTGTTTCCAGTCTCGAGGTCGACGGCAATACTTTGGTCTTTTATATAAACAGGATTATGAAATGAAACTATTGTTAATCTATATTCATATCCGCCAAAAACACACATACTTTGTCCCTCGTACTCGTATGTCACAACAAAATCTAATGTTTGCAACGAATAAAGCCACACTTGCATTTTCGCAAATACTAAAGAAGACACCAACCAGGTTTTGGTTAAAGTTGTCGTTCTCTACGAGTTTGATGCGGAGTGATATGAACGAGGCAACATCCAAGTGAATATCACGTAGTATTCAAAGGAGTTGGTAGAAAAATGATTTTGGCCAAAACGAGTTGCTTTCTGTATTTATCTCACCCCTGTACACACTAAAAGAATGGACGACACACAGGATATAGACCATGGAGAACGGACTGCAATACTCGTAGAGGCATGAAGAACGAGTTCCCAATATTAAGCCGATGGGACAAAAATACCCGGGGTGAAATAAATGAACACATTTCATACAAAGGCAAGCCTCTGTATCCATAGAAACAAGACCCGGTTAGTATACACCACAAATCAAAATGTACACTTCTACATGTATGTTGTTTTTGGCTTCATAAGTACAACAGTTTATGCTCTCTCCCAGCGGTCCCCTCTCTCGCCGATATATTCACAGGGCAGATAATGGTATTTGATTACTGCCCTCCATAATATCAGCATGTCGCGCGGTCAATCCATGGCTCTTGTTTGGCTGTCAGGCTGGTGACAGACACAATAACCATGTCACCATGATGGCAGGTCGGGGCTGGCCACTGGAGAGGTCAGGAGTGCGGGTACTTGCCTTACAACATCTCCAGGGGGCACAGAAACAGGAGATGAAGGCCAGAGGGGGAAGTAATGTGATTTTTTTCCGTGGGATTTTTCAGGCTGACCCCTGGGTCAGTGTTGTATTGGTAGGGAGCTGGACTTGCTCAAGTCTTTGATTATGAACATTCATTAAATGATTAAACACAAGCAGGATAGAGATCATTGTAGTATGTGTCCTTCTCTGACTGGCCTATGAATCAATATCAAAGTGAGAGGGTATCAATCTCCCAGCAGATATCCTGACCAGTAGCCAGGATATCTGAATGGAGAGTGTTGGGAATGCTGGAGCTAAACCAGCGCCAGAATTCCAACACCGTTACCGATTGTACCAGTCCCTGTATCCCAGCGAGGAGGGTAGCCATAGGATGCAGGGTCTGGAGCCAGTATCTCAGCGAGGAGGGTAGCCATAGGATGCAGGGTCTAAAGCCAGCATCTCAGCGAGGAGGGTAGCCATAGGATGCAGGGACTGGAGCCTGTATCCCAGTGAGGAGGGGAGCCATAGGATGCGGGGTCTGGTTCCAGTATCCCAGCGAGGAGGGTAGCCATAGGATGCAGGGACTGGAGCCAGTATCTCAGCGAGGAGGGTAGCCATAGGATGCAGGGACTGGAGCCTGTATTCCAGTGAGGGGGGTAGCCATAGGATGCAGGGACTGGAGCCAGTATCTCAGTGAGGAGGGTAGCCATAGGATGCAGGGACTGGAGCCAGTCTAGTGGGGAGCATGTGAGAGGGCGGGAGAAGAATGTGAGCATGCCCCATGACGGTCACCTTCCATACTAATGACAGTCCGACCTGTGGGAATAAGAGTAGAGGTGTCATCACTGGGGAGCTGAGTAATGGGGAGGTCAGCAAAGGGCATACGATTATTGAAATCAAGATTTTAGTCAAGAGTAAAATATTTTGGCATTACTCTGTGTAGATCATCGTACAATAGCTGATTTAGGAAACGATGATGTTTCACTTTGATAACTGAGGTAATAGATTGCAATTCCAGCAGTTTTGAATCACCCCCACCTCGCAGATATATTTTTATCTCACCCCTGGTATTTTTTCCACATAGACTTAACATTTGAAACTCGTACTCAACGCCCATTGAGTATTTAGAAAAGAGAATTCAATGGGGGATTATGTCACAAATGTTTGCCAATTAGTCAATATGAGGGGTGAGATAAATTCAGAAGCCTATTCAAGTTTAAGATCAGACAATCGC
This sequence comes from Alentia gelatinosa, assembly GCA_950022655.1. Classification (NCBI taxonomy): domain Eukaryota; kingdom Metazoa; phylum Annelida; class Polychaeta; order Phyllodocida; family Polynoidae; genus Alentia; species Alentia gelatinosa. The sequence goes on from OX465585.1 coordinate 12,083,544, forward strand.
TGGATAATTCACCTGGCTTCTCCTTGTGAATTACTACGTGATTCAAACTCACTGGGATCGAGCTCTGACCGTAAACTTGTATAGGTTTTCTGTATAGTATCAGAAGATTCCTCAGTCTCTACAGAATATATATATATATATATATATATATATATATATATATATATATATGTGTGTTTTCACATATTTGTACTTCATAAGGTAAATCAATATCATAAAAACTAGGAGCAAAAAGTAAGTTCATCATAGATGAATGAGCGTGCAATTATAAACGTATAACAACTAAAAGGTCTGAGTTAGATTTAGCCTATGGATATTTTTCTACAACCCACTTGCACCCAGTCAACTTGCCATTTCTCTAACTGCCTGAGTCTAGGATCAAAACATATCAAAAACAGTGGGTCAATGAGGTATTTCGGTCTTGAGTGATTGGTCATGGTCAGCTGGGCACACCTCTAAGACCCTGAGACACTGGCTACCTGCTCTGTTCTCACTATCATAGGGAACAGCATGCAGATAGTAAAGGGATAGTTTTCTGGAAGCACACTGAAAGTTCAATGTGACACTTCTAACCCTGACTCTAAGCTCTAGATGATGTATATAGGCGTGCAAGCACGCTCTAATAACAATAATTGTAGTATGTCAGCAGGAATCTGTGTCCACATTCACCATATAGTTTCTGCACGTATATGAGATTAGAGTCATTAATTACATTCATGGAGGGTGCATTCCTGTCAACATTGCTTGAATTTTTCACATGTATCGCTACAGAATCTGGTCTGGTATTTCAAATTAGTGAAGCAGTGGCTATACCTGATCGGAATCGTTGACATCGCTATATCACCATTATATTTACCTACTACTTATAAAACGTTAGAATTTCGTCGAATCCGCTTGAAGTTGCTCCCGCACATAGAAACAGAGTGAACCAGACCTAGGCCTGGAGACTGAAGAGCCACGAGAGTGAGAATCTTGTGCAGGGAAAAACTAGAATCTGTTCTTCTTTTTTGTTGATCTATTGGCAGATATACTTTTTCTCGTATGATTTATTTCGAGCTATGCAGTAATCAAAGTTTAGTAATGTAGTTTTTTATCTGCTAATCTCGAGAGAAAGCAATGAGATTACTTCGCTGGTTGCCGGCAGAATACCTGTGTCATACAAAATGATAACCGCAAATTTCTAATTGTTCCCCGTTCACCCACTAGGGGCATGACAGTTAGGAATTGTTAGAATTCGACGAAGTCGCTAGTTTAAAGTAAATAATTTGAATTATAACTGATGATAACGATTGGCAATGCATCAGAGTTATGTAAATGAGTTTTGAATTGGTGGTATTCGTGGTATACATCAACCTATTTACTGCAATTAGACACAAGAAGACTTTAATGGGGTTGATTATTTCGTGAGTGAATCAGAATTAAAAAAAAGGATAATGGACATTAATTCTACCTTTTGTGCCTCCGGCTATGACATGCTGTCTTTCAAGATCTCAATCCAGAAATCAAATTAACACTTGGCATATCAAAGTTATTTTCCATGTTAAATTTAAGTAGTTTCAAAACGCCACGCTTGTAAATAGATGTGATGGTAAATCTCGTACTTAATTATCCACCTAATACAAAGTGTCCGTAAAAAACACATAGGGAGTGTGTATGGACATACCTGGCGCATACGTTCGAGTACAACCCCTAACATTGGTAGATTTACTGCTATATCAAAGGCCAATCCTTCTCATACCAGAACTCTCACCTAGGTAAATGTGTAGGGGTGAGATTTCTACCTGAATTCATCACCACCCTCGTGTTGAAAAAGAACCTTGAGAAAGTCTGGACCTATAAATATAATAATGGTTGACTGGACGTTAAATCAAACCAAACAAACACACAAGACCCGGCGCATATGAATATGTTGAATGCTCTGGGCGGCTCATATGGAAAAATAGTGCCAGCGGAAAAAATAGTGCAAAACCAAAACGACATGATATCGACATGCCATTTGTCCAGAAAAGGTGGATAATAAATACAATGTGAACTAGTTTCAGATAAAAGCGGTCGTATGTTCCTTGGAGTTGACTACGCAATATTCTCGCATGCGCTCGGATATTACTACGCATCAGCTCCTCGGAGCATACAGCCGCTTATATCTGAAACCAGTCAATATTGCGTGTATATCTATGGGAACTATAGCTCAATAGGAAAATATGCAACATATCTATGGGAACTATACTTGAACAAAAAGGTCAAATCCAGTACTAAGTCATCTAGAGGGCCCCATCTTGCACCGGTTGACCTCCAGGGGGTGAGGTCAGTGTACCTCTTGGCGGACTCTGTTTTGGAGCACCTCGTTAACCCCGTCTGTCCGGAGTCCCGCCCCGTAATGAGAGGGTTAACGCGGGCGGGCGGGTGTAGAGGGCGCTGGAGGGTCACAGGGTGTAAGGAGCGTGACGGTTTTATATCAGCGCGGTCAAAATACAGCAGAACCCCGCCTAAAGTGCTGATTCCACCAACACACAAGATATAGCGAGATTAGTCACGATTTGGTTGTCTTGCATAACGTAAGCGGACACCTAGACTTGCTCAAGTCTTTGATTATGAACATTCATTAAATGATTAAAGAAAATCGGAATACAATTCATTATAGCATGTTTCCTTCTCTGACTGGCCCATGAATCAAAGACTTGTCCACTCTGACCAGAATCTCCTGCTTATGGCCCCAAGCCACTCCCTGTAACCCTATACTTCCCTCTAACCCCCCTCCCCTCCGCTAGTTCCCTGGCCGCCTGTGTTGTCATAGCAATATATTTCGCCTACTCCTGACTATGTCTCGATTGAGATCAAAGTGAGAGGGTATCAATCTCCCAGCAGATATCCTGACCAGTAGCCAGGACCTCAGTTGGGGAGTGTGGTGCAAAATCGTGCCAGTCTACACGGCTGATTATGGATGAGACCAGTCCCCTGTCACTCAGAAGGGGTGGAGGGGTAGGATACAGGGACTGAGGCCAGTCTAGCGGACACCCTGCGTAAGCGCACATTTATTTCGGTACGAAAACATCTATAACCCCGTGCGGACACCTCAGACGGACACCCTACTAAAAATAGATTATTTTTTGTTTTCTGTGAACGTGTGTGAGTAGATTCCAAGAAAATACATTTCGTAATTCAAAGTTTAATACCTTCGGATCCAATGAAGATATTGAAAAATAGATTTCGGATCTAGCATCGCCTCTGTCTGCCCTACAAATCGCTATATAACACTTGCATATTGGACCGGAGGAAACTTGAAAAAAAACGAAAAAAAACCCGCGCAAGCGGACACTGTGGCCCTGAACGGAGGGTGTCCGGGGTTGTACTGTACAGTAGATGGGGCTGGAGGTTCACAGGGTGTACCGGAGCGTGACGGGTTTTTATCAGCTCAGTAAAAATACAGCAGATACGCGGTCAGATAAGAACACGTTGAGAATACAATGTGGCGCTTTATTTTCTTCTCAATGTCAATGGTGTCACTGTCATTTGCGTAGGTTGGGTATTATAGTCACATTCATATTCTTGTTAGGGGCCATTCGTACACTGAATTTCTGATAGTTTGGACCTCTCCCATCCCATTACAGTAAAACCCCGCTTTAGAGAACACCCTCCGTTCCGAGCAAAGTGCCCCCTAACGCGAGGTGTCCCTTTAAGCGGGGTTAAAATAAACTAAATATAGATTTCTGCTCTGGGAAAACCTACCCCTTAAGCGGGGTGTCCCCTTAAGTGAAGTGTCCTGTAAGGGGGGTTTACTGTATTTCCGAAATTATTACTCCCCCCCCCCCCCCCCCGAGCATATATACTTTGTGGATGGCCCCTCGCCGTTGCTCCTGAAAATACGGGAAAAGCGTTGCTCCAGTAATATTGGATCGTGTCGTGTGATATTGTTATTTTCATTTTGTATCACTACTTTTTACAACACCACATTTTCAGTGACAAAGGTGAATGATTTATTAGATTTTTAACGACCCAAGGAAGAACGCCCTGGATAGGGTGATTGTACTGTCTTTGATTGAAAATAAAAAATATAAAAAAAATAAAGAAAATTGAATATAGATGGCGACATAGATCTATAACGCAATCCGCATAGAATCTGCCGCAACGATTTTAACCTCGGGCCGCTATTCTGCGATCTGCAAAACGTGGAGCAACAACGCCCCCCAGAGTCAAACCTCATCATGTCAGAACATGTTCCCGCTGCACATTTAGCAGGAATAACTTTGATAGCTGGCCGCCTTCTACGTAACTCACGTGACTCATGTGTCTCACGTGTCTCACGTGAGACAGGTTGGCAGTACCGATAACCGTTTAGTCTCTGCTTATCGGGGCTTGTCTATCCTCCCCAGTTATCGCCCTTTCCCATGCCATAATGCCCCGAGTTGGGGAGTATTACTGACACTGATTTAATTAAGATAGACCCGACCTGGTCACAGCATATGTCACCCGTCCTACCCTGCTACTGGATCCCTAGTGGCACAACTGAACTGCCTGTCAAAGCCTAGTGATCGATTTATAGTCTTTAGGGAGTTTTACCCAACCAGGCAACTATTTGTGAAGTTTATGTTTCTGTAGCAGCAGAACTGGCTGGGCGTTATCGCAAGGTGAAATAAGTGGAGCAAATATACCCAGAAGTAGTCCGAGGCATCGAGATGAATTTTGAACGTGGCAATTGATTGTTGAGTAACCTTTCCACAGAATAATCAACGCTTTTGTGGGACTCGGAAACTTATTTTCATGATATCATACAAAATGTATATCATTAATATCATTTATAGCCTGAAATATATCAATGAAAAATAAGTTTTGGTCTCCAAATAAACTTATCCAATTCAGTCATATACGAAAATAGGGTTTCATATCAGGGAGCGTTAACAAACTGATTTTTGAAGTATATCTGTGCAAATAAATACACCAAGTCTGCACTGCA